>CM042965.1:35439057-38246534 GCA_023678885.1 Pogostemon cablin
TCTTTTTTATTTTTATTCTATAACACTCTTTAGGATTCAATTATTTATTCTAAGGGCTTAATATATTTAATAAAATTTTCTTTAATTTTTTTTTAATAGAAAGATTTACATAAACAAATTTCACACCAAACTCACCAATCCGACCCTATCAAAATTACCCGATCCTATCAAAGCAGGTAAATTAAAATGTACTCGACCCCTTTTTTTAATACCAAAAATGTCGGATCATAAATTATTATTTTTAATTAAAAAAATAGGTATTAAAAATGTACCCGACCCAATTTTTTTAATACCTAAAATTTTGGGTTTATAAAATATCGGTTCGAGTAATGTATTTAAAACCAAAAATTTCGAACCCCCATGCTACACTTGATTAAGTCGTGGTCACAATCACATCACCCAATAATATATTACTAAAACTATTTGTTTCATTTTAACTTAACTGATTGGACCACATTTTATATTCATGGAATTTTCTTATTGAAAATCACGGAGATCCTGTGTGTAGGTACTAATATTTACGTTAATATTAGTATACAACCTCTATGGGTACAATTTTTTGTAAAATCTTCTTTCTTCATCTTTCAGTGTGTATTTTCTTTTTTTTAATATAATCGTTACTGTACATTACTGTTTTTTTTAATTTTAGAGATATAATTATAATTTTAACCTTGTGGTTTAGAGTATAATTATCCCTAGGGTTTAGGGTTTATGGGGATAATTGTAATTTTACCCTTGTGATTTAGGGTATAATTATCCCTTAGTGTTTAGGGTATAATAGTCATTTAAATAAAAAAAATTTAAAAATAAAATAAAAAACAACATTAATGAAGGAGCAAGAATTAATTAATAAGGGTGGTGATCAAGGTTGTACCATTCGGTACAACCGATTGCACCATAGTCTCTCTAATATTTAATAATACTCCATATATGAGTAAATGAGTTAAAATATGCGCTGCCACAATGCATGTTTGGGTTTCGTGATCAACTTCAACTAAATTCTGGGATTGGTTTATCTAAATTGGGCTTACTCGGAATATGGGAATAAACTTTTGAATAAACCAATCAAATGTTGTTTTTATTTGTACCAATATTATTAAATTATAGTATCACAAATCACTACAACTTTCTTATCTTTTTACCCAAAAAAAAATGTTGTTTAATTTAAATATACCCCTCTGTCCTACACTTATGTTTACACTTTTCGTTTTTTCCGTCCCACACTTATCTTCACCACCAAAAAAAAAAAAAATTCACACTAACCATAATCTCAAAAGTTATCTTAATTTTAAAAATATCACCCACCCTCCTAAAACACATAACATACTTTATAATTTATTTATTACCTAAAAATGCCACAATACCCGTAAAAAAGTCAATAAAGTTGGTCAAAAATAATTTTTCTTAAACTCCGTATCTACTAGTGTCGGCGAACATAAGTTCGGGACGAGAGAGAGTATAAATTATTTTATATTAGAAAAACAGAGAGAAACGTGTTTAATATTCCTATGTTACCCTCATATTTAATACACCATCCGTCCCATAATACTTTTTACGTTTACTATTCCATGTTGTTTAAGAAAAGTTGCACTCTTTGACCAACTTTATTGATTTTAAAGGGTATTGTAGTATTTTTAGGTAATGAAAGTATAAAATAATAAGATGTGTGTGAAAAAAGAGTGGCAATTTTGAAATTAAAGTAATTTTTGAGGTTGTTAGATAAAGTGATGTTTCCTTTTTTGGGGACGTGAAATGTTTTGTGGACAAATAAATGAGAAAATTGTGAAAGTTTTATTGGACGGGGGGAGTACTATTTTAATATGTAGTGAGATGGGAGAAATAATATTTAATATGAAGTGAATAGTTGTATAATATTGTGTGTAGGTCCTAAATGAATTAATTAATTATTTTGTGTAGGCCTAACTTGGCAAAAAAAATGTAAATCTTAACTTGAGACAAATCAAAATGGAAAACGTAAATCTTACATGGAATTGAGGAGGGAGTATTGGTTAAAACTTGTTTGCCCAGGGATACCGTGCCCTCAAATCCCATATTTTTTTAAAGTTATACTTTTTAGTATTAAATGATATACCTTTAGAAAAAGAACGTGTGTCATTTATTTCTTTAAAAAAAATTAATTTTTATAATCAAATATTTATACTATTCATATTTCAGTCAATCTTTTCAATGAAAAAATAATTTTCTTATTAATTAAAGTATACATATATATTTTAGAATAAAAATGTTAAACCCTTAAACATCTTGTGCACTTCGAGGGCGCAAGAGACCAACTCTTTAATATTATTATGAAAATATAAAATTAACATTTTCAATTAATGTTGACAGCTCAATATATATTGATAGGTCAGTTTTTTTTTTTAACTTTCTTTTACAAGACAAATGCATTGTGCATAATTAGTTAAGTATAATTTTGTAGTTCTTAATTTATTTTATTTTTTAATACATGTAATTTTAAGGTTCAAGTGTTATTTTATATAAGTGTTAATTTTTTTTTAGAATTTAATTTTAATTTTAAGAGTGTAGTAATACTTTTACTATTGTGATTCATATAATAATATTATGCATTGATAATATTCATATTTATTTCGCACCACACAGGGGGCGAGCCACCGAGTGTAGTAATACTTTTACTATTGTGATTCATATAATATTATGCATTGATAATATGTACTATGATTTATTTTATCTGTAAAGTCAAAGTTTATCTAAGATATACTTACAATATTTACACCCCCTTCCCACCAAATAGCATTAGTTTATTTAAGATGTACTTACAATATTTATTCCCTCCACCCCATTCAAATAGCATTATTTTATTATATTGGGCGTCTCATCCAAATTGCACAAATTTTCTCTTTTAATAAAAAGGGTTCACCAATGCCCACCACTACCTATCACATCTCTCTAATACACCTACCCACTTTACACATATAAAATAATAATACTCCTTAATCTGCGCTTGCAAAAAACAAAATGCATCTCTTTCTCTGGAAGGGAGAGAGTATTTATTTGGAATATATTAAAATTTTGAAATTCAGTTAACTATCAATTTACGGTCTATTTTTTACTATCAACTAGAATTTTAGAATGTATAAAGCTATCAATTTAAGGTCTCAAAATAAAAAAAAAAAAAAAAATTTGTATGAAACTGTTTTATGAAATGCCTTCTGCACAATATTTGTAGAATGGATATCAAAGATCGTCTTCATTTTTCAGAATAGTTGATAATATCAGTGAACGTCTCCAAAAACCCAACCCTAAAGACCTGGTTTAAGTTCTTTCAACAATTTGCCGATCTTAATGAAAAAATTTCATTACTGAAAGTAAACTACTCCATTAAAGTAGACTTAATATTACACAAATCAATACTACATGTTTAATGATTGAGTTATATTATTAAAATATGAAATGTTGGCACAACAATTGTGATGATGATCTTTGGTAGAGTAATTAATTAAGATAATAAATGTGAAAAGAGGGGGTTTTGATGGGAGTGTAGAATTTAGAGAGTAAAATTGACAGTTGATTATGAGTACTGTAAATCTTTTGAGTGCAGTGAAAGGGACTATTTGCTTGTACAACTTCATTTTCCCTCAATCCACCCTAACCTAATTTTTACCTTTCTTCTTTTATCATCATTTCTTTTGGTTATAATTACTCCATTTAGTTGATTAAAAAAACTACCTACATCTACTTAATTATTTCTGAGTGAGTCTCTTGTGCGCCCGAGCACACAGATTTAGATTCGTGCCCCTTTCCAATTTCTGTATTCTTTTACAATTTAAACTCTCTAGCAATACATAGATTTAAATAGAATAGAGAGAAAAGAATTGTATTCACATGGGACACGAACACGAATCTCCAATAACATATTACTTGTCCCTTCATAAACAAGTTACGTATATACTTCCTTAGTCCATTTTAAGGTAATCATTTGTCTTTTTCACATAAATTAAGAAGCATTATAAATAGTTGTATTAGTGTAATGTGTTGAATTATTAATGGAGCATTTTAATAAAAATAGAAAATGTAACGACCCCTTTTCTCATAACCAATATATCTAATATTTGAGAAAATATTTATAAAAATAAACTATTAACCTAACCCTATTAATATCTATAAATAAATAAAAAAAAAATTAAGACCTAAATAATAAGCCATTTATTTGAATATATCAAAATCCTAAAATAGTTAATATTGATAAATTTTATAAAAATAAATCATGGTATTATAATATAATATTAACAATTATAATACTAACTTTAATGCATATAAATAATATAGATATAATAATATAGATGACGGTAATAAAAAAATAGAATTATAATATTTTAATAATATTACACAAATATTTTACTGTTTCAATAAAAGTAATTTGAACCCATCAACGTGAATATCAAAATAGGCATAAGAAACTAGGAATTTAAATAGACTGAACATCAAAGATACATTTAAATAAAAACTCAAGTCACATCCCGTCAACTTCTCTAATACGAAAGAAAAAGGGGGTGAGCAAAAACCACAGGCTCACTGGGAACAAATCTGTCTAAAATAAATATCAATGCATCAATGTCAACAAATCAACACACATAAATATGAATTCTTGCCATGAGATAAATGACAGTATCCATAAACATATAAGTAACAGTACTCAATAAAGTACAAATGAGATAAGTGACAGTACTCGGCAAAGTACAAATAACCGTGGGACTATGTAATGACTAGACACACGACATTTATAATAACAGATAAGTTAAGATTCTTCACCTGAGATGCAGGAGGACTTTGAAACTGATAAATGATGATAAATATGAAAGATTTAATGTGGGTGCAGAAGTGCTTAACAAAAGAAATATATATATATATATATATATATATATATATTATATATATAATATATATATAGTTGTAGGGTTCAGAGTTAGAGAAAATTGTAGATTGGGATATTTGAAAAAGACTAAAGATGAGGGATAACATAAAATCAGAATTTAAAATTTAAATGGATAATATGAAATGATTTATGATAACAATTAACAAAAATGAAAACATTCCTAATTTATAATTTATTAACATATAAATAATGAATTAACAAAAATGCAAATTTTTGGGTTATCACATTCCTCCTCTTTAAAAAAAATTTGTCCCCAAAATTATAAATTGGGTATAACTTGAGAAATTCAATTTTACACTTCATAGTATATTATCAGAAAAATCTCGTATTCAAAAGACTATGCATGCATACATTTCGTGATTTTATAAATGATAAATGCTTAAGTGAATATATATTTGACAATAGAAATATGGATATGCAGTGTCATGTATTTTTATGAATGATAAATTTCTTAAAAGTCTCCGGTGAATACATGTCAATAATTATTTGTGAAAAGCCTTCTGTTAATATATGTTGATAAATGTTCGAGTGAATATTGTCTTGCATGATAAAAATATAAATATGCAATGAATATGTCTCATAAAAGTGTAAATATGAATTATAAATAAAATTTTACCTCTTGAAGAGTTAACGTGGTATGAGTGGAGTGGGGGAATGCTAAAAATCTTAATAAGTTCACATATAAATTTAGGGTTATCACAAAAAATTAATACCGATAAAGTAAAAGTCTATCAAAATAAAATAAATATCTTATCTGCATATGAAAAGAGTAAATATAAAATATATTATGTGTGTTTGGTATATGACTATTTTGACAATCAAATGTAGTGTGATTGAATGAAGTTATAATACCAAACTATTTTGACAATCAAATGTAGTGCCACTGAATGAAGTTATTTTATTTCGTGGCATTTCCTTTTTTAAATATGAAAATAATATTGGAAAGAATAAAAAAAGTCTGTCTAAATACACACCCTTTTTTTAATACACACCCTTTATTATATAATTAAATTATATATTATAAAATATCTAAATTACCCTTAATTTTATTAAATACACACAATAAAAAGTAAATATCAAAATCGGTCCTGTAAGTATGACATTTTCCAACATCAATAATTTTTTATTGCATTTCTCACTTTTGGTCCTCCGGGGTCCGTTTTTGGTCCTTTTGGTCCAAATTCAGTCATTTTTCGCCAGAAATTTAAAAAACTCGCCGGAAAATTATGCGTGAGTTGCACGCGCTCAAAATTGGTCCTGTAAGTATGGACTGTTTCAACTTCAGTCATTTTTTTATTGCAATTTTCACTTTTGGTCCTCTATTGTCCATTTTAGTCATTTTTGTCCAAATTTAATTATTTTTTGCCAAAATTTTAAAAACTCTCCAGAAATCATGTGTAAGTTGCACGCGCTATTATTGTATCGAATGGATAAAATGTAATAATGGAGTAATAAATTATCCTTAATAATAAAAAAATATATATATTCATCTAATTGAATTATTTCATGAATAATTCACCAGAATAATAAAAAGTGATAACATTTTTAATAAAAAAAGTGAGAGATGATAAAGGGAAAAGTGATAGCTAATTAATTAAATTATTTAATGAACCATTCGTAGATTGAATAAAAAGTGATAACATTTTTAATGTAAAGTAATACATTATTAAGAATAAAAAGTGATAACATTTTTAATGTAAATAATGCTTGATTAAGATAAATTGATAATAGAACAATTGAATTATCTAATAAATGATTAATATAAAATAATAATAATTATTATCATTATAAATTTTTTTTATTAAAAGCAATTAATATGATAATAAATTTATAATAAAATTAAAAAAATGAAATGGTTAATTAATCATGGGCTTTCACCGTGTTAATTGGTTAGTGTTTTGAGTCGTAAGCAAAACGGAGCCCTTGTTTCTTCCTAATTTATTTTTAATTTTATTTTAAATATATTTAGTTAAATAAATGGATAATATAAATCATTGGCAAAAGCAAAAATATAAATAATAGGTTTTTTACATTGGAATATGTAAATGTTTTTTTTAATGAGTTTTCTGCTCACCATCCAAGTTTTATAAAATTGGAGAGAATGGAAGAAGAGAGGGTGGGAATCACAGTGAAACAGCAGAGCGCATGTCTCTCACGCGGGCCCGCGCTACTCTTACCCTGTAATTTTTTTAGTTTTTTTTTTCTTCGCTGCTCATTACACATGGTTACCCCTGCTTTTTTTTTTTTTTTATTAATGTCTTCTTTCTTGGCGCGTGCAACTTACACATGATTTTTGGAGAGTTTTTTAAAATTTCAGCATAAAATAATTAAATTTGGACAAAAAGGACTAAAATGGACAATGGAGGACCAAAAGTGAAAATTGCAATAAAAAATGACTGAAGTTGGAATAGTCCATACTTTCAGGACCAATTTTGAGCGCGTGCAACTCACGCATAATTTTCCGGTGAGTTTTTTAAATTTCCGGTGAAAAATGACTAAATTTGGACCAAAAGGACCAAAAACGGACCTTGGAGACCAAAAGTGAGAGATGCAATAAAAAAATGATTGAAGTTGGAAAAGACCATACTTAATTTTGATATTTACTCTTAAAAAATTAAAAACTACTTCAATCTCTCTCTTGCTCCTACACTGGATAACTGCGATGGGGTTTTATTCATTTCTGATTGGTCATGGAGGTTTTATGCTGCGGCAGATAATTTTCGTGGAGTGCACATTAAACATTATCAATATATTTGCAGTAAACAAACATTGGGTAACTTTTTCATAGGTAGAATTTTTAATTTAAGCAATCAAATACCCATTTGTCCATTAAAATCCATCTGTCAAATAGGTATTGTGAGTAACTAACTATGAATACATGTAACGAATTAGAATATCTATGTGTATAAACATGTTAATCGATTAATGTATCCGTTCTCCTGCAATTCATTGATGATCGTCATTTTCATAACAATTTCTCAGATATTTAGATGATTAAAATGGAGGTGTGTATTATTTTAATTTTAAAAGGGCATTTTTGGAATTGTAGGGATGTGTATAAAATAAAATTAAAGAATAAAAAGAAAAAAAGAGATGTGTATTAAGTAGAGGGTGTGTATTCAATAAAATAGGGTGTGTATTAAATAATACTCTAAAAAAAATACATGAAGAAGCAAGTTTAGGGAAGGGGAGAGTGTTACAGGGTGATATGAAGAAGCAAGCAAGGTTAAACCCTAATTAAATAAGAGTATTAACTTTATAATGGTAAGAGTAAGTATTATTCTCTTTAAATTCAGGTGCTTAGGAAAGTTATAGAGAAGTGATAAAAATTGGGTTGTATTCTATGATTAAAAAATACTAGGTGGGAATTATATAGTCTCAAATAATTTTATATTTTCGTAATTATTATCATTTTAAAAAAAATATTACTGTCACTTTTCTTTTAAGATATTATTATTTTTTGACAAAGTCTGTTATGAGACGGATTATTTGTGAAACGGGCGTGAGACGGGTGGATCAACTCATCACTAAAGAATGTCCATTATTTAGATAAAATATGTTTAATGGTTGTTAAAGTGTGTTTTCTAAAATATGCTGGATTATACATTAAAATATTATTTTAGTGTGTTATAATATGATTTATTATTGACATAATTTAACTACAAATAAGCATACTTTATCTATAATATCCTGATAGCATATAAGGATCTAGCTGGTAGAAATGAAGTAAAAGAGATACTTAAGTTGGAGTTTGATACAATGGATCTAGGAGAAGCAAAGATGATTCTTGGAATGTAGACAGAAAGAAATAGGTAAGCTGTATAATAAACATACTTTACTGATGGGTCACCCGTGTCATGCCGGTCTTACAAATAACCCGTCTCACAAGAGAATGTCTCTTATTTTTTATTTATATTATAAATTATTTATGAAATTGTTCACAACACATTTATCATTTTTCATTAATCGGGTATTACTTTTTATTATAGAATTATAACTTTTTATTCATCTCACGGAAGTAATCCTGTAATTACAATTAGGCAAAGACTTGTGTTAGATTGTTTCATAGGATCTGTAAGACGGATAAATACTGATAACCTTTATAATGAAAAGTGATATTCAATTGATGAAAAATGTTAATGTTGTGCACTATTTCACGAACAATTTATAGCAGTATAAATGAAAAGTAATGCTCCATCCGTCCCAAGAATAATTGCACACTTTTTATTTTGGTATCTTCAAAGAATATTTAGACATCCTAAAAATGAAAACAATATACAATATCAATAACCTTATAATACTATAATATTACAAAAATGTCACCTTATTTTACACACAATTTAGTCATAATAAACTACTATCATATACTTTATTTTATTAAATTATTCAAAATACTCATTCTTTTTCTTACATCATTATAAAACAAAGTTATTTTTCTTAAATTATGTGCTATCAAATACATTTATATATTTATGAGGCGGAGGGAATAATATTTTGAAAGAATAATAATAATATTTTTAATAAAAATTGATAATTAATTACGAAAGCATAAGATAATCCAACGGTGGAACGGTATCGCATAACTCAGTCCATACATGTAATGTGATGAATTTAATTTGAAATATTTGATGATTAAACCACTTAGACAACACAATAAATCATGTATTCAGATATATAATACTCTCTCCGTCCTGCGTTAAAGTTCACGTTTTTCATTTTTTGTTGTTCCAAGTTAAGGTTTATGTTTTTTTTGTCAAGTTTGACCCACACAAAATAATTAATTATTACATATAGAACCCACACACAACACTAATACAACTATACACTTCACATTAAATATTAATTTTCTCACCTTACTAGACATTAAAATATTATATCTCTTAATTTACATGAAAAAAACAAGTATAAATATTAATGCGGGACGGAGGGAATATAATATAAATATTGAAAAATTTAGTGCGCATGTTCTGTGTTAATAAAATGAGAAATGCAATCAGATGCCCAAACACATTTTGAAAAATGCAAAAATATCTACTTTGACTAAAAATAAGCAAAAATGCCCACTTTAGACATAAGTTTACTGATTTACCCATACTCTGTATGTGTCGGCCTTTTCAGACCTAATATGAAGACAAAGACCAAGTGAGTTGGAGTTATTATTAAAAGTGAGACTTTTATAATTAATAAACAATTAAACTCCCACTCAAAGACAAAGTGATCGAGTGGAAGTTTATTAAGATTAATAATTTTTATAATTAATAAACAATTATGATCCCAGTCAAAGACTGAGAGACCGAGTAAAAAAAAAAAGAGAATTCAAATGCAAAGATTGAGTGACCGAACTGTAAAAAATAGAATTGTATGCCATATAATGCAAAGACCGAGTGACCAAATGCAGAGATCGATTGAACAAGTGACCGAGCTATAAAAAATAGAATTGTATCGACATAATGCAAAAACCGAGTGACCGAATGCAAAGACTGAGTGATCGAGCTGCAAGAAATAGAATTGTATTCCACATAATGCAAAGATCGAATGACCGAATGACTGAGCTGTAAAAAAATAGAATTGCATTCCACATAACGCGAAGATCAAGTGATCGAGTGACCGAATAAATAGAAGTCAAACTAACTCCATGTCAGTCAATAGATATTCTCAAAATTGCCTCAAAAGTGGACATCTCTGCATATTTTGAGTTGGACCTAGCACTTTTGCTCAAATTATATTTAAAATGAGCACTATAGCACCGGCCCATAATAAAATTGTGTGTATTTTGCAACTCATGAGTAGTATAGGATGTATTGAATAGTTACCCTAACTTTAAATTTGTTTAGGCAAAATCTTGTATGCCCGGGTATCGTGCGCTCAAATATTCTTTATTATTAAATGATATATCCTTTAGTATAAGAGCGTGTACCTGAAAAATAAAAAAAAGAAAATGTATACATTTTAAAACAAAATGTTGTACCCTTATTAATTAAAGTGTATATCCTTTATAACAAAATATTGTACCCTTACAAACTTTGTGCACCTGGAGACACAAGAGACCAACTCTTTGTTATATAATTTAATAAACCCTATTTATTTAAAATTACTCTTTAATATATAAAAAGTTACTCTTCGAAGAGTAATAATTTTTATACAGAAAAGTAATAATTCATGTCTCTAAAGAGTAGTTTTTCATGTACTAAAGAATAATCGATAAATCAGGTTTACAAGAATAAAGAGTAATTTTTTAATTTAAAAGAGTAACAATTTATGTGTCTAAAGATTAATTTTCATGTATTTAAGAATAACATGATTTACATATATAAACATATGTAAACCTGATTTATACATGTGTTTGTATTTTATTTTATGATTCTACTCTTTCCATTTTAATCCCTGTCATTAATTTTCATTTATTTTTCTCCTGTATTTTATTTAACTTTATATTATCTGTTCTTTGTAGTATGGGCAAGTATATTCTTACCTCAATTTTTTATTAATTTTTTTTTTACTTAGAAACTTTTTTTTTTAATTTTATTTATATATCGCTTCTGGACCAAGAATGCAGTGAATGTGTTCAAATTATCTTTTGAAGCCTAAAAAAAAGATTTAAAAGTTTGTTCGATGCTCTTAATTTATTTATTTGTACGTATTTTAGGAGTGTTTTAAAGCCATTAAAGTTCACTTAATATCAATTTAGTTTAATGATTTTAATTGAATCAATTTTAGTTCTATAATCATTTTAATTTTTTATGCCAACTTTTAAATTTCCAACTTTTCATTATTTTATAATCGGGTAATTATTGTTAGATACATTGAAATCTCCTTAATTATTAAAATATACAAACTTAAAAAAATATTACTACTAACTACATAATGATATTCCAACTTTACCCTTACAATATGCTGCACACAAACAGTTACGCTGCACACAATCATTTACGTTATGTGCAGCAAATGTTATGAAAAAAAATTATGTGCAGCAAAAATAATACGTCCAACAATAAATATTATGTGCAGTAAAAAAAATTATAAATGTTATATGCAGCAAAAAAAAGTCGTAAATGTTATTTACAGCAAAAATATGCATGTGTAGCAAAAAAAGTTATTAGGTCATACTCATATTAAGTTTGGAGTATATTGGATAATTGATCTTAATATTTTGTATCTAGAAGTAATTATTTTAAATTGATGTATCTCATAGTAATAATATGTTAATATGTACTAAGTGTGATTATTCCTTTATAATCCAATATCAATTATGTAACTTTTTTTTAAAAATGCAAAAATTGAAAATTTAAATAGTAACCTCATTAAAATTGAGGTGAAAGGGATTAAAATTGAAGAAAGTTTTTTTAAAAGTATATCTAATATTATATCAAATAAAAAACACAACATACAAACTCTATTCATAAAACTGCACACACTTAAAGTAGTTATGTTATGTTTTAGAAAAATAACATGAATATATTACATCCCTAAGTTTAAAAGCTCAAAATTTGTCATTTTGGAAGTTCAAGAACTAACATGATCAAGTACAGATACATTTGTTCAATATCTCAGCTGCTTGATCCATTTCCTGCTTGGAGATGATCAACGGTGGAACGATCCGAACCACGTTCCCTTTCCCGGCTGTTAAAACGAGTAGGCCAGCTTGTTGGCACGCCTCCACCAACGGGGAGGCGGCCACATCCAGCTCTACACCGATGATGAGTCCAAACCCTCGTATTTCTTTAACATGAGAGTTTGTTCCTAGCTTTTCAAATAGCAACTCTTTGAAATACTGACCTTTTTCCCTAACACTGGCTAAAAAGCTTGGATCTGATATTTTATCTAGCACTGTAATTCCAGCATTGCATACGAGAGGGTTACCTGCGAATGTGCTGCCATGATCTCCGTAATTAATGGCGGAAGCAACCCTTTCCGTGACCAGCACAGCTCCGATGGGAAGACCTCCAGCTAGAGGCTTGGCAAGCGTCATTAGATCCGGGTACACACCATATTCTTCGTAAGCCCAAAGATAGCCTGTTCGCCCTAAGCCACATTGTACCTATGGTGCACAAAGAAGTCCAACTATCATGAACATCAAATTCAAACGTAAGCAAATAAACCGTGAACCAAACACTCCCTCAACATATAGATCTTGTATCATGAACCATAATCTTCTCCACTATCTTGGTAGTTAATTCAAATTAGCATTTCTCCATTAATGTAATCAACACCAAAAATTCAAAGCATCATTCAGTAAAATGATTACCTCATCGAATACAAGAAGACATCCAGCATCATCACAAGCAGTACGCAAAGATTGCAAGAATTCCTTGGTTGTGCTGTATATACCACCCTCCCCTTGAATCGGTTCGACAAACACAGCAGCAATTTTTCCACTCTTAATCAGCTCTACTGTTGCTTAAGTATCACCACATTCTAAGAAAGTTACCCCTGGCATGACAGGTTCAAACGGCGTTCAGTAATGCTCTTTGCTCGTTAGCGCGAGAGCACCCATTGTTCTACCATGAAAGCAATTGGAGAAGGCAATAAACTCCATGGGCGGATCTTTTTCGTTTGGACGTGAATATCTTTGAAACTTTCTTGAAAACTTAATTGCAGCCTCGTTGGCCTCAGTTCCCGAATTGCAAAAGAATACACGATCAGCAAACGAACCAGTAACCAGACGTTTTGCAAGCTCTACCTGCAGAAGAAGCAACACTTAAACTACATGGTTTATCACATCAAACGTAAAATCGAAAGTCCAGAAAACCAACTCCGATATGACATCAAACCAAGATCAATAAACAGCACAAGAATTGAATTAATTACTTAGTCCTGACAAGATTCAAAGAACACTTAAATCTTGCAAAGTTCTTGATCCAGGAGGATTAAGGTCCAAAATACAATGCATAGATCATACCAATTACCTTATTATTAAACTACCATAAGTTTTCCATTAATCAGTAACATGATAGAACAGAAACATCCAATACAAACAGGGTAATACACTATTGTTCTTCCTGAAAATTGACAAGATAATAAAAATCGAATGATGCACTTCCATAATTCAAAGATGCATGTAAATTGTAATAATTAGAAAAAAGAAAAGAAAATGTACCTGGGGAATAGAGTAGTAGATATTGCTAACGTGCGCGAGCACAGCAGCTTGGTGCGTGA
Source organism: Pogostemon cablin (assembly GCA_023678885.1). Taxonomy (NCBI): domain Eukaryota; kingdom Viridiplantae; phylum Streptophyta; class Magnoliopsida; order Lamiales; family Lamiaceae; genus Pogostemon; species Pogostemon cablin. The sequence goes on from CM042965.1 coordinate 35,453,126, forward strand.
CAGAGAGCACCCAATCGGGGTCCCCATGGCCGAGAGCGTTAACGGCAATACCTGAAGTCAAATCCAGATACTCTCGCCCTTCGACATCGAACAATTTACATCCTTTTGCGCCCTAGCGTAAGTCCCGACGATAAATTTCTTTTCGTCGGCGATAATTTCGGAGGTCCTCTTGGACGGATTTAGGAACGTCCACACTGAGGCATGCCTTGGAGTAATTGGTGGAGTTGAGGGTTAGGGAGCGGTGGAGGTGGAGGGAGGAAGACAGAGAATTGTTGAGAGGGGAGCAGCTCATATTTTGATGCGAAGCCAATTACCGCCAATACTGGTTAGGGGTTGCGTGGTGGTGGGCGGTGTAGTACAAGTAACGGTCAATTGGACCATAGTTTTCTCGCATATAGTTTTTCAATATCATATTAATATTCTTCTTATTTTGTTTGCATAAATCACACGTCTTCATCGGTATTCACTATCAATATTAATATATAGTTTTAAGTACCAATATAAATACTTTAATAATAGATAAATTTCTCTCGACTCATGTATATCTCTGTCACCAAAAAATTTCCTCTCATCTTTAGTACATCAATTCCTTTTGAAATCTAGACATGTTATCATTATTGTAAATTATGCAAAGTTTTCTTTAGGGGAAAAATACTTAATGCACAACTTGAGATCTTGTCATCATCAATATATTTTCATTTCATTCATAACTTGGGTAATAACTGATGACCCTCCAAAAGAATCTCCTAGGACGTATATACACCATCATTGAGAATCAACAGAACACACATAACACACCCGATCTCCATCTTCTTCACAATCTCCCTACCATCACTTCGTCAAACAACTATGAATTCAAATATGTAATGAGCAGCGTTTCGGTTAGAGCAGCCTGGTAATGCGAAAGTAGGGATGCTAACTAGCAGCCGCCACTTCACTTCTTGTTTCTTCTTCGATTGGCTGATTTTGTGCCGTTGCCACTTTTAGAAGAGGATGATTCTGCAACTACAGAATTGGAGTGGCTATCCTTGAGCTCGTTCGGGGTGGATTGATGTTGCTCTGCGCTCTGAGTTTCTAGCGATGCCATCATACTTCTTAGCTGCATGCAAGTATTCAGAAAGTCAAATATTCATCAGGGATCGAGAACCTTTTGATCAAATAACATTTTTGTGCTGACTGCAAAGCAATGTTACATAAGGCGTCAGACACCCGCTGAGGCCGATGTGGATAAAAATAGGGTGAGAGACTGGAGACAGTAAAGAGCCAAGATGAGCAAAGGTATTATACCTGCTCCTCCAATTCTTCAATCTTTTTGTCCTTTACTATCATAAGCTTCTTCTCACTAATATTAATTAAAAAAAAAAAAAAAGTTAAGACCCTTAACATCTCCTGGAGGGGAAATAAAAGTCCCAAGCTACAGCGCCATCTAAAGCAGAAAAGATCCGAGGCATAGTAAACATGTACACGAAGGTCTAATCTTTATAAATATGAAATTTTGCTGAGTAATTCTCCATATGGTAGACGCGTATATGGTTTCACAACACTTTCACAATTAACAGTGATTTTGTACAGCTAACAAAGTTGAACAGAGGTGCAGGAAAGTGATTTTTTTATAAATATGAAATTTTGCTGAGTAATTCTCCATATGGTAGACGCGTATATGGTTTCACAACACTTTCACAATTAACAGTGATTTTGTACAGCTAACAAAGTTGAACAGAGGTGCAGGAAAGTGATTTTTTTATGAATGATATACATCTATTAAATTTCCATTGACAGATAGTAGTATCTCTAGATTAATGGAAACATACAAAAACCAGTCAGGTTTCACTTAATAAATGCCCACAATATTAATGCAACTTAAAAAGTACTTGTTCACATTCATGCCTAGTAGGAGGAGAAGTCTTCAAACAAGATAAGATAAAACCACAAAATGTCTACGACCTCCAAAAATTTGGATCAATTAAGAGCAAGTTTGGGGCAAGTAGAGTTATGTTTAGTTATAGATCTACATATATGTATGCATTCTGAAGCCGAACCCCTGAACTCGTAAGTGAACCTAAGACGTGTGAAATCTTTAATGTTGTACATCTAATCCTGGATGGAGTATATTACCTTTTCTCAATCTCCATAATCTTTGATTCCCATATGCCTTGGTTCCTTGAAAGATTGTCATTTATCTAAATAAACAAAAGCACCACAAGTAAGATAAATAAATAGCCCATGTCTTCCTTTTTCTCTTTTCTAATTATTATTTCATTGTTGGAATATGTCATCAAAATCAAAAATTGGCAATAAACATTGATATATTAAAAAATGGACAAACCTCATCAAGAAATTTCTTTTCTTCAATGTATTTATCCAGCTTCGCCTGCAATTTTAGCAATTTTGGGTTTTGACTCAAAGCCTTCTTAACAGCTGTAGAAGATTCTCTTTCAGCATCTTCTTCAAATTGTTGCAGCTTAGACTCATAATACTGTCACCAAAATGCAGAGAGCTTGAAGAGTAAGTAAACACAGTGTTGTCCTCAAAATATGATAAACAGAACATAATGTCACCCGAAGAAACTCTGATATTTCAACAAATAATGTCATCAGCTAGATAAAAATAAATGTGCCTTGAAGATGTAATGCTGTGACTGATTAATAAAGAGAGGAACTTACATTTTTCTGGCTTTCAAGTTGTGAAATAAGAAGCTCATTGTATTCATTCTTTATCTGTAACAGAAATATTATAAACATGAAGGAACAACAACAAAATGGCAAGGGAATCAAATAAACGTCAAAGCAAGGTAGATGACAAAAGAATTCAAATATTACATATTCAACTTGATTATCCAAAGTGTCACTGTTTTCCATACAATCACTGTAACCATCACTGTTATGTAAGCAATGGTGGTTTAACTCAACCAATTTTCCATCAGTTTTAGATTGGATCAAGCGATGAACATAGTTGTCACCAGCATAATCCCACACACGTTGTGTTTCCAGTTCAATTGAATAGCAATGTTCTGTTTCTTCCCAATGACTGATGGCATGCCCTTCCCTGTACCTATTACATGATGAAAAGCAACATAAAAGTATTACTTTTTTTTTTCTTAACAGTCATTACTAATTTCTTTAGTATCATAGGACATAAATTCCTTTAATGAAGACAGACAATATACCTTCCACAGCCAACAAAGCCACACATGATACACATCCAAAGATTTTCTGATGTTTGACAAATATAGCATGTTGACTTCTCAGGCTGTTGCTGGCAGTATCGGCACACCTGAACAAGATGCAGTCGGAGAATTAATCTACACAGAATTTATAAAAGGCATTGTCAATTAAAGAAAAAACACTTTGCACTGCATCCCCCATAGTTCTAACTGCATAGTGATGATACATAAATTCAAGGTTAATCAAGAAACCAAACTACTCCAAATCGCTTGAAGAACTTCGAATTCAATCACAAACACAAGTTTTGACTTAAACTTGACTTACACAAGTCATTCCCTAGAGCAGCTGTAAATTCAAGTAGATCACTTCCAAAGAAGAGTCAAAATTTGAATTTTTTGCCCATTCATGTAAAAGCAATCACAATATCCCTAAAGGATAAATTTTCACTATAGAAACATTAGCACCCACCGGGCAAGAAGAATCACCCCAATTAGATATACAAGAGCAGTGAAAGGAGTGATTGCAGATTGTAGTAAGAATTCCAGCTGTATCTTGGTCCAGTCTCTCTGCAATTGACATTAATTAGAAAAGGTGACCTCAATCCAGTTGACAGGAAACTTAATTAGTTTCAATGCTTTATATGCATCAACCATATAGTATGTGAAGATGTAAACACGTTTAGACTTAAAGGAGACCTTTCATGTATTGAGGAATGAATATTTAGTACCGTAAATGAAATCCATAAAAAAATATTAACATTGATACAGCAACTTAAAAGAGAGCTTTGAGAACTATGCTCTATAGGGAAGCATATTAAATGAAAACCAAAAACTAAACTCTCACTTATGAATAAGGGGCACATGGTTGTGATTTTAAAATTTTGTGCACACCTAATACATGCAATATAATTTCATTCTAAGTCATCTTACAGATAATCACATAGCAAACGCTACCCATATAACCATCAAATGTAGCTCAGGCAATGTTGACAATTATTTAGAAATTGGTCAAAAAATTAACAATCCCCCAAAACCTATGACCTATAAAAGTACAGAATCATGCACTATTTACATCTAGGAGTTAGTCAACTAAAGATATTGCAGTCACTTGATAATGAACGACTTACATTGCTTCTTTGGCCTGGAGCAGGATATCCATAAGATACGATCCAAAATGTATATTGTTCTATCTTTGAATAGAAATTTCTCCATAAAAAAAAAATGGGAGTTTGAAGAAGGGAAGGGGGCATGAGCCCTCCCCAAAATAGATAAAGGAGGATTAATCACATAGTTTGTGCTCCTAGAATATGACATCCTTGGATCTTTCTATTGATTATAAGAAACATCTATGGTTGGAAACATTAATACAATATTTCAATTAAGAAATTACACGTATGCTATCAAAATGTGCAAATGAAGTTCAAAATGTTACCAAGACAAACTGCACAAGAGGGCTGCTCTATAGAGCTAGCAGCGGAAGGCTGAGAGTGCTCGATCGAACCAGTATACTGTATATCTACAGTGAAAAACATGCGACAGGTCTCCTCCTGTATACAAAAAGAGAAACAGTCAAGAATAAGGAGCGCACTTATACTTATAAGGTGAATCTCAGATAATACATACAGCACCAAAACAAATAGTACCTCGAGAGATGAAAAATGTTTTCCATTGTGATGCTTGTAAAAAGAATCTGCTGATTCTTGATTATCAAGCCTGATTAATACACTATAGCGATCATCCAACCCATCAGTCCTGCATTACCACAGTTGAAACTTAAGATGACATATTCAACTGATACCTCTTTGCCTTAACATTGATGACCAACCTGACAATTCGCATTTCCATAATGTGCTCTATAAAAGAACCACAGAATTGACAAAAATCTGCGTAAGTCATGTGATTTGGGACCCCAAGCACACATATAAGAGGCTTTCTCTCAACCTAAAAGGCATTGAAAAGTTATATTAAAAATTCCATTGTTGAGAATAAGAGAGAGATAGACTGTCACGGACAAGAAAACAAGCCAGACAGTATATCACTCCCTCACACTTTAGCCCTATTAGGCATTGAAAGGAACTTCTACTGATTTTAGTAACCAATTTGTAAAAGCAAAGTGTAACTGCGATGTAGAAATTAAGTGATTAATACTCACAAATGACAGTTACATGCTACCATACAGAGTATAATAGACCGACAATCACAAATGAAAGTTATATTGATAGATGAACAGAACTCTCCAGTAATGAAAGAATGATAATCTCATAATGAACATTTTTAGCAATTTAAAAATCCCTGGCTAGAAATTCTTTCTAGTAAATTTTGCAGTCCCAATATCAAGTTCTCAAGCACACACACGTCCACAACGCTTTAGTTCCAACATCCTTCTTTCAAACTTCAGTAGCTATTAAATTTTCTTTAAGTAGAAATGTTAAAAGCAGTAGAAGAGGCATCGCTGATTAAACTCGAAGAAATCAACTATTCGCAGTCTTCCAATTTACACAAGGCGTTAACAATTGAATTCAATGAACTCTATATCATCCTTAAAATTATTGCGGATTAAAAATTAATAGTCGAGCCGATTTACCGGAAGTTTTTTGGAGGACGAAGCGACATCGTTCCGGAAGAGATGCATGATGCCTCTGATCTCTTCGATTCTAGGGTTACCGGAAGAGAAATGTAACACCTGTGCAGTGGAGGAATCTCCAATTGAATCAACGGCGGAAGCAGACCGGAACATATCCTCCGGTAGAGCTCCGGCGGCGGCGCTTGAACTAGTTGAAGTCTCTTCCATCATTTGTGTAAGTTCCGCGGGAGATGGCTGACTCGCCTACAGTTATATTCGCAAAAAGTTTATTTAACGGAAAATAAATAAATAATTATTAATTTAATTATATTTGCACCGCCTTAAATTTATTATTATCAAAATTCAAATAATTAAATTACCCAAAATATACGAAACCGCTTTGTCTATGGAGAAACGCATTTATTCATTAAATTATGATCGTAATAAATCCTTCTTTGAATTACGCAAATCTGTAAAGCATTTTGGGAAACTGAACAAAAATAATAGTGATGTCATTATCATATTCGCATCACAACTCCATATTCGATGAACACCATTGGATCATCCACATTCGTCGATTGCTAGACGATGAAGATCTTCATCAAGAATCTGAAATTCATGTCTCAATCTTCAATGTTCCCAAATCCCTTGTGCTCACCAGCCCCGAATCCTACGTGCCGCAGGTTGTAGCATTAGGCCCGATTCACCATTCTCGGCCCGAACTCCACGACATGGAAAACTGCAAGCTTTTTGCAGCTAAGAGGCTCCAGAAACACTTCCAGGGCCCTAAGTTTCACAATCTTGTAGATCAGTTGAACCAATTCGAGCCACGATTTCGGGCCTGTTACCAGAAGTACCTGAATTTCAATGGCGAAACACTGATCTGGATGTTGGCAGTGGACTCGTGTTTCTTGATTGAATTTCTCCGGGGTTTTAAAGGAGATGGAGGATTGAATCGGGCCGATCGGAAATTGGGCCGTCGGGATGCTGTTATCAGAGACATTCTTATGCTTGAAAATCAGGTTCCATTGTTTTCACTGAGGAAAACACTGGAACTCTTATCCGGATCGTTGGATCATGAATTAAACGGGCTGATTCATGATGCAACGATCGCCTTTTTCGAAGAAGTTTCGCCTTTTAAGACGATCCAACAATTGCAGGATGTTAATCAGATCACTGAATCAGCTCATCTCCTGGAATTCCTATACCGTTCAACTATTCAAGGTGTTCGATTTTCAGACGAGGGAGACGAAGGAAACGAAGGCGAAAGCCTCGTCTCCAGGATAAAAGCAGGCCTGTATAGCTCGATGAAAAGATTAGTGATTTCAAAACCTGTCAAATTCATACTAACATTCCCCTGGAAAATCATTTCCAGTCTTCCAGGAGTGATATTGATCAAACAGGTTGAATACTTATGTTTTTCTGGTGAAAAAAAGCAAGAAAACGAAACCAGTGAGATAAACAAGCATCCATTAATGGAGGAAATAGCAATTCCATCAGTAACAGAGCTCTCAAATGCAGGTGTGAAGTTTTCAGTGACGAAGTCAGGAATTTCGAGCATCAATTTCGATTCAAAAAATGTTATTCTCCATCTACCACCAGTTGTTCTAGATTTAAACACAGAAGTGATCATGAGAAACCTCGTCGCCTACGAGGCGTGCAGCGAATCGGGGCCGTTGATTTTTACTCGATACACGGAGTTGATGAACGGGATCATTGACAGTGAAGAAGATGCAAAGATTTTGAGGGAAAAAAAGATTGTTTTGAACCATTTGAAGAGTGATCAAGATGTGGCTGATTTGTGGAATGGTATGAGCAAGGCAATTAGATTGACGAAAGTGCCCCTGTTGGATAAAGTCATTGAAGATGTGAACAGTTATTACAGTGGGAGTTGGAGGGTCAGAATTGGGATGTTCTTGAAAAAACATGTTTTTGGATCATGGCAATCTATGACATTTTTTGTTGCCATTTTGTTGTTGTTTTCTATGAGCTTCCAAACATTTTGCTCACTTTTTGGTTGTGTTAATAAAAGAAGGTAGGTGAATTAATCAACATGTATAAATAACGTTTTGATATATTTTCCCACACTAGATCTTGATACAACCGAACCCATTACGGAAGAGATGACACCAAAGCTCAATAATAAAACGAAAGCACAAGTCCCAAATCGAAGAGCTTTCAATTGAACACGCCCAAAACGAATGGTTAAACAACCAACTTGGATGAAGGATTACGATCGCATGAGTGCAGAGGAAAGAATATATTTTGAGTGCTTGTAGAGAGAGTCAAGGCTACATCAATTTTGTTAGAGCAATTCTCTTGTTTCTCCCCTTCTTTCTTTCTTTATGTAAGTTTCTCCTCTCTTGATCAATATTCTTAATCGATTTCTAACAAGTTGTATTGGAGCTGACACTCACTAGAAGATTGTATTTTCTTGGTTCGTTTCATTTTAGTGTTTCCATTGAGAGATTATGGCAACAGATTCCAATATATCCTTTACTCCACATCAGATCTTCTGCGCCATTTTCGTGCATCATCTTCTGTGCCACGCGTTAAGTGATTGACAAGTAAGAGGGGATATAAATTCAACCATTGCTCCTACGGTTTAAGGTTTAGGGTATAGTTTCCTCTCTCCTATGTGTCGTCCATCTAATGGTTTGTCATAGGAGATGATGTACCAAAATAGCACAGAGAATCCGAGCCGCCTTTACTCTGTACTCTAATTAACTTGGGAGCAAATGTTAGAAGCAATACATTTGTCATTGATTGATTAACCATTCGTTTCGGGCTTTCATTTGGAAGCTATATCTTCACTTGGCCTATGCTTTCTTTTCACTATTGGGTTTTGGTGTCATCTCTTCCGTAATGAGTTCAGTAAACTATATATTTTCTTTCAAAATTTAGGTCTTATCTTTTTTATACGTATATCATAATATCATTCATCCAATAATTTTAAAAAGGAGATTAACATTGAAATATAATAAGAAATTTGAATGTTTCCAGCAATTTTATAAATACTAGAAGATGGAATGATTTGATATGCATGGAATTTGAAATAATTAAATTTAGATTTATTTATTTGTCTGAATTTTATTTGTTCTTATGAATAATTAAACCAATAGCACACCCCTAATGAATGATTTACGGGTATAAAAGGGATAGTATTTAAAAACAATTCAAGGGTAATCAAATTGTAAAGTCAATTAATTAAAAAATACCATGATTATTTTTCTTTTTTTATTTAATCCACCGGCACAATTATTTTATTTGGACAATTTTTTTTTTTTACTTTTCACTCCTCATTCATTTTATTTTCTTGTAACCTAGTTAAAACTTAACAAATAGAATATATATATATATATATATATATATATATATATATATTTATTTATTTTTTTTGATGGGCCACTCAAATTTTATTTTGATCAAATTTATAAACTAAATTATTTATTTAAAATATAATTTCCAAATATGCAGCTCTGTTTTTTTCACAAACGTAATATTATAAAAAGATTGGTGAATATGACTTTATTCATTCCTATGTGTTAATATTTCTCGAGTCGAAAATTTCAATGTTGGAGAGAGAAAAGTAAACAAGTAAAATTCAAAGAATCATTTACGAAAGGAAAGGAAAATCTTCAATACATGTAATAAAGGATAAAAACTTTATCATAGATTGTTTTTTACACACATATTTACAAGAAAATAAATAATAAAAAATTTAATATTAATTCCTTATATTTATTAATCAGTCCTCTAAGTCCTAAGTCCTAAGTCCTAACTCTACTCCTAACTAATGTACTTTCATACTTTTTCTTTTTCTCTTCATAGAGGGTTCGTTTACTACACTAGAGCATATTTTATTTTATAATTATTCTATAATCTATAATGTTATTCTCAATTTCATATTTTTCGTTTTTATTTGTACTACACTAAATCTTTATCATCAAAAAAGAAATATTTCACATTAATTCTCAATTTTAAAAATACTCTAAATTATAAATTTTACTACTTTTATCTAACACATAATATATTTAGGGATAGTTACTACTAGGTACATTAAAAACTCATTTATTATTATGAGATACAAACATACAAAAATATTATTACTAATTACATAAATATATATTCCAATATTTACCTTATAATGTGCTGCACATAGATGTTTGTGTGCAACAAAAGTTATGTACAATAAAAAAAATGTGTGCAGCAAAAAAAAAAGTGAATCGTAAGTCATGTGCAGCGAAAAAATTATATACTCCTACTCTCCAGCGGAGGCAGTGGGTGGGTGAGGGGTTTAGGGTTTGTGGTTTAAAAATGTATGAGATTATAATGAATTAAGGTTATATTTGATATTTTACTTTAATATTTTGTATGTGAGAATAATTTTTTAAACTCATTGTATCTCCTAGTAATTTAGGGTACAAAATGTGTACCTATGAGTAATTTTTTTTCATATATGTATAATTTATTTATTAAGTAAAAATATTAATACCTTTCAAAATTCAATACATTTGACAAAATTTTTTTTTTTGAGAGTTAATCTCTTGTAAGACGGATATATATAAGATGGATTGTTAGACAAACCTACCCATTATTAAAGTATGTTTGGTACATAAGTAAAGTGTGTTTATTTGTAATTAAAATATGTCCACAGTAAATCAGTAAAGTGTGCTTATTGGAAATTAAAATATGTTTATAGTAAATCACAATATAACACTATAAAATTATTCATCATACCTTAAAAAAACATATTTTATCTAACAATAAACATATTTTAACTATATAACACTAATACTTTAACAACATCCATGACCCATCTCACATGATAATCGTCTATAATTTCCCTAATTTTAATTAAACTCCATTTCTACGTTAACATACACAGTAGCATGGGAATGGAATGTAATTAAATTTGAAAATTAAAATAAACTGGATTAGGTAAAAATAACTTGTTTTATAGAAATTAATTTATATACGTCTCTCTCTCTCTCTAGATCCTGGCAAGTTGCAATGAGATTCCATCTTAAAATGACAGCATCCTACAACCAAATTTGTCATAGCCCAATTGCTCCACGTTTCTCTTAGTGCTCCACTCCCCCTTCTCTCTCTCTCTCTAAATAATACTAAAAATCAAAGAACCCACTGCAAGAGTCTGCCCAGATAAAGGGAACATAATCAAACGAGAATGGTAGTCCTAAAAGAAGGCAGTAGACCGCCATGGGTGGGCTTAGGAGCTGCAGTTTGGGTCCAAATAGCCGCTGGAAATGCTTACACTTTCCCTCTCTACTCTCCCTCTCTAAAATCAGTTCTGGGCTTCAATCAGCAACAGCTAACGATTCTTGGAGTGGCCAATGATATTGGAGAGAATGTGGGAATTCTTCCAGGGATAGCTTGCAACAAACTCCCACCATGGGCTGTTCTTCTTGTCGGTGTTTGTACTTCCTTCTTGGGTTATGGTGTTCTATGGCTTGCCGTCAGTGGAACTGTTCAGTCTCTTCCTTATTGGGTTGTAAGTAGCTTCTCAAAGATTGCTTTTTTTCTTTTAGGTTTTTTATATTGAAAACTGATTTCTACTTATATGTCATGTGGGGGGGTCTTGTTTATGTTGCTTTGAAAAATCGTGGTGTGGGCTTGTGTTATCTTGTGTTTTTTGGGTTGATTTCAGTTGTTGAAAGTGTTTGGAATGATTGTTGTGATGTTGGGATATCTGTGTTTGAGTTGAATTAGTTGCAAATATCTTACATTTGCAGATGAAAATTTTAAACTAAAACGAAATCATCCACTAAATACTGTGTGCAAAAGGGCTTAATTTGTTGTTTTAAATCACTATAGAACATAAGTGGAGTATGAAATGGAAAGAATGACGTTCAACTTTGGAAAGTATGCCTTCTACTCTTGTCGAAGGGGCCAGTCCACTGTTCAGTTTTTCATGTTTAAGATGAACTGAAAGTAAATATAGTATATGGTGTTGAATGTTGATTAGACCACATTGTGTATATATTTTCTTCTGATTCTTGTTTATGGAGTGTATCTCTTTAGCTGGTAGGAAATTTAATAGATACAAAGCTACACCTGTGCCATAAGGGCATCTGAATTATACCTTTTCAACAATGTTGATCAGTTCCTAATGGTTAAGCTTGGTGCTCTTTGAATATGAGAAGAGGATTATCATACAGATCCTTCATAAAAGCTAGTACTCCCTCCGTCCCAAACTTATCTGCACCATTCCTTTGCATTTAAGTGTGGGACAGAGGGAATATTATTCATGATCAGAAAAAGACATGTTATACTTAGTGTTATCTTCACTTTATGCCTGTGATGTCATTTTTGCGTCTAATATGATTCAATTTTTTCTACATATAAGCATAATTTCATATCAGTGATTATGAACTGCTGGCCTAATTATTTGAGAGCACTGACAGCTATGGCTCGCGCTATGCATTGGCACACACGGAAATGCATGGCTTGGCACAGCAGTTCTTGTTACCAACATGAAGAACTTTCCTCTCAGTAGGGGCACTGTAGCTGGAATACTCAAAGGCTATGTCGGTTTGAGCGCTGCAGTTTTCACAGAGGTTTACACTATGGTACTTGGTGGATCAGCTTCGAATTTATTGCTTCTACTAGCCTTGGGTATCCCCACCATAGGTTTGGTGATGATGTATTTTATCCGTCCCTGCACTCCAGCTTCTGGAGAAGATTCAGCCGAGCATTCTCATTTTCTTTTCACACAAGGGGCTAGTCTCATTCTCGCAGTTTATCTTCTTACAACAACACTTTTGAAGGACATTTTTTCTTTTAGCAACACCATATCTTATATACTTGTTGCTGTAATGGTTGTTCTTTTAATGGCTCCACTTGCCATTCCATTGAAAATGACATTATTCCCTGCAAATCGAAAAAAACCTGGCCTACCAGCAGATCTTGTCAGTGGAGAAGGAGATGCAGATCAAGCGGATCCTTTGTTGGCCCCTTCTGCATCAACAACATATCTTGGAAGTTTTTATGAGCCTGAAGACATATCTGAAGTGGATTTACTTCTAGCTGTGGGTGAGGGAGCAGTTAAGAAGAAACGTAAGCCGAGGAGAGGGGAAGATTTCAAGTTCCGCGAAGCTGTAGTTAAGGCCGATTTTTGGCTTCTATGGGTTGTGTACTTTGTTGGAGTTGGATCAGGTGTTACTGTTCTTAATAATTTAGCACAGGTTGGAGTCTCACTTGGTGTGAGTGATGCAACAGTATTATTAAGCTTGTTCAGCTTTTGTAATTTTTTGGGTCGTCTCGGGGCAGGAGCTGTTTCCGAACACTTTGTTAGGTACTAGAAATGCTCATTAGATATTTCTACTTTGATCATTCTATGTAGTTTAGTTGACAAAGATGAAGGCTTCTTTTGCAGGTCGAAGACAATTCCTCGGACATTTTGGATGGCAATCACTCAATCAATCATGATCATTACATTCCTTCTATACGCCTCAGCATTAAGTGGCACTCTTCATGTAGCCACAGCATTGCTCGGTATCTGCTATGGTGTCCAGTTCGGTGTAATGATTCCGACTGCATCTGAACTTTTTGGCCTGAAACACTTTGGTATAATTGCCAATTTTATGCAGCTGGGAAATCCTGCTGGTGCGCTTCTCTTCTCAGGTTGGCTTGCTAGTAAAGTGTACGATTCTGAGGCAGCAAAGCAGCTTGGATCCTCTTGTGTGGGCCCGAGCTGCTTTAGGATCACGTTCCTTGTCTTAGCCGGAGTTTGTGGTTTAGGAACTCTCTTGAGCATAGTTTTAACGATAAGAATAAGACCAGTTTACCAAATGCTTTATGCTGGAGGCTCGTTTCGTTTGCCTCAAAGCTCCGGTCACTGACTGGTAGTAGTCGTCGTTTTTGGATAACATATTGTAGTTTGGCATCAGACTTTTTACAGCTCTGGTGGTAGCCCAATTTTACACCTATACTAGACATGTTGAAGCAATTGAATCCTGCCAAAAGGCATAATAGCTTGTGATGCTTGGAGTAAGTTTTTCAGGTCCAATCTTGTTTATTTGGCTGAAAGGACTCTGATTGCTTAATAGTTTATGAGAAGATTAATTATAATTCTTGAGTGATGAGCATTTATTTTATTGCTTTCTTCAAATTTATTATCCTATCATGTGGGGTTGTGAGCATAAACATGAAGAGATATTTGATGTGTGATGGATTGATTTATAAACATTACATGCCTTTTCCAGAAACATGGATTCTTTTATTACAGGAAAAACATGTAAGAATGTAAGAGAAGATGGAGATCAATCTAGACTTCTAGAGCCATGAAGCTACATCCTAATTCCTAAAGTAGAGCACTTCCATACAAATGTAAGACCTTATACCTATGTTGGATTCAAGTTCTTGAACATCGAATCCCACTTGATTTCTTCGTTGTTGCTCGACCGGTACTCCCCCTCCTCCGGGGAATGAGTTGGGGTTCTTGAAAAGTTGCCATTGCAGGGTGTAGTCGTTGGATCCCTTGCAAAGTGGCCAGACTCATCACCATTGTCTTCGGATTCAACCCAACCCGATGTCCTAGTCGATCCTGAGCTTCTAGAATCTACAATGGGGCTCCCGTTTGTCAGCATCAGAACTCCATCATCAGACACAAACATGGGACTGTCATGTCCTGCCCTCGGCCATAACTCCGTTTTGGCCGAGGGTGCCCTCAGCCGCTTGTTCCTTTGCAGCATCGACACCTTCCATCTCAAGCTATGGTTTCTCTTCGGGACGAGAGAAAGCTGCGTGCTGTCATGATGCACCAGTGTCTGAACATGCTTGATCACATAATTCTTGGTTTGCTTCAATACAAACATGAGCCATAAAACAGGATGTATTCGACTCCCCTTGTGTTTCCTGGCTAACTTCAGAATCTCTAACCGGTGTTTCGCTATATCGACGCCCATGCTCTGAAGAAACTCATGGCTGAAGTACACAACGTCTTCTTCGACCAGCTCGTTGTGAGTGAAGGTAAGGGCGTATTCGTAGACGACGGACGGATCAAGATCGGTTTTCGATAGCCAAGTGAACCAGTCCATAGCTCTGTTATCTCCAATTCTTGAAAAAAGGAAGATGTATGTATGATAAAGTGGAAGAAGAAGAAGAAGTGGCAAGAAAATGGTGATATATATTAGGTCATTGTAGAGTGATTGATTCCAAACTATATTAATGGGTGGTAGTTGAACTTGAGAGTGACAAAAGGCTAAAAGTGGCCTTGCCTATTTAAGGCTATGTTATCTTTGAGAAATAGAGCGAGTCACACTTTTTTTCTTTTTTTTCCCAATGGAGTGAACCCTAAGGCATTCTGTGGAAAGAAATTTACTCTGTGGGTCCCTTTTTCATGTTTGTAATGGGATGTAACAGTGTGGTATCAGAACGGATCGTAATAGGATGTTACATAGTGGTATCAGAACGAAACAAATTAGGTTCGTTTTGTATGAGTAGAACTCCTATTCACACAACGAATTTCTTTGAGAAAAATTAAAGATTTTCAATTGGGATAGTTGGCCTAATTTGCTGACTACTTTTAGGGTGGCAAAAGGGTCACATGATTCACCTACCAAATTTCTAAGTAGGTTCTCATGATATGAAGTGTTTATAGGGTCTAAAATCAAATTAAATTATTAAATCATTTAAAGCTTAGTTTGATGAACACGACATTAAATGAAGAAAGTGTAAAAAGAGGTTGGGTTTATTTTCATTTTCATATTATTTTTTCAGTACGTTGATATACAGATATAGTATAAGGAAATTTTGTGCTAATATAATTTGGATTATTTGAAATTAGACATATTTCCATACAATTGGATATGGGTATTATTAAAAAAAAAAGATATTATTCAAAAAATCGTTTTAATTTGAAATGAACTATCACGGGTTCCATTAAAATTGGATTTTGATTGATTATTAAACAAGGCAATAAAGTTTAAAAATTATGCTAAAAGTATAAATGAGAGTGAATTAAATGGAGTTTATGAGAGCATTCAGTTGCCGAATCATCTCATTTATGATGTTTGTTGCTGAGCCATCATAATTTTTATAATTAATAAAGTATATGTACTCCATACACAGTTCTAGAATTAATTTAGATTTTAAATTCCAATTTTTAAAATATATAATTAATCTGAATTTACAATCCCATCTAAAAGAAGGGGCACTCATCACTTCTCACAAGAGACATAAGTAATGTCTCTTAAAAGAATTTGTTATAGATGATATATATATTTCTAATAATTAATTATTTAAATTGATATTATGAACATAATTAAATAAATAAATGAAAAACCGAGGATCGCTTTTCAAGTAAAAATAAATGGGTTTAATTATTAATTCTTTGGCACCCAACAATATTAATATCAAGAAAGCATAACAATTTAAAGTCCTTCAAAGTTCAAATATTAATTTTTATTTTAATAGGTGTTAAAGTAATAAAATATTATTTTGAGGGTGGTTTTCCAGAAATGAGAAATTTTCGGGTCATACTATCAATTTTGTGGTTTTTTGGAGTGACACTATCAATTTTGGGGTTATTTGGGGTATGCTAGGATTTATAGGGTAAATTTAAAGTGTTGTGAGTAATTATTAATTTTATTTTTAATTATTTCATTTTATTGAATAGTGAAGATTAAATTATTTAA
The DNA here is from genome assembly GCA_023678885.1 of Pogostemon cablin. NCBI lineage: Eukaryota > Viridiplantae > Streptophyta > Magnoliopsida > Lamiales > Lamiaceae > Pogostemon > Pogostemon cablin. The sequence goes on from CM042965.1 coordinate 35,469,510, forward strand.
ATTATCAAGTGCAACTACAGTTTTAACTCTAAATTTTGTTTATCTTTGTAAATTTTGTGTTGTCGGATTCTTTTAAATTTGGTTTTTACTTGGTTACTCTGCAAAAGTTTGAATTAATCAAGTCTTTTTAGCTTTTTTTTTTCTTTTCTTTATTCTCCATTTGTGGAAGTTAGTCTCTCCAGTGGCAGTGGAAGTGTGTTAGTCTCCTTAAGGCCTTCCATACTCATCTACCCAAAAACAGGTATTTTGGGTGCCATGTCAGCGCCACCTCAAAAGTAAAATATATTTACTTCTAAAACAAAACAGCTCCCCAATCTTCTACCCAAAAAACAGGTATTTAGGGGAGCCCACTTCAATTTATTTAATTCTCATTTATTTTATCAACTATATTTATTTAATTTCCAAAACTACACTTATTTAATTTTCAAAATAAATTATAAATAATTAAAATTTCAGATTATTGAATTTAATAAATTTAAGAAAAATATGAAAAAACATATTATTTATTTTTTCATTACATAAAACATAAAAACACAAATTAAAATGACACACAACGTAAATTAAAATGACACACAAATTAAAAAATAAAAGCAAAGCTTCCGAAAGCAACAATGTAATTTCGATCCGGCCAATTATAATATATAGATAATTATTCTCCAAATTGGGCCCAAACATGTTCAACTAAGTCTTGTCGAAGCTGAAGATAACATATATTAAAAAAAACTGTCATATTAATAATATTACAAAAATTAAATAGAAAAATATTAATCTGTAATTACGGTAAAAGAAATGGAAGAAAAAAAATTGGATTGTAGTGTAGAAAGCAAAATATATATAATAAAAAGAAATGTAATTAACGGTAAAAGAAATGGAAGAAAAAAAAATTGGATTGTAGTGTAGAAAGCAGAAATATATGTAATAAAAAGGGAGGTAATATATGTAATAAAAAGAAATTTTAAATTGAGAAGAAACCAGAAAAAAATTAATGAGCGCGGGCCCCACGCCACGCGCGCGCGCGTGAGAGCTACACGCTGTGCTATTGAAACCGTGTATGCATTCTCTTCCACATTCATTCTCCCACTTAATTATCTTCAGGATGTTTAATTTCTCTCTTCCCACAATGGTTTCTACCTCACATCATGGGAAGAAAAATCTGCCACGTCAGATCTTCTACCTCTCATTGTGGAAGGCCTAAGTGAGGTGTATTTATCTCTTTATTGAGGTGTGTTATGTTTGTGCGTGGAATTTTTTCTTGTCTTTTTTTCCAAAGAGTTTTATATTTCCTCAATGTCTTGTAAGGTTCAGTTGAGTCCTTTTTTACGATATCCTTGGCTAGTTAACCCCAATAGTTATGGAAAGCTTGAATATAAAATTATATTTTAGAAAAAAGAAATACTATCAATTTTGTCTCATGTTATTTTTTTTGTTTAATTATATTCGAAAGTGTTATTTATAAGATATTATTATAAAATTCTATCATCAAAGAAATATAATATAAAATACTTTTAACATGCACATTTAATATTAATAAAATAAAATAATCATGGTGTGTATATGATTTAAAGCAACTTCATATTAAAATGACAAAAAGTGTTATCGAATTTATATATTTTAAGATATTACTTTTGGGTCAAACGGTAAATTTTTTTATTCAATTACCTAAATCGATATTATTAATTTCTAATTAAAAGTATAAATTTAAAAAGAGTCAATAAATAATAGGTACAAAACGTATTTAAAAATTACTAAGCAATATATTCGCTTCAGAAAATTACCGATATATATAAAATTATACTCCGTACATTAGTGTGCATTGTTAAGATGGAAACAAAAATACTTTAGTTATACGAATGTACATTAGTGTACATTCTACTGAAAAAAAATTGAAAATAAGCGATTAAATTGAAGAACTCTACTAATGTACATTAGTGTGTATTCTTGAGAGAGAAATAGAAAATACGTGATTAAACTGAAAAACCCTACGAATGTACATCAGTGTGCATATTTGAGATAGAAACAAAAAATACACGATTGAAACTATTGTTAAGTACATTAGTGTGCATTCTTAGAGAGAAAAAGAAAAGAAAATAAACAATTAAATTGAAGAACATACGAATGTACATTAGTGTGCATCTTTGAGAAAGAAACAGAAAATACATGATTAATTAAATTGAAAATAGGGTTGTTATAATTATCTTTAAATCTTTCCTTAAATTTTTCACCTATTGTTTTTATTTGATTTAATTTAATGTACATTAGTGTTCAATGAAACTAGTGTTAAGTGAAAACGTTGAAATATTCAGCATTGTAAATAAGGGTAAAGTTGAAAAAAGATATAGACGTTTAAATCAATATATTTATTAATAATTAGGTTATATACACGTGTATTACCGATAATAATCCCATTTAAAAATAATAAAAAATGGCAAATGGAGATGCAGAAGATAATATATCATGTACTATGTTTGACCGGTGGGACTGGGAGGACACGTGGTGTCATGTGTGTAATTAATTTAATATATATATGTTGAAAATTTACTCAATTTTCCTACAAAATACAGCAATAAATTTACAACTGTTACCCTACCGAAATTAGGAAGAGATTTCATTAGTCTAATGATTAAATCATCCATAAGGTTGGTTTGACTGTCTTGTAACATTGACTTTGTAATTTACAAATAATTTTTTTTTAGGATTTGTTTTATGTTATTACGGTAATAAAATTTTAAATGGCTGATCTAATGATATGGTAAATACTATTATACTGAGTGATAATGATAGGAGAGCAATGGAGCATGACAGAAAAAATTGAAAGTGGAGAAATAAAAGTGAATTTGTGAAAGAAAGTACGTATTTGAATTAATATATAGAGAAGATGTAGTAACTTTCTTACATAATATTAGGTGGGACAGGTCTCTCTTCTAAGAGTAATTTAATTATTGTATAAGTTGATCCAATTTATTCTAAATAATAATATAATTATTTTTATAGAGTATCCATTTAATTTTAAGAATTCTGTGAAAACTAACGGAGAAATTTTGGAGAGGTAGTAGTTCCCTTTTCCAAAAAGTAACGTAACCTAATTAATCCCTCCGTTCCCCATGAGGATCTTTTGCTTTTCGGTAGATTGAGGAATTTTATTATTTAATGTGGGGTGATTAGTTGTATTAATAAAGGTGTGAGCCCTATATTTTAATTGTATTAGTGAATGTGTGTGGATTTTATGTATGTAAAAAAACAAATTTGACTTTTTGGATGGGACGCCAAAAAAAAAAAATCTTTTGAATGGGACGGAGGAAGTATTTATATTGGGTGATCCAATTTACTCTAAATGTAATCTAATTATTTCTATAAAGTAATCTAATTAATTCAGAATAATTCTTCGTTAGCTCACAGCAAAAATCTTAAACCTTACACACTAGAGATAAAATATGTTCAAACGACAACTATATCATTTATCATATTTTATTTATATAATAAACATACTTTAGTGATGGATCGATCGTCTCAAAAGAGACTTTGTCTATTATTATTATTTATATTATTATTATTATTAAATATAATTAATATAAAATAATTAATCTTTATTAAGTTGAGTTTAGGTTGGCTCATTAACAAAACTAGTACTCCATTTAGCAAGCTTGAATTCAAGATGGAGTACTTACGAACTGAACTGAATCGAATCGAACCGAGCTCGATTTTAGTAAGCCCTCGAGTACTTCGTTAAACTTTAACAACTCTAGCGAAGTCATTAAGTTAACTAAACTTCTATGTAAGTATTCTCATCGTGAATTTTGAGTTGGTGAATTTATACCCTCGCACTGATAGTTTCCTCTTATCTAATACCCTCGCTCTTGTGTCAACTCTCTTAATTAGCTTACACTTCACATAACTAACATGTCTCTGAATTATGCACGTGGCCTTTATTTTAAGATTTGTTACATGGGAAGTTGTTTTTGTTCTTTTTTTTTTTTTAGGGTTAAATGGGGTGCATAGTTTAATTAGCTTGCAGAAGTTGGTTATTTTTTGGTTTAATCGGAAATTATTTGTATTCTTTTCCCATTGAGTGTGGGATATGGACAGAATATGGGAAGGGATAGATTTGTGTGACACCATCTTATTATGAGACCATTTTACGATTTCATAATTGGTTATTATTTTTTTATTAGAGATGTTATCACTTTTCTTTTAAAATATTATAATTTTTCAAATATTATCATTTTTCATTTATACTATAAATTATTTATGAAATAATCCACAACACTATTATCACTTTTTTATTATAAAAGATTATCACCTCTTATCCAACTTACTAAAATTATTCCATGAATATGGTCTCAAACAAGTCTTTATCATATAGGTAAGGTCAATGATAAAATGTGTGAATGTCATCTTGATAAGTGGACAAGATACCTGCATTTCTTGGGGAGGCCAAACAAAACTCCAACTTCATGAATTGTTTTAGGTAATGTGTAGTGTGAATCTTTAATAGATGAACTAGAAGAAGGGAGGTAGAAAGTAGAGTCCTTTAACATCTTTTATGTTGCATTATCTGAATGGATTTGGTTGAAACAGTGTTTTCGAGAGGTTATTCTTAAACAGGAAACAAGTTTGGGATGAAATCTTTGGGCAAAGAGCTGGATAAGCCAACTCCAGGCGTGGTTAGAATTTCTGTTACATTTTGGTGTTAAGTTACATCTTTTGTTGCAAATTGTTAGATGGTTAACACATAGGATATAATAAAATCTTCCTCTCGCAAACGTATCACTCATCTAACACGCATATAACATGAAATATAACATTGAAATATGATAGAACATCCGGATTCCCCAAGCATCTCCACACCCCAACCCGGCAGAGAAATGGAGAGGTAAATTATGGTAATTCATTCGATCAATAAGGACTAGAACACTACTTACTCCACACAAGCCCTCGTTATGGGATGAAACCTCTCTCAAGGAAATAAGCTTATGAATAAAGGATGATGAATTTTTGTCCACATACAGAGAACATATTTTTATTTTTAAATATAAAAATGACTTGTTCCACTGTCCAATTAAATGTAAGCTGAATACCCATCTTTTAGTATCATGAGATTACCACCCCCAAAGAGTTGAGAGTGACCTCCATTAGAAAGTTTCTTGATAACAAATTAACCCCCAAAAAAACATTTCTCCTTCATAGATTTACAGACCTTTCAGTGTGCTACAACAAATTGATCATAGAGATGAACTAAAGTTGAAATATATAAATGCATTTAAACTACGACTAAAAGTTTCAAGATTCATACTACCAACAACCTTATTATATCAGACATAACAAGAACCCTAAAATAACTCTCGAAAAGATATAAAAGAGCTCCATGAATCTATCATTACTGTTTCAGACAGAATCAGCACCACATGGCTGGTCTAGGTTTCAGTTTCTACGAAAGCAGAAAGTCAAACAATAGAACATACTGTAATATTGGAGTAGCACACAATAGCAAATACTATCCGAAGCATTTGATATAAGATATGTTTTCTGTTCTTGGGAGAGTTGTAGAAGGTATAATAAGTATATCTGCAATATTATATTTTTATTAAACGTATTTTCTGATTGTATTCACTATAGCAGTATCCCATCATCACCATCAAACTCTGGTAATCAGAGGGTGAACCAAACAAAACATAATCTCAAAGAAAAAATACCAAAAAAAGCAGGTTATCTGTGTGTTCAACCGAGATGCCCCGTTTTCAAGCACGAAGGAGACATCAAGAATCACTTCATGCTGAAGATGTTGCCAATCAATCCAACAATACCAACTACAATCGCCAATCCTAACATAAACCGAACCAAAAACCTCTCTGTAGAGCACAATTTGTTGTTCCCTTCGTCGCTTAACCTCATTGCGACAAGAGAAGGAAAGGCGAACCCCAACGAAACTGCTGTTGTAGCCCCAGTAAACCTAAAAGCTGTCCAGATATTTGGGATCATAGTCGAGCCCATATATATAATCGCTAGGAGCACAAAAGTCAAGACCAAACACCTCTTCCTGCTCTCTGATAGAGGATTTAACCCTTCGAAGATCAAAGCATCCACCGACTGCCTCAAGGAAAAATGAACTACAGGGAACACTAGAACCAAATGAAGAACATAACCAATACGTATAATGTAGTTCAAAGCTGCGCTAAACCGAATCCCAAGATCATTATCAAAGTTAGTGAGAATATCAGATTCAGTATCACTGCCAAAGAGTAAATAACCAGCTATGGAAGTCGAAGAATACACCAAGATACAAATGAAAGTAGTGATCCTTCCTACTCGATACATTTTCTGTGGTGATGGCTCATCAAGCTCGTTATAAATAGGTTGCACGTTGAAGTGACACACGTAAGCATTTGACATGATGGGAATCACCACAAGCAAATCAATAATAGCTTTCTTGGATCCAAAATCAGGTGTCATTTTGGGTGGTTCAATTTTCCCCTCAATGAGCTTGATAAAAGCTATGACAAACACTATGAAGACAAACAACACCGCGAGCGCTACAGACGCTGCAGAAGTCGAGCTCAAAGAATCAATCTTATCTAAAGTACACAGAGGTGCAAGAAAAAGCACCAGAACAATAAGTATCAATATCTTCCTATGATCCCAAAAACCATGGCCTAACCACTGATCGAAAACGCCAACGTGATGAAGGGATCCCGACATAACATCCCCAATGATGATCAAGTACACAACCAAGATACCAGCATTGTTGATGATAATACAAATTTCAGACAAAGTTCTAGCAGTTCTACCCAATGCAGCTTGAACAAGCTCCCCATATGACCCTGCTTTACATTGGGCAGAAAATCGAACTAACCATTCAACACTAATCTCTGATATAATACCCATAAAAACTATCAAGATTATACCCAAAACTAAACCCAAAACTTTCATAGTTGCAGGTAAGGCCATAAGGCCAGCCCCAATAATGGATGTGGTGAGATTGAAAACAGCACCAGAAATGCCCGACCCGGATTTCCTCTCACCAAAAATAAGGGGCAAGTCATCCAAGTCAACACCATCTTCAACATCTAAATCATCCACATTACGCTGATTCAAATACTCATGCCCTTGATCTGGGATCAATCTCAAAGATTGACCCTTTAATTGAATGTTTCCGTCTTTCACCCCTAATTTAGAGTAATTGCTGTCCATCTCTGATTCTCACACACATATATGCTCAATCAAACTCCTCTTTCTCTCTATGTACAGATGCGAAGGCAACAAACAACTATGAACAGAAAAACCAGAATTGAAACCAGAGAAACTTACAGGAAAAATCGAAATATTCGATCTGGATACAATGGAATGAATCTGGAGAATGGCTCAGTTTTTTAATATTAGAATCAATAAAGAGCCAATGGGAAGAGCAGAAAGAGAAGACTTGGGGGGTTCTTGACGTCTGCAAGTTTTCCATGGAAGAATTGAACTTTGCCGATTTTAATTCTTTATATTATATTTGCTAAGAAGGGCTTATGAAATTTATTATTCTCTTCTACGACACATAATTCAAACTGGAGCTTCACTTCACATCCACGCCACTGCCCTCCTACTATATTCAAACAATGAAATTAAAATAAATAACAATTGAAATTAAAAATATCTTTACGTGTTTTTGAATAATTGAATTCTAAAAGTTTTGCCTTTTTTTAATTAAAAAAAACAGTTAATACTCCATTTTTATTTTTAAAAATCATCAATATTTCATTTTTAAAAAATATACTTTAATTCATTATTTATTATTGTATTTTAAAAAAAATATATTTTAACTAAGAATCAACATATTTTACATATATAACGAGTATACTTTAACAACGAGTCGATCCATCTCAAATAATTAATGTCTCACAAAAAATTGTCTAAAAAGAATAATATAATTATATAAAAATTAATGTCTCACAAAAAATTCTCAAAAGAATAATATAATTATATAAACTATTTATTTAATTAAGTAAGAATTTAATTATATCAACTATTTAATGTGTAATAATTTTCATTAATAATATTAATCAACAATTTATTTTAAAATTTAAAAATAATTAAGGAAAGAGTTTAATTATATCAATTTATTTAATTTAATTAAAGTAAGAACTTAAATTGATATAATTCATCGAGTAATCAAAGGGAATCAAGGAAATAAATTGATCAACAAAATCATTAGCTGATTTGAAAAAAAAAATTAATAATCAAAACCGATTTTTTATTCAAACCGCTCTAAATGGTAAAAACCGATTTTGATCGGTCTGAACCGATTTTTCAGGTTTTATTCATAAAATGGTTTCTAGGGATTAATCGAATTGGTTCTCGATTGAACCGATGATTCAGTTTCAACAACATTAATATGGACAACACAAAAAACTATCTCATAAGACTAATTTTCTTACTTCCTCCGTCCCAACAAGTATTTCACGTATTGATGTGCGCGGAGTTTAAAAATTTTTTGTATTTTTATGTATAAAGTAAGAAAAAAAAATATATTTTAGTTGATTTAATAAAAAATGCGTGTAAAATTGTTGGGAGATGTGAAAAAGTAAGTAAAAGTAAGTATTATATTGAGATGTTTGTAAAAAGTGAGTACTGTTATAATGTATTTTTTACCAAATTTAGTAAAAGTAAAGTGTGAAATACTTTGAGGGATGCATAAAAAAAAAAAGTGTGAAACACTTCGTCAATGAGGTAGTTTTTTTTAATTAGTTGATACTTCTCAATGTTATCACTTTTTCACTTTTCAATATCATATTCCCATATCAACTTCTATTGATTTTACTTTGTACATGAAGTTTTAATTTCAGTGTCGGTTGGTTGACCCATTTCCCATATCAACTTCTATTGATTTTACTTTGTACATGAAGTTTTAATTTCAGTGTCGGTTGGTTGACCCATTTCGATCAATCAAAGTTATTCTATTGGTGGACTGGACTTGCATTTATATTCTTTTATTTATGGGATTATTAACTTATCGATATTAGAAAATCTCACTCTCACCCCTCAACTCATAATTTTAGGTATATTTCATCCATAGAATTTAGAATTTATGATATAATTATAATTTTATTTTTATGGTTTATAGTATTTCAGGTTTAAGATATAATGGTTTTTAAATAAAATTTAAAAAAAATTGAGGGGAAGACTAGAAATTAATTTAAAATAAAATACGTATTAATTTACTAGGGTTAGGGTTAAGATTCTGCAAAAGTGGCTCTCCTCAATATATATGAGCATATATACTTAACATGTTGATGAACTAATTGGTGTTATACAGTTGGACAATTCAAAATTAACAACTCTAAAGATTCTCGTATAATAGTCTCTAACATGAATTCTCCTCTCATGAGATTATTTGTTAGTTGGTATGATATATAAATGGATTGTCTATAATAAAATTTGTTTAACGTGATTAATTGTATTATTGTTTGGTATATGAAAAAAATGAGATTGTTGATAACTAGGTAGTATTAATTATTTTATGTTTGTTATTGAGTATTTACAAATGAGATAATAAGTAAAATGACATATTTACCTCTTGTTTTGTTGTTTATTAATTATTATTTATTTTTATTATTAATTATTAATGGATCAATAAATAGTAGGTACAAAATGTATTTAAGAATTACTAAGCGACACATTCGCTTCAGAAAATTACTGATAAATAAAAAATTATACTTATTTTGTTTTTCCCATATTACCTATACATATTCGTACATTAGTGTGCATTGCTAAGATGAAAACAAAAACACGTTATTTATACGAATGTATATTAGTGTGCATTCTATTGAGAGAGAAACAGAAAATACATGATTAAATTGAAAAACCCTACGAATGTACATGAATGTGGATCTTTGAGAGAGAAACGGAAAATACACTATTGAAACTATTGTTAAGTATTCTTAGAAAGAAATAGAAAATATGGAATTAAATTGAAGAATCATACTATATTACATTATCATTGATAGAGAAACAGAAAATACACATATACATTAGTGTGCATTCTTCAGAGAGAAACATAAAATACACGATTAATTAAATTGAAGAAAGGGTGATTTATAATTATCCTTAAATCTCTCACCCATTATTTATTTTTATCTAATTTAGTGTACATTAGTATTCAATGAAACTAATGTTAAGAGAAAACGTTGAATACTCAATGTTATAAATAAGGGTAAAAATGGAAAAAGAAAATGACGTTATGTTCTCATCAATAATTATATTAGATCAATGTATTTATTGGTAATTATGTTATATATATCGTATCTATCAGTAATAATCTCATTATTAATATTAATTATTATTAGTTATTATTATTACTATTATTGTTATTATTTATTAATATTATTATTAATTATTATAATAATTATTATTAATTATTAATACTTTTAATTATTATTATAATATTAATATTTTAATTATTATTATTAATATTATTAATTCTTATTAATATTTATTATTATTATTATTATTATTATTATTGGATAATAATGATATAATAGTAAAATTACATTTAATACCTAGGTATTAAATGGTGGTATTGTGTATCCAATCTATTAAGGTGTGATACACAACACTAAAGGAAATGATATTATTAATATGGGGTGTAATTAATACCTGGTCAAAGGTATTACAAATACTTCAAGTCAAATATGGTATTATGAGGTACTGACAGGGGTGGGTAAAATTGATATACCGAAAATACCGATACCGTACCGAAAAATTCGGTATGAATTTTTCCATACCGATACCAAAATTTTGGTAAAATTTAATTCTATATCGATACCATATCGATATTTATCCATGCCGATTTTTCGATAAATACCGATTTATAAAGAAAATTTGACATACCGTTTCATACCAAAAAATCGGTATGCCCAAAAAAATTAATTTAAATTAAAATACAATAAAATAAAATATTCTAACATATTTTATATTACAATCAATGAACATTAAAATTATTTAGATTGTATTTATACCAACTACTAATTTATTAAAAATATTTATATAAATTTATTTATTTATTAAAAATATTTATATAAATTTATTTATTTATTTATATATATTTTAATATTAAGTGTAACATATACTATAATTTAATAATAAAACTTATATTCCACTATAAGATAAAATTGTATTCACACAAAATTTTAAACTCAAAACATAGATCATTTTTTCTTAAAATTAGATATATATAAACTTTAATAATAAGAAATTTACTAAAAAATATACTACAATATATAATTAAATTCTTAAAAAATAAATATAAAAATTTTCGTTATACCGAAATACCAAAAATTTTAAAATACATTACCGATATCGTATCAAAATTTTTGATACGACAACCATACCCTACCAAAAATTTCGTTATACTTAAATTTGGTATTTTTTGATAAATTTCGATACGACATACTCGGTATACCGAGTTTTCGGTATTTTTCCCCAACCCAAGGTACTGTGCATCAATCACCCCCTAATTCCTACAAGCAAACAAGCACTTTAATGTATTACTAGAGATGCGCATCTCACTTCCTGAGGTGTTAGCCTGTGTATTAATTTGTATTTTTATAGATTATAATACATCATAGTGAAAACATTAGGTTTCTAAAGGGTATTCAGCGCCTGAAAAATTATTTAAATAGAGAGATCCATTTCATGTAGTTCTGAAAATACAATTATTCATGTATGTTTAATGTGTGTTTATCGTAAGCTCCATGTGTTTCAATTTTTTTTTATGTCCATAGATTTAGCAGCGTGGAGGAGATTATTACAACCTTTTGCCTCACATCCATGCTTTCAACTTGTATTAATTTTCTCCTTTCATCACAATGACTCAAAGATAATATTACATGTCCATCAACTGGAGAGATAAGAATCTTATCTCAATATAGTTTCAACCTGAACCAAGCAAAAGGCAGCTGAGTGCTCAAAGCAAAGAAAAAATTAATGTAACAATAGTATAAATCACATTTTAGTATACAGCACCTAGATGTCTTAAAAGGCTTTTTAATTTCATGTATGCAGCATTTTATTAGATACATTCTAAATGAACTCAGAAGAGTATCATATGCTCTTACACGACGTCGAAAATGTTAAGTATACACAACATATCCGAATGTAATGGAAATACAGTAAAAAGTAACGTTCTGAAGAAATTTTACTTCAAAACTGCATCTTTCCAAATAACGCATCATTTGTGAAATAATGAAGAGATAAGAATCTTGGGAGAAATTCCTTTGGGGGTCTCGTCACAACTTTCGTGAATAGAACAACATTTGGATGTGTCTCAATTTCAATATAATTTCGACCTGAATCAAGCAAAAGGCAGCTGAGTGCTAACAATAGTATAAATCACATTTTAGGATACAGCACCTAGATGTCTTAAAAGGCTTTTTAATTTCATGTATGCAGCATGTTATTAGACACATTCTAAATGAACTCAGAAGAGTATCATATGGCCTTACACGACGTCGATAATGTTAAGTATACACAACATACTCGAATGTAATGGAAATACAGTAAAAAGTAGCATTCCGGCGAATTTCACGTCAGAAATGCATCTTTCCAAATAACACATCATTTGTGAAATAAGAAAAACTCACCATGTCATTTCATTCTCCACAATTATGATCTTGGAGGGTATGCCATGGAAGCCAATTTTACATGATGTGTAAATTCATGGCTGCAACATAAATAAAACATATTTAACTGCTGGCAGATATTTGAAAGTAACATTTTCTACATGTAGATATGTACCAATGGAACACACAGACCTCACAATAGATAAAGATTAATAGCTAAATTAGACTTACAGAAAAACTGCTACTCTTTATGTACTGACGTCACTTAATCCATATTTGTGCATGAAAAATTACCATAGGACAGTGGAATTAAAGTGAACAAGGAAAGAAGAAATACGTTGACTAACATGAAAAGCTATTTTTGCTCAAGCTGTTTTGTCTCTCGTTGGCTGTGGATCTTCTGTTGAGTGTGTTGGAACTTCTTGTGTGAGTGACACGTAGGGAGAGAGGAGGAAACTATACCCTAAGTCAACCGGTATAATTTTATGAACAAAGACAAATAAAAAGTTATACTACATATTTTTATTAAAAGTTATTACATGATCAATAAAATTTTAATATTCATATACTTCTTAGTTCACGTTTAATATTTTATGTTATTTTAGAAATAAAATCTTTGATTAATTTTATAATTTTTATCAGTGATTTGATATTTATTTTATAATAAATAATACTATAAAGTATTTCGTCCACCCGCAAGAGTATCATTTGCTTTTTGCACTTGAATAATTAAGGAATTATTATTTAATGTTGTAAGTGTGCGTGGGCGAAAAACCAACATATCGGACAGGTGTCGTTCCAAATGCTGCAACACTCTGAATGACACTGAGAGTAGAACACATATATAACAGCGGAAAAAATAATGAGACAAGAAATAACTCTTCCACAAATTTACGTTTATGGCGGCCCCATGGCTAAAACTTCACTAAACTTATAAAAATAGTGAATACAAAAGTCTTCAAGGATACACTCTAACTCTCTAGAATATACCCTATCTAACTCGCAAAGGTAGACCTATTACAAGGTCTAAAAACGTGATATGAAATCACAAAACTACTCTCAGAACGAAGATTGTAAAAAGACAATTACAATCTTCTAGCATATACGAAGAGACCTCTCATCTCTCCAACGCTCCAAAGAGAATAGACCAAAGTATTGTAGCACTTGAACCAGCATACAAGGAACACCTGTAATGTGTGGATATTTATCTGATCTTCTTCGCTACTAGTATGAAGACACTAAGCGTGTTTTTATCAGTCGAGAATACGCCTGCTTTAACACTAGTGATGAATGTGCCTTCATCAGTTTCTTGAGCACTAATATCTCAACTGCAATATCAATCTAACCCATTCCTTGAAAATAGGAAACTTGTAACCTCCCTCTTCTACTTGCTTATCACGATCTCCCTTCAAACATCCTAAAACTCCTTCTCTCACGTTCTATTAGTTGTCTGAAAAATCAACACCATAACAACCAGGACAACGTAACATATTAATTGAACATGTGGCATGGTGGCATGGAGAGGTGAAATTCAGAGTGTGACTTCAAATGTAGCAACATCGTCCAGTCACACTAACAAATGTGTAGTGGATAGTTGTATTAAAGGGTGTGTGAATTTCATATTTTAGTTGTATTAGTAATGTGTGTGAGTGTCATATGTCTGAAAATGAAACTCCATATTGAGAAGTTATCATATTTTTTTTGGGCACGGAGATTAAGGAGTATAATAATTTAATATAAAGTAAAGTGAGAGAAATAAACACATATATATGCCCAATCAAACTCCTCTCTTTCTCTATGTACAGATGCGAAGGCAACAAACAAATATCAACACAATTGAAACCAGAGAAACTTACAGGAAAAATCGAAATATTCGATCGGGATACAATGGAATGAATCTGGAAAATGTCTGAGTTTTTTAATATTTGAATCAATGGGAAGAGCAGAAAGAGAAGATTTGGAGGGTTCTTGACGTCTGCAAGTTTTCCATGGGAGAATTGGACTTTGCCTATTTTAATTCTTTATATTTGCTAAGGGGGGGCTTATGAAATTAAATATTCTCTTCTATGACGCATAATTCAAACTTGAGTTTCACTTCACCTCCACGCCAGTCCTGCCTACTATATTCAAACAATTAAATTAATATTTAAAAATATCTTACGTGTTTTTGAATACTCCATTGAATTCTAAAGTTTTGCTTTTTTATAAAAAAAATCAAATACTCCATTTTGTATTTAAAAATGTATTGGTCTCTTGTATTTCCAAGTGCACAAAATGTGTATGGGTACAATATTTTGTTTTAAAGAGTATACACTTTAGTTCATAGTGTACAACATTTTGTTTTAAATGGTATATAGTTTCATTAAAAAATTTTTTTTTCAAAAATAAAAGGAACACATCCTTATACTAAGGGGTATACAATTTAATATTAAAGAGTATCTAGGCGCACAGTGGACGCACGGTGCCACAGGGCACACAAGTTTTGCCTATAAAAAAATCATCACTATTCATCTAATCAAAATTTTTAGGCAAAAAAACTTGTGTGAGATCGTCTCACCTAAGTTCTTAGGTGAAACAGATAAAAAATGATATCATTATTATCACTTTCGCTATAAAATGTTATTATCATTTTTTATTTATACCATAAATTGTTCATGAAATAGTTTACTAGTATATCATTATCATTTTTCATCGATTGATTATAATTTTTTGTTAACGAGATTATCACTTTTTATCCGTCTCAAGTAAGGGCTTACGTGAGCCACTCTAACACAAAGAACTACTCAAATTTTTAATATACATGTACTTATTTGTCTACTATGTAGAAAGATAGTACAAATTTTAATAAACACAACACAACCTTAGTCTAAGGCGACAGTATTTGTTTCAAGTATTAAAATTATGATTTCCAAACTTCACCTAACTTTTAAAATTACCCCTATGTACAACTATTAATTCTAGTATTTGATTTTAATCCACTCATCTATTAGTATAATTTTTTTTCCCAATCAATATTCTCTCTTTCTATAATTTGATTGTTTCTATTCGATTATAATCCTCTCCTCTATTAGTATATTTTTTTACCATCAATTCTTACCTTCATTAACTTATCTGTTTTCTCACATAAATAAATATACTTTTATGCACATCGATATTTAATTTTTATACATTGATGATGTGATATAAAAAAATATTTATACATTGATTTGATATAAAAATTTAACACGAACATAAATTATAATTATTTTTGATTTTCAAACCTGACATGAATTTCAACAATAAAACATCCCCTTATGTTTGATTTTGATTTATTATTTCAAGTTTAGAATTAATAAATCCTCCACTCTCTCCATCCTCTTTCATCTCTTTTTTCACATGTATCAATTTAGACTTTATTTGATATAAATTTAAAATCTATATTGTAATAAAACTCAAAACATACATAAATTAACATTATTTTTTTATTTATTAAATCATCTTAAAAACAAATCAAACATAACCTAAGTCTATATAGGATAGATGAATACATTGAGAGTGAAAACTGATGATGTCAAAATCGAATCGGCTAGATTCAATTGGGAACCTGAAACCAGTTTGGATGACCCCAAACAAACTTTTTTTTTAGGTTGAACCGGCCAAAATCGATAATCATTTGAACTGGTCAAATTGGTTCCGACATATATATATATATATCTTAAAGTATATTATAGCAGAAATTTTTCTTGCTAACGTGTCGTCTCCAGAGCGATCCAATGTGATGTGTAATTTTATCAAAATTTTGGATTTTTTAATATTTTTTAATATTTTCCTTATTTACTTTTAATTAACTTCCTTATTTAATATTTTTTTTAAATAATGTGTTTTTTATTTTTAATAATGATTAAATTTTTAATATTTTATTTATTTATTTGGGTATCATTAATTAATTACTAAATCTTTTAATGCAATAAATTAATTAATATCCAATTAAATTAAATCATATATATAAAGGGAAAACAGAATATTTCATATAATATTCTCTCTCACCCCATCTATAAATAAGACTTTTTGATTATTTATTCTAAGTACTCACATTCGATTCTCCAAGAGGAATAGGAGCTTGCTTCAAGTTCCTCTATAGAATTGATTTATGAAAGTATAAAAATTTATTTCGATAGAGCGAAACAAGTAGAGATTTGATCTACCTCAAAAAAATTAATACAAGTATTCTTCAAGAGGAAGAGAACTTCGATTCAAGTATGCTTGAATCGTTTTACCTTCTAAGAATGAGAACAAAATCGATTCAAGTATTACCTCTAAAGTCTCTAAAGTATTGACTCAAGTATTCTTTAAGTGAAAGATGATTGACGTTGACTCAAGTAACTCAAGTATTCTTCAAGTAAAAAGAGGATCGACGATTCAAGTACTCTTGAATCGATTTATCTCTAGAAAATAAGAGGTTAAAAAACTAATTCAAGTATAGAATCAAAAACTTCTTTTAAGTTAAATCATTATTTCATATCAAATAACAATAAAATTGAGTTTGTAAATATTTTTATTTTTTAAATTTGGTAAATTAATATTTATTTATTTACATATATTTTAATTATTAAATTATGGCATATAAATTATGAAATTTATTTTCTTTAGTTGTTTATATAATTTGAAACTAATAAAATTAAATAAAAAAATAAAATTAATTATAAATTTATGAATATTTAAAATAATACTCCCTCCGTCCAATAATACTTTTCACGTTTACTATTCCACGTTGTTTAAGAAAATGTGCACTTTTTGACCAACTTTATTGAGTTTGGAGGGTATTGTGGTATTTTTAGATAATAAAAAAGTATAAAGTAATGACATGTGTGTGAAAAATGAGTGACAAATTTGAAATTAAAGGAACTTTTGAGGTTGTTAGATAGAGTGATGTTTTTTTGTGTGAAAGATTTTGTGGGACAAACAAATGAGAAAAGAGTGAAAGGTTTATGGGATAGAGGGAGTATTATATATATATATATATATATATATATATATATATATATATATATATATATATATATATATATATATATATATATATATATATATATATCTTAAGTATACTATAGCATAAACTTTTCTCGCTCATGTATTGTCTCAAGAACTCTCCAAAGTGATGTGTAATTTTCTCAATTTTGTTGATTTTTTATACTTTTTTAATAGTTTTTTATTTACTTTTAATTAACTTCCTTATTTAATATTTTATTTTTTAAATTATGTGTTTCTTATTTTCAATAATAAATTTTAATTAGATAATTAATTAAAAAATATTATAGAAATTAAGAACAAAATATTAATTAAAAATATATTTATTTGATTGTTTATATATATAGGGTAACAAATAAAAAAATGTATATAAAGTATAACAAAATTTTAATTAAAAATATATATCAAAATATTAATTAAAATATTCTCTTTCTTATACGTGGCCGTGCCTCATCACTGACGATCTATGCGCAGCGACACCTCAATAATTTATCATGAAATAATAATTAAAAAATGTATAATTTTTAATATTTTATTTATTTATTGTGTTATCATTGATTAATTATTGCTAAATCTTTTAATGCAAATAAATTAATTAGCATCAAATTAAATCATATATAAAGGGAAAAAAGAATATTTCATATAATATTCCCTTTCACCCCACACATAAATAAGAATTTTTTGTTATTCATTCTAAACACACATATTCTATTCTTCAAGAGGAATATGAGCTTTCTTCAAGTTCTTCTAGAGAATTGATTTATGAAAATATAAAAAATTATTTCGATAGAACGAATCAAATAGAAATTTGACTACCTCTAAAAGTATCGATTCAAGTATTCCTTAAGAGGATATTTAAGTATTTTTTAATCGATCTACCTCTAAAGAATCGATTCAAGTATTCTTTAAGATCAACGTCTAAAAAAATCGATAATATTCTTTAAGATCTACCTTTAAAAAAATCAATTCAAGTATTCCTTAAGAGGATTTAAGTTCTTAATTAAGAATCGATTCTTCAAGAGGAAGATGATCGATTTAAGTATTCTTGAATCGATCTACCTCTAAAGTATCGATTCAAGTAGATTCAAATATTTTTCAAGTGAAAGAGGATTGATTCAAGTGTAATTTTCTTAATTTTTTGGATTTTTTAATTTATTTTCTATATTTTCATTTTTACTTCCAATTAATTTTCTCATACAATATATACTTTTTTAAAATAATGTCCGCCCCATTGCCATCCCTAAACTCGAAGGCTCAACTCGGCTCGATTAGGTTCTCGATTCGTTCCTATTTGAGCTCGAGTTCGAGCTCGTATATATATATATATATATATATATATATATATATATATATATATATATATATATATATATATATATATATATATATATATACTAGTACAAAACCCGCGTATTACGTGGGACATGAAATTATATAATAAAATAACTTATAATAGAATTAATATGTATTAATCAAATCAAAAGAAATATAAAAAAATTATGAACTAATTAATAAAAATTAAAAGAAAAAAATTGATATCAAAGAAAATATTATAATATAAATTAATACTGTATATTTTAATATAAAGAAATAAAAATAGATCAAATTAATTTCAATATTAAAAAATTATCAAAATAAAAATAATTTATGAAAAAGGTAAACGATAAATAAATTATTAAAAAAGAAACATGAAAATTAAAAAGAAGTAAAATTACTGATGAAGAAAAAATATTATAACGAATTCAATATATGTTTATTAAAAGAATAAAAATAAATTTAATATATATTAATTTTTATTAAAAAAATTATGACAAAATTAATAAAAAAATTTGTATATTTGAATAATAAAAATATTATGATAAAATTAATTAATATATATTAATAAAATGAAAAAAAAAAACTCACGTTTAATATATATTAAAAAAATATAATAACAAAATTAATTAATAAAAGTTATAAAAAGAAAAAAAATTTATCGTTTATGAAAAGTTATAAAAATTAATATATGTTTCAATCAAAAAGTGTAATAACAGATAAATTTAATATTTGCAGTAATAAAAATAAAAAATAAGTAAAAGAAATTTTAGAAAATATAAAAAAAATAATGAAATTAATAATAAAAACAAAATATGTATATTTAATCATTAAAGAAATAAATTATAACAAAATTATTATATATTAATAAAAAAAATTTAGAAATCAATTTAAAGAAAAAAAAAAGAAAAAAACCATAACAAAATTAATTCAAAAAATGGTAAATCTGACAATTAAAAAAATAACAAAAGACAAATTTCATTTTCGTATATATATATATATATAATTTTTTCAATATTTTACTTTTACTTTTCATATTTTAGAGCATAATTATGAATTGATGGTACTATAAACTATAAATATTTATTTAATTATAATTTTTATTTTAAATTAATTTTTTAATTTTGTAAAATAATTTTTGTGGTTATCTTAATGGATACAATCATTCAAGTGCATACAAAATTCAATAAGTAACATAAGTTTATTTTTGTATATTACAATATTACAATATTTCAATTTTACAATTTATTAATTATCTATATTTTCATGATGTGATTATTAACGTGGAAAAGTAGAAATTCTATTAATTATTGCATGATCAAATTGTGGTATTACATTTTCATGTAATATACTGTAGTATTATGGGGTAAAGTATTCAGCCCAGATCGCTATAGGGAAAGCCCAAGAAAATGGGCCAATAAGGAGAGGACATATGAATAAACCCCGGATGGACTGCAAGATTAACCCCAGGAAGTACACCCAGATTCCACTGCAAGATTAACCCCAGGAAGTACACCCAGATTCCAGGTATTGGAGAACACACTCCTGATCATATAAGAGATGCCAGCAGTGACTTGGATACTCTTTCAAATCAGTTTTACTTGATACCCTTTTAGCCAATCAGAAAGGAAATGTTACAAGAGCATCAAATATGTTATAGGGTGATTCTAGAATAGGACACATGACAATCTTTTAGTGGCAAGAACAAATTTAAAAGACCTAAGAGTATTTACACTCATAGGAGAAGGAAAAAGAAAATATAAATAGGAGAAATTGTAAACCAAATGTACGTTTTACTTACTCAATACATGAATGAAAAATACAAAGGCCCAAGAGCCAATTCTGCAAAATATCTCTATCTTCTTCACCTTCCATAGATTATCTCATGTTTGATTTTATTTAAGCTCTCACGACAAAAACGAGCATCAACATATAGCGCCTTCTGTGGGAAACATTCAAAAAATTTTTGGTAATCATGGAAGGAGAGAAATCTTTCTAATCACTGGGAGGCACGCGTCATCACCGGCGAGTTGTTAGAAGTGAAGGATGTTGGGATAAACACACGAATAATCAAATAATAAACTATTCGTCTACGCAGCGGAATGATCAATTATCCCTCTCTTGTGTGAATCTAGTAGGAAACAATCCTAATAATATAATGCACGATAAAACAAGCAATCAACAACGCACAACACAAATAATTTAACGTGGAAAACCTCCTCAATGTGAGAAGGTAAAAAATCACGGGACCGAAGCCCACCAAAAACTTCACTATGAGATAAAAATCCAAGAGTTACAATCTATCACCACAGACACTCTATCACAAACGTATCAAGACGCTCAATACTTGATAACAAACAACGAGATTAGAAAGACCTCACCAAACTGCACCAACTGACGTTCAGAGTTCACAACTTTAGGAACTTTAGAATAAAATCTCGACCGTCCAGAATTAACCTCTATGAGTCCTAAACATGCTGTCCAAATTACAGTTCGATCCAACGGTTGGTTTGTGAGAAACGGCTCTTTCCCCTCGACTGCGCAGAACAGAATTGCCCAAAAACCTGCTTCTATTTTCAGCATATTCCCGTCAACACAAAGCTCCAAACACGATCTCCACCATTCAGAATATACTTCCACAAGTTTTGAACGTGCTGACCGAAATTCGACTCGATCTGACGGTTGAAACTCTGGTTATTGCCTCTGCAATATCACTGCGCTGGATTTTCTCTCAAAAACGTGAATTGTATTTTTGCCCTCTTTTTCTTCTCTCTTCCGTCAATGACTTACGGGACAAGATAAAACCACGTATCGTGCCTACTTGGGCTTATCCACTTTGTTGGATATTGGGCTCTTCACATATTTGGAAACCCAACCCAACAAATTTCCCCCTTTCCGATTATGTGGAGAGACTAGCCATTCCGGCTATCACACGACATACCTCGAGCTTTTCTCTAGGAAATGCCTTCGTCATCATGTCAGCACCATTATCATCTGTATGAATCTTTTCAAGCTCAAGCAACTTATCATTGATGACATCCCTCATCCAATGATATCTCACATGAATATGCTTCGATCTTGAATGAAATGCAGCATTCTTGCTGAGATGGATAGCACTCTGACTATCACAAAATACTACATACCTCTGTTGCTTCAATCCAATCTCCTCCATAAACCTTTTGAACCATAACACCTCTTTACATGCTTCCGTTGCAGCAATGTACTCTGATTCTGTTGTGGAGAATGCAACACACTTTTGCAATCTTGATTGCCATGACACAGCGCCACCTGCGAATGTCACTAGGTAAGCAGAAATCAACTTTCTGGTGTCCACATCAGATCCCATATCTGAATCAGTATAGCCAACTAACTCGGGCTTCCCACCTCCAAAGGTGAGTCTCAAACTAGACGTACCTCGTAGATACCTCATTATCCACTTCACAGCATTCCAATGCTCCTTTTCCGGATTAGACAAATAACGGCTAACAACACCAACTGCATGAGCTATGTCAGGCCTCGTACACACCATTGCATAAATCAAGCTTCCCACAGCTGAAGCATATGGGACTCTTCTCATTGCTTCCTTCTCTTCATCGGTTGAAGGACTATGATGAGCACCAAGCTTAAAATGAGTGGCAATAGGAGAACTAACCACTTTAGCTTTGCTCATATTGAATTTCTCAAGCACTTTCTCAATATAGTTCTCCTGTGACAAGTGCAGCTTCTTGTTTGCTCTATCTCGGGTGATGTTGATACCAAGGATTTTCTTTGCTGGCCCCAAATCCTTCATGGCAAAGGATCAACTCAACTGTTTCTTCAACCTGTCAATTCTTGAAACATTCCTGCCAACAATTAATATATCATCAACATACAGCAATAATATAATGAAATCATCATCCGAGAACTTCTGAACAAACACACAATGATCAGAAATAGTCTTCTGGTATCCTTGCTCCCCCATAACTGACTCAAATTTCTGATACCACAATCTAGGTGCTTGTTTCAAACCGTAGAGACTTTTCTTCAGTTTGCATACATGGTCTTCTTTTTCCTTCACCTTGAAACCTTCAGGTTGCACCATGTAAATCTCTTTATCTAGCTCACCATGAAGAAAAGCATTTTTGACATCCATCTGCTCAATCTCCAAGTCAAGACTAGCAGCCAAACCAAGCATAAAACGGATAAAAGACATTTTGACAACTGGAGAGAA
The DNA here is from genome assembly GCA_023678885.1 of Pogostemon cablin. Taxonomy (NCBI): domain Eukaryota; kingdom Viridiplantae; phylum Streptophyta; class Magnoliopsida; order Lamiales; family Lamiaceae; genus Pogostemon; species Pogostemon cablin. The sequence continues at coordinate 35,492,637 of CM042965.1, forward strand.
AATTTCTTCAAAATTAACTCCCTCTTTCTGACTGAAACCTTTAACAACCAATCTAGCTTTGAATCGAGGCTTTGAGGTGTGCTCATCTTGTTTTATCCTGTACACCCACTTGTTCTTCAAAGTATGCTTCCCCTTTGGTAGTTTCACCAGATCAAATGTGTCATTTTCATGCAAGGACTTCATCTCATCTTGCATTCCTTCCAACCATTCATTCCTGTGTTCTCCACAAACTGCTTCTCCATAGCATTCAGGCTCTCCCCCGTCGATCAAGAGCACATACTGATCAGAAGGATACATCCTAGAAGGTACACGAGCTCTACTACTTCTTCTAGGTGGTTCTTGAACCTCCTGTTCTGGAATATCAGGTGGTTGTGGCTGATCGATATCCTCTTCATCATGCAAAGGATGATCGACATGCTCATCATTACCGAAATCAGGCTGATCCTGATTCTCCTCTTCAGTTTCTACTTGACCTTGATTGTGAGGAACAATTTCCAAGTCAATCAAGTCATCACCAGGTGTAGAAACTGAGCTATCTGTCTTCTCAATGTCTCTTATGGTTTGATCCTCAACAAACACAACATCCCGACTTCTGACAAGCTTCTTCTCCAAGGGATCATAAAGTCTGTAACCAAACTCATCTTGGCCATAACCAAGAAACACACACTGTCGAGTCTTCATATCCAACTTAGACCTCTCATCTTTGGGAATATGCATAAATGTCTTACATTCAAAGACCCGCAAATGATTATAGGAAACATCTTTTCCTAACCAGACTCTATCTGGAACATCAAAGTCTAAAGGAACACACGGAGTAAGATTTAAAACATGTACAACAGTACTCAGAGCCTCACCCCAAAATGATGAAGACAATCCTGCTTCTGATAGCAGACATCTTACTCTCTCGACCAATGTTCTGTTCATCCTTTTTGCAAGACCATTCAACTGAGGAGTCTTTGGAGGAGTCTTTTGATGTCGGATACCTTGCTCTCTGCAATACTCATTAAAAGGACCAATATATTCCCCTCCATTATCCGATCTGATACATTTCAACTTCTTCCCAGTCTGTCTCTCAACTAAGGCATGAAACTGCTTAAATGCATCGAGCACCTGATCTTTCGTCTTCAACATGTAGATCCAGGTCTTTCTTGAGTGATCATCTATAAAAGTAAAAAAATATAAAGCACCACCAAGAGTTCTTATTTTCATAGGACCACAAACATCAGAATAAATTAAATCGAGTATACCTGATGCTCTGGTAGGAGTTGAGGTCTTGAAAGCAACTCGAGTTTGCTTTCTCGCCAAACAGTGAGAGCACTTCCTTAAAGATGCATTCTTCAAGTTTGGAATGAGATTTCTCTTCTCTAAAATCTTCAATCCCTTTCACTGATATGACTGAGTCTGCTGTGCCACAACTCAACTATCCCCTCATTCTTAACTGCATTAATAGAGCCATCAAGTAGCTTTGCTTGCATCAAATACAATGAGGAGTGTTTTTGACCTCTAGCAACAACTAAAGAACCTCTTGTAAGCTTCCACTGACCATCGAAGAACACACTGCAGAAACCTTCATCATCAAGTCTCCCAACAGATATCAAGTTCAATCGAAGATCAGGCACGTGCTTCACATTTCTCAAAACTAGTGTAGCACCATTACTAGTCCACAAACATGCATCTCCAACGCCAATGGCTTTAGCTAAGCCATCATCACCCATCCTAACATTACCATAGTCACCTGACATGTAGGATGTGAACATCTCTCTACGAGATGTGGCATGTATAGATGCCCCACTATCAATCACCCAACTGCTTTCACGACATGCAAGATTGATAACTTCATAATCACGAAAGATAAGGAAATCACCTGTTGCAGCAGACACTCGATCATTATCTTTCGTTTCTTCATTCTTTCTTTCTTTCCCATTTTCTTTCTTGTCATCTTGCTTGGGTTTTCTGCAATACTTTGCTATGTGTCCTGGAGTTTTACAATTCCAACACTCAACCTTGCTATGTCTGTTGGATTTACTCCTCCTGCCTTTTTGCTTGCCTGTTGGACCTCTACTATTACTTCTCCCCCTCTTATCTGTAACCAAAACCTCTTATTGCTGTAAAGGGCCCTGCGATTTTCTCCTTGTTTCCTCATTCAAAACGCTGCCCTTAACCAAATCCATTGTAATGGTACCATTAGGGGCTGAATTAGATAAAGATATCCTGAATGTCTCCCATAAATCCGGCAATGTACCAAGAAGCCATAAACCCTGCACTTCATCCTCAAACTTGATATTCATTTCCGACAATTGATTAATAATGCCCTGAAATGAATTCAAGTGATCCGTCATAGGAGTGCTATCTCTGAATTTCAAATTCATCAACTGCTTGATTAGAAATAACTTGTTGTTCCCAGTTTTTCTAGCATACAGTTCCTCCAACTTTTTCCACAATGTTCGTGCATGTTTTTCTCCACTAACATGGTTCAATACATTATCATCTACCCACTGCCTAATGTAACCACATACTTGATGATGCAATATATTCCATTGACCATCTGTTTTATCATCAGGCTTTTTAGTTTCAAATACAGGCAAATAATAATCTTTCACATAAAGAAGATCATCCATCTTGCCTTTCCACACATGATAATTAGAACCATTGAGATTCACCATTCTATTAGTATTGATTTCCATATTCACCACAAGGCACAGAGCAGAAACCCGCTCTGATACCACTTTGTTGGGATAAACTCACGAATAATCAAATAATAAATTATTCGTCTACGCAGTGGAATGATCAATTATCCCTCTCTTGTGTGAATCTAGTAGGAAACAATCCTAATAATATAATGCACGATAAAGCAAGCAATCAACAACGCACAACACAAGCAATTTAACGTGGAAAACCTCCTCAATGTGAGAAGGTAAAAAACCACAGGACCGACGCCCACCAAAAACTTCACTATGAGATAAAAATCCAAGAGTTACAATCTGTCACCACAGACACTCTATCACAAACGTATCAAGACGCTCAATACTTGATAACAAACAACGAGATTAGAAAGACCTCACCAAACTGCACCAACTGACGTTCAGAGTTCACAACTGTAGGAACTTTAGAATCTGATCTTGACCGTCCAGAATAACCACTATGAATCCTGAACGTTCTGTCCAAATTACAGCTCGATCCAACGGTTGGTTTGTGAGAAACAACTCTTTCCCCTCGACTGCGCAGAACAGAATCGCCCAAAAACCTGCTTCTGTTTTCGGCGTATTTCTGTCAACACAAAGCTCCAAACAAAAACTCCACCGTTCAGAATATACCTCCACAAGTTCCGAACGTGCTGACCAAAGTTAAGCTCGATCCGACGGTTGAAACTCCGGTTATTGCCTCTGTAATATCACTGCGCTGGATTTTCTCTCAAAAACGTGAATTGTATTTTTGCCCTCTTTTTCTTCTCTCTTCCGTCAATGACTTACGGGACAAGATAAAACTAAGTATCGGGCCTACTTGGGCTTATCCACCTTGTTGGATATTGGGCTCTTCATATATTTGAAAACCCAACCCAACAAAGTATGCATGTTCATATCCCAAACCCCCTAAATGAGCAAGCTGCTGTGGATCCCACTATGTTCACACCGCAGACGTTGCTGAAGATACCAATTTTGGTGGATCCTGAGAAAACGAAGGAGATGCAGGAGAAACTTCAATCGATGTTCAAAGAATATGCCACTCAATAGGTTCAACCTACTAGGCTGAATTTCGAAGGGGTTGCACCACCAGCTCAAGCAGAAGACCTTCGTGAGAATTTAAATCGGAGAAAGGAGATCTCCAAACAACGAAGAGCGGATCCTCCACATAATAATACAAGGCGGATTATCAATGAAGCTCGAGCTAGGCAAAGTCCACCAGAGCCTAGTATAAATAAGGCGGCGAGAGTACGAGTCCAGGACCATTTAGGTTCTATTGGATCGAAGCATATCCTCTAGCTGAAGGATTGGGTGAAACTAGACATGGGAGAGAACTGAGAGATGAGTTGAGAAAACGAAAGGCTATACCATCTCGAATGGCTCATAGTACACCTCTGTCGCCTATTCCAGATGAAGGTGACATTATTCCTCCTCGCAGAGAACGGAAAAAAGAATATGGTGATATATCGATGGTTAGCAATTTACTCAAAAGAGTGAAAGAGTTGGAGAAGATGGACAATCCCCATCTGATCTTGGAAAAATACCTTTCACGGAGGAAATTCGTTCAGTACCCAGGCAATTAAAAATCAACGTACCAAATGAAGCTCGATTTAATTATGAATCAGATCCATATCATCATATAAATTACTTATTTATTATGGATGGGAGCTCAAGGGAGCTCAGAAGCAACTCAATGTCGCATGTTTCTGTTAACCTTGGGAAACAAAGCCAATGAGTGGTTTTCTACCCTACCTCCAAACTCAATTGGAGGATGGGCTGAGTTAGTAAATGTATTTATCACATAGTACTCATATTTAGGTGTGGTGAAAGAGCCGAAGCATAAGTTGGCAAGTATAAAACAGGGATCCGTGGAGCCGATTCTGGTGTTCCTGAAGAGATTTAATGAGCAAAGAGCCAAGGGAGAACCCATGGGTGATGAGGCTTATCTTGTTATGGCGATGGGGGATTTACATCCAGAATCAGCACTTTGGAAAGCGGTGCAACTCAAACCACCGGCCACTTATGGAGCATTCTTAGCTCTGGCTACTGAATATAGCCAAGCCGAGGAAACATTGGCATTGGCGAAAAAAGTAGAAACAGAGCAGGAAAAAATCAGTAAATACAGGGACTAAAGATTATAAAGCTCCGGCCAATTTCCGGTCATTCTCAGAAGAACCTAATATACAAATCCCAAGAAAAAATGAGGTTCTCAATGGAGGAAATTTTCTATCAAGTGAGAAATCGGCAAGTTCTCCATCCACCGCGACCAATTATGGCACAGCCGGGATACTTGGATTCTATACGATTTTATCAATATCATCAATATTCCGGGCATAACACAGATCAATGCCGGAATTTATTGTCGGAACTCTGGCGACTGTTCAAGAGTGGAAGGCTAAAGGGAATGCTGGCACCACCTCAGCCACATCCACGGATGGGAGGAAATTATCCTCAAGCTAATCTCAGGCCCGTAGAAAGACCTGAGAGGAACAAAATTTACCACCACCACCGTTTGTGGGTGCATGTCAAGTCCAGGCGCATGCTAATAATAGACCATGCGAGATCCTTATTATGAAAGGCTATAAAGAGAAAAGATATATTGGGACATCCCAGACAATAACTGAGCTGTCTTGAAAGAAAAGAAAAGCAGAGATGAGGGATTTGGATCAACAGATCCCCAGGGTATATTCTATATATCTTGTGGAAGATCCTGATATTATGTTCATAGAGGAGGATTTTTATGGAGTTCGAAATCCACACACAGATCCCTTGGTCATATCAGTAAATATCTTGGGGATAAAAGTTCATAGATGTCTAGTAGGCACAGGGGCATATGCGAATATTATTTTCAAATCAGCCTTTGATAAACTTGGAGGTGAAAGGAATCACTCGATTCGTCCATGCCGGGATGAGATCAGGGGATTTGGTAACGTCTTAACAAACCCCTTGGAAGAAGTGGATCTTATGGTTCAAATTAAAAGTTTGGATGGAAAAATACATATTCAACACTCAGTCAATTTCAAAGTTGTAGATCAGATCTCATCTTATAATTGCATCTTGGGTAGACCTTTCATTCACACATTTGGAACTGTCCCATCTACCATACATCAGTGTTTAAAATTTCAAACGGAAGATGGTCGTGTAGCCACTTTGATGTTGCCGCTGTTTGGGAATGTCGCCGCTCAATTCTCTCTCCTATTATGCATGCCACTGTCGCTGATGCGCTCGCTCCCTGTCCTCAAGTCGGAGGAGAATTTTTGTGTTTGGAGCTGTGACAATATTGTCGTTGCTTTGAAAAGCTGCCACTCTGCCATTGTCGTCGACACGCTCACCCCCAGTCAAAGGAGAATTGCCGCGTGAGTTTGTCTTATCTGGTGGTGGCTTTGAAATCTCCGCTATCGATTCTGCTTTAAAAAACTAAAGGTCTTCTGATACGTTTCTTTCAGGTATTCTCCCCCTCCTCTTTCTATCTAGGTTTGATTTTCAGCATTATTTTTGTTCAATTTTGAGCAGTTTTGAATGCTATTATATCAATTTTTTCTTTCACTAATCACTCTCTGCCCCTCTTTTGAAGTTAATCACTTTCTACCCCTCTTTTGAACCCCTCTTTTGAAGTTTTAGATCTCTAGAGAGAATCACATTTCCCCAATTTTTGCACTCTTCATATACGTTTATTAATTTTCTATCTGTATTAGGTTTAACTCGTACATAAGTGGAAATCGAGATTACTTATTCAAGATGAAACTACGATAAGATTTTTTCATTTATTAATACTGACTAATTTTGACTGAAATATCTATGATACTGAGTCAAGAGGTACTGAGTTCTTTTAATATAAGAATTTATGAGGGAATATGTCATATAATGTTCAATTTTAATTTTATTACTATGAACTAAAACATCTTCTAAGTGTCTGAGAATTTATTTCTTCATTAATTCTTTAGATATAAGGAAATTAATGCAAAATGGTTTCAACTTTGACGTTTGAAATTTACTAATGTTAATTTTAGATATTCATTCATTTTATATGTTTCAAGAGGGCTCATGTTTGTATTCAAGAAGAATCATACTTTCACTGAGAAAGAGCAATCCCATTAGCTAAATTGTATTTGGAGGGGCGAGAAAAACAAACATCACTGTCTCTGGAATTGTAAATTTGTAATGCACATGTAGGAGAGAAGACTATGATTTTGAGTGTTGTCACTTGAAATCAGTGGCGGACCTACACTAGGCCCAGGGGCATTGGGCCCCCTGAGAAATTACAAATAATTAATATATACGTACGTAGTTATTTCTCTAATATATAACTTTGGCCCAACGGTAGATCAGCCCATCTTCTTGCCTTTTTCCTCAATTTCATGCACTTTTTTTTTCCTGTCTCTTCTTCTTTGTTCTTCCTTTTTTTCCCCCTATTTTTTACTAGTTCCAATAATATTTACAGTGTTATGTTTAAAATTTTATCTTATTTGTGTATTTTATTATAAATTTTCTCATTAATTTATGTATATATTATAATACTGTAAAAGTATTTCTTCTAAAAGGTTCATATAACTAATCACATGCACTTCAATTGTTTATATCATGTTATTATTTAGATTTAATTTTTATTTTTAGAGTTTATAATATTTAAGTGTATAAATATTGAGTTTATAATATTTAAGTGTATAAATATTGTTAAAATTAATAAGTAAACAGTATTTATGTATACCGTAATTATTTTAGGAGACGAACTTTACGACACTATTAAGAAATCGGGCCCCCTGTCCAAAATTTCTGCGTCCACCACTGCTTGAAATATTTCAAATTTACAGAATCATTATGTTATGTTAGTTGTTGACTTATATTTCCTGTATAACAAATTGATCTCAATTCTAGTTTTGCATTTTAAAATCCCATGATGAAGACGTAGTTGTATATACAAATTAAGGTGCACATTCTTGACTCCATGTATATAATACAGTTTATTTTGATTAGATTTTGATTTAATACACATGCAATTGCCTAGGAATATATACATACAGAAATAAATTAATGAGAAATCTCGATGTTGTCGCCTAATTGCCTAGGAATATATAAACATTGAATGATTCTTTTTTCAAATCTCTTTTGCTGATATTAAATTGATGATACTATTATTATAAATTTGACTCCCGAGATAACAAGGGAGTGATAAACTAACATACATTTTGTTTTTCTAAGTTATTATTTAAAGTAAACAAGGAATATATATAATTTGAAAATTGTTTAATAGTGGGGCAGACAGGCAAATGGCCACCTGATTGGAATGTAGAGTTAGTGAGTGAAGATTATGATTGTGGAAATGCATTTAGAATTGGAATAAAAAGTTGTTTGTGTGAATTATGAAGTAGTGGTACCTCATTATTTTTTAATTTGGAGTACCACTTTGCACTTCTTTTGAATCCGACTCTACGGCAAAGTCCCCTTATTTAAGAGATATGCGAGTAAGATTCGATCCTTAATTATTGGATAATAAATTGTCATCCTGTTGACCAGTTAAACATCGCATGCAGACCTTAGTTACAATTATTTAATATTGTCAAATAGTGCCTTTATTAATTTTTTTAAAATTTAATTTAAAGTATACTTTTTTTTTATCAATAGATAATCCGACCCACACATAAGGATCCGTAAGACAATCTCACCCAAGACTACCCCTAATTAATTGTAAGGCAATATTTTGTGTAAGTGTGAGACCGTATCACCATAAGATTATTTTATATTTTTTTATGTAAAATTAATTATCACTTTTATTTAAGATATTACTCCCTCCGTCCCATAAACAAATTCACACTTTCTATTTCTGTTCGTCTCATAAATAAGTTCACACCCCCAAATAAGGAAATACACACGAATCAATAACCCCACAACACACTTTAATTTCAAAGTTGGCACCCCTTTGCAACTCACATAACTTACTTTATAATTTATTTATTACCTAAAAATACCAAACTACCCCTAAAAGTAAAGCAAAAAATAATTTTTTCTTAAACTCCATATCTACAGTAACCGGGAACTTCTCTTTGGGACGGATGGAGTATAATTTTTTATTAAAATTTATACTACAAATTTTTCCTGAAATAGATCATTCTATTATTATCATTATTCATTATTGAGTATCACTTTTTACTAAAATATTATTATTTCTTAATCATCTTATGAAGTTCATTATGTAAAATACTAAAATAGTCTCACAAAATATTTGTCTTAATTAAATAATTTTAATTTATTTTGGTGATTGTTTTTTTAAGAGTAACACTTAGAGTGAAATCGTTTCACATTTTCTTAAATAATTATCACATCTAATTAAAATTATTATCACCTTTTATTTATTTTACAAATTGTTCATGAAATAATTGATTATACTATTTTTTTTATCAATTTGGGTGTCACCTTCTATTAAAATGTTATCACTTCATATCTGTTAATGAAACGCGTGCTCTGAAACAATTTCACAAAAGTATTTATCTTTAATAAAAAAAAGCGCTCCAAACGCATGCAAAGATGTTAATACTATCCGGGCTCGTTTAAATCGGGAAATTGTAGGCTTAGTTTGTATAAGTAATGATCCACTTAAATAAGGTCTTTTTTGACCCGGACTGATTAGCCCGTGGCTCTATAAAGCTAACCCTTAGGTTAAAAGGGTTGGCTCGGTTAGCCGATGTCACGACCCACTTTTCATAACTTATAATTCTTTAATTAACAAAAATATTATCATTATAAAATCTGCACATATTTTTTTTCCTCACATAGTATATATATCTAAACGGTCACACCATTTCAACATACGTAACTGGTTTCTGTCACCACTTCAAACCACACAAATTTATCACAATACTTATTATATAACAAAACATCAGCGGAAATGAAATAAGCCCACGGCCTAGTCCAACAGGTCGTCATCTATGTACATCCACTCGAAACCTTGTAGGAGCTCCACAGCTTTCACAGTACACCACACCACATACTCAAATATTATCAGGCTCACCTACAATGCATAAACTAGTGAGACAAAAATCTCAGTAAGTAGAAATCATGCATGACAATGCATGAAAATGCTTTTATTTTCTAATCTTTCTAGTTGGTCTCTTTTATTTTGAAAATTGTTCACGTTGCGGGATCCCCATGACACACTTATGATATGCACCCTAAATGAGCTCAATGGGGACGATTTTTCCGAACCCCGAAAATAGTGCCGAGAATAATTTTTCCGAACTCTGACAAAGTGGTGGGGACGATTTTTCCGAACCCCTAACAAAAATGTCGGAAACGATTTTTTCGAACCCTGACAGAGATGCATATATAGTGGCCGCACACACCATTAGTATCTTATTAATTTTAGGGAAAACACTTTTCATGATATGCATGGTATGCAACCAGTGCAATTAAATATACATCATAAATCATTTATGACATCAATATCAACATTTAATCATAAATAAAATAACAACTTAATTTAATTCACACAAATCCACTTCACCTTGGATCACACGGATCTCTTATAATAACAACTCCATCTTGGATCACACAAATCCTTATAACCAACATCTTCTCAAGTCATACAGATATATTTTTAACAGTTCCCAATCACACAGATCTATATAATACAATAATATTATTTCAAATTACATAAATCCACAACTTGTATAATCAATTAATCCCAAATAATTCATAACATAATTAAACTAATCACAAATAATTCACAATATAATTATCACATATTAATCACAAATAATTTACACACAACATATTTATGTATTGTAGTTGGACTTCTACTTACTTGAACTCCGACAATAATAACACTATAGACCCGTGAAAATCCGTAATTAATTCATTCCTTCCCGCTCCGGCACGAACCCTTCCCTCTCTCTCAAAGTTTTTTTTCTCGATTGAATTTGGTGTGAGGTAATCACCTCCTCAACACCCATACACATATATATATAGGTAGATGGTGGAGTGAGTAGAAAACACACGGCTCAATCAAAATTTCTCTTTTTTTTTTATCGGCAGCCATCATTGCCAATTTCAACTTTGGCTGCTAAACCAATTCATTATGCAAATCAGCCGCCCATTTTGACTTTTTTTTATTTATATATATATTATATTATTATTATTATAATAAAAATACGTGTGATACTTAATAATTAAGAAAAGTGTATTTATACACATAAAATAATTTACTCATATATCCAAATTAATACACATAAATATTTATACACACATATATTCACATATTGCCATCATTATTATCACAGATGTCTTAAATAAAATGTAAAGATAAATAAAATTGAGAAACAATTATCACATAATACAAATTAAATTATATTGACACACTAGTAGTGAGAAACTTGGGTATTACATTCTTCCCTTCTTATAAAAATTTCATCCTCGAAATTTACTTACCTGAAGAGGTCTGGATATTTAGCCATCATCTCATCCTCTCTTTCCCAAGTAGCCTCCTCAACTAGTTGGTTCCTCCATAATACTTTTACTAATGGTATTTCTTTATTTCTGAGCTTCTTCACGTCTCGCCACAAAATCTCAATGGGTACTTCCTCATAACTCAAATATTCTTTCAACTCAACTGGTTCCTGCCTGAGAACATGAGATGGATTTGGAACATACTTCCTCAACACTGACACATGAAACACGTCATGTACTCTAGACATTGATGCTGGTAACTCCAACTTATAAGCAACATTGCCAACTCTCTCAATGATAGTGAATGGACCAACATATCTTGGACTGAGTTTCCCTTTCCTTCCAAATCGCATTATCCCCTTCATTAGAGATACTTTCAGAAATACCTGATCACCCACTTCAAATTCCAATTCTCTCCTCCGTTTGTCTGCATAACTCTTTTGCCGATCTTGAGCAACTTTTATCTTCTCTCGTATACGGGTAACAGCTTCTGACATTTCACGAATCAAGTCTGGACCCAAAAGTTTCCTCTCTCCAACTTCATCTCAATATACTGAAGATCTACACTTTCTCCCATACAATGCTTCATATGGAGCCATCCCGATGGTAGACTGATAACTGTTATTGTACGAGAACTCTATCAAAGGCAAAAATTTACTCCACTGACCTTGAAAATCCAACACACACGCTCTGAGCATATCCTCCAAGATTTGTATTGTACGCTCTGATTGACCATCTATCTGTGGATGGAATGCTGTGCTGAAAGATAATTGTGTTCCCAACGCCTTATGTAAACTCTTCCAGAAAGCAGACAAGAATCTCGTATCTCTGTCTGACACAATGGTAAGTGGTACTCCATGGAGTCTGACAATCTACAGTTGTGCATAACGATCCATAGAATACGTAGAATAAATAGGAAGAAAATGAGCTGACTTAGTCAATCGATCCACGATAACCCAAATAGCATTGTGACCTTTCACCGTCTTCGGTAGTCCGATGATAAAATCCATAGTAATATTCTCTCACTTCCATTCTGGAATAAATAGAGGCTGCAAAGTTCCTGCTGGTCTCTGATGCTCGGCTTTGATTTGCTGACAAGTCAGACATTGCTCTACATATCGAGCAACATCTCTCTTCATCCCTGGCCACCAATAATATGACTTCAAATCTCTATACATTTTAGTAGCTCCTGGATGTACAGAGTACGGTATTGAATGAGCTTCCGCCATCACTTCTTTCTGAATGTCATCCACTTCAGGTAGACATAATCGACCTCCATTACGAATCACGCCATCATCTCCTAATTGGAAATCAGAAGACTTTCCAGAGCTGATATCATTCTTTACATTGTCAAATAATTTATCCTCCTATTGGCTCTATCGAATCTTATCCATCAAAGTTGATCGAAGTGTCAAAGCTGCCATCCTTGCTTCCAACGATCCTTCCTGAATAATCTCCACACCCATCTTTTGCAAATCAAGCAACTCTGGTTTCTGATTTATGGTCATAGCAGCTACACTCTGTATTACCTTTCGGCTCAATGCATCAGCAACCACATTGGCTTTTCCCGGATGATAATTGATAACACAGTCGTAATCCTTCACCAATTCCAACCATCTTCTTTGTCTCATATTCAACTCTTTCTGAGTAAAAAAGTACTTCAAACTCTTATGATCAGTATAGATTTCACAACGTTCCCCATACAGATAATGCCTCCAAATCTTGAGTGCAAACACCACTGCGGCTAACTCTAAATCATGAGTTGGGTAATTCTTCTCATACTCTCTTAACTGTCTGGATGCATAAGCTATCACTTTCCCATTCTGCATCAATACACTCCGTAGGAATAGTTAAAATAGGTGCTGATGTCAATCGTCTCTTTAATTCTTGAAAACTTTGTTCACATTCCTCCGTCCATGTGAACTTCACATTCTTCCTAGTCAACTGCGTTAATGGTGAAGCAATCTTGGAGAATCCTTCAACAAACCTTCGATAATATCCAGCCAATCCAAGACAGCTACGAACCTCAGTGGGATTTGAGGATTGTGGCCAATCATGGATTGCTTTAACTTTACTTGGATCTACCGAAATTCCTTCTCCCGATACCACGTGACCCAAGAAAACAACTCGATCCAACCAAAATTTACACTTTTTAAACTTCGCATACAATTGCTTCTCCTTCAAAATCTCTAACACATTTCTTAAGTGTAGAGCATGATCCTCCTTATTCTTAGAGTAAATTAGAATATCATCGATAAACACAATCACAAATTTATTGAGAAATTCCTGAAATACTCTATTCATCAAATCCATAAATGCTTCCGGAGCATTTGTCAAACCAAACGACATCACCAAAAATTCATAATGCCCATACCTTGTACTAAATGCAGTCTTCGGAATATCCTCCTCCCTAATCTTCAACTGATGATACCCCGACCGCAAATCAATCTTAGAAAAGATAGCTGCACCCTGTAATTGATCAAACAGATCATCAATGCGAGGCAATGGATATTTATTCTTCACCGTAACTTTATTGAGATCCCGATAATCAATGCACATCCTCAATGTGCCATCCTTCTTTCGAACAAACAGAACTGGTGCTCCTCAAGGGGAGAAACTAGGTTGGATGAATCCTTTATCTAGCAACTCTTGTAATTGTATCTTCAATTCCTTCAGTTCAGCTGGTGCCATTCTGTATGGCGCTTTAGATATAGGAGCAGTTCCTGGTTGTTGATTAGCCATAGTTTAGTGGAGAATGACCAATTCAAGAAATTATCGAACCCAAGGGAGGTAGGTACTAGTGCTTAATCGATCTCACGTTTGTTGTAATTTTATAGAGACGAATCATCAATGAGATTGGTTGTAAACAAATAAATGACAAGTAATCAAAGCAAACAATGATCAAACGAACAAGATGATGATGGAAAGTGGTTTACCAAATTGATTAAAAGTGATATTAACAACAATTAAGAAGTGGAAATTCTAGGAATTATGTATCAAATTCATATGTATCATGGATTGAAGACTAAGGGCCAACACTAAAATCACCTAAACTCCCTCTCGAGATGGATAAGATATGAATATCAAATAGCTCAATGGATTGGTTCTCACTTAAACAATTCCAACTAGGTACTAAGCTTAAATGAGAGTCCCTTCACACAATTAATCAATCTCTCGATCAAACCAATCACATGTCCTACCAAAGGGTTCTAAACTATGAAGGACTTCTCAATCTCTTCACAATCTATAATGCACATGAAGTGTTTGATGAAATGATTCACTCAATTATCCTAAGCATATAATTGATTTCTCAATCTAATCACATATTTAGAACAACTAAACACACAAATCATCAATACAAATCAAGCAATACATAACCAATGATAGAAAATCATAGATCCAATCAACATATGAATTCAAATACACAAATCCCCAAAATTATCCAACAACTATCATGTTGCTAATCTCACAAGGGAGATTAGCCTACCATATTAAGAAGGAAATGAACATAGACATTAAGATCCTTACAAAACATGATGAAACTATAAAGTTTAATACAAGAAATGAATGGAAACTCCCTTGATGTCACTTCAATGGTGATTTCCTTCCTTCCCTTGTTATCTTCCTCTTTTCCTTGCTTCTTTTCTTCAATTGGATGATGATTTTGATGGTTGGATGATTGTAGATCCAATGGATGGTGAATGGATGAAGATGATGGTGTAAAATAGAAGAAATGGTGTGTGATGTGTGTGGGAAGGCTGGAATTTCGGATCTCCTCTCACATATTGAAGTATTGTGTATTTATACCCCTTGGGAGGCTTTTAGAAGGATTCTGATTTTTTTCCAGGATTTTACACAGCACGAGTCGTGCTCTACCACACGGCCATAAGGTGGTCGTGTCGTGTGAACTGATGCTCCCGCACGGCCTTTTCTTACAGGGCCGTGTTGATGACACGACTCGTGCTGCCAACATGACTCGTGCGACTGGACACGGCCTTAAGGTGCCCGTGTTGAATGAATAGGTGTCGCCGCACGGCCATCGCTTACAGGGCCGTGTTGGCTACACGGCCCGTGTTGGTGCTGGCTCCTGTATTTCTTCACTGTTTTGGCTCGTTCTCCCTCGTTTCAACTCTGAATTGAGATCCGCTTTTTCCTACGTCTTCCTTATCATATCTAGCATCAAATAAAAAGTGAAAATTATAGGTTTAAGCTCATTCACACACATTTCCATAAAAACACAAAACACAACCAAATAACACATAAAATACGGATAAAAATATACGAAAACTCACATAAAAAGACACTAAAATTTAGGTGAAAATATCACTCATCAATTGTAACTCAATAACAAACTCTATTTCCCGGTCTGGTGGCAAACCTGGAAGATCATCTGGAAATACCTCCAAATATTCCCGAACTACTGGTACATTATCAAGATCTGAATATTGCTGCCCCTCAACATTCATTACACTCACCAGATACCCCTCACAACCACTTTCCAACAACCGTTGTGCTTTTGTTGTTGATATCATAGGAAATCTGAAAATTTTCTTGATCCCAACAAAAGTAAATGGTTCTCCCTTCAATGGCTGGAAAGTAATACTCTTCTTCTGACAATCTATTGTCGCACCGTACTTTGACAGCCAATCCATACCCAATATAATATCATAATCATTCATATTTAACACAATTAAGTCAGCGAGGAGTTGTTTTCCTTCAATAGGAATAACACAACCTCGAAGAAGTTGATTAGTTTGCTTTGATACCACTCTGTCACGACCCACTTTTCATAACTTATAATTCTTTAATTAACATAAACATTATCATTATAAAATCAGCACATATTTTTTTTCCTCACATAATATATATATCCAAACGGTCACACCATTTCAACATACGTAACTGGTTTCTGTCACCACTTCAAACCACACAAATTTATCACAATACTTATTATATAACAAAATATCAGCGGAAATAAAATAAGCCCACGGCCTAGTCCAACAGGTCGTCATCTATGTACATCCACTCGAAACCTTGTAGGAGCTCCACAGCTTTCACAGTATACCACACCACATGCTCAAATATTATCAGGCTCACCTACAATGCATAAACTAGTGAGACAAAAATCTCAGTAAGTAGAAATCATGCATGACAATGCATGAAAATGCTTTTATTTTCTAATCTTTCTAGTTGGTCTCTTTTATTTTGAAAATTGTTCACGTTGTGGGATCCCCACGACACACTTATGATATACACCCCAAATGAGCTCAATGGGGATGATTTTTCCAAACCCCGAAAATAGTGCCGAGAATGATTTTTCCGAACTCTGACAAAGTGGTGGGGACGATTTTTTCGAACCCCTAACAAAAATGTCGGGAACGATTTTTCCGAACCCTGACAGAGATGCATATATAGTGGCCGCACACAACATTAGTATCTTATTAATTTTAGGGAAAACACTTTTCATGATATGCATGGTATGCAACCAGTGCAATTAAATATACATCATAAATCATTTATGACATCAATATCAATATTTAATCATAAATAAAATAACAACTTAATTTAATTCACAAAAATCCACTTCACCTTGGATCACACGGATCTCTTATAATAACAACTCCATCTTGGATTACACAGATCCTTATAACCAACATCTTCTCAAGTCATACAGATATATTTTTAACAGTTCCCAATCACACAGATCTATATAATACAATAATATTATTTCAAATTACATAAATCCACAACTTGTATAATCAATTAATCCCAAATAATTCATAACATAATTAAACTAATCACAGATAATTCACAATATAATTATCACATATTAATCACAAATAATTTACACACAACATATTTATGCATTGTAGTTGGACTTCTACTTACTTGAACTCCGACAATAATAACACTATAGACCCGTGAAAATCCGTAATTAATTCCTTCCTTCCCGCTCCGGTACGAACCCTTCCCTCTCTCTCAAAGTTTTTTTTTTCTCGATTGAATTTGGTGTGAGGTAATCACCTCTTCAACACCCATACACACACACACACACACACATATATATATATATATATATATATATATATATATATATATATATATATATATATATATATATGTAGATGGTGGAGTGAGTAGAAAACACACGACTCAATCAAATTTTCTCTTTTTTTTTATCAGCAGCCATCATTGCCAATTTCAACTTTGGCTGCTAAACCAATTCATTATGCAAATCAGCAGCCCCTTTTGACTTTTTTTTTATATATATATATTATATTATTATTATTATTATAATAAAAATACGTGTGATACTTAATAATTAAGAAAAATATATTTATACACATAAAATAATTTACTCATATATCCAAATTAATACACATAAATATTTATACACACATATATTCACATATTGTCATCATTATTATCACAGATGTCTTAAATAAAACGTAAAAATAAATAAAATTGAGAAACAATTGTCACATAATACAAATTAAATTTTATTGACACACTAATAGTGAGAAACTTGGGTATTACAGCCGATTAAATTTTTTTATTATAAAAAAATCATTAATAATATACTTAAATTATTAATGTTAATAATAATTTTTTCTATATTAACAAATAGGCAAACACTTGGTATAAACCCTTTGGCCCCCTTCCAATCCTATTACACCCTATGTTTTTAGAAAGTATAATAATATCTTTGGGATAAAGGGAGTACATTTTTGTTGTTTTTTATTTTAAAATAAAATAATTTAAGAATAAAGTATATATATTTTAAAAAAAATACTCGCTCTGTCACATTTTATGAGTTACATTTATTGTTCGCATGACGATTAAGGAATACTCCCTCCGTCCCATTTCAATTTTTACATATTTTCAATTTGGGAGTACTATTTCAATCTTTACATTTTCCTTCTTAGTAGTTCAGATCTACACAAATTAATTATTTCTCTCTCCATGGTCTCACACATCACACTAATACACATATCTACTTTATATTAAAATATTATTTCTCTCACTTCACTAAATATTATAATACTACATTTCTTAATCTACGTGTAAAAAACAAACATAATATTTGAAATGGAACGGATGGAGTATAATATATTAATGTGTAGTGGGTATGTATATTAGTGTTGTGTGTGGACCCCATGAAGATATATATTAATTATTTTGTGTTGGACACATTTATCAAAAAGTGAAATGTAACTCCTATAGTAAAACGCTCTAATTAGTAAAATGTAACTCTTGTAGTGGAAGGTAGAGAGTATTAAAAATCACCTATCTCAATTCACAAATAATATAACATATATATGCAATCCTAAAATTCTTTTTGATTTTTAACGTTTAAACTTATAAATTTATAGTTCATTATTGATTTTAAGACAACATTTGATATTTTTAATGTTTATTTATTTATATTTCAAATTGTATTAATATACTATATTTTTTATTCAGTAACTAATTAATGACCCGTTTAGCTCAAGACGTGCTAGATTAATGTTAGGTTCCTTAAATAATAAGATTAACTGCTTAATCTGTTTATTTCAATGATTAGAAAATCATATCGGACCGGCCAGTTCAATCCATTGAACTGGGAATTGATCCGAAAATGGTCCGGACACACCCAAAAAATGATCCGGACACACCCAAAAAACCATTTATGGGTTGAACTGGGAAAATCGATTTGAACCGACCGGTTCAATCCATTGAACCAGGAACCGATCCGGACACACCCAAAAAACCATTTATGGGTTGAATCGGGGAAATCGATTTGAACCGAGTCAAATCGGAAACCATTGATTCTCTCCCTTTTTTTAATTTTCGTATTGAGATTTTTTTAAAAAAAATTTCGTATTGAGATTCATTGACTAATTTGAGAGTCAACATCTCAAAATATGATGGATGCAAAAAAAATAGGTAGTAGTGATCATCACATATATAGAAGTACAAAACCTCTCATCTTTACTAAGTTTCCGATGTGAGATATTGAAGTTGATGGAAAAGAAGGGATAAAATGTGATTTTTATATTTATAGATCTAATACCTCTTTCTTTCTTATAATTAATCAATGTGGGATCTTTTCCATTTCTTACAAGTATATACATACATATGTAATTTATCACTCATTATTTTTAAATCTTGAAATAAATAAATTTATTTACTTAATTGTATCTAAATAATTGAAAAAAATATTTTGAATGAATATTAATTAAAATTAGAGTCAACAAATAAAAATAATTAACAATTTTCTTTTCATTTTTATTTCAATTCTAATATTCTTAATTAATTTTCTTTCAATTTCAAAGTAAATTTGAATTAAATTAACTATTAATATAAATTAAAATAAAAATCATCTTATTTTTAAATTTAACTTTACTCTTTTAATCTAGAGTGTATATTGGGTGCACCCGGGTGCAAGGGTGCACCCATATGTATGTTTTTTTATTCTATTTTGTATACATATTATTCTATTTTGTATACGTGTTTTGTAATAATTGTATACTTTTTTTCCATTAAGTTTTCATTAAAAAAACTAACATCCATATGTATATAACTTTTTATTGAATATTATATACAATTTTTCATTAAAAAATTAATAATTAAATTGTATACATTTTTAATCTTAATTGTATATGTTTTTGTTTATATTTGTATATGAGTGTACCTTATCTTTAGGTGCACCCGGGTGCACACTATAAATTGTCTTTAATCTATTATTTTTCATGTGCACTAAGTATGTAAAAATAAAATTATATATAAAATAATAAAATATTATTAAAATTTAAAAATATATAATTTATGTTTTTCCGGTTAAACCGCTCGGTTCGACCAATCTGACCGGTCCGACCTTGAATCATTATGATCACTGGTTCGACCTCCGATCCGGTTTTGTAATCACTAGTTTATTTGACCCCTCCTTTGGGGGTTTGAATCCTGCCTTTGGCATGGATTTGGCCCCTTGCAAGCACAAGTTTAACCTATAAGCCACTTGAGGCACATCCTGCGATTTACCTCCTCCACCAATCCCCAGGGCAGGGGCGGTGGGGCCCCTAATGGTGGGGTACACCATTTATACTATTGTTTTGTTTTGGAATTTCTATTTCTACGCAGCCAAGCCAGAGTTAAGAGTATAACACTCGAGTGAAACCCTCACAGGAGCCCCCTCGAGTGAAACCCTCACAGGAGCCTGCTGCTTCTGTGTTCATCAATGGCGAAACGACGTCGTGAGCCCGACTCAGACACAATAGTTTCAGAATTTCCCGAGTCCAATGCGGTATTCGTCGACACCAGCCTCGACACCCACCTTGTCATTCTTGTCTCCAGCTCGGATACAGTATCAGATTTCAAAAGTATATCTACCATTTCAACTCGTACACTTTTGTGTGCTTTTCCTCTATTTGTATTTTTTCTATGCGGATAAAATACTATATGTGCGCATGAAAGTGCATAATGTATCCATTGAAATTTGATTGATTCAACTTATTTTAAAGTTGTTTTGCAAATATTTATCTGGAATGGAATCTTATTGGGTTGATGATGAACTCCTAATCATGATTACTCGAAAGTGGTTTTGTAATTGGATTTATTAAGCCAATGTTTTAAAGGTCTAATTAATTTTGCAGGCATTAATTGTTTTGTTTTTTGTTTGTCTTTTTGTGTTTTTCTTTTTCTGATGAAGTGTTTATTCGACTGGAAATTATTCGGCCAATCTTTTATTTAAGTTTTCTGTGCATCTGTCCTCGCAGAGAATATGGCAATGGAGCATAAACTGTGTTTTCCTACCTTTGGTGAGATACAGATCCTTTCGGTGAAGGTAAATATGTCGTTTTAGAGCTCTATTAGTTGAGTTATTCAATCATGCTTCATTGCTTATGTTGGTTGTACTTAGTTAGGTGGCACGAAGATCAAACTTTTATAATTTGCCAGACATTATGCCCCTTAGGAGTGTGTTTCATGGGGTGGTAACAGGGAATTGGTTTCTCTCAGCTGACGTTTGCCGGGTTGACTCATGCCACTCTATCAAAAACTCCTCTGATCTTGATGATAACTGCAGAGTTGTATCACCTGATGTAAATGGGATTCAGGTCCTCCTGATGCCCCTGGATATTGATGTTGCTACAAGGAATGTAGAATCAGAAATGTTAGCTGAGGATAGGTTTGAGAACACCATGGAGGAGACATCAGCTGATTTTCGGAGCAAAAATTGTTTGGACGAAAAACATTTCGCCAGTAACAACCATTCAAGGAAGAAACGTAGACTGAGGAAGACGGAAGATAAAACTCATAATTCTACCTTTGACTCTGAGAATGCTCATGCCTTGTTGCAAAAAATTGATAAGGATACATCAGAACACGAAAATGTTAGTTGTGGAAATTTAAAGATTGATACAACAAAGGAAAATCTAGAAGGTGGGATTCTACTTGAGCAAAATGAGCGCTCAGTTTCTGATGCAATTGTTGAAGTCTCAATTGTGAGAAATGATCATTTGGAGGGAACACATCTCAGTAATTCAGCACAAAATAGTTTAGGAAGCGGTATTGCCTCTCAAAACCCTTTTGTATCCAATGAAATGAAGAATGAGGACAATGTATTAGAGAGCAAAGTGAACGATGAACTTGCCCATGATTCTGCATCAAAATATTTGGATGGTGTTTCTATTGATGTAGTAGATCGCTCTACTATATTGATGGACACTGGCAGCGGAGTGAGAAAGGTGGATACTTTTGGAAGTAAGAGAAAGAGAAGGAGAAAGGGTGAAACTAAGAAAAGATGTTCTGAAAGTTTTAAATCTGGAAAAAAGGAAGAAGAATATGGCTCTTTTGTGCACGATGATGAAGTTATAATGGCTTTAAAAGGCATAGCTTCAGATCATCTTGATCCAAAATTAATGCTGGATGTAGATGCTATAATAGAACCTGAGATCTCTTGTGGCATCAACAAGGAAGAGAGGAAGAATAAGATGATGTGGAAAAAGAAGTCTTTGGACACTAACCCAGAGACTTCGGGCGTTGAACAAACTGAGAATCGCATGAGAGACTCTTCTGGATTGCTTTTTTCATCAACTGATCGTTTCCCAGAGGAAACTGGCAATGAACAAGGCATCCTACATAATCATGGAGTGGATGTTCAGATGCCGTTGGATAGCTCCAGTCTAGATGCTCGGGAAACAGCACGAGGCATTAACAATGAGGTGGATTTTGATGTATGTGAGGGGCAATCTTTACGCAATACTGCGGAAAAGAGTAATTCAGGAAGTCCTATGACCTCCCAAAACATTTCAGCTTCTCATGTAAAGAAGAAAGAGGACAATCTATTAGAGTATAAATTGGATGCTGAACTTACCCAAGATGGTCCAACTAAACATATGGATGGAACTTCTGTTAATGTACCAGATCATTCTGCGATGGATGCTGGTGGTGCAATGCGAGAGGTCAATGCTGATGTAATTAAGAGGAAGAAAAGGAAAGTCCTGAGGACATCTGGAGTCCAGTTCACAACAGACATGCAGCAAACTGGAAAGGGTGAAACCATGAAGACATATGCTGAAACTCCTAAATCTAAATTAAAGGAAAAAGATGAAACTTTGCCTTTTGAGCATGATGATGGAATTGTAATGCCATCGAAAAGAATAGCTTCAGATCATCTTGATCCAAACTTAATGCTAGATGTAGATGCTGGAATGGAAGCTAAAATCTCTATTGGCGTGAAGAAGAAACAGAAGAAAATGCGGAAAAAGAAGTCTGACAACACTAACCGAGAGACTTCAGACGTTGATAAACTTGATAATTGCATCAGTGGCTCAGGTTTGCTTCCTCTATCAACTGATGTCTCAGTGAAAACTGGTAAAGAAGAAGGCATCACACATCATGAAGGGGAGGGTGTCCAGATGCTGTTGGACAGCACCCATCTATGCACTCCGGAGACTGTTATTAACACATGTGAGGCAGATTCTGTGATGTTAACTCAATCTAAGCAAGCTTTGGAAGATTTAGGCTATGGGGAGAAAAAGGCAGATAAAAAGAGTCAAAGTCCTGCTAACTGCCATGCAGATACTCCTGCTCTGGGAACAATTAGTCCAATTCTCGAGTGCAATCAAGTGGGCTGGAGCAGCGAGAACACAGGAAATAAGGATAGAAAAGCATCAAATAAAAGAAAGAAGCGAAAGCTTACCTCATCAGAAGTCCAAGTAGGGTTGCCAGTTGAGGATCAACTAGTTGGTCTTGAAAGGGAAGGGATTAACTTTAAGGAGTATTTTATGCCTGGCCAGGACCAGCATAAAGTTGATTCTGGTGGCAAAGTAAAGAAAGCTATCAAGTCAAAGATGGAAACTTCGAAAAGAATGAAAGACAATGATTTACCTTCTGTTTGCAATTCACCTGAACCACCAAGCTCTATCAAGTCCTTTGAAAATATTAAATTTGATAATAGGAAGGATCGTAGCATGAGTAAGCGAGGCTCAGGTCAAGGGGTGGAAGTTTTTAATCCGAGGCATGAGATAACTCTTCAAAAACCTGATGATAGTCTTGCTGCATCTTCTTGCCTAAACAAAAAGAACCAAACTTCATATAAATCAACCTTAGTAAGGTCTGAGATATTATCCAGAAAACAGGGAAACAAAAGATTGCAGCTGGGATTGAATGTGACAAATGCAGTAGTGATGAAGACTCCGCAGAAGAAGAGCTTATTCGCCAAATCAGGAGCTATTTTTAAGGACAGATGTGGTGAAAGTTCTGGTGATGAAAATGGAATCATGAATTCAGATGGTAGCACTGTCTGTCCATCAAATAGTTCCTCTGTGTCAGGTGACTCGGTTGGGGATAGTGACTTGAGCCTGGATTCAACTGCAAATGGTTTGTTTGATACATGCACTCAAGTTCTTCTTTTTTCTGTTTTCGGATAAACTCTTTTGTATGTGTCTTGTTTACTTGTATATATGTAGGTAAATGTTGTGTATTGGACTAAGTTTGTTATGATGACCCCTGAATCTCATGAATTTTGCTCGGTCTAGATACTTTGCTTTTATTCCATATTTTGATTTAAACAATTTGAAGGCAGTGTTTACACTACAATTATCCATCAGTTTTAAAGTTTGTATGATTTTCTAAAAAAAAGGTTTGAGTCGAGCACTATTGCCCTAGGATTTAGTAGGTTGCAATGTTGATTGGAGACAACTTTATTTTACTTCTGATTTAAAATAGCTGCCTTTGTTGACGTCTCTGGGAAAACTTCTATTCTGGATATTAGGGATTGTCTAATTTGTTTACAAAATACTAGTCTATGCCGTTTACTTTTTTTCCATCTTGGTATTTTGTGTGGAACCTGTAATAATTTCTGTATTCTTACTGATGACAGAATCTAATGCTGCAGAAGGAAAATCTACTGGACGAAGAAACATGTCAAAGTTGGAGTAAGTCCATTATCTATTTCCGGCCTTTAACTTTTAGCTCTCTTGGCACTATTGATACTAACCAACTCTGGTTTCTGATTGTTGACATTTGAGTAGCATTTATCAGAATAAAATTTCTGGTATCTCTGATTTTTATCTGACTGTTGTGTTGTCCATGTAGTGTATAGCACTAGATGCCATTAGGGCACACTCGGGGCCTTGTATCTAGATAGTGCCTGGTAGTGGCTGTTTCAGGAAAAAGGGATGCAGACAAGGGCATATTAGGGCCTTGGCAGGGGATTTTAATAATCCTTCCGTCACATGAAGATTTGCACCATTACAGTATGCACGGAGTTTAAGTAAAGTTACTTTTTAATTATCTTTATTAACTTTGTAGTTGCATTAGGTAATAAAAAAAGTGTAAATATATTATGCGTGTTAAATGGGTGACATTTTTTTTTTATATTAAAGTGTATATTTTGGGGTTAATGGATTGAGGGTGTATTTTTCCCTCTTCGAGAGGTGCACATTGTGGGCTAGACAGAAATGGAAAGAGTCAAAGCCCAGAGAATCTGTCTGACGAACAGCATCTATTTTTGCCATTTGGTGATACTTGTGCAGTAAAAAATTACATGTAGTGTGCACATTGTTGCAGGATGGTGGGAGTAAGATTTATCTATCTGCTCCCAGTTATGATAAAATTGCCTTTTTCCATGCGCACATTCAGACACATTGGATTTACAGTTATTTTTGTGTAGGAGATGTAATCTTTCAAACACACTGGCACCAGAAATAAAATGATCATGCATAATTTTCTATGCACTTTATGTTGCTTGTGATCTCTTACCATTTTGCATTCTCAATTTTAGGCCATTGCCATTGTCATTAACTGATGTTCTACAATTTTGCATTGGTTACTGCCACAGACTATCTGCTTCTAAGGAACTGACGATGGATATGATCCTCAGAAGCTCTAAGCGGTTCAAGAAGGCCAAGCTCCAGGCCTCTGAAAATGAAGATGTTCCTGAAAGTCAGCTCAGTTAGAGCCAATCTCTCAGCCTTGACTGTCTCTCTCTTAAGACTCGTATTTCGTATACTCTGATAATCTCTTACCTTTTGCTGGCCAAAATCCTGGTGTTGTCCCCAGAACTGTTTTAGGTCTCTATATTTAAGACAGGAAGATGCATTTTTATCTTCCATCTTGTACTTTTTGTTTTTAATGCATGCAGTGGCTTGAGCGCATTGCCAACCATTTCAATGGCAAATTTTGTTTAGCTTTGTTTCTACTTTCTAGTCATATTGATTGGGAGAATCTGTTTTGTTGGTGGTGTAAGTTAAATCATGTTGTGAATGTTATACACATTTTGAACATTTATTGGAAAAAAATATTTCTGGACTTGCCATGCATTCTGGTGGTGTTTTAAAAAATGTCGAGTCGAAATGTGTTTTGTTTCCGGCTTAAATACTGTGGTAATTTAGAGAATCATACGTTTTAGACAGAAAAGAATTGTGGCTTGGCTGTGTGATAGAAGGTAGGGATGGCAAATGGCGAGTATCAAATTCAGTTATCTATACTATCTTTCAGAGTTTATATAAATATTATGAGGTCGTTTGCTTGTAGGAATTACTATCTTTCAGAGTTTGTATAAATATTATGATGTTGTTTGCTTGTAGGGATTAGGGGGTCATTGTCTAATTGATGCACTATCCCTCATTGTCTAATTGATACATTATCCCTCATAATATCGCGCTTGTTTCAATGTATTTATAATATTTTGAACGCGATATTAATTTCAGCCCAATATTAATAATACCATTTCCTTGGTATTGTGTATCACAATGCTATCCTTTAATATATAGATATTAAATGTAATTTTATCATTATACCCTCCATAATAATAATAATAATAATAATAATAATAATAATAAGGGTAGATCTTGGGTGATATCGTCTCACGGATTTTCTTATGTGAGACGGATCATATCCTATCCTTTAACATAAAATAAAAAAAAAAAAAAAAAAAACACGGGCCCTGTTTGGCCGCTGGCGCCTGGCCACGCAAATTACAAATTGCGTAAACAAATATTCTCCACTTTTAATTAAAGTAATTACTTTTTTATATTATTATTATTATTATTTAATAATAAAAATATTATTAGTAAATAATTCAATTATATATATATATATATATATATATATATATATATATATATATATCACTTTTCTTGATTAGAAATCACTTTTTATTAAAAATATTATCACATTTTATCTATTTTATAAATTATTTGTAAAATACACTTTAATAATTAATTATCACTTTTTATTAAAGATGTTATCACTTTTCGTTTACAATGTTATTACTTTTCATTTATATTATAAATTGTTCATGAAATAATTGACAACAATGTGATCACTTTTCATCGATTGGGTATCACATTTTGTAAATTTATAATATTTAAATAAAAAAATAAATTAAACAAAAAAATTTAAATTAATAAAAAATTTCATAATAAAAATATAATTTAAAAAATAACAACATATATATACAAAAATATATATATAAAAGACCTAATTAATTTACTTTTATAATTAAAATTTCAATTTTTTAATTTAACTACAACCAAACAGGGCTTTAAAAATATAATTAATGGGTTAATGGGTGATCCGTCTCATATAAAAGGATCCGTGAGACGGTCTCACCCAAGTCTTTGCATAATAATAATAATGATAAATAACAATAATAATACTTAATAATAATAATAATAATAATAATACAATGAAGGTAAATATGCCATTTTTCTTGTTATCTCATTTGTTAATATACTCAATAACAAACATAAAATAACTAATACATGACTATCAATAATCTCATTTTTTCATAATTCCAAACATCAATATAATTAATCATAACTAAAATAAATCTCATTATATGCAATCCCTTTATATCTCACACCCACTAGTAAACGAGTCTCATACCTACCAGTGGGTATGAGATATAAATGGATTGTGTATAAATTACATCCAAACGAGCCTTCTAATCCCTGAACAAACTCAAGTACTTGCCTTCAGAGCTCAAGTGACAGATCCATGATGACTGCATTTCTAAAAGTTGATATTTTAATTGATTAAATGATGTATTAATGAAGGTTTTGGAATCAGTGAATGGTTAATCACTATATAAGACATTCAAAGTATTGTGCTTGCTGAAACGGAAAGTGAGGCACTGTTTCTCAAGTATATAGTTCCCTTGTTAAGTGACATGTTATTCAAATTCATCTTCGTTCTGCTGTTAAAAATTCAGAACAACTTATTTGAACAAAACTATCGTCTTTTATTTCCTAGTAGTTGCAACTTCGAAGCATATAAAAGGTGCTAATTACATAAATAATTAAATATTGATTTTTCTGATACAGTATTAGCACCATGGATCGCTGTATCTTCGGAAGTGTTGACTCTTATGGTCACTTATTGTTTTTGCATTGGATGTCAACAGTATAGGTTTTTCTAACCCCCCCACCCTCCTCTTATCTTTATTTTTTTATTTTTTTATTTTTATTGGTGTGAAAAACTTATTTCAGTCATATCATAACGTTACCAACTTTTTCCAATAAATTGTTTGTTTTTGGTAATTTTTAAATCATGTTCCTGAGAGTTCCTAAAGCTCAGTTCTGTTTTCAGAGTTCCTAACATATTTAATTGCTTATCAGTTAAATTTATGTTCTCTTGAGCAAAACATGTGGAATTGTGACTATTCAAATTTTCCTTTTTATCTGATGATTACTAATATTGATTGTAGAGACCACAAAACGACGAAGGGAGGTGGCACATTACTTCGGCTTTGGATGTCCTGTTACATTTTGGTGTTACATCTTCTGTTACACGTGTTAGATGAGTGATACGTATGTGGGGAGGAAAATCTCAACCTTTCCCCTTAAGGTTGATTGTTAGGGTATAGATTAGTCTATCCTACGTGTCAATCATCCAACAATTTGTAATAGGAGATGTAACACCAAATGTAACAGGAGATCCGAACCGCATTACTTCCAATATATATTTGAGATGTATTTGTATTGTATTTTGTAACTATTAGGTAATCTATTAGACACAGATATAAAGAATTATAACAATAGAATGGTTTGGTACTGTGCTTTGTTTATTTCACTGATTGAGAATATATACGAGTACACGAAGTAAGGTGTTGTCCCTACCTAGTATATATATATATATTTATATTTATATCAAAAAATTGCTTTTCATAAACAGCGTCATGAAACAATATTACTTGTGAAAAATATATTAGGACGGAGCATTTTTCTTTTAAAAAGAAAAAAATCGACTATGCTTTTAAAATAAATTTAAGGTTAATGGTATGAAAAACTATTACTTCTGTTGTAAATTGGAGTATTAATCTTCACATTTGATAAATTGCTAAAACGAATCTCATTTTTAATATATTGCAAAACACACTTAATGTATAATATATTTCTTAAAGATGGCCGGGATTAAAAGTGGGGTTCTCTTTTAACAAATTGAATGCATTGTGGTGAAGATTAATTTAAAAAAAGGAGTAAATTTTACTTCCCAAATGAACCCATTAATCTATAATACAAGAACTATTTAAGTTGATAGCAATAAAAGCATGCATGAGGGTTAATAACATGTGGATTATGATCATTGGAGGCTTGAGAGTGATCATAACATGCTGCATGTGAGCTGGAAGCAAGAAAGATCAGTTGAAACAAACCAAACAACTCAACTGTCAAAACTGCAAATTTGGTGCAGTGTTGAGCAGCCGATTTTGGAGCAATTTTTGAGCGATTTGTCGAGCTACCTGGAACCGGCTAGATGGCTGCATCTAAACTAATAAGCGAGGGCTATCTAGTGGAGGTTTAACCGGATCAATAGGTTGAGGGGTTAGCTAGATATAAGGGCTCAAAGTTGCTTGATCACACCAGTTTTACACTTTGAGTTTGATAGTTTGCTAGCTTCGTTTTTCTTCTTCTTGTGGCAGATTGAGATCAATCCAATGTGAGTTGTTAGCATTTAGTTATAATAAAGTTTCTTCTCCTCAAAGTGGATGTAGGATATTCATATCCGAACCACTATACATCTTTGTGCAAGCTTTACATCTCATTTTCAAGTTCTATCATTTTATGTGTGCATATTCTTGAGTGTTTGTGAGATTCTTGTGCGTTTTTCACATCAATTGGCGCCATCTGTGGGAAACAGACACACAACAAGCATTCAAGATGAACACTACAAGATTTGATGTTGAAAAGCTCTCAGAAAAGTCAGATTACAACCTATGGAAGCTAAAGATGAAGACAGTTCTTATGCAGCAAGGTTTGATGGATGCTTTGAAACCTCCTCCACCATTGAAGATTGAAATCCTCAGAGACCCTCAGACTGCAGCAGGTGGTGTAAGAGCTCCAGTGGATGATCAAGTACTTCAAAAAGCTTACTCTATAATAATCATATGTCTAAGTGATAAAATACTCAGAGAAGTATCAAAGGAGACAACAACTGTTGGGGTATGGAATAAATTGGAAGCTCTATTTATGGTCAGATCATCTGCAAATAAGATGCATTTGAGGCAAAGGCTTCATGCCTTCAAGATGACTGATGAAAGGTCTCTGATGGATCAAGCTGATGAGTTCTACAAGATCACATATGATCTTGAAAGTGTTGATTTCAAGCTCACCAGTGAAGACAAGGCCATCATATTGTAGTCTGCTTTGCCAAGATCACAGAGGCACTTTAAAGATGATGTTCTCTATGGAGGGAAGGATGTTGTGATGCTTGAAGATGTATTGAAAGCACTTAGATCAAAAGATCTAGAGGAGGGGGCTGACAGTAAAGAAAAGTTAGGAGCAGAAGGACTCTTTGCCAAGAAAGGAAACCAAAATAAGAAATGGAACAAGGGAGGAAATTCTGATCAAAAGAAAGGTGCAACAGGATAGTCAACTGGAAAGAAGTGTTATCATTACCATGAACCTGATCATTTCAAGAAACAATGTGCAAAATGGAAGGCAAGCAAGTCCAAGAAAGCTGAAGCATCTGCTGGAAATCAGAAGAACCAGGTTAATCAGGTTGGTGAATTACAAAATAATGCTGGTATGGAAGGTATTGAAGCTCTGGCCATCACATCATCAGATGTGTCTATTGAGTGGGTATTGGATTCAGGGTGTACATTCCATATGACACCTATGAAGCATTGGTTTGAGGAATTCAAGTATCAGGAAGGAGGATCAATACTGTTAGGTAATGATCATTCTTGTGAGATAAATGGAATGGGATCCATTAGATTGCTTATGTTTGATGGAGTTCAGAGGCTTCTTAGGAATGTTAGATATGTTCCTGGATTAAGAAGGAACCTTATTTCCCTTGGGATGCTTGATACTCAAGGGTATGATTCAAACCTGAGGAGGGGAGTTCTCACAGTGACTAAAGATGATAGGATAGTCATGAAGGGAACTAGGAGATCTGAGTTGTATTTCTTGGATGAGAGTGTTGTTGTAGAGCAGATACATAATACTGATTAGCAGGATGATGCCAAGCTATGGCATGGTAGGTTAGGACATGTTAGTGAAAGAGGAATGCAAGAATTGGCAAAACAACAGCTGATCAAGTTCAATGCAAATGATCAGATCAGACAGTGTGAGCATTGCATTCTTGGTAAGTCCAAGAGACTTAAGTTTGATGAATCAGAACATACAACTAAAGAAATGATGGATTATGTTCATTCAAACCTCTGGGGACCTTCAAAGACTATAACTAGAGGTGGAGGAAGATACATAATGACCATAATTGATGACTACTCAAGGAAGCTGTGGGTTTATGTTTTGAGAACTAAGGATCAAGCATTCTCTACATTCAAGATTTGGTTAACAGAAACAGAAAATAACACTGGAAGTAGTTTGAAATACTTGAGGACAGACAATGGATTGGAATTTGTGTCTGAAGAGTTTAATTCATACTGCAAGGAGAAGGGGATTAAGAGACACAAAACTATTTCTGGAACTCCACAACAAAATGGCATTGCAGAAAGAATGAATCAGGCACTTTTGCAAAGAATCAGAGGCATACTGAGCAGTACAGGCTTAAGCAAGATGTTTTGGGGAGAATTAGCAGCAACTACAGCTTATTTGATCAACTTATGTCCTGCTACAACTCTAAATTTTAAAACTCCAGAAGAAGTCTGGTCAGGTAAGATCCCTAGCTACTCACATCTTAGAGTTATAGGCTGTCAGGCCTATCCCCATGTGAAACAGGATAAACTGGAACCTAGAGCACTTAAATGTGTTATGATTGGTTATCCTAAAGGAGTAAAGGGGTATAAATTATGATGTTATGATGAAAACAGGCTCTTGGTTAGTAGAGATGTTGTTTTTATTGAAAATAAGATGCCATTGATCAAGGATGATCAGAGGAAAGAGTCTGAGCTTGAGGTGGAGCCTCAAAACATGAACAGATCAGGTGAAAGTGAAGAGAACTCCACTGACAGAGGTACAGATGAAGTATCAAGGGTTAAAGAACAACCTAATACTTATCAACTTGCAAGAGACAGACAGAAAAGGACTATAGTGCCACCTGCAAG
The DNA here is from genome assembly GCA_023678885.1 of Pogostemon cablin. Lineage (NCBI taxonomy): Eukaryota > Viridiplantae > Streptophyta > Magnoliopsida > Lamiales > Lamiaceae > Pogostemon > Pogostemon cablin. The sequence continues at coordinate 35,524,752 of CM042965.1, forward strand.
GTATGTGCAAGCTGATATAGTGTCATTTGCACTATATACAACAATTGAAGTTGAAGCTTATGAACCAAGAAACTACACTGAGGCATTGGCAAGTCAAGACAGTAATAAGTGGCTCATAGCCATGGAAGAAGAATTGTTGTCCTTGAACAAGAATGTAACATGGAGAATAGTTGACAAGCCAAAGTCTCAGAAGCTAGTTAGATGTAAGTGGATTTTCAAGAGAAAACCAGCACCTACAGCTGAAGGTAGAGTAAGATATAAAGCTAGGCTAGTAGCTAGGGGTTTTTCACAGAAGGAAGGGGTAGATTACAATGAGATCTTCTCACATGTGGTTAAACATTGTTCAATCAGAGAAGTCTCTATGACAGTTGTGTATACATCAAGGAGGAGAACAGCTGTTACACATACTTATTACTCTATGTGGATGATATCTTAATTACTTGCAAGAGCATTCAAGGCATTGATGTAGTGAAGGGATTACTCAAATAAGAGTTTGAGATGAAGGATCTTGGTGAAGCTAAGATGATACTAGGTATGAAGATAAGTAGAGATAGGTCAGCTGGTACACTTGTGTTGAAACAACAATCTTACCTTGTTAAAGTACTTAAAAGGTATAATATGGATCAATGCAGGTCTGTTACAACTCCTGTTAAGCAAGGATTGACTCTGTCACTACTTAATGGAGCTAAATCAGACAGAGAAGTAGCTGAGATGAGCTGGATTCCATATGCAAGTTCAGTGGGCAGTCTTATGTATGCTATGGTTTGTAGTAGGCCTGATCTTGCTTATGTAATGAGTTTAATCAGTAGATTCTTAAGTTGTCCAGGGAAGCAGCATTGGGAAACAGTCAAATGGGCTTTGAGATATGTCAAAGGAACTGAGCAAACTGGATTGAAATTTCAAAAAAGAGAAGCAAAATCAGGAGCTGTCATTGGATATGTTGATGCTGATTTTGCAGCAAACTTGGATTCTAGAAAGTCTCTTACAGGGAATGTGTTTAATTTGTATAGTACATCAGTGAGCTGGAAGGCAAGCCATCAGTCTGTAGTGGCATTATCAACTACAGAAGCTGAGTTCATTGCCTTAACAGAAGCAATTAAAGAAAGAGTAAGGCTTGTTAGTTTGCTGAAAGAATTTGGGGAATATCAGGATACTGTAGTGGTGTATTGTGACAATCAAAGTGCAATACACTTAGCTAAGTATCAGGGATATCATGAAAGGACCAAACACATTGATGTTAAGCTATACTTTGTGAGAGATATGGTGGAAAGTGGATTTGTTGAAGTAAGGAAGATTGATACAGCTGTGAATCCAGTTGATGGTCTCACTAAAGCATTGCCAGCATCTAAATTTGGGTTGTGCAAGACTTTAATTGGTATGTATGAAGACATAGAAGTTGTTGCTCCTTAAAAGCAGCAAAGTGGGGAGAAGGGATCATCTTGAGCATGCATACTTCTAAGATGGAGATTGATAGCAATAGAAGCATGCATGAGGGTTAATGACACGTGGATTATGATCATTGGAGGCTTGAGAGTGATCATAACGTGCTGTATGTGAGCTGGAAACAAGAAAGATCAGTTGAAACAAACCAAACAACTTAACTGTCAAAACTGCAAATTTGGTGCAATGTTGAGTAACCGACTTTGGAGCAGTTTTTGAGTGGTTTGTCGATCTACCTGGAACCGGCTAGATGGCTACATCTAAACTACTAAGTGAGGGCTATCTAGGGGAGGTTTAATCGGATCAATAGGTTGAGGGGTTAGCTAGATATAAGGGCTCAAAATTGCTTGATCATACCAGTTTTACACTTTGAGTTTGGAAGTTTGCTAGCTTCGTTTTTCTTCTTCTTGTGGCAGATTGAGATCAATCCAATCTGAGTTGTAAGCATTGAGTGATAATAAAGTTTCTTCTCCCCAAAGTGAATATAGGATATTCATATTCGAACCACTATACATCTTTGTGCAAGCTTTACATCTCATTTTCAAGTTCTATCATTTTATGTGTGCATATTCTTGAGTATTTGTGAGATTCTTGTGCGTTTTTCAGGTCATAAGTAAAATATAACTTGAAGAATTTGTCAAAATAAGTCCTAATAGTTACAGGTTTTTGTTGTGCCCTATACCTAGGGCTCGTTTGGTTGGGTTGATTAGCTAGGTATTGATGAAGTATACCACGTAATACCATATTTGTTTCGATGTATTCATAATACCTAATGACCCGATATTACTTTGAACAAGTATACCACAATTTAATACCTGTGTATTAAATGTAATTTTACCATTATACCCTTATCCAATAATAATATTAATAAATAATAATTAAAATTAATAATATTAATAATAAATAATAATAATAATTGTTAATATTAATAATAACTAATAATAATAATAATAATAATCAATAATATTAATTAAAATTAATAATTAATAATATTAATATTAAATAATAATAATTACTATTATTAATAATAAAATAACTAATCATAATATTCTTATTTAAAATAATAATTATTATTATTAGTAATAATAATAATTAATATTAATAATAAATAATAATAATAATAAATAATAATGATAATTAAAAAAAATAATAATAATTAATAATATTATTATTATTAAAAAGAATAATACTAATACTAATAATAATAATAATAAAGGGGTAAATATGTCATTTTACTTATTATCCCATTTGTTAATACTCAATAACAAACCTAAAATAACTAATACCTAGTTATCCACAATCTCATTTTTTCATAATACCAAATAATAATACAATTAATTATTGGTCAAACAAATCTCGATATACACAATCTCTTTATATCCCACTAGCGTTAATATTATTTAAACCACGGGAGGAGAAGGTTAAATTAAATCATACCTTTTAGATAAATCATTCCATCTCTACGTAAAATGTGTATTTTAAATATATAATGAAATAAAGTAAAGGTAAATATTGAGCATTTTTATAAAATAATTATATATTTTTTAGCATAATAAATAATTATATTTATTAATTATGTAAGATACTTGCTTATTTTGTAATACTCGTACCCATGTAAAAATAAATAATTTCAAACCCGTTTATCAATACCCGTTGATTACACATACCCATTTAAAATTATTAAGATGTTATGACTAATAATATTAATTCAAAATTATTAATAACGAAGAAAATAATTTAATAATAAATTAATTGTTATGTACTCGTATCAATTTAAATGTAAAATACTCATATTCGTGCCCGTTACATTAAAAAAAATATATTATGATACTCATACCCATCCCAAACCCGTTTATCAATACTCGTTGTTTACACATACCCATTTAAAATTATTTTTTTGAACATAATAAATAATTATGTTTATTTTTTAATTATGTAAGATACTTGCTTATTTCATAATACTCGTACCCGTGTATAAATAAATACATTTAAAACTAAAATTTTAAAAATTCATTATAATATTTGTATAAGTCCCAAAGTCTTTTATCAATAACCGTAAATTACTCATACCCATTTAATACTATTTTTTAAAGTATTTTTTTTATTGATTAAAATTAATATTTTAAATCAACTTATACTATTACTACTTAAATATAAAATAAATATAATATAATTCTATCACGAAAATATGATATAAAAATTTACAATTTTTGATTAAATATATAAAATATGAGTATTTCTTAATATATAAAATATATTATGATAATCATACCCGTCCCAAACTCGTTTATCAATACCCGTTGATTACAAATACTCATTTAAAATTATTAAGATGTTAGGACCAATACTATTAATTCAAAATTACTAATAATGAATGAATTAATTGTTACATACTTGTATCCATTTAAATATAAACTACTCATATTCGTATCCGTTTCATTAAAAAAATATATTATGATACTCATACCTGTCCCAAACTCGTTTATCAATACCCGTTGATTACACATACTAATTTAAAATTATTATTTTTTAACATAATAATTATGTTTATTAATTATGTAACATACTTGCTTATTTCATAATACTGGTACCCGTGTATAAATAAATATCATTTAAAAATTAATAATTTAAAATTTTATTACAATATTTGTATCAGTCCCATCAATACCCGTAAACTACTCATACCCATTTAAAACTATTTTTTAAAGTACTTTTTTTTATTGATTAAAATTAATATTTTTAATCAACTTATACTATTACTACTTAAATATAAAATAAATATAATATAATTCTATCAAAAAATATGATAGAAAATTTTACAATTTTTGATTAAATATATAAAATATTTCACCAATAATATTAATTCAAAATTATTAATAATGAAGAAAATATGTGATTAAAAAAATGAAGAAAATAATTTAATAATGAATTAATTGTTAAAATTTAAAACTACTTTATAGTTTCAAAAAATTCGTAAAGAAAATTTTAATAAGGTGGAAACTTAAAATGAAAAATTAATATTCAGTACACATATAAGAAATCATTTTATATAACATTTAATACTATTTTTTAAAGTACTTATTTATTGATCAAAATTAATATTTTTAATCAACTTATACTATTCCTACTTAAATATAAAATAAATATAATATAATTCTATAAAAAAATATGATAGAAAATTTTATAATTTTTGATTAAATATATAAAATATTTCACCAATAATATTAATTTAAAATTATTAATAATGAAGAAAATATACGATAAAAAAATAAAGAAAATAATTTAATAATAAATTAATTGTTAAAACTTAAAACTATTTATAGTTTCAAAAAATTCGTAAAGGAAATTTTAATAAGATGGAAACTTAAAATGAAAAAAATATTTACCACACACTCAGCACACATATAAGGGATTATTTTAAATAAGGTATCATCTTAAATTAAATAAGATATCATTATTATAAAAAAAAATTAATGCCCAAGATCTAATCTTATAATTGTGATAAATGGATAAAATTGAATAATGTGATGAATGGATGAGATTAAAAAAGAATTAGTAATCAAAATGGTGTATATTAAAAATTGGTTCAATTTTTACTTTTTCACTTTTCTATTATATTACTATAGATACCTACAAGCAAACGACCTCCTAATTTACAGCTTATTTTGAATAGCATTATTATTCTTCCAAATATGCATCATCCAAGTCACGAAGAAATAATATATTTAATTTTCATATAAAATATATATATATATATATATTGTCTTTTTCATCATTGCAAGCCCCATTATTATTAAATGGCAACAGTCTACATCAACGGATGCACAATTATTTATTAATATATATATATATATATATATATATATATATATATATATATATATATATATATTATATTAATAAATAATTGTGCATCCGTTGATGTAGACTGTTGCCATTTAATAATAATGGGGCTTGCAATGATGAAAAAGACAATAATATGCAGAGAAATCCAACTATAATGTTTAAATCACTAAAAGGGTAATAATAAGTACTTTGATATAAGTAAAACATAATATGTGTTATGGATATTATATCCCATGCTTGTTAGGCCCAAGAGGCCCAATAGGTTCGTGATACTTGAAAAGGGAGGCCCAATCTCTCGGCGGCCCAACCGAAGGACTTAGATGAGAAGGGAATTAAGGCAGCCCAATAAGAACCACAACAGTTCGGAAGCCCAGGAAGCACCCTCGGCGGGAAGCCACCTCGGCGTCCACCTTCTCCCTGGCCGAGACCTCGGACGGACTCCCCACCACCGAAAGCCAACCTGTCCGAACACCAAAGAAGGACTGCGAAAGCAAGACAACAGAGGACATGCATCATAATGAAAGAGTACAAGTACTGCAGGCTAGAAGACAACACTAACGGGAAGTGGAGATATCTTGGGCGGCAATCCTAACTAGAAGACAACAGTTGACTGGTGTGCCTGACTCCAACAACCAATAAGAAGCCAGCAAAGGATGGAGACACCCTGCAAACTCTTGCAATGCAACAAACGGCGCTCAGACCACCCCTGCAACTGGTCGGGGTACTAGACAGCTTCATTAAAGGCGAATTGTCTTCATTCAAGTGGCATAAGACAATTGGTCTTATTCTAGGGCATTCGGGATAATATAAATAGCCTCTCCCACAGGAGAGAGGCAGGTTTTTCAGAGCACTCACTTTAAACATTACACTGAAAAGAATCGGGAAAAGAGGAGTGTTGTTCGAAAGGAGAGTAATAAAATTGGTTGTTTTCTTTGGTGGTAATTGATTCTTGGAGAGGCTTTGATCTTTTTACTAGTCTCTATTTGGTGTTTATTGTGTTTGATGGTATTCGTTTTTGGCTTCGTTATTAAAACATTAATCCCTCAAATATTAAATTAACGAGCCAAGAAAAGTCGTCAACATCTGGCATCGTCTATGGAAAAGCTACTATTAGCCATCCCTGTTCTTTCTATTTGTGAGGAGAACCTTCGAGTTCTATTCTACATCTGAAAGTCAAGATGGGTGGTGAAGGATTTGCAACCACGGACATGAAAAGAGAGGAGAATGTTCCAAAGCCCAGCGAAACATCACAAGAAGTAGAAATAACGTCCAAATCAGCACACCGGTCATGGAGATACCCACTCCAGTGAAGTCTATTCCTGTCCCTAATTTGAGCGATCCCCTGAAGACTAGAGAAATGAACGAAAAAATTCGGAAGGTAATCAAAGAGCACGCCGCAAAGGCTCATCCAATTCCATCGGCGAGGTTGAGTTTCAACTGCCCTCATGGAACAAGCCACGACGATCTACGGGAGGACCTAGAAAGAAGAAAGGACACCAGAAAAGAGCATAGCAGGGGGGATGCTAGAGAGACTATTAACTTCATTCGGAGAAGGAACGTGGAAGAAAGAAAGAGTGTGAACGAGACTCCACTAGAAGGTGAGCGAAGCGAGTACTTTCGTCGCCTAGAAACAGGAACTCAAAGGTAGCCTCGTCAGGGAGAAAATCCAGAGAGAAGGAACCCCCCGCCGCCGGAGGCGCCGACAGGAAACAGAGCTCGAATACAACCGTGACCCAAAAGGAATCAGAAAATCGAAAATCATCCGATGAGCGATGGACCGAGAAGGGCAGAGTCTCGCCTACCTCATCCACATAACCAAAGAAGGGACCGACCTGCGACTCGGAAAATGCCGGAGGAGAATGAAGTTCCACGAAGGACTCCCTCCATCTCCCAAAGGAGACATAACAGATGTAGAAGGCTGAGGAACCAGAGATCTTGCTCATCCTTGGTACTTGGCTCACGAGAGAGTCAAGATCTTTCTTGGGAAGACCTACCTACAACCGAGTTGTCTCTACCTCGGACCAGAAAGAATGGGAAATCCACTTTGCGGAAAGGGATGAGACGAAAGGAAGCCCAAAGGAGAGCGTGGACAGAGAAAGAAGTGACGTTTTCGAATGCACAAACATGAGATCTTTAAGCCCTGATAAACGAAGAGGTGAACAAGCACTTCGCAGATCTGGAAAAGAAGATTTTTGGAGTAGGAGGAATCCTTCAGACCTCGGTAGCTCCTTCACCTTTCGCGGCGGAGATCAGCAACGCTCCTAGGCAATAGGGAATCAAGTTCTCCCTAGCTTGATCTTCGATTGTGATTACGACCCATATTCACACATTGAAAAATATCTGATGTAGATGAGAGCGCATGGTGTGAATGAGATCACGTTATGTTGAATGTTCCCGCTAACTTTGGGAAACAAAGCTCATGCCTGGTTTCGGGCGGTCCCAGCTAGGGGTGGATAAAATTACCAATTTTTTGGTATCCCACAATTACCGTATCGAAAATTATCGAATTTAAAGAAAATTTTGATATATAAAAAATTTCGGTATGGTACCGTACCGTATCGAAATTTTTGGTACGGTATTGGTAAGTGAGTTGGAGAAATTTTGGTATTTCGGTATATATCGAAATACCGCAAAAAATTGATAAATTGGTATATACTTCGGTATGCCGAAAAAATTCTACTTAAATTAATTAATTAATAATATTATTAATTATATATTTTAAAATTTTATTATATAATAATAATTTGAAATACGTGAGTCAATATACAAAAGGTAACTGAACAAACCAAGCCCTAATCAATTATTTACTTTTCGGCCCCTTTACCATTTAGACAGCAAACCCATGCCCACCACCCACTATCGACGCCCACCGCGCACCGCCCACCATCCTCCCTTCCCCATTACAAAATCTTTTCTTTCAAAGTTTCCGACGCCCTCCCGATCTCGACACCTTTTCGCTCCGACTCCTCAAGTGGAAATAAGTAACAAATGTAGTTATTTTATTTTTTTCTAGTGCGACTCATCACTTCAAATTCTACCTTCCACTGCTGAATCGCTGTTGCTGATTATTTTATTGTGTTGATTTTATTATGACGCTGAAACTCCATATTGATATGCTACATTATGGTTAGATCTAGAGGAATAATAGCTTCTATTATTGAATGACTTTTATTTTATTAAAATAAATCAATTGTATTTTGATGTATTTTTTGTTTGAATAGTAATGGAGTATTACTTGTCTGTCAAAATTTTGGATTATGTAATTAAGGATGTTATTTTTATTTTTTCTATATGAGTTCCTATTGTGCTGTAATTCCAATAGGATGATATGTTCGATATTTCGGTACATACGGTATTTGTTGTTAATATACCGAAATTTTGGTATACCAAATTTCGGTATACCGACATTATCGGCACGATATATGTATAATTTTTTTAATACTGATTATTTCGATATGGTATACAGTATGACCATATTTTTGCGGTACGGTACGATATACCACCCCTAGTCCCAGCAGCTTCCGTCAAAAGTTTGGGAGAGCTGATAGAGGTATTCCTAATACAATGTTCATACCTAGGGGCACCAAAGGAGCCAAAGCACAAATTGGCTAATATTCGTCAGGGATCGACAGAAAGCTTGCGGGATTTTCTGAAAAGGTTCAACGAACAGAGGTCCATGGGAGAAGTCATGGGAGACGAAGCCTGCCTCATCCAGAGACTAGTTTGTGAAACGCGGCGCAGCTCAAACCGCCTGCCTCCTATGTGGCCTTCATATTCATGGCGAACGAGTACATCCAAGCGGAAGATATCTCTAAAATAACAAAGAAGGCAAGCAATCAGAGCACTTCGGCGAAACCTAACAAGAAGAGGGTAAACGCTGGAGGAACGAAGGAATACAAAGCACCAACCACCTTCAAACCATTTACGGAAGATACCGAGGTGCAGCAAATGTATGAAGAGCTGAAGTCCAGAACCAACTTGAATATTGCCGAAGTCTTTTACTATGTTAATGATCAACAAGTCCTTCGAACGTCGAAAGCTGTCCTCCGATCCTCGAAGCTCACCAACCCTCGAAAATATTGCATGTACCACCTGACATATGGGCACAATACAGACCAATATCGAGACCTTATCACGGAGCTGTGGAAGTTGTTTAAAGAATCAAAGTTAATAGGGATGCTACAGACCACGAGGCCGATGGTGTATAGGAGAGATGCTAATCTTCCCCCTCCCCTAGGTCGACCGAGGTTTCCCGGCAGAGGGTGAAATGATGGAGCGATGCCCCTACCCCCTCCGTCCCCAGGACGACCACCAGTGTTCGACAGGATCGGAGGGCCAGTCCCTAGAGGAGATAGACAGGGAGAAATACACATGATGGAGCCAGCAGGGGAAATCCCCTACATCGGAACTTCTCAAGCATTCACCACGGCATCCAATGGGAAAATAAATACTGAGCTGAGAGACTTAGATCAACAGATCCCTCAAGTATGGTCTCTAACCTCGAGGTCAAAGGGGATAACAGAAGTGGACATCATTTTCACCGAAGCCAACTTCTATGGGGTAAGTATCCCTCATTCCGACCCTTTAGTCATTTTGCTGATACTCTCGGGGGTCAAAGTCCATAGATGTTTGGTAGACACTGGAGCATATGCCAACATAATCTTTAAAGAGGTATTCAAAAATCTGGAAGGAGAACGTCATCACAAGGTGAGGCCTTGCGGTGATGAGATCAAGGGATTCGGCAATACACTGACCAGACCTACTATGGAAGTTGACTTATCAGTTCAGCTAGAAGATCAGGATGGGAAAACTCGAATGCAGAAACAATTGACATTCAAGGTCGTGGACCAAGCCTCCACGTACAACTGCATACTAGGGCGCTCGTTGATTCACGCCTTCGAGGCTATTCCGTCCACCCTCCATCAATGTCTCAAATTTATCACTGTAGACGGCAGGGTAGCGACCGTAATAGAAAATCAGTGGAGAGCGAGGGAATGCTCATTTATAGAAAAGGCAGAAGGTCTAAGTTATCATGATATGGAATACGAGATGCTGAGTTTCAAAGACATCATGAAAGAGGAAGAGAATTCAGAAATATTGACGGAAACAGAAAGAGCTCCAGAAGGGGAGCAGGAGGATGAGGAACCAAAAGGGATACTGGTAGTAGCAGGGGAAAAAAGGAACAGAAGGGCAAGAAAAAGAGAAAGAAGTGGCGGCAAAGGTGCTAAGTCGAAAGCAGGTAACACCAGATGAAGATCCAAGGATAAAATCGAAAGAAGGGGCCTCAGCAGCTGGAAACACCGAAGTGGTACAGCTAGATCCAGAAAATGCCGATATCAAGGTCAAGTTCAAAACGGAATGGGAAAGCGAATTCAAAGAAAAGCTAACCCAGTTACTGAAAGAAAACCTAGACATGTTCGTTTGGAACCCAAACGAAACACCAAGGGTACATCCGAAGTACGCTTGTCACAGGCTGAATATTGACCCCAGCATTCTGCCATTCCATCAAAAAAAAGAAAGTTCAGCCCGAAAAAATGCGGCTATGGAACAGGAAGTGCACAAACTGCTGGCGAGCGGAAGAATTAGCGAATGTAAGTACCCCATCAGAGTGCAAAATCCAATTATGGTAAAGAAGAAAGAAGGATCATGGAGGCTATGTATCGATTTCACCGATCTAAACAAGGCATGCTTGAAGGATAGCTACCCACTCCCGTCGATTGACCAGATGGTCGATGCTACGGTGGAACACGAGATAATGAGTTTTATGGATGCATTCTCGGGATACAATCAGATTCCTATGCACCCAGACGATAAGGCAAACACCGCATTCTTCTGCGAAAATAGAGTCTATGAGTGGAACAACATGTTGTTTGACCTTAGAAACGTGGGGGCCACTTACCAAAGATTAGTGAACAAAATATTTGAGGAGGACATTGGGAAAATAGTCGAAGTCTATATCGATGACACCGTAGTAAAAAGCTTGAAAAGAATGGACCACTTCGACCACTTGAGGAAGGTATTCGGAATCTTCCGACACTACGGAATGAAACTAAACCCGAAGAAATAAACCTTTGGAGTGAGCAAGGGAAGCTTTCTTGGATATTTGGTCAGCTCAAGAGGGATCGAGATGAACCCAGAGAAGGTGGAGACAATCTTAAGAATGGACTCGCCGATGCACATGAAAGAGGTTCAGAATATGACGGGAAGGCTGGCCACCCTGAACAGATTCATGTCAAAAGTATCGGATAAATGTAAGCCCTTTTTCGACGTCATTAAAAAAGCAAAGTTTGAATAGATAGAGGAATGTAGAAAGGCATTCGACGAGATAAAAAGAGAGCTGTCGGATCCCAGAATCCTCTCCAAGCCTTCACCAGGCGAAACATTGCAGTTGTACCTAGCAGTGTCGGGAAATGCGATTAGTTCAGTACTGGTTAAAATAGAAAAAAAGAATCAGAAGCCAGTGTACTTCGTAAGCCAATCCCTGAGAGACGCAGAACTTAGATACCCGGTAATGGAGAAAATAGCGTATGCTCTAGTCATGAGTTCAAGGAAGCTAAGGCCGTACTTCATGTAACATATCATCGAAGTACTGACGACATTCCCTTTAAAACAAGTGCTCCAAAGACCAGATGCAACGGGGAGGCTGCTGAAGTGGTCGGTTGAACTAGGGCAGTTCGACATAACGTATCTATCGAGGAATGCAGTCAAAGGGCAAGTCATGGCAGACTTCATAGTGGAGCTAACTTTCCCAGTCCCAACCGAAGAGGAAAAGAGAAACCTTGGATTATGCACGTGGATGGTTCGGCAACAGCAACGGCGTCGGGTGCTGGAATAATTATTTGAACTCCATCCGGGAAAACTTTCTCGACTACAATTCGGTTTAATTTTTTGGATACCAACAACAAGGCAGAATACGAGGCCCTGCTAAACGATTTGAGAATAGCATTGGCCATGGGAGCAGATGAGCTGATGATATACAGTGACTCACAATTGGTAGTGAACCAGATGAAAGAAGAATACAAGGCTAAGGACGAGCACATGAGTCACTATAGAGGGCTAGCTGCCGGCATATTACAAAAGTTTAAACAGGTATTCCTATAATGCATTGACAGGAAAGATAATATGGGGCAGACGCATTGGCTAAGCTCGCCACAGCTTCAAAAAATGAGGATCTGAACAACATCAATATAGTAAGGCAGGAAAGCCCTTCGGACGCAACCGTGTGGGTCTTAGACGATCAGCCAACGGGCAAGTCATGGATGACCCCAATCAGGGCATATCTAGAAGGAGGGAGGATGCCCGCGGACAAGGATAAAGCCCGACAAATCAGACTTCGATCGGCGATGTATGTCTTGATGGAAGGAAAGTTGTACAAGAGAGGGTATTCAGTACCACTCTTGAAATGCCTAGCCCCCGAAGAAGCAGGCTATGTGCTAGCGGAGATCCATGAAGGCATATGCGGAAACCACACAGAAGGGATCTCTTTAGCCCACAAGGTGATCAGGCAAGGTTACTTTTGGCCGACGATATAGAAGGACGCCACCCAATATGCGAGGGCATACGCGACATGTCAAAGACTGGCTCCGATAGTGAGAGCACCTTCGGAGCAATTGACCTCGGTGTTCAGCCCATGGCCTTCCGCGAAATGGGGGATTGATTTAATCGAACCACTTCCGACTGAAAAAGAAGGAAACAAATTTACTATTGTGGCAGTAGATTATTTCACAAAGTGGGCAGAGGCAGAGCCCCTCTCGACGATCACCGAGGCTAGGGTCGAGAAGTTCATATGGGAGAATATAATATGTCAATTCAGGATACTGTTTGCTATAGTGACGGACAATGGCAAGCAGTTTGACAACGACAAGCTAAGAAAGTTTTGTGAAGACTACGGCATTAAGAAATCGTCCTCAACACCATACCACCCACAATCCAATGGGCAGGTAAAACAGTGAAAAAGATCATCAAACACACACTAAAAGCCAGGTTGGAAAAGCTGGATGAGAAATGACCAGAAGAATTACCAGGAGTGCTTTGGTCCTACAGGACGACGACGAGAACATCCACCAATGAGATCCCCCTTCTCAATGGCCTTCGGTGCTGAGGCGGTGATACCAGTTGAAATAGGAGAACCCAGCCCTAGAGTCACCCTCCACCAAGAAGGGGCAAATGATGAATTGATCCAAGAGAGCTTAGACCTAGTGGAAGAAAAGAGATTGAATGCGGAGTTACATAATGCGATCTACAAGCAGAGAGCAGAGAGATTTTATAACTCCAAGATAAGATTGAGGAGGTTCAAAGGTGGAGAACTGGTGCTACAGAAAATAGTGGGCCCAATGGCACAGAGTACCGGCCAAAACTGGGAAGACCCCTACATAATCAAGAGGGTTCTAGAGGGTGGAGCATATGAGTTGGAAGAAGTGGATGGCAAAAAGATACCTCACCCATGGAATGCGCAACACTTGAAGAAATATTATCAGTAAAAGAGAAGAAAGGTGAGGTCGAATAAGGTTGGTGACACGATTGTTTAAAACTTTTAATCAAGGCATTAGGCCATACTATATAGAGGTGCAAGTTGTGTATGAAAATCTTTTTAATGATATGTGGTTAAGGGTGTCAATCTACAAAAATCTTTTTAAAAGATATATAGTTAAGGATATCAATGTGTTTATGAATGGTTAAAGGGATCATAACAAATGGTAAAAAGTATTTATGTGTCGGGATACCGTGGCTTCGGGAAAGGCTAAGATGTAAACATCATGCAAAAAAAATATGTAGAGAATGGGAAAAAGCAAAAATATCGGATTTGGAAACTAGGAACAAGAATGCCGAGGCACCGGGAATGGAAAGGCAAGGCAGACTAATAAAGTAGAATCAAATGGAAAGAAAAGGCGAAAATGTCAGATTCGGGAAATTGGAAAAAAAGATGCCGAAGCATCAGGCTAGGGAGATCGACCTCGGAAGGGCGTTAAACTAAAACGCGGTTAGGGTACATAGAACGGATATGTACAAGGATCGGAATTTTAGGTTTGAAGTAAAAGAAAATCTCTTTGATGCATCGCAAGAAACAAATAAGTGCAGATATCTAATGGCTAGGTACAAGAAATTTGAGAGCGAGACATCGAGATCGAAATAGAGAGGAACTTCGGGACAGCATATAAAATGGATTGAATATACTCGGAGGCTCGGGAGCCAATATAAAATAGAGAGCAGAGCGTGGAGATAGAGTTACAACCCTAAAATTACGGGCAGTCACGCGAGAATAGGGATTCACCAAACAGCAGAATAAACATCTATACAGAGGAGGAATAACAAGCGATGAAGCACAGTAGGGACGAGCACATACAAAAACACAACAGGTACACACATCAACAGTAAATAATCGGCATTCTTCAAAGATTGATACCATAAAAAACTAACATGACAATCAACCCCCCGACGTGGGCAAAACACTAACGGAAGCAGTCAATATTCAAAATCTACGAAGCCATCACAAGAAAAAATCACAAACAACACAAGAACCGGGGCAAAGCAGGAACCAGCCGGCGAACAGAAAATGTGGAAGACATCAATCTTTCTTTCGGCTACCAAAGGAATGGAAAATGCTCGCCATCTTACCCTCTATTTCTTTCAACTGAGCTTCCGTGCGAAGGGCCTTCTCTTCTGCCGAGCCGATATGAGAAATACACTGCTCCAAGGTCGGATGCAAGCCTCGGCTTCAACCAACCTAGTGCGTGCCTCAGCAGCCTCGACTCTCGTAGCATCTCTAGAAATCTCAGTCTCGGTCAAACTCGCCTCCACAGACTCAAGAGTAGCCTGCCCTATATCAACCTTAAATTCTGAAAAAGCCAATCGTTCCCTCTGGTGTGTCACAAGGGAGTTCAGCTCGCGTTCCGACCTCCAGAGCATGTATTCTTTCCTCAATGCTGGCAAAAGATCCCTCGAAGCGATCGATAAGTCGGCTGGTGAACACACGATACTGATCCATAAAGTACAGAGAAGAGGCGAGAGAAACGATGGTAACTCCAGCCATCACGGCTAAAACCGAGGGGTCTTGGGAAAGAGAGCTAGGAATGACGGTCGGAAAAGCTTGACACGGGACCCAAGAACTGACACCCACAACAAAGCCCTGGAGCCCTAGCTCTCGCAACTCGGCCAAAGCAGACTCATCACCTTCCTCAGCCCTACCTTTCCCTCGTTCACGGACTCTCTCGGTGGCCAACCTGGTGGCCTCAACATCCACATCGTTGGGATTGGTCGCGGTAAGTGATCCCTCTAGATCTGAACTGGGAAAAGGGACTGTCGGAACAGCTCGAGAGGTTGAGGGAACAGAGCTGACATCGGCCACAGGGATAGACCTCCTACTTGGACCAACCATCATGTCGTAATCCTCGGCCTCAGAGCCACTGCCAATTCCCACCTCGGGAACCTCCTCTGATTCAGGATCCTCCTTTGGATCCTCTTCAAGATCCTTCTCGGGATCCTCCTCAGGCGACATTTCTACCTCGGATGGGATGGGAGGAAGATCTACAAAAGAGTGCCATGGATGAGTATGTAATAAACACGGAAATAATGAGGAAGCTCGAATGGAGGTGATTATCCCCCTTAGTCTTTTAGCAAGGAGATTGAACTCACCAATGAAGGGAAATTAACGTGGCACGAAGCTAATTCCAGTCGAATGGGAAGGCCCACCATGCTCGTAAACACTTCTTTTTCTCTTTCCGAGTAGGAGGGAAGAAGCAGACCCAGAACCGGAGACAACAAAAACACTAGAAGGAACAACAAGAGAACGACGCAAATGCTGATGGGAAGGCGACAAAGGGGGCAGAACCCTATGCTCGGTAAACTGTGTAACCAACAAATCTTCACCAAGCTTCATGTCCTCGGACCCAATAGACAGGTCATCCATTTCCGCATCTTCGTTAGGAGACAGAGAACGTACAAGATAATCGGGATCGGCTTCATTATCCGAAAACTAGTAAACATATTTATACGGGGTTAATGACAAACTAGCCACAGAACCAGTCGACCCCACAGGGGAAAGTGCATTCCTGAGCTCACCTAGAAAGAAAAGAAGGAAGACAAGTTTGTCATGGAATAAAGAGAGCAGGACAGGCCAGAAAAAGGGAAGCACCAGTGGTTGCACCGTGGCCAAAAGTGGACAACCCAGTCGAAACCAGGATAGGCTCGGAAAGCAGCGAAGAGACTCAATAAGTGTTCTCCCCACGAGATAAGATTTCATAGACGCGGCAAAAACCATCACTCAACAGTTCAAGAGGACGAGGGGAAGGACCTGCGTAAAAGTGACATCAGAAAATATGAAAGACATATAAGCAATGAGCTAGGGCTCAGGAGACAAGAAAGGATCGTACACTTATCCAATGGTAGGAACCGAACGGGAAAAGTCACAGAGGCACCATTGACGCGAGTGCGATAGTCACCACCTAACCAAAACCAGGCTTGCTCCCAGCTCCGACCAATGACGTCAGAAGCCCCCACAAAATGATGATTGTTGCGTGGCAACAAGTGGTAGAAACTGCCAGAACGGCCGGACGCAACATAAACAAAGAGAAACTCTAACTCTAACGGATCTCGGATAGTGTGGCCCAACACATGGAATAGCGACATGATGGAGATTAGGCGCAACCAAGAATAGGGCAACAGCTGGCCTATAGCCATATCCCACATTTGCAACAGTAGGCCAACAACTAGAGAAAGCGGAAGACGCAACCCGGCAAGAAAGAGAGAGTAATAGAACACTGTACGACAGGGAGGAGGCTCGAAAATGGAAACTCCACCCAAGGAGAGCTCAAAAATGATATTAGGGTTATCATATCGCCGGTGAAGTTCTTCCAATCGTTCCAAAGATAACCTGGTAGCCGGCACCCAACTAAGACGCTAGGCCATCCCTCGGAAGCAATCCCCAAGTCACTAACATCACGGTGAGCAGGGAGATAATCCCCCATGCTGAGAGGAAGTATCGCGCCCAAATCAGCATCGAAGAATATTACGGCGCTGCCAACACCAGCAGCTAGCACATCAGGGACCGATTGTTGGCCGGAAGAAGGAACAGAAGCCTGATTCCCACCCGAGGAAGAAGACAAAGACAAATCCCTCAAACTAGGATGGGGCATCTGGCAGAGACGATTAGAACTGCGGGTACCAGGGCGTGCGCGCCGCGCCAACAAATCATCGGAGGTATTCACTTCCTGAATATCATGCGGAGGTGGAGTACCTTGACTAGACATTGTTCACTCAAATGGAGAATCAAATTGAGAATTTGAAAATTAGGGTTGAGCAAAAAAAGGCAGAAGAAGAAAGTGGGATTCTCAAAATGCACAAAGATAGCGAAATATTGAGAAGTTGCGAAGATATCAGGGGAATTAGGCTAAAGAAAAAACAAAAATAGAGGGGAGAGAATACGGGAGATTTGAATTTCAAAAAATCAAAAGGAAAACTATCTGACAAAGTGAGGCGTGGCAGATATCTTCATGGGAAGTTATGGAACAAAAAGGACTAAGATCCAACGATGGGAATGAAGAAACCTTACAACTCCCAAGAAAAAGGGAGAGCCCAGATTAATACACGTGACACCTGTCCAATGACGTGACAGCTAACGACAGAAAAATAGCAGTTATGTTTGAAATTAGAGGCAAGTTACCAGAACACCCTTGCAAGATCAACAGACAGGAAAGAGAAGGCACTTTATTCACAAATAAACGAATTACAACGGAAGCGAAAGTAATTCAAGGTCCTATCAAACATGAATAAGAGGAAGGCAAGAAAGATACAGAATATCTGAACAAGGAAAAAACACCCTATTCGACACTAGACGCTCGGTGACACTTCATTTATCAGCTAGGGAGGCCTCAGAACCGACCATCTCTGTGGATTGCGAATCCCCGCTCCTCAGCACCGTATCTTCGGAAGCACCCAAGGGAGCCACGGAGGTCATCGGCCTCAATGAAATGTCGATGTCCGCGGTGCAATTTGAGGCAAGAGCGATCTCTGGGGCCGAAGGAATTGAAGGAACCGTAGCAGCCTCGGTAGGCAAAGCTGTGAAAACCTCGACAGAAGCGATTTGACCAGGAATATATGTACTACCGAGG
Organism: Pogostemon cablin; assembly: GCA_023678885.1. Classification (NCBI taxonomy): domain Eukaryota; kingdom Viridiplantae; phylum Streptophyta; class Magnoliopsida; order Lamiales; family Lamiaceae; genus Pogostemon; species Pogostemon cablin. Next base: position 35,543,144 of record CM042965.1, read on the forward strand.
ATGGAAAGCTCAGACTCAGTGGGAAATTCTTGAATAGGTCCCCTTACAGATTCAGTGAGAACCACGGCAGGCGGATCCTCAACCCCAGAATCAACCATGGCGAGAGCTAAGACATCATCGGTAAATTCTTCATCGGATAGAACCTCCTCGGACCCTTCAATGGACTCCTTAAGAACGTCAGTGATGAAGTTAGAATACACATCGAGCACCCCAAAATCAAGGTCGTCCTTCAGAGTCTCCCCAGGAGGCAACTTCTCCTCGCTAAGGGCTTGGTGGAGAATGCTGCGCATGTCATCGAGACAATCAGGATAGGGTCTCCGGGCAGAGGTGTTGGCATTCGATCATTTGGTTAACATAAACCATTAGGGTTTCATACATTTCTAACAAGCAGCGGAAGCAAGTAAAACAAGAAACATATTACTTTTCACCATGGTATATTGATGAAGATGGATTCTCGTTGGTAGCCTGCGCGATATCACGAGAATGGCCATAACTTCCTCATCTGAACTCCGATGGGAGTGATCTATGCGCTCAGATAATTCTCTCTTCGTCGGCTTTCTGTCAGTATATTAAACATCAAATTTGGAATGCTGTACGATTTTATATGAAATTTTCAAAGTGGCAGACATCAGCAGCAAACAACCTTCCGGTCTTCTGCTGTATTCCCAAGTCCAATCTCGACGTTGTGTGGGTGACGATCTTCGAGATCTACTCATTCTGCTGTTCCCTCACCCCCCATAGTATTAGCATGTAATTAGGGTTTATGGACAGCTGAGATGACTTATATATGGGCTACAGCAGGGACCAGGAGGAGAAATTGGGTTGGGCCTCCATTGGGCTTAAGTATCCAAGCTTAGCCCAAAGCTTATACTTAAGTCCAATAATAATAATATAGTCCACTAAAATATTATTACTGCACTACCTTTCCAATCTCAAAATTATATTTTGGGCTCCTTCTTATTATGAGTCCGTTAATCTCCCCATGTTTAAGATATACAATGTCCATTAATTAATTAAGTTATTGACAACTCCATTAATTAATATCTTATACAAGAGTAGTACCACTCAACCTCATTATCATGTCGGAATAAATTCCACCTGCAGGATTTACATGATAATCCTTATGATCTCAAGCGGTCCTGCTCAAAACACACAAGTGCACTAATGTGATTCTATTGCCAAGACAAGCTAATACCAAACCACACTACAACCATCCCAATAGAGAGTCCCCGTCTATCTCGGTTGTGAACATCTGTTTATATTTTATAAGGAAACCGATAATATGATTTTCAACGTGTTATCGCACAACATATTATCTATAGTATAAAGTAAGTAGATTATTGCATCGTGCATATAAATAAATTATAAAACGTGATCATTTGATCATATGATTCTCATTTCAAATAAATGTTATAACATTGTTCATACTAAAGCTAGACTTTTAGTATATAATCCAACAAGAGGCTTGGGCAAAAGCGGAGGCGCAAGAGCAGAAGCAGTGAATCTTAGTCTTCGGAAGGATAACTTCCCCATAGTATTGGTTATCCACCTCTGATAGAAGGAACGCATCCTTCGCACGCTCCATCTCAGCCATGGCCGTATCACGCTCCCTCAAGACCTCTGTAATAACATCATCGGACGCCTTAATTTTCTGAGTTTAAGAAACCTTTGACGTTTTCCTCTCCTGCCGTGCCTTTTCAAGTTCCTGTTCGGAAGATATCCGGAGGGCATACAAGTTACTTTGAACTTGGGAGAGCTCAGCTTGGTGTTGGTTCTCCTTCGCCGCAGTCTTCTCCTGGTTTTTGACCTTCGAAGCTACAATCTTATCCGAAAGCACCTTGATCTGGAGCTCCAAAGCGCTCCTCTCATCCTCGGATTTGGCTAACAGGCTATCATACCGAGCACGGAGGAGGTCAAAGGTTCCATGTAGCTCGGCTCTTTTGTCTTGTTCAATCCTCAACTGGCCCATGATCAGACCCTCAGCCGCGCCCCGCGTCGGATACTTTCCTCTCACAGTCCCTCACCTTTTGAGCCAACGAAGTAATTTCATCTTGCAGACGGGAGTCACTCCTTTCCAACTCAGAAATACGATCCAAGGCATTAACAGCATGAAGTGCTAGCCGACCTGCATGGCCAGAAATGCTGTGAAGAGAATCTTTGGCAGACATACTCTCCATACGTTCAAGGAGTTCGCGAGTACACCCCTTAAAGGGGAATGTGGCAGCACGAGCCAAATACGCGAGAGCATCAAAATCGAGTAGGAGCTCTTGAGTTCGGACGAAGGTTTTCCCGACCTCATCCAAGTGGTTATACTTCTGTGATAGCTCCTAATCAACCACATGATCTACAGGGAGGAACGGAGTAGCATCATCCGACACAGGCAGAGCGGAGGGGGCATCCTCGGAAGAGGAACCGCCGTGTGACCAGAACTGCAGAGGAGTCTTCCCTTGGTAATACCGCCACATCCCAGAAGGGGAACAATGAGATACCGGATCATAGGAAGTACCACCGAAGGTCTGCTAAGCCTTTGACGGAAGGGCACCTCGCGATATGCCAAAAGTAACAAAAGGAGATCGGACAAGGGTATCTGGAGAGGAAGAAGAGCTGATATCGCAAACTTCAATAGTCTCCTGAGGAGCTATGGAAGAACCGACGACAACAACACCCACATCATCATCCTTGGTTCTCTTCGGAGGGCGAGTAGTAAGAGCAGTACTATCGTGAGTATCCTCTTCGGAAGTCTCATCCACCAGTTTATATTTTTGTTTCGGAGCAACAGGCTTAGGGGCTGCGAGCTCAGACGCCCCTCTCTTGGATTTTGGGGCTCCAGAGGCTTTCTTAGAAACCCTTTTCCGAGGACCCAAAGCAGACACCCGAACGAGATTGGCCTCCAATCTCCTAGAAATGAGATTCAAAGCTTCTCCAATCTTAACAGATGTAAGGGGCTGCACAGCAAGAGGGATTCCAGAGGTCTTCGGAGGGGAAGTCTGGGAAGCTCTCTTTTTCCCTTTAGAAAGGGCAATCCGCTGGCAAATGGACGGAAGAGTACCCATGCGAACAGAGTCAGGCATAAGACGTTTCTCTTCCCCTGAAGGTGACAAAATAGAAGAAAGGAAGATTAATACAAGAGGAAGAACTATATAACAAGATCTCCGGCCAAAGAAATAATCACAAATAAACTACCTGGCATGGCTATGGACGTGGTAGTAAAGCCAGTTTTAAAAAGGTTCCTCCCTCGGAGAACGCGTTGGTAATTCCATCTCATCTCGGAGAGTTCGCGAACACGATGAAAAGCCTTCTAAAATTTGACCGACAGTGTCTTGAGGGTGCACGTATCCCCTACTGCACAGAGTAAAAAAGGAACTGTTAGTAGGTCCCATATAACAGAAGAAGAGAGCCAACAGAAACATACACGCACTGAGGACAGGCTTGAATAAAGAACTTCTGGGGAGCACAGTAGGATTTTAAGGGTCCCCGAGGTCTTATACAGAGTCCCCTCTCCAAGACCCATGAACCCAAAACCAGGGATCCTTCCACCCTTTAATGGAACTGGCCAGGGAAGCAACGAGATTGGTATGGCGCAGTACCAAATAGTAATAACCCTTCGTCCGGTGATTCGGGGTGAGCCGGTACAGGAAGTTGATCTCTGCGGTAGTCAAGAAAGAGTGTTTTCTTTTCTAGAAAAGGACCAAATCCCTATCATGGCAGCCCAACCATTCGGAGCCAGTTGAGCAGGGACTATACCCCAAAATTTGAAAATATCCCGAATACAGGGGTGGAGGGGAAACCTAAGACCGAGCTCAAGCTGTAGTTCATAAACTGCCACAGCATTGGGCGGAGCGTAGCACATACGCACGTCAGGAGAAGGAAGATAGAAATCGATATTCTCCCTACACTAGAACTTGCCAAGAGCAATAACGGGGCTCTTCCGTAACCAAGAATCGTTAAGGGTCGATGGAACCTCAGCAGCAGAAAAGAGGGAATTTTTGTCCCACAACGAAAGTTTTTCAAGATGACCTAACAACTCAGGACCAGCGTCGCCAATTTCAGGATTGGGCTCCAGTGTAAAAGCATAAACAAAGTGGAATACGAACTTACTGAATAGAAGGAAGGCCAACAACCTGCAGAATCAAAAGGAGAAAAAAGAGGAAACAAGGGAAGGAGAAACTGACAAAAAGATTCAAAATTCAAAATTTGAATCGATAGGTACACCCCAAATACCAGATATGCCCCCACCGGAACAAAAATATCTTAAAATGGTGCGGAAAACCCGATACGGCAGAGGATTATCAAAACAAGGGCAGCGACCTAGAACTACGGAGAGCCGAGATAGAAGGAACCCTAATATCGCGGGTACCGAAGCATGAGGGATATAACCCATGAAGTACAGTTCGACCCTGAATAATCTCAAGTTAGGAAATTATTCAGGCTCGAGGGGCTAATGTTATGGGTATTATATCCCCCATGCTTGTTAGGCCCAAGAGGCCCAATAGGTTCGTGATACTTGAAAGGGGAGGCTCAATCCCTCGGCGGCCCAACCAAAGGACTTAGATGAGAAGGGAATTAAGGCAGCCCAATAAGAACAACAACAGTTCGGAAGCCCAGGAAGCACCCTCGGCGGGAAGCCACCTAGGCGTCCACCTTTCCCTTGGCCGAGATCTCGGACGGACTCCCCAGCACCGAAAGTCAACCTGTCCGAAGACCAACGAAGGACGGCGAAAGCAGGACAACAGAGGACAGGCATCATAATAAAAGAGTACAAGTACCGCAGGCTAGAAGACAACACTAACGGGAAGAGGAGATATCTTGGGCGGCAATCCTAACTAGAAGACAACAGTTGACTGGCGTGCCTGACTCCAACAACCAATGAGAAGCTAGCAAAGGACGGTGACACCCTGCAAACTCTTGCAATGCAACAAACGGCGCTCAGACCACCCCTGCAACTGGTCGGGGTACTAGACAGCTTCATTAAAGGCGAATTGTCTTCATCCAGGTGGCACAAGATGATTGGTCTGATTTTAGGGCATTCGAAATAATATAAATAGCCTCTCCCACAGGAGAGAGGCAGGTTTTTCGAAGCACTCACTTTAGACATTACACTGGAAGAATCGGGAAAAGAGAAGTGTTGTTCGAAAGGAGAGTAATAAAATTAGTTTTTTTGTGGTAATTAATTCTTGGAGAGACTTTGATCTCTTTACTGGTCTCTATTTGGTGTTTATTGTGTTTGATGATATTCGTTTTTGGCTTCGTTATTAAAAACTTTAATCCCTCAAACATTAAATTAATGAGCCAAGAACCGCCGTCATAATAATAAGTTGCTAAATGATGATATCAAACGGTTTTCCATTTTTAAAAAAATATTTAAACCGTTGCATGATATATAACATTCATCTATAAACATTGTTTATTTACTATTGTTGTATTGTGAATTTTCAAAAATATTAAATTACTAGATGTTATTAAAAGAATAATAATATATAGTTTATCAGAAAATTTAATTTAATTTCACATTAAACAAATTACATTGAATAAAACTTTTAATACTTTTGAGAAATACAGTAAATCATTGGAAATTGATAAATGAAATGCTATATGTGATTATATGTTTACTGTTCATGTTGTATAAGAAAAATTATGTTATTAATTAATTTTATTAACATTTTGGTATTATTTTATGCTTTTATGTGCAAAATAAATTATAAAAGGGTTAATTGCGTTAAAAGTGCTGACCTTTTCGCCGATTGCAAATTAATCCAAACTTTTTAATATTTACAAACAAGTACTTGACCTTAAGTTCTTTTTCCAAATCAAGCTACCGGACAGCTGAAGATCTGCTCGGTGCTGACGTGTCACTGTTCTTGACCACAACGTGGACTCCACCCCTGCAATTTTTAATTTGACCAATGTGGATTCCACCCTCTGCTTTCAACACCGTCTACCGCCACCACCATGCGCAGCCGACCCCATTACAGGATTCCACCTTTTGGAGGCCTGCCCAGTAGCTCTCCAAATCATTAACATTAGGAAAATACTATCTCTCCAAGCAGGAGCAGTTGTGGTGATGGCGGAAGTCAATCGTAAACCCATCTCCGCCGCTCGCCACCTCCAAACTGGAGGCGTCGCCGCCAGCATCTGCAAATTGCAACTCTCTGAAATATCCATGGTGGTCGTACTCCAGATCCAAAGAGTTCAAAGACAACACCTGTCATCGTTCTAATTTGTGCCCTAATTTGCGCTCTGGCTTTCAACACCGCAATTCAGTAAATCATACGTCTGAATTGCAAATGTCGGCGCGACGAAAAGGCTGACGGCTGAAAGGCGACTGCTGAGGCGGAGATGACGACGAAAATTCCGTCGTTGATTTAATTGGAGGAGATAGAGGTGGAGGTGGAGGCGGAGTGCATCATCTGACATATTTTTTAAAATGTTTTTTTAACAGGTGGCATGAGGTGGCATTTAAAACACACCATACAAATAACACGTCAGCACCGGACAGACCTTCAGATGCCTGGTGGCTTAATTTGAAAAAAACACTTAAGGTCGAGTACTTATTTGTAAATATTGAAAAGTTTGGACTAATTTGCAATTGACGAAAAAGTCAGGACTTTTAACGCAATTAACCCATTATAAAATGTACTCCCTCCGTCCCATACTTATATTCACACTTTCCGTTTTCGTCCGTCCCACACTTATCTTTACCTCCCAAAAAATGAAACTTCATATTAACTAACAACCTTAAAAGTTATCTTAATTTCAAAAATATCACTTTCACCTAACACACATAACATACTTTATAATTTATTTATTACCTAAAAATATTACAATACCCCTAAAAATCAATAAAGTTGGTAAAAAAGTAACTTTTCTTAAACTCCATATTTTACAGTGTCGGTGAACTTAAATATGGGACGGAGGGAGTATTATTAGAAGTGGAAACAAAAAATTCAGAATTTAAGTTATATTTTGGAGTTATTGATTTGATTTAAATGTTATTTGTTTACTTAAAATTAAGTTGAAATATAGACATATAATAACACTCTCAGCTTCATCTTCAACAATGTGCATACTTTTTTTCCCCTCTGTTCTACAATGTTATAGTGTACCTAATAAAAACACCCTCAATCCATTAGTCATAAAACATATACTATTTTAATTCTAAAAATGACATTTACTTTTATTTATTACTTTAAAAAGATTATATTACTCTTAAAAAGTAAAACAATATTAATTAAATAACAAATCTTCCTCAACGCCATGCGTATAGTGATACTGCACATTTTTTAGGAACAGCTACAGTGCCCACTATCAAAAAATGACATTCAAAAATGTCTGGTGCAGAATAAAAAAAGCAAAAATGCCCACTTTTGAAAATAAAAGACTCTGATACCCTTGATTTGATGTAAAGAAGCATGACTCGGTCTTTCCATTCTTAAAATTACTCAATCTTTCAACACATATATTACTCAATCTTTTCATTTTTAAAAATCACTCGGTCTTTTAACATATGTATCACTCGATCTTTCAGTTCTTAGATATCACTCGGTCTTTTCATTCTTAAAAATCACTCGATCTTTCAACACATGTATCATTCGGTCTTTCAGTTCTTAGATATCACTCGATCTTTCCATTCTTAAAAATCACTCGGTCTTTCAACACATGTATCACTCAATCTTTCCATTCTTAGATATCACTCGGTCTTTCAACACACGTATCAATCGGTCTTTCAATTTTTAAATACCACTCAATCTTTCAATTCTTAAATAGTTCTATCTATTCTGACTTTGAGAGTACGATTTTATCTGCTCGGTCATTTCTTTTTTTGTTTTTGCGTAAATTCTGCTCAGTCATTTCTTAAGAGCGAGTAAAACATAAATCATGTTTTTGTTTTCTAAAATCCGACTAACATTTTCAAAGGGGTGTTATAGTACATTTATATAAAAAGTGGGTAGATTTAATTATTGAGTGTTGTTATTTACATATTCTTCTTTATTTAATAAACCTCTTTTATTAAATACATATCCCTTTAAATTTTTATTTTTTTATTTTATTAAATAAATATCCCTAAAATTATCAAAATACCTTTGTAAAATTAAAAGGTACGCACCCCGCGGATTTAAGGTCATCAAATATGATTAGCTTTTCACAACACATATCATCATTAAACATAAAGCAAAGTTAATCCATTCATTAATATAAAGGAGATTTTTAATGTAAGGATCCAATTTTTAATTTATGTCTCAATTTTATACTTTATTTTAGAAATGTCTTATTTGAATGCTCAATTTTACCTTTTTTTCCTCAAATTAAGGCATGTCGTAGTTTTATTTTTTTTTCAAATTCAATACTCCCTCCGTCCCTCATTAAGAGGGTCTTTTGTTTTTTGGCACGTAGATTAAGGAGTATTATTATTTAATGTGTAGTGTGAGTGTGGGTTTCATATTTTAATTGTATTAGTGAGTGTGTGTGGGTCACATGTGTGTAAAAAGGGAAAGAGGACTCTTTGAGTATGACGACCAAAATGGAAAAAAAATCCCCTTTAAAGAGGATGGAGGGAGTACATATTATAAAATAATATAAAATATTAATAAAAATAACATATATTTAATTTTATGATTTGATTTTAAGGTGTATAATAATATTTTCAAATTATTTTGTATGACTTGAAATGAAAATATAAATTTCATGATAAGTATTAAAATGAGAAAAAAATAATAAATATAAAAAATTAGGCCTTAATTTGAGAAAAGAAACTAAATTTAAATTTTAATTTAAAACACTTATAAATTTCATGATAAGTATTATTTTTAAGTCTTATTTTGAGACCTAAATTAAAAATTAGTTCTTAATATGAAAATCTCATAAATTTGGAAAAAATGTTTGTTTCCTCATCATTACAATTCAATCAGCTGCCAAATATATTATGATGCAAAAAATTAGGGTTATTCTGCGATGCATCCGGTGCACGTGCGGTTAATGGGTTAAAAATAGGTGGAGTGAGTGGTTTTTTAAAAAAAAAAAATTAGTTATTTTATTTTATTTGATGGTAAAAATCGAATTAAAATATAATTTAACGGTTAAGATCGTTTAGGTGCACAGCAGTCTGACTCAAAAATTATTATAATAGAAATAAGAACAACAGATTACGCATCAATCCTTCTTAAACAAAATATGATAATGTAGATTGCAAATTAACAATCATTTTTCTTCTCAAAAAACAAAGGAATTAGCCACATCTTCAGCTTCATCTTCATCATGTTCATCATCCTCCTCATCACCTGCACGGAGATCACGATCGTGTGCTCTTCTATTTTCAACTGTGCAGTGAGGACTGTCCGACTCGTCGGTGTTGTACTTATTTTTCTAGGCGGCGTTTTACTTCGTCACGAAGCTAGAGATCACCAAGTCCGATTTCAAAGCTCTATATTTGACTACATGTTGATTGCTTCATATGCATTTTTTAAAATAAATATTTTAATTATTTAATAAGGGATGTGTATTTAATGAGAGTTGATGTGCTGATAAGATAAGCCTTAATTATTTTAGTTAAAGTGGGCATTTCTGAATTTTCAAAATTCAAATTGGGCAACAAAACCCATTTCTTTTTTCTTTTTGTTTAACGGATGGAGTAATAAAATTTTAAAAATAAATATATTTAAAATTAAAAAAAGAGTAAATTCCAATACGAAAGTATAAAGAAATAATTGAAGCAACAAGCATAGCCTGCAAATAGAAAGGTTATATGGGCATCACGAAAATATATGATGGTGACATAGAAAATTAATGTTATGAAGAGAAGTAGATGTGTACGTGCTACAAAGCCTGCCATTTTTGTCCGCACCTTAAATTCATGATAAATTCGTATGATCGGTAGAATGTGTTAAAGTATAATAATTACTACTCCCTCCGTCTCTTCCATATTACACCGTTTATTATAGTTTTTATGAGATCTTTATGCAGTCAAACGGTGCAGTTTGATGGGGATGGAGGGAGTATATCGATAAAATATGTTTATTAATTATCAAAATATGTTTTTTTAAAGTATGATAATGAATAATACTCCATCCGTCCCACAAAAGATTGCACCCCCAATTCCGGTACGGAGATTAAGAAAGTGATAACTTTTTGAGGTATAATAGTTTTTTTGTAATAAATTAATGATAAAGTATGTTAGGTAGAGATGATTTTTTTTTTGTAAATAAAGTGTATGTGGAAGGGTGGTTGTTTTTTACTTTTTTCTTTTTATGAAAATTTGCAAACTTTTGTGGGACAGCCCAAAATGAAAAGTGTGTCATCTGAAATGAGACGGAGTGAGTATATTAAAATATGATTCTAGATTATTATACTCCCTCCGTCCGCCCGAAAGGGTGTCATTTATTTTTTATACATGAATTAAGAAATATTATTATTTAATATGTAGTTAGTTGTTATATTATTAAGGTGTGTGGACCCCATATTTTAGATGTATTAATGATGTATGTGTCCATATGTATAAAAAAAGGAAATGAGATCTTTTGGGTGGATTTCCAAAACAACAAAATGAAATCCTTGCCAGAGAGGATAGTATAATTCACTACAAACACAATTTAATTATTAATAAATATTTTTTACCTATATAATAAATATACTTTCACAATAAATCGTTACGGGCTAACGGCTCACTATCCGTCTCTTATTCATCCGTTTCACACACCTAAATTTATTAGGTTGCTCAAAGTTGCAGCACCAAATAATGTAGCTCATATATTACATACACAACATGATTTTTGTTTGAAACTGATTTAGTGTCCGAAAGAATGTGATTTCAAGTTCCCAACTCCCTTTCTAATTTTGTAGTCAAGCATTTACCTCCTCAAGTTGGAGCAAGTTTGTGGTGGTATCATGTAATAAAATAAGTTTTGTAAATCAGATAAAAATAAGATTCACTTATATTTTTATTAAAAGTTGTTACATGATAAAAAAAAAATTGATCGATATTAGTCCTACGAAATCTTTCCGTGAAACGATCTACACAAAATTTTGTCATTAAATATAATTTAATTATAAAATTATACTATCCTCGTTTCACATCATCTTTCACGTCAACTGTTTTATGTTATTTTAGAAAGAAAGAAAAAAATACTTAATTTTATTCATGTTTGTAGTAATTTGATATTTACTTCCTTTATTTTATTCTAGTAATAAATAATACAAAGTACTCCCTCCGTCCCGGAAGTATTGACACATTTTTTTTGGGCACGGAGATTAAGAAGTATAATAATTTAATGTAAAGTGAAGTGAGAGAAATAATATTTAATGTGTAGTGGGTAGTTGTATTAGTGGTGAGTGTGATGGGTGTGTGGGTCCATGTAAATAAATAAATTATTTTTGTGTGGGTCCCATATTCTTAAAAAGGAAATATGTCAATTTCTGTGGGACAACCCAAAAAGGAAAGTGTGTCAATATCTTTGGGACGGAGGGAGTATATTATATGTACTAAAACAAAATTTATAACTAAAATACACTTAATTTTTTTTTTTTAATTGAAAATTTATTTCTTATATATTAACAATTAAGACAAATAATAAGAAAAGCAGGGAGTATAAATATAAAAATTAAGGAATACATAAGAGTTAGATTGAAAACGATTTTTCAAAAGCAATAAAATTGGGTTGAAGAGAGAGGATCTTGCATGAAGACGACCCTACCTCAACTCATTAATTTGTTGTATTTTTTTTTTCTGTAATTCTGTCATATCAGGGGATAAAGTAGATACAAAATTAAATAAAGACATAATAAGTCATGATTAAATACGTTACTCCATCTATAATTTGCCCTAAAAGTATGAGCTTATATGTGTGTTGAGGAAATAACTTGTTCCCTGGTTCAGGAAATATGCTTATTTAAATGACAAATGATAGTACAAAACGCTCATACAATAAGATTTTTTTTTAAATTGAATTAAAAATGGTCATTTGAATATTATATAATTAATAAAAATATATATCATTTTAAAACAAAATATTATAATGATCTTGAACACTTTGTGCATTTGGATGCACAAGAAACCAATTCATAGTTACATAACTTTTAAATTCACACAAAAATTTTCTTAAAATTGAAGTATTTGAACATAGAAAAAGTTTTCAAACCATGTGACAAAATGCACGCGTTTTAAATGAAAGTGGTTTAACCTTTTATTTTGGAATGAAATCCGAATAAAATTGAAAATTTGACACAGAAATAGAAATCTTAGGACATTTTTTTAATAAAGTAAAAATGTCTCGATTTTAACTCGTGCTAACAGTTCTTTATCGTAAGCGTGGAGTTTGAAGCATAATTAATGAGGTTTTACTCGAGGCTAAAACTTACGTGATCTTACAGTGCCCCTAAATCCTGTATTTTTTTGAAGATAAACTCATTAATATTAAATGATATATTAATATAAGAACTTGTACCCTTTATTTCCTAAAAATAATTGAATATATGTAAATTCTAATTTTTCGATTAAACTGATTCAGTCATTTAAATCTCAAATTTATTACTTCTATGGATGGGATATTCGATTTGATTAAAGCATTCGTTAAAACTTCGCAAAATAACCAAAGGGAGGATTACTACTAGGTACATTAAAAAATTCTTAATTACTATGAGATACAAACATGCAAATGTATTACTACTAACTACATAAATATATAGTGATATTCTAATATTACCCTTACACATGTGCTGCACATAAATGTTTGTGTGCAATAAAAGTTCGTGTGCAGTAAAAAACTGTGTGCAGTAAAAAAAGTGTGTGCAGCAAAAAGTGTGATGGTCCGGCGGTAGTCCGGTTGAACTCCGGCGGCGGCAGCAGCAGCCCGGCGACTTTTCGACGGCTGGCCGACAGTCCGGCGGTGGCCCAGCGACCTGCCGGCGATGGCAGCAGCAGTCCGGCGACTTTTCCAACAACCGGCCAGCGCCGGCGGTGGATGAGGGTTTGTGGTTTAAAAGTGTATGAGTTTAGGGTTATATTTGGTATTTTATTTTAATATTTTGTATGTGAGAGTAATTTTTTTTAAATCAATATATCTTATAGTAATTAGGGTTACAAAGTATATATATATGAGTAGATTTTCCATAAATGAATAAAATTTTATAGCTATTACTATCTTATTTATTGTGGTTTGGGAATAAAATAATTATTACTCGTTATATTATTTATTTTCAAATTTTATATTTTTCATATAAAATTTAAGGTTATTCTTATAACCCGTGCAACTATAGATTATCGGGTAATTTTTTTAGAGGTAATTATTTTTATTTTTTAAGTTTTTAATTATTTTGTTTGATCAAAGATTGTTATTAATTTAGCTGGTTCCTATTGACTAGGTTGCCGAGCACTCTAGGTGTACCCTTGTTGACTCTAAAATTTAGGAACACCTTTTAAAAATAACAATATATGCAATATTAATGTCCTCGTGTTGTTACAATATTATTATAAATTTTCACCTACTTACACACTTAATCCAATAATTTTATATGGATGATATTTGTATGAACTGTTATTGTAAGGCTATTTTTCTTTTTCTTGATTTTATTTTATCATTTTTATTTATATTATAAATTATTTATAAAATACCTTTTATTTATATTATAAATTATTCATAAAATAATTTAAATAATTATTATTTTTTATCAATTGAATATCATATTAAAATGTTATAATTTTTTCCGTCTCATAAAAATACTAGTGTATCATGTCATAATACTTCTAACTAAAAGTCAAAATATATTTATCCTTTTAATTTACATTGTATCCTTAAAAGTAGTGGGTTTGGGTATGGTCTATGGTACGAAATTTTTTTAAAATTCATATTAAAGTACGGTATAAATTTTTATAAATAGAAAATCTGGTATCATATCGTAATTGGGTATAATAATGGTACAATTTTTTTATAATTTGATACGATTAATTACGGATTTTGGTTGCATTCGGATCAGTACGATAAGAATCGGTGTGGGCCCACCACCGAAAGGAGTATTTAAAATTGGTTTTTCGATTTTGTACTATTCAATTCGGGTTTCAATACAGTGTAACAAATTATATCTAAATTTATATATTTTAGTTTGATTTGATTCAGAAAAGTCAAATAATTAACAAATTATTTTCAATTTGAACCTTTTGAATTCTGTTTTTGCACGAATTCATTATTATCCCACAAATTTGATATATTTATCACGTTTACCTTATGCATAAATGTATCAATTTCAATGGATTTTACTTGTATATAAAGTTTCAATTTCATAGTCGGTTGGTTGGCCCATTTCGATCAATCAAAGTTATTCTATTGGTTGTCTGGACCTCCATTTATTTTCTTTTATGGGCTTAATAACTTATTTATTTTATTATATGACACATTATTTAGAGGAAAATCTCACTTTCACCCCTTCGACTCTTGTGGAGTTATTAAAACAATTTTTTAAAGAAAAGTCTCACGTTGCCCCATTTTCAATATACATCACAATTTTTTAAATTTTTTTTTGTCAACCAATAAAGAAAGAAATATGAAAATTACTTTCTTCTCATTATGAAAATTTATATACTCCATATTTTATTTGAATTTATCTTTGATGTTTTAAGAGAGTTAAATTTTATTTGTTATAAAGAAATATAAATAAAATCTGTTATCTCCTTTAATAAAGAAAAAATTATAAAGTGTGTATTGTGTGCAATTGTGAAACCTCTTTTTAGTTATGAATAGAAAATTATATTATATTATAGAAATTAAAATTATGTCCTAATAGTAAATTCTAAAGTAATTATGGTAAGAGCTTGTCTTTTTTTACCTTGTTGTACGGTAATTTTATTGAAATTATTTTTTAGTAGATAAAAAATTATTTTTTTAAGTAATGAGTACTTTTTTAAATGAAAATTATTATTATATCAATTCTAAATAGAATAAATAAAGGCTTGCGAGCCACAAACAACAGTTATTATACCCTAATATGCATTATCATTCTTCCAAATATGCATCATCCAACATTCCAACTCACGAAGAAATAATATATTTAATTTTCATATATATAAATAATAATAAATAATAGGGCATCCACTTGGTTGTTGATGTAGACTGTTGCCATTTAATAATGGGGCTTGCAATGATGAAAAAGACAATTATATGCAGAGAAATCCAACTATAAAGTTTAAATAACTAAAAGGGTTATAAGTACTTTGATATAACAAACATAATATGAATAATACTAGGTTGCTAATGATGATTTCTTTACAATAATTTATATTTTAAAAAATATTTAAATCGTTGCATGATAAATATTATTCATCTATAAACATTGTTTAATTACTATCGTTGTATCGCGAATTTCCAAAAATAAGAATTACTAAATGTTATTAAAAGAAAAATATATAGTTTATCAGACAATTTTTAATTTAATTTCACATTAAACAAATTACATTGAATAAAATTTTTAATTATTTTGAAAATTTTCAATGATTTGTGTGAGACCGTCTCAAGAAATACATTTCGTAAGATGAATAAGAAGTAATAATCTTTATAATGAAAAATGATACCAATTGCTATGGTACTGTGAATTATTTCATGAATAATCTTATACTCCATATACTAATTACGAATACGCTGCTATAAATATTTTTTAAAAGTATGACGTGGTTAATTGTCATATGTTTTTTATTTTTTGTTTAATATCACGTATATATTCTTTCTACTTTTATTTATTTATTTATTTATATATTTATATATTTATTATTATTATTATTATTATTATTATTATTCAATACGCTGCTATAAATAACTTTTTAAAAGTATGAGGTATCGCGACGTGGTTAATTGTCGTATATTTTATTTTTTATTTTAATATCACGTATATAATCTTTCTATTTATTATTATTGTTATTATTATTATTCATGTATATCTTTAAATCATATATATTCATAAATTAAATACCACTTTTAATCATATTTTTTTATTGGTTAGGAATAGATAATTAAGTCAATCAATAAAAATATATCCAACTAATTTTCTTATAAAATTTTTAAACCGACAATGTAGCCTCAACATCACATCGGGTCAATTGAAAGAAACGAGTCACGCATACTAATAATTTATTTTTTATTTTTATTCTTATTTGGTTAGAAATAGATAATTAAACCAATAAATAAAAACATATCTTAAAAAGAGTTGATATTAGGTGCAAGGGTGCTCACTCATATGTGTATAATTTTTTATTCTATTTTGTATACATATTATTCTATTTATATACGTGTTTCTTAATAATGGTATATTTTTTTCACACTAAATTTTTAATTAATTAAAAAAACTAGCATCCATATGTGTATAACTTTTTATTCAATAGTATACATATTTTTTAATAACTGTATATTTTTTAACTTAATTTTTCGTTAAAAAAAACTAAGAATTAAATTGTATACATTTTTGTTCATAATTGTATATATTTTTTTGTTTATATTTGTATAAGTTTTTTAAAGTTGGTGCACTATATCTTATGGTGCACCTGGTGTACAGTATAATTAGCCTCTTAAAAAATAAGTACTATATATATAGAGAAAATACTGATTAATACACATAAATCACGCATACTAATTCCTTAGGGCTATTCATGTAGTATATAATATCTTCAAATTAAATATCACCCTTAATTACATTTTTTGATTGGTTAAGAATACTACTTTTATTTATTTATTTATTATTAGTATTATATTATTATTCATATATATCTTTAAATCATATATTTATAAATTAAATACCATCTTTAATTATATTTTTGATTGGTTATAATAATTCAATTGCGTATTACGCGGGAATCTGTACTCGTTTATAATATAAATGAAAAGTAACATTTAAAAAGAAAAGTGATAATACCTTTAATAAAAAAATTAATTACATAAACGTAAAATAATTTTACCGTGAGATGGTCTCACACAATTATGTACCTTGAGAAATACAATAAATTGTTTACTCTAAAAAGTAATAGAGTATGTAAACTCGGTTTATATAAGTGTTTGTGAAAATAAAAAATAAAGTAATAGTATGTGTTTTAAGTGAGAGCATGATAAATTTGAAATTTAAATTATTTTTAGATTATGAAAAGAAAAATTGTTTCCTTTTCGGAATGTATAGAACGAACAAATGCAGAAATTGTGAAGGGTTATTTTGGAATGGAGAAAATATATTTTAATTCTACAAATGACATTAACATTTAACTCACATTTTATGTTTCACACTTGATTTATTATTTTTAAAAAAAAATTACTCCCTCCGTCCCAAGTATTTTTACCCACTTTTTATTTTGGGTTGTCCTACGTATTTTTACTCATTTCATTAATTGTAAAAATACATACTTATTACCTCTTTTTTATAATCTCAACAACTTTAATTACTTTTTTACACTTTATTCATCATTTCCAACAATTTTATTTATTTTTTCTTTTTAGATTGCTAATTTATCCATACTTTTTCTTACATTATATATTAAAAAAATAAAATGTCTTAATCTCCGTATTCGTACAAATGGGTGAAAATACCCGAGACAGAGGGAGTACGTTACTTCTTAAAAGTAAAAAAAAAAAAAAATTAAAATACAAATTTTCCTCACCTCCGTATTTTAAGTGATACTGCACATTTTTTGGAACAGGGTAATAAAATTTTGAAAATAAATATATTTAAAAAAGGAGAGTAAATTCTAGAAAGTATAAAGAAATAATTGAAGCAACAAGTATAGCCTGCAAATAAAAAAGGTTTATGGGAATCACAAAAATATATGATGTTGACGTAGAAAATTAATGTTGTGAAGAGAAGTAGATGCGTACGTGCTACAAAGCCTGCAATTTTTCTATACGGTGTACCCCACCATTAAGGATCTCACCGTCCCTACTATATGGATTAGTGGAGGAAGTAAATCGCAAGATGTGCCTCAAGTGATTTATAGGGAGGGTTCACTGTTTAACTTGTGCTTGCAAGGGGACAAATCCATTCCAAAGGCAGGATTCGAACCCCCACCCTACAGCAACCAAGTTCAATTGGAATGCATTTTCATCCTCCCCTCTACCACTTGAGCTATGCCCTAGAGGCAAGCCTGCAATTTTTCTACACACTTTAAATTGTACACAAACCAAGTGGTGAGGACCGATCAATAGAAACTAAACTACTCTCTCCGTCCGTTCAATAATTATACATTTATTTTTTTCACGTGGATTAAAGAGTATTATTATTTAATATATACTCCTAGATAGTTGTATTAGTAAGGTGTTTGAAACCCAAATATTAAATGTATTAGTGATGTGTGTGGATTCCATATATTTAAAAAGAAAAATATATATTTTTGGTGCGGACGCCCAAAATAGACAAATATATACTTTTCTGGTGGCGGATGGAGGGAGTATTATGTTATCCTTTGTACACGAAGAACTCCCTCAGAGGTGGTTCACATATTGTGACAATAAAATTCAATTCTTAATCATTAACTATGATTAGTTGAACTTTTTGCGCGGTTAGGTCAATCTAAATTGCAGCACCAAATAATGTAGCTCACATATTACATACTATATACATTTTTGTTTGAAACTGATTTAATGTCTGAAAGAATGTGATTTCAAGTTCCCAACTACATTTCTAATTATGTACTCTTGAATTTACTTCATTGTAGCAAGTTTGGTGTGGGATCATGTAATAAAATAAGTTTCGTAAATGAGATAAAAAGCTTATATATAAAAAAAAGATCAGAACCATGCAATATAATTATTTAAAAGTTGTTACATGATAAATGATAAGGAAAATTTTAATACTAGTCCTACGAACTCTTTCCATAAAATGATCTACAAAAAATTGTTATAAAATTATACTATTCCCGTTATCGTTCACGTTTACTGTTTTGTTTTATGTTATTTTAGAAGAAAAAAGAAATATTCATTTCGTCCCGTTCTAATAGTTACGTTTACTTTTTGTACGGGGATTAAAGAGTATGAAATGGTATTTTAATGTGTATTGAGGTGAAATAAATAATATTTTAATGTATAGTGAATAGTTGTATTAATATTGTAATTGGGTCCCGCGAAGATATTTGAATTATTTTGTGTTGGTCTCATATACCAAAAAGGAAAATGTAACTATTAGGATTAGGATGAGACGCCTAAAAAAGAAATATGTAATCATTAAGATGAGATGAAGAGAGTATTTTCTATGCTCAATTTTAATAATTTGATATTCATTTTATAATAAATAATACAGAGTGGAGTATATTATGTATGTTAAAAATTATGACAAATTTAAAACTAAAATATAATTTAAAAGTTTTAAATTGAAATTCTATTTCTTAATACTCCTATAAGTGAATCATTCATGAGACAAATGAAAATATCATAGTGTAAATATAAAAAATAAGAAATACTTAAAGAGCTAGATTGAAAACAATTTTTCAAAAGCAATAAAATTGGGTTGAAGAGATAGGATCTAGCATGAAGACGACCCTACCTCAACTCATTAATTTGTTGTAGTATTTATTTTTGGGTCTTTTTCTGCAAATCTGTCATATCAGGGATAAAGTAGATACAAAATAAAAAATAGAGCGATTTTTTATTAGTCACTTTTGATTAAGTACAATTTTAAGTAGCCACATCCGATAAGAATAATTTTTACTAGACACTATTTAGTGGACTCCCCAAATTACCCTCAATAACTGTCGCCTAAAGTACGAAAATTAAGGGCCATATCATGTCAGTTTTGACTGCAGTAAATGGGGTGGGTGAACCACATTTAAAATTGTACTTTGTGGGTTGGTGGACCACATTTAAAGTTTTAAAACTTTTCAAATTAAAATTTTGGATGTGGGTTGGTGGGGTATATATCATATCATTAACGTCATTTTCATTCCAAATATTCCATCTTTCTTCTCTCTCATCTTTCGTCCAACATCCTCTCTCTTCCTCTCTCCTTTTCGTCCAACATCCTCTCTCTTCCTCTCTCCCTTTCGTCCCAAAGAACAAAGAGCAGCGCCACCCATTTGTAGTACCCATTTCTCAGTATCTCATTTCCATCTACCGGAATAGGCGTTTTCGACGAGGTAAATTTGGTGAATTTTCGAAATGAAAAATTTTCGGGTATGTATGAAAGTTGTTTTATTTGCATTTTTAAATTGTGAGTTATTTGTTTATAATGTGTCCTACATTGAGTTTGTGGTACTCGTTTTCGAGGATACGAAGTACATTTTATGTGATTTTGTTCATATGTGTAAAATGCGAATTCATTTTGTAATGTGATGAACGTGACTTAACTGTGTATACATCATGTTTAGAATTTTTTGTGTGGTGTTGTTTATTTTATTTTATTTTTGAATTTTTTGAAAATTTTTGTTGGTCGAATAGGGTTTTTTTTAAGACCGAATAGAACGAATGTATAGGCCAAATAGAACAAGTGTAGGCCGAATAGAACAAATTCTAGGAGTGTTATTTTTTTAAATTTTTGGAAATGTTGGTTGGCCGAATAGAGCTTTTTTAGTAGGCCGAATAGAACAAATTTGTAGGCCGAATAGAACAAGTGTAGACCGAATAGAACAAAGTGTAGGAGTTTTTTTTTTTGAATTTTTTGAAAATATTGATTGGCCGAATAAAACAAATCTTAAGCCGAATATAACAAAGCTTTAGGTCGAATAGAACAAGTGTAGGCCGAATAGAATAAATTATAGGACTTGAATTTTTAAAATATTTCGAAATGTTGGTTGGCCGAATAGAGAATTTTTGTAGACCGAATAGAACAGTTTTTTAGGCCGAATAGAAGAAGTGTAGGCCAATAGAACAAAGTGTAGTTTGAATAATGTCATAGCACTGACCTTGGCCGAATAGAGCAATATTCGTAGGACGAATAGAATAGTTTGTAGGCCGAATAGAAGGAAAAGTAGGCCGAATAGAACAAATGATTGAGTGTGCCAATATTTGTTCAGTTGCTGCAGTGAACTTATTGTTATTTGATATAATTATCAGTTATTGTCTTATTAAGTAAGCTGGTTGAATTGGTGCAGAGTACATCTTTTTTATGTGTGTTACATATTATTTAACAAAAAGTTAAATTTGTGCAGGGTGAATGGAAGCGTCCAACCATGCAGGGGCAGAACTGCAGTGTACATAATTACTGCAAATCTGGGGTTGTTATGGCACTTATCCGTAAGCAGTTAACAACGGTTGGGGGGTAATGCGGAGGAGATGTTCAGGCGATCTTGTTTTGGTCATTACTGGGGTCTTCACGACGATTAGATCGCGAATGCTAATCTCCACGGTGTCATGACACGGGAGATCATACATGGCGGGGATGATGTAACCGCTAGATATTTTCAAGTTGGGAACGAGTGTCTTAGCTTTAGTAGGGTAGAGTTCATACGGATAATGGGGCTCTGCTTTCGGGACAGAGTGAGGTTTGATCCGAATTTATCGTATCATATCCCGTCTGGTGGGGTGTACGATATGTATTATGGTCAGGGCGAAAGACCACTAATAAGTGAGATTGCCCGTGACTTTGAGGGTACAAAATTTATTGGTGTTAGTCCCGAGAATGTGGTTAAAATTGCTAAGGTGCTGTTGTACTCTTTTCTCCTTGGATTGGATGTTACCAAGGTGAGTATAGACAACTGGGTTTGGATCCTAGTAGAGGACGAGCATAGATGAAATTTATTCCCTTGGGGTCAGGTCAGTTATATGACTCTACTGCACTTTATGGACCACATTTTGATCAAACTTCTTAAAGGAACAAACCCCAACAAGTACAGATACCACTTTTACGCGTGCACATTTGTGCTCCTGGTACGTGTTGTAGTAGATCACTTAAAGTTATAGTGTATTACTAGTTTCAGCAACAGTAATAATCTAACATATGTAGTTTACGTGTTACAGGTTTGGGCGTACGAGCGTCTACCTACCTTGCTGCATCGTATGACCATGTCCCTACCGATAGGAAGAAAAATAGGTCACTTTGCTTGCGATGGGTTTTTCGTAAGGTGAAGAAGGTTGACAGGAATCTATTTTCTCGGGTATGAAATCTAAATTTTTATGAATTATTAATACATGTCTGTACAGACAAATCAGTAATATTGTATCTAAATGTATTAGTTTTTTAATCAGGATCTTGTAGTGGTGGATTTTCCGCAGGTGCTCCCCCAGGAGCACAGAAAGGTTTATTGGATTGGAATAGATGATGATCCTTAGCAGAGTTGATCATGAGGCTGTACACAAAGGCATTCTCTAACCCCAGACGAAAGGTCGTCCGGGGACCTGATTTCACATATGTGGAGCAGCAGACCGCGATGGAGGCATATGATCCTACTAGTAATCCATGGGATCAGCAGTACTATTCTGGTGTGGCTGTTGAGGATCGGTGGACTGGCCAGCGCACGAATGATCCTTCAGCTTGGGTAACAAATTGGGATGAGCATTCTTACCGCCCTCCCTATACTCCTAGTCCTGACCACAGTGGACATCATTCAGGGGAGACGAGGTATGCTGAGCGCAATTCGTATGATCCCACACATCATGTTCCTCCATCCTCCGCTCGTAGGTGGCATGCTCGAGTCGTTGCTCATCATGGGAGTGGGATGGGAGACACCCACAGATATGATCAGCAAGATCACGGATATGATGATCAGGACGACCCCGGGTATGGTCAGCAGGATCACGAATATGAGCAGGACCACTACGGATATGATCAGGATTTCAAAGATAGGGTTCTTCATAGGCTGGATCAGCAGGATGAGTTGTTATCCCAACTTGCATGTCAGATGGTGGCTGAGCATCAGACACAACATTTATTTCGACTTGCGCTTACACAGGAGTTCAGGCGCCTTCGAGCTGATATTTTACGGAGTCGAGGGTCTAAGTATGAGCCATCTAGCTCGACGTGGATTTGAAAGACTAACCTGTCAAAATCCCTGGATAGGTATGCATCCATTGCACTCTGAAATCTATACAAAACGTTCTTTCCATAACCTGCCAACCTATTCTTTAAATGATAACCACACAAACCATGATGTGCATCAGGATAGACAGTAGAAATAGCATGTGCGATACTGCGATGACCATCTGACACTATCAAAAGATCTTGTGGACATCCGTATGCCTCTCGAACTCTTTCTAAAAACCATGTTCACGACATGTTGCTCTCGACGTTCCAACCCCTAAGGCGAGTGAAAATATCTGATGGTTTGGATCATTCGTAACTGCGACAAAGACAATGCCTTTGTGCTTTCTCTTCATATGAGTCCCGTCTATGACAATGACTGGATGACCAAACTCTAAAAATCCCCGCCTAGATGCTCCAAGAGCGTAAAATGAAAACCGTAAATGGTCCTCTTCATCAACAGAGATACAGGTATGCGTATTGGGATTTGTCAACTCCAACTGACACATGTACGCAGGGAGCATATGATATGAGCTGTCATGATCCCTGTACGTGTGTCCAACAGCCCGGTGTTTCGCCTTTAACGCCACGTTGTAGCTAATGTCGAACCCGAAATCCTTCAATATCTTCTGTCTAATCGCCTGGGGTCGGAGCCCAGTAATCTTGTCAAATTGCCTAGCAGCAAAATATTGAACGATGACGTTAGATGACACCTGTGTAGGAGTGGGCCTGTCTGGATCATTCAAACACTCGTGATGTTGAACGAATTTAACTACCCCCACAGCCCAAGGCTCATTCGTGCGTGCATCGCAAATCGACAACCGATTTTACCTTTGAGCTTACATTTCACGTTATATCTGGTCGAGCTAGATCTTTTAACAGTGGTCTCAACTCTGTTCCACAAGTTATACATTCCTACAGCAGTCTGCAATTTCTTTTTTGTGTTAAATACACTTTTCTGGTGAAGAACGCCCGACGCATCAAAGTCAGGGACAGTCATCTGATCTTCTCTGTCAGCTACAACCGGAATGCCTATAACCATATCAGGTGCATTAGTTCAAAGTACAAGTTTGCTTTAGTTCTCCTCTAAATAAACATAGTATTCATACCTGGAATCAACCAGGAACGGGTGGTGGGCCGAATACTTTGACAATCTTGTGGCTGCATTTCAGGACGGGACAAGTTGCGACTAATCGGTTCAAGAAAGCTAGGGCCGCCTCTCTGACGTATGTAATCACAGACTTTTTCATACAATTGGATTCTTCTCTCCTCAGCACCATCATCACTTTCGCTAGAAGACTGATTACAATCCTGCTATATATCATCTTCGTTGTTTTCATGTTCTTCTTCGATAGTCCTATTCCCGGGCTCAACATCATCATTATAAGCATGTACATCATCCTCATTCTCATCAGAGTTGTCATCATCTTCAGCATCTACTGATTCTCTAAAACCACACCGCTGCATCTCTGAGGTCGGACTGTACGCCACATTCAAATCAAAATCAGACCTAGCACTAGATTGTGCCCTCGAACATGGATCATTGCTCGGACCACCACTTCCGTCATTATTACCCAACCCTAACTCCAAACTATGCCATGAACCTTGTGCAGGAGGTTCAACGAATGCATTGCCAGCGACAGAAATGAGTGTCACGTACACCATTCCTACATCAACACAGTTGAAAACTTCTGCCACACGAGCATCATTCTTTATCTTATAGTTAGACATACGGCCACTGTACTCGACGAGAGAATGAACTTCATAATCCCAATTATCCAAATCAGCTTGTATTATGTTATGAATTTCTAATAGCAAACTAGTATAGTACAGATTATCATCCCGCAAGTATAACCAGTGAAACTGTCCACCTTTGTATAGTAACCCATCCCAATATCTACCCCAACACATCCCAACTTGTTTATAGCTCATCTGCATATTTTTTCAAGAAAATGTAAATGACGACATCATAATTAGTTGCAAGTATTCTATTCGGCCAACAACGTACTCTATTTGATCAACGTATTATTTTATTCAACCCTACATTGTTTCACTATTCGACCTACCTTCAGATGCCTTTCAAATTCTGTATGTTTTTCTTCTATTCGGCCTACATCTCTTTTATTTGGCCTTTAAGGTTGTTCTATTCGGCCAACCAAAATTCTTCTATTCAGCCTACATATTTTTTTAAAAATAAAAATTAAATGTGAAAATTTAAGTTCTTCTATTCGGCCTGCGTTTCTTGTATTCGGCTCATAAGATTGTTCTATTCAGCCTACATCACTTATTCTATTCGGCCTACTTATTTTTTTATCGTAGGATATATTTTTGGGCCTTTTCGGCCAACGTTTCTTCTATTCGTCCTTCATAGTTATTCTATTCGGCTATAAATCCTGTTTTATTTGGCCTACGAGTTGCTAATTAAAAAAAAAAATTAATGTGTATAAATTTTACACTTCACATACACTATTCGGCATACTATTATTTCTATTATAAAACGTTGAAATACATAAAATACACTCATGCGGCATGTAAAAATGATCAAATTAATGCATTCATAGCTGTTAAAACAAGTTTACAACATACATTGTATACTGCTCCCCAAATTCTCACGCCTCTAAAAATCTAGTTAAAATGGTTGCTCCCCGAATGCTCAACACTAAAAAAAACTAGAACAATGAAAATGAATATATGTGTATGATGCAGCACCATGGTTGGACCGCTATTATATATACCTCATTTTTTGTAAGCATATGAGGGAACACATGCCTACATAGTTGTACTTTGACATCTTTTTCAGAAATAGGAAGAATCGGATTCCCCTAGTTTACTTTTCGTATTTTTGGTCATAAAAGTGAGGAATCTGATTCCTCAAACATGTAAAAAAGTGGGTCCCCTCAAAGGTATTTTGGTCTATTCCATAAAAAGTGGCTAGAATAAATTGTATATAACATCTGTGGCCACTTAAAATTACTTTTAAGTAATAGAGACTACTTTTTGTCATTTTCACAATTAAAAATAGACCTAAGTCATGATTAAATATGTTACTCCATCTATAATTTACCCAAAAAATATGAGTTTAAATGTGTTGAGGAAATAACTTGTTCCCCTGGTTCAGGAAACATGCTTATTTAAATGACAAATGATAGTATAAAAAAAACTCATACAATAAGATTTTTTTTTAAAAAAAAAACTGAATTAAAAAGTATCAGTTGAATACAGTATAATTTTTTTATTATATTTTTTTTATCACAAATTATAACTCATACAAAATGGCTTAGTTTCTATTATATGTCATTCAGAATAATATGCAAGAAAATAACAGTTCTTGATACAATTGCTTTTTTTTTTCTGATTTATCTGTTGAGGCAGACTAGTCGGTTCTCTGCAGCTATATTAATTTTGAACAACACTGATTCCCTTAATACTAAATTTTATGAGTAATTTTGAACAACATTTTTCTTAAAATTTGTTAGTAAAAATGTAAAAAGAAGAAAGGAATATTATCATAAGTAGGTTTATTGTACACATGTAAGCATAATTTCATAAACAATTAATTTATTAATTGACATGGATCTTAGATCTTCATGATTTTCACACCACATAAACACGATTAGAAGACTTACCTTGAGACGCCACTAATGGCGGTCCTCCAATGATACGTTCCTGTCAATTACGCCGGGAACTGGTTTCTCTCTCATCACCCCTTTCTTTATTGCACAGTACGTAAGACTTAATGTGATAGAGAATTAATAAAACTGTGTCTCTTTAATAGGTGGAGAGAGGACCAAATCGGGATATTAAATCTTTATCAAATCACATTCTATCAATGTGATTGTTATCCATAAATATATATGATCTTATTTATCTCATATATATTATTTATTTAAACCATATCATTATTTAAGATATTTGATCATAATAAATATCTTATATATATTTATTATTAATGGCAATAGGCCATAATTATCTTACATTCTCCCACTTGGCCGAGTGAC
Source organism: Pogostemon cablin (assembly GCA_023678885.1). NCBI lineage: Eukaryota > Viridiplantae > Streptophyta > Magnoliopsida > Lamiales > Lamiaceae > Pogostemon > Pogostemon cablin. The sequence continues at coordinate 35,570,038 of CM042965.1, forward strand.
AGAATTAAACTTTAAACGTAAAGGTTTAAATAATTTACATAATATGCGCAACATAAGATAAATTAACTGGTCAACTCATAAAGTCAATATTGAGTATAGACTAACATAAGTCATAGCGGTTCTATATCATTTACTCGACATAGTTCCTTCCATGTACTATGATATTAGCTTTCTACTCAACGTAACTCATAAACGTAAGGATCAATAATGGTCCACATAAGTATCTCAATTTGAGATAAAATCTTGTTTAATTAATGTCAACATTCATGTATACTAAAATGACAAAACAAGATATATCAATTAGAAACAAAACATAATGAGCTCTTAATGTCAATTGTTCATCATAAGCTTGTTAGAGCCTTTCAATGATCTCATATTCATGTAACGTTCAATGAATATTTTAGAGAAGATCATTTGTGTAACGGATCCGAAATCATAAGATTGATTCCATTATGCTCAATTGACATCTTTGTTTCTAAAGTTCTTCTTAACGATAAATACTTTCATTCCATATGTTTTAGCAACTTTGGAATATCCATCGTTTTAAAGAAGAACAATGCAGCGGAATAATCATAATAAGTTTTCAGCGACTTGACATTATTGTCAACTTATTTCAAGTCCTGAAATTAAACTCCACATTTAATGTCCTTAAATTGTAGCTTCAAATCATGCCACAAGTTAACTTTAATAGTGAATGTAGTTTTTAGAAACTTCTTCACAATTTTGCATGACACAATATCCCTGACTAAGAAACGTAAAAGTCAAAGTGAACTTTTTTGCATCATATAATCATCTTAATCTGAATCTATATATAATTACATCTAAGTAATTAAATTTTCGATAAGTAAGCACGAGTGCTTTAGTTCATTAGAATACCTTATAATATTTCCTTATGCAACATTCTTGTCATTCATTTATGAATCACTTCAATAATGACCAAGCATTTTAACAGTAAGACTGATATTTGGTATTTATACAATCTTGTATATCTTAAGCTACCAATAATATACATATAAGGAATATTGTAGTACGTTCCAATTCATTATTGGAAATTACATAAGGTTAAACTTATCTCCCTTCCGGATTGGAACGTTCTTTACAAACACTTTTCCATCCATAACCTCTATTGAACTTTATTAACATATACTTATAGAGACATCTTTAATTGTCCCATCATATGTTTTATTCTAAAGTTCTTTGAGAGAAATTTATTGATTTCACATAATAAACCAAGATCATCAGTTGCAAGCAAGTTTATCATCAAGTATAGAATTAATGTGCTCCCACTAACTTTCAGATATATATGTACACCGTTTATGATGTTTTTCTTAAATCCAAAAGATATCTTTATAGGAAAGCATGCTTAAGTTTGTATGTTGATTCTTTAAGTTTACACGCCATGTGATATCTTCCTTCAATGGAAAAACTTTTGAGTTGATCCATTTAAATTCTTATAAAAAAAACAGGCATAACATTTATTTGGTGCAACTCTAAGTCATAATGAGTTACCAAAGTCATGATAATTCTAATTTTAAAATTTTAGCATTTATTATAAAGTCAAATTTTAGCTCATTTTATTATACCACATATGCAATTGTTATAAATAGCGGATATATTGTCCTTCAGACATTCTTAATGCTATTTGATGTGATATATCAAATGAAAGCTCATTGATAAATTGATTTAGTAAAATCGAATCCTTAAGAGAGTAGAATAACTTATATGTTGTCCTTAAAAGTTGTTTGACTATTTAACAACTATATAACAACTTTAGAAGAAGTTTAGATGAATGTATTTTCAAATTCTCCACCCAACTTCTTCAATAACCACATTTCATGGTTTCATACTCCCACTGATTTTACAATTCTTAATGAATTTGACATTCTAGTTTTAAAATTCTTGTACTATAGTTAAGACCATAAAATTCATACCTTTTAGACTTTAAGGATAATTTATAAGGAAATAACTTAATTTTCTTATATCCAATTTCTTTTTATAGGGATGTAAATCATAATCCCTTTCGGGCAATATAAAACATGCAACTGCCTAAGATCGAGTTTTCTACCAATTCACAGTTCATAAGGTATTTTTAAAACTTTTTTACTAGAAACTCGATCATCACGTAAGTGACAGTTTTAAGTGCATAAATCCACAAAATATGGGTATAGATTAATCATTCAACATGCTTATAACCATATTTAATAAAGTACGATTTTATCATTCTGCTACACCAATTTATTATGGTGTGCAACATTTAGTATAAATGTCAGTTTTTCGTGTAATTAAGTGATTGTGCATGATAATCCATCACACTTTCCATAAAATTCATCACTTCTTCCAATCTTTGTAATTTTCACTTTTCTATCTAATTTTCTCAACATCATTAATAAATGCTTATCGTGCATTTATAGAATGAGAATTTTCTTGCAAAGATAAATATAATCATAATGTGAAAAATTAAAATTAAAAATGATGGAATATTATTATTCCTTTAAGAAGGGTATTATCATAAGATTCACATTTAGCGGTGTAAACTATTATAAGAAGTTGTGTAGTTATCTGACTCTATTCTTTGTGTGTTTTATTTGCTTTTCTTTAATGCAATTCACATAAATATCAAGATCAGTAAAAGCCTATCTCATGAAAGGCTTTATTCTTAATTAATCTTTTTGGAATAATTCTTTTGGAAAGTTACCCCAAACATTAAAGCCACGTTTAGTTCAAACTTCATTACTTTTAAACGAACATAATGTTTAAATTTTAAATTGTTTCTTAAACCTTCTTTCCTTTTGAACCATCATTAATTTAAGCATTACGTGGATTTAATTCACATTCAATTTGTCTTTCATGGTGTTATAGTTTATTAGGAATATGTCATACTTAGAAGGTAGTGAATTTGTAAACTACGTTCATTATGGAAGGCTTTAATCTTGTTGCAATATTTATTATCTTTAATGATAAATTTATGTACGCCATGAGAACCATCAAACTTTATGGTGGTTAAAGATAGTCATTAATATCTCGTCAAGAGATTTATTAGTAATTTAGGTATTATAAACTTAATACTTGGTCACGTTCATTCGCATAAACATTAGGCCAAGTCTGTTTGATCTAACTCAAGCATTATAGTCAGATTACTAAGCTTTATTGCTAGTACAAACAAAGAAGCAATTTATCTTAAAGTGACAAATAAAATCCAAAACACTTTGGTGAAATTAGATTTATTCACACTATTTAAATTACTTTAATCCATTTTGTAATGGAACAGATGCATCATGTGAATAGAGACTAAATAATATAAGTAATTTTAAGAATAAGAATAATATAATTTATTCCTATAAATACCTTGAGTAATTTAATAATAGATTCAGGATCGAAAGCAATAAATGTATATTGAAGTTCTCCTTTGGGTGATACAACAATATACAATCATAATCATAATGATGCTTTCAAATATAACATAATTTGATAATTAAATATTTTCATTAAAACTATTTTGTCATCTTTGGACATACAAAATAGTTTGTCATAATATATTAATTATCAATTTATCTTCATATTCATGAATTATAAAGACTAGCAATCACCTTTGGGTGAATTTAAAGTCTTATAATTATGAAATTTTTAATAACCCATATAATAATTCTCTTTATTCAAGCATCACTTAAATATGAGAAATTAAAATTTAACTATACGATTTAATTTTATTATTCTTTCAGATCAGACCACTTTGGTGATTAACAGACCAACATTAAATAAATTTAAATCATAAAATCATTCATTATAATCTTATCAAAGATTATCATAATAGATTATACTCAATAGGAAAGTGAGTAATAATCAAATCATTATTAATCTTATCAAAGACTCTTAGATTATACTCAATAGGAAAGTGAGTAATAATCAAATCATTATTTCATAAATATTCTTAAATCACAGTCAATATCATTAATTAAAATCGTAAGACTGTCATCATATATATACATAATATATCCATATATATCACATTAATAAAGATATTATGTATAATTTGCATCTTAATATATTTGGGACATTACCATAATAAATATGTCATAAGCAGTCAAACATACCTAACATAAGTGAGATATTCTAATATTATATATCCCAAAATAACTTTAATTATTATCAAAATAATATAAGTCATAAACATTAGTAATGGATTGATTTCATTATCTTTATTAAATCACTTTAGTTGGAAAGTTACAATTATGTTAATAATTGGGCATTAAAATGTGACACTCAAGTCATATGAATTAGGCAGATTGCTTTATTGACTGTAATTAATTGTCATTATTCTTAATCAGTCACTCCCAAAATTAAAGGGAGTTACGTAATTTTATATTAAAAATCTCATTAAAATCTCATGACATAATTAACTTCCATAATTAAAGGGAGTCACGTAACTTTATATTTAAAATCTCATGCTGACATAATTAACTCCCATAATCAATTTTTAATAGTTCAGTCCAAAAAAAAAAACTAAATAGGGCAGTTATTATTTTTGTCATACAACATCAATTTATCACAATTAATTATACATTGTATAATAAATTCATATTATATCAATAATATGTATAAACACATGATACTGTTAATTAATATCAGAATTCTTCAAAATATGTAATCATATTCTAATTAAATATGACATTACTACTTTATCATAATATTTTTAACTGGATAGTGCTTAATTCCCAAAATAACTTTAATTATGATACGATAATCAATTCCAACTAATTTCATAAACATAATTCCAACTAATTTTATAAATATAATTTTGCCCAAAATTCAATAATATGATCGAGATCAATTCATCATCAATTTTCTCATACAAATTGCAGCGGAAAAACATATATGCATGTTTTGATAATCTCATTCAATTAGTCATATGATAAGTGGATTCATTCAATCATATACAGATTCATAAAATATTAATTGATGAAAAATCATGAGATCCAAAACCATGCTCTGATACCACATGTAAGCATAATTTCATAAACAATTAATTTATTAATTGACATGGATCTTAGATCTTCATGATTTTCACACCACATAAACACGATTAGAAGACTTACCTTGAGACGCCACTAATGGCGGTCCTCCAATGATACGTTCCTGTCAATTACGCCGGGAACTGGTTTCTCTCTCATCACCCCTTTCTTTATTGCACAGTACGTAAGACTTAATGTGATAGAGAATTAATAAAACTGTGTCTCTTTAATAGGTGGAGAGAGGATCAAATCGGGATATTAAATCTTTATCAAATCACATTCTAACAATGTGATTGTTATCCATAAATATATATGACCTTATTTATCTCATATATATTATTTATTTAAACCATATCATTATTTAAGATATTTGATCATAATAAATATCTTATATATATTTATTATTAATGGCACTAGGCCATAATTATCTTACAACACATTCATCACATATATATTAATTTAACACATATTAATTTAAAATAAAGTAACTTATAAGATGATAATTATATGAGATTTATTAATATATGAATGTTTTATAGATAGAGTATGATTATTGATGATTAAAGTATATTTTCTTAAAATATGAAGAATGATACATTAAAGTATGATTATAAGGTGTTGTGATATGTGGTCAACACCTAAGTCACCACATAATACATAGGACAATGATGAAGGTCCCCTGAATCTGATATGCCGAGCTTCCGGCTGAATCGAGGTCCGTCCAGCTGAGGTTCATCCTGCCGAAGCCGAGTCCGTCCAGCCGAGGTCTTCCTACCGAAGCCAAGTTTTCCCTACATAAGCCGAGGTTTCCCTACCGAGGTCTCCTGAAGTTGGGGACCTCAGGAAGGCTGGTAGTGGTAGATGAGGTCTCTGAAGTTGGGGACCTCAGGAAGGCTGGTAGATAACCTGTCAAGTCGGATGTCGCCTCTTGGTCAGACTTTCCCCCTTCTTAATGTATAATTGCAAGCGTTCCCCTCGTACAAAGCAAGCTTTCACATTTCTCAAGTCTAGAGTATTTATTTCCTGCAGGTTACAAGTTTAGAGCATTTATTGTTAGAATAGTAGGTCATCTCACCTCACCTATATAAGAGGGGGCTCTCTCCGATGTAACAAACATATCTTCATCATCCTCTTCACCGTCGACATTTACTCAGCACACCTTCTCCCTACTGTAAATGAGAGAATTATCTCCTACTACATACCCAAAAAAAAAACTCTCCACTTTAACTCCCACACACGTGGGAGGAATTATTGTGGTATTTTTTTTCATGTTTTCTCTCCACATTATGTTTGATTAGTCGATTAACCATATTACAGCCAAATTAAACAGTCATCCCATCCATTAAAAATCGACTATCAACAGGTGTATAATATGATACATCATAAACATATTTTAAGTATTATGAATAAATATATTTTACTTATTATAATAAATATACTTTAATAATTAGTCGATTCGTCTCACGACCTATTTTACATAAATTCGTCTTACAAGAATAGTCCTTAATTTAATTTAATTTTTTTAATTTGAAATACAGACATATTTTCTTATTAAGATTTTATGGAGTCGACAACTTGGAAAACTATATATTCAGATCATTTGAATTATTATTAAAAACTTGACCCACCCGACAAGTGAGACTCAAAGTTTTGACCCGTAGTGAAGACTGTGAAGCGCATTGGAGGGTCGACCTCCTCAAACACACGTCTAATTCTTATTCCGTTCATCTTATTCGTCGGCTAATACTGTGAAATTGTTTTGACTTTGCGATTTGTTGTTAGTCATGTCGAACCTCCTAATTATGTGAATGACATTCTTAGTAACTTTTGTTCTTATTTTATTTAATTTAATATACACACTTAATTCATTGGTTAAAAAAAAAGACTTTGTTTAGAAACAATTTTTATTTTAAGTAAAGTTTTATCCTTTATTTTTTTGAAACTTTTTTCTAAACATTTTCTCAGATTAAATTAATTGTTTTGATTGAATGAAAATGTTATAATATTATTATTTTATCTTCATAGATTTTATTTTTCATCTTATAAATTTGTTAATGTCATTTTAACTCAGATAAAATGAAACAACTTGACTGTATAGACTTATGATCAATAAGTAAGGGTGCACAGAAAACTCAATCAACAATTAAGAGTATTTATTTGAGGTTTATTGTTCAATAATAATCTACAAAATATGAGATCTTTGGTATGATATTAGAGATTCGGTGATACGTAAAAAATACTATTTGTTTTATGTTTTAGATATTTGATATGATAAATTTTAATATCATATCAAATTAATGTCTCAGAAATGGGTAGCGGCGATGGACAAGAGAGTATTAAAGTACTACCTCCATCCAGCGTTAAGGTTTTAGATTTCTGTTTTCCATTTTAATTATCCAAAATTAAGATTTACATTTATTTTTTTATCAATTTGGTCCACACAAAATAATTAATTTTGTAATATAGATAAAAATAGAAGGAACAAAGTACAACTATTGTGATATTCGTTGAGCAGTATTCCCTCTCAAACACACTCATTTGTTTTTTTTTTTCGTTTTTTTTCTCATGTTAATTTATAGATTAAAGAGTATTGTATTAAAATTCATCATGTTATCATCATTTTATAAAACTTTTGAAGTATTAACTTGTAAATGTGAGATATTATTTTTTAAATAAAACCTCTTTGAGATATTATATAAATAAAATATGTTTAATGATTGTTAAAACATATTTTCTAAAGTATAATAAATATTGATTTAAAGTATAATTTTAAGGTGTTATAATATGATTCATTATTTACATACTTTAACTACAAATAAGCATACTTTACTCATATAATAACATATTTTGATAATAAGTCAACTCATCTCACAACCATCGTAAAAAAATCGTCTCACAAGAGACACTGCAAAATGAATAAGAAAAAATGATACGATTGTATTTTATAAGCCCAAAAGATAATTATATTTTACCTAGTAGGAGGTGGCCATCTAGAAAATTCAAAACTTTAATAGTAAATGTTTTTCTTTCAAATTATTTTAACATATTTCAATGACTAACAATCACTTAATCCGCTAATTGATTTGGACAAACTTCTAATGATAGTGATAATTCATCCATTACTAATACAATATTGTACTTGCATGCATACATGTAATAAAAAAAAGATTGAAATAAATTTAAATGAATAAATAGGAAAATAGAATTAATAAAAGTTGGTAAAAAATAATAATTGGGTGATTGATGAGTGTTTCCTCAACACACAATTAATCCCCAAGTATGAAGGATATCAATTGTAGTTTCGAAGGTGACCAAGTTAAATATCGAATCCACGGGACGGATAAATATCAATTTAATTACGTTCTAGTAGATTATGACTATTTTGAAAATAAACAGTTGGTTTATAAACTAAGTAACAATTAAAATAGCTAATAAATAACAAGAACAAGTAAATAATAGTTGTGATCAAATAAGATAATAGGTAGTTCGTCAGGCCATCCAGTTTCATTCGTTAATTCGTACTTTCGTGTGTCGATATCCGACTCTACCTTGTAGTTTATGGACGCATCGCTAGACCATGTGAATCTATTCTATAGACACAAATAGATAAGCTTTTGACACGTGTGAGTATCCTCAGAGCAAGACGTATACTTTACCTCCCTTTCTAGGTACTATCATAATCAATTATTTCCCGTGCACTTAGTACTCTAACCCGATTTGATCTCCCTTTTTAGGTACTATAAAGTTATACTCTTTATCTTACTTGTTAACCCGAATTCAATTCAATTAACGAATATTCATATAAGACAGTTCTAATAAGACTTCGGAATCCCTTCACTTAGAATTATAACAATAAACACTGCTCATTAGTGAACGCAATCAACCAATAACCATGTTATGCATTCAGACTCTACACAACGATTATTGATGCACAAAACAACTATGAGTATGGATTAAAAACGTGCAATCTTATATAAACTAAACCACAAGTAGTGTTGTACGGAGTATACACATGAAATACAAATTAACTCATGAAACCTTCATAACCCTAGAACTACCGAAGTGGCTCTAGCCCATGATTGATCTAGGAACAATCATGGTTAGATGGACTGATCTTACTTGAGTCTCCAGCTACACCTCTGTCACCACCCTCCGAATGGATCACCAATCTCTTCTCTTCACTTCTCTTATGATTCTCGCATCGTCGTCGTGATTAGACTTGATTGGACTTGATTCTTGACTGCATGAACCTCCTTTTATACTTGTAATCACATCTCTAGGGCTTGGAATGGGCTTTTCAAGTGATCCCATGTGTTTTAGCCTCGAAAATCCGGATAAGGTAAGTTTCTGCATTTTGGTTCGACCTCGTCAACAGGTCGAACCACTGGCCAACAGGTCGAACCCCTGGTCGAACCCTGCTACTGGACACATTCTGCACTTGGTTCGACCTCTTGTACAGGTCGAACCACTCCCTCACAGATCGAACATAGGTCGAACCACGCTACTGGACAATTTTCGCTACTGGTTCGACCAACTATCTGGTCGAACCCCCCTCGTTGTGGTCTAATCCATCTTCTCGCGATCTGGTTCGACCATGGTTCGACCTGATCAAACAGGTCGAACCCCTTGAGTCGTGGTCGAACCCCTCTTCTACTGTTTCGCAATGCTGGTTCGACCTGTAGGAGAGGTCGAACCCTCCTCCAACCAGGTCGAACCCTACTCTTTCCTTGGTGGTTCGCGTGGTTCCGACTTCGTCTCTTCGATTCTTGGCACTTCCACTCCGTTTTTGCTATGAAAACCACTCAAATAGGTCCACTAACACCTAATTCATGCTAATTCACAATATATATAGGTTTTCCATCTATTTCCACCTCAAAACTCTCCAAAACTAGCACAAAACATGATGCCAAACTTGTGAATTTACACACTCATCAAACCCCCAAACTTACATGTTGCTCGTCCCGAGGTAACCAAATCAAACCACAGGAGTTGTGTATAATTCACCAAGATCAAGTACAACATATATTACACATGCAACTTCATTCAATCAAACAAGTATTAATTGCTTCATATATATCACTCATGCAAAACCAATCCAACCACATACCATTCGGAGTGCTAAGTAATTTCGCTCACAAGATAAGTATTTATTCTCTTTCACTCAAGTGCGTGAGGTACTATATAGGTTAATATAAACACTCATATCAATCCATATTCACGCGTAACCATAAGCTTGGCAAAGGTCTCAAAAATCAACTTATAATCAACTCTTCACTAGGATCACAAAGGACTTATTTTTGGGTTGTAATGTTGGCTCTTTGGAAAAAGGTAGGAAAATTTAGACTTAGTAACTTAAGACACGAGTAGAGAGTTACCTTGGAGGTTCTCGAATTTTTCTTCTTACAGCAAGTTCTCCTCCAATGTCGTCTCTTGAACTTGTAAAATTCCTGAATTTTCCTTCTTTTCATGGCATCAACATCATCTTTTTAAATAATTCGGGTACCGGTTTCAGGCACTACCCTTCTCATGTATATAGGCCATCAGCTGCTAAGCTTCACACACCAAGTATAAACAATCGGGGTACCAGTTTCGGGCACTACCCCTAAACAAGATTTACCTATATTCTTTTCATCCAACCATATTCTATCTTCCTTTTCTTCTTGCAACACTTACTCACCTCAACTCTCTCTACCAATGATTAGGTTAATCAAGGCTCAAGTAAAGGCTTATAAGGTTATTTACTTTGGCTACCAAAGAAAAAGCTTTAACGGCTCAACAGGGCATCCAAAGGTTAATAAAATCATTAGGAAGGATAAATTTGGCTAAGTAACTTAATCACAAAATAATGGCCTAAGATCATGTCCTAACAATTTATCAATCATAAGTCTCACACAAGACTCCAAGTCAAGTTCTAGAATACGTTCATATGAATGATCCTCTCAAGAATAAAATAATCATGATCAAGCATGATTAAAAAGCTCAAATCCTCACATAGGTAATCCTAGTACTCCTCATAGCACATAATTAAGATCAATTCCACAAGAACTCAATATACTTATCAACTAAACATGCTTTTCATCAATAGAAATTAACACATGAACATATGAATGCACAATATCAATAAGCTTCTACCCAATCAATCATACAAGATATCACTTATACATTCCACTCACGCATGAATCACACCCCAACCTAAAGATAAAAAGAAAAATAATGAAATCAAGATGAATCGGAGGAAACCAAAGAAAACCTGAAAAACTACTCCTCCGGAGCATCATCATCCTCATTATCATCATCCTCATCATCAAGCCTCCGCTCCACAATCCAGTGTAAATCACCGATGTGTCTATCCAAGTAATCAACTCGATCACCCAACCTACCAACTTTCTCATTCAAAGCCGTATACTTCTCATTCAACGTAGCATAGTTGGCGTTGGAAAGTGCGAGCTGTCGGTTTATCTCCTGCTGGCTAGCAACGATCGCGACCAGCTGCTCCTGAATAAGGCGGAGCTGCTCCCGTGTATCATTCGGGACAGCCCGCTGCTGACGCGGTGCTGGCTCATGCTGAGGTGCGTCATGCTGCTCTTCTTCCGGAATCTCCATATCTGGCTGCTCATCTACCCGATGCTCGACCTCGGGCTGCTGTGGCCACTGTAATGGCTGGTGCGGTGGCGGATGGTACTCTCCCTGTTCCACAATTTGCTGTAGCTCCTCCAACCTACCTTCGGCACACAACCTAGCCACGGCTCTCCAATCCCCATTGGTCTTCACAGTCACGGACAGAGCAGTGTGTCCTAGGGAGTTCATCAACAAGTTCCTCGCCTCCCGAACAGTGGCCATGTTGTTCATGTCAAAGGGAAACATAAAGTCGAATGGCTTTGGTCCTCTCGTGAAGAACCAATCACCATCTCTAAAGTGTGCAAATCCTCCCTTTACACATGTGAGCATCACCAAGTCAGGCTCTCCTCTAACAGGTGTAATGCCGGTAAAGTCCATGTTGTAGTGCTCAGCTACAATCGTCAGCAACCCTCCAATGTTCACCTTCTGAAATCCAATGGTCCTGAATCGATGCAGCTGCGCGATGAAATATGCTCCCACATTGAACTTCACCCCATTCATCTTACACCATAGAGCATAAAGCTCTCCTCTAGACACACAGCCACCCTACGAATGAGCAAACAGTGTGTTTCCGAGCACTCGATCCATATATTTCAACACTGGATTCTTGATCGAGGTCGCACGAGCCTGCCTAATCTTATAGTCTCTGATCTCCCCGGTTATCTCCCTCCAAAACCTATTAGCGTTGAAGTGTCCATTCTCCACTCGAAAAATCTCTAGAGGCGTCTGAAAAAGCTGATTAAAATCCTCAGCTGTCCATCTCCTTCGGACTCATCCTAACTGAAATGAGCACTGATATGGGTAGCCAAGTGGGTACTTTTCCATCTCAAATGAGCAAACTACCTCCGCTGTAACGTGGAAGTAAGTCGGCTTCTTCAACTTCATAAATCTGCGGATCCCCACTCGATCGAACAACATCGTCATATCATCCCTAATGCGCATAAGTCTCATGGCCTCATCATCTTGGTATCTTGTCCGAGCTATCTTGTCTGAGACTTCTTCCCACTTTTCTTTAATCTCATCCCAGTTTTGCATTTGAATTTTAAAGTTTTCGGGTAAACGATCTTGTAACCTCAACTTCCTTGTCACTGTGTCCACATTCGAAGGCCTGTCTTGCCTCTTCTTCGATCTTGCTTCATCCACCTTACATTTCCCTTTATTTGATCCTTGTCCCTTTCCTGAAAACAACTATTTCAACACAACCAACAAGACAATAACACAAGTATATGACTAGCATATCCTATACTCTACTCAAGACTTCAAGCATCCATGGTTAATCAACCCAACTATCATCTCAACACCACTTGCTCATTCATCATGCTCAAAACATCATCAATCACACTCTCTTTAATCTTCAAATCATAAACAACAAGCATGCATCAACCAATTCAAGCCATTCAACATAAATTTCAACAATTGAACTTCATGAACAACTCAAACTATCAACAATTCAAACCTAATTAACATGCTTATTCCTCTAGATGCATCATATCCTTGATCAATCCACATAAAAACTCAAGTTCTATCCATAATCAAGCAATCTCAAACCAATAAACATGAATTCATATGAATCAACTCAACAATATCAATTATCACCATGAATTTCAACCAAAATCAACATCAATCAACTTACCCACAACACATTTCTTGCAATAAACTTCAATCCTAAGGTAACTGAGTTGAAAGAACGTACCTTTAGTCTTGCCCATGGTTAACAATCGATAATTTGCACACAACACTCAAAAACACGACTGAAGCCCTAATTCGCGACGAAAATCGCCCAAATCCGCCCCCAATTCAAGAATTAAGAGTGTAATGTTGTGTAATCGGTGCAAAATCAAGTGTAATTGACGAATTTGTGCAAGGGTGTTAAGGTTCGGGGAAGGTTCGAGGTTTGGTGAAGAAGAAAAATGGTCGAACCCTCATGAAAACACAACTTAAAACGCGTACCTAACTGGGTTTGACCTCGGGTTCGACCTGCGGAACAGGTCGAACCTCGAGTGACGAGGTCGAACCTACCTTCTGGACAAACTTACCTTTTGGGTTCGACCTAGGTTCGATCTTCTGAACAGGTCGAACCATGAATGTCGTGGTCGAACCTATCACCTGAAAAATAGAGTGCTCTGAACGGACTGGTTCGACCTCGGGTTCGACCTTCTGATCAGGTCGAACCACCCTACTGTAAAATTTAAATCACTGGGTTCGACCTTGGTTTGACCTATTAGACAGGTCGAACCTAGAATGATCAGGTTAAACTACCTCACTGGATGAGTTTCTGCGTCGATTCGACTTCCTCTGCTCGGTTTGACCTCCTGGCACTAGTCGAATCTCTCCTGGCTTTGGTCGAACCACCCTTTAAAGCTTCCAAACTGATTGTTCTTAATCCCTATACACTTCAAACTTCAATACGAATCATTAGGTACCAACTAAAGCACAACTTCATCCAAAATTTGTTCCACAAAATATCATTCATGAGTAACTCCATAAGAGAAAACACAACCAAAACCCACTAAACATTAGGCAAGTTGTAAAAAATCATCACATCAAAATCGATTAAAATTTTAAATATGGCGTAAAAACCAACTCCCCTAACAAACATCACAAAGAAAAGATTATACTATCGGTGCTTATCAAGGTAATTACATCACACCTCCCCCCCCAAACTTAGTAGAAACTATAGTTGAAACTAAGTTTGCAAATAGATGTAATTGTCGATAAGTAAGCACTTCAAATATAAAAATTTCTTACTCACACGAATAAAATAAAACATTAAAATGGGAGGGAAAGCCCCTAACAGGCGCTCATGTTTAACGTCGGAGAGTCACGACGGTACCAAATCAGATCAATGTATCCAAAAAGATGACACAAACATCATCCGGCGACCTATAATGCTTCAAGCGATGTCCATTTGCCGTAAAAATGTCTCCATCCTTGTCAATGAGCTCAAAACTCCCCCCTCCTAAGGCTCGATGAATCATGAACGGTCCCATCCACTTTGACTTCAACTTGCCTATAAAAAGCTTTAAACGAGAGTTAAAAAGTAATACCTCATCTCCTTGCTTGAACTCCTTATACGAGATCTTCGAATCATGCCACCTTTTAATCCTTTCCTTGTAGATCTCTGAATTCTTGTACGCACAACTCCGAAACTCATCCAAAAGATTGATGTGAGTAATCCTCAACTCCTTCACATCCTTGAGAGTCAAGTTCAAGCTTCGCAAAACCCAAAACTCTTTGTGTTGAATCTCTACAGGTAAGTGGCACGGCTTTCCATAGACAATCTGATACGATGACATATCTAACACTGTCTTGTACGCGGTTCGGAACCCCCATACGACATCATCGAGCTTCAAAGCCCAATCCTTTCTATTGGTTCCGACCACCTTCTCCAAAATCTGTTTGACTTGACGGTTAGAGACCTCTGCTTGCCCATTCGCTTGAGGATGATAGGGTGTAGTGACCCTATGCTTAACACCATACCCTTTAAGCACCTTCTCAAGAAATTTATTTACGAAATGCGTACCTCCATCACTAACAAGTGCTATAGGGACTCCAAAACGGGCAAAGATATGCTTCTTCAAGAAAGATATAACAGTTTTCGAATCATTTAAGCGAGTAGGAATCGCTTCCACCCACTTAGAAACATAATCCACCGCAAGTAGAATGTAGAGAAATCCATTAGATGGGGGAAAAGGCCCCATAAAATCGATACCCCACACATCAAAAATCTCGACTACTATGCTTGGCTGAAGCGGCATCTCGTCTCTCCTACCGATGTTCCCCATGTGTTGACATCTATCGCAAGACGCCACATAGGTCTCACAATCCTTGAATAAGGTAGGCCAATAAAGAGCGGACTGAAGTACCTTGACTGCTATCTTTTGAGCGCCGAAGTACCACTCGTTAGGTTGTGCATGGCAAAACTCGAGAACACTCTCCATCTCCATCTCGGGCACACACCTACGGATGATAGAATCCGTGCAAATTTTGTACACAAACGGATCATACCATATGAAAGTCTCAACATCTCTCTTAAATTTATGAACTTAGTCGCATTTCTAGTGAAATGTCAAGAGTAAGTGTACTCTATCGCTGTTGTATACGCGTGACCAAGTGCAAAATTTATAGTATTGTCGTCCCAAGGGAAAAGGTAAACTCAAGTTGTATCCGGATTTTCCATTGATTTATGTTTTGTAAGGATGATCAAGATAAGGTTTTGATTTAAGAACTATGATTACTCTATCAATTAACTAATGAACTAGACAAACAACTAATTATAACAAATATCAATCAAATCAAGTAGCAAGATGAGATGGAATGGATGAAGTGTATCTAAAAAGAGAGCAAGGCTAGCAACATCATGGTCAAGGTCTTATGTAGACTTCACACTTACTCAAGCATTGATGACTTTCAAGTTATGAAACTAAGGGCAATCACAATTGTACCCCTAACCCCTATGGCCAAGGTGATTAGGTTCTCAACTCTTTTACAAGTTTAAATCTCCTAAGATTGTCTTACTCTCAATTCCCTCATGGGTACTATGATCATAAGTTGGTTTCCCTCACTAGTTCATCACTAATGTTCTATCATGAGGTTCTAAGCACTTGGAGGGAATGACTTTCCTCCCCTCATACTAACCAAGTCACCTAATACAATCAATGATTCAATTAAACTACCACACATAATATTGGAATGGTCATCCTAACACTATGCATAGAGAATTTAACCACACACATCATGCATCAAATGAGAATAAGCATTCATGATAGAAAGTAATCATAACAATCAATTCATCAAGCTTTAATAGTGCAAAAATCTACATATTTCCTAACCAATCATATTGCTAGCCTCACTTGAGGACTAGCCACAAATATTCATTGCAAATTGGCTACAATCCAATACAAGCTCCATATGAGCAATAAAATGAAGAAAGTAGCAAAATAAAAGAGATTGAGCTTCCCCTTGAAGGTAGACTCCTTCTTCCTTGATCATGCCAAATTCTTCAAACAAATCTGATTTTCTCTTCTTAGATGATGGAATGAATGGATGTATGGATGGATTTATGAAGATCAAGGTGAATTGATGGATTTAGATGGTGTAGATGGCTTGTAGATCTAGTGTGTGAGGAAATGTGGTGTGGATTGTGTGTAACTGCTCTCAATCTGATATAATCTGTCTCTCTCCCTCTAATTTCGCACAAATCATGGTTTTATATCACTTATGGACCTTCTAGAAGCTTCCGGAAATTTCTGAAAATTACACAGGATTTTGCACCTACACGGCCCGTGCTGCAGTACACGGCCCGTGTAGGGCACACCTACTTCGGCGTTTTGTGCGTGCTTCCGGACACGGCTCGAGCTGCAATACACGGCCTTGATCATGGCCGTGTAGCACGTTCTGACGACAATACACGGCTTCTTCTTACAGGGCCGAGCTCCGCACACGGGGCGTGCAGCAGCACACGGCCCGTGCACCGGCGCACGGCCAAATCCCTGGGCGAGCAGCGTGCTCTGATGACATTACACGGCCAGCTGCTACAGGGCCGTGTTCCGCGCACGGCCCGTGCAGCTGCCTGGCCTATTCTTCGTCTCCCTTTCGCTCCCGACTCCGTTTTTGTCTGTTCCATGACCTGTTTTACACATATTCAAGCTCATTTACACAATTCTATAAGTTCGTACCACTTTCCTCAAAACAACAATAACTCCACCAAACTTAACACAAATACGGATAAAAACATCCGAAAATACACACATAAAGACACTAAAACCTAGGTGAAAATGACGACAATCAACCCCCCAAACTTAAAGTGTTGTTCGTCCTCGAACAACTAAAAATGATAAACAAGAGGAGAAATTTTCACCTAGAGAACATCTAACGAACATAAACCACAACGCATCACAAGTAATAAGGACTTCAAAATCAAGTTAAGTATCCCTACATAATCAAACTTATAACATGAAAGATTAACGAGTTCAATCTCAAGCATGACAAAAGAGTAATCAAATCCCTTTCAATCCAAGCCTTTCATAGGATATCAAATTCACTCAACACTCTTTGAAGTAAGGTTTTGATCAATACTCATCAACCGGTTAAAATCGACTCACCATAGGCTTGCTCATGGACTATGTTCACAAGCCACCTTAGTTTCAATAAGTGATCAAAAAGGTCTTTATCTTTGGATGTAATGTTTAGACTCTTTGGTAAGGTAGGAAACTTTGGATAATAGTGACTTTTCAAGTGTGGTTGATCGAAGAGATGATTCCTTTCTTCAACGTCCTCACTTTCATGCTTCCTTTCTTTTCTACTTTAATCACAAGCACTAAGCATCATCATTCCTTGGATTTCTTGAGCTTCTTTTTTTTTTTTTAAATGGCATACTTTTTGTCTTTGATTTTTGTATTCCTTGAGCATATTTTTCTATTTTGCTCCTTTTTCACTTTTGTTGAAGTTGCACTTGCTTTTATATTGAGCTCTTTCATCCTTTTTCTTGACTCACCTTTCTTTCCATATACATTTGCACATTTTTCCACATCTTCCCTTTTGTAAACCATCATCATCCTCAATTACCCACACATAGGTTATATATATAAGGTTTAAATGGGTTTTCAAGGCTTGTAATGTGCTTATATCACAAGAAATAGGCTTAAAGGTTCAAAGTGGCTTACTAGGGATAATGTTTTAGGTAAGGAAATTTTATGGCTATGACTTTATTCAACAAGGATGGCCTAAGATCATTTCACAAATTTCAACCATTCGGGCTTCGTTCCTATAGTCCAAGAGCAAGTTCTAGTTTGTCTAAGTTCAACCGGTCCTCTCTTCAATAATTAACCATGGAGGCACGGTTGAGGCTCAACTCTCACAAGCTTTTGCTTGGACCAAAAGAAACTCAATTAACCTTCATACTTCTCAAAATTGAACAAATTATGTAATCCATGTCACAATTTTAACAAGTAGAAACCATTAACTTGCTTGCCATCACCTATCACAAACAATGCATCATAGCTCATATTCAAAAACATTACTCAACTCCTTCCCAAAACATACCACCAAAACCACACCTATACAAGAATTAAAATAACAACAAACATCACCTACTAATCAAGGGACCAACAAACAATACAAACATATAACATGCATAAATCAAATCATCCATCAAAAGAAAATAAAGCACATCAACTCAAACCCATAACGATAAAGATCAATCTCCCATCGCATCCAAACAACAAAAAAAAACTGAAAATAGCAAAAAAACTGAAAATAAAATCCCAAAGTAAAACCTCCCAAAAACCAACAATTTAAGTACAATCCAATCAAATTCTAACAAATCAAATCAAATGTCTAAGCAATAATACTTCCAAAATTCTAAATAATAGCTAGATGAATGGACAAAAGTGCCAAGCACTCAAAATACTCCCTCATTGTTCCGGAGGCGGAGGAGGTGGACGATAGGTGTTCCATGGAATGTAGGCTCGAGGGTTCGCAGGAAACTGGAAGTTGAACATCATGGTCATCATCTCCTCCATGTTGTTGGAGTGCACCCTTGATTGTTCTTCATAGTACTCCCTCCTTCGTTGTCCAGCTCTCAACTCTTCAATGTGTCTTCCATGCTCTTGCTGGACTTCGCGAATCTCCCTGATCTGAGTCCCATATGTCTGCTGCACATGCCTCATGTCACGTACCTCATCCATCATATAGTTCCACCTTTCATCTCCTTGGCCCGGTGCAACTGGTGGCGGTGCCTCTTCCTCAAATAGTGGTGGATCAGGGCCTTGCTCCTCAAACTCAATCTGCTCCGGTTGCTCTCCTTGCTCATCACCCTCCATGGGCACTTGCTCGGCCCTCAAATTGGCTAGCTCTTCATTTTCTTCAACTCTAACCTGCCTCAGAACCTGTTCCATTTCATCCCTGTTTCTTCTATAAAATGCCTTGACAACTCTGGAATGGTTCACACTTCCCATAGCCAAATTTGCAAGCCTTCTCCTTGTATAAACTGTAGTGAGCTCCGGCATTGGCAACGGAAATGGAGCTCCCTTCTCCTGCCTTAAACAGTATTGATTTCCTACCATGGTCAAAAATTCCATCCTCATCAGTTGTGAGTAATTCAACCCTTCACTAACCATACGATTCTCCATCCCTGCGAAGTTAACTCCCATTCCTTGAGCTATCATTGTAATCATCCCTCCTAGCATTAACCCTTGAGAACTCTGCCTCTTTGCAACTCTCTCCGCATGTTGCACAAAATGTGCTGCAACATTAAGCGGTAACTCTTTATACATACAATACATTATGTAGAGCTGCTTTTCTCCAACGGAGCCTCCTTCAAACCTTCCCAATATAGTGTTGGAGACGATCTTCTCTAAGTACCTCATTACAGGATTCCGGATGGCCGTCCCCTTTGAAGCACTAGGGATGTACCCTGCTCTCTCAGTTCCATCATTCACAAGGCTTGACCACCATTCCTGTTGGTTGAAAGTTCCTCCGGCATAAAAGCTCCGATGGAATTCGCATGGCGGGCACCCAAAACACTCATTCAAAAATGCCAATGGAACTTTTTCCCTCAACACATTATCTAGCTGAAAAGTCACCCACAGTGGATACCCATTCCTATCTTTCTTCACTTGTAAAGTGCTCATGAATTCCGCAGTGAGATGATAGTAGGTTGGAGGCCTCTTATCGAAGAAAGCTTCCATCTGAGAGAAGCGAAATAACTTCCTCAGATCTTCCTCTATACCTAGTCCCCTCATCGTCTCCGTGTCTTGGAAACGAGTAGCCTTGATCTTCGGAGCTAGAACTTGCCAGCGAAGCACAAACTTTCCCCAATAATCCTCGAACTCAACTCCAAATTCTTGTGGATGAATTCCTTCAATAACCAACTGGGCATCCAAGTTAGATAACTCCTCAGGGTCGGTTATCACAATGAAATCCTCGGTCCTAGGGCGAACTCTCCTCTCAGCCATCTACAATATACAAACAATATACAACTTATCAAATATATTCACACTTAACAACTTATCACCATTCATCACAACTATCAAAAATTATAACCAATTTCTACTCATGATCACACATATGAATCCTCACTTCAATTATCTTAAAATGCTATTCACATTTGACCATCAATTTCCAACGAATTCCTCTCTTAAACATTTCATCGAACACTTGGTATGCACAAAATTTAAACATCCTCTCAACATACAATTTGCATATCCTCATGCCCAAATCCTCAATATCTAAAGTTAATCTCTTACAAATAAACATCATACTCATGTAATTCATCAATTGGCACAACACAATTATTCACACTCATAATTCTCACACAATTCCCAAATTATTCCTCATGAACCCTATTTCAACTTTTTCAAAATAAAAAAAAATTCCACAGTTCATAATGACACACATGCGTGAATATCATCAATCAAGCATGAAAACATCATAAAAATAAAGCCCATATATCAATTCAATCAATTCATATCAAAATGTTCAAGTTAGGGTTCAAGAATTTCATACCTTTCACCAATTGGATGTGGAGATGTGAATTTGGTGTGAACACTTACAATCTCTACTCACACTCTTTCAACACTAACCTTGGTGGAGTTTCGTGTGCTTGAATCGTGTGAATTGGGTGAAGGGGTGCGTATGGAATGTGTACGGAGCAGCCCTTTTAAAAAAACTGGAACAAGCCCTGCACGGCCCGTGTTACGCAGCACGGCCTCAAGTGAGGCCGTGCAGCGTGTTCTGATCCCATTACACGGCCACCTGTTACAGGGCCGTGTGCGGAACACGGCCCATGTACCGTTTCTCCTGCACGGCTCGAGCTGCGTAACTCGGCCATCATCCTGGCCGTGTAGCATATTCTGAGCTCGCTACACGGCTAACTGCTACAGGGCCGTGCACGGCGCACGGCCCGTGTAGCAGTTTGCCCTGTTCTCCATTTTTCTTGCTTCACTCCATCCTTGCCCTGTTTTTCACTCTTCACATACCCTATTCATGCTTAAACACTACTCAATGTTATCCATGCTACACTCATAATCAAGAATGGATCGAAATGTACTCAAAACACCACCAAACACACCAAAACTATCCTAACTCATGAGAAACATATTCAAAATTGTTCAAAAATGACCATTTTGCAAAGATGATATATATACACAAGATAACACAATCAATTGAACAAAGTATAGATCACACCACACACTCTCCCCCCAAACTTAAATCGAAACACGTTATGAATTAAGTTTGCAAAAGTGGTGAGACATACCTTATTCGTTTTCTCAATGCTCTTCATGAACTTCTCCACCTCTTATGCCTACTTTAAGCTCCAATTGATCAAGTGTGACCACCACGCAACCTCCCCCCAAACTTAAATTAACACAAGTGTTAAAATTTAAGTTTGTAAAGAGTGGTGAGGCATACAATCATCATTCCACCTTTAGCATCCGTGTCTTTTCTCTTATGCGTTTCTCATGAACTTAACCACCTTCATACCAAATCTACAAGAAAACTAAAAAAAAATCTACACTAAACCACTACTCAAAAGAAGTTTAAGAAGAGAGAGTAACCACATACACCCTCTCCTTTTGAGAAGGAGATAGGTAATGCTTCACTCTATGACCATTTACCAAAAATTCATTATTTGGGCCCTTTAACCTCAATGTATGTCCATTCAACACTTCAAGCACTTCATAGGGTCCCATCCATTTTGATTTAAGCTTTCCGGGAAACAACTTGAGCCTCGAATTGAATACAAGCACTTTATCCCCGAGAGCAAACGTCTTCTCCTTGACCTTAGCATCATTCCATCTCTTCATATTTTCCTTATGGATAATTGAGTTTTCAAATGCTCTTCCTCTAAACTCCTCCAACTCAACTAACTTCAACAACCTTGCTTGACCACTTTCCCCCTCGTCCATATTAAGACGTTTGATAGCCCATAATGCACGGTGTTCAAGCTCCACGGGGAGATGACAAGCTTTACCATAGACCAATTGATACGGTGAGACACCAAGAATGGTCTTAAAAGCCGTCCGATAAGCCCATAAAGCGTCGTCAAGCTTGTCCGACCAATCCTTTCTCCCTCCATTGATGGTCTTCTCCAAAACTAACTTGATTTGGCGGTTTGAGACCTCCGCCAAACCATTTGCTTGAGGGTGGTAAGGTGTAGCCACTCGATGTTTCACTCCATATCTTTTCAACAAACTCTCCATCAACTTGTTTACAAAGTGTGATCCTCCATCACTCACTAAAGCCCGTGGAACTCCAAACCTAGCAAAAATGTTCTTTTTCAAAAACCTTTGCACAATCAAAGCATCATTCGTCTTCGTGGGGATTGCCTCCACCCACTTGGACACATAATCCACAGCTAGCAAGATGTACACATATCCTTTAGACGAGGGAAATGGTCCCATAAAATCAATCCCCCATACATCAAAAATTTCTACATCAATCCTTAAGGTCATGGGCATTTCATCTCTCTTGCCTATTCCCCCTATCCTTTGGCATCTATCACACTTTGCAACAAACTTCTTTGCATCCTTAAACAATGTTGGCCAATAGAAGCCCGATTGTAAAACCTTAGCCCCCGTCTTTTGATGAGCAAAGTGACCTCCACACAAAGACGAGTGACAAAGTTCAAGAATCCCCATAACTTCTTCTTCCGCTACACATCTCCTTATTACTCCATCATTGCAAATTTTAAACAAATACGGCTCATCCCAAAAATACTTCTTAACTTCCACATGAAACCTCTTTTCTTTGTACTCATTAAGCAACGTGGGCTTGATTCCACACACAAAGAAATTGACGTAATCGGCGTACCAAGGCGGCACATTCACCATGCGAGTACTCACTTGCTTGACCTCTAGTAGTAAAATGTCCTCATCCGGGAACTCATCCCCAATGGGCTTCAAATCTTCATTTGCACCTCCATTTTCTAACCTAGACAAATGGTCCGCAATCACATTCTCCACGCCCTTTTTATCCTTGATGACCACATCAAATTCCTGCAAAAGCAACACCCAACGAATTAAACGAGGTTTAGCATCTTTCTTACTCATGAGGTATTTTATAGCCGCGTGATCCGTGTAGACAATCGTTTGTGTTCCAACCAAGTATGGTCGAAACTTCTTAAAAGCATACACTACGGCTAAAAATTCCTTCTCCGTTGTGGTGTAGTTAATTTGGCACGAATTCAATGTCTTTGAGGCGTAATAGATTGCTCTAAACTTCTTCTCTCTCATTTGCCCCAACACCACTCCAATGGATTGATCGCTAGCATCACAATGAAGTTCAAATGGTAAACTCCAATCCGGGGTAACGAGGATCGGAGATGAAGTGAGAGCATCCTTAAGCACCTGAAATGACACACAACACTCATCATCAAAGTTAAATGGACAATCTTTTTCAAGCAATTTACAAAGGGGTTTAGCAATTTTGGAAAAATCCTTAATGAAGCGTCTATAAAAGCCCGCATGTCCTAAGAACGATCTCACTCCCTTCTCACTAGTAGGAGGGGGTAGACGTTCTATGGCTATTACTTTAGCTCTATCCACTTTTAACCCATTCTTTGAAATATGATGTCCCAAGACTATCCCATCGGTCACCATAAAGTGGCATTTTTCCCAATTTAGCACAAGACTCGACTCTTCACACCTCTGCAACACAATCGTGAGATTAGTTAAGGAAATATCATAAGAAGATCCATACACGGAAAAATCGTCCATAAACACCTCCATAATATTTTCAATTAAACCATCAAAGATTGCCATCATACAACGCTGAAAAGTGGCAGGGGCATTACATAGACCAAATGGCATCATTCTAAATGCAAATGTACCATAGGGACATGTGAACGTTGTCTTCTCTTGATCTTCCGGTGCAATCAATATTTGATTGTACCCGGAATAACCATCAAGAAAACAATAATACTCATGCCCCGCAAGACGATCCAACATTTGATCTATGAATGGCAATGGGAAATGATCTTTACGAGTATTCTCATTCAACTTACGATAATCAACACATACTCTCCAACCCGTGATAGTTCTAGTGGCAATTGTTTCATTTGTATCGGATCTAACAATTGTCATACCACCTTTCTTTGCCACTACATGTAGAGGACTTACATATTGACTATCACTAATTGGAAAGATTATTCCCGCATCAAGCCATTTTAACACCTCTTTCCTTACCACTTCTTGCATTATAGGATTTAATCTACGTTGGTTTTGCACGCAAGACTTTTCATCATCAATCAAATGGATCTTATGCATGCACATAGATGGACTAATACCTTTCAAATCTTTAATGCTCCAACCAATAGATGACTTATGATCTCTTAAGACTCTTAGCAATTTTTCTACTTCTAAATCATTAAGGGAAGAGGATACAATTACCGGATACGTTTCATCTTTTTCCAAGTAAGTATACTTTAAGTGATCCGGCAATGGTTTCAACTCTACCTTCTTCTTCTCTTGCACTTCCAAAAATGGCTTTTCATCAAGTTTCTCCACCTTTACCTCCTTTGCTTCCTCTTTTGTGAGTGCCCTACAAGCATTTAAACTATGCAATTCGTCAATTATTTCATCATTTTTTACACCAAAAGAAGATTTAGCTTTTATAGATTCAAGAGAATAAGAGTGGCTTATGATGATTTCCAAAGGGTCCTTGGAGTGAAGGTGATACATATGCTCTTCAACCATGTCGTCAATAACCTCCACTCTTCCACATTCCTCCCTAGGATACCTCATAGCCTCACTTAAAGAAAATATGACTTCATCCTCATTCACCCTCAAAGTTAGCTCCCCTTTCTCCACATCTATCAATGCTTTCCCGGTGGCAAGAAACGGACGTCCAAGTATCAATGGGATACTATCATCTTCAGCTATATCTAGTACCACAAAATCAACGGGGAACACAAACTTGCCAACTTTGATCAAAACATCTTTCACTATTCCCTTGGGATGTGTCAACGACCGATCTGCTAATTGAAGTGTAACCAACGTCGGTTTGACCTCACCAATACCCAACTCTTTGAAGATTGATAAGGGCATTAAGTTAATGCTTACCCCTAGATCATATAAAGCTTTGTAGTTCCTTTGCTCTCCCATCTCACAAGGAATAGTGAAACTCCCCGGATCTTTCAATTTAGGGGGAAGTTTCTTTTGCAAGATTGCACTACATTCCTCCGTAAGGTTCACCGTTTCGAACTCTCCCAAGCTTCTTTTCTTTGACAAGATATCCTTCAAAAATTTGGCGTAGTTGGGCATTTGAAGTAAGACCTCCGCAAAAGGCATATTCACATGTATCTTCTTCAACATTTCAACAAACTTGGCAAATTTCTCTTCTAATCCCTTTTTCAAGCATCTTTGTGGAAACGGGATTGCCATGGGCAACTTAGGAATCCCCCATTCATCCCTTTCAAACTTTTCCTCTCTCTCTTTCCGTTTTGCTTCTCTACATCTTTCCCATTTCTTTGGAGACTTTACTTTTTCTTCTTCAAGTGTAGGGGTACTTTCACCTTTTTCAACAATATCAACTTCTTTCTCTTTCCCTTCTTCACCCAAACTTTCCATAGGCTCAAGTTCACAATCCACCTCCTCTACTTCCGTTGGCATTGAAGGCCCTTCGTATTTTGTTCCACTACGAAGTTCAATCACCTTACATTGCTCCTTCGGATTAGTAATGGTTGTAGATGGAAACTTCCCTTGGTGATGAACATTACCCCTTTCACTTGCCATTTGACTAATGTGAGTCTCAATTGCTTTGAATCGATTCTCATTTACCTCATCTCTTTGCTTCACATATTCAAACTTTCTCTCATTCTCTTGTTTCTCTTGCTTCATAAACTCAAACATCTTTGTCATTTTATCCTCCAATGTAGACAATGTAGACTTTCCTTCATCATTTGGAGCCTTCTCCCCCGGATGAATGCCCGGTGGCAATGTGAGTGCATTACTTTGATTCCCATACGACAAATTCTCATATCTCCGGGGTTGATTGAAATTCCCTTGAAAATTACCTTGCCCCCAACCTCCTTGCCTTTGTGGATATCCTCCTCCATTATTCCCAAAATTCCCACCGTAATTTCCTTGGAAGTTCCTTCCTTGCATGAAGGCAACTTCCTCAAGTGTCATCTCCGATGGGCTCCAAGAATTAGAGGACATACCTTGTTGAGGTATAGAGGTAGGCATTTGACAACTTTGAGAAGATTGACCCATACTTGGTGTAGATACACCTTGTTGAAAATTAGGAAACACTTGTTGATTCATCAAATGTATTGACATCACATGCGGAGGATTAGCTAGCATTTGTTGATTCACCATTGGTGTAGATGTTGGAGTCACTTGCATACTAGCATTCATCCTTTTTAGTATCTCCGTGATTGCCTTGTCGGTTACATCTTCATTAGGCACCTCCACCTTTTTCACTTGTTGCAAGCACACTTCTTCCATCTTAGCAATCTTCTCTTTTTCATATAAGCCCGCAACTCTATCCATGGCCCATTGTCCCGTATTCAATGCTATTTCTTCACATATGGCAATTGCTCTTTCCGGAGTTTGCCCCAAAATCGAACCTCCCGATGAAGCATCAACAAGCATCCTTTCACTTCCATTCAAACCGGCATAGAAAAATCCTACTTGTTGATCTTCGGGGAATCCGTGTTGTGGACATTTCCTTAGCATTTCTTTGAATCGGTCCCAAGCCTCACTAAAAGTTTCAAGAGGCATTTGCTTAAACTGCAATATTTGACCTTTGAGATGCAACATCTTCGATGGTGGGAAATACTTGCTCAAGAATCTTTGTGCCAACTCTCTCCATGTGTTGTAGGATCCCGGTGGTAAAGTATGATACCAAGCCTTAGCTCTATCTCGTAATGAAAACGAGAAGAGCTTCAATTTAATAACATCCTCACTTACCCCATTTATCTTGACCGTGTTTGCTAACTCCGTAAATTGGGCTAAGTGAGCATTTGGATCCTCCATAGTACCACCACCAAATTGGTTTGCTTGCACCATGTTGATCAATCCCGTCTTGATCTCAAAATGATTAACATTCACCGGTGGTCCCACAACATAGTTTCCATATTGCGGTTGGAAGTGATCTCGGATGTTCATTCCCACTCCATTATTCCCATTTTTACGAGGTTGATTTTGCACCATCGGAGGATCATTCCTTGCTTCTTGTTGTACCAACAAGTTTTGAATAATAGCTTGCAATTGTTGGTTTTGCAAGTGCATTTGTTGAGCATAAACTTGTGGCACATATTCTTGATTACCAAAACCTCCTCTAGCATTATCACCACCTTGAAAATTTCTCAAATTACCTTCTTCATCAACCATATTTGCATTATCCCTTACTTCTTCCATATTTTCTTCCGTTGGTTCCAACACTCCTCTTCTTTGTCTTCTTAAGGTAGCTTCTAATTCCAAATTCAAAGGTTCAATAGATTGAGACCTTGAACGAGTTTGCATGTACCTACAAGAATTCCAAAATTAGCTCTCCAAGTAACCAAGACAAGTAAACAACTATACAAATGAAAGAAATATCCTTATCAAGACTAATCAACTCCAAACTCGTTACAACCACAAGTTTAACATTTCCCCGGCAAGCGGCGCCATGAACTTAGTCGCATTTCTAGTGAAATGTCAAGAGTAAGTGTACTCTATCGCTGTTGTATACGCGTGACCAAGTGCAAAATTTATAGTATTGTCGTCCCAAGGAAAAAGGTAAACTCAAGTTGTATCCGGATTTTCCATTGATTTATGTTTTGTAAGGATGATCAAGATAAGGTTTTGATTTAAGAACTATGATTACTCTATCAATTAACTAATGAACTAGACAAACAACTAATTATAACAAATATCAATCAAATCAAGTAGCAAGATGAGATGGAATGGATGAAGTGTATCTAAAAAGAGAGCAAGGCTAGCAACATCATGGTCAAGGTCTTATGTAGACTTCACACTTACTCAAGCATTGATGACTTTCAAGTTATGAAACTAAGGGCAATCACAATTGTACCTCTAACCCCTATGGCCAAGGTGATTAGGTTCTCAACTCTTTTACAAGTTTAAATCTCCTAAGATTGTCTTACTCTCAATTCCCTCATGGGTACTATGATCATAAGTTGGTTCCCCTCACTAGTTCATCACTAATGTTCTATCATGAGGTTCTAAGCACTTGGAGGGAATGACTTTCCTCCCCTCATACTAACCAAGTCACCTAATACAATCAATGATTCAATTAAACTACCACACATAATATTGGAATGGCCATCCTAACACTATGCATAGAGAATTTAACCACACACATCATGCATCAAATGAGAATAAGCATTCATGATAGAAAGTAATCATAACAATCAATTCATCAAGCTTTAATAGTGCAAAAATCTACATATTTCCTAACCAATCATATTGCTAGCCTCACTTGAGGACTAGCCACAAATATTCATTGCAAATTGGCTACAATCCAATACAAGCTCCATATGAGCAATAAAATGAAGAAAGTAGCAAAATAAAAGAGATTGAGCTTCCCTTGAAGGTAGACTCCTTCTTCCTTGATCATGCCAAATTCTTCAAACAAATCTGATTTTCTCTTCTTAGATGATGGAATGAATGGATGTATGGATGGATTTATGAAGATCAAGGTGAATTGATGGATTTAGATGGTGTAGATGGCTTGTAGATCTAGTGTGTGAGGAAATGTGGTGTGGATTGTGTGTAACTGCTCTCAATCTGATATAATCTGTCTCTCTCCCTCTAATTTCGCACAAATCATGGTTTTATATCACTTATGGACCTTCTAGAAGCTTCCGGAAATTTCTGAAAATTACACAGGATTTTGCACCTACACGGCCCGTGCTGCAGTACACGGCCCGTGTAGGGCACACCTACTTCGGCATTTTGTGCGTGCTTCCGGACACGGCTCGAGCTGCAATACACGGCCTTGATCATGGCCGTGTAGCACGTTCTGACGACAATACACGGCTTCTTCTTACAGGGCCGAGCTCCGCACACGGGGCGTGCAGCAGCACACGGCCCGTGCACCGGCGCACGACCAAATCCCTGGGCGAGCAGCGTGCTCTGATGACATTACACGGCCAGCTGCTACAGGGCCGTGTTCCGCGCACGGCCCGTGCAGTTGCCTGGCCTATTCTTCGTCTCCCTTTCGTTCCCGACTCCATTTTTGTCCGTTCCATGACCTGTTTTACACATATTCAAGCTCATTTACACAATTTTATAAGTTCGTACCACTTTCCTCAAAACAACAATAACTCCACCAAACTTAACACAAATACGGATAAAAACATCCGAAAATACACACATAAAGACACTAAAACCTAGGTGAAAATGACGACAATCAATTTAGCAAGTTGATATCGGTTGAGATCCCTTGGAATTTCTCCCACAGCAATATAATTAACATAATCCGTATACCATGGATCAACTCCCTACGCAGCAACCACACATGCTCGCTCAGCCCCTTCAACAAACACGGCCATGATCTTTTCATCCGGGAACATTTTCTCAATATACTCGAAAGAATTATCGCAATGTTCCCTAGTCTCCAACCTCGAAAGATGATCCGCTAGCACATTATCAGAACCTTTCTTATCCCGGATCTCCATGTCAAACTCTTGAAGTAGAAGAATCCACCTTATGATCCTAGGCTTCGTCTCCTTCTTTTCCATCAAGTACCGAATCGCAGAATGATCCGTGTACACAATAGTCTTCATGCCAACCAAATACTGACGAAACTTATCGAATGCGTACACAACCGCCAAAAACTCCTTTTTAGTCACCGTGTAATTTTTTTGTGCCGCATCGAAAGTCTTACTTGCGTAGTAAATGGCGCAAAACTTCTTTTCCTTCAGCTGCCCAAGCACCACTTCAAGTGCTACATCACTTGCATCACACAACGGTTGAGTCCAATCCGGTGTGATCAAGATAGGTGCAGAAATAAGCGCCTCCTTCAAAACTTGAAAAGCTGTTAGACAATCATCATCAAACACAAAAGGAACATCCTTTTCAACTAAGTGAGATAAGGTCTTAGAGTATTTTGAGAAGTCTTTTATAAATCTCCTGTAAAAACCAGCGTGTCCAAGGAAGGACCGCACTCCTCTTTCATTGGTCGGTGGTGGAAGCTTCTCAATCGCCACCACTTTAGCACGATCTACCTACAACCCTTTAGCCGAGACATGATGCCCAAGAACAATCCCATCCTTCACCATGAAGTGGCACTTCTCCCAATTCAAGACAAGATTAGTCACTTGGCATCTCTTCAAAACAGTAGCTAGGTTAGACAAACAAATATCAAAGGAGGAACCAAAAATAGAAAAATCATCCATGAACACCTCCATGATCTTCTCTATCAACCCATCGAATATTGCCATCATGCATCTCTGAAAAGTAGCAGGCGCATTATATAACCCAAATGGCATTTTCCGAAAAGCAAAGGTCCCGTAGGGGCAAGTAAAAGTGGTATTTTCTTGATCCTCGGGGGCAATCATGATTTGGTTGTACCCCGAGTATCCATCCAAGAAACAATAAAACTCATACCCTGCAAGACGATCTAACATTTGATCCATGAAAGGAAGAGGAAAATGATCCTTACACGTGTTCTCATTCAACTTCCTATAATCTACACATGTACGCCATCCCGTAGGAATTCTTGTGGCTATCGCTTCTCCATCCTCAGCTTTTACTACAGTCATACCCCCCTTTTTAGCAACTACATGCAATGGACTCACATGGGGACTATCACTAATAGGATATATGATTCCAGCATCCAACCACGTAAGGATTTGCTTCCTAATCACCTCTTGAATCGCGGGATTAACCCTCCACTGATTCTGAACACTTGCCTTCGCCTCGTCCAACAATCTTATCCTATGCATACAATACGAAGGACTAATTCCTTTCAAATCCTCAAGAGACCAACCAATCGCAAATTTATACTTCCTAAGAACATTCAATAACTCCTCAAGTTGATCATCATCAAGAGAAGAAGATACAATTACCGGATATTTTTCATTGTCGCCAAGAAAGGCGTACTTCAAGTGTTCCGACAAAAGTTTCAACTCCTTCTTCCTCACCTCCATCGGAGGGCTCTCGTTATCCAAAGGCAAGTACTTCCTAGTCCACTTGAATTCTTCCACCTTAGTTCTTCCCGATTCAAACCTGTCATCACCCAAAGCAAGTAAGTTTTCAAGAAATTCAATACATACCTCGTTGGAGAGTCCGTCGAGCTCCGTAGTGGGATAAGTAAGAGATTCCATCAAACATGTCTCAAGAGGATCTTTTGACAGGATCAGAGACATGTCCTCCTTCACAATCTCCTCCACCACGTCAATACTATGACACTGCGACTCCATGGGCATCTTCATTGCTTTGTCTAAGTTGAAAAGAACTTCTTCTTTGTCCATCCGCAATCTAAGCTCTCCTTTCTGAACATCAATCATAGCTCCAGCAGTAGCAAGGAAAGGTCTCCCCAAAATTAAAGGGATATTATCCTTGTCTTCTTCCATCTCTAGCACAAGAAAGTCCACAGGAAAGACTAGCTTCTCCACTTTGACGAGAACGTCTTCAATTATACCTTTTGGAAACGTCAATTGGAGAACCACTGTTGTAGGGGTCAACTCCCCCAAACCAAGCCTCTGAAAGATGGACAAAAGCATCAAATTGATGCTTGCCCCTAGATCGCACAAAGCTCGTCGTGCCGGCCCCTTTTTGATTTCACATAGAATAGTGAAGCTCCCCGGATCCTTCATCTTTTGCGGCAGCTTCCTTTGGATGATTGAGCTGCAATTCTCAGATAAATTCACCGTTTCAATTCCGGTTATCCTTTAGAAATCAGGCATAGTACGGCATCTCCATGATAGCCTCTGAGAAAGGAATGCTCAAGCTTATTTTGTTCATTATCTCTGAAAACTTCTTGAACTTCTCTTCCAATTCCTTCTTCACAAGCTTGGAAGGAAACGGCGGAGGTATCTTTGTTTTGGGAATCCCCCATTCATCACGATCAACCTTCTCCGCTTTCTCCTTTTTGGCTCTCAAACGCTTGGCTCTCTCCCACTTTTTCTCAGCTATTATCTCAGTACTTTGTTCATTCCGAACCACTGGAGTAGCATCAACATCATCGAGAGTGTTCGGAGTGGAAACAGATAATTTCTGGTGGGGTTCGACCAGGGTTCGACCTGTGGAACAGGTCGAACCATGTACGTACTGGTCGAACCTTGCTTCTGGACAACGGCTCTCTTTTTGAATTTGAGGTTCGACCTGGGTTCGACCTGTGAAACAGGTCGAACCATGGGTACCTAGGTCGAACCGGCCTACTATACTCCTTCCGCCATCCGGTTCGACCAAGGTTTGACCTGTTTGATAGGTCGAACCATGACCGTTGTGGTCGAACTGTTGCTGTGACAAAACAGAGTGCTCCAAGTGGTGCGGTTCGACCTGGGTTCGACCTGTTGGATAGGTCGAACCAAGATTGGTTTGGTCGAACCGGTGTTCTGGAAAAATAGAGTGCTCCGAGTTGTGGGGTTCGACCATGGTTCGACCTGTGGGACAAGTCGAACCATCTGTAGTTTGGTCGAACCGATGCTGCAGTCTCTCCTGATCGTGTCCAGTGTGTTGGTTCGACCTTCCCTGTATGGTTCGACCTTCAATGTTAGTCGAACCATGTTCGAACCTCGCCCTAGAAATGTCCAAATTTGATTCTAGCCTCATAGGTCCCTCGTACTGTGTTCCCGACCTTAATGTGATGGCATTGCAGGACCTTGGATTCTCAATACTTTGAGACGGGAACTTTCCCTTCTCAAGAGTTTGAGTGAGCTTGTTAACACTTCCTGTCATCTCCCCCATCAACAATGTAAGGTCCTTCACCTGCTTAGATAATACTTCATGGTTTGCATCGATTTTCTTTTCAAGTTTGGCCTCAAGGCAGTTAACTCTTTCATCATTCTTGGCCATATACCTGTTCACAGTATCCTCAAGACCCAGTTTCCCTTCTTCCACCTTAGCACCCGGTTCAACACCCATCGAAGGTTGAATCGCATTATTCGGATTGCTCCATGAGAACTCCAGCCTCCTAGGTTGTTGATAACCACCCTGGGGACCACGATTATTAAAGTTTCCTTGATAGTTCCCTTGGTAGTTCCGGTTTCCTTGGTCTGGATACCTAGTCCCTTGAATACTTTGACCCATGGCATAGTGTGCCTCTTCCAACTCCTCTTGGATTGGTCACTCATTCTTCAACTCCTGCTGCATGATTGGTACGCACTGAGATAATTCGATGATTTGCTTCTGTTGGGATTCAAGTAGCTTGTTGATATTGGACAAGCTAGAGACGATCTCATCCTCTCTACTTATTTTAACCATTGCTTGTTCAACCTTAGCTACCTTACCAAGGACATAAGTACCTCTAACTCTATCAGTTGGCCAATCCCTCGAATTCATCGAAATATCTTCAAACAACTTCTCGGCCTCTACGGATGACTTTGTAAGCAATGCTCCATTAAAAGAAGCATCCAATAACACTCGTGAATCACAGTCCAATCCGTTGTAGAATATACTGATATATTGAGCTTTAGATAGCCCCTGTTGAGGACACTTCCTAAGCATGTCCTTGAATCTATCCCATGCTTCATGAAATTTTTCTCCTCCACCCATAGCGAATTGGTTAATGTCTTGCTTCATCTTAAACACCTTTGAAGGTGGCATATACCTCTCCAAGAACCTTAACTTCATTTGCTCCCAAGTGGTGCACTCAGTTGCTTTGATAGTGTCATACCAATCTCTCGCCTTCTCAGTAAGCGAGAATTTGAACAAAAGGATCTTCCTTGCATCTTCATGTTCTCCTGCGTCTTTTTGAGTGCTTGCATAGCCCAAGAACTTGTTCAGATGCTGCTGCGGATCCTCGAAAGAACCTCCTGAAAAGGAGTTCCTTTCTATCATGCTAATAAGAGCGGGATGAAGATCGAACGCTGAATTAGTTCCCCTTGCTCCTAGAAGCCCAAAATTTCCAGCCCCATTGTTTCTGAAAACCTCTCGGATGGCTAGATTATCCGGATTCGCTGCCATGTTGACTGTCCTTACTCCCGAATTAACTTCAGTTGTAGCTTCAATCGTCTGCGAAATCTGCTCGTCAACTTCAACTCCAAAATTCAGAGCTTCAGTTGGATCAATAGTCTTTGCCTTGCTCTTCTTCTTCTTCTTCTTTCTTGACGATGCTCCGATTTCAGGATTATAGGGTTCAAGTTCACCTTTCTTTGATCTCGTGAGCATGCACCTAAAAAGAACTAGAATTAAAACAACAAAACAAGAAAAATAGCCCTAACAAACTAGAAATAACAAAAAGATATTTTAAGCCGTCCCCGGCAATGGCGCCAAAAACTTGATGAGCGTTTTCTCAACACACAATTAATCCCCAAGTATGAAGGATATCAATTATAGTTTCGAAGGTGACCAAGTTAAATATCGAATTCACGGGACGGATAAATATCAATTTAATTACGTTCTAATAGATTATGACTATTTTGGAAATAAACAGTTGGTTTATAAACTAAGTGAAAATTAAAATAGCTAATAAATAACAAGAACAAGTAAATAATAGTTGCGATCAAATAAGATAATAGGTAGTTCGTCAGGCCATCCAATTTCATTCATTAATTCGTACTTTCGTGTGTCGATGTCCGACTCTGCCTTGTGGTTTATGGACGCATCGCTAGACCATGCGAATCTATTCTATAGACACAAATAGATAAGCTTTTGACACGTGTGAGTATCCTCAGAGCAAGACATATACTTCTTTCTAGGTACTATCATAATCAATTATTTCCCGTGCACTTAGTACTCTAACCTGATTTGATCTCCCTTTTTAGGTACTATAAAGTTATACTCTTTATCCTACTTGTTAACCCGAATTCAATTCAATTAACGAATATTCATATAAGATAGTTCTAATAAGACTTCGGAATCCCTTCACTTAGAATTATAACAATAAACCCTGCTCATTAGTGAACGCACTCAACCAATAACCATGTTATGCATTCAGACTCTACACAACGATTATTGATGCACAAAACAACTATGAGTATGGATTAAAAACGTGCAATCTTATATAAACTAAACCACAAGTACTGTTGTACGGAGTATACACACGAAATACAAATTAACTCATGAAACCTTCATAACCCTAGAACTACCGAAGTGGCTCTAGCCCATGATTGATCTAGGAACAATCATGGTTAGATGGACTGATCTTAGCTACACCTCTGTCACCACCCTCCGGATGGATCACCAATCTCTTCTCTTCACTCCTCTTATGATTCTCGCGTCGTCGTCGTGATTGGACTTGATTGGACTTGATTCTTGACTGCGTGAGCCTCCTTTTATACTTGTAATCACGTCTCCAGGGCTTGGAATGGGCTTTTCAAGTGATCCCACGCGTTTTGGCCTCGAAAATCCGGATAAGGTAAGTTTCTGCGTTTTGGTTCGACCTCGTCAACAGGTCGAACCACTGGCCAACAGGTCGAACTCCTGGTCGAACCCTGCTACTGGACACATTCTGCACTTGGTTCGACCTCTTGTACATGTCAAACCACTCCCTCACAGGTCGAACCCAGGTCGAACCACGCTACTGGACAATTTTCGCTCCTGGTTCGACCAACTGTCTGGTCGAACCCCCCTCGTCGTGGTCGAACCCATCTTCTCGCGAACTGGTTCGACCATGGTTCGACCTGATCAAACAGGTCGAACCCCTTGAGTCGTGATCGAACCCCTTTTCTGCTGTTTCGCAATGCTGGTTCGACCTGTAGGAGAGGTCGAACCCTCCTCCAACCAGGTCGAACCCTACTCTTTCCTTGGCGGTTCGCGTGGTTCCAACTTTGTCTCTTCGATTCTTGGCACTTCCACTCCGTTTTTGCTATGAAAACCACTCAAATAGCTCCACTAACACCTGATTCATGCTAATTCACAATATATATAGGTTTTTCACCTATTTCCACCTCAAAACTCTCCAAAACTAGCACAAAACATGATGCCAAACTTGTGAATTTACACACTCATCAGTGATTTAATTAGATCATTAGAATTTTGAACCAGGTGGGCTAGTCCATTTGGCCACCGGACTTCTCACACAAGTGAGTGACCCTGGTTCGATTCCCACTGGGAACGAATAGGAGGGAGTTATAAGGAGGCTTGGAGAATAAGGGTGTATGAAAACTTGGTAAACTAACTAGTAACTATAATGGGAACGAATAGGAGGGAGTTATAAGGATGCTTGGAGAATAAGGGTGTATGTAAACTTGGTAAACTAACTAGTAATTATAATAACAACTAACTTTGTCCGATAAAAAAAATTATTAGAATTTTGAAAAGGTGCAGGTGTAGGTGGACCCTCCCACTAAAATTTTCCCAACAAACAAAATGGCTTCTCCCAATCAAACTAACATCTCTATATTTACTTCACTTTAGGCCCACTTTATATCTACGTCTTTTTAACCTTTTTTTGGACCTAATCAATTACACTCTACGTCCATTAATTTTACTATTTAGAAAAGTCTAAATTTAACATGTTAAAATATAATTATTATGAAGTATAATTAAAATGTGTTCATTGACAGTTAAAAGTATGTTTTTTAAATTATAATATAATATATAATATATTGAAATATAATTCAGTGTGATAATATCATTAATTAAAAATAATTTTAAGTTTTAATAAACATACTTTACTTATATATAATAATTATATTTTAATAATTTGTGAGTCTGCATCATACTAGATGACATGTATAACAATCTCACAAGAGAATTCCTCTTAATACTATTAGTATTTTTTAGGTAAATTAAAAATCTTTCTTCTTAAAAAATAGAGCTCGTATTTTTGTGTGTCGTAATTTTGTGGTTTCATATTATGAAAAGTTATTTTTATTAGGTATATAAAATTGGATAAATGAGAGATATTTTTATAATTTAATAATAAAAAGTGTGTAATTGTCTGTGAGTTAATAAAATGTGCTATAAAGCAGGTGATATTTTGGTATTATATCTTGGAGTTGTGGAAATGTTTATATAGTGTAGGCTATTAAATCTAGAAGTATGCATAAATTTTTTAGTGAAAAAAAAAATGAAAACCATGTAGAATTTTGAGACTTAGGAAGAAATATATATATATATATATATATATATATATATATATATATATATATATATATATATATATATATATATATATATATATATATATATATATATATATATATATATATTATAAATTTTAATTCGAATGGATAACATAGTTTTTAATATTTTAGAACTTTTAAGAGTATATGTTAAATGATCTTCTCATATAAAAGGTTAAGCTGGTAGTGAGAGAAATCGTTTACTACTTAATTAAATCATTCTAACACGCCCCCTCACATGTAGGCGAGGTTAATTTTTGCCTCAAACTTTGCATGTGGAGTTTTCTCACAAATGGGTGGCGGTGAGGTATGCAGGCGGGGTTAAGTTTTGCCTCAAGCCTTGCATGTGAAATTATCTCATAAATAATGGCGGTGAGGTTCGAACCCGGGACCTTTGCTAAGCCGTGGTGGCTCTAATATTATGTTAAATGATCAACTCATCTAAAAGTTTAAGCTGATAGATGATGTGGTCATTTAACATGGTATCAGAGTACCATTACCAATAATAACACAATCTGAACTT
Source organism: Pogostemon cablin (assembly GCA_023678885.1). Lineage (NCBI taxonomy): Eukaryota > Viridiplantae > Streptophyta > Magnoliopsida > Lamiales > Lamiaceae > Pogostemon > Pogostemon cablin. The sequence continues at coordinate 35,608,373 of CM042965.1, forward strand.
ATATATGGGATTGAAAAATCCAATGAAGCCATGTTTGACGTCATATGAGCAGATGGCCCAATATCCAAATACCAAGTTGAAGTAGATATTGAATCAATTTGATTACCAACTAAGAAAGCATCTGCAAGATTTGTTACAATAGCATTTATTTTCTACTAAGTACTGAATTTGGCAGAGAAGAGAGTAGAAGGGAGAAGAAAATAAAAAGATTTGAAGTAGAGTTTAGGTATCGTATGTTAGGCTGATACCATGATAGGATGAAATAAAGATTTTATTGAATGAAAAATTATTATTAAAATGGGTATTTATATACAAAATTAAGATATCTAACCAAATCTTCTATCATAATATACAATTGACTAAATTTCTATAGTTAAGGCAGAGAAGAGAGTAGAAGGGAGAAGAAAATAAAAAGATTTGAAGTAGAGTTTAGGTATCGTATGTTAGGCTGATACCATGATAGGATGAAATAAAGATTCAATACCATGATGAAATAAAGATTTTATTGAATGAAAAATTATTATTAAAATGGGGTATTTATATACAAAATTAAGATATCTAACCAAATCTTCTATCATAATATACAATTGACTAAATCTCTATAGTTAAGGTAAATATTGAACATTATCTCTTACTATTATCTCCCTCAAGCGAGATATGGGGTTAGTCGAAGCTTGCTTCTGAAGAACTCGAATAGTGGCCGAGGAAAACTCTTAGTAAAAATATCAGCAAATTGGAGCTCGAATGAAACAAACTGCGTGATAAGTTTTATAGATGACACCAATTCACGAATGAAATGTAGGGGTGTGCGAATTGGGAATCGGTACGGATTTTTAAAAAATTCGTATCGAAATTTGGATCGGTTTTTTTAAAAAAAATAATTCGATATTGAATTCATAAAGAAAAAATCCGATATTGAATCCGTACCGAAATTCAGTTCGGTTCGGAATGGATTTTTGGGAAAATGGATTTTGATGGTGCGGAGCGAATCGAAGATAATATTATTTTTTTTAATAAAAGGTAATAATACTTTAAAAATAAGAAAATACTTCTGTAATACCACTTCACAATTCACATTAAGAGTTTCATGAGACATATAAGAAGAGATAATATTTGAATAAAAAGTTATACTCGAATTGATGAAAAGTGAGAATGGTGCATTGCATTATTTCATAAACAATTCATATTATAAATAAAGAATTATAAACTTTTAATGAAAAGTGATAATATATTTAATAAAAAATGGTAATTACTTAAAAAAATGTAAAATAGTCTTACATAACACGACCTTATGTGTTGCCCTAAATAATAATAGTACTAAAATAAAGAAAATTAATAATTTTAGATTTTTTTAAAACATTTAACTTTAAATTTAAGGTGTATTTCAATTAAAGTCTATCTAATATTAATATTTTAGACATAAATATGGATTATCATTTAATTTTTGCATTTTATCTTCATTAAATAAATATAAAATGTAATAATTATTTATTAAATTTACGATTGAATTTAAACTTTGGAGATATCATTTACTTTATTCATTATATTCTCTGAAATAATACTTTGAACACATTATTTTATTTATTTCTTTTTTTTAGAAACTTATTTTAGTTTATGAAATAGTATATATTTTCTAATATACACTAATAAATAAATATTTAGAGCATTAGATATATTTTTAAATTATTATTTGGTAGTATATTATAAATAATTTTAATTTATTAATTATGATTACATTATAATTAGTAGAGTAAAATTAATTAATTCATGACATATAAAGTATAAACTATAAATAATAAGATAAATATATTATATATAATTTTAATGCATAATTTAAATTTGGTTTTTCGGTATGGTTCGGTTCGGTATGGTTCGGTCCGGTTATATCCAATATTCGGTACGGGAAAGCGAGAAATATCCAAGTTCGTACCAAATAAAAAATCGGTTCGGTTCGATTCGAAAAAAGTCAAAAAGTTAATGATTTTTTCGGTTCGGGATTAATTCGGTGCGGTTTCGGTACGATTTTGGTTAAATTCAATATCTGTGCACACCCCTAATGAAATGATAGTCAATATCGATGTGATTAGCTTGCTTATGTGCAACTGAATTTTGACTAAAAAAAATGGTGCTATTGTTGTCACATAACAAAGCAGGAGAGCGTGAAGATGATACTCGAAGCTCCTTGAGTAGATGCGTAATAGAAACCATTTTGAAGCAGTATTAGCAAGAGCTCTATACTCAGACTCAGAGCTGGAACGTGAGGCAGTAGGTTGCTTCCTAGCACTCCAAGATACAAGATTTCCACCAAGATAAATGCAGTAATCATAGGTGGATCGTCGTGTCTCTCGACACCTAGCCCAATCAGCATCAAAATAACCCACCAAAGAAAGGGTTGAACAAGAAGAAAAAGAAAGCCCATAATCTAGATACTCTTGACATATCTAAGAATCCTCTTCACAACCTGAAAATGCTCGATTGTTGGTTGATTCAGAAATTGACTCACCTGATTTACAGCAAAGCAAATATCATCTTGAGTTACAGTAAGATGCTATAGAGCACCAATAAGAGATCTGTATAAGGTAGGATCATCAAATGGTGTGCCTGTAGAAGCAAGTTGAAAACCCATCGCTAAAGGAGTGGAAACAGGCTTAGCATCCTCAAGATCAGCCCGCTCAAAATATCTCTAGCATACTTGGCCTGATTTAGAAAAAGACCTTGTGAAGTATAAGTGACCTCAAGGCCCAAATACTATCCAAAATTTTCTCATATCCTCGATAGCAAATTCTCGTTGCAAACGTGAAATAAAGGAGGTGATGAGATCCTGAGAATTTCCTATAAGGATAAAATCATCAACATACACAAGAAGATACAACATAGAGGATCCGTGAATGAAAATAAACAGAGAAGGGTCAGATTTACTGCATAGAAAACCAATACTAAGTAGAAAGTCACTGAGCCTTTGGAACCATGCCCGATGAGCCTATTTTAATCCATATAAAACCTTCTTAAGACAGTATTATAAAAGTTTAACCTTGTAGTGAGGGGAATCGTTTAATACTTAATCAAACTACTATAACAGTATTCAATTTATTTATTTTTTTTATAAAACCTACTTATAAAAAAATATCATCTTCATAATGAACCCACGATATAACAAAATAGTACCTTAATCTCAAACATATTTAATTTAATTATACTATCTTTGTTTTAGAATTAACTAAAAATAAAAGTACTAGAAAATATAGTTTTTTGATGTAATAAATAAATAAATTATAAATAAAGATTGCATGAGAATCTTATACTCATAAGAAACGAACTAAAATTTTGAAACCAAGAAAGAGAGGCTTGTTTGAGGCCATATAATGCCTTCTTCAAACACAAACACGATTTGGTAATAGTGGATCAATGTAACCAAGTTGTTGAGACATATAAATGGGTTTGGTTAAAATTCCATGTAGAAAAGTATTTTTTATATTTGATTGGCGAAGAGACCATTTGTTCGTGATTGTCAGAGCAAGAACAATGCGGATTGTAATGCCTTAATTACTAGACTAAAGATATGAGAGTAATCAAAATCAAGAATTTGAGTGTGACCCTAACCCACTAACTGTGCCTTATGGTAATCAATAGTTCCGACAAATAAAAACTTCGTACAGAACACCCATTTGAAGCCAACGATCTTCGTGTTCGTTGGCTTAAGCACAAGATTCCAAGTGTTGAGGTGAAGAACTTTTATTTCTTCATCCGTAGCTGCGATCCAATATGGATAGTAGATTTAAAATTCTTTGGCTCTTTAGTGGCCATCAAAGTTGGCAATATGCCCTGGCTTGAAGACGCACACCTTTGAACGAGTTGTCATAGAGTAGATTGGTTGGGCTTGAATTTCTTATATAGGTGGCAAAACATGGTGCATGAGCTTTCTGTTGGGATAACAGATCATCATTCATTCATAATTAAAAGACAAATAAAGAAGAGCATAAAAAATACAATACAAGAATTTGCATGGAAAACTCCAAAATTGAAGAAAAACCACGAATCGAAAAAATACCACTATGTGAATTTTTTTTATAATCACACAGAATTTCTCTCTCGCGACCCCAATCCCTACATCATTACAAATATTTAACTAATCACACCTTTCTCCCAACTCTCACAACCGTGTATAAAAGAAAGGAATTTAAAAGAATCAAATAAAAAAATTAACGTGTACTTAGCACTGAATATCAAGACCAAGAGTCTCCTTAAATAGTAGGATCCATCTTATTTTACTTTTTATTAGAGGTGGAACAAAAGAAATTCATTCTTTTATGTATCTGTGGATTTTCCATATTACGTTCATTCAAGTTTTACATCAACATATTAATACATAGAATTATTTAAGTGCAGCATTAATTATTTTACACCTAATAACTATTTATATAATTAAAAATATAAACACATTATATTACATGTGGATAATCTTCTCCTCACCCATACCTATTTAGCGTGGGTCCATTTTTCACGAGTCTTAACTAAAAATGTCGCTACTGTCGTCTATTTTTTCAAACTAGCAAAATTAATTATTGTTAAAATTTCTCATTTTAGTTCGTATTGTAAACAGGCGTTTTTCGGGACCCCCCCTTCTCTCTAATACTGTATAAATCATTCTACGACCCCTCCCCCCTTCTCTCTAATACTACATAAATCATTTTACGAGGAGGTTTTTATCTAAAATCTTATCATTTTGACAATGTCTCTTGTGAGATAATAATTATTTAAGATGATCACTTTAATAATTATTATATAAGTAAAATAATTTGATTAAAGAATGAGAATAATGAATTAAAATATATTTTAAAGTGTTATAATATGATTTACTACAAATTGAGTATACATTAATTACCAATAAGTTTACTTTATCTGTATAAAATGATACTTTAACAATGAATCGACTCGTCTCACAATCTAACTCACACATACACGTTTTACAAGAGATATGATATTTTAATGTGTAGAGGGTAGTTGTATTAATGTTGAGTGTATGGTTATGTATAGTGGATTGAGTTTAATAATATTAATTAGAGACACTCTCTTGTGAGACGGTTGTGAGACTGGTCGATCCATCACTAAAGTATGCTTATTGTATAGATAAAATATGCTTATTTGTAGTTAAAGTATGCTAATAATAAATCATATTATAACACGCTAAAATTATATTTTAATGCGTAATCAAATATACTTTAACAATCATTAAGCATATTTTATCTATACAATAAGCATACTTTAGTCTATTATATTTTTTTGCCACATCAATTTAAAAAAAAAATATTTTATAATGGAACGAACCAAAATGGTAAATAAATACTTATGAAGTGAACGGAGGGAATATGTATATCAGAAGAGATCAATTTAAAATTAAAGTATATTGAAAAGATATTGTTGAGCCTCGTTTTACTTAATAGAAATCTTAAGTTGAAATTGAGACTGAGGGTAATTAGATCACTTTTATATGTCTCATGGAACTTATTTTTATACTATACTAATAATTTCAAAACATTCCAACGTTTTATCTATGTGCCCTCCCATCTCATACCACCCTTCACGTTTCTTGTTCCATGGTTTTTAAAGAAATTTGTTTTATTAAATAATTTTATTAACTTTTGAAATATGTAAGTATTTTTAGGCAATAAATTAAATGTAAAATAATATTATAAGTGTAAGCTAAGATGAAATGACATATTTGAAATTAAATATTTTTTTAGATTATTAAATAAAATATTATTTTCTTTTATGATGTGTGAAGAATTTTGTAGACAAATAGATAAAAAAAAGTGTGAAAATTTTACACTTTATTTATTAAATAAAAAATATACGTAAAACGCAGTAAAAAACCAAAATTTGATCAAACTAAATGTACCATAATTTTAAGAAGTAACGAGCAACAGAGCCCATATTGAAAAAAAAAAAAGATTGGCTAATTATAGATAGTAGGGTGCACCAACTTTAAAAAAACGTATACAAATATAAACAAAAACATATACAATTATGAACAAAAATGTATATAATTTAATTATTAATTTTTTAAATGAAAAATTGAGTGTAAAAATATATAAAATTATTAGAAAACATGTATACAAAATTGAATAGCATATATACAAAATAGAATAACAAGTTATACACATATGGATGCACCCTTGCACCCGGGTGCACCTAATATCAACTCTAAAAATTTTATCCTACATAAAAGAGCATTGTTTAAAATGCCTAATTTGACTAAAATAGATTGTTAACTTGATTAAAATAAATAACTCAATTTTATATATATATATATATATATATATATATATATATATATATATATATATATATATTACTCTATTAATTTTTTATAATTTAATTGTATATATTTTAATTTAAATGTCTATATTTATTATTCAATTAAAGTTTTTAAATCAAACTAAAAATTAAATTAAAGATATTTATGTTAAATGACTAACCCATCTAAAAGTTTAAGTTTATAGCGAGAAAAATCGTTTAATATTTAATCAATTCACTCTAACATATGAGGAGTTAATTTTTGTCTCAAGTCTTGCATGTGGAATTTTTTTATAAATAGGTGGCGATGAGGTTGACCTTTTTTTTATTAATGAGTGGCAATGAGGTGGACCTTTACTAGGACTTGACTTGATACCATGTTAAATGACCACCTTATCTAAAAGTTTAAATTAATAGAGGGAGTGGTTCAATTTAATACGTAATCAACTCACTCAATCATTTACATTTAAAGAATTTCAACAATATTCACCGAATATTGAATTAATGATTGACATTGTCCATAGTGATATTCTTTATTGCCCCAAATATAAGAATAACTCTTTTATTATTCGAAATGACGGATTTAACCTTCACTTAAAAATAATTTTTTGTAAAATATGAAAATATTGAAATAAATTCGTGTCAAATAATGCATTCGTTTAAAAAAATCATGTCAAATAATGCATCGTGTAAAAATTATTGTCAAATAATGAGTTGAGTTTTATTTTTTATTTTTTATTTTTAACACGAATTGTGTAAACATTTACACGAATAGGTAACACGAATGTGAGTTTCAACACGAACTGAAATAACATCAGTCAACATGAATTGAGTTGTAAATGGTAACACGAATTGAGAAAGGCAACTCACATTATACTATACTTTTTTTTTAACACGAGTTGAGTTAACATTTTATATGAAATGGTTAACACAAATTTGTGTAAAAAATTCGAGTAATGTTTCTAATGATCTTTCAAGTAAAAATTATTTTACTCGGACACTTTACTTAAATATTCGAGTAAAGAATATTTTGGTCAATTTGAATATAAAAAATTATAGTGTTAAATTTAGATTAATAAAAAAATATGTAAAGTATGGTAATTTTTTTTCCCCAATATGGGTATTAAATAAAAATGTTAAATTCATTGGGTATTATTTTTAGGCAAAACCTCCTGCGCCCCTGGGACACGGGGGCGCACAGCCATGTTCCTATTTGAACACAACTCTTTCTTTTTATATTTTATTTAAACTGTGAGAGTGATTAGAGGATCATCCGTAATTGTGATGATCAGGGAATTGAATTTATACAATTGTGATGATACAATATATCCGTAATTTACGAAAATGAAATCAAAGAAGAAAATTACATACACTAATACAAACACTACATACAACGAATGTAGACAATACTAATCGGGAATAGATTTGGTCAACTATTCCCCCTAATACCCCCCGTCAAGCGCTGCGTGGGATGTAAGCAAACGCAAAGCTTGGAACGCAAGAACTCGAAAGCCGGACTAGGTAAACCCTTTGTAAAAATATCTGCAAGCTGAAGATGAGAGGGAACATACTGAGTGTGCAACTTTCCTGAGGAAACCAACTCACGAATGAAATGACAATCAATATCAATGTGTTTCGCGCGTTTATGCGCAACTGGGTTTTGACTTAGGAAAATGGCACTCTTGTTGTCACAGAGAAGCGTAGTAGGAGTGTCAGGCAACTGATGAAGCTCTCTAAGTAAATTACATAACCAAATGATTTCTGAACTAGCATTCGCCATCGCCCTCTACTCAGACTCACAGCTCGAACGGGCGACAGTAGGTTGTTTCTTAGCACTCCAAGAGACCAAGTTACCATCCAGAAAGATGGAGTAACCATAAGTCGAGCGTCGAGTTTCAACACATCTTGCCCAATCTGCTTCAGAATAACCAACAATCGACCTCTCTGAACGACATGTAAAGTTGAGACCATAATGAAGGGTGCCCTTCACATACCGAAGAATACGCTTTACAGCATGAAAATGATCGTCAGTTGGAGAATGAAGATACTGACTAACTGTGCTCACAGCAAAGGACAGATCTGGCCTGGTAATAGTCAGATACTGAAGCGCCCCAACTAGAGATCGATAGAAAGTAGGATCCCCAAATGAGGAACCCGCACTCTGTAGAGAAGAACCGGCAGCCAGAGGGGTGGAGACGGGCTTGCAGTCTAGCATAGCAGCACGCTCCAAGATATCGTGAGCATATTTCGCCTGCCCAACGAAAATGCCACTGGAAGTGTAAGAAACCTCAAGCCCCAAGAAGTAGTTCAGTGATCCCAGATCTTTAATGGCGAACTCAGCACGAGTGCGAGCAATTAATTGCTGAAGAAGCTGCTGATCATTTCCTGTAAGGATGATATCATCCACGTACAGGAGGAGGTATAAAAGAGAGGATCCCTTTTCAAACAAAACAAAGAGGAGTCTGACTGAGTTTGTCTGAAGCTCAAATCCAATAGGTAGGAGCTGAACCTCTGAAACCAAGCCAAAGGGGCCTGTCTGAGTCCATACAGAGCCTTCTTGAGCCGACACACAAGATTCAGCTTGCGGGGATCAACAAATCCAGGTGGCTGAGCCATGTAGACAGGTTTCGTCAAGATCCCATTTAGGAAGGCATTTTTAATATCCAGCTGATGCAGAGGCCACCGATGATGAACAGCCAAGGTTAAAATGATTCTCACAGTAGCCGCCTTGACAACTGGACTGAAGGTATGATGGAAGTCCGAGCCCGGAATCTGAGTGAAGCCCTGAGCAACAAGGCCAGCCTTATGACATTCAACGGATCCATCTGCACGGAATTTAGTACGGAACACCCACTTAGAGCCCACAATGTTGGTGTTAGGTGGAGGAGGTACTAAATCCCAAGTCTGATTATGCATTAAAGCATCAATCTCCTCTTCCATTGCAGCCAACCAGTGCGGAAATTTAGATGCGAACTTGAAAACGCGAGGCTCAGAAGCACTAGACAAGGATGAAAGTAAAGCAGTGAAAGCAAGATCAACCGGGTATTTGGGCTTAAAAATTCCATCCTTGGAACGTGTAACCATTCGATGGGTGGGAATACGTGGCGCAGGTGGCGCTGGCGGCCGAGGAGGCGTGGGGATACGCTGCACAGGTGAGGCCGGCGGTACAGGCTGTGGAGGTTCTGTTCGAACTAAGGGTTGCCCTGCAGGCGCAGACACTGTATTCGGAGGAGCTTCATCAATTGGTTCAGTGTCAAGATGAAGATGAGGCGAAGTGGGCGTGCCGATCACCCCATCGCATGAAGAAACTGGATCCAAGAAGACAGATATCGGTAAATCAGGTGCTAATTGAGCAGTGCTGCCAGAGAAAGGAAAAACACATTCATCGAACTGTGCATGCCTGGTTATATAAATGCGTGCGGAAGAAGGATCGAAGCACCGAAAACCCTTGTAAGTACTACTGTAACCAAGAAAGATGCATGGGCGACTGCGAGGAGATAGCTTGTTTGCAACATAGTCCCGAAGAAAGGGAAAAACCCTGCACCCGAAGGGTTTAAAGAGACCATAATCTGGCACACTGTGAAATAATAATTCAAACGGAGATTTACTGTCCAAGATAGGAGACGGCAGCCTGTTAATAATGTAGACGGTAGTGGCAAAGGCATCAAACAACAGAGCAGCAGGGCCAGAAGCATGAAATAGCATAGAAAGACCTATCTCAGTGATATGCCGATGTTTGCGCTCAGCTCTACCATTCTGTTGCGGAGTGTAAGGGCAAGATAATCGATGGAGAATTCCATGGTGATTAAAGAACTCATTTACTCATTTGTTAACAAATTCAGTGCCGCCATCAGATTGGAAATTTTTAATAGAGCGAGAGAACTGATTACACACAAAGGTGTGAAATCGAACAAGTACATCATAAAAATCAGACTTCGCACGTAGGGGATAAAGCCATGAAAAACGTGAGAAATCATCAACAAATACAGCATAATACCGATACCCTTCAGAAGAAACAACGGGAGCTGGGCCCCACAAATCACAGTGAACTAAATCAAGAACAAGCGAAGCACGTTTTTTATTGATAACAAAAGGTAATTTCTTACTCTTAGCCATCTGGCAAGAAGAGCAGACAGTGGGGTTCGGTAATAAAGAAGTAACAGATAAATGTCCCATTTTATTCAACAAAGAAATAACAGCAGGAGAAACATGTCCTAGACGCAAGTGCCACAGATCAAAACTTGCATGTAAATCTTTCTTTCGAAGAGCAGCAACAAGAGCTGAGCTCCCTTCGTCCAAAACATATAGACCATTCTTACACTTTCCCCGAGACAGAACTGCCTTGGTCAACAGATTCTGAACAATGAAGGACTTATCAGAAAATAACACATCAACATCATAATCGGCAGTCAGTTTGCTGATAGATAACAAATTTTTTGTGAGGTTGGGCACCACCAAAATATCCAATAAGTCAAGTTGAGGCAAAATATGACGCGTACCAACATGCGAAATATTCAAAGAGCTACCATTACCAACAGTGACAGAGTTATTACCAGAATAGGGCTCAAACGAGTCCAATTGAGTGTTGGATGGAGTCATATGTGCCAAAGCTCCGGAATCAACATACCAATCCGAAGAGGGAGAAGACACATTGCAAGTAGCGTGAAACGCTTGAGCAAGGTCAGCAGTGTTGTGAGGCGAAGCAGCCCTGGAGCGTGCATCATTTTGAAGCTGCAAGAAACGGGGACACTTGTCAGCATAGTGCTCCCCCCGACAAAGCTGGCAACGGGGCGTAAACTGGAGCCTACCCCCGCGGTTGGGACCAGTACCACGGCCACCACGCTGCTGGGCAGAAGAGGGGAGCCCGCCACCCCGTGCATGCTGCGGAGCAGAGGACCACGAGCGATCAGCAGCATCGCCGGCGGCCACAAAGGCAGCAGCTGGAGCCGAGACAGCCTGGCGATCCATGGCGTGGCTCATCAAATCGAATTGGACTGCTTGGTGGAGAAGGTCACGGAATAACGGCATCGGATGCATCGCCATACGTGTGTCGGCAAAGTTGGCGAAGGAGTGTCCGAGACCTCTCAAGAACCAGTGACTTTTGTCACCCTCGTCAACCGGTTTCTGGATAGCCGAAAGTTGATCGCACAGGAGTTTGAACTTGCGGACATACTCCTCCACCGACTGATCATCGCGGCGGAGAGAGAGCAGTTGCTCGCGAAGCTGGTTGGCCCGCGAGGTGGACGCGTTGGCAAAGGCCGCCTCTAGGGCTTGCCAGGCAGAACGAGCGGAGACGCAATCAATAACTTCCGCCATGGCCTCCGGTTCGAGAGTGGCGTACAACACGCCGAGAAGCTTCTGATCACGGAGAAACCAAGGCATGTAGGCAGGATTGGGGCAGACTTGCCCGTCGTCGGCAGTGATGGTCTTTGACGGAGGCAGAGAAGAGCCATCGATGAGGTCTGCCATTTCAAAGGTTGTGGCCATGGAGAGAAATTGTCTCTTCCACATCAGAAAGGTGGAAGTAGAAAGCTTAATTTGGACGAGGTTAATCATCGCCGTTGTCGGAGAAGAAGCCATGAGAGGAAGATGAGAAGAGAGGAAGAAGGTGACGGCGGTATAGCGGCCGGAAAAGAAGGAAGAGGGTTAGCAGAAGGAGAAAGAGGAAAGCAAGGGTTTTCAGAACCCCGCTGATACCATGTGAGAGTGATTAGAGGATCATCCGTAATTGTGATGATCAGGGAATTGAATTTATACAATTGTGATGATACAATATATCCGTAATTTACGGAAATAAAATCAAAGAAGAAAATTACATACACTAATACAAACACTACATACAACGAATGTAGACAATACTAATCGGGAATAGATTTGGTCAACTATTCCCCTAATATAAACCTATATATTATTAAGGGATTTAAATCGCAAAGGGACACGAAAATGGTAAATACGCCCTATATATTGGGGCATAGAGCCTCACTCTTATTTTTAACCCTAATTTTAAACATATCTATGTAGCATTAAAAAACATGGTAGAGTTCAATTCATTTATAGTGCTGTAATGGGGTCCACATGGCATAACCTATTTAAAGTCTACGGTACGGAAAATGTAGGGCTGGAACCAGCCCAGCCGAAGACCAGCTGCTAGCTCAAGATTCCGAGCCGATAAAAGATCGAAGCCGGCTTAGTGGACCCCATCTTAACTGTACTTATGCTAACCTACATCTCTCGTTTATAAGTGAGCCTTCGTATCACGATTTCATAAGTGATAAGTTATCTACTTATCTTCTTCTCAGTGTTGCCCATTCCCATAAAAAAATCAATACTAGCGAGGTCGTAGATTAAATTATTTTTCTATTTTTTCAACGATAGAGTAGAGAGAGAAACCGCCTCTCGTGTTTGTTTGTCTACACGCGCGCACGCACAAACACACGCATCTGTGTGTGTATATATATAAGGAGCACAAATTTACATCATCGATTTAGCTGTGTGTATGTATGTGTGTAATCTAGAGAGAGAATGTAACCCCCATTTTTCACCTCGTTCCTCTGCATCACTGGATCTCTGAGGACTGAGCTCGTCTTCTCCGTTTCTCTCTGCGTGTATGTACATGTGTATGTATATTCGGGTGCGGTGTGTGTGCTTTTTTCCTTACATTTTGTGGAATCTTTACTTTCTTTACTTTAAAGGACTGTTTTTCCATTTCTATTTCGATATTTATTTTCTTCTCAAGCTTTGTTTTTAACTCCACTTTTCCTCACCGATACATGAAACGGGCTTCGTTGGTTACCCTTTTTCTGCATCTGGGATTCTATTTAAAGCTGATTTCATTTAATTGATCCCTTCAATTAACCTCGGATTTCTCAAATTTTGGGAACTCTCATACGCGAATTTGTCGGTGCATGCTCAAACCCTTGAGTTGATCTCGCAGGAAAATTATAGATTTAGTCTTCAGTCTTTAATTAATATCGTCTTAATGATCTGGGTCTCTGGTGTTCTTCTTCTTCTTAATTTTTTTTTCATATTTTTGCAATTATGTTTTGGGTGTTTTTGTTCTTGTTTCTGGGATTGTTCAATCTTGCATTATTTCAATTAAGTTTTTGAGGATTGTGTTAGGCAATGGTTGAAATAGGGGGATTGTTCATAATTAAAATAAGGGCTACTTTTTAGCTGGCTCTTTCATTTATTGTTTTTAGCTTTGGTTAATTTATTTTTCTTCTGGTTTTTTGCAGATCTGTTAGTGTACTAGCTTTTGAACAGTTTCTCAAGGACCGAAGAAGTATTGGTAAAATGTCTTCTCTTAGTAGAGAACTTGTCTTTCTTATCTTGCAATTCCTGGATGAAGAAAAGTTCAAAGAGACTGTGCACAAGTAGGTTAATTTATAAATAATTCATGTTTACAACAGTTGTTTTCATATGTATCACTATCTCTTGTCTATTCTGGTGGTTATGCAATTAGTGCATCCTTAAAACATGTGACATTTTTGGTAATAGGCTGGAGCAAGAATCTGGCTTCTTCTTTAACATGAAGTATTTTGAAGATGAAGTGCACAATGGGAACTGGGAGGATGTTGAAAAATACCTCTCTGGTTTCACGAAAGTGGACGACAATCGCTATTCAATGAAGATATTTTTTGAAATTAGGAAGCAGAAGTACCTGGAAGCATTGGATAAGTGAGATTCTAGGTTCTTTATTTGGAATCTGAATTTGCTCATAAAGTTCAGTGTGTGGATTTTAACTTGAACTCTGTTCCGTGTAGGCATGATCGTTCCAAAGCTGTTGACATTCTTGTAAAGGATCTAAAAGTGTTTTCATCTTTTAATGAAGAGCTATTTAAGGAGATAACTCAGCTGTTGACATTGGAGAATTTCAGGTATATGTGAATTCATTGCTTATCTACTATCATTCTAAAAGTAATTGAGCATGCTTGAAAGTTGAGTTGTTGTTTAGGGAGAATGAACAGCTCTCGAAGTATGGAGATACAAAATCTGCACGAGCCATTATGCTAGTTGAACTGAAGAAGCTTATTGAGGCAAATCCATTGTTCCGAGACAAGCTACAGTTCCCGAACCTTAAGAATTCAAGGCTCCGAACTCTCATTAATCAAAGGTCGACTTAATAGATACCATAATTAATTTTGCCATATTGCATTGTTTATGTCAACTGGTGAGAATGTGATGCTTGTTTTGTTAGTGCTCTTGAGAAAATATAGCATATTCTGTTGTTCACTTTAAAATGTTAGAATTTAAACCGACAAGTGTTTCCCCCAAGTTCAGTTTACTTCTGGCTCCACTATGACATCAAATGATTGTTCATAGCAACACATAACAATTTGGAAAGAGAAACTGACCCCTTGTGCACATGCAGCTTAAACTGGCAGCACCAACTTTGTAAAAATCCTCGGCCAAATCCAGATATTAAAACACTTTTTGTTGATCATTCATGTGGACAACCAAATGGTGCACGCGCACCTTCTCCAGCAAACAATCCCCTGCTCGGAGGAGTTGTACCCAAACCTGGAGGCTTCCCTCCTCTGAATGCACACGTGGTTGGCATTTTAATAACACACTTAATTGCTGACTTTTTCTTGTCTAATGATAATGCTTACATGTCGTGTGCCTGTTGGTTTCAGCCATTTCAACCTATGCCCATACCTGTTCCAACATCTCTCGCTAGTTGGATGTCGAACCCCCCTTCAGGAACTCATCCAGCAGTTTCAGGTGGACCTCTGGGTCTTGGTTCTCCACCAATTCCAGGTATCACTTGTTAATTTGGGAGTAACAATTTAAATATCTATGATTAGGAGGATTTATGATTTTATGTGTTGGACTTGGAACATTCCGTGAGTAGTTGCCTGCAGAAATGCAAAAATATCATGTCTTCAGTTTGATAATATGAAATTCTTGACAAGAATACTAACGCCTAAGTTCTCTTGTGGATATATACGAGTCAGTTGTGCCTTTCCTAAATTATGCCCTGTATTTCTTGATTTACTTCCTAGACTGAAGAAATAAGTGATTAATCCATGTGCTAGTATGGTTTGGAAATGCAACAATTCACATTTCGAAGTAATAATACCCTTGTAGCTCTCTTTACCAAGTGTATATCGTTGCATATGTACAGCTGGCCTCAAGCATCCAAGAACTCCACCAACAAATCCTTCTCTTGATTTTCCACCTGGTGATTCTGATCATGTCAGCAAAAGAACCAGACCCTTGGGAATTTCTGATGAGGTAGTTGGATGTGAAGAAGATCAAAAGCTTCAGATCAGATTCTTCTTATTATAACATTCATCTTGTTATATTCGCTATACATGCAGGTCAGTCTTCCTGTGAATGTTCTTCCACTAACATTTCCTGGGCATGCTCATAGCCAGACTTTCAATGCACTAGATGACTTTCCAAAGTCTGTGGCACGGATTTTGAACCAAGGATCGTCTCCTATGAGCATGGATTTTCATCCTATCCAACACACTCTACTTCTAGGTTGGTTGTACTGCTGAACAATATCTTGATGATATTTTTGTTTGATCTTTTGACTGTGTAAACTTTATGGTCCCTTCGTCGATATATCAGTTGGTACCAATGTGGGAGACATCGCATTGTGGGAGGTCAGTTCTAGGGAGAAGCTGGTTCAGAGAAATTTCAAAGTTTGGGATATTAGCAAATGCACAATGCCTTTACAGGTGTCATACATTTATGGAATGAAAAGTCGTAACCTTTATTTTAGTTAGTTTTCAAAAAAGGTTCAAGTATCTGAGACAGAAGCTTCTGAATTCAGGCTGGTTTGGTGAAAGATCCTGGTGTCTCAGTAAATCGAGTGATTTGGTGCCCGGATGGAACATTGTTTGGTAATTGCACTTAAACTTCATATACCTATGTAAGCAAAAAAGATTGATGAACTGATGTGAGACACACTAATCTTCTTCTTTCTGCTAAATAGGAGTTGCATATTCTAGACACCTCGTGCAAATTTATTCATATAATGGAAATGATGATGTTCGCCAGCATTTGGAGGTAATTATATGTCAGATTTAAACCCTTGAGATATGAAGTTTTGCTTATCATAACGTGTTACATAATTGCTGTTTTAGATTGACGCCCATGTCGGTGGAGTCAACGATCTTGCTTTCTCCCATCCACATAAACAGCTCTCTGTCATCACTTGTGGGGATGACAAGCTTATAAAGGTTATTACAAGAAACACATTTGCTTAAAAGATAATCAACATGTGATATGGTCCTCACAAACTGTGATTCTTAGGTTTGGGATGCCACCACTGGTACCAAACAATATTCTTTTGATGGTCATGAGGCCCCTGTCTACTCAGTTTGCCCTCACCATAAAGAAAGTATTCAGGTATATAAGCATTACGCAACTACCCGATTGGTTTTTTATATAATCTGAACGTCCATCAAAAAGCCTGTATATTATTTGTCCAAGTTGTCCTGTCATTTTTGTGCCAATTTATATGAAGACAGAACTGTGAAATCCTTTGATATCTCACATTGGTTATGATTTCTCTGCCATTGTTCTCCAGTTTATCTTTTCTACAGCTTTAGATGGGAAAATTAAGGCATGGTTATATGATAATTTGGGATCTCGAGTTGATTATGATGCCCCCGGTCGTTGGTGTACGACCATGGCCTACAGTGCTGATGGAACAAGGTAGATCATACTTCTGATGCTGTGTTGTGAATTTGTTAATCCAGTAGATGACATTTTTCTTGCCTCTAGGCTTTTCTCGTGTGGGACTAGTAAAGATGGGGAGTCGCACATTGTCGAATGGAATGAAAGTGAAGGAGCTGTGAAGAGAACATATCAAGGATTCCGAAAGCGATCATTGGGAGTTGTTCAGTTTGATACAACTAAAAACAGATTTCTGGCTGCTGGTGATGATTTTTCTATCAAATTTTGGGATATGGACAATACTCAACTTTTAACCAGTATTGATGCTGATGGAGGTCTTCCTGTGAGTTGCTTTTATTACATCGTATTATACTTACCATATGAAAAGTTCCATGCTTAGCCTCAATTTTGGTTTTCAAAAATTTAAGGCAAGTCCACGAATCCGCTTCAACAAAATTGGAACACTACTTGCGGCTTCTGCCAATGATAACAGTATCAAAATTCTAGCAAATGCTGATGGTCTTCGACAACTACGCACTTTTGAAAACCTTGCTTTTGATGCCTCAAGAGCATCTGAAGCTTCCAAGGTATTTCCTTCTGCTTGAATACTGTTTTCAAGCATCTTCCTTATAGAGATGGAGTGAGAGTGGACTGAAGCTTTTTTTTTTGCATTTTATGGCATGCAGCCAATCGTAAGTCCAATATCTGCTGCAGCTGTTGGTAGCTCGGGGCACCCAGACAGGGTTGCCTCTGTAGTTGGCATCTCAATGATGGTTGGTATTTCTTGCTTTCTGCTGATTATGATCATCGGCTTTATTTTTCACCATTCTTTTCGCCTGATGGAATAATCACACCATTCACTGCTCATTTCTTTCTGGTGAAGAACTGTACTTTGTCATATTTATATAAGCTTGTTTGGTGTTTGATTTTTGTAGAATGGGGATTCGAGAAATCATGGGGATGTGAAACCTAGAGTAACAGAAGAGAGCGGTGAAAAATCAAAGATTTGGAAGCTTACTGAAATTAATGAACCATCTCAGTGTCGGTCCTTGAAACTTCCTGAGAATTTACGAGTGACGAAGGTATAATTGTTTTATATTAATATCATAATCCGTGGTCTGCATTGGGATACGTACACCTGTGAATGTTACTTCTCATTCTGATTTTTACTTGGATATATTTTTTTGTAATAAATAAATTGTAAAATATGTTACCCCAATCATATCAGGTGATTGGACAAGTTCAATATAACAAGTTATTTCTGGTGTTTATCTGATTGAAACAGATATCAAGGCTGATATATACAAATTCAGGTAGTGCCGTACTGGCATTAGCTTCAAATGCAATCCATTTGCTATGGAAGTGGCAGCGGAGCGAGCACAATTCTAGTGGAAAGGTGAGAATAGATGAACGTTTCTTTCATCTTTATAAACTATTAAATCTCTTTAAGTTTCAAGCATTGAATCATCTCAAAACAAATGTAGGCAACTGCTAGCATTTCGCCTCAATTATGGCAACCATCTAGTGGAATTTTGATGACTAATGATGTGACTGATTCAAACCCTGAGGAAGCTGTACCCTGCTTTGCATTGTCCAAAAACGACTCATATGTAATGTCAGCATCAGGAGGAAAGATCTCTTTATTTAACATGATGACTTTCAAGGTAACATATAAAAGTATAAATAATGTTCCCTTGCCCTTCTGCTCTGTGCATTTATTTAATCCCCCTTCCTCTCTCCCTTTTCTCCAAAAATTGCAGACAATGACAACGTTCATGCCTCCACCTCCCGCTGCAACATTTTTGGCATTTCATCCTCAAGATAATAATATAATTGCTATTGGAATGGATGATTCCTCGATTCAGATATATAATGTTAGGGTGGATGAGGTACATCATTAGAACTTATTATCACTCTTGTGTTCTTGTGATTAAGGCAAGATTTCTAAGTAGCAATACCATTCACTTCTTCCAGGTTAAGAGCAAGCTGAAAGGCCACTCCAAAAGAATTACAGGACTTGCCTTCTCACATGTATTAAATGTGCTAGTTTCATCTGGTGCAGATGCTCAGGTTGGTAGCTTAATCAAACTCTCTCTCTCTCTCTCTCTTGCTTGAAGTGTTGTCTCATACACAGCAGGATTCCTTGCACTGTGTTGAAAAGAAGGAAAAAAAAGCTTTATTAACGCTTGAAATCAACTCAAACCGTCTTTGATTCCATTGTTTTATGTAAAGAAGTTGTTCCACACTAATTTAATGACATTGAGAATATAATAAGTTGCATCTTTAAGGAGTAATCTTGGCTGAAGATACGTTTCAGCCAGCTGTTTGCAGGATCTTGAAAATTGTATATTTTCTTGTAAATCAGCTGTTCATTTTTTCTCGTATCATGTTTGATAATCAGCTCTGCGTGTGGAATTCGGTTGGATGGGAAATGGAGAAATCCCGATTTTTGCAAATGCCTCCTGGGAGATCGTCCGAGGCACCATCGGAAACTCGAATCCAATTTCATCAGGACCAAACTCACCTTTTGGTTGTACATGAGACTCAGCTTGCCATATATGAAGCGAATAAGTTGGACTGCATACAGCAGGTAAATTTTCCCTTAAAACATCTACAAAGAAAAAATCTCCCTTTTCCATTGTCTTACACTCAATATTCTTTTGTGTAGTGGGTCCCACCTGAATCTGCCGCCCCAATATCTCATGCCACATTATCGTGTGATAGCCAGCTTGTGTATGCTAGTTTCCTAGATGCTACTGTCTGCATATTTACTGCTGCACACCTTCGTTTACGGTGTCGAATCAATCCTTCTGCATATCTTCCTTCAAGTGTCAGGCAAGTCTCTGAGATCATATTTAAGTTCATAATATCTCATTGAAACTTGAAAGGTTTCCATTTTCTAGTACAGAACCTTCGTCTCATAAAGAATTCTTGGTGTCCTAGACTTTTCACATTACATGTTGTGTGCGAACGTTGCGTTTTGTTCAGTTTCTTTAACTGTGCCATCTGGTCTGCCTTAAGTTCTTTTTTTCATGACATCCAATGTTAGAATTTCTCCTTGCCTAAAGAATTATTATGTTCTTTGAAGCAGTTCAAGTGTTCACCCATTGGTGATTGCTGCACATCCACAAGAATCGAATCAGTTTGCATTAGGTCTCTCGGATGGTACAGTTCATGTTGTGGAACCTCTTGAATCTGAAGGCAAGTGGGGTGTAAGTCCACCACTCGAGAATGGTTCAACAAGCAATGTACCACCAAACACTTCCTCAGTCGGAGCTTCAGCCTCAGAGCAAGCGCAAAGATGACCGATGTAACGTCTCTTCACATCCTGTACTTGTCTTTTCGCGTGTTTCTCTCCACAGATACAGCTCTGGGGGAGTTGGCCATGTAATTAACTCAGATTTCTGACTCAAGACACTACGATCGCTGGCCGTTGCGGGTAAAGATGCAACCTAGATAAATGTTGTAGGAATGTTTTTTAACTGCCAAATCCGCCTTTTGTAGACAGGGATCTATTTCAGATGCACTGATTCTTGTCTGGTTTAATTTCATAATCAAAATAGTTTCCTTGTGTTGTCAGATCCCTTTTCATTGATTTTCAAGTAGTGTTTTAACATCAGAAGAAACACACCAATTAAAGAAAACAGGATTATATCAAAGAATCAACTCTTATTAAATCTCATTTAATCACATCACATGACTGCTAGCAAGCCATGAAATAATAGAATTTCATCACTAAAAAAATATCAGAATCAAAAAACTCATAAAACAAAATCTGTGCCAGCATAGTTGTGATGCAACAGCTTATGTGCAATCTGATCTCTGGCATGCAATGCATTAGCCGATTGCACATTGTTTTCTGCAATAGTCTCATCATCAAACAGCTCAAACCTCAACTCCTCACTCAACCACTCATTCCTCATCTCACATATGTTGTGCAAAACACAGCAAGCTCCAAGAACAACTGGCAAATCTTGAAGCTTCATCTCTGTTCTCTTCTGCAAGCAGCTCCAACGGGCTTTCATTCGCATAAACGACTCCTTGGCGACCCTCTGAACCTCCCCGATCTTCTCGTTGAAAGCATGCTGTGTCCATGTGAGGTTCTGATGAGTGTAGGGAACCAAAACCCAGTCCTTTAATGGATACCCTGAGTTCCCAACCACCCAAACGTCCTTCAAAGCACCCTTATTCGCCCGTTGCGAAAGGGCCGATTTTTCAAGAACTTGATCATCTGTCATTGAACCAGGCCATCCAATGCAAATGTCAGTGAATGCTCCCCTTTGATCAACCACACCTTGAACTGTGATCGAGTATGAAGTTTTCTGGTTCCTCTCTGTGTGACGTTTGTTGAAGTATGCTCCAACGCTTACTTTTGGAGCGATGATTGGCACATGAGTGGTGTACATCGATCCACCAACGTTTGGTATTCCGGAGAACAATTCGAATTCCCTTTTGATCTCTGTTAATTGCTCCTCATCCGGCCATTGTAAAAACTTCGGCATTAGAACACTCCTTATAGCTGTACAGACTTCGAGGATCAGCTTATGGCAGGTGGAAATCCCCAATCCGAATCGCTTCGATACTTCACGGAGAGCTTCTCCGGTGGCCAATCGCCATATGCAGACGGCCACCCGCTGCCGTACGGGGATCGCCGACCGCAGCATTGTGTCCTTCTTCACCACAACAGCTTCCAATTCCTCGCAGATCATATCGAATGTAGCTCTGCTCATTCTGAAAATTTCTTTGAACTCCTCTTCCGGAAAATCAGGGCTGTTAACCTGTTCCCACCACGCGTTGGACCGGTTCTTCACCCACAATCTCCGCTGAGCGCCGCCATTTCCGGCGGCGCTGGTGCTATCCGACGTCGTCACGGCATCATCGGCCTCAGAACGCGTCCTCTTCAATTGCGGAGAATTGCCAGAATCAGTGGAATTAGAGTAGCCATTCGAATAACGAGCTGCACTATCAATCCCCTGTTGATTACCTTGATTATTGTACTTAGAACCCGTAAAAATGGAGGACATTGAGTAGGCGCTCTGGTTCTGGCCTTCCGGTTGATTCTCGAACGCCATAGTCAGCAAATCATGAACAGATAAATCCTCTTCGAAGGTGTCAAATCTAGGGCGCTTTTTCGCGCTCGAAAATGAAATTACAGTGGGTTCGGAATCCTGAACGAACGAAAATGAAGATGAATAGTCTTCCAGAAACGGAAAAGATGAGATTTCCATGAAAATGAGCAACCAATTCAGCAGGCGATTGAAGAATTTGAGAGAAGATGAGAGAGAGAGAAATGGAGATGTTGGAAGAGTGAGGGAGAGAGAGAAATATATAGGGATGGATTCATGAACGCGGTTGACGCGCTGAAGGAAGATTCCAGGAGGGGGGTAGGGTGGTGAGGGGGTGGGGGGGTTTGAGTTTGACGGACGTGTTTGGATTTTTTATTTTATTTTTATTCATTTCTTTTTCGGATTTAATAATGTTGAGCTTACGCGGTTGGGGTTAACATTAAGGCACGTTTGGCTAAAAGTTATGTATAATTAATTTAAATAATGGTAAATATATTTGGTGTGTAATAATTTGCGTGTTGAAATCCATATAGATTTTGCTACATTTTAAGATATATGTTGGTAATTTATTGTGTTTGAAATTATTTTATTTCATTGTTTAGGGTGATGTGTGTTGGTAATAATATCTTATTAAAATGGATAATATGAAGGGATATGTTATTTTGTTACGCCGACATATATTTTTTTTCTTTCCTTTAATATCTTGATAATTATAGAAATTTAGCGTCCAATATTTGTTATTTGAATCATTTATCAACTTATTTTTGTAATAGATAGACATGTGACATTTAATTCTTATCATTTTAATTATTCGAAGATAAATATTAGAAGTAATTTGGTAATAAAATAAAATCGGTGATGGCCGGTGTATAGTATTTTAATTAGTTAACTAAATTTATTTATTTATTTTGAAAGTGAAAAAAATCCGTGTTTATAATTACGTGCTTTTGGTTTTGGACAGCAAATTTTATCGAAAAGTCTCATGAGTTTGAATATACGTGTATATATATTGGGAAATAAAATTATTTTGATATTATTACTATGATAATATTATTAATCATTTTATTAATAATAGTATAAAATTCAGGCCCATTCTTACGTGACCTGGGTAATATATAACCCAAACATATAAGAGCCGTCAGATATAAGTATTACGATTAGATGAAAAAAATACTTTTTTAAAATTGATTTTCTATCCAAGTAGCCTGTAATAATTCATATCCCTTTATCACATACGCTACTACGCATAGAAGGAGGTGGTTAACTTGAGCGTACGTGGCCCAATTAAAAAAGATTATATTTGTTAATAGAATTTTTACTTTATAATCATTTTATATATTTTATTCTATAATTTATTATCATACATTTATATCTATTTTGACAAGCATCTTTTACATTTAAGAATAATAAAAAAAATTAAAATTAAGAATTCAAATATTAAAAGTACGTATGCAAATTCTACGGGCAAAAATTTCATATAATAATATTATAATTTAAAATACTAATCAATTATTAGAAAATAAATTTAATATTAAAAATATTATTTTAAATAAAAATATTATTATTATTTAATCGATTAAAAAATAAAGTAATACTAAATCGGTAAGCACAATATTTTTCATTCGCATAAAATTAGGATACGTGATAAGATAATTGATAAAAAATAAATAAATTATAGGTGATGTGGCAATGATAAAAAAATCATATAAAACCGATGATAACCGGTAATAAGTTGGGTAATAGGTGACATGGGTCACCTAAGTAATCCCCTAAATTCAAGATATAACCTTCATTTCAAATAGTAATAGTTTTTGGGCAAAAATATACGACTTTATTGTACAATATATAGGCGCAAAGAATCATTTATCCCAAAACAAATAATACCTTAAATTAATAGAATAATTACCCTTAACTACACACTATATTACTATATTACTCATAGATACAAGGTACATTTAAAATTAGTAATAACTACAAAAATTAATGATAATATTCCTATTATATCCTTATCCTACTGATTTTGTAAAAAAAAAAACTGTTATTTACCAATGGAATATTCCGTTGATAAAAACCTTAATTTCATTGATAAATTGATTTTTTTATAAAAATATTTTGTTTCCTAAAAAGTAGCTTGGATAAAGGAACAAATCCCACTAATTAAGAGATTTATAAATTTAATTTTGGTAAACACGAATGCAATTGCACCGTACCGAACCGCATTGTATCGTACCGCGATAAACATTTATTTTATTAAACTGCAGTTTGGAAAATTAGTCAAAACCGCACCGTAATTGCGGTGCAGTTTTATTTTCTTACTAAACACTGCACCGACCGCACCACAACTTTTTATTGTATTACGAGTTTTTAACTTGAAACTTTACAAAATTTCACTTTAAATCACCACTATTCAACGTGAACTAAGGATATCTAGCTGCATACTGTTCATATTCTAAGAAGAAATACCCATTAGTACTTAAAGAAAGTTCCATTCAAAATGAGTGGTTATATAGTGCAATTAATTATATCCAACTATACTAAAACTAGTAACTTTACCCATGGTTCTTATTAGGGACATGCACGGCAGTTCGGAACCACCGATTTCGGTTTGGGAAAATATGGAACTTGAATCGAACCGAGGGTAGGCTGGTTTCGGTTCCAGTTTGGAACCGCCAGTTCTGGTTCAGAATCGCCGATTTCGGTTTTCTCTCTCTTTTTTTAATTTTAGCCTGTAAAAAAAAAGAAAAAATTGGAAAAACAGCAGGTTCGGAACCGGAACTGTTGGTTCCGATTTCACAAAATGAGAAACCGAAATCGAACGGAATATATCCGATTTCGGTTGGAACCGCCATTTCCAGTTAAAATGTCCATGTCTTGTTCTTAATTGTTTTTTCAATGTTTAATTAATATAAACAACTTTGAATTTGACCATAAGGAATATTCATCATTGGACATTTTCTGCGACAGCAGCTCGAGAAATCTCTCAGCATTATCCATTTACTTACCAAATTAACAGAACGCATACTTTTTAATACTTCTTCCGTCCGATTTGAATGTATCAATTTATTTTTTGCACATAAATTAAGGAGTATTATTATTATATGTAAAGTTGGTAGTTGTATTAGAGGGAAGTGGTGTGTCATATTGTGTAATTTTTTACTAAATAAGAGAAATTGACACTTTTGAAACGAACGCCAAAAATAGTAAAATTGATACCTTAGAAGTGGACGGAGAGAGTATTTTACTATATTGTAAACCTTTGAAAATTTGCAAATAAATACCTCACTTTAAAGTCTTTTTGCAACAAGAACCACCGGGCAGCGGGAGACTTACAGACAGGTCAGCGACCAGGCAAGCCTCCTGCTGCCCTGTGTTTTGCAAAATGACTTTAAAATAAGATACTTATTTACAAATTTCCAAAGGTTTAGACTTATTCGTAATTAAAGTAAATGTTAAGACTTTATTTGCAATTAACTTAAAACTTTCCATTTAGGGCCATAAATTTATTTTTTTAAAAAAATATATAATTACAATTACGTTAAATTTTATATATTTGATTTGTTTTTAAAGATTTTTTAAAATATTTTTTAGAATTAAAATAATATTTTAATATGTACATATTTTTTTACATGTACAAATTTATATGAAAAATAATTTTATGATTTCATATTCTAAATCAAAAGTTTTTAATATTTCAGATCCCTATTTAGTAGAAAAAATTATTCAAACTCGATTTAATAATTTTCCTAATTTTTAGATTTTGAAATTATATTCGAAATTTGGTTAGTATGAACATATATGAAAGTCAAACATATGTTGTTATCGGCAAAGACTAGCTTGCGCCAGTTTTATTTTTGGAACCGAATTGCCACATCACACATTTTAAAGTAGGTCAAATCCACCAATAATCACGATATTGCCTCCCGCAATCATTTTTCTTTCTCTTTTTTTATCAAATCTGCGTAAGCTTGGATTTTTTGGCATCGCTCTCGTCATCTTCACTGTCTTCCTCATCAGTTTTGCCGCCAATCTGGGATACCGCCGGTGATAATCTTGCCTAGACTCCCAAATGTAATGGGTTTTGGATCCTTGATGTTGTGAATAACATGCTGCAGGTTAATTAAAATCAATTTCCCCCTTCCTCATGAACCCTAATTCGATTAATTGAGCACTCAATCGATATTGTATGCAGGGGCCCCTCCATCAAGAGCAGCGCCACCGCCGCCGCCAATTACGATGGTGGAGACAGTGGATTCGAATGGAGATGGGCAGATTGATTACGATGAGTTCTGCAAGATATACGACTCCATTGGGGAGATCGAGATAGGGGAGACGACAATGTGGATGGTGTGTTGGAAATTAATCCAAGAAACATTAACCCTATTATGATTAACGAGGTTTAAACCGTAAAGCGGAAGCGTACCTGATCCAATAAGTCCTTGAGGCTGAACACGAACTTGGAATCCGTGGTTTTATGGCCTTCCTCAACTAAGCCTCCTTATTCCTTATGGGAACCGTAGTAATCCCTCCCGATGGGGAGAAGGGAAGATCATGTGCGGCTTAGTATATCGGGGACCATAACCAGGTAACCTTTATATACTACTTGACTAGACCACCCATAATCACCTAATCATGTAGTATTGGGTATCTACTCAATAAGCTCATATTAATTATTATTATAGCCCATGAACCTTTAACCTTGATTGAATCGCTTAATTAAATCCATAAAATAATTGAATAGCTAATATAATTGCATAATAATATATTGCCCACAATTAGATTATAATGAAAATTATAAATTTCCAACAATCTCCCACTTGAGCTATATATTTTCCCAAAGCAATTATATCAAGAGTCCTTAGTTGCGCAACTTTATGCTATTCCTCTTCAGGCTATACTTAACAATATGGTCCATCTCATATACTAATATGGAACTACCGCGGCATTCACCACATTATAAATCGTGGTTAAACCCCGACAATTACCATATCAATACACTCAATGACATAGATCAAATATGGTGAGTAGCATGGAAATTACATGTCAAATGTGATCAACATCATGCCTATTTCCAACTGGTCCAACTTTAAACTTTAGTGAGATCAATCCATAATGTAAAATATTACAAAATGAAATTACTTAAGTGAATTCACAATGAATTCAAATCCATCAACTCAATTCTGCAGAAAACCGAATTATCTAAAATCAAAGTGTCTTAAAACTTTAAAGAGCAATAAATATAGACTCCCACTGAACCAATGTATTCTAAAACCATATAACACCCACATGAGTAGCTAGCTCATAAAATTACAGGGCGTTGAATACATAAATAGCGGATCCGAATTTAGAATCTATCTCAGTATGCTCTACCAAAATTTATCCATAAGAACACTTTCTTTAACAACCAAGAATTCTATGTCAATATGCTTGACTTATAAGAACTCTTATTGCAAGTACTTTACTGCGAACTAACTGTCACAATCAACTTTATGTGACTAAACTTCGCAACCTTTATTTCATGTTTGAATGCCCCTTAGTGTGCTACTGATTCTGTCGTCATGGTTAATGAGCTAAAGTGTTTGCTTAATACTTTTACTTGTATAACTCTCCAGACCAACAGAAGATGTAGCCTGAAGTGGATCTTATATCGTATTGGCATCCAACAAACTCATAATCAGACTACTTTATGATCTCCTACTAATATGATTATCTCTAATGTTAAAGCATGTTATCCTTAGTTCTCTGTAAAGATCCATACTAGAGTTACTTAAATGTCTACTTAATACACCAACAACAGAAGCCAAATTAAGTCTTGTATAGACCTCATCATACAACAACTTCCAATAGCCAAAACATATAGAATATTTCTACATTTCTTAAATCTTTAGTTTAACTTTAGGGCACCTGATTGAGACTGCACTTATCTCCCTTACTTTAACTTAAACATTCTCCCACTGAATCACATAATCATCTACATTTGTCTCAAAACCAAATGAGACAATTAATTCATGATGATACTTGTGATTCCTTTACGGAAAAGCTTTCTTGAATGCATAGATGGATTTCCTTTTGGTTCTTGAACTTATAATATCGTATCATGTTGCCATCAAGGAACTTTATCTTTACATCCATCTAAATGATTCAAGATTAAAATGTACTAATAATATCACGATTATCTCAAAACAATGCCTTCCTTCCCTTTAGAGTATAATCCTTTATCAAGATGCAAACCTAATAATCTTGTATTGATTTATACTCATAACTTATGGCATTAACCCACTTTAAACTATTTGGACCTTACATGGTTTGATGAACATTGTTTGAATGTTCTATCATTAATTCCATAGTGTCCTCTTTATTTAGGAGAAAACTACATAATTATCCGAATTGATTTTCTCCGAACTCTAGTGGTTTTTTTAGTGACATTAATTCTTGAGGTTGTTGATTTTATTATACCTTAAATATTATTGACATTGTCCCATTGATATTCTGAATTTACATAATTTCTAAAAGTTTAAGTAGGGACCGTATTGACTCCCCCTCAAAGACAATGTCTCTAATATTATTCTTCCCTCAAATCAACATCCTCACAGAATACCGTATTACCCGTCTCAAATATGATCCGATTAATTGGATCATAAACTTTTATTTTTATTCATAACCAATAAAGTAGCTTACATTTATTTTAGTCCAATTTTCTTTAGTAGATCCCAATGATCTAACTTTAGTTGGACATCACCATATGTGAAACTCAAAGAGTTCTCACAACTACTTTGGTTGGAACTTTATTGAGACCATAAGCTGCAATCTTTAGTATTTCTCCAATTAGTAACCATATATTGTGGAGTACTATTTTTGTCTTTTAACTACACCACAACACCATTCATACTAAGTAATCTTAATGTGGTGTATTATAAAACAATTCCACAAGCCTTTAGGAGAAAACAAAAGGTTATACTTTAGTTGTCTTTAGCAGCTTTCTTAATGGGATTTCTTATATTGCCCTTATACTTTATTGAGATTAAGTTTGACTTATTAGTCTCATCCTTATTGTGGAAGTTCACTCATCAAGTATGATTTTGTTGTTGATATATAGACAACTTAATTAGCAGACTTCTTAATTATACAGAGAATTAATGCAAAATAATTTTTCATGCTCGCATTAAACTGTCAAGCTATAGCCTTCCTGTGGGCCGACTTATTACTCACATGTCAAACCAAATAATTGTCACGTATTTACCACCACAGGTACTTGTGTATTTCTGCCAAATATTAATCTACATGTGGGCCGATCAATATCCGCATGAAGATATACTTGCACAACATTATTAATTAGGGACCCATCACAAGACACCTTGTGCAACATTAACCTCGTCTATGGACAAAAATTAACTGCAGGGGTAATCTTGGTGTAACAATCAAGTATTGACAATAAGTTCTGTCAAACAAGAGTCTATCTGTGGACCGACTCATGTTCACATGAATAATCCAAATAATTATCACATACTTATTATCACATGTATGTTATTATTCTGTCAAACTATGCCTACCTGTGGGCCGAACACAGAGCACATGAATAATTACACACCCATCTATGTAATTTCAATAAAGTCGCACTTCACACACAGAGGCTGCTGTGGCAACACGATGCGTTGATTGACTAGATTGAAAAATTACTAGACCAATTAAACAAATACTTAAAATAAATATTTATGTTTAATTGACGACATTAAAAAAAATGTCTCCCCAAATTTTAATTTTAATTAAATTCCATAAACCAAATAGGAACATTTCATGATTCTCATATGTTTAAAATTAATGAAAGATCTCTTCACTCAATTAAGGATTTCAAATCCTAACTTAGAAATAATAAAATTAGGCAAATATCCTTAATATTTGAATATAAATTACAAGTACCATGCACATGGCAAAAACTAATATTACCAAAATTTAATTATGTTAATCCTTTACTAAAATAACATAATAGAGAATCTTGGCACGAAAATAATTAAATCTAATTAAGATTTAATATACAGTGATATCACTCCAAATCAAATTCTAATGGAGAATATTGAGGTATTTGAATAATCCATGCCCAAGGACTCACACAGCCACGCATTAATTAGTGGACTTTAAACCAAAGATAAATAAATACCTCCACGTTAGCACAACACCTCATGATAATAAAGGTAATGATAATATCATATCAATCAATTTGATTTAATGAAACAATGATTTGATTCGGAACATGCATATCAATTACCGAAATTCGCTAACAAGATCAAACATATTTGCTAAATCTAAAGATGAGCACCGGAATATAAACTTCGATGAACCATCAAGCTCAAATCGAAAATTTCAATTAATACTAAGCATAAACCTGTTTGATCTCAATTATCAAAATTAACCAAAGTTATCAAACTAAAATCCTTGAACCATGTTTTCAAATCAGAATAACACAGCCCACAAAGCTCACTAAAATTTAACATCAGTTTCTGAAATTGAGTCTAATCTCAACCTTAAAATACAGTCAGATTCAAGAACAACTTTAAGGATTCAAATACAACATTTTCAAATCTCAAAGAATCATAAATAGGGTGGCTCTGATACCACTTGTTGGAAATTAATCCAAGAAACATTAACCCTATTATGATTAACGAGATTTAAACCGTAAAGCGGAAGCGTACCTGATCCAATAAGTCCTTGAGGCTGAACACGAACTCGGAATCCGTGGTTTTATGGCCTTCCTCAACTAAGCCTCCTTATTCCTTAAGGGAACCGTAGTAATCCCTCCCGATGGGGAGAAGGGAAGATCATGTGCGGCTTAGTATATCGGGGACCATAATCGGGTAACCTTTATATACTACTTGACTAGACCACCCATAATCACCTAATCACGTAGTATTGGGTATCTACTCAATAAGCCCATATTAATTATTATTATAGCCCATGAACCTTTAACCTTAATTGAATCACTTAATTAAATCCATAAAATAATTGAATAGCTAATATAATTGCATAATAATATATTGCCCGCAATTAGATTATAATGAAAATTATAAATTTCCAACATGGTGGAGATGGGGATTTGAGGGATGCCTTCAATATGTTCGATGAAAATAAGGATGGTCTGATCACGGTGGAAGAGATGGGATTGGTGCTTTCTTCTCTGGGATTCACAGAAGTGAAGAAGTTGGATGATTGTAAGGAGGTGATCCAACATGTGGACATGGATGGAGATGGGATGGTCAATTTCCAGGAATTCAAGACTATGATGAATTAAAGCTGGTCTTGCAAGGATCATATCGATTTCTTGATTAATGGGGTTTTGATCCATTTTAGATAGGGTTTTAGATTTATTCTTTCTTATTAGTACATTATAACTTCTCTTACTGATCTGCTAACTCTTCTAATCTTCGAATGAAAGGTGGATGTATACTAATTACATGACAACTTCTTGTTTGTTAGATCAAGATATAATAATATTTTAGATGAGAGATCATGTGGAGCTGGCTAGCAGACACCATCTGTGGGACGATCTGCCTTTGCTTGAGTGATTTGTGGCTTCGAGTTTTCATATCAATAGGACATTCTTGGTTGCAAATCTTGCTTTATTGTTGATGAAACGAGCCCAAAGTTCTCTCTTTGGAAGTAATAAAATCACTCTTTAGAATCACTCAATAAAAATAATTTGGTTACTCTTATGAATTAATTAGATCACTTTTTGGAATTAATTGAATCACTTTTTGAAATTAATTAAATTGAATGCAATCTATATGATAGTTAGATCATTTTATAAAAATAATTAAGTTGCTTTTTAAAATGAATTGTGTTACTCTTTGATTTGAAATTATGATTTTCTAAAAATATAGTCATACATTGTGAAAAATTAATTCTATAGAATTAACTCTATAAAAATAATTAGGTTACTCTTTATAATGAATTGGGTTACTCTTTCTAATATATTGGGTTACTCTTTGATTTGAAACTCTGATTTTCTAAATATATAGTCATATATCATGAAAATTAATTTTCTAGAATTCACTCTATAAAAATAATTTGGTTACTATTTAAAATGAATTTGGTTACTCCTTATAATAAATTGGGTTACTCTTTGATTTGAAACTTCGATTTTCTAAAAATATAGTCATAGTATATCGTGAAAAATTAATTTTATGGAATTAAATCTTTAAAAATAATTAGGTTACTCTTTAAAATGAATTCAGTTACTCTTTTTAATAAATTGAGTTACTCTTTATAATGAATTGGATTATTATGAACAAGTTTATATTGATTTGTTTATAAACTTAAAAAAATTGTATACAATTTAAATTTATAGATCACTCTATAAAAATAATTAGATTACTCTTTGAAATTAATTAGATTACTCTTAATTAGATTACTCTTTGTAATAAGTACTCTATCCGTCCCGTCCAAAAAGGTATTTTTCCTGTAGCTTTTATGAGAGCTTTATGCAGTCATACGATGCAGTTTGATCGGGACAGAGGGAGTATGATTATTCTTTTACTTATCAAAATAGTTACTTTCATTAACAAGAACTCATAGCAATCTTATTATAAGAAATTATTGAAATGGGGCTCCACTACCAATGTCAACAACACATAAACAATAACAAATTAAATAACTTGCTTAAAAGATACTACACCAATAATAAGCAATTCCAATTTCCATGTATTACCATTAAAATAAAAAAGTAAAAGTTGATACAGTAAGCATCAAATTATTCTTTTAGTTTTAGTGTCTACTATTGATATTGATCAAACATTGTTTTAATCCTCTTGGATTATGTATATAAGACTTGCATTTCCATAACTAATCTATCACTGAGTTCAATAGGCTTTGTCTGCAGCCAAAATATAATGCGCAAACATGTGTAACACGTCAATGTTAATCAGTACAACAGGAATATTGCATCAGAATTAAATTTACAAACACTTGCATAGAACACAGATAAAAATAACTCAAATATAGCACTTATATGAAGACAGACCAGCAATTCATTCATACATTAGAAATGAATGTCTAATCATCAATTCTTCACTCCCTACCTCACTTCCTACAACAGATTTATCCGCTTCATTCAACAAGAACTTATTCCCCATTTCACTACTCCTTATTTCCTTATAATAAGCTTTAACAATACTTCTTATTTCAAGTGTAGAGATAATATCTTTGGAATTAACTCATTGCACGAATAGAATAATTAAACAAGAAAACTCAAATGCTCAGTTAACACTAGATTTTACCAACAATTACAAGAAAGTAGTCCTACATTAAATACAGAACCCAAAAACAAATTTCCTAAAATCACAAACCAAACAAAACATGCACCACGATTAACACAAGTCAAGGAAACAAAAAATTCCAAAATTAAAGCAAAAACTCCGAACAAATGAGTCGGATTTTTCAATTGCTAATGAGTATCATAAGACAGCAACAGAGAAGTTCTAAAGATGAGGGTCCCAAAAAAATCCAGTCATATTCGCTTCTTGATTATGATATCCCGCTGAAGACGCAAGAAGAACTCTTGCCGCCGGAAAACGCGAACACCACCACCTGCCAAAAATTGCGAACTCAGGTCCCACCACACTTCATCGTCAGAGTTCTCTGTCATATCGCCGGTTCGTGCCAGATCTGCCGCTACCACACGATGCTGCCACCACCGCGCACTGCAGCCCAGTCGAGCGCCATCCGCTGCTGTCGAAAAATGCAATGCCTAGGCGGAGAGAAAAGAAGGGCTTCAGGGGAGAGCATGAGAGAGAAGAAGGGGGCGACGGATTTCGGGGGAGAAAATTTAATTTGGGATCCGCCAGCATCAGCAAACCCGCGAGATTATAATTTGGGATCCGATTCAATGAATTTTTCATGGAACTGGTTCCACCCTAGTCCCTCTCGTTGTTATCATATTAATTTTAATTTATTTATTTAATAGAACTGAAATAATTAGACTAATTAAATATCCTTTTAGAAAATACTTGGTAATGTTTTGATGCCATATTCACTACCCTAAATTGTAATAATTAATTAATATATGATTTCTTGGTCGAAGAAGTCTAATTTGGGTTTAATTCGAGAAATTATTAAGATATTCCTACAGAAAGAACCTCAAAAAAATAATTTGATAGGAATATCAAACACGAATGACAAATCATATTTTAGTAGTATTTTGTTTATGAGAATTTACTTGAATGACAAAAAAAAAAAATGTATAAACACAAATAGGATCATATAAATATACAAAAGGATTAAGAAATTGTTTTACTTTATGAGAAATATATAATAAAAGTTGTATTTAATTGCTTGATCAGTAGGCAGTAAAATGACAAAAATAAATCAAATAATTCAATTATTTAATCTTCATCTTATGTCATCTCATTTATGATGGGGATAGTAGCATTATGAAATGAATAGGTGATGCAAATAAATAAAATAAGAAATATAATATCAAAACAAAACTGTACATAGTCAATCCATAGTAACTGAAGTAAATAGGTTCATTTGTCTAAAGGGACTACATTGGTAGTCTTAGTTCCTACACGTTCACACGGTAAGTCGGTAACTAGCAAAACAACTCATTTTTATCAACGAATTTTCGTTGAAAAAAAAAATTATTAACCACTACTTTGCTATCAGTTTTTTTTAATCATTTGGTTAACTCATTTAACAAGTATATTAATATTGGTAAAAATTACTCTCTCCGTCCCGTACTATTTTACTATATTGGACGTTCAATTCAAATTACATCATTTTCCTTTTTTAGTAAAAAAGGCCCACTAATGGCCCATCAATACCCATCACATCTTTCTAATACACCTACACACTTTATGTAAAATAATAATACTCCTTAATCTACATGCAAAAAACAAATGGTGTTGTTTGCTCGGAGGGAGTAGTTTTTTTAGTGGTACTCTCTTCGCCCCGTGAATATCTTCACTTTTATTGTAGATATGAAATTTAAGAAAAATTATTTTTTTTACTAATTTTATTAACTATTGAGGGTAAAGTTGTATTTTTAAGTACTCCACTAAATAAATTATGTTGAGGGGATTATTTTTAAAATATGATGTATTAGGGGGTTATTTATTTAGAAACTTTTACTATTTTTAAAATGTGAAGAGTGTAACGAGACAAATGAATGAAGAATATTAAAAATTTTATTTGACATCGGGAAGTAATACTCCCTTTAAAGAGTTTTTTTTTTCATTTTAGGTGTCCCCCAAAGAATTTCATTTCATTTTTTATAAACATGAAACTCATATATGTTGGGATAAGCAGATCTCATTCATTTCTAAGGGACAAATAAAGAAGAGCATAAAAAGTACAACACAAGAATTTACGTGGAAAACTCCAAATTCGGAGAAAAACCACGGACCAAGAAAATACCACTATGTGAAAATTTTTTACAATCACACAAAATTTCTCTCTCCCAACCCCAATCCCTACACCCTTAAAAATCTTTGACTAATTCACACCTTTCTCCCCATTCTCACAACCAAGAATCCAAGAAAGGGATTTAAATAAAATCAAACACAAAGATTAAAGTGTACTCCCTCCGTCCCACCGAAAGGTCACCATTTTACTATATTGAGCGTCTCATCCAAATGCCATCATTTCCCACTTTTAGTAAAAAATTACAATATGTGGTCCACCACTCACTACTAATACAACTACCCTCTACACATAAAATAATAATACTACTTAATCTACATATAAAAAGCAACCAGTGACGTTTGGGCGGGACGGAGGGAGTACTTGATTGGTGCACTTGACTTCAAGTCCAAGGGCCTCCTTATATAGTACCAAGGATCCCTCCCCTTTTACTCTTCATCCGATGTGGGACAAAAGAAATAAAAGAAAACTCCTTCTTTTATTCTTGACAAAACCAACAATCTCCACCATGTAAAAATAAAAGAAGATTCATCGTCTTCACTGACAATCATTCTCAACCTCGAAAATCCCTTAGAATCAACCATTCTAAGAATAATTATCTTCGCCGACAATCCATTATCAATCCCGAGAATCCTACTCCACCATATGAGTAGACCACTTAGAATAAACCATTCTAAAAATTTCCTGCGTTATATATCGAAAATAACTGCTGATATTTATGTGCTACTTCCAGCTCTTGGCTCCCCTGAAAGTCCATCAACCATCGATATACATCCACAACACGTCCTATATAACCTGCCAAGTCAATGTACATGTGCAAACTTGTGAACCAACCAATATTATTACATTATTTTTCATGACAACTGAACATGTCATAAGGATCCCCAACAGTAATAACTCAACATTAAGAGTTGTTGCCGCACCAACTCCTCCTTGACCAGCAACGTCACCATTGCTCCACCGTAAGCAATTACCGTGCCATTGCCCTACCTTGAGCAACCACCGCACCATTGCTCCACCTTGAGCAAAAACCATCATTGTACCGACATGACGTCACTGCCTTTTACTGTCAAGCTACACCAGGTTTGTCCGAACCCTTTTTCTACTAAAAGTATCGTCACTTGAAGCTGATTCTAACCCTCCAGAATTCACGATGCTTTTTCACTTGTCGGCCTGCTACTCTTTACCGATCTAGCGCCCCTGATACCA
The DNA here is from genome assembly GCA_023678885.1 of Pogostemon cablin. Classification (NCBI taxonomy): domain Eukaryota; kingdom Viridiplantae; phylum Streptophyta; class Magnoliopsida; order Lamiales; family Lamiaceae; genus Pogostemon; species Pogostemon cablin. Next base: position 35,644,981 of record CM042965.1, read on the forward strand.
AGTACCACATCGCCATCTTTCCAGTTGAATCGCTGCTTCCCCATGCCACCAGTTATTACCGAAAAACTCATTCCTTTTAAATCTCTTTGAGCCAACATCCATGGAAAACTCCATGCTGCTGTTAAGCCAACTCCACCACCGGGAGTCCCAGCAATTCACATTGCTGCAGGTTCAAGAACTCCGCCAAAAACTGCTGACTTACAAATCTTATTCCTTATCACGCCACTGTCGCCATAGTCCGGCGCATTTCACCGCAAGAAAGGAGATGCCACCGTATCCGGCTGATCTTCCGACCCCCTTTTGCCACTAGCTTTTCTCACTTCTTTCATACCACCCTTAGCCTAATGAATAACTCTCTTCCTCTCATAAAGTCTTTTCTGATGTGGAAGGTCAGACTGTGCTGCAACCACAGAGCATACTAAGAACTTTATAAGCACCCGAACTGAGCTCTGATACCACTTGTTGGGATAAGCAGATCCACATTCATCCCTAAGAGAAATAAAGAATAGCATAAAAAGTACAACACAAGAATTTACGTAGAAAACTCTAAAATCGGAGAAAAATCACGGAACGAGAAAATACCACTATGTGAAAAAAATTTACAATCACACAGAATTTCTCTCTCCCAACCCCAATCCCTACACTCTTACAAATCTTTGACTAATTCACATCTTTCTCCCCATTCTCACAACCGAGAATCCAAGAAATAAATTTAAATAGAATCAAACACAAAGATTAAAGTGTACTTGATTGGTGCACTTGACTTCAAGTCCAAATGCCTCCTTATATAGTACCAAGAATCCCTTCCCTTTTACTCTTCATCCGATGTGGGACAAAAGAAATAAAAGAAAACCGCTTCTTTTATTCTTGACAAAACCAACAATATGCACTTGCTATTATAATTAAAATATGTGGCTCACACATCCACTAATACAATTACCCACTATACATTAAATAATAATACTCCTTAATCTACGTAAAAAAGCAAAACAATGCCCTAGGGCATATCTCAAGTGGTAGAGGGGAGGGTGTAAATGTCTTCCAACTGAACATGGTTGCTGTAGGGTGGGGGTTTGAATCCTACCTTTGACATGGATTTTGCCCCTTGAAAGCATAAGTTTAACAGTGAGCCCTCTCTATAAGCCACTTAAGGCACATCCTGTGATTTACCTCCTCCACCAATCCCCAGGACAGGAGCGATGGGGGCCCTAATGGTGGGGTATATCAAAAAAACAAAACAATTCCTTTAAAGGATACGAAGGGACAACACCACCCAACATTATACTCGTGCTTGATTTCAACATGTACATCGTACTTCCCCTCTCGTACGGAGTTGTACACGTGCTTGTTTGAAGCTTGTCGGGGGGGTTTAATTAATTTGAATCTCCCATGCAGGATTCAAGTTTATAAGTTATATAAGTGTGTTTGCTGAGATTAATGCTTGGTTGATGCATAATCTTGGTTGATGCATAATCCCTTCTAAAACGTTGTTTGTTTCATACAATATGAAAATTTTTCTTAATCCTTGAAATCAATGACAGACCAGTATTTATGGTCAGGTCCCAAATTTATTAAGAGGAACAATTACCAAAAAAAAAGGAGTATTATTATTGCACAGGACTAGGGGCGGAGTTAGACCAATATTTTAGGGGGGCTAAAAATAAAAATATAATGATCATAATTTATATTCGAACATTGAATATTACCAACATCCGACCGTTAAAATACTATTTTTTTATGCGTAGATTAAAAAATATTATTATTTAATATGTAACAAATAATTGTGTTAGTAATATATGTAGAACTAAAATTTCTACAAAATGACCGTTTTGAGTGGACACCAAAATTGCCAAATGGTACCTTGGAGTGAATGGGGGAGTACAAACTAGTGTAATGTAAAGCATATTATAAAAACGAATTTAAAGATATTCTCTTATAATTCTTGATATCTAAAATTAAGGAAAATATAAATATACAACATTATCCTTGATTTAAAATAAAAAATTATAAGATTGTAGTAAAAGTAGAGCGCATTTTTTTATTGATTTAAACATTTCGCAAGGAACTCATCATCATTTTTGTTCTGAAGTTTCTTTTCTTTTTCTTTTTTTAATGATTTAGTAATGTTCTCTCTCCTATGTAATACTCTATTGATAAGTCATATATTAGCATGTTTATTTAGTGGAAATTCAAGTCTATTAATTTAATTATATGATATTTATGTGCTAATATTGACTTATATTATTTTTGGGAGATAATTGCTTTAATTATTTGAATTGATGTGGAAACATGTTATTAAAGGAGAAAATAAGGAAATAAATCAGTCAGCATATTTTTAGGATCAGATCTTCTCCAAATTTGTTGGAGGATCGATTTTGAAGGATGAAGAGAAAAGAAAAAGAGATCCTGGAGATATTTTTGGAAGAGAAAAATAAGGAAAGAGATCAAGCAGCATTACTTAGGAATCAAGAAAGCAAATAAGGAAGAGGTTTTATTTATTCTTGGGGGCTATCACAAGCAGAAGACACGTTATTTTTGGGCAGCAGAACACATGAATTCCGGGAGAAGAAGAAGAGCGGCATTTTCGACTCAAAGGCAGATTTTAATGAAGAACAATTCGACATCCTGGTTTTTATAATTTTTAATTCTGTTTTTGTCATGAGCATGCGGGGCTAATCCCCTTTTCTAGTTTAAGATTTGTGAACCTCCCGTTAAATTGTTAATTTAATTATTTAGGATTTTTATGTTGAATCTTGTGTGCAAGTTTATTCTATTACATGCTTTGATTTTCTTAATGGCTGTTTGATAATTAATTTAGCCTAATCAACTATTTAATTATTTTACTACTGAATGTTATTCCATGAACTATAATCCGTAATTGTTGTAGGAACTGGATTAAGTAACAAATAGAGATAATTCCCTCTAGGTGTAATAAGATCTAGGTTGTATGATTCCTAGCTGGATTTCATAGCCTAGTAATTCTATATTTAGAGTTTTAATGCATTTACGAGTTCAAATCTATAGGGTCACTCGTAGATAGTTCAACTTAGTGGTCGTACCCTAATTGATAAACTTAAGAATATTCGGGTTGATTGGTCATACCGTCAATCTAGGGATTTGAGTTTGCACACTAGGTTAGATGTTTAATTCCTATAATTAATTTAATTTAGTAAACGGGAGGGGATCGTCATCCTAAACTAGGCTTTTATCAATTGTTAATTTAAATATTAATTTTTGCATACTTTGTTATTTAAAAATTGAGTTGATTTATTACTTGAGTTTTTATCGATTTTTCACAAACAAAACCCTCTTTTATTTATTTTATTATTTTCAACACTTTAATTTAACTAAAATTCATTATACTCTATAGGGTTCGACCCGTACTTGTCATTATACTAAGTATTGTAGTAAGTCGGAAATAAATTATATTTTGGTAGGCCAGCGACAGCCTATCAAATTTGGCGCCGTTTGCTCGGGGAGTAAAATTGAATTTTATTAAATTTTTGTGTTTCTGATATTTTTCTGCATTTTTACAGGTTCTGGAATTTTTTTAAATTTTTCTGGAATTTTTAAATTTTTCAGTTACACTAACACTGAACCCTTCAGTGTCAGTTATCCCCTGTTTTCGAAATTTTTTTTCTGTGAATGATTACTCGATCTTCTGGTAAAAAAACAGCTTGAATACATTCCAGAAATCGAGAGGACTGCCCAAAGGTTGAGAAAGGAGTCCCGGAAGAAGAAGAAAATAAGTTCGTCCATTGGCAAAATCACTGGAAACCTTACCGAACTTGAACTTGCAGCTGATCCACTTCAACTTGGAGAGGATAATTCTGATTTTTCTGATTTAGAGGAGGAAGATACTGTAGGATCTAAGTTAGAAGAGGAAAACATTGCTGCAAATAATGAAAAAACTTTGAATGAATTAGCAAATCTAGATGTAGTCCATCAGCCACTATGCATTAACTTTCCTGCGATTACTGATAATACCGTATTTGAACTGAAATCAGGATTGATTCACTTACTTCTTGCTTTCCATGGTCTTTCAGGTAAAAATCCTCATAAGTTCTTGAAGGAGTTTTCGGTTGTATGCATGAGCATGAAACCAACCAGAGTGACGGAGAAAATGGTCAAGCTTAGGATATTACCCTTTGCAGTGAAGGACATGGCGAAGGATTGGTTGTATTATCTCCCTTCTGGATCGATTAGTACGTGGGCCGAGATGGAGAAACTTTTTCTCCAAACTTATTTTCCGGCCACTAGAGTTGCTGGCTTGTGTAAAGAGTTATCTGGAGCTCGTCAGATGCAAGGAGAGAGTTTACATGAGTATTGGGAGAGGTTTAAACGCCTCACATCAGCATGCCCCCAACATCAAATAAGCGACCAACTGTTATTGCAGTACTTCTATGAAGGGTTGTCGATCATGGATCAAAACATACTTGATGCAGCTAGCGGAGGAGCCTTTATGATGAAAACACCTACTGCTGCTAGAGACTTGATTGCTAGCATGACTGCCAACACCCAACAGTTTGGTACACGTGATCCATCGGTTAGAGAAGTAAAGGAGGTCCATGATTCTAAGTTGGAGGAAACTTTGAACAAGTTGACAGTTGCTATGGAGAATCTTGCTAAAAGAAAATGGGTAAACCCTCCATCTTGTCAATATTGCTTAACTAATGATCATTTTACTCTTGATTGCAGGGTTATACCCAGTGAGGAACAAGTAAATTCCATGGGGCGACCTTATGATTCCTTCTCTCAAACCTACAATAAGGGTTGGAGAGATCATGTCAATCTGAGGTATGGTAGTGGACAAGGAGGAAATAGGGGGCAACAACAGCTTCAAGTGCAGAGAGTGGTGAATAGGCAACAAGATCACCATCAGGATGGTGGAAATCGTCAACAAGGTGGTTCAAGCTCTGGAGCCTCATTTGAGGAAATGATGAAAGAGATGGCTGCCAACAATCTGAAATTTCAAGTGTCTACTCAGACATCCATCCAAAACTTGGAAAATCAAATGAGTCAATTGGCTACAACTGTATGCCAAATGCAGGCTCAAAACAGTGGGAAGTTGCCTTCACAAACGGAGGTTAATCCTAAGAATGTGAGTGTCATTACACTGCAAAGTGAGAAACAGTTGGAGGAGGTTATACCAACCAAAAATCCTGATCAAGACGTGAAAAATGATGATGTAGAACCTGCTGAAATAGTGGAAGATCAAACCGATCAGCTTGGGGCGAAAAAATCTGATGTGCAGAAATGTAACACTGACACTGAACCCTTCAGTGTCAGAAGGTCCGAAAAAATCAAGTTAAAAATTCTGACCCTATTCCTTTTAATATTAACCATTTGCCTTTTCCAAGCAGGTTCAGGAACCCGGACACCATTGAGAAGGATAAACAAATACTTGAAGTATTTCGAAAAGTGCAGATCAATTTACCTCTCATTGAGACGAATAAGTAGATTACGAGATACGCCAAGTTCTTGAAGGAGTTGTGCACCAATAAAAAGAAGTTGAAAGGAGATGAAAAAGTGGCGATGGGAGAAAACGTTTCAGCTGTCTTTCAGCAAACGTTATCTTAGAAGCGCAAAGATCCTGGCATGTTTGTGGTTCCTTGTAAGATCAGGAGTTTTAAGGTGGAAAGAGCCATGTTGGATCTTGGAGCTTCCATCAATATGATGCCTCGATCAGTGTATGAAAAGTTGGGTATGGAAGAGTTGAAAAAGACTGGAGTTGTCATCCAGCTTGCTGATCGAAGCCAGGCATACCCTGATGGAGTCATTGAGGGTGTTCTTATTCAGGTAGACAAATTCGTATTCCCTGCTGATTTTTATGTGTTAGAAATGAATGAACACCCATCGAATTCCACTCCGATTTTGTTGGGAAGACCATTCCTCAACACTTCATGCACTAAGATAGATGTGAGTGAAGATACTCCCACGATAGAATTTGATGGGCAGATCATTAAATTTAACATATATGATGCTATGAAATACCCTGATGATGCTAATCTGCTTTCTGTTGTGAGTACTATTGAGCCTTTTGTCCAGGAACACTTCGAACTCACTAGTAGGGATGCATTAGATATAGTCATTGAACATAGAATCATGAAGGATGATGCTGAAAATTGGGATAATGAGGATTTGAATCACTATGTCAACGCTTTGCGCAGTTCTTTTCAGAGAACGAGCACCTTAGATGTAGCTTCTGTTAAATTACCTGTGAAGTCTCCTAAAGACGTTAATTCAATTTTTGCTTTGATTGTAGTTGAGCCTTGGTTCAGGATTTTTTTGAACTAACTCGCAGGGATAACTTCGACATTATCATTGCAAATGGAAGCATGATATTGTTGGATTGTATACTTAAAGCCTTGTTTTAGTGTGAACAATGTTAGAACAATATTTGAAATGAGAATCATACGATCAAATGATTGCATCTTATAATTTATTTATATGAATGATGCAATAGTCCATTTACTTTATACTGTAGATAATATGTTGTGCGACAACACGCGGAAGATCATATTATCGGTTTCCTTATAAAGTATAAACAGATGCTCACAACTGAGATAGACGGGGGCTCTCTATCGGTATGGTTGTAGTATGGTTCGGTATTAGCTTGTCTTGGCTATAGAATCACATTTGTGCACTTGTGTGTATTAAGCAGGACCGCTTGAGATCGTTTGACTTATACTGACTTATAGAAGAACTTGATCTCTGTTATTATAGAAGTTCGTGCTCTTAATCCTTATACAATAACCTCGACACGTAGGGCAGTATGTATTTCTTTGATTCATCAATGGGTGAGATTTATAAGTATTAAATCAACAAACTCGGTGAGTTGGGAAGTAGTGTTGTATCTATGGTGTGTTGTTGATTGTAAAAGGAATCCATGTCCGTCATAGGTTGATGATGTCCCCTTGAGGAGCTCATAAGGTTTATCATGTAAATCTTGCAAGTGGATTAATTTCCGGCATGATAATAAGGTTGAGTGGTACTACTCTCGGATGAGATATTAATTAATTTAAGTTGTCAGTAACTTAATTAATTAATGGTCATTGTATATCTTAAACATGGGGAGACTTTCGGGCTCATAATAAGAAGGAGCCCAGAACATAATTTGGGATTGGATGGGTAGTGCAATAATAATATTTTAGTGGACTATATTATTATTATTGGATTTAATTAAAAGCTTTGGGCTAAGCTTGGTTAATTAAATTCAATTGAGGCCCAGTCCAATTTTTCCTCCTGGTCCCTGCTGTAGCCCAACTATATAAGTCATCTCAGCTTCTGTTAACCCTAAGTCAGTGCCTCATTTGACATACAGGAGACAACAGAGAGCAGATTGAGAGAACTCTGGGGATTGTTGACCACCCAACACCAGAGTTGACTTTGGGACATACGGTAGAAGATCAGAGGTGTTCATCACAGAACTTCATCCTCTACATCGACCCAGAAGTACGGTAAATATTTTATTTCGCTTCCGCTGTTTGTTTGCCTATATTCCTAACGAATCATGGTTGAACCACACGATCCAATTGCCAACAATTGGTATCAAAGCCTGGTTTCTTGGTGAAATGTGATTTGAAAGGATGGGATTTTTGTGATTATTTGATTAATTGATCTAATCTGTATTAATCGCATGATTATTGATGATCTGTATGAATGTGATTATGTGATTGAAGTTTTATCTTTGTAATCGCATATTACTTTGTGATCTGTTGTTGTGTATCTCTTTGATTGTATACACTATTCACGCTTATACTGGACATTCATACACACATCAAATCAGTCTATCTATCGTCAACTGTATACTTTATATCACACACTCACACCCTGCACGGTTGGTAAGTATCCGATGAGGCGGCGGCGTCTGACTGGCGCCGACAATCGACGGCTGGTGGCTTCGGCCAGACTAGATCTGTCACGGCGGCACTGGAAAGGCGAGAGGTTTTGACTGGATCATTTTCTACGGCAAACGGTACTACTGACGGCGGCGAGTGGTGATTCGAAATTGATGCGGTGGCGATGACTTCACGGTGAGGCATGTCTGGGCAACGCATCGGCGTGACCTGGAGTCTCACCAACTGTCGGCGGCAGCGGTGAGGGCAGTGGTCAGCGAAAGCAATGTTGTGGACAGCGGCGGAGCGTGTTTCTGGACTGCCGTCGCTTGGCTGCATGGCGGCGGCGATGAATCCAGGTGGTTCAAATCTCAGTGGGCTGATGGCACTTATGCCGAGATCAGCGGCACCGAATCACGGCCGATTCTTAGCAGGCAGGCGGCGGCGGACTAAGGGAGCAGTGTTCCGGGCAGATTGTCAGAGACGAGCACCGGAAATGACTCACTGGACACGAACCGCTGCAATTTTATGCAGCGATTGTGACTCTTACCGGCTGGAAGCTGCACGGCGATGAGTAGATCGGTGAGGATCTGGCGGCGTGTGATGGTTGAGCGACGATGTGAGAAGTGCGGCGGCGCTAGACTGCTTCGTATCTCGCCGATGATGCGTTGGACTACATGCGCGTCTGTGTGCATGGTCGCGGCGGCAGCGACGTCTGGCTGCTGGCCGATGTGCGCGGTGCGGACTACAGTGAAGATCTCCGGCTATTGGTTCATCAGAGACAGACTGATGGCGCCGTTCTGGTGGGCTGAGAGAGGCACCGGTGGAGGTAGCAGTGGCGGGCTGACGGCACGATTGCCGAGAGCAGCGGCGCTGGTGCTTCACGTGACAACTCCATGTGGATTCTTGTTTGCGGCTGGCAGGAGATTAGGGCAGCAATTTATTTCTTGCAAGGACTCTCTCATTTAATTGTTAAGGTGTTGGGCTTGAGTCTGCTAAGCCCAAATTTTTTTAATGTTTGAGTTGGGCCCAAATTTATTAATTGGAGTGCTTGTGTTGGGCTGCTGGGCCAATAGGCTGCTCAATTTTAATTTGGTTTTGGACTGTTGGCCCAAATTTAATTAAAATGGTAATGGACTGCTGGGCAATTTTATTGCTATATTTAATTAATTGTGGAATTGATGTTGGGCCAGGTTAAATATTGGGCTAGACCTTAATGCAAAAATAGGCAGGGTAAATGAGCTTAATTAATTTATTAATGGGCTGCTCATTTTATGCTAATGATGCTTAGGTCAGCTGGGCCTATTTAATTGATCCAACATTTTATGCAATTAATTAATGTTATATAACTGATTAATTGATTTAATTGTCAATTATTATTGTATATGTGAAAGGCATGTTCTATGTGATTTATTTATTTAAATTGCTGTTAATAGAAGCATGTTAAGATGTATATTTTATTTCAGAATATTATATGCATGTTAAAAACCCTCGGTGTTTAAATAACTAAGTGGGAGAGGGGATTGGTAATAAATTCCCGCGGCCTCCATTATTGATTCGTAAGTGATGTGAATAAACTTGCGTGTTGGCATAGACCTTCCTCCCCATCGGATGAGTTTATTCACGAATCACTGGTACGAACTTCTTTATGATAATCGTAGGAAGTTATCCGAGTGCGTGTGTACTTCTCCATCTGTAAGGCACACAAACTTGGGTCGCGGACTTGGGATTAAATAATGGTGTACACTTAGGTGTAAATAATAAGTATCCTCCCCATCGGAGTCACTGCTGTTATTTGCATGGCTAAAGAGGAACCGACTATTAATTATTTTGTCATAAAGTTAGGTTGACAAATGAAATTAATGGGTAAAATCTTCTCTTGTAAATGTTCGGGTTTGTAAATGTCCACACTATCGTGGCTTGCAGACTCACGGTGCTTGAGATGTCGGTGAATTTTATTTTTATATTATTTTGAGGGAATCAATATAAAAGGATAAAATTCGAAGATTTGATCGAAATATTTATTTATGATTCTCTGAATTTCGAATGGTTTTATTTCACTTATTGTTAACTAAAAGAAATTATATTTACTCGTCCAAAATTAATTAATTACAAAAGAATCTTGGTTTTGAACTTTACTGCTTAAGAAAATACATGTGTCTTCTCTCAAAGGACGGCTCATGATGCCAATTAAAGTCTCTAGTGAAGAGATGAGAGGTTCATAGAAATATGATGATCTCATGTAACTCTTCGGAAACTAGAGTAATTTAAAAGGTGATAGGTCATGATAGAATTTGATGAATGAATTGGAAAAACATGGAATAGAAGTTGAAAGGGAAACCTAAGTTAATTTTATTCTCCATAATTGTCTAGATGTTTTGAGAAAGTTCCACCTAAATTACAAGAAGATGTATATGGTGGGAAACTTCTGACAAAACATGTGGCAAAGGAAAGCTATTTTCATCATAATGTGAACAAGTTTAATATCTTATTCACTAGTTGTTTAAACATGATTAGTTATGGCATCTATTGACACGAAGTGTGTAGATACTGAAATCACTAAATGTTTATCACTAAGTGAGGATAAGATCGTTATGACATGGGTAAAACTACAAAGGTAGTGGTTATTGCAGTGAGAGTTGTTTATTTATCTAATGATAGGAATAAACGATTGATTATGAGAAATTGTCTTTACGTACATTTTCATAGAAAGAATTTGATTTCAGTTTCTATGCATTAACGAATGGATACTTCATTTCATTTAAATGACATAGTCATAGTGATGAGAAATGGGGCTATAATCTGTTATAGTACGTTGGTGGATAACAAGTAAACTCTTAAATTATGGACATCTCACAAATGCAACAAATAGTAATTAATAATGCATCTTCTAATATTAGTAAGAGAAAGGAACCTTCGGAGATGAACTAAACATACATTTGGCATCTAAAGACTAGTTCATTTTACTTGAGTAGGATTCAAAAGTTGATAGCCGATGGACCATAAGGTTTATCTGAAGTGGAAACTATCAAACTTGCAAATCTTGCTTGAAAGTAAAAATGATTAACTGTCTTTTCAAGGCTGTGGGGTGTAGAGCCAAAGATATATATGTTGGAATTAGTTCATTATGATTCAAGCTGACCTAATATTATGCAGACAAGAGTTAGTTATGAATATTCGTCAATCGATGATTATTCTTAAAATAGATATATTTATTTGATGCACTGCATGTCTAAGTTCTTGGAATAATTCAAGAGTTGCAAGGCTGGTACAGTGAAGCGTCATGGAAAATATATAAAATCATTACGATTTAATCGTGATGGCGAGTACCTCTTAGGATAGTTAGGAGCTATAAATCAGAGGTTGAGATTAAAATTTAAGTAGTCTACACCGGGCGAGCCCCAGCTGAATGGTGTGGTGGAAAGAAGGTGTAAGTCTCTTATGGTAATGATGATTAGAAAGGTGAAGAATTATTTGGAATAATTAAATTCATTTTATGGATATGCCCTAGATACAGTAATTCGTAAAACGTTTGTCTGTTTATGGGACATCCTAGAAAAATGAAGGGTGATTTATTTAGTTCAAAAGATCGAAGGGTGATTGTCAACACAAACACCAGATTTTTTTGGAAAAGAACTATGTAATGAATCACAAACCCATATATGAGTTGTTCTAAAGGAAGTGAGAGGAAAACACGAAGTATAAGTACCAAGTGTACAAGAGGATATACCACAAGGTAAACTGCAACGCGTGTCACGTCTGATACACAATTACATGTGGCACTTTATCATAGTGGGAGGGTAGTTTGACAACCCATAAAATATATACTTTGGGAGAGTCGTGAAACTTGGTCCCTAGTAAACACGGTATTGTCCCACGGATATGATGTAGCACTACAAGATGTAAATGCGGAATCTTAGTAAGTTACAATGAATGTTGAAATAAAATCTACTGATTCTAAATTAAGTCTGGGAGCTTGAAGGACCACTAAATGGTGTAAAAGCCATTGCAAGTGGTCATAGAAAATAAAAGAGGATCATACGGTAAGGTGAAAACCTTGGAAGCAAAGCTTGTTGTGAAAAAGGTGTACTCAGAAAGAAAAGGTTCAATTATGAGGAAACATGTTCGCTGGTAGCTATGTTTATGTTGATCTGGATTCTTTTATTTATTGCTGCTCATATTGAACTATGAGGAACAACAAATAGATGTCAAGACAGTTTTCCTGAGTGGAAGTCTTGAGGAAAACATCTATGTAAAGCAACCAGAGTGATTCATTGCAAAGTGCTAATAGCATTTTGATAGTAAGCTTAAAAGTGTCCAGCGATGGACTAAACCAAGCTTTGAGATCATGAAGCATCTGTTTTGATTAGGTAATCCAGTGGCATGGATTTAAATCAATGAGCGGATGAATCTTGTGTGTTGTAAAGAGTGACGAAAACGTGGTGGTATTTCTTGTACTATACGTAGATAGTATCTTGCTCATTGGAGACAATGAAAGAGTATTATCGGACGTATGGGTACGGTTAATAAAGCGGTAGAGATGAAAGACTTAAGAAAGGCAAAATATATCCTTTTGATCACGGTGATACGGATCACAAGAAAGGATGTTATGCTTTTCTCAAGTTTCATAAAATGATACAATCCTTACTCGTATAGTATGTAACTTTATCTTAGTGATTGTGTCTTGAGACACAAAAGAAGATAAAGAAGATGAAAGTGGTTCCTTATGGCTCAGCGAATAAGGAAGCTTGATCTAAGGAATGCTATGAACGAGGTGTTGGATTGTATACTAAAAGTCTAGCTTTAGTATGAACAATGTTATAACAATATATTTGAAATGAGAATCATTGATCAAATGATTGCATCTTATAATTTATTTTATATGCATGATGCAATAGTCCATTTACTTTATACTGTAGATAATATGTTGTACGACAACACGCGGAAGATCATATTATCGGTTTCCTTATAAAGTATAAACAGATGCTCACAACTGAGATAGACGGGGACTCTCTATCGGTATGGTTGTAGTGTGGTTTGGTATTAGCTTGTCTTGGCTATAGAATCACATTAGTGCACTTGTGTGTATTGAGCAGGACCGCCTGAGATCTTTCTTCTTATACTGACTATATAGTAGAACTTGATCTCTGTTATTATGGAAGTTCGTGCTCTTAATCCCTATACAATAACCTCGACACGTAGGACAGTATGTATTTCTTTGATTCATCAATGGGTGAGATTTATAAGTATTAAATCAACAAACTCGGTGAGTTGGGAAGTAGTGCTGTATCTATGGTGTGATGTTGATTGTAGAAGGAATCCATGTCCGTCATAGGTTGATGATGTCCCCTTGAGGAGCTCATAAGATTTATCATGTAAATCTTGCAAGTGGATTAATTTCCGGCATGATAAAAAGGTTGAGTGGTACTACTCTCGGACGAGATATTAATTAATTAGAGTTGTCAGTAACTTAATTAATTAATGGACATTGAATATCTTAAACATGGGGAGACTATCGGGCTCATAATAAGAAGGAGCCCAGAACATAATTTTGGGATTGGACGGGTAGTGCAATAATAATATTTTAGTGGACTATATTATTATTATTGGATTTAATTAAAAGCTTTGGGCTAAGCTTGGTTAATTAAGTTCAATTGAGGCCCAGCTCAATTTCTCCTCCTGGTCCCTGCTGTAGCCCAATATATATAGTCATCTCAGCTTCTGGAAACCTAACTTCCTGCGCCTCTTTTGACGTGAGTTAGAGAGAAGCAGATTGAGAGAACTCTGGGGATTGTTGACCACCCAACACCAGAGTTGACTTGGGACATACAGCAGAAGATCAAGAGGTGTTCTTCTGCTGCGATTCAGACTCTACATCAACCTTGAAGTACGGTAAACATGTTTTTTTGCTTCCGCTTATTTGTTTGCTTGTTTACTAACGGATCACGTTGAACCGCACGATCCAATTGCCCAACAATTGGTATCAGAGCGTTGGTTTTGTGGTGAGACGTGAGACGTTGGTTAGGGTTTTTGTGATTATATGATTATGTTGATTGATCTAGATGTAATCACATGTTTTTCTGCTTCTCGTGTTTCTTTTATCGAAATCAAAGCATGTTTTAGGGTTTGTATAATTTTAATTATCCATGAAAACCCTATTTGCTTTATTCACTGGATATGTAAATTCAATCATTCTTGTCTGCTCTATACACACATACGGCTATGGGTTTGACGCCAAAACGGGTTGTGGGTGTGACGCTGAACGACAACGAGGAACACTCATGATTGCACCATTAGCGATGGGTGAAAGGCTGTGAGCGGCGACCGAACGACGATGTCGAGATTGGACTGCTGCCCTGCAATCGCGATGGGCTGATTGAAAGCAGCGCTGTCGGAACAAGGTTTCTGGGCAGTTTTCTGGTGCATCGATCGATCGATCCAGCCCATCCAGTAGGCTTTCGAGCGGGGCATCTTCTTCCCCGGAGAGTCTGTGATGGAACCAGCAGAGCTCTCGGTTGATCGGCGACCTGGGCGAGTCCACTGGGAGGAGATCCACGGCGAGAGTTTCCTGGCAAGGCTGCAGTGGGTTAAGGCCGGCGAGTCTTTGCATCTTCCGAGCGCATCTGGTGTATCTTCCGGTAGAACCTGCTTGTTCTCCGATGGGGCCTATGCCTGATGCTTATCGGGCACCTTCAGTTGGTCGGAGATGGAGTTGCGACAGTTTTCTGTGCCCTCGTCGTGCCTCTCTTCCAGTCGATCGGGACTGACGGCATGATGCAGGCTGGAGGCTCCATTCTGGGTGGCAGGAGGCAGGACTCGAGAGCAGTGGCTGTGGTTGGCGGCAGCGCTGATGTCGTTGCTGGCTGGCGCTGCTGGGAGTTCCGGAGATGGTGCAGCAGCGGCGGCGGGAAGTGCTGACGGCAGAAGTGCTGGCTGGAGGCTCGTTTCTGGACGGCTGACAGAGCGACTCTGGTGGACTGACGGTGTAACCTCCGGCAGCAGCGGCACCAAGTCGACGGTGATCAAGCTGCGTGAAGATGCAACAGCGGCGCGGCAGCGATCCAGCTGTATGCGTCGAAGTTGCGTGCGGGTTCTCCAGGTTCTACTTGGGCTGTAGCGTAGGGCATCTTAATAAGCTGCTGGGCCATTTTTATGCTGGGCCTTGTCTTTAATTGGAGTTTGGGCTGCCCCCTTTAGGCCCAATTTTACTTCTTTTTGGGTTGCTTGGCCGTTTTGGGCTGCGTATGGGTCTCTGATGGGCCTATTTCTTGCTTGTGGGCTGCTCATTTTTTTTAATTTGGTTTTGGGCTGTTGGGCCCAATTTTTATTAAAATGTTAATGGGCTGCTGGGCATTATATTAATTGCTGGATTTAATTTATTGTAGGATGTTGTTGGGCCAAGTTTATAGCAAATATTAGCAGGATAAATGGGCTTAATTAATTTATTAATGGGCTGCTCATTTTATGCTATTGTTGCTTGGGTAGACTGGGCTCATTTAATTGATCCACTATTTATTATGCAATTAATTGAGATATATAACTGATTTAATTGTTTTTACTTGACAATTAATTGTTATATATGATAGGCATGTTCTATGTGATTTATTTATTTAAATTGCTGTTAATAGAAGCATGTCTAGGATGTATATTTTATTTCTGCAATATTATATGCATGTTAAAACCCTCGGTAATTAAATAACTAAGTGGGAGAGGGGATTGGTAATAAATTCCCGCGGCCTCCATTATTGGTTTGTAAGTGATGTGAGTAAACTTGCGTGTTGGCATAGGCCTTCCTCCCTAACGGATGAGTTTATTCACGGATCACTGGTACAGACTTCATAAATAATTATTGTTTGTAATGTGGCACATAAACTTGCGTGTTGGCATAGGCCTTCCTCCCTAACGGATGAGTTAGTGTGCGGTACACTGGTACAAACTTATAATTGATGATTGTAGGAAGCTACCCGAGCGCGTGTGTACTTCTCCAACTGTAAGGCACATAAGCTCGCGCAGTGGACTTGGGATCAAATAATGGTGTACACTTAGGTGTAAATAATTAGTATCCTCCCCAACGGAGTCACTGCTATTATTTGCATGGCTAAAGAGTAACCGACTATTAATTATTTTGTCATAAAGTTAGGTTGACAAATGAAATTAATGGGTAAAACCTTCTCTTGTAAATGTTCGGGTTTGTAAACGTCCACACTAACGTGGCTTGCAGACTCACGGTGCTTGAGATGTCGGTGAATTTTATTTTATATTGTTTTGAGGGAAACAATATAAAAGGATAAAATTCGAAGTTTTGATCAGTAAATTTAATCGTGATTCTCTGTATTTCGAATAGTTTTAGTCTCACTAATTGTTAACTAAAAGAAATTATATTTACTTGTCCAAATTAGATGATTGGAAAAGAATCTTGTATTTTAAAATTACTGCTTAAGAAAATACATGTGTATCTCACAAAGGACGTATCATGATGCCTATTAAAATCTCTAGTGAAGAGATGAGAGGTTCATAGAAATATGATGGTCTCATGTAACTCTTCGGATACTTGAGTAAATTAAAAGGCAGAAGATCATGGTTCAATTGATGAGTGAATTGGAAAAGCTTGGAATAGAAATTGAAAGGGAAACCTAAATCAATTTATTCTTCACAATTTGCCTGGATGTTTTGAGCAAGTTCTACCTGAAATACGAGAGATTGTATATGGTGGGAAACTTCTAACAAAACATGTGGCAAAAGAAAGCCAATTTTCATCATGATATGAACAAGGTTATTATCTTATTTACTAATGGTTTAAACATGATTAGTGATGGCATCTACTGACACGAAGTGTGTAGATACTGGAATCACTAAATGTTTATCACTGAGTAAGGATAAGATAATTAATAATATGGGTAAAACTACAAAGGTAGTGACTATTGCAGTGGGAGTTGTTTATTTATCTCATGATAAGAATAAACGATTGATTATGAGAAATTATCTTTACGTACGTTTCATAGAAAGAATTTAATTTCGGTTTATATGCATTAACGGATGGATACTTCATTTCATTTAAATGACATAGTCATAGTGATGAGGAATGAGGCTATAATCCGATAAAGTACGTTGGTGGATAAAAAGTATACTCTTGAATCGTGTACATTCCACAGATGCAATAAATGGTAATTAAATAATGCATCTTCTAATATGAGTAAGAGAAAGGAACCTTCTGAAATGAACTAAACATACATTTGGCGTCTATGACTAATTCATTTTACTTAAGTAAGATTCAAAAGTTGATAGCCGATAGACCGTAAGGTTTATCTGAAGTGGAAACTATCAGACTTGCGAGTCTTGCTTGGAAGTAAAAATGATTAGCTGCCTTTTCAAGGCTGTGGGGAGTAGAGCCAAAGATATATATGTTGGAATTAGTTCATTCTGATTCAAGCGAACCTAATATTATCCAGGCGAGAGGTGGTTATGAATATTTGAAGATTATTCTGGAAACCAATATATTTATATGATGCGCTGCATGTCTAAGTTCTTTGATTAATTCAAGAATTGTAAGGCTGGTACAGTGAAGCGTCATGAAAAATATATTAAGTCATTACGATTCAATCATGATGGCGAATACCTCTTGGGATAGTTAGGAGCTATTGATCAGAAGTTGAGATTAAATCTCAAGTTGACTACACCGGGTATTCCCCAGCTGAATGGTGTGGTGGGTAGAAGGTATTAGCTCTTATGGTTATGATTAGATAGATGATGAATTATTTGGAATAATTAAATTCATTTTATGGATATGCCCTAGATACAGTAATTCGTGAAACGTTTGTCTGTATATGGGATATTCTAGAAAAATGGATAGTGATTTATTTAGTCCAAAAAGATCGAAGGGTAATTGTTAACACAATAACCAGATTTTTGGAAAAGGACTATGTAATAAATCACAAGCCCATGTATAAGTTGTTCTAAAGGAAGTGAGAGGAAAACACTAAGTATAAGTACCAAGTGTACAAGAGGATATACCACAAGGTAAACTGCAACGCGTGTCACGTCTGATACACAATTACATGTAGTGCCTTGTCGTAGTGGGAGGGTTGTGTGACAACTCATAAATATATGTTTGGGAGAGTCGTGAGACTTGATCCCTAGTGAACATGGTATTATCCCACGGATACGACATAGCACTACAAGATTAAAATGCGGAATCTTAATAAGTTGCAATGTATGTTGAAATAGAATCTATGGATTCTATATTAAGTCTGGGAACTTGTATGATCACTAAAATGGTGTAAAAGCCATTGCAGGTGGTCATAGAAAATAAAAGAGGATCATACGGAAAGGTGAAAACCTTGGAAGCAAAGCTTGTTGCGAAAAGGTGTACTCAGAAAGAAATGGTTCGATTATGAGGACACATGTTCGCTGGTAGATATGCTTATGTTGATCCAGATTCTTTTATTTATTGCTGCTCATAATGAATTATGAGGAACAGCAAATAGATGTCAAGACAGCTTTCCTGATTGGAAGTCTTGAGGAAAACATCTATGTGAAGCAACCAGAGTGATTCATTGCAAAATACTAATAGCATTATGATAGTAAGCTTAAAAGTGTCCAGCAATGGACTAAAGCAAGCTTTGAGATTGTGAAACATCTGTTTTGAAAAGGAAATCCATAGATATGGATTTATTCAATGAGCGGATGTATCTTGTGTATTGTAAAGAGTGACGGAAACGTGGTGGTAATTCTTGTACTATACGTAGATAGTATCTTGCTCATTGGAGACAATGAAAGAGTATTATCGGGCGTATGGGTATGATTAAGAAAGTAGTATGATATGAAGGACTTAAGAAAAGTAAAATACATCCTTTTGATCACGGTAATACGGATCACAAGAAAGGATGTTATGCTTATCTCAAGTTTCATAAAATGATACAGTCCATACTCGTTTAGCATGTAAATTTATCTAAGTGAATGTGTCTTTGAGATACAAAAAGAAAATAAAGGGGATGAAAGCGGTTCCTTATGCTTCGGCGAATAAGGAAGCTATATCTAAAGAATGCTATGAACGAAGTTGGATATCTGTGTTGCTGAATGCATGAACAGAAGGTATCAACGTAACCCGGAACAAGAATGATGAACTGTAGTAAGACATATATAAAGTGCCTGAGAAGGACTGGAAATTATATGTGGATTTACTAAACAGATTCACTGCTTCTTGTGGATTACGTAGATTCAGATTTTTTAGTCAGATTGGACGGCAGTAAATTCTCCTCAAAGGTTATGTGTTTAATCTTAGGAAGTAGAGTCATAATGTGGAGGAGTGTTATATAGAAATATATTTCAGACTCCGGACTACATCATGGAAAGATAATGAATTGGAGCCTATGAGGCAGCCAAAGTATCTATATGACTCTAGAGACTTCATGATGGACTTCGAAGTGTTTCTAAGTTTGCCCAAGATTATCACAATTTATATTGCTGATATTGGTGCAGTTGCAAACTTGAAGGAATCACGAGTCCATAAGGCAATTAAACACATGGAGCGCGAGTACCACCTGTTACGAGAAATCGTATGATGAGGCGAAGGTTGTTGTCGCCTAGATTGCATCGGATGATGATCTAGTAAACCATTTACAAGGACCTTAAGGCGAGAGCTTTTAATGGTCGTGTAGTGGAAATAGGAATCAGATGTATGGCAGAAGACATGACAGCATAGTCTTTTAGTATAAGTGGGAGATTGTTGGATTGTATACTAAAAGTCTAGCTTTAGTATGAACAATGTTATAACAATATATTTGAAATGAGAATCATTGATCAAATGATTGCATCTTATAATTTATTTTATATGCATGATGCAATAATCCATTTACTTTATACTGTAGATAATATGTTGTACGACAACACGCGGAAGATCATATTATCGGTTTCCTTATAAAGTATAAACAGATGCTCACAACTGAGATAGACGGGGACTCTCTATCGGTATGGTTGTAGTGTGGTTTGGTATTAGCTTGTCTTGGCTATAGAATCACATTAGTGCACTTGTGTGTATTGAGCAGGACCGCCTGAGATCGTTCTTCTTATACTGACTATATAGTAGAACTTGATCTCTGTTATTATGGAAGTTCGTGCTCTTAATCCCTATACAATAACCTCGACACGTAGGACAGTATGTATTTCTTTGATTCATCAATGGGTGAGATTTATAAGTATTAAATCAACAAACTCGGTGAGTTGGGAAGTAGTGCTGTATCTATGGTGTGCTGTTGATTGTAGAAGGAATCCATGTCCGTCATAGGTTGATGATGTCCCCTTGAGGAGCTCATAAGGTTTATCATGTAAATCTTGCAAGTGGATTAATTTCCGGCATGATAAAAAGGTTGAGTGGTACTACTCTCGGACGAGATATTAATTAATTAGAGTTGTCAGTAACTTAATTAATTAATGGACATTGAATATCTTAAACATGGGGAGACTATCGGGCTCATAATAAGAAGGAGCCCAGAACATAATTTTGGGATTGGACGGGTAGTGCAATAATAATATTTTAGTGGACTATATTATTATTATTGGATTTAATTAAAAGCTTTGGGCTAAGCTTGGTTAATTAAGTTCAATTGAGGCCCAGCTCAATTTCTCCTCCTGGTCCCTGCTGTAGCCCAATATATATAGTCATCTCAGCTTCTGGAAACCTAACTTCCTGCGCCTCTTTTGACGTGAGTTAGAGAGAAGCAGATTGAGAGAACTCTGGGGATTGTTGACCACCCAACACCAGAGTTGACTTGGGACATACAGCAGAAGATCAAGAGGTGTTCTTCTGCTGCGATTCAGACTCTACATCAACCCTGAAGTACGGTAAACATGTTTTTTTGCTTCCGCTTATTTGTTTGCTTGTTTACTAACGGATCACGTTGAACCGCACGATCCAATTGCCCAACACGAGGTTGGATATCTGTTATGCTTAATGCATGAACAGTGGGTATCAACATAACCCGGAACAAGAATGATGAACTGTGGTAAGACATATGTAAAGTGCCTGAGAAGGGCTGAAAATTATATGTAGACTTACTTGACAGATTCACTGCTTCTTGTGGATTACGAAGATTGGGATTTTTTAGTCAGATTGGACGGCACTAAATTCACCTCAAAGGTTATGTGTTTAATCTTAGGAAGTAGAGTCATAATGTGGAGGAGTGTTATATAGAAATATATTTCAAACTCCAGAATCCATCATGGAAAGATGATAAATTGGAGCCTGTGAGGCTGCCAAAGTATCTATATGACTCTAGAGAATTCATGATGGACTTTGAAGTATTTCTAAGTTTGCCCAAGGTTAACACAATTTATATTGATGATATTGGTGCAGTTGCAAACTTGAAGGAATCATGAGTCCATAAGGCAATTAAACACATGGAGCGCGAGTCCACCTGTTACGAGAAATCGTATGATGAGGGGAAGGTTGTTGTCGCCTAGATTGCATCGGATGATGACCTAGTAAATCCATTTACAAGGACCTTAAGGCGAAAGCTTTCAATGGTCGTGTAATGGAAGTAGGAATCAGATGTATGGCAGAAGGCATGACAGCATAGTCTTTTAGTATAAGTGGGAGATTGTTGGATTGTATACTTAAAGCCTTGCTTTAGTGTGAACAATGTTAGAACAATATTTGAAATGAGAATCATACGATCAAATGATTGCATCTTATAATTTATTTATATGAATGATGCAATAGTCCATTTACTTTATACTATAGATAATATGTTGTGCGACAACACGCGAAAGATCATATTATCAGTTTTCTTATAAAGTATAAACAGATGCTCACAACTGAGATAGACGGGGGCTCTCTATCGGTATGGTTGTAGTGTGGTTCGGTATTAGCTTGTCTTGGCTATAGAATCACATTTGTGCACTTGTGTATATTGAGCAGGACCGCTTGAGATCGTTCGATTTATACTGACTTATAGAAGAATTTGATCTCTGTTATTATGGAAGTTCGTGCTCTTAATCCCTATACAATAACCTCGACACGTAAGGCAGTATGTATTTCTTTGATTCATCAATGGGTGAGATTTATAAGTATTAAATCAACAAATTCGGTGAGTTGGGAAGTAGTGTTGTATCTAAGGTGTGCTGTTGATTATAAAAGGAATCCATGTCCGTCATAGGTTGATAATGTCCCATTGAGGAGCTCATAAGGTTTATCATGTAAATCTTGCAAGTGGATTAATTTCCAGCATGATAATAAGGTTGAGTGGTACTACTCTCGGATGAGATATTAATTAATTTAAGTTGTCAGTAACTTAATTAATTAATAGACATTGTATATCTTAAACATGGGGAGACTTTCGGGCTCATAATAAGAAGGAGCCAGAACATAATTTAGGATTGGATGGGTAGTGCAATAATAATATTTTAGTGGACTATATTATTATTGGATTTAATTAAAAACTTTGGGCTAAGCTTGGTTAATTAAATTCAATTGAGGCCCAGTCCAATTTCTCCTCCTGGTCCCTGCTGTAGCCCAACTATATAAGTCATCTCAACTTCTGTTAACCCTAAGTCAGTGCCTCATTTGACATACGGGAGACAACAGAGAGCAGATTGAGAGAACTCTGGGGATTGTTGACTACCCAACACCAGAGTTGACTTTGAGACATACGGTAGAAGATCAGAGGTGTTCATCACAGATCTTCATTCTCTACATCGACCCAGAAGTACGGTAAACATTTTATTTTGCTTCCGCTGTTTGTTTGCCTATATTCCTAATGAATCACGGTTGAACCACACGATCCAATTACCGATAAAGCATGAGAAAAATTGAAAAAAAAAGCTTGGTGAAGTGCCATTGAAAGTGTTCCCCGAACACTTGAAGTCCTCATTCTTGGGGCCAACTATGAACTCAAGGAATATCATAAGGGGTTTCGCACTGTTGAGGTTGATCGGATAGAGTTGAAAGAAGTTCTACATACTTGAAAAATACAACCATCTTACCTAAGTCGAGCCAACGACAATAAAAAAAGGCGCTGATTGGGAGGCAACCCAATTTTCTTGTTTTATTTTTATTTTCAATAAATTGTCTGATTGCTCACTCTTAATTTTCTGTTGTAATTAGCAGCTGTGATACAAATTGCAAGGGTTGATTGTGGTCAAAGCTCTACCCAAAATTGAATCAGGTGTACTCTACCCAATTATATATTCGGTCTTTCTTATACTGTGCTTTGCTTGGGTACAAGCAAACGTTTAGGTATGGGGAGGGATTTTATATGATAATTGGGGTAGAAAAGTGATGTAAATTTGCTGAATTTCTTGTCTCATGTCTTGTTCTTATTGTTCTCTAAATTTTATGTTGATGTGGAGTTTGGGAAGTTGAGGATTAAAATCTTTTGAGGTGATGAGGATGATGCATGATTGAGGGGGTAGCAGTGATGTTGAGGAGCTGTTGAAACTTGATAATCTTTACAAGATTTTTGTGATTGTAGTGGCTCATTTTTTTTTTCGAATTTCATAGCAAGTATACCCAATTTTTGGTGAGCTTTTGAGCCTTAACGAGCTATCATCTATAAGCTCCACTGAAATTTCTTTCTTGAGTGCATTGAATTTGAATTGCTCATTCTAGAACTTGCTCTTTTTAATGCATTTCAAGATCATGTGATTGTTTGTGTGTGATAAAATGATAAGAACACTTCGGTTTAACCCTTTTGGCTTATATTGTTCCAACCGAATATGAAAACTAAAGTAAAGTCAAGTTGAGCCTAATCTTTTTCTTTGGATTATGAGCACATAAATAAACCCTGAATTCCCATTTCTTTCTTTAACTTTTCCGTTTGAACCATTCATTACTTTGCAATGTGTGAATCTTGTGGAAATCCCTTATGGTTGAATTGACGATGAAGGGGGAGTTAAAAAAAATTGGAGAAAGGAGAAAAAGAAAAAAAAATGGAAGAAAGGAAGTTTGAAAAAAAGAGAGAAAATTCTTGATAAAAAAAAAAGAGAAAGGGAAAAATGAGTTGTTGAAATTGTTTGTTGTTGAGTTGCTGAAATTATCTAGCAAACAGTGATTCTTCCAAGTGTTACACCTACTGTTCCAAGTCTTGAAAAGGAGCAGGTGTGGGGAGATTTAAAAGTGCAAGGAAAATGATGTTGTGAAAAGAAAAAAATTGGGGTTGATGATGGATGTTTTGATTTTTTTAAGATCACATGTTGTAAAGTGGTGCATTTAGCCAATATTTTTCCTCTTGTTATCTCACTTTGTCCTAAGGCCCCACAACCCTATCAAAAACCCTTTAATTTTTGCACACGATTCATCTAAAATTGGTGAAGATTTGATTTAGGAGCAAGCCTATGGTAATGACTATTTTTTTCAATTTTTGAGTGATCTTACTACCTAAATCATATACTTGAGTGTGATTGAGTGAATCTTTGTGAGGCCATGGAATTTTGAAATATTTGACGCCATGAAAGTTGCAAACTTTAAGTGAAGAGTCATTTTTTATATTAGTTCTGAATGCTCATTAGTTGCTTTTCTCTTGAAGTGTTGTGACTTTCATTTGCCTTGGTAGATGTTCCTTGGTTTTCTATTCTCTATGATTTTGATTTGCTTGAGGACAAGCAAAGTTTAGGTGTGGGGAGATTTGATAAGTCATATATTAGCATGTTTATTTAGTGAAAATTCAAGTCTATTGATTTAATTATATGATATTTATGTACTAATATTGACTTATATTATTTTTGGGAGATAATTGCTTTAATTATTTGAATTGATGTGGAAACAGGTTATTAAAGGAGAAAATAAGAAAATAAATCAGCCAGCATATTTTTAGGATCAGATCTTCTCTATATTTTTAGAAGAAAGAAATAAGAAAAAGAGATCAAGTAGGATTACTTAGGGATCAAGAAAGCAAATAAGGAATAGATTTTATTTATTCTTGGGTGCTATCACAAGCAAAAGACACGTTATTTTTGGGCAGCTGAACACGTGAATTCCGGGAGAAGAAGATGAGCGACACTTTCGACTCCAAGGCAGATTTCAACGAAGAACAATTCGACATCCTGGTTTTTATAATTTTTAATTCTGTTTTTGTCATGAATATGTGGGGCTAATCCCCTTTTCTAGTTTAGGATTCGTGAACCTCCCGTCAAATTGTTAATTTAATTATTTAGGATTTTTATATTGAATCTTGTGTGTAAGTTTATTCTATTACATGCTTTGATTTTTTTAATGGCTATTTGATAATTAATTTAGCCTGATCAACTATTTAATTATTTTACTGCTGAATGTTATTCTATGAACTATAATCCGTAATTGTTGTAGGAACTGGATTAAGTAACAAATAGAAATAATTCCCTCTAGGTGTAATAGGATCTAGGTTGTATGATTCCTAGCCGGATTTCGTAGCCTAGTAATTTTATGTTTAGAGTTTAATGTGTTTACGAGTTCGAATCCATAGGGTCACTCGTAGATAGTTCAACTTAGTGGTCGTACCCTAATTGATAAACTTAAGAATATTCGGGTTGATTGTTTGTACCGTCAATCTAGGGATTTGAGTTTGCACACTAGGTTAGATGTTTAATTCCTATAATTAATTTAATTTAGTAAACGGGAGGGGATCGTCATCCTAAACTAGGCTTTTATCAATTGTTAATTTAAATATTAATTTTCGCATACTTTGTTATTTAAAAATTAAGTTGATTTATTACTTGAGTCTTTATCGATTTTTCACAAACAAAACCCCCCCTTTATTTATTTTATTATTTTCAATACTTTAATTTAATTAAAATTCATTATACTCTCTTGGATTCGACCCGTACTTGCCATTATACTAAGTATTGTAGTAAGTAGGAAATAAATTATATTTTGGTAGGCCGGCGACAGCCTATCACCTATTGTTCAGTCAAGACACTTTTCACACCTCAAAATGGAAAAAAATAAAAAATCAATAAAACAATTTTTCAATACACTTTATTTTCAAAATTATACCTCCACTTAACACACATACCTTACTTTATTTTTTATTTAATACTTAAAAATATTACTTTACCCCTCAAAATCAATAAAATAAGTTAATAAAACAAATTTTCTTAAATAATACTCCCTCCGTCCCTAGGTAAGAGTCTCATTTTACCATTTTAGTTGTCTCACTCAAAGGATCTCATTTCCAATTTTGGACATATGAGACCCACCCACACCTACTAATACAATTAAAACATGGGGTATACACCCACTAATACAACTACCCACTACACATTAAATAATAATACTTCTTAATCTATGTGCCCAAAAACAAATGGGACTCTTACCAAGGGACGAAGGGAGTATAGTATATAACGGTGAATAGTACAACAAAATGAAAGGAGTATATTAATATTTTTTAAAAAATTATTAAATAATTAAAAATACATATATATTAGGGGATTTTGAAATGTTTGGGGAAGCTAAAGCCCCCACATCCTATAGAAAGGATACGCCCCTGCACAGGACGTACGAATTCATTATGGAGACGCAAGCCACTTGGCTACTAACAAACTTAATAATTAATACTATATATATAATACTTCCTTCATCCATCTTTAATGTATCAATTTGTTTTATGTACGTGGATTGAAAAGTATTATTATTTTATGTGTAGTAGGTAGTTGTATTAGTAGAGGGTGTAAGTCCCATAATCTAAAAAGGGAAATGGATAGATTAAGTATAGATGACTCAAAATGGTAAAATAGATAGATTGACAGTGAATGGAAGAAGTAATAAATATTTTTGAATTCTCATAAGGGTCAATGCCCCTTGTCCTGTACTGAGCCCGTCCTTGCTTGAAACCCTGTGATAAGGTATTCATAAACCTATTTCTAGGCGATTATAAAACCTGCCCCAAATGCTATAATGCCTAATGCATTACAAAATATTGTGGGTGTTAAAAATACAATATCAAAATTTCCCATGAATATATAGAATCAATCCCTTTGCTCTCTTTTAAAGAGCACTGTTGACTTTTACATTTTAATCAGTTGAAAACTGTTTTTGTTGGGTTTATCTGGTCAGGGAGCCGGGCCCACGCAATCCACTAGCATGATATTGTCCGCTTTGGGCCTGCCCACTGGCCCGCACAGTTTTACCACTCTGGGCATCACGCCCAAAAGGCCTCATGCTAGGGAGAGTCCATCCCTCATTTATAAACTCCTCGCCATCCCCACTTCTAACCGATGTGGGACTTTGGTTGACACCCAACCAACATTTTCATAGTCACCTAACGTGTAAGATGTGAACATCTCTCTACGAGATGTGGCATGTATGGATGCACCACTATCAATCACCCAACTGCTCTCACCATATGCAAGATTGACAACTTCATAATCACGAAAGATAAGAAAATCACCTGTTGCAGCAGACACTCGATCATTATCTTTCGTTTCTTCATTCTTTCTTTCTTTCCCATTTTCTTTCTTGTCATCTTGCTTGGGTTTTCTGCAATACCTTGCTATGTGTCCTGGAGTTTTACAATTCCAACACTCAACCTTACTGTGTCTGTTGGATTTACTCCTCCTGCCTTTTTGCTTGCCTGTTGGACCTCTACTATTACTTCTCCCCCTCTTATCTGTAACCAAAACCTCTGATTGTTGTAAAGGGCCCTGCGATTTTCTCCTTGTTTTCTCATTCAAAACGCTGCCCTTAACCAAATCCATTGTAATGGTACCATTAGGGGCTGAATTAGACAAAGATGTCCTGAATGTCTCCCAAGAATCCGGCAATGTACCAAGAAGCCATAAGCCCTGTACTTCATCCTCAAACTTGATATTCATTTCCGACAATTGATTAATAATGCCCTGAAATGAATTCAAGTGATCCGTCATAGGAGTGCTATCTTTGAATTTCAGATTCATCAACTGCTTGATTAGAAATAACTTGTTGTTCCCAGTTTTTCTAGCATACAGTTCCTCCAACTTTTTCCACAATGTTCGTGCATGTGTTTCTCCACTAACATGGTTCAATACATTATCATCCACCCACTGCCTAATGTAACCACATACTTGACGATGCAATATATTCCATTGATCATTTATTTATCATCAGGCTTTTTAGTGTCAAATACAGGCAAATAATAATCTTTCACATAAAGAAGATCCTCCATCTTGCCTTTCCACACATGATAATTAGAACCATTGAGATTCACCATTCTATTAGTATTGGTTTCCATATTCACCACAAGGCACAGAGCAGAAACCAGGCTCTGATACCACTTTGTTGGGATAAACACACGAATAATCAAATAATAAACTATTCGTCTACGCAGCGGAATGATCAATTATCCCTCTCTTGTGTGAATCTAGTAGGAAACAATCCTAATAATATAATGCACGATAAAGCAAGCAATCAACAACGCACAACACAAGCAATTTAACGTGGAAAACCTCCTCAATGTGAGAAGATAAAAAACCACGGGACCGAAGCCCACCAAACACTTCACTATGAGACAAAAAATCCAAGAGTTACAATCTGCCACCACAGATGAACTACCACAAACGTATCAAGGCAATCAATACTTGATAACAAACAACGAGATTAGAAAGACCTCACCAAACTATGCAAACTGGCGTTCTGAGTTCGCAACTGTAGAACCCTAAGAATCCGATCTCCACCGTCCAGAATCAACCTCTGTGAGTCCTGAACGTGCTGTCCAAATTACAGCTCGATCCAACGGTTAGTTTGTGAAAAACAGCTCTTTCTCCTCGACTGCGCAGAACAAAATCGCCCAGAAAATCGGCTTCTGTTTTCGGCGAATTCCCGTCAACCCAAAGCTCTAAACACGATCTCCACCGTTCATAATGTACCTCCACAAGTCCGAACGTGCTGACCAAAATTCAGCTCGATCCAACGGTTGAAACTCCGGTTATTGCCTCTGCAATATCACTGCGCTGGATTTTCTCTCAAAAACGTGAATTGTGTTTTTGCCCTCTTTTTCTTCTCTCTTCCGTCGGTCAAGAGCACATACTGATCAGGAGGATACATCCTAGAAGGTACACGAGCTCTACTACTTCTTCTAGGTGGTTCTTGAACCTCCTGTTCTGGAATATCAGGTGGTTGTGGCTGATCGATATCCTCTTCATCATGCAAAGGATGATCGACATGCTCATCATTACCGAAATCAGGCTGATCCTGATTCTCCTCTTCAGCTTCTACTTGACCTTGACCGTGAGGAACAATTTTCAAGTCAATCAAGTCATCACCAGGTGTAGAAACTGAGCTATCCGTCTTCTCAATGTCTCTTATGGTTTGATCCTCAACAAACACAACATCCCGACTTCTGACAAGCTTCTTCTCCACGGGATCATAAAGTCTGTAACCAAACTCATCTTGGCCATAACCAAGAAACACACACTGTCGAGTCTTCATATCCAACTTAGACCTCTCATCTTTGGGAATATGCACAAAGTCCCACATCGGTTAGAAGTGGGGATGGCAGAGGGTTTATAAGTGTGAGAGAGTCTCTCCCTAGCATGAGGCCTTTTGAGCGTGATGCTCAGAGTGGTAAAACCGTGCGGGCTATGGGCGGCCCAAAGCGGACAATATCATACTAGCGGATTGAGTGGGCCCGGCTCCGCTAGGCCAGATAAACCCAACAAGTGGTATCAGAGTCAGGCCCCAAACTTAACCGGCCCAGCCCGGGGTTGGTGGGATGTTCGGACCTCAAACTGGATGGTCTAGCTGCGGGACTTTGTTTGAGGGGGAAATGTTGGTTGGGTGTCAACCAAAGTCCCACATCGGTTAGAAGTGGGGATGGCGAGGAGTTTATAAATGAGGGATGGACTCTCCCTAGCATGAGGCCTTTTGGGCGTGATGCCCAGAGTGGTAAAACCGTGCGGGTCAGTGGGCAGGCCCAAAGCGGACAATATCATGCTAGTGGATTGAGTGGGCCCGGCTCCCTGGGGGGATAAACCCAACAAGTGGTATCAGAGCCAGGCCCCAGACTTAACCGGCCCAGCCCGGGGTTGGTGGGATGTTCGGACCTCAAACTGGATGGTCTAGCTGCGGGACTTTGTTTGAGGGGGAAATGTTGGTTGGATGTCAACCAAAGTCCCACATCGGTTAGAAGTGGGGATGGCAGAGGGTTTATAAGTGTGAGAGAGTCTCTCCCTAGCATGAGGCATTTTGGGTGTGATGCCCAGAGTGGTAAAACCGTGCGGGTCAGTGGGCGGCCCAAAGCGGACAATATCATGCTAGTGGATTGAGTGGACCCTGCTCCGCTGGGCTAGATAAACCCAACAGTTTTAGTTTATCTTTTCAGCCAAATATCTTACACACGATATATATATCCCATTCTCAAGCATAATACATCCCTCCTAAATTAATCTCTTTATTTCCCATCCATAAAAGCAACGGAGCTCTAAAGAGTATTTATTAAGTCAGAACTTTTAAATGAGAATCTTAAATTTTACTCTAATTATAATATGGAGTCAAAGAGTTTTATCAATTTAAGGCTTGAAAATAGGTAAATAATCAATTCGGGGGCTGAGTTATTTTTTCTATCGATTAGAGAACTGAATTATATAAAACTATTAATTTAGAGTCTGAATTATCATATATTGTTTTATATTTTATCAATTCAGACCTAAATTCAGGCTCTAAATCGATAGTTTTTTATAATTCAAGTCCCTAATCAATAGAAAAATAATTCAAACTCTAAATTGATTAGTTTACCAATTTTTTAGGTTTTGGATTGAAAATCTTATATTTAAATCATAAACATTTTTAAAATAAGTATAAACCAAACTCGACAGTAATACTAAATTGTGATAATGCACTATGGTCTATGGAGAAGATAAAAAAAAAAAAAAGAGTAATAGGACCAGAAAGAAAATCATCGATAAAAAATATAAACAACATTTGGATTTGAATTCCTTTTTTAGCTTGGTACAAAATGTTATTAACATTAAAAGAAATCAACTTATGAAAATATTATATTACTAACATTCTTTGTAATATAAACGTATACATACCCAATAATTGTTTCATAAAAATTTCAAGCATGATTCGTTTTGCTATACGAAATGAAGTTGCTCGAACTTAAATAAATATTTTTCGAGTGGAGCTTGTTTATGATCTCATTTTTTAATTGGATCGAGCTCGACTATATGATACTCATGCTCTTTCGGCTCGATTAGCAACCCTAGCTACAACCTACAGGGCATCCAGTGCCACTTTATAGACAACTTCAAGTTTTTAGAGGCATTTAAGAGGCAGTGAGGTTAATGAGTGAAGCAGAGATTGCCCTGAATCTCCAAATTAATCCCATACTAATACACATGTTACAATGTTATCCTACCAACTCTGTTCTGAACCAATTAATTTCATAAATATCATATTTGATCAATTACCATATTTGATCAATTTACTATATTTGATTAATTCCACATGTGAGATTAATTTCACTCATTTTAATTATTATTTAATTGATGATTTATTTATTGTTAATCCTTACTAACCAATTAAATTTTTCAACAATCCCCAAACATGAGTGGAATTCGGCGCCTATAAAATGCAGACACATAATCCAGTCCTCGTGAAACATTAATGTATCTGGATAGGTAGCTTGGGATTTTGAACCTTCCGTAGTCCAACACTATCGAGTATACTGGTGGCTTAGTAGACATGATGTCTTTGAACTACTCCTTCTTAGCGTGAGACAACAGTGCGAACGCATCAATGTCTCGCATTCTCCTTGTTCTCACGTTTTGGTCCTTTTCGGCCATGGTTCCCCTTTGGATTCATAAGTGTTTTTCTTTGAAGCGATCACTCACTTCACACTTACATAGGTGATCTCCTATCTTGAGTATCCCTTTATACTCAACCAGCCATTACTTAGCCTTTTAGAAATCATTAAATGTTAAAAGGCGTAACCTCACCACAATATGAGTTCTATACTTGGTAGAATTGTTCTACTAAGGAATGGTAGGTACCAAGTTTTAACTTGAACCTCTACAGTTTCGTTGTCCCTATGAACCAAGTTCTTGGGATCTCCACTCATCATGGTTTGGTTTTGATTGTTTTGGTTCATTACTTTGTAGATTTTAGTCTCATTCCTTATAGCAATTTATTCATTTGATCTCGATTAACTGCTTTTGTAAGCGGATTTACTATGTTGTCTTTTGACTTCACGTAGTCAATTGACATTACACTACTCGAGATCAATTGTCTCACCGTGTTGTGTCGCATACGAATATGTCTAGACTTTCCGTTGTAGACCTCCACGAATAAGTTATTATTTAGAATATTAAATGTTATTCTTTCGGAATGTTTTATTATTTAGAATATCAAATGTTACTCTTTCGACATAGTTATTACAAAAAAAATTTGTGTCCTAGATGGCACCGTGCGCCAAAATATACCTTTTAGTATTAATTTGTAATATACCTTTTAGTGTAAGGACATGTATCATTTATTTTCTGAATTTTTTTTAATAAAAATGCATATCCTCTAAAACAAAATATTATACCAGTATTAATTAAAATCTATATCCTCTAAAATAAAATGTTTTACTAGTTAATACAATTCCGATTCAACTGTGAAATCGGTTTTTGTGTACATTTATTTATGTAATATATTTTATCAATAGAATGTGATACTTTAATATATTATGGTATATTATTATTTATTAGATGCATTTTAAAATACCAACCGAGTAATCAAATAAAACCATAATACATTTTCTTACAATGAACCAAGTCACATTTTTACTTATGATTTTTTTCTTAAAAAAGATCTCATATGAATCTAATTCTTGATATTATCATATTTCGTTAAAAAAAACCACTAAACCGATATTAAAAAAATTAAAATTAAAGTATCTATTAACTCATTTATTTATTTGCTTAAAATAAATTTTTTTTAAGTATTTATTACTCCCTCGTCCCAGAGAAGATGACACATTTTTTTTGTATGGAAATTAAGGAGTATAATAATTTAATGTAAAGTGAAATAAAATGAAGAGAGAGAAATAATACTTAATGTGTAGTGGGTAGTTGTATTAGAGGTGATATGTGGGCCCATGTGAATAGATTAATTATTTTTGTGTAGGTCTCATGTATTAAAAAGAAAATGTGTCAACTTTAGTGGGACAAACCAAAAAGAAAAGTTTATCAACTTCTATGGGATGGAGGGAGTACTTTTTATCAAAAATATTTACACTTCTACCACTTTTCATCTATATAAATACTTATTTCGTCCCAAATATTTTTACCCGTTTGTACTTAAATTAAAAAATATTTTTAAATATATAATGTAAGAAAAATCTATATAAATACTTCTTCCGTCCCGAATATTTTTACCCGTTTGTACAGGCACGTAAATTAAAAATATTTTTTAAATATATAATGTAAGAAAAAATAGGGATAAATTAGTAATATTGAGAGTAAAAATAAATAAAATTTTTGAGAATGATGAATAAAGTGTAAAAAATAAATAAAATGTATAGTGTGTTTTTACCATTAATGGAATTGATAAAAATACGTTAGACATACCAAAATAAAAAATGAGTAAAAATATATAGATAAAGGAGTATTATTTTCTATTAAAATTAAAATATTATTACTTTTTACTCTCCCACACAAAACTCTTCTTTCGATACGTTTCCACGGAAGTTTGGCAGAATAAAAATGTTTCCAAGATTTAGGGAGATTTCCAACATTTCCTTAAAAAAATCATTAACTCGATATTTAAAAATTTAAATTTTATATTTAAATTTA
Organism: Pogostemon cablin; assembly: GCA_023678885.1. Classification (NCBI taxonomy): domain Eukaryota; kingdom Viridiplantae; phylum Streptophyta; class Magnoliopsida; order Lamiales; family Lamiaceae; genus Pogostemon; species Pogostemon cablin. The sequence goes on from CM042965.1 coordinate 35,678,541, forward strand.
GGGATTACTTACGTTACTTAGGTTATCTATTACCCTAATATCTACCGGTAGTATCGGTTAAATAATTTTTTATTAATTATTATTTTATTTCTGTTGTGAACGTGTATATCTCCTAATTTCTGCTGTCAACATGTACATCTCTATTTGTTTAGTATACTTTTTTATTCTAATTTACATGATCTAAATAATAGAAATAAAATTAGTTTAAAATAATATTTTTATATTAAATTAATTTTTTTTTCATTATTTTAAATAAAAATTTCATACGGATATGATTGATTTAGAAAATATAACATAAATATTTTAATTTAAGGTTTAAAATTAGTCTTTATTTTCTAAAATTTAATTTTTAAATTATATTTTTTTTCATTTTAAAATTTATAATAAATTTATTTTCTTATTTCAAATTATAAAAAAAAATATTATAAAATTTTAAACCAAATCATAGCTTTGAACATAATTAGAGTAATTATCCTTTAAATCCGGGTGTACTTTAAACTCACTTTTAAAAACTTATATATTTATAAATAAAAATGTGTACATAAAAATGTATACGCTATTTAATAAAAGGCAAAGACTTATGTGAGACCGTCTCACGTGAGGGTTTATGTAGGACGACCAGAAAGTGATAATTTTTACATAAAAAAGTGATAATATTATTTCATGAACAATTAATAGTATAAATAAAAAGTGATAACATTTTATATCGAAAGTGATAACTATTTTAAAAGGCGGTCTCATACAAGACCTAACCTTAATAAAAATCTATACATTAGTTTATTTATTTTAATTTTTTTTAATTTCGTTTAGGAAAAATTACTAATCAAAAGGTAAATTATTCCCATTCACTTAAAAGTAAAAAATATACTTCAATTATAAAAATAAATGATATAAATATGTTTTAATTTAAATTATGTTTTTAAGCTAATACTACTATGCATTTAGGTGCACCCCACAATACAGTGCACCCACTTTCAGATCGTATACAATTATGAACAAAAATATATATAATTATGAACAAAAATATATACAATTTATTTGTTATATTTTTAATGAAAAATTGAATGTAAAAAAAATATACAACTATTAAAAAATATATATACACTATTGAATAAAAACTTATACACATATGTATGCAAGTTTTTTTAGTAAAAAATTGAGCGTGTAAAAAGTATACAATTATTAAGAAACATGTATATAAAATATAATAAAATTTTATACACATATGAGTGCACTGTTACACCCGGGTGCACCGAATATCAACTCATATTTTTATTTTAACATTTTAATATATTAATATACTAAATGAGAGTTTAATTTTGATGAGGTGTCGCCACCATAATTAATCTAAATTATTTTAATTTTTAATTAAAAATTAATGTAGATAAATACATATATTATTTTAAGATTTGAATATGATATTTTCAAATCAAAGTTAATTAAAAATTAATATAGATAAATACATATATTTACTTTAAATTTTAGAATTTATCCCTCCTACATCTATAAATAAATCTCTTTATTCATTTATTCTGCACCTAATTTAATTATGGGTCATTTACTAGGATGTACACAAAAAAATACATAATTGCTATAAACTACATGACTCAAAGCACTATTACTCATAACTACACAATTGTTCTGCACAATTTGGTTCTGCACAATTTGGTTCTGCACAATTTTAATTCTGCACAATTGTTCTGTACAATTTTGTTTTTGCACATTTTATTTGCACATTTTAAATTTCGGCAGTAGCGGCAGCGGTCAACGACTGTCCGGCCGCCGATCAAAGGTCGGTCAACGGCCGGTCAATACCGGTCAACGATAGTCAATGGTCGGTCAACGCCGATGGGTGGGTGAGGAGTAGGGTTGTTGGTTTAAAAGTGTATGGAGTATAAGGTTATATTTGGTATTTTACTTTAATGTTTTATATGTTAGAGTAATTATTTAAATTTCATGTATCTAATAATAAATATGCTTAAAAGTGTGTATATGAGAGTAATAAACCATTTAATTATCATAACAAGCAAAAGATTTATCAAATTCTGATGATACTATGTAATTTTATATTTTTTATCGTAATTAACTTTTTTTATGGTTAATATTATTTATTTTTTAATTTATTTTTGGCAAAAGCTCCTGTGCACCCGGGCGCACGGAAGAAATTTGTGCTAAATTGTATACCTTTTAGTATACAGATGTGTACCCTTTATTTTCTAAAGAAAAATCTGGGCGCACGAACAACACTCCGTGCGCCTTTAGAATTTTGTGTTAAATTGTATACCCTTTAGTATAAAAATGTGTACCCTTTATTTTCTAAAGAAAAAAAAATATTAATGAAAAGTGTATACCCTTTAGAACAAAAGTGTGTACCTTTTAGTAATTAAAGTGTATACCCTTTAGACCAAATTAATGTACCCTTACCCATAATACAAAATTTCTAAAGGCGCACGGAATGTGTTCCGTGCGCCCGGGTGCACGCAAGCCTCACTCTTTATTTTTTTATGATTTTACTTTGATTATATTTTTCTTACGGTTTCTTTTATATTTTTAAATTAATTTTGTTAATTTTTTTTATTTCATCAAATTGATTTATATTGAATTAATTTTTTATTAATAAACTTTATCATAATTTTTTTCTTCAATCATTAAATAAACATATTTAATTTTTTATTGATTTAATTATGGAACAACAATTATAGTAAAATTTGAAAAATCAATTCAATATTTTTTTTTAAAATAATTTTAGTAAATCAATTTAATAATGGAATTAAACTTTATAAACGAAATTAAATTCAGATATGAGTCTATATAAATTGAATTTTACTCTTCAATATAAACTTATATATATTAGATTATAGTTAAAAATAAATAGTTATATTAAACTTGAATTATTATTATTTTTAAATTGTTGAATAAATTGTTATATTAGACTTAAATTATATATTTTTTTTAAATGGTAACTTTACAACATGTGTAATACATGAAATTCATACTAGTTTAATATATTAAAGGAGATTTTTATTTTGATAAGGTGTAGTCTCTAAAATTATTCTCAATTATTTAAATTATTAATTAATTTCTAACGTAGATAAATACATATATTAATTTTAAGATTTGAATAGGAAAGAAATAAAATTAAAATAAATTATTAATTTTTATAATATTGTAAAGGAATATCGTCTTCAAAATTATTGTAAATTATTTTAATTGTTAATTAATTTTTAACGTCAATAAATACATATATTAATAATTTAATAAAAAAATTATTACATGTATTGTGTTATTTAAGTTTTTTTAGTTTACATTTTAAAAGTAATTTTAAATTAAAAATATCGTTTTTTTTAATATGAAAAATATTCTTAAAAATTATCTATTGAATTAATTAATACAAATTACTTTAATTATTTTGATTATATATTCTGTAACCCACCCCACTCACGTAATAAAAGAAATGGATAATGACTTACTGCCTAGATAAATAATTAATTTTTTAAATATATTTTCTTCTTCTAATTATAATACTTCAATCCAACGGTGATTACTGGGTCACATATTACCCAAGTTACGTAAGAATCTCCCTTAAATTTAAAATATCTATTTTCTCATTTATTTGTTTGCTTTAAAAAAAAATGTTCCAAGATTTAAGGAGATCTCCAACCTTTTCTTCATTAATTAATTCATTTTCCAATACTACTGATTTGGACAAAAAGAAGAAGTGGCAAAATAGCCCAATAGCAATTTGCAAAACCTACCCAAACCCTAGAAAGTGGTGTTCCCTCCTGCCAACACTTAAAAAGCCCATCCTTCCCCCCTCTCTCTCCCTCTCATCTTTCTCAACTTTCTTTTTTTTCCATTTTCAATTTAATTTATTTCTGTTGACGGGTTGGAGAAGAATCTCGATTGGAAGTGAAAATGGAGGTGGAGAAAGGCTGTTCTGCTGCTACTGCTGTTGTGCAGAGAATGTTGTGTTGTTCAGTTGTTCAGGCGCTTCAGAAGCATCTCTTTTTTGTTCTTCTGCTGGTAGATTCTGCAACCCTTTCCCCCTAATTGTTGCTGTTTTCTTGTTAAAGATTATCACTACTGCTTCCATTTCTAGGCTTTTCTTGTTTTTAGTTTTTTTTTTTTTGGATTATTTGAGTATGCTTGTGTTTCTGTTTATGGTGTTACCTTGAATTTGCTCTCTGTTTGGTTCTTGTAGTTGGTGGGGGGGGGGGGGGGGTGGGTTAATTTGTCTGGTCTTGGCTCTGTTGGTTGGTTTGATCTGAAAGTAGAAGTTATATGGAAATAATTCTGTTTAGCTTTGCTTATGCAAGTGTTTTTTTACTCTGCAATTATTTTAAAATATTGCTGTACCAGTTAATTTTTCTGCAAACAGTCACTTTTTATATAACTAGGAAGAGTGATACTTGTGTTACATGCTTCCAGCTTTTATCTTCATGAACACAGTGGATTTAAGAACTTCAATTTAGTTGATTATCACTGTTTTCATCTTAGAATGTTCATGTTTATTACTAGAATCTTGTTGGAGTGCTCAAAACGTTTTTCTTTTGCCCATAGAACTATTCATCCATCTTCATATGTTCAATAAAAGATAAAAAAAACTTATCCCCTTGATTTTATTTCAGGTTTACTTCAGTACTCCATTTGGATACTGATTCTTGAAAATTGGCTGCAGAAGAATTTCTTTCCTTAATTGCAGCGAAATCTTATGAAATCAATGGCTGCTTTTTACCACAATTACAATATTAATGCAGAATGATTTATTTCCTTACTTTTCGTGTCAACCTAATGATGTTCGCTTTTACTAATCAATTAACTGAGCTCCGAACACGTTACTAGCATAATGTTTTATGATCTGTCATCTTCTTACGCTTGTCTTTCTCTCGTTCTTGTGCATCTCTCCTGCAATAGCTGACTGACGTTGTTTGATTGGCAAATTTTACAGAGTGGGATATTAGTTGAAGATGTCAATATTGTTCCGTCTCCTCTCGAGACTAACAAAAGGTATTGCAAGTTATTTTACATCTTTTCACTCACTGTATCCTTATAGAACCAGTATCGAATCACAGTTAATATACTTCACTCGCAGATTCTCATTGGGTGATCATGAAAAGGATTCAAAGTCTGAGGAAAACAAGGATGCTGATGACAGTGATGGTGGTGACGAAGATGACGATGATGATGACAACGAAGATGGTGATGACAACAGTGACGATGATGATTATTCTGGAGAAGGGGGTGATGGCAATGAGGAAGACTCTGATGATGATGTGGAGGCAAATGGTGATGGGGGGAGTGACGATGATGATGAGGAGGATGACGACGATGATGATGAGGATGACGACGACGATGATGAGGATGACGATGGCGACGATGATGAAGAGGAACAGACACGACCATCGAAGAAGAAGAAGTGAAGCTCATCTAGGTTTCATTCTGTTAGTTAGAAGCAATCATGTGCTACTTGTTAGTTGGGAGGTTCAAAATTATGTCAATTGTTGCTTGTGTGTTGTCTTAGATAGATTCTTAACGTTATTTCATGGGGATTTTGATCTCTGATGCTATGCCTAGGGACACAATGGGTATTGATGCTTTTTAGGTCCATTATATTGTTAAAGGAAAACCTTAATTAAATCAAATCAAGAATTTAAGGGGAAAAACACCTTCGGAAAAACACCTTTGTCAACTTTGTTTAGATGTTATTCTTTCTTTAATGACAGTGGCTTTTTGCTTCATTGACTTGTATTTTCATTGTGGAATTGGATCTGATTTTGATAATAATCTTGTTTGAATTTGCTCTCTAGATTCATAATAGAAATCCATATAAAGTGAAATAAGTCGCATAATGAAACATATTTGCATAAGATTAATTCAATTGTTAAGAGAAGAGTTGAAAAAACTTCTTGTACTATATGATTCATACTATTTTTTATTTAAAAGCTAACTTCTAATTTGATATTTAGAGGAACTTATTATATTAAACAATAATGATGAGCCAACTGATAATCTTGAAACATTCTACAAGAGGTTGAAAATGGCAATGCCAAATTATCTGTTCATCACCATAAATAATAACGAATTCATTCCATGGGAGAAACAGTAGCAATCTTCATCTCATCACCGGATAATTAAAGATCTTACAGGAAAAACAATTGACGTCGTGACAATACCAACAGAAACGCGCTCCATGCTTCTACTGCTTGCTGCCCCTCGCAGTGGAATATGTTATCAGTCGAAAAGAGCACCTCCAGATGTTAATTTGGACGTGCATGATTTGCTCGACTAACCTGCCACAGTAATTGAGAACTAGGCTTCAAATGAAACAAAAAGACACTAGTTCATTTTGAATGATACAAATTTGCAAGTGTAGAGTCGCAATACAGGCATCTACTCATCAAAAGCTTACAATGTAAAGCGAAACCTAATTGATGAGAAAAATATCAACCAAAATCTACAAAGAACAACAAACTTGTGTTGTTGGCACACAGAGAGATCATATAAAGGGAACTCAGAAATCCTTCTCCCACTTTTGCCAATTCAAAGCCGTATACTGAAAGCATTTACCAGGTCCTGTTCTCCCGGATCGACCAGCTTGCTGGTTAGCTGACGCTTTTGAGATTGGGGTTATCAGTAACGATTCCATAGTTTGATGATTGTAAGACTTCATCTTGGAGAAACCTGGATCAATCACATACTTGATCCCATCTATTGTCAATGATGTCTCAGCAACATAAGTAGCCAAAACAACTCTGTGTGCACCTTCTGGTGTGCGCTCAAATATTTTAGCCTGCAATCCCACAGGCAAATTCACGTAAATAGGTCAAATGGTCATATCTTCGTCCCCAATCCTCCAGTCCATTGCATGAGAATTTCTTCAGCACTTTCTATCTCCTCCTTCCCAGTTAAGAAAACCAATGTCGCCATCTCCTGGTGGCTGTTGGCATGGATTTGAAGAGCAGTTAGAACCGCAGCATCCAAATAGTCAGCTTCTGGACCCTTTGTATAATGTATTTCAACAGGGTATCTCCTTCCAGGTATTTAAAAACCAGAGCAAAATCAAAATAATCACTGAATTTCTCTGCACCAAGTGTGGCACTTGAAATAAGCAATTTAAGGTTGGGGCGGAGACGAGAGATGTCCTTGTATGATGTCTGTCAAGAGAGTTCTTTCATGGGATTCATACACCATTACCACAATGTAACTTGCAAGGTCAGGTTCTCCACGCAATAAAATACTGTATTTCTAAAGTGTACAGTCTTCAAATTGGATAAAATAACCACCCTCATGTCCAAGTTTAACTCCCAATTCTTGAGAAACTCGAGCAGCAATACACCGAGTCTGAGTACGTCCAATCTTTCATCAGTTACTGTATCCTGCCTCATGAAGGTATTGAGGTATCTGTGTAGTTTTACCAAGGAACTGTGTCCCAACAATTACAAGAACCTGGTGGTCATTCACAGCTTGGATTAACTGGTCCCTACATGGAAAGATTGGCAGAGCCTCTCACTCACTTTGGATTGCTGTTCGACACCCGCAGAATAGGCATCTCTTGCTCAACATAAACACCATCCATCACTGCTGCCTTTAAAAACTATTCAAACGAATACTCATAATCATCACTTTTTCAGTATCTATCATTGGATCCAAATTCAAGAGTCCCCTTTCCAAACTGATGATTTTCCCATTCCTCATCTTCTTTTGGTGCCGGAACCATACTGGGTCACTGGGTCTTAACATCATCAACGGCTGTGTTTTTTAGTCAAACACCCTATACACTAAAAGAATCATGTCTCGTCCGTTAATTTATGATATTATTATTACTACTTTGCAAGGTTAGCTAGATTATATACTGAGTCTATAGTGCTGTATAAAAAAAACTGCATACTATATAGTAACAAAACTATGCCTTAATAATTTCTAACAATGCAATGCTAAAGTATTGCAAAGACTTGTACAAGTGGGAACTATATCACCATTTTGCTCTAAGGATTTGTCAATTCAGGAGACTCACTTTGAAGTGTTACTAAAGAAAACTTTACAGCTTCCCAATTGAAAGTCTATTCCTAATCACACCTCAAACAGAGAATAAGCTAATCAAATTCAAATTGGAGTTTGATGAATATTTAAAGTAAATTCTTACAATTTGTTTACCTCATTTAGGAAGCTCTCCTGCTCGAAATATGGCGAATTTCGATACCTCAGAATACTTATACTCAATTCCGTTACTCTTCAGCAACTCCTCAAGCAAATTCTTCGCATTTTCCGGATCCGAACTCTCACACTCAATCTCATAACACGTACCAAAACTGTATTGCGTTTCATCAAGCTCCAATTTGAGCCCCTTCCACTCATAAATCCCTCGCACATTTCTAAACCCTCCCAAACAAACCAAACCCTTTTCCCCCAATCCAAATTCCCCTTTCACTCTTCGAATTATATCAGAGGACTGAATTTCCAAGAGACGCCAGGGCTCTGCGACACAGAGGCGGCCGACGGTGGGCTCGAGGGGCTCCTCCTGCTCTTCAATTCGGCTGATTCCGCCGGAAATTTGGGGTTTTGATTTTAGAGAGAGGATACAGTGGGAATCGAGGTCGTAGAAGCGGATGCGGAGAGCGGCGAAGTTTAAGGAGAGCTCGGCGTTGGGGCCGTCGAAGAAGAGGTTCTCCTGGAAGTGGGTGCGGCGGTGGTAGGAGGAGAGGAGGGTGGAGAGACGGTGGTGGGCGGCGGAGGATGGGAGGCGGAGTTTTACTTCGACTTCCATGTGGAGGTAAATGGTAGTTGAAAACCGTGACACAAAAGCGATTATAGTTGGGTGACGTGGCATTCCGTGTTTGGGCCTTCCCTATCTAGCAAAAGCTCATCCTTCCCTATTGTAAAGATACGGACCAATTTATTTTCGCTTTCGTTGTATTAAATATTAATATTATTTATTTTGTTTTTTTTTTATGCAATTCGAAGTTTCGAACTATAGTTTTTTTAAAAAAAATACTATTAGTTGTAATTATTTAACTAACATAAAAGCATCACCAATTTTTCCCGTCAAACAACAAAACAAGAATGTTTGTTTATGATTATAAATTTTTCAATGGTATATAGGAAAGATTTTATGAGTTTGAAAGTTCCAATGAAGTTGTCGATTATAATGATGAACAATCAATACATTTCATTAATTTAATTTGACATTATTCCAAAAATAACTGATGTGTTATTAAAACTTGATAATGCCAGAAGAACACCAGATTCAATAAAAGAAACACACACACACACACATAAAATCATCAATTGGGAGTAGAAAAATGAAAACAATTAAATGATTCAAAGATAAAATTCTTACATCTACTAAAATGAGGGAGAAACTTTATCGATCCCTTTTATTTACTTGGGGATTAAGGTGGGAATGAATCATAAGAATAAAGTTGAATGGTCAATTGTGGTGGAAAAGATTAAAAATCGCCTAAGGCGATGGGAGGATATGCATATCTCATTGGGTGGCAGAATCACTCTCCTTAATGCGGTTCTTTCTTCATTGCCTCTTTACTACCTATCTTTCTATCAAGCCCCAAAAAAAATCCTATGTGATATTGTGAGCTTACAACGTAATTTTTTATGGGGGGGTAAAGAGGGCTTTAGAAAGGTAGCTTGGGTTGAGTGGAAGGAAATTTGCAAATCAAAAATTCAGGGGGGTCTTGGGGTAAAAGATTTGAAAATTTTTAATAAAGCTTTGCTGGGTAAATGGGCTTGGAGATATTTGAGTGAAAAAAATAGTTTATGGGTGAGGGTGGTGGAGTCTAAATATGGGATATGGAGAAATTGTGTTCATTTAGATAGTAGAGTGGGTAGTAGGTGGTCAGGGTGGTGGAGGGATGTGTTTAGTCTTTCTTTCGGAGGAGAGGGAACATGGTTTAAAAATAGATTAGTAAGGATGATAGGTGATGGTAGGGATATATATTTTTGGGATGAAAACTGGACGGGTGAGGGTTTATTAAAACTGAAATTTCAACGTCTTTTTCAACTTTGTAGGAATAAAGAGAGTCTGACTGGAGACATGGGGAAGTGGGAGGGAGAGAGATGGAGATGGAGCTGGGAGTGGAGGAGATCTTTATTTGATTGGGAACTTGATGCCTTTAACTCTTTGTTGTCTATCCTTAACAGGTTTACCTTAAGACAGGGGGTTGTAGATTCTTGGAAATGGCTTGGAAACTCGAATGATTGCTACAGTACAGGGAGTGCCTATTCAGCCCTTGTTGAACTCAGAGAAAATGCAGCAGTGGATGAAGAAAGGATGCATGGATTCAAATTGATATGGGATACATTTGCACCACGAAAAGTAATTGCCCATGCATGGAGAGCACTCTGGAATAGGCTTCCGACAAGAGCCAATTTGCTAAGAAGGAATTTATTACTTCCTAGCGATGATTCAACATGTGTACTTTGTGGAAACCATATCGAAACTGGAAGACATATTTTGTTCGAATGCTCAACTTCACATGAGGTATGGATGGCTTGTTTCAAATGGTTGGGAATTACTACTGTATTACATTCTTGTATTTTATCCAATCTCATTGCACATAGTCGAATCTTAAGAGGCAAAATAGGGAAGAAGGTGGCGGTCACAATTTGGTTATGTTTGATTTGGAGATTGTGGAAAGGGATGAATTATTTGATATTTAATGGCGTGGAGTTTAGTGTTGAGAAGATTGTTGAGGATATTAAGTTTAGACTTTGGAGTTGGTTTTATGTTAATAAGATTCGGTGCTCTAAGTTTTCATTTTGTAATTGGCTAGTTAACCCAAGGATGGTATTAGGGTATTAATTGTTGTAAATTTGTACTCTTTAGGGTATCTCTTGTACCCATAATGAATAATATTTTACTTATCAAAAAAAAAAAAAATGAGGGAGAAACTTTATCGATCATATATAGGTTATAAGTGTGGGAGAGAAGAATATACCAAAAGAGCAACGGAAATTACTAGGACAAAATATGACCAATAAACTGACTTCTAGGCCTTCTACAAGTGTTGAAGAAAGCTTGAAAATAACCGTTTTTCATCTTTATGTTGTAGCTTGAGTTGTTAAAATTTTTGAAGCCCGTGGTACCGTCCTAATGTTAACCCTAGAAAAAAGGATTAAAGCTTTAATTTTGCAGTCCAGTTAAAAACTTATTAACTTCAAACCTCCATGCAATACGTGACACGATCATTAACTTCATTTCATACATGATTATACTCATAAAATGCATAATTGTATTAAGATTACACTATTCATTCTCAACAGATAAAATACTAAGAAATTAATGTTTATAATAAATAACGCGAATCAGAATGATCTCAACAACTTTTCGAAGCATTATTTTTAAACGATTTATAGTAGAGTTAATATTAGGTGCAATAACATGTTTATAACTTTTTATTCTATTTTGTATACATGTTTCTTAATAATTGTATACTTTTTTCACATTAAGTTTTTCATTTAAAAAATTAGCATCCATATGTGTACAACATTTTATTCAATAGTGTATACATGTTTTTTAATTATTGTATATTTTTTTACACTCAATTTTTCATTAAAAAAACTAACAATTAAATTATATACATTTTTGTTTATAATTGTATATGTTTTTATTTATATTTGTATATTAGTGCACAGTATAATTAGCATTTATAGTATATCAATTCATTTTAAACATTTTAATTTTAATGATGATATTCTCATTCTTAATGAAACAACAAAGCCCATATGCAAGTTTATATTCTCTACCCTATATATTAGGGGTGAGAAAAATTTTCCGATAACCGCCCAATCGATCGTATTTGTATCGAACGGCACCGCGTTTAGTAATAACCGTATATAAACCGCGATTAATTATTTGTCATAAAATTGCATTATTCTCGACAATGCAATTTTGATTTTTCTTTAAAACCGCAATGCATTATATTTATCAATATGAATTTAATAAATTTTTCATGAAAATTTTCTTGTATATTATTTCATTATTATATTTTTTTTACTAGTTAAGTTATGTAAAGAAGACTTTGTTATTTGAACCAAATTATGGAAACTTTCACTCATTTGTTAATTGAATATATGTTTAGATATTGTTATTTATTAATTCTGTGAACCAAGATCAAGCCATGCAAATCAATTTACTGAATAGGTATTATTGTACTTTGGAGATTGAATAGGTATTATTGTACTTTGGAGATTATTTAAGAGTATGTGTTATAGTTGAGCAGGTGCATTTTAAAACTTTATTATTGGATGCTTTTATATAGTACTTGAACATTTATTATAGTTAAACAAGTGTTATTTTAGATTTTGTCATATGATGTTTTAGATAAAACTTGAACAGTTGTTATAGCTATTGTGGACTATCATTTTTTTTTATTAAAACGTTAAAACCGATCACATAACCGCTAAATCGTTAAAATCGCTCGACGAAATTTAATTAAAAATTCACAATTTAAAATTACATTATTAATTGAATTGCAATTAACAATGCAATTTAAATTTCACCGAAAAAACTATCAAACCGTAAAGCGATAACCCTTACCTATAGTGATAGAATCTTAACTTTGTCTCTTCAATCTCATTAAGAGAGACTAAAGAGTCTTACTTGACTGATCATGGGTTATCGGGTGATCCTCTCACATGGGGGTGTTGGGGGTGTGCAGTGCGCACTGCACACCCCATGTGAGAGGGGCGCCCGTTGACTCGTGGTTAGGTTGTAAACAAATCGAATCGAATAATAAGGTATTTGAATGATATTTGATTAAATATTCGTTTCGAATTCGATTATAATCGAATTCGAAATTGGATTCGTATTCTATTTAAAAGTAATAAACGAACTATTAGAGCATTCGAATTTGAACATTCGAAATTAAATATTTGAATTCGATTCGAAATTGTAAATTTATTTTTTTTTAATAATATTTTTTTTAATTTCTTGTACTATTAATAAATTTAAGAAGAAATAATCATTAAATACATCAACCATTAAATTATTAAAAATTATAATTAAATAATTCACATTATATATATATATATATAATATGTCTTTTCCTCTTTATTTTAAGATAGTAATAAATTAGATAATATACATATTTATTTATATTTATAAAACAAAATATTATATTTAATATATAATTAATATATATTATATGTTAATATTCGAATATATTTGCAAATATCCTAATTAAATATTTTATGAATCATATTTGATTCAAATATTATTTAAATCAAAATATTTATTCGAATTCGAACATCAAATTAAATTTAAATTATTTGATTCATTTACAACCATACCCGTGGTCAGCCCAAAAAATTGCCCGAGACTAAATTGATATATAGTCACTTTACTTTTACTTTTACTTTTTTCAACTTTTTGGTTAATTTTCTTTAATATATTTATTCTTTTTCTAAGAGATGCCATTTCCTGGGGGTCACAATTCACAAAGAAAAAGTAAGGAGTAATATTGGGCCATTAAAGCATGCAGATAGTAGGTACAACCACTATCTTCATTAATTAATATAAGTGCAACCAAAAGGGAGACTTATTTAATTGGTAATTAGTGACTAGTTAACATTAGTTAGATCTATATTAGTTTGCACTTTTCATTATTATAATTCAGTAATGGAGATCTTCACTTTCTAATATCACACACTCAACTGTAGATTAGTATGGATTGTGTTCATACGCCTTACTTAATTTATCATTAACCCAATTTTTTTAAAAGACTACTGTTCTTTTCTTCATAACTTGTTTCAAAGACAAATAAAAATAAATAAAAAAATTCACGAATCTTCATAAATTGTTTCAAAGTGAAATAATTATTCACGAATCGAAGCAGAATGCGTGAAGTTAAGTATTTTTTTCAAAAATGTAGTAGGTGGTGTTTGATTTGGTTTAAAAAATTATTTAAATTTGGCTAATTATATTGTGCACCCGGATGCACCTTAAGATATGGTGCACTCACTTTAAAAAACGTATACAAATATAAACAAAAATATATACAATTATGAACAAAAATGTATACAATTTAATTGTTAATTTTTTCAATGAAAAATTGAGTGTAAAAAAATATACAATTATTAAAAAACATGTATATACTATTTAATAAAAAGTTATACACATATGAATAGCATTTTTTAATGAAAATTTTAGTGTGAAAAAAATATACAATTATTAAGAAATACGTATACAAAATAGAATAACATTTATACAAAATAGAATAAAAAATTATACACATATGAATGCACCCTTGCACTCGGGTGCACCTAATATCAACTCTTTAAATTTAAGGTAATTCTTAGATGATTACATTTACGGGTCACCGATGATCCAGTATATACTCCCATGTGAAAGGGTCATCGGCGACCCGTGATCACCTGAGTAAGCCTCTTAAATTTATATATACTTACAAACCATTAAGGATTTTTTTTCCCTCAACCTATCCACTATTATCTTTTCATTCACCCCACTAGGATGAAATAATGATTTTGTTGAATTAGTAGTATTTACACTCATTTTTTTCTTTTTATATCCAATTTTATCTTTTCTTTCACCTCACTTGATAGAATAAAATAATAATTTCATAAGTATTTACACTTACAATAGAGTTTTTTTTTAACACTTACAATAGAGTATTTATATACATATAATAGTATCAAATCAAATCTTCTATTTTAATATAGCATTGACTAAATTCTTATAATTAAATCGAATATTATTTCTTTCTATCATCCCCTCAAGCGAGACATGGGGTGATACTCCACTCGAAACTTGTTTTGTAAGAACTCAAATAGTAGTATAGGGAGACTATATATTTGTAAAAATATCAGCAAATTGAAGTTCGGAAGGAACACTAGCATGAAACATTCACCGCATAATCAATAGATAACTTACTCACATATAAAATTTTTTTAGTAATATCCGGCACAACCAAAACATTATGTAAAATAATAGAATCATTAATTTTACAAGAACCAATATGTGTAATTGATAATCTTTCCCCATTACCAACATAATAAAATCTGAACATGTATATTTGATTGAAGAATCCAATGAATCCACATTTGATGCCATGTGAGCAGACGCTCAGTATCCAACTAAATCATTCTAACTACCAACCGAGAAAGTCTTCGCAAGATTTGTAATATTAGCATCCATCATCTACTGAGTATGGGATTTGGACGAGAAGAGAGCATCATAGAAATCATATTACTACTTCAACGGATAAAACCAAGTAAAAAGAGAGAAGTCATCCACAAATATCACATAGTATCGAAAACCAGAAGTAGATGAAATCGAAGTAGGCCCCTATAGGTCACAATGTACAATATTCCGAACATGTGATGAATGTTTATCATTTAATGAAAATGGTAAATGTTTACTCTTGGGTTGTTCACAAGACGAGCAAAGAAAAGGTTTAGGCAACACAAATGTATTAGAAACATGTCCAAGTTTTTGCAATAAAGAAATGAGTGAGGCTTGCGTCATATAGAATTTAGTATTATGGATAAGAGTACATTATTTTGTTTTGAATGATATACACTTTAATTAATAAAGGTACACCATTTTGTTCTAAATGGTATATATTTTTCATTAATATTTTTTATTTTTCTTCAGAAAATAAAGGTACACATCTTTTATACTAAATGGTATACAATTTAACACAAAATTCTAAAGTGCGCTCGGACGCACACAAGTTTTTGTCTTGTAAAATAAAGGGTACACATCTTTATACTAAAGGGTATACAATTTAATACAAAATTCTAAAGGCACACGAAATGTGCTTCTGTGTGCTCTGGCGCACACAAGTTTTTGCCTAAAGAAATAGTGTCAAAAGTAACATGACCCAATCTAGAATGCCATAATTAAAAGAGGCTATTAATCAAGACGACAATTTAGATGCGGTAATATGGTATTTACACTTATAATAGAATATTTAAATATATGTAATAGAATCAAATCAAATCTTCTATTTTAATATACAATTGATTAAATCATTATATAATTAAATAATAGAATAATTAAATATTATCTCTTGCTATCATCATAAATTAATAGTAATTGATTTTACATAGAATTTAAATTTATCTTACTAAAATCCAAAATAAATGACTAAAATTCAAAATAAACGAAAAATAGTATTTCACTTATTTATTAAATTAAATTAAATTAAACCCAAACTAAGCATCCCATAAATATTGATTCTGTGCGTTGGTTTATATTTTGAGTGTTTAAATTATTTTTAAAAAAAAAAGAATAGAAAAAATGTGTGCAATGGAGATAGCCATATTAACAATTTCTAAACTGGAAATCAGTTGATATATGTAGTTTGGTCAAAATACCGTGCACCTAAGGATGGCGATGGGATGAGTATTTCTGGATATCCGGTCTATCTGAATCCTAATGAGTATGGTACGGGTAGGTTTGGAATGGATACGAGTAATTGTAAGAAATACATTAGGGTTTGGGACGAGTACGAGTAATGCTTCAAAACCCGAGGGAACCCCAATTATATATATATATTTAATAAAATTAAATATATATTATAATATATATATATATTGTAAGATATTTTATATTTAATTAATAGTTATAAGTTTTATTTAATCAATTTATTAAATATTTATTTAAAATAATAGAATTTATGTTATACTCCCTCCGTCCGGATTCAAGGGTGTCATTTGCTTTTGGGCACGGAGATTAAGGAGTATTATTATTTAATGTGTAGTGGATAGTTGTATTAGTGGAGATGTGGGTCCCATTTTTTAGTTGTATTAGTAGGTGTGTGTGGATAATAAAGGAAATGAGACCCTTGGGGGTGGACGCCCAAAATGAAAAGGACGGAGGAAGTATTTATTGTACATTTAATTAATAATAATGTAATTTTTATTATTATATTATTTAGACAATAAAATATATAAATATATACTCCCTCCGTCCCATCTTAAGAGGGCTATTTTTCCATTTTTGTCGTCTCACACAAATAATCCATTTTTCTTTTTTACACAATGGGACCCATACATCCTCTCTAATACAATAAAAATATGAGACTCACACTCTCACTAATACAGCTACTCACTACACATTAAATAATAATACTCCTCAATCTACGTGCAAAAAGCAAATAACCCTCTTACGCCGGGACGGAGGGAGTATAAAATAAATTAATATTAAACGGGTACGGGTACCCGCGGGTATTGATAAACTGTAATGAGACGGACATGGGTACCATAATAATTTTTTTAAATGAGATGAATATGGATATAGATACAGATAGTATTTTTTTTAATCGAATATGGGTATGGGTACTCAAAACAAGTGGATATCATACCCGTTGTCATCCCTACTTGCACCTAATGTGAAGTCCACCTAAAAAAGAAAAGAAAAGATTGATTTTTGGCCGTTGGAATGGCTGCATCACTGAAATCACGAGTCTAAACTTTATAGGGTTTTATAAGATAAATTACGAAATTAACTCATATAATAATATATATTATTTAATGTGTATTGAGTGATTATATTAGTGATTATGTGTAGGTTCAATATTAATTGTATTAGTGGTTATGTGTAGGTTCAATGTATGTTAAAAAATGTAGTGGATTTTTTTGGGTAGAACTAGGGGTGGGCGGTATGACATACCGAAGATTTTTGGTCATACCATATACCGTACCAAAATTTTCGGTATATAAAAAATCATACCGTTACCTTACCTAAACTTTCGGTATACCTTAGTTCGGTATACCAATATTTCGGTGTAAGAAAATAGTACACCTTCTACTTACCAATATTTCGATATGCCATATCATACCTAAAATATCGGTATATACCATCCTATTAGATAGTTTGTTATGCCGTTATACATCTAAAATTCAATAAAACTAATAAAAACATGTACTAGAAAAGTGAAAGATAGCTATAAAACAAACTCTAATAAATAACAAATTCAAAATTATACGACAATCTACAAACGACCAAATTAAATAAGAGTAAGTCTCATGAAAACTGGGTTTACAGGTAAGCCTTATTACTCTTTAATATATAAAAAATTACTCTTTGAAGAGTAATAATTTTTACACTATAGAGTAATAATTCGTATCTCTAAAAAGTAATTTTTTATGTACTTAAAGTAATCGATACATCGTGATTTAAAAGAATTTGAAGAGTAATTTTTTAATTTAAAAAGTAACAATTTATGTGCTAAAGAGTAATTTTTTATGTACTAAACAGTAATCAAGTTTACATAATTAATATATCTAAACCCGTTTTACACAAGTGTTTGTCATTAAATAAATAGTATCTAAGAGATCTACACAAAAATATATGGAACTTATATTAAAATCAACACTTTTAAATTTTCATATAAGATAGAATACTTAATTAAAAAAGAAGTACTAATATCATGAAATTAGTCAATGAACTTTATCAATAATTTATAATTATGAAGAAATATACCGTAGGATTTTAGATTTAATCTTTAATAAAATAGTGTATATATATAATTTAATTAAACATTATAATACATAAATAATAATTATAATTGTATGTATCATCTAATATGGTAATATCGTATCATATTACTCAAAAATTGAATATTTTACGGTATTTCGGCATATACCAAAATACCGCGGTATTGATCATTTATATACCTTTATCGTACCAAAATTTTCAATACGGTATCATACCTTACCAAAAATTTCGGCATACCTAAAATTTCGGTAAAATCGGTATTTTTCGTTATGGTAAGGGCGGTATACCGAAATTTAGGTATTTTTCCCCAGCCCTAGGTAGAACGGCCAAATTGAAAAAAAAAAAAAGACCTTTTGAAGGGGTGGAAGTAGTATTTATTTTTGAGAAATTTTGAAAAAATCTGAAATTTTAAGTATTATTGTAAAACACATCTATTGTGATATATTTCTGAAAAGTGAGACTAATGATTTTTTTTAAATGAAGATTAATTTACCATAAGAGTAAAATTTGTATTTTTTCTTGTAATTTACCCGACTTATTATATTTTACATTTTATTTTATAAAAATATCTTGTCAATGAGTAAGTTTCATGTAAACCAGTTTTACATGTAAAACCTAATTTTTAAAATTACTCATTAGTATATGAAAAATTACACTTTGAAGAGTAATAATTTTTGTATAGAAGAGTAATAATTCATAAATGTAAAGAGTAATTTTTCATACACTAAAAAGTGATCGATAAATTAGGGTTTACAAGAATTTGTAGAGTAATTTTTTAATTTAAAGGAGTAATAATTTATGTGTCTATAGAGTAATTTTTTATGTACGAAAGAATAACATGATTTACATATTAACGTATGTAAACCCGATTTACACAAGTGTTTGTGCTTGTCAATTTGTTTATATTTAAATTATTATTACTATTATATTTTTTACGTATTCCTATTTTAATTAATTCTATATATTCACAAATTCAATTTTTTTAATTAAATAAGTTGAGGTAATTTTTTTAATTATATAAGTTGAGGTAATTCTATCCACTGATATTTGAGTCTGGTGAAAATTTCTTACTACTCTGGAGTCCTGTCCAAAAAAAAAAGTGATTGTAGATATAAAGTTTAAGAAAATTTATTTTTTACTTTACTTTTATGGATAGTTTGATATTTTTAGGTAATAAGTAAATTATAAAGTAAGTTATGTGAGTTGTAAAGATATAACAATTTTGAAATTAAAGTATGTTGTGGAGTTATTGATTTGTGTTTATTTCTTTATTTGGGGGTGTGAACTTTTGTATGAGAGACAAAAATAAAAAGTGTGAATTGTTTATGGGACGGAGGAAGTAATTATTTTAAGGCAAAAACTTATGTGCACCCGGGCGCACGGGCACACTCCGTGCGCCTTTAGAATTTTGTGTTAAATTGTACTCCCTCCATCCTAGGGTAAGAGGACAATTTTTCCATTCTGGTCGTCTCATCCAAATAGTCTCATTTTCTTTATTACACACATGGGACCCACATACCCCCTCTAATACAATTAAAATATGGGACTCACACTCCCACTAATACAACTACCAACTACACATTAAATAATAATACTCCTTACGTGCAAAAAACCAAATCGCTCTCTTACCCGGACAGAGGGAGTATATCATTTAGTATAAATATGTGTACCCTTTATTTTTTGAAGTAAAATAAAAAATATTAATAAAAAGTGTATATCCTTTAAAACAAAATAGTGTATCCTTACTAACTAAAGTGTATACTCTTTAAAACAAAACAAAATACCCTAACCCATAATACTAAATTCTAAATGTGCACGGTGTGTCTCGAGCGCGCACAAACCTCACTCTTATTTTAATTAAGAGGCTTATTTAGCTAACAACGGATTATCGATAACCTTTCGGATATACATTGGAGTACCCTATTTGAGAGGGTTACCAATGAGCTATGGTAAACTAAAAATCACCCTTTAATTAATTCTATAATTAACAGATTCGATTTCAAGATGACTCCTATATTCAATTACTTAAAAGTTGAATTGATAAACTTGCAAACTTAGTTATAATAAAAACGTTCGAATCAAAATCAAAGCACGAATCTGAATAATCGATTTCTATTTCCTTTTATTTACTGATTTATTTTAAGGTAAAAAATCGATAAAAAAATGTTAAGCAATTGCAAGTTGTCAGCATTATCCAATGATCATCAAATCCAAGAAAATCACACATGTTGACTTTTTCTCATCACATTCTCACTCCACAGAACAGACCCCAATTGCTATATAATGCGTGCTCTGTTTCTTCTTTGTTTCAGAGCCAAGCGGAGAAATTAAGGATTAATAAAATGTCCGGAGAAGACGTGTTTATTGGTTCCGTAGATCAAGGAACTACCAGCACCCGATTCATCATCTATGATCGCTCTGCCAAATCCGTCGGATCTCACCAAGTTGAATTTACTCAGTTCTATCCACAATCAGGGTATAAAGATTCAATCTTTTTTTCTGGGTTTTATGTGGGTTTTGCGATTCCTATGTGATTCACTCTCTCTCTCTCTCTCTCTCTCTCTCTGAATGTTTTGGTAGATGGGTGGAGCATGATCCAATGGAGATTCTTGAAAGTGTGAGAGTGTGTATAGCAAAGACTGTTGATAAAGCCACTGCTGCTGGTCATAATGTTGATAGTGGTTTGAAAGCCGTTGGGTTGACCAATCAGAGAGAGACAACTGTTATCTGGAGCAGATCAACTGGTTTGCCTCTTTATAATGCTATTGTTTGGATGGACGCCCGTACAAGTTCAATCTGCAGGTCACCACCTCACCCCCCCCCCCCCCCCCCCCCCCTCTCTCTGGAGTTTTGATTTGATGTATATAATGCATATTTGTTGATTTGATTTCAAACATGAGTATGTACATGTGGCCTAATTCAGATTCTTGTATGTGTTTTGTTTATGCAAGTTTTGGAATTCAATCAAGTGACTGAAATGAATTCTTTTATAACTTCAGAAAATTGGAAAAAGAGTTGTCTGGGGGAAGAACACACTTTGTTGAGGCATGTGGTTTGCCAATAAGCACATATTTCAGTGCATTAAAGCTATTGTGGTTATTAGAAAACGTTGATACAGTTAAGGAATCTGTAAAGAAAGGGGATGCATTATTTGGTACAATAGATACTTGGTTGATTTGGAACATGACAGGAGGGAAAGACGGTGGGTTGCACGTCACAGATGTGTCGAATGCTTCTAGAACTATGTTGATGAACTTAAAAACACTCGAATGGGATAAGAATGTCTTGAATACTCTCAAGATTCCTGCGGAAATCTTACCTAAAATAGTTAGCAATGCTGAGATTATAGGACAAATCAGCAAAGGATGGCCAATTCCAGGGATTCCCATAGCTGGTTGTCTTGGTGATCAACATGCTGCTATGGTGGGACAGGTGTGTCGAAAAGGCGAAGCTAAGAGCACATATGGAACGGGGGCGTTTATACTTCTAAACACGGGTGAGGAGATCATCCAATCGAATCATGGCCTTTTGAGCACTTTGGCTTACAAGCTAGGGCCGAAAGCTCCAACTAACTACGCTTTGGAGGGCTCGATTGCCATTGCTGGTGCAGCCGTTCAGTGGCTCAGAGATAGTCTCGGAATAATAAAGAGTGCTAGTGAGATTGAGGAGTTGGCATCGCAAGTTGAGTCTTCCGGAGGGGTTTACTTTGTACCGGCTTTTAATGGATTGTTTGCCCCATGGTGGAGGGATGATGCTCGAGGGGTGTGTATTGGGATCACTAGGTTTACGAACAAATCCCACATTGCTCGAGCTGTACTTGAGAGCATGTGCTTTCAGGTTAAGGACGTCTTGGATTCGATGCATAAGGATGCAGGCGAGAAGGGTGAGGTTAAGAGTAGTAAGGGGGAGTTCTTGCTTAGAGTAGATGGTGGTGCAACTGTTAACAACCTACTAATGCAAATTCAGGTCTACTTCTTTACTCTATCCAATTCCTGTTTGCTATATGTTTAATGTAATGATTGTCCTGTTTTTCTTGTAGCATTCCACATGTTTTACTTATCGATTGTGTGATTCGATTGAGCATCGATGCATATATACATGAGATACTTTCAAGTTTCTGCCTAGTATACTTGCTTTATGGACTATACTATGCACCAAGTTATAATAGTTGCATTTTCTTGGAGCGTTCCTCATGTTTGCTCTTATCGACTGTCTAGTTCCAACGAGCGTAGATTCAGTTTTATACGAGATATTTATATGAAAGGATTGAAATTTCCTATCTTGTTTACTTGCTATATAGACTATGCTGTACAACATGATATGATATTCGTACTTTCTTGGAGCATCCCTCGTGTTTCCACTTATAGACCGCATGGTTCCATCAACCCTTAATGCAGATGTACTTGAGATATGTGTAGAAAAGGAATGAAAATCCATATCTTATTTACTTGCCCTGAGAAATCAATGAGGTGTAGATGTAGTAGTTATGCACGAGATATGCGCCAAGAAGAAATACGAATTCCTCGTTTACGTTCTCTATAGACCATACTATGCACCAATGTGTAACAGACTTGTTTTCTTATATGTGTGCTTTCAACAAAGATATATATAGAAAAGTGTGTGAGGATCCGCTGCAGTAACCGCAGTCAATTTTCACTCACGTCGAAGTAATGCAAATTGACTGTGGTTTCTGCAGAAGAATCCGGATCCATAGAGATGCAATGCAAACTCCTGTCTAGTTTACTTGCTATTTGGTTGTATGGCAGCCATAAAACAAGATATAATAACAGTCTTAGTTTATCGATGCAATGCTCGCGTTTCAACTAATAGTCAAAGATGCATTTAACCATTATTTCAGGCTGATTTGTTGGGTAGTCCTGTTGTGAGACCATCTGATATAGAAACGACAGCGCTTGGAGCAGCCTACGCGGCTGGACTAGCTGTGGGCGTTTGGTCAGAAAACGAGATATTTTTGTCTGGCGAAAAGAAGGAGAAAGACGCGACGTTTCACCCGGTGATAGAGGAGGAAGTGAGGAAGAAGAAGCTGGATTCATGGTGCAAAGCTGTTAGCAGAACCTTCGACTTGGCTGATCTTTCTCTTTAATTGTAATGCTCACATTTCTTTCACATCTTTCATGACTTGTTTTTATGAATTTCATGCAACTGTGTCTTTTTTTTTCTTTTACTGTTAAAATTAAATTAAATAAAGCTCACATATCCTACAGTCATTTGAATGTGTTGAAAACATTTGATGGTTTTTTCGTTTATATTTTTATGTTATAGGAATAGGAATTTTCACAAAATTTTAAAGACATGTTAAACTTTTAGATAAAATAGAATATATATGAAATTACAAAAATGTTATACGAACTACAAAGTAAGTGATTGTACAATTATACTCCAAAGTGATATGATGCTGGTATTGTATCGATTATAAATAGTAAATATACTCCCTCAGTTACATTTAAAGAGTCTTTTTCCATTTGGTCGTCTCATTCAAAGGGTCTCCTTTCTTATTTCCTTTCTTTTTTAAACACATGGAACCCACACGCCCCCTCTAATAAAATTAAAATATGGGGCTCACACTCCCACTAATACAATTACCAACTACACATTAAATAATAGGCAAAAGTTCCTGCGCCCCCGGGGACACGGTCCGTATCCCCATGTATACACAACCCTTCCCCTCCCATCTAATAAAATTAAAATATGGGGCTCACACTCCCACTAATACAATTACCAACTACACATTAAATAATAGGCAAAAGTTCCTGCGCCCCCGGGACACGGTCCGTATCCCCTTGTGTACACAACTCTTCCCCTCCCATTCTATTTAAACCTCTAGGGAGTTTAAATTGTAAAGGGGCACAAATCTAAATTCGTGTGTCCTGACGCACAAGAGACTCACTCTAAATAATAATACTATTTAATTTATGTGTAAAAAAGCAAAAGACCATCTTAAGCCGGGACGGAAGGAGTATTATTATATAGATAGGTATACTTATAGTAGTTAAAATATATTTTCTGCCATAAATGATGTATTAAGTTATTATTATTTAACGGTAAAATAACAATGGAATTATTTTAAAAGGTATTAATAAAGTTATTAGTAATTGGGGCCAATTAGTAGGAAATTACTATACCACTTTATCAAATAAAATATTTGTTGTCGATTCATACTGAGACTCTACGTACAAACACAAACAAGATTGAACTGTAACATTTTACAAAATAAATAAATAAATAAATAAATAAGGTAATAAAAGTAAGGATGTGGATAAAGTATAGTATTTGAATAGTATATATGCAAGAACACACATGGTCAGACAGTTGAGTAAGAACAATAGAATTAAGACAAGAAAGTGCAACTGAAATGAAAATGAAGTTTCAGTGAAATGTCAAAATTTTCTTCATTTTGAAAAATATATTACAGAATATGTTTCATATTTTGCAATTTTTTAATAATAGACTACCTCTCATAATTTTAAATCCTATCAATAATGACAATGTCTGGTGTACAAGTGCCTTTGAAATGTTGTATTCTAATTTTTAAGTTTAAAACATAAATAGTCTAGTATATTTTTTTATTTAAAAAATCTCAAAATAATTAAGATATTTATTTTCGTCTTAAATCTTTCAATTTTACATTAATTTCATCTCAAAATAATAATTTTTTTACCAATTTCGTCTCATGACTTTTTAAAATCATCGATTCATTTTCATCTTATGGAATTAGTAATATTGAAAAAAAATTAAGTAAAAATGATAATTTTTATGAGAATTTCAAAGTTAGGTGACTATTTGAAGAAATTATTGAGTTTCTTTAAACTATTTTTAATAAAGTAAATTTGTATATATTGATTTTAATTTTAATTTTAATTCTATAGGATCCCACGTTAATAATCGATATCCTTAAAAATTCAAAATATTCCACAATATATACCATCAATGTAAATTACTCCTTAGGATGAAAAATAAAAAATAAAGATTAGGATATGATAATAATAATTTTGCAATGTTGTTTAATATCATGAAAGTGGCCTATATTTTATGTACTATTTTACCCTTATAGTTAATCTTAGGCCTTAGAGTTTAGTGAATATTAATTAATTTTAATTAGTGTAGGTTATAATGAACTGATCTTATAAGATCGTCCGGCCTTAGTTTCAAATTGGTTCAATAATTTTTTTTCCCCTCCACTACTTTTTTTTTTCTTTCAAAACTCTTTTCGATGGGGGAAAAAATGTAAATTTTATGATCAATTCAAAATTATGAAATATTAACCTCATGAATATTTTTTTGGAATTATTACTTATAGGTACAAGATATAAGATAATATTACTAATAGATACATAGTATAAATTATATTACTATTAGGTACAAAAGTACCTAATGTAAAGTCTTAATTACCCTTTCATCCATAATTAGTTGAATATGTAATTCATAATTAGTTAGATAGAAATTCACGTTCATATTTATTTAATTTCCTATATTCTAGTTATCTCTCCTAAAAAATCAAACTATTTTAGGAATTCTCTCTCCAAAGTGAATACATCATTGAACTTAATAATCATTTATTAACGAATTATTTTGCATTTTGCAGGATTAAATTTCGATGCACAAGCATAAATAAATTGAATACACATTTTATATATGGTATTCAGAGTGGTATTTAATTTTTTCATGTATTAGAATTCAGTTTTTATACATTGTGTATCGAAGTGGGTATTCAGAAGAAAAAAAATTCAATGCATTCTTACAGGAATTCACACAACAAATCATTGAAATTTACACAACAAACCATTGAAATTTAATTATTTCACGAATCATTGTGCTGGATTCAATTTCGATACCTAAGAAGAAATAAATTGAACACACATTTTGTATATGGTATTTAGAATGGATCTAAACATATGTGCATCAGTATTCCATTCTAAAATAAATTGAATACACACTTCATACATGGTATTCAGATTGTACCCGAACATTATCACCATTTTCTATAAATGAAATAATTTTTATATATTCAGAATCCATGAAACAACAATCGTATAACCAAACACAAATTGCATTAGCATACCGCGAATCACATAATCCTTATATTTACCAAGCCCTTGTGTTCTACACTCCCCTAAATATCCACTTCGAATACCAAATTATAAATCGTTTCTACATCAATCACATAAAACACCATTAACAATCACAAAACATACCAAATTCTAAATTTCTTGAATATCCAATCTGAATACCAAATTATAAAGGAACTATATACTCTTAATTTTGGAGGATATAACAATTGGCGTTATAAATTATTAATCTCCATTTAACCCTTTTTGACAGATTGACTAATCTCCAACATATTTTCTATTTTCATGGAGAGTTTTATGGATAAATTAATTTTTGAATACAATTAAATTTAAAATAGGGTTAAAAGTTGTACTTAATGAATTCAATTTGTAGCGCGTAGTAATATAATTTGTTCATTGTATCTAGTGGTAATATAGGTACATCAAATGTACCGGTAAGTAATGGACCCTATTTTTTTCTTTTAATTGCGATTCAAATCTAATTAATAGTCGGCATTTCATGTGAAATTATAGTATGTATAAATATTTATCACCTCGTAACACAATTTTTTTTTCATGTTCATTTGAATCACATGAAAAATAAAATAATACATTAATAATCTCAAAACACAATTTAATTTTAAATTTTTATTTCAATACACATAACATATTTCATACTATATCAAAAGAGTACTATAACAATAAAAATAATTAAAATATTTTATTTAAAAATCATTATACTCCCTACGTCTCAAAGATATTGACACACTTTCCTTTCTAGGTTATCCCACAGAAATTGACATATTTTCTTTTTAAGAACATGGGACCCACACAAAAATAATTTATTTATTTATATGGACTCACACACCCATCACACTCACCACTAATACAACTACCCACTACACATTAAATATTATTTCTCTCACTTCACTTTACATTAAACAATTACACTCCTTAATTTTCGTGCCCAAAAAAACGTGTCAATACTTCCGGGACGGAGGGAGTACTACTTTCTCCATCTATCTCTAAAATACATTTTTTGTATTCACTCTAAAAATATTTATTTTTTCTTTTTAGAGAAAATATCTCAAACATAACGGGATAATTGCACTTTCGGTCCCATTGGATTATCTCAATTGCATTTTTGGTCCCGAATCTTTTTTCTAGTCCCAAAATTTGTATTTTTAGTCCCAAAATAGCTTTTTCAAAAATTTTCATCCCTTAATCAGCTTATATCATATCTATATTGCCAAATTTTCATCGTCTTTCTATTTTTCAAAATAGATATAGTCCATTACGACCATATCAGGCCCAGCATGCTTTCGTACATTAATTAAACAACATTAATCTCATAGCTAACCAGCTTAAAATAGTAACAGTATATTTTTTTACCGTCAATCCACCGGGTATTTGGGAGGTTTTACAGCTGCTCCTCACAGCCAACCACGTACCCCGCAGTGTGATGGATCAATCTCGTTCCTTCAGCGGATCTCAGCACAACCCTGGTTCATTTCCTACACCGGCTGTACAGGATGTTGCTACTGTTTCTCGTCGAAAAGTATGGAGATTGAAGTTGCAGAATGAAATGGAAGATTACATGCAGGCAGTAGCCTAAGATTATTTATTTATTGAATGGAGAATTTATTACACACTCATCCTCATAGAACAAGAGGAGATAACTCCTTTAGCTACCTATTATAGCTGCACTCAGAACACTCATACAAATAAAAAAAGAGATACAATGTTTATTTTAAAAAGAGAAAACAGAGGGTGATGGTCGATGCCTTCTGCTTCCTCATACTCTCTATTTATAGAGGCCTTCGGACTTGAAATGCGGATTTCAAATCCTCTTTACTTTGGTAGACGTCACTGCTTACATCATTGTGCTGGCGTTACTGCTTATGTCATTTCCATTGGATTCCAACTTTTACAGCTGGCTGGTCCCTTTTCTTTATTGGATGCCCTCTTGCAGTCCATCCTCCTTGTCGGTCACATGTCCCTTGCCCCTTTGAAAAAATCGTCTGGCTCTTTTTTTTTAAGAGTCATTTATCTTCTTTGGTGCCTGAAGATTCTCCTGTCTCCTGGGTATTCTGAAGAGATTTTACCCTCTTCTTTCCACGTGTCTCCTTTGCTAGCGGTGGATCAGCAGTTCTGATCATCCCTATGCTCAATCTTATTCCTTCCCAAACTCTGGTTCCGTTTGGGTGGAACAGCTCGCACATACCTTGTTCGTCCATTGCCCAAAATGGGTCATGTTGCAATATCTCCGATGAGTTTGTTTACTCACCGGAATTTTTTTTTTCAGAGAAATTCTTATTTTTCTTGGAACGCCTTCTCCGCAAACCTTGTCTTCTTCCCTGTTAAAGTATTCAATAGAAAAGACCCATTCAAAGACTTGTGCTCGAACTTGAATGGGAACTTCACTTCCACCATTGCCTTAATGCAGGCAAAAAAATCCCTCGCTCTGCGTGTAGAGATATGTTCTTCAGAAAATATAAAAACCAAGATTGGTTCCTTCCTGGAAGACTCCTTGATCTTATTTAATGCTGAAACATCTGGCCTTCTTAGCTTGATGAAATGGAAGGCCTCATGGTTGCCTTTTCCTACTGGTTCCGGAGCCACACTAGTGAAGTAAAGCTCCAATACATCACCTCTGGATAGAGTATCGTTGTTTTCCCATGCCTTAAAAATTATTTTACCTAACCATTCTGACAGTTTTGAAAGCTCTGGGAAGCCTGGTGCAACAGTAAATATTGAAGCTAGCGCTATAAAATCATACCATTATTTTACATCATTTGAATTTGATCCTTCTCGCATCCAAACTCGGGGATATTCCCCAAATATATCCACCCGATATTTCTCCAGTCAGATTCCTTGTCTGGTGTTCAATTTCTCCCAGCTGATCTGGTATTCCTGCCAATAAGAGAAATCAGCTAAGTTAATACCAACATTAGCAGTGCCCGTCATAGGCCTAAGGTTGATCTCTCCCTCTTTGACTCCAGAGGTGATGGGTTGACTCGAAGGCTCAAGATGTAACTCAGAAGCCTCGACTTGTTCTTGGATTGGTTCCGCTTTTGGAGGTTCTAATCTAGAACTCGTGCCAGGAGTATTTGAATCCCTTGCTCCAGGTTTAGAGCTCCGTTCTCGACTACTCTCTTTTTGTCAATTATTGCCATCAACAGTCCGGAGGAGTGGCTCTCGTAAGGACTCGAAGAGACTCGCATTGTTGCGAATACAAACTCGTATGCGATTAGACACTTTAGTCGGATCGCTTTCTTGTAATTTTCTAGCACGTATTGCATTGAGTGCTAGATTCTCGAATTCCCTTTGGAGCAACTCCAGGTTGTCCATCAGGTACCTTGAAATAGTCAGATTGGAGTCTATTTCAGCTCCCTCCATCTCTCGTCAGGAAATCTGCCAAAATATTATCAATAGATTTAATAATGACAATATTAAAATCATAATATTGGCATTCTGCTTGCCATCTTAATAGTCTAGCCTTTTTTGGTTTAGATTCAATTTTATTTTTCAAAAATATTTTGACGCTTGTGTTATCAATTTTAAGGATAAATTTCTTCGAGAGAAGAAACAATGGCCATTTTTTGAACGCCTTTCGAATCGAAAAGAACTCCTTTTCATTGATGTGCCATCTTTTTGCTTCATTCTCTGCAAAGAATCCGCTACAGTATCTGCATGGCACTTCTCCTTCCGGTGTGGACTTCGTGAGAACTGCTGCTCACCAATGGTCACTGGCATCTGTGTAGAGTACCAATTGATCGTCGTCATTTGGTATAGCTAACATGGGAGCTTCTTGCAAATCTCCTTTAGTTATTTAACCATTTCTCGGTGTGACTTCAGCATCTTTTTTCAACAGAGGACTGAACACCTTCCTATATTGTGCCAGATTATTGATGAACATCCCAGCAAAGTTAACCACTCCTAAGAAGCTTTGGAGTTGCTTCTTGTCCTTGAAATCTTCAGGAAATCCTTAGACCTTTTCTACAATGTATGGTTGTAGAATAATTCTGAACTCATTGATCTCGACTCCAAGAAACTCGATCTGTCTTATTGCAATTACTGCTTTCTTTTCAGAAAGCACTAATCCTTCCTTGTAACATGCTTCTGAGAATATTTCCAGATGTGCCAAATGCTCCTTCATGTTTTTTGAGGCTATGAGGATGTCATCCACATAAACAAACATGAATGAGAAATAATCTTTGAAAAGATTATCCTTCTTCCTTTGGTATATCTGGGGTGCGTTTGCCAAACCCATAGGCATGACATTCCAGATATAATGGCCTTGTGGTGTGGAGAAGGCTGTGAACTTCTTGCTTCATTCTTCCATCATAATCTGGTAGAACCCAGATTTGCAATCAAACTTTGAGAACACCTTGGCATTCTTGATACAGTTAACCAAGTGTTCCCTACTTGGTATGTAGTATCCATCGAACTCCAGGATGTTGTTGATCCCTTTGTAGTTGATCACAAGTCTCGGTTTTCCCCACTTGACTTCTCCATAATTTCGAACAGAAATCCTGGACTGCTGTATGGCGATACTCCTGGGATATCAACTTAAGGTCTAGATGTTCCTTAAGTATTTACTGCATATCCTTCCGATCTTCTTGATTCATTAGGATAGGCTTGTATCTCACGAACTCATGCTCCTTTCCCTTTTTTACTTTGAGTGAGGCTCTGAGCTCGTTTTTGTCCCACCAGGCTAGAGGATCCTCATTGAAGTTCCTCTGTATCTTTCTTTTGATGTCGTCCAAAGATGTTTGTTCTTCGATTGTGGCATCTTTCTATAAGCTTTCTCCCAAGCTTGCCTTGAGAAGGTGGATTATGTTTTCTTTTAGTTTTGCCATCTTCCATCCTCCTCTGGTCTTGATTCTCATTTGAAGTGCTGTTTTGCCATATTTCCTTCGATCATTCATCTTTGGATGGCTAAGTTTTCCTTCATCACCATACTTGCTACTAAATCTGATTGGCATTTTTTTTAAATGGATTACGCAGTCTTGGTGCTATGATCTTATGTTCATAAAGGGTTGTGAAAATAAGCCTTCTTGTTGCGTTTTCTTGGGTAAAACGCTTGAATGTCTGTAGGAAATTATTTCATAATAGAATATCCACTCCGGTGACATGAAAATATATCAGTGGAGTTTTCACCTTGTACCATGGGGTACGATCCGCTCCTCCGATCATGATCTCTGCTTGCTTGATTCCTCTGTTAAGGATTAGCACCCTTTGAGAGAAATCTTTTCCTAGTACTGTCAGCAAATCTTCACCTGAGTCCTTAGGAAAGACTCTTTCTTTTGCTGTGCAGATTCTGGCTCCTGAATCAATGTACGCCGCAAAGTACTCTGCACGATGCTCCTTATATATCACCCCAACCGTGATATATATTGAGAATGGACTTGTGGCCATGGGTGGATCAGAGCCTATAAGCCCGAGCCTCTATTAGTAGACCTTATATCTTTTTTCCTTGACCGTAAACTCCATTTCATCTTGTAGTCATTCCCAAGGTTTGTGATCCTCGAAAAACTCCAATCCCAGCACTAGTTGTTCTGGGAATCTTCCTGCTATTCCTTCAATAAACAGCTCAAGTTCTCCGAGTTTGAGCTATCCTTGATATCTCCCAGTTGTTGGCTGTTGAAGGTAATACAAGACATCACAAGGAATAGTGTTTTCTTTTTTAGTGATGTCGAATATTACTTCGACTCCTCTCTATCCTTCTGGGCATTTAAGTTCACCCTTAGTTGTGAACTTCTCTGGTTCCTAGATTACCTCCACGATAGGTTTCTTTCCCCATTTTTCACTGATCATTCTGTCTTTTTGGAAAGAAATCATTCTCTGTTCGAATCTGAGGCTGTCTTGTCTGCTCCAGACTGGCTTATCCTTGATTCTCAAATCCATGTCGTGGATTGGCGGTAATTCTATTATTTCTGGCCTGGTTGTGCATGCAACTCTTTCGAACACTTCTGGTATCTCGATGTACTCTTACATTTGGAATAGATCCGAATGATGAGTGTTGGATAGAGCATATGAGATATTGTACGTAATAGAGTAAGGCCTATTTCCTTCTTTCATCAGATCTTTGTTCTTGAAATCTTGATGAAGGGTGAGTGCCCTACTGAAATCTTTATCTGCCAGATTGTAGGCAATCCTTGGGTAGATGTAGGATGCCACCTTGCCTGCGTACAGGTTTCCTGAGATTCCTCCCAGGCATGCTTCTCTTGTATTCTTGATCCTCTTATCAAAGATTACAATATCGATAGGTGTATCGATACCTTCTTTGAATGTGGCTTTGATGAGGATCCGAATTGCTCTGATATGGATCCAAGACATGGTCTTGGCTATTCCTTCCTTGAGTTTACTGAGATCCCTTTTGATTTCGTCAACAGGAACTAGTTTCATTTTTATCACATTTCTCGTGAGCTCCATTGGGATGGCAATTTCCCCTTCGATCACTTTATATATGATGTTGTGCTTTCTCTTCTTGAAGCTTGGAAAGAATTTGTCTAACCTTCCTACGGTGAATCCATCGTATAGGTTGAGCCTTGGATCCTCCTTCATGATTCTCTTAAGAGTTTTATGAGAAATAGATGTCTGGGAAAAGAATCCAGACATATCCTCCTGCATCTCCTGTCTGAAGCTTTCTTCTTCACTCCGACTCATCTTCAGAGGACTCATCTTGGCTGAAGAATTCTTCCTCATAGATGCTCTCGTCTGAGGGTATATTTTCAAACTGATATACCTGTACTAGATCTTGGAAGTAAACAACTTCCTTCATTTCTGGAGTTGTCTCGAACTGTCGTACTCCTCTTTTCTGGTTTTCTGGGCAATCTGGTGAGATACGTCCTCTGGCTCCATACGTGTAGCAGTTACAATCCTTGAATCTTTCATTGACTCGTGTAGCTGCTCTTTGGAACGTCTTTCTTGTGGGAGCTCTTCCTGTACTTCTCTGGTTTGACCCTGAGGATGAAGCTTGACTTCTTGAACTCCATCTGGATGGTCCAGACCTCTGCCCTAATTTATAACTTCGGGCCTTTTATTTGGACAAAAGGACTTTGGTCTTTGAGACCTCCATCCTCCGCTCCTTTATGTGTGAGGATGATTTTTCTTCATCCTTTTCTGCTTCTTTGGATTTCTTCAAATGATAGTTGGAAGATCATTATTCTCACAACATAAGGGTACTGTCTTGTTGATTCCCCTTAGTCTCTTGTAGTTCTTGTGTAGTAATGCTTGATGGCACCACTCTGTAATTTTGGCTTTGAGGAAAGACATCCTCCTTGCTATTGAATCCAGCTCGCATGGTTTATACTCTTTGATCAGCATTTCCCTCCATGGACTTGGAATCTTGGCAAAGAATAGGTGGAATACTTCTTCCTCCTTGATCTTTGATTTCCATCTATACTCAGTGAAGAGCTTGATGTATTCATCTACATGACATATGTCAAGTAGTTCTAGACTGTATAGGGTATTTCTATACTTCTTCTTATTTTCTTCTTCCATTCCTTCGAAGTAACCTACTCTGATGAAGTGGATTTTGAAAATCTTGGCCATTCGATCAACGATATTGCCTAGATCTTCTCCTTCCATGGCATCCTTCTTGACTTCGTCTGAGAGTACCTCCTAGGCGCATTTTACTAATCCTTCCAGGCTCATAGTTAGGAACCTTATGAATCCTTCTTTATCCAGCTCCAATGCGCCACCTGCAATCTTCATGGCATTTGTCCATTCATCGATCAAGGTTTCTCTATTCTTAAAGTCTAGAGTGTCGAGGTTGAGGATCAACCCGTATGAATTTATCGGTTCAAGGTAAGACCGTCCATATGGGGTATTGTGTAGGTTAGATCCTCGAACTCGGCTTGCTCCTGTTGACAATCCAATCGCCTTCATTTTGAAATTTCCTGAGTTTTGGAATGTATCTTCTTATCTCTCTTCAAGGACTCCATGTGATCCATAAGTTCCTTCATTTAGGCCCGGATCTCGTTGTGTCTGATGAGCCTGTGACTGTTGTTTTGAGCTTGATGCATCTCCAATATTTATTTTTAGATCTACAATTGATAGTCCTTGGAAGGACTCATATAGATCTCGTAGATCTTCAAGATTTGCTCTTTCTATCCGAGAATGTGAATTCTCCTTGAAGGATGACAATCATCTTCTCGCTTTCCGACTTTGGTCTTATGACCTCCGATGTTTTTTCCTTTTAGTGTAAAAGGGGTTCTGTTCCGAAGGTTAGTGGTAACCTTCCTCCTGGCCTTCTTTCTGTCACCTTGGTTTCCAGGGATTTTACGCGTTCTATCACCTTCATGATGAGGTCGAGTTGCTTATTCTGCAATTTCTCCACCTTGTCCATCTTAAGGCTGATCTCAAACATTGTTTTGGACATGCTTTGGCAATATTCTTCAAAGAATCTCACCGTATTCTGCAATTCTCTAAGATCTTGGTTCATCTTAGAGTTATCTGCCTCGATCTCCTTCCACTCTGTCATTCTGTTCAATGTGTAAAGTGGTAGGGCTTGCAAATTTCTCTTGGACTGGTTGGTTCGTTTTCTCCATTATCTGTGTTTGGGAATACTTCCATGGATCTCGGTGAAACTTCAGTGTTCCACTATATTCCTTTCTATTTCTTTGGAATATTTTATCTCCATCTAGTGTAGTTCTTCCAGATGTTCTCCATTGGTGTGGTTGGCAAGGATATCCTCCAGTTTCCACCTCCGATCGAGATTATCATAAAATCGATCGGCGTCCTCGTCTTTTCTCTCTGTGTATTGTCTATACAACACATTATAGTATTGTTGTATAGAGCTTCTTGTCTCGTCATATCCAACGGGCCAGAAGTTCCGATTGCTCCAGCTTGGAACAGGGCTAATAGTCTTGTCATTCTCGGATGTCGAACTTTCTTTCGGATCTATATCTCTTTGAAACTCTCCTCTCATTAAGTGATATAAGTTTATAATAAATATATCCATTCATAAATAAATAAACCTAGGGCTCTGATACCATTTTGACCGCAGACCCTACCCAGAGCACCACAGGTTCGTCTAAGGTGATGGGCCAATTACGCTTAGGGGTCATCCCATCAAAAGGCACCTATCAGTTTGCCAACCCAGAGCGACGAGGACATATAGGTCGATGGGTCACCCCTTACGGAGAGCTGCGCTTTTGGACTTTTAACGTTTGTCACGCAGTAGAGGATCAGGGGTTTTTATAGGCTCTGATACCATTTTGAAGTGCGGAAAGTTGAGTTAGTATGGCATAAAATAGGTATAGCATAAATTCTGACTTGAAACTAATTTAGCATATTTTGGTGTCAATTTTGCAAATTTACATTTTTAAAAGCAGGCTACGGGACCATTTCTGCAAGTGGCCTACTCCAATGGGACCAATCCTGCATCTACCCCAAACATAACTCACTGTATACCACTAATACAGCTATCTATACATAGACATAAAATAATAAGGGACATCAGCAAAAAGATTGCTTTTAATAGTTTTTTTTAATGTCGCCCATTATAATTTTTTGGAAAAAAATGTCTTTTTTCAAATTTTAAACATAATTAATCATAGTCTACATTTCCTTTTGTGACTACGCCCACAACTACATCTTCAACCTCATACACAATTTTTATACGACATCTGCGACCTCATACACAATTTTTATACAATGTCCAATGCAACTTATGTGACTACGCCTGCAATTACGCTTAACACTTGCGACCCCATACCTAATTTTTCATGCGATTAGCGAATTCATACATAATTTTTTTCATACAATCTTACGAGAGATCATGTCTTTATTTACTAATTATATATGTGTAATGTTGCACGTGATTATATGTACGATTATACATATGTGATAATTAAATATACTTTATTTAAATAATAGACATACTTTAACATGTCTTACAAAACGTCTCACGTAAATAAGGTTAATATATATATAAATATTCGGTGACATTTTTCTAACGGAGTATTTTGGAAGTTGGAAAAAAACAGCATAAAAGCCAGGCCAGAGAGCAGTTAGTTGCCTGTGTTTCTATATATCACCTATTCTTCTCTCTCTTCCCACAATTCTGTCATAATTCACACCACACTTCAATGGCTTCTTCAAATAATTCCTCCAAATCCAATCATTTCGGATTCGACCCGAACTCCATTCCAAATACCACCTTCGTTCAAGCCGACCCGACTACTTTCCGGGCCATTGTCCAAAGTCTAACCGGCGCACCCAAACTCCACGAGAGACGTCCAAAGCTGGAGATCAAGCCGCATTCGGTTTCTTCTTCTGCAAGAAACCGAGAGAACATGTTGGATTATATGGCGGAGAACAATTTTTATTTGCACCCGACCCCGTTTACCACTCCGAGAGGATCCGACCCGCCAGAATTACTGCCTTTGTTTCCACTTCATTCGCCCGTAGAGAACCATCATTCATCGTTCTGATTCACTTCTCGTTTTTATAACTATTTTTCTTGATTAGTTAATTAATTATTAGCATTATGATTGTGTAATAGGAGTATTAATTAACGGCTGTAGTTATGGAAGTGCGTTGTTTATTTTAATTAATTAATTGCTACTCAATAATTAATTGCTATGATTAACTAAGGATTAATTGAAAAAAAACCATTAAAGTAATTAATTTCTATTTTTGAGAAATTAAAAAAAAAATTAAGTATTGTTGCAAAACGCAATTAAAATCGTTTAATCACAAATTGGGTACGTTTTGCATTACAATTTCTTAAAAGTGGGAATTAATTTAATATAGGAGTAAAGTTAGTGTTTTTTTTTAAAAAAAAAGAAATTAACCCTTAACTAAACCCTAAACTTATAAGCTTAATTAGAATATTTGAAATTTATTTTTATTTTAATATATATTTTTAATTTAATTTTTATTTTAAAATACCCTCTTAATTTAATTTTATTTAATGAGTAATTGGTATGCTATCTGTATGCCAATTAATTCGAATAAGCCAAAACCCACTAGTATTATCTAATGAGACCTCATTTTAAGTAAGTGTTTTACGCTTTATACAACTAATCCTACAATTATTTATCACGCTCATCAATTTTGAATGAGGAAATAAATTAATACTACACAGTCAATAAATAGTCAAGTTCTACTAATTAAATTTAATTTTCCTTTAAAAAAAATCTTTTACACGTATATATTCATGAGTTTGAACTTAATTAATCCAATTTTGAATTATTTGGACAGAATTAATACTCTTCTATGCATGCATGACTGCAAGTTCATCCGATTCAATTCAAAGTTAAATTTAGAAAAATAGACACTAAGGAATATAAAGCTTTAAGAATACATTTTAAATAATTAAAATATATGGAGTATTAATTTACTGCTCCCTCCATCTCATTGAAATGTCTAATTTTACTATATAGTTTGTCTCATTTAAAGGTCCTTATTTTTCCCCTTTCAATAAAAGGTCACACATATAGCCCACCACTCGCTTCTAATACAACTACTCACCACACATAAAATAATAATACTCCTTAATTTATATGAAAAAATAAATAATTAACTTCTACCGGCACGGAATTAGTATGTATATAGAAAAAGCAAGAGAAAATGAGGAAACAATCAAACATGAATAAAATTGCATTAATTAGTTTTATAATAATTGATTAATTAGAATTATTTCAACTCTATTATGTCAAATATGTTGATTTATATTTATGTAATTAAATAAAACCCTATTCATTAATTTTATTTATCTTATTATTTTCTTTGGGCATAGTTATAAAAATGAATTACTACAAATATCATGTAAGAAGAAAAAAAAATTAAAGTTGAAGAAATTGCTAGCATTCAACATTTATATATGATAATAATTGAATGAGATATATAAATATGTCGTTGGCAGTGGCCACTTTTAATTGGGGTTCAAGTTTTAAACTTTCAAAATCATTTGAAAATATTTGCATGTGTAGTTCAACAAGCAAGAAATTAATGCATGCATGATAGCTATGGATAAGATCAGATCTTTTTTAAATCGATCCATGGACCACATACCATGAATAATTTGCGTTTCACGGATAAGAAATTATAATATTTATTTTAATAAATAATAGTATTTTCTCCGCTTTAAAAAAAGTTTAGTTCACCATTAGATATATAATTTTAAAAAAATTACTTTTTCTTTACTTTTAGGGATAGTTTGATATTTTTAGGTTATAAATGGAGTAAATTATAAAGTTAGTTATGTAAGTTGTAAATGGGTGGCAATTTTAAAATTAAAATGTGTCACTACAAAAAAAAATTGCTTATAAATACATTAAAAAGTGTTATAGGTAATATATTAATACATTTTACCTATCCCCACATTGATTTTTTGTGTGGTCCATTCTGACGTGGGGATAGACAATACCCCTATCACCACACTTTAAAGTGTGAAGAATTATGCTTATTATCACACTTACTTTTATTAATACACTTTAAAGTGTGAAGATAGGTGACTTATTAATACACTTTTAAATGTCACAATAAAATAATATTATAGAAAATAAAATCAAAAGTGTTTTATCTCTTAGACTCGATCCTGTATCACCCATATTAGATCCTTAATTTAAGTCAGAAAGCCATTATACTATAAGTAATTCTTGTAATATTTTACTAAAAATAATATATATACATAGAATACATAATTAAATTTTATACTGAATTTTATAATATTAATTTTATATTAACAGTTTAATAGGTATAATAAAATAAAATTAAAATTACTAATTAAATTATAGTATAAATTTAATTTTGTAAGATAAAATATAATTATATAGAAATATATATAACTAATTATTCTAAAAATAATAAAGTATAAGATTTTATTATTAAAATAAAAATAAATTTTATTTTCTTAATCATTAAATTAATTAAAATAATTATTTATTATAAAAAATTAAAAAAAAATTAATTTTTTAATAAAATAAAATAGTTTCTATTTTAATATTTTAACAACGAAAAAAAAATAAAATAAAATTTTAATATTTTTTTATCTTTCATCGTGTGTTGTAACAAAATATATATTTACACATGTATTCTTAAGTGTCTCTAAATAGTACTTATAAGGACACTTTTTCTTATGTGTTAAAAAGGTGTAGCAAAAGTGATACTAAACAGTACATATAAGGACACTTTTTTGTGTAGTAAAAAAGGTGTAGCAATAGATAAGTGTTCTTTTTGAAGTGTGGTGATAGGATAAATATCAACACACCATTTTATTAAGTGTCTTTAAAGAACACTATTAACACCTAAAAATGACATAAAAATATATGTGGTTAAAGACATTTTTCTTGTAGTGTGTTGTGAGGTTATTAATTTGTGTGTATTTCTTTATTTAGTGGTGTGAACTTGTTTACAGGACGGATAAAAATAAAAAATGTGAATTTGTTTATGAGACGGAAGGAGTAATACTCAATTGATAAAATGAAGAATAATAATATTACACAAAACTATTAATGAACAATTTATAGGGACGGTATCTTTAAAGAAAAGTTATAACATATTTAATAAAATTATAACTATTAAAAAAAATGGTTCTCAACGTGAAACGATCTCACTCAAGATTATGTCATTTTTTTAATTTTAAATTTTAATTTTCAATATATTTCAATAAAGAATAAATATTTCATATTATATACACTACCTCATACATATATTGTTTCAAATAAATAGATGTCACCACCTAATTAATTCACCTTAATTATATAATCTTATAAAAGTTTAAGCTTCATAACACTAATATTTAAATAATATAAATATTTAAAATAAATATCAACTACACGGTCCAAACTATGTGTAAATCAACTTTTAAAAATAATGTAATTATTTTTTATACGTTTGAATCCAAATAACAGTAAATCTCGTGCATGTAGTACATAAACATAATCACTACTATACATATTTGAATAATTTCAACCGACTGATAATTCCATTAATTTTATACATGAGAATGAGATGACTAGAAATTAATGCGTCGAAATTGAAAAGGAATGACGTCATAAATGGGATGGGAAATTCACTCCAACAATAAAGTACATAGATGTATCCTACATTGGAAAATTTTTAATATAATCCTAATCTTAATCTTATCAGTTAATTAAATCTGCTTGCCCTTTTTAACATTCCATACATGCGTTATATGAATGCACAAATCCAAAAATCATATATCAAAGTCAATCATACAAGCATCTCTACAAATTCCAACTCAAGCAACATAGTCACTCTTCACAATCCACATCCGAGATGATCAAATATGACAATATATACATGCCACTCACACAAGACACACCCATTCTGTAAAGATAAAAATAAAAATGGAGACGAGATAAATCAGAGAACATAAAAAACATGTAGCTCTACTCCTCCGGAGCATCATCATCCTCATCATCATCACCCTCACTCATCTCATCAAACCTTCGCTCCACAATCTGGTGCAGATCACTGATGTGTCTATCCAAATAGTCAACACGATCACTCATCTTACCAACCCGCTCATCCATGGCCTTGTACCAATCATTAAGCGTAGCATAGTTGGCATTCGCGAGCGCAAGCTGCCTATTTGTCTCCTGCTGATTTGCGCTGATCGTGGCCAGATGCTCATTCAACAAACGGAACTGCTCTCGTGTATAATAATCCGGACCTGCCCACTGCTGCTGCCGAGGCACCGTCGGAATGGGAAGAAGAACCCTCTCGTACTGCTCCGGAATATCCATCTCCTGATACTATTCCTCATCTCCATGATGCTGCTGTAGTGGTGGCTGTTGTGGCGGTGGTGGCCGGAACTCTCCCTGGCCCAATTCGACCTGTCTAAGAGGTCGAATTGCCTTCATCATGGTTGAATTGACCTTCTGGATAACTTTCTCCTTCGATTCGACCTCGATTCGACTTGCTCCTCTGGTCGAATTAACATGCCTCAGGTCGAATCCACACACTGTAAGATTCATGTCCTCAATTGGACCTCAATTCTACGTCTCCACGCCTTGATTTTTCGACCTCTTCTACTGTTGCATAAGCCTTCTTTTATACTTGTAATCGCGCCTCCCGGGCCTGGAATGGGCTTTTTAAGTGATCACATGCATTGAGAGTGTAAAAATACGGATATGGTAAGTTTTTGAGACTCAATTCGACCTCACGACCAGGTCGAATTGAATATCGAATTGGCCTACTGTAAGTCCCAGACGCTCAATTCGACCAAAGGCCCTGGTCGAATTGATATGACGTGGTCGAATTGGCTTCGCCGCCGATCAATTCGACCAGGATTCGACCAGATGCCCTGGTCGAATTCCCCTGTCGTGGTCAAATCCACCTTCTGTACGTGTCCTGCCTCCAATTCGACTAGGCATCGAATTGACCTCCTTCTGGTTGAATTGCACTCATGATTCGCCCAAACGAATGGCTTCGACTTCCTTTCTTCAGTTTTCAATACTTTCACTCCAATTTCCTTCGAAAAACCACTCAAATGGCTCCAACAACACCTGATTCGTGACTTTTCACAATATATATCGGTTTACAACCAATTACAACCTTCAAACACTTCATAAAAGCATAAATCCAGGCGCAAGATTCGTGAATTTATACACTCATCAATAAGCTCACCCCTTTTTTTCATTTTTGACTATTTAATTGCTCATTAGCATTTTTCTAACCCAAAAAATGCAAAATCCTAATCTTAATTACATGTTTTTTATGGAATTTCTTTTGGTGTTTTGTTATTGTAGAATTTCAATCAGCGTTCCTTCATGCACCTCCTCCCAGCGTCTTCTTTCACCAGTGACCTTATAAGATTGATTGATTCCTTTATATTTTTTGACTGACGCCCAATTATTTCTCAACTTAACGATCGGAGATGTGTTTTTAAGTTTTCTTTAACAAATTAATGGTGAGTTCGATTTTTCTTTTAGTTTCAAAAGATGTGAAAAGTTTATTATATTTTGGTAATGTGAAAAAGTTTATTCTATTTCAATTATTCATTCATGTTCAATATTTTCAATCCCTAATGAATATGATTCCACTTTCAGTGTTATATTCTTTATCCACACCTTTATTACTTTATTAAGAGATTATTTGAATTTAAATGTTTTGATTATTTTATGCATGAGATGTGAATTATAATGTCCCTGTGTGGAAAAATTAAATTTCCAATAATTGCAGTGACATGTAGCAAAATCAATTGGAATTTGAATAAAGTGATAGGCTTGATTCCGCATTTGAACTACTTTGAAAGCATATGTGAGTAATTAATAGTTTTCATTCACTATGGCAAAATAGTTAAATGCATCTGAGTGCACATTAGAATTTGCATTATAAATGAATAATTAAATCAATTAATTAATATTTTAACAAATCTAACATACTATGTTTAAAGTTGAATTTCAATATTTTAATAAGTGTGGAAGTTGAATCTCTATATTATATTTATGTGAGGAAGTGTAATAGAATGTAGAGAATATATAATAAATATAATATTTTTATAGAAGTTTTTAAATATTTAATCTTATTATATTAAAATAATAATTTAATTATATAAACAACAACTTATTTATCCAGTGCGGTTTCGTACTAAATGAATTAATTCAAATGCATGAAAGAAATCATATAAATTTTATTCATTCAAATTTTAATTCAACCAGTTTAAGATTTAGAACATTTTAATACTCATGATTGTAATTCTTTCTATTTTCTTCATTAGTTTATTTTTGCTCATCCGTAACAAACACAATATATATACATATAATCAATTCAATAAAATTGAAATACATTTAAAATTTTTAGATTTATTATTTCAACCTAACAATCAAATGTGGCATAGTATTAAGTGCAATACAGATGGTAGTTTATAAATTATATATAAAAATTCCAGGCTAATTATAGTGTGCACCCGGGTGCACCTTAAGATATAGTGCACCCATATACAAATATAATCAAAAATATATATAATTATTAATTTAATTATTAGTTTTTTTAATGAAAAATTGAGTGTAAAAATATACAATTATTAAAAAAACATGTATACACTATTGAATAAAAAGTTATACACATATGAATGTTAGTTTTTTAATGAAAAACTTAGTGTGAAAAAAGTATACAATTATTACAAAACACGTATACAAAATAGAATAATATGTATTAAAAATAAAATAAAAAGTCATACATATATGGGTGCAACCTTGCACTCGAGTGCACCCAATATGCACTCAAAATTCAATGAGCATTTGATTTCATTAAAAGTAAATAACATTTGATTTACGTTAATCAAATTTATAAATATACATTCTTAATAAGCATTCAAAATTATTTTTAAAATCCTTAAAATTTGGTTATTACATTAACTAGGTTTTATATTTAAAATTTTCGGTTTTATTTTTTATAAACTGAGTTACTTATCAATCAATCCATTAATTTGGATAGAAATTAATTTGTCAATCAACTTATCTAATATTTTGTATTCCTATTGATTTACCTTATTTAAAATTAAATTTTATTTTTATGAAATCAGTTATTATCCATGGTCCATTACCTTATTTAATAATTTGCATTTATATTAATTTACCTTATTTAAGAAATCTTTATATATTATATTTTTTTATTAATTAATAAAATTTAATTTGTATTTTTGATTGATTTGATTTTGTTGATTTCTTAATGTTTAACATTATATCAATCGTTTTAACAATAATTTAATGGTTGTTACATCAACTAAGTTTTCTATTTAAAATTTTCCATTTTATTTTTTATAAATAGAGTTACTTATCAATCAATCTATTAATGTTGATAAAAAACAATTTGTCAA
Source organism: Pogostemon cablin (assembly GCA_023678885.1). Lineage (NCBI taxonomy): Eukaryota > Viridiplantae > Streptophyta > Magnoliopsida > Lamiales > Lamiaceae > Pogostemon > Pogostemon cablin. The sequence goes on from CM042965.1 coordinate 35,722,891, forward strand.
TTATCTTATTTAACATTATGTATATATACAGATTTACTTTATTTAAAATTGGATTTTATTTTGTATGAAATGAGTTACTTATCTATAATGATTATTAAAAATAATAATTTCCATTTATATTGATTTTTCTTATTTAACAAATCTTTATATATATATATATATATATATATATTTATATTTCTATTAATTAATAAAATTTAATTTGTATTTTTTTATTGATTTGATTTAGTTGATAGAAATCAATTTGTCAATTATCTTATTTAACATTTTGTATTTATACTGATTACCTTATTTAAAAATGGATTTTATTTTGTATGAAATGAGTTATTATCTATAATCATTATGTCCATTATTTAATAATTTGCATTTATATTGATTTGCCTTATTTAAGAAATTTTTATATAGTATTATATTTTTTCTATTAATTAATAAATTTTAATTTGTATTTTTGATTGATTTGATTTAGTTGATTTCTTAATGTTTAAAAGTATATCAATTGCTTTAACAATAATTTAATGAGATTTATTAATTTATTAACATAAGTACTTCGATAATTTGTCTATACGGGAATCTATGACTTTTATGTATGTGTTTTCTTTTCTCTCAAATAGCATTCAAGAGTATTCTTATGTATCAATTTTCTTTGGCAAAAACTCATGTGCACGGCGCACGGACCACATTTCGTGGACCTTTAGAATTTTGTGTTAAATTGTATACCCTTTAGTATACAGATGTGTACCCTTTATTTTCTTAAGAAAATTATTATGTGTATCTGAGCGCATGAACAACACTTCGTGCGCCTTTAGAATTTTGTGTTAAATTGTATACCCTTTAGTATAAAAATGTGTACCCTTTATTTTCTAAAGAAAAAAAATATTAATAAAAAGTGTATACTCTTTAAAACAAAAATGGTGTACCTTTTATTAATTAAAGTGTATACCCTTTAAACTAAAGTAATGTACCCTTACCCATAATACTAAATTTCTAAAGGCGCACGGAATATGTTCTCGTGCATCCAGAGCACTTCCCTATGAAAATGATTGATTTAGAGTGTCCTATTAATATAATTTTTTATTTTATTTTATTTTTTTTCACAGCGGTCAGGGTACTACCAAGTTGGGAAATCATTGCTCAAAATCAAGAAAGTCAAAATCAAGAAGAATTAATGGAATCAATTTCTAAAAAAAAAAATTAGGCCACACAAAATTTTGAAGTTTAGTTGCTTGGAGTTTTTCATTGGGGTGGAAATAGAAAATTTCTTTAAAGATATAAATATTTAGTTATTAAAATTGAGTATATGATTTGTTTATTTTTATTTTAGCTCATGTGTAATCTCATGATTCTTGGATGCAAAAATTATTCAAAAATCTGAAAATTATTCAATCTTGAGCCCAAACACTTCAAATTAATTTAAACATTCATGACCTCACACGAATGTTTTCGTGTCAGAGCATTCATACGAATTAATAAACATGTTCAAAAAATGTTCATTTCGTGTTATTATTTTAACTCGAATTTATTACTCGAATGCATCATTTAATTTGAATTCATTACTCGAATATTATTTAACTTGAATTTATTATTCGAATATGTATACGCGAAAAAATTTTGACTCGAATTTTGATTTGAGAATTATTCTTCATTTTACTCGAATACATTACTCGAATGAATTCAAGTAAAGAGTATTTTCGCTAATTTGAGCATTAAAATATATAATGTTAAAATTACGATAAAAAAATAATTAAATTGTTATCTCTTATTTGGGTTTTCTACATTTCCACATGAATTTTCATTTTTATCTTAATAATAAGATAAATGTCATAAACTACTTTTATCTCTACATATTTTCCTTCATAATACATGTGATTTTGTAATTTGTGGTGCTATAATCTACATGGAATAGTGTTAATATTAATTAATTTTTGTTATTAAATAATTATTTTTATATAAATATAGAAGATTGAATGAATAACATTTTAATATTTGAGTTTTGGTGAATGACTTAAATTAATTAATAATAAGAATTAACTAAGGTGGATTTCTGCGTAATTTGTATTTTCTGAAAGCTAAATTAATATTAATGATTTGAATTCTTACGATCTTATATTTTTAATCTTTAATTAAAATCTTTTTTTATGATTTTGATTTTTAATACATATGTATAGTATCGATTAAATGATAAAATATTTTATTTTATAAGTTCACATTTTGAAATTGTATTAATTTACTTTTACATGTCAATTATCTTTCATATTTTAATAATGAACTCCTTTTGAAATTTCAATAATTAATGTCATGAAAGAATCTCTTTTGAAAATAATCAAGTTCCTAGCTAATATAATACAGTTCGTGACTCTACAAAAATGTAATTACCTATTCCTTTTTTATTTCATCAATTATTTTATTTATTAAATAGATGTCATGTATTATAATCTTTAACTAATTTATTGGCAAGTGTGCAATGGTTTAATGAATTCTTTTTATAGTATTTTAATTGAAAACAAGTATATAACATCAAGTAGTTACCATTGTTGAATAGGAAATTCGGACCACAACTCTACCCTTTTAGTCGCTATTCTCTATATTATTCATTAACTACCATCGATAATAGATATACTATTGAATGTGAATGTCGTTGCATAGATTTTATTTAATAAAAAAAAAAATTCATGATTTACAATAATTTTTCACTAATGGATTGATAGTTTATCGATTTTGAGTACGATATTAGTGTCCAAAGAAAAATATAATTTTTAACAATTGAAGATAACTTATAAGAATGGTGTAATTTTTTTTTCGAAAATTTAATAAATTATATGTAAATTTTTATAATGTAAAATTTATAAAAATTAGTATTGTAAAATTAATAAATATATTAAAATTTAATACTCCCTCCGTCCCGGACATAGGTCCCCATTTGTTTTTTATACGTAGATTAAGGAATATTATTATTTCATGTGTAATTAGTAGTTATATTATATGTAGATCACTTTTACTAAAAACAAAAAATGAAAACCTTTGAATTGGGCGTCCAATTTAGTAAAATGGAGACCTCTTTAATAGGACGGAGAAAATATAAAATTTCATATAATAAATAAATTTAATATTAAAATATTAAATAATATAATCGAATCCCGTGCCCCGTGCATCGCACGATACTAGTCTAATCTAATCACATCTATTTTGGAGTTTTGTTGTCACACATCTTACACAAATTATATACTTTCATTTATCCACTAATTAATTTCGTTTATGTATCGTCTATAAGAACGCGTCTCCATTTCGCCTATGTATCCACTTATTAATTAATTTCGCCTATGTATCATCTGTATGTCATAAGGATGTATTTCTGTGTAATTTTATTTATTAATTAATTGTTAAATTATACGATGGCAATGTACGTTTGTATTTCACATCTAATATAAACTAAAAGTAATACTAGTCAATATTTAAAAAGGAATCTTATATTTAGAAAATTTAATATGTGGGCAAATGGAAAGCACATGTTTATTTTGATTTTGATAAATGAAAATCAAATTGATGATTAATCATTGTTTAATTTTTATTTTTTTTAATAATATTATTATGTCAATTAAGAGTATTAAATGTACATAGTAATAATTATTAAATATGATTTTTTTTTAAAAAAAAAGCTAATTATAGTGTGTACACTGGTGCACTCTAAGATAGGGTGCACCCATATACAAATATAAACATAAACATATATAATTAAGATCAAAAATATATTCAATTTAATTGTTAGGTTTTTAATGAAAATTTGAGTGTAAAAAATATAAAATTATTAAAAAATATGTATACATTATTGAATAAAAAATTATATACATATGATGCTAGTTTTTTAATGAAGAACTTAGTGTGAAAAAAATATACAATTATTACGAAACACGTATACAAAATAGAATAAAATATTATACACATATGAGTGCACCCTTCCACCCAGGTGCACCCAATATATATCCATCCCAAGTATCAATTTCGTTTTTAGATTGATGTGGGCCCCCAGGGCATAGCTCAAGTGGTAGAGGGGAGGGTGGAAAGGTCTTCCAGCTGAGCTTGGTTGCTGCAGGGTGGGGGTTCGAATCCTGCCTTTGGCATGGATTTGGCCCCTTGCAAGTACAAGTTTAACAGTGAGCCCTCCATATAAGCCACTTGAGGCACATCCTGCGATTTACCTCTTCCACCAATCCCCAGGGCAGGGGCGGTGGGGGCCCCTAATGGTGGGGTACACCATTTTTTTAGATTGATGTGGCCACAAAAAAATATTATTATATTCAACCCACTACATATGAGTCTTACACTCAATGCTAATACAGCTACACACTAGACATTAAAATATTATATCTCTCACATCACTACATAGAGTATATTATATCTTTTCTTTGATAAATTGAATTGTTTTTAATATAATTTTTTAAATTTCTTTGCTATAAATACTAATGTATTCATTATAAACGCCCAGTTATATATAGTTCTCCAATTCACAAAATCATTTTTCATTTCATATAAGTATTAAGAAATAATTCTTCAATACTTAATATGAAATCAAGAAGCCAAATTATTTGAATTAAAAGAATAACAATAGTTTATATTTTTATAATAATAAAATTTTCATAATCTATAATTTAATTTTTCCGTACAATACACAAACATTATACTAGTATTTGACTAATTTCAAATCATCATCAACCAAACATAATCTTACTATTGATCTGTATTCAAATACTAGTAATCTGTATTCATCGAAAACACATACTAAAGTCTCCTTTTGAATTTTCAAATTCATCAATTAAAATATCTTTTTTAACATTCAATAAGTTTAATAACATCATTTCATCAATGTCAAGTTTCAACATTCCAATCAAACTTTATAAGAAACAACGAGAATATAAGAAAGTAGTACTTAATAGACTTAATATGCAAAGGCAAAGCTTTCAAGGAGATGCAACCTCACGAGTTGAAAACCCCCTTAAAGTAGGGAAAAACACTCTTATTTAACTGTAATGAACAAAGAATATTAATAATCTTTACATATATTCCTATGAAATATAATAAACCTATACAAAAATGAATGTTAAGGGAGATATCAGGTTTCTGTCTTAACAATCAGAGGAAGATTTTCTGATGGAATTTCAAAGGGAAATTCAGTAGTAGACTCATACCGTAGCCAATCTTTCGCACAGATGAGGGCTTCCAGTGTGGATGGTCTTAATGAACTCAAATAGCTATCCATCTTTCTCTCCGTTGTGTCAAATACACATTCTGGAGGGACGGTAGAGAGAGGAATAGCTAAAACATCCGAAGCCAGTTTAGCCAGAGTAGGATACTTTGATCTATTTACTTTCCACCAACCCAAAACATCAAAATCTTGGACACGAGGCAAAACAGATTCCTCGAGATATTGATCCAACTCGGACCTCCCATGTGCTTCGCCCATGATATCAGAGATGTCAACATCAAAATCCAGAAAATCGTCGTGTCCAGAGTAGAGCTCATCTTCTTCAGGTACCTCTGCTTTCACCAGATGTTCACTTCCTTCATATATTGTAGGAGCAGAAGTGGAAAGTGACATCATTGCATAGTCGAGATAGAGCTCGTGCAAACCCTGATCGACAATCTTGATCCAGGTCTCAGCGTCATCACCATATATCCTGGAAAAGCTGAACTCCACAAACTTCATCTTGAACCTTGGATCCATCACAACAGCAAGTGCTAAAACCAGGTTGCAATCCTCCCAATATTTGGTAAATCTTTCCTGCAGTGGTCTGGTCAACATGCTTAAAAAGGGATCATGGCTCGAAGCTGCGTTCATTAGTTCAAGATGAATTTTCCACACAACATCAAAAAACGAGTTTGTCGTAGGACACAATTGTGATGTGATTACATTTGCAGCGTCATAAAATATTTTCAAAACAGAGCACAGAGTCTCAATGTATCCCCACTCATCTACCGATGGAGCCAACTCGTAGTCTGGATCACAGGTATCCAAACAATAAAATACTTCCTTTAATTCTGAAGCAGCAAGCAACATATGGTAGGTGGTGTTCCATTTTGTCCAATCATCAATCATCAAGTTCTTTGCACTTGGAACTTGAAGCTGTTGCCTTAACTTATTAAACCTTTCTTCATGAACATGTGATGTTTTAACATACTTTACACTGTTCCGTACTTTCTCAATAATTTCACTCATGGAACCAATAGCATATTGTGCTATACTCCCCAACATATGAGCATAGCAGCTATTAATTACCAGCTGCCCTTTGAGAATATGTGAGTTCCTGATTGATAGTAGACTTCTCAGATGTCCTCTAGCACTTTCATCGGCATGAAGGCGATCAGAAGTGATGGTGAATAGATTTCCGTAGTTACTCCAATCAGCTAAACAAGCAGCAATAGCATTGTTAAAGGATGCATCAGAATCAGGATACTGTACTACACTAACATTGAGGATTCGTCTTTGCAATTTCCAATCATGATCAGTAAAGTGGCCAGTTAGAAGTACATAGGACAAGCTTTGATTTGAAGTACACAAATCCACAGTAAGATTAAGTCGTCCCGGGATCCCACTAAGAAGGTGCAGAAGCTTTTGCTTTTCTCTCATGTAAACGCACATAATTTGATCTTGTACTTGGCTAACACTGTTAATGCTGAACTGAGGCTGAAGGCTCCGAGCAAAATCTAGAAATCCAGCTTGTTCAACCAATTCAAGTGGATAATCATGCTGAATAATCATTTTTGCAAGCCCATTGCACCAATTATCCCCATCATTATAGGTGCTTGCCACTGCATTTGCAGCTCGGATGCGCTTTCTTGGAATATTAGTACCATTGGTGGAAATATTATTTCTGACCTGTGGTGCAGGTGGACTCATTTGGTCTTTATCCACCAGGTTTTTCTTGGTGGCAGGGCAGCTTCCCAAGACAATGTGTCGTTTTAGATGACTGGTACCAGCTAGTTTTGACCCTGATATATAAGCAAAAGATCTTTTACACTGATTACAACATGCCCGCTTGCATAGAGAATTGCCAACAATCGTGAAGTGTTCCCAGACCATGGACTTTTTCCGCCTACGTTTAGTCGGCTGGGCATCTGAATCCGGGAAATCATTTTGATTAGTAGAATCCATTGCATACATCCTGTTATTATTGGAAAACATAAAGTCTGAGTGCTCTGTGGAAATTAAATTCGAAAACAAGATGTCAACTTGAGAATTCTATTTTTTTACAGCATCACAAGTCAAAACATTATTTACCATACAAAAGGTTTCACTAGAACAAACTGCACCAAAATTTTGATTTAAGATCAAAAGTTACACATGAGCACACACTTGCGGCAATCACAGGGTATTATAAGGAATTCAATTATACGTTTGTATTCCAAAAACCACATTATACCTTTCCAATCAATAATCTGTGTAATTTTCAAGTATCAAATTGTCTCCCTTTAATGGTTACAGGATTCGAATCATATCCTGTTATCAAATCTAATATTCATTCTAAAGACTATTGAATCATTGTATAGATTTCGAGAAGGGTAGCACCATATCAATTGTCAATAAGCATATGCTTTACAAACTAGGAATATGATTCCATCTAATTCAAGATATAACTTTTACCAAATTTTCTTACGAATCAACCAGATGAAGCCCTAGTCCGTAAATAGCATCAAACACGCATCAAGAAACACAGAAACAATTAACAAGAATATCCTAAAAATCTCAAAAGATATTATCACCTAACACAAAATTAAACCCCCCATCCAAAAAAACATACATACTTTCTTTAAAAATTTCTCAAATACCCTAAAATTTCCAATCGCATGAAAACTCTAACAAAAAGACAAAGACGAACCACACAAAAAAAAAAAAAAACACCATATCCAAACGGTAGAAGAAAAACAGATTCAAGAATTAAACTTACTGTCGAATAGAAAACAAAAACAAAGAATTAAACTTACTGTCGAATAGAAAAACAAAACAGAATGCTCAGCGATTCAGGGGTTAAGGGTGGATTTAGGGTTTAAAGACTTCGGTATCTTTCGGAGAAAGAAAGAATTGGAGCGAGACGTGTTGATAAACCCTAAGGATTCTCTTTTATAAGGTACAGTAGTACTACAATATATATATATATATATATATATATATATATATATATATATATATATATATATATATATATATATATATATATATATATATATATATATATATATATATATGGAAAGTTATATTTATGGTTATTTTTTATTTGTTACAAGATTTTTACCTCTTTATTTAAAATACCCCTGAAGATGCACGGAACAATATTTTAATTTAATAATTATATTATATTTGTACCATTAAATAAAATATTACAATAAATTAAAATAAAATTAGTGTATTAATATTAATAATATATATATAATATATATACTAAATTTCTACTTTTATTTTCAATTTTTTTTTTCAATTTTACACTATTTAAAAATAATTCAATTTTAATTTTAACCGTCTAATTTATATTTTTTATTTCAATCATAAAATATAATTATACTAATAATAATGGATTTTGTTATTTAAATTTTACTTCTTTATTTAACAATATAAATTTGATAAACATGAGAGATATTTTTTTGTATATTTAACTAATTTTTAATCAATATTTAATTTAAGATAATATATCAATGAATATTATAATTTAATTTAATATACTAATAATTAATTTTATTATTTAAATTTTACTTTTTTTAAATTAATTTAACAATATAAATTCGATTAATTTTTAATTAATATATGCTTAATACTAATTAATATATCAACTAATATATTAGCTTTATTTTTATTAGGATCGTCTCTATTGCTTTTAATCACGATCGTTCATTCATTAAAATAAATTTATATAAATCTTTTCATTACCTAATCAAATTCTTATTCCAAAAAGAACGAACAACGAAGCACCTTCTCACTTAGTCGTCGAGACACCTGCTTTCCCTCTTTTTTTTCCTCTAATGTTTCTTCTTTTTCTTCTCTCTTACACATTTTACTTTCATATTATTTATAATCTAATCTAATCTATTTTGTCTTTTACACTTTTATTTGATGTTATATGCATGTTCAATCATTCTCCTTAAATGTATCATTATACTTTATAATTTTTTTTATTTATTTTCTCTTCGATTTTTTGTGTTTTTTAATATTCTATAAATACTATTTTTATAATTTATTTTATTTTATCTTCTTTTATACTTTTATTTGATATATTATTTTTAAATTCAATTATTCTCATATTTAATCTTATTTGTAGGTCCCATCATTCTCATTTGATGTATCATTCACTTTCATTCTTTCTTTCGTCTATCTTTTTCTCTTCAATTTTATTTATTTCTCTTCGATTTTTTGTGTTTTTTTAATAATTCTATAAATACTATTTTTATAATTTATTTTATTTTATCTTCTTTTATACTTTTATTTGATATATTATTTTTAGATTCAATCATTCTCATATTTGATCTTATTTGTAGGTCTTATCATTCTCATTTGATGTATCATTCATTCTTTCATTCTTTTTTTCGTCTATCTTTTTTTTCTTCAATTTTTGTGTTTGCTTTATAATAATTCTATGAACCCTATTTTTGTATTTTAATATTTTAACTTTTGTTCTTACTTTTAATTTTATTTCAAGTTCAAACATTATCATTTGAGGTATCATTCTTTTTTTTCGTTTATCTTATGATTTTTTTCTTTATATTCCATAAACTCTATTTTTAATTTTTTTTATTGTTCTTATTTTTATTTGATCTTATTTGCAATTTTGATCATTAAAAAAAGTCATCAGTGAATGTATTTTATATGCAGGTTCAATCACTCTCCTTAAAGGTATCATTATACTTTTTTATTTTTTGTTATCTTATTTATTTTCTCTTCAATTTTTTTTATTTTTTTAATAATTCTATAAACTCTATTTTTATAAATTAATTTATTTTTTTTATACTTTTATTTGATATTGTTTTTAGGTTCAATCATTCTCATATTTGATCTTATTTGTAGGTCCAATCATTCTCATTTGAGGTATCATTTTTTTTCTATATTCATTACCTAATCAAATTCTTACTCTCTCCTCTTTTTGTTTTTTGTTTTGTTTTTGTTTTTTTTTTCCTAATGCTTATTCTCTTTCTTATCTTTTACATATTTTACTTTAATATTATTTTAATCTACTCTAATTTGTTTCGTCTTTTATACTTTTATTTGAACTTATATGCGTTCAATCATTTTTCTTGAAGGTACCATTATACTTTTTAATTTTTTGTTATCTTATTTTTTCTTATTTTATACTTTTTAATTTTTTTAACTTCAAAAATTTTAGAGTTAGAAAATTCAAAGCACATGCCAACTATATTTTTTATTATTTTTTATTTAATCTTTAAGATTAATGTATGAAATCTATTTTCAAAGTTTTGTAATTTATTTTAAGTTTTTTTAATTTTATTTTCATTAGGATTATATATACTATAGCAGAAATTTTTTTTGATGACGTGTTGTCTCCAGAGCGCTCCAATGTGACGTGTAATTTTCTCAATTTTTTGGATTTTTTAATATTTTCCTTATTTACTTTTAATTAACTTTCTTATTTAATATTTTCTTTTTAAAATAATGTGTTTCTTATTTTAATAATAATTGATTTTTTAATATTTTATAAATTTATTTGGGTATCATTAATTAATTACTAAATCTTTTAATGCAATAAATTAATTAATATCAAACTAAGTCATATATATAAAGAGAAAAAAGAATATTCTATATAATATTCTTTCTCACCCACCTATAAATAAGATCTTTTGGTCATTCATTCTAAACACATACATTCGATTCTCCGAAGAGGAATATGAGCTTTCTTCAAGTTCTTTTAGAGAATTGATTTATGAAAGTATAAAAATTTATTTCGATAGAGCGAATCAAGTAGAGATTCGATTTACCTCTAAAAAATCGATTCAAGTATTCTTCAAGAAGAAGAGAACTGATTCAAGTATTCTTGAATCGATTTACCTCTTAAGAATCGATTCTTCAAGAGGAAGAGAATCGATTCAAGTATGGAGAATCGATCAATAGGAAGATAATCGATTCAAGCATGGAGAATTGATTCAAGTATTCTTGAATAGATTTACATCTTAAAAATTGATTTTTCAAGAGTAAGAGGATCGATTCAAGAATACTTGAATCGATTATTTATATATTAAGAATCGATTCTTTAAGAGGAAAAAAATCGATTCAAGTATTACCTCTTAATAATCGATTCAAGTATTCTTTAAGATCTACCTCTAAAATATTGATTCAAGTACTCTTCAAGTGAAGGGAGGATCGACGATTCAAGTACTCTTGAATCGATTTACCTCTAAAGAATAAGAGGTTGAAAAATTAATTCATGTATAGAATCGAAAGTTTAAATTTTTTAAGTTAAATCATTATTTCATATCAAATAACATTAAAATTAAATTTGTAAATATTTGTTAATTTTTAAAATTTAGTATATTAATAATTATTTATTTACATATATCTTAATTATTCAATTATACATATATAGCAACTATGTAAAATATTTTAATAACTTTATGTTAGGGTCAATAAATACTAGGCACAAAACGTATTTATATATTATTAATCCATACATTCGCTATAGAAAATAACTCACAGATACAAAATCTTATTTTGTTTTACCCATAATACACATATTTACTGAACATCAGTGTGCATCGTGTGAAGAAAATTTAAAAAAAACACGATTAAGTATTGATATGTATATACATCACTGTACACTCATGTGAGATAAATAGTTTTCGGAGAGAGAAACAATGAATAAACTATTTATATGATATAATCATTGTACATTCATGTGAGATAAATAATTTTCGAAGAGAGAGACATTTAATAAAATCTTAATTTGTACATATGTGTGCACAATGTACTTAATCAATCTTATTTTTGATTAATTAATCAACAAAAAGAATATATTGTAATATACTGTACAGTCTGTATTGTACATTTAACACCAAATAGGAAACTTGTCACAAAAAGAAGAATGAAGATGCAACTGTACATTGGCGTGCATCTGGAGAGAGAAATAGAAAAACATGACAGGAGAGAGAAATTGTAAAACAGTTTGTTTCTAAATTCTCTCCTAAAATCGATAAGTGATGAGTACATCGGTGTACATCTTCCTAAAATCTCTCCTTAATTCTCTCAACAACATGGACAAGCGCACACAGTGTACACTAATGTACAATAACAAAATTACCAATGTACACTAATGTACAATAACAAAATTACTAATGTACACCAATGTACAATAAGAAAAATACTAATGCGTACATAACAAAATTACTAATGTACACTAATGTACAATAACAAAAATACTAATGCACACCAATGTATAGTAATAAAATTTGTAGGAAAAGAAGACCACATCAGTAGAGAAGACCACATCAGACTTTAAATCCTTTATTTCTTTAAATCTGTTAATGTTATTTAAATATGTATGTGCAAATCCCTCTTCAAGGCAAGGATGATTGGGGGAGGAGATGACGTGTTACTTCCATTCTTTAAACAACGTCGTGCGTCCTGCAAGCGCGATTAATATGACTAGTATGCAACTCGCCAGCATTAGCTTTATCTTCTCAGATCCGATGATTAAAAGTGCTATATGCTTTATATTTCGACGGCTGAAGAGGCTGATCTTCATTATCACCTCTGAGTAATCGCTTCTTTCAAAAGTGGCACAATTGAGTGACTACCCCATCGATCCCGGTCGACTCAGATGAAGAACCGATGGACATGAGTGGTGACGTTTCCATACAAGTGTCGATGAGGGGTTCATGATAGTGAGACGCTTACAGTAATACAATAATTATATATGGAATATTAAGATTTATTCAATTGAGATAATAAGGGTAATCTTGAAAAAAGAAAATGACATAATGTATTTAAGAGTAATAATATAAAATCAATGTATCTGATTAGCCTATTAATTCACGTATCTATTATTAATAAACCCTTTATTTTAATTCATTATAAAATATTTGACCTTATTTTCAATAAACAATATATATATATATATATATATATATATATATATATATATATATATATATAACACATTATTTTAATAATGAATCTCAATTAGGTCATAAATTTTAAAAAAAATTATAAAAATTAAGACAAAAGTATTAATTCAAAATATTTATTTAATTGTCTTATTTACTTTCAATTAATTTCTTTATTTAATATTTCTTTTTAAAATAATATATTTTTTATTTCTAATAATGAATCTCAATAGGTAATAAATTAAAAAAAAATTATATAAATTAAGACAAAAATATTAATTAAAAATATTTATTTAATTGTCTTATTTATTTTTAATTAACTTCTTTATTTAATATTTCTTTTTAAAATAATGTGTTTCTTATTTTTAATAATGAATCTCAATTGGGTAATAAATTTAAAAAAATTTATAGAAATTAAAAAAAATATTAATTAAAAATATTTACTTAATTGTTTATATGTATGATAACAAATAAAAAAATTTATATAATTAGAATAAAATTTAATTATAAACATATATATTAATTAAAATATTATTTTTCTTATGTGTTGTCATGACTCATCAATGACGACCTATGCACGGTGGCACCTCAATAATTTACCATAGAAAATATTTTTTTTTTAAAAAACCATATAAATTATTTATATTTTATTTATTTATTTGGATATCATTATTAATTACTTTATTAAATCTTTTTGCAAATTAATAAATGAATTAGAATCAAATTAAATCATATATAAAAAGAGAAAGAATATTCCATATAATATTCCCTCTCACACCACTTATAAATAAAATTTTTTGGTTATTCATTCTAAAAACACACATTCGATTTTGTAAGAGAAATAGAAGTTTTCTTCAAGTTCTTCTAGAGAATCGATTTATGAAACTATAAAAATTTATTTCGATAGAGCGAATCAAATAGAGATTCAATATACATATTCTAAAGAATCGATTCTTTAAGAAGAAGAGAACCTCGATCTACTTCTTAAAAATCAATTCAAGTATTTTTTCACAAACCTTGACTTGAATCGATCTTCTTCTTAAGAATCAATTCAAGTATTCTTTAATATCTACCTCTAAATTATCATACAAGAGTAATTTTCTTAATTTTTTGAATTTCTGAATTTATTTTTATATATTTTAATTATTTACATCAAATTATTTTCCTTATTCAATATTCTTTTTTTAAAAATAATGTATGAACATATTTTTTTAAAAATTTTCCTATATACTCCCACCATCTCATCCTTATGGTTATATATTTTCTTTTTGGACGTCTTATTTTAATGGTTACATTTCCCCTTTTGATATATAAGACCCACACAAAATAATTAGAATATATCTATGGGACCCACCTACAACACTAATACAACTACCCACTGTACAATAAAATATTATTTCTCCCACCTCACTAAACATTAAAATACTTTATTAATATTATTTCTCTCACCTAAATACATATTAAAATACTTTATTATTCCTTAATCGCCATGCAAAAAACAAATCATACTTTATTATTCCTTAATCGCCATGCAAAAAAGCAAACCTAACTATTAAGACGAGACGGAGGGAATACTTATTTTATTTATTTACTTCAATATAATTAATTTCAATTAATAAATAAATCTTTCAATATAAATAAATTAATTAGTATTAAATCAAATCATGTATAGAAAAAAAAGAATAAATTGAATTTTTAATATAAATATATAAGGATTATTTTAATTTAAATATGAAATATTTGATATTTATTTTAAACAAATAATAAAATTAAGGATTTATTATTAAGAGGTCCATACTTCACTTAAATACAATGAAAAAAATGAAATACTATCAACTGTATAAATATACAGCAAAGAGACAAAATTGCCCCTATGCGGTTGCATATTATTTTAGCGAGATGGGGAATGTTAAATAGTTTTCAATTATATTATGTTATAAGGTAATATTTAAAAAAAATACAAGTCAATATTCTTTCAAAAATCAGAATATATGTACATATATATTAACTATACATTAATTATATGTCACATTATTAAAAGTTAAAAGTTATAATTTATTGTAAATTCTTTATATTGATGAAAGTAGTTGTCTAGCTTAAAAAAAACTTCCTAATTAATGTTGAATTGTTATATGACACATATTATTTAATTATAAAAATAAAATAAAAGTAATAATTAAATGATCTCGCATAATACGCGGGTTTCATACTAGTATATATGCTATAGAAGAAACTTTTCTTGCTGACGTGTCGTCTCCAGAGCGCTCCAATGTGACGTGTAATTTTCTCAATTTTTTGAATTTTAAATATTTTTTAATATTTTTCTTATTTACTTTTAATTAACTTCCTTATTTAATATTTTTTTTAAATAATATTTTCTTATTTTTAATAATGATTAAATCTTCAATATTTCTATGTGATGTGTAATTTTCTCAATTTTTTTATTTTTAATAATTTTTTAATATTTTTCTTATTTACTTTTAATTAACTTCATTATTTAACATTTTAGTTTTTAAATAATGCGTTTCTTATTTTAATAATGATTTTCAATATTTGATTTATTTATTTGGGTATCATTAATTAATTACTAAATCTTTTAATGCAATAAATTAATTAATATCAAATTAAATAATATATATAAGGGAAAAAATTTCATATAATATTTTCTCTCACAACACATATAAATAAGACTTTCTGGTTATTCATTCTAAATACACACATTCAATTCTCCAAGAAGCATAGGAACTTTCTTCAAGTTCCTCTAGAAAAATTGATTATGAAAGTATAAAAATTTATTTCGATAGAGCGAATCCTCAAAAAAATTGATTTAAGTATTCTTCAAGAAGAAGAGAATTGATTCAAGTATTCATGAATCGATTTACCTCTTAAGAATCATTTACTCAAGAGGAAGAGAATCGATCCAAATGATCGATTCAAGTATTCTTAAATCGATTTATATCTTAAGAATCGAATCTTCAAGAGGAAAAAAATCGATTAAAATATTACCTCTTGATAATCGATTCAAGTATTCTTTAAGATTTACCTCTAAAGTATTGATTCAAATATTTTCAAGTGAAAGAGGATTGACGATTCAGGTACTCTTGAATCGATTTACCTCTAAAGAATAAGAGGTTGGAAAAATTAATTCTATTTATAGAATTGAAAGCTTAAGTTTTTTAAGTGAAATCATTATTTCATATCAAATAACATTAAAATTAAAATTTTAAATATTTGTTAATTTTTTTAAATTTAGTATATTAATATTTATTTATTTACATATATTTTAATTATTCAATGGCAAAAGCTTGTGTGTGCCCGGCACATGGGAGCACATTCTGTGTGCCTTTAGAATTTTGTGCTAAATTATATACTCTTTAGTATAAAAATGTGTACTCTTTATTTTACAAGGCAAAAACTTGTGTGCGTCCGGGCGCACGGAAGCACACTACGTGTGCCTTTAAAATTTTGTGTTAAATTGTAAACCATTTAGTATAAAAATGTGTACCCTTTATTTTCTGAAAAAAAAAATATATATATAATGAAAAAAGTGTATACCCTTTAGAACAAAATGATGTACTCTTATTAATTAAAGTCTATACTCTTTAGAACAAAATAATATACTCTTATCCATAATACTAAATTCTAAAGGCACACGGCGTGTGCCCGGTCGCACGCAATGACATATGAATTATTTGTTTCTTTAGTTATTTATATAATTTGAAACTAACAAAATTAAATAAAAAATAAAATTAATAAATTCATTACAAATTTATGAATATTTAAAAGAATATTATATATAAATTAATTTTATTTATATTATATATTATATAAATATTTTACATTAGCTTCTTATAAATAACAATTAATGGAAATAGAATTAATATTATATAGTTAATTAAGAAATACTAACCATAATTATGGGTAAAAAGTAATACTCCATAAAAAAATTACTCATTGTAATAATAGTGGATTATTATTTTTAAAAATGAAAATTATTAATCATCTAAAATAATATGTCAAAAAATCACTATATAGCAAAATTTAATTACATTCAAAAAGTAGTAATTCATCTTTAAAGAATAATTTTTCATATGGTAGTATCAGTGTGCTGTGTGCATGGTGAATCCAGAAGCAAGAAATAATTTGCCCTTACTTTCTATCCTTTTCATTCTGTATGTATCCATACATTAACTTTTTTTTTTTTACTTTTTTAGATGGATGATATTTTTAAATAATAAGTAAATTAAAAAATAAATAATTTAAATAAAAATGATGACAATTTTAAAGTTAAATTAGATTTTATGATTGTGATGTCGATATATTTTTGTTTAGGGATGTGAACTTGAGACGAATGAAAAAAGAAAAGTAAAAGAGCTATGTGAGGTCTCACAGAATTATTACATGAAATATGAGATGTATAAAAAATGATAATATTTTATTAAAGAATAACATTCAATTAATGAAAAAGTGATAATGATGTAGTGAATTATTTTATTAACAGTTTATAATATCAATAAAAAGTAGTAATATTTTTAAAAAAAATTAAAAGAAAAAAGTTTATATCTTTAATAAAATTGATACTCCATCTTTTCGCTCAATAGGTATACATTTATTTTTTGCACGTGGATTAAGAAGTATTATTATTTAATGTGTAGTAAGTAGTAGTATTATTGAGTTGTGTGTGACCCATATATTAAATGTATTAGTAATATGTATGGATCTCATATTTTTAAAAAAGAAAATGTATACCTCGCAGACGCCAAAAATAACAAAATATATATATTTTCTGCGAGCAGGGGAGTAAATAATTACGCTAACTGTTGAATAATCCACACATATGTTTTGAATATTAATTTTTTTTAAAAAGAATTATTAATATTCGTGGAAAGGAGTATAAATGAATATATATTGATTTGATAATAAGGACAGCATGAAAATCGGAGCATACCGTTAGTCAGACGTGGATGATGTGTTAATTAATAAATAAAAAATGGGAGTATATATAAGATTAGTTATGGTTAATAGCGGGTTAAATTTTGGGTAATAGATAACATGAGTTTGTGTTATCCCCATAATTTTAATCTTACAACAACAAGGTTTGCGATACGACAAATTCTCTTGTAATATGTGAGAGGATTTATGAGACGTATGCTGAATTATGCATTAAAGTATGATTTTAGGATGTTATAATTTGATTTATTATTGATATACATTCTTTATCTATACAATAAACATAATTTAATAATGGGTTGACCCGTCTTACAAAAAATCCGTCTCACAAGAGAGTATCTTTTAGGATGTGAAAATGAATTATCAAATGGATTAATCATTATTATTTCCTCCGTCCCTAGTTAAGAGTATCATTTTATCATTTTGGTTGTCCCACCCAAATAATCTCATTTCCTTTTTTGGACATATGAGACTTATCTACACCCACTAATACAATTAAAACATGTGAATCATATATCCACTAATACAACTACCTACTATACATTAAATAATAATACTCCTTAATCAACGTGCCCAAAAGTAAATAAGAATCTACCAAACGACGGAGGGAGTATATGAGAAAACGTGCAATAAATCGACGCAGTAGCACGTCACACCACAAATTTATTAATTTTCTAACAAATGGGCTTCTGCCTTTTAGTTTCACCACACCCACAAAATAAAAAAAATAAAAAAAGATAAAATAAATAAATAAATAAAAGGAGAAAATAGAAAAATCCGATAACCGGCAACAGAACTGAAACTCGAAAACACCAAAAAGCGATGAGCCACACTCCAAGATTTCTCCACATTCTCTTAGAACATTCATCAAACACTTACAGCTAGTTCAAATTCGCCTCACCATAATCGCTTCTTCAATTCCTCAATTTTGTTGACAATTTTCATAACTACTACCAACCAATGGCCGCCTCCACCGCCGCTGCCGCGTCGCTGTATTTCCCTACTTCCTTAACGCCCCATCGACAGAACAGTGTATGGCCTCCATTAGGCTCGTCGTCGACTTGCTTCTTTACAGGTGGGGTCATGTGGGGCAACAAGAAGTTTCTGCAACTTTCGTTATCCTCTGCTACACAATTTAGCAAGAAAATGTCTGCGCGGAGGTTTGGGAGGCTGATTGTGGTTGCTGGAGCTGATTATTACAGTACACTTGGAGTTCCGAAATCTGCTAGTGTTAAGGATATCAAGGCTGCCTATAGAAAGCTTGCTAGGCAGGTATCTGGGGATAATATATATTTTTGTATTCTTCTGTTTTTGTTAATTTTGCGAAAGGCGTTATTAAATTTGAGGTTGATTAAGATTTACGATACTTCCAATAGTTTGATTTCATTCTTGGCAAACTTTTTATACGTTTTTAAATTTAAAAAAAAAACCCGAATATATGTTTATCAACACAGCATTTTAGATTATTTTCTTAAAAAAATTAAGAATTCACAATTGCTTTTCTAACTGGTGTTTAGTATCATCCCGATGTCAACAAAGAGCCTGGAGCAACCGAAAAGTTCAAGGAGATCAGTGCAGCATATGAGGTAAGCATAGGAGTTTATCAGAATAACTTACTATGTAATTTTAATCTGATTGTTCTTTAGTTGTGAAGTTCTTCTTTAAAATATAATCTTTCCTGGTAATGTGAGTAGAGTGAAGTTTTGCCTTTTCTGTAAATTAAATGACAGTCATTGAAAACCAATTATGGGATCTTTGAAACTTTTAATTGCAAGTAGTATTAAATGTGATTGAAGTGGAGATTACTGGAAGCTTTTTACCTTCTTTTCATAGGTCTCTCCACTGTGTGTTTTCCAAACCTATTATTCTGGTTTAGGTTTGGATAAATCTTGGCCTTTTGACCATTATTCATTTTTAAGTCTACCAGATGCTATGGAAATCTCAGTACGATGAATCACCTTTTCGTAGGTCTCTCTGTAGCTCTACTCTAGGCATTTATTGCTTCCCATTGGTTTTCTCGTGAATCATGATACGATATTCAGAAGTCCTAGTATCTGTTAAGTTGAAAGAATCAATGATCTTATGTGTGGTTTTACAATTTAGAGATTTCTGAAGTACAATATTGTCAGGTACTATCAGATGACAAAAAGAGAGCTTTGTATGATCAATATGGTGAAGCTGGAGTGAAAAGCACAGTAGGTGGAGCCGGTGGTTACACGGTATTGCCTCGCCTCTCTTAGCTTTCTTTTTTCATAAGTTATCAAGTACTTGTAGAAGAGAATAAAGAGTGGAAGCCAAAAACATAACACACCCTGTGCCTGCATAAGACATGCCATTGGTATTGAGTTCACTTAACATATAGGTTCTCTATTTTCTGCTGGATTACTGAGATCACTTCATTACTTAACTAAGCATCAGTTTATTTGTTATCTACTATCTTTCAATCCATTAGCATAGTTTTATCTTTATATGTCGTACATGGATCCATGTTTTCAATAAGTTCAATAGTTCATGAGAAAAGCGTGATGAGATACACACGCTTTTCACATAATGTCAAATACAGGTTTAGTGCAGTTCATAACACCAAAGATGATCATCTAATACCAGTTAGTCTAAGTTGAAGCTCTTCTGATAATTTATTCGAAAGAAGATGCATCTGTGATACCTCCACAAAGATCTTTTAATTTATATTTTACGCATGATAGAGAAATATGTATGTATGTGATAAAGTAATGGTATAATTTATTTATGATACAAGTCTTTTTTCATAGGCAACAAACCCTTTTGATCTTTTTGAGGCATTTTTTGGGCCTAGTATGGGTGGGTTCCCTGGAATGGATGGATCTGGATTTGGAACATCTCGACGTAGTACTGTATCCAAAGGTGAAGATCTTCGGTGAGTCAAATTTCTTGATATACTTGTTAATTTTCAATCCTCATTATTGTCTATGTTTTCAAAAGGAGGTGACTTACCTGTATTAATACCCAGTCTGATTGAGACTTAGGGCAGGTCTTTACAGAATTCTTGTTTGAAGTTGGAATGTCATAGTTGTACACCTATTCTTGATAGAGTTTTCTCTGGCAGCATTAGATGCATTTAATTTCTCTTGACATTCTACATCCTCATTATTTTAAAATGAATCTCAGTTATGATATGACATTGGTGTTTTCTGCCGCTATATTTGGGGCTGAGAAAGAATTCGAGTTGTCTCATCTTGAAACATGTGAAGTTTGTGCTG
Source organism: Pogostemon cablin (assembly GCA_023678885.1). Lineage (NCBI taxonomy): Eukaryota > Viridiplantae > Streptophyta > Magnoliopsida > Lamiales > Lamiaceae > Pogostemon > Pogostemon cablin. The sequence continues at coordinate 35,744,169 of CM042965.1, forward strand.
GTACTGGAGCAAAAGTAGGCTCCAAAATGAGGATTTGCTCAACATGTGGTGGCAGAGGTCAAGTCATGAGAACTGAGCAAACACCTTTTGGAATGTTTTCACAGGTATTCTTCTATATTATCCATTGATTCTTGACTCAATGGTTATGGAATTTATGGCATGAATAAAATCAAGACCTTTCCATTTCATCGTTTGGGAATGTCGGCCAAGTCATGATTATTTTTTGTAAAAGTGATGTTTTATTTCCAAGTTAGAATCCTTGCAGGTTTTCTGGGATCCCATGAAAGGTCTATCATGATTATTCAATTAAAATATATTATACGATTTCCAATGCATTAGTATGAGCATAGATCAGTAAGGGCAAAACATAAGACCTTAAATTTCTCGTCTTTAATGGCTTGTATATTTACTAGATATCAAGGTGTACTAGTGTAGTGCAACCAATATATAGGTTCTTCAACCAAAACGTGTCTGATTCTTAATTAGGGCCTCAACAATTTCATTTTCTTTGTGATGGTTTGATTTATTGATGTTGACCTTTGACATATATATTACTCCATTAAATAGAGATAATAAAGTAGTAACAACCAACAGCAAAGCACTTAATGTGAAGTTAGTTAAAAGATGCACTTACATGGGGGTTAACTTAGGTTTCTATATGCCCGAATTGTGGTGGGGATGGTGAAATGATATCGGAGTCCTGTCGTAAATGCTCTGGTGCTGGCCGAATACGAGTTAGAAAAGATATCAAAGTAAAAATTCCTCCTGGAGTAAGCAAGGGCAGTATTCTCCGAGTAGCTGGGGAAGGTGATGCAGGACCAAAAGGGTATGTGATATGCTCTTTTCTTTCTTCGTATATATATTCCGTGATCTGCCATATCTTATTTCCCAGTGAAAGTAATCTGTTGACCAATAATGCATTTATTCTCATAATTAGATCAAACAAAAGAATTTATTGCAGAGAAAAAATGATCGCTAGAATCTTCTAGAAGAACCTACCATGTTAAAAGATATATTTTTAGCAGCAAAAGTTTCATCTTTATTGGTTTTCTTTTTCAATATAGATCCTTCCCGCATGATATTGTCTTTGGCATTTTCTCCAAGTAGCTTCTTTATATAGTTCTTAAGTTAATGATGGTATATCTGTATATTGGAACTTTAGCTAGTATATTCTCAGCGAAGAGTAAACAGATAATTTTTGCTGCATCTGCTTTTTAGCTTTTCAAAACTCAGCATTCGATCTTCAAAATATGTCAAGAACTCTAATTTGGACAACACTGGATTTATCACTGGCAATCTTGTTTGCATAGTTGTCCTTGGACAGGATTTAATTACTTGTGATCTAACATGAGACATCCAAACTTCCCATGGACATGGTCATTGGTCTTGAATTGTATTGCTACTTGGCTTAAGGTGTTCGGACCTATTGCGTTCCCTGTTGGTTATCTTTTTTCTAGCTCTTTGTAGTGTAAAGGACTGCAAACTGCTGCGTTCTTTTTATTTATTTTATTTTTCTTTGTATATTATAATAACTATTGACTCAGAGGTTGCTTTTCTACTTCTCCTTTGGCTTCTCTTCTTCATACAGGGGCCCACCTGGAGATCTTTTTGTGTACCTTGACATTGAAGAGATACCTGAGATTCAAAGAGATGGCATAAATCTATATTCTACTATTTCAATTAGCTATCTGGAGGCCATATTGGGGACTGTCTCTAAGGTACATCTGCTCTTAGCTCTTGTTGCGATTCCCGTGTATTTTCTCAATTTTCTTTTTTTGAACTTCTACAATTTAAGTAGCCGAATGAGTTCATACTGGTAGATTTTTTCTGTACAATTGTTCGTATCTGAAAGTGAACTCACAGACTGTAGGAATATCAACTATTGTATATTTTGATTTGTTACTGTTTGAAAATTTTTTGCAATTTACGTAGTGCTACCTGTACTGATAGTTATTTAGGTTGTTCTTACTGACTCCTTATCATTGTTGGACATTAGTGGCATTATAAATAACTCCTTGGATTGGTCAAAATCTTTTACCAGCCAATGGAAAATGGAATCATTACCTATCTCCTATTTAATAAAACTAAAATAATTTCCAAAAGATTCTATGCAGTATGTGCCTTTGGTTTCCTTGCTGCATCTATCTTATTTATACGTATCCAGTTTCTTGGAACATTTCGTTTTCTTATTCTTATCTCGTTCATTACTTGATCTTATTCCTTAATCTGTGTCCCTTCTCATATTTGGTAATTAAGTAATCAAGATGTGGATTGTTCCAAAGATTCTCAGATCATGCATGCAGCTGACCTTTGGAATGCTTTATACACAATCTATAAATATATCCACATTGGGTCTACAAGAGCAATTTTTTTTTATTTATGTATCTACAGTTTCCAATTCTTTTACTCTATAGAGGTTTAATAGTATGTTAAGCAAGCCACATATATTTATTGATTAAATCATTTTGCGAACATGTAAATTAAAAATAGCACATTCTAGTTTGTCCTCATCTACAGGACCATACTCTTAAATAATTGTGGAATAATAATGTCAATAATTGACTTAAAGTTCCAAAAACATTAACTTAATTTTATTAATTGTGTTCTGTTCATGGTCCACTCTGTGATTTATTTTTATTTATTTATTTATTTTTTGACATGGCATTATCTTAGTTGTGGATAAATTTGTTGTGCATGGAAATCATGCTCGAAATGACATGTTAATGTGCCTATTAATAGTAACTGGATCTACCTAGGCAAATTAAGTCCAAAATCCTGCTGTGACATATACATGCTATTCCTGTGTTGTAAAATGATGAAATTTTGAACAGGTTAAGACGGTTGAAGGAATGACAGACCTCCAGATTCCTCCAGGTACGCAACCTGGAGATGTGCTTGTGTTGGCAAAAAAAGGTGCACCTAAACTAAACAGGCCATCAATACGTGGTGACCATCTATTCACCGTTAAAGTTAGCATTCCAAAGCGTATTAGGTTTGTTCAAAAACTTGCACTTTCTAACTCTCTCCTTGAACTCTGACCTTACCATAGTTGTTGTGGATTATGCATTTCGTGCTTTAAAGGCTAAATATATGATTATGTGTATTTATGTTTATCTCTTTGCTGGACAAAATGCTTTTAATTGTGTCAATGGGATAAACAAAGAAATAAAGAAAATATTCTACTTGGATTGGAAGTTGCCAACAGATGAAAATGAAAAGGACTTAGTAATGACGATGAGATTCATGTCCAAAACCAGCTTCCGATTTTATCATTATGACATTTACGAGAGTTTTCAGTCACTTTGTTGTTACTCCATTGAACAAGGTGGACATGATGAGACCCAAACTATTTATATTGGTTTTGATGTGGTGGCATTGCTGTTAATTCCAAGCAATGATATGCTAACCATATATTCGGATACAATAACCAAATATTCAATGTCATCTTCCCCTAATTCCCAATACCTGTTACTGATATAAGCTTATCTTTGGTTTTGCCTGTGTTATTAACATTATCAATGGATATTCTATATAGGAATTTTGATAAGTTAACAAATTACTGTACATAGTTCACATCTATAATTCTAATATGTGGCTGTGCTTCTTCTAATTATAAATCTGACTCACCTGTTTTTGCTGCTTATTTGTATATGCATATTTCTCTCGAGTCTTTCTTCGAGTTGAGATACTGTAATTTATATCTTCAGTACACAAGAACGTGAACTACTTGAGGAGCTCGCTTCTCTTGGTAATGCCCCTGCCACCCGTAAAAAGACGCGACCAAAAGTTCAACAACCTGGTGAGTAGTGAAATTTAACTGGTTATGAATATCCAAATTTTGATATTCATTGCATGATCTCTCTCTTGGATATTGTTGCCTGATCTGACATCTTCATTACAGATGAAATTACAGAGACTGAAGAAGCCCCCATCACGGAAAATAAAGATGATACTGAAGATGAAAATGATGTATGGAAGAAGGTGAAAGATTTTGCCGGGTATACACTTCTCTCTTGTCATTTTACCGTAATTTTCTGTGAGCAATGGTTGGACCCATGTCTCATAACAATCAATTGAATATAAAATAAAACATGCATTTTAAATTTGTGATTCGCTTTGGGTTGATCCAAGTATCTGAAAGTCTAGAAACTCGTTTAAATTGGATTAAAAAAGTTTTAGGCGTTCAACGAGATTTAATTAAAAAGGCCAAAGGGGAAGGGAACGTTAGTTTCTAATATCACGCTATCGAAGTAAATCATTACAACATTGTTCCTAGTTTGCTCTTATAAATTGAGTTTTGGATTATTGTTGAGCTTCATAACAATAAAATTGTCGAGCTTCTTTACTTTATTTCGTGATTCATTTTTCGTATAATTACTATTTCTATCTCTGGATGAATCTTATATGGTTATACCTTTCAACCTTTCATTGCCAACACATGTTTCTTGCATGTAGGATCACAAACTGAACATAAAACTGATGTTGCAGGTCAATTGCAAATGGAGCCATGAAATGGTTCAAAGATAATCTATAACGCTTCGTCTGGACAGCAGCCAGCCATTGTTGATGAATGCTGCATGAATAGGCTGGTCTATCAGGGCGGATTGATAACAAAGCTATGTTTTTCTGGTATGTTAGTGAGGTTATTTATGTGTTCGTCTCCTGCTTCTCTCGCTCGACTGTATGATGGTTGTAGAGAAGTTGAACAAGAGTGTTGGAATTCATTGATTTTTCCCCCTGTTCGAAGGTGTAGATGTAGATTGAGCTACCTTAAGAGTGATAGCAGTTATATGTAATGTTTTTGCGTCTATGAACAAGAACAACACCTGGTAAATCTATTACAAATCTTCTTTCACTCTTCTTTTTGTATTTTTTTTAACTTAGATTGATGTTGAATATCTCTTTGTTGCATATCTCTTTGTTCAGTTAATATATTTAACTTTTCTAACAAATATATAAAAACGTTATTAAAATGGAAACAATTTTACATTTAGATACGGTACATACTAAATGAATAAAAGAGGTATGAAATTGAATATCCAATTATCTCCTTATTCCTTGGTTGTGAGCTTAACAGATAGTTTCTGATTCCACCATCACAACTCACAACACTATCCCTCCACTCTCTCTCTCTCTCTCTGTCCTCTACTGAATCAAAAAAGAAAAATGAAACCCTAAGCAAAAGTAAGGGAAAACCTCGTACTGTCTGCTTGCGAGATTCCTTGGTTCAAAAGATATGCCAACTCTACGTCAAGATCTCCAAGCTCGACAACCTCAACCCCTCCAAAGATGTCGAAACACTCTTCACTCAGTTTGTCGCCACCTGCATCCCACCCCACCCCATCGACGTCACCAAACTCTTCCCCAAAGTTCAGCTCATTCCACTACAAGAAAAAGGACCTTTAATTATTGCTTCTCTAGTTAAAGGTTTTTAATGATATGTCATTACTTTCCTTCGTTGAAGACCTTTAACTAGAGAATCAATAATGATAAGACAAAAGTATTAATGACAGTATCAGTTTTCTTGCAATGTTGGGACCTGTTGACTAGGAATTGGATCGAGTTGGAGGAAGTGGAGGCCTCATATCCTGAGCATGGTGATGAATGGTAGGCAGGGTTCTTGTAGCAGAAGCAGTAAGAGCTCTGACATGCCCAACCATGGAAACCTGCAACGCCTCCTCCTCGTATGCCATTCTCTCCATCTCCTCCATTCTCTTCCTCTTCTTCGCGTTCACAAGCATAGCGATCATCAGCAAACCCAATAGAAATGCCCCCAAAGCTGCTCCTATGGAGCTCCCAACCGCGATCTTCCACTTACTGATCTTCCTCCTCAGCGGCATCAACGGCGACTCCACCACTAGCCCGAAATGCCCATGCCCTGTCGCCACGCACACGTTTTGCCTGGCTTGGTTCGAAAGGGTCACTTTCCCATCTTGGTCGAAGCTGGCACATAGAGGGATGATCCCTGATGATGTGTTGAGCAGTGTGGTGTTGCTGAAGTCAATCATGATTGGCTTCTTTCCCGACTCAATCTTGAGCTCCGAGGGGACATTAGTACTCGTGTTTGTGCTGCCAACATTGTAAGCTAAAAGGCCCAACACTGGCGAGATGAGTTGATATCCTGAGAGTTGGTAGTTGTCGTAGTACAAGGATGACCAGTTAGATCCTAGATTTTGTCGAACCAGCATGACTCTCCTGGTGCATGGATGAACATACATGCCTGCATTGATGAGGAACTCTTTGATTTTGGCTCCGTAGCGACTAAAACTGCCGCAACGGAGCCTGACAGTGTCGACATTAATGCCAGAGAGATTGGCTGGGAGCAGAATCCTGTGTAGCTTGCCTGTTCTGAAATTCTTGGTGTATGATCTGAATGTGTAGTCCCTGATTACCAGGTCAAGAAGCCCAGCAGATTTGATCTCTTGGGCTGAAGTTGCTACTGACACAAGAATGATGAAGGAGACAAGAAAACAGAGGAACCCCATTTCATATAGGAGTATTAATCTTCTTTTGCTTTGCTGTGTTCTTCACAAGTAGCTAGGAAAATTAAGCTAAGTGTTATTCTGTAGACAGAGATTGGTGTGTTGACTAAAATTCTAAGCGTGGTTAATTCAATTCTTATTCGTGTTGTTGTACAAGGATGCAATATTCAATTTGTTTGTCTTTGAGAGAGAGAAAAAGAATAATGGGGTGCATAATTATGACCACCATTATGCTTACAATGCACATCACAATATAAAAATCCAATCTTTTAATGTAGTAATCAAGATACACACTTCTTTTGGGATTCATGTACTCATTCATAGGATCAGTCTCCTGCTGAATCGGTCCATATATTGATTTTATGTAGTGCTTCAATAATTACATTGGTATCCCATGTAGAGTACATAAAACTGTGTATTGCATATTTTATTGAAATGTAGAGGAAAACTTTTTGTAAAATGGAATTGTTATTATATAGTAAAATTGAAAGTTTAAGGGAATGAGCGTGGGTTGGTAATGATAAATGAAGTGAAAAGGAAAAGAGATGATGATTGAAAGTGAAGATGAAGCAGTCTTTCTTTGAAGGAGATTAATTTCAGTTGTATGATTACGTCTCCCACTCCAACCACTTTGTGGGCGGGCATGTTATTCTTTCCTCATTTCTGCCGTGTAATGAATTGTGAAATGCATCAGGACACTCAGGCATTGTGCATTAGTAAACTCTAGTTTTCTCATAACTTTTGGCAAACAACTCAGCTCCAATAGTTATAATACAAAACCTGCATATCAATTCCAATATTCAGTCATGAATTACAATTCAATTAACTGTAATTTATGACCAACCACAAGTACCCAGCATTGATCTATTCATACACGGCCTGAATACGGACATAGGGAGGAATAATACATGGAAAATACATTTTCACCACATCATATAGCAGAGTAGCTATATTCATCTTCTGGAGGGGATTGAGACAGAATAGTAAGGATGACAAAGGTGCCGTATAAGATCGTGACAATGGCTGTAAAATTCACGAGGAAGGCCTCTGTGCCGTATTTATCAAGGCCTGAGCTCTCGAGGAATGTCAGCTTCTCAAGGTACCCGAGAGCAGCCGTGCCAACAGCTAGTATGTACACAAACATGCCAAAAAGCACATGCCATGGAAGGGACTCACTTCTAATTGTAGCTGTTCCTCCGGGGTAGAAGAATACCACGAATCCATAAACCCACTGCAAATTGTAAAGAATAGCATCATGAAGAAGAGGTTTTAGATGAACATAGTTTATTTTATTATTGGTGTTGGCCATGGTTATGTCTTCCTTACTATCTACTTCATGTTGGAGTACCTAATAAGTGCATTTTCAACTATCGTAGCATATAGCTTAATCAACTTGCTTTTACGCAAGATTCTGCACTATGACATGTACTAATAGGAAACAATAATGTGGAATGAGGTCTCCACTTAATGAGGTCTTCGATTAAATATTTATATAACGCCATGGCGACATTTTGTAATCAACAATTACCTGAATACCATAGAGAGAAATAACACCAATCCCAAGCCAAGAGTGTAAACTGTATAGATTGGCAATATTGCTTTCATTGTGAAACTTGAATGCTGTATATATTCCGATTATGCCAAGGATAAGAGCAGTAGCATGCAATATGAGATGTATGAGCTTCTTCTCTGGTTTCTTTAGTGGTAGGCTTTTGTAGCTTACAATGGCTGCAGTAAGAAAATAAAGTGGTTATAAGAGGACGTTTTTGTAAATTCTAGGGAAAATCAAAGTTGACTACATCTTATAACAAGAATGTATTACCTTCACCTCCAATTATTATGAACCCTATGAGCATCAGAACAGGATGAAGCTGGAGGCAGAACCCAAAAAAACATAAGCCATATGAGATTCACAAATCATAAGTCATGTTCACATAAACTACACAAATTAAGGAACTCCGAACTTTCTACAGAAGAAATTGTTTACCGTTTACACAACTTGAGCTATTTAAGATCTAATGAGAAATCATTTACATCTATGATCCTGATTTCATACTAGAAAAATTGTGTCCTCATCAAGGACTAAAACTGAACCAATAGTAAAGAAGCACTTATGAGTAGGAGCTGGAAGATTTTCTAATCAGAAACTAACTACAAATTAAGCAAGTGTATGAACACGTTAGCCCACCTATGCACAATAACTACTTCCATTGACATTGCAATGAGAATTTTTTTATTTTTTTTTCTGGCAGTGTGCATTGCCCTTCCAAGGCATATATCAGATTCCCTGTCTGATTTATCAGCAAAAGAAAGCAACTAAGATATTACACAAGTGTGTAAACTAAAATTAGTACTTAGTGGAAAGCTCACTACTTAGGTGTATCAATCTTTTATAAAGGGATGAAATCTAAACCTTGCCCCCATTTGAAATTTTCTTTCGGGTTTAGACTCCCTCCTCCTTGCTACACATAACCGTCCAGCAGTGTGGCACACGATACCATACGTCATAGTTGTACGGAAAATCCAGACCCAGAGTGTAGGCTACAAGGGAGTGTTTAGTTCAAATTGAGTAAATTAGTTGGTTAGCATAGCTTGTAAATGTCATTAACAATGTGTGAGTATAAAATTCCCTTAATTTTTTATTAGTTTCAGTAATATTAACTTAAGTGAACCAAACACTCCCCTGTCTAAGCTGAACTGTTATTCTCCATCAACAACAATTCAGAACCAATCCTGAACTACCTTTTCACATAACAGAATTAAACTTCTCAGAGCATTAGCTAAAGATTAGATAAAGTTGTGAAACTTAAAAGCAACTAGTTTCTTACTAATTCCAAACATATATGGACACATTTTCACTTTAGATATTAAGCTGACATAAATTAAAATACTCCCACTTCAATAAAACAGTAAACAAATGAAAAAACTAGATCTAAGATCAAATCAGTGTCAAATAATTGAACCATCAAGAACAAAACACACCAACCACCATCACAAAAAAGATTATAAAAAACCCACAAACATGAAGAATTGGAAGGAAACAATATAAAAGATTGGATTTTTACATTAAATATAAGACCCTTGTTGGTAGACTCCCATGCCAAACCTCCCCTAAAGCTGATGTTCCAAATTAACACCAGAATCGCGCCAACAACACCCAGAAAATGCACCACAAAAGAGAAGTGTACAGCCTTCACCCCTATCGCCATCTTCCCTCTTTCTGGATTTCACTCCGACTCTCGAGATAGTTGTCCACACAACCAGCTAAAGGTTGAGCATTAAATGTAGAAATACCAGATGGGTCATCTTGATATTTGTGCATCCGTCCATATTTGCGAATTGCGACTGCTATAACCATTGACGGCTTGTGGGCCGTTTGATTAACCTAATCCGTCTATCGTTGCTTCAGAAAGAGACACGTGTTGATCAGTAATGTGGTTTATCTGTAAACCACGTGTTAAATACATCATAGGAAATCGTGGCTCTCTGCGTACCCGATTCTTGCTGTATTTTAAGCTCAAATTTTTATTTCTCTCCTCTTATTGGTGGATCGAATAACATTATTTCAGGCTGTTATCATTTTGGATACGGTTTTTTTTTTTTTTATTATTATTATAAATTAAAGAGCTACCCGTGATGGACGAGTATATATATGAAAAGAGTTGTAAGATGAGCGGACATATTGCTAAAGTCAGTGGCGGACGCATGATTTTCGTTGAGGGGGCTCAACTTTTCTCATATAATAGTTCTTTTTTGTTCTACAAATTTTAAAAAGAATTATTTTATTTACCAACTTTTATTAACATTTTTCTAAAGATGTTTTAGCATTTTTAATTGTATTATGTAAGAGTAACAATTTTGAAACTAAAGTCATTAAAATTATTAAATAAATATGTTATTTAGAGGGAAAATAAATAAATAAAAGAGGGTGTCCGTCGAGGGGGCTCAACTTTTCTCATACAATAGTTCGTGTTTTTTGTTCTACAAATTTTAAGAAGAATTCTTTTATTTACCAACTTTTATTAACATTTTTCTAAAGATGTTTTAGTATTTTTAATTGTATTATGTAAGAGTAACAATTTTGAAACTAAAGTCATTAAAATTATTAAATAAATATGTTATTTAGAGGGAAAATAAATAAATAAAAGAGGAGAAAAAAATAACAGTGCTGCATGAATCGAACACGGGACCTTTAAAACTAAAACATCCTCAATTCACCACTTGGACACAAAAGTATTTCAAGAAATTTTCTATATCTATACTAGTAATTTTTAGAAGTTCAGGGGGCTCGGTGCCCCCCCTAACCCCTCAGTGCGTCCGCCACTGGCTAAAGTATCTTTTTAATATAAATAAAATATGTTTATTGATAGTTAAAGATGATTGGTCGTGTTATAAATAAAATACATTTATTGACAGTTAAAGATAGTTGGTAGTGAATTATACAATAGCATGTTAAAAGCATAATTTAATTTATTATTTATCAGCTTAGAAAGATCTACTTTAAATAACAATAAGCATATTTAATTAATTTATATGACAATGATACTTTAATAATTAGCCGATTTATATTATGGCTAAAATTTGTGTGTTCCGGGGGCATACCGTGCGCTCATACCCTCTAGTATTAAATTGTATATTCTTTAATATAAAGATGTGTACCCTTTATTTTATGAAAAATAAAAAATATTAATGAAAAGTGTATACTCTTTTGAACAAAATGTTGTACCCTTATTAATTATAAAATGTACTCTGTATATCCTTTAGAACAAAATGGTATACCCTTACACACTTTGCGCACTGACACAAAAGGCCAACTCTTATGTTACAACTCGTTTCACATATTAACGTCTCAATAGACTTTATCAGTTCATGCGTCCTATTGAATGTCCACGTGTTTTTTAATGTGAAAATTAGTTTTGTATTTAGTGTAGGTAGGATTAAAAAGTTAAAAATGAATTTAATAAATTCAACATATATATTGTTGATTTATATTGATGTGTATAACAGACATGTGAAATATGTTTTTGTTAAACACGGACTAAAATAAGGAATGAATTATATAATTTTACATAATTCTAATCTGGATTAGAAAACGGAAACAAACAAGTTAGAGAATGAATGAATTATAATTCTACATAATTCTAAATCTGGATTAGAAAATCGAAAACAAACAAGTTATGAGTATATAATATTATAGAAAGTAGTGAAATGAATTTTGAGGCACATTGATCATCATTAAAGTATAAGTTTTGGTAGTATAAATTTTGTTGTGACCTTCTAACAATAAACTTTGTCGTGTAGAAAAAAAATCAATAACAATGCACCAAGTAAATTTAATTATTTAAGAATTAAATAGTTGAGAATGGAGATATTGAGAATAAAAAAGCCTTAATGAACAAAAAGAAAGAGTGATACAACCATTCCATTTAATATTGATTTAGAGTTATGGATAGAAGGCCACGTAATGTAATTAATGGGGTAACTTTAATTAGCTCAATTATAATATATCCAACACCAACACATATATAAATAGGCATTTTAATTGAAAACCTCTATATGTAAAACCCTGAGGTAAAAAACACAGAGAGGGAAAAAGAGTACGAATGCACAGGTGGGCATAGCTACTCCAAAACGAAAGTATTGTTGATATCTATACAATATTAGCAACTTCGGGTCATCTCAACATCCTTCTGTTTTTGGGGACATGGCAATAGCCCTTGTAGACACCTCCGATAAATATGGTTTCTTTTGCGTCGAACCTATTAAACATGGTCGTTTCTGCATTAAATCAGAATACATCCGGATTACAATGTTCCAAGATGGAGTTTCCCTCGTAAATGCAACGACAAGGCATAGTTGTTCATCTTCAAAAAGGAAAAAGAAGCAATCAGGCATATTTTCATTCATTATAAAAGTTGACCCACCAACTGCCTCATTTGCACCAACTCTTGGCTCCTCTCATCATTCGCTTTTTGACATTCATGTTGGATGGCTACAGCCCTTTTGAGGATAGTGTTCTGCTCCTTCAGCATTATATTTTCCTGCAAGCATGAGAAGACACTTGTAAACATGAAATACCGGATGTGAGAAAGACGACTGTCCAAGTCATTAACATCGAAATTCATAATGAAAATAATTGTGCTGACATTGTTATGACCTTCTGCTACCTCAGCATTATTAGCCGAAGAGGTGATAGTTTTCTCCAAACTCTCCAATACACGTGCTGCTCGGGATTTAGCATCATCTACACTGGTGGCACTCATCATCTCCTTCACAAATAAGTCCACCCATGCTGCACCATCTACAGGCAGCTTGTTTTGGGGTTCAGGCTTCTCTGAACATCTACAATAACATACAATAACATCCATCATAATTTGAATTGTTAAACAGCAATCAGTAACTGCAAAGTTGATTATGCACTGTAGAAGAATTTTGAAATGTCAACGATGTGTCCAGTAATGAGAAAAACATCATTAATTCTATATATAGAAACATCTTCTCTACAATGTCAATAATAGATGTTGTGCCATTCTCATGTGAAACCATGTAACTTTTGACAGTCAACGGTTACCTACAAGAATGGCACCGCTGAAATGACGCTTATGTCATTTGAAATTTCGAAAAAATGAAGATAATGCAATGTTAGCGCTCAAACAATCAAACGCAAAAGCGTTTGCCAAATAGCCAAATAGGCTCCCTTCTATTTCCTCAATGATGAATAGATGATCACAACGTTCAATGTCACAAACTTAAATAACAAGAATTAACCCTAAGCCCATAAATAGGCCCGAAACCAATAAAACACAATATGAAGAGATACTAAGAATATTGCCAAAAATAACATAAGAGTGCCTAAGCCATCCTCGGCCCCTCTTGCTGGCCACGGCGCCGATAGACCAACAACGCCCTTGGTTGGGGCGGCGCCACCTGATCCTGCTCCACATCTTGCTCCACATCAACTCCCACACCCTCAAAATCAACCTTGTCCCCAAGGTTGAACCAAGGAAACTGCTGACGGAACTCCTCCCTGCTCAACCAGGTTGCATCCTCCTCCGGGTGTCCAACCCAACGAACCAATAGCTGTTCTTCCCAGCCGGCCCCAACTTGCACACTCCGCGTATCCAACACAACTTCAGGCTCAAACACCGGCACCACCGGCAATTCTAAGGAATCCGGCAAAGCAGTCTCCACTGGGTGGTCGCCCACTAAGCCCTTGAGCTGCGATACATGAAATACCGGATGGATGCGGCTGGTCGACAGCAGTTCTAGCTTATAAGCCGCTGGCCCGATGCAAGCCACCACCTTGAATGGCCCAAAGAATTTGGCGGCCAATTTGTGGTGCTTCCCGGCCAGCGAAGTCTGCCGATGAGGTCGCACCTTCAAGAACACCCGGTCGCCGACCACGAACTTCACATCACGGCGATGACAGTTGGCCGCCTGCACCATTCTCTCCCTTGCCCTCACCAAATTATCCCGCAGGCGAGCCATGATCACGTCGCGACCCTGTAGCATTTCCGCCACAGCCGCCGAACGACACTCACTTGACAGATACCTCCGGAGAGTCGGGGGTGGTCGGCCATACACCACTTCGAACGGCGTCAACTTGGCTGCTGTCTGGAATGCTGTATTGTAGGAATATTCCGCCCACGACAGCCAATTCACCCACCCCCTTGGTTGCTCACCTGCAAAACAGTGTAGATAGGTTTCTAACACCCTGTTAAGCACCTCTGTTTGGCCATCCGTCTCCGGATGGTACGCAGAGCTGAATTTAAGCTGAGTTCCTGACAAGCTAAAAAGCTCTCTCCAGAACACACTCACAAACAAGGAGTCCCGGTATCTTACTATCGATCTTGGAATACCATGCAAGCGAACCACCTCACGTACGAAGGCCTCAGCCGCTGACTTCGCTGTAATCGTCCCTTTCATGGCGATGAAATGGCCATACTTGGACAGGCGATCCACCACAACCAACACCGAACTATGCCCTCGCGACTTGGGTAAGGCGGTAATGAAATCCATAGAAATGTCTTCCCAAATCAGCTCTGGAATCGGCAGAGGCTGCAGCAAACTGGCAGGAGACAATGCCTCATACTTAGCCTTCTGACAGACCAAACACTCCTTCACATAGTCACGCACTGCCTTAAACATTCCCCTCCAATACACACTGGCGGCGATCCGCCTATAGGTACACAAGGATCCCGCATGACCCCCCATCGGTGTTTCATGAAATTCTCGGAGCAACTTTGGGACCCATGCCGAGTCGGGGGTCAAAACAATGCAGCCTTTATGGAAGAGCTTGCCGCCGACCACCTCGTAGCTCGGCCGGCTGCTCGGATCCCGTTGAAGATCCGCGATGATTCCCTGGATAATGCCATCACGAGACTGCTCGGACATGACATCCGCCAACTCACCCCATTCTGGACTGCTGAGCGCCAATAAGTCTCCTTCCCCACCCCTACGAGAGAGAGCATCTGCAGCCGTATTAGCCTTCCCAGGCTTATACTCAATAATAAAGTCATAGCCAAGTAACTTCGCCACCCAATTTTGCTGGGAAGGAGTCACAATCTTTTGTGACAGGAGATGCTTCAAGCTGCTGTGGTCAGTTCGGACAGTAAATTTACGCCCTACCAAATACGGTCTCCAATGTTGCACTGCCAGCACTAACCCCATCATCTCCCTCTCATACGCCGAGCGGGTAAGGGTCCTATCTGCCAGCGACTTACTGAAATATGCGATTGGCCGACCCTCCTGCATTAGGACAGCGCCAACCCCAGTACCCGATGCATCACACTCAATCACGAATTGCTTCTGAAAATTGGGCATCGCCAACACCGGCGCGGTTGTTAGGGCCGACTTCAGCTCCCGGAATCCATTCTCGGTTGCCTCAGTCCACAAGAATGGAACAGGGGCTGATTTCTTAAGCAAGGCCGTCAAGGGTCGAGCAATCTACCCATACCTCTGAACGAACCAGCGATAATATCCGGTTAGACCTAAAAATCCCCTCACCTCTCGAACGCTCTGGGGGCTCGACCATTCCACCACCGCTCGCACCTTCTCGGGATCCATCTCCACTCCTGTCGATGAAATCACATGGCCCAAATATTCCACCCTCAGACACCCGAAAGAACACTTCTTCTGGTTGGCCTTATACTGATTCGTCTGCAAGACCCTTAGCACCGTCTCCAAGTGCTCCTTATGTTGCTGCCAGGTCCTGCTGTAAATGAGAATATCATCAAAAAACACCAATACAAATTTTCTCAGATAAGGACGAAAAAGATCATTCATAGCGGACTGAAAAGTAGCTGGCGCATTAGTCAGCCCAAACGGCATAACCAGAAACTCATAGTGACCACTATGAGTACGGAACGCCGTCTTATGCACGTCTCGCTCCACCACCCGAATCTGATGATACCCGGAGCGCAGGTCAATCTTAGAAAATATCACTGCCCCAGACAACTCATCCAACATCTCCTGGATTATCGGAATCGGGTTTTCTCAATTTTTGTTATAACTTTCGTAATTGATAAGTTTCTCATGAAGGGGCGCGATGTTCTACGTGAATCCACGTTGGAAGGTTATTCAGCACAGTAACTTTATTAAGTTCCCGGTAATCCACACAAAATCGCCAGCTACCATCCTTCTTCTTGACCAATAACACCGGGCTGCTAAAAGGACTAGAACTGGGTTGAATGATCCCGGCCAGAAGCATATCCGAGACCAAATGCTCTATCTCCTCCTTCTGCGCCTGACCGTACTGATATGGCCTTACCGGTATCGGACCGGCCCCTGGCACCAGCTCCACACGGTGCTCAGTACCTCTGTTAGGAGGTAGTCCCACCGGCTCACCAAAAACACCCTCGAACCGCGACAACACTTCCCCAATCATTCCTGACGCCGGATTCACCACCGTCGGGGATGCCCGTTCAAACACCAAGACACACAACTCCGCGTCGTCGATACGCACCAACTCCCGGATGCTGATCGAACCCCTACAAAGCGAAGGATCGCCCCTCAACTCCACACGTCTCCCATCGTGATCAAAAGACATTGTCAGTTTAGCCCAGTTCGTGTTAACATCACCCAAAGTGGCCAGCCATGCCATTCCCAGAATGACCTCAACACCACCCAACGGGAATAGATGAAAATCCACTGATAGTGTGTGATTGTGCACCTCCAACCCGATACCACGGCAGACTCCCTCTGATCTGATTCTAAGCGCCGTCCATCACCCAGTTGTACCCCAAACCGACTCGAAGCATCAGGCTCCAAGCTGAGTTCATTCACCAAGGAACTAGTAATAAAGTTATGGCTGGCCCCACTGTCAATTAACACAGTCACTCGCCTTCCCCGAAGTATGCCTTCAAGTCGCATGGTCCGCGGCCCAGTGATACCTGCCATTGAGTACAAGGGCAAATTTGCTAGCTCCTTCTGCCACTCCTCCGGAAGTCCTAATACGTCCTCTTCCGTTGGTTGGACCATGTCCTCATGGAACTCGAAGCGGTGAAGATCTAACGCCTCCTCTTCCTCCGCCATCAAGGCGTTGAGATGCCGCGACGGACACTGATGCCCTGGGCTCCAAATTTTCTTGCAGCGGAAGCATAATCCTCTCGCGCGGAGCTCCGACATTTCTTGCGGAGACATCCGGGCGAAGCGCTGGGGAGGCGCTGATTGGCTCGAGAAATTTGTCCTCCCGCCTTGCCCCCGATTGCCCGGTCTCGGGCCGAAAGACCCCGAGAAGCTTGCCGCCGAACCCGTGACCCTCGGCGCAGGGCTGAACCCAGAGCTGGGCGGCCCACGGCTGTAAGAAGGAGGTCGAACCGATTGGCTGCCACCATACGACCCATTCGCAGGCCTCGAATAATGACTACCCCCCATAATCACAAGACTCGTCTCCACATCCCTCGCTAATTCCATAGCCGTCTCCAAATCCGCGGGGCGTAGGAGTCGCAATTGGCAGCGAATATCCTCGGCCAAGCCCTGCATGAAGTACCCTAAGTAATGTTTGTCTCGGAGTCCCGGAACCTGGCTGGCCAACTGCACAAACATAGTAACATAATCCTTCACCGTTCCCATTTGTCGAACCGCTGATAACCTCTCAAAAGGTTACCAGTAAACCGGTCGTCAAAACGGCTCGTTAGGGCATGCGAGAATTCTTCCCAAGTCATTCCCGATTTCCTGGATCGGGTCCAAGAAAACCAGTATAGAGCAGACTCCTCCATGGCGACCATAACCGTTGGAATTTTAAGTTCTATCGGTGTCTGATGCAATTCAAATTGCTGATTTACCCTAGCCAACCACCCTATCGGGTCCGTGCCATCAAAGGTGGGTAGAGAGGGAGAAAGGCTGACGGGAAATGTACCTTCGGCTGTCGTCGTCGCCGCCTGCAGACCGAACGGCGGGGTGGCCGCCGTTCCCAACGTCTGCCCCAACCCGTTCGCCCCTGATTGGTCCTCCTCGGCCGCCGGCCGCCGTGGCGCCACCGTCGACCCAGACGCCACATCTGTCACCGAGCGTCTGGTCGCCAGCGCCGTGACCGACGCCGTCACCCCCGCCAAAACTCGAGCGATCTCCTTGAGTTGTTCCTTCACTGCAGCCTGTTCGGCAGTCATGTTTCTCATCTCCTCCCTCATCTCCATCTGGCCCACCTCCAAAGCCTTCTGTCCGCTCTCCAAGTCCTCCATCCTCTGCTCGCTATGCATCAACATCATCGCGGGTGAGTGATCCGGCAGGTAGGACCAATTGTTAGCGCTCAAACAATCAAACGCAAAAGCGTTTGCCAAATAGCCAAATAGGCTCCCTTCTATTTCCTCAATGATGAATAGATGATCACAACGTTCAATGTCACAAACTTAAATAACAAGAATTAACCCTAAGCCCATAAATAGGCCCGAAACCAATAAAACACAATAGGAAGAGATACTAAGAATATTGCCAAAAATAACATAAAAGTGCCTAAGCCATCCTCGGCCCCTCTTGCTGGCCACGGCGCCGATAGACCAACAACGCCCTTGGTTGGGGCGGCGCCACCTGATCCTGCTCCACATCTTGCTCCACATCATGCAATCAATTTCTCATGAAGACAAATCTAGATTAACATACAAGAAAATTTTATCCATCGCCATTGTCCGGCGCAGAACATAGCCTTTCAGATATCAACCATTCAATAGCTTTACTCCAATATGTAATAAAAGTGAGCCAGTTGATACAATCACAAGAATTAATGCATACGCAATTTATATGTAGGGACTTATACATACGATATCAAAGTCCAATCTCCGCTTACAGTTGAAGATAACTTGATACTAATAAAACACTTTTCAGTACAGCAAAATTTGTACGGCTGATCTCAACTATTCTGTTTATGATATGTAGATGGCATACCTTTTTCACTATTTGGATGTTCTTTAGCAGCTAAGCTCGAGTTTTGCTTCGCATATCCAAGATGAAGGTTGTTAAGGCTATTAATAGCAGAAGCTATGTTGTAACCAACCTCTTCTAATGTCTTCTCAAGAAGCTGCAAAAACAAACAAAACCATCAGTGGATAACTATCTTCTACAGGGTAGCTCAATCAAGACAATGAAACTAAGCAAGCATATGACCATCAGATTACACAAATTGGAGCATAAAAAGTGCCTATTTTTCATTGATCTTATTATATTCCAAACAACAGTGGATGGATTCCGCTTATCTTGAAAAATAAAATAATTCGATGTAAACAAAGTAGAAACACAACTGCAAAACGAGAAATGACTTGAAAAAAAAAAAGAGACTAGAGGTGTGTTTGCAATCCCTATCGAATAGAAAAAATTAAAAAGAAATTCTCCTCTCTTCATATATTTTTTTTTATGTCAGAAAAAGTTTCTTTATAATTGCCCTCGAGGATTACCTCAAAAGAAGTTACTCCAATGTAACCGAAGCAAAATCAATATATTAATTTACACATTCAAACAAATATGCTTGGATTAATTTGTCATTCTTGAATAGAATACTCAATTTGTCACCCCCTTTTCATCACAAGCCAACCCTATATTCTCGACTTTAATTCCTCTACCACCTCGTTTGCTAAAAACACCTCATTTTTTAAAATCTTACCATCTCTTGATTTCCAAACAAGAGTACGCTTCAAGATCCATGTACCCATAATTCTCCCCTCTTCATTTAGTTTGCAAACACACCCTAAATCTACTTAAAAATCAATCCTCAGAAGTTAAACCGACATTGATGATTAATTTAATAAATATCATTGTTATGGGTAGTATATCCCCATGCTTACTAGGCCCAAAGTCCAATAACCTCTAAAATACTTGGAGAAGGAGGCTCAACCCTCTAGCGGCCCAAACCGAGGATAGGTACTGAAAGGACAGTCAAGACGGCCCAAAGAGGTTACTATAGCCCAAAGGCCCAATCAAGGTAAGAATAAAGAAGGAACCCATTAAAGGAGCCGAAGCCGGAAAACACCCTCAGCAGGGAACATAGGCAGCAACCCTCCCCTACCCGAGAGCTCGGACGAGCATCACAACACTGAAAGCCAACCTGTCCGAGGACCAAATGGACAACAGAAAGCAGTGCAGTAAATAACAAACACCATCATGAAGACTGACAAGTGCAGCAGGCTAGAAGACAAGGCTAACGGGAAGAAGAGATGTCTTAGACAGCAATCCTAACTAGAAGACAGCAACTGATTGGCGCACCTTACCTAACTACCAATGGGAAGCCATCAAAGGATGGAGGCGCTCTGAAAAACCTTGCTAAAGCAACCAGTGGAATCCAGACTTCTCCTCATACTGGTCGGCGTACCAGACAGCTTCATTATAGGCGACTTGCCTTCATCCAGGTGGCGCAAGGCGATTGGCTCAGGCTTAGGGTTTATAGATAGTATAAATAACCTCTCTCACATGGGAGAGGCAGGTTACTCATGCTCACTTTAGACATTACACATGTAAGTATCGGAGGTTGATGAGTGTTGTTCTAAGGGAGAGTAATAAAATCCGTTATAATTCTTGGGTGGAAATTCGGTTCTTAATGGTTTATAATTCCTTGTTTGTGGTTGTTTCATGTTTGATCGTGATCGTTCTTGGTTTCGTTATGCCATAATCCGTTTCCATTAAATATAAATTAACGAGCCAAGAACACGCATCAACAATCATCATAGTACACAAACACCTTCGCAAAAACACAGTCTAAAACTAACAAAAGCATTGTCTTGATGCAGGGCATTAAATCTTGATCATGATACACCTTTCAAAATAAAAATGCTATAACGTTCGCAATCATGAAACAAGGTCAATAAATTCTCCCAAAAATACAACGAACCCAAGAACAATCGAAAACCAGTAATAAGTTTGTGATAAAATTACCAGAATTTCCATATCAGGAAACAGATTCTTGAGCCGATCAAGCGGCGACGAGTGACAGAACCGGACGGGAGACGAGCACCGAAACCTCTTGTAAACCGGCTGAGACGGCGACGGCGAAACTGAATCGAAGTCCTCGAAGAAGTATCTCTTCGAGGCAAACTACTGCAGTCATACTTGGTAGCGTTTGAATTAGGGCTTTTTAAAGGTTAGTTAGAAATTGGTATCTCCGGATTCGTGTAGATATATGTTGCGTTTATTGGGAGGGCGGTGGTTTATATATGTAGATGGATGGTCTGACAAATAAGAAAAGAAAAATGAGTTTTATCAATTTAAGGCTCGAATTATGGGCAAACTATCAATAAGGGGTCTGAATTATTTTTTCTATATAAATCTATCAATCCAAGGCATGAATTTGTCAAATACTCTTCTATTTTATCAATTCAGGACCTAAGTTCAGGCTCTAAATTGATAGTTTTTCATAATTCAGACCCCTAATCGATAGTTTACATAATTCAAGCCCTGAATTGATATATTATTCATTTTTCGGGCCCTGTATTGATAAAATTCCAAAATTAATAATAATAATAATGCAATTAAACCTAAATTTGAATTATATGACTTAATTTACATGAGTAAAACTATAATGTCAATCTGTACATTCTAGTTAATCCTTTTATTTTGAATGAATTAACAAAATATCAAAAGATACAGTATTAAATCTTGAGATAAAATAATGTTCTAAACCACATATAGTTGAAATAAGAATATTTCATACAATGTACACTTTGGGCGTAAATGAGCATTTGCACATTTCATAAGTGCATGCACAGCACATCTGATCTCTTATACTACAATTTTCGTGTATCATCTGATCTGTTGTGTCACTGGTTATATAATTAATATATAAGAGGAGTATGTTTTCTTTTTCAGGATATAATTTCTCCTCTCTCGTATCAATCCAACGATGCAGCACATGAAATATTACATCAAAATGACGCAAAGAATACAGACCACATGCATAGTATATAAGTTAAAATATAACCAACATTGATGACTTGATTGATCGCATGAAATAAAATACAGATTGAAATATAACTAGATTAATCAGAGGAGGTCGATGTTCATGTCAAAGTACAATCATGATACAATCAAAATTCAAGAAAACATACACGATGTGATATATAATCCATCTTAGACGAAAAATGCAGATTGAGGGGATCAACAGATAAAGAATATTTAACCTTGGACGAGCTAGATCAGTACACCGATAGACTAGCTTTCGGGATGAAGCCATGCTGCAACGAGTCGGGAAGCCTTTGACTGCCAAAATTCACACCTTGAAAGTCGACTTAAAAGGTGTTCGAAGAATAAGCCAATTCCAGCTCTGATATAAAAGAAGAAGGTAAGAAATGTGACTCATTAGTTTTAGAATGACAAAGTTATTGTAAGAAAAGATCATTTTTTAGTATATGCATGAACTTGTGTGTTTCCTACTAGCTCGTCTAAAAGATCAAGCTTATAGAGATGAGGATCAGACGCCTAAGTCTCCAATATAGATGTGTGTAACGATGTAGTACCAGATAATGGAATTGCACTGACGAGGCTCGACAAGGATGTAGAGTGGTTTTCCATCCAGCCTGCGACGTCCCTGTAACAGAAAAAAAAACAGCTATTACAACAACCATCCCTAGGAAAGGCTAATTCAGAAACTGACCATTTTTGTTCCCGTAGTTTTTTAACCTTAGTTGCTAGTTGCTACTAGTAAAGAATAGTGTCCGATTTTTGCATTCCTTAATCGGTAGAATATGATATTACAGAATGTATTACAGACTGGAGACAATGAATTGGAAATCGAGTTTTGGGACTACCTCTTGCTCCGGCAATCCAATGACACATGCACACTCAACCACATCTGCGCCAACGCGTTCTACTCAATAGAAAGGCACTGATATCAAATACACTGTGAAACACACAACAAAGGCGAAAAACGAGTTAGCTTCAGCACTGCACCTAATAGCCTTATTGCTGCAGATAGAGTTCCTCCGGTGGCCACTAAATCATCGATAACCACTGCACGTTCTCTTTTTCTGACACCGCTCACGTGCATCTCCAGACAATCCGTGCCATATTCTAGCTCGTAGGCTTCACAAATTACTTCACCTGGTTCAAGATTCAACTCTAAACAACAAGTGTGGATGGAACTAAAGCTTAAAGCTTAACCAAGATCATGGTACGCAATATGAAATTTAACAAAACTAGAAACAAATGTCACCTGGAAGCTTCCCTGGTTTACGTAGAGGAACGAATTTAGCACCGATTCGTAAAGCAACTGCAGGGGCAAACATGAATCCTCTTGCTTCAACACCTGGATGAATGATTCAGCTTTAAATCCAACATTTTCTAGTCACTTTCGATCGAGTGGGCTACTCTACGATACCCAATTAGTCAAGAGGTTAATAACTTATCAACCCCAATATAATATCCCTTCACCCAAAACAGGTAAACCTCAAATTCTTTTAAACCAATAACTATCCCTTCTCTCTCTCTCTCAATGAATCAATCAAGAAAGCCAATCAACTCACAGATACCTCTCTGCCTCAATGAATCAATCAATAAATTCAGTCAACTTAGAGACTCATCTCTATACATGAATCAATTATTAGAGTGTAAACTGATTAAGTATTAAACGATTTAACTCTCTATCAGCTTAAGCTTTTAGATGAGGTAGTCGTTTAACATTGGTATTAGAGCCGGTTATGGGGTCGGGGCTCCAAGGGAGGGTGGATGATGCAGGGGCATCGATCCAGCCCCTGGGCCACCTGGATGGCTGCGGTAAGCCTTTGGGGTTCGTCCCACATCAGATGTGCTGGGCAAATGTTGCGGGTATAAATGTGGCGGGGCAAACCTCCACTCTTGACCATGGTTTTGAGATGGAGTTAGGCTCGGACATTTATAGGCTTTTAGATGAGGTGGTCGTTTAACATGGTATCAGAGCCCATGGTTAACAAAGGTCCAGGGTTCGAACCTCACCGTCACCCATTTATGAGAAAATTTCACATGCAAGGCTTGAGGCAAAATTCCGCGCCTGCATGTGAGGGGGCGTATTAGAGTGTAAACTGATTAAGTATTAAACGATTTAACTCTCTATCAGCTTAAGCTTTTAGATGAGGTGGTCGTTTAACATCAATCCAGAAATTCAATCAATTTGGAGGAACCTTAGGGTGTGTGGCTATGAGATCTTTCTCTGTTCTTCTTTTTCATAAAAAAAAGTTTCACACCCAATCACAATAACATTTCTACAAACATATCATATCTACTGATAGTCTGTCTTACTCACAATTTTCTTTACTTCACTTTTTTCACTGTGAATATAAATAATTCAATACTATTCATGAAAAAAGAACATGAAAAAGAGAATATTTTCATAAGCAAACACACTCTTACTCTCTCAAAGAATCAATCAAGAAATGAAATCAACTTGGATAAACATACCCCCCCAACCTCTCTCTCTCTCTCTCTCTCTCACACACACACACACACCCACCCACCCACACACACGCGAGCACACAATGTGTATAATAAAGAAGTTCAAGAAAATTGGAGAGAACATCTATCATCTGTGAGTGAAATGGGTTTAGGTAGGCATGCATTAATCATCAACTTAGCAACTAAATCATCAGATAACATTGCTATATGTAAATTAAAATGCAAAAGAATGCAGGAAAATAGAAAAAGAAAATCAATTACCAGCAACAATGGAGATGCCCATGTTCCTATATCTCTCTACAAATATATCAATAGTGCTCTGGAACACCTTGTGGTTAGAAACAAGTGATGTTATGTCCTGAAACATGATTCCTGGAGGACCAAATAACAACAAAATCACTACAGTACTCATAAACAACACTAATTTCCTCAACAACTACATAAATAATTAAGCAATAAAAAAAAATTCTAAACATAAATTGTATGTGGAAGCATAGTTAATTCACCTGGTTTTGGAAAATTAGGCACAACTCTAATGGCATCAGAAATGCCCTTCAATCTTGGGTCACCCCTTAATCCATTCTCTGCTGCAAACATTCTCTCTCTCCTCACTCTCCCTCTCTGAGCTAAGGTTGTCTTTTTTTTTTTTTGTTGGGAAAAAGCTCCACTTGGGAAGGTTCAACTCTTCAGTGGTGCTACTATTTATACAACTAACTTCTTATTTAAAAAACAAATTATGATTACCCATATATGGATTTTCAAATTTATGTTTTAAGTTTATGTCTTCTACAATATTCTTGGATAATTATCACAAATTTCATGATGAAGGTGGATTACAAGATCTAAATGGATAATTATGGGCATACATCTAGTAAAATAAATAGGGATTAATTTAAATTACATTGAATAAGTACTAAATATTTAGGATGTTGGCCGTAGGTAGTTAAATGTCATTATTGATTATAAGGACTCTGTTTATATGATTAAAAGATAAGAAGAGGAAACATATGATTAGTGGTGATGAATTTGAGTAACGACAAACATTTTAATCAACACAAATCATATCCGAGGGCCCACAGAGACAAGGTACAACACTGTGTAAGAGCACGCGTGTTGTACTCTCAGCTTGATTGCCTGATTATTATTATTAATTTATAAATTGCATGTAGGTCCCTTCACTCCCACTTATTTATGCTTGTCTAGTTGGTAAAAAAAAAAAAAGGGTTGGAAGGTGACCACCAATATCCATACATTAACATTACTTATTCTTGTCAAGTTTATATTTGTATCAACTCTTTTGGGTGATGTTTCTTTTCGATTTTTTACTTCGATCATGTAATTTAATCCTTTGTCTGGTTAAATTTTTATACACACTCATTCTTGTAAGAAGCGTGTAAGAAATGTGTAAGATTTTTATACTTCTTATATTATTTTTTGTGTATAAGAATCTTATACATAAATATTAAAAATACTCATTAATGTATAAAAATTTTATACACAAGCATGTATAAAAGCATATATAAAGTTATTATATTTACTTCGTGTATAAAGTTATTTTCATTATTTTGAATATAAAAAATAGTTCTCTATATAAATAAGACATAAAAGAAGTTAGATTTTTTTTAATGATGGGACTGTCTTTAATTACCTAAAAAAAACTCACCAAATAGTGTGCATTGAATTAAAAATATATATTTAAAATTCGCATACCTTATAAAATTGGATTTAATAGATTCTAAATCCTACTACAATCACAGAAAAGAAAAAAACTTTCATTTAAAAATAAAAAAAAATATTGTAAGCTATAATCAAACATAACTCTAGTAAAAGAATAAATAAAGTGTTTAAATTAAAATAATAAAAATGAAAATACAATAAAACCCTATACTAAACCTAAATTTTAAATCGAATTAATTACTACTAGGTACACACTTTATACCTCTAATTACTACTAGGTACATTGATTTAAAATAATAATTATTATATATAAAATATTAAAGTAAAATACCAAATATACCCCTAAACCCATACACTTTTAAACCACCAACCCACCCCTCACCCACCACCGTTGACCGGAGTTGACCACCGTTGACTGCCGCCACCAGAGCTCCGCCGGACCACCATATTTTTTTGCTGCACACACTTTTTTTTGCTACACACTTTTTTCTACTGCACATACCTTGCTGCACACGAACAATTGCCGCACACAACATTTATGTGCAGCACATTTATAGGGGTAATATTGGAATATCACTATATATTTTTGTAGTTAGTAGTAATACTTTTGTATGTTTGTATCTCATAATAATTAAGAATTTTTTTGTGTACCTAGTAGTAATCCTCTCATTTTAAATCTGATGGTAATGCAATAGCGCTGGTGCATAGAAATTTCATGTTAAATAATTTAATTTAACTAGGATTATTCTTGTGTGACAGATATATCATATATATATATATAGACGGTCTATTTATATTAAAATATACTTATTATTGTATAAATAAAGTATGATTATTAATACTTAAATTACATTTGTAATGAATCATATTAAACACTCTAAAATCATATTTTTATGTATTATATGTATATGTATTAGAAAAACATACTTGTACTATCAATAATCATAATCTCACAAATCATTTCACATAATTACCGATTCACAGAGACTTTGCTTTTGACTAATTATACAGTAATAATATTTAAATTAATTGGAGGATTACTACTAGGTACAAAAAAAATCCTTAATTACTATGAGATACAAACATACAAAAATATTACTATTGACTACAAAAATATATAGTGATATTCCAATATTACCTCTACAATGTGCTGCACATAAATGCTGTGTGTAGCAAAAATTCATGTGCAGCAAAATGTGTGCAGTAAAAAAAGTTGTGCAGTAAAAAAAAAGTGTGTGCAGCAAAAAAGTGGGGTGGTCCAACGGAAGCTCCGGTGGCGGTCTGACGACTGGCCGGCGGAGCTCCGGCGGCGACAGCAGGTTTCCAGCGGCCGGCCGGCGGTCCGGTGGAGCTCCGGCAGGGGTGGCGATGGTCCGACGGAGCTCCGGCAGGGGTGGCGGCGGTCCGGTGATGGTCCGGCAGTGGGTGGGGGTTTGGGTTTGTGGTTTAAAAGTGTATGAGTTTAGGGTTATATTTGGTATTTTATTCTAATATTTTGTATGTGATAGTAATTATTTTAAATCAATGTATTTAATAGTAATTAGGGGTACAAAGTATGTACCTAGTAATAATTTTTCCTAAATTAATATTTTTATTTTTTATGCCCAAATATAGATAATTTATCATATTTTAGATGTAACTCGAGTTATTAAGTTTTACCCCAAAGTAGCCCAAAAAGAATATGAAAGTAGAAACCCATAACATGGCCCAAAATTTATGTCCATTTACATATCAGGCCCACATAGGAAGCAGGCGGTTCATCTACACCGCCCTTTCACCTATGCTTTCACCTATGCTCAGCGGTATAAAAAACCTGCTCACGTAGTCACATATACGTCCGCTATTCTCACTCCCTTCGATCCAGTGGGAGAAATCGAGAGAAGCACTGTATGCTTCATAATAGGGGTTTGAATTAGTTTGCTACTTGACAAATTGTAGAAATCTCAGAGAACCCCAGCCAAATCTCAATTTCTTCGATTTGGGCTCCTTCCTAGGGTTTTTAGGGCTTTAGTTCAACTAAAAATGTATAACAACGATATGTGGAGCAACAACAGTAACCCTGCGCCACCGGGCACGAGTGGAAGCGGAGGACCTGGAGGGATGCCGCCTATGTTGGTGCCGCCGGGGACCGGTGGCGCACAGCCTCTTGCGCCTCCACCGCCAGGGACCAGTGGGGCACAGCCGGTTGCGCCTCCACTACCCTCGTTGCCGCCGTCGTATACGGTTGTACCTAGTGAGTCTCAGATAGAAGATCGAGCGAAGAAGTGGCAGCAGTTGAATACGAAGCGATACAGCGATAAGCGGAAATTTGGTTTTGTTGAGACGCAGAAGGAGGATATGCCACCTGAACACGTCCGGAAAATCATTCGGTATGTTGTTCTTTTGATTGGTTGCCCTTTTCCCTCTTTTGCTTTTCATGGCAATCAATTTGTTATTGCAACATTGAAATTAATGTGCTATGCTTTTGATGTTTTTATATAGTTGAAAAAAACATTTCCTTGGTCAAAGAGTCACTGATTTTTGAGCATATGAATATCTAGGTAATTTATGTTTTTAATATGCCTAATAGTATCTTCATATGGGCGAGAGTATACTTGAGGTTTATGGTAAGGAAGTGTGCTAGAGAACATTTATCTTCCCTCAAGCATCATGTTACTGGTGGTTCTCTTTAATGCCTTTATACATGAAATATATTTGGGTATCTTATTTGTCGGATGCTAGATTGTGGCTTATCTTTCTATTTATTTGATTTGATGAAGGCTTCGTAGGCATCATATTTCAATTGGGTTCACGTCATTGTGATTACTCACTGTTGGAGTTGGTTTTTTGAGAGAGAATTCAGGATTCAGCCACCTGAAAAACTTGGTGGCAGTACTATATCTTTTTGGATGCTAACTAGTTACTAGTGGCCAACATTTAGTTGAATAGTTTTCAGAAGCTGTACTTATCCATGAAGATAATTCTATTCATGACGATGTTTGGCAGAGGCTAGACTCTGCTTTCATGCTAATATTACACTTGTAAACTGCTCCATACATTTATTAAGTTTGAGATTGTATTATTTTTTTGCAGGGACCATGGTGATATGTCATCCAAAAAATATCGCCATGATAAGCGTGTTTACTTGGGAGCACTGAAATTTGTACCACATGCTGTTTACAAACTCCTCGAAAACATGCCCATGCCGTGGGAACAGGTACCGCTTGATAATTTCTTGTGGTTGAAGTTCCATATCATGACCTGCATTTAATATTAACTTTTTCTTTATTTTCTGTGTCAAGGTCCGTGAGGTGAAGATTCTTTATCATATTACTGGAGCAATTACATTTGTGAACGAAATCCCATGGGTTGTTGAACCAATTTACTTGGCACAGGTATGCTTCTTTCATTTTGCTTATCTCTTGCTTATTCACTCTAAATGTTAATACCATACCCTTGTATTTACACCCTCTTATAAATTTTCATTATTTGTGAGCTGTTTTTAATACTGGGATTTTTTCTAGTGGGGTACTATGTGGATCATGATGAGAAGAGAGAAGAGGGATAGACGACATTTCAAGAGAATGCGTTTTCCACCTTTTGATGATGAAGAGCCTCCACTAGACTATGCTGATAATCTCTTAGATGTGGATCCTTTGGAACCAATCCAGTTGGAATTGGACGAGGAAGAAGATTCAGCTGTTTATACTTGGTTTTATGACCATAAACCTCTTGTAAAGACAAAGCTAATAAATGGGCCGAGTTACCGAAAATGGCATTTATCTCTTCCGATTATGGCTACACTTCACCGACTTGCTGGACAGTTGCTCTCTGATTTAATTGACCGCAACTATTTTTACCTTTTTGACATGGAGTCATTCTTCACTGCTAAAGCTCTGAACATGTGTATACCTGGTATGTTTTGACTTTAGACTTTTATAATGCTTTCCTCTTCAATGCAAATAATGTTAGTATAATTATGGATAATAATTTTTAGATTTGTTAGTCATAGAAATGATTGGAACCAGCCAGTTTTGAGTATAATATGATAATTATACTTCTACAGGTGGTCCTAAGTTTGAGCCTCTCTATCGTGACATGGAGAAAGGAGATGAGGACTGGAATGAGTTCAATGACATCAATAAACTTATCATCCGGTCACCTCTCAGAACTGAGTACAGGATTGCATTTCCACATCTTTACAATAACAGGCCGAGGAAGGTAAAGCTTAGTATCTACCACACTCCTATGGTGATGTACATTAAAACTGAGGATCCTGATTTACCTGCATTCTACTATGATCCTCTAATTCACACCATAACTAGCGCAAATAAAGATAGGCGAGATAAGAAAATTTATGAGGAAGAAGACGACGAAGATTTTGATTTGCCTGTGGGAGTTGATCCATTACTCACCAGCACTCCAATATATACTGACACTACTGCTGCTGGAATTTCACTATTGTTTGCCTCACGACCTTTCAATATGCGATCTGGACGGATGAGGCGTGCTGAAGATATACCACTTGTGTCTGAGTGGTATAAGGAGCATTGGTAAGTGTTGCTACTCTTCTTAAGTTTAAATGAACTGAATTTTAATGCTAGTGGCTTACGTGCTTTCTTTTTCCAAACTTTTGCCAGCCCACCATCATACCCTGTCAAAGTTCGTGTCAGCTACCAGAAACTCTTGAAATGCTTTGTGTTGAATGAGCTGCATCATCGACCACCCAAGGCTCAGAAGAAGAAACATCTGTTCAGGTCTCTCCAGGCAACAAAATTTTTCCAGACTACTGAACTTGATTGGGCTGAAGCAGGTCTCCAAGTTTGCAAGCAAGGGTACAATATGCTGAATTTGCTGATCCATAGAAAAAACTTGAACTATCTCCACCTTGACTATAATTTCAATTTGAAGCCTGTGAAGACACTTACCACTAAGGAACGTAAAAAGTCACGGTTTGGTAATGCCTTCCATCTTTGTCGTGAAATCCTGCGTTTGACAAAGCTTGTTGTAGATGCAAATATTCAGTTTCGGTTGGGAAATGTGGACGCATTTCAGCTGGCTGATGGGTTGCAATACATTTTTTCACATGTTGGTCAGTTAACGGGTATGTATCGATACAAATATCGTCTTATGCGGCAGATTCGGATGTGCAAAGACTTGAAGCATTTGATTTACTATCGATTCAACACTGGGCCTGTTGGAAAAGGTCCTGGTTGTGGTTTTTGGGCACCGATGTGGAGAGTGTGGTTGTTTTTCCTTCGTGGCATAGTCCCTCTCCTGGAAAGGTGGTTGGGAAATTTACTTGCTAGGCAGTTTGAAGGACGGCATTCGAAAGGAGTGGCCAAAACTGTGACAAAGCAGCGTGTTGAGAGTCACTTTGACTTGGAGCTTCGTGCTGCTGTCATGCATGATGTCCTAGATGCCATGCCAGGTAATTATATTTTCATTTATTTTTCTTTGCATGTCTCTATTTTTGTTAATTTGTGTGAATTATATTTTTCCTTATTTGAATATACTCGTCCTTGATTGCAGAGGGTATCAAGCAAAATAAAGCAAGAACTATCCTGCAGCACTTGAGTGAAGCGTGGCGGTGCTGGAAAGCAAATATTCCTTGGAAGGTACTTCGTTTGTCTAAATTATAATCCTTGTACAGTTGTGTATTACTGATAGTTTTCTCCCTTACAAGTTACAATGGCTGTATTAATTTTATAATGTTCTTTGACATATTAGGTTCCTGGCTTGCCTGTTCCAATTGAGAACATGATTCTGCGATATGTAAAATCAAAAGCTGATTGGTGGACCAATGTAGCTCATTATAATCGGGAGCGTATTAGAAGAGGAGCTACCGTAGACAAAACTGTTTGCCGTAAGAATCTTGGAAGGCTGACTCGCCTTTGGTTGAAGGCAGAACAGGTGGGTAATACACTTCAGGTTTATATGCATTCTTTCTCTGCTGTGTCTGTTAATTTTTCTTTGCATCACTCCTTTCAGGAACGACAACACAACTACTTAAAAGATGGTCCATATGTCACACCTGAAGAAGCAGTGGCCATATACACGACAACTGTTCATTGGCTTGAGTCCAGAAAATTCTCTCCAATTCCTTTCCCTCCCTTATCTTACAAGCATGATACGAAGCTCCTCATTCTTGCCCTGGAGAGATTGAAGGAATCTTATAGTGTTGCTGTAAGGTTGAACCAGCTACAAAGAGAGGAATTGGGTCTGATTGAGCAAGCGTATGATAACCCACATGAGGCTCTGTCGCGAATCAAACGTCATTTGCTTACGCAGCGTGCCTTCAAAGAAGTAAGTTGTCGATTAAGTTTCATGTTTCATCTAATTCATATGATATGCATGAAATATATAATACTACTGGATTACGTATTGGTTAAGTTTTTTAAATGAGCTAATAAGTTGTCTAACCTCATTTCTGTTTCTTGTTTATTTCAAAGCTAATGAAGGAGATATTTTGCAGGTTGGCATCGAGTTCATGGATTTATATAGCTATCTTATTCCTGTTTATGAGATAGAACCGCTGGAAAAGATTACCGATGCTTATTTGGACCAATATCTGTGGTATGAGGGAGATAAGCGCCACCTTTTCCCGAATTGGATTAAGCCTGCAGATTCAGAGCCTCCACCTTTGTTGGTTTACAAATGGTGTCAAGGCATAAACAACTTACAGGGCATATGGGACACTGGTGACGGGCAGTGTGTTGTAATGCTTCAAACTAAATTTGAGAAGTTCTTTGAAAAGATTGATCTAACCATGCTCAACAGGTATGTTGATCAAGTGGTTTCTGTATTTCTATTGTTGGGTATTTCTGCTTGTATGATGTGAAACTAATATTTTTTTGTCTGCTTGCAGGCTTCTGCGTTTGGTTCTAGATCATAATATTGCTGATTATGTCACTGCCAAGAATAATGTTGTTTTATCATACAAGGATATGAGCCACACAAACTCTTATGGGCTCATACGTGGACTTCAGTTTGCTTCATTTGTCGTGCAGTACTATGGACTCGTTCTGGATCTTCTGCTTCTTGGTCTTACACGAGCAAGTGAAATCGCTGGTCCACCACAGATGCCTAATGAGTTCATTACTTTCCATGACTCTAGAGTGGAAGTACGACACCCAATCCGACTGTACTCTAGGTACATTGACAAGGTGCATATATTATTCCGCTTCACTCACGAGGAGGCTCGGGATCTTATCCAGCGCTATCTTACAGAGCATCCAGACCCTAACAATGAGAATATGGTTGGCTATAACAATAAGAAGTGCTGGCCTAGAGATGCTAGAATGCGACTCATGAAGCATGATGGTATGCTCTTTCTGGTTCACTGTACTTTAAATATATAATTCACTTAATAGCGTCGTTTGTGCCATTAGATGGCTGCTAATTCTCTGCGTAATTCTTCTTTCAGTTAATCTTGGTAGAAGTGTTTTCTGGGATATGAAGAACCGACTTCCTAGAAGTATAACCACACTTGAATGGGAGAACAGCTTTGTTTCTGTCTATAGTAAAGACAATCCGAACTTGCTGTTCAGCATGTACGTCTCTTCTCTTGTAATCACTCAACACCGAGAAAAACAAA
This sequence comes from Pogostemon cablin, assembly GCA_023678885.1. Classification (NCBI taxonomy): domain Eukaryota; kingdom Viridiplantae; phylum Streptophyta; class Magnoliopsida; order Lamiales; family Lamiaceae; genus Pogostemon; species Pogostemon cablin. The sequence goes on from CM042965.1 coordinate 35,777,748, forward strand.
GATTATTCTTAATTTTAATATTTTTCTTTTATAGGTCTGGTTTTGAAGTTCGGATTTTGCCCAAGATACGAATGACTCAAGAAGCCTTCAGCAATACAAGAGATGGTGTTTGGAATTTGCAAAATGAACAAACAAAAGAACGCACTGCAGTTGCTTTTCTACGTGTAGATGATGAACACATGAAGGTGTTTGAGAATCGAGTAAGGCAAATTCTTATGTCTTCGGGTTCAACAACATTCACGAAGATTGTGAACAAATGGAATACAGCTCTTATAGGTAAATAATTCATGGCTCTCTGGTGCCTGTCTTTCACCCATTTTTCCATGAGCAGCTTGCTTGTGTTTATGTTGTTGCTAAAGCCTCTGGTTTGCGGATGCAGGGCTTATGACATATTTCCGTGAAGCTACAGTTCACACACAAGAGTTGTTAGATCTGCTGGTGAAGTGTGAAAACAAGATACAGACTCGTATCAAGATTGGGCTGAACTCAAAGATGCCTAGCAGGTGTGTACTTTTTTATCATTCACGTTCCATGTTTTAATGTTCTTTGCGTGGGTTTTAGAATTGTCTAAAGCTTGTTTTTGGTGTCTGCTTATATTTTTATGTTTTCCTTCCTCAACTTGAACTTCAGAAATTTCTGAGACTTGTTTTGTTTCAGGTTTCCCCCTGTTATTTTCTACACACCAAAGGAAATTGGAGGGCTTGGAATGTTATCGATGGGTCACATATTAATTCCCCAGAGTGACCTTCGGTATAGTAAGCAGACAGATGTAGGTGTGACTCATTTTAGGAGTGGTATGAGTCACGAAGAGGATCAATTGATTCCAAATCTCTATAGATACATACAGGTAGGTGGAGTTCATATGAAGTTGTAACTTTTTTTTCTCAAATCAATTTATCTCATGGATTTCTGACTCTATTTTGCCTTGACTCTGCTACAGCCATGGGAGAGCGAGTTCATAGATTCTCAGCGTGTTTGGGCTGAATATGCGTTGAAGAGGCAGGAAGCCCAGGCACAGAATAGGCGTTTAACGCTAGAGGATTTGGAGGTAAGTTTTGAATTGAATTTTGTTAAATTGTGTTTCTTCTTGATATTTTTAGGTTTGTTGGTTATGTTGACAAGTTCAATTTGTCAATATGTAATTTAACACTTCATCTTGTTGTCTCATTTTTAATCGTTGGCTATTAGCTTTGCATTTATCTCCCTAAATACATAGTCGAGCTTACATTTTTCTCTTTGATCCTTAGGATTCATGGGATCGTGGGATTCCTCGTATCAACACTCTGTTTCAGAAAGATCGTCACACCCTTGCCTATGACAAGGGTTGGCGAGTTAGAACAGATTTTAAGCAGTACCAGGTTCTAAAGCAAAATCCGTTCTGGTGGACACACCAAAGGCATGATGGAAAATTGTGGAACTTGAACAATTACAGAACTGATGTCATTCAAGCTCTGGGAGGAGTAGAAGGAATTCTTGAACATACGTTATTTAAGGGAACATAGTAAGTCCATGTCTACCCTGTCTCTTTGATTAAACTTGATTTTGGTTTTTTAATATATTTATGTTAAAGATGGTCCTTGTTGGTGGGTCCAATTGGCCAATATGCTTTTACTTCCACCGCTGGAATTCAAGTACTAAAGTTACAGTCAATAGATAATTTCAGTAATTGAAACTGCTCTTTTTTAATTACAGTCAATAGATAACTTTCTGTTTTTGTTGTACCTTTTCAGCTTCCCAACCTGGGAGGGTCTTTTCTGGGAGAAAGCTTCAGGTTTTGAGGAGTCGATGAAGTACAAGAAACTGACAAATGCTCAGAGATCTGGTCTTAATCAAATTCCAAACAGACGATTTACCCTTTGGTGGTCACCGACCATAAACAGAGCAAATGTATACGTTGGTTTCCAAGTCCAGCTGGATCTCACTGGGATTTTTATGCATGGGAAGATACCAACTCTAAAGATCTCTCTTATTCAGATATTCCGTGCTCACTTGTGGCAGAAAATTCATGAGAGTGTCGTGATGGATCTTTGCCAAGTTCTGGATCAGGAGCTGGATGCATTGGAAATTGAAACCGTACAGAAAGAAACTATCCACCCTAGGAAGAGTTACAAGATGAACAGCTCATGTGCTGACATTCTGCTCTTTGCTGCTCATAGATGGCACATGTCAAAACCTAGTCTTGTGGCAGAGTCGAAAGATGTGTTTGACCAGAAGGCTAGCAATAAATACTGGATTGATGTGCAGCTTCGCTGGGGGGATTATGATTCTCATGATATTGAGAGGTATACAAGAGCCAAGTTCATGGATTACACTACAGACAATATGTCAATCTATCCATCACCAACTGGTATGTTTGCCCTTAATTTTTTATATATCAATGCATATGTTTTGGTTCACATTAGGTAACTATAAAAATGCTGTTTACAGGGGTTATGATTGGAATTGATCTAGCTTACAATCTGCATTCTGCTTTTGGAAATTGGTTCCCTGGGTCAAAGCCGCTGATTGCACAGGCCATGAACAAGATCATGAAGGTATTTTTTACTCTTAAGGACTGTCAACACATAGATAGTTTTCTTGATCATCAATGAAAGCTAATATATTTGATCTTTTTGATTGCAGTCAAACCCAGCGTTGTATGTTCTAAGAGAACGCATAAGAAAAGGTCTGCAGTTGTATTCTTCAGAACCTACAGAGCCTTATTTATCATCCCAGAACTATGGAGAAATTTTCAGCAATCAAATAATCTGGTTTGTGGATGACACGAATGTGTACCGTGTTACAATACACAAGACATTTGAGGGAAATCTCACTACAAAACCCATTAATGGTGCCATTTTCATTTTCAATCCTAGAACCGGTCAGCTATTTCTGAAGGTTTGTTTTGCAATAACCTGCAATATTACTTGCTTTCTTATATTTGTGCTTCATTCTGCATAAACAAATTACGTTTTTTCTGTACCTTACAGGTCATTCACACAAGTGTGTGGGCTGGACAAAAACGTCTCGGTCAACTGGCCAAGTGGAAAACTGCTGAAGAAGTTGCTGCTCTGGTCCGATCATTGCCTGTTGAAGAGCAGCCTAAACAGATTATTGTTACACGCAAGGGAATGTTGGATCCTCTTGAGGTGCATTTACTCGATTTTCCGAATATTGTTATCAAGGGAAGTGAGCTGCAGTTGCCATTCCAAGCGTGCCTGAAGATTGAGAAATTTGGTGATCTAATATTGAAGGCTACAGAACCCCAAATGGTCTTGTTCAACATATACGATGATTGGTTAAAGACCATATCATCTTACACTGCCTTTTCCAGGCTGATATTGATTTTGCGAGCTCTCCATGTGAATAATGAGAAGGCAAAAATGCTGCTAAAGCCTGACAAGACCATAGTCACTGAGCCCCACCATATCTGGCCTAGTTTAAACAATGATCAGTGGATGAAGGTGAGAATGTTACCTCAGTTCTTTTCTTATAGTATTTAATGTGCTTGTTTAGGGAAATCTTCAGCTTGGTTAATTATGTATGATTGAGTATATCGTAATACTTGTTGTCTACTTGTCTTATAATGTGCAGGTTGAAGTCGCTCTCAAAGATTTGATACTTTCCGACTATGCAAAGAAGAATAATGTGAACACTTCGGCATTGACCAATTCAGAGGTTCGTGATATTATTCTTGGAGCTGAGATCACTCCACCTTCACAACAGCGTCAACAGATTGCTGAAATTGAAAAACAGGTGATTTTCTGACCTTATTTTCATATCAGGATGTTGTGTCTTAATTGTTTACTTGTTAACCTAGTAATGTCGTATGGGTTTTCTTCATTATTAGGCAAAGGAGTCTAGTCAGCTCACGGCAGTCACCACAAGAACCACAAACGTTCATGGAGACGAACTGATTGTCACCACAACCAGTCCTTACGAACAGGCTGCATTTGGTTCAAAAACTGACTGGCGTGTGAGAGCTATATCTGCTACCAATCTCCATCTTCGTGTCAATCACATATATGTGAACTCAGAAGATATAAAGGTATTTTCTTAATTATCTACAGAATGGTATATTCTTTTGGAGAGCTCATAAGAATGATTTTTGCTAATGTTATATTTGGTTAAATTTCAGGAAACGGGATATACATATATTATGCCCAAAAATATCTTGAAAAAGTTCATTTGCATAGCTGATCTGCGTACTCAGATTGCTGGATACCTCTATGGAATTAGTCCTCCGGACAATCCTCAGGTTAAGGAAATCCGTTGCATTGCTATGCCACCGCAGTGGGGTACTCACCAGCAGGTTCATCTTCCATCAGCTCTTCCCGAACATGATTTCCTGAATGACTTGGAGCCTTTGGGATGGATGCACACACAACCGAATGAGCTTCCTCAGCTTTCACCACAGGTAAGAACTTGTCACACTTCATATTTGGTTTTCATTATGGTGCTGTTCTTTACCATTTGCCCTTTAACATTTATACTTAATATAGGATCTTGCTGCTCATGCTCGAGTCTTGTCTAACAACAAACAATGGGATGGAGAGAAGTGCATAATTCTGACTTGCAGCTTCACCCCCGGTTCTTGCTCGTTGACTGCTTATAAGCTGACCCCCTCAGGATATGAATGGGGCAAGAGCAACACTGATGCCGCAAGCAATCCACATGGTTACCTCCCAACTTACTACGAGAAAGTCCAGATGCTCTTGAGTGACCGTTTTCTAGGTTTCTACATGGTAACGTTCTGTTCTCTTAGATCTAGTTCAATTCTGCATGGCATCTTTTCTCAATTCTCATGGGATGATTTGGCTTCACAGATACCGGACAACGGTCCTTGGAACTACAACTTTATGGGAGTGAAGCATACGGTGAGCATGAAGTACGGAGTGAAACTCGGCACCCCCCGGGAATACTACAACGAGGAGCATCGCCCGACACATTTCTTGGAGTTCAGCAACATGGAGGAAGGTGAAACCGCTGAGGGTGACAGGGAAGACACCTTCTCCTAGTTTCAATAGCTCTTTAATCCCAAGTTTGGAATCTGAATTTTTGCTAATATTGTAAATATTGTCTGTTGTGGTATCAAAATGATGCAACACCCTCGATTTTAGTTGTTGACTGTATGTTTAATGCATCAGAGTTAATATTCAATCTAAAATTTCAACTTGTAATTTTTTTAAATTTCTAATTAGATATTTCACTTCTAAGTGTTTTGATTAGAAATGATTCATGATTTTTTCCTGGCATAATTAAAGTAGTAGCTTTGCATTTGTTTATTCTTTATAAAAATTTATTGCACTATATTATTCGCCCACTTGTTTTGGAGAGAGATTATTCTTCCTTGTATTATATATTTTCATGTGATCAAACACTCATGACTCACTTATTATTCTATAGATCATTGAACATTATGAGGCAATTTTATCCGAAAAAACAACACATTCCGACGCCCACATCTTTGCTTAATTATTTCACTATGATCGCAACTGACAAGTTTCACGTGAATGATATAATGCTGTCTCCTATACAATTAATGACCGAGAGATTTGCTAGTAGTAACACATCATGCTCATCCACATTTAGTAGTATATGGTTTATATTGAATTAATATTAATTTATTGGACTTAAAAAGTTGTTAAAAATAAGAGAATTTGCATACTAATTATATTGATACTTGTTTATCTATCCTTTGTCGATGTGATAAAACCTAAGGGGAGGTAGGTTACTGACTTACTGTATCTCTTGAAAAATCTAAGGGGAGAGAGTTTACTACTCCCTCAGCACGTACGTTTCAATGGGACGGAGGAAGTATATCTTTAGAAACTAATAAGAAATTGAAGAGAATTTTCACTCAATATGAATCAAACAATGGATTTCATTATAAAGTAACAATTTATATGAGAAGAAAAACAGAAGACTAGTATTTAGAAGGTACAAGATTATCTATACAGATCAAGAAACACAAAGAATTTACATCACACAAAGCAATGACCCCCACCCCATCCAAAAAAAAGAAAAAAATAAAAAAATTCTAATAATCTTGGAACAAACTTAATTAGGTCAATCCTCAAATTTCAAAATTCCGAATTTAATTGGAAATAATAAAGTAACAAAGAAGCAAAATAAATAGTTCTTTAACAATCACCGGATGTAGAATCTACAACTTAATGATTCTCAATCACTCAATTCTCTTGGGAGTTATCCCCTGCCCCTGAATCAGCAATCACATTGCTCTTCAACAAGTCATGATTTTCAAGAGCAGCAACCTTCTCGTTGTCTCCTTTCAGCAGTTCAACCACATGAAGCATTGTTGGTCTCCTCTCCGGCTGATGATCACTGCAGATAAGCCCAACAAAGACGACCCTTTTCAGTTCGTCTGTCACGTAGTTCATGTTTAGCCTCCAATCAGCAAGTTCATCAAACTTCCTTTCGCGAGCAAGAGGCAGGGCCCAGTCTGTGATTGGTCGAACCATTGTTGGATCGAGCTTCTCTAAGGGCTTCTTCCCGCTAACAAGCTCGAGTAAAAGGATACCGAAACTGTATACATCACAGCTCTCTGATGCCTTTCCTAACATTTCATGCTCTGGAGCTAAGTAGCCAAGTGTACCCTTATTTCTGGTGGTTGTTGCATCGTCGTCTAAGAACTTTGCGAATCCAAAATCAGCAACTCGAGCTTTGAAATCATTATCAAGCAATATGTTATTTGCTTTGATATCTCCATGGATCACTTTGGGGGTTGCATGGTGGTGCAGATATGCGATGCCCTCAGCAGCCCCGATGGCAATGGTCATCCGTCTGGTCCAGTCGAGTTGACATTCAGTGGAGTGCTGCCCATGGAGATGAGATTGCAAGCTTAGATTAGTCATGTAATCGGTGACGATCAGACGCTCCTGCCCTTCCGCACAATAGCCACGTAGAGTTAACAAATTCTTATGCCATACACGAGCAAGTATCTCGACTTCAATGGAAAAATCCAAATCTGCTTTGTCGCTCCATGACTTTAACCTTTTCACAGCTATCTGTACATATGAGAGAAAGATTCATAGATTCATAAGCACCATCATGAAATTTAACATCTATGCTGTAAATTAAGAAAACAGTGTTCTGAAACAGAACCACCACATCATGACTCATTCAAGGCTCCCACTGGCACCCCCAACCCCCAAAAAAGAAAAGGAAAAAGAAAAAAAGAAATCAAGTTCATATTTTTAATCATTAACATTGTAATTATCTTGTTGTTCATAATTCATATCCTAAACAAACAAACAAACAAAACTAAAAACTACATTCAATTAGTAGGATCCTACACTAAAACCCTTTTGTTCTGCATCTCCCAAAACATTAAACCTCTCGGTTCTCTGAGTTAACTAATCTTTAAACCACACGAATTGTTAAGTATTTTGAATCCCCTAAATCTGCAAAGGCAGAGCAAGATTTGATTTCAGCATGTACTAATCCTTGAGAGCTTTGTGCAATTGCTCATCATACAAACATATGTAAGAGAGCATCTTCAACAATCGCGAAAGCAAGAGCAAATTGATATCGAAGATCATACACTACTGCCTTCATTCATTTCACTGATTACACTCAAGAAGTAATTAAATTTGAGTAAATCTAAGACCTATTTGTGCAAAAATACATTTTGATCAATTTAATAACAGCAAGATTAATGATATGGATGAAGAAAGTAGCTATCTTACTTGAGAACCATCCCAGAGCTGGCCCCAATACACACTGCCAAATCCTCCCTCTCCAAGTTTGTTATCATAGTTAAAATTATTAGTAGATAATTGCAATTCCTTGAGAGAGAAAACCCTCCATTTTGCATCCTTCTTACCTTGTTTTTTTCTGATCAAATTCAAGAACATTAGCTTTGAAAACACAATTAAACTCCATTAAATTAAAAGACTTGGCTTCTTAAATTTCAAGTCAATAAAACAGTGACTTGAGTGCTTTTGAGAAATTAAAAAAAAAAAATAAAAAATTCAGAAAACCAACATAATAATATAGTATTATACGAGTGAAATTAATAATGAATGAACATACCGATCCGAACCCTTAATGCAACAAAACATTGAGATAAATTGATTCTTCTCTACAAACCCACCAAACGAAATTATCCCCCAAATTCAATATTGCTTTGTTGCAGCTTCCATTCACCTTAACACTCTCCTTGCCGAAAGCTACCGACTTTAAGGTTTCAAACAGAGTTTGGCACAAAAATTGAGTGTTTTTCTTGGTTATAGAAGAAACCCTTGTCATACGTTTTCCTAATTTATAATGTGTTTGTAGAAGAAACGTCGGTTGATTGAGTGAATATAGTGAAAGAGAATAGGAGAGGAGAGGGTGGAAAAGTATAAAAGAGGAGGATTGGGTGCGAGTGTGAAGAAACAGTCAGTGAGGTTGAAAATTTGGATTCGCGGCGTTGTTTGTGGGACCTACCTCTTGTCGTTCCTTACAACTTTGCCCCCAACACTTTCATAATCAAGACTAGTTTATGTACAATTTCTAACTATATTTATTTTTGTTGTAAATTAATTAATGATAATAGCATATAATAATGGAAGACTGTTACATCTTTTCTTTGGTGAATATAAATTTTATATTTTTTTAGCTTAAATAAATTCGCAAATTAAAATTTAATAATGCTTTGAATTATTAAGTGCTGAACACGTATATACATTGAGAGACTTGTTAAAGGCCGATTAGCTCGAAAAATATTCTGTGGGATTTTTAATTTTTGTTGTCCTTTTCTGATTTGAATTGGTATCTCATGCACTTGCATTATTGTTATGTACTCCATCCGTCTCTGAAAAGTTGGCACACTTTCCATTTTGGACTGTCCCACAAAAGTTTGCACATCCCAAAAAAAGCAAAAAGTAAAAAACAATCACTCTTCCCCATACACTTTAATTACAAAAAAACCATCTCTACTTACCATACTTTATCATTTATATATTACATAAAAATACCATTATACCCCTAAAAGTTATCACTTTCTTAATCTCCGTGCCGAAAAGAGGTGTGCAGACTTTTCAGAGACGGAGGGAGTACATTATAACAGCTATTTCATGCTTTGAATAATTAAAATGTCACAAAAAATACTTATTTTATTTATATATTTTATGCTTTTGTTATTATACAAATTGTGCAGTTTTAGTTGAATGAAAGTTAGTATATATTTTTAGAAAAAAATCATACTTTATTTTCTCTAATTAATTTATAGCGTGATATCAATTATAATCTTCTTATATATTAAAATAAAATAACTTTTCAAAATTAAATTTAAAAAAATGTGAGGTGGCATGATTAGATTAATAGAGTATTACGGTTTTTTTTTTTAAATTGTGAGGTGGTGAAGTTTTATTGTTTAGTTGATTTGGAAGTGTTATTAAGTTATTGAATTCAAATCTCAATTGATACATCTTTTTAAAATTTTTTTAAATGAAAAATTTATTTTTTTAATTGGATTGAAATTTTAACTAAATAATTATATTTGCCACCCTCTTCATCTACCTAAGCCCAAAATCACACCCAAATTTCCTTTCAATTTTATATGAATGGGAATAAGATTTTTTTAAAAAAAAAAATATTTAGGTCCTTATACTCATTTAAGGACTTTTTATCAGACTAATAAATTATATTCTAAATAATTATAATTTCTACTATTTCCCCCAATCTCATATAAATTCATTCTTTATTTTTTAACTGAGTTTATTTATTTTCCTAAATCTCATATAAATTCATTCTTTATATATTATTAAATAAATTAATATTATATATCACCGATTTTAAGCACTATCTTACTACAATGGAATTCGTTAATTAATGAAATTTTGTTAAATATGAGTATTTGTTATTATAAATATTACTATAATTATTATAATAACTATTATTATTATATATGTACATTATTATGAAATATAACATGTAAAAAAATTTTTATATATCAAAGTAAAATACATTTTCGAAATTAGATTGCAAAAGTGTGTGGTGGTATCTTTATGTTAATCCAATATTTATATCTCCCCAAAATATGTTATATAATAAATTTTAATGGGTGGATTAATTCTTAAAAGGTCTTGAGTTCGAACATCTGCTTTCACATTATTTTATTTTTATTTGTTTGATTTGGACTAAAAAATTTTATATTGGAAGATTTCGAGTTCAAACCTATACGGTTCGTTGTCGCATTATTTTAATTTATTTTTATTTTTGTTTATTTGAATTGTACTTCAAGTTTATATTCTATTTAGATAAATTCTTAATAATATCAGAAAATAACACTGAGGGTTATAAATACAATTTTATTTAGGTAGGTTTTAGGAGAAACCATCTCACTAATCCACTTATGTGAGACGGATCCTCTCAAACTCATTTACAATATTTTTTTAAAAAAATAAGCAGTGCACGCGTCCAACATTTTAATTCCAATTAATTTGAACAGTAAAGGCTTAATATACCCCTTCCATTTATTCCAATAGTAACACCTATGCTTAATGTCTTTTTTTTATATTTATTTTTCTGTTAATTTTTATTACGTAAATTAATTCTATTATTTCAAATTTTTAATATAAATATCAATAAATATTTGAATAAAAATAAAAATTAATAAATATTATATTTAATTGAATTATTTTAAATAAGTTTTTATATTTCATTCGTCCTAAAAATTGTCCATGCAAAAAATAATTTAATTAATAATTATAACTTTTCTATAATTATGAATCACTTTTTATTAAGATTGTTATCACTTTATATTTACATAAAAAATTATTCATGTATGAATTAGTTCAACTAATAGTTAACACTTTTCCTTTGTGTATCACTTTTTATTAAAATTATTATCACTTCTTATGTTAAATTGTTCATGAAATAATTTAGTAGAATTGATTATCAAATTTTCTTGATCATGTTTTTATAAAAAAAATGCATTACTTTTTATTAAAAAAAATAAATTATTGATGAAATAGTTTAATTTGATGGTTATCACTTTCTATTTTCGTTTATCACTTTTAATAAAAATGATACTATTTTTTATTTGTCCTATTAATTATTCAATTAAAATTAGTTATCACTTTTTATTAAATAGATATCACTTTTTATCCGCGTTATTAATTTTTTTTTTGTAAGGTAGGTTATCACTTTTCCTTGATCATATATTACTACTTTTTACTAAAAATATTATGACTTTTAATTTTATAACATACTAATTACAAAAATAAAAAATTAATATTCAAAATTTTATTAAATATAAAAATCAATATTGCTCATAAGAAATATAAAATTAAAAAAAATTATTATGACAAGTTTTAATAATTTTAAATTGATTATAAAATAATTAAAAAAAATAAAAAAAATAAAGACAATTTCTTTATGTATCGATCCATGAACTTACAGTGATGTTTTGCGCCAGATATGCATAATTCTATCAAATTAACGACATTCAACACGTAAAAATTAAAAGACAAGTTAATTGGGATGAGATCCTATCCGTCTCACGAAATAAGATCCGTGAGACGGTTTCACCCAAGTCTTTGTCATTTTGTTTTATTTTGTTTATTTCTTTATTATTGAATTAAGTATTCTTTAAATGACAATTTCATTAGTTATAATTACATTAAGAATGGATAATTATTTAATTCATTATAAAATTCATAGAGTAATTCAAGTTCAATTTTTTTCAAAACTTAATTTCATCAACTCTAATTTTGAGTTGAATATATCAAATTATTAGAAATTTTATTTTATCAGGTGCGTAGAATGAAATAATAAAATTTAGTAACATCATAAAATTTAAATCTATAGAGATAAATATAGGTGTATAAATGAAGGATAACTTGCAACATATTTCAATTATCCCAAATAGATATGACTAAATTTTATTTAAAAAATATATATTTTAAATTAATAAATAAATAACAGGCACGCGGGCACCGTACTAGTTAGTATATATTTTTAGAAAAAAATCATACTTTATTTTCTCTAATTAATTTATAGTGTGATATCAATTATAATTAGTGTGATTGTAGAATCCTTTATTAATTAATAAAAAGAGAATTATTGGAGATAATGGAGAAAGATAATGAAAGAAGATTACGAATCTAAATTCATTTATATGCAATCGCCAATCTGTATGATAAGTGATACTAATAAAATAATTTAACTGTTAGATATGTATATTAAGTTGGATTACATTTTTAATTTTAAGTCATAATAATTGGGGTATATCAAGTATATATAATATAGGATAAAAATCACAAAGTAAAATTTGATACAATTATGACATCTATAACACTTGCTATCTACAATACTAAGCTACTAATAACACTCTAATCCTCAGAGTGCTTCCTCACAATAAGCAGGAAACAACTAAGAGAAGGACAGAACACAAAAACTCATCTGGAAAGAGCAATCTTTCTGGCCATGGGAGGAGCACCTGATTTTATGGTAGATTTCAACACATCACCATTATGGACGTTTGAGATGTGTTGAACTGACAATGTGGTGGGCACCACTCCTGGATGCATCACAATGTCCAATTCCAGCACTAGATAATGTGTCCAAATCCTCACCAAGCCCAAATTATTGCTAAGCCTCAATTTTCTTCCCATTTTCCACACCCTTTCCCTCTTGAATGGAATTGGGCCCATCAATCTGTTGTTATCTAGTCTAAGCTCACTAAGCCCATTTAAGTTGGCAAAGGTTGGTGGGATGGTGCCATTCAATTGGTTCCCATCTAGATGGACCACTCTTAAAGTTGTTAACCCCCCTAATGACTCTGGAATTGCCCCTTGTAGGTTTGTACTTGATAATCCTAGTATCATTAGATTGTTCATGTCTTTAAAGAGTGTGTTCGGGCTGGTGGAGGATATGGTCGGGTTGCCGTTGAGAATGAGGGCTTGTAGCGATTTCAAATCCTGGAGGGAGCTCGGAAACGGACCCGTTAGAGTGTTATAGCTCAAGTCGAGCAGGGTCAGGTCTTTTAGGCATTTGAAGTCGGGAATGGGACCCGAGAAACGGTTTCGACTTAGGTCGATTTTTAAGAGAGAGGTGCTGCTTAGAAGAGTTATTGGTAGGGTACCCTTGAGATGATTTTGGCTGAGGTCTAGGATGCTTAATGATGGGAAATGGATATTTGGGAGTGAACCGGACAATCTGTTGCTACTCAAGTCTAACAACCTTAGACCGGTGATCTGACCCAAGGAAACCGGAATCGAACCGTTGAGATTGTTTTTATGAAGATCCAAAACCGTCAAACGGGTCAAGCTGCCCAATTCATATGGTATTGGGCCGGTGTGCCCATTTTCCCTTAAAACCAAAGTTTGCAAAGATGGGCCCAATTGGCCCAAAAAAGATGGGATGGGCTGAGGATTAGAATTCAAACAGCGGTAGAAGAAAAGGTTTCTTATGCGAGGAAGCTTGGTGATGGAGGGCGAAATGGTGGATCGGGTCGGGTCGCACGTGGGGAAGGCGGTGTCGTCGGATAACTACCCGAAAGACAGCGAGACGACATGAAACACGTTGTTCTTATCCGGCATGCACTCAATCCCGTGCCACCGTCCGCGGCATACGTCGGGGATATCCGTGGCCCAATCATTCCCGGTGGCCCGCATGATGTCGTACACCGCTTCTTGTTCTTCGGTGTCGGTTCGGGCTCCGTTTTTGGATGCGGGCAACCCGGATTGAGGCCCGTCGACCAGATTTCCACCCGAATCCGACATGATTACTGTGTACGACGTGCTCCATCGAATATCATACACTAGTACTAAGACTAGTAATAGAGTTGCTGATTTAGAACTAGCAAGTGTCATTTTTTTTAAATAAAAAAAAATTGTTTATTAATATCAAATGGGATCACCTATTCCATTATGTGTTTCATCTGCTATTGCACTAATTAGATTTTTGACACGTGTCGTAATCAATGGCCAAATTTTCACCCCATATCCCAAGGGTTTAATGATATTAAGTAGGTTATAGTTTTTTAATAGAAAATAAGTTATGGAATAGAGAGTGGAACATGAGATTTGGGTTGTATTAATGTTGGTAAGGAAGCTAGATTTTAAAAGTGTGTTTGAAATGTATTTATAGGTAAGAATTTGAGGAAATTAATGAATGTGGGGCAAATAAATTGAATTTAAGCATGTAGTAAATGGAATCACGGGGATTGAGAGGAGTTGTAAGTAAGTATGTTATATGTAGGGTATGGGGACATTAGTGTCAATCACGGAATTCATCACCTTCAACTAGGGGTGGGCAAAAATTTTTGAAAACCGCAAAAACCGCCCGCACCGAATTGTACCGCACCGCTATATACAATTATTTAGATAAACCGCAATTTATAATTTAAGGAAAAACAGCACCGTACTTTATGGTGCAGTTTCATTTTTATAGTCTAAACCGCACCGACCGCACCGCTAGTTTTTATTAGTATTATATTATATTTATACATGTTAGTATTTAAATAGTTTAGTCATTACTCATTAGTTATTCACTACTCCTATAAAAAAATTCTATTAATGTTGTTGTCTTTATCTTCACTCTTACCATACATGTGTCCTAACTTCTATTCTTATTACTTCAATGGAGTACTTCTTATCTTTATTATTTCTCTCATACATCTATGTAGAATCCCAACTATAAGTCAATCAACTAGTTTAACCTCCTACGTGTTGTTAGATCAAGATTGCAAATATTTTCACTTGACTATAGGGTTTTTTTTATATATTAATGTAAATGTGATCACCTATTATATTTATAAGTTTAATCACCTATTCTACATATTAAATGTTTGTCATGTGTTATTATCATGGCTATATTATCGTCAAATGTACAAAGATGTAATTATCATTACTTATGGTATAGGTTTTTTTATTAGAAAATAAATTGTAAAATACGAAGTGTAGTACAATTATAAAATAATAGATCCAAATCGATATTTATGTAGGCTAATCTATTAATAAAACCGCCAAACCGCACCAAAACCGATCAAAACCGTTTAAAACCGCATAATCAATATTATTTGAATAACCGCGGTTTAAACTTGATTACTAAACCGAACCGTATATGACAATGCAATTTTAATTATATCGAAAAAACCGCATAACCGCACCGTGCACACCCCTACCTTCAACACTATACATCTAGCTACAGCTCCATGCTCGGTCTATAAGATTCCTTGCGTTAAATTTGTAATTTTATCTCTGCGATTTAGTACATATTTTACACTTAAAAAGGGTATAATTAAAATTAATCCATGTGGTTTAGGATATATTTCCTTCGTCTCACAAAAAAGTTCAGTTACTGTAAATATGAAATTCTAGAAATAATTATTTTTTGACTTGCTTTTAAGGGTAATTTGATATATTTTTTTTATAACAAATAAACTATAAAGTAAGTTATGTGAGTTAAAAAGGAGCGACATTTTTAAAATTAAAGTATGTTTTGAGAATATGGAATTCTAGAAAAGTTGTTTTTTAAAGTTTGGAATTTTTGAATAATAATTAAATTATAAAGTAAGTTATGTGAATTGTAAATGAGTGACAATTTTGAAATTAAAGTATGTTTTGAGGTTGTTGGATTGTTTCTATTTCCTTATTTGGGGTATGAACTTGTTTATATGTTATTAGACAAAAATATTAAATATGAATTTATTCATGAGATAGAGGGATTACTTTTAGAATTTAGGGTACAATGTCTTTTGATTATAAAAAAAATAAAATAAAATAAAACAAAGAATAATAACAAAAGGGGAAATGAAATTCAAGTTGTATTAAATAAGATACAACTAATAAATTATACAGTACTTTCTCCATGTCATAGTATGGTTTAGGTTTACCGTTTCACATATTTAAGAAACGTTTAGGATTAATTACTTTCTAGTATAAAGTATTAAGTGATATTACTGTAAGATACATACCGCAAATTTATTATTGTTGGACACAAAAAGTTAGAATGATATATCTAATATAATCCTAATAATAATTAAATAATAAAAATAAATTTTTATCCACATCTCTCCTATTTAAATGCCTAATTAATAGGCACGTAGTACCAATTTAAGAATCTACTCCAACCCTCATTCAGTAGAGAAGCCGTAGCCAAAATTTAATTGACACGACCTCACTTTGCATGGTACCTGATAATCTCAATCCTTGAGATGAAAGTTGCTTCAACACATTGAATGAATCAAATTTTTTTTTGACCTTATATACCTTAAAGAACGAACCAGAAGAAAGCCTGATACAAGATCGTGATGATTTTTCTGCTGATGTTGAGAAGGTATATAGAATGCCAGATTGTGATGATTTTTTTACTGTTGCTCCTCAATTAACAACATTAGTCGTGATTTTTTTCTTCATCCACAACGTCATATTTTCTCTTGTTCTATGTTGTCGTCTTCGTAATTGTCTCCCGCCGCATCATTATGACCGATGGTAAACACATGATCATCTATGTTATTGTCCTCGTAATCGATTCTCACCGCGACATCAAAACTTGATGTGTAAAACTCAAGAGGAACGAGTAAGTGAGATCTGGATGCCCGTAATTAATTTTACCGTTTCTGATTGCCTCCACACCCGTGGCGGTGGTGATTTGGTTGGTTCGCTGGTTCTTCAGTTTCAGCGAAGGTAGGGTTAATATGGTGAAAAGGGCGTGGACGGATACCAAAGATAATGCACAGTTATACACTAGTTGTGCAATAACATATTAGATTGTGCAGACATTTTAAAGGGTTGTGCAATAATGCAATCGGTTGTGCAGTACAATATAATGTACAACATGATTCAAACATATTTTTATGTCCAATATAATTATTTACTTTTGATAATTATACTTTTGAAAAACTATGTTATGCATATTTACAAGAAATATAATTCATAAATGACATCTAGTTAGGTTGTGAAACTTTATTCAAAAGTTGTGCATAAATATAACTAATTGTGCAACATATTTATAGACTTATTTATTGAGAAAATGAATTATTATCAATTATGCAACAATTTGAAGAGTTTTATATCAACGAACAATGAATATTGAATGATGATAAAATCTGTTGCAACTTTGGGATCGGTTAGATTGTTACCGTAATTATGAAATAGGATTTCAAGGATATTATCATATCACAAAAGTGGATAAGGGTATATTTGGGATTGTGCAATGTAATTTGATATCTAATTGTATTAATTTTAGGTGGATGTACCTAGGAGTAATAATATGATATAATTTGCACCTAAAAGTAAGTATTCCAAAAGTTTATTTTTTATTTTTATGAACTTTAGTTACTTTGGGGAATATTTTAGTATTTTAAATAATAAAGGAAGTGCAAAATAATGTTATATGTATTAGGTAGAAATGACCATTTTAAAATTAAATAATTTTTGAAATTGTTGGATAAATGTATTATTTTATTTTTCGAGTGTGAAGGATATTTTGAAACAAACTAATAATAAAATTGTGAAGGATTTTATGAAACGAGAGAGTAAACCTTATAATCCTACCTATATCATGATACTCTTAAATGAAATGTATTATACTGTACTTTTTAATAATTTAAAATAGATTGTGAGATAAAATAAAAAAAACCTTATATAACACTTTATTTTATATGGGGCCAGCATACAAGTATAGTACTCCCTCTATCTGCGGGAAATATATGTACTCCTTCCATCCCATAAAACCTTTCACACTTTCCTCATTTGTTTGTCCCACAAAACTTTTCATACCCAAAAAAGAAAAAATTACTTTATCTAACAACCTCAAAAGTTCCTTTAATTTCAAATTTACCACTCATTTTTCACACACATATAATTACTTTATTCTTTTTTATTATCTAAAAATATCATAATACTCTCCAAAGTCAATAAAGTTTGTAAAAAAGTGTACATTTTCTTAAACAACGGGGAACAGTAAACGTGAAAGTATTATGGGACGGAGGGAGTATTTTGCTATTTTGGGCGTCTGTACCAAAGGTTTAAATTTATTTTTTAAACACATGTGACCTATATACATCACTAATACATTTAATATATGAGTCCCACACACCTCACTAAAACTACATACTACACATTAAATAATACTAATTACTCCACATACAAAAACCAAATATATACCTATTGGGCGGATGGAGGGAGTATATGTTAGTATCTTTAATACAAATAATAATTTAGAAGTGATTATTTGTTATTGAAAACGTTAAATTTAGTTGCAGGGTGGAGTTTTGATAACTATTAGTATTTTTTTTTCTTTTCAAATGAAAAATGATTTCTACAAACACATACTCCCTCCGTCCGCTTCTAAGGTATCCATTTCACTATTTTTCGCATTCGCTTCAAAGATATCCATATCCCTTATTTAGTAAAAAAGTACACAATATGGCCCACCACTTCCCTAGCAAAAAATAAATAAAAACCTTATAACCAGATGGAGGGAGTATTAGTTATCATAAGTTACTTAAAACATATATCATGCGATTTATTTACCTCCCTATCAAGCCCACGATGGCTGTTCTCTAATGTTGGGTGCAATGATATCAAAACCGGACCGGACCGGCCGGTTCGACCGGGAACCGGAGCCGGAACCGGTCCGAAAGCCCCCTAAAAACCGCTTTTAAGATCAAACCGGGAAAAACCAGCTCAAACCGGAATAACCGGCTGAACCGGTCAAATCGGTAACCGGCGGTTCTTCCTTTTTTTTTTTTTTAATTTTCAATTTTTTTAATTTTAATTTTTATTTTTTAAAATTTTCACTTTGAAACTTGAATCGTCAACTAATTTAAGAGCCAACAATTCCAACAATACAAGTGTAAAGATAGGGAAGTTTGATCTTTATATGTGATCTAATACCCCTTATCTCCAATAAGAAATCAATGTGGGATGAGAAAAAGAAGGGGAATCATTAGTATTTATATAGAGTTTCAATACTCTCTCTTTCCAATAATTAACCAATGTGGGATATTGATTAAAAGGATGAAAAGAATTTTATTAAACAAAATATTTACTACATGTAATTTAGTACTAACTAATTATTTGTTTAAATTTGAAATAAATAAATTTATTTGCTTTGTATATAAAAAAAATACTAAATAATTTTTTTAATAAATATTGATTAAAATTAGAATTAATTATTTTTTTTTATATTAGAATGAACCATTTTAATTTTATTTTATTTCAATTTCAATATTCATAATTAATTTTTTTTGATCCATTATTTTTAATAAATGTATATTCACATGTAAATTAATATGTTAATATAAAATTATCTATAAATAATAAATTATTAAGTTATATAAAAATATTAAATCATATATAAAATAATAAAATATTAAATAATATATAAAATAATTAAATATTATTAAAAATAGTGAATTTCCGATTTTCCGGTTGAACCGCCGGTCCAACCGGTCCGACCGGTCCGATCGTGAACCGTTTGACTCTCCGGTTTGACCTCGGCTCGGTTATGAAAACACTGGTTAGGTGTACCATGAATAAGATATTAGATATTATTGAAAACTAATCCAGCCCACTTTAAGGCCCAATAATTAGTTCTAGAAAATCATATGGCCCGGCCCACTGACACTAGCTATTGTACAATATTTACTACTCCAGATTGCACTCTCCCCCATATAAAAAAAATATTTATAATTTTAGGGTATTATGATTATATTTTATTTTTTAATAATAAATAAACGATAAAGTATGTTGGGTGTGTTAGATAATGGTGGTTTCTTTGCAAATAAAGTGTATGTGAGAATATTGATTGTTATGATTTATTTTTCTCTCTTTTTTAAGGATGTGCAACTTTTATGAGACAGTCTAAAATAGAAAGTGTGTAATCTAAAAGGAGACGAAAAAAGTATGATATTAGACATCTCGTTGAAATTAGTTGAAGTGAGAGCACTACAAAAAAACTATTTTTACCAACGAAATATTCAATTGGTAAAAGTCTTAATTCAATTGTTAAATTGGTTTACCAACGGATTAGCAACGGAATCCGTTGGTAAAATGGTGGTTGGTAATTTTTTAGCAACGAAAAATCAATTCCATTGGTAAATAATTTCGTTGGTAATCTGTTGCTAGAAGTTCCGTTGATAATTTATATAAAGATTCCCTTGCTAATCCGTTGGTAATTGCCAACTGATTGAATTTCGTTGTTTAAATAAATCCGTTGGTAAAATAGACTGATTGAATTTCGTTGGTTAAATAAATCCGTTGGTAAAATAGAAAATAAATCTGTTGGCGTTCCATTGCTAATAAAAAAAATGTCATTTTGGTTGTTGATCCATTGATAATTACCAACGGATTGAATTTCATTGGTAAATTTCGTTGCTTAAAAATAATTTTTTTTTGTAATGGAGATAGTCAGTGGGTGTATTAAGTAGGAATAGACGGTGTATAAAAAAATTGAGGCATGTCGTATATAATATTGAAATTATCGGTATTAAAAAATACATATCTATATCATACTGAAAGTTTCAGTATATCGAAATTTTGGCATATATATTAATAATTAATATCGTATTTTATCAAATACCAAAATATAGATTAATAGCGAGATATCAATATATATCAAAAATATTAATAAATACTAATTTCATTAAGATTATAATGAAAATGATTATAATCCATTTATAATGTATCTCTCCACTTCTATATCAGGTCTAGTAGCCTCTTGAGTGTATGATACAAATATTTTTGAAGTATCAAACATGTGTGCCTATTCATGGAATATTGTCATGATCACTTTTAATATGTGGTTCTATTTTCTCTCAAAAGAGCTCATATATATATCTATAAATGAAAAATGTGAACAATATTGAAGTGTTGTATAGGAGAGTAATCATTTCATTCCATCATAATGATCAAATATATATGAATTGTTCACATCATGTGCTTCTTTTTATTTCTTCCTCTTGAGAGGGCAACCCTACCATCGATTATTTTAGGAGTGATATTAATTTAAATTAGCATGAATAAATTATTACTATATATTTTTTTATACAATCGTCATAATAGTAGCTACGTAAAATATTTAATGATTTGAATATATTTATAGTTTGATAAAATTTCTTGTGACAAAATGTTTGTATGATACGATTGGTAAAACATGTTAAAAAATATTGTTATATAGGTAAGATATTTTTATTAGTTGTTAAAGTTTTTAAAGTTTAATGAATGATGTATTAAAGTATGATTTTATGGAGTTATAATATGTTTTATTAAGGACATACTTTAATTACCAATACATATATTTTACCTATATAACAAGCATACTCGTTTCATAACTCGTCTCTCATATGCCCGTCCAACAACGACGACAATAATAATAATATACTACCTCCATCCCACCCGAAGAGTCTTTTTTCCTTTTTTACATACATGAGACCCACACCCACCCTGGGCTCGTACTCTCATTTATACAACTACCCACTACATATTAAATAATAATTGTTGGAAATTGATTTATTCAAATTTCCTATTTTAATTATTTTGCCTTTCCTGATTGTTAGTTAATTTATCTTATAAATTAACATGTGTATTGTTAGTTAAATTTATTTTATAAATTAACGTGTGTAATTCATCTTGTGGATTATGGTAGTTCCTATTTATTAGGAAAGAAAAAGTCTTTCTGTTATTTCTTCTGCAGGAGAAAAGAACGTGGAATACAGTTGTTTAAGAACGTGAAAACGCAGCGTCGTGGACATCAAGGAAGAAGTGGACAACGTGGATATGGACTTGATCTCCAAGGAATGCAGAACGTAGGATGATATGCTTGGAGAGCAAGGATTTTTATTCCTATAAAAGGATCGTTGTCTTCTCACTTTAGACACAGAGCAGAACACTGAGATTACAGATTGAGAGAAGAAAAGTATTTTAGTTTTTACTTTGTATTCTTTGTGTTGAATATCATTCTTGATATTCATTCTGTGAATCCTATGTCTAAGGATTTAGAATAGGATTTCTTTTCGTGGTTGATTTTCGTGATTTGTTTTTGTAATCGTCTTGAAGTTTTAATAAGAAAATTTTTCGCCGGTGAAGGCATCACAAGTCGTAAGACTTATGAGAAAATTAATTCTGGTTTCTTCTTTTTATTCCGATGTGCATAGTGTTGTATTCTGTGTCTCGACATCCTTTATGTCAAGACATTGATATACATATTTTTATACTCTATTCTTGTTTTAACGCTCACGCCGTTTTTGGCCCACTGCAAATCTATTTTTTTCACGGCACTCCTCCACAGCACTTTCAATTGGCACCAGAGCCTACACTTGATTTATACTAAGTGCAGATCCTATTTTTCCTGTGTTTAAATTATGGATTATTCCGTTTCTTCTTTACGCCCTCCAATTCTTGATGGAACTAATTATTCCATGTGGAAGGTGCGAATGCAAACTCACATCAAATCAATTGATGAAAGATCTTGGCTTTTGGTTATTAGTGGTTGGAGTCCTCCTCGAAGAATCGATGCGGACAATGACACAATCATTAAACCTGAAGGAGAATGGACTCCAGAAGAAACTCAACTTGGAAATTATAATTCAAGAGCTTTAAATGCAATTTTTTCTTCTGTTAATGTAGTCATGTTCAAGATGATTACCAATTGCGTCTCTGCAAAAGATGCATGGAAAATTTTACAAGAACATTGTGAGGGTTTTGAGAGTGTTCAAAAATTTAAAATGAGATATCTCACAACCATGTTTGAAAATCTTCGTATGGATGAAGATGAATCAATATCTTCATACAATGAAAAGATTTTCGATATTGCAAATGAAGCTCAAACTTTGGGAGATCCGATCAGCAATGAACGACTTGTCAGTAAAGTCTTGCGATCACTTCCAGAGAGATTTCATATTAAGGTCTATGCTATTGAAGAAGTTAGAGATACTGCAACTCTCCCTCTAGGAGAATTGATGAGTATCTTGAAGACCTATGAACTCAACTTTGGGCATAAACATGTTCAACTTAATTCTCCACACATGTTTCATACAGGTAAGAATCTTG
Organism: Pogostemon cablin; assembly: GCA_023678885.1. Lineage (NCBI taxonomy): Eukaryota > Viridiplantae > Streptophyta > Magnoliopsida > Lamiales > Lamiaceae > Pogostemon > Pogostemon cablin. The sequence goes on from CM042965.1 coordinate 35,800,736, forward strand.
CTCTACAAACTTACACACCTGTGAAAGAAGAAAGTTTCATAGAAGAAGAAGTCGATGAGATAGAGTTGTTCGATGAAGGATGTGCGAATGTTGTGTTGCTGACGAAAAAGTTTAACACAATCATCAAGAAGATGAATAAACAAAATCGCAGCAGCGTAAAACTGCGCATCCAGATAAACAACTCTCCTCAAGTGTCTTCAGCACCTCCTGCACCACATCAGACGAAGAGGTATACACCGGTGAGAGGCCTGCAGAAGTCACAATCTGACCCTGGTTGTTCAAGAAGGACAAGCTGGTATCCTCCAAGTAGTCAAATTGAAATGAGTGACATTAATTCAATTCAATGTAGAGCTTGTCATGGATTTGGGCATTTTGCAAAAGAATGCGCAAATACTCTTAGGATAAGTAAGATGAATTTGAATACCACATGGAGTGATGATGGATCCGAACCTGAGAATTTTGATCAGAACATACTATTTGCCACAATCGATGATAGTATCAGTTCTGATGATGATTGCAGCGATGTCGTAACATCTGTCACGACATCAGACAGGTATTTTCATAAAAATTTTAATCGTATGAACTGTTTTAACTCATCTGCTGTTTTCGAGACAGATGATACGTTTGAGGTGAATGATGAAGCCCTGCAAGTTATCAATGAACTCAAAGTTCTATATGATGAACTTCTTGGAAAGTGGAAGGATCAATGCAAAATCATTGATTCGATTTCAAAGGAGAATGATGAACTTAAAGTGGTGACCACTCGTCTGGAAGTTTCTCTCACTAAGAAGGACATGGAATTAAGCACTGTAAAAAAGAAGCTTGAAGAAGCTACTCAAACTTTTGACAGATTGAATAAAGGTAAGTATACTCTAACTGAAGCGTTGTCTTATGGTCAAACTAGTAAGGCATGTTTAGGTTATAGTCTTGAAAAAGTATTTCCTAACTTGTATGTTGATGATAGTAAACCTGTGAATTTTGTTAAACCTGAAATATTGACTGATGTTCAAAAGAAAGATACTACTCCAAAAAGGAAAAGAGTTAGGAAAAGGCATTACGTCTGTCATTACTGCTTTGTTAGAGGCCATATACGTCCTTTTTACTATAAAATGAAAGAAGATATGCAATCTGATAAAATGTCATCTCCAGTGTCTTCACATTCTGCTCCACACCTTAAGACTAAACTCAAATGGATTCGTAAATCTGATCTAAAATGCAATGTCGTTTATACTTCTTTAAGTAGTAGTATTGCAGGATCTTGGTACTTCGATAGCGGCTGTTCTCGCCATATGGCAGGTACAAGAGAAAATTTGATTGATTTCGAAGAATTTGATGGAGGTAAGGTTACTTATGGAGGGGGAGCAAAAGGTAAAATCACTGGAAAAGGCATTTTGAATCTTGAAGGTTTTCCAAAATTGCATAATGTGTTTCTAGTTGAAGGTTTACGTGCAAATTTGATCAGTATTAGTCAACTGTTTGATGATAATTTGCGTGTCCAGTTTAATAAAGATTCATGTGAAGTTTTTGATGATTCTAATTATTGTGTCATGACAGGTAAGAGATCTATCGATAACCGTTATTTGGTTAAAACCAGATTTGTTGCATACAACGTGCGTGTTGATGACACTGTCTTATGGCATCAAAAACTTGGTCATGTTAATTTTAAAAATCTTTTGAAACTTGCAAAGTTTGATATTGTTCGTGGTCTACCCTCTTTGAATCAAAATGATAATGTGGTGTGTGGTACATGTCAAAAGGGAAAACAAACTCGAGTGTCACATAAGATGTCTCAACATTCTGGAACATCAAAATGTTTTGAACTTGTTCATATGGACCTTATGGGACCTATTGAAGTTGAGAGTCTTGGTAGAAAGAGATATTTGTTTGTCTTAGTAGATGATTTTTCACGATTTACATGGTGATTGGTGCTATTTTCACCTAGATTTTAATGTCTTTTTGTATGTCTTTTCGTATTATTTTATCCGTATTTGGTGTTATTTGGTTGTGTTATGTATTTTCTTGGAAATAAGTGTGAATGAGCTTAAACGTATGTAAAACAGGTAAAAAAGGAGCAAAATAGAGTCGGGAGCTGAAACGAGCAAGAAACGAGCTGCCGGGACCCAGCTCGAGTTGCATGGTGCAACTCGAGTTGACAACACGAGTTGAGGTCAAGTCGAGCTGAGGTCCAGAATTGTCCAGAGAGCTTACTCGAGTTGCAAGGTCCAACTCGACTTGCAACTCGAGTCGAGCTAGGAGCAGGGCAGGTGCAAAAATCATACATTGAGCTAACTTGACTTGTAAGCTGCAACACGAGTTGCTAGCTCGAGTCGAGCTAGGTGCCATAGGTGTTTCAAGTTTCAGAGTCTCGCAACACGACCGAACAGGCGAATGTACGAGTTACTGACACGACTCGAGCTGGGCAGCTCGAGTTACATTACATGCAGCTCGTGTCGAGCTGCCAACTCGAGTTGGGAAGGCCAACTCGAGTAAGGTCATTTTTGGGCCAAAAATCCGAATTTTTACCTGGCAATGTGTGTAAGTGTGTGTAAAAAGCCCAGTTGATGATTAATTCATGGCCCAATTTGAAGAGGGTATAAATAGCCTCAAGTTCAACATTCAAAGGGAGATGAGATGTTCCACTAAGGGTTACACCAAAAACACATAGATCTCACACCATTCTCTCCAAATCACACCATCATCTTCATCCATTCTTTATTTCTTCCATTTTGGGTGTTAGAGACCTCAAGAATTCTAGAGCTAGAGGTGGAGATCAATGAGTGTGGAAGATTCTCTACAAGAAATTGCTAGGGAAGATTTACATCTCTTTTGATTTTCATTTGGATCTAAGACTATGGTATTTGTAATGAATCATTTATGTGTTTTGTTACTAATATCATGTTAGGCTAATCCCTCTAGTGGGATTAGGGACATGAAGAGCATATAAGATTTATATTATCATGTGGATTAAATTGGTTTTTGATTTAATTGATGTTGATTTCTATTCATGAGGTTTAATTGTTTTGATGTTGTGATAGCATGGTTTGTTATTCATGAATGATTATTGGTTTAATGGATTGTTGATCAATGGATGATTTATGATAATTAAGTGTTATTATAATGATCATGTGTATATTGCTTGGAGTGAGATGGAAACGACCCTCTATAGTATTAGAAAGGCATGAATAGACATCTAGTTTGGGTTTGACCGAAAGGATATTTGAATTCGATGAGGGGAACCAATCCATTCGTTGGCCTTAGTACACAAAAAGGGAGAGTTTAATCTAACTAGTACCTAGATGGAAGGGGTTAATGTTGGGCTTTGATCTTAAGTGCTTTTGGGAGTCTAAAATGGATCAACAACCTTTGTAACCCGAAAGGGAGCTTAGGATACAATCGTGATCACCCTTAGTCTACATCAATTAAGTTGGATTCCTTTTGCATGATAGTATGAATTGAGTATGCTTGGATGTTTCTAATCCCATGTTTTTCCATACTTGAACTTTAGCACCTATTATCTTTTCTTGTTAATCTTATTACTTGTCATTTATCTTATTTGCTATTTTATTACTTGCTACTTGCTTTAGTTGTTAATCAATCTCAAAACCCTCGATCATCCTTTCAAACACAACATGAACATGAGCTCACGTATTTTGCTAATCCAAACCTAACTCCCTTGTGGATTGATAATTATTTCTTGGGATACATTACTATAATGATCGAGTATTCTTGCTCGTATTTGATAAAAAGAGTCAAACACATGGATTGAATTTTATGTGAAAAATCGGATACTTTTGAGTCATTTAGGAACTTGTACAAAAAGTTTAGAATGTCTTACAATGCCAAAATTGCTAGAATTCGTCTCTCTTTTCATCTTTTTGTGATAGAAAAGGAATTTTACATGAGTTCTCTGCTCCTAAGACGCCTCAACAGAATGGGGTTGCCGAAAGGAAAAATAGAACTTTACAGGAAATGGCTCGAGTTATGCTAAGTTCTAAACATCTTTCTAAAAGATTTTGGACTGAAGCTATTAACACAGCATGTTACATATCTAATCGAACGTATATAAGATCAGGTAGTATGATGACATCATATGAAATTTTAAATGGAAGAAAACTCAATATTAAATACTTTCATGTTTTTGGATGTGTATGTTATGTGTTAAATGATAGAGATCAACGAGCAAAGTTTGATTCAAAAAGTGATAAGGGAATTTTTCTGGGATATTCTCCTAATAGTAGAGCATATAGAGTTTTTAACTTGAGGTTGCGTACTATTCAAGAATCAGTGAATATTTTCTTCGATGATTTTTCTGATATTGCAGGTAAAACTAAAGAAGATGACATCTCTGGATTACTTGACATAACGAAAAGTCCCGCATCAGAAGCTGATATAAATCTATCACCAGGTGTCACGACATAAAAAAAGACACCGAACATGACAGGTCAGTCACTAGATGTCACAACACCTAGCAGGACACGGAACATGACAGATTCAGAAATAGAATCAGAATCTGATGCAGTTGGCGATACTTCTAGAAGAACAGTCGAACCATCCAGAAGAGCTCAGAAGAACCATCCTACCACTCAGATAATTGGAGACTCATCAGCTGGAGTGACGACAAGGCAAAAGGAGCGTGTCAATTACAGAGATATGGTAAAGTTTGCTTGTATGTCATCTATGTGCAGTAAAATAAATTTTGATTGCTACATTTCATCTCTAGAGCCTAGGAATGTAAATGAAGCTTTGCTAGATGATTGTTGGATAAATGCTATGCATGATGAATTAAACCAGTTCTCTAGGAATGATGTTTGGGATTTAGTTCCTAGAACACCTGATTTGAATGTGATTGGCACAAAATGGATTTTTAAAAATAAAACTGATGAGTTTGGAAATATTGTTTGTAACAAGGCTCGATTAGTAGCTCTAGGCTATACACAGGTAGAGGGGGTTGACTATGATGAGACCTTTGCTCCTGTTGCTCGGATTGAGTCAATTCGATTGTTACTTGCAATTGCTTGTTACATTGGTGTAAAATTGCATCAGATGGATGTTAAAGGTGCATTTTTAAATGGCATTTTGAATGAAGAAGTTTATGTTGCTAAACCTAAAGGTTTTGAAAATCCCACATATCCATCGCATGTTTATAAACTAAAAAAGGCCTTATATGGATTAAAACAAGCTCCTAGAGCTTGGTATGGGAGACTCACTGAATTTCTTCTTGAATATGGTTTTGTTAGAGGAGAAGTTGATCGTACTTTGTTTATCATGTATAAATGTGATCATTTGGTTATTGCTCAAGTTTATGTAGATGATATCGTATTTGGTTCTACTTCTGATCTATTACTTGATAAGTTTGTGAAGTCAATGTCTTCAACATTTGAAATGAGCACGGTTGGTGAATTGAACTTCTTTCTTGGCTTGCAAATAAAATAGATGCATGACGGTATATTTATTTCTCAGAGTAAGTATGCTAGAAATCTTGTATCTCGTTTTGGTCTTGAATCTGCTAAACATATGAAAACACCTATAGGATCATCACAGAAATTGTGCAGGGAGAGTGTTGGAGATGATGTTGACAACACTCTATATCGATCCATGATAGGTAGTATTTTTTACCTTACTGCTAGCCGACCTGATATAATGTTTAGTGTTTGTTTATGTTCTAGATACCAGGCTGATCCTAAGTTGTCCCATTTGAATGCTGTTAAACGTATTATATGATACGTTGCTGGAATACAAGATCTTGGATTGTGGTACACAAATGATACAAATCTGAATTAGGTGGGTTACAGTGACTCTGATTGGGCAGGAGATGCAGATGATAGAAAGAGTACAAGTGGTGGATGTGTCTTCCTTGGAAATAATTTGGTGTCATGGCATAGTAGAAAGCAGAATTGCGTCTCTTTATATACTGCAGAAGCTGAATACGTAGCTACTGGAAGCTGCTGTACTCAACTACTTTGGTTGAAACAAATGATTGCAGACTATGGGTACCCATCTGACACTCTTACTATTTTATGTGATAATACAAGTGCGATAGATATCTAAAAAAATCCAGTACAACATAGTCGTACAAAGCACATAAGTATTAGACACCACTTTATTCGGGATTTAGTTGAGAAAAATATAATTAAGTTAGATTACATTCACACTGAGCACCAACTTGCAGATATATTTACTAAGGCATTAGATTTTCAGAGGTTTTCAAATCTTCAAAAATCTCTTGGCCTTTGTAAAATTTGAGTTTTTTTATCCAGATATTTTTTTTCCTTTTTCTGCTTTTTTTTAAAAAAAAACTTTTGTTAATCTTGATAAAATTATCTTTTAAATTTTATGATTTCTTGCGTTGATTACCCAACCCTAAAAGAATCTGATGTGAAAAATTATTAGCAATAAAACACCAAGTCGAAAAGGTGATTGCTAATTAATAAGGAAAAGAATTAGTGTATAATCTTGTCACTGAGTAACCAGGTGCACGGCGGTGGCTACGACGATGCATTCTTTTCAAAAGGTGATGAGAAAGTACATCTATATTCATTTATCACTGAGTAACTAGGGGCACGGCGGTGGCTACGACGATGCCTTCTTTTCAAAATGTGATAAATTGAATATTTTAATTTTTTTCCAAAAAAAAATCGAATATAATAAAATTTTTTGGGTGTCACGTTGAAATTTAAAATTTAGATGATAATTTAGTAACGGTTTATCTGTTTACGTTTATTTATTTTGTGATCTTAATTTTTTTAAATCTACGTGGTGTTTAATTAAGTGTATTAATATTTATCCTTATTTTTAGGATATTATTGATATTGTTGAGATATTTGTGATACTTATCCTCTTTTATTACCATATTTAAATAGCTAAGGTGTTTTTTTTTCTTTCCTAATTTTTTTTCTTCTTGCGTGTAATATCCGTAATTAATATACACGTTTTTTTCCTTCTCTCCCAACATGAATACTGATCAAATCACGATGCTTGTGAATTCTGTCACCCAAGCCGTGATCTCCTCTCTCCAATCTGCTCAGCTTCCGTCAACTCTATCACCGAAAATTCCTCCATTGACTTCTGCGATCAATCCCCAAGCTTCAAATCCATCCGGTTCAAAACTTCATACGCACAGTCCTATGGATGTTGATTCTATTGCTCCTGTTCCGGGTTCGAACATCTCACTTCAATTGGTTCCTTCGAACTCCACTCCTCAGAAGGCCACCTCTTCTCGCTCTAAAGAAAACTCTTCCCCTTCGCAAAAATATATTTCTGCACAAAAGAAAATCTCCAAAAAATCCTCTGTGTCGAGTGTTGGTAAATCTCCGACAAATACTTGTAAGGAATCCTCATCTATTCATCAGCCACGCCATTCAAATAGACTCCATAAGTGTCCACAAGACTTACCTCGGCCTCCTCAGAATAAGAAGAAGACCATTCTGCGTACCACTGAAATTTCCAAATCCAAAGTTTCTGTGAGGTATGAGACAAATCCATCTGAGAATGAATATGGTCCTGATGTGGATGTTGCTAGCAGTCAGAATTTTGTAGGTCCTCAGGATTCTGATTCAGAGTCATAAATCATAAAGTCTACTGCCGACGCTGATGAACAGATTGATGAAGAGAATGACTACACTGATTCAGAGTTTGACATTACTCCGGATACTGACCCACGTTTCTACTATGAAGACGGTATAAATTCTTGGAACTCTCTTTCTGTGCATTCCATATTGCCTGAAAAAGTGATTGATGTAGAAGAATTCAAGAAATACAATTTGGATGAGTTTTTGAAAGAAAGAAATTTCTTGAATACTGTGGCCAAAGTCAGTGGGTATGTTGATGATATTGTGAAGGAATTTTATGTTAACTTGGCTGAATCGATACTTGAAAAGAGGTCTCGTAAATGTGGTAAAATTTATATTCGCGGTAAAGTTTGTCGTTTCTCTGCTGGTCTCATAAACACGTATTTTAATCTTCCAACTCCGGGAGAAACTGAAGACACTCTCAACATGGATGAGGTTGCACGAGTGTTGACAGGTGGTGTTATCAACACTTGGTCACGAAGGTTGAAGGTATCGTCTCTTAGCTCCCTGAATGCCGCTCTTCATAAGATTGCTATTCATAATTGGATGCCTTCATCAAATTCTAGTGTTGTGACATCAGATCAGGCTACTATACTTTATAAGCTCTATACTCGTCTTCCTGTTGATTTTGGTGTCTTGGTCATTAATAATATGTTCAAGTTTGCTAACATGAAGACGAAGACGGGTATTCTTTCTTATCCTTCTCTGATTTGGAATGTCTTGATATCCAATGGTTTTGCTCTTGAATCTCCATATTCCCTTTCAACCGTTGAGCAGTTTGTGATTCCTTCATCTCTGCTTAGGGGTGGTCATCTTTGTGATTTGCCTTATTGTTCAACTGCTCCTTCTGTGCTCACTTCTCAGTCTTGTGAGGTTTCAACAGTGCTCCTTCACCAACAAATCTTGCTTCTTACCAGTCATGCTAAAGCACTTCAGAAAGAATATTCTCTTGTGCTTAATGTTTGTGATCAGTTGCAGAGTTTGTTGCCTAAGAACTATGGGGGAGATGATGCAGGTACAAGTGGCGCAAATAATTCCGATGGAGATGCTGATAATTCTAATGCTGATTAGGATTGCTTATCCGATGGAGATGCTGTTTCGTTCCGTTGTTTTTTTATATTGTTGGATATCATTTTTTTGTTTGGATATTACGTTTCGAATTTCAAACTATTTGTGATATCTAATACTTTTGGAGTTTATTATTTTTTTCTTTCTTTCTTCTCATATTTTTTAAGTATGGGGGAGTCTAATTTTTTTTCATGTTGCGTATTATGGGGGAGTATATTTTTTTTCCTTTTTCTGCAGGAAACGCAAAATGGGGGAGATTGTTGGAAATTGATTTATTTAAATTTCCTATTTTAATTATTTTGCCTTTCCTGATTGTTAGTTAATTTATCTTATAAATTAACATGTGTATTGTTAGTTAAATTTATTTTATAAATTAACGTCTGTAATTCATCTTGTGGATTATGGTAGTTCCTATTTATTAGGAAAGAAAAAGTCTTTCTGTTATTTCTTCTACAGGAGAAAAGAACGTGGAATACAGTTGTTTAAGAACGTGGAAACGCAGCGTCGTGGACATCAAGGAAGAAGTAGACATCAAGGAAGAAGTAGACAATGTGGATATGGACTTGATCTCCAAGGAATGCAGAACGTGGGATGATATGCTCAAATATTTTTATTCCTATAAAAGGATCGTTGTCTTCTCACTTTAGACACAGAGCAAAACACTGAGATTACAAATTGAGAGAAGAAAAGTATTTTAGTTTTTACTTTGTATTCTTTGTGTTGGATATCATTCTTGATATTCCTTCTGTGAATCCTATGTCTAAGGATTTAGAATATGATTTTTTTCGTGGTTGATTTTCGTGATTTATTTTTGTAATCGTCTTGAAGTTTTAATAAGAAAGTTTTTCGCCGGTAAAGGCATCACAAGTCGTAAGACTTGTGAGAAGATTAATTCTGGTTTTTTCTTTTTATTTCGCTGTGCATAGTGTTGTATTCTGTGTCTCGACATCCTTTATGTCAAGACATTGATATACACATTTTTATACTCTATTCTTGTTTTAACGCTCACGCCGTTTTTGGCCCACTGCAAATCTGTTTTTTTTCACGGCACTCCCCCACAGCACTTTCAAATAATACTCCTTATTTCACGTGAAAAAAGCAAAAACAACCATTTGGGCAGGATGGAGGGAGTAATTTTGTCATAATATTACAAGTATTAAGTTAAGTGAAGCAAAATTATAATTTTATTTTATTGTAGGTGATATCAATCTTCACAAAAGAATAATTAAAAAAAAAAAACTGAATTCCTAAATTAATAACGTGAGCGTGTACGTCTATACGTTCAATGTACTAAACAAACCATTAATAAATAGTGCTCTATTCAATGGTTTCTTTAAATTAGATTATTGAAAACCCGAATTGATTCTAATAATTAGTGGTTTGTAAAATAATCATGATTCGTTGGCCAATAATCACTTGACTTAAGTGTATAAATACTACGTCGATTGGTCATGCTTTTAATTAAACATGTAACATGGATTAATTAATTAGTTGATCATCGATTTAAATCGTCGAATCAAGAATCAAATCTAATCTTTTGGACCAAACATTTGCTTTACCTTTTTTTTTCCACGTTTTTTAAAAATATCTTTATTGTTTTTTTATATATAAATACGTATTTTTTAAAATAAATTTTTAGGATTTAAATAAAATATAAATTATATAATGTGTGAAAAAGAAGATGATTATTTTAAAATAATTTCGAAAATTTGGATTCAAATGTTAATTCATTTTCGAATAGATCGATTTTAAGGGATTCTAAATTTCTAAGGGACAAACGAATAAAAAAAAAAATTGTACGATTAATTTGAATAGAAAGAATTATTAATTTCTTTAGTTAAATTAAGGGTTAATGGCAAAAAAAATCTCGACCTTTAAATTTCGTGCAAAACGCACCCAATAGGCAGGAGATGGCTGCCCGACGTCTGACGTGGCGTTGACCTTTGTCACGTCAGCTTTGAGTTTATTGCAAAAAAATCTCAACCTTTACTTAAATTGCGATTTAATCCCAACCTTTAAAATTTTGGCAAAAAAGACCATCAAAATTTTTTTTTATTTTAAATTGCACCCATTATATTTTATATTAAAATTTAAATTCTAAAAAACTATTAAATATAATAATAAATTTATTTTAGTTTTTAAAATATTTTATGCATTATAAAAATTTTATAATTTATAAAATCAAAGTATTCTTGAACATGTCTTAAGATTTTTTCATAATTTTATGTTATATTTAATATGACTATATATATATAGTTTATAATTTATTAGACTTAATTTATAAACTCATAGTTTTGTACGGACAAAAAATAGTATTAGTTAGTTTTAATTTATACAAACCAAATTTTCCTATACTCCTTCCACCCATTTAAATCTTTACATATTTTTATTTTTGACGTCTCATTTCAATCTTTACGTTTCTCTTTTTTTGGCATATGACCCTCCTAAAACAATTAATATATTACCATGTGACCCACATACAATAATAATACACTTACCTACTTACTCACTCTCTTCCAGTTATCCCTCTCTCAAATAAGTTTAGTATGCTGGACGAAGACTCTCACTTGGATGTGAACATGATTCCTTATATGGATCATTCTGAAGAAATGGCTGAGTCCCCACGGAACAGTGATAACCAATTGGCTGATTTAGCTATGTCCTCAACGAGTTTCGATGCGACCATAAGAGCGCTAGCTGCACACCTTTTTGAAGCTGAGAACTCTCAGCTTCGTGCTGATTTCCCCAGCTATGATCAGGTTCATGCCTGCTCGAATCAGACTGCTCCATTTCGTGCTGATGCTGATCAGGTTCACTTCAGTCCTGATCAGAAAAATCGTGAGGAAGAAAATGCCTTTGATCAATTTACAACCCTGGAAAGTAGCGCAACAATTTTGAGAGGGGGTAGGAAACAAGACAATGTTCAAACGGACTACAAACCAATTACTAGCAGCCTCACTGCAAAGCAAGATTATACAAATGATTTTGAGACTGTAGATTACTATATAAATTCTTATTCACGGCAGCCTTATAGAAATTCTACTAACAGTCGCGAAGTCCCCGGGGGAAGGTGGAATACTCGTAGAGGTCCATTTCGCAGGAACTAATTTTTAGGAAGTCCTCTTTTCTATTTTCACTTTTAATGCCAATTTTCTTGGTTTATTATCTTTTTAAGCCGCCTGTTTTGCTTATTTTCAGGCTCTTTTGCCTTTCACACAATATCTTTATCCTCTGTACTCTGCATTATTTTCTTTTTCTTATATAACTTAATAAATATTACTCCCTCCGCCGCTTCTAAGGTGTCCATTCTACTATTTTTGGCGTCCGGTTTAAAGATATCGATTTTCCCTATATAGTAAAAAAGTACACAATATGACCCACAATTTTCCTCTAATACAACTACTCACTTTACATATAATAATAATACTCCTTAATCCACATGCAAAAAGCAAACGGACACCTTAGAATGAGACGAAGGAAGTATATTTTTAAACTCACTATCCATTAAAATACTACATTTCTTAATCAACGTGCAAAAAACAAATGTAAGCAATGAAATGTAAATTTTAAATATTACTACATAATAATTTTGAGAATATAATTTTAATATATAAAATATAATTTTTTTATTAGATTGGTGTAATTTAAAAAAATAAATAAAAATTCGATGGTTATTTTTGCCAAAATCTCAAAGGTTGGAATTTATTTGCAATAGAAGTAAAGGTTGAGGTTTTTTTACAATAAACTCAAAGCTGACGTGGCAAAGGTCAACGCCACGCCAGACGTCGGACAACCCTTTCCTGTTTGTTGGGTGCGTTTTGCACGAAACTTAAAGGTCGAGATTTTTTTTTGCAATTTCTCAAAAATTGGGATTTATTTGCAATAAAAGTAAAAGTTGAGGTTTTTTTTTTTAAATTAACCCTTAAACTAAACACTCTTTAAGCTCGATCAATTCATCAAATTAACAAATACTCCTACATTATTGGTTAAGGTTCAATTTTCTGTCATATGGAAAGATCTTGTGTGTAGTTACATCTACTATCTCATATACATTAAAACTTCTATAACTTAATCTTGTTAATAAGGAAAATTTTATTAATTTAGAGAGATATTATATAATTAATAAATTAATAATCTATTAATTTAAAAAGGTTATATACATAAAAAAATGTTTCATGGACTTGTATTATTAAGAAAAGAGAAACTGCATCGGTCTAAACGAAGAGAACAGAGGTGAAGCATCTACCAGATTCAAAAAGATCCAAGTATGATAACAGCAAAAGAAAGTTGTGTAAAAAAACTCGGAACAGGTAAACACCCCAAAGTCTCCAAAAGAGCACGAAAGAAAGCAGAGTTCATATAATTAGGCAAGTTTCTTGCATGTTTAGTCTCGCCAGGTGAGAAAGTGAAAGAAGCTAAAACAAAGGGAACATGTATGCATTCTTTATATTCTAAAAATTCTTCTGATCTTTCTGAGTCAACAATTATCTGGAATTTGGGTAAATTAATGGGGCTGTTATGTGAGAATGAGAATGATAACGATCTTATGGTGAAGAATATTGATGGATTATGCAAAGGGGAGAAGGAAGTCAAGGAGAGGAAGAATAGTGATAATAAATGAAAATTGTAAGCTACAATATAAGAGGCTTGCGGTGCACTGTCAAGATGAAGGAGGTGAGGGAGCTTATTTGTAGAAAAAGAGTGGATTTCTGTTTACTTCAAGAAACTAAAAAGGAAAACATCGATGAACAGTTTTGCAAAAATTTATGGGGTGATGGTAAAATTGGTTAGTTTTTCAAGAGTTCCGAAGGAAGATCAATTTGGAATTCTGATATATTTGCTGTATCTAGTTGCTGGCATATGGAAGGAGCTGTGATCGTCAATGGGTTGTGGGGTTGTGAAAGACAAGAGTGTTGTATTGTGAACATATATGCTGCTTGTCCATTAACAGAGAGAATAAACTTATGGGATAGACTTTAACACATTGTTTCAAATAACTCTAATTCTTGCATATGCATTGCAGGTGATTTTAATTCAATTAGAAAAGTGTCTGAGAGAGCCGGGAAGAAATCAGAGTCTTGTAAAAGAGATATTGAGTTATTTGATAAGTTCATTCGAGATAATGGTTTAGTCGATCTGCCTCTACATGGACGCTCATTCACATGGTATAAATCTGACGGTTCATGTAAAAATAGACTAGACAGATTCTTGTTGAATAATTTTGGCTATCAAAATGGCCAAATTCGTCTCAAATTGAAATGCATAGATCTCTATCAGACCACTGTCCAGTTCTCTTGGACATTAAAGTCAAAGATTGGGGTCCTAAGCCCTTTAGATTCATTGATGCATGGTTATCATTCCCTGGTTTCAAGAATTTTATCAGAGAAAAGTGGAACAACTATGACATTCAGGGTTGGGGTGGTTATGTTCTAAAAGAAAAATTTAAGAAACTTAAGGCTGATTTGAAGATTTGGAATCAGGAGATTTTTGGATCTATTGATAAAAGAATTGATGATAGAAGAAAGGAAATTCATAGATTAGACATTATTGATGAGTTGTTCGGTTTGGAGGAGTCTGAAATCATGTTAAGAAACAGAGAAAGAGCGATGTTGTTCAGTGATATTAGTGACAAGGAGAAACTGTTGTTCAAAAAATCCAGAGCTAAATGGATCAAAGAGGGTGATCCAAATTCTAGATTTTTTCACAGCTTCATTAATAAGAGGAGGAAAAGAAATGAAATTGTTGGTATCAAAATAAATGGAGAATGGAAGGAAGAGGTAACAGAGGTGAAGAATGGGATTTTTGAGTTCTTCAAATCGCATTTTGAGTCGATGGAAACGTTCAGCATTAATCTAGCAGAGGATTTTACTTCAAAAAAAGTGAAGGAATGTGAGAATCAGATGATTACAACAGAGTTTACAGAAGAAGAGGTGAAATTGACAATCAATTCTTGTGGAAGTTCCAAAAGTCCAGGTCCAGATGGGTTCAACTTTAATTTTCTAAAGGAGTTATGGGAGTTGTTTAAAGGAGATTTCATGAGACTTATGAGAGAGTTTCACCAACATGGTAAGCTCACTAAAGGTCTGAATTCTTCTTTTATTGTTTTACTTCCAAAGAAAGAGGAGGCCAAGGAATTGAATGATTATAGACCTATCTCTCTAATTGGTGGAATCTACAAAATCATCTCAAAAGTTCTCTCGAATCGGTTGTGCAAAGTTTTGGATTATATCATTTCAGATAACCAATCAGCGTTTATTGGAGGAAGGCAATTGATTGATAGTGTGGTGATTCTTAATGAAGCTATAGAAGATGCTAAAAGGAGAAAAATAAAAGTATCTTGTTCAAGATAGATTTTTCTAAAGCTTACGATTCAATAAAGTGGAGTTACTTGGAAAACCTCATGAAGAGATTCAACTTTGATACGAGGTGGATCAGATGGGTTATGGAGTGTATCACAACTGCTCATGCTAATGTGTTGGTCAATGGCAGCCCTTCTGGTAATTTCAAATTAGAAAGAGGACTTAGACAAGGAGATCCCTTATCTCATTTTCTATTCCTTATAGCTGCAGAAGGTATTAGCATTATGATGAGTAAAACTGTCGATGAAGGACTGTTTGTTCCGATGGAGATAGGTATGGAAAAAATACAGATTTCTCTCCTCCAATTTGCTGATGATACCATTTTCTTGGGAGCTGCTATGGATGAGAATATTGTGTTTCTAAGGAGATTTCTTATCATTTTGAAAATAGCAATGGGCTTGAAAGTTAACAAGAACAAATGTGATTTGTATTGTCTGAATATGAGTGAAGATTGGGCGTCTCTTAAAGCTGGGATGTTGGAATGTCGATGGGAAAACTTCCATTTAATTATTTGGGGATGAAGGTCGGTTGTGCTCATAGAAAAGTTTCTGATTGGAATTACATGGTGCAATAGATAAAAAATAGAGTGCAGAAGTGGGAAAGCCTTAAGATATCTATGGGGGGTCGACTAACTCTCGTCAACTCAGTATTATCTTCTATCCCTGTTTATCTTTTGTCTGTCTATCATGCACCTAAACAAATCTTGAGTGACATTGTTAAAATTCAGAGAGCTTTTCTTTGGGGGGGAGGGGTGAGAGATAAGAATATTGCTTGGATAAAATGGTCGTCTATTGTAATCCAAAAAACCAAGGGGGGTTTAGGAGTGAGAGATTTGGAATGCTTTAATTTGGCATTGTTGGGCAAGTGGGTTTGGAGATTCCATAATAAAGGAGAACGATTATGGGTTAGGGTGATTAAGTATAGGTGGGGAAAGGGTGGAGGAGTGAGGGTGAGTAATATAGATAATAGTAAGCCGACTAGTTGGTGGGGTGAGATTTTAAAGGCAGTGAGTAATAAGGGATGGTTTGTTGAAAATATGGAGAGAGTAATGGGTGATGGGAACAATATTTACTTTTGGGAAGACAGTTAGGTTGGGGAGGGAGGTTCATTGGAAATTAGATTCAAGAGGCTTTATCATTTGACATTAGATAAGTTTAAGAAAGTAAGTGAGTTGGGGTCTTGGAGGGATGGAGAATGGAGTTGGAACTGGAGTTGGAGAAGGGAGCTTAGAGAGAGAGAGAAAAGGAGATGTTGAATAATCTAACTTCTTTGTTTAATGTGTTTTATCCTAAGCAGGGGGTTGTTGATCGATGGAGATGGAAGAATGGAACCAAAGGCAAATATACAACTAAAGAAGTTTACGACATGTTATGGAGAAAGAAGATTGGAGCCTCAGAATCAAAGCAAAATTTCCACTTGGTAAGGAATAATAAAGTTATACCTAAAGTACAAGTACATACTTGGAAAGTCTTATGGGAAAGAATTCCAACAACAACTCTGCTTCAAAGGAGACAAAGCTTACCGGCGGGAGTTATCACTAATTGTGTGTTTTGTGACACTCATTTTGAGACGGTTCGACATATTTTCTTTGAATGTGATTTTGCTTATAAAGTTTGGATGAAGTGTATCGAGTGGATGGGTGCGAAGACGGTTCTTTCCTCGAATCCCTTGAATAACCTACTTCATTTCAGTAGTCTTATTCCAGAGAAGAAAGGAAAGGATCTAACTATATCCATATGTGAATGTGTTATATGGTTAATATGGAAAATTAGAAATATGTTCGTTTTCATGGAGAGAAATACTCATTGAAGAAGTTGGTAGAGGAGATAAAGGTTAGAGTTTGGAATTGGTTATGTGATCCTTTTTTAGTTAGTTTACCAGGGAGATTTCAAGATTGGATGACTAGTCCTAGGGGTGTGATCAATTAAGATATTGTATCTCTGATAGTATCTCTTTATATTTGTAAACTCTCATGTAATTATTTTGGAGTTATGTATTTCTCATACCTAACTCTTTTTAATAATATGAACTATTTTTCCTGATAAAAAAAAAGAAATATATAAATATATAAAATTTAAGAAAATTCTCAATTTACACATTAATCGTAAATAGTTAATTATATTATTTAATTAGCATTACCCCTACTCCTATCTTTAAATACATCAACAGGAAGATGAAAAATATACAATAAAAAATACAATTAAATATTTTAATATTGTGTGAATTGTGAATCTCTTAAATATAATAAAAAATACAACTATATATATACACACAAACATTTGTGTAAATTGGGACCATATGTTTCCTCTTCCAATCCTATAATACCCTATGTATTATTAGGATGTTTAAATTAAGGAGGATCATAGGATTTACGGGGGGTTTATAATGTAAAACCGGTATAAAAGAGACTAATTTTTTAATAATTATTAATTTATAATTTCGTTGGGACCTTAAGTATATATATTTTAGGATTTTTTTAAAAAGTATTATCTTATTATTTAATTGATATATATTTGTTACTCGAATTTAAATTTGTCCCGAGTTAGAACCTGACAAATTATTAATTTTATCGAGGTTATTAATTGATCGAATATTATTTTATAGAGGTTTTAGTGTAAATTTTAGTTGAAATATATCATTAATGTATATAAGATTAATGTAAATTGTAGTTGAAAAAATAATATCTCTCCGTATATATGAGTTTTATTGGATAGTTCTATTAATTAGTGTAGTTTACATAAGCTTAATGTATGAGTTTTTTTTTTTAAATGAGAAAATGAATTGATTGGTTCGCTAAAATTATTAGATGAGTTATTAGAACTTGTAATTATTAAGGAATGGGCATAAGAATTCCCTTAATTTTTTCTTTAATTTTTTAGTTTAGTGAGACATTGTAATCAACATTCTATTGCCCTTGTTTTGAAGGAAATTAAGCTATTTAATTGCAATTAATGTGCAAGCTCTCTCATTTTTAGCAAATGGGATCACATGTTACATAATGGTATTTCATCTCCTATTACACAAATTAAATACTTGTCACGTGTCATACTCAAAGGTCAAAATTCAATACATGCCCCAAGGGTTTATTAGTCATTTGTAGGGTATAATTTTTTTATATAGAGAAACACCAATGAAACATGGGAAATGTAACAGGAATTCAACTTGCATTTTTAGTACTTTTTTAAGTCTATTGAGTATTAATAACTTTCAATGTGAACCAAATACTCTATAGAGCATTATTTTAACCTTCTGATTTATTGTTTATTTTTCACATTTAGGTGATATTTATTGTGGGTTTAAATGAGAATAATAAAGGTAGATTTAGAATGAGATAAATTTAGTAATTTCAATAAATATTGTTAATTTATATTTGTTTTGGGACTTAAATATAATAAATTTTAATTTTAGGTTAAACAATGAGTAAGATTAGAGGGTGATATGTATAAGTGCGTAAGACTCAGAGTATTTATATAATCCGATTTTACTAAAATTCAATTAAATAAATGAAATATATAATCTTACTTTCAAATATAAAAATAAAAAACTATATCATATTCTTTGCTAAGATTGCTAATCATATATCAATTAAAAAAAAAGAATTAAATGAGTTAACCCAAATATATGGATATGTATAGTTTTATTTATTTATTTTCTTTGAATTATCCAATTTATCTCCATTTTTCCTTTTAACATTATACACTTGAAATATAATTTTTCTTAATTCACGTGATCTTGTACTGAAAAATATCGGGACACAGGTTGTATTATCGAATACCCTTTGTGCTACTGTCCAAGATATCAAACAATTCATCGACCAAAGGCATTATTAATGACATATACATGTAGACCATCCATGTATATTTTCTAAGAAAATGTAGATGCAATAATTAGTTTATATATACACACACAAATGTACCCCATGAGAAATAGTCCACATGGACATGTATGCAATTATATATTGCAATGTACTTCAAACCTTCGAGAGCTATATAGATTTAAATATGCATGACACGTTATTAATATTTATTTCAGAGGAGTTGAATTAATATATATCCAAGAATATGGTAAACGATATAGGAGTAATCGGTAGGATTGATATGATGGAGAGTAATGAGGTTTACGTGGCCAAAAGATTAGGTGCAACATATCAAGTGCTTTTGAGTAGATAATATATTTTAAAATTATTTGGCTGCTTTTATTTCCTAAAGTGTGCATTATTAATTATTAAATTAAAAAGAGGTCAATTCATTGCAGTTGCATCATCATAAGTGTGTTGTCAATTTTTCTGGATAAAATGTGAATCCTCCTAGACTTGATGCTTTTAGAACTGACTGGACAGTGGAGTACTTATAATTTTAATTTAAATTAAATTAATAAAAAAATGTGTAATAATTATATTTTTAGAGTATTAATTTTTTGAGGAGTCTCCTTTGAAGTTGTTCATACATTTACCAATTTTTGTAAAATTACTTTTTAATAATATGTAAAAATTTATTTAAAAAAAGAATTATTATTCTTTTAAATAAAAAAATATTATCATCCCAATAAGTATATAAAAAATCACAACATATTAAAACTTGAAGAGTAATAATATTTTTCATTGAAAGAACTGTCAATAACGAGTATTTGGAGATGGCGTTCTGATTATGTGACTATGACGTGTACTCGACTAATCAAACATAAGGGACAAGAGAGAGAAAATATCAAACTTCCTCCCAGCTATTGTTCTCTAGGAGGGAAAATATTTGCCCTTTATTAATAAGGATAATAGTACAGAGCTAGAGGATCTTGTCCTCCATTGAGACTTTGTTCCCCTATTTATAGGGGAATAGTTTGGTTGCAATTAAGAAGATGGGCTCCGTGGGTGGTAAATGAAGGAGTCGGTGCGGGGCTTTTGATTGGTGGGCTTCTATACCGCTAATGGTATCGTGCTCTTGTGGGTGGTTCTGAGGCCGACGGGCCCCTCTAGTGGAAATGGGTTTTCCTGATTGGGATTCTTGCGAATTTGAGCTTTGGTCGTTATTTAGTGGGCTGTGCCAATTTGCCCATCCACAAGAATAATAGTTAATCTTTCTAAAGAGTAATTTTTCATATATTAAAGAGTAATCAATAAATTAAGGTACAAAAATTTAAGTAGTCATAGTATTATTTTTATTTTTCTTTCAAAAGAGTAATAATTCATTTTTTTTAAAAAAGTATTTTTAATGTATTAAAGAGTAATCAATAAATTAATTTGCACATGTGAACCCGGTTACAAAGTATTTGCCTTAATTTTCGATCTGGTGCTGTATTCCTACCTGCTAAAATATAAACATATATTTGAGTAGGACCATCTCACATGCAGTGAGATCATTTTATGTTTTCGTAATTAATTATCATTTTTTTATATTAAAAATGTTACTACTTTTCTTTTAAAATATTATGCATTTTTATTTATATTATAAATTATTTATGACATGTTCATATCATCATTATCATTTTTCATTAATTGAGTATTACTTTTCATTATTAAAAATTATCAATTATTATTCATTTCAAATAAGTCATTCACTGATCAGACGATCTTACACAAATTTCCTCATATATATATATATATATATATATATATATATATATATATATATATATATATATATATATATATATATATATATATATATATATATTTATAAAATTTCAAAATTAGCAAAATGTGTAACAATGAATTATTATTTTATTTCTTACATTAAATATCTTGGTAGGGACTAGAGAGTGCCTTGAAAGAATCTCAATAATGATATGTTTGAAAATAAATATTAAAATCAAAATAAATTATGACTTTCATAAACATGAATAAAACGACTTAGCATACTCGAATCTCAATTATTAGATATTATCACAATTTTTTAATTATGTTTTTCTCTATATTTTCGTGTGTTTAAATATCCACACGATCTCAAATCCTTGTGGGTCGAAGTTTGTTGTTACGTGAATAGACGGGAGTCGATATGATGATCTTCGAACCACCACAACTAATATTCAATTCAATTTTATCTATGTTTGTAAATAAATAAGGGAGGATCAGAATTATGTAGAGATTACAGGGAGTGTTCACATGCTTTTACGTTTTTTAAGAGTCATTTGTTTTGATTGTTTACGTTGTCGTGGACTGAGAAAGTATTTTTTAAAGATTTTTGTATCGTAATACAATGTTTAATGATGTTTACAAAGATATTCTCACACAAAAAAAATTAAAAAGAAAATCATACTTTGACATAAACAAAATATACTTTACACCACAATACTTAACACAAACAGACATATATACTTTATGAAATAGAATTGCTTTTTTTTATAATGTTGTAATACAAAATAAATATCTACTTTAGAGTATTTAACATACTTAAACACAAAATCGACATACTAGCATATGCTAAACATTTTTTGCATAATATAAACATAAACAAAAATATAAACACACATTCATACTTATTGTTTTCTTCTTCCTTACAATATGGAGTAGAGAAATATCCATGATTTACGGTGAATTCAATCACGTATATTTTCGACGGAGGTTATACAACGGTTTAGACAGGGGCGATAGAAGGAAATTTAATTTGGGTGGTTAATTCCATTCAAATCCATAAGTATTTATGTCTATTCACATAATTCTTACAAGAGATTTTTTTTTTTTATATTGTTATAAAAAAAACACCTTTGTTAATCTCTCTAACCATATATATGTGAAAAGAATACGGGGAACCAAGAGTGTAATAACATATGCATTTTCTTTTATCAACTTTGACATTCGGATTTAGGGTTTAAAATTCCAATACTTTTTTTATTGTCATTATTTTCTTGGATTTGAGAGTGCATCTTCTATTATATGTGTTAAATAAGTAATACGTATGTGAAAGAAATATATGAAATTATCTTTTAATGATTGATATTTTTCTTTTAAGATATAATGCAATTATGAAAATCACTCTATGTTACCGCAATATCAAGAGACTCTACTCTTGTTTAGAGCTTATCAAGTTCATATGGAATCCTGATTTATGACATTGAATATCAATTTTGTTCTCATGATTTTTTTTATCAGGAAATTAATATTATTATTAAATTAAAGTAAAGGGGTGCTTCAACCCTTACAAATATAGATGTTTAGTGAAATTTGTACTCAATTACAACATATTATAGATCTAAACTTCATTCTTTTAATGAAAATTTATTGACAAAGTCTCTTAGCTATGTTCTCATGATTATCTTGCTATTTAATTATAATAACGAAAATGAAGTTGATTGAAGGGTTGAAATAGTTATTGAATTAATGAAAATGATCGAGGAATTTGGATCCCTATTATTTTATAATAAGCATGAAGAATGAAAAATAATACTCTTTCATTCTCATTACCCTCCTCCAATATCCTTTACCAAGCACTCTCTTAATCTATATCTAATGTGTAATTCATCAAACGGTTTGCAACAAGTTTCCTGACACCAAAATGTAACAAGAAATTTGATCATTTATTAAGGAATGTGCAAAATTTTTGACAAGTGCATATTCAAAGGTGTGTAAGAATTTCAGCATAGAAGAACTAGATGTCTTGTTAACTATTGAAAGGTGTGTAAAAATTTCTGCATACACGAACTAGAACACTTGTTACATTTTGATAATTGATGCATTGAGAGAAAATTTTGAATCTTTTCCTTTAAATGTACTCCCTTTATCGCTTCAAAGAGTTTCATTTTTACATTTTGGGCGTCCGATCCTAAGGATTTCATTTTCCTTTTTATACACATGGACCACACATATCCATTAATACAACTAAAATATAGGCCCACACATCTATTAATACAACCAGTGTTTTCATAACTGAATCGGAGACTGAACCGGTAGATGCAACGGTTCGAGGTTCAACTGGTCGGACCGGTTCAACCGGCGGTTCAATCGAAAAATTGAATTTTACATATTTTCAACCATATTATATAATATTACAATTCATTAAAAAAAATTATAATAACCAAAATTATTTTATAAAGAGAAAATTCAATTTATATAAAATTATAATTAGATAAAATATTTATAGTTTATAATTCATATTTTAACTGCTATACATCTGGTGCACAACTCCAGTAAAATCACATAATTTACTTCAAAATTTAAATATTATATTTTAAAATAAATAAAAATAAAAGTGAAATAATATAAAATATAAAATATAAAAAGAAAAACATAAAAATTTTAAAAATTAAAAAACATGTTGGACCTGTTCAACCGGTTTTCCCGATTTTGGCCGGTTCTGGCCGGTTCAATCCGATTCAATTCAAAAAACAGTTTTATAGGTGTTTTGGACAGGTTTGGAGGCCAGTTCCCAATTGAATCGGTTCAACCGATTTTTAAAATTACTGAATACAACTAGCCACCACACATTAAATAATAACATTCCTTAATGCACGTGTAAAAAATAAGTGCACCCATTTGGGGCGGAAGGAGGAAGTAATATTTATTTTACTTTTACGGTATACTTCTTTCGTCCCGCGTTAAGATTTACGTTTTCCATTTTGGATTATTCCAAGTTAAGGTTTACGTTTCCTTTTTTGTTAAGTTGGGCCCACAAAAAATAATTACTTCATGTAGGACCCACACACAATACTAATACAACTACCCACTTTACCTCCCTCCGTCCCATAATACTTTTCTCACTTTCCTCATTTGTTTGTCCCACAAAACCTTTCACCCCAAAAAAAGAAACACCACTTTATCCAACAACCTCAAAAGTTACTTTAATTTCAAATTTGCCACTCATTTTTCACACACATATCATTATTTTATACTTTTTTATTACCTAAAAATACTGCAATACCCTCCAAAGTCAATAAAGTTGGTCAAAAAGTTAAACTTTTCTTAAACAACGTGGAACAGTAAAGGTGAAAAGTTCCGGGACGGAGGGAGTATTTCTCTCACCTCACTACAAATTAAAATATTATATCTCTTAATCTCCGTGCGAAAAATAAACGTAAATGTTAACGTGAAACTTAAATTTTTTACCCATAGTATATATATATCGCAAGTGTCACTCATGTCGGTCATGGACATGTAACATAAAAAATACGAAAAATTTCACTTTTACACAAATTCCATCCCCTTCTCTCTCATCGCGAGCAAGTATAAATAGCACAACTCCAAGGCAATGAAATAAATATTCTCATCTTTGATCGATCAGAAGAAGAGACAGGGTAATGAGGAGAGAGAGAGGGGCAATCGTGGAAGAAGGGTTCGTATGCACCGAAGAAACACATCTCACCGTACTCAAAACCTCCCTATTTTTCGCCGGAGATGGCTTCTCCGCCTATGATTCCAAGGGCACTCTCGTCTTTCGAGTTGACTCCTACGGACCTGACTCCGCCGAAATTGTACTCATGGACGCCGCCGGACGCTGCATCCTCACCGTCCGCCGCAAGGTTTTATATTTTCAATCCATTCATTTCTTCTAACACTAATTTAATTGATTATTTTCAATATCATACCACCTACAAAAATCTATGTTAATATAAGAATCAGGTTAAATGATATGAATAAGATTATACAATAAACTCTAATAATAAAATTGAATCATAAAAATTAAAAGTATTGTTCATTTTAAATTAGTAACCTTTTTATTTATTTATTTACAGGTTCTTATCATCATTAAATATTAAAAGTAATAAAGTTTCAACTAAAAAATTTATTCAATTATAATTTTGGAATCGATTCTGTTCACAATAATGGATAAAAATAATTAAAATTTTAATTTGTTATTTCATTTATCTATTAATTTCCCAAATCCTTATACACCTTAAAATATTTAAGACTAAGTAGTATTTGAAAAAAAAAAAGACAAATTTATCTTTCGGTGCTTAGTTTTGTATTGAGCGCACAACGAAAAGCATTTATTCCAAAACCGTTCACATCTCTGTTTAAAAATTTTGCTTAGTTATTTTTATATGGTAACAAAAGCTTTCGAGTGTGTATTGGGTGTGTCTTTTTATTAGTATACATATTATTCTATTTTGTATACGTGTTTTGTAATAATTGTATACTTTTTTTTTTAAGTTTTCATTAAAAAAACTAATATCATATGTGTATAACTTTTTATTGAATATTATATACAAATTTTCATTAAAAAAATTAACAATTAAATTGTATACATTTTTACTTTAATGGTACATGTTTTTGCTATAAATTGCAAGAGCTTTTTGCTATGAAATTTAGAGTAATATATACTCACTCGATGATAGATATTCATTTAGCCATTTCACACAAGTATAATTTAAATTATGAGACGATTAATTTTAATTGATAAATGGAATATATCTTTGGGTTACGGAGGCCGAGCCTTCACCACCGGTGGGAAGGGTTCGTCGGCGAGAGAACGGGGCAGAAGGCACTGTTCAGCGTGCGTCGATCATCGATGATCGGGCGGTCGGGAATGACGGTGGAGGTGTACAGCAACCCCGGCGAGGAGTATCTGATCGAGGGGTCGTTCGCTTGCCGGAAATGCACCGTATTCAACTCAGACAAACAAGTGGTGGCGGAGATTCGCCGGAAAGTGGACTCGTGCGCCAAAGTCGTGCTTGGAAAAGACGTTTTCTTGCTTTCAGTCAAGGCTGGCTTTGATGGCGCCTTTGCAATGGGATTGATTCTCATTCTTGATCAGATTCATTGGGCAGATTTTGAACTTAATAGTAATGATGCCACCACTTAAAATAATCTCTCTCTTAAAATAATCTCTTTCACAACCTTTTTTTGAGTATATGTTGTGAAACTATGCTGGTGTAAAAATGAAAAGTTTAAATGTATTCAGAAAATTATGAGACTTTGAGATTAATGAAGTTTAATTTCATGTCAACATTTCATTAAGAATCATCTCATAATATACCATTTTAAAATATTACATTACTGGTATGTCATGCCTTAAGCATTATGTACTAATATTGACAGCTAAACTTAATTTTTTTCTAAATTCTGTACAGAAATTTAAATTTTCTTTTACAGAAAAACAAAGAGAAACAGAGGAGAAAACTGATTTATGAACAATAGAATTGATCCAGCATAATAGAATGTGGAAACTGTGCATCATCTCATCAAATTTCTCCTCCTTATCAAATCAATACAATCACTACAGCTGCACAAGTTAAACTAAAAGAAAACTGCAAAAAAGAAGAAAAAAAGAAAAGATCAAATCCCTTTTCAACAAGTAATGATTTTAATCCAGTGTTTCGTAGTCTTTCATTGTCCGGTAATGTCATCAAGACAATGAAATACAAAATGAAACACCGGACTAAATAATTTTAATAAAAGAAAACAAATATGACTTGTTTCTTGATTAAATTCTGTAAAACATACCTGAAAAACAGATCCAACAAGTGAGAAAGCTGAACTAGGAACCAACCCTTTGAATCCAACATCATAAGAAACACTTCCATCAGCCTTAAACAATCCGAAGTTCCTTTCAGAAGTAGGCCCTGGTTTCAAATTTTCATTAAACAAAGCAAAAATATAAGCCTTGACCACCATTTTAGGCCTATATGGTGTCCCTTTCTTCATCATAAGCCTCTTGCGAAGATTATGGTTGTAAGTTTTCGCGTTCTTCTCGTTCGCTCCTTGCTCGTTTCCGTCTCCCCGGGACGCCCATCCAGTCTCCGAGACGATCACTTCCATTTTATGGAAACCAACCTTCTCCAATGCAGCATAAGCTGCATCCACCATTGCATCAAACATGTTGTCGTAATGGAGCTTCGTTTTCGGGTCGTGTATACCGGGGTTCTTCTCGAATAGGGCGTAGTTTATGTCGATGTTTGAAGGGTCGTAAATGTATGCAAGAAAAGGGTATGCATTGATGTAAAAAGGGGTGCCAACGTGTGAGAAGAACCTCAGAAGTGGCCTCATGTAAGGAAGGACACTTTCCTTGAATGCCCCTGCTGATGGAGGGTAAGTCGAGGCGAAAACAGCCTCAGAGTGGGGGCTGGACACCTCTATCCGGTCGGACAAGTGGAGGTGACGGAGGGCTTTATAGACATTTCGCACAGCTGGTACAAGAACCTCCCAGAGCTGCATGTCCCCACCTCCAAGGACCTCATTTCCGACAGCAATGCCGGTAATGAGGGTGCCGGGGAGGAAGGGCTCGACGTTGGTTTTCAGCCATTGGATTGCACTATCCACACCTGTGCTGATCTCCCTTAAATTTTCATTAGGCAGGCCAATGATAATCTCGATTCTTGATCCACTGAAAGCTTTAAGAACTTGATGATCAGCATTGTAGATCCTAATGTTCTTGATCTTGTTTGTCTTGAGAAGTGTTACTACACTCTCTGGTTGAGGAATGTTGTCGGCTATTCTCCCGTAGTTCACTCCATATGTACCGGTGAAGGCATGCACCACTTTAACTGCGAAAGAAACACGAAATAGTTCGGTGTTATTCGTCCTGTTTTCACCTCCCAAATTCACATAAAAACAAGACTAGCTACATCATGATCACATGATCAAGAAAATTGCATGTCTAGTATGGAAATCTTCAATGCCACAATCCATTCTTATTCATGCATGATTAGGTCATCAAGAATCGTATCAAACGGTTTTGTATGTAATATACTTGCATGTTATAAAATCAAGACAGTGGAAGATGAAAATTTGAACACATGATTTCATCTGAGGTTTATGAGGATGATGGATTTTAGTTAGAGTAGATATGATGAATTACTGAGAATTAAAGAGAGAGAACTGACCATCTGATGAGAGAGAAGTTAGGAGCAGAAAGAACCAGAGGGAGAAGGAAAAGAAACCCCCCATCTTGAAATGAGAAGCAAAGAGGAAGGGCCATTCCATCAAGTGAGGACCCTATAAATTAAACTCAGTAAACGTTTCAAACAATTGACTCTACCGTTTTGAATCGAAACAGAATGCTTCTGTTGTTGGGATGGCATTATCATAGATGAAAGAATTAATATTAAAGATTCCAAACCTTAACACAAAGATGAGTGAGAAACATGGGTTTCTCATGAAAATCTTATTTGAGTGCCTTAGAATAAGATTCTTAACTTTTGATGAACTTTGAGAATGCTTTCCAATCTTGAATCTTGATCCATACCTTTTTTTCAACTTTTCATGGCATTTTGTTGTATATCTTTGTTAGAGTTTTCCCTCTTGTTTGAAGCATGATATCGTCTTATTTATACACTAGAATAATCGATCAATAAAAACATATACATCATATATTCGTAGAAGAGAACTTAACAGAATGTGATTATTATACAAACCGCAAAATTACATTTATTCCTCAATTTTACAGAAATTTCTTAACAGGGTATTGTACCCTTATGGCCTTATTTAAATAAATCACATAATACATAGCATTATTAACAACAGAATCAGAATACACAAGAGTAGCACCAAATCACATCAAAAGATATAAATAGACTATATTACACTACCCTTGAGCAACAACCTCAGTCCACAAAAGTAAGGTACAGAACAATGGCCAACCGAGTCGAAACACGGTACTTCAGAGTTCTACATCATATCCACAGCTGAGCAGTTCAGTTCAGTTCAGTTCACAGATCCTCCATAGAAACAAAGCTAACAAATGTCAGATGTAATCCATGGCCAACTTCCCTATCTAGCTACCAACGATTCTAACCGACCCTAGTTACAATAAAGCTTACAGTCATCCGAGTTTGGAGAAATGATGCCATGACAAGATGAGAAGAAACAAAAGTCTACATTAACAGAGACTGCACGATATAATATTTAACAGCTAATGGGTGTCGGAGAAGGATGGTGTGGAGATTGGTTCACCTTCCCATTGTCTACAGCATCCCCTTTCAAGTTTTTCTCTTGCTCCTGCGCTGGAAAAGTACTTTTACTGATGCTGTCGTCGCCTCCATTTGCTTTCCCATTGGACACCTCAGTTTCGGCTCCATTTGTAACTCCCTCTTTCAATTCTTCATTCATCCCAAGCTCAACAGCCTCAGATAGTAGTGGCTCCACTACAATAACGGCCACCAGCTCATCTTCATTCTTTCCTCCAATGTATGAAGCATCATTACAACCGTTAACTTCTGCAGTCTTTTCGTCATTGTGAGGTGCCTCAGTTTCGCCATCCTTCTCCTGGGTATCAATGTGCACATCAGGATCAGCAATCACACTCCCCTGTAGATCATTTTCTTCAACTTTACCCTCTGGTTCGTTTTCCTTGGCTGCTACATTTTCCTGTGGCTCCTCACTCACAATTTTAACTTTCTCAGCTTTGGCCTCCACTGTTGCAGTGTCCTGTGGTTTCACTTCACTAGTTTCCTTGTCCTCGTCTGTCTTTTCCTCGGCAGCAGTACCTTTCTTTTCATCAATTTTCATATCCTCAGTTCCAGCATCTTGCTTATCATCAACTTTCATATCCTCAGTTCCCTCTTTCCCACCACCATCTGCATCCACCTGTTTCTCTTTCTTAGCAAGTGATGATCTTCTGCGTCGTTTTGTTGGCGTTTCACTCTCCTTAGATGGAGGTGTTGCCTTAGCCTTCTCACTGATCCTAGCTGATCTTCTTGGAGTCTCACCAGTACCCCAATCAAACTCAGATGCCGAAGGACTACCTGCGTGAGCTTTTAAGTACTGGTCCAGCTGTTTCTTGCTGCTAAACTCCTCTCCAGTAGGGGCAATAAATACAATCTCAGTCTTCCTCGGGGAGCCTAGCGTTTTTGGATAGTACTGCAAAGGAATTTAGCATCATAAATGAACAATTGCAACCAACAAATGGATATGCCCATGTCATGTGATTAGCCAAAGTCAATATCACAACAACAATGCACATGTATTAACAACTTTTAACATTAGATACAATCTCCCAGAGCAGTCACTTAGGCATTCTATTCCATTGTCTACACGTATAAAAAGCACAACCTCGTTCACTTATTAAAAATTCATCAAACTGCATTAAAATCAGGGTCCCAGCAATGCAAAATATTGATTGGGAACCTAGGGGCTGTATTACACAGTGTGGAAGGCACTTGAGCTTGAGATAGAAAATCTAACCCCAAACCCCCACCCAACACACACAACACAAGCGAAAAAGGGTGGGAGGGGGGAATCGGAAACCAAGGGATGCCAAGCAAAAGAGGGGAAACATCCAAAACTAACCACACATAACTGTCCATCCAAAATCAAGAGTTCAAGGAACAGTTGAACAGGGCACAATTATAAACAGTATTACGACCTAATTGAACTAGAACAGCAAAAGGTACGAATTACACAAACAGCTGCAAGTAAAGACCAAAATAATTTTAAACCGACAAGCTAAAGTTCAATTTTCCCCAACACAAAGTTACCACCAAACCTCAAAAGCAGGAACACTGTAAAAATTAAATTTAAAAAAAAAATGCAACAAATCCCAAAAGTACCCTAAAACAAGATCTTCTTCGCAAGTCAGAAGCACAAAAAGAGCTTAAAAAAACGTAAAGTACCAATTTTTTCCAAGCAGCAGGAGCCGGAAGCTCCACCGAAACGACGTCGTCAGATTGTGCACGCAGAGCCTCCGCCATTTCTCTTCACCTGCACAACCGACACAAAAACACCATCCATCAAAGTAGAACAAAACGCGCACAAACATACACCCAAATCAAGCAGAAAAATTACTTACAGTAGCAGATTTTTTCAGCAATTTCTTCTTTCTCTCTCTACCCCAAAAATATATGCTCCAAAACTTAACCGTCACGATGGCTTATTTCGAAGGGATAATGCTAAAACCACCCCCAAAAGAACCAAAGATTATATGAGACCACCACGTGGCACGTCCGAAGTCGTGGATTTGACCGTTAGAGGCAGTTTCTGATTGCCTCGTTTTTGAAAGAAAGTTCTCGAGGAGGGTGTGGGACACGCGTCGAAATCTGGACGGAGGTCGTATGATCATGGGGTGATCTACTGTTTTACTTTAGAATTATCACAATCCCTGCTAGATTTCAGCTGTCTCCATGAGTCCTACGCGGTTCTTACAGAGTGTATTACACGAGATAAGAGTCGGAAGCTTAGGATTTAGCGAGTACGATCACGCTCGAAGAAAAACGAGTGGTGAAAAGTTCGGTGAGCAGTGGGGATAACGTTCCCGAAATGGTTTTATTAACTGAAGTATAAAGAGTGGTTTGAGGTCCGGATGAGGATTGTTTGTTGTGGGGGAAAATAGGCTTACCTTTGAGTTGATATTCGATATTCGGTGCTCCGGCATTGTAATTTTTTACTCGCTCCTACCACTTATAAGATATTCATTTACTCCCTCCGTCCCAAAACAATTGACACATTTTTTTTGGGCATGGAGATTAAAGAGTATAATAATTTAATGTAAAGTAAAGTGAGAGAAATAATATTTAATGTGTAGTGGGTAGTTGTATTAGTGGTGAGTGTGATGTGTGTGTGGGTCCATGTAAATAAATAAATTGGTTTCGTGTGGGTCCCATATCCTTAAAAAGGAAATATGTCAATTGTTGTGGGACAACCCAAAAAGGAAAGTGTGTCAATATTTTGGGACGGAGAGAGTATTATTTTGGGTGTTCATTTTAAAGGTATTTATTTTCCTTTTTTGGTAAAAAAATATATCATGTAGACCACCACTTTCCTCTAATACATCTACCAACTTTACATATAATAATAATACTCCTTAATCCACGTGCAAAAAACAAACGAGTACCTTGTTAGTGGCCGGATGGAGTATTTTATTTTATATATTCCTTCCATCCGGTTCTAAATTACTTATTTACTCCCTCCGTCCCAAAATTGATTGCACACTTTCCATATTTATCCGTTCCAAAATAGATTACACATTTCCAAAAAAGGAAATATCACATCAATCTTCACCCCTAAAAGTTCATCTTAATTACAACTTTACCACACTCACCTAACACACATAATATACTTTATAATTTATTTAATTACCTAAAAATACCACAATACCCCTAAAAAGTCAACATTTCTTAAACTCCGTATCTACAGTAACAGTGCAATCAATTTTGGGACGGAGGGAGTACTTTTTTTATATGGATTAAGGAATATTATTATTATTATTATATGTAAAGTTAGTAGTTGTATTAGAGGGAAGTCATGAGTCATATTATGTATTTTTTTACTAAATAAGGGAAATGATACTTTTGAAGCGGACATCAAAAATAGTAAAATGGATACCTTAGAAGTTGACGGAGGGAGTACATGTTACTATATTTTAATAATTGTAGATTTTTTTCACACTCAGTTTTTTATTAAAAAACTAACATTATATAATTTTTTATTCAATAATGTATACATATTTTTTAATAATTGTATATTTTTTAATACTCAAATTTTCATTAAAAAAAACTTTCAAATAAAGTGTATACATTTTTGTTCATAATTGTATATATTTTTGTTTATGCTTGTATACGTTCTGAAAGTGGTGCATCGTATCCTGAGGTGCACCCAAGTGCACAATATAATTAGTCTTACCTTTTTATATAATCCCTCCTCCCACCACAAGAGTTACATTTTACTAATTAAGTATAATATCTTAGTCCCAACTAGATTTGTTTTTAGAGCCCAAAACCTATTTATTTATTTTTGGCCCAAGTTGCCCTAGATTTGTTTTTAGAGCTCAAAACCTATTTATTTATTTTTATGGCCCAAAAGGGCAGCCCTATCTTAGCCCAACTAGATTTCTTTTTAGAAAGCCCAAACCTATTTATTTATTTTTTTATGGCCCAAAAGTCCAGCCCACTTAAATGGAATAACATGAAAATAAGCCCAGCCCATTTTAATAGCCTCAACACATATAAAAAAAGAAAAGAAAGAAAGAAAGAAGGGTACGGGAGAAGAAAAGTGAGAAGAACAAAAGAGGGGAAAGAAGAGAGTGAAGAGGAGAAACCCTTGTTGATCAAATTATCCCTTACAACCCTCATCCTAGGTGGTTTCTAAGTTGTTTTGAGGTAAGTAATAGGTTAATTAAGCTTCCTTTCTCCAAGATTTTGTGATTTTGTTGGGTTTTCTTCCTTATATGAGGAAATTCGTAGCTACTGTTCGAACTACTTTCGACATAGCTATTGATCTCTGAAATTTACAAACTCAATTTCTGTATGTAGCTGAACGTGTTAGCTTTCTATAGCCACTTGAAACTCCTCAATTCGATTTTTCTACAATTAGTTATGATTTTTCTTGTAAACTGCCGCTAGCTGGAAAATTTCAGAATATTTATGCCGAATTCAAATTTATTTCCTATCGTTTTGTTTAAGAAATGATCTGAAACGGGTTATGTGAGATTGGGAGATGATGTTGAGGAGATACGGGCTGTTCTTATTTAATATCGACTCGCTCGAGCTCGATTAAGATTTATTTTGACAATGAAAGACGATGTTGCCGCTAATAGTTAGTTATATTTGATTTGTCTTTAATTGCTCATCTCCTTTCTAGGTAAAGAACCGTCGACGAAGGGCAAAGGACCGACTTCAGATTCCGGAGAGAGTTAATCACTTCCTTGTGAGTTGATAATTCGGGAACGCCTTCTCTTGTGGGAAGTGTGGACCCTCATTAAATTTGCATTCATTTTATTTTTAGTTAATTGATAACAAAATTATTTTGGTAATGTGTTATGTGGTAAAGAGTATGATTGGCTCGATTGTTCTAGTTAGAGCCTGATTGGCCTAAGTTGGTCCATTGATTATCTTATATTATTTCATATGGGTATTGTTGATTTTAACTTATGTTGAAGAGCCTTGCCGGCTCGATATCTGATAGCCTTTATTGCGAATTATTTGCAGATTGATTTCTGGTTATTCTTGTGACTTGTGTGCCAATTAAGACTATGACTTGAATTGTTATTTATCTCATGATGCATATGTATACCTGGTACCAAGGTTAAGTAGCCTGAATTGGTCACGGTTCGGGTGAGTTGGAGCGACATTGATTAAGTAGCCCGAATTGTCGCGGTTCGGGTGAGTTAGAGTGACAATCGAGTCGCCCGTGGCTTGGCAAACCCGGGTGAGTTAGATCTAACGGGGCACCTGTCCATTTGCCAAATACTGATACTTTGGAAGGTGATCGTTAGATGAATCAGTCTATTATAGGCTCAGTCAACGTCACCAGTGTGGGACATGCATGTCATATATGTTTATATGTTTGATCATTTCAGGGATTACATCGATATTTTATTGTGAATTTTAGCACTTGGTGTGCATTGAGTAAGAACATTAATGTGCATTTTATCTAGAGTAACGGTGACGGGCTCGGACTGACTCTCGACGGAGAGATCAGTTTGAGGAGGATATTGGCTACCCACGCGTCTTTTATGTGATAACATCTTGTTTGAACTAATTGTGTATTTGTAAATGCATTCATATGTTGTATTTTTGTTAAGTTGTATATTAAGTAAACATAATAATTGATGTGGAACGAAATATTGGATTTTATGTTATGAACCGCGAGTGGGAGTGCATGCTTCGTATAAGGGTTGGGGTGACCGGCTTATCACCTCACTGAGCTAGTGGTTTTGCTCACCCCCATCATTTCCTTCCTTTTCAGGCTGTTGATATCATTTTGGTTGGAGGTTTGCCTGTCGTTTGCTCATCATTCGATCGGGGTTTTGGGTACTTTCTCTTTTATGTTAATTGACGGATCCATTGGCGAGTTTGTTCATTTTATATTTTGTGACCCCCCTTGATGTTCTTTTTGTACTTTCGCGATGTTATATCGCTCATGTATATTTTCTTCAAACTAAGTTAAATCGTGGTATTTTGTACCTTTATAAATCCTTGTTGATACTTTATGTAATGATGTCCTCGGGTTGTACCCGTAGTTATCAGTTGTTCAATTCTACAGGTACTTGATAGCAAGCCTTACGTTTTCTATAAACTTTGTGGAGTGGAGTGCACCCATTTCGCGAAATTTATGGTTAACGTGGCGGTTGTCGTGTTCTGCCTGCGGGTTGGGGCGTGACAACTTTCTTGGTATCAGAGCCTGGTTATATGATTCTCATTCTTTTTGAGTCGAGCTAATGGATCCAATTTTGTTTCTATGTCATCCTAAGTTATTGTTTTACCTTAATATTAACCTTGCATTTTCTTACCCTTCTTTCTTTCAGTCATTATGGCACCTCCAGTTCGTCGTCGAGGTCGAGGTCGAGGACACGTTCCTCGTGATCCTCCGAGTCCTCTACTCTCTTCTGTTCCTCGTGGACCTCGAGGACATGTTTCTTTTGATCATGTTGTTAATCCGACATTTACGGATCCTATCAATTCTGATCATAGGGTGCCGGTTACCCAGGTAGACAACCACGGGCCCAGTTGCGTGTTGAGCACATGATGACCCCAGAGCAGTACCAGTTGTATTATGATCACATTCGAGTACATGGTGTTCCACCACCTACGACGGCTCCTACCACTACAACTGTCACTGAGGATGTTCTTCGCGCTAATGAACCAATTCAACCTACATCTCATGTACCAGTTTCTACTCCAGAAATGGCTTTAGTAGGTACTACTTCTCGAGGTTCACTTTTTATACCTGATTTGGTGAAAGCAGTTGAAAACATGGGGACTTCAAAATTTGACGGTACAAGAGATGCTTCTAAAGCGGGGGCATGGTTAAAGGAGATTACAGAGACCTTTGACACTTTGATGATTGAAGAATGTTATCGTGTGGTCATTGCGACCAAGCTGTTAGGCCCAGACGCTGGCAGAATCTAAAAGAGACATCTTCGGTTACTATTACGTGGGCTATCTTTGTGGAACGATTCAAAGATCGATACTTCTCTCAGTACATCAAGGATCAGAAGAGAAAGGAGTTCTTCAACCTCTTTCAAGGCACTATGTCGGTTGTGGAGTATGAAAGCAAATTTCTGGAATTGCGAGAATTCGCTCCTGAGTCATATACGACGAGAGACTTATGCAAGAGATTTGAAGATGGTCTTAATCTAAATATTCGAGATCGCATCAAGTCCGGAGACAAGTACGAAAGTCTTGACGAGCTTGTAGAAGAAGCCCTGAGGGTAGAAAGTTTAGTTCAGGCGAGATATAAGCTTGCAGAACGATCTCAAAAGAAAAGGCAAGGGAGCGCATTTCCAGGAAATGCATCGAAGGTGTATAGGGGTGTGGGATCTTCGCGTGGCGCACCAAGTTCAGTGTCTATTAGTTTTCCTCAACCTCGGGAGCAGTTTAGTAGAGGCGGGAGCAATGTCTCGAGATCGGTTGGTGAAAATCGCAAGTGCCAGAATTGCTTAAAGTATCATGACGGCCCCTGTAAGGCTCCTCAAGTATGTTTTCAGTGTCGACAGCCGGGGCATATGCGAAGTTCTTGTCCTCAACTTATGGGAGCGAACAGTCAGAGTTCTGGTCAGCCTCGTGGTAGACTAACATATTCTACACCCAGAGATACTCGATCTGCAGCTACCAGAGTGCCTGATGCCTCAAGAGGCCCTAGTACTCGATCACCTATGCAAGGAAGGAATCAAACTAGAGTATTTCATATTTCCCAGGAAGAGGCTCGCTCAGATCCGAAGGTTGTGACAGGTAATTTATAATCCGAGTATTTTCACATGTTAGATCTAACCCCGCCTTGTTATGCCACTTGATTACAAATAAAACATTCGTAAGAAATTTTATCTTTCCGAATTTTTAAATCACAATCTCACCTAATATTGCTTCTTTAGGCCATGTGTTTGTGGGAGACCATCAGGTCTACACTTTATTTGACCCAGGTTCTGATAGATCTTATATTCGGGATGATCTTGCTGCGATCTTAGATTATCCTATCTCTCATTTGTCACCTGAAATCATAGTTCATACCCCTCTTGGAGAGCGTCTAATTCGTGATTCGGTGTTTCTTGGTTGTCCATTGAAGATCAAAGATGTCATTCTAGAGGCTGAATTGATACCATTGCCTTTGATTGATCTCGATGTTATTCTTGGCATGGATTGGCTTTCTTCTCATCATGCAATTCTCGACTGCCACGAGAAGCTTGTTATTTTTCGTAGACCAGGATTCTCAGAACTTGTTTTTGAAGGTGAACTTCAAACGAGATCCCTTTCTTTTATTTCAATGTTGACTGCGCATAAATTAATATGTAAGGGTTGTGAGGCATTCTTGGCATTTGTCGTCGATAATTCTCTTTCTGAGACTAAACTAGATGACATCCCGATCGTTAATGAATTTCCTGATGTCTTTCCCGAAGACTTACCAGGACAGCCTCCGAATCGAGAGATCGATTTTTCCATTGACGTACTTCCTGGAAGCACACCTATATCGATTACTCCATATCGAATGTCGCCAGCTGAGCTCAAGGAACTCCAGAAACAACTTGGAGAATTATTGGAGAAGGGATTC
Organism: Pogostemon cablin; assembly: GCA_023678885.1. Classification (NCBI taxonomy): domain Eukaryota; kingdom Viridiplantae; phylum Streptophyta; class Magnoliopsida; order Lamiales; family Lamiaceae; genus Pogostemon; species Pogostemon cablin. The sequence continues at coordinate 35,838,073 of CM042965.1, forward strand.
ATACGACCTAGCACATCTCCTTGGGGTGCTCCAGTTCTTTTTGTCAAGAAGAAAGATGGATCATTTCGCCTATGTGTCGACTACCGTCAATTGAACAAGGTGACAATCAAGAACAAATATCCTCTTCCGAGAATCGATGATCTATTTGATCAATTGCAAGGAGCAAATGTGTTCTCAAAAATTGATTTGCGGTCTGGTTATCACCAACTCAAGATTAGGGAATCTGATATCCCTAAGTCTGCTTTTCGAACCAGATACGGTCATTTTGAATTCTGTGTTATGTCTTTTGGACTCACAAATGCTCCTGCAGCTTTTATGGATCTTATGAATCGGGTCTTTCGGCCGTATTTAGATATGTTTGTCATCATTTTCATTGATGACATTCTTATTTATTCTAAATCAGATGACGAGCATTCTCATCATCTAAGAATTGCTCTGAACATTCTTAGAGAAAATCAGCTTTATGCTAAATTTTCGAAGTGTGAATTTTGGCTTCGTGAGGTAAGCTTTTTGGGTCATCACATTTCTAAAGAAGGAATCTATGTCGATCCAGTGAAGATCTAGGCTATACTAGATTGGGAGCGTCCAAAGAACGTGACAGAGATTCGTAGTTTTCTGGGATTAGCTGGATATTATCGACGGTTTGTCAAAGACTTTTCGTTGTTGGCTTTATCTTTAACTAAATTGACTCGGAAAGGGGTAAAATTTGAATGGAGTGAAGAATGCGAGGAAGCCTTTCAAGAATTGAAAAGACGACTTGTTTCAGCTCCTATTCTTGCTTTGTCAGACCCAGCGATTGGAGAATTTACCATTTATAGCGACGCCTCGAGACAAGGATTAGGATGTGTTCTCATGCAAGAAGGAAAGGTTATTGCCTACGCTTCAAGGCAATTGAAGAAGAACGAAGAAAATTATCCTACACACGATTTAGAGTTGGCTGCAATTGTCTTTACATTGAAGATCTGGAGACACTATCTGTATGGTGCAACTTGTCGAGTTTTCACTGATCACAAGAGCTTAAAGTATATCACCACGCAAAAGGAGCTCAACCTCAGGCAAAGGCGATGGATGGAGTTGATTAGTGACTATGACTTAGTCATCGATTATCATCCTGGCAAGGCGAACGTTGTTGCAGATGCTCTAAGTAGAAAGTCTTCTACCTCATTTGCTTCGATTCAATCTTTTTATCTTCCTATGTTGGAGCAATTTAAATCTTTACACATTTCGCTCGATTGTGAAAAGTCTAATGATTCCGCTTTAATCGCCAAATTCGAGGTTAGACCTACCTTGTTCGAGCAAATTCGAGAAAGACAATCACACGATGTTCATTTACAACAGAAGATGGCGAAGCTAAATCAAGGAAAAGAAACAGAATTTCAAATTCGGGATGACGGACTCCTTACTTTTAAAAATCGTGTTTGTGTTCCATCAGAACTTGATGTTCGTAGAGCTATTCTTGAGGAAGCCCATTCTTCAGCCTATTCTATGCATCCTGGTAGTACCAAAATGTACAGAACACTTCGGGAGCATTATTGGTGGCCAGGTATGAAACGGGACATTGCTGAATTTGTATCAAAGTGCTTATCATGCCAACAGATTAAAGCGGAACACCAAAAACCAGCCGGCATGCTTCAACCACTACCTATTCCTGAGTGGAAATGGGAGAACATCACGATGGATTTTGTTTCCGGGTTACCTCGAACCCAAAAGGGTCATGACTCAATCTGGGTCATTGTCGATCGTCTGACGAAATCGGCACATTTCCTTCCAGTGCATACCAACGAATCTTTAGAGAAACTTGCCAAGTTATATGTCGATGAGATTGTGAGATTGCACGGAGTACCAGTGTCAATCATATCTGATCGTGATCCAAGATTCACTTCCCGTTTTTGGCCTAGTCTGCAGAAAGCGCTAGGTACAAAATTACTATTCAGTACCTCGTTTCATCCACAGACTGATGGACAGTCAGAGAGAACTATACAGACACTAGAAGACATGTTACGTGCAGTGGTGTTGAATTTAGGAGGTAGCTGGGATAAGTACGTGACTTTGGTGGAGTTCGCTTATAACAACAGTTATCATTCAAGCATTGGAATGCCCCCGTACGAAGCTCTATATGGCCGAAAGTGTCGAACACCGCTCTTTTGGGATGAGGTTGGCGAGAGACAAATCGAACAAGTAGAACTTATCGAAGATGCGAAGGAAAAAATACAACTTATTCGAGACAGACTTAAGGCAGCGCAAGATCGACAGAAAAGCTACGCAAATAATAGGAGGCGCGATTTGGAGTTTAATGAAGGAGACAAAGTTTTTCTGAAAGTTTCTCCGTGGAAGGGCGTGTTACGATTCCGCCGTCGAGGAAAGTTAAGTCCAAGGTATATTGGCCCGTTTACGATCGTGCAAAGGATTGGTCGTGTCGCGTATCGACTTGAGCTACCATCCGAATTGTCAAAGATTCATAATGTCTTCCATGTCTCTATGCTTAGAAAATATGAATCCGATCCTTCGCATGTGCTCGAATATCCCCCAGTTGTATTAAAGGAGAATCTATCGCACGAAGTACAACCTGTTCAAATTGTAGATCGCCGAGAGAAAATGCTTCGAAATAAATCCATTCCTATGGTGAGAGTTCTATGGAGAAGTGATCGAATTGAAGAAGAAACGTGGGAACCAGAGTCAGTCATGCGTCAACAACATCCACATCTCTTTTCATCTCTAGGTACGTTTAAGTTTCGAGGACGAAACTTTTTAGAAGAGGGGATACATTATAATATCTTAGTCCCAACTAGATTTGTTTTTAGAGCCCAAAACCTATTTATTTATTTTTGGCCCAAGTTGCCCTAGATTTGTTTTTAGAGCTCAAAACCTATTTATTTATTTTTATGGCCCAAAAGGGCAGCCCTATCTTAGCCCAACTAGATTTCTTTTTAGAAAGCCCAAACCTATTTATTTATTTTTTTATGGCCCAAAAGTCCAGCCCACTTAAATGGAATAACATGAAAATAAGCCCAGCCCATTTTAATAGCCTCAACACATATAAAAAAAGAAAAGAAAGAAAGAAAGAAGGGTACGGGAGAAGAAAAGTGAGAAGAACAAAAGAGGGGAAAGAAGAGAGTGAAGAGGAGAAACCCTTGTTGATCAAATTATCCCTTACAACCCTCATCCTAGGTGGTTTCTAAGTTGTTTTGAGGTAAGTAATAGGTTAATTAAGCTTCCTTTCTCCAAGATTTTGTGATTTTGTTGGGTTTTCTTCCTTATATGAGGAAATTCGTAGCTACTGTTCGAACTACTTTCGACATAGCTATTGATCTCTGAAATTTACAAACTCAATTTCTGTATGTAGCTGAACGTGTTAGCTTTCTATAGCCACTTGAAACTCCTCAATTCGATTTTTCTACAATTAGTTATGATTTTTCTTGTAAACTGCCGCTAGCTGGAAAATTTCAGAATATTTATGCCGAATTCAAATTTATTTCCTATCGTTTTGTTTAAGAAATGATCTGAAACGGGTTATGTGAGATTGGGAGATGATGTTGAGGAGATACGGGCTGTTCTTATTTAATATCGACTCGCTCGAGCTCGATTAAGATTTATTTTGACAATGAAAGACGATGTTGCCGCTAATAGTTAGTTATATTTGATTTGTCTTTAATTGCTCATCTCCTTTCTAGGTAAAGAACCGTCGACGAAGGGTAAAGGACCGACTTCAGATTCCGGAGAGAGTTAATCACTTCCTTGTGAGTTGATAATTCGGGAACGCCTTCTCTTGTGGGAAGTGTGGACCCTCATTAAATTTGCATTCATTTTATTTTTAGTTAATTGATAACAAAATTATTTTGGTAATGTGTTATGTGGTAAAGAATATGATTGGCTCGATTGTTCTAGTTAGAGCCTGATTGGCCTAAGTTGGTCCATTGATTATCTTATATTATTTCATATGGGTATTGTTGATTTTAACTTATGTTGAAGAGCCTTGCCGGCTCGATATCTGATAGCCTTTATTGCGAATTATTTGCAGATTGATTTCTGGTTATTCTTGTGACTTGTGTGCCAATTAAGACTATGACTTGAATTGTTATTTATCTCATGATGCATATGTATACCTGGTACCAAGGTTAAGTAGCCTGAATTGGTCACGGTTCGGGTGAGTTGGAGCGACATTGATTAAGTAGCCCGAATTGTCGCGGTTCGGGTGAGTTAGAGTGACAATCGAGTCGCCCGTGGCTTGGCAAACCCGGGTGAGTTAGATCTAACGGGGCACTGATAGGGGTTTTCTCAACACACAAATTAATCCTCAAGTATAAGGATATCAATTGTAGTCGCGAAGATGACCAAGTTACAATATCGAACCCACGGGACGAGTAAATATCAATTTTGTGATCTTCTAGTATATTTTAGACTATGTTGGTAATTGTAAAGGTTTAATGGATAGTAACTTCTAATCGAATTAACAAAAGAAATAGCAAAAGTAGAGAGAAGTGAGTTATGATCGGTAAGAATGATAGGTAGTTCATTGGGTCATCCAGTTTCACTAGCAATTCGTATTTTCGTATGATGGTGTCCGACTCTGCCCTGTGGTTTGTGGACGCATCACTAGACCATGCAAGTTTACTCTATAGACACAAGTAAATATGCGCTTGACACGTGTGAATAACATCGGAGCAAGAGATATGCTTCACCCCCCTTTCTAGGTACTATCATAATCAATTATCTTCTACGTCTAGAATCTAACCCGATTTGATCTCCCTTTTTAGGTACTATAAAGTTATACTCTTCGTACTATTCATCAACCCGAATTCAATTCAATTCATGAATATTCATATAAGACAGTTCTAATAATACTTCGGAATCCCTTCACTTAGAATCATAACAATAAACCCTGCTCAGTAGTGAACGCACTCAATCAATAACCATGTTATGTATTCAGACTCTACACAACGATCATTGATGCACAAAACGACTATGAGTATGGATTAAATATGCAATCTTATATAAAACAAACCACAGGTAGTGTTGTACGGAGTTTTACACACGAAACACGAATTACATCATGAAACTTTCATAACCCTAGAACTACCAAGGTGGTTCTAGTCCATGATTGATCTAGGAACAATCATGGTTAGATTAATCATTCTTACTTGAACCTTCAGTGAACCTCTGTCACAGCCCTCCGAATGGATCACCACCTCTACTCTTGTCTCTCCTACGATTGACGATCAAAAGCTCTCTTTATTCTCTGTATGAGCCTCCTTTTATACTTGTAATCACGTCTCTAGGGCTTGGAATGGGCTTTCTAAGTGATCTCACGCGTTTCGGCCTCGAAAATCCGGATAAGGTAAGTTCTCGCACACAGGTTCGACCACGTCAAGCAGGTCGAACCCCGAGCCACAGGTCGAACCCCAGGTCGAACCCCGCTACTGGAAGAATTCTGCACAGGTTCGACCTTCTGGACAGGTCGAACCACTTAGGTTTTGGTCGAACCCCAGGTCGAACCTCAGCACTGGACAACTCTTGCTCCCGATTCGACCAACGGGCAAGTCGAACCCCAACATCGTGGTCGAATCCTCCTTCTTGCAAACTGGTTCGACCATGGTTCGACCTGATGGCCAGGTCGAACCAACTGAGTCATGGTCGAACCCTTCTCTGTATTGTCCAGCAACGTTGGTTCGACCTGCTGGAGAGGTCGAACCCTCCTCCAGCCAGGTCGAACCCACCTACTTCTTGGGCGGTTCGCGTGGCTTCGACTCCGTCTCTTCGATTCTTGGCTCTTTCACTCCGTTTTTGCTAAGAAAACACTCAAATAGCTCCACTAACATATGATTCATGCTATTTCACAATATATATAGGTTTTCCACCTATTTCCACATCAAAACTCTCCAAAACTAGCACAAAACATAGCGCCAAACTTGTGAATTTACACACTCATCAAACCCCCAAACTTACATGTTGCTCGTCCCGAGGCAACCAATTTAAACCACAGGAGTCGTGTATAATTCAACAAGATCAAGTACAACACATATTACACATGCCACTTCATTGAATCAAACAAGAATTACTTGCATCAAATATGTCACTCATGTAAAATCAATCTAATCACACACCATTCGGAGCACTAAGTAATCTCACTGACAAGATAAGTCTTTACTCTCATTCACTCGTGCGTGAGGCACTATAGGCTAGTATAAACACTCATATCAATTCATATTCACGCGTAACCATAAGCTTGGCAAAGGTCTCAGAAATCAACTTACATTAGATTAACACTAGGATCACAAAGGACTTGTTTCTAGGTTGTAATGTTGGCTCTTTGGAAAGGGTAGGAAAATTTGATCATAGTAACTTAATACACTAGTAGAGAGTTACCTTGGAGGTTCTTGATTTCCCATTCGGCTTCATATACTCCTCCAATTCTTCTCTTGCACTTGCAATTATCAATTTTTCTTCTCTTCCTTGCATCAACATCATTCTTCTTTTAATTGCTCGGGTACCAGTTATAGGCACTACCCTTCTCGAACATCATTCGGCTGTTTCGTAGAAACTTCAAGCCCCATGTATAAGCAATTCGGGGTACCAATTTTAGGCACTATCCCTAACAAGATTTAACCATGCATATTTCTTACCGAACCTCATTCCATCTTCCCTTTGTTCCACACTCATTCACCTTATTCTCTCTACCAATGGATAGGGTATTTTCAAAGCTCAAATAAGGTAATTAAAGCTCATATATCTGGCTTGCCAAAGAAAAAGCTTTTAAAAGGCTCAAACAGGGCTACCAAAGATTTATAAGATCATTAGGAAAGGTGAAATTTGGCTAAGTGACTCAATTAATCAAAAATGGCCTAAGATCATATCCTAATATTTCATCAATTGTAAGTTTCACACAAGACTCCAAGCCAAGTTCTAGAATATGTTCATACGAATGATTCTCTCAAGAATAAACTATCATGATTAATCATGATGAAGGCTCAAATCCTCACATAGGTAATCAATTCCTAATACTCCTCATAGCACATAATCAAAATCAATTCCTCATGAATTCCATATACTTAACAAATTATTCATGCTCTTTCCAAATGAAAATAAACACGTAAACATATGAATGCACATAATCAACACCCATACAGAGCAATGATACAAGATCAACTATATCAAGTACATTCCACTCACACATGAATCACACCCCAATCTGTAAAAATAAAAAGAAAAATGGGAGATAAGATGAATCGGAGAAACCAAAAGAAAACCTGAAACTACTCCTTAGGAGCATCATCATCCTCATCATCATCGTCATCCTCATCCATTCTATTTTCCACAGCTCGGCACAAACTGGTAATGTGTTTGTCCATCATATCGACTCGACTACTCACTCTACCAACACGCTCATCCAAGGCAGAATACCATTCGTTCAGCGTGGCGTAGTTGGCGTTAGCGAGCGCGAGTTGCCTGTTCGTCTCTTGTTGTGTAGCTACCACCGCGATCAGCTGCTCATGAATTAAGCGAAGCTGCTCCCGAGTACCTGGAACTGCTCGCCGCTGCTGCGGTTCTGGAGCATGCTGAGGCGCATCGTGCTGCTCTCCTTCCGGAATCTCCATCTCCGGCTGCTCCTCTACCTGATCCTCCTCTTCAGACTGCTGTGGCTGAGGTGGACGGAACTCTCCTCGATCAACAATCTGCTGTAACTCAGCCATCCTTCCCTCAGCACACATCTGTGCTACCGCTCTCCAATCACCCCCCGACTTCGCTGCCACAGATAAAGCGGTGTGTCCTAGAGAATTCATTAGTCTATTCCTTGCTTCCCGAATAGTTGTCAAGTTGCTCACGTCGAAGGGGAACATAAATTCGAAAGGCTTGACACCTCTCGTGAAAAACCAATCTCCATTTCTAAAATGGGCAAACCCTCCCTTCGCGCACGTGCTCATAATCAAATCAGGTTCTCCTTCTACTGGTGTAACGCCGGTGAGGTCCAAATTGTAATGCTCAGCCAAAATCGTCAATAACCCTCCAATATTCACCTTTTGAAAACCAATGGTCTTGAATCGATTCAGCTGCGCAATAAAATAGGCTCCAACGTTGAACTTCACTCCGTGCAACATACACCACAAGGCATATAACTCTCCTCTAGACACAACACTGCCCTCCGAGCGGGCGAACAACGTGTTGCTTAGGATGCGGTCCATGTACCTCAAGACAGGGTTCTTTATTGCGGAAGCACGAGCCTGTCTAGTCTTGTAATCACGAATCTCCCCAGTGATCTCCCTCCAAAATCGCTTTACACCGAATGCAGCATTTTCTAAACGAGGGATCTCCAAAGGTGTCTCAAACATCTCGTTGAAATCCTCAGACGTCCATCTCCTACTCACTCCACCAAGCTGAAACGTACACCGATAGGGGTATCCAAGCGGGTCCTTCTCCATCTCAAACGAACAAACCACTTCCGCTGTAACATGGAAGTACGTCGGCCTCTTCAGCTCCATGAATCTTCGGATCCCTACTTGATCAAACATCCAAAATATATCATCCCCTATTCTCATTATCCTCATCGCTTCATCATCTTGGTAACGAGTGCGAGCTATCTTGTCTGAAACTTCTTCCCACTTCTCTTTAATCTCATCCCAACCTTGCATCCTAATCTTGAAGTTATCAGGCAAACGGTCTTGTAACCTCAGTTTTCTTGTCACTTTGTCCAAGTTTGAAGGCCTGTCATGCCTCTTCTTTGATCTCTCCTCCTCTGCTTTTCCTTTCCCTTTGCTTGATACTTGTCCCTTTCCTGAAAACAAATACTTTAATCCAACCAACAAGACAAGAAAGCAAGTATTGCACTAGCACATCACATACTCTACTCAAGACTTCAAGCATCAATGCATATTCATACAAACTATCATCTCAACACCACTTGCTTATTCAACATTTTCAAAACATCTTCAATTATACCTTCTTTAATCATCAAAACAGAACCAACAAGCATGCATTAAGCAATTCAAGTAATTCAATCAAAAATTCGACATGCTTTCCTCCATAAACTACTTTAATTCTATCAATTTCAACCAAATCAACATGCTCATTCTATGATATATTCTATATCCTTGATTAATTCACATAAAAATCCAAGTTCTATCAATAATCAATCAACAACAATCCAAGAAACAAGAATTCATATGAAACCAATCAAAATATCAACATTCACCATGAAATTCAACCATACTCAACATCAATTCTCTATTACACATCAAATTGCTTACCTAAACCTTCAATCCTAGAGTAATTAAGTTGGAAAAAACGTACCTTGTGACTTGCCCATGGTGAAAAACCGATCGAAAACACAAAACACCCAGAAACGCGAATTCAGCCCTAACTTGCGACGAAATCCACCCAAATCCGCGACCAAATCGATAATTCAAGGTGTAATGTTGTGTAATCGGTGCGAAATCAAGTGTAATTGAAGAATTTGTGCAAGGGTGTAGAGGTTCGAAGAGGGTTCGAGGTTTGATGTTTCGAAAAAGTGATCGAACCCCTCTGAAAATTCGAACTTAAAACGCGTACCTGGCTTGGTTCGACCTCGGGTTCGACCACCTGTACTGGTCGAACCATGGATGGCGAGGTCGAACCTCTCTTCTGGACAAACAATCTTCTTGGTTCGACCAGGGGTTCGACTTGCTAAACAGGTCGAACCTTTCATGAATTGGTCGAACCTCTCTTCTGGAAAACAGAGTGCTTACGACTGGCGGGTTCGACCTTAGGTTCGACCCCATGATCAGGTCGAACCACTATAGCTTTGGTCGAACCTCCTCTCTGGACAACTTTCAACGCCGGTTCGACTTCCTCTGCTTTTGTTCGACCTCTGGCTCTGGTCGAACCACTGCTAGACATGGTCGAACCTACCTCCTGATTTCCAAAACTGAGTGTTCTTCATTCACTACATACTTCAAACTTCAACTCAATCTCATTAGGTATAATCTAGAGCACAACTTCAGAAATTGTTCCACATAATATCATTCATGAGTATCTCCGTATAAGAAAAACACAACCAAAAACCACTGAACATTAGGCAAATTGTAAAAAATCGTCACATCAAAATCGATTAAAATTTCAACATGGCCGCAAAAACCAATTCCCCTAACAAACAATACAAAGAAAAGATTATACTCTTAATGCTTCAATGAGGTAATAACATCACACCCCCCCCAAACTTAGTAAAAACGTAAGTCGAAACTAAGTTTGAAAAGAGATGTAATTGCCTATTGGTAAGCATCTTAAATACAAAAATTTCTTACTCACACGAAAAAATAAAGCAATAAAATGGAAGGGCAAGCCCCCAACAGGCGCTCATGTTTAACGTCGTAGAGTCACGACGGTACCAAATCAGAACAAGGTATCATCAAAAATGACACACGCATCATCCGGCGACCTATAATGCTTCAATCGATGCCCATTCGCCGCGATAACGTCACCATCTTTGTCAATAAGCTCATAACTCCCCCCTCCTAAGGCTCGATGAATCATGAACGGTCCCGTCCACTTAGACTTCAACTTGCCTGCAAAGAGCTTTAAACGAGAGTTAAAAAGTAGTACCTCATCTCCTTGCCTGAACTCCTTGTACGAAATTTTAGAATCATGCCACCTCTTCATTCTTTCCTTATAAATCTCTGAATTCTTGAAAGCACGACTCCTAAACTCATCCAATTGATTCATGTGAGTTAGCCTCAACTCCTTCACATCCCTAAGGGTCAAGTTCAAGCGACGCAAAGCCCAAAACGCTTTGTGTTGGATTTCTACGGGTAAGTGGCACGGCTTCCCATAGACAATTTGATACGGTGACATATCTAATACCGTCTTGTAAGCGGTCCGGAACCCCCATAACACATCATCAAGCTTCATAGCCCAATCTTTTCGATTAGTTCCTACCACTTTCTCCAAAATTTGCTTTACTTGACGGTTGGAGACCTCCGCCTGCCCATTGGCTTGCGGATGATAGGGTGTAGTAACCCTATGCCTAACACCATAATCCCTAAGCACCTTCTCCAGAAATTTATTGACGAAGTGGGAACCTCCATCACTAACTAATGCTCTCGGAACTCCATAACGGGCAAAAATATGTTTCATTAGGAAAGATAAAACAACTTTCGAATCATTAACACGAGTAGGAATTGCTTCCACCCACTTCGAAACATAATCCACCGCAAGAAGAATGTAGAGAAACCCATTCGACGGGGGAAAAGGTCCCATAAAATCGATCCCCCATACATCAAATATCTCCACGACTATGCTAGGCTGCAATGGCATCTCATCTCTCCTACCTATATTACCCATGCGCTGGCATCTATCGCAAGACGCCACATAGCTCTCACTATCTCTAAACAAAGTAGGCCAATAAAGAGCGGATTGAAGTACCTTAGCTGCAGTCTTTTGCGCTCCGAAATGCCCCCCATTCGGTTGTGCATGGCAGAACTCCAGCACACTTTCCATTTCCATCTCGGGTACACATCTTCGGACAATAGAATCTGTACAAATCTTATAAACAAACGGATCATACCATATAAATGTCTCAACATCCCTACGAAATTTTGCAAGTTGGTATCGGTTGAGATCCCTTGGAATTTCACCAATGACAATGTAATTAACATAATCCGCGTACCATGGATCCATACCTTGCGCTGCAACCACACATGCTCGCTCGGCCCCTTCAACAGCCACAGCCATGATCTTCTCATCAGGGAACATCTCTTCAATATACTCGAAAGAATTATCACAATGCTCCCTAGTCTCCAACCTTGACAAGTGATCGGCCAACACATTTTCTGTTCCTTTCTTATCCCGAATCTCCAAGTCAAACTCCTGCAGTAGTAGAATCCATCGTATAATCCTAGGCTTTGTCTCCTTCTTCTCCATCAAATAACGAATCGCTGAGTGATCCGTATACACAATCGTCTTCATGCCAACCAAATACTGACGAAACTTATCGAATGCATACACAACAGCCAAAAACTCCTTTTCAGTTACCGTGTAATTCTTCTGTGCCGCATCGAAAGTCTTACTCGCGTAGTAAATGGCGCAGAACTTCTTCTCCCTTAGCTGCCCAAGCACCACACCCAATGCTACATCACTTGCATCACACATAAGTACAAACGGTTGCGTCCAGTCCGGTGTGATCAAGATAGGGGCAGTAATAAGCGCCTCCTTCAAAACTTGAAAAGCTGTTAAACACTCATCATTAAACACAAAAGGAATATCCTTTTCAAGTAAATGAGATAAGGGCTTAGAGTATTTTGAGAAGTCTTTAATGAATCTCCTTTAAAAACCGGCGTGTCCAAGGAAGGATCGCACTCCTCTTTCATTGGTCGGTGGTGGAAGCTTCTCAATTGCCACCACCTTAGCACGGTCTACCTGTAATCGCTTGGCGGAAACATAATGCCCAAGAACAATCCCATCTTTCACCATGAAATGGCACTTCTCCCAATTCAAGACAAGATTAGTTTCTTGACACCTTTTCAAAACAACAGCAAGGTTAGACAAACACTTATCAAAAGAAGAACCAAAAACTGAAAAATCGTCCATGAATACTTCCATGATCTTCTCTATCAAACCATCAAAAATCGCCATCATGCATCTCTGAAAAGTAGCAGGCGCATTACACAATCCAAACGGCATTTTCCTAAAAGCAAAAGTCCCGTAGGGGCAAGTAAAAGTAGTCTTTTCTTGATCCTCGGGAGCAATCATGATTTGATTATACCCCGAGTATCCATCCAAGAAACAATAGAACTCATACCCTGCAAGACGATCCAACATTTGATCCATAAATGGAAGAGGGAAGTGGTCCTTACACGTGTTCTCATTCAATTTCCTGTAATCCACACATGTACGCCATCCCGTAGGAATTCTCGTGGCTATCGCTTCTCCATCCTCAGTTTTCACTACAGTCATACCCCCCTTCTTAGCAACTACATGCAATGGACTCACATGGGGACTATCACTAATAGGAAATATAATTCCAGCATCCAACCACGTAAGAATTTGCTTCCTTATCACCTCTTGAATTGCGGGATTCACCCTACGCTGATTCTGAACACTAGCTTTGGCTTCATCCAACAACCTAATCCGATGCATACAATACGAAGGACTAATACCTTTCAAATCATCAAGTGACCACCCTATTGCAGACTGATACTTCCTCAAAATATCTAATAACTCCTCAAGTTGATCATCATTAAGAGAAGAAGATACAATTACCGGATATTGTGCATCATTACCGAGAAAAGCATACTTCAAGTGATCCGGCAATGGTTTCAACTCCTCTTTTCTTTTCTCCACTGGAGTGTTTTCATTATCCAAAGGCAAGTACTTCCTGGTCCATTTGACTTCTTCCACTTTATTTCTCTCCAATGCAAACCTGTCATCACCCAAAGCAAGTAAGTTTTCAAGAAATTCAATACATACCTCGTTAGAAAGTCCGTCAAGCTCCGTAGTAGGATAAGTAAGAGATTCCATCAAACATGTCTCAAGAGGATCCTTTGACAAGATCAAAGACATATCCTCCTTCACAATCTCCTCCACCACGTCAATACTATAACATTGGGACTCCATTGGCATTTTCATCGCTTTGTCCAAGTTGAAAAGTACTTCTTCTTTGTCCATTCTCAACTTCAGTTCTCCTTTCCGAACATCTATCATAGCTCCAGCCGTAGCAAGGAATGGCCTCCCCAAGATTAAAGGAACATTATCCTTGTCATCATCCATTTCTAATACAAGAAAATCCACAGGAAAAACTAGCTTCTCCACCTTTACTAGAACATCTTCAACTATTCCTTTTGGAAACGTCATTGATCTATCTGCCAATTGGAGAGCAACAGTTGTCGGGGTCATCTCCCCCAAACCAAGCTTCTGAAAGATGGACAACGGCATCAAATTGATGCTTGCCCCAAGATCACATAAAGCTTGCCGTGCTGGCCCCTTCCCGATCTCACAAAGAATAGTAAAGCTCCCCGGATCTTTCATCTTTGGTGGCAACTTCTTTTGAATAATTGAGCTACAATTCTCAGATAAGTTTACCGTTTCAACTCCGGTTAAGCTTCGCTTCTTCATCAATATGTCTTTAAGGAACCGAGCATAATATGGCATCTCCATGATTGCCTCTGAAAAAGGGATGTTCAAGCTTATCTTGTTCATTATCTCTGAAAACTTCTTGAACTTCTCTTCCATCCCTTTCTTCACTAGCTTGTAGGGAAACGGTGGAGGTATCTTTGTTTTGGGAATCCCCCATTCATCACGATCAACCTTTTCCGCTTTCTCCTTTTCGGCTCTTAATCGCTTAGCTCTTTCCCATTTTTTCTCAGCTATTATGTCTGTACTTTGCTCATTCCGTACCACTGGAATTGCATCAACATCAAAAGGAACAACAGGTGCATCAAACAACACATCTCGGCGAGGTTCGACTGGGGTTCGACCAGGCTGAAAGGTCGAACCAGGACTGTATTGGTCGAACCTCTCTCCTGGAAGACTGATCTCATTCTGCTCCGGAGGTTCGACTTGGGTTCGACCAACATTAGAGGTCGAACCACTGACCCTTTGGTCGAACCGCTTCACTGTATAATTTCCATCCTTCGGTTCGACCTGGGTTCGACCTGAAGAGTTGGTCGAACCTTCGTGATCGTGGTCGAACCGTTCCTGCGTCAAAACAGAGTGCTCTGGCCGATGAGGTTCGACCAGGGTTCGACCTGTAAAGTTGGTCGAACCCTCCGCGTGTTGGTCGAACCGTTCCTGCGTCAAAACAGAGTGCTCTGGCCGATGAGGTTCGACCAGGGTTCGACCTGTAAAGTTGGTCGAACCCTCCGCGTATTGGTCGAACCGCGGCTTAGAAAATTCCAACTTCGATTCCGGCCTCATCGGTCCCTCGTACTGCGTTCCTGACCTCAGTGTGATGGCATTACACGACTTTGGATTCTCTATACTCTGAGACGGAAACTTACCTTTTCCTACACTTTGAGTCAATGTGTTCACATTCTCTGCAATTGTACCCATCAACAATGTGAGATCTTTCACTTGAGTGGACAAATCTCTGTGGTGATCATCAATCTTTTTCTCAAGCTTTGCCTCAAGGCGATTCACTCTTTCATCATTCTTTACCATGTACCGGTTCACAGTATCCTCGAACCCAGGCTTTCCTTCTTCCACCTTTTCTCCCGGATCAACACCCATCGGAAGTTGCACTGCATTGTTCGTATTGCTCCATGAAAATTCAGGCCTCCTTGGTTGCTGTTGATAACTACCAGATGGACCACGATTATTCAAGTTCCCTCGATAGTTCCCTTGGTAGTTCCCTTGGTAGTTCCGGTTTCCTTGATTTGGGTACCTCGTTCCTTGGATACTTTGACCCGTGGCATAATTTGCTTCCTCCAATTCGTCTTGGATGGTTCCATTATTCATCATCACTTGCTGCAAGATTGGCACTCGTTGGGATATCTCGCTGATCTGCTTCTGTTGAGACTCAAGTAGCTTGTTGATATTAGACAAGCTCGAAACGATCTCATCTTCTCTCTTAGTCTTCACCATTGCTTGTTCAACCTGAGCTACCTTTCCAAGAACATACGTACCTCTAACTCTATCAGTGGGCCAATCCCTCGAATTCATTGATATGTCTTCAAACAATCTCTCGGCCTCAACGGATGACTTTGTAAGTAATGCTCCATTAGAAGAAGCATCAAGTAGCACTCTTGATTCACAGTCCAATCCGTTATAAAATATACTGATATATTGGGCTTTAGATAACCCATGTTGAGGACACTTCCTGAGCATGTCCTTGAATCTATCCCACGCTTCATGAAATTTCTCTCCCCCACTGATAGCAAATTGGTTAATATCTTGCTTCATCTTAAACACCTTCGAAGGTGGCATATACCTCTCCAAGAATCTTAACTTCAATTGCTCCCACGTGGTGCACTCAGCTGCATTAATAGTATCGTACCAATCCCTCGCCTTTTCAGTAAGCGAGAATTTGAACAAAAGGATCTTCCTAGCATCTTCATGTTCTCCTACGTTTTTTTGAGTACTTGCATAGCCCAAGAACTTGTTCAGATGCTGCTGCGGATCCTCGAAAGACCCTCCTGAAAAGGAGTTCCTTTCTATCATGCTAATAAGAGCGGGATGAAGATCGAACGCTGTGTTAGTTCCCCTTGCTCCTAAAAGCTCATAATTTCCAGCCCCATTATTTCTGAAAACCTCACGGATGGCTAGATTATCCAGATTCGCTGCCATGTTGACTGTTACTACTTCCAAATTAACTTCAGTTGTAGCCTCAATCGCTTGCGAAATCTGCTCGTCAACCTCAACTCCAAAATTCAGAGCTTCAGTTGAGTCTATTGCCTTTGCCTTGCTCTTCTTCTTTTTCTTCTTTCTTGATGATGCTCCAATCTCAGGATTATACGGTTCAAGATTACCTTTCTTTGATCTTGTGAGCATACACCTAAAACGAATAAGAAAGAAAACAACAAAACAAGGTAAATAGTCCTAATAAACTAGAAATAATACAAAAAAAAATAGTTTACGCCGTCCCCGGCAACGGCGCCAAGAACTTGATAGGGGTTTTCTCAACACACAAATTAATCCTCAAGTATAAGGATATCAATTGTAGTCGCGAAGATGACCAAGTTACAATATCGAACCCACGGGACGAGTAAATATCAATTTTGTGATCTTCTAGTATATTTTAGACTATGTTGGTAATTGTAAAGGTTTAATGGATAGTAACTTCTAATCGAATTAACAAAAGAAATAGCAAAAGTAGAGAGAAGTGAGTTGTGATCGGTAAGAATGATAGGTAGTTCATTGGGTCATCCAGTTTCACTAGCAATTCGTATTTTCGTATGATGGTGTCCGACTCTGCCCTGTGGTTTGTGGACGCATCACTAGACCATGCAAGTTTACTCTATAGACACAAGTAAATATGCGCTTGACACGTGTGAATAACATCGGAGCAAGAGATATGCTTCACCCCCCTTTCTAGGTACTATCATAATCAATTATCTTCTACGTCTAGAATCTAACCCGATTTGATCTCCCTTTTTAGGTACTATAAAGTTATACTCTTCGTACTATTCATCAACCCGAATTCAATTCAATTCATGAATATTCATATAAGACAGTTCTAATAATACTTCGGAATCCCTTCACTTAGAATCATAACAATAAACCCTGCTCAGTAGTGAACGCACTCAATCAATAACCATGTTATGTATTCAGACTCTACACAACGATCATTGATGCACAAAACGACTATGAGTATGGATTAAATATGCAATCTTATATAAAACAAACCACAGGTAGTGTTGTACGGAGTTTTACACACGAAACACGAATTACATCATGAAACTTTCATAACCCTAGAACTACCAAGGTGGTTCTAGTCCATGATTGATCTAGGAACAATCATGGTTAGATTAATCATTCTTACTTGAACCTTCAGTGAACCTCTGTCACAGCCCTCCGAATGGATCACCACCTCTACTCTTGTCTCTCCTACGATTGACGATCAAAAGCTCTCTTTATTCTCTGTATGAGCCTCCTTTTATACTTGTAATCACGTCTCTAGGGCTTGGAATGGGCTTTCTAAGTGATCTCACGCGTTTCGGCCTCGAAAATCCGGATAAGGTAAGTTCTCGCACACAGGTTCGACCACGTCAAGCAGGTCGAACCCCGAGCCACAGGTCGAACCCCAGGTCGAACCCCGCTACTGGAAGAATTCTGCACAGGTTCGACCTTCTGGACAGGTCGAACCACTTAGGTTTTGGTCGAACCCCAGGTCGAACCTCAGCACTGGACAACTCTTGCTCCCGATTCGACCAACGGGCAAGTCGAACCCCAACATCGTGGTCGAATCCTCCTTCTTGCAAACTGGTTCGACCATGGTTCGACCTGATGGCCAGGTCGAACCAACTGAGTCATGGTCGAACCCTTCTCTGTATTGTCCAGCAACGTTGGTTCGACCTGCTGGAGAGGTCGAACCCTCCTCCAGCCAGGTCGAACCCACCTACTTCTTGGGCGGTTCGCGTGGCTTCGACTCCGTCTCTTCGATTCTTGGCTCTTTCACTCCGTTTTTGCTAAGAAAACACTCAAATAGCTCCACTAACATATGATTCATGCTATTTCACAATATATATAGGTTTTCCACCTATTTCCACATCAAAACTCTCCAAAACTAGCACAAAACATAGCGCCAAACTTGTGAATTTACACACTCATCAGGCACCTGTCCATTTGCCAAATACTGATACTTTGGAAGGTGATCGTTAGATGAATCAGTCTATTATAGGCTCAGTCAACGTCACCAGTGTGGGACATGCATGTCATATATGTTTATATGTTTGATCATTTCAGGGATTACATCGATATTTTATTGTGAATTTTAGCACTTGGTGTGCATTGAGTAAGAACATTAATGTGCATTTTATCTAGAGTAACGGTGACGGGCTCGGACTGACTCTCGACGGAGAGATCAGTTTGAGGAGGATATTGGCTACCCACGCGTCTTTTATGTGATAACATCTTGTTTGAACTAATTGTGTATTTGTAAATGCATTCATAGGTTGTATTTTTGTTAAGTTGTATATTAAGTAAACATAATAATTGATGTGGAACGAAATATTGGATTTTATGTTATGAACCGCGAGTGGGAGTGCATGCTTCGTATAAGGGTTGGGGTGACCGGCTTATCACCTCACTGAGCTAGTGGTTTTGCTCACCCCCATCATTTCCTTCCTTTTCAGGCTGTTGATATCATTTTGGTTGGAGGTTTGCCTGTCGTTTGCTCATCATTCGATCGGGGTTTTGGGTACTTTCTCTTTTATGTTAATTGATGGATCCATTGGCGAGTTTGTTCATTTTATATTTTGTGACCCCCCTTGATGTTCTTTTTGTACTTTCGCGATGTTATATCGCTCATGTATATTTTCTTCAAACTAAGTTAAATCGTGGTATTTTGTACCTTTGTAAATCCTTGTTGATACTTTATATAATGATGTCCTCGGGTTGTACCCGTAGTTATCAGTTGTTCAATTCTACAGGTACTTGATAGCAAGCCTTACGTTTTCTATAAACTTTGTGGAGTGGAGTGCACCCATTTCGCGAAATTTATGGTTAACGTGGCGGTTGTCGTGTTCTGCCTGCGGGTTGGGGCGTGACATTAAGACATTCCGCTACAAGAGTTACATTTTCTTTTTTAGTAGATGGACCCACATAAATCAATCATTTTATCTTCATGTGACCCACACATGACAATAATACAACTACCCACTATACATTAAATTATTATATCTCTCAACCCAATACACATTAAAATATTACTCCCTCCGTCCCATATTTGTTGTCTTCGTTATTATAGATACGGAGTTTAAGAAAAGTTGACTTTTTAGGGGTATTGTGGTATTTTTAGGTAATAAATAAATTATAAAGTATGTTATGTGTGTTAGGTGAGTGTGGTAAAATTGTAATTAAGATTAACTTTTAGGGGTGTGGATTGATGTGATATTTCCTTTTTTGGAAATATGACAATTAGTTTGGGACGGATGAAAATAGAAAGTAAGACAACGAGTTTGGGACGGAGAGAGATTATTTCTTAATCTTCGTACAAATAATAAATGCAACTCTTTTCATGGGACGGAGGGAGTACATTTTTTATTTTATTATCATAGATTTACATTGATAACTTAAACAAAAATACATATTTGTTACTACTTAAACAAAAATATAGGTTTAGGTATAGGGTGAGGCTTTTGTGCTTCGAGGACTTCGTGCCTTTTTGTAATTTAAACCCCTAGCAATACATAAATTTAAATAGAATATGAAGTTGGAGGGTTGTGTTCCCATGAGGACGGAGCACACAAATTTTTGCCTTAGGTATATACGGAAGAAATCCTATATTATGGAAAAGATTTTCCTGGGAGATGTGACAATTTTCATAAAAAATAAAAACAATAATTAGAATGGAACCGTTCTAAATTTCAAATATGTGGAACCGGATGCTCCACCTCATATGATGTGGTCCCTTGTGATCGTCCCCTTTAATGGTCCCCTCCTTTATATATTTCATTTCTTAATTAAGGTATATAAGTGCCCATGTTATATATAGTTCCCTCCTAAATTAATTAAATATGTGGTCCCTCCACTTTAATAGTCCACTCTCCATTAACCAACAACTATTTATTAGATAATATTATATTTTTTATTATATTTTTATTTTTATTTTATTTAAAAGAGTAATCTAATTATTTTTGTAGAGTAATCTAATTAATCTAAAAGAGTAATCTAATTACTTCTATTAGAGTAATGTAATAATTACTTCACATTAGGATTTTATTATATCTTTTAGGTTACTCTTTTATTTTAATTGGTTTAATCTTTCTAATAATTTGGGTTACTCTTAATTTTATATATTCAGATTAGAGAAAATAAAATATTTTCCTATTTGTTTAACATCTTTTAGGTTACTCTTTTTTATTAATTGAGTTAATTTTTTAATAAATTAGGTTATTATTTAATTTGAATTTTTTTATTTGTTTAAAAAAAGTGATATTAAAGTAGAATATAGAAACAGTTAAGAAGAGTATATGAAAGAACACTTACTTGTCAACCATACATGTTTTTTACCAATTAACCCCTCATAATATGAAAAAGTAAGAAAGTAGAACAACAGGAAGGAAGAAAGAAACAGAAAAGAAGAAGAAGAAATAGAGCAGATATTCCCCAAATTAAAAGAATTTTCAGTGGCTCCTCAAAACTTGAATCTAAAGCAAGGCAATTGGAACCAAAAGGATTTCTGCACGTTATCCCCTCTCTAACCTTTCTTTCTGTAAACTCATGTGATATAGATCCCCATCTGGGTTTGGGGATTTGCAAATCGAGTGAGTGTAGATTTGCAAAAATTTAAAACTGGTTTCCTCTTCTTCAAATTATCAAATATAGGCTTCTTCTTCTTCTAATAATATCTTTAGAAAGACATTGATCAACCGGTATTATTTCGAACCCACTTCCTCCCAATTCGTTAACAGCACTGTTTCGTTGAACCATGGTGGTGGTGGTCATCGCGAAGCAATGGCACTAGTGGTTCCAATTGTGGGGCTCGATGGTAAAGGGCTATCGAAGGCGGACCTATGGCAAAATTGGTGGAGCCATTGTGAAAGAAGAAGAGCAACGTATTTTGATGATTCAATTTTGGAAAATTAGAAAGAAGTAGAGCAACGTATTTTGAGGGATTGGATATGTGTGATTTTGGAATCACATATGAAGCACGTGTAGTAAGAGAAAAAAATTAACCCATTTCATTCTGGTAGAAATTCGGTTCCACCAAATTTTCATGGAACCGGTCTCACTCTATTCACTCTCAAAAATAAATTATAGGAGCGGCTATTCACACCCCCGAAATTGTTAAATGTACCCCCAAAAATATATAAATTTAATTTACTATTTAATATTACAAAAAATACCCTTATTATTACACTAACAATACCATTGATACCACGTTTGAACTTTCATCCTCTCTCGTCATTGCAACCTAGCCATAAGTAAAATGGGTCAAAATGGTTCAACCCGCTGCCGGCTCATGAATCATTCCCCCGCTGACGTTCTGGACTACACCTTGCGCCGTCGTGGCTCCACCGCCACCTCTCCGAGAAACGTCTTCGCCATGTCCAAGTTCGAAAAATACGTCGATTTTAGAAAGATCTTGCTCAGCAAGTCGTCGGATTCCACATTTGCATTCGCCTCCAAGCTCCCTATAACTACCATCAACAACTTCTTGTAACTGAAGTAAAGCCTCTTCACCACTGCCTCGACCGCCTGCATCGCCTGAAAAAGGTGGATTTTTGTGAACTCCTCCTTCCTCTGGTACAGTCTCATGGTGGCGTTCTGTATCCTAGCCCCTAGGCCTCTGGTGGGGTTCAACTCTACTTCAAGAACCGCCGGAACCTTGTGCGTTAGATCCTTGGATGATTTGGTGATCTCGACAAGTTGGCGTGATCGAAAATAGAAGAGCTCCAATTCGGATTCTTCTTTGATCATCAGCTGATTCTTCAGGCATAGGAAATCATCAGCATCCATTAACACATGCAGATATTTGATTCGATTGATAATCATTCATACATTCTCAAGAATCCAAAAGTCGCTCGAAGCTTTCTCATAGCGTCGGCCGTCGATTTCGTCGCCAAAAATTATTAATGTTGGTTGGGTATCAATCAAAGTCCCACATCGGTTAGAAGTGGGGATGGGGATGGTGATGGGTTTATAAGTGCGGACAAGACTCTCCTTAACATGAGGCCTTTTAGGTGTGAGCTCAGAGAGAAAAATCGTGCGGGCCAGTAGGTTGCCCAAAGCGGATAATATCATGTTATTGGATTGAGTGGGCTCGGCTCCGCTGGGTGATAAACCCAACAAGTGGTATCAGAGCCAGACCCAGACTTAACCAGAGTGGCGAGGGAAATACGGCTCGGTTGTTGGCAGACCGGTGCGCATCTCAAACTGATGTCTTGCCATGGGACTTTATTTGGGGGGGAGAAATGCGGCGCGGTTGGTGGCGGACTGGCACGCTTCTCAAACTGATGTCGAGCCACGAGAGACTTTGTTTGAGGGGAAAATACGATGCAGTTGGTGGGATGTTCTCTCCTCAAACTGGTGGTCTAGCTGCGGGACTTTATTTGATGGGAAAATATTGGTTGGGTATCAACCAAAGTCCCACATCGGTTAGAAATGGGGATGGTGATGGGTTTATAAGTGCGTGCAAGACTCTCCCTAGCATGAGGCCTTTTGGGTGTGAGCCCAAAGAGCAAAACCGTGCGAGCCAGTAGGCGGCCCAAAGCGGACAATATCATGCTATTGGATTGAGTGAGTCCGGCTCTACGGGGCTAATAAACCCAACAATTAATGTGATGGGCTCAGATTACTATCATCTATACTTGTGTAAAGCTGCCTATAACCATTACAATCCTACCATTTTTGTATTTGAGCTCTGATAATATTCGATCTTCAAGAGTCAAATATTTGAAAACGTGAGGACTTGGTTTCGGATCTAAGAGTGTGATGAAAACAAACAAAGCATTATTTATGGAGTAGTATTGGAAAGAAAATTTTACTCAATTTAAAATTTTACTCAATTTACAATGGTCCAATACAAATTAAGCATAAAACCTAATAAAATTGTGAAGTTTCACATTTGGGAACAAATATGATTCAATTGGGGTTTGAGAGAGAGAGAGAGAGAGAGAGTAGAGAGAGAGTGAGGTGGATGGTCTAATGGGTTATTACTGTATTATTTGTATAACGGTTTGTTTGATAGGCCAAACAAGATAAGGGAATAAAATTGAGATTAAAATGAAGATATATAGACTTAATACGAAAGATGAAAATTGTTTGATACGATGTATTAAAATTAAGATATACTAAAAGTTTTCGAATGCTTGATAGAATCTACTCCCCAAAAATGCCTTTGAAGTTGGGGTTCAATAAAGGAAAAAATGGTTGATTTGGGGATATAATATTTTTGTCTATCAGCTGATGAGAGTGGAAATTCATGTATTTTCGGGTCCAATTTAATACATTTTTGAGTGTATAATTGCTATTATTTGCACATATATTAATACTTTGGACTATTATTGATTAAAAGGTGCTACTAAGGTATTTTGTTGTGTTTTTATAGAAAAAATGATCAAAAGTGCAAGATTGGAGCAAAGGTGCAATTCATGCAAGGATGATGAAAAACGCACGTCCAAATTTCATAATTTTTCTGTATTAATGTGGAGATCAAAACTGATGATGTGCTATATGGTTGGAAAGCCACTGAAGAGAGGGTCGTTTTGGCACAAAGAACACCCCCATCGAGTTCCAAACGAAGAAGTTATAAGCAAAACGATGACGACGCGCGTGAGATGCCGAGCAGGATTGCTGGCCACATTCCATAGCGTATTGCACACTCAATTCTTGGTGTTTATAAAAGTTCTTTATATTTTTTGAAAGCCACTGAAGAGAGGATTGCGTGAGCGAAAGAATTATTGAATTTGAAACTCGGATGAAGAAGTTATACACGAAACAATGAAAGGGTGCAAGTCCATTCGACCTTCATCTTCAGCAATTCGACCTCACAATATTTTATTCGACCTGGCCTCAGGTCGAATCAGGCGAGAAGAGTGCCCAGGAAGCCGATTCGACCACGACATCAGTGATTCGACCAAGGGCCCTGGTCGAATCCAGGTCGAATCGAGATGCCATATTTTCCAGAGAGCTTGATTCGACCACGACGGCATCGATTCGACCAAGAGCCTTGGTCGAATCGAGGTCGAACCAGGATGCCAAGATGTCCAGTAGGGGGATTCGACCATGACAGCCTTGATTCGACCTGCACCTCTGGTCGAATCAAGGTCGAATCGGTTGTTTTCAGCGAGAAAAATGTCAGTTCGACCTGCATTCGACTTGGGGGAGGATGGTTCGACCTGTTCACGTGCAAACCAGCCTGGAAACAATGATGCAAGTGGGTGTAGTGC
Source organism: Pogostemon cablin (assembly GCA_023678885.1). NCBI lineage: Eukaryota > Viridiplantae > Streptophyta > Magnoliopsida > Lamiales > Lamiaceae > Pogostemon > Pogostemon cablin. Next base: position 35,862,585 of record CM042965.1, read on the forward strand.
ACACATGGGCTAAATTGAAGAATATACACCATTCACATGGATCACATGAAGCCTACAACACACAAATGGATAGAAGACAAAGAAGGACAACACAAAAGAAGGAGACAATGGAAAATGGAGCTGCAAAGAGGATGGACAGCAAGAGTAAAGGAGAAGAGGATGCATGTGGAGCTTCAATAATTGCAAAACAAAGAGAAGTGGAAGCATGGAGTAACATGGGCAGCCATCAAGTGGAATGGAGGCATGTGATGTTGTGTCCCCTTCCACAACTATAAATAGGGGCTGAAAAAAAATCCCACAACAATTCACATCATCCCACAACAATCCCTCATTCATCAATTTACACCACAACACACACACACAACAGCAACATCAGCTGCACTCCCTTCTCTTCCCCAATGGGGGAGAGAAGGGAGGAACACCACCTTCACACTCTATCCATCATCATCATCCATCCACCGGAGAGTCGATCGGAGTTGCTACTTGGATCGGAGACGAAGATCCCAACGTAGATAGTGATTGAAGAGACGGAGTCCTTCACACGGGTTCTTTCTTTTTAGTTATTCATCTTTCGTTATTTTAGCAAAATGGTAGGATTAATTACGTCTTTATAATTTCTCCTCATCATGATGCTAAGTTTCTTTGTTGATAATGTTAGGGCATGAATACATTTGTGATTTTGTGACTTGATTAATCTAGATTTTGATTTATTATCTTGCAAATGGTTTATTTCCACATTGAAGATTTTATTTTGAAACTTCTTATTATTATGAGTTGGAGTTTTGATCCCTTTAAAATTATCATTGAAGATAATAGGCGTCTTTATTTCTGCATAATGATTGTTGTTTCATGAGGCAAGTCTTATGTGTATTGACCATTAAAGCCTAGACTTGTTTTCTGAGACATTCTTAGGTGTATTGACCATTAAAGCCTAAGCGTGTTAGACAATCAATTTGGAATACTGATTACTTGGTAAAACATCATTATTGAGTAATTGGTAAGGAGAAAGAGTTAACGATCATGTACCTAGAAATGGAAGTCTAGTGCTCTAGCCTTAATTGGAATTTAGCATGAAGTACCTATAGAGGGAGAGGTAGTTAATTTCTTATCGATCCAAGGATTTCCAGCTCATTACAAGTGTTAGATCTTACCCGATCAAGGTGATTTAACTAGGCTTAGCGATCCTCTTATAAACGTTTGCAAGTAATTAATTCGAGTCCAGATAAATCAGTCACAGCATTATCAATTCTCCATCCTTGAATTCTTCAATCGTATTCTCTTGCGTGGTTCATATCATTTCATTATTCATTTATTCTTTATTTTTGTTGATCATCCCTTCAAAAACCCCCGATTTGTCTTGCAATGAAATGATCACGTGGAATTACTTCTTGAATTTATAGCTATCCCTGTGGAGACGATATAACTACTTGGTCACTCGTGCTACAAACGATCCCTTACACTTGAGGGTAAAGCGAAAGAAAACAGCGATCATCAGCCAAGAAAAGGCGTTAGAATACCGTAGTATAGAGTTAGTCAGAGCTGGTCTAGCAATTGAAACTTAAGAATAGAAAGGTGCACTATAGAAGAAGAGATAAAAGAATTAAGATAAAATGCTAAATTATTTTTATAACCTTTGTCTTTACTTATAATTTTAAATGCAAATTTAAGTAGAAAAAATTAAAAAAATATTATCAGTTCAACATATTCTTGTTCACCATCATTGAGCTTACTGAAAATCATAAAATAAAAAATGACTCAAATTTTACTTAAATTTATTAAGACATGGAGTATTAATCATTCTATATCAATACAAAACAAATTTACTGGAAAAAAAGAAAAATTAACAAGATATCATGAAACATCATTCCAAATCAATAAAGCAAATTTACTAAAAATAAATTCATAGAGATAAAAACAAAAATCAATTGCATAACGAAATTGGGGAATATCCCAAGTAAATTCATTCAAAGCCTTAATAGATGAAGAACCCTAATTTATCAATGAAGTTAAATTGTTTTCGATTAAAATCAATTAACAGAAGAAAAAGAAGAAAAGAAAAATAAATTAATCACAAATCAAAACCTAGACGAACACAACATCTCAGGGGCTACTAACGGCAAAAGCTTTGGCCTATGGTAATGGGACGATGGGTAACAGCGATGAGTGACCTGCATGGGAAAACTACTCAAAGTGGCTTGTGCGACTGAGGAATGATGGGCCTGTTGGCATTCGATCGTTTGGTTAACGTGATCCGTTAGGGTTATATACGTTTCTAACAGTCAGCGAAAGTAAGAAAACAATAAACGTATTATCTTTCACTAGGGTATGTTGAAGATAATGAATTCTCGCCACCAGCCTGCGCAGCCTCACTATTTTAGGCATAACTCTCTCATCCGATGTCAGATTTGAGTGATCTACATGCCAAAATGATCCTCTCTTCCATGGCTTTCCGTTAGTATATCACATGTCCAGTTTAAAATTCTACACAATTTTATAAAAAATTAGTGAAGTTGACGTCCAGAAACAGCAAACGACCTCTTGATCTTTTGCTGTATTCCCAAGTCCAATCTCGACGTCGTGTGGGCGACGATCTTCAAGATCTTCTTATTCTGCTATTTCCTAGTCCCCTTCACAGTGTTAGGCGTGAATTATTTATTGATTAGGATTTCCGGATAGTTGAGATGACTTATACATGGGCTACAGCAGGGACCAGGAGGAGAAATTAGAGTTGGGTCTCCATTGGGCTTAAGTATACAAGCTTAGCCCAAAACTTATACTTAAGTCCAATAATAATAATATATACCACTAAAATATTATTACTGCACTACCGTTCTAATCCCCATAATTACGTTATGGGCTCCTTCTTATTATGAGACCGTTAGTCTCCCCATGTTTAAGATATACAATGCCAATTAATTAATTAAGTTACTAACAACTCCATTAGTTAATATCTCATCCGAGAGTAGTACCACTCAACCTCATTATCATGCCAGAATAAATCCACCTGCAGGGTTTACATGATAATCCTTATGAGCTTCTCAAGGGGACATCATCAACCTATAACGGATACGGATTCCTTCTACAATCAACAGCACACCATAGAGACAATACTATTTTCCAACTCACCGAGTTTGTTGATTTAATACATGTAAATCTCACCCATTGATGAATCAAAGAAATACACACTGCCTTACGTGTCGAGGTTATTATATAGGGATTAGGAGCACGAACATCCATAATAACAGTGATCAAGTTCTTCTATATAGATAGTACAAGTCGAACGATCTCAAGTGGTCCTGCTCAATACACACAAAGTGCACTAATGTGATTCTATAGTCAAGACAAGCTAATACCAAAGCACACTACAACTATTCCGATAGAGAGTCCCCATCTATCTCGGTTGTGAGCATCTGTTTATACTTTATAAGGAAATCGATAATATGATCTTCCGCGTGTTGTCGCACAACAAATTATCTACAGTATAAAGTAAGTGGACTATTGCATCGAACATATAAATAAATTATAAGACGCAATCATTTGATTATATGATTCTCATTTCAAATAAATTGTTATAACATTGTTCATACAAAAAGCTAGACTTTTAGTATACAATCCAACAGGGCCATGGCAGCTTGGGCGATTTCCACTGCAGATTCGGAAGGAGCACCTTTGATTCTTTTGGAAAAGAAGATTGGAGAGTGGATAGGTGAGGAAGATAAAGTGTACACATTCTGCAGATTTGGAAGGATCTTTGAGAAATTTCAATAAGTGAGAAAGATAAAGCATACAGATCTGATGGCAATTGAAGAAGATAAGGTGTTTTTGGTAATTGGCCTCTCCTCTAGATTCACTATTGAAGACGTAATTTTAATAGGGCAAAGGGTCGGATAGACCCTCCATCTTATATCACGGGATCAAGTAGGCCCTTGACCTTTTATTTTCTACATTTCACCCTCTTTGTTTTTAAGTTGGATCAAGAAAGTCCTCCATCTCTTTTAAATAAAACAATGAAACGTAAAAATGATGGAACGACGTTTGGAAAGAGAAATCCAATTTCTTTCTCTTTCCTTCTTCTTCAAAATTTTCCTTTCGAGTTCTTAGTGTGTAGATGCTAGTTATCATGGAGAATTAAATAAAAATAAAGACTTGAATGACCTGGAATTATAAGACATGTTCAAAACCCTAACATCGTCGGATCAGAGAATTCCAGAAATCATACAGTGCCCAACCCCGGCCGATGATGCAGAAAAAGAAAAGAAAAGAAAAGCATTGCCGCCGCTGGGAGCCAGCTAGAGCCTCCAATTAGACGTGTCGATGGCGGGGGTTGACTCCATCTTCCGACCAGTTTGTGACGATCATGATGAATAGCAAAACCAGAAAATGAAGCACTTTCCATTGTAATTTGAGGAAACGCCTCTCTTCAGTCTGTTCCATGAACATATGTGTTCTGAATCCTCCATAGGAGGTCGCTGCTAGGCTTCACCATGTGTCTGTTGTCCAAGAAGTGTTAACAGGCTCTCTCCACCTCTTGTTGGAGCTCCAGAGTGCCGTAATTCGGGTCGAATTCCCATGTTTTTCTGCCCACGAAGTTGTTGGTGCTGGACTCCACTCCAACAATCTTCAGTCTCCACAAAGATTACGGAGAGAACGAGTGAAAAGAACACGTCGGCTGGAAAGGGTGTTGTATTTGTAAATTGGTCATCTTGAAGAAGGCTTACTCCGGAAGTTGGCCGGACAATCCCATTCCGGGGATGTGGAGCTCCACGACGGAGGAATTGTCGGGCCAGGCGCAGGCAGTAGGGCTGGAGAGGTTGCAGAGGAGGACACGACCGCCCACGGATGAACGGAGTTCGATCGAAGAATTGAGGGGTATGGCTGCTAGCAGCAGCCTTACCCTCAATCTTCAGTCTCCATAATGATATTCACTTCCAATGCTTGAACAAACGATCGGAAAGATTAATTGTTCATACGTGGTATAAGATTAATTTAACGTAAAAATGAGGCGTTCCATTGTTATTTTTTTTTGGTTCTTCTAGAACTGATATTACAGTTGCAAATATCATTATATCAGCATGAATATAGAGGGTAAGTCCAAGCTCAAGAGAGAATCAAAGCTTCTTTAGTTAACCAGCAACTACCCATTAAGAACTCTGAAAGAAAAAATTGAAGAAGAGGGAAAGAGAGAGATATTGGGTTTTACTTGTCTAACGGTGTTCTATCATCTTTTTAACATATGGGTTTCGTTGTTTCAATCAAAAGAGATGGACTTTCTTGATCCAACTTAAAAATAATGAGGGCATAAATGAAGAAAATAAAAGAACAAGGACCTACTTATCCCGTGATATAACTATTCGACCCTTTGTCCATTTTAATATTACCACTCCTGCCCTGCAAATAATGTGAACAACAGTAAATATTAATGGCCTCCACTTTTTTACCGGCCCCTCAGTAATACTGCTATCAAACATGGTAAGAGGGCATATTGTTGATGTGAAAAGTCCATATTAAGGCATACCAAACGAGACCCAAGGGTATAATTGCCATCATAATAAAGAAATTCTAAATTTAAATATTATTGGGTGCATTTAAAAAGTGTGGGGTGTGAATAGCCCCTCCTAAATTATATTATGCTCGTAATTAGCCAGGATATGTGTTTTTAATTTTCTTATTCGTTATATTATTTTTTATATTTTTATCATGTAATTAATAATTATACATTGTGTTAGTATTTTTATTTTAGTTCTCAGAAAAATATTTTTATTTTATTATAAAAAAAGAATGCCAACACAATAAATAGGATGAATGGAAAGCATATCTTTTAATAAGAATATATAATATATTTTCTTTTGGATTTGTTTTTATTAATTATATATATACACTATAACAAAAAAAGTATTAAGACAACATATATGATGTGTAGTCTATTAGCTTATTTTAGCAAAAATGCTATGTAGTCAAAGCTCCTCTTTTCTTAGAGTATATTTATAACTACACATATTCGCACAAAGACTACACATTATATGTGTAGTCTTTGTGCGCCTTTTTTTTTTAAAGGTGCACAAAGACTACACATATAATGCGTAGTCTTTGTGTGTATATGTGTAGTCTTTGTGCGCCTTTTTTTTTTTTAAAAGATGCACAAAGATGTGTAGTCTTTGTGCGTATATGTATACGCTTTTTTTATGAACTCTTTGTTAAATGACAACAAATTATGTGTGTTGTCTTTGTGCCATTATATTAATAATTTTTTAAATAACAAATGATTATATATGTTGTCTTATTTAGTCAAATTTATTAAATTTTTTATTTATTAATATATTTATTAACATGTGGAATCGATAAAATTAAAAAAAGAATTAAAAGCATTCTATATGGTCCACAATACACAACATTAAATAATAATATCAAATCTAAATGTTGGTAAAAACCAAATTCATCACATTAAGGAGTAAGGACAAAGCAAATCGTATTTTCAAGCTTGCACAAAATGCTCAATTTCTCCACCATAAGAGTTTGCGCGTGTTTATCTACCTTGGAATAACCAAAGTCGCATATCTTGAGCCGAGGGGCGGGGCTACCATCTAGCAAGGTGTTCTCAAGCTTAAGATCTCTGTGGCAAATTTGCTGCATATATGAAAACATAAACATTTAAAAAGTGAGCTAAATTATGAATGGATCATGGAAATTAAGACCAATAGATTACTTTTGTGTTTAATTACCATGGAATGGCAGTAACTCACACCAGATATGAGCTGTTGAAAGAAAAACCTCGCCTGAAAAACGAGACACTCGGCTGTAAAACTACGAATAGACATCTTAAGATCTAAGCATTTCCAAGACAGAGATATGTTATGTATATTATACCTCGTCTTCGCTGAATCTGCCAGCATTCCATATTCGTTCGAAGAGCTCTCCGCCCGGGGCGTATTCCATTATGATGGCTAAGTGAGTAGGGGTGAGCACTACCTGCACACCACATATAGTATGTAGTATATCACTTTTCACATAACATAAACCAGCTTCAAAATTCATCAGTGATCACAAATTTAAAAAAATACTTCTACTCATTGTTCTGTTTTAGCACATCCATCTTGTTTCCTCTTTTTATCAACAACAGAACAAGATGATTCAGCCTCCTCTATAACTGTCTATGGTGCAAATTGTTGTACTTCTTAGACGGGGAGCCTTACATCTCACATGAAGTTCTCACTAAAGCAAGTAAACAATTATCAACAAATTTCACGTGCATGTAGAGGCCACTGAATTAAGAAGAAAGAATTGTGTGTGTATATACGTACTTTTTTTTCTAGTGACCAAAGAAGTTTTACAGAAAAGATATAACACAATGGAATGAGAAATCACTCAAGTACTATAAGGAACAACTTCAATCTCTAATCAAGTTAGATACCACAAAAAAAAAGTTTAAAATACATATGACACCCACCACGCAATTCTACAATCAAGTATATCCTACTCCAAGGTAAAGTGAGCCTTTGAATTCAAATGCTTGTATTAAGGATTTCATTGAGAGATAGCAATGAAGAAACTTAAAATGGCAAAGTGAAACAACACCAAGAATCTCAGTGAGTTAAAAACAAGTAAAAAAAACTAGCAGCAACCACTAGTTAAACATGTAATAAGAGCATAACTGAGTTCTAGCCTTTTCCAAGTAAAATGCAGCCAAGTACCAACAATGAAGATATATCATACTTACGAGACATGGTTGAAGGAAGTCATTATTGATACTCTATAAAGGTAGCTTGAGATATATTTACAATTACAGTAGCTCGCTTTCAAAGGATATAAAGTGGAGATTGTGTGGTCATGACTCATCATTGAGACTAGAAATAGAATGATGGATTACTTCCTAAGAGTCTTCCACTGACTGCTCTGCAAATAAAAGGGATTTATGAAATCAGGAAGTTGAGGTTTATTCTAGAGAGCATTCGATTCAATTCGTAGCTGAAGAAAGAAATTGAAAACTATAATTCAACAAAATTAGAACATCTGATCGAAGCTAATCTTAAGAATCAACAATGAAAAAACAAAATCAGATGCAAATATGTAGCTAAATGGATAAAACTCTATCCACCCTATTCATCTGCCCATTCAATGCTAATACTACACTAATAAGCTCAAATATCTGAATCCCGAAAAGGATAAAAGAGAAATTAAATTCAATTTAATCTCATTAATTAAATAAGAAACTACTATACAAAAAAAAAAAGTAAATAACATACATTTTCTCTTTCGAGCAGCAGGGTAAGCACAGGCGGAGCAGTGGCTCTTCTGGATGTGGAAACTGTGGTGGCCACACCTCACACACAGTGTGTGTATCTTGTTCCTCCTCTTACCAAAACCCCCTGTTCCCTTCCCCTACAAAGTTTCACCAAAGATGCATTGGATCAGACCTATACATATAAATATATTTAGTATCAAGGAATTGCGTCGAGCTTACCATCTCAGTTCAGGTCGACGGCGGGATGAGAAACATTTCGAAAACAAAGGAACCAGCAATTCCCTGACCCAGCTAATATTAGGATTGAGCAATCGATCCCTCATAAAGCCCCTTCCATCAGCGCACTTCGGAGCAGAGAGCCGCATCAAATCAGCCGGCGCAGAGGGAGACTTCAAAGTGAAAAAACCTAGACGATATTAGGCGTGTTGGTCACAGGATAAAATTGGGGAAAAGCCCTAAATAGGGCATTGTTGAGCGTGATTGACACAAGACCAAAGTGACGATGAGAACGAGACGATGGCAGAGAAGCGCATCGACGAGAAGAGACGTGCCGGTGATGAGTAAGCAGGAACGCATCTGTAATTAAGGTGAGAAGATCGCAGCAGCAGCAGACCATTGCAGGAGCTCAGTATTTTGTGGTGAGGAAGGGTGAAAGGCACAAATTTAGGATCATCCGAGAATGGACGGAAATAATAGAAGAAGCGGGGCGGTGTGGAGACGGCAGAATTCATCGTCGGAAATCAATCGTAGCCACTGCCTGAATACGGATTGAAATCTGATTATTGATTTTACAGGAAGCCCAAAATGTCGTCGTTCCAACTCGCTAAATTAATTGGATTTTTTGTTTTTCTTTCTATAAACAATTAATACCAATATTTGAGACGAGAGATGATATTTTTGAGGATATAATATCTAAATTATCTATTAATATGAGAATTTTGAGGATTTAATAGCTAAAATAGGAATATATTCCTAATCTAAAATAAAAATATATATAAGAATTATCTATTATGTATTTTTGTTAGAGTGATTAAGTTCTGAATAGCCGGATACTATACTCCATATACTAATCTATATAATAGTCATATTGGAATCTAGATTAATTATTAAATAATTTTAATTTTAAAAATTTTGTAATTATATTTTTCTTATCACCTATAACATAAGTTTTTTTTTTTAAACAATATATTTGAAATTTGAATCTTTAATTTTATAATTGTTTTTTTATATTTATTTCATATTTATTTAAAATTAAAAAATTTATTATTATGTTTAACTAGTTTTTTTTAAAATATCACAAATTTATCAGTAATAACATACTCAAATTATATATATTTCCTCAAAATAAATTAATTAGAAAATATATTATATTATACAAAATATATAATATTGTCACATAGTATACTATGTAGTTTATAAGAAAAAAATTATTACAATAATTTAGGACAACATATATTTTTATATATGTTGTCTTTGTGCGTAAAAATAATTTACGAAATCATATGTTGTCTTATAATAAATTACCTAGAAAAATAACATATATGACACCACATTAAGAAACCACCCGTCAATATGTGTTGTCTTTTTGCGTGCAAAAAAATTTAAGACAACATATATATTTAAGACTACATATATAAAGCATACGACTACACATATTTTGAATATATGTAGTGTAATCACTGGTGTCTTAATGCTTTTTTTTTGTTGTAGTGATACCTTGATTTACATTGATTTGTTAATACTGTAAACAAAAATATAGGTTTAAGTAATATAGGGAAGGAATCATGTTATGGAAAAAAAATCCTAGTACTTTAATATAAGAGGAATCATATTTTCCATTGTTGGTTGTGTGAAGTGCGTTAAAAGATTTTGATGTTGACGTGGTTATATGATGTTATGATATTTGTTTTGATAATAATAAGGCAAAAAGATCTGCTTACCGGAGATATGCGTGACTTCGTAGGAACACAATACTCGCTTTTCGTATTCTATTTAAATCTATGTATTACTAGAAATTTAAATAGTCTTTTCGTATTTTATTTAAATCTATATTTTGCTAGAAATTTAAATAGTAAAGAAGAACACAATACTCGCTTTTCGTATTCTATTTAAATCTATGTATTATTAGAAATTTAAATAGTAAAGAGGCACTGAAATTATAAAGGGATACTATAACAAGGAGAACAATAATCTCACTCGTAATAATAATATTTGAGGGGTTTTAGTGCCTCCTCAATATCTTAATTAACTCCACTTTCCAACAACTTCTTCTAAGAGATTAAGTAAAGTGCTTGTCTAGTACTCTTCAGCCAAGAGACATCTTTCTCGATGCTCGGTAATATAAATACTACATATGACTAAAAAAAACTTTTTTAGAAACAAACAGAATTAAATATCTATATAAATTACCAATGTTATTGAAAGCTCTTTGCTAAAAATTTATCAATGAATCTTGTTGTTGATTCGTTGATAATTTAATTTAATAATAAAATTAAACTTTTATTAACGGAATATAAAAAATATCATTTTAATTTTTTTTATTGTATAGTGTTCTAAATTCATCTCACATTTAATTCTGAGATATGATTAGGTGGGTATCATCTAAAAGATGCGATTGTTGAGGGGGGAGTGGAATTCGACAAAGCATATGGTATGAATTCATTCTAATATCACTTGAGATGGATTCAAGGGATTGGAGCTTCACTTAAGATGATAACATCCAAAAACCCATCCATTAAGGCCAGCCATAAATTTTCATCCAAATGTTGGTGGTCGCAACGGCTGCACACAGGAATCTACATGTATTTTACGTTCAGTATTTTATTAAAAGAACTAATAGAAAATTTATTAATAAAGTATATTTTTTTTAAACCCGAATGCACAAGATAACTAGCCTTAAATGATTGACACATATGAAAGAAAAGAAATTCAACTATTGTACATTGCTCCCTAAGATTTAAGCTTGCGTGTTGATGAGCGTTTTCTCAACACACAATTAATTTTCAAGTATGAAGGATGTTATTGTAGCCTAGATAAGACATCAAGTTAAATATCGAACCAAAGGACAGTTTATTATTAATTTAATTATTAACTAAATTAATTAAGACAAGTTGATAATTAAGTTTGAGGTTTGAATTATTAATCTACTAACTGAAAAACAAGATGAATTATGTGGTTCGATTCATAAAGAATCTACATCCACGGGAAGAGAGAAAAGCTTTAGGCAATGTTCGTTTTCGGTTTTCAAATCCAGGTTTTGGTTTTCAAAATCCACATCCAAATTTTCAAAATCTCCCCTATATATACCTACTACATTTTCTTTTCATAATTAATACACTTTCTCTCTTTATCTCTCCTCACTCATTTAACTTTTTAAATAAATTAATACACTAATTTGATATAAAGTTAAATCCTACCATACTCAAAACCCAAAACAAACATAGAACACACTATTCATGATTTTCAAATCCCACATAATCCCAAACCAAACATCACCTTTATGACGAAGGTATTACAATGGAGAATTGAGAGCTCTCTGTAAGTGACAACACATGTATATCTAATCTATATGAAAAGTAGAGTGATGGTTGGCTTTTTGTAGATCAATTTGGACGGTTCCCTTGCTAGAGTTTGCTGTCAATTTCAACTGCCACAAGTAGCATCCTTTTGCCCATTGGTTCATAGGAAGTAACTTGCTAATAACCATCCAAAGTGATCTCCACCGTTCATCACATAGAGCTCCAAATAAGGCTGCATCCCATAGCTCCATTCAACAGTCCTTTCTGTTGCAACTGCAAATCCAGCTCCAAATAAGGTGGGTATCATCACATAGAGCTCCAAATAAGGCTGCATCAGATAGTTTTTGTAATCCTTTGAGCTCATTAGTCTCCACCTTAGGTACAGTAGTCACCTCAGTTAGCTCCCTTTCTAATCCATGAACTCCACCTTGAACCTGATTAGCTAGTTCATGTTCAATAGAATTTCCACATACCTTATGCTTCGAGACGTTACCACAATTGAGTGAGCTTTCCTTCACTGTCTTACCATTAAGAAAATACAAGCCATCCTTCCTTAAATCTTGAAGTGCTACTTTTCCATTCTTCGAAACGGTAAGAACTCCAACTTGAGACTTAAAATCTTGCAAGTTTGATCGTTCCCAAGACGAACCGATCCTTCATCTTCCTCGAACTCACAGAACCAATCCCTCCTTGATGTCACATGATAAGTACTTCCTGAATCTAGAATCCATTCACTTACGTTTATAGACGACGTAACCGACAACACCTCAGTATAGATATACCCAGATGCATCACTATTCTCAACAAGTTCTTTCCTATCTGTGACTTGATTAGCTTGATTATTATGACCATTTCTTGCATTTTCAGACCTCTTGGCCTTCATAGCCTTTAACTTTGAACAATTTCTTTTGAAATGACCAGGCTCATGACAGTAGTAACATTTTCTAACCTCAGATTCTTCCTGTGAATCACTATCTTCATCATCTTGCTTCTTTGAACTAGAACTCGTATTCTTTTGATCAATAGCTCTCCCTTTATTGCTTTTCTTGTTCTGATTTTGGCCTCCCTTTGCAAACAACCCTTCTCCACCTCAGCTTGAAATGTTGTCAGCCCCTATTTCTAAATCCTTGGACCTAAGAGCAGATAGAACATCTTCTAATTGAATGGTGCCCTTCCCCCATAGAGTAGTGAATCCTTGAAGTGCCTATGAGATCTTGGCAAGGCTCACAACAACATAACTGCCTTATCTTCACTGGCCAGTTTAAAATCCACATTCTCAAGCTCATCTGTAATCTTGCAAAACTTATCGGCTTGATCCTTCAAGGACCTTTCGTTAGTCATCTTGAAGGCATGAAGTCTTTGCCTCAAATGTAGCCTATTTGCAGTTGATTTTGCCATGAACAAGAATTCCAGTTTGTTCCATACTCCAATGAAAGTTGTTTCCTTTGACACTTCTCTAAGCACTTTATCACTTAGACACAAGATTATTGTAGAATAGGCTTTTTGGAGTACTTGACCATCAACTGGACCAATCACTCCACCCATTGCAGCTTGAGGATCTTTGAGTATTTCAATCTTCAATGGTGGAGGTGGTTCCAAAGCATCCATCAAACCTTGCTGCATGAGGACTGCCTTCATCTTCAATATCCAGATGTTGAAGTCTGACTTCTTTGTGAGCTTTTCAACATTACACCTTGTGGTGTTCATCTTGATCTTCCCGTTTCTTGAATTCCAACGAGACGATGCTAATAAATACTAGAAGAATTACAAAAGTGGATCAAGTAGGAGAATATATAGCTTTAGGATAATCCAGTTTTACTCATTAATTTTTCTTTCGTGTATCAATATCCGACTCTGCTTTGTGAATATGGACGCATCACTAAGCCATGCATATTTACTCTATAGACATAAACAAACATGCGTATAACACATGTGAATAATCTTGGAGCAAGAGATATAACTTCACCCCCCTTTGTGGGTACTATCAGTATCAATTATTTCCCTAGCCAATTGGTATTCTAACCCGATATGATCTCCCTTTATAGGTACTATAAAATTATCCTCTTCAATTAACAAGTATTTATATAAGATATTTTTAATAAAGTTTCGGAGTCCCCTCACTTAGAATCATAACATGGAATCCTGCGCAGCACTGAACGCACTCAATCAATAGCCAATATATGTATTCAGACTCTACAAAGCAGTTAATGATGCACAAAACAACTCAGAGTATGAATTAATAAAGTATAGTCTTATATAAAATAAATCCACAAGTAGTGTTGTACGGAGTATACACACGAAAGTTCAATTAATTCATAAAAACTTTCAAAACCTTAGATCTACCAAAACGTTTCTAGCCAATGATGTTGCGAAGAACAATCATGGGGGTTGGACAGATCTTACCCATATATCTGAAAAATATAAGATAAATTAAGAAACGAATAAAACCCTAGATGCGGGAGTCGTCGCATTCTTCTCCATTTTGAATTCTCCTCTTGATTCAAAAAATGAATCTTCAAAGTGATGGATGGATGGAGGAAAGGATGTGGATAATGGTTGGGGGGTGATCCCCCCTTATGGGGTGTAGGATTATTGTGGCCTCTCTCTAATCCAATCTAATCTCTATTCTCATCAATAGTGATGTGATCTACGTCCTCTTTTATACTTGTGAGCTCTCCTTATGGACCTTGGATGAGGTTTTTCTTGGAAAACACGAAAATTCACGAACAGGGGGTAAAAATCCCATCAAAATCAGATCTGCGTGTCTCCGTTCGACCAGAGTTGTTCTAGTCGAATGGGAGGCCTTGGTCGAATGGCTGGTCGAGCTGCATGCACAGTCCCACCATTTCACACATAACTTTCATATCCAAGCTTTGATTTGTGTGATTCTTGTGCTCACGCAATCTTCTATTCCTTGGTTTTATATCCATATAAAGAACTCACAGAGACTCCAACATTTGAATGTATAAAAAGTCATGCAAAATGGAACAGTCGTGCTGAACAGGAACAACTTGCGCGACATCACCATTTGGATCATAACTTTCTCGTTTGAAATCCAATTGAGGTGTTATGCCAAACCGGCCCTCTCTTCTGTGGCTTTTGAACATTATGTCACAATTCCAATTCAGAACTCTACACAAATACAGAAAAATTACACAAGTTGGACGTGCGTTTTTCAGCATCCTTGCATAAATTGCACATTTTCTCCAACTTTGCACTTTTGATCATTTTTTCACCTAAAACACAATAAAACACCTTAAATGCACCTTTTTCTCAAATATATTAAATATAAGACACTTGAGCTAATATATAAAAACAACATTCATCAAAAAGGTGTTAAATTGGACACTCAAATACGCTTATTTTCACTCTCATCAATCCTTCAAACTTACCCATTGCTCGTCCCGAGGCAACAAAATAAAAATAAAGAGAAAGAGAGTAAGTAAATTAGTGAGGAAACAAGGACTATGACTCATACCATGTTCAAAATACAATTGTTCTCAACTTAGGTCATGTAACTCTCATTACATGTAATAATCAATTCATAGCATACAAGTTAAGATAATCACCACCAATTCAAATGCACCATTGACATGTTCTCATAGGAAGTATATATCACTCGCACTCAATTGTAAAAGATGCAAACATATGGGTTAAGGTGTTTACGCTCAAATTCAATTCAAGCGCATGTGTAACCATAAGCTTGCATATTGTCTCAACTATCCTTTCCTTTTACTTGTAGCTAACAAATCATCGATTAAAAAGGTCTTTTATTTGGTTGTAATGTAGGTTCTTTGGAAAAGGTAGGAAATTTATAGATAAGTGACTTATAACTCGGATCAATCAAGATGCAGTCTCTCTCAATCTTTTATTCTTCCTCATCACTTCAATCAAGCACCACATACTCTTCAAACTCTCCTATCTTTCTCTTTCAAGCACAACATATTCTTCCTTTTCAACTTTTTCTAACTTTTCAACTCCATCATTCTGCTTTTCTTCACTTTTTTTCTTTTTTTTTCTTCAAGGTACCAGTTTCGGGCACTACCTCTCACATCCTCCATAAGGTACTAGATTTAAGCACTACCTTTGGGTGTTTGTTTACATGGAGTACTAGATTTGAACACTACTCCACGAAATTTTCTTTTCATCCTTAAGACTCTTTTTTCATCATCCTTATCATCCCTCAAATCACCACTCTCTTCAATTAAACTTTATTGACTATCAAAAGAATGAATTTAAAAAGGCTCAAATAGGCTGATAAGGGATTTAATGAATTCATGTAAAGTATATGGGAAAACATGGGCTATTCAAATATGACATAATATCATTTCCATAATCCGTTAGACTAATCTTGAATATTCAAGGAGACTCAAGGCAAGTTCTAGAATACACGTAGAAGAACGATACTCACCAGAAAAAAAATATCATGTGATTATGTAACATGATCAACGACGTTCGAAATCTCACATGGGTTTTTAACAAACAACAGAGCACTTCTCATGGTAAGCAATATCTCACAAATACAAATAGAACTTCATACCACAATATAACTAAAGTACACTTCATTCATCAAAATTTCAAAAGCATAAGAATTCAGGCATAGTTCAAAAATTTAAGCTCACATGTCCACTAAACCAAGATTTCAATCCTTCCACTCCTACTAATTTAAAACACACATAAAAATTAGAATAATGAAACGAGGGCACCTGATTTATCCTTCAAAGTATGCACGAGACCCTTGAGTTGTTCAACTCGGTCAGGTCAAAACCTCAGTGCAAAACTCGTCTTTCCACTCTCTTACCTTTTCTATCATCAAAACTCAAGCACACCTCATCATCACAGATTCATCAATAATAAAATAGGAGAACTATTAAAAAAACTCAATTGACTATCTAATTGACTCCACACACTAGACACACCAACACAACACACTAAACATTAGGTAAGTTGAAAAAAATCGACATATCAACACCGGTTAAAATATTAATATGCCGCAAAAAATAACCTCCTAACAAAAAAAAATAAATGAAAGAAAAAATTATACCTCGGTGCTCATAAGACGAGGTAAGTACATCATATCCACCCAAACTTAGTAAAAGCGTAAGTCGAAACTAAGTTTGAAAAGAGATGTAACTGCCGAAATATGAGCACTTCAAATATAATAAGTCCTCACTCACACGAAAGAAATAATAAAGCAATAAAATGAAAGGGTAAGCCCCCAACAGATGCTCATATTTAACGTCGGAGAGTCAAGGTGGATTTACCCTTTTGAACTACTGGATCAGAGGACGATCTTTTTGCATCCTCACCTTCAAGTACTTTCTTTCCCTCTTCTTGTCTACACTCAACGCCTCACCTTTCTTGGTAATAAGTACATGATCATTGGAATTTCCTTCATCCCATAGCTGTCTAGACACCTCCTTGTCAATCTTTAACTCAAAATCAGAATCATCTGTCCTTTTAAAATCAAGATTAAACAAGTTAGAAATCACATCTATGCTCTTGCACAATTGAGTCTCCATGGGCATCTTCATTGCTTTATCATGAGAGAAAATCATATCTTCATTATCCATCTGCAGTCTAAGCTTCTTGTCTCTCAAATCTTTACCCTTTCCCACTTTTTCTCAACTATATGCTCAGTATTTTGCTCTTGTGATGGTACTGGAGTGTTCTGAACAATAAGTGTAGCATTCGGTATCGAAATGGGAGGTAATTGAAGTTGTTCGACCATTGTTCGACCATAATGGTCTGGTTGAATAGATTGTGTTTGTTCGAACAGTGACTCTTTATGCGGGTTCAAATTCTTCAGTTGTTGTTCGACCAACGTTCGACCAGCATATCCAGGTCGAATGGGAATAGTCTGTTCGAACAGAGTCTATGTAAACTGAGCGCAATTTGTTTTCTCTGTAGATGCCTATTCGACTGTTGTTCGACCAAAATGATCTGGTGGAATGGTGGTGCTTTGGTCGAATGACGGGGTATAAACAGAGCATCGAGATTCAGTTTTTTCGAAAGCTATTCGACCTCAGTTCGACCATTAGGTCTGGTCGAACAAGGTGGTGTTGGTCGAACAAGGTGGTGTTGGTCGAACAGTGCTCTTTCTTTCTTTGTTTCCCCTCACCAGCTTCATCGGACCTTCGTACTGCGTCTCGGACCTCAACGTGATGGCATTATCCTCCAATGTTTGTGTCAATTGATTCACATTCACGGCCATCTGCCCCATTGTAAAGGTAAGGTCCTTTAACTGCTTAGATAAATTTGCACGATCAACATTCATTCTTGCTTCAATGCGGTCAACCCTTGCATCATTCTCAGCCATGTATCGATTGAATGTATCTTCAACACTCTTCACTTCTTACTGTTGCATACTATGCCACCTTTGTGTCAACTCTGTAATCTGCTTCTGCTGGAACTCTAGTAGCTTGTTGATGTTAGCTAGATTAGAGATGATCTCATCATCCCTATTTGGCTTCACCACTTGATGTTCAACTTGAGCAACTTTACCTAGCACATAAGATCCTCTTACCCTTTCCATATGTCAGTCACATGAATTCATAGAGATGTCTTTAAATAACTTTTTTACTTCAAATGCTGTCTTTGATAACAGTGCTCCTCCTAATGATGAATCAATAAGAACATGCGACTCACAATTCAATCCATAGTAGAAGATACTTATGTATTGAGCCTTAGACATTCCATGCTGTGGGCAACTCTTGAGCATATCTTTGAACCTATCCCAAGCCTCATGAAATTTCTCACCCTGATTCATAACAAATTGGGTGATGTCTTGCCTAATTCTTAATATCTTTGAGGGTGCATGTATCTCTCCAAGAACTTTTGCTGCAGTTGGCCCCATGTAGTGAAATCGGCTGCATCAAGAGTCTCATACCAAGATTCTGCACTATCAATCAATGAAAACTTGAATAAGGCAATCCGCCTAGCATGATCATTAGCTCCAGCATCCTTTTGAGTGTTTGCATAACCAATGAATATTCTCAGATGCTGATATGGATCTTCAAAGCAACATTCAGAAAAGGGATTCTTCTCTATCATGTTAATAAGAGCGGGATGTATCTCAAAATCATCATCTTCCCCCTTGCTCCTATCAACCCCATATTGCCAATCCCATAGTTCATGAATATTTCATGTGTGTCACTATTATCCGGATTCTACCTTACTCCGGCCATGTTTAGCTCAATATGTTATTTGTTCATTTCCTTCCTTTCCTTTTCCTAGTGCACAAGTACATCAGAAAAATTTAAGGTTAGATAGAATTAAATAATTACAAATAAAGGTCTTAATCAAACTAGAAAAAATAAACTAATAATAACAGTCATCCAAGGCAACAGCGCCAAAAACTTGATGAGCGTTTTCTCAATACACAATTAATCCCCAAGTATGAAGGATATTATTGTAGCTTAGATAAATGATCAAGTTAAATATCAAACCTTAAGGACGGCGTATTATCAATTTAATTATTAACTAAATTAATTAAGACATGACAATTAAGTTTGAGGTTTGAATTATTAATCTACTAAAAAATAATTAAAATAACAAATATCATAAAATAAACACTAGAAGAATTACGAAAGTGGATAAAGTAGGAGAATAGGTAGCTCTAGGATAATCCAGTTTCACTCATTGATTTTCCTTTCGTGTATCAATGTCCGACTCTACCTTTTGAATATGGACCATGCATATTTACTCTATAGACACAAGCAGACATGCGTATAACACGTGTGAATAACCTTGGAGCTAGAGATATAACCTCACCCCCTTTCTATGTACTATCAGTATCAATTATTTTCCTGACCAATTGGTACTCTAACCCAATATTATCTCCCTTTATATGTACTGTAAAATTATCCTCTTTATCCTACTTATTAACCCAAATTCAATTCAATTAACAAGTATTTATATAAGATAGTTCTAATGAAGTTTCGGAGTCCCCTCACTTAGAATCATAACATGAAATCCTACTCAGCAGTGAACACACTCAATTAATAACCAAGATATGTATTTAGACTCTACATAGCAGTTAATGATGCACAAGTAGTGTTGTAGGGAGTATACACACGAAAGTTCAATTAATTCATAAAAACTTTCAAAATCCTAGATCTACCAAAATGGTTCTAGCCCATGATGTTGCGAAGAACAATCATGGGGGTTGGATAGATCTTACCCATATGTCCGAAAAATACAAGATAAAATAGGAAACGAATAAAACCCTAGATGCGGGAGTCGTCGCGTCCTTCTCCATCTTGAATCCTCCTCTTGGTTCTCCTCATGATTCCACAAACGAATCTTCAATATGATGGGTGGATGGAGGAAATGATGTGGATGATGGTTGGGGGCTGATCCCCCCTTGTGGGGTGTCGGGTTGTTGTGGCCTCTCTCTAATCCAATCTAATCTCTATTCTCATCAATAATGATGTGATGTACATCCTATTTTATACTTGTGAGCTTTCCTTATAGACCTTGGATGAGCTTTTTCTTGGAAAACATGAAAATTCACGAATAGGGGGTAAAAATCCCGTCGAAATCAGATCTGCGTGTCTCCGTTCGACCAGAGTTGTTGTGGTCGAACGACTGGTCAAGCTGTATGAGCAGTCTCCCCATTTCGCATATAACTTTCATATCTAAGTTTCGATTTGTGTGATTCTTGTGCTCACGCGTTCTTCTATTCTTTGGCTTTCTATCTATATAAAGAACTCATAGAGACTACAAAATTTGAATGTATAAAAAGTCATGCAAAGTGAAATAGTCGTGCTAAACAGGAACAGTTTGCGCGACATCACTATTTGGATCATAACTTTCTTGTTTGAAATCCGATTTAGGTGTTCTTTATGCCAAAACGACCCTCTCTTCTGTGGTTTTGCAAGCATATATCAAATTTCCAATTTAGAACTCTACACAAAGACATAAAAATTACACATTTTGGACGTGCATTTTTCAGCATCCTTGCACAAATTGCACATTTTCTCCGACTTTGCACTTTTGATCATTTTTTCACCTAAAACACGATAAAACTCCTCTAGTGCACATTTTTCTCAAATATATTGAATATAAGACACTTGGGCTAATATATAACAACAATACTCATAAAAAGGTGTTAAATTGACACTCAAACACGCTTATTTTCACTCTCATCAATCCCCAAACTTATCCGTTGCTCGTCCGGCAATAAAATAAAAATAAAGAGAAAGAGAGTAAGTAAATTAGCTGGGAAACAAGGACTATGACTCATACCATATTCAAAATACAATTGCCCTCAACTTAGGTCATGTAACTCTCATTACATGTAATAATCAATTCATAGCATACAAGTTAAGACAATCACCACAAATTCAAACTCTCCATTGACATGGTCTCACAGGAAGTATATATCACTCGACTCAAGTGTAAAAGATGTACACTTATGGGTTAAGGTGTTTACGCTCAAATTCGATTCAAGTTCATACGTAACCATAAACTTGCCTATTGTCTCAACTCTCCTTTAACTTGTAGCTAAAAAATCATGGATCAAAAAGGTCTTTTATTTGGTTATAGTGTAGGCTCTTTAGAAAATATAGGAAATTTATATATATGTGCAAAACTCAGATCAATTAAGCTGCAGTCTCTCTCGATCTTTTATTCTTCCTCGTCACTTCAATCAAGCACCACATACTCTTCAAACTCTCCCATCTTTCTTCTTCAAGCACTACATATTCTTCCTTTTCAACTTTTTCTAACTCTTCAACTCTGTCATTCCTTTTCTTCACTTTTTTCTTTTTTTTTCTTCGAGGTATCAGTTTCGGGCACTACCTCTCACATCATCCATAAGGTACTATATTAAGCACTATTCTTGGGTGTTTGTTTTCATGGAGTACTAGATTTGAGCACTACTCCAGGAATTTTTCTTTTCATCCTTAAGACTCTTTTTTCGTCATTCTTATCATCCATCAAATCACCACTCTCTTCAATTAAATTTTATTGGCTATCAAAAGAATGGATTTAAAAAGGCTCAAATGGACTGACAAGGGATTTAATGAATTCAGGTAAAGTATATGGGAAATGATGGGTTATTCTAAGATGGCCTAATATCATTTCCATAATCTGTTAGACTAATCTTGAATATTAAAGGAGACTCAAGGCAAGTTCTAAAATACACGCACAAGAACGATACTCACCAGAAAAAAAATATCATGTGATTACGTAACATGATCAACGAGGCTCGAAATCTCACATGGGTTTTTAACAAGTAACGGATCACTTTTCATGGTAAATAATATCTCACAGATACACATAGAACTTCATACCACTATATAACTCAAGTACACTCCCTTTATCAATTTCAAGAGCATAAGAATTCAGGCATAGTTAAAATATTTAAGCTCACATGTCAACAAAACCAAGATCTCAATCCTTCCACTCTTACTAATTTAAAGTACACATAAAAGTTAGAATAAGAAAACGAGGGCATCAGATTTCCCCTTCAAAGTATGCACGAGCTCCTTGAGTCGTTCCACTCGGTCAGGTCAAAGCCTAAGTGTAGAACTCATTTTTCCACTCTCTTACCTTTTCTATCATCAAAACTCAAGCACACCTCATTATCACAGATTCATCAATAATAAAATTGAGAACTATAAAAAAACTTAATTGACTATCTAATTGACTCCACACACTAGACACACCAACACAACACACTAAACATTAGGTATGTTGTAAAAAATTAACATATCAACTTCAGTTAAAATATTAATATACCGCAAAAAATAACCTCCTAACAAACAAACAACAAACGAAAGGAAAAATTATACCTTGGTGCTCATAAGACAAGGTAACTACATCACATCCCCTCAAACTTAGTTAAAACGTAAGTCAAAACTAAGTTTGAAAAGAGATGTAATTGCCAAAACGTGAGCACTTCAAATATAATAACTCCTCACTCACATGAAAGAAATAATAAAATAATAAAATGGAAGGGCAAACCCCCTAACAGGCGCTCATATTAAACGTCGGAGAGTCACGATGGATTTACCCTTTTGAACTACTGGATCAGAGGACGGTCTTCTCGCATCCTCACCTTCAAGTACTTTCTTTCCCTCTTCTTGTCTACTCAACACCTTACCTTTCTTGGTAACAAGTATATGATCATGGAATTTCCTTCCTCCCATGACTATCTAGATACCTCCTTGTCAATCTTCCACTCAAATTCGGAATCATCTATCCTTTTAAAATCAAGATTAAACAAGTTAGAAATCACATCTATGCTCTTGCACGATTGAGTCTCCATGGGCATCTTCATTGCTTGATCAAGAGAGAAAACTATATCTTCATTATCCATCTGCAGTCTAAGCTTCTTGGTCTCAACTTATTTGTTCTTTCCCACTTCTTCTCAACTATACGCTCAGTATTTTGCTCTTGTGATGATGCTGGGGTATTCTGAACAATAAGTGTAGCATTCGGTATCGAAATGGGAGGTAAGTAAAGTTGTTCGATCACTGTTCGACCATAATGGTCTGGTCGAATAGATTGTGTTTGGTTGAACAGTGACTATTTACGCGGGTTCAAATTCTCCAGTTGTTGTTCGACCAATGTTCGACCAGCATATTCTGGTCGAACGGGAAGAGTCTAGTCAAATAGAGTCCCTGTAAACTTAGCACGATCTGTCTTCTCCGTAGATGCCTATTTGATCGTTGTTCGACCAAAATGATCTGGTCGAATGGTGGTGCTTTGGTCGAACGACGAGACATAAAATAGAGCATCGGGATTCAATTTTTCTGAAAGCTGTTTGTCCTCAGTTAGACCATCAGGTCTGGTCAAACGAGGTGGTAATGGTCGAACAGTGTTCCTTCTTTCTTTGTTTCCACTCACCAGCTTCATCGAACCTTTGTATTGCGTCTTGGACCTCAACATGATGGCATTATCCTCCAATATTTGCGTCAATTGAGTCACATTCGTGGCCATCTACCCCATTATAAAGGTAATGTCCTTTAACTACTTAGATAAATTTGCATGATCAACATTCATTCTTGCTTCAATGCGGTCAACCCTTGCATCATTCTCAGCCATGTATCGATTGAAGGTATCTTCAACACTCTTCAACTCTTGCTGTTGAATACTAGGCCCCCTTTGCGTCAACTCTGTGATCTGCTTCTACTGGGACTCTAGTAGCTTGTTGATGTTAGCTAGATTAGGGACGATCTCATCATCCCTATTTGGCTTACCACTTGATGTACAACTTGAGCCACTTTACCTAGCACATAAGATCCTCTTACCCTTTCCATAGGCCAGTCACTTGAATTCATAGAGATGTCTTCAAATAACTTTTTAGCTTCAAGTGCTGTCTTTGATAACATCGCTCCTCCTGATGATGCATCAATAAGAACACGCGACTCACAATCTAATCCATAGTAGAAGATACTTATGTATTGAGCCTTAGACATTCCATGCTATGGGCACCTCCTGAGCATATCATTGAACCTATACCACGCCTCATGAGATTTCTCACCCTGATTCATAACAAATTGGGTGATGTCTTGCCTCATTTTTAAGATCCTTGAGGGTGGCATGTATCTCTCCAAGAAATTTTGCTGCAGTTGATCACATGTAGTGCAATTGGCTGCATCAAGAGTCTCATACCAAGCTTTTGCCCTATCAATCAATGAAAACTTGAATAAGACGATCCGCCTAGCATGATCATTAGCTCCAGCACCCTTTTGAGTGTTTGCATAACCAAGGAATCTTCTCAGATGTTGATATGGATCTTCAAAGCAACATTCAGAAAAGGGATTCTTCTCTACCATGTTAATAAGAGTGGGATGTATCTCAAAATCATCATCTTCCCCCTTTCTCCTATCAACCCCATATTGCCAATCCCATAGTTCATGAATATTTCGCGTATGGCAATATTATCCGGATTCTACCTTGCTCCGGCCATGTTTAGCTCAATGTGTTATTTGTTCCTTTCCTTCCTTCCTTTTCCTAGTGCACATGTACCTCAGAAAAATTTAAGGTTAGATAGAATTAAATAATCACAAATAAAGGTCTTAATAAAATTAAAAATAATAAACTATTAATGACAGCCGTCCCGGCAACGGCGCCAAAAACTTAATGAGCGTTTTCTCAACACACAATTAATCCCTAAGTATGAAGGATGTTATTGTAGCTTAGATAAATGACCAAGTTAAATATCGAATCAAAAGGACGGTGTATTATTAATTTAATTATTAACTAAATTAATTAAGACATGGCAATTAAGTTTGAGGTTTGAATTATTAATTTACTAACAAATAATTAAAATAATAAATAAATAAAATAAACACTAGAAGAATTACGAAAGTGGATCAAGTAGGAGAATAAGTAGCTTTAGGATAATCCAGTTTCACTCTTTAATTTTCCTTTCGTGTATCAATGTCCGACTCTAACTTGTAAATATGGACGCATCACTAAGCCATGTATATTTACTCTATAGACACAAGCAAACATGTGTATAATATGTATGAATAACCTTGGAGTAATAAATATAACTTTATCCCCTTCCTAGGTACTATTAGTATCAATAATTTTCCTGACCAATTGGTACTCTAACCCGATATGATCTCCCTTTATAGGTAATATAAAATTATCCTCTTTATCCTACTTATTAACCCAAATTCAATTCAATTAACAAGTATTTATATAAGATAGTTTTAATGAAGTTTCGGAGTCCCCTCACTTAGAATCATAACATGGAATCCTGCTCAGCAGTGAACGCACTCAATCAATAACCAATATATGTATTCAGACTCTACAGAGCAGTTAATGATGCACAAAACAACTTTGAGTATGAATTAATAAAGCATAGTCTTATATAAAATAAATCTACAAGTAGTGTTGTATGGAGTATACATACGAAAGTTTAATTAATTCATAAAAACTTTCAAAACCCTAGATCTACCAAAACGGTTCCTGCCTATGATGTTGTGAAGAACAATCATGGGGGTTGGATAGATCTTACCCATATGTCCAGAAAATACAGGATAAATTAGGAAACAAATAAAACCATAGATGCGGGAGTCATCGCGTCTTTCTCCATCTTGAATCCTCCTCTTGGTTCTCCTCTTTATTCCATAAATGAATCTTCAAAGTAATGGATGGATGGAGGAAAGGATGTGCATGATAGTTGGGGGATGATCCCCCCTTGTGAGCTCTCCTTATGGACCTTGGATGGAATTTTTCTTGAAAAACATAAAAATTCATGAACAGAGGGTAGAAATCCCATTGAAATCAGATCTGCGTGTCTCCGTTCGACAAGAGTTATTCTTGTCAAACGGGAGACCTTGGTCGAATGGTTGGTCGAGCTGCATGCACAGTCTCACCATTTCGCACATAACTTTCATATCCAAGCTTCGATTTGTGTGATTCATGCTCTCACGCGATCATCTCTTCCTTGACTTTCTATCCATATAAAAAACTCACAGAGACTCCAATATTTGAATGTATAAAAAGTTATGCAAAGTGGAACAGTCATGCTGAAAAGGAACATCTTGCGCGACATCACCATTTGGATTATAACTTTCTCGTTTAGAATCCGATTGAGGTGTTCTTTATGCAAAACGACCCTCTCTTCTGTGGCTTTCCAACCATGTATCACACTTCTAATTCAGAGCTTTATACAAACACAGAAAATTACACAACTTGGACGTGCATTTTTCAGCATCCTTGCACAAATTGTACCTTTTCTCCAACTTTGCACTTTTGATAATTTTTCCACCTAAAACACAATAAAACACCTCAAGTGTACCTTTTTCTCAAATAAATTGAATATAAGACACTTGTGCTAATATATAACAACAATACTCATAAAAAAGGTGTTAAATTGGACACTTAAATACGCTTATTTTCACTCTCATCATGTGTCGTCTATCCAATAGTGTGACACACAACGTACCAAAATGATACAAAGAATGCAAACAGCTTTTCCTTTCCTGGTTAGGTGAATAAGACCTAGAGAGTGAAAAAGATTGTACTAAGCTTCCTTAATAAGCTTTTCTTCCTTCTTCCTGCCTTCCAGGTCTAGGTACAGGTTAGGAGTGGTTGGCTACTCATGGGTAACTCAACTGATCAAGCAAATGACAACTTTTATAATGACCAAGGATAAAATTTCACCCGCAACGTGGGATCAACTACTTAATTAAGGGGCTCATTGTGTGGTAGATTAAAAGGTCTAACCCCTTTTGATCGGTTGAGTTACCATGATTAACCTTTTCACATGCTGTAGGGCTGGCCTGCGGTGGCGCCTTGGGGTGGGCGAACTAGGGGTGTGCGGATTGAAATTTAGTACGTATTTTAAAAAATTTATACCGAAATTCGGATAGAATTTTTTCAAAAAGAAAATCCGATATTGAATCTGTAAATAAAATATCCAATACTGAAGTCGTACCGAAATTCGGTTCGGTTTGGAATGGATTTTCAGAAAAATAGATTTTGTCGGTGCGGAGTGGATTGAAGTGGATCGGAGCGGATTTCTCATGAGAAACGGAGGTTTGCACATATAAATACTTAGAAATATATCAATTAAAAAAAAACTAAATTTCTCATATCCAAATAAGAAGAGATAACTTTAAATAAAAAGTTATACTCGAATTGATGAAAAGTGTGAGTGGTGCATTGCATTATTTCATAAACAATTCATATTATAAATAAAGAATGATAAACTTATAATAAAAAGTGATAGTATATTTAATAAAAATTGATAATTATTTAAAAAAATATAAAATAATCTTACATAAGACAACCTCATGTGTTGCCCTAAAAAATATAGTACTAAGATAAAGAAAATTAATAATTTAAGATTTTTTTTTAAACCTTTAACTTTAAATTTAAGGTCTATTTCAATTAAAGTCTATTTAATAATATTTTAAACACAAATATGGATTTTCATTTAATTTTTGCATTTTATCTTTATTAAATAAATATAAAATATAATAATTATTTATTAAGTTTACGACTGAATTTAGACTTTAGAGATACGATTTACTTTATTCATTATGTTATCTGAAATAATACTTTGAACTTTGAACATATTATTTAATTTATTTCATATTTTTTTAGAAATTTATTTTACTTTATGAAATATATATTTTCTAATATATAGTAATAAATAAATATTTAGACCATTAGATATATTTTTAAATTAATTATAACCATTAGACCATTATATTATACTCCCTCCGTCCCATAATACTTTTCACGTTTACTGTTCCACGTTGTTTAAGAAAATATACACTTTTTGACCAACTTTATTGACTTTGGAGGGTATTGTGATATTTTTAGAGAATAAAAAAGAATAAAATAATGATATGTGTGTGAAAAAAGAGTGACAAATTTGAAATTAAAGGAACTTTTGAGGTTGTTAGATAAAGTGATGTTTCCTTTTTTGGAGTGTGAAAGGTTTTGTGGGACAAACAAATAAGGAAAATGTGAAAGGTTTTATGGGATGGAGTGAGTAATTAGTTTTAATTTATTAAGTATGATTACATTATAATTAGTAGAGGAAAATTAATTAATTCATGACATGTAAAGTATAAACTATAAATAATAAGATAAATATATTATATATAATTTTAATGCATAATTTAAATTTAATTTTTCGTTACGGTTCGATTAAATCCATTATTCGGTACGGAAAAACGAAAAATATCCAAGTTCGCACCAAACAAAAAATCAGTTAGGTTCGGAAAAAGTAAAAAAGCCAACAATTTTTTTCGGTTCGGGATTAATTTGGTGCGATTTTGGTTTGATTTCAGTTAAATCCAATATTCGTACACACCCCTAGGGTGAACCAACTTGCTGTACAAAGGCCCAATAAAATCTGGTGCAGCCCACCGACCGAGGGTAAGGCTCCATATTTCAAAGAACTGGACTCGCCAATGGTAGCTTAGGCCGGCCGATCTGGCAGGTCATTGGTGGTGGCCCTAGAAGTAGGCTTTAATGGGCCTCCAGACATTATGGATTTATCTCCGATCGGGTGTGTTGGGCCTTAGTTGGTTGGTTAATGATGTTGAGATGAACACACGAATAATAAAATAATAAACTATTCGTCTACGCAGCGGAATGATCAATTATCCATCTTTTGTGTGAATCTAGTAGGAAACAATCCTAATAATATAATGCACGATAAAACAAGTAATCAACAACGCACAACACAAGCAATTTAACGTGGAAAACCTCCTCAATGTGAGGAGTAAAAACCACGGGACCGAAGCCCACCAAAAAACTTCACTATGAGACAAAAATCCAAGAGTTACAATCTGCCACCACAGATGTACTACCACAAACGTATCAAGACACTCAACACTTGATAACTAACAATGAGATTAGAAAGACCTCACCCAACAACACCAACTGACGTTCAGTGTTCGCACCTCTAGGAACTTAGGAACCCGATCTCCACCATCCAGAGTCTACCCCTGTTAGTTCCAAACATGCTGTCCAAATTATAACTCGATCCAATGGTTAGTTTATGAAAAACGACTCTTTCCCCTCGACTGCGCAGAATTAAATTGCCTAAAAACCTGCTTCTTTTTTCGGTCTATTCCCATCAATTAAAAGCTCTAAACATGATCTCCACCGTTCAGAATTTACTTACTCAAGTTTCAAATGTGTTGACCAAAATTCAGCTTGATCCGACGGTTGAAACTTTGGTTTTTGCCTCTGGAATATTACTGCGCTAGATTCTCTCTCAAAAACGTGAATTTTATTTTCGCTCTTTTTACTTCTATCTTCCCTCAATGACTTTTAGGGCAAGATAACACCAAGTATCGGGCCTACTTGGGCTTTTTAACCTTGTTGGCTATTGGGCTCTTCACATATTTGGAAATCCAATCCAACAAATATCTCCTTTTCCGATTATGTGGAGAGACTAGCCATTCCGGCTATCACACGACATACCTCAAGCTTCTCTCTAGGCAATGCCTTCGTCATCATGTCAGCACCATTATCATCTGTATGAATCTTTTCATGCTTAAGCAACTTATCATTGATGACATCTCTCATCCAGTGATATCTCACATGAATATGCTTCGATCTTGAATGAAATGCAACATTCTTGCTGAGATGGATAGCATTGTAACTATCACAAAATACTACATACCTCTCTTGCTTCAGTCCAATCTCCTCCATAAACCTTTTGAACCATAACACCTCTTTATATGATTCCATTGCAGCGATGCACTCTGAATCTGTTGTGGAGAGTGCAACATACTTTTGCAATCTTGATTACCATGACACAACGCCACTTGCGATGTTACTAGGTAAGCAGAAATTGACTTATGGTGTCCACATCAGATCCCATATCTGAGTCAGTGTAGCCAACTAACTCAATCTTCCCATCTCCAAAGGTGAGTCTCAAACTAGACGTACCTCGTAGATATCTCATTATCCACTTCACAGCATGCCAATGCTCCTTTCCCGGATTAGACAAGTAACAGCTAACAACAACAACTGTATGAGCTATATCTGGCCTCATACACACCATTGCATACATCAAGCTTCCCACATCTGAAGCATATGTGACTCTTCTCATTGCTTATTTCTCTTCATCGGTTGAAGGACTATGATGAGCACCAAGCTTAAAATAGTAAGAGGAGAACTAACCACTTTAACTTTGCTCATATTGAATTTCTCAAGCACTTTCTCAATATACTTCTCCTGTGACAAGTGCAGCTTCTTGTTTGCTCTATCTCGGGTGATGTGAATACCAAGGATTTTCTTTGCTGGTCCCAAATATTTTATGACAAAGGATTTGCTATTTCTTCAACTTGTCAATTCTTGAAACATTCCTGCCAACAATAAATATATCATCAAAATACAACAATAATATAATGAAATCATCATCCGAGAACTACTGAACAAACACACAATGATAAGAAATAGTCTTCTGGTAGCTTTGCTCTCCCCATAACTGACTCAAATTTCTGATACCACAATCTAGGTGCTTGCTTCAAACCGTAGAGACTTCTTCAGTTTGCATACATGGTAATTGATGAGAGTGAAAATAAACATGTTTTATTATCCAATTTAACACCTTCTTGATTGGAATTATTGTCATATATTAGAACAATGCTCTTATATTCAATATATATGAGAATAAGGTGCACTTGAGGTGTTTTGTTGTATTTTAGGTGGAAAAAGGATCAAAAGTGCAAGGTTGGAGAAAAGGTACAATTTATGCAAGGATGCTGAAAAATGCACATCCAACTTTCATAATTTTTCTGTATTGTTGTGGAGATCAAAACTGTTTATAAAAGCCATTGAAGAGAGG
Organism: Pogostemon cablin; assembly: GCA_023678885.1. Lineage (NCBI taxonomy): Eukaryota > Viridiplantae > Streptophyta > Magnoliopsida > Lamiales > Lamiaceae > Pogostemon > Pogostemon cablin. The sequence continues at coordinate 35,893,630 of CM042965.1, forward strand.
GTCGTTTTGGCGTAAAGAACACCCCAATCAGATACCAAACGAGAAAGTTATGATCAAAGTAGTGACGTCGCGCAAGCTGTTCCTGTTCAGAACGACTGTCCACTTTGCATGACTTGTTACATATTCAAATGTTAGATTTTCTGTAAGTTCTTTATATGGATAGAAATTCAAGAAAGATAGAATCACGTGAGTGCAAGAATCGCTCAAATTAGAGCTCGGATGTTGAAGTTATACGCGAAATAGTAAGACTGTGCAAGTCAATTCGACCAGGGGAGGTCAATTCGACATGATGTGCTGGTCGAATTGAGGTCGAATTGGATGGCAAAAAATGAGTCAATTTGACCACGACACCTCAATTTAACCTGCTGTGCTGGTCGAATTGAGCACCTGAAGCTCGAATCCCATGCCTAGAGTGTGGAAAAATCACCAATTTCGATTCGACCAGGATTCGACCAAGCCCTAGGTCGAATCCCATGCCTGGGACAACTCTGAATCCGATTTTTACACCCCAAGTGCATGTTTCTACGTTGTTTTACACCCCAAGTGTGTGTTTTCATCTAAAAAGCCCATCCATGGCCCATAAGGAGAGCTTACAAGTATAAAAGGGGATTCATATCACACCACCAAGGAACATAAGACAATACAAGAGAGGAGAAGAGAGGCCACAACATACAAACCCCACAAGGGGGATCACCCCCCAACCATCATCCCTTTCTCCATGCATCCATCACTTTAAAGATTCGTTTGTGGAATCAATGGGAGAATTAAGAGGAGAATTCAAGAGTGAGAAGGACGCGATGATGCCACATCTAGGGTTTATTCGTTTCCTGATTTATCTTGTATTTTTCGGGCATCCAGGTAAGATCTATCCAATACCCATGATTGTTCTTCGCAACATCATGGGCCAGAGCCTTTTTGGTAGAACTAGGTTGTGAAGGCTTTATCTAGTTAATTGATCTTTCGTGTGTAAACTCCGTACAACACTACTTGTGAATTTATTTTATATAAGATTGCGCATTTTTAATCCATACTCACGGTTGTTTTGTGCATCAATAATTGTTGTGTAGAGTCTGAATACATAACTTAGTTATTGGTTGAGTGCGTTCACTGCTGAGCAGGGTTTTATGTTATAATTCTAAGTGAAGGGATTCCGAAGTCTTATTAGAACTATCTTATATGAATACTTATTAATTGAATCATATTCGGGTTAATAAATAGGATAAAGAGTATAATTTCATAGTACCTATAAAGGGAGATCATATCGGGTTAGAGTACTAAGTGCACGGGAAATAATTGATACTGATAGTACCTAGAAAGGGGGTGGAATTATATCTCTTGCTCCGAGAATATTCACACGTGTTACATGCATGTTTACTTGTGTCTATAGAGTAGATATGCATGGCTTAGTGATGCGTCCATATTCCACAAGGCAGAGTCGGGCATCAACACACGGAAGGAAAATTAATACGGGAAACTGGATTATCCTAGGGCTACCTATTCTCCTACTTGATCCACTTTCATATTCTTCAGTGATATTTTATTTTATTTGTTATTTAATTTAATTGTTTAGTAGTTGATAATTTCATACCTCAATCTTATTGTCATCTTGTCTTAATTAATTTAGTTAATAATTAAATTGATAATACGCTGTCCTTTGGGTTCAATATTCACTTGGTCGCTTGCATAAGCTGCAATTGATATCCTTAATACTTGGGGATTAATTTTGTGTGCAAAGAAAATACGCATCAGTCATCTTTTTCTTTCACCTTGAAACCTTTAGGTTGCACCATGTATATCTTTTTATCTAGCTCATCATGAAGAAAAGCAGTTTTGACATCCATCTGCTCAATCTCTAAGTCAAGATTAGTTGTCAAACCAAGCACAAAATGGATGGAAGACATTTAACAACCGGAGAGAAAATTTTTTCAAAATCAACTCCCTCTTTCTGACTGAAACCTTTGACAACTAATCTAGCTTTGAATCGAGGCTTTGAGGTGTGCTCATCTTGTTTTATCCTGTACACCCATTTGTTCTTCAAAGCATTCTTTTCCTTTGGTAGTTTCACCAGATCAAATGTGTCATTTTCATGCAAGGACTTCATCTCATCTTGCATTTCTTCCAACCATTCATTCCTGTATTTCTCCACAAATTGCTTCTCCATAGCATTCAGGCTCTCCCCCGTTGGTCAAGAGCACATACTGATTAGGAGGATACATCCTAAAAGGTACACGAGCTCTATTGCTTCTTCTAGGTGGTTCTTGAACCTCATGTTCTTGAACATCATATGGTTGTGGCTGATCGGTATCCTCTTCATCTTACAAAGAATGATCGAAATGTTCATAATCACCGAAATAAGGCTGATCCTGATTCTTCTCTTCAGCTTCTACTTGACCTTGACCGTGAGGAAAAATTTTCGAGTCAATCAAGTCATCACAAGGTGTAGAAACTGAGTTATCCGTCTTCTCCATATCTCTTATGGTTTGATCCTCAACAAACACAACATCCCGGCTTCTGACAAGTTTCTTCTCCATAGGATCATAAAGTTTGTAACCAAACTCATCTTGGCCATAACCAAGAAACACACACTGTCGAGTTTTTATATCCAACTTAGACCTCTCATTTTTTGAAATATGCACAAACCCCTTACATCCAAAGACCCGCAAATGATTATAGGAAACATCTTTTCCTGACCAAAATCTATTTGGAACATCAAAGTCTAAAGAAACACATGGAGTAAGATTTAAAACATGTACAACAGTACTCAGAGCCTCACCCCAGAATGATTAAGACAATCCTGTTTCTAATAGCCGACATCTTACTCTCTCGACCAATGTTCTGTTCATCCTTTCTGCAAGCCCATTGAGAAGTATTTTGGTGTTGGATACATTGCTCCCTATAGTACTCATCAAAAGGACCAATGTATTCCCCTCCATTATCCGATCTGATGCATTTCAACTTCTTCCCAGTCTGTCTCTCAACTAAGGCATGAAACTGCTTGAATACATCGAACAACTGATCTTTCATCTTCAACTTTTATATCCAGGTCTTTCTTGAGTGATCATCTATGAAAGTAACAAAATATAAAGCAACACCAAGAGTTCTTGTTTTTATAGGACCACAAACATCAGAATAAATTAAATCGAGTATACCTGATGCTCTTGTAGAAGTTGAGGTCTTGAAAGCAACTCGAGTTTGCTGTCCCGCCAAACAGTGAGATCATTTCTTTAAAGATGCATTCTTCAAGTCTAGATGAGATTTCTCTTCTCTAAAATCTTCAATAACTTTTCACTAATATGACTGAGTCTGCTATGCCACAACTCAACTATCCCTTCATTCTTAACTGCATTAATAGAGCCATCAAGTAGCTTTTCTTGCACCAAGTACAACGAGGAATATTTTTTTACCTCTAACAACAACTAAAGAACCTCTTGTAAGCTTTTACTGACCATCGAAGAACACACTGCAGAAACTTTCATCATCAAGTCTTCCAACAGATATCAAGTTCAACCGAAGATCAGACATGTTCTTCACATTTCTCAAAACTAGTATAGCACCATTACTAGTATGTAAACATACATCTCCAACCCCAATGGCTTTAGCTAAGCCATCATCACCCTCCTAACATTTCCATAGTCACCTGACATGTAGAATGTGAACATCTCTCTACGAGATGTGGCATGTATGGATGCCCCACTATCAACCACCTAACTGATTTCACGATATGCAAAATTTACAACTTCATAATCACGAAAGATAAGAAAATCACCTATTGCAGCAGACACTCGATCATTATCTTTTGTTTCTTCATTCTTAATTTCTTTCCCATTTTCTTTCTTGTCATCTTGCTTGGATTTTCTGCAATTCCTTGCTATGTGTCCTGGAGTTTTATAATTCTAACACTCAACCTTGCTGTGTCTATTGGATTTACTCCTCCTACCTTTTTGCTTGCCTGTTAGACCTCTACTATTACTTCTTACCCTCTTCTCTGTAACCAAAACCTATGATTATTTTAAAGGGCCCTGTGATTTTCTCCTCGTTTACTCATTCAAAATGCTGCCCTTAATCAAATCCATAGTAATGGTACAATTAGGGGCTGAATTAGACAAAGATGTCCTGAATGTCTCCCATGAACCCGGTAATGTACCAAGAAGCCATAAGCCCTGTACTTCATCCTCAAACTTGATATCATTTCCGACAATTGATTAATAATGCCCTGAAATGAATTCAAGTGATCAGTCATAGGAGTGCTATATTTGAATTTCAGATTCATCAACTGCTTGACTAGAAATAACTTGTTATTCTCAGTTTTTCTAGCACATAGTTCCTCCAATTTTTACACAATGTCCGTGCATGTGTTTCTCAGCTAACATGGTTCAATACATTATCATCCACCCATTGCCTAATGTAACTACATTCTTAACGATGAAATATTTTCCATTGATCATCTGTTTTATCATTAGGCTTTTTAGTTTCAAATACAGGCACATAATAATCTTTCACATAGAGAAGATCCACCATCTTACCTTTCCACACATGATAATTAGAACCATTGATATTCATTGTTCTATTAGTATTGGTTTACATATTCACCAAAAGGAACAGAGCAACAACTAGGCTCTGATACCACTTTGTTGGGATAAACACACGAATAATCAAATAATAAATTATTCGTCTGTGCAGTGGAAAAATCAATTATCCCTCTCTTGTGTGAATCTAGCAGGAAAAAATCCTAATAATATGATGCACGATAAAACAAGTAATCAACAACGCACAATACAAGCAATTTAACGTGAAAAACCTCCTCAATGTGAGGAGTAAAAACCACGGGACCGAAGCCCATCAAAAAACTTCACTATGAGACAAAAATCCAAGAGTTATAATCTTCCACCACAGACGTACTACCACAAACGTATCAAGATACTCAACACTTGATAACTAAAAACGAGATTAGAAATACCTCACCCAACAATACCAACTGCCGTTCAGTGTTCGCACCTCTAGGGACCTCAGAACCAGATATGCACTGTCCATAATCTGCCCCTGTTTGTTCCAAACATGGTGTCCAAATTACAACTCAATCCAATGGTTAGTTTGTGAGAAATGACTCTTTCCCCTCGACTGCGCAGAACTGAATCGCCAAAAACCTGCTTCTGTTTTCGGCCTATTTCCATCAACAAAAAACTCCAAACACGATCTCCACCATTCAAAATATACTTCCTCAAGTTCCAAACTTGCTGACCAAAATTTAGCTCGATCCGACGGTTGAAACTCTGTTTGCTGCATCTGCAATATTACTGCGCTAGGTTTTCTCTCAAAAATGTGAATTTTGTTTTTGCCCTCTTTTTTCTTCTATCTTCCCTCAATGACTTCTAGGGCAAGATAACACCAAGTATCGGGCCTACTTGAAATATTCCACCTTGTTGACTGTTGGGTTCTTCACATATTTGGAAACTAAACAAATGATACCGATCATAAATTAATTAAAAGAATAAAAAATAAAATAATCTCTCATGCAAGCTAAGTGTGACAATAATTTATTTGACACTTGCCTAAGATGTCAACATATTATAAGATGAAGGGTAGGTCTTGCATGAGACTGTCTCACGTGAGACCATTTTTCACTTTTTAAAATAGTTATCACTTTCGCTATAAATCGTTATCACTTTCACTATAAAATGTTATCACTTTTTATTTACACTATAAATTGTTCATGAAAGAGCATTTTCACTTTTCATAATTTATTATCACTTTCCTTTATAAAAGTTATCACTTTCTAGCCGTCTCACGTCACTTTCCTGTAAGCCCTTATGTGAGATGGTCTCACACAAGTCTTTGCCTAAGATGAATTATTGGAAGTAAGATCATTAGAATACATATTTTAATACGACTTGATTGGATCCGGTGAAGCTTGCCATGTTATAAGTATAGATTCCTGAGGATTTTTAAACATATTATTTTAAATACAAATTAAAAAAACCAGTCTTATATTATAAATAATAAAATATTATGACAAACACTCACTATGAGATCATTTTATGGAAGAAATTTCATAATATGACTTGATTAATTTTTTCACATAATTAAATTTTTAATTAATAATTTGATAGCCCTCTAAAATTTTAATTGGATCAATAAATAATCACAAATTAAAATACATGAGATGTTCTCATCCAAATCTTTTCCTTAAAATTTTACATATTATTATACTCCTATTCCTTTGTTACATTATTTTATTATTATTATTATTATTATATATTTTTTATAAAGGAAAATTTTCATTAAAAGAAATGGGGTACAAGAGATATCTACATAATTTAACATAAAGACAATACAAAAAGCAACTTTAGCAATTAATCTACAGCTCGATATATGCATTCAAACAATTTGAGTTCCAGGTCCTGTACTCCATTACACCTTTACTTTTATGCACTATCTAACTCCATGTATGATTTTTTACTTCGTACGGCATCTCATCCACCTTTCATTCCTTGTTCTCAAACACAAGATTATTTTTATGTCTCCATATCGTTCAAATCGTACAACCACAAATGCATTTCAACACAGAACATGCCAACACACCATTCAATAAGTTACTGAATTTCACAAAATTTAGTCTGAGTTCGACACTCAAAGGTCCATTTACACCAACCCACCTCATAACTTTATCCAAAACATCACTTACTCCTCTACAAATGATGAAATAGGTAGACAGATTCCGGCTCCTCCAAGTAGACTAGGCAACGTGTATTAGCAAAAATATGCATGATATTTCTCTTTAAAATCTCAACTTTAGCTAATGACTCGCCATACCAAGAATTGTACTTTAAGAGGAATATGTTTATCCCAAATGTAGGAATAGAGTTCCAAAGGAGCTTCATAGTCCCCCAATTTCCTATCCATAAGCACTCAAAATGCTTCACTAACACAGTACTCGCCCCTCTGACGAATTCCCCAACACCAACTATCTCTCTCCCGGATTGATGCTATCTCCTTCCACCATCACCGATAACTCCTAAGTGACTCCTCTTCCCATTCTTTTCTAATGCTATTCCCATTTCCACTCCATATCATTCATATAACCCATAGAGGCAATGCATGCTTCCTTCAACTCACATACACCATACCTTGAAAACAAAGTTCGGAAATAAATCTTATCCAGTCAAGGTTCATTCCAAAATGAAGTGTTCGAACCACCCTTCACCCGATGAGATAAAGACTCCTTGAACCAATTACCTTCCACATCTTCCATTGCCTTCACTACATCCCTCCACCACCCTTTAAATTTGTCGCAGTTTGCCAAAAATCTCTCAAAGTCCCCATATGATAAATCAATTCCCAACCTTTCAATGATCAAATTAGCCCACCATCCCTTTTGGTCTTTCATAATTTTTCAAATACATTTTCAAAGAAGAGCCTTATTTTGCAACTCCAAATCTTTAACATCTAAGCCCCCTACTTCCTTTGGTTGACATTATTCTATTAAGTTGATATCTTGTGCATTTGGGTGCATTCATGTTTAGTGTGAAAATCTGCGTGTTTTAGGGTTTGAATTAGCACTATTTTATAGAATTTATATCTGTATTTGAACATCTTTTGGTTTAATAGCATATATTTGGATTACAGATGCTTGTGAGATGGTATTTCATATTTTTAGGTGAAAACAAGGGTAAAAAGAGCAAAATCGAAAGTCAGGATCGAAACTGGACAGAATAAAGATTTGGTGCAGCATGGCATGACTCGTGCCAGACAAATGCATCACTCGTGCTGGCCACATGCAGCACGAGAGGCCGTATCACCCAACACGTCCCGAAAGTGCACGACTCTGCCACTCTTTGCGCGACTAGTGTCATACTCAAATGGGTGAATTTTTGTAAGTTCTTCATATGGATAAAAATCAAGAAAGAAAGAATCGCATGAGCGTAAAAATCACCGTAATCGGGATTTTGAAGAAAAAGTTATGAGTAAAATTGTGAGGTCATGCAGGCTACCGCCAGGTGGCACGACACGTGCAGACGGGTGGCTTCGTGCGGCACGAGTTGGCGGCACTGTCACATGCCAAAATTCCATATATATAGATCAAAATTCAAAACTATTTATGACATGACTAAATATTAATTTTATCCAAACCATTATTTCTTAAAACTAGCGGAAGCTTAAAAGTGAAGATATACTTATATGATACTTTTAGTTAAGTCTCCAACATATAATTTAAAAGGTGAAAATAAACCTAATGACATTCCCTTTGACAATAATCATATTATCCAAAATAAAAAGTCAACCTTTATCCGATCAATAGAATTTACAAATAAGAGATTTAATTTGCTAAAATACAATTGTATTAATTTCTCTATTTCCATACCGATAAACAATCACCACCCATCGCCTCTTTCTCTACTTTCCATCTCTTAAACCTAAAATATTATAAAGTGATGAGATGAGGAAAACCACATGCTCAGTGGGGTACTATACTTGCCAGAATTAAATACCACATGCGTAAACTAATTTAATAATATAAATCATATAAATGTAAATGTATTGAATAACTGATTTCTCAATTGTTCAAGTAGTAAAAGTCTCGTTTATAAAGGTCATGAGACCTATCTGCATGTCTCATTTATAAAGGTCAGGAGACCAATCTGTATGTCTTGTTTATAAAGGTCATGAGACCTATCTGTACATATATGCATGAACTCAAAGATATCACAAACAACAGTTAATAAAGACAGGTAAGAATTTTTCCACCTGGAATGAATGTCGTGGATGTATATGGATGCAATTGATTATTCTTGAATCCTTTTAATGTTCATCATCTAACATGAAATATTAAGTTTTAAGATGTATAAATATATGTTTCATATTTTTAAAACTGAATCTATAGAAGCTGGAATTTCTGTCACGTTGTGATAAAACTCAAGTATCTTAAAATATATAGGTCGAAATTATTTAAAATTAATATATGTTATAATAAATATATTACTCCCTCCGTCCCACTAAAGTTGTAACAATTTTTTTGGGCACGTAGATTAAGGAGTATAATATTTTAATGTAAAGCGAAGTGAGAGAAATAATATTTAATGTATAGTGGGTAGGTGTATTAGTGGTGTGTGTAAAGTATGTGTGGACCCTATGTGTATATATTAATATTTTTTGTGTGGATCCATATGCTTAAAAAGGAAATGTAACAACTTCTATGGGACAACCCAATAAGAAAAATGTCACAACTTCTGTGGGACGGAGGGAGTAATATATAACATATCCAAAAATCATAATTTTTAAAGGTCAGTAGATAAGATTTTCATATTTTTAGAAGATACATTAAGATTCTCTTGAAACAGATTTTGAAGTAGTATAAAATTAATATGAATAACAAGAAAAGAAAATAGGTGCTAAAGTTCAAGTATGGAAAAACATGGGATTAGAAAAATCCAAGCATACTCAATTCATATTATCATGCAAAAGGAATCCAACTTAATTGATGTAGATTAAGGGTGATCACGATTGTATCCTAAGCTCCCTTTCGGGTTACAAAGGTTGTTGATCCACTTGAGACTCCCAAAAGCACTTAAGATCAAAGCCCAACATTACCCCTTTCAATCTAGGTACTAGTTAGATTAAACTTCCTTTGTAATGTTTGCTAGGGGAGTTGAATTTTTGTGGCATATTAGTATTTAACCGGTGTTGGTATGTCGATTTTTTGTAGCTTACCTAATGTTTAGTGTGTTGTGTTGGTGTGTCTAATGTATAGAGTCAATTAGATAGTCAATTAAGTCTTTCTTATAGTTCTCTTATTTTATTATTGATGAATCTATGATGATGAGGTGTGCTTGAGTTTTGATAGAAAAGATAAAAGAGTGGCAAGATGAGTTCTACACTGAGACTTTGATCTGACATAGTTGAACAACTTGAAGAGCTCGTGAGCGCTTTGAAGCAGAAGAAATTAGGTGCCCTCGTTTCCTTATTCTAATTTTTATGTGTGCTAATTTCATGGAGTGGAAGAATTGAGTTTTTGGTTTTTGTGATCCACATGAGATTAAATTGTTTAAATGGTGCTGAAATTTATATGCTCTTGAAATTGATGAATGAAGTGTACTTGAGTTATATTGTGATATGAAGTTCTATGTGTACTTGTGGGATATTACTTATCATGAAAAGTGCTATGTTATTTGTTAAAAAACTCATGTGAGATTTTGAGTCTTGTTGATTATGTTACATAATCACATGATATTTCTTTTCTGGTGAGTATCGTTCTTGTGCATGTATTCTAGAACTTGCCTTGAGTCTCCTTGAATATTCAAGATTAGTCTAGCGGATTATGGAAATGATATTAGGCCATCTTTGAATAGCCCATCTTTTGTCATATTCTTTATCTGAATTCATTAAATCCCTTGACAGCCCATTTGAGCCTTTTTAAATCCATTCTTTTGATAGCCAATAAAGCTTAATTGAAGAGAGTGGTGATTTGAGGGATGATGAAGGAGGAATCTTAAGGATGAAAAGGAAAATTCGTGGAGTAGTGCTCAAATCTAGTACTCCATGAAAACAAACACCATAGGGTAGTGCTTAAATCTAGTACCCTATGGAGGATGTGAGAGGTAGTGCCCGAAACTAGTACCTCAAAAGAAAGAAAAAAAAGGTGAAGAGAAGGAGAATGATGGAGTTAAAGAGTTAGAAAAAGTTGAAGAAAAAAATGTTGTGCTTAAAGGAGAAAGATGGGAGAGTTTGAAGAGAATGTTGTGCTTGATTGAGGTGATGAGGAAGAATGAAAGATCGAGAGAGACTGCAACTTGATTGATCCGAGTTTTGAGTCACTTATCCATATATTTCCCACTTATTCCAAAGAGCCTACATTACAACCAAATAAAAGATTTTTTTGATTCATGATTTGTTAGCTACAAGTAAAAGAAGAGTTTGAGACAATAGGCAATCTTATGGTTACACATGCACTTAAATTGAATTTGAGCGTAAACACCTAAACCCATAAGTGTATATCTTTTACACTTGAGTACGAGAAAAGGTGCAATTTGTGCAGGAATGCTGAAAAATAAACGTCCAACTTGTGTAATATTTTTGTATTTGTGTGGAGCTCTGAACTAGAAGTATAATATGTGGTTGGAAAGCCGCAGAAGAGAAGATCATTTTGGCATAAAGAACACCTCAATCGGAATCCAAACGAGAAAGTTATGATCAAATGGTGACGTCGTGCAAGCCGTTCCTGTTCAGCGTGGATGTTCCATTTTCGGAGAGTTCTTTATATGGATAGAAATTCAAGGAAGAGAGGATCGTGTGAGCATAAGAATCACTTAAATTGGAGTTTGGACGAGGAAGTTATGCTCAAAATCGTGAAGTCGCGCAAATGGCTGCGAGAATTTCCGAGAATTTCCGGAAATTTTCGAAAATTGCCTATTTCTTGGAGCACAATTGATTTCCTTATCACATAAACCTCCATGATTTACCCATATCTTTTATTTCGTAATTTAAGTCCCTTCACACACATATATATATTTTACATCATTATTCATTGTGAGGGAGTCACATCCATCCTACACCACCCCATAAGGGGGGATCGCCCCCCAACCATCATCCACATTCTTTCTTCCATCCATCCATCACTTTGAAGATTCGTCTGTGGAATTAAGAGGAGAACCAAGAGGAGGATTCACACTACGACTCTCACATCTAGAGTTTTATTCGTTTCATAGTTTATCTTGTATTTTCCAGACATACGGGTAAGATTTATCCAACACCCATAATTTTTCTTCGTAACATCATGAGCTAGAATCGTAGATCTAGAGTTTATGGAGGTTTTATGAATTAATTAAACTCTCTTGTGTGTCCTCCGTACAACACTACTTGTGGATTGATTTTATATATGATTGTACTTTCTTAATCCATATTCATGGTCGTTTTGTGCATCTTCAATTAGTATATAGATTTTGAATATATATCTTGGTTGTAGATTGAGTACGTTCACCGCTGAATAGAATTTAATGTTATGATTCTAAGTGAGGGGACTCTGAAACTTCATTATAACTGTCATATATGAATGTTTATTAATTGAATTGAATTCAGGTTAGTAAACAGGATAAAGAGGTGTGATACCCAAGCTTCTCACTATTCATGTACCAATATAATTTAATTTGTGTTATGTGCATTTTATAATTATGTGATAATTATATGACAATTATGTGATAATAATGTGACAATTATGTGATAATTGTTTCTACATTTCATTTATATTTATATTTTATTGGAGACATCCGTGATAAAAATGGTGGAAATATGTGAATATATGTGCGCATAAATATTTACGTGCATTAATTTGGATATATATAATTAAATTATCTTATGTGTATAAATATATTATTTCTTAATTATTAAGTATCACACGTGTTCTCGTAATAATAATAGTGGTAAGAAATGTATACGTATGTGTATTAATTTGTAAATGTATTATATCTTAGCTATTAAGTATTGCACGTAAATCAAGAATGGATAATAATAATAATAATCTTATTATTTAATAAAAAAAATTGGTTTGGGGTGCGGTGACAACACCGACTTACCCCCATCTCACTAGTATATAAATAGTTCTGGGGAGGTGATTACCTCACGCCCCAACGTGAAAAAAAAGGGAAAAAATAGAGAGATAGAAGAAAAGAGAGAGAGAGAAGGAGAGAGGAGAGAAAAAGAAAGAAGAGAATATGTGCGTGTGCTCCGAAATGGGAGAGATTAGTTGTAGTTCTTCACGTGGTCTATAATATTATTACTATTAGGAGTTCAGGTAAGTAGAAGTTCAACTACAATACATAAACATGTTGTGTGTGAATTATTTGTGATTAATATGTGATAATTATTCTATGAATTATTTGTGATTAGTTTAATTATGTTATGAATTATTTAGAATTAATTTGTGATACAAGTTGGGGATTTATGTGATTTGGGGAGACTAGGGTTTATATTCAATAATATTATTTGTAGATTATTTGTGATAAATTTGCAATACAAGTTGTGGATTTATGTGATTTGAAATAATATTATTGTCCTATATAGATCTGTGTGATTGGAAACTGTTGAATGTATATCTGTATGATTCGAGAAGATATTGGTTATAAGGATCTGTGTGATGCGAGATGAAGTTGTTATTCTAAAAAGGGATTGTGTGATCCAAGGTGAAGTGATTATTTTATAAATTGATTTATGTGACTGGGGTGGAGTTTTTATTACATAAGTGAATTTGTATGAATTGAAGTTAAGTTGTTGCTTTATTTGTAATTAAATATTGATATTGATGTTTATGATGCATATTTAATTGCCCTGGTTGCATACCATACATAATCATGGAAAGTGTTTTCCCCAAAATTATTAAGATACTAATGGTGTGTGCGGCTACTATATATGCATCTCTGTCAGGGTTCGAAAAAATCATTCCCGACACTTATATTTGAGTTCGAAAAAATCATTCTCAATAATTTATTCGGGGTTCGGACAAATCATCCCCACCATTATGCCAGAGTTCGGAAAAATCATTCTCGGCACTTGATATATTCGGGGTTTGAAAAAATCATCCACATTGAGCTCATTTGAGGTGCATATCATAAGTGTGTCGTAGGGATCCCGCATCGTGAATAGTTTTCAAAATAAAAAAGACCAACTAGAAAGACTAGGAAATAAGCGATAGAAAATAAATGCATTTTTCATGCACTGACATGCATGATTTCTACTTATTGAGATTTTTGTCTCACTAGTTTATGCATTGTAGGTGAGCCTGTTGATGATTGAGTTTGTGATGTGATGTGATGTGCAAGTTGTGGAGCTCCTTCAGGGTTTTGAGCGGATGTACATAGATGACGACCTGTTGGGCTAGGCTGTGGGTTTATTTTGTTTCCGCTGATGTTTAATTATGTAATATAATAAGTATTATGACAAGTTTTGGTGGATTGAGGTGGTGTCAGAAACCAGTTACGTATGTTGAACTAGTGTGATGGTTTTGGTTATAAATATATTATGAAAAAAAAATTATGCAAGTTTTTATTATGATGATGTTTATGTTAATTAGTATTTGAATTATAAGTTATGTTAGACGGGTCGTGTCAGAGTGGTATCAGAGCACGGTTTGGGTTATGCAGACTGTCTATGTACATAAGCTCATTCCTTAGGAGCGCAGCTTTGCGTGTAAGTATTATTTTCATTCTGTGCTGTTATGTGTTTTATAAATTATATTGGACATATGGTGTAGGACTCGTAGTTAGTAGACAAAAAGGTAAGAGCTACAGGTGAAAGTTCTGAATGGGATAGAGCTGCTGAGCAAGCAGCACCTACTGAAAGAAATAATTGTGATGTGGTGATTACTCGACTGATGGAACTGGTAGAGCGCCAGTCCCAACATATACAACAATTGATTCATTAGAGAAATGTGGGTGGATAGCCAGAGGCTAATGTTGATCAAGATCGACGTCAGGTGGAACGTGTGGAAATGGTTTGTGAGAGGTTTCGAAAGTTAAGCCCTCCGATATTTGAGGATGCAACAGACCCCACAGATGCAGAGGATTGGTTACGCACGGTGAAAAACATATTTCAATACAGTAGAATTCCAGATGGGGACATAGTGTTGTGCGCTTCATTCATGTTATGGGGGAGTGCTGGCCACTGGTGGGACACAATTAAAAGTATTGAGGACGTCACGACTATGACATGGGAAAGGTATAAGAAGCTATTCAGGAATAAGTACTTTATGGCACTAGTGAGAGCCGCGAAGATGAATGAGTTTATACAGCTGAAGCAGGGAGGTATGTCAGTCACATATTACCTTCATAAGTTTAAGCAATTGTCGAGGTTTGCAGAACATATGGTGAGTACGGAGGCACTGAAAGTGGAGAGGTTTGTGGAAGGCTTAAGGCCTGAGTTTTTCAGAGATGTGAGTATGGCGGGACTGCATGGAGCAACATACTCACAAGTTACAGAAAGGGCCCAGATTGCTGAACAAGCGGAGATGAGGATCAGACAAGTACAGACTATCAGACGTCAATTCTAGCAGAAACCAGTATAGCAATTTGGGAGAGATAATAAGAGGCCGATGCCATTTTAGGGGTCGACTCCATTGAATAAGGGACAGGGACAAGGAGAACCAAACAAGCATCCCAAATTCAATCAGGGTAAAGTACCACCAGCGCCGCCACTACCCATATGCCCTAATTGTCTTAGATCACATGGTGGGGAGTGTCAAATTCCTCCGAGAACGTGTTACACATGCGGGAAAAAAGGACATGTGACTACTACTTGTCCTAAGAAAGGGAAGTAGGGACATCAGGGAAGAGCTCCAGCTAGGGTGTATACTTTGACGCAATAGGAGGCAGATGCGAATCCCTCAGTTGTCACGGGTAAGTTTTCTATTTTTAGCACTTCTACATATGTACTATTTGATTCTGGAGCAACACATTCATTTGTATCCACTGAGTATGTAAGGAAGCTGGGTGGAACATCTAACTTGAAAGAAGTTAATTATGAGGTGATGATACCTTCTGGTGAGTCAAAGCAAACCAATCAACTTCTTCGAGGTTGTGTTATTGCCTTTGATAGAGTTCTCGTACAACAACAGTTATCAGTCTACTATCGGAATGGCTCCATATGAAGCACTGTATGGGAGGAAGTGTAGATCTCCTATACATTGGGATAAAGTTGGAGAGAGGAAACTTTTGGGTCCAGACTTAATTCGTGAATGTAACCTTTTAGACTACTAGATGATGGTCTTCTCGCATCCTCACCTTTAAGTACTTTCTTTCCCTTTTCTTGTCTACACTCAACAGCTTACCTTTCTTGGTTACAAGTATATGATCATTAGAATTACCTTCTTTCCATGGCTGTCTAGACTCCTCATTGTCAATCTTCCATTTGATGATGATGATGATCAACAGCAAATCCTTACGTGGTTGGATGCTGGAATCATATATCCTATTAGTGACAGTCCCCATGTGAGTCCGTTGCATGTAGTTGCTAAAAAGGGGGGCATGACTGTAGTGAAAGCTAAGGATGGAGAAGCGATAGCCACGAGGATTCCTACGGGATGGCGTACATGTGTCGACTATAGGAAGTTGAATGAGAACACGTGTAAGGACCATTTTCCTCTTCTTTTCATGGATCAAATGCTTGATCGTCTCGCGGGGTATGAGTTCTATTGTTTCTTGGATGGGTACTCGGGGTACAACCAAATCATGATTGCCCTCGAGGATCAAGAAAAGACTGCTTTTACTTGCCCTTATGGGACCTTTGCCTTTAGAAAGATGTCATTTAGATTGTGTAATGCGCCTATGACTTTTCAGAGATGCATGATGACAATATTTGATGGGTTGATAGAGAAGATCATGGAGGTGTATATGGATGATTTCTCTGTTTTTGGTTCCTCCTTTGATATTTGTTTATCTAACCTTACTACTGTGTTGAAGAGAGGTCAAGAGACTAATCTTGTCTTGAATTGGGAGAAGTGCCACTTCATGGTGAGAGATGGGATTATTCTTGGGCATCATGTTTCTGCCAAAGAATTGCAGGTGGATCGAGCTAAAGTGGTGGCGATTGAGAAGCTTCCACCACCTACTAATGAAAGAGGAGTGCGGTCTTTTCATGGACACACAGGATTCTATAGACGATTCATCAAAAACTTCTCAAAATACTCCAAGCCCTTATCTCACTTACTTGAAAAGGATGTTCCGTTCGTGTTTGATGATGAGTGTCTAACAGCTTTTCAGGTTTTGAAAGAGGCGCTTATTACTGCACCTGTCTTGATCACACCGGATTAGACTCAACTGTTTGTACTTATGTGTGATGCAAGTGATGTAGCACTTGGAGTGGTGCTTGGGCAGCTGAGAGAGAAGAAGTTCTGCGCCATTTACTACGCGATTAAGACTTTCGATGCGGCACAAAAGAACTACACGGTGACTGAAAAGGAGTTTTTGGCTGTTGTGTACGCATTCGACAAGTTTCGACAGTATTTGGTTGGCATGAACACCATAGTGTACACGGATCATTCAGCGATTCGGTATTTGATTGAGAAGAAGGAGACGAAGCCTAGAATCATAAGGTGGATCCTTTTACTTCAAGAGTTTGACATGGAGATCCGAGATAAGAAAGGTACTGAAAATGTGTTAGCGGATCACCTTTCGAGATTGGAAACTAGGAAGCATTGTGATAATTCTTTTGAATATATTGAAGAGATATTCCCGGATGAAAAGATCATGGTCATGTTTGTTGAAGGGGCAGAGCATGCATGTGTGGTTGCTGTGCAAGGAGTGGATCCATGATATGCGGATTATGTCAATTACATTGCCGTGGGTGAAATTCCAAGAGATCTCAACCGATATCAACTTGCTAAATTCAAGAGGGATGTTGAGACTTTCATATGGTATGATCCATTTGTTTATAAAATTTGCACGGATTCTATTTTCCGTAGGTGTGTGCCCGAGATGGAGATGGAGAGTGTACTCGAATTTTGTCATGCACAACCTAACGGAGGGCATTTCGGAGCCTAAAAGATAGCAGCCAAGGTATTGCAATCCGCTCTGTATTGGCCGACGTTGTTCAAAGATTGTGACACCTATGTGGCGTCCTGCGATAGGTGTCAACGCATGGGTAATATTAGTCGGAGAGATGAGATGCCGCTTCAGCCGAGCATAGTTGTGGAGATCTTTGATGTGTGGGTTATCAATTTTATGGGGCCTTTTCCTCCATCGAATGGATTTCTATACATCCTTCTTGCTATGGATTATGTTTCTAAGTGGGTGGAAGCGATTCCTACTCGCTTGAATGATTCGAAGACTGTTATATCTTTCTTGAAGAAACATATCTTTGCCCGTTATAGAGTTCCTAGAGCACTTGTTAGTGATGGAGGTTCCCACTTCGTCAATAAGTTTCTTGAAAAGGTGCTTAAAGGTTATGGTGTTAAGCATAGGGTTACTGCACCCTATCATCCTCAAGCGAATGGGCAAGCAGAAGTTTCCAATCGGCAAGTCAAATAGATATTGGGGAAGGTGGTTGGAACTAATAGGAAGGATTGGGCTATGAAGCTCGATGATGTGTTGTGGGGGTTCCGAACCGCTTACAAGATGGTGTTGGATATGTCACCGTATCAGATTGTCTATCGGAAGCCGTGCCACTTACCCGTAGAGATTCAACAGAGAGCATTTTGGGCTATAAGGAGCTTGAACTTGACTCTTAAGGATGTGAAGGAGTTAAGGATGACTCATATCAATCAACTTGATGAGTTTAGGAGTCATGCTTACAAGAATTCAGAGATCTACAAGGAAAGGATGAAGAGGTGGCACGATTCTAAGATCTCATACAAGGAGTTCAAGCAAGGAGATGAGGTATTACTCTTTAACTCTCGTTTAAAACTTTTTACAGGCAAGTTGACGTCGAAGTGGACGGGTCCGTTCATGATTCATAGAGCCTGTGGAGCGGGAATTTTGAGCTTATGGACCAAGATGGAGACATTATTTCGGCGAATGGGCATCGATTGAAGCATTATAGATCGTCGGATGATGCTTGTGTCATCTTTGAAGATACCTTGATCTGAGTTGGTACCGTCGTGACTCTCCGACGTTAAACATGAGCGCCTGTTGGGGGCTTTCCCTCCAGTTTTTATTACTTTATTTCTTTAGTTTGAGTAAGAAATTTTTATATTGATCGTGCTTAGTTTTCGGCAATTACATCTCTTTGCAAACTTAGTTTCACTTTAAGTTTGGGGGGGTGTGATGTACTTACCTTGATAAGCACCGGATATGTAATCTTTTCTTTGTAGCGTTTGTTAGGGGAGTTGGTTTTTGCGGCATATTTTAAAATTTTAATCGGTTTTTGGTATGTCGATTTTTTACAACTTGTCTAATGTTCGGTGGTGTTTGGTTTTATTTTATATGGATTTACTCATGAATGATATGTTTAGGAAGCCATTCTTGTTGAGCTTGTGCTATATTTAATGCCTTTTGATTTGTTTTGACGCTTGAAGTGTGTAGGGAATGAAGGAAACATGATTATGGAGCTTAAGAGTGCCGGTTCGATCAACCAAAGGGAGGTTCGACCTGTTCCAGGAGGTCGAACCTGGCAGAGGAAGTCGAACCGTGGTGATAAATCGTTCAGTGAAGAGGTTCGACCTGAAGCCTTACGGTTCGACCTGATCTACAGGTCGAACCAAGGTCGAACCAGGTGGAGGCAGAAATTTAGAAGATTGGTTCGACCACGACACTCCTGGTTCGACCTGCTTAACAGGTCGAACCAAGGTCGAACCCATGACCTGAAACTTACAGTAGGTAGGTTCGACCTGAGGTGTTCTGGTTCGACTTGTTCCAGCAGGTCGAACCTGAAGAAAAACTTGTCCAGAAGGGTGGTTTGACCTCGTCAGTCGTGTCGAACCAAGCCAGGTAAGCTGCTTTAAGTTCGATTTTAAAAGGGGTTTGATCACTTTTTCGTTCCATCCTTCATCGAACCAGCACGAATTCACTACACCCTTGAACTAATTCTTCAATTACACTCAAATTCTCACTGATTACACATCACCACACCTCTAATTCGCGGCTTGAATGCGAATTTGGGCAATTTTTCCTGCAAGTTAGGGCTCAGTCGCGAGTTTGTTGGTGTTTAGGTTGTTTGATCGTTTGTTTACCATGGGCAAGACAAAAGGTATGTTTTTCTAACTCAATTACTCTAGGATTGAAGGTATAGGTATGCAATTCGTTGTGGGTAAGAGGATTGAGGTTTAGTTTGGTCGAATTTCATGGTGAATGTTGATACTTTGATTTGATTCATCGGAATTCATGTTCATTGCTTGATTATTGCTTTAATTTGAGTATTAGTATGAATTGATCGATATTATTGTGCGTCTTTGAGGATGAGCATGTTGGTTTGGATTGAATTGTTGATACTTGGGTAGTTCATGGAGTTAACATTTTGAAATTCTTGTTGAATTGCTTGAAGTGATTAATGCATGCTTGATAGTTGTGTTTGAATGTTAGAAAAGGTGTGATTGAAGTAGTCTTTGGGCATGATGATAAGCAGTGTCTGTGAATGTGATGGTTGTTGATTTTGATTGTTGACGAGGCATGTATGCTTGAAGTCTTGAGTAGAGTATAAGTTATGCTAGTCAATTATTGCTTCCCTGTCTTATTGGTTGTATTGAGCGAATGTTTTCAGGTACGAAACAAGGATCCGGACAAGGGTCTGGCCAAGGGAAATGGAAGGGGAAGATGGATGAAACAAGGTCGAAGAAGAGGTAGGATAGGCCTTCGAACGTAGATAAAGTGACGAGGACACTGAGATTGCAAGAACGTCTTCCTGAAAACTTCAAGATTCGAATGCCTGACTGGGATGAGATTAAAGAGAAGTGGGGAGAGGTGTCAGAGAAGATAGCCAGGACTCGTTATCAGGATGATGATGCTATGAGGCTGATGAGCATCCGAGATGACATGATGATGCTGTTCGATTGAGTGGAGATCCGTCGCTTTATGGAGTTGAAGAGACCTACTTACTTCCATGTTACAACGGAGGTAGTGTGCTCTTTTGAGATGGAAAAGAATCCCCTCGGCTACCCATTTCAGTGCTCGTTCTAGCCGGGAGGAATAAGGAGGAGATGGATGGCTGAGAACTTCAACGAGCTGTTCCAGACGCCTATGGAGATCTCTCGTGTGGAGAGTGGATATTTCAATGCAAACAGGTTTTGGAGGGAGATCTCCGACGAGATAGGCGACTACAAGATTAAGCAAGCTCGTGCCTCCTCGATCAAGAATCCAATGTTGAAGTATATAGATCGAGTGCTCGGAAACACGCTCTTTGCTCGCTCCAAAGGTGGATGTGTGTCAAGAGGAGAGTTGTACGCCTTGTGGTGCATGTTGAATGCGGTGAATTTCAACGTGGGGACGTATTTCATTGCGCAGCTGCATCATTTCAGAACCATGGGATTTCAAAAGATCAACATCGGAGGGTTACTGACGATTGTAGCTGAGCACTACAATATGGACTTCACCGGCATCACACCAGTGAGAGGCAAGCCTGACTTGGTGATGTTCACTTGCGTCAAGGGAGGATTCGCTCACTTCCGAGATGGGGATTGGTTCTTCACTAGGGGGCCGAAGCCATTTGAGTTCATGTTCCCTTTTCACGTGAGTAACATGACTACTGTTCGGGAGGCAAGGAACAAGTTGATGGACTCTCTTGGACAGACCGCCTTGTCCGTTACTGTGAAGATGGGCGGAGATTGGAGAGCCGTGGTTAGGATGTGCGCGGAAGGCAGGATGGCTGAGCTGCAGCATATTGTTGATCAGGGAGAGTATCGCCCACCACCGCAGTAGCCGCCGCAGCCATTGCAGCCACCACAGCAGCCCGAGGAGGAGCACCGGGCAGAGCAGCCAGAGGAGCAGTGCGACGATGTACCCTAGCACGCTCCAGCAGCACTACAGCAGCAGCGGGCTATTTCGGATGATGTCCGAGAGCAGCTGCGCTTGATTCATGAGCAGCTGGTTGCGATAGGGGCAAGGCAGCAGGAGACGACTAGGCAACTCGAGCTTTCGAATGCCAATTACACAGCTCTGAGTGCCAGGTTGGAGGTTATGGATAGGCAGATCCAAGACATCCATCGGAGATTGGATGAGAGGGATGATAATGATGAGGAGGATGGTGCTCCGGAGGAGTAGCTAAGGTTTTCTTTTGATTTTCTCTGATTCATCTCATCCCCGTTCTTCTTTTTCTTTTTACAGGTTGGGTGGTGTGTCTTGTGTGAGTGGCATGTACATGATTGATATTTGTAGGATAGTTGATTCATGAGTGGTAAATTTGTATATTGGGAATAAATTGTAATTATGTGCATTCATATGTTCACGTGTGCTTGAATTGATGAAAACTTGTATAATTATTAGCATATGGAATTCATGTGGAATTAATCTTGATTATGTGCTATGAGGAGTACTAGGATTCTATTCCCTATGTGAGGATTTGAGCCTTTGTCATGCTTGATCATGATTATTTTATTCTTGAGGGGATCATCCATATGAATGTATTCTAGAACTTGGCTTAGAGTCTTGTGTGAGACTTTCGATTGATTAAATTGCTAGGATATGATCTTAGCCCATTTTTGCTTTAATTAAGTTATTTAGCCAAATTTTATCCTTCCTAATGATCATATACACCTTTGGTAGCCCTGTTGAGCCGAAAAGCTTTTTCTTTGGTAGCCAAAGTAAACAACCTTTTGAACCTTTACTTAAGCCTTGTTATTACCTATTCATTGGTGGAGAGTTGAAGAGATTAAGTGTTTTCAAGGAAGATAGCATGTGGTTGAATAAAGAGGATAGTAGTCAATTGCTTATGAGAAGAAGGTTAGTGACTGAAACTGGTGCCCAAGTTGCTTAAGGAATATGATGTTGATGCCATAAAAAGAAGAAAATTCAAGAGTTTAACACAACAGGAGACGAAGTGGAGGAGATATGATGAGCTTCTAACTTAAAGGAGACCTCCAAGGTAACTCTCTACTAGTGTCTTAAGTTACTTTACCCAAATTTTCCTACCTTTTCCAAATAGCCAACATTACAACCCGAAACAAGTCCTTTGTGATCCTAGTAATGATTCAATTGTTAGTTGATTTTTGAGACCTTTGCCAAGCTTATGGTGACGCATGAATATAGATTGATATGAGTGTTCATACTAGCCTTTAGAGTGCCTCACGCACTTGAGTGAGAGAGCAAATATTTATCTTGTGAGCAAGTTTACTTAGTACTCCGGATGGTATGTGATTGAATTGGTTTTACATGGGTGATATTTGTGATGCAATGAATACTTGTTTAATTAAATGGCATGTGTAATATATGTTGTACTGGGGCTTGTTGAATTATACACGACTCCTGTGGTTTGATTTGGTTGTCTCGGGACGAGCAACATGTGAGTTTGGGGGGTTTGATGAGTGTGTAAATTCACAAGTTTAGCATGGTGTTTGGTGCTAGTTTTGGAGAGTTTAGAGGTGGAAATAGGTGAAAAACCTATGAATATTGTAAACTAGCATGAATCAGGTGATAATGGAGCTTTTGAGTGGTTTTGATAGCTAAATTGGAGTGAAAGTGCCAAGAATTGAAGAGGCGGAGTCGAAGCCATGCGAACTGCCCAAGATTAGGTGGGGTTCGACCTGATTGGAGGAGGGTTCGACATCTCCATCAGGTCGAACCAGTGAAGAAGAACGAACAGAAGGAGTTCGACCAAGAACCAAGGGGTTCGACCTGTTAAACAGGTCGAACCGTGGTCGAACCATTTCGCGAGAAGTAGGGTTCGACCACGACATTGGGGTTCGACCTGCCAGTTGGTTGAACCAGGAGTAAGAATTGTCCAGTGGTGCGGTTCGACCTGTGGACCTTTGGTTCGACCTATCAAGAAGTCGAACCAAGTGCAGAAGTTGTCCACTAGCATGGTTCGACCTGTGGTTCGACCTGTGGACATGTGGTTCGACCTGTTGCTGAGGTCGAACCAGTACGCGGAAACTTACCTTATCAGGATTTTCGAGGCCTAAACGCGTGAGATCACTTGAAAAGCCCATTCCAAGCCCTAGGGACATGATTTCAAGTATAAAAGGAAGCTCATGCAGTCAAGAGGGAGAGCTTGGATCGAGAATCGCAAGAGGAGACAAGAAGACTTGGTTGGAGAGAGGAGACGATCCTCCATCATCCGGAGAACTTGACAGAGGTTCCGCTAGAGATTCAAGTAAGATCGGTCCATCTAACCATGATTGCTCCTAGCTCAATCATGGGCTAGAACCGCTTTGGTAGTTCTAAGGTTATGAAGATTTCATGAGTTGATTTATATTTTGTGTGTATACTCCGTACAACACTACTTGTGGTTTTTTTTATATAAGATTGTGCTTTATTAATCCATACTCATAGTCGTTTTGTGCATCAATAATCATTGTGTAGAGTCTGGATACATAACATGGTTATTGGTTGAGTGCGTTCGTTGTTGAGCAGGGTTTATTGTTATAATTCTAAGTGAAGGGATTCCGAAGTCTTATTATAACTATCTTATATGAATATTTGTTAATTGAATCATTCGTATTCGGGTTAATAAGTAGGATAAAGGGTATAACTTCATAGTACCTATAATGGGAGATCAAATCGGGTTAGAGTACTAAGTGCACGGGAAATAATTGATTCTGATAGTACCTAGAGAGGGAAGTTAAGTATACATCTTGCTCCGAGAATATTCACACGTGTCAAACGCTTATTCACTTGTGTCTATAGAGTAGATTTGCATGGTATAGTGATGTGTCCATAAACCACAAGGCAGAGTCGAACATTGACACACGAAAGCTTAAATTAACGAAGGAAACTGGATTACCTGACGAACTACCTAATATCTTAATTGATCACAACTATCTCTTTCTTGCTCTATTATTTACTTTCTTATTAATAATAGTAGATATTCTTAGTTAATACACCAACTATCTTAAATTCCTACATAGCCATAATTGATTAGAATATAACTAAAGCAATATTTGACCGTCCCGTGGATTCGATATTTAACTTGGTCACCGGCGAAACTACGATTGATATCCTTCATACTTTGGGATTATAATTGTGTGTTGAGAAAATGCCCATCACTTCTCTACGAATCCCTCAGGTTGTGTCATGTACAACTCCTTCACTAATTCACTATGGAGGAATGCCATTTTCACATCTATCTGATGTAACATCAATTTTTTTGCAGCTACCATACTCAACGCCATTTGAATAGTGGTCAGCTTCACAACATGAGTAAAGACATTAGTATAGTCAATACCATGTCGCTGCTCAAACCCCTTGACAAACAATCGGGCTTTGTAGCGTCTGCTACCGTCAGCTTCATTCTTAATTCGGTAGACCCACTTATAGTGCAAAGCCTTTATACTCTTTGGGAGCTCAACGAGTAGGCCTATTAAACTAGCCGAGCAAGCTCGAGTAGTGCATACTTGAGTTTGGCTCAAGTAGTTATCAAGCCTAGCTTGAGCTCGGCTCGATTTGATAACGAGCTTACGAGCGAGCTCGAGCTCGACTCGAAAATTACTCATCCGAGTTTGAACTCGAGCTCAGCTCGGCTCATTTAAGGAAAACGAGTTGAGCTCTCAAGCCTTAACGAGCTTTCGAGCCTAATCGAGTTGGATTTTTATTAATATATTTAATATTATATTTAATAATTATTATATTAATATATTTAATAATTATTATATAATATTTATTTTAATATTATTATTATTATCGAGTTTTATCGAGTCGAGCCGAGCTCGGCTCGATAACGTAATGAGTATTTCGATGAGCTCGAGCTCGAGTAGTCACCAGTAGAGCCGAGCTTGAGATTTAACGAGCCGATCTCTCAAGCAGCTCGTTTTGTGTAACAGCTCCATCAACAAGTTTTCAAGTGACGTTCAATAAAAGAGATGCTAACTCGTCATCCATAGCAGCTCTCTATTTTCGTCTATCTACACTCTGCTTTGCCTCTGCATAACACTCAGGCTCACCACCATCAGTAAGTAACAAGTAGTAGTTAGAGGGCGAATACCTATCAGGTGCACGTCGCTCTCTAGCTAGTCTCTGCAACGGATCCTCCTATGGTGGTGGTGTCCTTAGTTCTTCAATAAGAACCTCTTCCTCATTCTGACTCTCCTTACTCCCACTTGAGTTTGAGATGTCTAACTCGACTTCTTGGGTATTAGTCTTGTCAGAATTTGATGCCTCCAATCTGTTCTTGTACATAACCTGTTCATTGAAAACCACTTCTCTACTGAGAATAATCTTTCGGTTGTTCTTATCCCAGAATCTATAACCGAACTCATCACCACCATAGCCAATGAATGTACACTTAACAGATTTGACGTCTAACTTGTTTCTATCATTAAAACTAATATGAACATATGCAACACAACCAAATACCACACAAGTAAGACATATTTACCTCCTTTCCCGTCTATTTTTCCTCGAGTAATCTATTTACTAACGGAACTGATGGACCTCTGTTAATTAGGTATGCTGTTGAGTTTACTACATTTGCCAAAAACATCTTAGGCAGTCCACTCTTCAACCTCATGCATCTAGCTCGCTCATTCAAAGTTCTGTACATTCGTTCTGCCACACCCCATTCTGCTGTGGAATTCCTCTTACAATCTCCTTCATGTGAATCCTATTCTCAGCACAATATTCCTTGAACTCACAGAGTTCATATTCATCTCCATTGTCAGAACGAAGGCACTTTATTTTTAGCCCCGTTTCATTCTCTACAAGGGCTTTCCACTTCCTGAAAGTATCAAATGCATCAGTTTTATTTTTCAGAAAATAAACCCATATCTTTCGAGTGGTGTCATCGATGAAGGTCATGTAACACTCCGAACCACCAAGGGACTTCGTGGGTGCTGGTCCCCATAGATTGCTATGTACTAACTCCAACTTTTCTGCATTCAAGGTTCTGCCACCTCTCGAGAAACTTACCATTTTCTATTTCCCGAAAACACAGTCCTCGCATAGGTTAACTTCAACAGATTTCAGCCTTGAGAGTCTCCCTTTCGAACACATTAGCTTCATCCCTTTCTCGCTCATGTGACCCAGCCGATAGTGTCACAAATCAGTATTGCTCGTAGCTCCTGCAAGATCAATGCAGTCCTTGGGGTTAGTTGTAGTATACAAAGTCCCCTCCTTTTTCTCTCGCGCCACTATCATTGCTCCTTTACTAATCTTCCAACTGTTGCTACCGAAACTCACTGAGTATCCCTCTACATCACGCTGTCCGATTGAAAGCAAGTTTCTTTTCAATCCTGGAAAGTGCCTAACACCATTCAACTTTAATGTCGATCCGTTTGGTGTGGATATCTTCTTTCCCCACAATCTTCAAGGGCTCATCATCAGCAAGGTAAACTTGTCCAAATTCACCAGACACATAGTTCTCTATTATTTCAGCATCACTGCATAAGTGGAATGATTAGGGGTGGGGAATTCCGGCATACCGAAAATACCGGTACCGTACCGATACCGTACCGAAATTTTCGGTATGCCATACTGTATACCGATGCCGATACCGAAGTTTCGGTATACCAAAATTTCGGTATACCGAAACTTCGGTATCCAAAAATAGATACCGTTGTCAAACCGAGATAAATACCGTGCCGATTTTTTCGGTACATACCGAAAATACCGAAATACCGAAAATTAATTACATGTCGAAATTTCAATATACCGAATCATACCGAATGTATCTGTGTACCGAAAAAAATACCGAAAAATCCACAATTATCACACAATATACTAACAATCATCATATATATATCTCACAAAATACCAATCTAACTATAACAAATACTCCATCACACAATTCATAATCAATTAGTTAAATACTAGCAATCATAAATAATTTCACAAACAAACAACAACCTAAATGACAAGTACTTCACATAAATCATAAGTACTAGAAATCATAAATAATTTCACAAACGAACAACCTAAATGGCAAGTACTTCACACAAGTCATAAATCATAAGTTCATAACCATAATCAAAACATAACATTAATGAGAATTCAAATAACAACAATCTGCTCTGTTGCAGCCTTGGTCATTTCCCAAACTTGATCACAGCTTGCATCCTGAAAGAAAAAAAGAAAAAAATAGTAATGGTTCATAATTTCCAACTATATATTATATAATAATCCATAGTATAAAACTAACTAACAAATATAGAAAATAGCTTACAATCTTTTTCACCCACTAACACTGCATAATCTCCTAGAAAAGCCTATTCAATTTGATGTGGTAAGAGTAAGACTTGTGGTCATTAGATCTTGAGTGACACCTGCAATTATAATTAAATTATGTTAATGATAAAAGTATTGTAAATAAAAATTATTTATATTTAAATGATAAACGTACCCTTTTCAATTTCTTCAATTTCCTTGTACAGATCAAGATCGTCATCGGTTGGATCCTTATACAAGATGTCATCCGCTTTTAGCCAATCAGTAGTGCATACCAATGCTTCAACCATTTTAGGACTCAAACTAGTTCTAAAAGGATCGACCATCCTTTTTCCTAAGCTAAAAGCGGATTCACTAGCAACGGTTGAACTTGGAATGGCAAAAATATCTTTGGCAATAGATGCAAGAATTGGGTACCTAGCTTCACTTCCCTTCCACCACTTCAAAAGATTGAAAGAAATATCTGCTTCTTCTATCTCATCTGCTAGGTACTTATCTACTTCATTAGATATTACTTTTTTCTTTTCCTCTAAATGTTGTGCTTTTAAATCAGTATACAATCTACTCCAAACACCACCCATCATAGAAGTTTCTCTACCATCACCCACTGTTTGCACATTTCTACTCTCATTAACCTGAAAATCTTTCATTCCTTTATACTCAACCCACAAAATTTTCAAATCCCCTTTAACCTTATTCATGAATTCTTCAGCTTTTGTATCTTCAAGTTTTTTCATGCACAACTTAATCATTTGAAGCTTGTGTCTAGGGTCTAAAACATTTGCAATAAAGACTAGTGGATTCACAACATCCCAATTACCCCAATACTTCTCAAATTTCAGCTTCATTGAGTTTGCAACTTTTTGAAGAACCTTATCAGAATCATC
The DNA here is from genome assembly GCA_023678885.1 of Pogostemon cablin. Classification (NCBI taxonomy): domain Eukaryota; kingdom Viridiplantae; phylum Streptophyta; class Magnoliopsida; order Lamiales; family Lamiaceae; genus Pogostemon; species Pogostemon cablin. The sequence continues at coordinate 35,922,236 of CM042965.1, forward strand.
TAAACTCCTTTCCTCAATCTCAATTTGTAACAAAATCATGGATTGGTACATAAATTGAGAAGTAGGAGATTTTGATGCACTCAACTCTAAAGTGATTTCATAAAAACTTTTCAAAAAGTGTGCAAAAGCTCTACAATTCTCCCAATCTTCCACACTTGGTGGCCCTATCTTTATTTTTCCCTTATCATTCTTTTCATAAAAATAACTTGCAAAAGGTGCCCATTCTGCACCCATTCTATCAAACACCTTTCTATATTTCAATGCAGCCTCAAGCATTTTATAAGTTGCATTCCACCTAGTTTTGACATCCATAGGCACAGTTGACGTGCTAGAAAACTTGTAAAGCATTGCGAACTCCCTAAATTTATTCAATCTTGAAGGAGAAGAATGAATAAAATTAACGGAATTCCTTATTGCTTTAATCGAAGATTCAAGCTCCTTCAAACCATCCTTCACGATTAAGTTTATTATATGACAAGAGCACCTCAAATGCAAGTATTTCCCTTCAAACAATAAATTGTTTTTATCTTTCATTATCTTTTTTAAGTACTCAATAGCAGTATCATTTGAAGTGGCATTGTCAACTACTATTGAAAATAGTTTCTCTATTTTCCACTCTCCCAAACAGACCTATATCAACTTCCCAATCTCTTCCCCAACATGACTGTTTATTTTGGTGAAGTTAATAATTCTTTTATGCAACTTCCATTCGCTATCTAAAAAGTGGGCAGTAATCACCATATAATTTATATTTTGAATTGATGTCCAAGTATCACTTGTGATACTTACCCTTTGGCCACTAATTGCATCTTGAATCCTAGCCTTCTCCTTTAAAAATAACTCATAAACCATACCTGAAAATAATAAGTAATAATAAGTAATAATAAGATTAAAGCTCTTAAACAAAATCTAATATAAAGGATTAATTATAATCGCATAAATTATACCTGCAACTTTCTTTCGATCGGGCATTTTAAATCTGGGCTGCAATTGAAAAATCCAATTTCTCAACCCCTTCCCTTCAATAGCTCGAAAAGACATTTCATCAGTAATCACAAACTCTGCAGCCTTGATCTCACATCGTTTTTGATTAAAAGTATGCATAGTTAATGCACTTCCTTGTCCCATACTCTCAGATGTTAAAATAGGCTGACTTTTTACTTTGTTGCTTGCTTTATACAATGGACTTGAAGGGCACCTAACTTCTAAATGATTCTTTAATCCACTAGTAGATCCATAAGAAACAGGAATTTCTTTTTTACAATAGTTGCATATTCCAATAGCCTGTACGGTTCCGTTCTCTAATGTACGAGACCCCTTCACGCAATGGCTCCAATATGGACTCCTTGGACTTTTAGGAATAGCTGGTGGCTTTTTTGATTATGTTTTTGCTCGCTTACGACTTGTAAGATCACTTTCATCATGTGCCTCAGAGTCCGTATTGTTTGGTGTTTCGGATAGAGTTGGCAATGTATGAGAAGACTCGGATTCCATTCTGAAAAATAAAAAATTCATTGTAAACACATTACAGTAATGAAATGTTATAACAAGTAAACATTTTGTAACGTTTTGAAATGTTACAACTACAACAAGTAATGAGAGGGCTTGTATAGTTGTACTTGTATTTCAAAACTCCACTACATGACAAAATAAGTATGTAAATCAATTCGAAAATCTATCTATTAATCCATTTCATGTATAATATACTACTTGTCCAACTATCAACAGATTAATAATATCAACTTAAAAATATTTTATTTCACATACAACAAATCTGGACAGAATAATAACCTAGCATGGCATTCAGACGTTAATAATATCAGATTTACAACTTTTGATATATCAAAGGATGGAAATTTCAAGGAGAGTAATTATATCTTCATAACTTTCTTCTTTTGATAACCCATTTAGTCCCTGCGTTCCTAGTTGGCCATATTTTGGTCAGTACAGGTTTGCTCATTTAATACATATTAAGAGTATTATTTCCTCTATCTACTTTATAATAAAAGAATAGTTAGATTCTGTCCCATAGGCCATAACAATTAGATTGGAATCTTTTTGCAACATACCCCTAACTGTGAATTACAAACTATGCCAACTTAACACTTAACAGTTAATACTAGAAAGTCAACCCCTAAAGAACTATAAAGAGACACTTCAAAGATCAATTCAAACCAGTTAAAGATTAACATCTCGCAGTCATGAGAGGTATAGCTTGTGTGGTACTCATCAAGGCGGCTCACTTAATTTGATACTTCATCAGTCCTGGAAAATGCTCCACATTCACTAGTACCACAGATATTAAAAAAGCTCACTTTATTTACTTTCTGGGGCAATGTAGTTGGGTGGGAATGACAATTTAGACATTATACCGTATGTTACCATCACTGGGTTGAGACATCATTTTCTTTTTTGGGGGTGAAGGGCTTTGTGGGACAAACAATTGAACATTTTTGTCTTTGTGGAAATTAACAATACATTTTTGCCCAATTTATCAGAATGCATGAAAAAGTAATTCTGTCATGTAGTATCAGATTGACAAAATAAGTATGTAAATCAATTCAAAAATCTATCTATTAATCCATTTCCTGTATAATACACATCACAAATAAAAGCATCAAACAAATCCAGAAAAAAATTAAAACACGCCACATCAAAAAGTAATTCTGATCGAAACTCAGAAGAGCATTGGCTCAAAATACCTGAAGATAAATGCGTAAAAACCCCTAGAAGAACCCTTTTTCTATGTTCACAGCAGATCCAGGCCGAGTCAGGAAGTGAGTCGATTCCAATGCCGAGTCAACGAATGTAATTGCTATATTCTGTTTGTTGACAAACCACAACAATCTAGATCCCCAGATTGCGCTGGAGTCCCAGCGGTGGACGGAGTTCAGATCCGGCGAAAGCAAGGAGTCGGCAGCCAAAGCAATGAGAATGAATCTTGAGTCTTGACCTAGAATCGTATCGGTAAGTAAGTTTGTGATTAAAGACATGAGAGGGGGGGCAGAAAATGGGCCTGTAATATCAATCTGGGCTTGGCCGCTTGGGCTTAATAATTATTTTCAGATTTGAGAATAAATGTAAGTATGTAACCCAATAATAATAATAATAATAATATATAATTTTTTTCGGTATACCGAAATACCAAAATTGTGACTCGGTATATACCGATACCGAACCGATTTTTTCGGTACGGCGACTATACCGTACCGAAAATTTTGATATACCTAAATTTCGATATTTTTCGATATTTTTCGGTTCGGCGAGCTCGTTATACCGAGTTTTCGGTATTTTTCCCCACCCCTAGGAATGATGCTCCAGAATCCAACACCCACGATTCCAGTGGACTACTGACACTCAAGACCAACGCATCTCCAATATCATTTGTGGTTGCGTTTGCTGTCTTCTTCTCATTTTTTTCCTTCTTGTTTTTCTTGGGTGCTATACACTGATACCTATAGTGACCAAACTCGTCACAATTCTAGCACTGGATTGAGTCTTTGTCTTTCTTGGATTGACTTTTTCCTCTATACTTTGATCTGTCACGATTCTGCCTACTCATCGATCTGCCCCTATCCTCTGTGTTCAGCGCTGACCCTGAAGTAGATCCATACTCTTTCCTGCGAACCCCCTCACTAATTATCAGATCTCTCACTTTGTCAAGCTTTTTCGCGGATAAAGCGCTAACTGCAGTTACTGTGGCAGCCCAACTTTCTCGCAAAGAAGATAACAAAACTAAAGAAAGTACTTTGTCACTAAATTCGATTCCGACTGAGCACAACTGCCCAATGATCATGTTGAACTCGTTCAGATGTTGTTGCACAAGTGTGCTCTCCAACATTCTAAGGTTGAACAATCGTCTGATCAGATGAACCTTGTTCGCGGTTGTGGGCTTCTCATACATCTCCTCCAGGATTTGCAGCATCTCCCTTGCGGACTTGGCTTTAGTTGTGTGGTAGGCTACGTTCATGGACAACGATAAGTGTATCACACTCGTTGCCTTTCTGTTCAATAGATTCCAATCCTTCTGTTCCATCTTTTCGGGTTTCTCTTTCTCTTCTAAGGGCATATACAGATCTTTACCGTAGAGATAATCCTCGATCTGTATCTTCCAGAATCCAAAATTTGATCCATTAAACTGTTTGATTGAATCTTCTCGTCACTCATTGTGACTGCTTCCTTCGAACCCGAGGCTTTTGATACCAGTTGTTAGGATTTTTGACGCACGCACATGATGACACAAATAACATAAGATTTTTTTACCCAGTTCGTCTTACTACTACGTCTGGGGGCGATGCCAAGCCAGGTATTTTATTTACTTCTTGATCAAGTTAACTACAATGAGAAACATTCTATTTAATAGACAATTTTCTCTAACCTTAAGCCCATTAGGATCACTTGGGCCGAAGGAAATATGGGCCCAAAGAATTCAGTCTTCATACTCCAACAAGTTCGACCTTGTCATGGAATTTTTGGTGGTCGAGGAGGTAGGCCACCTCGTACCCATTTTTTAGCTTCTGAATCTTGGTATGGATGGGTTGGAAGCTCTGGAAATCGTAGGGGGTGTGTTCAACCGAATGAACTTTGCCAGTTGGAATGAGGTTGTCGTCTAGTTGTCTATAGTGGGAAGCAAGAACGTGGAGGTGATCGCGAAGGATGCTTCTGGAACTTTTGTGGCCTCCTAGGTTCCAGTAGATGTTCTGTGCAAGATTGAGTAGTGCTACAGATTTGTGTTTTGTCTCATCTCGAAGTTAGCTGCAGACTGTTGTTGGTGTTGATGAGGTAAGTTGCTGTGACGATGATCTGATTTTTATTGGATTCTGGAACACACAAATAAATTTGCAAAAATGAGTTTCATTTGGAATTATATATGAAAATATAGAGGATTACTTAGCTGACCTGGGCTCATACATGACCCAGGTCATTTTCATGTCTCTTCAATTGTGAATCATTATATTATCAAATCTCTTATCTCTCCTCTACTTGTTACCCATTTAACAAGTATAATGTAAAATAATAGAGGGCACATGTTATCTCTCCACATCAATTATCATCCAATCATGTTTTTTCTTTTTAAAATTTTATCTTAATAACAAGTATACTTTTTGTGAAAAAATTCAAATGTTTGTAATTCTCTTTTTACATCTATATTGTTAATAAAAATTATATCAAATTATTCGTCTTTTCAAAATCTTTAATTTTATACCCATATTAACTATATAATAAAAAATTTATTACTAATTAAAGTATATTTAATTTAATTTAATTACTATATTAATTAATTAAAAATATAAATAAATTTAAACTTTTGTTTAACCATTACCGATTTAATTTGATGAGAAAGAATTCTATAAATTCGTGATCTTATCTGTGGTGTATTTAATTGTTAATCACTATTGAATCTAAAATCATGGAATTATGAAGAATGTATATTATCATGTTTAGATTTCTTTATATGTATATATTTAATTTATTATTATTATTTTATAACGTGAAATTATATTTAGTTATTAAATTTTTAATTATATAATTAATATTTAATTCATAAAATTTAATTTTTTAATGTTTTATTATAAGATAGATAAAAGAGTAATACTTAAAAAAAAATAAAGCTAATATCCGTTTAATTGAATTATTTTATGTAATTCGTATTATGGATAAAAAGTGATAATATTTTTAATTAAAATCCCTATGATCATCACAAAGTGATATTTAATTAGGTATAAATAGAACAAATAATAAATCATTGGGAAATTTTTTGGTGGATTATATTACAGATCTTAGTTCATGTGAGGAATTATCCATTAAATATCTATGATACATGTTCTATGTTACATTTTTGGACGGTCTATTATATACAATGTAAATATATTTTAATAAATAAAAAATTTATATTATATTTTATTAAATTTAAATTTTACATTGTTGGGAGATAATATTCATCACAAGGAAAGCTATTATATTACGAATTTTAATTCATGTAAGGGATTATCCATTAATTATATATGAGACATGTCCTATGTTACATTTTTCGACGGTCTATTATATACAATGTAAATATATTATTCGAGATATGTACAAAATTAAGTATAAAGAGTATCATTATTTAATTTATTGATAAGTCTTGCATGAGACTGTTTCACACTTTTTAAAATAGTTATCACATTCACTTTAAAATATCGAGTATTACTTTTTAAATTTTACATCACTAACTTAAAATATAATTTTTTACAATTTGTGATATTCGAGATATGTACAAATTTAAGTGTAAAGAGTATCATTATTTAATTTATTAGTATCGTTCCACATGAGACCATTTTACACTTTTTAAAATAGTTATCTCATTCGTTTCAAAATATTATTATTTTTTCTTTACAGTATAGATTGTTTATGAAATAAAATTATCAATTTTTATTAAATTCAGTATCACTTTTCGTTATAAAAATTATATTTTTTACTTGTCTTACATAAGTTCTCATGTGAGATGGTCTCACACGAATCTTTATCTTAATTTATTATATAACATATTTATTTACTTAAAATTAAAATTTAAGGATGATTGAATTAGATAATGTATTATGTTTATTTAATTTGTTATGTACTTAACCTCAAAAATTAATTTATATAGAAAAATCGACTTCACATAATAATTAACTTTAAACAAAAGAGTTGCATCATTTTATAATTAAGAGTCACATAATTAATCAATTGAATAATTTTAGAAACTATACTTATAATTACTCCATTCATATCTAATATATATATATATAGGAAAAGATTTGTATGAGACCGTCTCACGTAAAGGCTTAAAGTGACGTGAGACGGTCAGAAAGTGATAACTTTTACGAAGAAAAGTGATAATAAATTAATGAAAGTGATAATGCTCTTTCATGAACAATTTATAGTGTAAATAAAAAGTGATAACATTTTATAGCGAAAGTGATAACAATTTATAGCAAAAGTGGTAACTATTTTAAAAAGTGAAAAATGGTCTCACGTGAGACGATCTCACGCAAGACCTTATATATATATATATATATATATATATATATATATATATATATATATATATATATATATATATATATATATATGTACATATATATATATATATATACTTGTATGCGCCGTAAATATATTTCGTGTGACTTTAGAATTTTGTTTTAAATTAGTATATCCTTTAATATAAAGATGTATATCCTTTATTTTACGTAAAATTTGGGTGCACGGACCTTTAGAATTTTGTGTTAAATTGTATACTCTTTAGTATAAATGTTTATATCCTTTATTTGATAAAAAATAAAAAATATAATAGAAAGTGTATACCATTTGGAACAGAATGATGTATCTTTATTAATTAAAGTGTATACCCTTTAGAACAAAATAATGTACTCTTATCTATAATATTAAATTTTAAAGACACACAGAATGTGCTTCTATGTGCCCCAAATTACGAGTGCCCGAGAGCATGCAAGCCCCACCCTATATAAATATACATGAAAATTTAAAATAATTAAGTTTTTTATTTTTTAAACTTATTTTGTTAGTTATATAGATGTATTCTATATGCCAATAAATATTAAATATATACGCATATATAATATATTATAGTATTAAATTTTATTTTAATTATAATCGTTACACGTTGTCTTCTAAATAATTGTAACACATATAACTTTTGGAAAACACATTAAATTTTAATTAAATATTTTAAGTGTTTATTTAAGAATTTCTTTTTCCAGTTTTTAATATAAAATTTATTATTTACAATTTAAAAATAATTTAAATTATAAATTAAATCGAAAAATAAGAATCACAAATATAAAAATTCTTACTACTAAAATTAATTGGATGAAATACAGTTTCTGATAAAATAATTATAATTAAAGTAATTTCCAAGAACGATGTTTGCTGTATGTCCTATAAATTAAAAGAAGAGTGTATATTAGGTGCACCCGGGTGCACCCTTGCACCCATATTTGTATAACTTTTTATTCTATTTTGTATACATGTTATTCTCTTTTGTATACGTGTTTTGTAATAATTGTATACTTTTTTCACACTAAGTTTTTCATTAAAAATAAGCATTCATATGTGTATAATTTTTTATTCAATAGTGTATACATGTATTTTAATAATTGTACATTTTTTTACACTCAATTTTTTATTAAAAAAATTAACAATTAAATTGTATACATTTTTACTCATAATTGTACATATTTTTAGTTATATTTGTACGTGAGTGCACACGAAGTTTCGTGTGCACCCGGGTGCACACTATATCTAGCCTTAAAAGAAATAGAAGATAAATTAAAATGATAAAGAACCAGTTTTAAGAAAGGGGCGGTTATTTAAACCCCAAAATCTACTAAACGAATCTCATATTTAAAATATCTTTATATAAGAAGACGTAAATACCCTTGTATATAAATAATAAGATTAATTATGACAAAATGTTGTACATATTTCAAAATGCACCTCAAATTCAATTTATATTCTTCTTCACCTAAATCCAACACATACATCATGTTCTTCCTGAACATTATATGCTAGTTCTTGGAGGATTGGAAACTGAAATCCAAAACTTGTAGATTCATGACCATCAAAGAGATCCATTATTAGCCAATAAATGGATTCATTCACAGAGACGCCACTATCAGGACAATAGTCCCCAATAATCTTTCATCTCCTTCACCTTATTCCCATTTGTTGTTCTCTGCAGAATACACCACATAATGCCTCATATCACCAATTACTATCTTATAATCCTTCATCAATGGATCTTAATACATTCCATGAATTGATCTACTGAGCCAACGACATCAACTGATGGTGGACAATTAATACAACTCCTGGTACGTTCTACGAGATAATATCACTCAAACGACGGATCTCGATGTTGAAGGCCAGTGATACAGGTGAAGGTCTACATATCAAAATCAAAATTCGTGATATCTGATCTAATAAGTACAGATCTGACACAGACAATGATGAAAAAAAATACAATCCCATATTTAATCTAAAAAGAAAAAAATAGTTTGAAAATGAAGAAGGGGTAGCACCCATCATCCTCTGTTCGACATTTGGATTGCTTGGTTTGAATGTGGCTGCTCCACCACCATGAATGCGCCCTTTTTGCCAATATTTGCAACATCATATATTTATTGAAAAAAAGATCTGAAAGTCCTCCATGAGAGAATAGAAGTAACTGCATGAAGAAATAGAAAGAGAAGATACAATTGAATGAAAATAGATTTTTGGCTTCGCTCAAAAAATTATAGTCTGTATTAATTTTAACTTGTTTCCGCAGATATTTTTAAATTAATCACGACCAGGTAATTAATGCCTGGACAACTAGCATATTGCAACACAGTCTTGTTTCCAGCAAATTGTTTTCCTGGAGGATTGGTAATAACATGATATGGAAGAAGAGACGTTGGATTTAAGTGAAGAAGAAGAAGTGTTGGATTTGGGGTGCATTTAGAATTTTATTGGGGTTTATATAACAATTTGTTATAAGTAATCTTATTTTATTAATCATTAAAGAGTATCTACATCTTTTGACATAAATCATAATCATAATATATTAAAGGAGACAAGTAGTTGAGAACATTTTATCCCTACTTTATCCTGTCCTATTGCACTATTTACATGTTTAACCTTATTAAATTTAATAAACTTAATTTAATTTTATTAATTAATTTGAAATTAATGTTGGTCTTTTCAAATACGCATCCTTTCTTCAACTTCCTCACAAGCACTGTATTTAAATCAAAGCAATGATAATGGCTCTTCAACTTTTCTTTTTCTTTCCTATTTAATCATTTCTTTGTTCCAAAAGGTTTTTCAAATCTCAAAACAATTCTTACAATCTCACAAAGAATCGAGAATTCATCGGATTATCAAACATGATTTGATCATGGATTAGATGGAAACCTAAAAAAATCAACAGGTGGATCTTCGAGTGTATTGATGGTTGCAGGTTTTCTAAAATTATCCTATATTCACATTTTTCTATGGTTCTCTCTTTTTATGTTGTTTCTAATTTCTGATTGTTATGTCGGATTTGAATTAACAAAATGATTTAATATTCATTTTGTACTATATATGTAAATGATTTAATTGATCTAATGTTTTTTTCTTTTATTAATGTTTTTTAGGTATTGTACTTAAAGGAGATTTACCACTATGGCCGGTAAAAATGACAAAAACTTTGATACGAGTGAGTTATTTGTCACTTTTTTTTTAATTTGAGATGCTAGCTTGAAATCTTATAGTACAATTTAATTGTTTATTTGTACTTATGCTAATGTGCCTTTTCGATGGAAAGAATGAAATATTATGAAATGTGTTTGGGTAACATGACTAGATGGAAAGAATGATCTAAAACAAGGAGGTAAAGAGACTCTTATCGTCAAATGCACCAACTTAATTGAAGATTCCAATGTGTGATCATTGATCATACAGGTGTCTTTCACCCTTACTTACAAATGATTGACTGTGGTTTATGTTTATAAAGTTTATGAAAGTCTTTTATTTTTATTAGAGATTCTGGTAATGGTCCGATCATCAACAAAAACAATCAATAAACCATATTTGTTAGTATAATTTTATTTGAGGAGTTACTGAAATTAGGATGTAATCTCATATTGTGTTTTTTCATAATTATTTTGAATAATAAAATTTGTCTAGCTATATATTAAATAGATTTAGATTATTATATTAATCTAGGAAATTAGGAAGTTTAAATTATATATAAATCCACAAATGCAAACAGTATATTCAAATGGAAGAAAATCATCCATCTGCCTTTTTTATTATTTACGATTTAACTTAAGACAATAATTATTTATTAATTAATATTAATTAGTAAGATATCATTTATATTTATAATTATTAATTTGATTACCATAATTTATAATTCCATTAATTATAATTTAATTATTATGTAATTTAATACATACTACTTTTTATCTTCATATTAATGAATTCATAAAGCAAATACAAGGTCATTCTGAAATGATGATACAAGTCCATTAATAGCAAATACACTTGGGATCCACCAAGATGACATAATAAATTGAATGGGATAATTTCATATTTAGTCTCGTAAGAATTGCTCAATGCCAAAAATGTTTTAAAATTGGCAGATTTAGTCCCATATGAATTTTTCATCTAAATTGTTAACAGTTGACGAAATATTCTGAACCATTAATGAGATCAAAATGGACTATGTCTATTTTGAAACCTATAAAATAATATAAATCTGGTAGTTTATAATAATATAAGTTAATTTGAGAAGAAAATTTTCGATTATAATATTTTTATGGGACCAAAACCGCTAGCTATGAGACAGTATATTCCTACGGGACTATAATTGAATTGAAAGAATTTTTATGCAACATCTTATGCCATCCATTTGTTAATTGAATTGAATGGGCTTGAATTCAATTCTTATAGGACATCTCATAATTCAATGAATGGATGGCAATGAATTTGGCTTGCCAATTGAAAAACAAGCTACAAACACCAAATCATCTAAATATTTCATTTGTTAATTTTTTTTCAAATTATTACAAACTCTACATTTCTTAAATGTTTCATGACTATTTATTTTCTTGATCATTTGTTTATAAGAATTAATTATCAAGAAATTAACTATTTAATAAAAAATATTCATCACATAATCATTTAATTATAGGTTCTTGATAATAATTAATTACCTACAAATTATAAAAGTTATTTAAGAAAAAATAATAATTAATAATTATTTAAATTAATAGTTTCATTTCTTTAAAAGTGATTCGCACGTCGCATTCATGTATTACTTTGTAATGTGATGTATTTTTAGCTTTTTAAATATGCTTTGACGTTGCATTTATGTATTACTTCGTAATGTGATTTTTTTTAATTTATTATTTTTCTTTGTATTGCTTTATTTTAAATGCATTTTTTATAACATGACATTAAATGGTATTGATTATTTTAAAAATATATTAATAAAAAAATATGTTCAAAGTTTACGTTTTGAATAATATCTAACTTTTTTTTCTGGTGGAATTGAATTACATATCGTGATAATGAGAATAATAAATTTTAAATCTGTATTATTTTTTATTTCCTAATGTTTGTTCTCACAATTATTAAAATGATTAATAAAAATTTGAGAAGCTGCTTAATTTAATAATCATTTAGATTTAGATTGTTGACTTAATTAATATTTTTACATGCTTTGGGAATGAAAGAGAACATGGAAAATCATATAATTTAAATAAATAAATAAGAATTATTATACATTATTCCGTTTTGTGTTGGCAATTAAAATCTCAAACGCCATTTTACAACTAAATTTCTGTTGGCAAATAAAAACTCAAACGTTGTTTGAAACTAAATTTCATGGTTCAGAATTTTAAGTAGTAGTAGTAATAGTAATAATAATAATAATAATAATAATAATAATAATAATAATAATAATAATAATAATAATAATAATATTATTATTATTATTATTATTATTATTATTATTATTATTATTATTATTATTATTATTATTATAAGACTTTGATTACATCTTTCTAAAATCTTTGTTGTTTGGGCTTAAGTAGCTAATTTTTCTCGAAGATTGAAAAAAAAATTATTAGAAAAAATTACTCCCACCCACTCACAAAAGACTCCACCCCTCATTTCACCACAAAAATTAAGAAGGTGATAACTTTTAGAGGTATTATAATATTTTATTATTTGTGATAAATAAAGATAGAATATGTTAGGTGTATAGGTAAGAATGATTTATTTTGTACGAATAAAATATATGAGAAATGATGATTGCTTTTTACTTTTTTTTTTTTTTTGAAAATTGGCAAACTTTGGTAACAACCCAAAATAGAAAATGTATCATCTGAAATTAGACGAAAGAAGTATATCACAAAGTATGGCGTGCATACGACGTGCATCCCACGTCTTAAACACTAGTATATTTTAAATATGGGGTTCGTTTAGTAGATACGGGTGCAAATAGCGGCCCCCTTTAAGAAAACATATATTATATTAGTCAATGTCTAAATATATACTTACTCAGTCCTAATTCAGATTTTACCCTCCATTGTATTTTACGAAGGAGAGGTGCAATCTTTTATAGGACGGAGGGAGTATTAGTTTTGCTACATATACTCCAATAATATATACATCACGTGTTAAAATTGGGATGACATTAAGGATAAAAAGTATATCTAGGTCATATATGGAATAGGAGATGGTACAGGGTTATTGAATAGGAAATCGGACAGTATTAGAAAATAAATAGGAATACCGAATTTAGACTTTGAGTGACACATCTCTGGCGCCAAAGTTAGTGAAATTAACGACAAGATGTCCCTTGTTCAGTTGGTAAAATTTAATCTCTCCATAATGTGCTTCCACACACACAGCTGCTACAGTTGCAACAACAAGAGTGAGCAAAAGCTGAGAATTGGACATGCTTGTCTGAATGAGATTAAGTGTGTTTATGGATGGTTGAGTAGAGTTTGTGATTTTGAGGTATATATATAGGATTGGATCCTCTTAATTGTGTTTTGAAGCCACTAACATAAATTAATTAATGTTTTTCTGAAACTGTCATGAGCTTAATGGGTAGTTATTAATGAACCATTGACCACAGTTTCTTTAATCTTATTTACTCCCCCTATTTAATGGAGTACTACTGAATTTTATATATGAATCTCTCATTTAATTATGATTTATTTTTCTTTGTAAAATAACTAATACACTCAAATATTTTAAACATTAAAATGACATTAACATTAACTTTATTATATATAATTATGCAAAATTTTATTACTGTCTAGATTTTTTTTTTCATCAATTTTTTTATAATAATTAAACAAAGTACGATGTTTCTTTACACATGCTTGTTAGTTGTGAATGTTAATTTTTAAAATAAAGTGTAGCTATTATTTTGTTGGGCTTGCATAACATAGTGCTTGAAAATAGAAACAAAAAATAACCCAAATTGATATTATTAAGACGTTTATTGAGTTTCCATTGTAAAGAATAAATCAATTACACATTGTTTATTCTATTTTATACAGTTTCATTCCGCAATAATACTAAAAAAATTATTAGTGAAAATTTTAGTGCCAAGTAAATAACAAAAAGTAAAAGTTGTGTTGGATTTTGATGGTATATTTAGTGACAACGCATACATCCTACAAAACTATGTTTGAAGTTTTATGTGATAATAAAATCTTTTAAAAGAACTTGTAATTGGACTAAGGTTTTTTCCCTCAAAATAAAAATCTGTCCTGATAACTTGATCTATCAAACAATTGGTTAAGAAAATCCACGTAGGATCGGGTCCGAATGCCACCTAAGCAGCAGAAGATATTGATTTCTGAAAACAATAAATGTTATTCAGATTTCAGTTCAATACGTTACATATCAAAAGGTCAAACTCGATCAAAAGTAAGGCCCTAACAGATGGGCTAATAACATATCAAAATAGCATGTCTAGTCTAGCCACCTCTAGCATGATATTATTAACTAACTTCGACGTAGATAAACATGTTGAATCAAATAAGATTGCATTTCTAAGATCTCATATCTTCACTACGCTTACCACAAGAGCGAGGGTGCGGAGCTTCTTTGCATGTGTTGAGACACCTCTTTCTTCGTGGATCCATTTGAAACCTGCTTGAACTGTCTGAATCTGTTTTTGCCATTTCAATTGCCTTTTAATTTGACTCCACACTCTTTGTACGAATGGGCTTTAAAGAACAGGTGTTCTATGGATTCATATTGTCGAATACAAAATCCGCACACTCTATCACTGTTAGGATCCTAAACTCTATCTTTAGTGAGTAATCTGCCCCTTGCTACTAACCACAGTCGAAAGCTATACTTCTTAGGTATCCACATGCCACACTTTCGAGAATATGAATTTTCCATTATTAGTCGCGGGCGGCTGTAGTAGATTGTAGACGGAAGATGCCATCAACTTACCATTCTTAACACATTTAGTGAGTTCTTGAATTCCATCTCTATGTGAAGTCATACTTCTAAGGATTCTATGTTTTACTCCAACAAGTGAGCGCCAAGCGTATGAGGTAGAATAGTTAGCTGCTATCTGCCAACAGTTCTGTCCTTTGAGATAGACGGAGTGGATCCATTTCACCCAAAGTGATTCCTTGTTCAAGTGAACGTCCCACATAGCTTTACACAACAATGAATCATTCTAACTTTTAAGATCTTTGAGCTGAAGACCACCCTCTGCTTTGGGTTTTGTGATCGAACACCACCCAACGAGACTCTTTCTAGTTCTCATAAGATGCGAACCCAACGAGACTTTCTAGTTCTCATAAGAAGTATCGCATCATTCTTTCCATCCTTTTAATGACTCCATCAGTAACTTTTACCACAGAAACCAAAAGGATAGAACCCCATATATACATGAAGAGATTAATTCAAGTTTACCGGCAAAGGATAGGCATTTGGCAGACCACTTGCTAACACAATCCATGAGTTGTTTTACAAGCGGTTCGAACTGGTCAACACTAATGCGTTTACTGCACAGTGGAATCCCCAAGTATCTCACTGGAAAATGTTGTTCCTGAAAAGGAAGGATTTCTAGAATCTGACTCTTAGTATGGGGGCAGGAGCCCGCAAAGAGAATAGAAGACTTTTCATTACTAATAGCAAGTCCCGACTTTCCTTCAAATTCTAAAAGAGAATTTCTAATAAATTGTGCTGATCTAGAATCTCCATGTGAAAAGAGTAATAGATCATCTGCAAAGGCAATATGAGTGATAGATAACTTCTTACACAGGCTAGAGTGGTAAGAGAACCCTCCATGTGGCATATTCTTTCTTAAAATTCGGCTAAACATATCCATACATAGAACAAAGTAGTGATATGACAAGGGATCACCCTGTCTTAGTCCTCTTCTTCCCCTGAAAAACCCTTCTGGATAGCCATTGATGAGTAATGAATAAGTTGAAGTAGAGAAGCACTCCATAATCCATCTCACAAATAAAGGTGGAAATCCAACTCCAAGCAACACATTCTCCAAAAAGTTCCAGTCTACTGAATCATATGCTTTCTTAATATCCACCTTGATTGTCATTCTAGGGGATATTCTTCTTGTGCTCCATTCATAGTGTCGGACTATCTCTTGAGCTAACAAGATACAATCTCTGATTTGTCTGCCTTTGACAAACCCGAAGTGATTTTTGCCCACAACACTAGTCACAAGAGAACTCATTCTATTCACAAGAATCTTAGAGATTATCTTGTATAGTACATTACAACATGAAATAGGTCTGAAATCTCTAACAGTTGGCTCAAATTTCTTTTTAGGAATAAGAGTCACAAATGTGGCATTGATTTGTTTCAAAATCTTACCAGAAGAGAAAAACTCCTTCACTGCTGCACATACGCTATCTCCTATGATGTTCCAGGATGCTTTGAAAAACTCCGCCGTGTGCCCATCTGGTCCTGGTGACTTGTTACCATCAATACTCCATACAGCTAACTTTACCTCTTCATTAGAAACAGGATCTGAAATCCCTACAACTTGCTCGGCAGACAAGCGATTCCCAGCTAAGAACACTTCTAGAGGAATTGGATTTCGATCATCCAATCTAATACCCAATAAATTCTGATAGAAATTCAGAAACTCTGACACCATCTGTGATCTAGAAGTAGTCACCCCAAATGAGGTGAAAACTCTGAGAATATCATTTCTGGAAGAAGATTTCCGAATGATGCTATGAAAATAACTGGAGCTACGATCCTGAGACTGAAAGTATTTGTTCTTGGTGAGTTGAGCAAAGAAAGCTGCCTCAGCATCACTAAGAAACTTTGATTTCCGAACTGATCTCTTCATAGTCTCCCACATCTGTTCATTTCCTGGTTTATCATGACATTGTGATTGCAATGAAACAACCTCTTGTTTAGCTCTGTCAGCTCGTTCAGATATATGGTAAAAAAATTTCTTGTGAGGAAGTTTAAGAGAGCTCTTTAACAATTTCAGTCGTCTACATAAAGTAAACCGACTTGTCCCATAAATATTCATATCCCAGGTATCTTTTACTATCGAAAGAAAAGATTCATGGGCAGTCCACATATTATAGAATCGAAAGGGTTTTATACCATTATGATGATCATGGAAAATGGAAGCGATACTAGGAGAGTGATCAGAGTACTCACCTGATGCAATGAACTCAGCTTCCACATTCCAGCCAATGTGATTCCAGTCATAGTTGATAAGGACTCTATCCAGTTAGTACCAACTGGATCCATTACTCCAGGTATAGAAGAAACCCTTATAAGGGGCATCAACTAGATCACAAACAGCACACATATTTTCCATATCAGCCCGATGCCAGCTATTAGATGAGAGAGAAGAGTGAGATCTCTCATTTGCTGATAATACAACATTAAAATCTCCCATCCCAATCCAGGGTCCAACTGTGGTTGCATGTGCTGCTCCCAAATATTCCCATAGCTCCTGTCGTTTCACAACTCTATTATCGCCATAGACAACAGTCATATATAGTGAAAGACTTCGTTGTTTCAACACACACCACATCTGCTGTGATCGCCTGCTCATGAGTAAGTCCTTTGATCAAGGAGACCTTATTAGGATTCCAAGCAATCACAACTCTACCACTCTCACAATAGTCAAGATTTGAGATAAAATCCCAACCTGGACATATATGATCAATGGCACCATTAATATTATCAGACTTAACCTTAGTCTCCACAAGATTAACAATATCAATATTCCACTTCCGCGCCAATTTTTTAACTGCTCGCTGGGTAGGGGCGGCTCTTAACCCGCGAACATTCCAGGTGAGACACTTCATTTACGACATGTGACTAGTGGTTGCTTGCCCACCGTAGTTTGTTTCATTTGCTCCTCATTTTCCTCTCTTGTCAATGTTTCTCCTTTACGAGTATTATTCCAAGTAGTTGATGGAAGTCCACCAGGTGCCATTCCACTAGTTGAATTGATCTCAGATCGAACATTGCGAGGAAGTAGGTGAGATACATCCTCTGTGGATTCTATTAGTACATCAAATTACGATGAAGTATGAATTCCATCATCTTTTTCTCTGACTTCTTTCCCACTTCGACCACTAGTAGTATTAGAAGAAGAGGCCTTGTTCGTTTGCTGGGGTTTCCTATTTTTTCCACGTGATTTCCTTCTGGCAGGTATGAATCCAGCAATTCGATCTGAGTTCTCCATATCTTCGTCATCTTTCCTCTCATTATGCTCATTCTTATCAATTTTACAAACACCATCTCCATGTCCAATGCGCCTGCACACCGAACAAAAAGTTGGGCAAATTCATAGATGATCTTCTGGGTAAACTCACCACAATCAGTTTCAATCTTAACTTCACGTACTAAAGGATTAGCTACATCAATCTCAACCATAAGACGGGCATAGGAAGTGCAAATACGAGAGGCAGTCCCTACATCCAGCATAAGAGGAATACCAAATCGTGAAGCAATAGCACTAACATGATCAGGGGACCAATATTCAAGAGGCAATGAAGGCATGCGAACCCAAACAGGGACTTTAGTTAAACCCACATCATTAAATTGAAAGTTCCTAGGTAGGGGTTTAAGGATAAGAAATCTTCCCCAAATTGGCTGGGGGCCTCTCTGAAGAACACTATCCATATCCGCCTGAGATTGGAGCTTGAATACTATCCACCCGCTATCATGGAGATGAATCGTAGAAGGAACTCTCCAATTCTTGGTGACATCTCTAATCGCTGCCAGGCCTGGAAATTTACCTGTGACAAATCCTAGAAGGCTGAATTGCCAATCCGAGATACAATTTTCCGACGAAAGAACAACTGTCCCGTCAGGTCTAGGTGAGACAAATCGAAGTTTGGTCGCTACGGCTGGGCTGCTCATTTTCAGCATATTCGCATCATCAGACATCATTTCGCAAATCTGGGACAGGAGCACTCTCTAATTTATTCACCATAGAAGGATCGGATCTCTGCGAATAGACATATTCGGGATTAGGATTTCGATCCATATGTGACAGATGATCTTTACCATCTTGGATCGATGAATCTAGAGCTTTCGCCGCTTCCAGATATGAGGGAACTCCCTCCTCATTCGTCCTCACGCCTCTCTCACTTCTATACAATCAAAACGTCTTTCACCATTAACCCTCGTTGATATTCTCAAAGTATAAATGACCACTGTTGCAACGGAAATCCCACGCGCCGCCGCCTCCCACCAGAGTAAGCAGCGGCCGCCGGCTTCAGAGGCGTTCTTCCAGCGGCTGTGGGTGAAAGAATCGAAGCAAGTTAATGCTGATGGGACAAAAACGAAGCTCAGAGCTGTAGAAGACTTGTTCAAGAAGAAGGCGGTCGCCGGAATAATCGTGGCTGCTGTGGAGGCGCCGGAGGTGGCTAAGGTGGCGGAAGGCGTGACGTGTCGCTGAAGAATTTCCTTGTGAGCATTGCAGATGGTGGAGCTGTTCTGCTTGTTATTGTTGCTGCTATTATTGCCATTGCCATTTTCGATCAGAAGATAAAAGCAGAAATCCATGGCAATAGAAAAGAGAGAGTGGAGATACATTGATATGAGAATCCCTTGATTTTATTGGTTTTTGTCAAAAATAAAAGAAGGATTTCTTTTATTTCTTTGTCCCACGCCGGACCGATGATGAGTAAAAGGTGAGAGATCTTGATGTCTATATAAGGAGGACTTTGAAATTGATCAATAAAGTACACTTTAATCTTTATATTTGATTCTATTTAAATTCTTTTCTTGTATTCTCGATTGTGAGAATGAGAAAAAATGTGTGAGTTAGTCAAAGTTTTTGTAACAACAAATTTTTGTATTTATAATAAAATAAATACAAAAAGGTTAACAAAGATAATTTCAGACGGATTTAATATAAAAGATAATGTAAACGAGTTACAATCTCAATCAATCCTCTGATTCTTCTCTCGAATCAATTTGGACTTGACTTGACTTGTATGCTGACTTTGACTGGAGTGTGTTGACTGACTTCGTGGATTTATAACGCTAATCCGGAGGCTACGCCTTTATTCGAATTAAACGTTAATCCTTGAAGATTTCCGGTGAAGAACTTTGTTAATATATTAGAACGCCGTTAACTTCACGAAGAATGTTTGAAGAACTTGACTTAAGAAACGGTTAAATTCGGGCGGTTTAGCACCGAATCCCAAACTATAAGTCGTTAGACTTAAGCAGGCTTAAATCCGGGCGGTTTAGCACCTGAGTCCCAGATTATCGGCCGTTCTTGAGAGAACTTGGCTTAAGAACGCTTATATTTGGGCGATTTAGCACCTGAATCCCAGATTATAAGTCGTTTTTAACTTAAGCAGGCTTAAATCCGGGCGGCTTAGCACCTGAGTCCCAGATTTTTGGCCGTTCTTGAGAGAACTTGGCTTAAGAACGCTTATATTCGAGTGGTTTAGCACCTGAATCCCAGATTATAAGTCGTTTGACTTAAGCAGGCTTAAATCCGGGCGGCTTAGCACCTGAGTCCCAGATTATTGGCCGTTCTTAAGAGAACTTGGCTTAAGAACGTTTATATTCCGTTCTTGAGATGACTCTTGTTTGAAGGAATCGAAGAACTAGTCAGACAACTCTGAAGTCTTTGACCTTCGTAGAGAATCGCTCTCGGTGTGTTTGGAATGAATGAAGGAGGACCCCTTATATAGGTGTAGGTGGAGGACGCCCCATAAATAACTCGCAATTTGATTTGTCCAAACTATTTTTGACCTGATTCTGCGGGCTTGGGCCTTGCCATATATAACACAGTTTGATATGTCATTGCTTGATTTGACCTGATTCTGGAACCTTCCAGGCTTTATTTGACTTAGGAGTCAAGCTTTACTTAATTTAAACCCCACATAATTTGTTGGGTATTAAATTAATTATCAATTATTTATTAATCTATTTTAGGAATTAATTTATTAAATTCCCAAAATAAAATATAATAAATTAAAATTGATATTTTAATCATAAAAATTCACGTGTCGCCATTTGATTGGACTGTGAATTTTATTTGCTTACAAATGCCCCTTGCGATTTATTCACGGACGTCGTGTCTTATTGTGAAGGAATCGCAAAAAGTCTTCAATCTCAAAATTTTGCTTTAACTTGGGCTTTCAAGTGGTAATTGACTAGTGTGAAGTATAATTGAGAAGTTATTTTAGCCGACAAGTAAAAAAACTTCTCTTTTTTACTTCTTAATAATAATTCCCAATTTGTGAAGAGTTAAGAAATATGGCAGGAATTTATTTCTTCCTGACCAAGACTTATGCAGATCTCAATCCAAATTTATCAAGTAATTCTTATGGCAACGAATCTTTTTAAAATTTTAGCAAGATTACACCTTGGACTCATCACTATATAAAGAAAGTTCATGACATCAATTTCTTCATCACAATCCAATGATGTGCCATAATCAGACAAGCTTTATCAACTCTTTTGCCCTCATGCTTTTTCTTCTACTTTCTCTTAAGGAAAATACCACAATTTGCCCTATATGAGAAAGTCAACATCTTTTTTGTCCTACCTTTTGTAATACATCTAAATTGCCCTGAAAATACATACAATGCCATGAATACCCTCAAGGATGGTCCAGCTTTTGTATTGGTAATGAGTTGACAAGTACAGTTGCAGGCAAAATAGATGTGTCAGGGAATATGTTGATTATTTAGGGTTGACACATTAATTAAAGAAGAAATAAATAAATAAGTCTACTAAAATATAACCCCTAATTCGGCGGACAAGCTGAATGAAGTGCAAAAGCCAAATTTTAAAATGCACGAAATGAAAATTTTAAATTCCTTAAATTGTTATATTATAATAGGCTTTTTATTAATAAACACATGCAGTAGTATTTAGGTGATTAAACACATGCAACTACCTACCACTCCACTGAAACACACTTCATTTAATGGGGTGAAAAGGCCCTGTTTTCACAATCAGTTCATTTATGTAAATTCTTGTCACATTAAACTCTCAACTATCCCCACCAACCAAATAACTTCACCACCAACAAACATAAAAATTGGGCACAGTGGATTCAAACTTTATTCATCTGTATCCACAAATTATTGGAGCATAAAAAGGTCATCGGCTCCCGCATTTACCCACCGATTTTGTCGACGGATCCATAGTTAGAGCCAAAGGTAAGATACGAATGCTGTTTGCATTGTATTTTATTTATTACTTTCTTTGAATGTTTTAGGGTTTTTAGGGCTTTAGATTTTCAAAAACGCATGTCCGCTGAGTAAAATGATTATATATATCCATGTCCGCCAAAGAAAATGGTGAAGTATGCATGTAATATGCATGAATACCATTACGTACACCCATCGTAGACTTTTTTGCTAATATGCATGGTTAATTGTGCATGTCCACCCATTATTTGAGACTTATCGTCCATATCCGCCTATTATTTGACAGTATTTCAGCTTGTCCGCCGAAAATAGTAGCCCAATTTAAGGAGTCCGCCAAAAGTAGGTGTCCAGTAGATCCTGTCCGCCGAAAATTTAGCCTGTCCGCCAAATATTGAGCCTGTCCGCCGATGTTTTCCCCATATTTGCGCATGTCCGCCGAATCTTTACCATATATGAGCTTGTCCGCCGATTTTTTCACCCTATATGAGCATGTCCGCCGATTTTCTCACCCTAAATTATCATGTTCGCCATTTTTTTCACACTATATGAGCATGTCCGCCGATTTTCTCACCCTAAATTATCATGTCCGCCATTTTTTTCACCCTATATGAGCATGTCCGCTGATTTTCTCACCCTAATTTATCATGTTCGGCGATTTTTTCACCCGTAATGGTCTTGTCCGCCGATTTTTCCTTCCTAAGTGAACATGTCCGCCGATATTTTCATCCTAATTGAGCATGTCCGCCGATTATTTGGTGGTTTTTGAACATCTCCGTCGATTTGTAATGCATTATTGAGCATGTTTGGCTATTTTTTAAGCATATTATATGATGTCTTTCGATTATAATAGACCTGTTCGTCGATTTAGGAACTTAATTGAGCTTGACTACGTACGTACGACTTAATGTTTAACTTTCATGTGTGCTTGATAATTTAATGCTTAATTTGTGTGTACCTACTAAATTGGCGACGGGTTTATATTTTTTATGAATTCTGTGTAAATATAACAATTAATTATCGTTTTGTTGAAAGATTTAGGCGTTGGATTTGAAATGAGAAATTTTTGTATATGGTGGGGCGGCTGGTGGCAAGGTTTAGAGTATGTACGTGGCCAACAAACGAGCTTAGTTTTAGATTCAGATCAGCTGACGTTGGATTTTATTCTTGGGCATGTGCACAGTTTAGTTTGCATCGATTTGAATCATTTCAAATATGTTATACACACACTTGTGGACATCGGTGGTTGTATAACAAAACATAAGGTGAAGGATGATATGGATACAAGGGGGTTGTATCAGCAGGTTGATGAGCCGATGCTGTTTGTCACAGTTAAGGCCATACCACAGCAATCAGTTGATAATGGTTGCACTAGTACTGCGCCAGTGGGGAACAGATATTGGACCGACTTGTTTCGGTCACAAATTCCATCTGTCGATATTCATTGTCCCGAACATTTGGCCGGACCGAGCACGAGTATAGGTGTGGGCGTGGGCGTGTTGAGTCGTATGACAAATATTGATTTAAACATTGAGTATGCTAGCGAACAGCAGGACGAAGAAGAGGTGGAGAATGGAGATGAGATGTGCTCATCTGCTGGGTTTGAGGGTTCAGAGGGTGATGGGTTTGATGGTTTTGCTGGTTCTCAAGACTATAGGTCCGATGGATCGCAAGGCCATGGGAATGATTCATTTGAGGGTCCACATCGTCAGGATTTTGAGGGTGCTGATGCTTCGCAAGATGAGGAGCGCGATGCTGATCAACCCAATGCTGCAGATGAGGATCCTGAAACTGCTATGTTCGAAAGGTTCTGTTCCTACATCAGAGCCAAAGGAGGAATGAGTTTCCTGGAACCCGTTACCACACACATGCAGATGCCCACACCGGTACGTCCTAGTCAAGACACAGATAGGTGTTGCAGCCGTCCATGGAGCATTCCAGGTATGTGTTGAATATAGTACCCGGTAATTTACTGCACCTTATTATATTCTAATACCAATTGAATAATAACTAATACATCGTTGCAGGTTTCTTGGAACAGTGTAATGTGTACAATGAAATTGAAGACAACAACAACATTGATACATCAGTGGAGATTCATGAAAAAAGTGTCTTCGATAATAAAGGTGATTGCCAGTATGCATTGGGTATGTACAACTTGCGGAATCAAGTTGAGACACGTGTCAAGAAATCTGACACCTACAGGCTCAACGTGGCCTGCAAGTACCGAGTGGAGCAGCGTTGTATGTTTGAGATGCATTCTAGTGGCCTAGGTGGAGTATAGAGGGTAATCAAGTTCGGACCTCCACATGTATGTCGTTTGAACCCAGACACTAATGCGCCAAGGCAAGTTGGTTCGAAAACTATTGGCAGATACTACGCAGCTCGACAGTTCAATAAAACCACGTCATTGTGTCCTGCTGGAATGGCAGATGAGATACGTAAAGAATTTGGTTTCGACATCTCCTATAACTTGGCCCTCAAGTCAAAACATATTGCTGTAGGACACACTTACGGAGACCATAGTTCATCCTTCAGTTCCCTACCTTCGTATCTACATCACCTAAAGTTGGAAAATCCAGGCACTCATACAGCACTTGCAACTACAGATGACAACTCTTTCAAGTAAGTCAATACACAACCCTTCTATATTATGAGGTATATCTGTGTACTAAGTACTTCGATGTAGGTATGTCTACTACGCACTTGGTGCTTCGATATGGGATTTTGCACGAGCCGGCCATCCCGTGATTGTGATTGATGGTACACACATAAGAGCCAAGTACCGTGGGATCGTGTTCGTTGCAGTCACACAAGATGGTAACCACAATGTTTTCCCCCTGGCCGTTGGTGTAGGTGACACTGAAAATAATGAGTCATGGTGCTGGTTTCTTCAAAGGTTGAAAGAATCGTACGGAGCTCCGCATGGCCTAGTTATTGTCTCAGACGCGCATAAAAGTATATCACACGCTATACATACTGTGTACCCTGAGGCACACCATGGTTTATGTTCGTATCATCTAAAGAAACGGCTCAAAGGTTTCGGAAAGGATGTGTTGTTTCAGTTCAATATGGCCTTGGAGGCATACACTAATAATGAATTTAAGAGGTATGGTCACTTTTTAGCATTAGTATGTAATTTTTATTTGTTTTATGACATTACCGTGCTGCACAGATGGGAAGGGAAGATGCACAACCATAATAATTCTCGATTAATGGCTTTACTGGAGGTATGGGGTTACAGTAAATGGTCAAGGTTTCACTGTCCGGTCAGTCGTTACGAGTTCACGTCATCGAACGCCGCTGAGACCTTTAACAAGGCCATCCTTTGGGCCAGGACACTACCCATTTGTAGTTTGTTAGAGGTTGTACGTGCTCTCATTCAAAGATGGTTTTATTAAAAAAGAACGAGTGCACAGAACAGTCGGGATATTCTTTGCACACGAGTACACAGCGAGTTGGCTGCGTTGAACGCTGAGGCGTGGAAACTTAAAGTGGAGAATATTACAGCGACAAAATTCCAGGTCACTTCCACCAGCATTATGGGGGCCAGACTGAGATGGCCGCGGGGGCGAATCCTCAGAGGGTATGTAAGATCTGTCATCATGATCACTCATTACCTCGTCATCATCATCATCGTCGTCGTCCCCTCCGACGGCATGAAAATCACGTAGTAAGTCCTCCGGTGCTGCTGTTCTTTGTTGTCCCCAGAATGATGTATCAGCAACCGGAATGGCACCTTGACCACGCATTTCATCTTCGGAATCTGAACTAGAGCGCTGCACCTATTTCTTACCCTTAGCCTTCCCTTTTGGCTTTGGATCCCCAAATACCCTAAAGGTCACTTGAAAACCAGAACTCCAATCAGAATGTATTCCCCTGAAGTATGGTCGGCGGGACTCCTCATGGAGGATGGCAGGTAAATCAACCACTCTTGGGTCCTGAAAGTAAAACAATAAAACATAAATACATATACTTAGGTGACAAAAAAATGCCTCCAAATGCATCCAACTTAGATAAACAAAATCTTAATCGCGTACACATAAAAGTGACAAACCTGTCTAAAAAACTGAGTGTCGTCAATTCTTTTAGCAACAGTATATGTCCAGCGAAGACACAGAGGTCTGACATCCGGATCGGGCTGACCATCGGTCAACATTGCTGCAAAACCTACGATGCGCTCACAGGCCCAAGCCTGTGACCAAACATCAAAGTAAGTTCATGTCAACATATATCTTTTTAAATGCATTTAGTTTAAGAATAAAATTGGTGCAATAAAATCAGTATCACTTACTGCTAGGGCAAATGAGCATCCATAAAAGTTGATGCGCTGCTGTTTGCCTAACTCTTGCACCGTAGTTTTTACAGAGTCCATATGGTGCAGTAGGGTTAGGTATGTGTACTTACCCCATGGGAAAGAGTTCCACAGTTCATCATTTTCAGCTAAGTACCATACCCAGGGCTCTATGTATGCTTTTGACGTATCCCGGCCTAGCAAAAAGTAGTACAACAGTAGAATGTTGGCCGCTTTCACCGCATTGTGGCCCTTATATTTATTTTCACTGAATCTTCGCATAAGTTCATCAACCAGGACCCTCTTCGTACAAAACGTAGCAAACAAACTGTGTGCAGGTGGCAGATATGAATCATTCGGGTCAATATCCCCACGGTCCTCAAACCCTAGTCCCATGACACGCATAAACTCCATGGGTGTGAAGCTAAGAATTGTATCAGACACCCTGAAGTATCAGACACCCTGAAGTACCGGGAGTACATATCTGAACCAGGGATTACAACCTCCTGAGCCATCAGCTGAAATAAAGCTTTAGGAGACCCATAATCTGAATCCAAATCCCAGAAATGCCCGAAACAAGATCTTCGGAACCTCCGCACTGTTTGATCGCCACTCTTTGTAAGCACCTCGTGTATGCAATTAAGAGCTTTGGAAGGCCTACAATAACCTTTAATCCCTACTTTTCGAGTTTGAAGTCCACTGCGTTTCCAGATCCACTACAGTGCATGCCATCTCGATTAGATATAAGACGTGACTACATTTTATACATAAAAACATCGGCAGACAAGCACAGTAAAGGCACAAAAATTGGTGGACAAGCTATTTGTACTACAAATATTGACGGATGACGACACTTTACATACAATTATCGGCGGACAAGTTCAAATACACTAGAAATATCAGCGGACAGGCACATTAAAAGCACAAAATTGGCGGACAAGCTATTTTATGAAGAAATAATGGCAAAATAATGCTGACTAATGGTCAGAAACTCGGCGGACAGGCTCAAATAACTCATAAAATCGGCGGACAAGCACAAACAGGGCCAAAACATTGGCGGACAAGCTATGTTGTACTACAAATATTCGGCGGACAAGTTCAAATACACTAGAAAAATCGGCGGACAAGCACATCAAAGGCACAAAAACGGCGGACAAGATATTTTATGCAGAAATAATGGCAAAATAATGCTAACTAATGGTCAGAAACTCGGCGGACAGGCTCAAATAACTCATAAATTTGGCGGACAAGCTCAAACATGGCCAAAAAATTAGCGGACAAGCTATTTTGTACTACAAATCTTGACGGACGAGGTCACTTTATGTACAATTATCGGCGGACAAGTTCAAATACACTAGAAAAATCGGCGGACAAGCACATTAAAAGCACAAAAACGGCGGACAGGCTCAAAATAATGCTAACTAATGGTCAGAAACTCGGCGGACAGGTTCAAAAAACTCATAATTTCGGCGGACAAGCTCAAACAGTGACAAAAAATTGGCGGACATGCTTTATTGTACTACAATTTTCGGCGGACAAGTTCAACTACGCTATAAAAAGCGGCGGACAAGCACAGTAAAGGCACATAAACGGTGGACAAGCTATTTTAAGCAGAAATAATGGCAAAATAATGCTATTTAATGCTCAGAAACTCGGCGGACAGGCTAAAAAACTCATAAAATCGGCGGACAAGCTCACACTGGGCCAAAAAATTGGCGGACAAGCTAAAAAATATTAGAACAAATATGCTGACAAATTCAATTACACTACAAATTACAATGAAATTTCCAATTATACTCAATGGCAAATTTATACGGTGCAGACTCTACTTCCTCGGGGGACAAGAACAGTTACCATTAAATCGCAAAAACCCTAAAACTCTAAAATCCTAAAGACGGAATACCTAGTTATCCATATTTGCTACTGCTAATTTTCGACGTGGAGATGACGATGGATTGAACGACACGCCGGAGGCCCGGACGGAGAGCTGTGTTCGACAGAAAAATCGAGTTTGAGAGAGAGAGAAAGGGAGAGTATGGTGCGAATGGTGCCGATGAAAAGAGAGAGAGAGAGATACAGGGAGTAAATATCAAAAAAATTTTGAGATAAAGGGGTCAAAGATTCTCTCCCCAAATTCAATGCCATTAAAAGCGGTACTTTTAACCGCTGGGCAGTAATCATGAGATTTTAAAAAAAAGGAAAAGATATGACATGTGTCAGGGGGGTAAATTAGAAATACACACCAAAAACAGGGCAAATTACATGTTTTAAAAAGTATAGGGCAAAAAAGATGTTGCATGTGTTATATAGGGCAGAAAAAGTGCTGTCCCTTCTCTTAACAACTTTAATGTATATTTCCTTCTTGCATTTTTTTTTGGAACAGGAACATACTTGTTGTTAGCTTGGGCGGAGTCGCTAGCGATGAAACGGGAAGTCGAGACCAACGTCGCGCATTCCTGGTGACTAGGGATTTATCCCAGTCGGAGGTCGTGGCGAGTCTGATGTTAGTCCAATGTTTCAGACCGAGCGTTAACCAAGTCGAGACTATCTTTTCGATCGTGGCGGCGATTGTCGGGTCTTGAAAACAAGAGGTGATGCTATGCATCAAACCTTTGAGTTTTTCGGCAGTGGCATCCTGCAGTGACGATGGACTGGCGGTGATGGTCGGGTGTTGTAAACGAGAGGCGACGCCGTGCGTCGGTCCTCCGAGTTTTTTGGCAGCGGCATCCTACTGTGGCTTGATTTGGCTCTTTGACGCTGGACGTCGGTGATCACGGGTAATGAGCGGACGACGCGGTGTTTCCAGCGGCGGATCTGACCGGGCTAGGCTTGGCAGCAGATCTGATCGGGTGGGCACACGCAAGTTTAGCCGTAACTGTTGGTGGCACCGGCGATGAATGGTGGTTGCTGACTGGGAGAAAGCAACGCTCGCTGATGGTGGCGTCGATCCAGTGAGGATGTGCGTGACTCCGGCAGCATGTGATGGTCAGAGGCGGCGGCGGCAGCGCGCGCAGCGGTCTTTCGGTGGAGGGCGACCATCAACGGCGAACAAACCGGCAGATCAGGTGGTCGAGCGGTCGATAGGGATGGTGAAGCCGACATTCAGAAGAGATTCTGGCCAGAGGAACGACTTGTAGCAGCCGCTGTCATTTGTTCCGAGCAACAGCGTGCGGCGGCGGTGCTTTGAAGTGGCTGAGCGGCGACAGCAAATGGCGGTGGCGGCTGTCGGCACTGGCAGTCGGCGAAGGGGCTTCTCCGGCGACAAAACCAGCGGCCTCGGCGGTGGACGAGTACATCAGGGTTGAGAGAAGGTGGCCGTTCGAATGAGGACCAGCCCACCCTCAATGTGGCGACGACCTCTGAATTTCCGGCAGCTTGCGCGGCGATGAACAACAGTTGATGGCCGCCAGTGGCGCATGATTGCTGGCGGCAGAGGTGGCAATGGTGTACATGTGTTCTCCGGTGGGCGGCTGGTCAGCCTTGTGCCGAGGGAGAGATGGCTCGACTTGTTGCTTGGTCGTGAGGCATCTCCGAGGAACTAGCGGCGGACGGCGGTGCCTTGGCGACAGCTTCCTGCAACGGCGGTTCTCCCCCGACGGTGTCTGTCTCAGCGGCGGGCAAGTGGTGGTGATTTCGTATTTCCGGCGAGAACAGATGCTTCCTTCTCCCGCAGCGAGGGGCGATGGCTGGAGAAACCGTGACGGTCGCTGGTGGTGGAGGCGGCCGGCCAGATGGTGGTGTTGGTTAGCAAGTACGTACAGCTCCAAACTTCCAATTTTGAGAGAGAAAGTTTGATTTGAGAGGTGAGCATCCACCCACGTGTTTTGCCTTGGGAAACGGTTTAATTCAACTGCAACTTTGACCTTCCTTTCGTACTTAAGAATGCATGGATGAAGTCTTTTATTTATTTTGCTTTGGGCTTAAGGTTTTAGCTTCACTTTGGGCTCCAATTAAATTGATTAATCAAGCCCATAACCCTTTCAACTAGTCATCACTTTGTCTTGGGCCCAATTTTCACTCATGGTCTTGGGCTTCAATTAATTTAACTTAACTGCTTCCTTGCACAATTTGGGCCAAGCAGCTAAACATTCTCGTTAAATTTAATTTATGATTTTAAGTTTATTAAACTTAAACATAAATTAATTTAATAACTCCTTTAGCATTTTAAACTCCACTCGTCATGGGTTTAATTTAAAATTTTGGACTTAATAATTAATTGATCTCATAAATTTATTTTGGGGCCTTTTAATTAGTTAAATCCATAAATTTGAATTTACATGAACCCATCTGCTTGCTAATATGAATCCTCTTGCAACTTTTTATGTGACAACATGGATCACTTTCATTCCTTTAATGCTACGAGAATTTGAGATAATTTCATCACTCTAAGAACTTGAACTTCCTTTACCACTTCAATAATTTGAATTTCTTCACTCAACCTCGCATTCAATCACCATCTTCTCCTTATCAACCATTTTCTTCTCAACTCATTCATGCTTTAATTTATCGCTTGCTTCACAAACTTGATGTGAATGGCGAACTTATGACTGAACTTAGTAGAGTGCTAAGCTGCCTACGTACCTCTTTCCAGAGGATCAAGTCATAACGTAGTTCAAAGGGACATGATTTGATTTGAATGGGGGTGCCGTACACAGTTTATACTCGTGCGGGCCAGGAGTGACTATTCTTTAACCACTTTAGACAAAGTAGGGTACTTAATGCCTTAACCACTTAAAATACCTGAGTGGAGTGAATTAATAGTTTAACCACGTATAATTACCTTTGATGGGTGTCGTACACAGTTTAAACTCTTGCGGACCAGGAGTTCGTCGTACACAGTTTATACTCATGCGGACTAGGAGTTCGTCGTACACAGTTTATACTCATGCGGACCAGGAGTTTATCGTACACAGTTTATACTCATGCGGACCAGGAGTAACATGCAGTTTAGGCTCGTGCGCCAAGGAGCGTTCTGCATGTATTTATTTTACGCGTAGTAGCATTTCAAGAACTTTCCATTTATGGGGCCAATGTTCACGCCATCCTCCGAGATCAATTTGTAGGCTCCATTTGTATATGCTTCTTTCACAACATGAGGGTCATCCCATTTGGGTAGAAATTTATTTCCAACACGATGAGTGACTACTATAGGTCTTCTCACAGCAAGCACCAAGTCACCAACTTGGAAAGAACGTATCGTCACTTTCTTGTTGAACGTTCTAGAAAGGCGAGATTGATAACACTCAAGTCTTTGTTGAGCTTCCAACCTCTTTTCATCTAACGCTTCCAACTCTTGAAGGCATAACTTTGCATTTTCTTCTTCGGTGAGGCCTTCTTGTATGGCCATCCTCAAAGAAGGAATTTGTTTTTCAAAAGGCACAACAGCTTCAACACCATACACCAAAGAATATGGAATGGCTTGAGTATGTGTTCTATAAGTGGTATGGTACGCCCATAAAGCTTCATTGATTCTTTCATGCCAATCTCTTTTTGACTTGGAGACCACTTTCTTCAGTAAGCTGCACAAAGTTTTATTGAAGGCTTCAGCAAGACCATTGGCAGATGCGTTGTACATTGATGACTTCCTTTGCTTGAAATCAAACTTCTCACACAACTTATCAATCCAACTGTTGCTGAACTGCTTTCCATTATCAGTGATGATGTAGCGCGGAACACCATATCTATAAATGATATTGATCCGAATAAAATCAGCAACATTTTCTTTCTTTACTTCCCTCAGAGGCACAGCATCAGCCCACTTTGAAAAGTAATCGGTTGCAGCCAAGATGTAGAGATGACCACCAGAAGACTTTGTAAGCGGCCCTACCACATCTAAACCCCAAGCATCAAAAGGCCATGAAGCGACTGTCGGATGTAAAGGCTCCGGAGGTTGATGAATCAAATTCCCATGGAATTGGCAAGCTTGACATCTTTGTGCATATTCCATGCAGTCTTTCACCATTGTGGTCCAATAGTAGCCCATCCTCTTAATTCTGAAATGCAGCTTCGGCCCAGACTGATGAGCACCGCAAATTCCAGAATGAGCTTCTTCCATTGCTTGAGTAGCTTCTTCCTTACCCAGGCATCTCAAGAAAACTCCATCAAATGATCTTCTATAAAGTGTTCATTTGAAGTAAATGAATCGAGGCGCTCGACGCCGAATATCAACTCCTTGGCGTGGATCGTTTGGCAACTTATCATATTTCAGATAATCCACGAGTGGTTGGCGCCAATCTTCTTCTTCAATTTCAAAAACCTCCACCACATGATTTTCAACTTCTTCATAATCATCATCTTCAAAGATTGGTGATACAACCCAACTTCTACACACTGGTATTTGAATTTGCGTTTCTGGCATAGCTATAGTTGATGCTAACTTAGCAAGAGCGTCAGCTTGCTTATTCTCTCCTCTAGACATATGTTTAATGTCAACATCACCAAGATAACCCATAAGCTTCTGAGCATACTTGTGGTACGGGAGTAACTCAGGTTTTTTTACTTCGTACACTCCAAGGAGTTGATTTATTACCAATAGCGAATCACCATACACCCTAAGGTGTAGTTGCTTTATATCGACAGCCATCTGTAAACCAAGTATGAGTGCTTGATACTCAGCCACATTGTTGGAGCAATTTTCTGTTAAGGAAAATAAGAAGGGTAAAACTTCACCACTGGATGTTACAAACACGATTCCCGCACCGGCTCCTTCTCTATGAGATGCTCCATCGAAATACATCTTCCAAGGAGAAGCTACTTCCACAGCGAAAGCATCTTCATCTAGGAATTCACCAGATAGTTCCCATTCAGCAGGCATTGGGTGATTAGCTAGAAAATCTGCCAATACTTTCCTTTTACGGCCTTTTGGGGAACATACACAATCTCAAACTGTTGAAGTTGGAGATACCATCTTGCAAGCCGATCAGAAAGTACTGGCTTTGACATGACAAACTTTAGTGGGTTAGCTTTCGAAACTAAACGGGTTGTATGAGCTTGAAAGTAATGCTTCAACTTTTGAATCACCAAGATAAGGGATAAACATATCTTCTCAATGGGTGAATACTTCAACTCGTTTGGAGTCATGGTTCTACTTAGGTAGTATAGAGCTCTTTCTTTACCATTATCATTTTCTTGTGCAAGCAAAGCTCCAACAGAATGCTCTTAAGCAGCTAAGTAGAGAATTAACGGACGTCCGTGTGTTGGAGCACCCAATACTGGTGCCTTCATCAAGTATTCTTTAATGCTATTGAAAGCATTACTGCAGGCTTCATCCCATTCGAATATGCTACCCTTCTTCATGAGATGACTAAATGGTTGGCATCGACCAGCCATGTTTGATATGAATCTCCTTAAGTATGCCAACTTTCCCTGCAAACTTTTGAGTTCATGTATGTTCCGAGGTACATGCATCTTCATGATCGCGTCAATCTTTGCTTTCTCAATCTCGATTCCTCGACGGTGAACAATAAACTCAAGAAATTTCCCGGATAAAACTCCAAATGCGCACTTGAGTGGATTCATCTTGAGTTGATGCTCTCTTAATCGTTCAAACACTCGCCTTAAATCACGGAGATGATCTTTCTTTTCCTTTGACTTCACCACAATATCATCAACATAGCACTCAACGATTTTATGAAGCATGTCATCAAATATTTTTTGCATGACTCGCTGATAAGTGGCACCAGCATTCTTCAAGCCAAATGGCATGATATTGTAGCAATATATTCCTTTTGGAGTACGAAAGGCTGTCTTCTCTTGATCCTCAGGAGCTAGACCAATTTGATTGTAGCCAGATGACCCATCCATAAATGAAAGGACCTCATGCCCCGTTGTTGCATCAATCATGAGTTCAGTAATTGGCAGTGGAAAGTCATCTTTTGGACATGCCATGTTCAAATCTCGAAAATCAACACATACTCTGAGCTGCCCATTTTTCTTTCTCACCGGCACGATGTTAGAAATTCATGTAGGATATTTGACTTCTCGGATCTTTCCTGTTTCAAGAAGCTTATTAACTTCATCCTCAATCAAAGGAATCAACTCTGGTCGAAATCAACGGTGCATTTGTTTAACTGGCTGAGTTCCCTTTTTAATGGACAAGTGGTGCACTGTAATTTTCGGATCTAAGCCTGGCATTTCTCTATGTGACCACGCAAAGACGTTTCTGAATTCTCGCAAAATTCTGATATACTTTTCTTCTTCCTCAACATTTAGCAGAGCACTTATGTAGGTAGGACGTGGATCATTTTCATCACCTAATTTTATTTCTTTCAACTCATCAACAGTGGCTTTCACCCCTTCTTCAAATTGTGGAGGGGCATCTTCAGCATCTATTTCCTCCATGTGAGAATCATCAAGAGCAGTGATATGGTTGGTAGAAGCTACACTTTCTCTATCATCATCACTATCATCTTTGGTAAAGATGATTGTTTGCATCTTAGCTTGTAACACTTTTCCACACGATACAGTCAAAATGTTTTGTCTCTTCATACGAGAGGGAATTCGACTTCGCAGCTGCTTGAAGCTAGGAGAATAGACATTATTTTGCCTCCCACACTTGTTCCCCTTACAGGGTCCAAGCCTTTCGAAGACGCTTCCAAGTCTTTCGAATACAGAGATTCTTTTAATTTTCCTACTGTATTCATCAAACATATCTTCCGTGGATGAAGCTTCTCCTTCGGTGGTATAATTTGTACTTGCTCTCCTAATTGCAATGTGGACTGGCTTTTGAGGGACATATCCCAAACCCGGCTTAGCATTTTTGACAGTTTGACCACCATTTTTCAACATTTTCTGAGTAGCATTGAGCCCATGTTCTGGTGGGTTGATAGTTTCTTGACACAACTTGCTCGCCATTGGCTCTTCCTTTGGTTCGACCACGACTCAGTTGGTTCGACCTGGCCATCAGATCGAACCATGGTCGAACCAATTTGTAAGAAGGAGGATTCGACCACGACGTTTGGGTTCGACTTACCAGTTGGTCGAATCGGGAGCGGGAGTTGTCCAGTGCTGAGGTTCGACCTGGGGTTCGACCAAGGCCTAAGTGGTTCGACCTGTCCAGAAGGTCGAACCTGTGCAGAATTCTTCTAGTAGCGAGGTTCGACCTGGGGTTCGATCTGTAGCTCGGGGTTCGACCTGCTTGACGTGGTCGAACCTGTGTGCGAGAACTTACCTTATCTGGATTTTCGAGGCCGAAACGCGTGAGATCACTTAGAAAGCCCATTCCAAGCCCTAGAAACGTGATTACAAGTATAAAAGGAGGCTCATACAGAGAATAAATAGAGCTTTTGATCGTCAATCGTAGGGGAGACAAGAGTAGAGGTGGTGATCCATCCGGAGGGCTGTGACAGAGGTTCGCTGAAGGTTCAAGTAAGAATGATCAATCTAACCATGATTGTTCCTTGATCAATCATGGGCTAGAACCACCTTGGTAGTTCTAGGGTTATGAAAGTTTCATGATGTAATTCGTGTTTCGTGTGTAAAACTCCGTACAACACTACCTGTGGTTTGTTTTATATAAGATTACATATTTAATCCATACTCATAGTCGTTTTGTGCATCAATGATCGTTGTGTAGAGTCTGAATACATAACATGGTTATTGATTGAGTGCGTTCACTACTGAGCAGGGTTTATTGTTATAATTCTAAGTGAAGGGATTCCGAAGTATTATTAGAACTGTCTTATATGAATATTCATGAATTGAATTGAATTCGGGTTGATGAATAGGATGAAGAGTATAACTTTATAGTACCTAAAAAGGGAGATCAAATCGGGTTAGATTCTAGACGTAGAAGATAATTGATTATGATAGTACCTAGAAAGGGGGGTGAAGCATATCTCTTGCTCCGATGTTATTCATACGTGTCAAGTGCATATTTACTTGTGTCTATAGAGTAAACTTGCATGGTCTAGTGATGCGTCCACGAACCACAGGGCAGAGTCGGACACTATCACATGAAAATACGAATTGCTAGTAAAACTGGATGACCCGACGAACTACCTATCATTCTTATTGATCATAACTCACTTTTCTCAACTCTTGCTATTTCTTTTGTTATTTCGATTAGAAGTTATTATCTATTAAACCTTTACAATTACCATACATAGTCTAAAATATACTAGAAGATAACAAAATTGATATTTATCCGTCCCGTGGGTTCGATATTGTAACTTGGTCATCTTCGTGACTACAATTGATATCCTTATACTTGAGGATTAATTTGTGTGTTGAGAAAACCCCTATCAAGTTCTTGGCGCCGTTGCCGGGGACGGCATAAACTATCTTTTTTGTATTATTTCTAGTTTATTAGGACTATTTACCTTATTTTGTTGTTTTCTTTCTTATTCGTTTTAGGTGTATGCTCACAAGATCAAAGAAAGGTAATCTTGAACCGTATAATCCTGAGATTGGAGCATCATCAAGAAAGAAGAAGAAGAAGAAGAGCAAGGCAAAGACAATAGACTCAACTGAAGCTCTGAATTTTGGAGTTGAGGTTGACGAGCAGATTTCGCAAGCGATTGAGGCTACAACTGAAGTTAATTTGGAAGTAGAAACAGTCAACATGGCAGCGAATCCGGATAATCTAGCCATCCGAGAGGTTTTCAGAAATAATAAGGCTGGGAATTATGAGCTTTTAGGAGCAAGGGGAACTAACACAGCATTCGATTTTCATCCCGCTCTTATTAGCATGATAGAAAGAAACTCCTTTTCAGGAGGGTCTTTCGAGGATCCGCAGCAGCATCTGAACAAGTTCTTGGGCTATGCAAGTACTCAAAAAGACGTAGGAGAACATGAAGATGCTAGAAAGATCCTTTTGTTCAAATTCTCGCTTACTGAAAAGGCGAGGGATTGGTACGATACTATTAATGCAGCTGAGTGCACCACGTGGGAGCAATTGAAGTTAAGGTTCTTGGAGAGGTATATGCCACCTTCGAAGGTGTTTAAGATGAAGTAAGATATTAACCAATTTGCTATCAGTGGAGGTGAGAATTTCATGAAGCGTGGGATAGATTCAAGGACATGCTCAGGAAGTGTCCTCAACATGGGTTATCTAAAGCCCAATATATCAGTATATTCTATAACGGATTGGACGGTGAATCAAGAGTGCTACTTGATGCTTCTTCTGATGGAGCATTGCTTACAAAGTCATCCGTTGAGGCCGAGAGATTGTTTGAAGACATATCGATGAATTCGAGGGATTGGCCTACTGATAGAGTTAGAGGTACGTATGTTCTTGGAAAGGTAGCTCAGGTTGAACAAGCAATGGTGAAAACTAAGAGAGAGGATGAAATCGTTTCGAGCTTGTCCAATATCAACAAGCTACTTGAGTCTCAACAGAAGCAGATCAGCGAGATATCCCAACGAGTGCCAATCATGCAGCAAGAGATGATGAATAATGGAACCATCCAAGACGAATTGAAGGAAGCAAATTATGCCATGGGTCAAAGTATTCAAGGAACGAGGTACCCAAATCAAGGAAACCGGAACTACCAAGGGAACTATCGAGGGAACTTTAATAATCGTGGTCCATCTGGTAGTTATCAACAGTAACCAAGGAGGCCTGAATTTTCATGGAGCAATACGAACAATGCAGTGCAACTTCCGATGGGTGTTGATCCGGGAGAAAAGGTGGAAGAAGGGAAGCCTGAGTTCGAGGATACTGTGAACCGGTACATGGTAAAGAATGATGAAAGAGTGAACTGCCTTGAGGCAAAGCTTGAGAAAAAGATTGATGATCACCACAGAGATTTGTCCACTCAAGTGAAAGATCTCACATTGTTGATGGGTACAATTGCAGAGAATGTGAACACATTGACTCAAACTGTAGGAAAAGGGAAGTTTTCGTCTCAGAGTATAGAGAATCCGAAGTCGTGTAATGCCATCACACTGAGGTCGGGAACGCAGTACGAGGGACCGATGAGGCCGGAATCAAAGTTGGAATTTTCTAAGCCTCGGTTCGACCAATATGCAGAGGGTTCGACCAACTTTTCAGGTCAAACCCAGGTCGAACCTCATCGGCCAGAGCACTCTGTTTCGACACAGGAGCGGTTCGACCAACTTTTCAAGTCGAACCCAGGTCGAACCTCATCGGCCAGAGCACTCTGTTTCGACACAGGAGCGGTTCGACCAACACACGGAGGGTTCGACTAACTTTTCAGGTCAAACCCAGGTCGAACCTCATCGGCCAGAGCACTCTGTTTTGACGCAGGAATGGTTCGACCACGATAAAAAGGGTTCGATCAACTCTTCAGGTCGAACCCAGGTCGAACCGAAGGATGGAGATTATACAGTGAAGCGGTTCGACCAAAGGGGCAGTGGTTCGACCTCCAATGTTGGTCGAACCCAAGTCGAACCTCTGGAGCAGAATGAGATTAGTCTTGCAGGAGAGAGGTTCGACCAATACAGTCCTGGTTCGACCTCTCAGCCTGGTCGAACCCCAGTCGAACCTCGCCGAGATGTTTTGTTTGATGCACCTGTTGTTCCTTTTGATGTTGATGCAACTCCAGTGGTACGGAATGAGCAAAGTACAGACATAATAGCTGAGAAAAAATGGGAAAGAGCTAAGCGATTAAGAGCCGAAAAGGAGAAAGCGGAGAAGGTTGATTGTGATGAATGGGGGATTCCCAAAACAAAGATACCTCCACCGTTTCCCTACAAGCTAGTGAAGAAGGGGTTGGAAGAAAAGTTCAAGAAGTTTTCAGAGATAATGAACAAGATAAGCTTGAACATCCCTTTTTCAGAGGCAATCATGGAGATGCCATATTATTCTCGATTCCTTAAAGACATATTGATGAAGAAGCGAAGCTTAACCGGAGTTGAAACGGGGTAAACTTATCTGAGAATTGTAGCTCAATTATTCAAAAGAAGTTGCCACCAAAGATGAAAGATCCGGGGAGCTTTACTATTCTATGTGAGATAGGGAAGGGGCTAGCACGGCGAGCTTTGTGCGATCTAGGGGCAAGCATCAATTTGATGCCGTTGTCCATCTTTCAGAAGCTTGGTTTGGGGGAGATGACCCCGACAACTGTTGCTATCCAATTGGCAGATAGATCCATGACGTTTCCGTAAGGTATAGTTGAAGATGTTCTAGTAAAGGTGGAGAAGCTAGTCTTTCCTGTAGATTTTCTTGTATTAGAAATGGATGATGACAAGGATAATGTTCCTTTAATCTTGGGGAGGCCATTCCTTGCTACAGCTGGAGCTATGATAGATGTTCGGAAGGGAGAACTAAAGTTGAGAATGGACAAAGAAGAAGTACTTTTCAACTTGGACAAAGCAATGAAAATGCCAATGGAGTCCCAATGTTATAGTATTGACGTGGTGGAGGAGATTGTGAAGGAGGATATGTCTCTGATCTTGTCAAAGGATCCTCTTGAGACATGTTTGATGGAGTCTCTTACTTATCCCACTACGGAGCTTGACGGACTTTCTAACGAGGTATGTATTGAATTTCTTGAAAACTTACTTGCTTTGGGTGATGACAGGTTTGCATTGGAAATAAATAAAGTGGAAGAAGTCAAATGGACTAGGAAGTATTTGCCTTTGGATAACGAAAACACTCCAGTGAAGAAAAGAAAAGAGGAGTTGAAACCATTGCCGGACCACTTGAAGTATGCTTTTCTTGGTGATAATGCACAATATCCGGTAATTGTATCTTCTTCCCTTAATGATGATCAACTTGAGGAGTTATTAGATGTCTTGAGGAAGTACAAGTCTGCAATAGGGTGGTCACTTGATGATTTGAAAGGTATTAGTCCTTCGTATTGTATGCATCGGATTAGGTTGTTGGATGAAGCCAAGGCTAGTGTTCAGAATCAGCGTAGGGTGAATCCCGCAATTCAAGAGGTGATAAGGAAGCAAATTCTTACTTGGTTGGATGCTGGAATTATATATCCTATTAGTGATAGTCCCCATGTGAGTCCATTGCATGTAGTTGCTAAGAAGGGGGGCATGACTGTAGTGAAAGCTGAGGATAGAGAAGCTATAGCCACGAGAATTCCTACGGGATGGCGTACATGTGTGGATTACAGGAAATTAAATGAGAACACGTGTAAGGACCATTTCCCTCTTCCGTTTATGGATCAAATGTTGGATCGTCTTGCTGGGTATGAGTTTTATTGTTTCTTGGATGGATACTCGGGGCATAATCAAATTATGATTGCTCCCGAGGATCAAGAAATACCACTTTTACTTGCCCCTATGGGACCTTTGCTTTTAGGAAGATGCCGTTTGGATTGTGTAATGCGCCTGCTACTTTTCAGAGATGCATGATGGCGATTTTTGATGGTTTGATAGAGAAGATCATGGAAGTATTCATGGACAATTTTTCAGTCTTTGGTTTTTCTTTTGATATGTGTTTGTCTAACCTTGCTGTTGTTTTGAAAAGGTGTCAAGAAACTAATCTTGTCTTGAATTGGGAGAAGTGCCATTTCATGGTGAAGGATGGGATTGTTCTTGGGCATCATGTTTCCGCCAAGGGATTACAGGTAGACCGTGCTAAAGTGGTGGCAATTGAGAAGCTTCCACCACCGACCAATGAAAGAGGAGTGCGGTCCTTCCTTGGACACGCCGGTTTTTACAGGAGATTCATTAAAGACTTCTCAAAATATTCTAAGCCCTTATCTCATTTACTTGAAAAGGATATTCCTTTTATGTTTAATGATGAGTGTTTAACAGCTTTTCAAGTTTTGAAGGAGGCGCTTATTACTGCCCCTATCTTGATCACACCGGACTGGACGCAACCGTTTGTACTTATGTGTGATGCAAGTGATGTAGCATTGGGTGTGGTGCTTGGGCTGCTAAGGGAGAAGAAGTTTTGCGCCATTTACTACGCGAGTAAGACTTTCTATGCGGCACAGAAGAATTACACGGTAACTGAAAAGGAGTTTTTGGCTGTTGTGTATGCATTCGATAAGTTTCGTCAGTATTTGTTTGGCATAAAGACAATTGTGTATACGGATCACTCAGCGATTCGTTATTTGATGGAGAAGAAGGTGACAAAGCCTAGGATCATAAGATGGATTCTACTACTGCAGGAGTTTGACTTGGAGATTCGGGATAAGAAAGGAACAGAAAATGTGTTGGCAGATCACTTGTCAAGGTTGGAGACTAGGGAGCATTGTGATAATTCTTTCGAGTATATTGAAGAGATGTTCCCTGATGAGAAGATCATGGCTGTGGCTGTTGAAGGTGCCGAGCGAGCATGTGTGGTTGCAGCGCAAGGTATGGATCCATGGTACGCGGATTATGTTAATTACATTGTCATTGGTGAAATTCCAAGGGATCTCAACCGATATCAACTTGCGAAATTTCGTAGGGAAGTTGAGACATTTATATGGTATGATCCGTTTGTTTACAAGATTTGTACAGATTCTATTGTCCGAAGATGTGTACCCGAGATGGAAATGGAAAGTGTGCTTGAGTTCTGCCATGCACAACCGAATGGGGGGCATTTCGGAGCGCAAAAGACTGCAGCTAAGGTACTTCAATCCGCTCTTTATTGGCCTACTTTGTTTAAAGATAGTGAGAGCTATGTGGCATCTTGCGATAGATGTCAGCGCATGGGTAATATAGGTAGAAGAGATGAGATGCCATTGCAGCCTAGTATAGTCGTGGAGATATTTGATGTATGGGGGATCGATTTTATGGGGCCTTTTCCCCCGTCGAATGAGTTTCTCTACATTCTTCTTGCGGTGGATTATGTTTCAAAGTGGGTGGAAGCAATTCCTACTCGTGTTAATGATTCGAAAGTTGTTTTATCTTTCCTAAAGAAACATATTTTTGCCCGTTATGGAGTTCCGAGAGCATTAGTTAGTGATGGAGGTTCCCACTTCGTCAATAAATTTCTGGAGAAAGTGCTTAAGGTTTATGGTGCTAAGCATAGGGTTACTACACCCTATCATCCGCAAGCGAATGGACAGGCAGAGGTCTCCAACCATCAAGTAAAGCAGATTCTGGAGAAAGTGGTAGGAACTAATAGAAAGGATTGGGCTATGAAGCTTGATGATGTGTTATGGGGGTTCCGGACCACTTACAAGACGGTGTTAGATATGTCACCGTATCAAATTGTCTATGGAAAGCCGTGCCACTTACCCGTAGAAATCCAACACAAAGCGTTTTGGGCTTTGCGTCGCTTGAACTTGACCCTTAAGGATGTAAAGGAGTTGAGGCTAACTCACATGAATCAATTGGATGAGTTTAGGAGTCGTGCTTTCAAGAATTCAGAGATTTATAAGGAAAGAATGAAGAGGTGGCATGATTCTAAAATTTCATACAATGAGTTCAAGCAAGGAGATGAGGTACTACTTTTTAACTCTCGTTTGAAGCTTTTTGCAGGCAAGTTGAAGTCTAAGTGGACGGGACCGTTCATGATTCATCGAGCCTTAGGAGGGGGGAGTTATGAGCTTATTGACAAAGATGGAGACGTTATCATGGCGAATGGGCATCGATTGAAGCATTATAGGTCGCCGGATGATGCGTGTGTCATTTTTGATGATACCTTGTTCTGATTTGGTACCGTCGTGACTCTACGACGTTAAACATGAGCGCTTGTTGAGAGCTTACTCTTCCGTTTTATTGCTTTATTTTTTTGTGTGAGTAAGAAATTTTTATATTTAAGATGCTTACTAATCGGCAATTACATCTCTTTTCAAACTTAGTTTCGACTTATGTTTTTACTAAGTTTAGGGGGGGTGTGATGTTATTACCTCATTGAAGCATTAAGAGTATAATCTTTTCTTTGTATTGTTTGTTAGGGGAGTTGGTTTTTGCGGCCATATTGAAGAGGAGAGTTCCGTCCACCTCAGCCACAGCAGTCTGAAGAGGAGGATCAGGTTGATGAGCAGCCGGAGATGGAGATTCCGTAAAGAGAGCAGCATGATGCGCCTCAGCATGCTCTGGGACCACAGCAGCGGCGAGCAGTTCCAGGTACTAGGGAGCAGCTTCGCTTGATTCATGAGCAGCTGATCGCGGTGGTAGCTGCACAGTAAGAGACGAACAGGCAACTCGCACTTGCTAATGCCAACTACGCCACGCTGGGGGTGTGATGTTATTACCTCATTGAAGCATTAAGAGTATAATCTTTTCTTTGTATTGTTTGTTAGGGGAGTTGATTTTTGCGGCCATATTGAAATTTTAATCGATTTTGATGTGACGATTTTTTACAACTTGCCTAATGTTCAGTGGTTTTTGGTTGTGTTTTCTTTTACGGAGATACTCATGAATGATATTATGTGGAACAATTTGAAGCTTGAAGTATGTAGTGAATGAAGAACACTCAGTTTTGGAAATCAGGAGGTAGGTTCGACCAAGTCTAGGAGTGGTTCGACCAGAGCCAGAGGTCGAACAAAAGCAGAGGAAGTCGAACCGTCGTTGAAAGTTGTCCAGAGAGGAGGTTCGACCAAAGCCACAGTGGTTCGACCCGATCAGGAGGTCGAACCTATGGTCGAACCTGTCAGTCGGAAGCACTCTGTTTTCCAGAAGAGGGGTTCGACCAATTCAAGAAAGGTTCGACCTGTTTAGCATGTCGAACCCCTGGTCGAACCAAGAAGATCGTTTGTCCAAAAGAGAGGTTCGACCTCGCCATCCATGGTTCGACCAGTTCAGGTGGTCGAACCCGAGGTCGAACCAAGCCAGGTACGCGATTTAAGTTCGAATTTTCAGAGGGGTTCGATCACTTTTTTGAAACACCAAACCTCGAACCCTCTTCGAACCTCTATACCCTTGCACAAATTCTTCAATTACACTTGATTTCACACCGATTACACAACATTACACCTTGAATTATCGATTCGGTCACGGATTTGGGTGGATTTCGTCGCGAGTTAGGGCTGAAATCGCGTTTTTGTTTATTTTGTGTTCTCGATCGGTTATTCACCATGGGCAAATCACAAGGTACGTTTTTTTCAACTCAATTACTCTAGGATTGAAGGTTTAGGTAAGAAATTTGATGTGAATGAGAGGATTGATGTTGAGTATGGTTGAATTTCATGGTGAATGTTGATATTTTGATTGGTTTCATATGAATTCTTGTTTCTTGGTTTTTGGTTGATTGATTATTGATAGAACTTAAATTTTATGTGGATTGATCAAGGATATATAACATACCATAGAATGAGCATGTTGATTTGGTTTGAAATTGATGAAATTGAAGTAGTTCATTGAGGGAAACATGTTGAATTTTTGATTGAATTGCTTGAATTGCTTAATGCATGCTTGTTTGTTATGTTTTGATGATTAAAGAAGGGGTAATTGAAGATGTTTTGAGAATGTTGAATAAGCAAGTGGTGTTGAGACGATAGTTTGTATGAATATGCATTGATGCTTGAAGTCTTGAGTAGAGTATGTGATGTGCTAGTACAATACTTGCTTTCTTGTCTTGTTGGTTGGATTGAAGTATTTGTTTTCAGGAAAGGGACAAGTATCAAGTAAAGGAAAAGGAAAGGCAGAGGAGGAG
This sequence comes from Pogostemon cablin, assembly GCA_023678885.1. Taxonomy (NCBI): domain Eukaryota; kingdom Viridiplantae; phylum Streptophyta; class Magnoliopsida; order Lamiales; family Lamiaceae; genus Pogostemon; species Pogostemon cablin. The sequence goes on from CM042965.1 coordinate 35,967,168, forward strand.
AGATCAAAGAAGAGGCATGACAGGCCTTCAAACTTGGACAAAGTGACAAGAAAACTGAGGCTACAAGACCGTTTACCTGATAACTTCAAGATTAGGATGCAAGGTTGGGATGAGATTAAAGAGAAGTGGGAAGAAGTTTCAGACAAGATAGCTCGCACTCGATACCAAGATGATGAAGCGATGAGGATAATGAGAATAGGGGATGATATATTTTGGATGTTTGATCAAGTAGGGATCCGAAGATTCATGGAGTTGAAGAGGCCGACGTACTTCCATGTTACAGCGGAAGTAGTTTGCTCGTTTGAGATGGAGAAGGACCCGCATGGATACCCCTATCGGTGTACGTTTCAGCTTGTTGGAGTGAGTAGGAGATGGACGTCTGAGGATTTCAACGAGCTGTTTGAGACACCTTTGGAGATCCCTCATTTAGAAAGTGCTGCATTCAGTGTAAAGCGATTTTGGAGGGAGATCACTGGGGAGATTCGTGATTACAAGACCAGACAGGCTCGTGCTTCCGCAATAAAGAACCCTGTCTTGAGGTACATGGACCGCATCCTGAGCAACACGTTGTTCGCCCGCTCGGAGGGGAGTGTTGTGTCTAGAGGAGAGCTATATGCCCTGTGGTGTATGCTGAATGGAGTGAAGTTCAACGTTGGAGCTTATTTTATTGCGCAGCTGAATCGATTCAAGACCATTGGTTTTCAAAAGGTGAATATTGAAGGGTTATTGACGATCTTGGCTGAGCATTACAACTTGGATCTCACCGGCATTACACCAGTAGAAGGGAACCCGATTTGATTATGAGCACGTGCGCGAAGGGAGGGTTTGCCCATTTTAGAAATGGAGATTGGTTTTTCACGAGAGGTCTCAAGCCTTTCGAATTTATGTTCCCCTTCGACGTGAGCAACTTGACAACTATTCGGGAAGCAAGGAATAAGCTAATGAATTCTCTTGGACACACCACTTTATCTGTGGCAGCAAAGTCGGGTGGTGATTGGAGAGCGGTGGCACAGATGTGTGCTGAGAGGAGGATGGCTGAGTTACAACAGATCATTGATCGAGGAGAGTTCCGTCCACCTCAGCCACAGCAGTCTGAAGAGGAGGATCAGGTAGATGAGCAGCCGGAGATGGAGATTCCGGAAGGAGAGCAGCATGATGCGCCTCAGCATGCTCCGGGACCGCAGCAGTGGCGAGCAGTTCCAGGTACTAGGGAGCAGCTTCGCTTGATTCATGAGCAGCTGATCGCGGTGGTAGCTGCACAGAAAGAGACGAACAGGCAACTCGCACTCGCTAACGCCAACTACGCCACGCTGAACGAAAGGTACTCTGCCTTGGATGAGCGTGTTGGTAGAGTGAGTAGTCGAGTGGATATGATGGATAAGCACATTACCAGTCTGTGCCGAGCTGTGGAAAATAGAATGGATGAGGATGACGATGATGATGAGGATGATGATGCTCCTAGGGAGTAGTTTCATGTTTTCTTTTGGCATCTCCGATTCATCTTATCTCCCATTCTTCTTTTTATTTTTACAGATTGGGGTGTGATTCATGTGTGAGTGGCATGTACTTGATATAGTTGATCTTGTATCGTTGCTCTGTATATGGGTTATTGATTCTGTGCATTCATATGTTTACGTGTTTATTTTCATTTGGAAAGAGCATGAATAATTTGTTAAGTATATGGAATTCATGAGGAATTGATTTTGATAATGTGCTATAAGGAGTATTAGGAATTTATTACCTATGTGAGGATTTGAGCCTTTATCATGATTAATCATGATAGTTTATTCTTGAGAGAATCATTCGTATGAACGTATTCTAGAACTTGGCTTGGAGTCTTGTGTGAAACTTACAATTGATAAAATATTAGGATATGATCTTAGGCCATTTTTGATTAATTGAGTCACTTAGCCAAATTTTACCTTTCCTAATAATTTTATAAATCTTTGGTAGCCCTGTTTGAGCCTTTTAAAAGCTTTTTCTTTGGCAAGCCAAATATAAGAGCCTTAATTACCTTATTTGAGTTTTGAAAATACCCTATTCATTGGTAGAGAGAATAAGGTGAATAAGTGTGGAAGAAACAAAGGGAAGATGGAATGAGGTTCAGTAAGAAAAGTGCATGGTTAAATCTTGTTAGGGATAGTGCCTGAAATTGGTACCCCGAATTGCTAATACATGGGGCTTGAAGTTTTTAAGAAACAGCCGAACGATGTTCGAGAAGGGTAGTGCCTATAACTGGTACCCGAGCAATTAAAAGAAGAATGATGTTGATGCAAGGAAGAGAAGGAAAATTGATAATTGCAAGTGCAAGAGAAGAATTGGAGGTGAATATGAAGCCGAATGAGAAATCAAGAACCTCCAAGGTAACTCTCTATTAGTGTATTAAGTTACTATGACCAAATTTTCCTACCCTTTCTAAAGAGCCAACATTACAACCTAGAAACAAGTCCTTTGTGATCCTAGTATTAATCTAATGTGAGTTGATTTCTGAGACCTTTGCCAAGCTTATGGTTACGCGTGAATGTGAATTGATGAGTGTTTATACTAGCCTATAGTGCCTCACGCACGAGCGAAAGAGAGTAAAGACTTATCTTGTCAGTGAGATTACTTAGTACTCCGCATGGTGTGTGATTGGATTGATTTTACATGAGTGAAATATTTGATGCAAGTAATTCTTGTTTGATTCAATGAAGTGGCATGTGTAATATGTGTTGTACTTGATCTTGTTGAATTATACACGACTCCTGTGGTTTAAATTGGTTGCCTCGGGATGAGCAACATGTAAGTTTGGGGGTTTGATGAGTGTGTAAATTCACAAGTTTGGCGCTATGTTTTGTGCTAGTTTTGGAGAGTTTTGATGTGGAAATAGGTGGAAAACCTATATATATTGTGAATTAGCATGAATCAGGTGTTAGTAGAGCTATTTGAGTGTTTTCTTAGCAAAAACGGAGTGAAAGAGCCAAGAATCGAAGAGACGGAGTCGAAGCCACGCGAACCGCCCAAGAAGTAGGGGGTTCGACCTGGCTGGAGGAGGGTTCGACCTCTCCAGCAGGTCGAACCAACGTTGCTGAACGTACAGAGATGGGTTCGACCACGACTTAGTTGGTTCGACCTGGCCATCAGGTCGAACCATGGTCGAACCAATTTGTAAGAAGGAGGATTCGACCACGATGTTTGGGTTTGACTTGCCAGTTGGTCGAATCGGGAGCGAGAGTTGTCCAGTGCTGAGGTTCGACCTGGGGTTCGACCAAGACCTAAGTGGTTCGACCTGTCCAGAAGGTCGAACCTGTGCAGAATTCTTCTAGTAGCGAGGTTCGACCTAGGGTTCGACCTGTGGCTCGGGGTTTGACCTGCTTGACGTGGTCGAACCTGTGTGCGAGAACTTACCTTATCCGGATTTTCGAGGCCGAAACGCGTGAGATCACTTAGAAAGCCCATTCCAAGCCCTAGAGACGTGATTACAAGTATAAAAGGAGGCTCATACAGAGAATAAAGAGAGCTTTTGATCGTCAATCGTAGAGGAGACAAGAGTAGAGGTGGTGATCCATCCGGAGGGCTGTGACAGAGGTTCGCTGAAGGTTCAAGTAAGAATGATCAATCTAACCATGATTGTTCCTAGATCAATCATGGGCTGAACCACCTTGGTAGTTCTAGGGTTATGAAAGTTTCATGATGTAATTCGTGTTTCGTGTGTAAAACTCCGTACAACACTACCTGTGGTTTGTTTTATATAAGATTGCATATTTAATCCATACTCATAGTCGTTTTGTGCATCAATGATCATTGTGTAGAGTCTGAATACATAACATGGTTATTGATTGAGTGCGTTCACTACTGAGCAGGGTTTATTGTTATAATTCTAAGTGAAGGGATTCCGAAGTATTATTAGAACTGTCTTATATGAATATTCATGAATTGAATTGAATTCGGGTTGATGAATAGGATGAAGAGTATAACTTTATAGTACCTAAAAAGGGAGATCAAATCGGGTTAGATTCTAGACGTAGAAGATAATTGATTATGATAGTACCTAGAAAGGGGGGTGAAGCATATCTCTTGCTCCGATGTTATTCACACGTGTCAAGCGCATATTTACTTGTGTCTATAGAGTAAACTTGCATGGTCTAGTGATGCGTCCACGAACCATAGGGCAGAGTCGGACACTATCACATGAAAATACAAATTGCTAGTGAAACTGGATGACCCGACGAACTACCTATCATTCTTATTGATCACAACTCACTTATCTCTACTCTTGCTATTTCTTTTGTTATTTCGATTAGAAGTTATTATCTATTAAACCTTTACAATTACCATACATAGTCTAAAATATACTAGAAGATAACAAAATTGATATTTATCCGTCCCGTGGGTTCGATATTGTAACTTGGTCATCTTCGCGACTACAATTGATATCCTTATACTTGAGGATTAATTTGTGTGTTGAGAAAACCCCTATCAGGTCATTAGTTCGGCTGGCTTCTTCTGGACGCTTCATCATAGGAAGGTCAAGAAGTTTATTCTTTATCAAGTCATCGAATATGCCAGAAATATCTGAGTCCAGAAATGGATACTCATTTTCTTGCATCTCTTTAAGAGTTAATCTTTTTTGCCCCCATTCTTGGGCAACTTGCTTTCCTTTGTCTTTCTTATTATCTCCGCTCTTTTGGACTTTGACTGTCATAGTATTTGTGGCCATTGACTTTTTGTTGGAATTTCTAGCATAGGGTTTGCCCCCTTTTTGAAATCTTGTTTATCTTTGAACTTGTAGGAGTCCAACATTGGTGAATGTTTGATTCTACTAGCAGCCAGGCTTAATTTCATATCATGGGCCCTAGTAGCCAACTCTTCGAAAGTCTTAGGCTGAATTCCTTTGAGTATATAAAGGAGATTCCATTCCATCCCTTGGATACACATCTCAATAGCGAACTCTTCAGATAATCGGTCCTTGTAGTTTAAATTCAAATTCCTCCATCGATTGATATAACCAACCACAGGCTCTTCCTTCAATTGGCGAGTATTAGTTAGCTCAGTCATGCTAACGGTTCTCCTCGTACTATAGAAACGGTTCAGGAACTCATGCTCCATTTGTGCCCAACTATCAATGGATTCAGCTTGCAAGTCAATATACCAATCAAAGGCATTTCCTTTGAGAGAGCGAACGAACTGTCTCACCATATGGTCTCCATAAGTACCAGCGTCATGGAAAGTCTCAATAAAGTGTGCTATGTGCTGCCTCGGGTTTCCCTTGCCATCAAATTGTTAAAACTTGGGAGGTTGGTAGAATGCCGACAACTTTAAGTTGTCTACTCTTCTCGTGAATGGCTTGACGTAAGTGACAGTGGGCTTGGAATTCTCTTCAAACCTTTCTTTTATGGTTCCAAGTATAATATCCTTCAATTGATCGACTTGGAGCATTCCATCTGCTGAAAGTGGCAATGTTCCTTGAGTTTGCTCCTTTTCAATAGTCTGGCGCCTTGTGATCTCTTCCACTTCACTATCATCCATGACTCCTTTTCCGTTTGCACGGCTAGTCTATGCGATATCTCTTTTTTCCATCAATTGGGAGATTTTTGTATCTTGAGCTTCTATGTGTTTTGTGAGCCCTTCGATAGCTTTCATCATACTTGCTAACTGCTCCTCAATAGTTGAGGCGCCTGCCATCATTACTGGAGCTGCAACTGAGTCAGATGAAGAGCTTGAAGATGCAGAATCTTCATCACTATCCTCCTTCATAGGTAGTTGTCTTCTCGAAGCCTCCTCAACCGTAGGGTTGGATCCAGATGAGGCTTCCAAATGAGCTTTCTCTGACATGCTCCTCGTAACAACAACAACATATCACTCAATGACTCTGAGAGCTTAGAAGCAGCAGTCCTTCCTACAGTAATCCTGACAGGAGTCATTTTGTACTTTCGAGCTTGTAGAGAGAAGAGATGAGAGGTATAGATCGTCCCACTGGGTGTGCCAAAATTTGTAACAACAATTTTTTTTATTTATAATAAAATAATACAAAAAGGTTAACAAAGATAATTTCAGATGGATTTAATATAAAAGATAATGTAAACGAGTTACAATCTCAATCAATCCTCTGATTCTTCTCTCGAATCAATTTGGACTTGACTTTGACTTGACTTGACTTGTATGCTAACTTTGACTGGAGTGTGTTGACTGTATGTTGACTTTGACTTGAAGTATGTTGAGCTGGATCTTCAGATGAAGCTTGTCCAAACTCGACTTCGTGGATTTATAACGCTAATCCGGAGGCTACGCCTTTATTCGAATTAAACGTTAATCCTTGAAGATTTCCGGTGAAGAACTTTGTTCAATATATTAGAATGTCGTTAACTTCGCAAAGAATATTTGAAGAACTTGACTTAAGAAACGGTTAAATTCGGGCGGTTTAGCACCGAATCCCAAACTATAAGTCGTTTGACTTAAGCATGCTTAAATCTTGACGGTTTAGCACTTGAGTCCTAGATTATCTGCCGTTCTTGAGAGAACTTGGATTAAGAACGCTTATATTTGGGCGATTTAGCACCTGAATCCCAGATTATAAGTCATTTTTAACTTAAGCAGGCTTAAATTCGGGTGGCTTAGCACCTGAGTCCCAGATTATCGGCCGTTCTTGAGAGAACTTGGCTTAAGAACGCTTATATTCCGTTCTTGAGATGACTCTCGTTTGAAGGAATCGAAGAACTAGTCAGACAACTCTGAAGTCTTTGACCTTCGTAGATAATCGCTCTCGGTGTGTATGGAATGAATGAAGGAGGACTCCTTATATAGGTGTAGGTGGAGGACGCCCCATAAATAACTCGCAATTTGATTGGTCTAAACTATTTTTGACCTGATTCTGCGGGCTTGGGCCTTGCCATATATAACACAGTTTGATAGGTCATTGCTTGATTTGACATGATTCTGGAACCTTCCAGGCTTTATTTGACTTAGGAGTCAAGCTTTACTTAATTTAAACCCCACTTAATTTGTTGGGTATTAAATTAATTATCAATTATTTATGAATCTATTTTAGAAATTAATTTATTAATTCCCCAAAATAAAATATAATAAATTAAAATTGATATTTTAATCATAAAAATCCACGTGTCGCCATTTGATTGGACTGTGAATTTTATTTACTTACAGATTTTTAAGAGTGCAGGGATTGGGGTCGGTAGAGAAATTGTGTCTACAATGAATCCGATCGCGGGTGGGGGTGAACAAAAGAGTAAAAGTTACCAATTGAGCCACCTAACATTCTTATTAAAAAATCAACTTTAAAATAAATAAGATATATATATATATATATATATATATATATATATATATATATATATATATATATATATATATATATATATATATATATATATGTATAATAAAAAATTTGGGGCCCTCGTCGGGGTGGGGCCCTGTGCGGCGGCACCTCTGGCATCGTCCAAGGGCAGCCCCTGATTATAAAAATTTTACACATAGTGGTATTTTCTCAGTCCGTGGTTTTTCTCCGATTTTTTAGTTTTTCACGTAAATTATTATGTTGTGCTTTTTATGCTCTTCTTTATTTGTTCCTTAGAAATGAATGAGGATCTGTTTATCCCAACAAGTGGTATCAGAGCCCGGTTCGAGCGCTTATAAAGTTCTTAGTATATTCTGTGGTTGCAGCATAGTCTGACCTTCCACATCAGAAAAAACTTTATGAGAGAAAGAGGGTTATTCATTAGGCTAAGGGCGACATGAAAGAAGTGGAAAAAAATAGTGGCACAAGAGGGTCAGAAGATCAACCGAATGCAGTGGCATATCCTTTCTTCGGTAAAATGCATCGGACAGTGGAGACAGTGGCGTGGCATGGGGTAGGATTTGCGGGACAATAATTTTTGGCGGAGTTCTTGGACCTGCAGCAATGTGAATTGTTGGGACTCCTGGTGGTGGAGTTGGCTTAACAGCAGCATGGGGTTTCCCATGGATGTCGGCTTAAGGAGGTTTGAAAGGAATAGGTTTTCTGGTAATGACTGGTGGCTTGGGGAAGCTGCGATTCAACGTGGAAAAAGGCAATGTGGTGGCTTGGTATCCTGTGGCTCTAGATCGGTAAAGAATAACGTGGATTCAACCGTCAAGTGGGAAAGCATCATGAATTCTGGAGGGTTAGAATCGACTTCAAGGTGACGACACTTTAAGTAGGAAAAGGGTTCAGACAAACCTAGTGTAGCTTGATGGTAAAAGGAAGCGACGTCATGTCGGTACAGATGATTTTTGATCAAGGTGTAGCAATGGTGCGGTGGTTGCTCAAGGTGGAGCAATGGAACGGTAATTGCTTACGGTGGAGCAATGGTAACGTTGCTACTCAAGGAGGAGCTGGTGCTGCAACAGTTCCAAATGTTGAGTTAATATTATTGGGAATCCTTGTGGCATGTTCAGTTGTCATGAAAAAATGATGTAATAATGTTAGCTGGTCCACAAGTTTACACACGGACATTGACTTGGCAGGTGATGTAAGGTGTGTGGTAGATGTATATCGATGGCTGATAGACTTCCATGGGTAGCCAATTGTTGGAAGTAGCACCATAAATATCAGCAGGTATTTTCGATATGTGCCGCTGGAAATTTTTAGAATAATTTACTCTAAGTTGTCTACTCATATGGTGGAGTAGGATTCTCGAGGTTAAGAATGGATTATCGATGAAGACAATGATTCTTAGAATGGTTAATTCTAAAGGATTCTTGGGGTTGAGAATAAATTGTTGGTGAAGACAATGAGTCTTCTTTTATTTTGACAAAGTGGAAATTGTTGGTTTTGTCAAGAATAAAATAAGGATTTCTTTTATTTCTTTGTCCCACATCGGATGAAAAGTAAAAATAAGGCATCCTTGGTGCTATATAAGAAGGAACTTGGAATTGATGTCAAGTACACCAATAAAGTACACTTTAATCTTTGTGTTTGATTCTTTTTAAATTCCTTTCTTGTATTCTCGGTTGTGAGAATGGGGAGAAGGGTGTGAATTAGTCAAAGATTTATAAGAGTGCAGGGATTGGAGTCAGCTCGGTCCGTGTGTTTTTTCTCCAATTTTGGAGTTTTCCACGTAAATTCTTGTGTTGTACTTTTTATGTTCTTCTTTATTTATCCCTAAGGAATGAATGCGATCTAATTATCCCAACATATTTTGGTTTGCTACAGGTATCCTCTTTTGTTTTTTGAAAATTTTCTTCTTCTACGAGCTTCCGTACATAGCGAATCCTCTGAATACGGAATGGCCCATTCTTGCAGCGGCAGTTACTCAATCTTCTGCTCCATCGATTTGTTCTTATGTTGATTTTGGGATTTCTATCTGAAATTTCTATTTTGATTGCTACGGGTTGAAAGTAGGGCTGGACAAAATTACCAAATTTTCAGTATACCGCAATTACCGTACCGAAATTTGCGGTACGGTAACAGTATAAAATTTAAAATTTTTTTGGTATTTTGGTATATACTGAAATACCGTAAAATATCAGTATTTTGATATATATACCGGTATACCGTACCATATGTGTTAAGACAACTAATATAATTATATAATATATTCTAAAATCCTATTAGAAAATTAGAAATTTAATTAAATTAATAATTATTTAGGTAGAATATGTATTCTGTACACACTGCACAGTCAAGACTCACAAGTCACAACACAATTCACGAAACTCAACCAACAATTACAAATCCTAGCCGTTTGTCACTCTCTCCCTAACCCTAGCCATTCTTCTCCCTTTTCCGATTTCTGTCCATATGTCCATCGGAGACCCACCGTTCATGTCTGTCCTCACATTTTCCACCATCAATCACTCAATTCTCCTCTTTCAAATCCTCTAACATCCTCCCATTACTTACTCTTTCCTCTAACACCCTCTTGCAGACCCATTCCCCTCTTCACATCGTCAAACATAGTGTGCTTGGTTGCTTGGGATCTATTTCCAGTACCTCATATTAGAGATCGGAAAGTGAAGAAAAACATCAATTTACAGTCAAAAGGTTTATTTCTTCTATTCTTTGCGTTACAATTTGAAGCTAATTTGAAGTGTCCTTTGTACGACTATGAGTGTACACCATTTCTTCTATTTCGACTTGTTTTTCTTTGTTGATTTTACTCTACTTTTATTTTTTGGTGTTTTTATGTTATAATGACATGTTTGTGTTAGTCTTGGGTAAAAGTTTTAGTTTCTAGGTTATTTTACTTTTAGTGATATGTAGAGAATTCTCTGCTGTTAAATGAAACACATGTATCGATAACTTGTTTTTACTTATAATTTGGCAGATAGCTCGTGTTGTTTGTGTTGGTGTCTTCTTGTCATATCCCTGTTATTAGCTTTAATTTGATCCATGTCAATTATCAACTAATATTCATTTTATTTTTTTTATTCGTTGTAGTATATCAGAGAGTTAGGAACTTAGGATTAAAGCTGTCAGAATGGGTTGGTAGGGCAATTTAGCCACAACCCACCTTATGATGAGCCAAAGTGGGGTGGGCTACCGGTGGGGGCGAGTTATGGTGGGACGGGCCGCGGGTTAACCCACACACTCTACCCCTTATCCACGTATGACCTACCTACCTCTCACTCACCTATCACCCACCCCCCCAAAAAAAAAACTTTTTTTAAAAAAAATATTTTAGATTTTAATATTTAATAATAAAAATATTACCAACCAACCCTACCCCCTATCCACCCCACCACCCCACCCACCCACCCATCCCCAAAATTTTTATTAAAAAAAAATTAGATTTAAATATTTAAATAATAAAAATATTATCACCCAACCCTACCCCCCTTCCTAACCCACCCCCCACACACCCACCCCTATTTTTTTTTAATTTTTTAGATTTTAATATTTAAATAATAAAAATATTATCACCCAACTCTACCCCTACTCACCCACCCACCCCAAAAAAAATTTTAAAATTTAAAATTTAAATAATGAAAATATTATCACCCAACCCTACACCCTACCCACCCCACCCCCAAAAAATTTTATTTTTAATAAATTTTAAATTTTAATATTTAAATAATAAAAGGGTCCATTACTCATAGGTACATATATATATATATATATATATATATATATATATATATATATATATATATATATATATATATATATATATATATATATATATATATATTACTAGCAGGTACATTATCCTATATAAAATACTACTCCCTCCGTCCCAAACTCGTTGTCTTACTTTCCGTTTTCATCCATCCTAAACTAATTATCTTATTCTAAAAAAGGAAATATCACATTATTCCCCACCCCTAAAAGTTCATCTTAATTACAACTTTACCACACCCACCTAACACACATAACATACTTTATAATTTATTTATTACCTAAAAATACCACAATACCCCTAAAAAGTCAACTTTTCTTAAACTCCGTGTCTACAGTGTCGCAGACAACAAGTCTGGGACGGAGGGAGTATTAGATACAAATTAAACCCATTAAATACCTATTTTAACACGATTTAAAATTTATTATATTCAGAAATTAAAATATCATTAAATTAGGAAATTTGTTAGGTATTAGTCAATCCAGTCGCACATGGTATTCACAGGTTACATTGTGTACAATTCCAAACGAACATATCGAAACTAGAGGCGATATTGAGGAAATCCACCGAGGAATTTATAGAAGTCAAAGTGGCAGTGGCGTGAAGGCTGACCATCGTGGTTTGCACACGATTGAATACCCAAACTAGCAGCTGAAGGCTTTGAATTCAATTATTTGAGACTGAATCCTGGTTACTTTTTAGTATGCATATTAAATTTGAATATCCATGACCAAGTAATTAATAAGTGATTGCTTCTGGAATTGGTTTTGAATACCCAATTGTTTTAAATTTCCAATTGTTTTGAATATCCAAAACCTAATAATTAACACGCAAGTATTCAGGATTCTCAATGGCTTTGAACACCCAAATTGTTATATGATTCTACATGTATCACAGGAGAGCACTTCTCTCTTCCTTACATGGATTTAGTTTTTATGGGAAAGAAACACACCCAAAACTTTATTAATTATTTAGATTATTTTGAACATTGTGGATGCCATTCATGCCGACACTTTATTTTCTCTCTCCTCTCTCTATAACCGCATCTACCATGGGATTTATAGATTTTTGAATGTATATGAGAAGTGATCCAATTACAATAGAGCGGTTTTTTTTTCTTGAGTTAGATTATTAGCTCCTATTCCATATGGTATTAAGAGTTGGTTTTGGAAATTGAATTGTGTTTTAGATGTAATTTTACGAATTGAATACACCTGGTATTTATTTACTCGTGAGATTCAAAGCCGTAATACTGATTCAAGTTGAGTTCAATTTTAAACTTGAATCCAATGTGGGATTTATGTATTTTATTTATTAATTGTGTTATTTGAGTTCAATTCTAAACTTGAATCCAATGTGAGATACAATTTAGGTTCAATAAAATAATCAAGTAGGATTTGTGAATTCAATTTATATTACAGTCATTAAGGAGTTTTTAACAATTTATGTAAAAAGATTAAGTAATTGATTTTCGAAGGCTTTGAATACACTGTAGTCAAATAATTTCCTGAATACCAAAATTTACTAGTTGGTATTCAGCGTGGTTAATCATATTTGATATTCATCGAGTTAGCGGCTGACGCCTTTGAATACATATTATTCAAGTAATTGAGACCCATCTCTGGATGTATTCAAATTTCTTACTAGATTTGTATACCCACATTTGTTAAATGATTCCGCATGTGTATTCTTTATATTGCCCTGTTAAAGAGAGGGAGGACGTTTTTTTTTTCATCTTGTATTTAGTTAATTAGAGTTGGTATTCAGAGCTGGTATGCTGTATTTCTTCTACTGTCGTGGTCTATTTGGTTATTAGAGTTGGTGGAATGTTGTATTTCTTCTACTGTCGTAGTCTATTTGGTTATTAGAGTTGGTATATGTCCTGGAATTCTGTATAAGATGTATATCATAAGGTGAATACACCTGATATTCAAACTATATATGGGATGTGTGTTCAATTATTTGTGTATTCAATTCATTATATGTGTATTCAATTCATTATATGTGGAATTCTGTATTCATGAAATGTGCAATGTGTGTATTCAATTAGTTAGTTCAGGGTTTGACTGAACTTTGATTCACTTATTTTCAGAATCATTTTAATTATCATTTATTAGTGTTATGTTGAATGTTATCTCTGAATACAACTCAAAATAATCTGGTCTCCTACCTTTTTTTTAACCTCATTTATAAAAAAATGGAGGTAATCACCCAATTATTTGATTACCCTTTAAATTAGACATATATTAAATTTGAATTAGGATAAGAGTATCAGTCTTCAGTCTTAGATCTTTATCTTCAGAAATATTGTGAATACGAAGCTCCATTTGTAAGTATTCTGAATTGAATATGGTGTATGATTTATGTATTCAACTTAAATATAATTAGGTATCAAGATTTAAAACAACAGAAGGATTCATGAAATTATTAAGTTGAATGGGTGGTTGTGTGATTCCTTGCAAGTTAGCATTGAACTAAATTTTGTTTTTGTTTAAGCAATACACAAAAGAATCAACAATATGATGTATGTATCTCTCTCTCCATCCCTCCTCACATATTGTCGTGCCTTGGCCAATTTATTTCTAAACATCATTTGCATGTGTTTCGTTGTGAAAGGATATAAAGACGTGAGTTTGATGTCATAGATATAATTGTTTTTCAAGTTTGATTTATTTATTTCTTTTTGCGGTTACATGTATAGATTCAAGCCTTTTTGCCTCTTCTAGAGGTCATATTAGTTACATCAAATGCTTTGCAAACTGAAATGGTATTGAATATCAAAGAAAAAGCTAAATACAACAAGCAACACTACATATTCAGAGAGATTCAATTATAGTTTTATGGATACAATCATATATATTCAGAAATACTTCCATGTCACTTAATTTCAACAACCAATGTTTGGTGTTTCAGTGAAATTCAGTATGGATGCATTCACTAAATTTGTTTCGGTATCATACAAAATTATATAGATATAACATATTTCGAATTCGTCTACATAATATTCAATCTGCTCTTACAGAAAAGAAGACCAATATGGCTAAGTCGATACCTGGAAGAAAAAAAACGTAGGAGCAGCCTGCAACTGGTACAACATATGGAAGAAGATAGGACACCTGCACGACATGTCTCCCCTGCTCGAATGGCAACTTCGAAAGCCAAAGGTGATATTTTTATAATGGATATTGTATTTTTGTCCTGAAACATATGCTAAACTAAATAACTAAGTCTTCTGTTCTATAGTTAATGGGCGTTTTCTCAACACACAATTAAATCCTCAAGTATGAAGGATATCAATCGTAGTTTTGAAGGTGACCAAGTTATATATCGAACCCAAGGGACGAATAAATATCAATTAAATTATATTATAGTAAATTATGACTATGTAATTATAATGGTTTTGATATTGAAATTAAATAACAACTATTAATTGAAATAGCAAGTAAAAATAACAAGAAGAAGAGATAAGTGAGTTGTGATCAAGTAAGATAGTAGGTAGTTCGTCAGGTCATCCAGTTCCACTTATTAATTCATACTTTCGTGTTACGGTATCCGACTCTGCCTTGTGGTTTATGGACGCATCACTAAACCATGCAAATCTACTCTATAGATACAAGTAAACATGCGTATGACACGTGTGAATATCCTCGGAGCAAGATGTATACTTTACCCCCTTTTTAGGTACTATCATAATCAATTATTTCACTTGCACTTAGTACTCTAATCCGGTTTGATCTCCCTTTATAGGTACTATAAAGTTATACTCTTTATCCTACTTATTAACCCGAATATGTTTCAATTAACAAGTATTCATATAAGATTTTTTTAATAAGTGATTAGCCATAGTTTAGTGGTATGACCAACTAAAAATTATCGAACCTCAGGGAGGACGACACTAGAGCTCAAGCGATCTCATGTTCATTATAATTTTATAGAGATGGATATAAATGGAGGGGTGATCAAACAAGAAATTAAATCAATCAATGCAAACAAGATTCAATGATTAGATGAGTAGTTTTCCAAATTAAGCAAGGGTGAGATTAACAACAATCAAGGAGTGGTAATTCATATATTCAAGCATTCAAACTCATGTGGTTTAAGGCTTGACTAAGGGCTAACACTAATGTCACCTAAGCTTCCTCTCGGAATGGGTAGGATATGATCTTATAAAGGTTCCATGGTTAGTTCTCAATTAAATCATTCCAACTAGGTACTAGATTCAATTAAGAGTCCCTTCACATAATCTATTGAATTCTCAATCTAATAAATGATATGTTCTATCAAAGGGTTCTAAACTATCAAGGACTTCTCAATCTCTTCATAATCTATAATGCACATGAAGTGTTTGATGAAATGATTCACTTAACTATCCTAAATATGCAATTGAATTCTCAATCTAATCACATGCTTAAAATAATTAAACACACAAAACATCATCAACCTCAAGATATTAAACATCAATGATAGAAAATCAATTACCAAATCCACACATGAATTTAAGTACATGAATATCACAAATTATTCAACTCCTATCATGTTGCTAATCTCACAAAGGAGATTAGCCTACAATCATCACAAGATCCATAACATAGACATTAGGAATCTTACAAATCATTGTAAACTAAAAGGTTTAACACTAAATCAAGATGAAAACTCCCTTGGATTGAATCCAAATGAATCTCCTTCCTTCCTTGAGTGAAATCCTCCTCTTCTTTGCTTCCTCACTTGATTTGAAGATGAAATGATGGTGGATTTATGAAAGGATGATGATAGATGATGAATGGATGAAGAAAAGGTGTAATATGAAGAGAATTGTGTGTGAGGTGTGTGTTGGCAGCTCCATTTTCGTGGGGTGGTTGAATAGAGAGGTATTTATACCCCCATAGGCCTTCTAGAAGGAATCTGGAATTTTCAGCAATGTTAACACCTACACAGCTCGTGCGCTGAAGCTCGGCTCGAGTCGTGTTTAGGGTTTCTGGTCAACGCACGCTTCAAGCAGCGCAAGGCTCATGCGCCGCACACGGCCACAGGTGTGGCCGTGTTGTGCTATCTGGCTTTCGCGCACGGCTAACAGCACAGGCCCGTTCGAGGAACTCTTTTTCTCCCGACTCCGTTTTTGTTCCATTTTTCACCTGATTCATCATTTATAAGTTCATTCACACACAAATTCCAAGAAACACATAACACCACCAAATAGAACACAAATACGGATAAAAATATACGAAAACTCACATAAAAAGATACTAAAATTGAGGTGAAAATATCACTCATCACACCCCCAAACTTAAAGTGTTGTGCGTCCCCGCACAACGAAAATAATAAACCAAGGTGAGTGATTTTCACCTAGGAAAAGACTAAACGAACATAAGTAACAACACATCAATAATAATAAGAATCACAATTTATGCTAAGTCATCCTACAACATTAGATTCATGACATGAAGAATTAACAAGTTCAATCACAAGAGAATATTAGTGTAATATAGTCTCTTTTTGGTCCAACCCTCACATAGGTTATAAATGTCACTCAACACTCTTTAAAGTAGGGTAAATCATCACTCATTAACCGATTAGCTCGACTCGCTATAAGCTTGCTCGTGGACTACATTCACAAACCACCAAAGTTTAAATTAATGATCAAAAAGGTCTTTAATTGGGATGTAATGATAGGCTATTTGGTAGGGTAGGAAGAATGTGGATAATAGTGACTAAACAAGTGTAAGTAATCGAAGAGATGGCCAATTTTCTCAACTTCTCCACTTTCCGTTTCTTCCTTTCTTTTCTTTATTACTCACAAGCACTAATCATCAACTTCTTTGGATTTCTTTAGCTTCTATCAATGCATGCTTCCTTCTTTTGACTTTTAATACTTGAGAATTTCATTGTTTCTTTGCTCATTTTCTTGTTTTGAGGTTGCATGTTCACTCTTGTTTGTGCTATTTTCATCCTTTTTTTTATTTGTTTACCATTTCTTTTTCTTCTTTTTCTTCCTCATCAAACCTTTCTAGCCACCATCTCCTTAATCACCCACACAAAGGGTATATATACATGGCTTAAGAAGGTAATCAAGGCTTGTAATGTGCTATATTCACAATAAAAAGGCTTAAAGGCTCAAAATGGTTAACTAGGGATGATGTACATGGTAGGAAAATATATGACAATGACTATGAATAACAAGGATGGCCTAAGATCATTTCACTAATCTCCACAAATCAGGCTCGTTCCTATAGTCCTTGAGCAAGTTCTAGCTTATCAAACATAACCAATCCACTCATGAAGAAAAACCATGTATGCACGGTTGAGGCTCAAATTCTCACAAGCTTATGCATTGGACCTTAAGAAACTTATTACACCACATTCATCTCAAAATTGAACAAGTTAAGTAAAACATGTCACAATTCGAAAGTGTAGAGATTCTTAATTATAACTTGTCATCACTTACTACCAAAACATATCACCACTCATGTTCAAAAATGACTCACAACATCCCAAAACAAACCACCAAACATACCAAGACAAAAATAAGAAAACACACAAAACATAAAATAAAGACTCAACAAACAAGAAACAAAACAAAAACACATAACATGCAAAAACAACAATCACCATCATTAGAAAATGAAGCACATATTCAATCATCCATAACAATGTAAGCTCACAATCATCCTCATCCTTGATTGAAAAGGAAACCTCCCAAAGACATAACACATAAAGTAGCATGTTAATCCATCAATCCAAATCAAAATATGTCAAGCAACTAGAAGTGATAAGGTGTAGAGTAATCCCTCAATAGGCATTTGATAATGAAAGCGTTAGCTCCAAGCTCCATTCATGCTTCCAATACCTTTCACTCATGCTCAAAGACTCAACAAACACCATTAGTTCAACAATTTCATAAAAATATGGACAATCATGAACTTCAACACAACCAATCATACTAAAATCCAATCAAAACTCATGAGAAAATTTTTAAAATTGACCAATTTTTACAAGAAGACTTATCATTATCAAAATATCATCATATCAAGCACACTCAATTGGTGAGTCACACCACACACTCTCCCCCCAAACTTAAATCGAAACAAGTTGAGACTTAAGTTTACAAAAAGTGGTGAGACTTACCCTTGTAGTTTCCATTCATGGTCTTCTTGTGGAGAAGCCATGAAACACTTCTCTTTTCTTCAATACGCTTTCTTCTCACAAGCTCAATCCACCTACATGACCAAAATCAACAAAAAGCATCAAAATATAAAAAGAATGGGTTGCCTTCCATTTAGCGCTAAGTTTAACGTCTTCAAGCCGGACGAAATTTTCATGCTCATCGAACCCAAGGATGGTCCATCCCACTTTCTCCTCGCATCCTCACTTTGAACAATAGCTTAGCCCTCTTTTTGTCCACTAATTCAACTTCTCCATTCTTGCTTACAAGCATCAAATCTTCATCAAGGAGTGATTCTAGTGGACTTCCTTTTTCTCCTTTATTGATTTTCCAATCAAGCTCCGAATCTTTCATCCTATTAACATCATAAGAAGATAAGTTAGCATTTGAAAATTTCATATAATCATGAAGAAATGAATTTAAATTGTCAAAGAGAAGAGAATCATGATCATCGAAATCATCCGGAGGCCTTGTATGATGAGGCTTGATCCCTTTATCTTTCTTGCACAAGAATGTGACATTCTCTCCATTTGAGCTCAAAGAAAGCTTTTCTCTCCCAACATCAATCTTTGCTCTTCAGGTGGCTAGAAATGGTCTTCCCAAAATGAGTGAAACTCAAGGGTCCGCCTTTACTTCCAACACCATGAAATCAACCGGGAAAGCTAGCCCCTTCACTTTCACCTCCACGTCTTCAACAATCCCAAGTGGCTTCACAACTTCACCATTTACCACTTCAAGAAGGATAGTCGTAGGCTTTAGCTCTCCAATTTCAAGGTCTTTAAACGTGGCATGAGACATCACGTTGACACTTGCCCCCAAGTCACACAATGCATCAAGGGTACTTTTTCCTTCAAAATCACAAGGAATTATGAACTTCCCCGGATCACCAACCTTCGTAGGTCCCCCTTTTTGTATCGACTTACTCATTTCGGGTTGCTCCTCTTTCTTTTTCTCTTCATACTTTTTCTTGAGCGACATGACATACTCCTCAAATTCCTTCTTCTTCTCCTCCTTTACAAACATTTGTGGATAGGGAATAGGGAATGGAATGATCGGGATACCCCAATAATCACGTTTGTACTCTTCTTCTTTGACATTCTCCTCTACTTTCTTTTCCTCTTGCACCCTCTTCCACTTGGGTATCCATTTAGGCCCATTCTCTTCTTTCTTACATACTTCTTCCATTTCTCCAACAACCTTGCTTTCCACCAACCCTTCTTCAACCTTTCGTTCCTCTTTCATATCAACCAACAAACATTGAGCCTTTGGATTAACTTCGGTTGTGGCCGGAAACTTTCCTTTTTGTTGAGCACTCAATGAACTTGCCATTTGTCCAACATTGTACTCCAAAGCTTTGCATCTTCTATCAGTATTTTCCTCAATAGCTTTGAATCTTCTTTCATTAGCTTCATCTCTAGCTTTTTCCGATACTTCTCTAGCTTTGTTTGATGCAATCAATTGTTCAAGTAGCTCATCGGTTGATGCTCCTCCCTCATTGTTCGGTGCCTTAGCCCCCGGTTGATATCCCGGAGGATACACAACCGCATTGCTCGGATTAGAGTAGGAAAAGTTACCATGCCTTTGTTGTTGTTGTGGGTATGAGCTTCCACTACTTTGACCATTGAAACCTCCTTACCTTGGTGGATAGTTTCCTTGACTTTGGTTGAAACTACCTTGGAAATTATTTTGGTAATTCCCTTGGTAGTTTCTTCCTTGCATGTATTGCACATCCTCCACACGTGGCATTGTCATAGCCCATTGTTCCCCACTAACACCATTTGGAGGAAGCACACTTTGATCCATTTGGCCATCAACCATATTAACTCCTTGATTAGTCACTCCTTGTTTTAAACTCATTTGCTTCATTACCTCCGCTACTATCATTTCCATGCTTGGCGTTTGTGGCTCAACATTCACACTCTTCACACTCGAGTGTTACCCTTGATCATAGCTCTCAAATCCATAGCATCCACTAACCCTCTCCGATGGCCATTGGTAGACATGTGTAGCAATTTCATCAAAAATCCTTATAGCCCTTTTCGGAGTCACTCCAAGTACGGATCCACCTGCCGAAGCATCAACAAGCACTCTTTGACCATTTACCAAACCTTGGTAGAAAAACCCCACTTGTTGATTCTCCGGGAATCCATGTTGAGGACACTTGCGTAGCATTTCCTTAAATCTTTCCCACGCTTCGTAAAAGCTTTCTTGAGGCAATTGCTTGAATTGAGTAATCAAGCTCTTCATTTGAAGTGTCTTGGAAGATGGGAAATACTTGTTCAAGAACATTTGTGCAAGTTCCTCCCAAGTGTTGCACATTCCCAGAGTAAGAGTAGATAACCATGTGCGAGCACGATCTCTCAAAGAAAATGGAAATAACCTCATTTTGATGCAATCCTCGCTTACCCCATTCATCTTCACGGTGTTAGCAATCTCAATGAATTGAGCTAAATGAGCATTAGGATCTTCATTCGGAGTTCCACTAAATTGTTGCTCTCTCACCAATGAAATCAAGCCCATTTTAAATTCAAAGTTGTTGGCATGAATTGGTGGTCCCATCATTTGTGGCATTGTCCTCGGCATGAAGAAATCCCGGATCACCCTTTGATTATTTTGCATTCCATGTTGCACCGGAGGTGGTGGTACATATGCGTGTTGCGGAGGAGCATAAGCTTGTTGAAAGCCTTGTTGCCTTAGAACTTGTTGCACCATTTGTTGAAGCAAAGCTTGGTTGTTCATAGCTCCATGATTTTGATATGCTTGTTGAGGAAGATTTGCATTGAATTGAGGTGTGTTGTCATGCACGTTCATATTGTGTCCTTCTTCCCCATCATGCTCTATCTCCACACGATTATCCTCTTGAAAGTTCTCCATTCTCTCACTATTTTTGTTCTCCTTTCTTCTCCTTCTCAACGTATGCTCAATCTCCCAATCGATAGGTTCTACTTGTTTCCCCTTGGATCTTGTTTGCATACACCTCCAAAGCAAAAGAAGTTAGAACAATGTTTCACAAAGCAAATACAAGTAAACAAATAAAATAAAAAAATGTCTCTATTAAGATTACTCAAAATGATCATTCGTCAAACTACTAGCAACCGTTACCTCCCCGGCAACGACGCCATTTGATTAGTCATAGTTTAGTGGTATGACCAACTAAAAATTATCGAACCTCAGGGAGGACGGCGCTAGAGCTCAAGCGATCTCATGTTCATTGTAATTTTATAGAGACGGATATAAATGGAGGGGTGATCAAACAAGAAATTAAATCAATCAATGCAAACAAGATTCAATGATTAGATGAGTGGTTTTCCAAATTAAGCAAGGGTGAGATTAACAACAATCAAGGAGTGGTAATTCATATATTCATGCATTCAAACTCATGTGGTTTAAGGCTTGACTAAGGGCTAACACTAATGTCACCTAAGCTTCCTCTCGGAATGGGTAGGATATGATCTTATAAAGGTTCCATGGTTAGTTCTCAATTAAATCATTCCAACTAGGTACTAGATTCAATTAAGAGTCCCTTCACATAATCTATTGAATTCTCAATCTAATAAATGATATGTTCTATCAAAGGGTTCTAAACTATCAAGGAGTTCTCAATCTTTTCATAATCTATAATGCACATGAAGTGTTTGATGAAATGATTCACTTAACTATCCTAAATATGCAATTGACTTCTCAATCTAATCACATGCTTAAAATAATTAAACACACAAAACATCATCAACCTCAAGATATTAAACATCAATGATAGAAAATCAATTACCAAATCCACACATGAATTTAAGTACATGAATATCACAAATTATTCAACTCCTATCATGTTGCTAATCTCACAAAGGAGATTAGCCTACAATCATCACAAGATCCATAACATAGACATTAGGAATCTTACAAATCATTGTAAACTAAAAGGTTTAACACTAAATCAAGATGAAAACTCCCTTGGATTGAATCCAAATGAATCTCCTTCCTTCTTTGAGTGAAATCCTCCTCTTCTTTGCTTTCTCACTTTATTTGAAGATGAAATGATGGTGGATTTATGAAAGGATGATGATAGATGATGAATGGATGAAGAAAAGGTGTAATATGAAGAGAATGTGTGTGAGGTGTGTGTTGGCAGCTCCATTTTCGTGGGGTGGATGAATAGAGAGGTATTTATACCCCCATGGGCCTTCTAGAAGGAATCTGGATTTTTCAGCAATATTAACACCTACACGGCTCGTGCGCTGAAGCTCGGCACGAGTCGTGTTTAGGGTTTCTGGTCAACACACACTTCAAGCAGCGCATGGCTCGTGCGCCGCACATGGCCACAGGTGTGGCCGTGTTGTGCTATCTGGCTTCCGCGCACAGCTAACGGCACAGGCCCGTGCGAGGAACTCGACCCGTGTACGCGACACGGCCGACCGTGTTGTGTTGTTTTTCCTCTCTTTTTCTCTCGACTCCATTTTTGTTCCGTTTTTCACCTGATTCATCATTTATAAGTTCATTCACACACAAATTCCAAGAAACACATAACACCACCAAATAAAACACAAATACGGATAAAAATATACGAAAACTCACATAAAAAGATACTAAAATCTAGGTGAAAATATCACTCATCAATAAGAATTCGGAATCCCTTCACTTAGAATTATAACAGAAAATCCTGCTCAGCAGTGAACACACTCAACCAATAACCGAGTTATGTATTCAGACTCTACACAAGAATTATTGATGCACAAAATGACCGTGAGTTACACACGAAAGACAAATTAACTCATGAAACCTTCATAACCCTAGAACTACCGAAGCGGCTCTAAGAACAATCATGGTTAGTTGGACCAATCTTACTTGAATCTCCAGTGGAACCTCTGTCACAGCCCCTCCGGATGATGGATGATCGCTCCCCCTCTCAACTCTATGTCTCCACGTCTTGATTCTTCAATGAATGAATTAATATCAAGCTGCATACGTCTTTTTTTATACTTGTAATCACGTCTTCTGGGCTTGGAAAATTGAAGCAGTTGTGGTCGAATCGGCTCACTGAAAGATTCTCCGATTCGACCTGGATTCGACCTGGGCCTCTGGTCGAATCGCCATGCCTCAGGTCAAATTGAGCTACTGGATAATTTTCACCCCCCGATTCGACCTGTAAGCTTGGATTCGACCATTCTCCTTGGTCGAATTGGCTTCCTGATGCTCCAAAATTGAGTTTTCTTCATCCCCTACACACTTCAAGCTTAAAAAACGATCATTATATACCAAAATATTGCATAACTTCATCAAAAATCAATCCTAAAACTTAACAATCATGAGTAACTCTGCAAACAATACAAAACACTGAACAAAACACCACTGAACATTAGGCAAGTTGCAAAAAATCGACACATCAAAACCGATTAAAGTTTAAAATATATAGCAAAAAATCAACTCCCCTAACAAACGTTACAAAGAAAAGATTATACTATCGGTGCTTATTGAGGTAAGTACATCACACCCCCCAAAACTTAGTAGAAACTATAGTCGAAACTAAGTTTGCAAAGAGATGTAATTGCCGATAAGTAAGCACTTCAAATATAAAAATTTCTTACTCACACGAATGAAATAAAGTAATAAAACGGGAGGGAAAGCCCCCAACAGGCGCTCATGTTTAACGTCGGAGAGTCACGACGGTACCAATCTAGAACAAGGTATCTTCAAAGATGACACAAGCATCATTCGACAACCTATAGTGCTTCAATCGATACCCATTCGCCGCGATAATGTCTCCATCTTTTTCAATAAGCTCAAAACTCCCCCCTCCATAGGCTCTATGAATCATGTACGGACCTGTCCATTTTGACTTCAATTTCCCTGCGAAAAACTTCAAACGATAGTTAAAAAGTAATACCTCATCACCTTGCTTGAACTCCTTGTATGAGATCTTAGAATCATGCCACTTCTTCATCCTTTCCTTGTAAATCTCAAAATTCTTGTAAACACGACTCCTAAACTCATCAAGCTGATTAATGTGAGTCATCCTCAACTCTCTCACATCCTTAAGAGACAAGTTCAAGCTTCTCAAAGCCCAAAAAGCTTTGTGTTGGATCTCCACGGGTAAGTGGCACGGCTTCCCATAAATAATTTGGTACGGTGACATATCCAACACCGTCTTATACGCAGTACGGAACCCCCATAACACATCATCGAGCTTCATAGCCCAATCCTTCCTATTGGTTCCTGCCACCTTCTCCAAGATTTGCTTCACTTGACGGTTAGAGACCTCCGCTTGCCCATTCGCTTGAGGATGATAGGGTGTAGTAACCCTATGCTTGACACCATAATCCTTAAGCACCTTCTCTAGAAATTTATTGACGAAGTGAGAACCTCCATCACTCACTAGTGCTCTAGGAACTCCAAAGCGGGCAAAGATATGCTTCTTTAAGAAAGATATGACAGTCCTCGAATCATTCAAGCGAGTAGGAATGGCTTCCACCCACTTAGAAACATAATCCACAGTTAAAAGGATGTAGAGAAATCCATTAGACGGGGAAAAAGACCCCATAAAATTGACCCCCCACACATCGAAGATCTCTACAACAATGCTTGGCTGAAGTGGCATCTTATCTCTCCTACTTATATTTCCCATCCGTTGACATCTATCGCATGATGCCACATAGGTTTCACAATCTTTAAACAAGTAAGTCAATAGAGAGCGGATTGAAGTACCTTGGCTGCAGTCTTTTGAGCTCCGAAGTGCCCCCCGTTAGGTTGTGCATGGCAAAACTCGAGAACACTCTCCATCTCCATCTCGAGCACACACCTACGGATGATAGAATCCGTGCATATTTTGTAAATAAACGGATCATGCCATATAAAAATCTAAACATCTCTTTTGAATTTGGCCAGTTGATAATGGTTGAGATCTCTTGGAATTTCACCCACGACAATGTAATTGACATAATCCGCATACCATGGATCAATCCCTTGTGCAGCAACCACACACACTCGTTCACCCCCTTAAGCGAACACAGCCATAATCTTCTCATTTGGGAACATCTCCTCAATATAATCGAAAGAATCATCACAATGCTCCCTTGTCTCTAACCTCGATAAGTGATTAGCTAATATGTTTTCCGTACCTTTCTTATCTCGGATCTCCATATTAAACTCTTGAAGTAGAAGAATCCATCTTATGATTCTTGGCTTTGTCTCCTTCTTCTCCATCAAGTACCGAATCGCAGAGTGATCTGTGTACACTATAGTTTTCATGCCAACTAAATACTGTCGAAACTTGTTGAATGAATACACCACAGCTTAAAAACTCCTTTTCAGTAATAGTGTAGTTCTTTTGTGCTGCATCAAAAGTCTTACTCGCATAGTAGATGGCGCAGAACTTCTTCTCCCTTAGCTGCCCAAGAACCACTCCAAGTGCTACATCACTTGTATCACACATTAGTACAAACGGTTGAGTCCAATCCGGTGTGATCAAGATAGGTGCAGTAATAAGTGCCTCTTTCAAAACCTAAAAAGCTGTCAGACATTCATCATCAAAAACAAAAGGATCATCCTTTTCAAGTAAATGAGACAAGGGCTTGGAGCATTTCAAGAAGTCTTTGATAAATCTTCTATTGAATCCAGCGTGTCCAAGGAAGGACCGCACTTCTCTTTCATTGGTCGGTGGTTGAAGCTTCTCAATTGCCACCACTTTGGCTCTATCCACCTGCAATCCCTTGGCAGAAACATGGTGCCCAAGAACAATCTTATCTCTCACCATGAAGTGACACTTCTCCCAATTCAAGACAAGATTAATTTCTTGACATATCTTCAACACAGTAGCAAGGTTAGATAAACAAATATCAAAGGAGGAACCAAATACAGAAAAATTATCCATGAACACCTCCATGATCTTCTCTATCAACCCATCAAAAATTGCCATCATGCAGCGCTGAAAAGTAGCAGACGCATTACACAATCCAAATGGCATCTTTCTGAAAGCAAAAGTCTCGTACGGGCAAGTAAAAGTCGTCTTTTCCTAATCCTCGGGAGCAATCATTATTAGATTATACCCCGAGTACCCATCCAAGAAACAGTAGAACTCATACCCTGCGAGACGATCAAGCATTTGAGCCATGAAAGGAAGGGGAAAGTGGTCTTTGCATGTATTTTCATTCAGTTTCCTGTAATCGATACACACACGCCACCCCGTTGGACTCCTTGTAGCTATTGCCTCACCATCTTCAGTTTTCTTAATAGTCATGCCCCCCTTTTTAGCTACAACATGCAATGGACTCACATGGGGACTATCACTAATAGGATAAATAATACTGGTATCTAACCACGCTAGGATTTGCTTCCTAATCACTTCTTGAATCGCGGGATTCACCCTCCGCTGATTTTGGATACTACTCTTGGCCTCATCTAACAACCTTATCTTATGCATGCAATATGAAGGATTAATACCTTTTAAATCATCAAGTAACCACCCAATCACAGACTTGCACTTCCTAAGAACATCTCGCAACTTCTCAAGTTGATCATCATCAAGGGAAGAAGATACTATTACCAGATATTTTTCATTGTCACCAAGAAAGGCATACTTCAAGTGTTTCGGTAATAGTTTCAGCTCCTCTTTCTTTTCTTCCATCGGAGTGCTCTTTCTATCCAACGGCAAGTACTTCCTAGTCCACTTCACTTCTTCAACCTTAGTTTTCTCCAATGCATACCTGTCATCACCCAAAGCAAGTTAGTTTTCAAGATATTCAATACATACCTCATTGGAGAGATCATCAATCTCCGTAGTGGGATAAGTAAGAGACTCCATCAAGCATGTCTTAAGAGGGTCCTTAGACAGGATCAAAGACATATCTTCCTTCACAATCTCCTCCACTACATCAATACTATGACACTGCGACTCCATAGGCATCTTCATTGCTTTGTCAAGGTTGAATAGGACCTCTTCTTTATCCATCCTTAACCTAAGCTCCCCCTTTCGAACATCAATCATGGCCCCAGCAGTAGCAAGGAAAGGTCTCCCCAAGATAAGAGGGATATTATCCTTGTCATCTTCCATCTCAAGTACAAGAAAATCCACAGGAAAGATTAGTTTCTCCACTTTGACAAAAACGTCTTCAATGATACCTTTCGAAAACGTCATCGACCTATCCGCCAATTGTAGAGCAACTGTTGTAGGACATAACTCCCCAAAATCAAGCCTTTGAAAGATAGACAATGACATCAAATTGATGCTTGCCCCAAGATCGCACAGGGCTCGTCGTACCGGCCCTTTTCCAATCTCACACAAGATAGTGAAGCTTTCTAGATCCTTCATTTTCTGTGGCAACTTTCTTTGGATAATCGAGCTGTAATTTTTAGACAAGTTCACCGTCTCAATTCTGTTCAAGCTTCTCTTCTTCAACAATGTCCTTTAAGATTCGGGCATAATATGACATCTCAATTATTGCCTCAGAGAAAGGAATACTCAAGCTTATCTTATTGATGATATCTGAAAACCTCTTAAACTTCTCTTCCAATCCCTTCTTAACCAGTTTATAAGAAAACGACGGAGGTATCTTTGTTTTGGGAATACCCCATTCATCACGCTCGACCTTCTCCGCTTTATCCTTCTCGGCGGAGGTATCTTTGTTTTGGGAATTTCTCTGCTATGATCTCAGTATCCTACTCATTCGGAACCAATGGAGTAATGTTCACATCATAAAGAGTATTCGGTGAAGGAACAGGTGTAGTACGAGATGACTCAACATGGATTCGACCAGGTGCTCTAGTCGAATCGGCACGTAGTGGTCGAATTGATCTTTTGGAACACGATTCTCCCTCTGCCTCTCCAATTCGACCTGGATTCGACCAGAAGGTCTAGTCGAATCGAAGTCTCCCTAGTCGAATCGGCTCACTGTAAGATTTCTGTCCTCCGATTCGACCTCAATTCGACCTGAAGGCCTGGTAGAATCGAACGGCTTCTGGTCAAATTGGCCTTCTGATAAAACAGAGTGCTCTGGACGGGTGGATTCGACCTCAATTTGACCTGAGGGTCATGTCAAATTGACTGGATGTTGGTCGAATCGTGCTTCTAATAGAACAGAGTGCTCCGGATAGTAGGATTTGACCTTAATTCGACCTGAGGGCCAGGTCAAATCGACTGGACATTGGTCGAATCTATTGGATTGTATACTAAAAGTCTAACTTTTTGTATGAACAATGTTATAACAGTTTATTTGAAATGTGAATCATATGATCAAATGATTGCATCTTATAATTTATTTATATGAACGATGCAATAGTCCACTTACTTTATACTGTAGATAATATGTTGTGCGATAACACGCGGAAGATCATATTATCGATTTCCTTATAAAGTATAAACAGATGCTCACAACCGAGATAGATGGGGACTCTCTATCGTGATGGTTGTAGTGCGATTTGGTATTAGCTTATCTTGGCTATAGAATCACATTAGTGCACTTTGTGTGTATTGAGCAGGACCGCTTGAGATCGTTCAACTTGTACTGTCTATATAGAAGAACTTGATCTCTGTTATTATGGAAGTTCATGCTCTTAATCCCTACACAATAACCTCGACACGTAGGGCAGTATGTATTTCTTTGATTCATCAATGGGTGAGATTTACATGTATTAAATCAACAAACTTGGTGAGTTGGGAAGTAGTGATGTCTCTATGGTGTGCTGTTGATTGTAGAAGGAATCCATGTCCGTCATAGGTTGATGATGTCCCCTTGAGGAGCTCATAAGGATTATCATGTAAACCCTGCAGGTAGATTTATTTCGGCATGATAATGAGGTTGAGTGGTACTACTCTTGAATGAGATATTAATTAATTGGGTTGTAAGTAACTTAATTAATTAATAGACATTGCATATCTTAAACATGGGGAGACTAATGGACTCATGATAAGAAAGAGCCCAAAACGTAATTTTGAGATTGGTACGGTAGTGCAATAATAATATTTTAGTGGAATATATTATTATTATTGGACTTAAGTATAAGCTTTGGGCTAAGCTTGGATACTTAAGCCCAACGGAGGCCTAACCCAATTTCTCCTCTTGGTCCCTGCTGTAGCCCACATATATAAGTCACCTCAGCATATCTGGAACCCTAATCTAATTGATTATTCACGTGTGATGAGGGTTGAGAGCAGATTGAGATCTCATAGATCGCCGCCCACACGACGTTGAGATCGACTTGGGACATACGGCAGAAGATCGGAAGGTAGTTTGCTGCTGCTGTCTGCCACTTTGTGAAATTCATATAAAATCACACAGTTCTTTGAATTCAATTTTTAATTTATTGACGGACAGCCGTCGAAGAGAGAATCTTCTGAGCATGTAGATTACTCCAATCGGAGTTCAGATAAAGAAGTTATGGCCATTCTCGTGACGCTGCGCAGGCTACCGGCGAGAATCCATTTCCTTCAACATATCCTGGTGAACGGTAATCGTTTCTATGATTTATTGCTTCCATTGTGATAGAAATGTATGAAATCCTAATGGGTCACGTTAACCAAATGATCGAATGCCAACAATTGGTATCAGAGCTTTGGTTTAGTGGTGAAGCGTGACACGTTAGGCTAGGGTTTATGTGATTAATTTTTCGAAATTAGGATCGCATGTTTAGGGTTTTTGTTTTACAGCTAAACCATGAATATCCCTATGTGATATATACCCTATATCATATCTGTTCGTCGATGTTCCTATTTTTTCGATGGTTGTGTGTGAGAGGATTCGACGAAAATAGTTCGTCAATTACACATGGAAGGAAGAAAAAGAGGGCAAAAACAGAATTCGCATTTTTGAGAGAAAATCCAGCATAGTGATATTGCAGAGGCAATAATCAGAGTTTCAATCGTCGGATCAATCTGAACTTTGGTCAGCACATTAGGATCTTGTGGATGTACATTCTGAACGGTGCAGATTGTATTTGGAGCTTTGTGTTGACGGGAATACGCCGAAAACAGAAGCAGATTTTTGAGCGATTCTGTTCTGCGCAGTTGAGGGGAAAGAGCCGTTTATCACAAACTAACCATTGGATCGACCTGTAATTTGGACAACTCGTTCAGAACTCACAAGAGTAGATTTTGGACGGTGAAGATTGGATTCTCAGGTTCCTACTATTACAAACCCTGAACGATAGTTGGTGTAGTTTGGTGTTGCGCGTTGGGCTGAACTTGGTTCCGTGCAAGTAGGCCCTTGGACGAGCGACAGTCCGGGTGAGGGGCGCTCGTCAATGCACATGGTGTCGTGCATAGCATCAAGCGAATGGCACGGCTGGGCCCTTGGAGCGCTCCCTGACACACTTGACGGGATGCTGGGTAATGCACGGAAGCTCCTCACGGATGGCCACACGGATGCCTGCACAGTGGATCACACGGGTAAGGCTGGAGGCTACTGACTGCCGTGCGTGTTCGCATGATGCTAGGCTTGTGGGCGATCTGTTTAGGAGCATGGGTCAAGCATGTCGACGGACTGCAAGGTGATCGCTATTTTCTTTCACCCTCAAGTATAAGGGATTGATTGTAGTGCGTGTGACAAAGTAAAATATCGTTCCCACGAGATAGTTATAAATTTAATAAATAATTCTATACGTGACAATTAAATTGCAAGACAAATTCGGGGATTTTTAGAAAGATAATTAATTAAACTACTAAAAGCAAAATTAAATAATTAAACTAAATATACAATAAAATAAATCATACAAGAGAAATGATTTAGAATTCAAGAATGGAGAATTGGTAATGCTCGGGCAAACAGTTTAACTATGTGACTAATTTATCTAGACCCAAATTAATTATCTACATACATTCATAAGAGGATCACTAAGCCTAGTTAAATCACCTTGATCGGGTATAGGATCTAACACTTATAATGAGCTGAAAATTCTAGGATCAATAAGAAATTAACTACCTCTCCCTCTATAGGTACTTCATGCTAAATTCCAATTAAGGCTAGAGCACTAGACTTCTCTTTCTAGGTACGCGATTGTTAACCCTTTTGTTTCCTTATCAATTACCTAATAATGATGTTTTACCAAGTAATTAATATTCCAAATTGATTGTCTAACACTCTTAGGTATTATAGGCCAATCCCCTAAGACTGTCACAGGAAACAACAATTATTATGCAGAAATAGAGAATCCTATTAACTATCAATCAGTGATATCGTCAATAATAATTAAAGGAATCAAAACTCAAAAACACAATAATATGAAGTCTCAAAATATCCTCTTCAATAAGGAAATAAATAATCTGCAGAATAATAAATCCAAGTTTAGGGCAATCAAATCACATAGTCAAATCTGTTTTAGCGCCCTAACATTACCAACAAAGAAACTTAGCCCATGGAATTACGAGGGCAAATCACAAAGATGTAATAAACCCTAACCATTGTGCTAAAATAACAAAGAAAAATAATTAAAGATAAAGAACCCTTTTTGGAGGACTCCGTCTCTTCAATTCTGAACTCCATCGAAATCTCCGTCTCCGATCCAAGTAGCAACTCCGATCGTCTCTCCGGTGGAAGGATGGAAGGTGGTGGACGAAGGCAGGTTCTGCCTTCGTGAAGGCGTGAGTTTTTTGTGTTGTTCTCCTATTCTTCTCCAGCCTTTATATACTGTATTTGGGATTAAAACTGGGCCAACTTAACGTGCACGGTATTGGATATGGGCCGTCGAGCATATCGCACGATTTGAACAAAACCGAGAGACATACCGCGCGCATAACCGAGCGTTGGCACGAAACAGGGCGACATACCGAGCGCATAGCCGAGCGTGGCGCTTGGCATGTCGCCCGGCTAGGTGCTCTGTTTGGTGTATGGCACCCCCGATTGGAAGCAAGGGCGCTCGATTTGGCGCTCGACAACTGCGCGACTCTACGGTTTTAAGCATAACTTCTTCATCTAAAATCGGATTTGAGTCATTCTTGTGCTCACATGACCCTCTTTTCATTGTCTTTCTATACATACAAAGATATCACAGGAAATCTGACATTTGGGGGTTGAACAATTCATGCAAAGGCGCACCATCGTGCTGAGCAGGAACAGCTTGCGCGACCTCACGGTTTCGATCATATCTCTCTCGTTTGAAATCTGATTGAAGTGTTTCTTGAGCGAAAATGATCTTCTCTTCCATATCTTTCCAACCATATATCACATGACCAATTTGAACAACCACAAAGATACAGAAAAATTATGGAACTCGGACATCTGTTTGCTTGCAAGTAGCTCAAATTCATCCTTCATTCCAACTTTGCGTTCTTGATCATTTTTCCTATCAAAACACAACAAAATACCTCTCTCGCACCTTTTAGTCGATAATAATCCAAAGTATTAAGATTTTTATAAATAATATCAATTATATACTCAAAGAAGTATCAAATTGACTCAAAAGTAGATGAATTTCCACTCTCATCAAACCCTCCAAACTTAAGGTGTTGTTCGTCCCCGAATAACGAAAAGACAAACCAAGAGAATAATGAGATGGAAAGTCATGTTCTAGAAAAAGATCAAATATCAAACTAAGCTTTCGAAAGATGTAATTAATCTTGAGTCGGTTCACATAACCTCAAATTCAAAAGTATCAATTGATTCAAAACATGCAAGTTAAGACAATTACTTCGCCAATTCAAGTGCTCAATCCACCTATGCTCACAGGATATATATATATATATATATATATATATATATATATATATATATATATATATATATATATATATATATATATGATGTAACTCTCACGCTCATGGTGTATAAAAATACACCGTTTGGGTTATATATATATATGTGCTCTCAAATTCAATTCAAGTGCATGCGTAACCATAAGCTTGTCTATTGCCTCAACTCTCCTTTTACTTGTAGCTAGCAAATCATGAATCAAAAAGGTCTTTTTATTTGGTTGTAATGTAGGCTCTTTGGACAAGGTAGGAAATTATGGATAAGTGACTCAAAACTCGGATCAATCGAGCGCACGTTCCCTCTTAAGCTTCATTCTTTCTCATCACTTTCTTTTCCAGCACAATCCTCCTTAACCCCAAATTTTTCATTTCTTTCCTTCAACTACAAGAATGAGAAAGTATTTTTCTTCTTTTCTTTCAGCATCACGGGTATGTACACTCCCCTATAAATATTGTTTTATTCTCTCTCGATTTATTTTCTTGAGGTACCAGTTTCGGGCACTACCTCTTTTTTTTTTCTTTTTTTTACTCCATAGGATTTTTATATCCTTTTCTTCTCCTTTCTTCATCTTCTTTTTCAACTCCAAGATATTCACATTCTTCTTCTAACCACTTTAACAATTACTCAATTGATCCAAGTAACACAAGAAAAAATCAAATACTGATTAACCTCAACAGGCTATTCAAAGAATAGATTTTTCAAGGCTCAAAGGGTTGCCCGAGGATTTAAAAAATTCAGGTAAAGTATATGGAAAAGATGGGCGTAAATCAAAGATGGCCTAATATCATTTCCATAACTCACTAGACTATTCTCGAATATTCGAGGAGACTCAAGGCAAGTTCTAGAATGCACGCACAAGAACGATACGCTCAAGAATAAAATTATCATGCATCAATGTTTTATGATTAATGGCTCAAATCTCACTTGGCTTTTTCATAGTATGAACGAGCACTCTTCAAGGCTATGCATCCATCATAACAAGCACATCAAGAACTTCAAGTACTTAAGAATAAAAGCATGTTCCCCTTGTTAATCATAATCAACATCATAAAGAAGAAATAATTAGCTCAAACACCAAACTCATCATCACAAGAGAGATAAAAATATCAAAAAGACGAAAATCGACGACAGAAAATCAAAAGACACACAAAAACATAGAAGGCACCTGGATAGTCGCAAAAAAATTCGAAAGATCGAATAAAATTCGAAAATTCTAAAAAAAAATCGACTTTCAAGTATCACACACAAATACTAAAACAATACAGAGTAAACATACCTGGGTGCGGATGGAACAAGGGAAGAGCATCACACCCCCCAAACTTAGATGAAAACGTCAGTTGAATATAAGTTTAAAAGGATGTTGTTACCTTAAGTGTAAGCACGCACCTTGAGTATAATTCACCTAGCACAAGACACACAAATAAAACACATAAAAATAATAAAACGGTGGGTTGCCTCCCACCAAGCGCTCTTGTTTAACGTCGAGGAGCTCGACGGAATGCAGACTCAGAGATGTTTGGACTCATGCATCAACACTTCTTCTTCATCTTTCATCTTCACTTTAAAGTGTTGTTTTGCCATCTTTCTATCCATCCACATTATCTCTCCCTTCTTACTCTCAAGGATCAACTTATCTGGATCTCTATCTTTGTATGCTTCCTTCTTATCAACATCAAGATCAGACAAATAAGAGTCACATATATCCGGAGGGACTGGTGGAATTTGTTTCCATGTTACTCCTTCAGTCCATGACACTTTTCTTTTCTCCTTCCTGCAAGCATTCATATCAGTAAAAAAATCTATTAGTTCATTAGATAAAATATCAGATGAAAAATCAGATGCAACATTAGTAGCAGGAGTAGATAAAGAAGTATTTTTGCCAATGGAGGTTTTCAAATGATCCTCAGCCGGAACCAATGGCAGCTTCCCCCCTACACTCTCATCAACAACAATGGACTTGCAGCTGGCCTTTTCAGAATGACTATTCAAACCATCAAGTGAGAACATGATCTCCTCATCTCCCACTCTAAGCTTCAGCTTTCCATCTTCAACATCAATCAGAGCCCTAGCAGTGGCTAGAAACGGTCTACCCAAAATCAGAGGCACATTGCTATCCTCTTCCATATCCAGCACCAGGAAATCAACAGGGAAGAAGAACTTATCAACCTTCACCAGTACATCCTCAACAACTCCTCTAGGCTGCGTAATAGACCTATCGACTAGATGCAGTGTAACCGAAGTAGGCATTAACTCCCTAAAACTAAGACTCTTGAATACACTTAGAGACATAAGATTTATGCTAGCCCCCAAGTCACACAAAGGTTTGCAAGTAGCATTCTTTCTAATTTGGATTGGGATGGTGAACTTACCCGGATCTTTTACCTTGGCTGGCAACTTTCTCTGAATGATGGCATTGCACTCTTCAGTCAAATTCACTGTCTCTTTATCCACTAAACTCCGCTTCTTGGACATGATATCCTTCAGAAACTTCATATAGTGTGCATCCGATTGCAACTTACAAACTGTAGCATTCAACCGACTGATCGCCAAGTCTATCTCTTTTTGTTTCCTTTCTGCTTCCTTGTACCTTGCTTCAGCTGTTTCTTTATTTGTGACCATCATCTCGATCTGCTTGAAGATATTTACGAACTTCTGAAACTTCTCATCAAGACCCTTTTTCAACTGCACAGAGGGAAAGGGAATAGGATATTTTGTCTTTGGAATCCCCAAACTGTTTCTCTCAAGTTCATCCTTTTTATTCCTCTCTCTTTTAGCATTCTCCCACTTCTTTTCTGTAGCAATCAGATGATCAATATCACTCTGAAAACCCATTGTATCATGAAGAGCAAAATCAACCGAAAGGGAATTCGTAATCGAAGGCATAGGCATGCGGGACTGAGAGTAATCGAGCGCACTATCGGACACACTATCGAGTGTGATGCTCGACAGGTCGCTCGATGTGCTGCCCATTTGAGGGAGAAGGGTACTCGGTTGTGAGAGTATCTCACCCGATTTGTCATGGGCGAAACCGGGCGCCATACAGAGTGCAATACCAGGCATGCCGCTCGGCCAGGTACTCGGCAGGCCGCTCGAATTCATCAAAGGGGCACTCGATTCAGTACTCTCTTTGCTCGGATGCTACTTCCAAACTCCCGACTGCGTATGTCTGCCTTTAGATGCGATTTTTGTATATTGATCCTCTTTCGACATACGAGGTCCTTCATACTGTGTACCACTACTCAAAGTAATAAAATAGCATTGATGTTCTTTTGGGTTCAATTCCGTCGGTGCAGGAAATTTACCTTGTGGTTGCAACTTACCAACTGCAGCATTCAACTGACTTATCGCCAAGTCTGTCTCTTTTTGTTTCCTTTCTGCTTCCTTGTACCTTGCTTCAGCTGTTTCTTTATTTGTGACCATCATCTTGAGTATCAAATCAAGCTTATTATCCATTGATGGTTTCCCTTCAGCTGTATTCTTTATAATGGAAGTTCGTGCTCTTAATCCCTATACAATAACCTCGACACGTAGGGCAGTATGTATTTCTTTGATTCATCAATGGGTGAGATTTACATGTATTAAATCAACAAACTCGATGAGTTGGGAAGTAGTGTTGTCTCTATGGTGTGTTGTTAATTGTAGAAGGAATCTGTGTCCGTCATAGGTTGATGATGTCCCTTTGAGGAGCTCATAAGGATTATCATGTAAATTCTACAGGTGGATTTATTCCGGCATGATAATGAGGTTTAGTGGTACTACTCTTGGATGAGATATTAATTAATTGGGTTGTCAGTAACTTAATTAATTAATGGACATTGCATATCTTAAACATGGAGAGACTAATGGACTCATGATAAGAAGGAGCCCAAAACGTAATTTTGGAATTGGTACGGTAGTGCAATAATAATATTTTAGTGGAATATATTATTATTATTGGACTTAAGTATAAGCTTTGGGCTAAACTTGGATACTTAAGCCCAACGGAGGCCTAACCCAATTTCTCCTCCTGGTCCCTGATGTAGCCCACATATATAAGTCACCTCAACATATCTGGAACCCTAATCTAATTGATTATTCACGTTTGATGAGGGTTGAGAGCAGATTGAGGAGATCTCATAGATCATCGCCCACACGACGTCGAGATCGACTTGGGACATACGGCAGAAGATCTGAAGGTAGTTCACTGCTGTTGTCTGCCACTTTGTGAAATTCATATAAAATTGGATAGTTCTCCGAAATCAGTTTTTAATATACTGACGGAAAGCTGTCAAAGAGAGGATCATCTGAGTACGTAGATTACTCCAATCGGAGTTCAAATGAAGAAGTTATGGCTATTCTCGTGATGCTGTACAGGCTGCCGGCGAGAATCCATCTCCTTCAATATATCCTGGTGAACGGTAATTGTTTCTGTGATTTATTGCTTCCGCTGTAATTGAAATGCATGAAATCCTAACGGGTCACGTTAACCAAATGATCAAATGCTAATAGAATCGAGGGTCTTTCGCTTCCAGATCACGTCCAGTGGGCCAATTCGACCTCTCCTGTTGAATTCGACCTTTGGTGTAGGTTGAATCGGGGTCGAATTGAGCCCTCGATGTCTCCAATTTTGATTCCGGCCTCATCGGTCCATCGTACTGTGTTCCAGACCTCAATGTAATGGCGTTGCAGGACTTTGAATTCTCAATACTTTGCAACGGGAGCTTCCCTTTCTCAATAGTTTGAGTGAGCTTGTTAACACTTCCTGCCATCTCCCCCATCAACAATGTAAGGTCCTTCATTTTCTTGGATAAATCCTCATGGTTTGCATCAATCTTTTTTTTTAACTTGGCCTCAAGATGATCCTGATGAGTGTAAATTCACGAATCTTGCGCCTGGATTTGTGCTATTATGGAGTGTATGAAGGATGAAATCGTTCGTAAACTGATATATATTGTGAAGAAACATGAATCAGGTGTTGCTGAAGTTATTTGAGTGGTTTTTCGAAGGAAATTGGAGTGGAAGTATTGAATATTGAAGAAAGAAAGTCGAAGCCATCCGTTCGGGCGAAGCAGGAGTTGGATTTGACCTGAAAGAGATCAATTCGACCAGCCCTTCAAGTCGAATTGGCGACAAAACTTATACAGAGGGTGGATTCGACCAAGACTGGAGGATTCGACCTGGGCATTAGGTCGAATCGAGGTTGAATAGATTGGCTGGGATGCCGATTTGACCTCGTCGTGTCGATTCAACCTGGACAGTTTGTCGAATCGAACGCCTGGGACTTACAAGAAGCTGGTTTGACCTCCAGTTAGATTTCTTGTGGATGATTCGACCTGTTGTTTAGGTCGAATTGATGTTCAGAAACTTACCATATCCATATTTTTGCACCATCAATGCGTGTGATCACTTAAAAAGCCCATTTCAAGCCCAAAAGACGTGATTACAAGTATAAAAGAAGGCTTATGCAACAGTAGAAGAAATTATTAAGAGAGATTCATTCATCGAAGAGTCAAGACGTGGAGTTGAGAGGAGGAGTGATCGTCCATCATCCGGAGGGGCTGTGACAGAGGTTCCGCTGGAGATTCAAGTAAGATCGGTCCAACGAACCATGATTGTTCTTAGATCAATCATGGGCTAGAGCCGCTTCGGTAGTTTTAGGGTTATGAAAGTTTCATGAGTTAATTTATCTTCCGTGTGTAAACTCCGTACAACACTACTTGTAGTTTATTTTATATAAGATTGCGCGTTTTTAATCCATACTCATGGTCATTTTATGCATCAATAATTGTTGTGTAGAGTCTGAATACATAACTCGGTTATTGGTTGAGTGTGTTCACTGCTGAGCAGGTTTTATTGTTATAATTCTAAGTGAAGGGATTCCGAAGTCTTATTAGAACTGTCTTATATAAATACTTTTTAATTTAATTATATTCGGGTTAATAAGTAGGATAAAAAGTATAACTTTATAGTGCTTATAAAGGGAGATCAAATCGGGTTAGAGTACTAAGTGCACGGGAAATAATTGATTCTGATAGTACCTAGAAAGGGGGGTAAAGTATACATCTTGCTCCGAGGATATTCACACGTGTCATACGCATATTTACTTTTGTCTATAGAGTAGATTTGCATGATTTAGTGATGCATCTATAAACCACAAGGCAGAGTCGGACACTGTCACACGAAAGCATGAATTAATAAGTGAAACTGGATGACCTGATGAACTACCTACTATCTTACTTGATCACAACTTACTCATCTCTTATTCATGTTATTTTTATTTGCTATTTCAATTAATAGTTGTTACTCAAACCATTATAATTACCACCATAGCCATAATTAACTAAAATATAATTAAAGTGATATTTATCCGTCCCTTGGGTACGATATATAACTTGGTCACCTTCGAAACTACGATTGATATCATTCATACTTGAGGATTAAATTGTGTGTTAAGAAAACGTCTATCAAGTTTCTGGCGCCGTTGCCGGGGACGGCTTAAAATATCTTTTTGTTATTTCTAGTTATATTAGGGTTATTTCTCTTGTTTTACTGTTTTAACTCTATTTTCTTTTCAGGTGTATGCTCACGAGATCAAAGAAAGGTGAACTCGAACCCTATAATCCTGAGATTGGAGTATCATCGAGAAAGAAAAAGAAGAAGAAGAGTAAGACCAAGACCATAGATCCAACTGAAGCTCTTAACCTTGGAGTCGAAGTTGACGTGCAAATTTCGCAAACGATTGAAGCTGCAACTAAAGTTAATTTGGAAGTAGAGACAGTCGACATGGTAGTGAATCCGGATAATCTGGCCATCTATGAGGTTTTAAAAAATAACGGGGCTGGAAATTTTGGGCTTCTAGGAGCGAGAAGGGCTAATGCGGATTTCGATCTTCATCCTGCTCTTATTAGCATGATAGAAAGGAACTCCTTTTCAGGAGGGACTTTCGAGGATCCGCAGCAGCATTTAAACAAGTTCTTGGGCTATGTACTCAAAAAGACGCAGGAGAACATGAAGATTCTAGAAAGATCCTCTTGTTTAAATTCTCGTTATCTGAAAAGGCGAGAGATTGGTACGATACTATCAATACATTTGAATGTACTACCTGGGAGCAATTGAAGTTGAAATTCTTGGAGAGATACATGCCACCGTCGAAGGTGTTTAAGATGAAGTAAGACATTAACCAATTTGGTATCGGTAGTGGAGAGAAGTTTCATGAAGCATGGGATAGATTCAAGGACATGCTTCGTAAGTGTCCTCAACATGGGCTATCTAAAGCTCAATATATCAACATATTCTATAATGGATTGGACTGTGATTCAAGTGTGTTATTGGATGCTTCATTTAATGGATCATTGCTTACTAAGTCATCCGTAGAGGCCAAGAAGTTATT
Source organism: Pogostemon cablin (assembly GCA_023678885.1). Taxonomy (NCBI): domain Eukaryota; kingdom Viridiplantae; phylum Streptophyta; class Magnoliopsida; order Lamiales; family Lamiaceae; genus Pogostemon; species Pogostemon cablin. The sequence goes on from CM042965.1 coordinate 36,007,437, forward strand.
TAAAGATATTTCGATGAATTTGAGAGATTGGCCAACTATAGAGTTAGAGGTACTTACGTCCTTGGAAAGGTAGCTAAGGTTGAACATGCTATGGTGAAAACAAGTAGAGAAAATGAGATCATCTCTAGCTTGTCGTCTATCAACAAGCTACTTAAGTCCCAACAAAAGCAAATCAGCGATATATCTCAGCGCGTACCAATCATGCAGCAGGAAGTTATGAATGAAGGGCCGATCCAAGAGGATATGGAAGAAGCAAACTACGCTATGGGCCAAAGTATTCAAGGGACAAGGTATCAAAATCAGGGCAACCAGAATTACCAAGGGAACTACAACAACCGTGGCCCCCCGGGTAATTATCAATAGCCTAGGAGGACAAAGTTTTCATGGATCAATCCGAACAATGCAGTTCAACCTCTGATGGGTGTTGATTCGGGTGCGAAAGTGGAAGAAGAAAAGCCTGGTTTCGAGGATACGGTGAATAGGTACATGGCTAGGAATGATGCTAGAGTGGATCGTCTGAGGCCAAGTTAGAAAAGAAGATTGAGCAAACCATAAGGATTTGTCAAAGCAAGTGAAGGACCTTACATTGTTGATGGGGAAGATGGTAGGAAGTATTAACAAGCTCTCTCAAACTATTGAGAAAGGAAAGCTCCAGTCTCAAAGTATTGAGAATCCAAAGTTCTGCAACACCATTACATTGAGGTTGGGAACACAGTACGAGGGACCGATGAGGCCAGAATCGAAAGTGGAGTCATCAAGAGCTCAATTCGACCCTGATTCGACCTACACCACAGGTCGAATCCAATAGGGGAGGTCGAATTGGCCTATTGGAGCAAAAGAGCCTCGATTCGACCAATGTTCAATTGCTTCGACCTGGCCATTAGGTCAAATTCACCAATCCAGAACACTCTGTTATACTAGAAGGTCAATACGACCAACGTCATGTTTAGACCTGTCAATTTGGGTTGAGCCCAATGGGCCAACCCGCCCCGCCCCTCAAAAACCCGCAGCACAATAACCCACAAGTAACCCGCCCCACCAATGACCCACCCCACCAATTGCCCGCCCTACTGTAACCCGCCCCACCCTAACCTATTAACAGGTGGGTTGCGGTGGGTTGTGGGTTGACCCACCCTAACCCACCATCAACCCACAATTTTCAATTAACCTCTTACCCACCCTCATCATCCCCACCCCACCCCCACCCCCACCCCCATCGATATCGATACCAAAATTTTGATATTTTGAAAAAATTTTGATAAATTAAATTCGATATCGTACAGAATTTTTATCAATATCGATAAATATAAATTAATACCAATATTTTAGCATAGCGTTTCACATCGAAAAATTAGCATACAAAAAAAATATCGATTTATCGACCAAAAAAATATCAAAAATTGAAAAATCATAAAAATATCAAAAATAAAAAAATCGAAATATTGACTACACCAAGTTAGTGGACACAAAAAAATTCATACTCTAATTTAATGTTTATTATTAGAGATTAAATTATTTATTGAAGAGTATAAAAAGTAAATGTAAGATGTCATAAAAAATCTATTAAAAAATTGAAAAAAAATTCAAAAAAATAATAAAGAGAGAGGTGGGCTGACCCGCCCCGCGAGTGGCCCGCCCCGCCAACAACCCACCCCACCAATGACCCGCCCCACTTAAGCCCACTAAAGAGTGGGTTGTGGTGGGTTGTGACATAACCCGCCCCACAACCCATTTTGACAGCTCTAGTCATGTTGATTTGACCTGGCCCTCAGGTCGAATCTACCCGTCCATAGCACTTTATTTTAACAGAAGCCTGATTCGACCAGCACCATGTTGATTTGACCAGACCTTCAGGTCGAATCGGAGGGCAAAAATCATACAGTGAGCCAATTCGACCAGGGAGACTTTGATTTGACCAGACCTTCAGGTCGAATCTAGGTTGAATCGGCAATACAGAGTGAGAATAGTGTTCCATAAGATCATTTCGACCACTATGTACCAGATTCGACTAGACCTTCAGGTCGAATTGCCTCGTGCTGCACCTGTTTCATCACTGAACAATCCTCGTGATGTGAACATTACTCCATTGGTTTCAAATGAGCAGAATACTGAGATCATAGCGGAGAAGAAGTGGGAAAGAGCCAAGAGATTGAGAGCCGAGAAGGATAAAACAGAAAAGGTCGAGTGTGATGAGTGAGGTATTCCCAAAACAAAGATACCGCCGCCATTTCCTTATAAGCTGGTCAAGAAGGGATTGGAAGAGAAGTTTAAGAGGTTTTCAGATATCATAAATAAGATAAGCTTGAGTATTTCTTTCTTTGAGGCAATAATTGAGATGCCATACTACGCCCGATTCCTTAAGGATATATTGTTGAAGAAGAGAAGCTTGAACGGAATTGAGATGGTGAACTTGTGTGAAAATTACAACTCGATTATCCAAAGAAAGCTGCCACAGAAGATTAAGGATCCGGGAAGCTTCACTATCTTGTGCGAGATTGGAAAAGGGCCGGCATGACGAGCCTTGTACGATCGTGGGGCAAGCATCAATTTGATGCCATTGTTTATCTTTTAGAGGCTTTATTTGGGGAAGTTATCTCCTACAACAGTTTCTCTACAATTGGCAGACAGGTCGATGACGTTTCCAAAATGTATCATTGAAGATTTTCTTGTCAAGGCGGAGAAATTAGTCTTTCTTGTGGATTTTCTTGTACTAGAGATGGATGATGACAAGGATAATGTCCCTCTTATCTTGGGGAGACCTTTCCTTGCTACTGCTGGGGCCATGATTGATGTTCGAAAGGGGGAGTTAAGGTTGCGGATGGATAAGAAAGAGGTGTTATTCAACCTTGACAAAGCAATGAAGATGCTCATGGAGTCTCAGTGTTATAGTATTGATGTGGTGGAGGAGATTGTGAAGGAAGATATGTTTCTGATCATATCTAAGGATCCGCTTGAGACGTGCTTGATGGAGTCTCTTACTTATCCCACTACAGAACTTGATGATCTCTCCAATGAGGTATGTATTGAATATCTTGAAAACTTACTTGCTTTAGGTGATGACAGGTATGCATTGGAGAATACTACGGTTGAGGAAGTGAAGTGGACTAGGAAGTACTTGCCATTGGATAGAGAAAGCACTCCGATGGAAGAAAAGAAAGAGGAGCTGAAACCGTTACCAGAACACTTGAAGTATGCCTTTTTTGGTGACAATGAGAAATATCCGGTAATAGTATCTTCTTCCCTTGATGATGATCAACTTGAGGAGTTGTTAGTTGTTCTTAGGAAGTACAAGTCTGCGATTGGGTGGTCTCTTGATGATTTGAAAGGCATTAATCATTCATATTGCATGCATAAGATAAGGTTGTTAGATGAGGCCAAGACTAGTATCCAAAATCAGCGGAGTGTGAATCCCGCGATTCAGGAGGTGATTAGGAAGCAAATCCTAGCGTGGTTAGATGCCGGTATAATTTATCCTATTAGTGATAGTCCCCATGTGAGTCCATTGCATGTTGTTGCTAAGAAGGGGGCATGACTATTAAGAAAACTGAAAATGGTGAGGCAATAGCTACTAGGATTCCAACGGGATGACGTGTGTGTACCGATTACAGGAAACTGATTGAAAATACATGCAAAGACCACTTTCCCCTTCCTTTCATGGATCAAATGCTTGATCGTCTCACAGGGTATGAGTTCTATTATTTCTTAGATGGGTACTCGGGTTATAATCAAATTATGATTGCTCCCGAGGATCTGGAAAAGACGACTTTTACTTGCCCTAACGGGACTTTTGCTTTTAGAAAGATGCCATTTGGCTTGTGTAATGCGCTTGCTACTTTTCAGCGATGCATGATGGTGATTTTTGATGGGTTGATAGAGAAGATCATGGAGGTGTTCATGGATGATTTTTCTATATTTGGTTCCTCCTTTGATATTTGTTTATCTAACCCTGCTAGTGTGTTGAAGAGATGTCAAGAAACTAATCTTGTCTTGAATTGGGAAAAGTACCACTTCATGGTGAGAGATGTGATTATTCTTGGGCATCATGTTTTTGCCAAGGAATTACAAGTGGATAGAGCGAAAGTGGTGGCAATTGAGAAGCTTCCACCATCGACCAATGAAAGAGGAGTGCGGTTCTTCCTTGGACACGCCGGTTTTTATAGAAGATTTATCAAAGACTTCTCAAAATACTCCAAGCCCTTGTCTCATTTGCTTGAAAAGGATGTTCCTTTTGTGTTTGATGATGAATGTTTAACATCTTTTCATGTTTTGAAAGAGGCGCTTATTACTGCACCTATCTTGATCACACAGATTGGACTCACCCGTTTGTACTTATGTGTGATGCAAGGGATGTAGCACTTGGAGTGGTGCTTGGGCAGCTGAGGGAGAAGAAGTTCTGCGCCATCTACTACGTGAGTAAGATGTTTGACGTAGCACAAAAGAACTACATTGTGACTGAAAAGGAGTTCTTGGATGTGGTGTATGCTTTCAACAAGTTCCGACAGTATTTGGTTGGCATGAAGACTATAGTGTACACGGATCATTCTACGATTCGGTACTTGATGGAGAAGAAGGAGATGAAGCCGAGGATCATAATGTGGATTCTTCTACTTCAAGTGTTTGATTTGGAGATCCGAGATAAGAAAGGTACGAAGAACGTATTGGCTGATCACTTAATTGAGGTTAGAGTCGAGGGAGCATTGTGATGATTCTTTCAATTATATTGAGGAAATATTCCCAGATGAGAAGATTATGGATGTGTTCACTGAAGGGGCTGAACGAGCGTGTGTGGTTGCTGCACAAGGGGTTGATCCATGGTATGCAGATTATGTCAATTACATTGCCGTGGGTGAAATTCCGAGGGATCTTTCTTGAAGAAGCATATCTTTGTCCGCTTCGGAGTTCCTAGAGCACTAGTGAGTGATGGAGGCTCTCACTTCGTCAATAAATTTCTGGAGAAGGTGCTCAAGGATTATGGTGTCAAGCATAGGGTTACTACACCCTATCATCCTCAAGCGAATGGGCAAGCAGAGGTCTCTAACCGTCAAGTGAAGCAAATCTTGGAGAAGGTGGTAGGAACCAGTAGGAAAGATTGGGCTATGAAGCTCGATGATGTGTTATGGGGGTTCCAAACCACTTATAAGACGGTGTTGGATATGTCACCGTACCAAATTGTCTATGGGAAGCCATGTCACTTGCCTGTGGAGATCCAATACAAAGTTTTTTTAGCTTTGAGGAGCTTGAATTTGTCTCTTAAGGATGTGAGGGAGTTGCGGATGACTCACATTAATCAACTTGATGAGTTTAGAAGTCGTGCTTACAAGAATTCAGAGATTTACAAGGAAAGGATGAAGAAGTGACATGATTCTAAGATCTCATACAAAGAGTTCAAGAAAGGAGATGAGGAATTACTTTTTAACTCTCGTTTGAAGTTTTTCGCAGGAAAATTGAAGTCAAAATGGACGGGACGATTCATGATTCATAGAGCATGTGGAGGGGGTAGTTTTGAGCTTATTGACAAGGATGGAGACATTATCGCGCGAATGGGCATCGATTAAAGCATTATAGGTTGCCGGATGATGCTTGTGTCATCTTTGAAGATACCTTGTCTTAGATTGGTACCGTCGTGACTCTCCGACGTTAAACAAGAGCACCTGTTGGGCTTTCCCTCCCGTTTTATTACTTTATTTTTTTCGTGTGAGTAAGAAATTTTTATATTTGAAGGGCTTCTTTATCAGCAATTACATCTCTTTGCGAACTTAGTTTCGACTATAGTTTTTACTAAGTTTGGGGGGTGTGATATTACTTACCTCAATGAGCACCGATAGTATAATCTTTTCTTTGTAACGCTTGTTAGGAGAGTTGATTTTTTTACGACATATTTAAAATTTTAACCAATTTTTATGTCTTGATTTTTTGCAACTTGCCTAATGTTCAGTGGTGTTTTGTTTCGTGTTTTTTGTGATTGCGGAGTTACTCATGATTGATGAGTTTTGTGATTAATTTTTGATGAAGTTATGCTCTATTTTGGTACCTAATGTCGTTTGTTAAGCTTGAAGTGTGTAGGGGATGAAGAACACTCGAAGTTGGAGTATCAAGGAGTCGATTCGACCAAGGGGGAAACTCGAATCCAAGTGAACAGATCGAATCAAGGGGTGAAAATTGTCCAGTAGCTCGATTCGACTTGAGGCATGGCGATTCGACCAGAGACCCAGGTCGAATCGAAATGAGAAATCTTCCAGTAAGCCAATTCGACCACGACTGCTTTGATTCGACCTGAGGCCTTGGTCGAATCAAGGTTAAATCGGTGACCTGAATCTTACAGTGTGTCTATTCGACCTGAAGCATTTCGATTCGACCAGGGGAACAAGTCGAATCGAAGGCGGAGTTATCCAGAATGTTGATTCGACCACGATAAAGTCGATTCAACCTCTTCAATAGGTCGAATCGAGGTCGAATCAAGCCAGGTAAGTGTGTTTTATTCCCCAATTTTCAAATGGTTCGACAACTTTTTCACATCACCTTCACCCAAATCCACTCCTAATCGAAGTACCCCTAGCATAATTCTTCAATCCTACTTGTTTTTCCACCGATTACACCACACTACACTCTCGATTTCTTCAATTAGTTGCGAATTTGGGCAATTTTAGCCACGAATTACGGCTTACTTGTGCGAATTTGAAGGAGTTTTATCATTAGTTCGATTTAAGCCATGGGAAGAACGGAAGGTACGTTTTCTCAACTCAATTACCCTAGGATTGATATTCTACATATTGATTGTGATATGGGTAAGTTGATTGAATGTATTTATTTGGAAATTTATGGTAATAGTTGGATGTTTTGTACAATTTAATGAGGATACTTGTTTGGTTTGATTTGGATTGCTTAATTGATGTTGAAACCTTGAGTCTATGTGAATTGTTAGGTAATTATGGAGTGTGATTGATGAGCATGTTGATTATGGGCTAGAATTGTTGAATTGAGTAGTTTATTATGATTGTTCATGTTGAATTACTTGAATTGATGATGCACGCTTGTTGATTGGTTATGATTGTTGATCAATCTGTTTGATTGGTGTTGAATTATGGTGTATGATAGAGGATTGGTTGAGTGAAACAAGTTGGTTTGGTTGATTATGCGTTGAACTTGAAGTCTTGAGTAGAGTTGAATGCTATGTTAGTCAAGTACTTGGTTTGTCTTCCTTGTTGGTTGTTATTGTAGTATTGTTTCAGGTCAAGGTAAAGACAAAGGCAAGGAAGTTGAGGTGCATTCGAAAAAGAGGCAGGATAAACCTTCTCAAGAGGATAAAGTGACAAAGAAGTTGAGATTAAGGAAGAGGTTGCCTGTGAATTTTAAAATTCGAATGAACGATTGGGACGAGATTAAGGAGAAGTGGTCTGAAGTGTCGGAGAAGATTGCAAGGACGAGGTATCAGGATGAGGATGCGATGCTTACAATGAGGATCCGGGATGACATTTTTTGGATGTTCGATCAGGTTGGGATCCGTCATTTCATGGAGCTAAAGAGGCCGACGTATTTCCACATTACTACTGAGGTTATTTGTTCGATTGTGATGGAGAACGATCCTCTTGGATTTCCTTACGAGTGCACATTCCAGTTGGGTGGAGTGATGAGGACATAGTCAGCTGAGGAGTTCAACGTGCTATTTGAGACTCCTACAGAGGTTTCTCAAGTAGAGAACGGATATTTCAATGCCAACGAGTTTTGGCAGGAGATTTATGGGGAGGATGGAGATTATAAGCCGAAGGATGCTCGTGCCTCATTGATCAAGAATCTTGTGCTCAGATATATGGATCGAGTGTTGAGCAACACGTTGTTTGCTCGCTCGGAGGGAAGCTGCATATCGAGAGGAGAGCTCTATGCTCTGTGGTGCATGGTGAACGGGGTGAAGTTCAATGTAGGAGCTTATATCATCTATCAGCTGAATCGGTTTAGGACCTACGAGTTTCAAAATGTGAATATCGGAGGGTTGCTGATGATTGTGGCTAAGCACTATGACATGGACTTCACTGGCATCACACTTGTGCTTGGAGAGCCGGATTTGGTCATGTTCACTTGCGTGAAAGAAGGATTTGTGCATTTCAGAGATGGGGACTGGTTCTTCATGAGGGGTCCTAAGCCCTTCAATTTCATGTTTCCCTTCGACGTGAGTGACATGACGACCATCTGTGAGGGAAAGAACTGGCTGATGAGCTTGCTAGGCCACACTGCCTTGTCCATTACTGTCCGGACAAGAGGAGATTAGAGGATAGTGGCTCGGATGTGTGCGATGGGTATGATGGCGGAGCTGCAGCAGATCGTTGACCAAGGAGAGTTCCGTCCACCGCCACAGCAGCCACCACAGCAGCCAACACAACAGCCACATGGAGACGAGGATGAGCACGTAGAGATAGATATCCCTGATCAGCAAGAGAGGGTGCCTCGTCTCATTCCGACTGTGCCATGACAGTAGCAGTGGGCTGGTCCAGATGAGCACACAAGGTAGCAGTTCCGACTATTGAACGAGCACCTGACCACGATTAGCGCGAGTCAGCAGGAGACCAGCAGACAGCTCGCACTTGCCAATGCCAACTACGCCGCACTGAATGATCGGTACAAAGCCATAAATGAGCGGATTGGCAAGATGAGTGATCAAGTGAACTTGTTGGATAGGTACATCAGCAACCTATACCATGTTGTGGAGCGGAAGCTTGATGATGATGATGATGATAATGCTACGGAGGAGTAGAACTTTAGGTTTTTGATTTTCTCTGATTCATCTCATCCCCATTCTTCTTTTTCTCTTTACAGGTTGGGTTGTGTTTCTTGCGTGAGTGGCATGTATATGTGATCTTGGATATGAATTGTGAGGGTAGATTGATGCATGAGTTGGATTGATGAGAACTTGTATGATTGATTCGATATATGAGCTTCATGGTTTTTGTGCATTCATGTGTTCATATGTTAATTTTCATTGATGAGAAGCATGTATAATTTGATAAGTATGTAGAGTTCTTGTGGAATTGATCTTGATTAATTGCTATAAGGAGTACTTAGGATTCTATTTACCTATGTGAGGATTTGAGCCTTTTAATCATGTTGATCATGATAGTTTATTCTTGAGAGAATCATTAATATGAACGTATTTTAGAACTTGGCTTGGAGTCTTGTGTGAGACTTACAATTGACGAAATACTAGGACATGATCTTAGGCCAATTTTTTATTATTTGAGTCACTTAGCCAAAAATTTATCTTCCTATTGATTATGTATACCATTGGTAGCCCCATTTGAGCCGTTAATAGCTTTTTCTTTGGCAAGCCGAATAAAAGAGCCTTATTTTACCTTTACTTGAGCTTTATAAATGCCCTATTCATTGGTAGAGAGAGTTAAGGTGAATAAGTATTGCAAGAAAGAGAAGGATGATGGAATGAGGTTGAGTAAATTATGAAAAGCGTATGGTTAAATCTTGTTTAGGGGTAGTGCCTGAAACTGGTACCCCGATTGCTGTTAAAAGGGTAGTGCCTGCAACCGGTACCCAAGCTATCAAAAGAAGAATGATGTTGATGCAAGAAAGAGAAAGGAATTCAATATTTGCAAGAGGAGGAATTGGAGGAGAATATCTATCCGAATGAAGGAAACAAGAATCTCCAAGGTAACTCTCTACTAGTGTTTGAGTCACTTATCTAAATTTCCCTACCCTTTCCAAAGAGCCAACATTACAACCCATAGACAAGTCCTTTGTGATCCTAGTTCTTAGTTGATTGTGAGTTGATTTTTGAGACCCTTGCCAAGCTTATGGTTACGCGTGAATATGGATTGAGTATGAGCGTATACATTAACCTGTTAAGTGCAAATAGCACTTGAGTGAGAGAGTAAACACTTATCTTGTGAGCTAGATGACTTAGTACTCCGAATGGTGATATGATTGGGAGATATTTTGCATGAATGATATATATGATGCATGAAATACTTGTTATAAATTGATGAAGTTGCATGTGTAATATGTGTTGTACTTGGTGATCTCATGAATTATACACGACTTCTTGGTTTGATTGTGTTGCCTCGGGATGAGCAACATGTAAGTTTGGGGCTTAATTGAAGAGAGTGGTGATTTGAGGGATGATGAAGGAAGAATCTTAAGGATGAGAAGGAAAATTCGTGGAGTAGTGCTTAAATCTAGTACTCCATTGAATCAAACACCCTAGGGTAGTGCTTAAATCTAGTACCCTATGGAGGATGTGAGAGGTAGTGCCCGAAACCGGTACCTCAAAAGATAAAAAGAAAAAGAAGAAAGAAAAATAAGGTGAAGAAAAGAAGAATGATGGAGTTGAAGAGCAAGAAAAAGTTGAAAGAAAAAATGTTGTTCTTGAAGGAGGAAGACGGAAGAGTATTGGCTTAATTGAAGTGATGAGGAAAAAATAAAGATTGAGAGAGACGGCCGCTTGATCGATCCGAGTTTTGAGTCACTTATCCATAAATTTTCCACCTTTTTCAAAGAGCCTACATTACACCTTAATAAAAGACCTTTTTGATCTATTATTTGCTAGCTACAAGTAAAAGGAGAGTTGAGACAATGGGCAAGCTTATGGTAACGCATGCACTTGAGTTGAATCTGAGTGTAAACACTTGTATACTATGAGTGCGAGTGATATATACTTCCTGTGAGAACATGTCAATAGAGCATTTGATTGGTGGTGATTGTCTTAACTTGTATGCTATGAATTGATTATTACACGTGATGAGAGTTGCATGACCTAAGTTGATGACAATTGTATTTTGAATGGGGTATTTACCGTAGTCCTTGTTTCCCCGCTAATTTTCATACTCTCTCTCTCTCTCTTTATTTTTATTTTGTTGCCTCGGGACGAGCTACGGGTAGTTTGGGGGATTGATGAGAGTGAAAATAAGTGTGTTTTATTGTCCAATTTAACACCTTCTTGATTGAAATTATTGTCATATATTAGCAAAATGGCCTTATATTCATTATATATGAGAAAAAGGTGCACTTGAGGTATTTTATTGTGTTTTAGGTGGAAAAATGACCAAAAGTGTAAAATTGGAGAAAAGGTGCAATTTGTGCAAGAATGCTGAAAACGTACGTCCAAATTTTGTAATTTTTTTGTGTTCTTATGGAGCTCTGAACGGGAAGTGTCATATATTGTTGGAAAGCCACTGAAAAGGGAAACATTTTGGAGTAAAGAACACCCCAATCGAATTTGAAACGAGAGAGTTATGATCAAAGTGGTGATATCGCGCAAGCTGTTCCTGCTCAGAATGACCGTCCAATTTGCATGACTTGTTACATATACAAATATTAGAGTTTCTATAAGTTCTTTATATGGATAGAAAGCTAAGGACGATAGGATCACGTGAGCATAAGAATCACTTAAATAGAATCTTGGATGTGAAAGTTATACGCGAAACGGTAAGACTGTGCAAGTCAATTCGACCTGAGCATCAGGTCGAATCAAGGTCAAATCGGATGGCGAAAAAACCGATTCGACCTTGTCACTTCAATTCGACCTGGGAAGCTAGTCAAATCAAGCACCTGGGACTTACAGTAGGCCAATTCGACCTGGAGGGGTGGATTCAACCTGTTGGTGAGGTCGAATCGAGCTTCGGAAACTTACCATATCCGTATTTTTACGCCCTAAACGCGTGAGATCACTCAAAAAGCCCATTCCAATGCCTATAAGGAGAGCTTACAAGTATAAAAAGGAGTGTAGATCACATCATAGAGATACAAGAGAGGAGAAGAGAGGCCACTGCCATACTACACCCCACAAGGGGGGATCACCCCCAACCATCATCTACTTCCTTTCCTCCATCCATCCATCACTTTGAAGATTCGTCTGTGGAATCAAGAGGAGAACTAAGAGGAGAATTCAAGATGGAGAAGGACGCGACGGCGCCCATATCTAGGGTTTATTTGTTTTCTAATTTTTCTTGTATTTTCTGAACATCCGGGTAAGATTACCCAACCCCCATGATTGTTCTTCTTAACATCATGGGCTAGAGCCTTTTAAGTAGAACTAGGGTTGTGAAGGTTTTATCTAGTTAATTGAACTTTCATGTGTACACTCCGTACAACACTACTTGTGGATTTATTTTATATATGATTTTTCTTTTTTAATTCATAATCACAGTCATTTTGTGCATCATTAACTGTTATGTAGAGTCTGAATACATATCTTGGTTATTGATTGAGTGCGTTCACTGCTGAGCAGGATTCCATGTTATGATTCTAAGTGAGAGGACTCCGAATCTTCATTAGAACTATCATATATGAATACTTATTAATTGAATTGAATTCGGGTTAGTAAGTAGGATAAAGCGGATAATTTTATAGTACCTATAAAGGGAGATCATATTGGGTTAGGTTCCAGACGCGGGAAATAATTGATACCGATAGTACCTAGAAAGGGGGTGAAATTATATCTCTGGCTCCAAGGTTATTCACACGTGTTACACGCATGTTTACTTGTGTCTATAGAGTAGATATGCATGCATGGTTTAGTGATGCGTCTATATTCCACAAGGCAGAGTTGGAAATCAACACATGAAAAGGAAATTAATGAGTGAAACTGGATTATCCTAGAACTACCTATTCTCCTGCTTGATCCACTTTCATATTCTTCGAGTGATATTTTTTTAGTTGTTATTTTAATTAATTGTTTAGTAGTTAATAGTTAAAATCCTCAATCTTTATTGTCACTTGTCTTAATTAATTTAGTAGATAAATAAATTGATAATACGCCGTCCTTTGGGTTCGATATTCACTTGGTCGCTTGCTTAAGCTGCAATTAATATCCTTAATACTTGGGAATTAATTTTGCGTGCAAAGAAAACGCCCATCAGACTCTAGCATCATTCCTAGCCATGTACCTGTTTAACGTATCCTCGAAACTCGGCTTTCATTCTTCTACTTTTGCACCTGGATCAACACCCATCGGAGGTTGAACTGCATTGTTAGGATTACTCCATGAAAACTCTGGCCTCCTAGGCTGTTGATAATTACCCGGAGGTCCACGATTATTGTAGTTCCCTTGGTAATTTTTCCGGTTGCCTTGATTTTGATACCTTGTCCCTTGAATACTTTGGCCCATAGCATAGTTTGCTTCTTCCATCCCCTCTTGGATCGGTCCATCATTCAAAACTTCCTGCTGCATGATCGGTACGCGCTAAGATATATCGCTGATTTGCTTTTATTGAGACTCAAGTAGCTTCTTGATATTCGACAAGCTTGAGACGATCTCATCTTCTCTACTTGTTTTCACCATAGCATGTTCAACCTTAGCCACTTTTCCAAGGACGTAAGTGCCTCTAACTCTATCAGTTGGCCATTCTCTCGTGTTCATCGAAATATCTTCAAACAATTTCTCTGCCTCTATGGATGACTTAGTAAGCAATGCTCCATTAGAAGAAGCATCAAATAACACACGTGAATCACAGTCCAATCCATTGTAGAATATGCTGATATATTGAGCTTTAGATAGCCCATGTTGAGGACACTTACGAAGCATATCCTTGAATCTGTCCCACGCTTCATGAAACTTCTCTCCACTACTGATATCAAATTGGTTAATGTCTTGCTTCATCTTGAACACCTTCGAAGGTGGCATGTATCTCTCCAAGAACTTCAACTTTAATTGCTCCCAAGTAGTGCATTCGGTTGCATTGATAGTGTCGTACCAATCTCTCGCCTTTTCAGATAACGAGAATTTAAGCAAGAGGATCTTCCTAGCATCTTCATGTTCTCCTGCGTCTTTTTGAGTACTTGTATAGTCCAAGAACTTGTTTAGATGCTGCTGCAGATCCTCGAAAGTCCCTCCTGAAAAGGAGTTCCTTTCTATCATGCTAATAAGAGCGGGATAAAGATTGAAATCCGCATTAGCCCCTCTCGCTCCTAGAAGCCCAAAATTTTCAGCCCCATTATTCTTGAAAACCTCACGGATGGCCAGATTATCCGAATTCGCTGCCATGTCGACTGTCTCTACTTCCAAATTAACTTCAGTTGCAGCATCAATCATTTGCGAATTTAGCACGTCAACTTCAACTCCAAGGTTAAGAGCTTCAGTTGGATCTACAGTCTTGTTCTTACTCTTCTTCTTCTTCTTCTTCTTCTTCTTCTTCTTCTTCTTCTTCTTCTTCTTCTTCCTCGATGATGCTCCGATCTCAGGATTATATGGTTCTAATTCACCTTTCTTTGATCTCGTGAGCATACCCCTGAAAAAAATAAAAGTTACAACAGTAAAACAAGAATTAAAATAGTCCTAATAAAACTAGAAATAACAAAAAGATATTTTAAGTCGTCCCCGGCAACGGCGCCAGAAACTTGATGGGCGTTTTCTCAACACACAATTTAGTCCTCAAGTATGAAGGATATCAATCGTAGTTTCGAAAGTGACCAAGTTATATATCGAACCCAAGGGACAGATAAATATCAATTTAATTATATTCTAGTAAATTATGACAATGTTGGTAATTATAATGGTTTTGATATTGAAATTAAGTAACAACTATTAATTGAAATAGCAAGTAAAAATAACAAGAAGAAGAGATAAGTGAGTTGTGATCAAGTAAGATAGTAGGTACTTGATTAGCCATAGTGTAGTCGAGATGACTAATTAAAATAATTAATCGAACCACAGGGAGGTCGGCGCTAGAGCTTAAGCGAGATCACGTTTATCGTAATTTTATAGAGACGAATCATCAATAGAGGTTGGTGATCAAACAAGTAAATAGAAGTAATCAAAGCAAGTAAACAAGCAATGATCAAACAAACAAGATGGATGGATGGAAAGTGGTTTACCAAATTGATTAAAAGTGAGATTAACAACAATCAAGAAGTCGTAACTCTAGGAATTATGTATCAAATTCATATGTATCATGGATTGAAGACTAAGGGTCAACACTAAGATCACCTAAACTCCCTCTTGAGATGGATAGGATATGAAGATAAAAAATTTTAATGGATTGGTTTTCACTCAAACAATTCCAACTAGGTACTAAGCTTGAGGTGAGAGTCCCTTTACACGATTAATCAACCTCTCGATTCTATCAATGGGTTCTAAATTATAAAGGACTTCTCAATCTCTTTATAACTTATAATGCACATGAAGTATTTGATGAAATGATTCACTCAATTATCCTAAGCACATAATTGATTTCTCAATCTAATCATATATTTAGAACAACTAAACACACAAATCATCAATACAAATCAAACAATTAATAATCAATGATAGAAAATCATAGATCCAATCAACATATGAATTCAAATACACAAATCCTAAAATTATCCAACAACTCTCATGTTGTTAATCTCACAAGGGAGATTAGCCTCTCATATCCATAAGAAAATTAACATAGACATTAAATTCCTTACAAAACATGATGAACAAATTGGATTCAATACAAAAGTTAGATGGAAACTCCATAGATGTCACTTCAATGGTGATTTCCTTCCTTCCCTTGCAGCCTTCCTCTCTTCCTTGCTTCTTTTGCTCACTTGGATGAAGAAATTAATGGTAGGATGATGGTAGATCCAATAGATGAAGAATGGATGAAGATGATGGTGTGAAATAAAAGAAATGGTGTGTGAGGTGTGTGTGGAAGTGTGGATTTCGGATCTCCTTTAAATGTTGAATAAATGGGTATTTATACCCCTTGGAAAACTTCTAGAAGGATTCTGATTTTTAACAGAATTTGCACCAACATGGCTCGTGTGTTGCTACACGGCTCGTGTTGCTGCCGGCGACACGGCTCGTGTTCTGCATACGGCCACATGGGTGGCCATGTTGTGTCTTCTGATGCTCGCGCATGGCCTTTCAGGATATGGCCGTGCGCGGTACATGGGCCGTGTTGCTGGACTCGGCTGGCTGTGTTTGTATTGTTTGCTTCACTATTTTGGCTCGTTTTTTCTCATTTCAACTCTGAACTGAGATCTGATTTTTCCTACGTCTTCCTTATCATATCTAGCATCATTCACACACATTTCCATAAAAACAAACACAACTAAATAGCACATAAAATATGGATAAAATAACACAAAAACACATATAAAAAGGCACTAAAATCTAGGTGAAAATATAACTCATCACACCCCCAAACTTAAAGTGTTGTACGTCCTCGCACAACGAAAATGATAAACCAAGAGGAGTGATTTTCACCTAGGAAAAGACTAAATGAACGTAAGTAATAACACATCGATAGCAATAAGAATTACAAGTTATGCTAAGTCATCCTACAACATTAAACTTATAACATGAGAAATTAACAAATTCAATCACAAGAGAACAAAGTGTAATATAGTCCCTTTTTGTCCAAGCCTCACATTGGTTATAAATGTCACTCAACACTCTTTAAAGTGGTAAAACAACACTCATCAATCGATTGGCTAGACTCGCAATAAGCTTGCTCGTGGACTATGTTCACAAACCACCAAAGTTTCCGTTAGTGATCAAAAAGATCTTTCATTAAAGATGTAATGATAGGCTCTTTGGTAGGGTAGGAAGAATTTACGTAATAGTGACTAAACAAGTATAAGTAATCGAAGAGATGACCAATTTCTCCAACTTCTCCACTTTTCTTTCTTCCTTTCTTGTCTTTAATGATCACAAGCACTAATCATCAACTTTCCTTGAATTGAGCTTCTTTTAATGCATGCTTCCTTCTTTGAATTTTTATTTTCTTTAGCATCTTGTTGTTGCTTTGCTCATTTTTCTTATTTTGAGGTTGCATGTTCACTCTTGGTTTTTTGCTCTTTTCATCCTTTTTTTCTTACTTGTTTACCATTTTATTTCTTCATTTTGCTTTCTCATCAAACATTTCTAACTACCATCTTCGCAATCACTCACACAAAAGGGTAAATATATAAGGCTCATGTGGGCAATCAAGGCTTGTAATGTGCTAAATTTATAATAAAATGGCTTTAAGGCTCAAAGTGGTTGACTAGGGATGATGTTCATGGTAGGGAAATATTTGGCAATGACTATAAATGACAAGGATGGCATTAGATCATTTCACTAATCTCCACAAATCGGGCTCGTTCCTATAGTCCTTGAGCAAGCTCTAGCTTATCAAAACTCAATTGATCCACTCATGAAGAAAAATACCATGTATGCACAGTTGAGGCTCAAATTTTCACAAGCTTATGCATTGGACCTTAAAGAAATTATTACACCACATTCATCTCAAAATTGAACAAGTTAAATAAAACGTGTCACAATTCAAAATTGTAGAGATTCTTAATCATAACTTGTCATCACTTATTACCATAACATATCATCACTCACATTCAAAAACGACTCACGACATCCCAAAAACAAACCACCAAAACAATTCCTAAACAAGAATAAAAATACACACAAAATACAAAACAAAAGACTCACCGAACAAGAAACACTCAAAACACATAACATGCAAAAATAACAAAACCATCCATCATAAGAGAATTAAGCACAAATTCATATCATTCATAACAATGTAAGCTCATAATCATCCCCATCTTTATTTAAAAGAAAATCCTAAATTACGAAAGTAAACCTCCCACAAACATAACATATGAAGCAACATGCTAATCACATTAATCCAAATCAATAACAATTCATGTCAAGCAACTAGAAGTGATAAAGTGCATAGTCAACTCCCTCAATAGGCATTTGGTAGTGAAAGTTGTTAGCTCCAAGCTCTATTCATGCTTCCAATACCACTTCATTCATACTCAAAAACTCATACAACACCATTAGCTCAACAATTGCATTTAACAAATATGAACTATCATGTACTTCAACACCACCAAACGAACCAAAATCAAACCAATACTTATGAGAAAATTTTCAAAAATTAGCCCAAAAATACGAAAAGTATATGCTGGACAATCCTAAAACTTGACCTAAGGACGCGAGGTTGGGAATTCTTAAATTCCCTAAGACTAAGAACCAAGCATAATGTGGATAAATATTTGGATAAAGCCAAGGTGCTGGTAAGTATCATTAATACAATTCTCATATTTACTTCTGTGCAATTTATAATTCAATAACTCCAAAAAATACAAATGTTTATTCTGATGCAACAGGTGGAATACGTGGAGAAGCTAATTGTTGGGAAGTTAAACGCACTAAATAGAAAACATGCATTCCTTTAAAGCTGGTTCTAGTAAAGTTATATCGGTGGATTCCATTCAACAAGCTTACAGATCTGTGGATTGTGGGATTGTGACGTTCATGCACATTGAAAGTATAATGCAATTTGAACCAGTTAGAGTAGGTAACCTTGAACATGCAAAGGCAGTACAGTATCGGGGTAAAATGGTCCGGTGGTTCATAGATACATTAGAAATTGTGGTTCGCAAATAAGCTGGAATCTTGGACCATCTTTCCAGGTCATAATAATTAGACATATTAAAATCAACTTTATTTAAAGTATTGTTATGTCCATACATTTAAGATAAGAATAGCTTTGATCATATTTTTGCTGGGTTTATGTTGATATATGAATGTGATTTTCATTGTCATGTTTTTTATGAACAATGTAGAACAGGTTATTTCTATAAAAACCTCTTTATTTTTGTCAACCTACTGGTTTTGATAAAGTGTATGTGAAATGTGCATGTTCATTTTTCATTTTTTATTGGGTCTATTACATTATGAATAGGTACTACTAAATTTTGTAATGATTATTCTTTCATTGAACTAGTTCAAATGATGTTTCTCTATAATTCTAAAATGATGAAATTTGATGAATATTGTAGAGAAAAAATCTATGGAACTTCCAGGAATTATCTATCTTGAGAATTGGATCAATTGAATAAAGAAAACAAGTTTACTTCTAGAATAATATGTCTATGTGTGAGTAGAAAATTTTAATATGTTATACGGGAAATATATATGTGTATAAATAGCATTGTTTCCAAAACTGGATTTATAAGAATAATGCTTACAATGTTACCCATTTTTATAGTTTAACATATTAAAGTAACTCTAATTTGAAAATACTAGAGATTTGGAATATGAATTACTCCCTCCGTCCCAGTGAAATAGAGACAGTTACCTATAGTTTATAATAAGGTAGTGTTCGCAATGCACTGGGACGGAGGGAGTAACTTTTTTTGAACAAAATTTAACTCTCGTATTACTAAGTCTATAAATCACGCTAACGTTCAATTAAATATTGAATTCTATCTCAACATACTTAAATAAAAAAATCTACAAATTCAATCCATCATTCCACTTCTATATTTTTTATTTCCACCATTATTTCATTAAGTTGTAATTTTGAAATACAAACATTGAATATTACCTGAAGAGTACAAACTCAATAATTCAACTCTCATTGCTAAAACATAAAATGAACACAAACTTCCACTTCTAAAATGTATCATGTCATCAATACAACTTAAGAAGTAAAAAAACGAGTCATAAACGAAAGATGTGTTCAATAGGGATTCTATTCACTCAACATATAATAAAAAAATCATATTAATAATATGGAAATGGTATCTTCAACAAAGCAATACATAGTGTGCAACCATTTGAATGAAAAAATAGGAGAAAAAACGAGGTAGTATCTTCAATATTGCACAGACTTTCGCGTTTGCCCTTCTTTAAAGACTCTGTATTAAAATAAGAAAAGATCAATCAAATAGTAATGTAAGAGCAGCTATGTAATTAAAAGAAAAAAGGGTAATTATCATTCAATCAGGAGAGCAAAAAAGGTAATTTCCATTCAACAGGTGTTTTCCTCTTTTTCTTAGGATATTCTCCATAGGAAGGTATTTTGCTTTTTCGGTCGACCAGGGGGACGTTTCAAAATAGGGGCAAGAATCTGATATTCACTTTTAGACTCAAATTCTAGACAATAGGATGTAAATCATGCATGTAGCAATCCCAGTATTTTCCAATGGGAAAATATTCACTCACATGACTTGGTGTAAAAGAACCATATCTACAAATCACGACAAATGCGTATGCACATGGGAATTCAGTTATCTGCTATTTGTGACATGAATAGGTTCTAGACTTTAAATCGACACGAACCAAAGGATAGCTCAACACCTCAAAGTCTCCAGCTGTACATTCAACCACATCCCATGTGCGACCTTCATCAGCTAACACATACCAAAGTGACTCCTTAGAGGGGTAGAGAGTTCCAGTCCAACCTGCACTAGCAGTCCTCCTTTCTATAATCCAAGAATTAATACCTGATTTTATCACAAAGAATGAATTATACATTGGACAAGATGTTGAACACTCGTATTCTTTCATATTTACCTAACTGAATATACTTAATTAAGTCATCTCGTTCTGCAAGACATCCAAATAATAGGTGTTCTATTTTCTCAAACAGTATCATCATATGGCCACAACTTAATTAACGACATAAATTGAATATATTAAAAACAATTATTCTAGTTAGGTAGATTAGACATAGTGGTTACGTTTACGAATTGACTCTACCATGCTAGTTATAGGTAACGTCCTTGCATCATTGATTCATGCATTTAATGATTCAATTGCATTAGAGGTCATTTCACCGTATCTAGTAATATGCGGCGAAAAAGCCACAGTCCATTTTTCGTATGGAATCTGTAATATCCATTCCTCCGTTTTTCTACCTCCTACCTTTATAAAAGCTGAAAGTGCTTCATCAAATAACCTCTTAGTCGGAGAATATGCACATTGAGTGAAGAGATCGCCCATGTTGGAACGATGATTATTGCTCCACCCTATTGAAAATCGACCCTTCAGGTTTGTCAGCAAATAAAACAAACGTAAGAAATGAACAGGCTGTTCAAAAACAACTGGGAATGCAGCCATTAAGCTAAAATTCCGATCAGAAATGTAGAATATTTGTTCTTCATGTAGTATGTTGTCTCGTAACTTTTGTAGGAACCAAGTCCAATTATCTGTGTTCTCAGGTAAGGGCAACAAGGAACAAACCTATCGTAAAGAATTATTAAATGTACATACTTTTATTTAAGAATTATTAAATGTATATAATGTATAGGGATGCATCTATAGTTTTATCCAATAGCACAATACTCTTAATTTTATTCGAATCCATCTATAATTGACCATGTAAATTTCAAGAAATATAAAGCATCACCAAATTCAATCGCAAGAATTCTCCATTGCAAAAATTAAATAAGAATAAATCAATATGAGTCATTGAATAAGAAAAATAGAAAATCCACCTATTTTAACAATTCAACAGTAGAACGATAACGTGAATTGAATATAAAGATAACGTCGAATAATGAAGAAATGAAGAGTTATGAAAAATACTTAATCGAATGCAGAATTTAGTTGAATACAAACATATTAAACTAAAATTTTATTTCAAAGAAAAATGAAGAACACACTATGCAAACACAACGTTAAGATTTAAGATATTAGAAAAAAGGTGAAATGGTACCATTATCACCATCTTTGGAGTTGCAGCAGGCAAAGTACCCTTAGCTCGACCTTTCATGAAAGTTCCATCAACAAAAAGCATAGGCCGACAACTCTTAAAACCATTTACGGAAGCTCTAAAGGCTACAAATAGCCGTTCAAAGCGATGCATTTTAGGATTATACACCAAATCAACGATGCTGCCTGGGTTGGTGGATGAAATAGCAGCACAATACCAACATAGCTGATCATATGATTCTTCATATGATCCCCAGATTTGGTCCTTTGCCTTTTCTATTATTCTCCACCCTTTCCAATATGGAATTTTAAAGCCATAAGTTTTCAAAATATCAACCGTTATATCCATTCCCCCAATGTGGGGTTTATCTCTAATCTTCTCTAACATCAAGTCCGCAATGATCTTAGGGCTCAAGCGTTTAGTTTTATTCACTGGCACCAAAACATCACAGTTGTGCACCAAATTTAATTCATCCAATTGAAAATGTAATGTGATCGGAACTCTATTTGCTTTAATGAACCATTGACATCCAAGTTTCGTTGAGTCACTACAAATTGCATGAATGTATCTTGCATCATTCCTCTTATACGTGAAGCCAAAATCCTTTCGTGTGGTGTACTTAATAAGTTGTTGTCGAAATTCTTTTTCCGTACCATAAAACATGGTGCCAACACCTCTCTTCATAATATCAACCCAGGAGTCTGACAACAATGTTTTCTTTTGCAATCTAGGACAAATATCATAAAATAGTAGGGTACCATTCCCGAAAAACTCAATACTCTGGCCATTATTAGATGGCAAATTGTAAAATGTATCATTTTTATAACCTCTTCCTGGATCTTCTCTAGGCATAATCATTTCACAAATATGTGATGAACTTCTAACAATTAGAGTATTTTTTTCTGCAACTGATAATTCTGCTGAAGCAGTATTAAACAATGACCTATGACAGAGAGAGGCCACGTTCTTCACATCAACATCAGATGTCACACAAATTCTTCTATGTTTTCCAAAACTACAAAGACACTTGAATTCTTCATTTTGCAAGTCAGCTCAACATTCATGAATGTCACATTAAATATCAGACCAGGATGTGGTTGGGGATATAGTTACTAATTTGCACTCGTCATTATGCAGAACACTGAGAATAAGGGAATGATCCATAAAGTTATGTCCCTGAACAACAAATTATATTGATTTAATTTTATTAGAAAAGCAACCTTTATCATTAGAAAAGCAACCTTTAAAAAAATCTTAAGCCCATAGAATACAACAATTAGAACAACAATGGTATTCACAAATATTATGATGGTTTTCTGAATAATCGTAAGAACATAAAGAATACACATCAGAAAAGAAACAGCTGGAAAATAAAAGGTGAATCTTCAAAATTGAACTCAGTTGAATACACACATTTCTGGAAAATAACAGATGGTTTTCTAAATTCAGTTGAATACACAAATTTTTGAAAAGGTGAATTGAACTCAAATTGTATATCACATTGGATTCAAGTTTAGCAAAATAAAAAAAAATCTTCAAAATTAAACAAATACTTACAGGATTGTGATCTCAAATTAAGATGATTACCGCAGTCAAAAATCCGACTCTAAAACGTGGAAGATGAATTCCAAAAATAGATTCAGATGAGAGATAACATAAAGTAGCCAAAAATCCGCCAAAAATCCAACTCTGATACGTAGAGGATGAATTCCAGATATATATTCAGAGAAGAGATAACATAATAGACCTATTCTGGAGAGTAAACTTGAGGATAAATTCCAGAAATAGATTCAGAGGAGAGATAAAATAAATAGACCTATTTCGGAGAGATAAAACAAGTTTATGTATCTTTCTAACTAACTAATTTTTAAATTATGTGTTCAGATGATTATTAAAGGGTAATTAAGACTTTAGATTGAATATATTTTTATCTAATAATAATTTAATTTATAAATTGTATCTAGTACTAATATCACCTTATAATTTGTACCTACAATAAATAATTCCATAATAAAAATATTATCACCCAACCCTACCATTACCCCCTACCCACCCCCAAATTTTTTTATTATTTAAATATTAAAATCTAAAACAAAAATAATTGGGGGGTAGGTGGGTGGGTGGGTGGGTGGGTGCTGGGGGTGGTAGGAGGTAGGGTTGGGTAATAATATTTTTATTATTTAAATATTAAAATCTAAATTTAAAAAAAAAATAAAATTTGTCGGGGGGTGGAGTGGATGGGTGGGTAGGGGGTAGAATTGGGTGATAATATTTTTATTATTTAAATATTAAAATCTAAAAAAAATAAAAAAAAATTTGGAGGGTGGGTGTTCTTAGTCACATTTCTAGTAAAATGTTTTTAGAGTAAGAGACTCTATCGTTGTTGTACACGTGTGACCAAGCAACAAAATTTATAAGTATGTCGTCCCAAGGGAAAGTAAACTTGTGGTTATATCCGAATTTTCTATTGATTTATGATTTGTAAGAATGATAGATTGAAGGTTTGGTATTTAAATTACTACTTATTGTTCTACTCAATTAACTAAGAATTTGAACTAACAACGTAATGGATCAAACAACAAGTAGATGATGAATGAAATGGAGATAGAATTCACTAAGAAGAGAGCAAGGATAATCATAATCATGTTTAAGAATCTAGCTAGATATGCATAACTCTTTTCAATGAATTTCATTAATTTGTGGACTAAAAGCAATCACGTTTTTACCCCGAATCCTTATGGCCAAGGCAATTAGGTTCTCGACTCTTTTACAAGTCTAAATCTCGAATTGATTTTAATCTCAATTCTCTTAAGGTACTATGATCATAAGTTTGATTCTTCTCACTCAATTTCTTAAGTGTCCCTCTTTGAATGTTCTAAGCATAAGAAGGGTATGGCTTATCTCCCCTCACACTAGCATGCATGATCATTTTAATATATGATTCAATTAAACATCCACTCATAATATTAGAATAGTTATCCTAACACTATGAATAGAGAATTCAATCACACAAGTATTGAAATGTAATATGATTCAGATATCATAAAAGGAATTCCACAATTTAACTCAATTCACTTCTCAAGTTCTACACATCTAGCTTTCATCTCAACCATTCATATGATTAGCCCTATTATAGGACTAGCCACTATACATTGTGTTTAGATCAATACAATCAAAGGCTTGCTCCATTTGAGCCAAAATAAGAAGAAAATCAACAAATGAAAAGTAGATTGGCTTCCCTTTCATGGAGAAACCTTCCTTATCTTCAAAATTCTAACTTCTTCAATCCTTGATGTTTCCCTCTTCTCCAATGGTGGATAGATGGATTGATGGATGGATTAATGGATAGATTGTTGAAGATCAAGTGGAATTGATGGATCTAGTGTGTGAATATGTGGTTTGGAATATGTGTAACTGCTCTAATTATGATCTCCCCCTCTAATTTTCACACAAGTCATCCTTTTATATCACTTAGGGGCCTTCTAGAAGCTTTCGGAACATTCTAAAATCTGCACTGACTTTTTTTACCTACACGGCCTGTGTTGCAGCGCATGGCTCGTGTAGTGCACACCTAGTTTGGCGTGTTGTGAGTGCTTCTGGACACGGATTGAGCTGCGCTACATGGCCTCAGTCATGGGCGTGTAGCGTTTTCTGACGATATTGCACGGCTTCCTCTTACAGGCCCGTGTTCTGCATACGGGGCGTGCACTGCTGCACGACTCGTGTGCCAGAACACGGCCTTTCTCCTGGGCAAGCTTGTCATTCTGAAGACAGTACACGACCACCTCGGACAGGCTCGAGTTCTGCATACGGCCCGTGTCCGGGCGTGCCCTGTACTTCCATCTCCATTTTGCTCTATTTCTTAACCTGTTTTACACATATTTAAGCTCATTTACTCAATTCTATCAATCCATACCACATTTCTCATAATTACAATAACTCCACCAAAAGTCACACATATACAGATAAAAATATCCGAAAATCCACAAACAAAGATAATAAAACCTAGGTGAAAATGATAACGATCAACCCCCCCAAACTTAAAGTGTTGTTCATCCTCGAACAACAAAAAATGATGAACAAGAGGAGTAATTTTTACCTAGAAAACACCTAACGAACATAAACCACAACACATCGCAAGTAATAAGAACTATAAAATCACATTAAGTATCCCTACATCATCAAACTTATAACATGAAAGATTAACAAGTTCAATCTTAAGATGATAAAAGAGTAATCAATTCCCTTTCAATCCAAGGGATATCAAATTCACTCAACACTCTATGGAGTAAGGTTTTCAACAACACTCATCAACCGGCTAGAACCGACTCACCATAGGCTTGCTCATGGACTATGTTCACAAGCTACCCTAGTTTTAATACGTGATCAAAAAGATCTTTATCTTAGGATGTAAAGTTTAGGCTCTTTGGTAGGGTAGGAAACTTTGGATAATAGTGACTATTCAAGTGTAGATAATTGAAGAAATGATTCTTTTCTCCAACTTCTTCACTTTCAAACTTCCTCTTTTTGTCAATTGTTCAAAAGCACTAAATATCAACATACCATGGATGTATTGAGCTTCTTTTGAATGGCATACTTCTTTTCTTTAACTTTTGTATCTCTTGAGCATATTTTATGATTGTGCTCATTTTCTGCTTTTTGTTGAAGTTGCACTTGCTTTTTAACTTGAGCTCTTTCATCCTTTTTCTTGACTCAACCTTTCTTCCATTTACTTGTACTTTTTTCCACATTTTCCTTGTAAACCATCATCATCCCTAATTATCTACGCATAGGTTATATATATAAGGCTCAAGTGGATATTCAAGGCTTGTATTGTGCTTAAATCACAAAGAAAATGCTTATAGGCTCAAATTGGCTCACTAGGGATAATGTTTTAGGTAAGGAATTTATGGCTATGACTTCAGTTAACAAGGATGGCCTAAGATCATATCAAAAATTTCAACTATTTGGGCTTCGTTCATATAGTCCAAGAGCAAGTTCTAGTTTGTCTAAATACAATCGGTCCTCTCATCAATAATTAACCATAGAGGCACGGTTGAGGCTCAACTCTCACAAACTTTTGCTTGGACCAAAAGAAACCTAATTACCCTTCATACTTCGCAAAATTGAACAAACTATGTAATTCATGTCACAATTTCAATAAGTAGAAAACATTAATATGCTTGCCATCACTTATCACAAACAATGCATCATAGCTCACATTCAAAAACACTCAACACATTTCCAAAATATACCACCAATCTATCCCTACAAGAATAAAAACAACACAAACATAACACAAAATCAAAAACTAACCACACAAGAAACATAACAAAAATACATAACATGCATAAACAAAATCATCCATCTCAAGATATCAAAACATATCAATTCACATTCATAACAAGTAAGATCAAATTCCCATCACATCCAAATAATGAAAATCAAACTAAAATACCAAAAATAACAAAAAGTAAATCGCATAAAACTGAAAATAAAAAAAATCCAAAAGCAAAAACCTCCCAAAAATAAATAATTTAAGTACAATCCAATCCAATTCTACCAAATCAAATCAAGTGTCTAATCATAGCTAAAATGAACTAATGGAAGTGCCTAGTACTCAAAGTACTCCCTTCATGGCTCTGGAGGTGGAGGTGGATGATAGGTATTCCATAGAATGTATGCACGAGGAGATCCGGGGAACTGGAAGTTGAACACCATCGTCATCATCTCCTCAATATTATTGGAGTGCACCCACGATTGCTTCTCATAATACTCCCTCCGACGCTGTCCAGCTCTCAACTCCTGAATCTGTACTCCATGCTCCTGCTAGACCTCTCGGATCCCCCTCATCTGTGCTCCATATGTCTGCTGCACATGTCTCATATCTCTCACCTCATCCATCATATAATTCCATCGATCATTACCCTGTCTGGGTCCTATTGGTGGCTGTTGCTCTTCTTCCTCGAACTGTGGTGGCTCATGGGCTTGTTCTTCAAACTCCACCTGTTGAGGTGGTGCATCCTGCTCATCTCTTTCCATAGGCACGGTCTCCGCTCTCAAATTAGCTAGCTCGAGGTTCTCCTCAACCCTCATCTTATGAGAACCTCTTCTACTTCATCTCTATTTTTCCTATAAAAGGCTCTCACAACCCTAGAGTGGTTAGAACTAGCCATTGCCAAATTAGCAAATTTTCTTTGAGTATACACTGTAGTGAGCTCTGGAGCTGACAAAGGAAACGAAGCTCTATTTTCTTGCCTCAGACAGTACTGATTCCCAACTATAGACAAAAATTCCATTCTCATCAATTGCTGATAGTTTAATCCATCACTCACCATCCTATTTTCCATTCCTGCTAGATTTATTCCCAAGCATTGAGCAATCATGGTGATCATACCTCCTCACATAAGACCTTGAGATGTTTGTCTCTTAGCAACTCTCTCCGCATGTTGCACAAAATGTGCTGCAACATTCAGTGGTAGCTCATTAAAGATGCTGAACATGATGTACAACTGCTTCTCTCCTACAGCTCCACTCTCAAACCTCCCTAAGATGGTATTCGAAATGACATTCTCTAAGTATCTTATGACTGGGTTCCTCATTGCAGTTCCCTTTGAAGCATTAGGGACATATCCTACTCGCTCTGTCCCATCATTCACATAGCACTTCCACCATTCCTGCTGGTTAAAACCACCTCCTTCATAAAAGCTCTGATGGTTTTCACATGGTGGGCACCCAAAGAATTCATTCAACACAGGCAGAGGAATCTTTTCTCTCAACATATTATCCAGTTGGAACGTCACTAAAATAGAAAAACCATTCCGATCCTTCTTCACTTGAAATGTGCTCATGAACTCAGCAGTTAGATGGTAATAAGTAGGCGGCCTTTTGTCAAAGAAAGCTTCCATCTGTGCAAATCTAAACAACTTTCTCAATCTTCCTCAATTCCTAACCCTCTCATTGTTTCTGTATCTTGGAATCGAGTAGGTTTGATCTTCGGAGCAAGGGTTTGCCAATGGAGCACATACTTACCCCAATAGTCTTCAAATTCCACCCCAAAGTAATTCGAATGGACCCCTTCTTCCATTAGTTGAGCATCCAAATTAGCCAACTCTCCTGGATCGGTAATGACGATGAAATCCTCATTTCGTGGTCTAATTCTCCTCTCGGCCATCTACAATTTACAACAATGCTCAAGTTATTTTAAATTCCATCAATAAAAATGTTAATGTACTTAGTTTAAATTCCACCCTAATCATTCAACTTAGTGTGAAATATATTATGCATCAACATTACACATTCACATCATTATAACTTCAAAATTCACTACAACATTCACTTCACCATCATTTCTCTCAACTATCCATAAATTCATATCTCAATTCCTATCATACTTGCACACATGAGTTCCAAATTATACCATTACCAATCACTATGCACATATGATCTCAAATTTAGCCAAAATTCTCTCTTAGACATTTCATCGAACACTTGGCATGCATAATTTTTCAATACAATTTCAAAGCAAAATTCACATGGCCTTATGCCCAAATCCTCAAAATCTAAGTCTATTTATTCACAATTTAAGCATTATACACACATGATAATTCAATTTGCACAACACATGCATCCAATTTCATCATTCTCACAAATCTCCTAATTCAACATTCTCATGAACCCTAATTCCATTCTCAAACACAAATTAAATTGACACATGTATGTTCATCAATCAAGAATTCGATCAAAACTCATAATATCACAAAGCCCATGCATCAATGTACTCAATTTCTATCAAAATTCAAAAGTTAGGGTTCAAAGAATTCATACCTTTCAAACTTGGATGTGGAGAAGTGTTCTTGGTGTTCACAATTGAAGAAACTCACTCTCAATCTCTCAAAACTAACCTTTGTGTGTCGATTTATGCTTAAGGAAAAAAAATTGGTGTGAATTCAGTGCGTACGGAAGAGATGGTATGTGTGAAAGTGAGTACGGATCGGCTCTTTTAAAAACTGGCTTCAAACCCTGCACGGCCCATGTTGCGCTACACGCCCTCAAGTGTGGCCGTGTATCGTTTTTTGACATTCGAGCACGCCCACGTGTTACAGGGCCATGCTCCGCACATGGCCAGTGTTCCTGCTCTTCTGCATGGCTCGAGCTCTGAGCTCGTCCAAGACCCTAGGTGAGTAGCCACTTCTGATGTCAGTACACGGCCAGTCAGTACAGAGCTGTGTACTAAACACGGCCCGTGTAGTGATTTTTCTCTATTTTCCAACTTTCACACTTCCCCTCATTTTTGCCCTATTTTTTCACTTCTCATACACACTATTCATGCTAAAAAATACTTCAAAACATTATTCACACCACAATTATGATCAAATAATGGATTATCATGCACTTAAACACCACCAAACATACCAAAACAATCCTAACTCATGAGAAAAGTTTAAAATTTACCCATTTTACCATAAGACAATATAGCAACAACACACATGATTCATCACACACTAAAGTATGAACAAGGTATAAGTCACACCACGCACTCTCCTCCCAAACTTAAATTGAAAAAAGTTAAGAATTAAGTTTGCAAAAAGTGATGAGACGTACCCTTGTCGTTTCCACCACTGCTCTTCATGAACTTAACTCGTGATGACTCATGTGCATTTTCTACAATCCATGTATGATTAAGTATGTCCACCACGCAACCTCCCCCCAAACTTAAATTAACACAAGTGTTAAAATTTAAGTTTGTAAAGAGTGGTATGGCATACATCATCATTTCACCTTTAGCACCCTTGTCTTTCATCATATGCACTTTTCTCCATGAGCTTCACCACCTACAAACCAAATCTACAAGAAAAGTATTAAACAAAAAAAATATATATACTCTACTACACAATCAAAGAGGCTCAAGAAGAGAGGTTATCCACATACACTATCTCCTTTTAAGAAGAATATAGGTAATGTTTCACCCGATGACCATTTACCACAAACTCATTATTAGGACCCTTAAGCTTCAACGTATGTCCACTCAACACTTCAAGCACTTCATATGGCCCCATCCATTTAGACTTAAGCTTTACAGAAAACAACTTAAGCCTTGAATTGAAAACGAGAACTTTATCCTCGGGAGCGAATGTCTTCTCCTTCACTTTAGCATCATGCCATCTCTTCATATTCTCCTTATAGATAATTGAGTTATCAAATACTCTTCCTCTAAACTCCTCCAAATCAACCAACTTTAATAACCTTGCTTGACCACTCTCCCTTTCATCCATGTTGAGGCATTTGATAGCCCACAATGCACGGTGTTCCAACTCTACGGGAAGATGATAAGCTTTATTATAGACCAATTGATGCGGTGACACACCAAGAATGGTTTTAAAAGCTGTCCAATAAGCCCATAAGGCATCATCAAGCTTCTCCGACCAATTCTTCCTCCCTCCATTGATGGTCTTCTCCAAAACTAACTTGATTTGGCAGTTTGAGACCTCCGCCAAACCATTTGCTTGAGGGTGGTAAGGTGTAGCCACTCGATGCTTCACTATATATCACTTCAATAAATTTTCCATCAACTTGTTTACAAAATGAGATCCTCCATCACTCACTAAAGCCCATGGAACTCCAAACCTAGCAAAAATATTCTTTTTCAAGAACCTTTGCACAATCAAAGCATCATTTGTCTTAGTGGGAATTGCCTCCACCCACTTTGACACATAATCCACGGCTAGCAAGATCTACACATATCCTTTAGATGAGAAAAACGGTCCCATAAAATCAATACCCCATACATCAAATATTTCCACATCAATTTTTAAGCTCATGGGTATCTCATCTCGCTTACCTATCCTCCCTGTTCTTTAGAATCTATCACATTTAGCCACAAACTTCTTTGCATTCTTAAACAATGTAGGCCAATAAAAACCCGATTGTAAGATTTTAGCCCCCGTCTTTTGATGGGCAAAGTGACCTCCACACAAAGCCGAATGACATAGCTCAAGAATCCCCATAATTTCTTCCTCGGCCACACACCTCCTTATTACTCCATCATTGCAAATTTTAAACAAAAAGGGCTCATCCCACAAATACTTCTTCACTTCAACGTAAAACCTTTTCTCCTTGTACTCATTAAGCAATGTGGGCTTGATTACACAAAGAATAAAGTTGACATAATCAGCATATCAAGGCGGCACATTTACCATGAGAGTACACACTTGCTCAACTTCTATTAGCAAAATTTCCTTGTCCGGGAATTCATCCCCAATTGGTTTCATGTCTTCATTCTCACCTTCATTTTCCAATCTAGACAAATGATCCGCAATCACATTCTCCACGCCTTTCTTATCCTTAATAATCACATCAAATTCCTGCAAAAGCAACACCCAACGAATTAAACGAGGTTTAGCATATTTCTTACTCATTAGGTATTTTATGGCCGCGTGATCCATGTAGACAATAGTTTTGTTCCAACTAAGTATGGTCGAAACTTCTCAAAAGCATATACGACGGCTAAAAATTTCTTCTCCGTTGTGGTGTAATTAACTTGGCACGAATTCAATATCTTCGAGGCATAATAGATTGCTCTAAACTTCTTCTCCCTCCTTTGCCCCAACACCATTCCGATGGATTGATCACTAGTATCACAATGTAATTTAAATTGTAAACTCCAATCCGAGGTAACGAGTATTGGAGATGAAGTGAGAGCATCCTTGAGCACCTGAAATGATACATAACATTCATCATCGAAGTTAAATGGACAATCTTTTTCAAGCAATTTACAAAGAGGTTTAGCAATTTTAGAGAAATCCTTAATGAAGCGTCTATAAAAGCCCACATGGCCTAAGAATGATCTCACCCCCTTCTCACTAGTAGGAGGGGGAAGACGTTTTATGACTATCACTTTAACTCTATCCACTTTTAACCCATGTTTTGAAATATGATGCCCCAAAACTATCCCATCAATCACCATAAAGTGGCATTTTTCCCAATTTAGTACAAGATTTGACTCTTCACACCTCTGCAACACAATTGTAAGATTAGTCAAGCATATATCATAAGAGGAACCATACACGAAGAAATCGCCATAAACACCTACATAATATTTTCAATTAAACCATCGAAGATAGCCATCATACAATGCTGAAAAGTGGCAGGGCCATTACATAGACCAAACGGTATCATTCTAAATACAAACGTACCATAGGGACATGTGAAAGTTGTTTTCTCTTGGTCTTCCGGGCAATCAATATTTGATTGTACCTAGAATACCCATCAAGAAAATAATAGTACTCATGCCCCGCAAGACGATCCAACATTTGGTCTATGAATGGCAATGGGAAATGATCTTTACGAGTATTTTCATTCAATTTTCGATAATCAACACATACTCTCCAACCCGTGCTAGTTCTAGTGGCAATTGTTTCATTTGTATCGGATCGCACAATTGTCATACCACTCTTTTTTGCCACTACATATAAGGGACTTACATATTGACTATCACTAATTGGAAAGATTATTCCCGCATCAAGCCATTTTAACACCTCTTTTCTTACCACTTCTTGTATTATAGGATTTAATCTACTTTGGTTTTGCACACAAGACTTCTCATCATCAATCAAATGAATCTAATGCATACACATAGATGGACTAATATCTTTCAAATATTTTTTGCTCCAACCAATA
Organism: Pogostemon cablin; assembly: GCA_023678885.1. NCBI lineage: Eukaryota > Viridiplantae > Streptophyta > Magnoliopsida > Lamiales > Lamiaceae > Pogostemon > Pogostemon cablin. The sequence continues at coordinate 36,040,529 of CM042965.1, forward strand.
AAGGATTTATGCTCTCTCAAAACTCCTAACAACTTTTCTAATTCTAAATTATTAAATAAAGAGGATACGATTACCGGATACGTTTCATTCTCTTCCAAGTAAGCATACTTCAAATGCTCCTGTAATGGTTTCAACTCTACCTTCTTCTTCTCTTGCACTTCTTCTTTTGGTTCTTCATCAAGTCTCTCCACTTTTGCTTCCTTTACTTCCTCACTTGTGAGTTCCCTACAAGCATTTAAACCAGTGTTTTCATAACCGGATAGGAGCTTGAACCGGTGTCTCTACTGCTTCGAGGTTCGACCGGTCGGACCAGCGGTTCAACCGAAAAAAATAAAAATTAAATATTTTTAATTATATTTTAACATAACTATTAAAATAAATATATAATAAATAAAATTATCTAAAATTATGTTCAACCCACTTAATATTTTTAATTTTTTGAAAGCCCATGAATTAGAGCCCACTTCACCAAATATATTAAGACTTAAGTCAACAAACCCTATCCTCAGTAATGTCTTCTTGTGCGCCTCTTTCTCAATTCATTACTGCGGCGCAACTACTTACCTCTCTGTCTCTCACTTTCTTTCTCTCTTTCTTGATTTCAATCACAGTCTGAACATCAGTTTCCTTCAATTTCCTTTGGTAGATGTTCCCTTCAATTTCCTTTGGTAATAATATCAAGTTGCGAACATCAGTTTCCTTCAATTTCCTTTGGTAATAATATCAAGCTGCGGGGATTAAACGACATGGCATAACTGGCGTTAACATTATTTCTATATCTTCTTCTTTTATTAGTTCTGGCTAAGAATACTATGTATGTATATAGTATGCAAAATTGTATGTGATGTATTATGAGATTTCATTGAGATTTCAGTGGTTTTGAACAACAGAGCAATGGAAAATTGGAAATGTTTAGAATTTTTTTTATTTAGAAACTAAACCAGCGGTTCTCCTGTTTCACTAGATTTGCCGGTTTGCCGGTTTTGACTGGTTCTTTCTGGTTCAATCATAAAAATGGTTATGTTGTTGTTCCAAACTGGATTCGGCTCCGGTTCCCGGTTCAACCAGCCGGTATGGAACGGTTTTGAAATCACTGATTTAAACTATGCAATTCATCAATCATTTCATTATTTTCTAATTAAACAAAAAGAAGATTTAGATTTTATAGATTCAATAGAGTAAGAATGGCTTATGATAATCTTCAACAGATCCATGGAGTGAATGTGATACATATGTTCTTCAACAATGTTGTCCACAACCTCCACTCTTCTACATTCCTCCTTGTTTCACGGATACCTCATTGCCTCTCTTAATGAAAATATCACTTCTTCCTCATTCACCCTCAAAGTGAGCTCTCCCTTCTCCACATCTATCAATGCTTTCCCCGTGGCAAGAAATAGACGTCCAAGTATCAATGGGACATTAGCATCTTCATCCATATCAAGTACCACAAAATCAACGGGAAATACAAATTTGCCAACTTTGATCAAACATCTACCACAATTCCCTTTGGATATATCAACGACCGGTCGGCTAATTGAAGTGTGACCGACGTCGGTTTGACCTCACCAATACCCAACTTCTTGAAAATTAACAATGGCATCAAGTTAATGCTAGCTTCTAAATCACATAAGGCTTTGTAGTTCTCATGCTCTCCCATCTCATATGAAATAGTAAAACTCCCCGGATCTTTCAATTTATGGGGAAGTTTCTTTTGCAAGATCGCACTACATTCCTCCATTAAGTTCACTATTTCAAACTCTCCCAAGCTTCTTTTCTTTGATAAAATATCATTAAAAAACTTGGAGTAGTTGGGCATTTGAAGTAACGCTTCTGCAAAAGGAATATTCATATGTATCTTCTTCAACATTTCAACAAACTTGGCAAATTTCTCTTCTAATCCTTTTTTCAAGCATCTCTGTGGAAACGAAATTGCAACGGGCAACTTAGGAATTCCCCATTCATCTCTTTCAAACTTCTCTGCTCTCTCTTTACGTTTTGCTTCTCTACATCTTTCCCACTTCTTTGGAGACTTCACCTTTTCTTCTTCAAGTATTGGGGTACTTTCATCATTTTCAACAATCTCAACTTCTTTCTCTTTCCCTTCTTCATCCAATCTTTTCATAGGCTCAATGTCATACTCTACCTCCTCTACTTCCGTCGGCATAGAAGGCCCTTCGTATTTTGTTCCACTATGAAGTTCAATAGCCTTACATTGTTCCTTCGAATTAGTAATGGTCGTAGATGGAAATGTTGGATTGTATACTAAAAGTCTAGCTTTAGTATGAACAATGTTATAACAATATTTGAAATGAGAATCATATGATCAAATGATTGCATCTTATAATTTATTTTATATGCATGATGCAATAGTCCATTTACTTTATACTGTAGATAATATGTTGTGCGACAACACGCGGAAGATCATATTATCGGTTTCCTTATAAAGTATAAACAGATGCTCACAACTGAGATAGACGGGGACTCTCTATCGGTATGGTTGTAGTGTGGTTTGGTATTAGCTTGTCTTGGCTATAGAATCACATTAGTGCACTTGTGTGTATTGAGCAGGACCGCCTGAGATCGTTTGACTTATACTGACTTATAGAAGAACTTGATCTCTGTTATTATGGAAGTTCGTGCTCTTAATCCCTATACAATAACCTCGACACGTAGGGCAGTATGTATTTCTTTGATTCATCAATGGGTGAGATTTATATGTATTAAATTAACAAACTCGGTGAGTTGGGAAGTAGTGCTGTATCTATGGTGTGCTGTTGATTGTAGAAGGAATCCATGTCCGTCATAGGTTGATGATGTCCCCTTGAGGAGCTCATAAGGTTTATCATGTAAATCTTGCAAGTGGATTAATTTCCGGCATGATAAAAAGGTTGAGTGGTACTACTCTTGGATGAGATATTAATTAATTTGAGTTGTCAGTAACTTAATTAATTAATGGACATTGTATATCTTAAACATGGGGAGACTATCGGGCTTATAATAAGAAGGAGCCCAGAACATTATTTTGGGATTGGACGGGTAGTGCAATAATAATATTTTAGTGGACTATATTATTATTATTGGATTTAATTAAAAGCTTTGGGCTAAGCTTGGTTAATTAAATTCAATTGAGGCCCAGCCCAATTTCTCCTCCTGGTCCCTGCTGTAGCCCAATATAAATAGTCATCTCAGCTTCTGGAAACCTAACTTCCTGCGCCTCTTTTGACGTGAGTTAGAGAGAAGCAGATTGAGAGAACTCTGGGGATTGTTGACCACCCAACATCAGAGTTGACTTGGGAAATACAGCAGAAGATCAAGAGGTGTTCTTCTGCAGTGATTCAGACTCTACATCAACCCTGAAGTACGGTAAACACATTATTGCTTCCGCTGATTTTGTTTGCCTGTTAATCCTAACGGATCACGTTGAACCGCACGATCCAATCGCCCAACAATTGGTATCAGAGCATTGGTTTCGTGGTGAAACGTGAGACGTTAAGTTGGGTTTATGTCTTTCGTCTGTTTATTGTTGGATTAAAAACATGTATGAATGAGATTATTTAATTATGTGAAATAATCTGGTGGGTTTTGTACTGTTATTGTTTTTTCTCCATGGTATCCAATATGAAGTACGAATGTGTGATTGTTGTTGATTTTAATTGATGGACATCATACACACTGCATCAAATCCAATCTTCTTTCTATCACCCTGTACATCACACACACGTTACGACGTGGAGATTGGGTTCGTTGGAGTCTGCATCGAGAACACCGATCGGAGTCTGGACTGAACGAACAAACTATCGACGAGGGGTGTGAGTGATGGACGGAAGGATAGCAATTGTTGTTTAGGCAATTGCGATAGGAACTGAACGGTGAACAGGACGGCGAACCTACCATATTAATCTCGGGCGGATCGACTGGTGTTTTCGATCCAGTCTGAAGGCTCTTCCGGGCAGTTCATGGCCGTTTCCGATCGGGTACTGGCAGCCCGTGGCGGAATCAAAGGAAGGCGGGCGGCGGCGGACGTGGGCAGTGGCGTTCCAGGCGAGTCCCCTGACGATTCTGGGCGAATCATTCGTCAGCCAAGGCGGGACTGATGCCTCATCCGTTCGTGTCTCCGACAATGGCGCAGCAGCAGCGGCGGGAAGCGCTGACAGCTCGAGTCTGGCTTTCGTAGATGGCGGCGTGAATCCGATTGGGTCACCGGAGTCTTTCGGGCGTGATGGTAGGCAGACACAGCGGAAACATGGCGGATCTATCGGGTCTTGACGGCATGTCTCCAGCGGGCTGACGGTGCTATCGCTGAGAGCAGCGGCGCCGGGGTGTCTGCTGCCGTGTGTGCGATCGGGCAGCGGCGCGACAGGGCTGCTGGTAGCTGTCGGGACGAGGGATCGTGCGACCGGCGGTGTGGTGGCTGGTGGGCGCTGCTAGGAGGACTGAGTGCAAGGTCTGGGCGCGGCCGCCGGCAGCAGCGGCGCCGGTGAGAAGTAGTTGTGGCAGCGGCAGTTTCGTTGGCGGCGAACGTTTGCGCTGGGATTTACCTGTGCGGCTGGCAGGATAAGGGCAAGCATCCTGATCCCTTTTGCTGGATTTTGGGCCTTGTTGGGCTGGATTGCTGTTATGGGCTGTTTTTTTTAATTGATATTGGGCTGAAGGGCTCTATACCATTTATTTGGTTTTGGGCCTGCTGGGTTGGTTTTTATTAATTCAGCTGTTTTAGGCCCAATTTTTTAATTAAAATAGATATGGCTGTTGGACCTTAAAGCCCAATTCAGTAATAAATAATAGGCTGCTCAATTTTAATTTGGTTTTGGGCTGTTGGGCCCAAATTTTGTTAAAATGGAAATGGGCTGCTGGGCTATTATTTTATTGCTGGTTTTAATTAATTGTGAGTAATGGGCCAAGCATGATAATTAATTAATTATATTAATGGACTAATTTTGTGCTAGTGGGCTTGGTGGAATTAATTTGTTTTGGGCTAAGATTATGGGCCATGGACAATGAGCTTGATTAATTAATTTAATCTGCTACTCATTTTGTGCTTATTTGTTGCTCTTGGGCCCATTTAATTGATCCACTTATTATGCAATTAATTAATGTTATATAACTGATTAATTGATTTAATTATCAATTATTGTTGTATATGTGAATGGCATGTTCTATGTGATTTATTTATTTAAATTGCTGTTAATAGAAGCATGCTAAGATGTATATTTTATTTATGAAATATTATATGCATGTTTAAAACCCTCGGTGTTAAATAACTGAGTGGGAGAGGGGATTGGTAATAAATTCCCGCGGCCTCCATTATTGGTTTGTAAGTGATGTGAGTAAACTTGCGTGTTGGCATAGGCCTTCCTCCCTAACGGATGAGTTTATTCACGGATCACTGGTACAGACTTCATAAATAATTATTGTTTGTAATGTGACACATAAACTTGCGTGTTGGCATAGGCCTTCCTCCCTAACGGATGATTTTGTGTGCGGTACACTGGTACAAACTTATAATTGATGATTGTAGGAAGCTACCCGAGCGCGTGTGTACTTCTCCAACTGTAAGGCACATAAGCTCGTGCAGTGGACTTGGGATCAAATAATGGTGTACACTTAGGTGTAAATAATTAGTATCCTCCCCAACGGAGTCACTGCTATTATTTGCATGGCTAAAGAGTAACCGACTATTAATTATTTTGTCATAAAGTTAGGTTGACAAATAAAATTAATGGGTAAAACCTTCTCTTGTAAATGTTCGGGTTTGTAAACGTCCACACTAACGTGGCTTGCAGACTCACGGTGCTTGAGATGTCGGTGAATTTTATTTTATATTGTTTTGAGGGAAACAATATAAAAGGATAAAATTCAAAGTTTTGATCAGTAAATTTAATCGTGATTCTCTGTATTTCGAATAGTTTTATTATCTCACTAATTGTTAACTAAAAGACATTATATTTACTTGTCCAAATTAGTTGATTAGAAAAGAATCGTGATTTTGAAATTTACTGCTTAAGAAAATACATGTGTTCTCTCAAAGGACGGCTCATGATGCCTATTAAAGTCTTTAGTGAAGAGATGAGAGGATCATAGAAATATGATGAACTCATGTAACTCTTCAGATACTTGAGTAATTTAAAAGGCGCAAGATCATGATAGAATTTGATGAATGAATTGGAAATATATATGGAATAGAAGTTGAAAGGGAAACCTAAGTCAATTTTATTTTCCATAATTGCCTAGATGTTTTTGAGAAAGTTCCACCTCAATTACAAGAGGATGTAAATGGTGGGAAACTTCTAACAAAACATGTGGCAAAGGAAAGCCATTTTCATCATAAAGTGAACAAGTTTAATATCTTATTTACTAATAGCCTAAACATGATTAGTGATGTCATCTACTGACACGAAGTGTGTAGATACAGGAATCACTAAATGTTTTTCACTTAGTAAGGATAAGATTGTTAATAACATGGGTAAAACTACGAAGGTAGTGGCTATTGCAGTGGGAGTTGTTTATTTATCTCATGATAAGAATAAACGATTGATTATGAGAAATTATCTTTACGTACGTTTCATAGAAAGAATTTAATTTCGGTTTCTATGCATTAACGGATGGATACTTCATTTCATTTAAATGACATGGTCATAGAAATGAGGAATGAGGCTATAATCCGTTAAAGTACATTGGTGGATAATTTGGATACTCTTGAATCATGCACATCCCACATATGCAATAAATAGTAATTAAATAATGCATCTTCTAATATTAGTAAGAGAAAGGAACCTTCGGAAATGAACTAAAGATACATTTGGCGTCTATGACTAATTCATTTTACTTGAGTAGGATTCAAAAGTTGATAGCCGATAGACCGTAAGGTTTATCTGAAGTGGAAACTATCGGACTTGCGAGTCTTGCTTGGAAGTAAAAATGATTAACTGCCTTTTCAAGGCTGTGGGGTATAGGGCCAAAGATATATATGTTGGAATTAGTTCAGTCTGATTCAAGCGGACCTAATATTATCCAGACAAGAGGTAGACATTACGGTTTAACCGTGGTGGTAAATACCTCTTAGGATAGTTAGCAGCTATTAATCAGAAGTTGAGATTAAATCTCAAGATGGCAACACCGGACATTCCCCAGTGGAATGGTGTGGTGAATAGAAGGTATTATCTCTTATGGTTATGATTAGATAGATGATGAATTATTTGGAATAATTAAAATTCATTTTATGGATATGCCCTAGAAACAGTAATTCGTAAAACATTTGTCTGTTTGTGGGACATCCTGGAAAAATGAAGGTTGATTTATTTAGTCCAAAAGATCGAAGGGTGACTGTTAACACAAACACCAGATTTTTTGGAAAAGGACTATGTAATAAATCACAAGCCCATGTATAAGTTGTTCTAAAGGTAGTGAGAGGAAAACACAAAGTATTAGTACCATTTGTACAAGAGGATATACCACAAGGTAAACTGCAACGCGTGTCACGTCTGATACACAATTACATGTAGTGCCTTGTCGTAGTGGGAGGGTTGTGTGAAAACCATAAATATATGTTTTGGGAGAGTCGTGAGACTTGATCCCTAGTAAACATGGTATTGTCCCACGGATACGACGTAACACTACAAGATGAAAATGCGGAATCTTAGTAAGTTGCAATGCATGTTAAAATAGAATCTACGGGTTCTATATTAAATTTGGGAACTTGTATGACCACTAAATGGTGTAAAAGCCATTGCAAGGGTCAAAGGAAATAAAAGAGGATCATATGGAAAGGTGAAAACCTTGGAAACAAAGCTTGTTGCGAAAAAGTGTACTCAGAAAGAAATGGTTCGATTATGAGGGAACATATTCGCTGGTAGCTATGCTTATGTTGATCCGGATTCTTTTATTTATTGCTGCTCATATTAAATTATGAGGGACAGCAAATAGATGTCAAGACAGCTTTCCTGATTGGAAGTCTTGAGGAAAACATCTATGTGAAGCAACCAGAGTAATTCATTGCAAAGTACTAATAGCGTTTTGATAGTAAGCTTAAAATTGTCCAGCGATGGACTAAAGCAAGCTTTAAGATAGTGAAGCATCTGTTTTGATTAGGTAATCCAGTGGCATGGATTTAAATCAATGAGCGGATGAGTCTTGTGTGTTGTATAGAGTGACGAAAACGTGGTGGTGTTTCTTGTACTATACGTAGATAGTATCTTGCTCATTGGAGACAATGAAAGAGTATTATCGGGCGTATGGGGTACGGTTAATAAAGCGGTAAAGATGAAGGACTTAAGAAAGGCAAAATACATCCTTTTGATCACGGTAATACGGATCACAAGAAAGGATGTTATGCTTATCTCAAGTTTCATAAAATGATACAGTCCATACTCGTTTAGCATGTAAATTTATCTAAGTGAATGTGTCTTTGAGATACAAGAAGAAGATAAAGTAGATGAAAGCGGTTCCTTATGCTTCGGCGAATAAGGAAGCTTAATCTAAGGAATGCTATGAACGAAGTTGGATATCTGTTTTGCTGGATGCAGAACAGTGGGTATCAACGTAATCCGGAACAAGAATGATGAACTGTGGTAAGACATATATGAAGTGCCTGAGAAGGACTGGAAATCATATATAGACTTACTGGACAGATTCACTGCTTCTTGTGGATTACGTAGATTCAGATTTTTTAGTCAGATTGGACTGTAGTAAATTCTCTTCAAAGGTTATGTGTTTAATTTTAGGAAGTAGAGTCATAATGTGGAGGAGTGTTATATAGAAATATATTTCAGACTCCGGACTCCATCATGGAAAGATGATAAATTGGAGCCTATGAGGCAACCAAAGTATCTATATGACTCTAGAGACTTCATGATGGACTTTGAAGTGTTTCTAAGTTGCAAACTTGAAGGAATCACGAGTCCATAAGGCAATTAAACATATGGAGCGCCAGTACCACCTGTTACGAGAAATCGTAAGATGAGGGGAAGGTTGTTGTCGCCTAGATTGCATCGGATGATGACCTAGTAAACCATTTACAAGGACCTTAAGGCGAGAGCTTTTAATGGTCGTGTAGTGGAAGTAGGAATCAGATGTATGGCAGAAGACATGACAGCATAGTCTTTTAGTATAAGTGGGAGATTGTTGGATTGTATACTAAAAGTCTAGCTTTAGTATGAACAATGTTATAACAATATTTGAAATGAGAATCATATGATCAAATGATTGCATCTTATAATTTATTTTATATGCATGATGCAATAGTCCATTTACTTTATAATGTAGATAATATGTTGTGCGACAACACGCGGAAGATCATATTATCGGTTTCCTTATAAAGTATAAACAGATGCTCACAACTGAGATAGACGGGGACTCTCTATCGGTATGGTTGTAGTGTGGTTTGGTATTAGCTTGTCTTGGCTATAGAATCACATTAGTGCACTTGTGTGTATTGAGCAGGACCGCCTGAGATCGTTCGACTTATACTGACTTATAGAAGAACTTGATCTCTGTTATTATGGAAGTTCGTGCTCTTAATCCCTATACAATAACCTCGACACGTAGGGCAGTATGTATTTCTTTGATTCATCAATGGGTGAGATTTATATGTATTAAATCAACAAACTCGGTGAGTTGGGAAGTAGTGCTGTATCTATGGTGTGCTGTTGATTGTAGAAGGAATCCATGTCCGTCATAGGTTGATGATGTCCCCTTGAGGAGCTCATAAGATTTATCATGTAAATCTTGCAAGTGGATTAATTTCCGGCATGATAAAAAGGTTGAGTGGTACTACTCTTGGATGAGATATTAATTAATTTGAGTTGTCAGTAACTTAATTAATTAATGGACATTGTATATCTTAAACATGGGGAGACTATCGGGCTTATAATAAGAAGGAGCCCAGAACATTATTTTGGGATTGGACGGGTAGTGCAATAATAATATTTTAGTGGACTATATTATTATTATTGGATTTAATTAAAAGCTTTGGGCTAAGCTTGGTTAATTAAATTCAATTGAGGCCCAGCCCAATTTCTCCTCCTGGTCCCTGCTGTAGCCCAATATAAATAGTCATCTCAGCTTCTGGAAACCTAACTTCCTGCGCCTCTTTTGACGTGAGTTAGAGAGAAGCAGATTGAGAGAACTCTGGGGATTGTTGACCACCCAACATCAGAGTTGACTTGGGAAATACAGCAGAAGATCAAGAGGTGTTCTTCTGCAGTGATTCAGACTCTACATCAACCCTGAAGTACGGTAAACACATTATTGCTTCCGCTGATTTTGTTTGCCTGTTAATCCTAACGGATCACGTTGAACCGCACGATCCAATCGCCCAACAGGAAATTTCCCTTGACGATGAACATCCCCCCTTTCATTTGCCATTTGACTCATTTGTGTCTCCAAAGCTTTGAATCTATTATCACTCAACTCTTTCTCTTGCTTTATAAAGTCAAATCTTTTATCATTCACCTCTTTTTCTTGTTTCATAAAATCAAACATCTTGGCCATTTGATCCTCCATTATAGGCTTTCCTTCACCATTTTGAGCATTCTCCCCCGGATTTATGCCCGGTGGAAGAGTGAGGGCATTTCCTTGATTTCCATATGACAAATTCTCATACCTACGAGGTTGATTGAAATTTCCTTGAAAGTTACCTTGCCCCCATCCTCCTTGCCTTTGTGGATATCTCCCTCCATGATTACCAAAGTTACCACCATAATTTTCTTGAAAGTTCCTTCCTTGCATGAAGGCAACTTCCTCAAGTGACATCTTGTGTGGGCACCAAGTATCTAGAATTCCAAAATTAGAGGACATACCTTGTTGAGGCATAGATGTAAGGAATTTGACAACTTTGAGAAGATTGACTCATACAGGCATAGACATGCCTTGTTGAAGATTAGGAAACACTTGTTGATTCATCAAAGGCAATGACATAACTTGTTGAGGATTTACAAGCACTTGTTGATTCACCATTGACTTGGACAAAGAATCCGGAGACGCTTGCAAATTAGTATTCATTCTCTTAAGTATCTCCGTGATTGCCTTATCGGTTACATCTTCCTTAAGCACCTCCACCTTTTTTACTTGTTGCAAGCACACTTCTTCCATCTTATCAATTCTTTCCCTTTCATAAATGCCCGCAACTCTATCCATAGGTCATTGACCCATATTCAAAGCAATCTCTTCACATATAGCAATAGCTCTTTCCGGAGTTTGCCCCAATATAGAACCTCCTGCCGAAGCATCAACAAGCTTCCTTTCACTTCCATTCAACCCGGCATAGAAAAATCCTATTTGTTGATCTTCGGAAAATCCATGTTGTGGACACTTCCTTAGCATTTCTTTGAACCGGTCCCAAGCCTCACTAAAAGTTTCAACAGGCATTTGCTTAAATTGTAATATTTGACCTTTTAGATGCAACATTTTTTATGGTAGAAAATACTTTCTTAGGAACCTTTGAGCCAACTCTCTCTATGTATTATAAAATCCCGGCGGTATAGTGTGAAACCAAACCTTGGCTTTATCCCTTAATGAAAAGAAAAAGAGTTTCATCTTTACAATGTCGTCACTCACTCCATTGATCTTTATGGTATTAGCTAACTCTGTGAACTGTGATAGGTGAGCATTTGGATCTTCAATTGTTCCACCTCGAAATTGGTTTGCTTGCACCATATTGATCAATACCGTCTTGATCTCAAAATTATTAACATTTAGCAACGGCCCCATGGCGTAATTCCCAAACTGAGGTTGGAAATGATCTCGGATGTTCATCTCCACTTCATTATATCCATGGCCCCGAGGTTGATTTTGCACTACTGATGAGTGTGTAAATTCACAAGTTTAGCATGGTGTTTGGTGCTAGTTTTGGAGAGTTTAGAGGTGGAAATAGATGGAAAACCTATGAATATTATAAACTAGCATGAATCAGGTGATAGTGGAGCTTTTGAGTGGTTTTGATAGCTAAATTGGAGTGAAAGTGCCAAGAATTGAAGAGACGGAGTTGAAGCCATGCGAACCGCCCAAGATTAGATGGGGTTCGACCTGATTGGAGGAGGGTTCGACCTCTCCATCAGGTTGAACCAGTGAAGAAGAACGAACAGGAGGAGTTCGACCAAGAACCAAGGTGTTCGACCTGTTGAACAGGTCGAATCGTGATCAAACCATTTCACGAGAAGTAGGTTTCGACCACGACGTTGGGGTTCGACCTACCAGTTGGTTGAACTAGGAGCAAAAATTATCCAGTGGTGCGGTTCGACCTGTGGTTCGACCTGTGGGTATGTGGTTCGACCTGTCAAGAAGTCGAACCAAGTGCAGAAGTTATCCAGTAGCATGGTTCGACCTGTGGTTCGACCTGTGGCCATGTGGTTCGACCTGTTGCTGAGGTCGAACCAGTACGTGAAAACTTACCTTATCTGGATTTTCGAGGCCTAAACGCGTGAGATCACTTGAAAAGCCCATTCCAAGCCCTAGGGACGTGATTACAAGTATAAAAAGAAGCTCATGCAGCCAAGAGGGAGAGTTTGGATCGAGAATCGCAAGAGGAGACAAGAAGACTTAGTTGGAGAGAAGAGACGATCCTCCATCATCCAGAGGAACTTGACAGAGGTTCCGCTGGAGATTCAAGTAAGATCGGTCCATCTAACCATGATTGCTCCTAGCTCAATCATGGGCTAGAACCGCTTTGGTAGTTCTAGGGTTATGAAGGTTTCATGAGTTGATTTATATTTCGTGTGTATACTCCGTACAACACTACTTATGGTTTATTTTATATAAGATTGTGCTTTATTAATTTATACTCATAGTCGTTTTGTGCATAAATAATCGTTGTGTAGATTCTGAATACATAACATAGTTATTGGTTGAGTGCGTTCGCTGTTGAGCAGGATTTATTGTTATAATTCTAAGTGAAGGGATTCCGAAGTCTTATTAGAACTATCTTATATGAATATTTATTAATTGAATCATTCGTATTCGGGTTAATAAGTAGGATAAAGAGTATAACTTCATAGTACCTATAAAGGGAGTACTAAGTGCACGGGAAATAATTGATTCTGATAGTACCTAGAAAGGGAAGTTAAGTATACATCTTCCTTCGAGAATATTCACATGTGTCAAACGCTTATTTACTTATGTCTATAGAGTAGATTTGCATGGTATAGTGATGCGTCCATAAATCACAAGGTAGAGTCGGACATTGACACACGAAAGCTCAAATTAACGAAGAAAACTGGATTACCTGACGAACTACCTAATATCTTAATTGATCACAACTATCTCTTTCTTGCTCTATTATTTACTTTCTTATTAATAATAGTAGATATTCTTAGTTAATACACCAACTATCTTAAATTCCTACATAGCCATAATTGATTAGAATATAACTAAAGCAATATTTGACCGTCTCGTGGATTCGATATTTAACTTGGTCATCGGCGAAACTACGATTGATATCCTTCATACTTGGGGATTATAATTGTGTGTTGAGAAAATGCCCATCAAGTTTTTGGTGCCGTTGCCGAGGACGGCTCAAAATATCTTTTGTTATTTCTATTTTATTAGGGCTATTTTTCTTGTTTTGTTATTTTAATTCTATTTCTTTTCAGGTGCATGCTCAGTAGATCAAAGAAAGGTGAACTTAAACCCTATAATCCTGAGATCGGAGCATCGTCAAAAAAGAAGAAGAAGAAGAAGAAGAAGAGCAAAACAAAGACTATTGATCCAATTGAAGCTCTGAATTTTGGAGTTGAAGTTAACGTTCAGATTTCACAAACGATTGAAGCAACAACCGAGTTGAATTTCAGAGTAGAAGCAGTCAACATGGCAGCGAACGCGGATAATCAAGCCATCCGTGAGGTTTTCAAAAATAATGGGGCTGGAAATTATGGACTTCTAGGAGCAAGGGGGCGAATGCGGATTTCGATCTTCATCCCACTCTTATTAGTATGATAGAGAGAAACTCTTTCGCCAGAGGGACTTTCGAGGATCCACAGCAGCATCTAAACAAGTTCTTGGGTTATGCAAGCACCCAGAAAGATGCAGGAGATCATGAAGATGCTAGGAAGATCCGCCTATTCAAATTCTCGCTATCTGAAAAGGCGAGAGATTGGTATGATACTATTAATGCAGCTGAATGCACCACTTGGGAGCAATTGAAGTTAAGGTTCTTGGAGAGGTACATGCCACCTTCAAAGGTGTTCAAGATGAAACAAGACATTAACCAATTTGCAATCGGTGGAGGTGAGAAGTTTCACGAAGCTTGGGACAGATTCAAGGAAATGCTTCGTAAGTGTCCTCAACATGGGCTATCTAAAGCCCAATATATCAGTATATTCTACAATGGATTGGACTATGATTCACGAGTATTATTGGATGCTTCTTCTAATGGAGCATTGCTTACAAAGTCATCCGTAGAGGCCGAGAAGTTTTTTGAAGATATCTCTATGAATTCGAGGGATTGGCCAACTGATAGAGTGAGAGGTACTTATGTTCTTGAAAAGGTAGCACAGATTGAGCATACTATGGTGAAAACAAGTAGAGAAGATGAGATCGTCTCTAGCTTGTCGGCTATCAACAAGCTACTTGAGTCCCAAAAAAAGCAAATCAGCGATATATCTCAGCGCGTACCAATCATGCAGCAGGAGTTATTAAGTGATGGAACAATCTAAGAGGTGTTGGAAGAGGCAAACCATGCCATGGGTCAAAGTATTCAAGGAACTAGGTATCCTGATCAAGGAAACCGTAATTACCAAGGGAACTACAATCATGGTCCCCCTGGTGGTTATCAACAACCGAGGAGGCCTGAATTTTCATGGAGCAATCTGAACAATGCAATTCAAGCTCCTAAGGGGGTTGATCCGGGAGCTAAAGTGGAAGAAGGGAAGCTGGGTTTCGAGGATACAGTGAACAGGTATATGGCTAAGAACGATGAACGAGTGAACCGCCTTGAAGCTAAACTTGAGAAGAAGATCGATGATCACCATAAGGAATTGTCCACTCAAGTTAGAGACCTTACTTTGTTGATGGGAACAATTGCAGAGAACGTGAATACATTGACTCAATCTATTGAGAAAAGGAAGCTTCCATCTCAGAGTATTAAGAATCCTAAGTCTTGCAATGCCATCACATTGAGGTCGGGAACGTAGTACGAGGGACCAATGAGGTCGAAATTGAAAAAGGACATGTCTAGGGTAGGATTCGACCATGGTTCGACTAACATTGAAGGTCGAACCACACAAGGGAGGTCGAACCTGTACACTGGACGTGATTCGGAGATGAAGTAGCATGGGTTCGACCAACTTCCTTATGGTTCGACCTGTCCAGCAGGTCGAACCATGGTCGAACCGTACCATCTGGAGCACTCTATTTTTCCAGAACACCGGTTTGACCAAAACCTGATAGTTTGACCTATCAAGCAGGTCGAACCCTGGTCGAACTGCACATCTCAGAGCACCCTATTTTGTCACAGCAACGGTTCGATCACGACATTCATGGTTCGACCTATCACACAGGTCGAACCCTGGTCGAATCAGAGGACGGAAGGAGTACAATAGGTCGGTTCAACCTGGGGGCATTGGTTCGACCTATCCAACAGGTCGAACCCAGGTCGAACCTCAACTTCAAAGTAAGATCAGCATTTCAGACGATCGGTTCGACCACTACGTGGCTGGTTCGACCTGTTCCACAGGTCAAACCCAGGTCGAACCCATGAAAAACTTGCCTATTATTACACCGAACTCTCTCGATGATGTTGATGCTACTCCAGTGGTTCAGAAAGAGCAAAGTATAGAGATAATAGCTTAAAAGAAGTGGGAGAGAGCCAAGCGATTGAGAGCAAAAAAGGAGAAAGCGGATAAGGTGAAACGTGATGAATGGGGTATTCCCAAAACAAAGATACCTCCTCTCTTTCCTTATAAGCTTGTCAAGAAGGGATTGGAAGAGAAGTTCAAGAAGTTTTCAGAGATAATGAATAAGATAAGCTTGAGCATTCCTTTCTCTAAAGCAATAATGGAGATGCCATACTATACCCAATTTCTTAAAGACATATTATTGAAAAAGAGAAGTTTAACTGGAGTTGAAATCGTGAATTTATCGGAAAATTGCAGCTCGATCATTCAGAGGAAGTTGCCACAAAAGAAGAAGGATCCGGGGAGCTTCACTATTCTATGTGAGATTGCAAAAGGGCCGGCACGACGAGCTTTGTGCGATCTAGGGACAAGCATCAACTTGATGCCATTGTCTATTTTTCAGAGGCTTGGTTTGGATGAGTTAACTCCTACTATAGTGGCTCTCCAATTGGCTGATAGGTCGATAATGTTTTCGAGAGGAATCATTGAAGACGTACTCGTCAAAGTGGAGAAGCTAGTCTTTCCATTAGATTTTCTTGTGCTAGAGATGGATGATGACAAGGATAATATCCCTCTTATCTTGGGGAGACCTTTCCTTGCTACTACTGGAGCTATGATTGATGTTCAAAAAGGGGAGCTCAGGTTGCGGATGGACAAAGAAGAAGTATTATTCAACCTGGACAAAGCAATGAAAATGCCTATGGAGTCTCAATGTCATAGTATTGATGTGGTGGAGGAGATAGTGAAAGAAGATATGTCTTTGATTCTATCTAAGGATCCTCTTGAGACATGTTTGATGGAGTCTCTTACTTATCCCACTACGGAGCTTGATGATCTCTCCAATGAGGTATGTATTGAATTTCTTGAGAACTTACTTGCTTTGGGTGATGACAGGTATGAATCGCAAAAAACTAAGGTGGAAGAGGTCAAGTGGACTAGGAAGTACTTGCCTTTGGATAGAGAAAGCACTCCGATGGAAGAGAAGAAAGAGGAGCTGAAATCATTATCGGAGCACTTGAAGTACGTCTTCCTTGGCGACAACGACAAATATCCTGTGATTGTATCTTCTTCTCTTGATGATGATCAACTTGAGGAGTTATTAAATGTGTTCAGGAAGTACAAGTCTGCAATTGGTTGGTCTCTTGAGGATTTGAAAGGTATAAGTCCTTCGTATTACATGCATCGAATAAGATTGCTTGATGAGGCCAAGGCTAGTGTTCAGAATCAGCGGAGGGTGAATCCCGTAATTCATGAAGTGATTAGGAAGCAAATCCTTATGTGGTTGGATGCTGGAATCATATATCCTATTAGTGATAGTCCCCATGTGAGTCCGTTGCATGTAGTTGCTAAAAAGGGGGACATGACTGTAGTGAAAGCTGAGGATGGAGAAGCGATAGCCACGAGGATTCCTACGGGATGGCGTACATGTGTTGACTATAGGAAGTTGAATGAGAACATGTGTAAGGACCATTTTCCTCTTCCTTTCATGGATCAAATGCTTGATCGTCTCGCAGGGTATGAGTTCTATTATTTTTGGACGGGTACTCGGGGCACCACCAAATCATGATTGCCCTCGAGGATCAAGAAAATACTACTTTTACTTGCCCTTATGGGACCTTTTCCTTTAGAAAGATGCCATTTGGATTGTGTAATGCGCCTGCGACTTTTCAGAGATGCATGATGGCAATATTTGATCGGTTGATAGAGAAGATCATGGAGGTGTTTATGGATGATTTCTCTGTTTTTAGTTCCTCCTTTGATATTTGTTTATCTAACCTTGCTACTGTGTTGAAGAGATGTCAAGAGACTAATCTTGTCTTGAATTGGGAGAAGTGTCACTTCATGGTGAGAGACGGGATTGCAGGTGGATCGAGCTAAAGTGATGGCGATTGAGAAGCTTCCACCACCTACTAATGAAAGAGGAGTGCGGTCTTTTCTTGGACATGCCGGATTCTATAGAAGATTCATAAAAAATTCTCAAAATACTCCAAGCCCTTATCTCACTTACTTGAAAAGGATGTACCGTTCGTGTTTGATGATGAGTGTCTAACAGCTTTTCAGGTTTTGAAAGAGGCGCTTATTACTGCACCTATCTTGATCACACCGGATTGAACTCAACCGTTTGTACTTATGTGTGATGCAAGTGATGTAGCACTTGGAGTGGTACTTGAGCAGCTGAGAGAGAAGAAGTTCTGCGCCATTTACTACGTGAGTAAGGCTTTTGATGCGGCACAAAAGAACTACACGGTGACTGAAAATGAGTTTTTGGCTATTGTGTACGCATTTGACAAGTTTCGACAGTATTTTGTTGGTATGAAGACCATAGTGTACACGGATTATTCAGTGATTCGGTATTTGATGGAGAAGAAGGAGACGATGCCTAGAATCATAAGGTGGATCCTTTTACTTCAAGTGTTTGACATGGAGATCCGAGATAAGAAAGGTACTAAAAATGTGTTAGCGGATCACCTTTCGAGATTGGAAACTATGGAGCATTGTGATAATTCTTTTGAGTATATTGAAGAGATGTTCCCGAATGAAAAGATCATGGCCATGTTTGTTGAAGGGGCTGAGCATGCATGTGTGGTTGCTACACAAGGAGTAGATCCATGGTATGTGGATTATGTCAATTACATTGCCATGGGTGAAATTCCAAGAGATCTCAACCGATATCAACTTGCTAAATTCAAGAGGGATGTTGAGACTTTCATATGGTATGATCCGTTTGTTTACAAAATTTGCACGGATTCTATTATCCGTAGGTGTGTGCCCGAGATGGAGATGGAGAGTGTACTCGAATTTTGCCATGCACAACCTAACGGAGGGCATTTCGGAGCCCAAAAGACAATAGCCAAGGTATTGCAATCCGCTCTGTATTGGCCGACGTTGTTCAAAGATTGTGAGACCTATGTGGCGTCCTGCGATAGGTGTCAACGCATGGATAATATTAGTCAGAGAGATGAGATGCCGCTTCAGCCGAGCATAGTTGTGGAGATCTTTGATGTGTGGGGTATCGATTTTATGGGGCCTTTTCCTCCATCAAATGGATTTCTATACATCCTTCTTGCTTTGGATTATGTTTCTAAGTGGGTGGAAGCGATTCCTATTCGCTTGAATGATTCGAAGACTGTTATATCTTTCTTGAAGAAACATATCTTTGCCCGCTATGGAGTTCCTAGAGCACTTGTTAGTGATGGAGGTTTCCACTTCGTCAATAAGTTTCTTGAAAAAGTGCTTAAAGGTTATGGTGTTAAGCATAGGGTTACTACACCCTATCATCCTCAAGCGAATGGGTAAGCAGAAGTTTCCAATCGGCAAGTCAAACTGATATTGGAGAAGGTGGTTGGAACCAATATGAAGGATTGGGCTATGAAGCTCGATGATGTGTTGTGGGGCTTCCGAACCGCTTACAAGACAGTGTTGGATATGTCACCATATCAGATTGTCTATGAAAAGCCATGCCACTTAACCGTAGAGATTCAACATAGAGCATTTTGGGGTATAAGGAGCTTGAACTTGACTCTTAAGGATGTGAAGGAGTTAAGGATGACTCATATCAATCAACTTGATGAGTTTAGGAGTCGTGCTTATAAGAATTCAGAGATCTACAAGGAAAGGATGAAGAGGTGGCACGTTTCTAAGATCTCATACAAGGAGTTCAAGCAATGAGACGAGGTATTACTCTTTAACTCTCGTTTAAAGCTTTTTGCAGACAAGTTGAAGTCAAAGTGGACAGGTCCGTTCATGATTCATAGAGCCTGTGGAGGGGGGAGTTTTGAGCTTATGGACAAAGATGAAGACATTATTTTGGTGAATGGGCAACGATTGAAGCATTATAGATCGCCAGATGATGCTTGTGTCATCTTTGAAGATACCTTGATCTGAGTTGGTACCATCGTGACTCTCCGACGTTAAACATGAGCGCCTGTTGGGGGCTTTCCCTCCTGTTTTTATTGCTTTATTTCTTTAGTGTGAGTAAAAAATTTTATATTGATCGTGCTTGGTTTTCGGCAATTACATCTCTTTGCAAACTTAGTTTCACTTTAAGTTTCACTTTAAGTTTCTACTAAGTTTGGGGGTGTGATGTACTTACCATAATAAGCACCGGATATGTAATCTTTTCTTTGTAGCGTTTGTTAGGGGAGTTGGTTTTTGCGGTATATTTTAAAATTTTAACCGGTTTTTGGTATGTCGATTTTTTACAACTTGCCTAATGTTCGGTGGTGTTTGGTTTTATTTTATATGGATTTACTCATGAATGATATGTTTAGGAAGCCATTTTTGTTGAGCTTGTGCTATATTTAATGCCTTTTGATTTGTTTTGAAGCTTGAAGTGTGTAGGGAATGAAGAAAACATGATTATGGAGCTTAAGAGTGTCGGTTCGATCAACCAAAGGGAGGTTCGACCTGTTCCAGGAGGTTGAACCCGGCAGAGGAAGTCGAACCGTGGTGATAAATCGTCCAGTGAAGAGGTTCGACCTGAAGCCTTACAGTTCGACCTGATCTACAGGTCGAACCAAGGTCGAACCAGGTAGAGGCAGAAATTTAGAAGATTGGTTCGACCACGACACTCCTGTTTCGACCTGCTTAACAGGTCGAACTAAGGTCGAACCCATGACCTGAAACTTACAGTAGGTAGGTTCGACCTGAGGTGTTCTGGTTCGACCTGTTCCAGCAGGTCAAACCTAGGTCGAACCTGAAGAAAAACTTGTCCAGAAGGGTGGTTCGACCTCGTCAGTCATGGTTTGACCTGTTTAACAGGTCGAACCTAGGTCAAACCAAGCCAGGTAAGCTGTTTTAAGTTCGATTTTAAAAGGGGTTCGATCACTTTTTCATTCCATCCTTCATCGAACTAGCACGAATTCACTACACCCTTGCACCAATTCTTCAATTACTCTCAAATTCACACCGATTACTCATCACCACACCTCTAATTCTCGGCTTGAACGCGAATTTGGGCAATTTTTGCTGCAAGTTAGGGCTCAGTTGCGAGTTTGTTGGTGTTTTGGTTGTTTGATAGTTTGTTTACCATGGGCAAGACAAAAGGTATGTTTTTCCAACTCAATTACTCTAGGATTGAAGGTACAGGTATGCAATTCGTTGTGGATAAGAGGATTGAGGTTGAGTTTGGTTGAATTTCATGGTGAATGTTGATACTTTTATTTGATTCATAGGAATTCATGTTCATTGCTTGATTATTGCTTTAATTTGAGTATTAGTATGAATTGATCGATAGTATTGTGCGTCTTTGAGGATGAGCATGTTGGTTTGGATTGAATTGTTGATACTTGGGTAGTTCATGGAGTTAACGTTTTGAAATTCTTGTTGAATTGCTTGAAGTGATTAATGTATGCTTGATAGTGTTTGAATGTTAGAAAAGGTGTGATTGAAGTACTCTTTGGGCATGATGATAAGAAAGTGTCTGTGAATGTGATGGTTGTTGATTTTGATTGTTGACGAGGCATGTATGCTTGAAGTCTTGAGTAGAGTATAAGTTATGCTAGTCAATTATTGCTTCCCTGTCTTGTTGGTTTTACTGAGCGAATGTTTTCAGGTACGAAACAAGGATCTGGACAAGGGTCTGGCCAAGGGAAAGTGAAGGGGAAGATGGATGAAACAAGGTCGAAGAAGAGGCAGGATAGGCCTTCGAACGTAGATAAGCTGACGAGGATGCTGAGATTGCAAGAACGTCTTCCTAAAAACTTCAAGATTCGAATGCCCGACTGGGATAAGATTAAAGAGAAGTGGGGAGAGGTGTCAGAGAAGATAGCTAGGACTCGTTATCAGGATGATGAGGCTATGAGGCTGATGAGCATCCGAGATGACATGATGATGCTGTTCGATCGAGTGGAGATCCATCGCTTTATGGAGTTGAAGAGACCCACTTACTTTCATGTTATAGCGGTGGTAGTGTGCTCTTTTGAGATGGAAAAGGATCCCCTCGGCTACCCATTTCAGTGCTCGTTCCAGCTGGGAGGAATAAGGAGGAGATGGACGGCTGAGAACTTCAACGAGCTATTCCAGACGCCTATGGAGATCTCTCGTGTGGAGAGTGGATATTTCAATGCAAACAGGTTTTGGAGGGAGATCTCCGGCGAGATAGGCGACTACAAGATTAAGCAAGCTCGTGCCTCCTCGATCAAGAATCCAGTGTTGAAGTATATGGATCGAGTGCTCAGAAACACACTCTTTGCTTGCTCTGAAGGTGGATGTGTGTCGAGAGGAGAGTTGTACACCTTGTGGTGCATGTTGAACGCGGTGAAGTTCAACGTGGGGGCGTATTTCATTGCGCAGCTGCATCGTTTCAGAACCATGGGATTTCAAAAGATCAACATCAGAGGGTTACTGACGATTGTAGCTGAGCACTACAATATGGACTTCACTGGCATCATACCAGTGAGAGGAGAGCCTAACTTGGTGATGTTCACTTGCGTCAAGGGAGGATTCGCTCACTTCCGAGATGGCGATTGGTTCTTCACTAGGAGGCCGAAGCCATTTGAGTTCATGTTCCCTTTTGACATGAGTAACATGACTACTGTTCGGATGGCAAGGAACAAGTTGATGGACTCTTTTGGACACACCGCCTTGTCCGTTACTGTAAAGATGGGCGGAGATTGGAGAGCCGTGGCTAGGATGTGCGCGGAAGGCAGGATGGCTGAGCTGCAGCAGATTGTTGATCATGGAGAGTATCGCCCACCACCGCCGCAGCCATTGCAGCCACCACAGCAGCCCGAGGAGGAGCACCGAGTAGAGCAGTGCGACGATGCACCCCAACGCGCTCCAGCAGCACCACAGCAGCAGCGGGCTATTCCGGATGATGTCCGAGAGCAGCTACGCTTGATTCATGAGTAGCTGGTCGCGAAAGGGGCGAGGCAGCAGGAGACGACTAGGTAACTCGATCTTTTGAATGATAATTACACAGCTCTGAGTGCCAGGTTGGAGGTTATGGATAGGCAGATCTAAGACATCCACCGGAGATTGGATGAGAGGGATGATAGTGATGAGGAGGATGATGCTCCGGAGGAGTAGCTCAGGTTTTCTTTTGATTTTCTCTGATTCATCTCATCCCCATTCTTCTTTTTCACTTTACAGGTTGGGTGGTGTGTCTTTTGTGAGTGGCATGTATATGATTGATATTTGTAGGATAGTTGATTCATGAGTGGTAAATTTGTATATTGGGAATAAATTATAATTATGTGCATTCATATGTTCACGTGTGCTTGAATTGATGAAAACTTGTATAATTGTTAGCATATGGAATTCATGTGGAATTAATCTTGATTATGTGCTATGAGGAGTAGTAGGATTCTATTCCCTATGTGAGGATTTGAGCCTTTGTCGTGCTTGATCATGATTATTTTATTCTTGAGGGGATCATCCATATGAATGTATTCTAGAACTTGGCTTAGAGTCTTGTGTGAGACTTTCGATTGATTAAATTGCTAGGATATGATCTTAGGCCATTTTTGCTTTAATTAAATTATTTAGCTAAATTTTATCCTTCCTAATGATCATATACACCTTTGGTAGCCCTGTTGAGCCGCAAAGCTTTTTCTTTGGTAGCCAAAGTAAACAACCTTATGAACCTTTACTTAAGCCTTATTATTACCTATTCATTGGTGGAGAGTTGAGGAGATTAAGTGTTTTCAAGGAAGATAGCATGTGGTTGAATGAAGAGGATAGTATATGGTAAAATCTTGTTAGGGGTAGTGCCCGAAACTGGTACCCCGATTACTTAATTATAGAGTTTGATACTTTTACAAAGTAGTCAATTGCTTATGAGAAGAAGGGTAGTGCCTGAAACTGGTGCCCAAGTTGCTTAAGGAATATGATGTTGATACCATGAAAAGAAGGAAATTCAAGAGTTTTACACGACAGGAGACGAAGTGGAGGAGATATGATGAGCTTCTAACTTAAAGAAGACCTCCAAGGTAACTCTCTACTAGTGTCTTAAGTTACTTTACCCAAATTTTCCTACCTTTTCCAAAGAGCCAACATTACAACCCGAAACAAGTCCTTTGTGATCCTAGTAATGATTCAATTGTTAGTTGATTTTTGAGACCTTTGCCAAGCTTATGGTGACGCATGAATATGGATTGATATGAGTGTTCATACTAGCCTTTAGATTGCCTCACGCACTTGAGTGAGAGAGCAAATATTTATCTTGTGAGCAAGTTTACTTAGTAATCCGAATGGTGTGTGATTGAATTGGTTTTATGATGAGTGATATTTTCACCTAGATTTTAGTATCTTTTTATGTGAGTTTTCGTATATTTTTATCCGTATTTGTATGTTATTTGGTTGTGTTTTGTGTTTTTATTGAAATGTGTGTGAATGAGCTTAAACGTATGATTTTTAGGTAAAAATTGATCCTAGACGTGATAAGGAAGATGTAGGAAAAAGCGGATCTCAATTCGGAGTTGAAACGAGGGAGAATGAGTCAAATCAAGAAAAATGCTGAAAAAAACACACGTCCAAATTGTGTAATTTTTCTGTACTATTGTGGAGCTCAAAACTAGAAGTGTAATATATGGTTGGAAAGCCATAGAAAAGAGGATTATTTTGGTATAAGAAACACTTCAATTGGAGCCGAAACGAAAAAATTATGATTAAAATGGTGACGTCGCGCAAGCTGTTCCTACTCAGCACGGTTGTGCTACTTTGCATGACTTGGTGCACCCTAAAATATTGGAAGTTTTGTAAGATCTTTATATGGATAGAAAGCCAAAGAAAAGAGGATCACATGAGCACAAGAATTACTCAAATCAGAGATCGGATGTGGAAGTTATGCGCGAAACAGTGAGACTGCGCAGCGCATGTTACGCAACACGACCCGTGTTACGCAACACGGCCCTATAAGCCCTGGCCATTTTCAGACATCAGAAACGCCTACACGGCCACCCTATGGTCGTGTTGCAGCACACGAGTCGTGTTGCTGCAGCATCAGAAACACATTAGAATCCTTCTAGAAGCCTCCCAAGGGGTATAAATACCCAATACTTCAATATGTGAAAAAAAGATCCGATTTCCACACCTTCCACACACACATCACACACCTTTTCCTCCATTCTTCACCTTCACCTTCATCCATTCTTCATCCTTTGGATCTACCTTGATCCAACCATCACATCCTCCATCCAAGTAGTAGAGAAGCAAGGAAGAGAGGTGAATTGCAAGGGGAAGAAGAAGATCACCATTGGAGACATCCAAGGGAGTTTTCATCCAAACTTTGTATTGAAACCTATTGTTTATCATGTTTTGTAAGGAATTTAATGTCTATGTTAATTTTCTTATGGATATGAGAGGCTAATCTCCCTTGTGAGATTAGCAATATGAATTGTGTTGGATAATTTTTGGTATTTTGCAATTGAAGGATTATGTTGATTGGGTTAATTGATTTTCTATCATTGATGCTTTAGATCTTGAGGTTTATGATGATTTGTGTGTTTAATTGTTTTAAGCATGTGATTATATTGAGAAGTCAATTTCATATTTAGGATAATTAAGTGAATCATTTCATCAAACACTTCATGTGCATTATAGATTGTGAAGAGATTGAGAAGTCCTTCATAGTTTAGAACCCTTTGATTAAACATATCATTTATTAGATTGAGAAGTCAATAGATTATGTGAAGGGACTCTCATTTCAAGCTTAGTACCTAGTTGGAATTGTTTGAGTGAGAACCAATCCAATGAATGTCATTCCATATCATATTCATTCCGAGAGGGAGTTTAGGTGATATTAGTGTTGGCCCTTAGCCTTTTTCCCATGACACATATGAATTCATTGCATGATACCTAGATTTTTCATGCTTTAAGTATTGTTAATCTCATCTCTATCTACTTGGCTCATTCATCCATCTTCCATTCATCTATCCTTTTATTTTATTGTCATTTCTTGATTATCTCCCCTTCTCGTTCATCTCTATAATACTATGACAAACACGAGATCGCTTAGACCCTAGTACCTTCCTCCCTGTGGTTCGATAAATTCTTTAATTGGTCATTACCCACTATATTATGGCTAATCAAATGGCGCCATTGCCGGGGAGGTAACGGTTGCTAGTGGTTTAACGAAGGAGTGTTTCGATTGGTATTAATAAAGATATTTTTATTGCTTTTTATTATTTGCTTTGGAAAATTTTTGATCTCACTTTTTCGTTTTGATAGGTACGTGAAACTACCTTGAGAGAAGAGGAAGGGGGATCAAAGCCAAAAATAGCAAGTTTGAGAAGAATTGTAGTAAGCCTTGAGAAGAGCATTTGAATGGATGGTTGGAACCAATTCACAAATGTCTTTGGGGATCAATTTGCAAGGGTTCCACCTCCACAATCAAGAGGCTACATGAATGAGAGCAACTATGGGTACAACTTCCAAATGAATCAAGATAGCTCTCAATACTACAATCAAAGAAGAAATGGAGAATGGCAACAAGCTTACAATGGAAATACATTCCACCCTTATCAAGCATACACTTATTCTCCACCAAATCCCAACACCAACACGTCTCCTCCATTTCAAAACTACGTCTTACTTGAATTATATAGAAGAAGTGCTCAAGGAAGTGATGAAGATCAAGATCTTCAATCAAGTTTTCTTCAAAATGAATCCTCCGAGATAATTACCCAAGTTACTTTGGAAGTGACAAGACAAATAAGGATGATGAATCAAGGTGCTTATGGTCAAGTCTTGTCTAATTCAAGTTTGGGGGGTGCTCAAAATGTGCAAGGTGTGTCGATTCCTAGTCCTATGGAGCAATAAGAGTAGAGGATGCCTACGCATCAAGTAGGAGATGTTTCTTTCATGGGAGTGGATGATTTCCAAGGAAATTTTCAACATAACTATGAAGGAAGTTTTCATGGGAATTATCCACCAATTCAAGAATGGAATTGTGACAACCAAGAGGGAGGAGACTTTCAACAATTCGAAGAAGAAAAATCGTCTGTAGACGTCTTGATTGAGAAGATGATAGCAAACCTTGAAGAGCGCAAGAAAAGAGATGAAGCTAGTTTTGAAGAATGGAAGAAAAGAAATGAAGCAAGATTTGAAGAAATAAAGAAAAGAAATGAGGCAGATGAGAAGAGGTTTGAAGCCTTGGAGCATCAAGTAAGCCAAATTGTAAGTGCTTTGAACAATTTTCAACAAGCTGAAGAATTGGAAGAGGAGAGCAAAGTTGAAGAAGAGTTGGAAGAAGAAAAGAATCTGGGGGATGAAGAATCAAATGAGGTATTTGAAGAGCATATTGAGACAAGTGATGTTGATGAAGAGAAACAAAGTCAAGAAGCAAATGATGATGACTTGAAGAGTGAAATGAGCATTTCTAAACCTTTAAACTCTTTAAGTTGCCTTGAACTTGATAATATTGTTTACATTGACTTTGTATTACCCATTGATTTTTCTTATATTCTTATAAACAAAAGAGAACTTGAAGATATGTTGGGGATCTATTTGGTAAAGAGGAATAAGTGGTGGTCAAGAATGGAGAAAGCAATGGAGTGTAAGCTCAAGATAGTCGAATTTTTGAAGCCATGCTTGAAGGATGCGACTGAGGTCGTCACTTGCCACAAATGCCTAATAGAGGAAGAAGCACAACAGTTAAAATTCGATGGCAAGGACGAAAAATATCCATGGCCATTCCGATGAGTTCTCTATATCTCGTCCGGCTTGAAGACGTTAAACTTAGCGCTAGATGGGAGGCAACCCATCATTACCTTTTATTGCTTTATTTAATACTTTCAATAAGGTTAATGGATTTGTTTGTTTGCATTTTTGGCATGTAGATTGATTATGTTCATGAGGAGAATGTGTATTGGAGAAACGATAAGTGCTTGATTTGAAGTGTGAAAGTAAGTCACACCACTTTTTGCAAACTTACCTCGAAACTCTTGTTTCAATTTAAGTTTGGGGGGATATGGCGTGGTGTGACATACTTTGTCTTGAAAGCATATACTTTTCGTATTTTTGAGCTAATTTTAAAATTTTTCTCATGAGTTTGGTTTGATTTTGGTATGATTGGTGGTGTTGAAGTGCATGATAGTCCATATTTGTTAAATGCAATTGTTGAGCTAACGGTGTTTGTTGAGTGTTTGAGCATGAATGAAAGGTATTGGAAGCACGAATGGAGCTTGGAGCTAACGTTTTCTTTACCAAATGCCCATTGAGGGAGTACTCTACACCTTATCACTTCTAGTTGCTTGACATATTTTGATGTGTATTGTTGTGATTAGCATGTTTCTTCATTTGTTATGTTTTTGGGATGTTTACTTTCGTAATTTAGGATTTCCTTTTCAATCAAGGTTGGGATGATTGTGAGCTTACATTGTTATGGATGATTTGAATGTGTGCTTCATTTTTCAATGATGGTGACTTTTATTCTTGCATGTTATGTGTTTTTGTTTTGTTTTGTGTTTGTTGAGTCTTTATTTTATGTTTTGTGTGTTTTCTTATTTTTGTTTTGGTATGTTTGGTGGTTTATTTAGGGAGGTTGTGAGTCATTTTTTAATATGAGTGATGACATGTTGTTGTGATAAGTGATGACAAGTTATGATTAAGAATCTCTACACTTTCGAATTGTGACATGTTTTACTTAACTTGTTCAATTTTGAGATGAATGTGGTGTAATAAGTTTCTTAAGGTCCAATGCATAAGCTTGTGAGAATTTGAGCCTCAACCGTGCATACATGGTATTTTTCTTCATGAGTGGATTGGTTGTGTTTGATAAGCTAGAACTTGCTCAATGACTATAGGAACGAGCCCGATTTGTAGAGATTAGTGAAATGATCTTAGGCCATCCTTGTTATTCATAGTCATTGCCATATATTTTCCTACCATGTACATCATCCCTAGTTAACCAATTTGAGCCTTTAAGCCATTTTATTGTGAATTTAGTACACTACAAGCCTTAATTACCCACTTGAGCCTTACATACATACCTTTTGTGTGAGTGATTGAGGAGATGGTAACTAGAAAGGTTTGATTGAAGAACAAAAGAAAGAAAGGAAATGGTAAATAAGCAAGAAAAAGGATGAAAAGAGCAAAACCAAGAGTGAACGTGCAACCTCAAAACAAGAAAATGAGCAAATCAACAAAAATATGCTCAAGGAATTCAAAAGTCAAAAGAAAGAAAGCATCCAAATTAAAAGAAGCTCAAGAAATCCAAAGGAATGATAATGATTAGTGCTTGTAATGAGAAAAGAAAAGAAGATAGAAACGTGAAGAAGTTGATCATCTCTTCGATTACTTACACTTGTTTAGTCACTATTACCTATATTCTTCCTACCCTACCGAAGACCCTATCATTACATCCCAATTAAAGACCTTTTTGATCATTAATTTAAACTTTGGTGGTTTGTGAATGTAGTCCACGAGCAAGCTTATAGCGAGTCGAGCCAATCGATTAATGAGTGTTGATTTACCTTACTTTAAAGAGTGTTGAGAGACATTGATATCCTATGTGAGGCTTGGACCAAAAAGAGACTATATTACACTAATATTCTCTTGTGATTGAACTTGTTAATTCTTCATGTCATGAATCTAATGTTGTAGGATGACTTAGCATAAATTGTGATTCTTATTATTATTGATGTGTTGTTACTTATGTTCGTTTAGTCTTTTCCTAGGTGAAAATCACTCTCCTTGATTTATCATTTTCGTTGTGCGGGGACGCACAACACTTTAAGTTTGGGGGTGTGATGAGTGATATTTTCACCTAGATTTTAGTATCTTTTTATGTGAGTTTTCGTATATTTTTATCCGTATTTGTATGTTATTTGGTTGTGTTTTGTGTTTTTATTAAAATGTGTGTGAATGAGCTTAAACGTATGATTTTTAGGTAAAAATTGATCCTAGACGTGATAAGGAAGATGTAGGAAAAAGCGGATCTCAATTCGGAGTTGAAACGAGGGAGAATGAGTCAAATCAAGCAAAATGCTGAAAAAACGCACGTCCAAATTGTGTAATTTTTCTGTACTATTGTGGAGCTCAAAACTAGAAGTGTAATATATGGTTGGAAAGCCATAGAAAAAAGGATTATTTTGGTATAAGAAACACTTCAATTGGAGCCGAAACGAAAAAATTATGATTAAAATGGTGACGTCGCGCAAGCTGTTCCTACTCAGCACGGTTGTGCTACTTTGCATGACTTGGTACACCCTAAAATATTGGAAATTTTGTAAGATCTTTATATGGATAGAAAGCAAAAGAAAAGAGGATCACATGAGCACAAGAATTACTCAAATCAGAGATCGGATGTGGAAGTTATGCGCGAAACAGTGAGACTGCGCAGCGCGTGTTACGCAACACGACCCGTGTTACGCAACACGACCCGTGTTACGCAACACGGCCCTGTAAGCCCTGGCCGTTTTCAGACATCAGAAACGCCTACACGGCCACCCTATGGTCGTGTTGCAGCACACGAGTAGTGTTGCTGCAGCATCAGAAACACATTAGAATCCTTCTAGAAGCCTCCCAAGGGGTATAAATACCCAATACTTCAATATGTGAAAAAAAGATCCGATTTCCACACCTTCCACACACACATCACATACCATTTCCTCCATTCTTCACCTTCACCTTCATCCATTCTTCATCCTTTAGATCTACCTTGATCCAACCATCACATCCTCCATCCAAGTAGTAGAGAAGCAAGGAAGATAGGTGAATTGCAAGGGGAAGAAGAAGATCACCATTGGAGACATCCAATGGAGTTTTCATCCAAACTTTGTATTGAAACCTATTGTTTATCATGTTTTGTAAGGAATTTAATGTCTATGTTAATTTTCTTATGGATATGAGAGGCTAATCTCCCTTGTGAGATTAGCAATATGAATTGTGTTGGATAATTTTTGGTATTTTGCAATTGAAGGATTATGTTGATTGGGTTAATTGATTTTCTATCATTGATGCTTTAGATCTTGAGGTTTATGATGATTTGTGTGTTTAATTATTTTAAGCATGTGATTAGATTGAGAAGTCAATTGCATATTTAGGATAATTAAGTGAATCATTTCATCAAACACTTCATGTGCATTATAGATTATGAAGAGATTGAGAAGTCCTTCATAGTTTAGAACCCTTTGATAGAACATATCATTTATTAGATTGAGAAGTCAATAGATTATGTGAAGGGACTCTCATTTCAAGCTTAGTACCTAGTTGGAATTGTTTGAGTGAGAACCAATCCAATGAATGTCATTCCATATCATATTCATTCCGAGAGGGAGTTTAGGTGATATTAGTGTTGGCCCTTAGCCTTTTTCCCATGACACATATGAATTCATTGCATGATACCTAGATTTTCCATGCTTTAAGTATTGTTAATCTCATCTCTATCTACTTGGCTCATTCATCCATCTTCCATTCATCTATCCTTTTATTTTATTGTCATTTCTTGATTATCTCCCCTTCTCGTTCATCTCTATAATACTATGACAAACACGAGATCGCTTAGACCCTAGTACCTTCCTCCCTGTGGTTCGATAAATTCTTTAATTGGTCATTACCCACTATATTATGGCTAATCATTTTACATGGGTGATAATTGTGATGCAATGAATACTTGTTTAATTAAATGGCATGTGTAATATATGTTGTACTAGGGCTTGTTGAATTATACACGACTCCTATGGTTTGATTTGGTTGTCTCGGGACGAGCAACATGTGAGTTTGGAGATTTGATGAGTGTGTAAATTCATAAGTTTAGCATGATGTTTGGTGCTAGTTTTGGAGAGTTTAGAGGTGAAAATAGGTGGAAAACCTATGAATATTGTGAACTAGCATGAATCAGGTGATAGTGGAGCTTTTGAGTAGTTTTGATAGCTAAATTGGAGTGAAAGTGCCAAGAATTGAAGAGACAGAGTCGAAGCCATGCGAACCGCCCAAGATTAGGTGGGGTTCGACCTGATTGGAGGAGGGTTCGACCTCTCCATCAGGTCGAACCAGTGAAGAAGAACGAACATGAGGAGTTCGACCAAGAATCAAGGGGTTCGACCTGTTGAACAGGTCGAACCGTGGTCGAACCATTTCGCGAGAAGTAGGGTTCGACCGCGACGTTGGGGTTCGACCTGCCAGTTGGTCGAACCAGGAGCAAGAATTGTCCAGTGGTGCGGTTCGACCTGTGGTTCGATCTGTGGGTATGTG
This sequence comes from Pogostemon cablin, assembly GCA_023678885.1. Lineage (NCBI taxonomy): Eukaryota > Viridiplantae > Streptophyta > Magnoliopsida > Lamiales > Lamiaceae > Pogostemon > Pogostemon cablin. The sequence continues at coordinate 36,072,493 of CM042965.1, forward strand.
GTTCGACCTATTAAGAAGTCGAACCAAGTGCAGAAGTTGTCCAGTAGCATGGTTCGACCTGTGGCCATATGGTTTGACCTGTTGCTGAGGTCGAACCAGTACGCGGAAACTTACCTTATCCGGATTTTTGAGGCCTAAACACATGAGATCACTTGAAAAACCCATTCCAAGCCCTAGGGACGTGATTACAAGTATAAAAGGAAGCTCATGCAGTCAAGAGGAGAGTTTGGATCGAGAATCGCAAGAGGAGATAAGAAGACTTGGTTGGAGAGATGAGACGATCCTTCATCATCCGGAAGAACTTGACAGAGGTTCCGCTGGAGATTCAAGTAATATCAGTCCATCTAACCATGATTGCTCATAGCTCAATCATGGGCTAGAACCGCTTTGGTAGTTCTAGGGTTATGAAGGTTTCATGAGTTGATTTATATTTCATGTGTATACTCCGTACAACACTACTTGTGGTTTATTTTATATAAGATTGTGCTTTATTAATCCATACTCATAGTCGTTTTGTGCATCAATAATCGTTGTGTAGAGTCTGAATACATAACATGGTTATTGGTTGAGTGCGTTCGCTGTTGAACAGGGTTCATTATTATAATTCTAAGTGAAGGGATTTCGAAGTCTTATTAGAACTATCTTATATGAATATTTGTTAATTAAATCATTCGTATTCGGGTTAATAAGTAGGATAAAGGGTATAACTTCATAGTACCTATAAAGGGAGATCAAATCGGGTTAGAGTACTAAGTGCACGGGAAATAATTGATTCTGATAGTACCTAGAAAGGGAAGTTAAGTATACATCTTGCTCCGAGAATATTCACACGTGTCAAATGCTTATTTACTTGTGTCTATAGAGTATATTTGCATGGTATAGTGATGCGCCCATAAATCACAAGGTAGAGTTGGATATTGACACACGAAAGCTCAAATTAACGAAGGAAACTGGATTACCTGACGAACTACCTATTATCTTAATTGATCACAACTCTCTTTCTTGTTCTATTATTTACTTTCTTATTAATAATAGTAGATATTCTTAGTTAATACACCAACTATCTTAAATTCCTACATAGCCATAATTGATTAGAATATAACTAAAGCAATATTTAACCGTCCCGTGGATTCGATATTTAACTTGGTCACCGGTGAAACTACGATTGATATCCTTCATACTTGGGGATTATAATTGTATGTTGAGAAAACGCCATCAACTACCGGAGGAGCTTGTTGGTTATCTCTAGCTTCTTGTTGTGCCATCAAGTTTTGAATAATTGCTTGCAATTGTTGATTTTGCAAGTGCATTTGTTGCGCATAAGCTTGTGGCACAAACTCCGGGTTAACATTTCCTCCTCGAACATTATCACCCCCTTGAAAATTCCTCATTTACCTTCTTCATCAACCAAATTTGCATTATCCCTTACGTATTTCATAATTTCCTCTATCGGCTCTAACACTCCTCTTCTTTGTCTTCATAAGGTAGCTTTCAATTTCAAGTTCAAAGGTTCAATAAATTGAGACCTTGAATGAGTTCGCATGTACTTACAAGAATTTTCAAATTAGTTCTCCAAGTAACCAAGACAAGTAAACAAATAAAAGAAATATCCTTATCAAAACTAATCAACTTCAAACTCGTTACAACAAAAAGTTTAATATTTTCCCGGCAAGCGGCACCATGTTCTTAGTCCCATTTCTAGTAAAATATTTTTAGAGTAAGAGACTCTATCGTTGTTTTACACGTGTGATCAAGCAATAAAATTTATAAGTATGTCGTCCCAAAGAAAAGTAAACTTGTGGTTATATCCGAATTTTCCATTGATTTATGCTTTGTAAGAATGATAGATTGAAGGTTTGGTATTTAGATTACTACTTATTGTTCTATTCAATTAACTAATAATTTGAACAACATAATGGATCAAACAACAAGCAAATGATTAATGAAATGGAGATAGAATTCACTTAAAAAGAGAGCAAGGCTAATCATAATCATGGTGAAGTTTTTTCTTTTTCGAGAGATCGTGTTCTTGCTACTGTTCCCTGCCACAAGAGCATTGAGGCCTAGCTAGATATGTATAACTCTTGTCGATGAATTTTATTAATTTGTGGACTAAAAGCAATCACATTTTTACCCCTAATCCATATGGCCAAGGTAATTAGGTTCTCGACTCTTTTACAAGTATAAATCTCCTAGGATTGATCTTAATCTCAATTTCCTTAAGATACTATGATCATAAGTTTGGTTCTTCTCACTCAATTTCTTAAGTGTCCCTCTATGAATGTTCTAAGCATAAGAAGGGTATGCTTACCTCCCTTCATACTAACATGCATGATCATTTTAATATATGATTCAATTAAATTTCCACTCATAATATTGGAATGACCATCCTAATACTATGAATAGAAAATTTAATCATCAAGTATTGAAATGAAACATGATTCATATATCATAAAAGGAAATCTACAATTTAACTCAATTCATTTCTCAAGTTCTACACATCTAGCTTTCATCTCAACCATTCATATGATTAGCCCTACTATAGGATTAGCCACTACACATTGTGTTTAGATCAATAAAACCAAAGGCTTGCTCCATTTGAGCTAAAATAAGAAGAAAATCAACAAATGAAAAGTAGATTGACTTCCCTTTCATGGAGAAACCTTCCTTCTCTTCAAAACGCTAACTTCTTCAATCCTTGATGCTTCCCTATTATCCAATAGTGGATGGATAGATTGATGGATGAATTAATGGATAGATTGTTGAAGATCAGGTGGAATTGATGGATCTAAGGGCTGGAGATGAATCTAATGGATTTAGTGTGTGAAAATATAATGTGGAGTGTGTGTAAGTGCTCTAATTATGATCCCCCCTCTAATTTTTACACAAGTCATCCTTTTATATCACTTAGGGGTCTTCTAGAAGCTTTCTGAACATTCTGAAATCTGTACTGGCTTTTGCACCTACACGGCCCGTGTTGCAGAGCACGCTCGTGTAGTGCACACCTAGTTCAGCGTGTTGTGCGTGCTTCCGGACACGGCTCGAGCTGTGCTACACGGCCTCAGTCATGGGCGTGTAGCATTTTCTGACGGCATTGCACGACATCCTCTTACAGGCCCGTGTTCTGCACACAGGGCGTTCACTACTGCACGGCTCGTGTGCCAGAACACAGTCTTTCTCCTAGGCGGGCTCGTCGTTCTGATGACAGTACACGGCCACCTCAGACAGGCCTGTGTTCCGCACATGGCCCGTATCCGGGCATGCCTTGTACTTCCTTCTCCGTTTTGCTCCATTTCTTGACCTGTTTTACATATATTTAAGTTCATTAACACAATTCTATCAATCCATACCACATTTCTCATAATTACAATAACTCCACCAAAAGTCACACAAATACAAATAAAAATATCCGAAAATCCACAAATAAAGACAATAAAATCTAGGTGAAAATGACAACGATCAGTGGGGGTAGGGTTGGGTGATAATAATTTTATTATTTAAATATTAAAATCTAAAAAAATAAAAAAATTGAGGGGGTGGGTAGGGGGTAGGTTGGGGATAATATTTTTATTATTTAAATATTAAAATCTAAAATAAAATTAAAAAACTTTTTTGGGTGGGTAGGAGGTAGGGTTGGGTGATAATATTTTTATTATTTAAATATTAAAATCTAAAATTTGTATGTCACTTTTTTAAATTTTAATTTATAAAAGTGGGTTGATATTGGGTTGGTGGGGTGGTGCGGGTTAGCCCACACTTTAGTGGGTTTGAAGTAGGGCGGGCTTTTATAGGACGAGTTAATTTTGAGTTGAGAAATTGATGTGTTAAGGTGGGTTGGGGCGGGTTGGCCCAACCCATTTTGGCAGCTCTACTTAGGATATCAATTAGTTTTATCAACTGTATCTTGATACCTGTAACATATGAGCATTATGTTCTTGTTTTGATGAGCCCTAAAGTAAATTTTTCTTTTCAATACCCCAATTATCAGAATTAGAAATTAATATTTTAGTGACCTAAGGAATCAAGATGCAAATCGACTAGAACAACATTGGTGTTATTTTACTTCTCCATTAATAACTGGCACAACTCTAAAATAGTGAACCAATAAAATAATATTTGAATCACACTTGTACAGTTACCTCAGAGTAAAATATTACTCCGTTGAAATATTTTGAATACAATACCTTGAGTTAAACATTAGAAGGTAGTATTGCCTATCCAATAATAATATTACTCCTCTTTTTGATAAATTGGTGTTAATAGTGTAGGATAGGTGTAAAGTGTCTCCATGGTAATTGCAGAACTTTTTATTTATGTTTGTGTACTTAATAATTATTTTTTTCTAATGCTAGTTGTATTTTAAAATATGAAGTAATGCTTGAAGAATTTGGAGGACAGGGTACAACTTGGAAGGCTGGATGGAATGGACGAACTCAACCATTGTTTCTTTAATATTATTGAATGACACTTATGTATTAAAATGAATTGTATTGTTTAGATGTATTTTGTTGTTTAAATTATCTCTTCTTGTTTTGTTATAAATTTGGATTGGGACATTGAATTTAGGATGTTATTTTTATTTTTCGGTATGATTCGGTAATGTAACTGTACTAGTATTTTGGTATTTCGGAAAAATTCGGTATTTTTTGTAAATATACCAAAATTTTGGTATACCGACATTGCCGGTATGGTATCGGTATGACTTTTATAATACCAATTATTTCAGTACGGTATAAGGTATGGGTACATTTTTTGGTACAGTACAGTATACCACCCCTAGTTGAAAGGATTGTGATAAGATGATTGTATATATATAATACACGAGTTCTCAATACTAATCCTAACAGAATGAGATAATGATTTATATGCCTATCTAGGAGATAATAACAGATGCAATATAGTTACAACAACTCGGAGATATTAGGAAGAAGTATTCTTAGGATTATCTTCAATACGGGTTTCCCTTGATTTTGGGGATTTTTCTTACTGCTATTCTTTGAGGCATGGCGATTTAGTGGACTACAATGATGGTTATTGCTTCTCCAGCAATGACGGTTACCTCTTCTATTCCGGCGAGAAGAGTTTCTCCGACTATTGCTATCACCGATTCATTTTACATTTCTCCTTCCGCTCTAGGTACTATGCTTGAAACTGCCTCTTGAGTTTCCGTTGGAAAATGAGTTGTGTTCATAAGCCATAAAGAATTGGGTATTTTCTATTGCTAGGGTTGTGTTCCGGCCGAGCAGTGTGCGGAAATAGCCTTTTTATTTTTTGTATTGTTACTAACCTTTTTTTTAATATTGAATTTGAGCATTGATACAAGCCCAATTTACATAATGGGGTATTGGGCCCATTATCAAACAATATTTGGAAAATTAGAACAATTCTTGTTATTTTCGATGGAAAATGGGCCAAAATATATTGGGCAACCTAACTTATATATCCTAAAATTTGGGCAAAGACTTGTGTGAGACCGTCTCACGTAAGAGCTTAGTGAGACAGCCAGAAAGTGATAACTTTTACATAGAAAAGTTATAATAAATTAATGAAAAGTGATGTGTTATTTCACGAACAATTTATAGTATTAATAAAAAGTGATAACATTTTATAGCGAAAGTGATAATAATTTATAGCGTGTAGCTTGTCAGATTTTAATCCCTTCCTAATGACGGATTGATGTGGCTGTTATTGGGTGATTGTTGATAGTGGAATTTCACGTGTTTTATATTTGCATTATACCGTTTTTCATAGAATGTGGCCATGATTCTATGTAAAATGGCATGGTTTTTATGTACTCCCTCCGTCCAATAGATGTTGTCTGCATTACTGTAGACACGAGGTTTAAGAAAAGTTTACTTTTTAGGATATTGTGGTATTTTTAGGTAATAAATAAATTATAAAATATGTTATGTGTGTTAAGTGGGTGTGGTAAAGTTGTAATTAAGATGAACTTTTAGGGGTGTGGATTGATGTGATATTTCCTTTTTTGGAATAAGACAATTAGTTTAGGACAGATAAAAATGGAAAGTAAGGCAACAAGTTTGGGATGGAGGGTGTATTTTATAATTAAGGTACTACTAATGTATTTTGTTGAGTTTTGAAGGGTAAAACATGATCAAATTTCAAAGTTGGAATGAAGAGTGAAAATGTGAAGGAATGCTGAAAAACATACATCTGCATTGCATAATTTTTCTATATTCTTTTAGAGGTCCAAATTGATCATGTGATATATAGTTGGAAAGCCACAGAAAAGAGAGTCATTTTGACGTAAAGAACACCCCATTCGAATTCCAAACGAGAAAGTTATGATTAAAGTACTAACGTCGCGCATGCTGTACCGAGCAGCCACTTTGGATGATATTTTACATATTCAAACGTTGTATTTTATATGTGTTCTTTATATAGATAGAAATCCAAGGAAGAGAGGAATGCGTGAGCACAAAAATCACTCAATTTAGAGTTCGTATGAGGAAGTTATGCTCAAAACGGTGAGATCGCGCAGTACAGTCTCTGCAGCTCGGGAATTCGCTCGGCTCGAGCAGGACCCACTTTGTTCGACTTTTTAGCCGAGCTGGGGTCCCACGAAGCCTAAACGATGTCCCCGTTTCACCCATATACTGCTCGGCACGTTTGGGGTCCGCTCGGCCTATAGCTCAGCTCGAGCTAGATGCCGAGCGGCCCAAAATCGAGCCCAGACGAAGCCTGTTTGATGCAGAAGCGTATATATACCCTCAAGTCGCGATTCTGAAGCAGTTTTGATCGCGAAAATAGCCCTGCAACATCCAAGAAACAATTAGGGAGATCAAGACACAAATTGGAGAGAACCCATCCATAACCCATCATCAATTCACACCTCCAGCACCTCCATATTAGATTAACAACCTGATTTCATCATCCATCCACTTCCAAGAGGGTTCCAAGTGCTAATCAAGGGAGAATCGAGCAATTGGAGAGACAGAGAATAAATGAAAGACTATGTCTACACTAGGATTTCATAATTCCTATCTTTTTCTTTCTTTTACTTTGATTTTTTGTATGAATTGTTTAGCTATGAGTGTTGCTTGTGACCTCATGGGCTAATTTTATATACAGTTCTAGGGTTTGATGGATTGATTTAATTGATTTGGGGATTTAGACCAAAGATTGAGATTTTATGCAGTTGAACTTTTGATTCTACTTATTTTATTAAGACTTGCTAATTTACTTCGTAACATCTTCATAATATATTCATGACATCCGCTATAATGCTTGGAATATTATGTTAGCTTGTGTGCGTTCATGATTGGTATTATCTATCTGTTAGGGATTGAAGTAGTTCCGCTATAAACACTTTAATTCCATGAACTAGTAAATCAAATACTTGATTAGTTTAGTGGAACAATGCAATCAGACAATCAAGTAGGAAGCCAATAGAACCTTGTAGTAATTCCAGAAAATATCTTGTTAGTCGGGCTTACCATCAGAAGGTATTGTTACTCGCTTTGATTAGTATCTAGGAATAAGGCTTGGTAATATTTGCGCATCTTAGGATTCAAACCAGATTATACTTTTAGCTTAGAATCGAATCATATTCAGTGGGATAACAGTGATATGTGGTGTATTTTCAGTGAAACTGCATGAATGAACAATTGTAAGTTTAATAACCCAAATTAATTGGTCTATATTTGATACCTTAGAACTGTTCGTCATCTCTTGATTAGAAACTTGCTTTTACTTTTATTTTTTTTATTCAATTATTTATAATTTCAGTAATTTAGATAATTAATTCACTACAAACACTTGGAAATTTGGTTACTTAATTCTGATTAATTACTAATTTAAAGTAAAATAAATAATTAGTTGTCTCAATGGGATCGATAATTTAACTTGGGTGCTTGCTGCTACAATTGATATCATTACACTTGATGATTAAATTATAGTGCGCAGAAAAAGCCTATCAAGTTTTTGGCGCCGTTGTGCCGGGGACAGTTTTAATTGTTTATTTTTCTTATCTTGCTTATTTAATTAGAATATTTTTGTTGAGATTTAATTGTTTTTAACTTGAATTTTCTTGAATTGCATGCTTACTAGATTGAAGACAGGATTGAAAGATCTTGAATTTGATCCGGAAGTTGAAGCGTCTGCAAGGAAAAGGAGAGGAGCAGTTAAAAATGTCAAAGTACCTCCCAGAGCAGTGTTAGAGGAGGAAGAAGAGCAAATAGAAAGTTAGGTTGACCCAGAAAACGCTGAATCAGAATCCGACTTTGAATCAGAATCAGAAATAGCAAGTATGGGAGATAGAACATATGAAGATGATATTGTCATCCGAGAGACATTCAAGTCTACCAATCTCGGAGGATCAGGCGTAGTTGGAGACGTTCAAGCTAATGAAGCGAACGACATAAGGCCAGCCCTGATTAATATGGTGGAGAGAAATCTCTTCGCCGGAGGCATTTTTTATGAGCCCTACAGTCATCTTAAACATTTCAACTACTACATGGATACAGTGAAAGCTGCTGATGCTACTAATGATAGATGGAAGATGAAGCTTTTTCAGTTTTCATTGGTTGATAAGGCAAGAGAGTGGTATGATAAGTTGAAGGGAGATAGTTGCTCAAGTTGAAGAGAGTTGCCCCCTAGGCATTCTTGTGCCTTGATTTGGGGGTGAAAATGATTGATTTTTATTGTTATGGGTTGTTCCCATATTTATAATGGACAACCTGACGTCACCCGTATCTGGGTAAATTGCCATATTATCATATACAGTGCGAGCATTAAATGCGTTTAGCCTCAAATGACTATTTTAAGATTCGATCTAGGATTTTTCCTATGTAGATATCTTGCGGTTATCTGCATATCTCTGGCAATTGGGGCAAGTGGCGCAGTGGCCTTATTCAGGCTATCGCTCCTCGCAAATTTGGGGACCTCTGGGCCCTTACTGGGCTGTGGGGCTAGTAAGCCCAGTGAATGAATAGGAATGGGAGCCCAACTCCAAAGACCCACCACATTAGCCCCCAGGTTTCGTCATTACTGGCGTGTGGTGAGTGAAGGCGGAACCTTCTCAATGCGTGAGCGTGTCCTAGTCATTCAAGCTACCTTTGGCGCGGGGAGATGTGCTTTAAAAAGGCATTTTTGCTATTGTGGTTCCTACTTTTACTCCCATTGTTTACTCTTTCAATTTCGCAATCCTCTGTGATCATCCCACCGGCCAGTCGGATCCTCAACGGACGGCAAGCGGTGGAGGAGGAAAGTCAGAATCCTTAGAGAGGGCCTTCAAAGATTTGCAAGAAGAGATAGAGGTTTCTTCATCGCGTCGAAGGCTTCCATCGGTGACTCGCTCCTTGCCCTTTTCATTTGCTACGACAGAGGACGTGCCAGATCCGGAGAACATCCAGGCAGGTATCGCTTCCCATGATGGGGCCTACAATGGGATGTGGGCCCACTTCCAAGACATCACCATTCCTTATTATCAATTTGACAAACTATCTTCGAGATATGCAGAGCTAGGAGTGGAATTCGTTATGCCAGTTGAGAATGAGAATGCGAGTAAGCCGGCTCAGGGGCGAGTGGCAGTGAATGTACATATGCTGAAACTAGGGTTCCGTCTTCCCCTTCATCCTTGCTTGGCAGAACTCTTCAACTATTAGAATTTGGCGCCACATCAGCTTTCTCCGAATGCCTGGGCTACAATAATTGGATTCATACTCTTGTTTTGTAAGAAAGGGTATCGCCACCTGTCTCCCAAGAAAATTGACTACTTGTGCCGTCCTTCAGAGGAAAATTTGCATAAAGGGTTTTATCAAGTCAACCCTTCTCGAGGGTTGACTCTCTCAGGGAAGTCTACCTCCATAAAGAATTGGAAAGAATGGTGGTGTTGGGCCACGAGCGTATGGAAGCCGCCGCAAATTAGGGTTCCCTCGGCCTTCCAATTGATTCGTTCTCGCGGAGGTATGTCCCCCTCTCTTTTTTTTGTTTGTGAGGGGTATAGTCACTATGTTTTCGACCTTGATTTTCAGATTCGTCCTTGTCCCTCTCCTTCTAAAGAGTTCCTGGAACTAGTGAGCGTCATTAGTAGAATGAGTGCTCAGGAGAGAAGCACCGACATCATTACCGACGAGCTCTTGAGGAGTATGGTCTCATGATGGATTCAGGTGCGCCGATTCCTTTGTCGACGGTGACTATGGCTGCTCATTGGCGCCCGTTTGGAGCCCCCAACGACCTCCCTTGCCGACCCGGATGTCCCTATTGGGGTGGCGATGATTCCTGCGGGGTCATCCATCTCCCTTGATCAGGCGGTTCTGAGGCCCGACATCTTAACAGACATAATAGAGGTGGATGAGTCTTCACCGGCAAAGGTAAGCCCTCGGGTTTTACAAGAAGACACGGTCTCACCAGTTTCGGGAGCCGGTGATTTTATGAGAGATGATGTCGCCCCGAGCCATGAGCCGGTTGGTTCCGTGCCTCAAGAGGGTTTCGATGACGCGATGGTTACTTTAGAGGGGGCACGAAGAGGACTTTCTGCTTCACGACTCCGGTTGTTCTTCTCCCGTTATCCACATGGTGCAATGGCGTCCCTCGGGTTCTAGCGGAATTACAGTGGACGATCAGTCGGTGCCTATCAGTGGGCCTTCCGAGCCCCCAGCAAGAGGGTTCGAGCTGATAGTTATGGCCTTTTTTTTGGTGGAGCCGAGTTAGGGGCACCTTCGATCGAGACCCCTTATCTTAGATTTAAGGTTAGCGCCTCTACTCCGAAAGTTTGTTCTCTGCCCCCGGTGCTCCGCAGCTTGTATGGGTCAAATCCATAAGATCCTAATCAGCCTACTCTTCCCGCATATATGCTGAGACTGAGAGCAATGGAGTCTATCCCTACGAGTTTCACTCAAGAAGAGAGTGATATTATAGGGGCTTTGAATCTGGACGACCTTATCTGTGCGGCGACTGGGTACCATGCATGGGCTTTGAGTTATTCGAGCCAGGCGTCCCTTATATTGGCTCGCTAGAGTCAGGAGATGGCTCAGGTTGCCACTTTTGGTTGTCAGAGGGAGGCGGAGCTAGCTCAGTTGAAGGGGGAGATGGAGAAAGGGGAGTGGAGGCATTCGGAAGAGGTGGCGGCAGTTAAGGAGGAGGCGGTCCGTCAGTATAGGGCTTCGGAGGATGCCTTAAAGGCCCTTTAAGAGGACCTAAGACTGGTCGAGGGGAAACTCCTCTCAAGTGAAGCGTTGGTGAGGCTGCCGAGGAAGCTTTGAAAGAGTCAGAGGAAGGGAAGAGTCGACTCACCCAGGAGTTGGGTGAAGTGAAGAGGCGGCTAGTTGACTCCCAGGAAGAGCTGAAAGTCAAAGGAGTTGAGGTGACCGCTTTGTCCCACAAGTATGAAGCGGACTTTTCCTCCTTAATTAACTCCGAGAGAAAAATCACTGGGATAGTAGATTTTGCCAAAGCCTTGGCACACTCGGCGCAATTGGCCAATGGGATCGGCGCGACGGTTCTTTTAGAGAATTTCCATCAAATGCTGCATGCTTATATCGCAGCTTCGGGATTGCAGGCTGGTATAGATTGGGAGTCAGAGGGGATGAACTTGGCTCCACTAGGACTCGTGTCCGATTTTTTCCGTGTTCTGGGTTTTTCTAGTCGGGTGGCTTCTCAACAGTCTACAGCGTCGACTTCCGCCGTGGCCCTCACTTATTCTGTTCCTACTCCGACCGGTCCCCCTGATGGGACTCAGTTTCTAGGTTGGGATGCCTTTGTAATCTTCGTTTCTCTTTTTGTTGGTTTTCACTTGGCTTGTAGTTTTGTTATTCAATAGCAATGATTTAATAGTGGTTCTGACATGCATTAATTATATATTTAATGCGGTGGATCCCCCATATCTTCTCCACTAATTTTTTCTCGAACTGTCACATCAACATCACTTTTCCACGATCTTAAGCTCGATTCTGTCCATGTGTCTTAATCTGACTCTCCACGATCTTTCTTGCAACTGGACTCTTCGAGTTACAGAGGGTGGGGCAGTTACTGGGCCCCCACTTTCTCCCTATAAAAGGGGTTGGCCATGTTGAAACCTAAAGCCACACTTAAATTTTTCATCCTTCTGCAAATTTCTTTTCTGTTGAACTTGTGACAAAAAGAATGGCAGTTGTTTCTTTTCTAGGTTAATCATACTTATTTGTCTATTTTTCATCGCTTTACTTCCTCCGACCATGGCGGTATATTCGAGATCATCGCAGGAATTCCTCAATTCGGAAGAAGATGAAGAGGCCAGTAATGCAAAGGCCCCCTGTGTTACCCCTGTGACGCGAAGTGGCCATCGTTCAGTTCCGCCGCCCCCGCGTTATGAAGTTCCCCAGGGGCCTATTCTTCATGGAGAGGGTTCGTCGCAGCTGCCCGTGGTCCCAAAGACTGAAAGTAGAGCCTCTCCTTCCTTTGTGAACCTAGAGGATTCTGCTGACCCTGATAGCGTGAGTCGTCCTTCCAGCCGGGGGCCGTGCAGTAACTGATTCTACTCTGCGGGGTTATCCTACTAGCATGTGGAGTGAGGATGTGGATGGGGTCTTCATCCTATATAGCTATCCTGGAATTGAGTTTCGCACACCCAGGCAACGTAAGCGTCCTTGGAGTGGCGAGCCCGATCATGCCGCCTTCAATACAGGTATGTTTTCTGCTGGCGTTAGGCTACATCTGGCTCACGTCATTGGCCGGATGTTGATTAATTGGAGTCTGGCCCCAATGCAGATAATCCCTTCAGTCTGGGCTAACTTGATTGGTCTGTTGGTGCTACTCCATTAGAATGGATGTCCCTCTCCTTCCGCCCGGGATATTGATTATGCCTATCGTTACGTTCGCGACCCTGGTTATCACAGTCACTACTATCTTCAGGTGCAGCGAGGCATCCGTCCTATATTTAATAGGAACTCCATCGGTGGGCAGCATTAGAAGCGTCAGTGGTTTTGGGTGCGAGGGTTCGAATGCTGAGACCCACTTGGAAATTATTTGCCCGTGCTGTGTGCCTTCCGGACTTCTGAGTCTGTCAAGTTTTATTGTCACCTCTTTTCTTGTACTCTTACTATTTCTTACTGGTGTTTTCCTCTTTTACATTGTACTTTTCCGTAGGTCCACTTCGGCCAGCTGAGGAAGAGCTTTCTTTAGGGTTTCCCCGAGCTTTCGACGCGATCTACTGCATGACTCTTCCGCGTGATGTCTTGTCGCTTTTATCTGAGGAAAGTCGACGGTGAAACTTTACCAAGATCCGACTCGAGCTCCCTCGGTAAGCTTCGAGAAAAGGGTAACTGATAATTTCTCATCTTGGGATGCTGCCCTTGATGAATATTTTTCCGATCAGGTCACCTATCCTTCACCTCGAAGGCCCCGTCAAGAAGACGACCAGAGTACGGTTGTGATCGAAGATACTTCCGTAGCTGCGAGAAATAGGACTGGGCTCCATGGTGTTGTAATCGTCCATGTTGATGGAACTGAAGAGGCTGTAACGGGGGCAGCTCAGGGTAGGGTTTCTGGAGATGCCGATGAAACAGTATGCGTTCGCCTATCAAACAAGGGATAAGTGTTGCGCGTTTTCTTTGCACGCAAAATTAATTCCCAAGTATTAAGGATATCAGTTGCAGCTAAGCAAGCGACCAAGTGAATATCGAACCCAAAGAACGGCGTATTATTAATTTAATTATTTACTAAACTAATTAAGATAAGTGACAATAAAAGTTTGAGGTTTAATTCTATTCTACAAATTAATTAAAATAACAAATAAAATAAAATATCACTAGAAGAATATGAAAGTGGATCAAGTAGGAGAATAGGTAGTTCTAGGATAATCCAATTTCACTAATTAATTTCCCTTCCATGTGTTGATGTCCGAATCTACCTTGTGGAATATGGACACATCACTAAGCCATGCGAATCTACTCTATAGACACAAGTAAATATATGTGTAACACGTGTGAATAACCTCAGAGCAAGAGACGTAATTTCACCCCCCTTTCTAGGTACTATCAGTATCAATTATTTTCCACGTCTAGGATCTAACCCGATATGATCTCCCTTTATAGGTACTATAAAATTACCCTCTTTATCCTGTAAACTAACCAGAATTCAATTCAATTAATAAACATTCATATATGATAGTTCTAATGAAGCTTCGGAGTCCCCTCACTTAGAATCATAGCATAGAATCCTGCTCAGCAGTGAACGCACTCAATCAATAACCAAGATATGTATTCAGACTCTACATACCAGTTAATGATGCACAAAACGAGTGTGAGTATGAATTAAGAAAGCACGATCATATATAAAATAAATCCACAAGTAGTGTTGTACGGAGTTTACACACGAAAGTTCAATTAATTGGTAAAAACCTTCACAACCCTAGTTCTACCAAAAATGCTCTAGTCCATGGTGTTGTAGGAAACACACATGGGGGTTGGATAGATCTTACCCGTAGTCTGGAAAATACAAGATAAATTAGGAAGCAAACAAAACCTAGATGTGGCATCGCTTCCTTCTCCATCTTGAATTCTCCTCTTGGTTCTCCTCTTAATTCCACAGACGAATCTTCAAAGTGATGGATGGGTGGAGGAAAAGATGTGGATGATGGGGGGGGTGATCCCCCCTTGTGGGGTGTTGTATGTTGTGGCCTCTCTTCTCCTCTCTTGTTGTTTTGTTCTAATACTCTTTTTGTGGCTGCATAGACCTCTTTTTATACTTTTAATCACGTCTCCTAGGGCTAGAACTGGCTTTCTTAATTATCTCACGCTTTTAGGCCTCGAAAATACAGATATGGTAAGTTCCCGAAGCTCGATTCGACCTCACAAACAGGTCGAACCAACCCCTCCAGGTCGAACTGGAGGTCGAATCACCCTTCTGGAAGCCCCATGAGCTCAGTTCACCCAGTACAACAGGTCGAACTAGAATTTCGTGGTCGAACCGGCTCTTTTTCCATCCAGTTCGACCTCGGTTCGACCTCATGATCAGGTCGAACTGAGATGTCTCAGGTCGAATCGACTTGCGCAGTCTCACCATTTAGCGTATAACTTCCACATCCGAGCTCCAATTTGAGTGATTCTTGCACTCACGCGATCCTCTCTTCCTTAGATTTTTATCCATATAAAGAAATTACAAAAACTCCAAGAATGGAATCTGTAATAAGCCATGGAAAGTAGCACATCTGTTCTATTCGGCACAGCTCGCGCGACGTCACCACTTTGCTCATAACTTCCTCGTTCGGACTCCAAATGGGGTGTTCTTTACGCCAAAACGACCCTCTCTTCAGTAGCTTTCCAACCATTTAACACACTACCAGTTTTGATCTCGACACAAACACAGAAAAATTATGAAAGTTGGACGTGCGTTTTTAGCATTTTCTTGCACAAATTGCACCTTTTCTCCAACTTTACTCTTTTGATCCATTTTTCCACCTAAAACACAATAAAATACCTCAAGTGCACCTTTTTCTCACATATATTGAATATAAGATACTGTTGCTAATAAAGTACAACAATATCAATCAAATAGGTGTTCAATTGGATACTAAAACACGCTAATTTCTACTCTCATCAATCCCCCAAACTTACCCGTTGCTCATCCCAAGGCAACAAAATAAAAATAAAGATAGAGAGAGTAAGAAAATTAGCGGGGAAACAAGGACTATGACCAATACCCATTCAAAATATAATTGTCCTCAACTTAGGTCATGCAACTCTCATTACATGTAATAACCGATTCAAAGTATACAAGATAAGACAATCACCACCAATTCAAATGCTCCATTAACATGTTCTCAAGGGAAGTATATACACTTGCACTCAAGTGTAGAAGATGTACACTTATGGGTTAAGGTATTTACGCTCAGATCTAATCCAAGTGCATGCGTAACCATAAGCTTGCCTATTGTCTCAACTCTCCTTTTACTTGTAGCTAGTAAATCATGGATCAAAAAGGTCTTTTATTAGGTTGTAATGTAGGCTCTTTGGAATAGGTGGGAAATATATGGATAAGTGACTCAAAACTCGGATCAATCAAGCTGCAGTCTCTCTCGATCTTTCATTCTTCCTCACCACTTCAATCAAGCACAACATTATCTTCAAACTCTCCCATCTTTTTCCTTCAAGCATAACATTTTTTTTTCAACTTTTCTAGCTCTTTAACACCATCATTCTCCTTTTCTTCACCCTTTTTTTTTTCTCTTTTTCTCTTTCGAGGTACCAGTTTCGGGCACTACCTCTCACATCCTCCATAGGGTACTAGAATTAAGCACTACCTTAGGATGTTTGATTCCATGAAGTACTAGATTTAAGCACTACTCCACGAATTTTCTTCTTGATCCTTAAGATTTTTCTTTCATCATCATCATCATCCCTCAAATCACCACTCTCTTCAATTAAGCTTTATTGGCTATCAAAAGAATGGATTTAAAAAAGCTCAAATGTGCTGACTAGGGATTTAATGAATTCAGGTAAAGTATATGGGAAAATACGGGTTAATTATCAAAGATGGCCTAATATCATCTCCATAATCCACTAGACTAATCTTGAATATTCAAGGAGACTCAAGACAAGTTCTAGAATAGTCGCACAAGAACGATACTCACCAGAAAAAAATATCATGTGATTATGTAACATGATCAACAAGGCTCAAAATCTCACTTGGGTTTTAACAAGTAACAAAGCACTCTTCATAGTAAGCAATATCTCACAAGTACACATAGAACTTCATATCACAATATAATTCAAGTACATTTCCTCCATCAATTTCAAGAGCATATGAATTTCAGCACAATTTAAACAATTAATGCTCATGTAGATCACAAACCAAAATCTCAATCCTTCCACTCTTATGAATTAAAAGCACACATAAAAATTAGAATAAGGAAACGAGGGCACCTGATTATTCTTCAACGTATGCACGAGCTCCGCGAGTCAACGTCTCAATGTATAACTCATCTTGCCACTCTTTTACCTTTTTCTATAAACAAAGCTCAAGCACACCTCATCATAACAGAATTCATCAATAATAAAATAGGAGAATTATAAGAAAGACTCAATTGACTATCTAATTGACTCCACACACTAAAAACATCACTGAACACTAGGCAAATTGTAAAAAAATCGACACATCAAAACCGATTAAAGTTTCAACATACCGCAAAAAATCAACACCCCTAGCAAACATTATAAAGAAAAGATTATACTCTTAGTGCTTCAATGAGGTAATAACATCACACCCCTCAAACTTAGTAAAAACATAAGTTGAAACTAAGTTTGAAAAGAGATGTAATTGCCGAATAATAAGCACCTTAAATATAAAAATTTCTTACTCACACGAAAGAAATAAAGCAATAAAACGGAAGGGTAAACCCCCAACAAGCGCTCATATTTAACATCGAAGAGTCACGATGGTAGAGGACGGTCTTGTCGCATCCTCACCTTCAAATACTTCCTTTCCCTCTTCATGTCTGCACTCAACGCCTCACCTTTCTTGGTCACAAGTATACGATCCTTGGAATTACCTTCCTCCCATGGCTGTCTAGACACCTCCTTTTCAATCTTCCACTCGAATTCAGAATCACCTGTCTTAGAAAAATCAAGATTAAACAAGTTAGAAATCACATATATACCCTTGCAAGATTGAGTCTCCATGGGCATCTTCATTGCTTGATCAAGAGAGAAAACCACATCTTCATTATTCATCTGTAATCTAAGCTTCTCGGCTCTCAATTTCTTCTCCATAGTAAGCTCAGTATTCTGTCCTTGGGATGGCATGGGAGTAGCATCAACATCATCTGGAGCATTCGGCGTAGAAAATGGTGCAGAACGGTTGGGTTCGACCAGGATTCAACCAGGGCTGCTGGTCGAATTGGGTTTACAGTGGTCGAATCGACCATCAGATAGTTCGTTCTCTCCCTTAAAGGCCTGTTCGACTACGGTTCGGCCAACTGGGATGATCGAATCGAAGTGGTCGGGGTCGAATCGATGTTCATACGAAACAGAGTGCTTGGGATGGTTAAGTTCGACCTGAGTTCGACCAAGAGGGTTGGTCGAATCGGATGAATTGTGGTCGAATTGAGCTTCAGACAAAATAGGGGATCACGAACAGGCTGGTTCGACCTTGGTTCGACCAACAGATTTGGTCGAACCCTCTTGATCCTGGTCGAATCGCTCAGCTGGGACCTCCGGATGTTGCCCAGGTGCCTGGTTCGACCTCCTCTATTTGGTTTGACCTGATGACTTGGTTGAATCAAGGTCGAATCGGGCTCCTTTCGTTTCAGATTTTGATTCCGGCTCTATCGGTTCTTCATAATGCGTTCCAGACCTCAACGTGATAGCTTTATCTTTCAATTTTTCTATAAATTGATTTACGTTCGCGGTCATCTGCCCCATAATCAAAGTAAGGTCCCTCATCTGCTTAGATAAACCTACATGCTTAACATTCATGGTATCCTCAAGATGATCAATCTTTGCATCATTCTCAGCCATGTATAGATTGAAGGTATCTTCAACACTCTTCACTTTGTGCTGCTGCATACTAGGCCCCCTTAATGTCAAATTTGTAAACTGCTTCTACTGGGACTCTAGTATCTTGTTGATGTTAGCTAGGCTAGAGACGATCTCCTCATCCCTATTTGGCTTCTCCACTTGATGTTCAACTTGCGCTACCTTACCAAGTACATATGATCCTCTATCTCTCTCCGTAGGCAAGTCACGTGAATTCATAGAGATGTCTTCAAACAACTTTTCTGCTTCAAGTGTTGTCTTAGATAACAGCGCTCCTCCTGATAATGCATCAATAAAAATACGCGACTCACAATCCAGTCCATAGTAGAAGATGCTTATGTATAGAGGTGCGAGATTGAGCTAGATTCGCCGGCGTACTGGGGGATTTGAGGGATCCGTATCTTTTTCATGGTGGCCGTCATGATGACCCTATGGGTGAATGGGTTCCCTTCTGATTTCGGGTCGGAATGCCATGGAGTCTGGCCTCATTTCTTCTCTCCATTTGATCGAGTCTCCTTCTCAGCGCATTTATTTATTCGTCATGTTGTCGCTTGAGTCGGGCGACAGGATCATCCCCCGCACTTTCTCCAACCTGCTCATGTCGAGTTTTCACGGGATCTGGTCCTGGTCGATCTTTGGCACTTATACGTCCAGCCGTGTGTACGGGGGATCGACTGGCGATCGAGTTAGCACGTGACACCGTCTTTCTTTGTTCACTTCCTTCGCCCACCATTTTTTGGGCCTTTCTTGGTTCCTTATGTGTATCCTTTTGGCCCATTCATTTGTGTACTGACCTCCTAGGTGGAGTTCGTTCACTTTCTGCTCGTTCGTTTGTTCTGTTGAGTTTTCTTCAAGGCTGAAGCTGAGTCTCCGACTGGCGATCCTTGGTTATGCCGCTTGCTTTTCCTTTATCTGTTCGAGAAGGTCGAAATACTTTTGCCAGAAATTAGTCTGTGGGTCGTCTTCTTCTGGGTACGTGTCATGCGGAGGAACTTCCTTTTCCACAGTTCGAGGGAGATTTGGATCTTCTTATCGGCGTCAGCTAGTAGTCGCATCAACCCTACTAGGAGTGGCTTCATTCTGTTAATTTGCCATTGGATCTACAATTGAGTTGGGGTAAATTGAGGATGGCAGTCGGCCCTCACAAGCCCCCAGACCTTCCTCTAGCGCCAAATATAGCTTGTCAGATTTTAATCCCTTTCTAATGACGGATCGATGTGCCTGTTATTGGGTGATGAAAGAATGATCTGCAAAAAAGAAAATGAGACTCTTTGGGTGAGACGACCAAAATGGTAAAATGGCCCTCTTAGCCTGGGACGGGGGGAGTATTAATTAAAAATTAAGAGAAACTCTCTTGTGAGACGGGTTATTTGTGAGACGGGTGTAAGACGGGTCGACCCATCACTAGAGTATGTTTATTATAGATAAAGTATGCTTATTTGTATTTAAAGTATGTCAATAATAAATCATATTATAACACACTAAAATCATACTTAAATGCACAATCAAGCATACTTTAGAAAACATACTTTAACAACTATTAAACATGCTTTATCTAAATAATAGACATACTTTAACACGTCTCACACACCGTCTCTCTGAAGTAACGTCTCACAAGAGAATTTGTCAAAAATTAATATAGATAAATACATATATTTACTTTAATATTTAAAAATTTTATCCATTCTCCACCTATAAATAAGACTCTTTATTCATTCATTCTACACACATAATTTATTCATCATAACGGGCAAAAGCTTTCTTCAAATTTTAAGGAAAGGTATCCGTTTATTATGATTATTATTATTGATTGATTAATTTTTGTTGTTTTATATATATATATATATATATATATATATATATATATATATATATATATATATATATATATATATATATATATATATATATATATATATATCATCCAAATTCAAACCCTTCTCCTCAGTTCTCTAAAAAAAATTAATCTACTTCACCGAGGTAATCGCGTTCTTGATTGTTCTTTAAATAATAATACTCCTTAATCCACGTGCCCAAAAGCAAATGGGACTCTTAAGTTGGGACGGATGGAGTAGTAATTAGTTTTGATTTGATAATATCATATTAAAATCATAACGTAATATATATATATATATATATATATATATATATATATATATATATATATATATATATATATATATATATATATATATATATATATATCTATATTTAATAATTAAAATAATTGAGATTTTTAATTATAATTAAAATTAAAATAATTGAGATTAATTCTGGTGACGACACCTCATCAAAAATAAACTCTCCTTTAGTATAATATATATATATATATATATGTATATATATATATATATATATATATATATATATATATATATATATAATCTTAATAGGAATAATTAGATGAGATTTTATTCATAATTATAGAGATTTTATTTTATTTGATCATATTATTCTTTTAGAATTAGAATTTTGGTTAAAGTGTATACCCTTTAGAATAAAATAATATACCTTTATTTATAATTCTAAATGCTAAAGGCGCATGGTGTGCACCGGACACACGCAAGCCTCACTCATAATTTAAGTTAATTTATAAAATACTAAATAAAAATAGAGTTGATCTTTTGTGCCCGGTACACACAAGTTTTTGCCGTTATTATGTCACAAAGTTATTGATACCGTCTAATTAACAAATTTTAGGATAATTATTTGATACCATCTAATTAACAAATTTTGGGTAGGTCTTTGATGAGTGTGTAAATTCACAAGTTTGGCGCTATGTTTTGTGCTAGTTTTGGAGAGTTTTGATGTGGAAATAGGTGGAAAACCTATATATATTGTGAATTAGCATGAATCAGGTGTTAGTGGAGCTATTTGAGTGTTTTCTTAGCAAAAACGGAGTGAAAGAGCCAAAAATCGAAGAGACGGAGTCGAAGCCATGCGAACCGCCCAAGAATTAGGTGGGTTCGACCTGGTTGGAGGAGGGTTCGACCTCTCCAGCAGGTCGAACCAACATTGTTGAACTTACAGAAGAGGATTCGACCACGACTCATGCGGTTCGACCTGTCCATCAGGTCGAACCATGGTCGAACCAATTCGCAGGAAAGAGGATTCGACCACGACGTTTGAGTTCGACTTGCCAGTTGGTCGAATCAGGAGCGGGAGTTGTCCGGTGATGAGGTTCGACCTGGGGTTCGACCAAGGCCTAAGTGGTTCGACCTGTCCAGAAGGTCGAACCCAGGTCGAACCAGTGCAGAATTCTTCCAGTAGTGGGGTTCGACCTGGGATTCGACCTGTGGCCAGTTGTTCGACCTGTTTGACGTGGTCGAACCTATGCGCGAGAACTTACCTTATCCGGATTTTCGAGGCCGAAACGCGTGAGATCACTTAGAAAGCCCATTCCAAGCCCTAGAGACGTGATTACAAGTATAAAAGAAGGCTCATACAGAGAATAAAGAGAGCTTTTGATCATCAATCATAAGAGAGACAAGAGTAGAGGTGGTGATCCATCCGGAGGGCTGTGACAGAGGTTCGCTAAAGGTTCAAGTAAGAATGATCAATCTAACCATGATTGTTCCTAGATCAATCATGGGCTAGAACCACCTTGGTAGTTCTAGGGTTATGAAAGTTTCATGATGTAATTCGTATTTCGTGTGTAAAACTCCGTACAACACTACCTGTGGTTTGTTTTATATAAGATTGCATATTTAATCCATACTCATAGTTGTTTTGTGCATCAATGATCGTTGTGTAGAGTCTGAATACATAACATGGTTATTGGTTGAGTGCGTTCACTACTGAGCAGGGTTTATTGTTATAATTCTAAGTGAAGGGATTCCGAAGTCTTATTAGATCCGTCTTATATGAATATTCATGAATTGAATTAAATTCGGGTTGATGAATAGGATAAAGAGTATAACTTTATAGTACCTAAAAAGGGAGATCAAATCGGGTTAGATTCTAGACGTAGAAGATAATTGATTATGATAGTACCTAGAAAGGGGAGTGAAGCATATCTCTTGCTCCGATGTTATTCACACGTGTCAAGCGCATATTTACTTGTGTCTATAGAGTAAACTTGCATGGACTAGTGATGCGTCCACAAACCACAGGCAGAGTCGGACACCATCACATGAAAATACGAATTACTAGTGAAACTGGATGACCCGACGAACTACCTATTATTCTTATTGATCACAACTCACTTTTCTCTACTCTTGCTATTTCTTTTTGCTATTTCGATTAGAAGTTATTATCCATTAAACCTTTACAATTACCAAACATAGTCTAAAATATACTAGAAGATAACAAAATTGATATTTAACCGTCCCTTGGGTTTGATATTGTAACTTGGTCATCTTCGCGACTACAATTGATATCCTTATACTTGAGGATTAATTTGTGTGTTGAGAAAACCCCTATCAAGTTCTTGGCGCCGTTGCCGGGGACGGCGTAAAATATCTTTTTTGTATTATTTCTAGTTTATTAGAACTATTTACCTTGTTTTGTTGTTTTCTTTCTTATTCGTTTTAGGTGTATGCTCACAAGATCAAAGAAACATAATCTTGAACCGTATAATCCTGAGATTGGAGCATCATCAAGAAAGAAGAAGAAGAAGAAAAAGAGCAAGGCAAAGACAATTGACCCAACTGAAGCTCTGAATTTTGGAGTAGAGGTTGACGAGCAGATTTCGCAAACGATTGAGGCTACAACTGAAGTTAATTTGGAAGTAGAAACAGTCAACATGGCAGCGAATTCGGATAATCTAGCCATCCGAGAGGTTTTCAGAAATAATGGGGCTGGAAATTATGAGCTTTTAGGAGCAAGGGGAACTAACACAGTGTTCGATCTTCATCCCGCTCTTATTAGCATGATAAAAAGAAACTCCTTTTCAGGAGGGTCTTTCGAGGATCCGCAGCAGCATCTGAACAAGTTCTTGGGCTATGCAAGTACTCAAAAAGACGTAGGAGAACATGAAGATGCTAGGAAGATCCTTTTGTTCAAATTCTAGCTTACTGAAAAGGCGAGGGATTGGTACGATACTATTAACGTAGCTGAGTGCACCACGTGGGAGCAATTGAAGTTAAGGTTCTTGGAAAGGTATATGCCACCTTCGAAGGTGTTTAAGATGAATAAAGATATTAACCAATTTGTTATCAGTGGAGGTGAGAAATTTCATGAAGCGTGGGATAGATTCAAGGACATGCTCAGGAAGTGTCCTCAACATGGGTTATCTAAAGCCCAATATATCAGTATATTCTATAATGGATTGGACTGTGAATCAAGAGTGCTACTTGATGCTTCTTCTAATGGAGCATTGCTTACAAAGTCATCCGTTGAGGCGATAGATTGTTTGAAGACATATCGATGAATTCGAGGGATTGGCCTACTGATAGAGTTAGAGGTACGTATGTTCTTGGAAAGGTAGCTCAGGTTGAACAAGCAATGGTGAAAACAAAGAGAGAGGATGAGATCGTTTCGAGCTTGTCCAATATCAACAAGCTACTTGAGTCTCAACAAAAGCAGATCAGCGAGATATCTCAACGAGTGCCAATCATGCAGCAAGAGTTGATGAATAATGGAACCATCCAAGAAGAATTGGAGGAAGCAAATTATGCCATGGGTCAAAGTATTCAAGGAACGAGGTACCCAAATCAAGGAAACTGGAATTACCAAGAGAACTATCGAGGGAACTTTAATAATCGTGGTCCCTCTGGTAGTTATCAACAGCAACCAAGGAGGCCTAAATTTTCATGGAGCAATACGAACAATTCAGTGCAACTTCCGATGGGTGTTGATCCGGGAGAAAAGGTGGAAGAAGGGAAGCCTGGTTTTGAGGATACTGTGAACCGGTACATGGTAAAGAATGATGAAAGAGTGAACCGCCTTGAGGCAAAACTTGAGAAAAAGATTGATGATCACCACAGAGATTTGTCCACTCAAGTGAAAGATCTCACGTTATTGATGGGTACAATTGCAGAGAATGTAAACACATTGACTCAAACTGTAGGAAAAGGGAAGTTTCCGTCTCAGAGTATAGAGAATCCAAAGTCGTGTAATGCCATCACACTGAGGTCGGGAATGCAATACGAGGGACCGATGAGGCCGGAATCAAAGTTGGAATTTTCTAAGCCTCGGTTCGACCAAAATTCAGAGGGTTCGACCTGGCATACAGGTCGAACCATGGTCGAACCTCATCGCAAGAGCACTCTATTTTGACACAGAAACGGTTCGACCAAAATTCAGAAGGTTCGACCTGGTATACAGGTCGAACCATGGTCGAACCTCATTGGCAAGAGCACTCTGTTTTGACGTAGGAATGGTTCGACCATGATCGAAATTGTTCGACCAACTCTTCAGGTCGAACCTAGGTCGAACCGGAGGATAGAGATTATACAGTGAAGCGGTTCGACCTCGGGGCCAATTGTTCGACCTCCAATGCTGGTCGAACCCTAGTCGAACCTCCAGAGCAGAATGAGAGCAGTCTTCCAAGAGAGAGGTTCGACCAATACAATCCTGGTTCGACCTCCAATGCTGGTCGAACCCAAGTCGAACCTCACCAAGATGTTTTGATTGATGCACCTGATGTTCCTTTTGATGTTGATGCAACTCCAGTGGTACGGAATGAGCAAAGTTCAGACATAATAGCTGAGAAAAAGTGGGAAAGAGCTAAGCGATTAAGAGCCAAAAAGGAGAAAGCGGAGAAGGTTGATCGTGATGAATGGGGGATTCCCAAAACAAAGATACCTCCACCGTTTCCCTACAAGCTAGTGAAGAAGGGGTTGGAAGAGAAGTTCAAGAAGTTTTCAGAGATAATGAACAAGATAAGCTTGAACATCCCTTTTTCAGAGGTAATCATGGAGATGCCATATTATTCTTGATTCCTTAAAGACATATTGATGAAGAAGCGAAGCTTAACCGGAGTTGAAACGGTAAACTTATATGAGAATTGTAGCTCGATTATTCAAAAGAAGTTGCCACCAAAGATAAAAGATCCGGGGAGTTTTACTATTCTATGTGAGATCGGGAAGGGGCCAGCACGGCGAGCTTTGTGCGATCTAGGGGCAAGCATCAATTTGATGCCATTGTCTATCTTTTTAGAAGCTTAGTTTGGGGGAGCTGACCCCGACAACTATTGCACTCTAATTGGCAGATAGATCAATGACGTTTCCGAAAGGTATTGTTGAAGATGTTCTAGTAAAGGTGGAGAAGCTAGTCTTTCCTGTGGATTTCCTTGTACTAGAAATGGATGATGACAAAAATAATGTTCCTTTAATCTTGGGAAGGCCATTCCTTGCTACGGCTGGAGCTATGATAGATGTTCGGAAGGGAGAACTGAAGTTGCGAATGGACAAAGAAGAAGTATTTTTCAACTTGGACAAAGCAATGAAGATGCCAATGGAGTCCCAGTGTTATAGTATTGACGTGGTGGAGGAGATTGTGAAGGAGGATATGTCTCTGATCTTGTCAAATGATCCTCTTGAGACATGTTTGATGGAGTCTCTTACTTATCCCACTACGGAGCTTGATGGACTTTCTAACGAGGTATGTATTGAATTTCTTGAAAACTTACTTGCTTTGGGTGATGACAGGTTTGCATTGGAAAGAAATAAGGTGGAAGAACTCAAATGGACCAGGAAGTACTTGCCTTTGGATAACGAAAACACTCCAGTGGAAGAAAGAAAAGAGGAGTTGAAACCATTGCCGGAACACTGGAAGTACGTTTTTCTTGGTGATAATGCATAATATCTGGTAATTGTATCTTCTTCTCTTAATGAGGATCAACTTGAGGAGTTATTAGATGTCTTAAGGAAGTACAAGTCTGCAATAGGGTGGTCACTTGATGATTTGAAAGGTATTAGTCCTTCGTATTGTATGCATCGTATTAGGTTGTTGGATGAAGCCAAGGCGAGTGTTCAAAATCAGCGCAGGTGAATCCCGCAATTCAAGAGGTGATAAGGAAGCAAATCCTTACGTGGTTGGATGCTGAAATTATATATCCTATTAGTGATAGTCCCCATGTGAGTCCATTGCATGTAGTTGCTAAAAAGGGGGGCATGACTGTAGTGAAAGCTGAGGATGGAGAAGCAATAGCCACGAGGATTCCTACGGGATGGCGTACATGTGTAGATTACAGAAAATTAAATGAGAACACGTGTAAGGACCATTTTCCTCTTCCTTTTTTGGATCAAATGTTGGATCGTCTTACAGGGTATGAGTTTTATTGTTTCTTGGATGGATACTCGGGGTACAATCAAATCATGATTGCTCCCGAGGATCAAGAAAAGACCACTTTTACTTGTCCCTACGGGACCTTTGCTTTTAGGAAGATGTCGTTTGGATTGTGTAATGGACCTGCTACTTTTCAGAGATGCATGATGGCGATTTTTGATGGTTTGATAGAGAAGATCATGGAAGTATTCATGGACGATTTTTCAGTTTTTGGTTCTTCTTTTGATATTTGTTTGTCTAACCTTGCTATTGTTTTGAAGAGGTGTCAAGAAACTAATCTTGTCTTGAATTGGGAGAAGTGTCATTTCATGGTGAAGGATGGGATTGTTCTTGGGCATCATGTTTCCGCGCAAGGGATTACAAGTGATGAGTGTCTAACAGCTTTTCAAGTTTTGAAGGAGGCGCTTATTACTGCCCCTATCTTGATCACACCGGACTGGACTCAACCGTTTGTACTTATGTGTGATGCAAGTGATGTAGCACTGGGTGTGGTGCTCGGGCAGCTAGGGGAGAAGAAGTTCTGCGCCATTTACTACGCGAGTAAGACTTTCGATGCGGCACAGAAGAATTACACGGTGGCTGAAAAGGAGTTTTTGGCTGTTGTGTATGTATTCGATAAGTTTCGTCAGTATTTGGTTGGCATGAAGACGATTGTGTATACAGATCATTCAGCGATTCGGTATTTGATGGAGAAGAAGGAGACGAAGCCTAGGATTATAAGGTGGATTCTACTACTTCAGGAGTTTGACATGGAGATTCGGGATAAGAAAGGAACAGAAAATGTTTTGGCAGATCACTTGTCAAGGTTGGAGACTAGGGAGCATTGTGATAATTCTTTCAAGTATATTGAAGAAATGTTCCCTGATGAGAAGATCATGGCTGTGGCTGTTGAAGGAACTGAGCGAGCGTGTGTGGTCGCAGCGCAAGGTATGGATCCATGGTACGCGGATTATGTTAATTACATTGTCATTGGAGAAATTCCAAGGGATCTCAAACGATATCAACTTGTGAAATTACGGAGGGAAGTTGAGACATTTATATGGTATGATCCATTTGTTTACAAGATTTGTACAGATTCTATTGTCCGAAGATGTGTACCCGAGATGGAATGGAGAGTGTGCTTGAGTTCTGCCATGCACAACCAAATGGGGGGTATTTCGGAGCGCAAAAGACTGCAGCTAAAGTACTTCAATCCGCTCTTTATTGGCCTACATTGTTTAGAGATAGTGAGAGCTATGTGGCGTCTTTCGATAGATGTCAGCGCATGGGAAGTATAGGTAGGAGAGATGAGATGCCAATGCAGCCTAGCATAGTTGTGGAGATATTTGATGTATGGGGGATCGATTTTATGGGGCCTTTTCCCCCGTCGAACGGGTTTCTCTACATTCTTCTTGCGGTGGATTATGTTTCAAAGTGGGTGGAAACGATTCCTACTCGTGTAAATGACTCGAAAATTGTTTTATCTTTCTTGAAGAAACATATTTTTGCCCGTTATGGAGTTCCTAGAGCACTAGTTAGTGATGGAGGTTTCCACTTCGTCAATAAATTTCTTGAGAAGGTGCTTAAGGATTATGGTGTTAAGCATAGGGTTACTATACCCTATCATCCGCAAGCGAATGGGCAAGCAGAGGTCTCCAATCATCAAGTCAAACAGATTCTAGAGAAAGTGGTAGGAACTAATAGAAAGGATTGGGCTATGAAGCTTGATGATGTGTTATGGGGGTTCCGGACCGCTTACAAGACGGTGTTAGATATGTCACCGTATCAAATTGTCTATGGGAAGCCGTGCCACTTACCTGTAGAGATTCAACACAAAGCGTTTTGGGCTTTGCGACGCTTGAACTTGACCCTTAAGGATGTGAAGGAGTTGAGGATAACTCACATGAATCAATTGGATGAGTTTAGGAGTCGTGCTTACAAGAATTCAGAGATTTATAAGGAAAGAATGAAAAGGTGGCATGATTCTAAGATCTCATACAAGGAGTTCAAGCAAGGAGATGAGGTACTACTTTTTAACTCTCGATTAAAGCTTTTTGCAGGCAAGTTGAAGTCTAAGTGGATGGGACCGTTCATGATTCATCGAGCCTTAGGAGGGGGGAGTTTTGAGCTTATTGACAAAGATGGAGACGTTATCGCGGCGAATGGGCATCGGTTGGAGCATTATAGGTCGCCGGATGATGCGTGTGTCATTTTTGATGATACCTTGATCTGATTTAGTACCGTCGTGACTCTCCGACGTTAAACATGAGCGCTTGTTGAGAGCTTACTCTTCCGTTTTATTGCTTTATTTCTTTTGTGTGAGTAAGAAATTTTTATATTTAAGATGCTTACTAATCGGCAATTACATCTCTTTTCAAACTTAGTTTCGACTTACGTTTTTACTAAGTTTGGGGGGGTGTGATGTTATTACCTCATTGAAGCATTAAGAGTATAATCTTTTCTTTGTATTGTTTGTTAGGGGAGTTAGTTTTTGCGGCCATATTGAAATTTTAATCGATTTTGATGTGACGATTTTTTACAACTTGCCTAATGTTCAGTGGTTTTTGGTTGTGTTTTCTTTTACGGAGTTACTCATGAATGATGTTTTGTGGAACAATTTCTGAAGTTGTGCTCTAGATTGTACCTAATGAGTTGTGTTGAAGCTTGAAGTGTGTAGTGAATGAAGAACACTCAGTTTTGAAAATCAGGAGGAAGGTTCGACCAACACTAGGAATGGTTCGACCAGTGCCAGAGGTCGAACAAAGCAGAGAAAGTCGAACCGGCGTCGAAAGTTGTCCAGAGAGGAGGTTCGACCTAAGCCATAGTTGTTCGACCTGATCAGAAGGTCGAACCTAAGGTCGAACCAGTCAGTTCAAAGCACTCTGTTTTCCAGAAGAGGGGTTCGACCAATTCAAGGATGGTTCGACCTGATCAGCAAGTCGAACCCAGGTCGAACCGAGAAGATCATTTTTCCAGAAGAGAGGTTCGACCTCGACATCCATGGTTCGACCTGTTCTGGAGGTCGAACCTGAGGTTGAACCAAGCCAGGTACGCGATTTAAGTTCAATTTTTCAGAGGGGTTCGATCACTTTTTCGAAACACCAAACCTCGAACCCTCTTCGAACCTCTACACCCTTGCACAAATTCTTCAATTACACTTGATTTCACACCGATTACACAACACTACACCTTGAATTTTTGATTCGGTCGCGGATTTAGGCGGATTTCATCGCGAGTTAGGGCTGAAATCGCAATTTTTGGTTGTTGTGTGTTCTTGATCGGTTGTTCACCATGGGCAAGTCAAAAGGAAAGGGACAAGGATCAAGTAAAGGTAAAGGAAAGGCAGAGGAGGAAAGATCGAAGAAGAGGCATGACAGGCCGTCGAATTTGGACAAAGTGACAAGGAAACTGAGGCTGCAAGATCGTTTACCTGATAACTTCAAGATTCGAATGCAAGATTGGGATGAGATTAAAGAGAAGTGGGAAGAAGTTTCAGACAAGATAGCTCGCACTCGATACCAAGATGATGAAGCGATGAGGATAATGAGAATATGGGATGATATATTTTGGATGTTTGATCAAGTAGGGATCCGAAGATTCATGGAGTTGAAGAGGCCAACGTACTTCCATGTTACAGCGGAAGTAGTTTGCTCATTTGAGATGGAGAAGGACCCACTTGGTTACCCATATCAGTGTACGTTTCAGCTTGGCGGAGTGAGTAGGAGATGGACGTCTGAGGATTTCAATGAGCTGTTTGAGATGCCTTTAGAGATCCCTCATTTAGAAAATGCTGCATTCAGTGCAAAACGGTTTTGGAGGGAGATCACCGGGGAGATTCGAGATTATAAGACCAGACAGGCTCGTGCTTCCGCAATAAAGAACCCAATCTTGAGGTACATGGACCGCGTCCTGAGCAACATGTTATTCGCCCGCTCAGAGGGGAGTGTTGTGTCTAGAGGAGAGCTTTACGCCCTGTGGTGTATGCTAAACGGGGTGAAGTTCAATGTTGGAGCTTATTTTATTGCGCAGCTGAATCGATTCAAGACCATTGGATTTCAAAAGGTAAACATTGGAGGGTTATTGACGATCGTGGCTGAGCATTACAACTTGGATCTCACCGACTTTACACCAGTAGAAGGAGAACCCGATTTGATGATGAGCACGTGCGTGAAGGGAGAATTTGCCCATTTTAGAAATGGAGATTGGTTTTTCACGAGGGGTATCAAGCCTTTCGAATTTATGTTCCCCTTCGACGTGAGCAACTTGACAACTATTCGGGAAGCAAGGAATAATTTAATGAATTCTCTTGAACATACCGCTTTATCCGTGGCAGTAAAGTCGGGTGGTGATTGGAGAGCGGTAGCACAGATGTGTGCTGAGGGGAGGATGGCTGAGTTACAGCAGATCGTTGATCAAGGAGAGTTCCGTCCACCTCAGCCACAGCAGCCTGAAGAGGAGGATCAGGTAGATGAGCAGCCGGAGATGGAGATTCCGGGAGAAGAGCAGCATGATGCGCCTCAGCATGCTCCGGTACCGCAGCAGCGGCGAGCAGTTCCAGGTACCCGGGAACAGCTTCGCTTGATTCATGAGCAGCTGATCGCGGTAGTAGCTGCACAGCAGGAGACGAACAGGTAGCTCGTACTCGCTAATGCCAACTACGCCACGCTGAACGAAAGGTACTCTGCCTTGGATGAGCGTGTTGGTAGAGTGAGTAGTCGAGTGGATATGATGGATATGCACATTACCAGTCTGTGCCGAGCTGTGGAAAATATGATGGATGAGGATGACGATGATGATGAGGATGATGATGCTCCTAGGGAGTAGTTTCAGGTTTTCTTTTGGCTTCTCCGATTCATCTTATCTCCCATTCTTCTTTTTATTTTTACAGATTGGGGTGTGATTCATGTGTGAGTGGCATGTACTTGATATAGTTGATCTTGTATCATTATTTTGTATATGGGTTATTGATTTTGTGCATTCATGTGTTTACGTGTTTATTTTCATTGGAAGGAGCATGAATAATTTGTTAAGTATATGGAATTCATGAGGAATTGATTTTGATTATGTGTTATGAGGAGTATTAGGAATTGATTACCTATGTGAGGATTTGAGCCTCTATCATGATTAATCATGATAGTTTATTTTTGAGAGAATCATTCGTATGAACGTATTCTAGAACTTGGCTTGGAGTCTTGTGTGAAACTTACAATTGATAAAAATTTTAGGATATGATCTTAGGCCATTTTTGATTAATTGAGTCACTTGGCCAAATTTTACCTTTCCTAATGATTTTATAAATCTTTGGTAGCCCTGTTTGAGCCTTTTAAAAGCTTTTTCTTTGGCAAGCCAAATATAAGAACATTAATTACCTTATTTGAGCTTTGAAAATACCCTATTCATTGGTAGAGAGAGTAAGGTGAATAAGTGTGGAAGAAGAAAATGAAGATGGAATGCGGTTTAGTAAGAAAGGTACATGGTTAAATCTTGTTAGGGGTAGTGCCTGAAATTGGTACCCCGAATTGCTTATACATGGGGCTTGAAGTTTTGAAGAAGCAGCCGAACGATGTTCGAGAAGGGTAGTGCCTACAACTGGTACCCGAGCGATCAAAAGAAGAATGATGTTGATGCAAGGAAGAGAAGGAAAATTGAAAATTGCAAGTGCAAGAGAAGAATTGGAGGAGAATATGAAGCCGAATGAGAAATCAAGAACATCCAAGGTAACTCTCTACTAGTGTCTTAAGTCACTATGACCAAATTTTCCTACCCTTTCCAAAGAGCCAACATTACAACCTAGAAACAAGTCCTTTGTGATCCTAGTATTAATCTAATGTAAGTTGATTTTTGAGACCTTTGCCAAGCTTATGGTTACGCGTGAATATGAATTGATATGAGTATTTATACTAGCCTATTGTGCCTCATGCACGAGCGAAAGAGAGTAAAGACTTATCTTGTCAGCGAGATTACTTAGTACTCCGAATGGTGTGTGATTGGATTGATTTTACATGGGTGAAATATATGATGCAAGTAATTCTTGTTTGATTAAATGAAGTGGCATGTGTAATATGTGTTGTACTAGATCTTGTTGAATTATACACGACTCATGTGGTTTAAATTGGTTGCCTCGGGACGAGCAACATACAAGTTTGGGGGTTTGATGAGTGTGTAAATTCACAAGTTTGGCGCTATGTTTTGTGCTAGTTTTGGAGAGTTTTGATGTGGAAATAGGTGGAAAACCTATATATATTGTGAATTAGCATGAATCAGGTGTTAGTGGAGCTATTTGAGTGTTTTCTTAGCAAAAACGGAGTGAAAGAGCCAAGAATCGAAGAGACAGAGTCGAAGCCATGCGAACCACCCAAGAATTAGGTGGGTTCGACCTGGTTGGAGGAGGGTTCGACCTCTCCAGCAGGTCGAACCAACATTGCTGAACTTACAGAAGAGGATTCGACCACGACTCATATGGTTCGACCTGTCCATCAGGTCGAACCATGGTCGAACCAGTTCGCAGGAAAGAGGATTCGACCACGACGTTTGAGTTCGACTTGCCAGTTGGTCGAATCAGGAGCGGGAGTTGTCCAGTGATGAGGTTCGACCTGGGGTTCGACCAAGGCCTAAGTGGTTCGACCTATCCAAAAGGTCGAACCTGTGCAGAATTCTTCCAGTAGTGGGGTTCGACCTGGGGTTCGACCTGTGGCCAGTTGTTCGACCTGTTTGACGTGGTCGAACCTATGCGCGAGAACTTACCTTATCCGGATTTTCGAGGCCGAAACGCGTGAGATCACTTAGAAAGCCAATTCCAAGCCCTAGAGACGTGATTACAAGTATAAAAGAAGGCTCATACAGAGAATGAAGAGAGCTTTTGATCATCAATCATAAGAGAGACAAGAGTAGAGGTGGTGATCCATCCGGAGGGCTGTGACAGAGGTTCGCTGAAGGTTCAAGTAAGAATGATCAATCTAACCATGATTGTTCCTAGATCAATCATGGGCTAGAACCACCTTGGTAGTTCTAGAAACACCGTACAACACTACCTGTGGTTTGTTTTATATAAGATTGCATATTTAATTCATACTCATAGTCGTTTTGTGCATCAATGATCGTTGTGTAGAGTCTGAATACATAACATGGTTATTGGTTGAGTGCGTTCACTACTGAGCAGGGTTTATTGTTATAATTCTAAGTGAAGGGATTCCGAAGTCTTATTAGAGCCGTCTTATATGAATATTCATGAATTGAATTAAATTCAGGTTGATGAATAGGATAAAGAGTATAACTTTATAGTACCTAAAAAGGGAGATCAAATCGGGTTAGATTCTAGACGTAGAAGATAATTGATTATGATAGTACCTAGAAAGGGGGGTGAAGCATATCTCTTGCTCCGATGTTATTCACACGTGTCAAGCGCATATTTACTTGTGTCTATAGAGTAAACTTGCATGGTCTAGTGATGCGTCCACAAACCACAGGGCAGAGTCGGACACCATCACATGAAAATACGAATTGCTAGTGAAACTGGATGACCCGACGAACTACCTATTATTCTTATTGATCACAACTCACTTTTCTCTACTCTTGCTATTTCTTTTTGCTATTTCGATTAGAAGTTATTATCCATTAAACCTTTACAATTACCAAACATAGTCTAAAATATACTAGAAGATAACAAAATTGATATTTAACCGTCCTTTGGGTTCGATATTGTAACTTGGTCATCTTCGCGACTACAATTGATATCCTTATACTTGAGGATTAATTTGTGTGTTGAGAAAACCCCTATCAGTCTTACGTGAGACCGTCTCACGTGAGACCATTTTTCACTTTTTAAAATAGTTATCACTTTCGCTATGTGGTAGCGCTTTGGCGTTGGGCTTCCATTCCTGTTCATTCACTGGGCTTACTAGCCCCACAACCCAGTAAGGGCCCAGAGGTCCCCAAATTCGCGAGGAGCGACAGCCTGACTAAGGCCACTACACCACTTGCCCCAATTTTCCGAGATATGCAGATATCCCCCAAGATATCTGCATAGGGGAAATCTTAGATCGGATTTTAAAATAGTCACGTGAGGCTAAACACATTTAATGCTCGCACTGTACACGATAATCTGGCAATTTACCCACATACGGGTGACGTCAGGTTGTCCATTATAAATATGGGAACAACCCATAATAATAAAAATCTCTTCTTTTATGTTTGTTAGAATGTAGGTTTTTTTATTTATTTTTTATTTTTTTAAGCATAGTTAATTTTACAATTTTTTTAAATTAATTTTGTTATGATTTTACTCTTGATTATATTTTTTATTTTAATTCTTATTTTGATTTTAATTCTTTTTTTTAATTTTTATTGTAAAACTTTTTTATTTTTTTACGTTATTTTTTTCATGATTTTACATATTTATTTAATTAATTTTGTTAGGATTTTTTAATTCTTATTTCACTTTCATTATAGTTTCCTTTTATATTTTTTCAAGGTTCTTTTATAATTATTTTTCTTTTACTTTTTTTTTTGTTTTTTTAATATATTTTTACTATCATTAAAATGTAATGATACATAAATAAGTTTATTTTTTTAAGATTGGATAGGATGTAATTTTTTTTATAACTTTTACTATTTCTTTTATATTTTTTAAATTCTCTTTCGATTAATTTTTGTTTTATTATTTTTTTAATTCTGTTATTTTATTTTTAATTTTTTATTAGTATGTAATTATTAATCTTTTATTTTTTAAGTTAATATTTTTTTCATGATTAATTTTATTTTTTTTAATTAAAATTTTTATGATTTATCTTTAGATTATTTTTTCTATTTATTTAATTTATTTAATTTTTTTTATATAACACAATGAATATCAAAACGATTGGATTTGGATTGCTTGCGATATATCTTTTTATCTCGATTTTGAGTAGAAAATTCATTTTCATAAAAATGGAGTAATAAAACATGTTTGGGACGCAACACAAAAATGTCCACAAGTAAAGTGTAGGCATCTTTTTTGCCCAATTTACACTTTACATTCTTTTTGCCCACTTTTAATAATTTCTAATAAAAATTTAGTGGTAAATACATAAATTGACTTTTAAGTTTCAAATATAGATATGATCCGATCTAATTAACAAATAAATCTTATTTATAATTAATATTAGAGAAAAGAATATCCTTTTCCACTTATAAATAAGGCTCTTTAATAATTACTAATTAAAATTTAATGATAAATTCATTTATTTTAATAATTACTTATAAAAGTTTAATGATAAATACATAAATTTCTTTAATCTTTTTTTTCTCCACACATAATATAAGAACCCTTTATTCATTCACTTTATATGCACATAAATTATTCACCAAGATGAAGGATTTCTTTAAATTTTAAAGAATGGTATCCGTTTTTTATTTTGTTTTATTTATAATAATTAATTTCATGCTATTATATTTTTTCATTCTGTTTTTTTAATCGTGAATTAAATTTGACAAAGACTTGACGTAGGGCTTAAGTGAGACGGCTAGAAAGTGATAACTTTTATGAAGAAAAGTGATAATAAATTAATGAAAAGTGATAATGCTATTTCATGAATAATTTAAAGTATAAATAAAAAGTGATAACATTTATATCGAAAGTGATA
This sequence comes from Pogostemon cablin, assembly GCA_023678885.1. Lineage (NCBI taxonomy): Eukaryota > Viridiplantae > Streptophyta > Magnoliopsida > Lamiales > Lamiaceae > Pogostemon > Pogostemon cablin. Next base: position 36,108,797 of record CM042965.1, read on the forward strand.
ACTATTTTAAAAAGTAAAAAATGATCCCACGCGAGACGGTTTCATGCAAGACCTACCCATTAAATTTATATTTTGTTATTTCTTCTTTTAATTAGTACGTATAATATTTATTTTAGTTTGGAGGATGTGTTTATAAGGGTTCCCAATGTTTTGGGATTGATTAATTCAATGATTTTTTTTAACAAAAATTGGTAAATCAATTAAACAATGAAATAAGCTTTTACCAATGGAAGTAAATTCATATTTGAGTTAAAATCTTATACTAAAGTATAATTGAATAGATAATTGTATTAAATTTAAATTATATTTTTTAAAATTGTTGAATAAATAATTATATTAAATTTAAATTATATTTTTTAAAAGGCAAAAGCTCCTATGCACCCGGGCGCACGGAACACTTTTCGTGCGCCTTTAGAAATTTGTGCTAAATTGTATACCTTTTAGTATACAGATATGTACCCTTTATTTTCTAAAGAAAAATTTGAGCGCACGGACAACACTCCGTGCGCCTTTAGAATTTTGTGTTAAATTGTATACCCTTTAGTATAAAAATGTGTACCCTTTATTTTCTAAAGAAAAAAAAATATTAATGAAAAGTGTATACCCTTTAGAACAAAATTGTGCACTTTTTAGTAATTAAAGTGTATACCCTTTAGACCAAATTAATGTACCCTTACCCATAATACAAAATTTCTAAAGGCGCACGGAATGTGTTCCGTGCGCCCGGGTGCACGCAAGCCTCACTCTTTTTAAAATTGTAAATTTACAACCCTTGTATTACACGGGATCCATACTAATATATATATATATATATATATATATATATACGGGCTTCATATATACATACATGCAGTGGCGGACCTACACTAGGCCCAGGGGGGCACTGGGCCCCCCTGAGAAATTACAAATAATTAATATATACGTACGTATTTTATTTTCCTAATATATAACTTTGGCCCAACGGTAGATTAGCACATCTTCTTGCCATGGGGTATGGGGATCAAACCTCATGATGCCCAAAAATCTATTTTTTTGTTTTTCCTCAATTTCATGCACTTCTTTTTTTCCTGTCTCTTCTTCTTTGTTCTTCCTTTTTTTTCCCCTCTTTTTTCCTAGTTCCAATAATATTTACAGTGTTATGTTTAAAATTTTATCTTATTTGTGTATTTTATTATAAATTTTCTCATTAATTTATGTATATATTATAATACTGTAAAAGTATTTCTTCTAAAAGGTTCATATAACTAATCACATGCACTTCAATTGTTTATATCCTGTTATTATTTAGATTTAATTTTTATTTTTAGAGTTTATAATATTTATGTGTATAAATATTGAGTTTATAATATTTAAGTATATAAATATTGTTAAAATTAATAAGTAAACAGTATTTGTGCATACCGTAATTATTTTAGGAGACGAACTTTACGACACTATTAAAAAATCGGGCTCCTGTCCAAAATTCCTGCGTACATGCATTAATAGTAACATCGATAATTCCTAGAAATTAATTTCATGGCATTAAAATAGAAATGGCAAGTACAGGTTTATTATGGACGGTTGTGATTGTGCCACAAATCAATAGGTAGATATATTATATAGATAAATAGGTAGATATATTATATAGATATTATAGACCCAGATTTAGATAAAAAGGTTGTCAAACCCTTTTGCTCTGTCAGAAAACTCATTCAACCCGGCAGCCGCCTAGATCTGGTTTGAGGACGATTGCTGCTGCCCCTGGCTTGCTTGCTGTGTCAATGGTTTCAAATTTATTTTTGATGGCCAAGCAATCAGAGGTGGATGGCAAGGTTGATTCTTTTCTATGTGGTTTCAATTTTATTGTGAAATGGCAATATATTTCTTTTATTTATAATAGAGAATTTGGGGATTAAAGTATTCCGATTTATTGCTACATGTATTGATTTTAAACCGTGTGTTAACCTTGTATATTGGCTTTAGGCTGTTAAAGTTTCTGTCTTTACAGCTTGTTATATGTGTCTTAGCTCTTAAAATGCCTGAATGGAACATTTATCTGATTTTAAACCGTTTCTTAATAATTTTATATTTTTCTTACACAAAATTTTTCATTAAACAAAACTAACATTTATATGTGTATAACTTCTTATTCAATAGGGTATACATATTTTTTAATAGTTGTAAATTTTTTACACTCAATTTTTCATTAAAAAAACTAATAAATAAATTATATATATTTTTGTTAATAATAGTATGCTTTTTTTTCATGTATTCATTTCACTATTCCTGGCATTCGCTTCAAAAGCATCAATTTCCTTTATTTAATAAATAAAATACACAATATGACTCACCACTTCCCTCTAATACAATTACCCACCTTATCTATAATAATAATACTCCTTAATTTACGTGCAAAAAGCAAATAAAGATCTTAGAACCGTTCACGTGCAAACAGTAAATGGGTACCTTTCAAAGGGATGGAGGGAGTGAATGCACCGTATTTTGAGGTGCGCTAGTCATTTTATATACCATAAGTAAGAGGATAATTTATCATAAAATTATGCATATTTAATTTAAAAGAGGTGTAGACGTTTTATAAATTAATTAATAATTAATAACGATGGGAGATTACAAATAAATATAATTCCTAGAATAAAAATATATAATATAATTCCTAGAAATTAATTTCATGGCCACGCTAAAGGGATACAATAATTAATGTTGAAGAAAATTAAACCCAAATTGAAATAGAAATGGCAAGTGCAGGTTTATTATGGACGGTTGTGATTGTGCCAAATATATTAGAGGATTATATAGATATCATTGACCCAGAGTTTTAGATGCGAAGTATCCAGATTTAGATAAAAAGGTTGTCAAACCCTTTTGAACTTATTCAACCCTGCAGCCGCCTAGATCTGGTTTGAGGACGAGTGCTGCTGCCCCTGGCTTGCTTGCTGTGTCAAAGGTAGATGGCCAAGCGACCGAGACGACAATCAGAGGGAGATGGCAAGGTTGATTCTTTTCTATGTTGTTTCAATTTTATTGTGAAATGGCAATATATTCTTTTATTTATAAAACAGAATTTAGGGATTAAAGTATTGTGTTTTTTTTTTTTTTTTTTTTTTTTTTTAATTTTTAAATTTAAGTATTGCTACATGTGTCTGATTTTAAACCGTGTGTTAACCTTGTATATTGGCTTTAGGCTGTTAAAGTTTCTATCTTTACAGCTTGTTATATGTGTATTAGCTCTTAAATTGCCTGAATGGAACATGTATCTGATTTTAAACCGTTTGTTGACATTGTATATTGGCTTTAGGCTGTTAAAGTTTCTATCTTTACAGCTTGTTATATGTGTATTAGCTCTTAAATTGCCTGAATGGAACATGTATCTGATTTTAAACCGTTTGTTGACATTGTATATTGGCTTTAGGCTGTTAAAGTTTCTATCTTTACAGCTTGTTATGTGTATTAGCTCTTAAATTGCCTGAATGGAACATGTATCTGATTTTAAACCGTGTGTTAACATTGTATATTGGCTTTAGGCTGTTAAAGTTTCTATCTTTATAGCTTGTTATATGTGTATTAGCTCTTAAATTGCCTGAATGGAACATGTATCTGATTTTAAACCATGTGTTAACATTGTATATTGGCTTTAGGCTGTTAAAGGTTCTATCTTTACAGCTTGTTATATGTGTATTAGCTCTTAAATTGCCTGAATGGAATCTGATTTAAACCGTGTGTTAACATTGTATGTTGGCTTTAGGCTGTTAAAGTTTCTATCTTTACAGCTTGTTATATGTGTATTAGCTCTTAAATTGCCTGAATGGAATCTGATTTTAAACCCTGTGTTAACATTGTATATTGGCTTTAGGCTGTTAAAGTTTCTATCTTTACAGCTTGTTATATGTGTATTAGCTCTTAAATTGCCTGAATGGAACATGTATCTGATTTTAAACCGCGTGTTAACCCTGTATATTGGCTTTAGGCTGTTAAAGTTTCTATCTTTACAGCTTGTTGTATGTGTATTAGCTCTTAAATTGCCTGAATGGAACATGTATCTGATTTTAAACCGTGTGTTAACATTGTATACTGGCTTTAGGCTGTTAAAGTTTCTATTGGTGTATTAGCTTCTTAAATTGCCTGAATTGAGAGCCTTGAGGGAACATATTCTATTGACTCTCAAAGGTTCTAACTTCGCTGAATTAATTGGCTCTTAAATTGCCTGAATGGAGAGCCTTGAAGGAAACAATTGTTAACATTGTCTATTGACTCTCAAAGGTTCTAACTTAGCTGAATCAATTGGCTCTTAAATTGCCTGAATGGAGAGCCTTGAAGGAAACAATTGTTAACATTGTCTATTGACTCTTAAAGGTTCTAACTTTGCTGAATTAATTGGCTTTTGTGTTAGTAGAAAAGGCAGGAAAGGTTTTATTGGCAATCGGCCATCAAACATTGAAGTTATTCGCTCTACTTTTGTTTAATCACCTCTTCTTCCGCAGGTTGTGGTTGAGGTTGAGAGCGAAGTTCACGGGGACATCGCAATTGATAGAATCAGCCTGCTTCCAGATGAATTATTGGTGTTTATATTGTCTCTTCTAACCTTAAAGGAATCTGCAGCTACTAGTCTACTTTCTCGCCGATGGAGATACTTATGGACTCTCTCAACTAGGCTGCAATTTGATGACTTCAAGTCATTACTCAAGGTTGAATTCATAAGGTTTAGGGGATTGACGCCCGACGAGGATATATCAAACTATATTAGGTGGGTTGATCATATCATAGCATTACGCAAGAGTTGCGACATCCAAGACTTCCGGGTGCACTTCAGTTTGAACAGAACTCATGAAAAATATATTGATAAATGGGTTAAATATGCTCTAGCTGGGAAGGTTAAGAGGCTTGAGTTGGAGTTGACGGATCAAGGTGAGATGAGATACCCCCGCCCCTATGATGAATGTTACACTTTTCCATATAGATATCTGTCTAAAGGCAAGGAAGATTGTCCCACTGGTTCACAGAGTAAATCGATCCATTTCAAGTACCTCGAGAAATTAAGAATGCACAATGTGAATGTGAACAGTGAAGCTCTGGAGTTTTTCTTACGCAACTGTCCTCTTCTCCGGCATTTATCTGTTTCAAGGTCTGGAGAACTGCAAACATTAAAGATTATTGGATCATTTCCTTTGAAATATTTGGAAATAGAACGGTGCGAAAATCTTGTTTCACTTGAGATTTGTGATGCAAGTCTTGTGTGTTTTAAATACAAGGCTGAAACTGATTCAATGCAACATTTTGTTCTTAAGAATGTTCCCCTGCTTGTTGAGGTTTCCATTGGGGGAATGAATTTTCGTTTGTTGAGAGATGTTATGGTGATGTTTTCGAGTATCCTCCCACAATTAGCAAAACTGTATATTTCAGGAGTCGGCTTACGTCCTTGTGTGAGTAAGATAAATATGTTTCTGTTTAGTTGGTGTCATGTTGCCAGAGATTGATGTTTTCATCTGTTGATTCGCAGGATGCAGAAATGTCACATTTAGCAGTGACGATGAACAATCTTAAGCAATTGGTAGTTGATGTGTCTCCCAATGAAACGCACTCTCAGCAACGGATAATTAATATATTGCTTGCATCCCCTTGCTTGGAAATATTGGTAGTAGAGGTAATAATTTGCTGCATCATTTAAATACTTGATTGCATTTATGTAGTCAATAGCAAATCCTCTTTTGCAGTCACCTTACAAGCACAGACCTGTCGAGAAGGGGAAGATGCGGAAGATAGATGTTGGTTCATATCCTTGCCTGAAGGAGGTGAGATTTGTTGGATATCGTGGATTCGCGAGTGATGTGGAATTGATTTTGCATTTGCTGGAGAGTTGCGATGCACTGGAGAAAATTGTAATTGATCCATGTGTTCGTTACCCCAGCCCATATGCTTATTACTGCAAGCATAACCATCCTATTCAAAAGAAGCAGAATACCCTGGAAGAAACAAAAGCAAGGAATCGAGCACACAAGAAACTTGCACCCAAAATACCTTCTCGAGTATGTCTGCAGATCCTCTAGACTCATCACTTTAGATCATGTGATTTCCTTTTCTTTTTCCAGTGTGCCTGCCTTTTTCCAATTCTTTATATATTTATGGCTGTGTATGCCTTTTTCCAATACTTTAAAATTTAACAGAAGATTTTGTTAGATACTCCCTCCGTCCCGGAGAAGTTGGTATAATTTTTTTGGGCACGGAGATTAAGGAGTATAATAATTTAATGTAAAGTGAAGTAAAGTGAAGTGAGAGAAATAATATTTAATGTATTGTGGGTAGTTATATTAGAGGTGATATGTGGGGCCCATGAGAATAGATTAATTATTTTTGTGTGGGTCTCATGTATTAAAAAGGAAATGTGTCAATTTTAGTGGGACAAACCAAAAAGGAAAGTGTGTCAACTTTTACGGGACGGAGGGAGTATATTTTATGTATAGTAGATTTTTATCACGTGCTTTGCACGTTCATTTAAATGGACAAGTGGTGATTATTCCAATATTAATTCAATTTCTCTGTTTCGTGATGCGCTTGGCTTGGAAACCTGGAATGGTAGCTTGGTAGTTCTTTCTAGGGTTACTTACGTTATAATACATGACCTTTTACTCTTTTTTTCAATTTAATCACGAAATTTTTTCTTGTAAAAAAAACATTCCTTAGTATACAATCTAACAATGTCCCACTTATATTAAAAAACTACGTTGCCATATCTGCTGACACGTATCTAATCCCCATTCCTTCTACATGCTCATCGAACGCTTTCGCTGGAAAGCTCTTAGTAAAAGGATCAGTCAGGTTATCCTCCGATGCAATCTTAGCAACAACGACCTCCTCTCTTTTAACGATGTCTCGTATCAGGTGGTACTTGCGCTCAATGTGTTCACTCGCTTATGGGCTCGTGGTTCCTTCGAGTTTGCTACTGCACCACTGTTATCACAATAAATTGTGATCGCTTTGGGAAAACCAGAAATCACATCCAAGTCCATTAAGAAGTTCCTAAGTCATACTGCTTCTTTAGCTGCCTCAGAGGTTGCTACATATTCAGCTTCTATGGTGGAGTCAACAACGCATTTCTGCTTTACACTCCTCCATATTATGGCTCCTCCTCCAATAGTAAACACATAACCCGAGGTGGATTTACTAGCATCCCTATCTGACTGGAAATCTGAATCAGTATAACCCAAAGGTAACAAAGTATCTGCCCGGTAAATCAACACATAATCCCTAGTCCTTTGCAGGTACTTCAAAATATACTTTACCGCAGTCCAATGCCCTTGTCCTGGATTACTTTGATACCTACTGACCATGCCCACGGCATAACAAATATCCGGTCTCGTACATAGCATAACATACATGAGGCTTCCTACTGTCAAAGCATAAGGAACCAACTTCATTTCCTCTATTTCTTGTTGTGTCTTAGGACACATACCCTTAAATAGAGGTATTCCATGTCTGAAAGGTAGAAAATCTTTCTGGGAATCTTGCATGCTAAAACGAGCCAAGATTGTATCAATGTATGAAGCTTGGGATAAGCACAACATTCTTTTTTTGCGATCCCTTATTAATTTGATCCCAAGAATATGTCTGGTTTCTCCTAAGTCCTTCATCTCAAACTGCTTGGACAGTCATACCCTTACGCCAAACAATACCTTTACATTGTTCCCAATGAGAAAAATATCATCTACGTAGAGTACAAGAAATACCACTACGTTTTCATCACACTTCATGTACACACATGATTTATCCGGACATTGAATAAATCCATATGACTGGATTACTTCATCAAAACGGATGTTCAATGATCTTGAAGCTTGTTTCAATCCATAAATGGATCTTTTAAGCTTACACACAAGGTGTTTTTCGCCCTTTGCAATGAACCCCTCTGGTTGCTTCATATAGATGTTTTCTTCAAGACTTCCATTCAGGAAAGCTGTCTTGACATCCATTTCTCATACCTCATAATCCATATGAGCAGCAACAGACAAAAGAATCTGGATTGACTTAAGCATGGCCACAGGCGAGAAGGTTTACTCATAATCGATTCCTTCTTTCTGAGTATATCCTTTAGCCACAAGCCTTGCTTTAAAGGTTTCCACCTTTCTGTCAGATCCTCTTTTTCTTTTATAGATTCACTTGCATCCAATAGCTTTTACACCATCGGGTGGTTCTACAAGCTCCCAGACTTGATTAGAATACATGGATTCTATTTCGATTTCATTGCATTTTGCCATAATTGAGCATCTTTATCTTGCAGTGCCTCGTTGTAATTCCATGGGTCAATTTTATGTTCATCAGGGATCAAGTCAGAAGACTCTCCCAATCCCATGAATCTATCCGGTTGTCTCACAACCCTCCCACTACGACGAAGCTCCATAGGTAATTGTGTATCAGGTGTGACACGCGGTGCAGTGTCCTGTGGTATATCCTCTTGCATTGTTGGTATTATGTTTGGTGTTTCCTCTCTTACTTTATCAAGAACAATCTTACTCATTGGTTTGTGCTTCATTACATAATCCTCTTCTAAAAATCTGGCGTTCGTGCTAACGATCACCTTTTGGTCCTTTGGATTATAAAACAAACTACCCTTCGTTCCTTTAGGATATCCTACAAATAGACAAACTTTCGTACGTGACTCTAACTTATCAGTATCCGTCTTCAACACATGTGCCGGAGCACCCGAAATCCAAAAGTGTTTCAGACTAGGCTTTCGCTTAGTCCACAATTCAATGGGTATGGAAACTACTGATTTAGAAGGTACTAGGTTAAGAATGTAAGCCGTTGTTTCTAAGGCGTATCCCCAAAATGAATTAGGTAATTCCGAATAACTCATCATTGATCTTACCATTTCCATAAGAGTCATATTCCTTCTTTCCGCTACACCATTCTGCTGGGGTGTGCCAAGTGCTGACAATTGGGATTCAATCCCTTGCTCTAATAAATAATTCCTAAAATCTCCCAAGAGGTATTCGCCACCATGATCAGATCGTAGTGTCTTGATATTTTTCCAAGTTGTTTTTCCACATCAGCCTTGTACTCTTTGAATTTATCAAAGCACTCAGACTTGCGGCGCATCAAATAAACATATCCGTATCTAGAATAATCGTCAATAAAAGTGTAGAAATATTCATAACCCCCTCTTGCCTGGACAGACATAGGACCACATAAATCAGAATGAACCAATTCCAACAGATCCTTGGCTCTATACCCCTTTGCCTTAAAAGGCCTTCTGGTCATTTTTCCTTCCAAGCAGGATTCGCAAGTTGGATAATTTTTCAATACTAATGAACTCAGAGGTCCATCAGCTATCAACCTTTGAATCCTACTCAAGTTAATATGACCAAGTTTTAGATGCCAAAGATATATTTGGTTTATTTTCGAAGGTTCTTTTCTCTTATTAGTAGATGTATTATTTGTTTCAATTTGTTGCACCATGGGAGAAATTGGATTAACAGTATACAAATTATCTATCAATGCACCATCATAGATAATAATTCTATCTTTCCTTATAACAACATTGTCATTAAAAGAAACAGAATATCCATCCATAAACAATTTAGAAATCGAAATTAAATTCTTTTTAAAATGAGGTACATAAAGACAATTTCTCAAAACAAGAGTTTTATTCTTATTGAAAAATAAATAAACGTCTCCCACTGTGACAGTTGCTACCCTTGTAGCATTCCCCATGAGTATGGTAATCTCCCCATCACTAAGCTGTCGGGTTTGGTGGAACCCCTGCAAAGAATTGCAGACATTGTCAGTGGCTCCCATATCTACACACCAGGTGTCAGCAGATACAGTCGCTAAACACGATTCAACAACTAGTATATAAGACTTACCATTCCTGTTCCCCTTCAGAAGAGGGCAGTCAGCCTTGTAGTGTCCCGACTGCTTGCATTTGAAGCACTTGCCTTTAGGTTTCTTGACCGCACCAGCCTTTGCTTTCACTTGGTTCACCGATGCTGAATTTCCTTGCTTCTTCTTATTTCTACCGCCTTTCGGCCTAGATGAGTAGCATTTTCAGCAACATGAACCTGAGGAGGTCTACGAAACAGTTCTTTTGCCGCCACAAGTTCTGTCAGAAGTTCTGCCAACGTGTACAAATGTTTGTTCATACCATAGTTCAGGCGAAACTGCTCAAAACTCCTAGGCAGGCTTTGGAGTATGATATCGACCTGGGTTTCCCCATCGATTTTTTAGCTCCAAGAACTTCCAACTCATTGAGTTGTCCCATCATCCTAAGGACATGCTCCCTTACGGAAGTGCCCTCAGCTATTTTGGTATTCATTAGAACAGACATGCCCTTCGACCTAGCAGGACGACTCTGATGCTCGAAGAATTCCCTAAGATTTGCATCATATCATAGGCGGTCTCCTTAGCTTGATGCTGAGTCTGAAGTACATTTGACATAGAAGCCAAAATATAGCACTTAGCCATCCTATCAGCTTTGACCCACCTATTATAAGCAACTCTTTGCTCTTCAATAGAGGCATCAGTAGGTGCCGGAGGACATTCCTCAATGAGAACAAAGATATAATCTTCAGCAGTTAAAACAATATCCATGTTCCGTTTCCAGTCAACATAATTAGTGCCAGTAAGTTTGTGCTCTTTAAGTATAACAGAAAGTGAGTTGAGTGCCATTTGAAAATCCTGAGAATCATAAATAAATAAACAGATCAAACACTTCGAATTTATCAATTTATATTGATTCCCTCAAAACAATATAAAATAAAATTCACCAACATCTCAAGCACCGTGGATTTACATGTTACGTTAGTGTGGACGTATACAAACCCGAACATTTACAAGAGAAGATTTTACCCATTAATTTCATTTATCAACCTAACTTTATGATAAAATAATTAATAGTCGGTTCCTTTTTAACCATGCAAATAATAGCAGTGACTCCGTTGGGGAGGATACTTATTATTTACACCTAAGTGTACACCATTATTTGACCCCAAGTCCATTGCGCAAGCTTATGTGCCTTATAGTTGGAGAAATACACACGCGCTTGGAGAACTTTCTACGATCATCATAAAGAAGTTTGTACCAGTGATCCGTGAATAAACTCATCCGTTGTGGAGGAAGGCCTATTGCCAACACGCAGGTTTACTAACATTACTTACAAACCAATAATGGAGGCCGTGGGAATTATTTACCAATCCCCTCTCCCACTTAGTTATTTAACACCGAGGATTTTTAACATACATATAATATTCAATAATAAAATATACATCCTTAGCATGCTTCTATTAACAAGTAATTTAAATAAATAAATCACATAGAACATGCTTTTCCACATATAACAATAAAAGATAATTAAATCAATTAACCAGTTATATAAACATAGGCGAATTCGATTGTTCGCCACAAGCATAAAAATGAGCAGCTGCGACTATGCGGGGTTCGACCTCGGTTAGCATTCATTGCTTGAACTCGAGTCGAGCAGAATCTACTTCCGCACTTCATCTACCGCGACCATGATTGGTTCCAACCACCACTCACCGCCGGACCTGTAAAAACCACGCACCCGCCGCTTACTGCCCATCAGAAACACCGCCCGACTGCTCGCCTTGATACAACACTGACGCCCGATTTTGGCAAGCAAATCGGGTGTCTTGCCGTGCACACCCCGAGCAGGCCGCCCGGCCTGACGCTCGGCACCTCGCTCGATTTGCATTGAAGCACGCCTGTCTGTGAGAATCCACGCCCGTCAGTTCGCCTGGAACAGCAGCAAAATAAGCGCCCCACCTGATTTGTGCCGCAATCGAGTGTTGTGCTCAGTTTCTACGCCTGGTCTCCATCGCAAACAAGCGCCACGCCTGGTTTCATCGAAGGCACGTCCAGAAAGCACAAAACTGAGCGCCCCTCCGTGCATGATGCCGGGCGCTATGCCCGGCTATGCGCTCGGCCACTCGCCCGGTTGATCCTTCATGCCGTCTATTTCCAAAGCCACAAAATGAGCGTCGTTTCTGTAATCGAGCGCCTGGCTCGATTTCGGCCTAGCAATCGTGCATGATCCCATCGTCTTCTCCAGAAGTCAACGACAGTTGTGTGTGTGATATTCAGCGTGTACAGTGTATTCAAACATCAACAATCACACATAGCAAAATGGATTCCATGGTGAAAAACAATAACAGTACGAAAACCCATGCGATTATATCCAGATTATATCACATAATCAAATAATCCCTAGCCTAACGTGTCACATTTCACCAAGAAACCAACGCTCCGATATTAATTGATGGCGGTCAGATCGTTTGGTTAGCGTGAACCGTTAAGGTTCCATACAAACTAAATCAGCGAAAGCATAAAATATTAAAGTTTGTGTTACCTTTCACCAGGGAATTATGCTGAAAATCTACTGCAGAGAACTACCTCTTGATCTTCTGCTGTATGACCCTAGTCCAATCCTGATGTTGTGTGGGCAACAATCTTCAGGATCTTCTCAATCTGCTTCTCTCCCTACTTTACGTCAAAAGAGGCGCAGGAACTAGGGTATCAAGAAGTTGAGATGACTTTTATATTGGGCTACAACAGGGACCAGGAGGAGAAATTGGATTTGGGCCTCAATTGGATTTAAGTAACCAAGCTTAGCCTAAAGCTTATACTTAAATCCAATAATAATAATATAGTCCACTAAAATATTATTACTGCACTACCTATCCAATCCCAAAATTACGTTTTGGGCTCCTTCTTATTTGAGCCCGACAGTCTCCCCATGTTTAAGATATACAATATCCATTAAATAATTAAGTTACTGACAACTCCATTAATTAATATCTCATCTGAGAGTAGTACCACTCAACCTTATTATCATGCCAGAATTAATCCACTTGTAAGATTTACATGATAAATCTTATGAGCTCCTCAAGGAGGTATCATCAACCTATGTCGGACATGGATTCCTTCTACAATCAACAACACGCTATAGAGACAATACTATTTCCCAACTCGAGTTTGTTGATTTAATACATGTAAATCTCACCCATTGATGAATCAAAGAAATACATACTGCCCTACGTGTCGAGGTTATTGTATAAGGATTAAGAGCACGAACATCCATAATAACTGAGATCAAGTTCTCCTATATAGACAGTACAAGTCGAATGATCTCAAGCGGTCCTGCTCAATACACACAAGGTGCACTAATGTGATTCTATAGTCAAGACAAATTAACACCAAATCACACTACAACCATATCGATAGAGAGTCCCCGTCTATCTCGGTTGTAAGCATCTGTTTATACTTTATAAGGAAATCGATAATATGATCTTTCGCGTGTTGTCGCACAACATATTATCTATAGTATAAATTAAATTGACTTTTGCACAAACATATAAATAAACAATTTATAATATGCAAAACGTTTGATCATATGATTCTCATTTCAAATAAAATTGTTAAAACATTGTTCAATACAAAAGCTAGGCTTTTAATATACAATCTAACAATTCATATATTATCTATTCAAATTATATGTATATTAGTCCCTTATGTTTTCAATAATATTACTAATTCTGTAATGTTGACTTCCCCTTGACACTTACGTAAATTAGTTTGAAAAGTAGTTTTATAAAATATATCAAATGTTTTTATAAAATATATATGCTTTATCTTAAATAAGAGTATATAATTTTGATAGGTTAAGATACCTTATTATTTAAAACAAGAGTGAGCATTTAAGTTAATAGTATTTATAAATTTAGCAGACTATAACACAATATGTTTATTATTATTTTTTAAATAATCAAGGATTTTGAACTTTTCAATTATTAATTCAAGTTAAATATTGATGTTTTAATTATAATTTTTGAAAATATGAATTAGAGGTTAGAGTTATATGATTGAACAATATTATAATGAGAGGCTTCTTACCTACATAAATTTTAATATATTTAAATAAAATAAATCATTATGATTATTTATTTTTTATTTTTAAGTTAAGGCCCTGTGAATTCGAATTCATTAAATTAATATTTTTTCTTTATACTCCTCATATCTCAATAGTGTGCACCCTTTACTTTGTATGGAGATTAAGAAATATCACAACTTTTATGGGTTATATGATATTTGGCAAAGATTTTTGTGAGATTGTCTCATGTAAACTCTTATATGAAACGATAAAAAGTGATAACATCATAAATGAAAAGTGATACTTAATCAATGATCAGTAATAATGGTGCAGTAGATTATTTTATGAACAATAGTATAAACAAAAAGGGATAATGAAAGTGATAACTAATTACGAAAGCATAAAATGGTCTCATTGTGAGATTGTCTCACACAAGACTTGCCCTTCATATTTCTTGGTAATAAATAAATAATAAAATATATTAGGTTTATTGGGTATGAATGATTTTTTTTTTAGTAAATTATGAGAAAGTAAAATGGTCTTACCATGATATGGTCTCACACAAGACTTACCTTGGATATTTCTTGATAATAAATAAATAATAAAATATATTAAGTATATTGGGTACGAATGATTTTTTCTGTAACTTAAGTGTATATGAGAAAAAGTGATTGTTTTGACTTGGGCAATGACTTTTGTGATATCGTCTCATGTTAGGGCTTACGTGAGACTGATAAAAAGTAATAACTTTTGTAATGAAATGTGATACTCAATTAATGAAAAATTATAATGTTATTTCATGAACAATTTACAGTATAAATGAAAATTTATAACATTTTATAGCGAAAGTGATAACTAATAACGAAAGCTTAAAATGATCTCATTGTGAGATTGTCTCACATAAGACTTGCCTTTTGACTTTTTGCCTTTTTAAGAGGTGAAAACTTTTGTGCGATAATTTAAAATGAGAATGATGAAAACTATTATAAGATGGGGAGAGTAATTTATTAAACCTATGCATAGTCTAGATTTTTTTTATAATTTTAAAAATAATTATATATGTTAGATTTGATTTTTTTACTCTTAATATTTTTTTAAAGTATATTAATAAATTATCTTATTTATAGTGTATGGGTCATATTATTGGTGATTCATATAATTTTAATTTCTTTATTTAGTAAAACTCTGCTGTATTATTTGGTAGATAATTTATTTACATATAATTGACTCTAATTTTATAGTTTTGCATATGAATTTATATTGACTTGCGTTGTGCATTTCAACCGTTAAATAGTTGTTGTTCTATGCATTTGTATTTATAAGTTGTGTCGTTGTCCTTAATTGGTTACATTACATATTTGTTTTAATTATGAATGTATGATTTGATGTCATCTTTTGTTTTCATATCCATATTTATCACTATAGTTTTTATGTAGAATTGGTGACATATAATTTTCAAGCAAAGTATTAATAGCTTGGCTTTACGTTTTAATAATATGTTGAATTAACAACTGGATGAAGGAAAAAAAAAAGTCGGTTTGCTGAATCAATTCGGTTAGCCCGCAAGCTAATTGGTATCAACTGAAAAACCACACTTTTATATTTTTTTCCTTCATTACATTATTTTTTCGGAATAATCAGGTTGGTCTAATGAAATTGGGGCTTTTTGACATTTTTACTATCAAACTAATATAATTGCTCATGAAAGATAATTTAAAAAAATAATCAGATCGGTCTAATGAAGATCGGGATTTTCGGAATACAATTGTTGATGATTAAAGATAATTTAAAATGAATTAAACTTGCTCATGAAAAATATGGTAAATTACGTGCATGTAAATTTTACAATGTAAAAATTATGAAAATTAATGTTATAATATACTTTATAATAAATTCGACAATATATAAAATAATATATAAATTAAATTTAAATATAATTCTCTAATATAAATTTAAAATAAAAAATTAATTAATGTTAAACAATCAAATAATTTAATTAATTAATCCCGTGCATGGGCTCAATACTAGTTTAGATAAGTAAAGACAAAGATACTATGATCATTTGCCAACAATACAATGGCACTTTTTTTTCACCTTTTATTCCAAATTTATTTATATAATTATTCAAAATAAATTTTACTAAAATTGTTTACTTTTAAAAAACGTGTTGTACGAAATTGCGATAAATGTATTTTTAGTATATGTGATATTATACCAAATGAATAATTTAAAATTTTTAAGCATATTTGTTTTAAAATTACTTCATAAGGTATTAATTAATGTGTATGAATATAAACATTAAAAACTAAATTTTAGGTTGCAATGTTCTCTTGTATTTCATACACATATTTTTCAAGAAAAATAGTAATCAAGTATAATAATTGTCAATTTTTATTATTATTTTATACACATTTTTCAGATGAAATAATTATAAAAGTGAAATAATTTTTCATATTGCTACCATTATACATACTATATAAACATCAGTCATGCTCTGTATCAGCCTGAATCACCTGTAACACCATATGTACTTCACTGATACTAACATTGCACAAAAAAATGTCTCACCCTACCTAAACTCAACCTTTACTAATAACTAAACAATTTTTAAGATAACCCATAAGCATCCAACAATGAACTCGCTGCACTTCAAATGAATATAACAACTCCAACCTCTATTTCTCCTTTTAACATTATTCCTTTAGCACATAGCACACCTGTTGAGATGTTGGCAAACAACAAAAATCAAGCTCAACTTAATCACTTTAATAGCAATCAAGCTTAATTTAATTACGTTAATAATAATGTGCAATTCATTCTATCAAAGATAATTTTAACTCACTCATTCACCCAATTATGGATATGCTTTTATACATAACTAGTGTTTACCTGGCCGTACTTTGCGTGGACAAGGACATTTCTAAAAATTTTTTTACCTTTTTTTATAAGTTAATATATTTCCCTTCGTCTCTGATACATTGAGGTAAGAAAACGAAATTCTCTTTTTTATTCGTTGAGGTTTATCACCTGAATTTGTATGTTTTTATTTGTACTGACGCGTAAATTAATATTTATTTTTGATTTAATAATTTACTTCATCCGTCCCCTTGAAAGGTATTCGTTGACTTTTTGCACGTGGATTAAGGAGTATAATAATATAACGTATAATAAGGTGAGAGAAATAATAATTTAATGTATATTGGGTAGTTGTATTAGTGTTGAGTGTGGGGTTATGTGTAGTGGTTGTAGGTCACATCAATCCAAAAAGGGAAATGGGTACTTTGTAATGGGACGGAGCAAAATGGAAAAATGGATACTTATAAAGGGGACGGAGGGAGTATATACCTGCAAATTAATACTCCATAGATTGTTATTGACCCCTAAAATCTCTTTCTCTTGCTTCCATGTTGTCCATCTAAGGCGATATTGAAACGTTGATTTTTTCTCCTTAAAAATAAAAAAATTAAGCATTTGAGAATTTACATGTAATAATTACGTAGACATTCATGCATGATGTGTATACTTTTATTGAATATGCCATATGCCACCATTTACACGCGAATATAAATAAAATAATTTGGAAAGTTCACTTAGATATATATTAAAATACTAAGGGAGAAGATCATTTTTAATTTTTTTTTACTGAAAATGAGTTTTTAATTATGTAAAAAATCACAATTCAAACAATTTTGAAAACCTCCTTAAAAAGTTGTAGGAAAACATAATAATTTAAGTTTTTAACTCTTACATGGGATTCTCTAAGTGAATTATGGCTGATGAGTCACAATTCTATTGCTACTTCACATTCTCGATGTCATTTTCGTTTTACATAGAAGTTTAAGGATTTCTTGGTAAATAAAATATTTAGATGTTTTGTTCTCTTCTTTCTCAAAACCTCTTAAATCCTAAAATGTAATTTATCTTACCCCAATTTTGCATGTATGATAGGCTGTTTGTCTACTGCTTACTGCAATTACGAACAGAACCATCCTATGGTAAGTTGATGCTTATAAGAAGAAATATTTATATTTTTTTTATTTTCTTTATTTTTTTTAAGTTCAGTGGTACATTATGAGTTAAAAAAATAGATGTGCGTGAGGGGGAGGGGGACACCTGATAGTCCAACCAACTCTTAAAACTCCAATGTACAATTGACCATGAGCGAAAATTAGCTTATTAAAATATCAACATTGCTCAAAGACTCTCTTTGACTCTTTTTTTATGATCATTGAATACTAAACTATCAAGGAAAACTGTGTACAATGAAACTTAAATGGAATTCAGAAATTAGAAAGCGTTAAAGTAAGTCTTAGTATTAAAACACATTCACAAGAACTATTTTGGAAAAAAATAACTAAGTAGCTCTACATGTATTTTAAATATAAAAATAGCACCACAAACAACACACTTGACATAATTTATCCTTTATTTATTACAAAAAAAACTAAAATACCCCTAAAATCCTACAATCCAAACTTTTTTTTTTGTATTTTGAAATGGGTCATAACATGAAATATGTCTCATTCTCTGTCATCAAGAAAATAAAGAAATAAAATGAAAAAAGAGGATACACATACAATTTATAAAATAAATTAGAAATACAGATGCTACAAAACTTATTACAAAGAAAAGATGATCGGAGGGTTATCAAAGCCATTACCATACAGAAATATCCATCATTCCTATCCGTAATCAGCTAAATGTCCATCACCCGTACCCGTATCTACAACATAGCTTTTGAAAGATGACATTTTACAAATTCTATCAAACTTACTAGTTCACACTTTATCGATGGATAATTAATGAATATGGAATTGCAAAGAAAACACCAGAACATAGAAATGAAAGAAAATATAACTACAAAGAATGGGTGATCGAAGGGTTATCAAAGATATTGCCAAACAAAAATATCCATCACTCGTACCCGTATTCAGCTTAATGTCCATCACCCATATCCATATCACCCGAATTTACTGTTAGATTGTATACTAAAAGCCTAGCTTTTTGTATGAACAATGTTATAACAATTTATTTGAAATGAGAATCATATGATCAAATGATTGCATCTTATAATTTATTTATATGTTCGATGCAATAGTTTATTTACTTTATACTGTAGATAATACGTTGTGCGACAACACGCGAAAGATCACATTATCAGTTTCCTTATAAAGTATAAACAGAGGCTCACAACCGATATAGACGGGGACTCTCTATCGGGATGGTTGTAGTGTGATTTGGTATTAGTTTGTCTTGACTATAGAATCACATTAGTGCACTTTGTGTGTATTGAGCAGGACTGCTTGAGATCGTTCAACTTATACTGACTATATAGGAGAACTTGATCTCAGTTATTATGCAAGTTCGTGCTCTTAATCCCTATACAATAACCTCGACACATAAGGCAGTATGTATTTCTTTGATTCATCAATGAGTGAGATTTACATGTAATTAAATTAACAAACTCGGTGAGTTGGGAAATAGTGTTGTCTCTATGGTGTGCTGTTGATTGTAGAAGGAATCCATGTCCACTATAGATTGATGATGTCCCCTTGAGGAGCTTATAAGGATTATCATGTAAACCCTGCAGGTGAATTTATTCCGGTATGATAATGAGGTTGAGTGGTACTACTCTCGGATGAGATATTAATTAATGGAGTTGTCAGTAACTTAATTAATTAATGGGCATTGTATATCTTAAACATGGGGAGACTAACGGCTCATAATAAGAAGGAGCCTATAACGTAATTATGGGATTAGAACGGTAGTGCAGTAATAATATTTTAGTGGCACATATTATTATTATTGGAATTAAGTATAAGTTTAGGACTAAGCCTGGATACTTAAGCCCAATAGGATCATTTTGATGCATAGATCACTCAAATCGGAGATCATACAAGGGAGTTATGCCCAATACGGTGAGGATGCGCAGGCTGCCGGCGAGAATCCTTCTTCTTCAACATACCCTGGTGAAAGGTAATACGTTTCTTTGATTTCTTACTTCCGCTGAATTAGGAACATATAGAACCCTAATGGTTCACGTTAACCAAACGATCAAACTCCAACAACTACAACATAACTTTTAAAAGTTGACATATTACAAATTCTACCAAACTAACTAATTCATAATTTATCGATAAATAATGATGAATATGATCCTGCAAAGGAAATACAAAAATATAAAAATGAAAAAAAATATAACTATTGAGAAAGTGTGATCAAAGGGTTATCATTTATCAAATCCATTACTAAAGAGAAATATCAATCACTCGTACATGTATTCAGTAAATGTCCATCTTCCTTACCTATATCTAAGTATACATATATTCAGTGAACATATAATTTTGAAAACCTCCCTAAACAATACATTTTTGCATGTACTATTTTTAAATATTTTTTATCACAAAGCATTATGCTCACTATAACTCTTGAAATTGAGACGTAGAATTGACTATGAGCGAAAATTGGTTTCTTAAAATATAAGTCAACATTGTTCAAAGACTATCTTTAACTCTTATTTATGATCATTGAATACTAAACTATCAAGGAAAATTATGTACATTGACACTTAAATGGAATACTAATAAGAGAGCGTTAAAGTAAGTCTTAGTATTAAAACACATTCACCAAAACTGTTTTGGAAAAAAAAAAGTCAAAATAACTAATTGCAAGCTTATTTCCTTTTGCACAAAGATTAAAGAATATAGTATTTTAACATGTAGTGAGGTGGGAGAAATAATATTTAAATGTAAAGTGAGTCGATATATTTGTTCGATGTGTGAGTCCCTTCTACAAAAAAGGAAAATGTAAAGATTGAAATGAGACACCCAAATTGAAAATATGTAAAGATTAAAATAGGATGGAGGAAATATTATTTTACATATGTACTACTTTCATTACACATAATATTATGTTTATTGTTTTAATAAAGATTAAAAATTTTGTATTTTAATATAAAGTAATTAGTGGATTGAGAGATATAATATTTGGATGTTTACTAAAACTCAAAATTTTAATGTTTAAATTAAAGAACATTTGGGATAATTTTTAATGTTCAAATTAAAGAAAATTTAGGATATTTAAGTTTAAGTACTAAAACTTAAATTTTCATAGATTTAATCACATTCAAAGACAAAATTTAAGTTCATTTGACGACATAATAAGATTTTAAGGAGCATCTTCGAATAAGTTGCTCTAATTTGAAAGAAGATATGTTTTCTGATAATTTTTATTCATATATCTCACTCTATGCCTTTACTGTCTGTTTGGCCCCCAGGGCATAGCTCAAGTGGTAGAGGGGAGGGTGAAAAGACCTTCCAGCTGAGCTTGGTTGCTGCAGGGTGGGGGTTCGAATCCTGCCTTTGGCATGGATTTGGCCCCTTGCAAGCACAAGTTTAACAGTGAGCCCTCCCTATAAGCCACTTGAGGCACATCCTGCGATTTACCTCCTCCACCAATCCCCAGGGCAGGGGCGGTGGGGGCCCCTAATGGTGGGGTACACCATTTTAGAATTGAAACTCAAACATGTCATATATTAATAAATAAATAAATAAATAAATAAATAAACAAATAAATTTAAGGATCCGATTAGATGCACACCCCTATTTATTGAATACACAACCCACTATTATTTTATTAAATAATAAATTTTATAAAAAGTCTAAAATGCCCCTACACGACCTCTTCTTACTCACCGCCATCTCCTACTACTTTTTTCTTATCCATCACATCCTCAATCATACTCTTCACCTGCGCACCATTTAGGTTATACTGTAATACATTATAGACTGTGTAGACATCACTTTGAGAGATTTTTGAAGCGGACGTCTGTTTGTCATATGTGGATGACGTGTTTGGTTCCATCACTCTGTACATTTATTATTGTCAATATTAATTATTTAATAATTATTGTTTTGACTTTTGATGCAACTTTGATCGAACTTGACATTGCCCACTCTCTTTGGGAATAGGGCGAATGGGTTTCAAAAGAGTGACGCCCGCCGCAGGTGGTGGTAAGAAGATGCGGTCGACCATCTTTCATGAAGTCAGCTCTCCATCGTCAGTTCCCCTTTCTCTGCCGGCTTGACTGTAGCCCCCTACCGCCTCCGTCCCTGTTTCTCCACCACCTCATTGTCAATGTTTCTCCCGCCGGCGGTAAACTCACTCGCGCCAAACCGGTTATCTTCATCGCCATCTTTTGCAAAGACAATGCTTTGGGCTCTCTGCTTCACTGCCATTCTTTTTCTCTGGAGTTTCTCTGCCTGTCATTCATCGCGATGCCGATGGCGTTGTTGGCTAGTGGTAAATTTAGAATTAATTGGGCTGCTATACTATCAGGTATTCTCCCGGTGAAATCTTTTTTCGAAGCATTCGGAGCATACAAGTGAGTTTGAAGAAGGTACACTGGTTTTTGAGTTCGATTTGTTATGTATTTTTCAAACCACCGATGCTTTGGGGTATCTTGTTCAATGACAAATCAAAATTTTGATAGAAATTAGATTTCCGGCGGAAACATGAATTTCTGCGACAAGATTTGATTGTGCCGCGGTAATTTTGTGTTCTTAAGTTCCGATGGAAACAGGAACATGGGTGAATAATCTTTTAAGTTTTCAAGGGTAATCTTGTAATTTTATGTGGTGTGTATATAACAAAAATTAAAAATCAAAAACTAAAAAGGAGTGTGTATAAAAAATGGGTGTGTATATTTTAATAAAAAAGAGTGTGTATTTAACAACCATCTAAACTTAATTCTGAAAATATATAAATAATATAAGAAAACAATTATTAGTATAATAACTTTCCAATGAAATGTAATTAAAACAATAATTCTTATCATAGATGAAAAAAAAAGATGAAGAAGTTTCCGTTAGTTCTAACTTCTCTACACGCGAGACCTAGTTTGTAATCCATTATTGATCACAAAACATATAATATTTGGGATAGATAACGTGTTTACTTATATATGTATTTACTTATTAAGAATAACATTGGGGGAAGCATCACTTAAAAGAAATATTCGAATTAAAAATTGATCATAATCACATGAAAAAATAGAGTAGAAAAAGTAATCAAACCCTAAGCAACCTTATAGGCAGCAAGGATGCTCTTAGCAGCCCCTTTTCTTTTCGCACCAATTTTGAACTCAACCAAGTACCAATGTGCTAATCTCAATGGTCAATTTCGAGGAAATAATTATTAATTGATCAAATAAATTGTAAGGTCTCCACCTGTTTTCAATAGATAATGCATCTGTCAGAGCAAGGAGTAGGGGAGTTTTAAAGTTAGCGTATAATTACAAATGCCTCTATTACATCAAAATCAAGACAAAAATCAATTGTACCTGTTAACTTTGAACCTCTCAAACCCAAATGCGTTGTCATTATAAATATGTATCTCTGTATATATCTTAAAATTTATAAGATATGTATTAAGAGATCATATATTCAAAAAGTAATGTATTAAGTAAATTATAAAACAAAACCTTAAAAATTCAAAATAAAGTATAAATATAATATTAAATAATATTAATTTTTTTGTAATAAATTTAAATATAGTAATATAGTAATAAGACCAAATTTCCAATCAATTATAAATTGGAATTGATAAATTAGTTTAAAGAATGCTTATTTTCTAAGGAAATCGACTTGAAATTTTCAAAGATGTACTCCCTCCATCCGGTTATAAGGTATTCATTTGCTTTTTGCACGTGGATTAAGGAGTATTATTATATCTAAAGTGAGTAGTTGTATTATAGAGAAGTGGTGGACATATTGTGTAATTTTTTACTAAATAGGGGAAATGGATCCCTTTGAAGCGGACACCAAAAATAGTAAAATTGATACCTTAGAAGCGGACGGAGAGAATATATATTAAGAAATGGTACATAAAGAAGTTAAATTATATGAACAGATTACCATGTAAGCAAGGTTCTTCATTGGATAAGATTGACTTCTGCATTAATCCAGAAAGATAAGAAATATTATTCAAACCTGCAACAAAAAAATATAATATGGATCAAACATTATATGAAGATAGAATATGTGCACTATATTAAATAATAAAATTAGTTATGAGATTCAAGAATATAATACAGCAATATAGAATTAAAATAATTGTAAGAAAATATTCTAATTATAATAGATATTCAAATAATTAAATAAATAAATAGAATTAAAATAGTCATAAGTTAAATCAATGAAGAAATTATTTGATTGAATCTGTAATTGTACTAAATCTTCTTACAGAATATGTATCTTTAATTTTAATTATAGATCATTAGTTCTTTCTATAAATATATAGTCTGCAATGTTGATTTAATTGACTACTTTATTGATGTCTTTATTAAAAATTTCGTTGCATTTACAACAATATTTACATAATTTTTGGGCCTTTTTATATTTACAGAAAAAGTTAATTAAAAGAACTAATGTTAAAACCTAATTTCATTGTCATTATAATATCTTAAAATTTATAAGATATATTAAGAGATCATATATTCAAAAAGTAATGTATCATTATAAAATAAAACTTTAAAAATTCAAAATAAAGTATAAATATAGTATTAAATAATATAAAATTTTTTGTGACAAATTTAAATATAGTAATAAGACCAAATTTTCAATCAATTATAAATTGGGACTGGAAATTTCAAATATGTATTCATTATGATACATAAAGAAGTTAAATTAGATGAACAGATTACCATGTAATCATCGATTCTTCATTGGATAAGATTGACTTCATTCTCTACATTAACCTGTAAAAAAGAAAATTAAAAATATATATATATATATATATATATATATATATATATAAAAGATAGAATATGTACACCAAATTAAATCATATAATAAAATTATAATCACAAATAATTCTAAAGAAATGTTTAAAGATTATAGAAAAGAAATCCAACCTTCCATTTTGAGAGACTATTATAATGCAGTATTATCCTATAATTTGAAAACAAAAGAGCAATGTTAGCAACAAATCCAAAAATCTATTTCAATTTAAAATTATACTCCCTCCATCCCATAATTTGGTTCACGTTTCTTTTGTAATTCTCCCTCCATCTCATAATTTGGTTCACGTTCCCTTTGTAAATTATGGGACGGAGGGAGTATAAAACAATCTGAATCCAAAATTGTATTTAGATTTACAATTAAATAAACAACAAAATGCAAAGATAACAAAATATGAATACATGATAAAGATAGAAGAAATGGGTGTAGGGCAAAATAACATTGAAGGGAAAAGAATTTGGAGGAATATAAGGCTATGTTTGGATTGAGTCATTTCAAATCCAATGGATTTGAAAATGAGTGGATTTTAAATTCCTTGGATTTTAAATCAATTCATTTGAATTCCAGTGTTTGGATAAATTATGAATTTTTGAAAGGATTTCAAATTCATAATTCAAAATTTATTTTTTAAACAGAATTTTATATATGATAAATAAAAATAATAAATTTTATTATATTAAATATTAAAATCTAAAATTTTATTAAAAATAATTTTTTTTGGGAGGAAACTCTACCACCCAACCTATCCCCTATTCACCGCCCATCCCAAATTTTTTTTATAAAATTTTAAATTTTTAATATTTGAATAATAAAATAATATTACCACTCATCCCTACCCCTATCCACCCCCAACCCAACACCAGCCCCCACCCAAAAATAAAATTCATATAAAATTTTAGATTTTAATATTTAAATAACAAAAATATTACCACCTAATTATCCTAGCACCCTATCCATCCACCCACCCCCACTCACCCCCCCCCACAAAATTATTCTAAGAAAAAAATTTAGATTTTAATATTTAAAAAATAAAATCTAAAATTTTATTTCAAATTTTTTTTTGGGTGGGGTGAGATTGGGATTGGAGGGTGGGTTGGGTGATAATATTTTTATTATTTAAATTTTAAAATCTAAAATTTTATTAAAAATAATTTGGGGTGGGGTGGGTAGGGGGTAGTGGTTGGGTGGTAATAATTTTATTATACAAATATTAAAAATTTAAAATTTTATTAAAAAAAATTTTTTGGAGGGGTGGAGGGGGGGTGGGGGTGGGTAGAGGGTAGGCTGGGTGATAGAGTTTTAAACATAATATATATATATATATATATATATACATATACATATACATATATATATATATATATATTTAATTATTTTATATATTATTTTTATGTATTAATATATCAATTACACAACAACGGAAGGATTCAAATGACATCGTTTCAGTGAGGATTTGAAATCAATTAAAAAACAACTAAAAAAATTCAAAATCAAATCCATTGATTTAAAATCTTGGATTTATAAATCCATTGATTTCAAATGTTATCCAAACATGATGGATGAATTTGAGGAAAGGATTTATAAATCCCTCCTCAAATCCTTCCATCCAAACACAACCTAAAGATTAGGAAAATAGCACAATTGATTTCAATTGAGTTCTTCAGTGGAAAGAATTGATTAAATGTCAATGCTGCAAATAAAGGCAGCCTTATGGTCTTTGGGCTTTCTGATGCTCCTAATGCAATCTCAATTATCACTGAGTGGACTATAATTCCCAACTCCAACACCTTCAAATTCATTTATATAAATATTCCATCCGAATTTTTAATGACAAAAAGCTCATGTGCCCCCAGGGACACGGAGGGATACACTGTGTCCCCATGTGAACACAATCCTCCCCCTCAATATTCTATTTAAACTTATATATTCCTAGGAGTTTAAATTGTGAAGGGGCACGAAAATTACAAAGGTGCACGGAATTTGCTCCGTGCGCCCGGTTGCACAGGAGCCTCACTCATTTTTAATTAAATATTACTCCACTTCTTTAAACATTAAATCAAGAATATTATTTCAAAAAATAAAATAAATAAATACAGTACCTGCGAGATGACACGGTGTCGAAGAAGTTTCGTTTCACCGGAATCCACCAGCAACACCTCTCCGTGAACATCGGTGTCGAAGAAGTTTCATTTCACCAGAATCCACCAACAACACCGCTCCGTGAGCATGACCATATGTGGCATGAGTGCGAATCGGAACCGCAGTTTTCTCATCGAAGCCATGATCGGCCTTGAATCCAAAATTATTCAGTGTGCATAAATCAAAGAGATATTAAAGATGTAAAATGAGATTAATTAGATAACAATATATGAACGATGATCCTTGTAAATCCAAGAATCATAAACGATTAAAATGCAGAGTAATAATATCCTAAAATCAGAAACAAAAGAGCAAGGCAAAGACTTTTTTTCGAAAAATCAGATTAAGGCAAAGATGAGAATTCATGATTGATGAGGATTGGCGAAGATGAGGAAGGAGAGATCTGTAGAAATGAAGATAAATTTATGGTTTCAATATAGTTTTGTTCGTGACACTTTCTTTATTTATAAAGATGTCCAAATATTTTGTGTAAATTACATAAGGTGCACCGAATTTTTTAATAACAATTGTCAAAGAATGATCAACAATATAGGTCTAATCATTAAAAATGGATGGCCAGATTATAATAGAAATTGGTCAAACTTGGCAAAAACATTTTGCTTTTATATTAGTATAGATAGATAATCTCAAACTGTAAAGAAGCTGATCTTGAATACTTATCCAATCGAGCAAAAATAGGGTAGAATGGTAGACGTTTATGAACTCTAGTATGACCAAATAATAAAGATTATGATTTTAGGAAGAACACTAGCCAACTTTCATAAGGTTTGGTGTGTGTCTTGTGTACCAGGTTACATAGTGCAATCGAAATCGGATTTGCATTGATGATTTGAAGGGGATTAGTCCAACAATTTGCATGCATAAGATAAGACTTGAGAATGAAAGGAAAGCTTGTGTTCAAAACCAAACAAGACTTAATCCTATCATGCAAGAAGTGGTAAAAAAAGAGGTTTTTAAGTGGTTAGACTCCGATATGATCTTTCCTATTAGTGATGCCCCTATGTGAGTCCGTTGCATGTAGTATCAAAGAAATGGGGTATGACTATAGTGAAGACCAAGAAAAATGAGACCATAGCCACTAGGATGGTGACGGGGTGGCCTGTATGTGTTGATTATAGGAAACTTAATGAGAACACACGTAAAGACCATTTTCCCTTACCTTTCTTGGATCAAATGTTGGATAGGTTGGCCGAGTATGAGTTTTATTGCTTTCTTGATGGGTATTCCGGGTATAACCAAATTCTCATAGCACCCGAAGACCAAGAAAAGACCGCTTTCACTTGTCCTTATGGAATATTTGTTTTTCGAAGATTGTCATTTGGACTTTCCAATGCACCGGCCACCTTTCAAAGGTGTATGATGGCAATCTTTGAAGACTTGATTGAGAATATCATGGAAGTTTCATGGATGACTTTTTGGTGTTTGGATCTTCTTTTGATATTTGTTTATCTAATCTTGCTATTGTTTTGAAGCGATGTCAAGACACTAATTTAGTGTTAAATTGGGAGAAGTGTCACTTCATGGTAAATGATGGCATTGTACTTGGACATCACATCTCTTCAAAGGGATTGCAAGTGGACCGAGCTAAGGTTGTTGCTATAGAGAAGCTTCCACCACCAACAAATGAGAAGGGAGTACGATCGTTCCTTGGTCATGCCGGGTTCTATCGTAGATTCAAAAAGGATTTTTCTTAATTTTCTAAACCTTTATCTCATCTACTTGAAAAAGATGTTTCATTTAAGTTTGATAAAAATTATCTAAATGCTTTTCAGGTGCTACAGAAAGCTTTGATTTCATCGCCCATCTTGATCACCCCCGATTGGAATGAGCCATTTATATTGATGTGTGATGCTAGTGATGTAGCTCTTGGAGTAGTTTTGGGGAAATTAAGAGAGAAAAAGTTTCGAGCTATTTACTATGCAAGCAAGACATTTGATGCGGCTCAACGGAACTACACTACTACCGAAAAAGAGTTCTTGGGGTAGTATATGCATTTGATAAGTTTCGTCCCTATTTGGTAGGAATGAAGACTATTGTATACACTGATCATTCCGCTATCAAGTATCTCATGGCAAAGAAGGATGTGAAGCCAAGGGTGATAAGATAGGTGCTACTTCTTCAAGAATTTGACATTGAAGTAAGAGATAAGAAGGGTACGAAAAATGTGGTAGCCGATCATCTTTCAAGGCTAGAGTCGAGGGAGCATTGCGAAAGCACTTATGAGTTAATCAAGGAGGTGTTCCCCGATGAAGAAATCTTGAGGTGTGATTGCTATCAAATTGAGGTTTTAGTGGAGCACAAAGAAAGCCCGTGGTATGCGGACTATGTGAATTACTTAGCTAGTGGAAGGAAGCCTTATGAGCTTAATAAGTATCAATCCAAGAAGTTCTTTCATGATGTTAAAAGCTACTTGTGGGATGATCCTTTCTTATACAAGATGTGTAATGATTCTCTTGTAAGAAGATGTGTGCCCGAGGAAGAATTGAGTAGTGTATTGGAGTTTTGCCAATCTTCATCTAGTGGTGGCCATTTTGGAGCTCAAAAGACCGCTGCAAAAGTCTTACAATCGGGGTTGTATTGGACATCCTTGTGCAAGAGTTGTAAGAAATTTGTAGAGGGTTGTGATCGGTGTCAAAGGATGGGGGGAATCTCCAAGTGGGATGAGATGCCCCTTAAGAGCTTTCAAGAAGTGGAGATATTCGATGTGTGGGGCATCGATTTCATGGGACCATTTTCTCAATCTAATAGATTTCTATACATCTTATTGGCGGTCGACTATATCTCGAAGTGGGCTGAGGCCATACCTTCAAAAACAAATGATGCAAGAGTGGTAATGGGGTTTTTAAAGAAGCATATCTTCACGAGGTTTGGAGTTCCTAGAGTATTGGTAAGTGATGGGGGCAGTCACTTCGTAAATAAGCTCATGGAGAACATTCTCAAGACTTATGGAGTGAAGCATCGAGTGTCTACTCCGTATCACCCTCAAACGAATGGTCAAGCTGAAATTTCTAATCGACAAATCAAGCAAGTTTTGGAGAAAACAGTGAGTGTGAGTAGGAAAGATTGGTCGAATAAACTTGATGATGCTTTATGGGCCTTTCGAACCGCATTCAAGACCACTCTTGGCATGTATCCGTTCCAAATTGTCTATGGCAAGTCTTGCCATCTTCCCATGGAGCTTGAGCACAAGGCTTATTGGGCTATTAAGAAGTTGAATTTTGACATGAAGCTTCAAAGAAGGCAAGATTCTTGCAATTGAATGAGTTTGAGGAATTTCGAGAAAATGCTTATGAAAATTCAAGGATTTTTAAGGAGAAAACTAAAAGGTGGCATGATGTTCATTTGAGAAAGAAAAGCTTTGAAAATGGAGAACAAGTATTGATCTTCAATTCTTGACTAAGACTTTTTTCGGGCAAATTGAAGTCCAAATGGAGAGGGCCCTATGTGGTGAAAGAAGTTCTTGATGGGGGAGCTCTAAAAGTTATGGACGAGAACGGGGGAGAGTTCTTGGTTAATGGTCATCGAGTGAAGCACTACATGGATCCATCACAAAGGGAGAACCTCTTTGTGGATACTTTGTTTGAAAGATGATCTCACATTCCATCTGGCTTGAAGACGTTAAATTTATCGCTTGATGGGAGGCAACCCATCATTATCTTTATTGTTTTATTTAGTGTTTTCAATAATAATTGTGGATTTGATGTTGTTTTATAATTTTGGTCTTGTAGGTGGATTGTGCTCATGGAGAAAAATGCACATTGAAGAAAAGAGAAGTGCTTCATGAATTCAAGTATAGATATCACACTACTTGTTGCAAACTTAATTCTCGACTCTTGTCTCGAGATAAGTTTGGGGGGCTAGTGCGTGGTGGAGATAACTTGATTCATTTGGATGCATATGCTTCTCTACAAGAAGATCATTGATGGAAACTACAAGGGCACTTTTTGCAAACTTAAGTTTCAACTCTTGTTTCGAGTTAAGTTTGGGGGGAGAGTGTGTGGTGTGACTCACCACTTGAGTATGATTCTTGTAAAATTGGGTCAATTTTAAAATTTTTTCTTCTCATGAGTATTGGTTTGATTTTGGTATGATTGGTGGCGTTGAAGTGCATGATAATCCATACTTTTTAATGACGTTGTTGAGCTAATGGTGTTTGTGAGTGTTTGAGCATGAATGAAGGGTATTGGAATCATGAATGGAGCTCGGAGCTAACGCTTTCCACTACCAAATGCCTATTGAGGGAGTACTCTACACCTTATAACTTTTAATTGCTTGACATGAATTGATTTTGATTTGAATTATTGTGATTAGCATGCTACTTCATTTGTTATGTTTGTGGGAGGTTTACTTTCGTAATTTAGGGTTTCAATTTTCAATAATAGATGGGGATGTTTGTGAGCTTAATTGATTATGGATTATATGAATGTGTGCTTCATTTTCTTATGATGGATGGTTTTGTTATTTTTGCATGTTATGTGTTTTGAGTGTTTCTTGTTTGGTGAGTCTTTTGTTTTGTGTTTTGTGTGTATTTTTAATTTTGTCTTGGGATGTTTGGTGGTTTATTTTGGGATGTTGTGAGTCATTTTTGAATGTGAGTGATGACATGTTGTAGTGATAAGTGATGACAAATTATGATTAAGAATCTCTACACATTCGAATTGTGACACGTTTTACTTAACTTGTTCAATTTTGAGATGAATGTTGTGTAATAAGTTCCTTAACGTTCAATGCATAAGTTTGTGAGAGTTTGAGCCTCAACCATGCATACATGGTATTTCTTCATGAGTGGATCGGTTGTGTTTGATAAGCTAAAACTTTCTCAAAGACTATAGGAACGAGCCCGATTAGTAGAGATTAGTGAAATGATCTAAGGTCATCCTTGTTATTTATAGTCATTGTCAAATATTTTCATACCTTGAACATCATCCCTAGTCAACCACCTTGAGCCTATAAAGCCTATTTCTTATGAATTTAGCACATTACAAGCCTTGATTTCCCAAATGAGACTTATATATACCTTTTGTTGAGTGATTGAGGAGTTGGTAATGAGAAAGGTTTGATGAGGAGAAAAAGAAGTAGTAAGCAAGAAAAAGGATGAAAATAACAAAAACAAGAATGTACATGCAACTTTAATACAAGAGAAGGAGCAAATCAACATCAAAATGCTCAAGTAAACAAAATTCAAAGAAAGGAAGCATGCATCAAAAGAAGCTCAATCCAAGGAAAGTTAATGAATAGTGCTTGAGATTTGTAAAGATAAGAAAAGAAGAAAGGAAAGTGAAGAAGTTGAGAAAATTGGTCATCTCTTCGATTAATTACACATGATTAGTTACTCTTATCCATATACTTCCTACCATACCAAAGAGTCTATCACTACATCCTTAATTAAAGACCTTTTTGATCATTAGTTGAAACTTTGGAGGTTTGTGAATGTAGTCCGCGAGCAAGATTATAGCGAGTCAAGCCAATCGGTTGATGAGTGTTGCTTAACCCTACGTCATAAAGTGTTGAGTGAAATTGGTGACGTGTGTGAGGCTTGGACCAAAAAAGAACTATATTACACTTTATTTTCTTATGATTGAACTTGTTAATTCCTCATGTTATGATTTTAATGTTGTAAGATGACTTAGCATAGTTTGTAGTTATTATTGCTAACGATGTGTTATTGCGTATGTTCGTTTAGTCTTTTTCTAGGTGAAAATTTCTCCTTTGGTTTGTCATTTTCGTTGCTCGGAGACGAGCAACACTTTAAGTTTGGGGAGTTTGATCGTTGCTATTTTCACCTAGGTTTTAGCATCTTTTTGTATATCTTTTCGTATTATTTTATCTGTATTTCATGTATTAATTGGTTGTGTTATGTATTTTCATGGAAATGTATGTGAATGAGTTTAAACTTATGTAAAATAGGTGAAAAATGAGCAAAATGGAGTCGGGAGCTAAAACGAGCAAGAAACAAGCTGCCGGGACCTAACTCGAGTTGCAAGGTGCAACTCGAGTTGCCAACACGAGTTGAAGCCAACTCGAGTTGGGTCTGAAAAATATCCTAAATCATCCAGTAGCTCAACACAACTTGAGAGACCCAACTCGAGTTGCCAACTCGAGTCGAGTTCGGGCCCAAAAGTTGTCCAGAATCATCCAGTAGCTTAACTCGACTTAGGAGAGCCCACTCGACTTACAGCTCGAGTCGAGCCGTGTCTCTCCAAGTCGAGAAGAAAGTCGTGCGGTGCAGGGCAGGAGTTCAAAATCATACAGTGTGCTTACTCGAGTTGCAAGTCGCAACACGACTTGGTAACTCGAGTCGAGTAAGGTTCCCGGAGTCAAATCAGTTTCAAAGCCTCACAACACGGCCGAATAGGCGAGAGCTCGAGTTGGCGACACGTGTCGAGCTGGTATAGCTCGAGTTGCATTACATGCAACTCGACTCGAGCTGCTAACTCGAGTAAGGAAGGCCAACTCGAGTAAGGGAATTTTTGGGCCAAAATCCGGATTTTCACCTGCCAATGTGTGTAAGTGTGTGTAAAAAGCCCATTTGATGCTAATTTCGTGGCCCAACTTGGTGAAGGTATAAATAGCCTCAAGTTCAACATTTGAAAAGAGATTGGATATTCCACACAAGGGTTTCACCTCTACACCTAGATCACACACCATTTCTTCCATTTTACACCATCATCTTCATCCATTCTTCATCCTTTCCATTTGGGTGTTAAAGTCCTCAAGAATTCAAGAGCTAGAGTTGGAGATCAAGAAGAATAGAATATTCTCTTCAAGAAATTGATAGGGAAAAACTTATTCATTTTGTATTTCTTTTGGATTTGAAACTATGGGTATGTGTAATGGATCATTCATGTGTTTTGTTACCATTATCATGTTAGGTTAATCCCTCTAGTGGGATTAGGGACATGAAGAGCACATTAGGTATATATTATCATGTGGATTAAATTGGTTTTTGACTTAATTGATGTTGATTTCTATTCATGAGCTTTAATTGTTTTGATGTTGTGATGGCATGGTTTGTTATTCATGAATGATTATTGGTTTAATGGATTGTTGATCAATGGATTGATTTATGGTAATTAAGTGATATTATGATGTTCATGTGTATATTGCTTGGAGTAAGACGGAAACGACCCTCTTAAGTATTAGAAAGGCATGAATAGACATCGAGTTTGGGTTTGACCGAGAGGATATTTGAATTCGATGAGGGGAACTAATCCATTCATTAGCTTTAGTACACAAAAAAGGGAGAGTTAATTCTAATTAGTACCTTCTAAGGGAGAATTGGGAGTTAATTAGTACCTAGATGGAAGAGGTTAATGTTGGGCTTTGATCTTAAGTGCTTTTGGGAGTCTCAAGTGGATCAACAACCTTTGTAACCCGAAAGGGAGCTTAGGATATAATCGTGATCACCTTTAATCTACATCAATTGAGTTGAATTCATTTTGCATGATAATATGAATTGAGTTTGCTTGGATGTTTCTAATCCCATGTTTTTTCATACTTGAACTTTAGCACCTATTCTCTTTTCTCGTTAATCATATTTACTTGTCATTTCTCTTAGTTGCTATCTTATTCTCTTGTTAACTTGCTTTAATTGTTTATTTCATAATCATACTCAAAACCCCCAATCATCTTTACAAAAGTGACATAAACATGAGCTCACGTATTTTACTAATTCAAACCTAACTCCTTGTGGTTCGATAATTTTATTTCTTGGGATATACTACTACAACGATCGAGTATTCTAGCTCGTGAGTATAAAATATTCAAACAACGGAATGGGAGGATAAGATGCAAATAAATGTAATTAAGCTAATGAAAGAAATTAAGATAAAATGAATGCAAAGATGAATTGGTTTCAAATGATGCAAGGATGAGATTAACTACAATCATGGCATAGATAATAAAGAAATCATGCAATTAATTCTAATCTCTCATGGTCAACGCATAGAAGCGATCACTAATTCCACCTAAACTCTTTCTCAAAATGGATATGATGTAGGCCCTCAAAAATGCTCCCAAAAGCACTTAAGATCAATACCATAGCGAACACCTCCCACTAGGTACTAATTACTCTACGAGTTCCCTAATTAGGTACTAAATCGTAGGTAATATTCCCTTTTAAGGTACTATGAATTCACTAATGGCCTGGGTCTCCTCACCTAAACAACTAATCTATCGATTAAGCCAATTAAATGTTCTATCAAAGGGTTCTAAATTTAGAAGGATATCTCTATCTCATTCTAAATTAATGCACATAAAGTGTATGATGAAATGATTCAATGAACTATCCTAAACACATAATTGATTTCTCAATCTAATCATATGCCCATGACAATTAATCACACATATCATTATATAAATCAAGTTATGAACAATCAATGATAGAAATAACACAAAGTCCATTCAAGATCAAAATCAATTTGCATAAAAACTAAATTATCCAACACCAATCATGGAGCTAATCTCAAAAAGGAGATTAGTCTATCATAGTTTTAGATAAAACAATCATAGAAAATTGTATCTACAAATCCCATGACAAATCTATAAAGAAGTTCACAATAATTAGAATTAGATTCCCCCTTTGAAGGTCTTCAATGGAGATCTTCTTGTTCTTCTTCTTCTTCTTGTGATCTTCACTCTCCCTTGCTTCCTTGATCACTTGGATGGTGGATTTAATGGAGGAGATCAAGTGTAGATGGATGGATGAAGAATGGATGAAGAATGGATGAAGATGATGGTGTGAAATGGAGGAAATGGTGTGTGATGTGTGTGTCCAAGTGAACCCTTCTCAATCTCCCCTGATTTTTACACTCAAAATGGGTATTTGTACCCCTAGGAACCTTCTAGAACACATTCTAATCATAAGATTGACTTCGGGTCGAGTTCAGGGTTGGTGCAGCGCAGTCTCACCATTTCGCACATAACTTTCTCATACGAAATCCAATTTGGTTGATTCTTGTACTCACGCCATCCTCTCTTCCGTAGCTTTCCAACCATATATTACACGTCTATAATGCTTAAAAATTCAACCGAATTTTCTAAAATTTGGTCAAATTTTCATGTTATCCCTTATTTCCAAACTTTTCTATTAGAGAAATTCGACCGAATTTTTTGACCTTCCTTGCATTTTTGGTTTTGTTTCCACATTTGCTCCGTTTTCACATGTTTTTCATACGTTTAAGCTCATTCTCACACATTTTCATAAAAATATAAAATACAATCAAAATACACATAAAATACGGATAAAATAATACGAAAATAGACAAAAAATACACTAAAATCTAGGTAAAAATATCACTCATCACACCCCCAAACTTAAAATGTTGTGCGTCCCTGCACAACGAAAATGATAAACCAAGAGGAGTGATTTTCACCTAGGAAAAGACTAAACGAACATAAGTAATAACACATCAATAGTAATAAGAACTACAAACTATGATAAGTTATCCTACAACATTAAACTCATAACATGAAAAATTAACAAGTTCAATCAAAAGAGAATAAAGTGTAATATAGTCCCTTTTAGTCCAAGCCTCACAATGGCTATCAATTTCATTCAACACTCTTTAAGGTAAGGTAAATCAACACTCATTAATCGATTGGCTCAAATCATTATAAGCTTGCTCGTAGACTACATTCACAAACTACCAAAGTTTCCATTAGTGATCAGAAAGGTCTTTCATTAAGGATGTAATGATAGGCTCTTTGGTAGGGTAGGAAAAATATAGGTAAGAGTGACTATACAAGTGTAGGTAATCGAATAGATTGTCAATTTCTCCAACTTCTTCACTTCTCTTTTTCCTTTCTTGTCTTTAATGATCACAAGCACTATTCATCAACTTTTCTTAGATTGAGCTTCGTATAAATCATGCTTCCTTCTTCGAATTTTTAAGTACTTGAGCATATTGTTATTGCTTTGCTCATTTTCTTGTTTTGAGGTTGCATGTCAATTCTTGTTTTTGCTCTTTTCATCATTTTTCTTGCTTATTTACCATTTTCTTTTCTTCTTTGCTTTCTCATCAAACCTTTCTAGCTACCATCTCCTCAATCACCCACACAAAGGGTACATATATAAGGCTTAAATAGATAATCAAGGCTTGTAATGTGCTAAATTCACAAGAAATATGTTTAAAGGCTCAAAGTGGTTGACTAAAGATGATGTTCAATTATGGTAAGAGAATATTTGGCAATGACTATTAATGACAAGGATGGCCTTAGATCATGTCACTAATCTCCACAAATCGGGCTCGTTTCTATAGTCCTTGAGCAACTTCTAACTTATCAAACACAACCGATCCACTCATGAAGAAATACCATGTATGCACGGTTGAGGCTCAAATTCTCACAAGCTTATGCATTGGACCTTAAATAACTTATTACACCACATTCATCTCAAAATTGAACAAGTTAAATAAAACATGTCACAATTCGAAAGTGTAGTGATTCTTAATCATAACTTGTCATCACTTATCACAATAACATGTCACCACTCAAATTCAAAAATGACTCACGACATCCCAAAAATAAATCACCAAAATAATCCCTAAACAAGAATACAAAAATACACAAAACACAAAACAAAAGACTCACCAAACAAGAAACAACCAAACCACATAACATGCAAAAATAAAAATCACCATCAGTAGAAAATGAAGCACATATTCAAATCATCCATAATAATGTAAGCTCACAATCATCCCCATATTTGACTGAAAAGGAAATCCTAAATTACGAAAATAAATTTCCCACAAACTTAACACATAAATTAGCATGTTAATCACATCAATCCAAATCATATAAAATTATGCTAAGCACATAAAAGTGGTAGGGTGTAGAGTGAACTCCCTCAATAGGCATTTGATAATAGAAGTTGTTAGCTCCGAGCTCAATTTGTGCTTCCAATACCCTTCACACATGTTCAACAAAATCATTAGCTCAACAATTTCTTTAAAAATATGGACTATCATGCACTTCAATCACCACCAATCATACCAAAATCAATCCCAAACTCATGAGAAATATTTTAAAATTAGCTTAAAAATACGAAAAGTATATGCTTTCAAGACAAAGTATGTCACACCACACCATATCCCCCCAAACTTAAATTGAAACAAGAGTTTCGAGTTAAGTTTGCAAAAAGTGGTGTGACGTACCTACTGATTAGCCATAGTTTAGTGGGCATGACCAATTAAAGAAATTATCGAACCACAGGGAGGAACGTGCTAGAGTTTAAGCGATCTCAAGCTTATCGTGATTTTATAAGGACGACGGAAAGGAGCGGATATGAGCAAATGAATGCAATTATGCTAATGCAAGAAATAAAGATAAAATGAATGCAAAGATAAGATGGGTTCCAAATGATGCAAAGATGAGATTAACAACAATCATGACATAGATAATTAAGTAATTATGCAATTAATTCTAATCTCTCATGGACAAGGTATAGAAGCGATCACTAATTCCACCTAAACTCTCTCTCGAGATGGATAGGATGTAGGCCCTCAACAAAGCTCCCAAACGCACATAGGATCGAGACAATAGCAAACACCTCCCACAAGGTACTAATTACTCTATGAGTTCCCTAATTAGGTACTAAATCATAGGCAATATTCCCTTTTAAGGTACTATGAATTCACTAATGGCTTGGTTCTCCTCACCTAATCAACCAATCTTTCGATTAAGCTAATCAAATGTTCTATCAAATGGTTCTAAATCTAGAAGGATATCTCTATCTCATTCTAAATTAATGCACATGAAGTGTATGATGAAATGATTCAATGAACTATCCTAAACACATAATTGATTTCTCAATCTAATCACATGCCCATGAGAATTAATCACACAAATCATCATATACATCAAGCAATCAACAATCAATGATAGAAATAACACAAAGCCCATTCAAGATTAAAATCAAATTGCATAAAAACTAAATTATCCAACACCAATCATGGAGCTAATCTCACAAAGGAGATTAGCCTATCATAGTTTTAGAGAAAACAATCATAGACAATTGGATCCACAAATTCCATGACAAATCTATAAAGAATTTCACAAGACTTAGAATTAGATTCCCCCTTTGAAGGTCTTCAATGGAGATCTCCTTCTTCCTCTTGTGATCTTCACTCTCCCTTACTTCCTTGATCACTTGGATGGTGGATTTGATGGAGGGGATCAAGTGTAGATGGATGGAATCAAGGAATGGTGAATGGGATGAAGGGTAGATGGAATGGAGAGGAAAAGTGTGTGAAAAATGGTGTGTATTAGGTGTAGATCTGATCCCCACTGATATTTACACTCCAAAATGGTGTTTTTACCCCGTAGAACCTTCTAGAACTTATTCTAATCATAAAAATGACTTTGGGCCGAGCATGGGTCGAATTCGGGTCAAGTTCGGGTCGGTACATCGCAGTCTCACCGTTTCGCGCATAACTTCCACATCCGATCTTCAATTTGAGTAATTCTTGCGCTCACGCGATCCTATTTTCATTGGCTTTCTATCCATATAAAGATCTGACAAAACATCCAACATTTGAAGGTGTAACAAGTCATACAAAGTAGCACAACCGTACTGAGTAGAAACAGCCTGCGCGACGTCACCATTTTAATCATAACTTTCTCGTTTGGGCTCGGATTGAAGTATTTCTTATACCAAAACGATTCTGTTTTATGTGGCTTTCCAACCATATATCACACTTCTTGTTTTGAGCTCTACAAGAGTACAAAAAAATTACACAAGTTGGACGTGCGTTTTTCAGCATTTTGCTTAATTTGACTCATTTTCTCTCGTTTCAACTCCGAATTAAGCTTCGTTTTTTCTCAAATTTTTCTTCTCGCGTCTAGAATCCATTTTTACCTGGAAATCATACATTTAAGCTTATTCTCACATATTTCCATAAAAACATAAAACACAACCAAATAGAACACAAATACGGATAAAATAATACGAAAATACATATAAAAAGACACTAAAATTTAGGTGAAAATATCACTCATCACACCCCCAAACTTAAAGTGTTGTGCGTCCCCGAACAACGAAAATGAATAACCAAGGGGAGAGATTTTCACCTAGGAAAAGACTAAACGAACATAAGTAATAACACATCGATAGCAATAAGAATTACAATTTGTGCTAAGTCATCCTACATCATTAAACTCATGACATGAAAAATTAACAAGTTCAATCTAAAGAGAATAAAAGTGTAATATAGTCTCTTTTTGGTCCAAGCCTCACAATGGATATCGATGTCTCTCAACACTCTTTTGAAATAGGATAAATCACACTCATTAATCGATTGGCTCGACTCGCTATAAGCTTGCTCGCGGACTATATTCACAAACCACCAAAGTTTCAATTAATAATCAAAAAGGTATTTAATTAGGATGTAATGAATGATAGGCTCTTTGGTATGGTAGGGAAGATATGGATAATAGTGACTCAACAAGTGTAAGTAATCAAAGAGATGGCCAATTTTCTCAACTTCTCCACTTTTCTTTCTTCCTTTCTTATCTTTACAATCTCAAACACTATTCATTAACTTTCTTTGGATTGAGCTTCTTTTGATGCATGCTTCCTATCTTTAAATTTTGTTTACTTAAGCATTTTGATGTTGATTTGCTCATTTTCTAACTTTGAGGTTGCATGTGCCTTCTTGTTGTTGCTCTTTTCATCCTTTTTCTTGCTTGTTACCATTTCCTTTCTCTCTTTTGTTCTTCAATCAAACATTTCTAGTTACCATCTCCTCAATCACTCACACAAAAGGTATGCATGTAAGGCTCAAGTGGGTAATTAAGGCTTGTAGTGTGCTAAATTCACAATAAAATGGCTTAAAGGCTCAAAATGGTTAACTAGGGATGATGAACATGGTAGGAAAATATATGGCAATGACTATGAATAACAAGGATGGCCTAAGATCATTTCACTAATCTCCACAATCGGGCTCGTTCCTATAGTCCTTGAGCAAGTTCTAGCTTATCAAACTCAATCGATCCACTCATGAAGGAAAAACCATGTATGCACGGTTGAGGCTCAAATGCTCACAAGCTTATGCATTGGACCTTAAGAAACTTATTACACCACATTCATCTCAAAATTGAACAAGTTAAGTAAAACATGTCACAATTCGAAAGTGTAGAGATTCTTAATCATAACTTGTCATTACTTACTACCACAATATATCATCACTCATATTCAAAAATGACTCACAACCTCCCTAAACAAACCACCAAACATACCAAGACAAAAATAAGAAAACTCACAAAACATAAAATAAAGACTCAACAAACAAAAAACAACCAAAAACACATAACATGCAAAAACAAAAATCACCATCATTAACAATAAAGCACACATTCTATATCATCCATGATCAATTAAGCTCACAAGTATCCCCATCTTTGATTGAAAATTGAAATCCCAAAAACATAACACATAAAGTAGCATGCTAATCCATCAATCCAAATCAACATCAATTAGAAGTGCTAAGGTGTAGAGTACTCCCTCAATAGGCATTTGGTAAGGAAAGCGTTCGCTCCAAGCTCCATTCATGCTTCTAATACCTTTCATTCATGCTCAAACACTCAACAAACACCGTTAGCTCAATAATTGCATTTAACAAATATGGACTATCATGCACTTCAACACAACCAATCATACCAAAATCCAACCAAACTCATGAGAAAATTTTTAAAATTAGC
The DNA here is from genome assembly GCA_023678885.1 of Pogostemon cablin. Lineage (NCBI taxonomy): Eukaryota > Viridiplantae > Streptophyta > Magnoliopsida > Lamiales > Lamiaceae > Pogostemon > Pogostemon cablin. Next base: position 36,150,326 of record CM042965.1, read on the forward strand.
CCAAAACTACGAAAAGTATATGCTTTCAAAATAAAGTACGTCACACCACACCATATCCCCCCAAACTTAAATTGAAACAAGAGTTTCGAGGTAAGTTTGCAAAAAGTGGTGTGACTTACTATCACACTTCAAATCAAGCACTCTTCGTGTCTTCAATACGCGTATTCCTCACAAGCACAATCAACCTACATGCCAAAAATGCAAGAAATAACAAATCCACAATCCTTATTGAAAGCATTAAATAAAGCAATAAAGATAATGATGGGTTGCCTCCCATCGAGCGCTAAGTTTAACGTCTTCAAGCCGGACGATAGTCTTTAGCTCATGGTGGTCTTGAATAGTCCTTAGGCACTATCATAGGTTTCTTCTTGAAGTAGTGCCTTGTGCTCTCCCGTTCAACCACTAGAACGGTTCCCTTCTTGTTAAATAGTTCAAGCAATTGGTCTTCGAAGGTGTTCTTTACAAGGAATGGCCCTTTCCACTTGTTTCACTTTTTCCATGGGGCTTTATATGCATTTTGAACTTCAACCACATCCCCCGGTAAGAATTCGGGCATTGACAAGTGTTGGTGCCCTCTTGCAACCTTTTTCCTACAATCACCAAATAAATTTTTATCAATAAAATCATGGAAGTTCTTAAGAGAATTTGAAATTTCAATAGAATGAGAAGGTTTTGGCTTGTGGGGAGTAAAATCCATGATCTTAGTTTCCGGAGGTTTCTTTTCTTCCATAATGGCATGAATCTCTTTTTGATTTTGAATCTTGACTTTCTCTACCATCTCTTCAAGAAACTCGACAAATCTATCGAATTCCCCCTTCAACTCTTCTTTCAACTCTTTAGCTTTCACCCACTTAGGCATCCTTTCTCTTCTTTCCTTTATAACCTCATCAACTCCCGAACTAGTCTCGTTCCGATCCTTAATGACCATGCATTCACTTTTCGTTCCGGAGGTAGAAGGCTTGTTGTTCTCTTCTTGAAGTTTCTCCACGGTGGACACTATTTGACTTACTTGGTGCTCCAATGAATCCAACTTAATATTGAATGCTACCATTGTATTCATCATCATTTCACACAAGTTTCCGATTCTATCAATCCACGCTTGATTAGACTTCCTCCCCTCTTCCATACGCTCCATAATTTTTCCAATCAACTCATCTCTAAGCTTCTCTTGGTAGTCACGTTGGGCGGAATAAGAGGTGTTGGAGTCTTGAAAATCTCCCCATAGTTGTGGTTGATTTCCATCTTGATTTCTAGAAAAATTTCCTTGAAAACCATCTTCCACACCTTGAGGGTATACTTGATGATGCATTTGATGAGGAACTCCAAAATTCTCATAACATTGTTGTTGGAATTGCATATCTTGTACTCCGTAATCCGGTTGCAAATTAGGCTCCCAATTTGGCATTTGAAATCCTTGAAAATTTCCTTGTGTGTTCATAGCGGAATGAATACTTCTATTCACCATATCTCGAAGAATATCCATGTAGCTCATATTTTTGGGGTTGCTCTCCTTCTTCTTCCTTCTCAAGGTATGCACCTATAAAAGAAAGAAAAATTAGAACAAAATTTTCCAAAGCAAATATAAGATGAAAAAATAAAAAAAAATATCCTTATTAAGACCACTCTAAATAATCCTTCGTCAAACTACTAGCGACCGTTACCTCCCCGGCAACGGCGCCATTTGATTAGCCATAACTTGTAGTCGGGTTGACCAATTCAAGAATTTATCGAACCACAGGGAGGTCGATGCTAGCACTTAAGCGAGATCACGTTTATCACGATTTTATAGAAACGAATCATAGATGGATGGTTGATTAAACAAGTAATTAAATGAAATCTATGAAAGTAGACAAGCAATTATCAAATTACAAGATTAAAATGATGAATGAGAGGTTTTCCAAATTGAGTAGAAGTGAGATTAACAACACTAATGAAGTGGTAACTTATGGACTCATGCATTAAACTCATATGTATCAAGGGTTAAGACTAAGGGCCAACACATATACCACCTAAACTTCCTCTCGAAATGAATAGGATGTAGATCATTTGCACAATCTCAAAATAGCTCAAAGGTTGGTTCTCAATTAAACAATTCCAACTAGGTACTAAGTTCAATTAAAGAATCCCTTCATATAATTAATTGACTTCTCAATCTAACTAATCACATGTTCTATCAAAGGGTTCTAAATAATAAAGGACTTCTCAATCACTTTACAATTTATAATGCACATGAGGTGTTTGATGAAATGATTCACTTGACTATCCTAAGCACATAATTGATTTCTCAATCTAATCATATAATTAGAACAATCAAACACACAAAACATCATAGATCTCAAGATATGTAAGCACCAATGATAGAAAATCAAATATCCCCACCAACATATGAATTTAATTACATAGATCCACAAATTAACCAACAACCTTCATGTTGCTAATCTCACAAGGGAGATTAGCCTACAATCTTCATAAGATCCATAACATAGACATTAGAATTCTTACAAATCATGGTAAACTAAAGGATAAACACAAAATTGGAATGAAAACTCCCTTGGAAATGGATCCAATTGAATCTCCCTTCTTCCTTTGGTGATCACCCAATCTTCCTTGCTTCTTCACTTGATTTGGATGGTAGAAATTATGGAGAAATGATGTAGATCTAGAAATGGATGAATAGGATGAAAAATATGGTGTAAAATCAAAGGAAAGGTGTGTGAGGTGTGTGGGAACAGTAGAAAATCGGATCTCCCTCAAAATGTTGAATGGATTGGTATTTATACCCCATGGAGATCTTCTAGAAGAATTAGAAAAAAATATCATGTTCTGGTGCCGACACGAGTCGTGCTGCGTGGCACGAGTCGTGTCGTGTCAGAGCAAACGGCACACGAGTCGTTCTGCGTCGCACGGCCAAAGGGTGGCCGTGTTGAATGTATAGAGGTCGCCGCACGGCCGCCGCTTACATGCCCGTGTCTGGTACACGGGTCTTGTGATGCAACACGGGTCGAGCTCCGCAACACGACCAAGTGGTGGTCGTGTTGGATAAATAGATGTCGCCGCACGACCATTCTGGACAGGCCCGTGTCTGGTAAACGGGCCGTGTGCTGCAACACGAGTCGTGTTGCCAGCACGGCCAGCCGTGTTCTTGCACTTTTGTTTCTTCTTCCTTGTTTGATCTCCCGTCTTCATTTTTATTCCATGTTCACCTGTTATACATATGTTTAAGATCATTCTCACACATTCCCATGAAAACACATAACACCACCAAAATACACGAAAATACGAATAAAACAATACGAAAAATACACACAAAAAGGCACTAAAATCTAGGTGAAAATAACGACAATCACACCCCAAACTTAAAGTATTGTTCATCCCCGAACAATGAAAATGATAAACCGAGGGAGAAGTTTTCACCTAGTAAAAAGTGATGAGAGTGAAAATTAGCGTGTTTTAGTGTCCAATTAAATACCTATTTGATTGATATTGTTGTAATATATTAGCACAAATGCCTTATATTTTATATATGTGAGAAAAAGGTGCATTTAAGGTGTTTTATTGTATTTTAGGTGGAAAAAGGATAAAAAATGCAAGATTGGAGAAAAGGTGCAATTTGTGCAAGGATGCTGAAAAATGCACGTCCAACTTTTGTAATTTTTCTGTGTTTTTATGGAGATCAAAACTGTTGGTGTGATACATGGTTGGAAAGCCACTGAAGAGAGGGTCGTTTTGGCGTAAAGAACATACCAATCGAGTTCCAAACGAGGAAGTTATGAGCAAAATGGTGACGTCGCACGAGCTATGCCGAACAGAATTGCTATTCTACATTCCGTGGCTTGTTGTTCATTCAAATCTTTGATTTTTTCTGAGTTCTTTATATGGATAGAAAGGCAAGGAAGAGAGGATCGCGTAAGCATAAAAATTACTAAATTCGGAACTCGAATGTAAAAGTTATACGCGAAACGGTGAGACTGTACAAATCAATTCGACCTGGATTCGACCTTGGGGCCTTCAATTCGACCTAATGTACAACCTACGTGAAAAACATGAGCACATGGGGGAGTAAAGCACCATCCACATGGAGCACATGAAGCACAAAACACACCAACAAATGCCAAAGGTATAGAGGACAAAGATGGACAACACAAATGGATGCCAAAAGCAAAGAAGACAAGGAAGGAAGGAAGAAGTGAGCTGCAAGAACAGCACCAAAAGAAGAGGAGCACATGGAAAACAAAGAACAAAGAGAAATGGATGCATGTGGAGCAACATGGGCAGCAAATAAAGAGTAATAGATGCATGTGATATGTGTTCCCTTCAACCACTATAAAAGGGGCAACAACACCACATTTCAAAACATCCCAATCCAATCCCAAACCATAATACAACACAACACACACAAGAAAGAAGAGGAGGAGGGCTGCAAGGGCAGCTTGCTGCCAATGGCAGCAAGCAGCAACGTTTGAGCCTGTAGGCTACACTTGCAGCAGCAGCAGCGACGTGTGGGGCTGCAAATCAAGCAAGAGAGAAGAGGGGGAGGAGCTACACATGGAGATTCAAGTCCGATCAGCCCATTCTTGTGCTAGAGGACATGAAGCTTCAAGTAAGATCATTCCACTTCTCCATGGTTGTTCTTGAATCAATCATGGAGTAGATCCTCTTATGGTAGTTCTTAGATTATGAAAGTTTCATGAATTAATTTATCTTTCGTGTGTAAAACTACGACAACACTACTTGTGATTTAGTTTATATAAGATTGCGCGTTTTTAATCCATACTCACAGTCGTTTTGTGCATCGTTAATTGTTGTGTAGAGTCTGAATACATAACATGGTTATCGATTGAGTGTATTCACTGCTGAGCAGAGTTTGTCGTTATAATTCTAAGTGAAGAGAATCCGAAGTCTTATTAGAACTGTCTTATATGAATACTTGTTAATTGAATCATAGCGTATTCGGGTTATCAAGTAGGACAAAGAGTATAAATTCCATAGTACCTATAAAGGGAGATCATATCGGGTTAAAGTACCAATCCTAGGGGGAAATAATTGATACTGATAGTACCTAGAAAGGGAGGTAGGTTATATCTCTTGCTCCGAGGATATTCACACGATGCACACGTATATCTAGTTGTGTCTATAGAGTAGAAATGCATGGTTTAGTGATGCGTTCATAAATCACAAGGCAGAGTCGACTTTTGCACACGAATGATGGATTAATGAATGGAACCGGATTATCTTAGAACTACCTACTTTCTTGTTTGCTAACAACTTCATTATCGTTGCTGTTATTTTCTTTTAATTGTTATTTCATTTCTCTTCTTATTCAACCACAACATACTCTCCATGATAGTCTTGATTTACTAGAACATAATCAAAGTGATAGTTACGCTGTCCTTGGATTCGATATTCACTTGGTCACCTTTCGCAACTACAATTGATATCCTTAACCTTGGGGATTAATATTGTGCGCTGAAAAAGCGACGATCAAGTTCTTGGCGCCGTTGCCGGGGACGGCATATATTATCTTTTGATTATTTCTAGCTTTATTAAGACTATCATCAACAAAGGAGGATCAAACCTCCAACCATAATCCACTTTCTTTCCTCTATCCTACCTATGGAATCACATTTTTATGATATGTGGAACTTCACCCTGTCTAATGAAGAATTTGAAGATTTATCTAATGATGTATGTATTGACCACATCGATGCTAGAAGGAATGTTGATCATACAGATTTATCCAAGCAGTTGGAGGACCTTAAATTGATGATGAGGCAGATGAACGATAACATGAATCAACTTATACAGAAATGTGAAGATAATGCCATCACACAATACGAGGGAAGGTTGAATGAGACCACTGGTGATTTGGAAGAGCCAGCGCATCGATTTGACCAACATCTAGGTAACTCAACCTGGCCCTCAGGTCAAATACAGCTCGAAGATCATTTCGACCACCATGTGCCTATTTCGACCAGATCTTCAGGTCAAATTGAGGTCGAATCAAACATACAGGATGAGAATGAACTACTTGCCCAATTCGACCACTACGTACCCGTTCTAACTAGAACAATTGGTCGAATTGATGACGAATTGACCCATTCATCACCTGTGTCTTCACCGAGCACTCCTAAAGATGTGATCATTACTCTAGTACCATTACATGAGCAGAATACTGAGCTTACAATGGAGAAGAAGTGGAAAAGAGAAAAAGAGTTAGGAGCAGAGAAGCTTAAACTGCAGATGGATAATGACGATGTGGCTTTCTCCCTTGATCATGAAATGAAGATGCCCATGGAGATTCAATCATACAAAAGCATATATGTGATTTCTAACTTGTTTAATCTTAATTTTTCTAAGACAGATGACTCTGAATTTAAATGGAAGATTAACAAGGAGGTGCCCACACAGACATGGGAGGAAGGAAGTTCCAACGATCATATTTTTGTGTCCAAGAAAGGTGAGGTGTTAAGAGTAGACAGGAAGAGGAAAAAAAAGTATTTGAAGGTGAGGATGCGAGAAGACTGTCCTCCGATCAAGTAGCCTACAAAGGTTACATCCGTCGTGACTTTCTGACGTTAAACATAAGCGCCTGTTGGGGGCTTATCCCTCCCATTTTATTACTTTATTTCTTTCGTGTGAGTAAGAAATTTTTATATTTGAAGTGCTTACTTATCGACAATTACATCTCTTTGCAAACTTAGTTTCTACTAAGTTTGGGGGGGTGTGATGTACTTACCTTGATAAGCACCGATCGTATAATTTTTTCTTTATAACGTTTGTTAGGGGAGTTACAAATTTTTATAACTTGCCTAATGTTTAGTGTTTTTTTTTTGTTTGAGTTTTGTTTTGAGTGATTGCAGAGTTACTCGGGATTGATAAGTTTTAGGATTGATTCTTTCGATTGATGAATCCTTTGACGTTGAGGAGTGCTTGAGCTTTGATGATAGAAAAAGGTAAAAGAGTGGCAAGACGAGTTCTACGCTGCGGAGCTTGTGTATACGTTGAAGAAAAATCAGGTGCCCTCGTTTCCTTTTTCTAATTTTCATATGTGCTTTTAATTCATGGAGTAAAGGGTTGAGTTATGGTGGTGATCCATGTGAACTTATATTGTTTAAATTGTCTTGGAAATTCATATGCTCTTGAAGTTGATAAAGGAATTGTACTTAAGTTATATTGCGATATGAAGTTCTATGTGTACTTGTGGGATATTACTTACCATGAAAGGTGCTCTGTTACTTGTTAAAAACACATGTGAGATTTTGAGCCTTATTGATCATGTTACATAATCACATGATATTTATTTTCTGGAGAGTATCATTCTTGTGCGTGTATTCTAGAACTTGCCTTGAGTCTCCTTGAATATTCAAGATTAGTCTAGTGAATTATGGAAATGAAATTAGGCCATCTTCGATATTTAACCCATATTTTCCCATATACTTTACCTGAAATCATTAAATCCCTAATCAGCCCGTTTGAGCCTTTTTAAATCCATTCTTTTGATAGCCAATAAAGCTTAATTGAAGAGAGTGGTGATTTGAGGGATGATAAGGATAATGAAAGAAAAATCTTAAAGAAGAAAATTCATGAAGTAGTGCTTAAATCTAGTACTTCATGTAATCAAACACCCTAGGGTAGTGCTTAAATCTAGTACCCTATGGAGGATATAAAAGGTAGTGCCCGAAACTGGTACCTTAAAAAAATAAGAAAAAGGTGAAGAGAAGGAAAATGATAGAGTTGAAGAATTAGAAAAAGTTGTAAAAATATGTTGTGCTTGATTGAAGTGATGAGGAAGAATGAAAGATCGAGAGAGATTGCAGCTTTATTGATCCAAGTTTTGAGTCACTTATCCATATATTTCTCACCTATTCCAAAGAGCATATCTTACAACCTAACAAAAGACCTTTTTAATCCATGATTTACTAGCCACTAGTAAAAGGAGAGTTGAGACAATAGGCAAGCTTATGGTTACGCATGCACTTGAATTGAATTTGAATATAAATACCTTAACCTATAAGTGTACATCTTTACACTTGAATGCGAGTGATATATACACCCAGTGAGAACATGTTAATAGAGCATTTGAATTGGTGGTGATTGTCTTAACTTGTATTCTATGAATTAATTATTGCATGTAATAAGAGTTGCATGTCCTAAGTTGATGACAATTATATTTTGAATGGGATGTTGGTCATTATCCTTGTTTCCCCGCTAATTTTCTTACTCTCTCGATCTTTATTTTTATTTTGTTGCCTCGGGACGAGCAACTGGTAAGTTTGGGGGGTTGATGAGAGTGAAAATTAGCGTGTTTTAGTGTCCAATTAAACACCTATTTGATTGATATTATTGTAATATATTAGCACAAATGCCTTATATTTTATATATGTGAGAAAAAAGGTGCATTTAAGGTGTTTTATTGTATTTTAGGTGGAAAAAAGATAAAAAATGCAAGATTGGAGAAAAGGTGCAATTTGTGCAAGGATGCTGAAAAACGCACGTCTAATTTTTGTAATTTTTCTGTGTTGTTATGGAGATCAAAACTGTTGGTGTGATACATGGTTGGAAAGCCACTGAAGAGAGGGTCGTTTTGGCGTAAAGAACATACCAATCAAGTTCCAAACGAGGAAGTTATGAGCAAAATGGTGACGTCGCACGAGCTATGCCGAACAGAATTACTATTCTACATTCCGTGGCTTGTTTTTCATTCAAATCTTTGATTTTTTCTGAGTTCTTTATATGGATAGAAAGGCAAGGAAGAGAGGATCGCGTGAGCATAAAAATTACTAAATTCGGAACTCGGATGTAAAAGTTATACGCGAAACGGTGAAACTGTGCAAATCAATTCGACCTGGATTCGACCTTGGGGCCTTCAATTCGACCTAATGTACAACCTACGTGAAAAACATGAGCACATGAGCACATGGGGGAGTAAAGCACCATCCACATGGAGCACATGAAGCACAAAACACACCAACAAATGCCAAAGGTATAGAGGACAAAGATGGACAACACAAATGGATGCCAAAAGCAAAGAAGACAAGGAAGGAAGGAAGAAGTGAGCTGCAAGAACAGCACCAAAAGAAGAGGAGCACATGGAAAACAAAGAACAAAGAGAAATGGATGCATGTGGAGCAACATGGGCAGCAAATAAAGAGTAATAGATGCATGTGATATGTGTTCCCTTCAACCACTATAAAAGGGGCAACAACACCACATTTCAAAACATCCCAATCCAATCCCAAACCATAATACAACACAACACACACAAGAAAGAAGAGGAGGAGGGCTGCAAGGGCAGCTTGCTGCCAATGGCAGCAAGCAGCAACGTTTGAGCCTGTAGGCTGCACTTGCAGCAGCAGCAGCGACGTGTGGGTCTGCAAATCAAGCAAGAGAGAAGAGGGGGAGGAGCTACACATGGAGATTCAAGTCCGATCAGCCCATTCTTGTGCTAGAGGACATGAAGCTTCAAGTAAGATCATTCCACTTCTCCATGGTTGTTCTTGAATCAATCATGGAGTAGATCCTCTTATGGTAGTTCTTAGATTATGAAAGTTTCATGAATTAATTTATCTTTCGTGTGTAAAACTACGACAACACTACTTGTGATTTAGTTTATATAAGATTGCGCGTTTTTAATCCATACTCACAGTCGTTTTGTGCATCGTTAATTATTGTGTAGAGTCTGAATACATAACATGGTTATCGATTGAGTGCATTCACTGCTGAGCAGGGTTTGTCGTTATAATTCTAAGTGAAGGGATTCCGAAGTCTTATTAGAACTGTCTTATATGAATACTTGTTAATTGAATCATAGCGTATTCAGGTTATCAAGTAGGACAAAGAGTATAAATTCCATAGTACCTATAAAGGGAGATCATATCGGGTTAAAGTACCAATCCTAAGGGGAAATAATTGATACTGATAGTACCTAGAAAGGGAGGTAGGTTATATCTCTTGCTCCGAGGATATTCACACGATGCACACGTATATCTACTTGTGTCTATAGAGTAGAAATGCATGGTTTAGTGATGCGTTCATAAATCACAAGGCAGAGTCGACTTTTGCACACGAATGATGGATTAATGAATGAAACCGGATTATCTTAAAACTACCTACTTTCTTGTTTGCTAACAACTTCATTATCGTTGATGTTATTTTCTTTTAATTGTTATTTCATTTCTCTTCTTATTCAACCACAACATCACTTCCATTATACTCTCCATGATAGTCTTGATTTACTAGAATATAATCAATTTGATATTTATCCATCCTTTGGGTTCGATATTCACTTGGTCACCTTTTGATACTACAATAGATATCCTTAACCTTGGGGATTAATATTGTGCGCTGAAAAAGCAACGATCAAAAAGACTAAACGAACACAAGTAATAACACATCATTAGCAACAAGAATTTCAAATTATGCTAAGCTAACCTACAACATTAGATTTATGATAAGAGAAATTAACAAGTTCAATCAAAAGAGAATAAAGAGCAATATAGTCCTTTTAGTCTAAGCCTCACATAAGTTTATCAATGTCACTCGACACTCTTTAAATAAGGTAAATCAACACTCCTCAATCAATTGGTTCGAATCACCATACACTTACTTTTTCTTCCTCCGGAATACACCTCCTTATGATACCATCCGGACAATTCTTAAACAACAAAGGATCATCCCACAAATATTCTTTAACATCATGGTAGAACTTTTTCCTTTTTGACTCGGTGAGATGGTCCGGCTTGATACCGCACGCTAAGTAGTTTACCAAATCCGCGTACCACGGTCTTCCGGTCTCACACAAAGTGTACATCCGGTGAAAATCCACTTGAAGTATCTCTTCATCCGGAAACATATCATTTATGAGCTCCATGGTTCCTTTTTCATCAACATTCTCCAATCGTGACAAGTGGTCGGCTATGACATTTTCGACTCCCTTCTTATCACGTATCTCCACATCAAACTCCTGCAACAAAAGCACCCAACGAATTAGTCTTGGTTTAGCATCCTTTTTACTCATCAAATACCTAATGGCAGCATGATCCGTGTAGACAATGGTTTTCGTGCCAACTAAGTATGGACGAAATTTTTCAAAAGCATAGACTACGGAAAGAAACTCCTTTTCCGTTGTGGTGTAATTCTTTTGATTGGCATTGAACGTCTTTGATGCATAATAGATAGCTCGAAATTTCTTCTCTTGCACTTGTCCAAGCACTACTCCCAAGGCACTATCACTTGCATCACAATGGAGTTCAAAAGGCTTGCTCCAATCGAGAGATACAAGGATTGGTGAAGAAATCAAAGCTTCCTTTAACACCCTAAAAGCATCAAGACATTCATCATTAAATTCAAATGGAACATTTTTTTCAAGTAATTTACATAAAGGTTTGGCTATATTAGAAAAATTCTTTATAAAACGTCGATAAAATCCGGCGTGACCAAGAAACGATCTAACCCCTTTTTCATTTTTAGGAGGGGGAAGATGTTCAATGGCTACAACCTTCGCTCTATCAACTCTCAAACCTTTTTCTGAGATATGATGACCAAGTACGATACCCTCTTGAACCATAAAGTGACATTTTTCCCAATTCAAGACTAGGTTCGTATCTTGACATCGTTGCAAGACCATGGACAAATTAGTTAAGCATTTATCAAATGAAGATCCAAACACAAAAAATCATCCATAAAAACTTCCATCACATTTTCAATCAATCCTCCAAAAATAGCCATCATACAACGTTGAAAGGTAGCGGGGCATTGCATAACCCAAAAGGCAATTTATAGAAAGCGAATGTGCCATACGGACAAGTAAAAGTTATTTTCTCTTGATCCTCGGGGGCTATCATGATTTGGTTGTACCCCGAGTACCCATCTAGAAAACAATAATACTTGTATCCCGCCAACCTATCAAGCATTTGATCAATAAAAGGCAAAGGGAAATGATCCTTATGAGTATTATCATTTAACTTTCTATAGTCACAACAAACTCTCCACCCCGTTTTCACCCTTGTTGCAAGTTCTTCATCAAATTCCGTTTTAACAATGGTTAACCCTCCTTTCTTAGCCACAACATGCAAAGGACTTACATGAGGACTATCACTAATGGCATAAACAATTTTAGCATCCAACCATTTTAAAACTTCCTTCCTAACAACTTCTTGCATAATAGGATTCAAACGCCTTTGAGGTTGTATACATGATTTATTCTCATCAATCAACCTAATGTGATGCATGCAAATAGTAGGACTTATTCCTTTTAAATCATCAAGACTCCACCCTATAGCACTTTTATGACTTCGAAGTACTCTCAACAATTTATCAAGTTCTAGAGGGGAAAGGGATGATGATACAATTACCGGAAATGTCTTCTTGTCCCCCAAATACGCATACCTAAGGTGATCGGGTAGAGGCTTCAATTCTTCCTTTCCCTTATCAACCTTTGACTCTTCATTCTCAACCTCTAATGGAAGATATTCCCTCTTTCCATAGTATGCCAACTTTGCTTCATCCTCTTGCATTTCCCTACAAGCATTCAATTCATGTAAACAATCATTAATATCTTCATCTTCTAAACAATGAAAAGAATGGTTAGAGTTTAAAGATAAAGTAAGAGAATGGCTTATGCTCATTTCAAGAGGATCTTTAGCTAAGATGAATGGTAGGTTCTCTTCAACAACTTCATCAATCATGTCGATCCTTCTACATTCTTCTTTCTCATTTGGATACCTCATAGCACTCTTCAAAGAGAACACCACCTCCTCCTCATTACTCTCAACTTCAACTCCCCTTTTTGTACATCAATTAAAGCTCTTCCCATGGCTAAAAATGGACGCCCCAAAATCAATGGAACATTTGCATCCTCGTCCATATCAAGCACTACAAAATCAACCGGGAATATAAACTTTCCAACTTTGACTAACACATCCTCCACTATTCCTCTAGGGTAAGTTAAAGACCTATCCGCTAGTTGCAATGTAACGGATGTAGGTTTCACTTCCCCTATACCAAGTTTCTTGAAAATGGACATAGCCATCAAGTTGATACTTGACCCAAGATCACAAAGAGCTTTATGAACCTCACTCTTGCCCATTTCACATGTAAAAACATAACTCCCCGGATCTTTGAGCTTTGGAGGCAACTTTCTTTGAATTATTGCACTACACTCCTCCGTCAAGTTGACGGTCTCATTCTCTATCAAGCTCCTTTTCCTTGACATGATGTCCTTCAAAAACTTCGCATAGTGAGGCATTTGTTTCAAAGCATCCGCAAAGGGTATATTAATGTGGATTTTCTTGAAAATTTCCAAAAACTTTGCAAACTTTTCATCCAAGCCCTTCTTCAAAAATCGATGTGGAAAAGGAATAGGTACTTGTGTTTTTGTAATTCCCCAACTATCCCTTTCCACTTCAATTTCCTCCCCATTCTTTTTCATTGCCTTAGTTCTTTCCCATTTCTTTTCAACAACCTTGTTATCAATCAATTCCGGTTCCTCATTCATTTTAGCCTTAACTTCACTTTCAACTTCTAATTCTTCTTCAACCAAGTTTTTCTCCACCTCCTTCTCTTCCACCTTATCATCTTCAATTGGCATTGACGATCCATCATAATTTGTTCCACTCCTCAAGGTAATTGCCTTGCATTGTTCCTTTGGATTTACAATGGTGGTGGAAGGAAATTTTCCTTTCTCATTAGCACTCATTGAGCTCGCCATTTGACCAAATGAATACTCCAAGGCTTTGAGTCTTCTATCACTATTTTCCTCAATGGCTTTGAATCGTCTTTCATTAATTTCCTCAAAAGATTTGAATCTTCTTTCATTATTTTTCTCTTGAGTTTTGTTAGAAGAAATTAACTTTTCAAGAAGTTCTTCGGTAGTCGCCTTCCCTTCATTATTTGGCGCTTTAGCTCCCGGATGGTACCCCGGAGGATAAGCAACCGCATTACTTGGGTTTGCATAAGAGAAATTATCTTGCCTCCTTTGTTGTTGTGGGTATGAACTTCCACTTCCTTGGCTAGTGAAACCTCCTTGCCTTTGTTGTTGTTGTGGGTATGAGCTTCCACTAGTTTGACCATTGAATCCTCCTTGCCTTTGTGGATAACTTCCTTGATTTTGGTTGAAACTACCTTGGTAATTATTTTGATAATTACCTTGGTGGTTTCTTCATTGCATATATTGCACATCCTCCACACGTGGCATTGTCATAGCCCATTGTTCCCCACTAACACCATTTTGAGGAAGCACCTTTTGATCCATTTGGCCTTCAACCATATTAACTTCTTGATTAGTCACTCCTTTGTTCAAACTCATTTGCTTCATTACCTCCGCGACTATCATTTCCATGCTTGGCGTTTGTGGCTCAACATTCACACTCTTCACACTAAACTGTTGCCCTTTATCATAGCTCTCAAACCCATAGCATCCACTAACCCTCTCCGATGGCCATTGATAGACATTTGTAGCAATTTCATCAAAAATTCGAATAGCCCTTTCCGGAGTTACTCCAAGTACGGATCCACCTGCCGAAACATCAACAAGCACTCTTTGCCCATTCACAAGTCCTTGATAGAAAAATCCCACTTGTTGATTCTCCGGGAAACCATGTTGTGGACACTTGCGTAGCATTTCCTTGAACCTTTCCCACGCTTCATAAAAGCTTTCTTGAGGCAATTGCTTGAATTGAGTAATCAAGCTCTTCATTTGAAGCGTCTTGGAAGGTGGGAAGTACTTGTTCAAAAACATTTGTGCTAGCTCGTCCCATGTGTTGCACGTACCGGGAGTAAGAGTGGAGAGCCATGTTCGAGCTCTATCTCTCAAAGAGAACGGAAATAACCTCATTTTGATGCAATCCTCGCTCACCCCATTCATCTTCACGGTGTTAGCAATCTCAACGAATTGAGTTAGATGAGCATTAGGATCTTCATTCGGAGCTCCACCAAATTGTTGCTCTCTCACCAATGAAATCAAGCCCATTTTAAATTCAAAGTTGTTGGCATGAATTGGTGGTCCCATCATTTGTGGAATTGCCCTTGGCATGAAGAAATCCCGTATCACCCTTTGATCATTTTGAATTCCATGTTGCACCGGAGGTGGAGGTACATATGCTTGTTGTGGAGGAGCATAAGCTTGTTGAAAACCTTGTTGAATCATAGCTTGTTGCACCATTTGTTGAATTAAAGCTTGATTATTAAACTCCCCAAATTGTTGATAAGCTTGTTGAGGAAGATTGGCATTGGCTTGATCTTGCAAATTTTGCATTCCGCCTCCATCATTCCTAACATTGCCACGTTCATCTTGATTGTTTTCCATTTGATCACTCTTTTTGGTATTGTTCTCCTTTCTTCTTCTTCGAAAAGTGTGTTCAATTTCTAAGTCAATGTTTGCCTAATTTTATAGCACTCACGAGCAAGAATACTCGATCGTTGTAGTAGTATATCCCAAGAAAAATTATCAATCCAATAAGGAGTTATTTTCGGACTAGCAAATACGTGAGCTCATGTTCATGTCGTTTTTGTAAAGATGATCGGGGGGTTTTGAGATTGATTAACAACAAAAACAAGTAGCAAGTAAATAAGATAGCAAATAAGATAAATGACAAGTAAAGAAAATGGGTGCTAAAGTTCAAGTATGGAAAAACATGGGATTAGAAACATCCAAGCACACTCGATTCATATTATCATGCAAACGGAATTCAACTCAATTGATGTAGACTAAGGGTGATCACGATTGTATCCTAAGCTCCCTTTCGGGTTACAAAGGTTGTTGATCCATTTTAGACTCCCAAAAGTACTTAAGATCAAAGCCCAACATTAACCCCTTCCATCTAGGTACTAGTTAGATTAAACTCTCCCTTTTTGTGTACTAAGGCCAACGAATGGATTGGTTCCCCTCATTGAATTCAAATATCCTTTCGGTCAAACCCAAACTCAATGTCTATTCATGCCTTCCTAATACTATAGAGGGTCGTTTCCGTCTCACTCCAAGCAATACATACATGAAAATCATGATAGCATTTAATTACCACAAATAATCCATTGATCAACAATCCATTAAACCAATAAACATTCATGAATAACAAACCATGCCATCACAACATCAAGACAATTAAACTCCATGAATAGAAATCAACATCAATTAAATCAAAAACCAATTTAATCCACATGATAATATAAATCTAATATGCTCTTCATATTCCTAATCCCACTAGAGGGATTAGCCTAACATGATAAAAGTAATAAAATAAATAAATGATTCATTACAAATACCCATAGTCTTAGATCTAAAGAAATACAAAATGAATGGATTCTTCCCTATCAATTTCTTGAAGAGAATCTTCTATTCTTCTTGATCTCCACCTCTAGCTCTTGATTTGAAGTCTTTAGCACCAAAAATGGAAGAATTGATGGGTGGATGAAGATGGATGAAGATGGATGAAGGTGGATCTAGATGGTGGTGAAAATGGGAGGAAAGGTGTGTGATGTGTGTGTAGAAGATGGATTTTCGGATCTTCCTGAAAAATGTTGAAATGGGGTTTATTTATACCCCATGTGGGCCTTCTAGAAGATTCTGATTTTTTAGCAAGAATTACACCTACACGGCTCGAGCTCTGCACACGGCCACAGGGGTGGCCGTGTTGTGTAATCTGGTGTCCGCACACGGCTTCTAGGACAGGGCCGTGCGCGGTACACGGCCCGTGTTCTGTGCTCGACCCGTGCTCTGCGCTCGGCCACAGGGGTGGCCGAGTTGGTGTTTCTGGCGACATCACACGGCCTCATGCACAGGCCCGTGTGCGGAACTCGAGGCGTGTTCAAGACACGACCCGTGTTCCTGCACACGGCCGGCCGTGTTGTGCAGCTTCTTCTCCTCTTTCACTATTTCGGCTCGTTCTTCCTCGTTTCAACTCCGAATTGAGATCCGCTTTTTCCTACATCTTCCTTATCATGTTTAGCATCAAATAAAAAGTGAAAATCTTAAGTTTAAGCTCATTCACACACATTTCAATAAAAACACAAAACACAACCAAATAACACATAAAATACGGATAAAATAATACGAAAACACATATAAAAAGACACTAAAATGTAGGTGAAAATAGCTCTAATCAACCCCCCAAACTTAAGGTGTTGCTCGTCCCCGAGCAACGAAAATGACAAACAAAAAGGAGAAATTTTCACCTAGAAAAAGACTAAACGAACATAAGCAATAACACATCGTTAGCAATAATAACTACAAACTATGCTAAGTCATCCTACAACATTAAAATCATGACATGGGAAATTAACAAGTTCAATCAAAAGAGAATAAAATGTAATATAGTCCCCTTTTAAGTCCAAGCCTCACAATGGATATTGATGTCTCTCAACACTCTTTTGAAATAGGGTAGATCACACTCATTAATCGATTGGTTCGAATCACTATACGCTTGCTCGCGGACTATATTCACAAACCACCAAAGTTTCAATCAATGATCAAAAAGGTCTTTAATTAGGATATAATGATAGGCTCTTTGGTAGGGTAGGAAGTATATGGATAAGAGTGACTAATCATGTGTAAGTAATCAAAGAGATGGCCAATTTCCTCAACTTCTTCACTTTTTTTTCTTCCTTGCTTATCTTTACAATCTCAAGCACTATTCATTAACTTTCCTTGGATCGAGCTTCTTTTGATGCATGCTTCCTTTCTTTGAATTTTGTTTACTTGAGCATTTTGATGTTGATTTGCTCCTTTCTTACTTTTAAGGTTGCATGTGCCTTCTTGTTGTTGCTCTTTTCATCCTTTTTCTTGCTTGTTTACCATGTCCTTTTTCTTCTTGTGCTAATCAATCAATCCTTTCTAGCTACCATCTCCTCAATCACCCATACAAAGGTATATATAAGCTTGAATGGGTAATTAAGGCTTGTAATGTGCTAAATTCACAAGAAATAGGTTTATAGGCTCAAAGTGGTTGACTAAGGATGATGTTCATGGTAGGGAACATATATGGCAATGACTATAATAACAAGGATGGCCTTAGATCATTTCACCAATCTCCACTAATCGGGCTCGTTCCTATAGTCCTTGAGCAAGTTCTAACTTATCAAACACAACCGATCCACTCATGAAGAAATACCATGTATGCATGGTTGAGGCTCAAATGCTCACAAGCTTGTGCTCGGACCTTAAGGAACTTATTACACTCATTCATCTCACAATTGAACAAGTTAAGTAAAACATGTCACAATTTGAAAGTGTAGAGATTCTTAATCATAATTTGTCATCACTTATCACCACAACATATCATCACTCACGTTCAAAAATGACTCACGACATCCCTAAACAAACCACCAAACAACCCAAGACAAAAATGAAAATACACACCAAACATAAAAATAAGGACTCAACAAACAAGACACAACAAAAACACAAAACATGCAAACACAAAATACCATCATCCATAAGAAAATTAAGCACACATTCATCCCAACCTTTATTTAAAAGGAAATCCTAAGTTACGAAAGTAAACCTCCCATAAACATAACAAATGAAGTAGCATGCTAGTCACAACAATCCAAATCAAACTCAATTCATTTCAAGTTGTAAAATGATAAGGTGTAGAGTACTCCCTCGATAGGCATTTGGTAAGGAAAGCGTTAGCTCCAAGCTCCATCATGCTTCCAATGCCTCTCGTTCATGCTCAAACACTCAACAAACACCATTATTTCAACAATTTCATTATAAATATGGACTATCATGCACTTCAACACCACCAATCATACCAAAATCAAACCAATACTCATGAGAAAAATTTTAAAATTTGTCCAATTTTACAAGAATCATACTCAAGTGGTGAGTCACACCACACACTCTCCCCCCAAACTTAAATCGAAACAAGAGTTGAGACTTAAGTTTGCAAAAAGTGGTGAGACTTACCCTTGTAGTTTCCATTGATGATCTTCTTGTTGAGAAGTAACCGCATCCACACGACTCAAGCTATGTCCACCACGCACTAGCACCCCCCAAACTTAACTCGAGACAAGAGTCACGAATTAAGTTTGCAACAAATGGTGGAACATGTCAACTTGAATCCATGAAGCATTTCTCTTTTCTCCAATTAGCATTTTTCTCCATGAGCACAATCAACCTACAAGTCCAAAATACACAAGCATCAAAAGATAAAAAGAATGGGTTGCCTTCCATTTAGCGCTAAGTTTAACGTCTTCAAGCCGGACGAATGTAAGCTCTTAACAGTCGGAGAAATCTAAGACCCCATCGGTTCTCATCTTCACTTTGAGAAATTTCTTGGCTCTTTTCTTTTCCATCAACATGATTTCTCCATTCTTGCTTATAATTATCAAATCATCACGAAGAATTTTGGATAGCAATGCTTCGTCTCCATAAGGCAATTGAAGTCCTCCCTTATCAACATTCCATTCGATGTCCGAGTCCTCGTTCCTATATATATCAAGCAAAGACAAATTAAGATTAAAATCGTCAATATAATCATGGAAAAGAGAATTAGAAGATTCAAAAGAGTAAGAATTTTCAAATCCATGCGGATCATCCGGAGGTAGGATTGGAGGCTTGAGGTAAGAATCATCCTTCTTTCTTGCCTTGTTACATGAAAATGTAACACTCTCCGTATTTGAACTCAAAGAAAGTTCTCCTCTTTCCACATCAATATGAGCTTTTCCCGTGGCTAAGAATGGTCTTCCCAAGATCATAGGCGTTTGAGGATCAACCTTCATCTCCAAGACAACAAAATCTACCGGAAAAGTCAACTTCTTCACTTCAACCACTACATCCTCCACCACCCCTAAGGGCTTAATAGTTGATCCATCCGCCACTTGAAGGCATGTAGTGGAAGGCTTGAGCTCTCCAATATCCAATTCTTCAAAAAGAGAATGAGGCATAACATTCACACTAGCTCCCAAGTCACACAATGCATTAACAACCTTCTTTCCTTCAACTTCACAAGGGATAACGAACTTCCCCGGATCACCAACTTTCATAGAAGGCTCCTCATGCAATGGTTCATTTGTTTCAACTAGCTTCGCTTTCTTTCTCTCTTCAAATTTCTTCTTCAAAGTTTCAACAAACTTTTGAAATTCCTCCATCTTTTCTTTTTTAACAAATCTTTGAGGATAAGGGAGTGGATAAGGAGTAATCGGAATTCCCCAATAATCACGTTCATATTCCACTTCTTTTTCCCTTTTCTCCTTAGCCTTTTTCCACTTAGGTACGTGCTCTTCTTTCC
Organism: Pogostemon cablin; assembly: GCA_023678885.1. NCBI lineage: Eukaryota > Viridiplantae > Streptophyta > Magnoliopsida > Lamiales > Lamiaceae > Pogostemon > Pogostemon cablin. The sequence goes on from CM042965.1 coordinate 36,170,554, forward strand.
ATTTCTTTCTCTTTTCTTCTAACTCAATTTCTATTCTCTTTGCTTCTTCTTCTTCATCCACCGTGCAATCCACCAACCCTTCTTCAACCAAACTATCCTCTTTCACCTTTATGCACATGCAATGCTCTTTTGGATTTATTTCTGTGGTAGATGGGAATTTTCCTTGTTGGTGTTGTGATCCCACGGAAGAAGCAATTTGCCCCATTTGATGCTCAAACACTCTCATCCTATTGTCAGATTTCCGTTCATTCTCCTCCATTCTAGCCTCAAGCTTTTTCATGAATGCTAGCAATGTCTCTTCCACCGATGACTTCCCTTCTCCATTGGGCGACTTAGCACTCGGATCGAATCCCGGAGGAAATGACATGGCGGCTTGAGGATTAGAGTAAGAAAGATTCTCATGCTTCCTCGGAGCTTGATAATTTCCACTGGATTGATTGAAATTGCTTCCCCGAGCTTGTCCTTGATATCCTCCTTGAAAATTACCTTGATTAGAAGGATAATTACCTTGGAAATTTCCTTGATGTTGAAAATTCCCTTGGTAATTTCTCCTATCCAAATAGGCAACATCCTCTACACTTTGCATCACATTACTCTTCTCGTTCAAGGTAGTACTCGTACTTTCCCCTTGACTCACTCCTTGAGTGATCAAATTCAATTGCTTAGTTAAAGCATTGATGCTCTCATTAAATTCTTTCATGCCTTGGCTTTGAAACACATCGCTCTTCACTTTATGCACACTTTCCACTTGAGCTACCGTTCCAAATGCACAACTTCCTAATATCCTCTCGGACGGCCATTGATAAGCATTCATTGCAATATCTTCAAAAATTTCCATAGCTTTCATTGCATCCACTCCAAATATAGATCCTCCGGATGAGGCATCTACATGCATCCGATGTTGTTGGCTCAACCCTTGATAGAAGAAAGCTACTTGTTGATTCTCATGAAAGTCATGTTGAGGGCACTTTCTTAGCATCTCCTTGTAGCGTTCCCATGCTTCATAAAAGCTTTCATCCGGAAGTTGCTTAAACTGAGTGATAAGGCTCTTCAATTGGAGTGTCTTTGAAGGAGGAAAGTACTTATTTAGGAACCTTTGCTCAAGATCTTCCCATGTATTACAACTTCCCAAAGGAATTGCATTATACCATGCCTTAGCCTTGTCTCTTAAAGAAAAAGAGAACAACCTCATCCGAATAGCATCTTCCGATACTCCATTCATCTTAATGGTATTTGCAACCTCCAAGAAGCTAGCTAGATGCATGTTTGGATCCTCAAGAGGACCTCCCCCAAACTGATTTTCTTTGACCATGTTGATCAATCCGGTCTTGATTTCTAAATTGTTGGCTTGAACCGGAGGAACCATGTTGTGTACGGCTCTCGGTTGGAAGTAATCCCGGATTGCTCTAGGCCTTGGCCTCTCTTGAGGTATTTGCAGATTTCCTTGCATTGCTTGGTTATTGAACATATTAACCATCTCTTGGACATTTCTACGAACATGTGGTTGTGCCTCTTGTTGTTGGAGTATCCTTTGAGCTTCTTGATTGGCAAGCAATTGCATATATTCTTGATTTTGAGCAAAGAAATTCCTCATTATCTCCGCTTGATTCTCTTGCACTCCTTCTTGTACCCCCCTTTGATCTTGTAAAGGATCTTGGGGTGGGTTATAATTAGCATTCTCTCCATGTTGATTCTCCATCTTTTCTTTTCTCGCTTTACGCCTCTCTCGTTTACTTTGTCGTGCGGTCCTTTCAATCTCCAAATTCAAAGGAATGATCGATTGATTTCCCTTTGATCTTGTGATCATAAAACACCTACGAAAAGTCAAAGAATGAGACCACAAACACAAATAATAAATAAAAGAAAATAAAAAGAATCCTTATCAAGAACAACTAAAACAATAACACAGTACTCGACTAGTCCGTCAAACTCCCCGGCAACGGCGCCATTTTCTTGTTTGCCTAATTTTATAGCACTCACGAGCAAGAATATTCGATCGTTGTAGTAGTATATCCCAAGAAAAATTATCAATCCAATAAGGAGTTATTTTCGGACTAGCAAATACGTGAGCTCATGTTCATGTCGTTTTTGTAAAGATGATCGGGGGGTTTTGAGATTGATTAATAACAAAAACAAGTAGCAAGTAAATAAGATAGCAAATAAGATAAATGACAAGTAAAGAAAATGGGTGCTAAAGTTCAAGTATGGAAAAACATGGGATTAGAAACATCCAAGCACACTCGATTCATATTATCATGCAAACGGAATTCAACTCAATTGATGTAGACTAAGGGTGATCACGATTGTATCCTAAGCTCCCTTTCGGGTTACAAAGGTTGTTGATCCATTTTAGACTCCCAAAAGCACTTAAGATCAAAGCCCAACATTAACCCCTTCCATCTAGGTACTAGTTAGATTAAACTCTCCCTTTTTGTGTACTAAGGCCAACGAATGGATTGGTTCCCCTCATTGAATTCAAATATCCTTTCGGTCAAACCCAAACTCAATGTCTATTCATGCCTTCCTAATACTATAGAGGGTCGTTTCCGTCTCACTCCAAGCAATACATACATGAAAATCATGATAGCATTTAATTACCACAAATAATCCATTGATCAACAATCCATTAAACCAATAAACATTCATGAATAACAAACCATGCCATCACAACATCAAGACAATTAAACTCCATGAATAGAAATCAACATCAATTAAATCAAAAACCAATTTAATCCACATTATAATATAAATCTAATATGCTCTTCATATTCCTAATCCCACTAGAGGGATTAGCCTAACATGATAAAAGTAATAAAAAAAATAAATGATTCATTACAAATACCCATAGTCTTAGATCTAAAGAAATACAAAATGAATGGATTCTTCCCTATCAATTTCTTGAAGAGAATCTTCTATTCTTCTTGATCTCCACCTCTAGCTCTTGATTTGAAGTCTTTAGCACCAAAAATGGAAGAATTGATGGGTGGATGAAGATGGATGAAGGTGGATCTAGATGGTGGTGAAAATGGGAGGAAAGGTGTGTGATGTGTGTGTAGAAGATGGATTTTCGGATCTTCCTGAAAAATGTTGAAATGGGGTTTATTTATACCCCATGTGGGCCTTCTAGAAGATTCTGATTTTTTAGCAGGAATTACACCTACACGGCTCGAGCTCTGCACACGGCCACAGGGGTGGCCGTGTTGTGTAATCTGGTGTCCGCACACGGCTTCTAGGACAGGGCCGTGCGCGGTACACGGCCCGTGTTCTGTGCTCGACCCGTGCTCTGCGCTCGGCCACAGGGGTGGCCGAGTTGGTGTTTCTGGCGACATCACACGGCCTCATGCACAGGCCCGTGTACGGAACTCGAGGCGTGTTCAAGACACGACCCGTGTTCCTGCACACGGCCGGCCGTGTTGTGCAGTTTCTTCTCCTCTTTCACTATTTCGGCTCGTTCTTCCTCGTTTCAACTCCGAATTGAGATCCGTTTTTTCCTACATCTTCCTTATCATGTTTAGCATCAAATAAAAAGTGAAAATCTTAAGTTTAAGCTCATTCACACACATTTCAATAAAAACACAAAACACAACCAAATAACACATAAAATACGGATAAAATAATACGAAAACACATATAAAAAGACACTAAAATGTAGGTGAAAATAGCTCTAATCAGTCAATAGGTTCAACTTGTTCCCCTTTTGATCTTGTTTGCATACACCTTCAAAATAAAAGAAGTTAGAACAAGATTTTCAAAGCAAAATACAAATAATAAATACAAGAAAAAAAATGTCTCTATTAAGATCGCTCTAAACGTTCCTTCTTTAAGCTCTTCAACTTGTTGAAAATTGGTCAAAGCACTTACAATTTGGCTCATTTTCCCTCGTTTCAACTCCGAATTAAGCTTCGTTTTTTCCCAAATTTTTCTTCTCGCGTCTAGAATCCATTTTTACCTGGAAATCATACATTTAAGCTTATTCTCACACATTTCCATAAAAACATAAAACACAACCAAATAGAACACAAATACGGATAAAATAATACGAAAATACATATAAAAAGACACTAAAATTTAGTGTCATGGAGATGTGCCATAGTTTACCATGTGGAGAACACTTTGGGTTTCAAAAGACGGGAGCTAAGATCTTACAGTCGGGATTGTTTTGGCCAACATTGTTCAAGGATTGCAAAGAATACGTCAAGGGGTGTGATAGATGCCAAAGAATTGGAAGTATTGGACAAAGAGATGAGATGCCTATGAGGAACATCTTTGAAGTTGAAGTGTTTAATGTTTGGGGGATGGACTTCATGGGACCATTTCCGCCTTCCAATGGTTTTCTTTACATTTTGCTTGCGGTAGACTATGTGTCTAAATGGGTAGAAGCAATTCCTACAAGAACGAATGATGCTCTAGTTGTCAAGGCTTTCTTGAAGAATAATATTTTTGCAAGGTTTGGAGTACCAAAGGCTATCATTAGCGATCAAGGGACTCATTTCATCAACAAGATCATTGAGAAGCTTTTGATAGGCTATGGAGTGAAGCACAAGGTGTCAACACCTTACCATCCTCAAATAAATGGTTTGGCGGAAGTGTCAAATAGACAAGTGAAGCTTGTTCTTCAAAAGACAGTCAATGGGAATCGAAAAGATTGGTATTCTAAGTTAGATGATGCTTTATGGGCTTATCGAACGGCTTACAAGACCGCTCTTGGATTTTCTCCTTATAAACTTGTTTATGGAAAGGCTTGCCATTTACCCGTGGAGTTGGAACACAAAGCATTATGGGTCCTTCGGAAGTTGAATTTTGATGAAAAGGAATCCGGGAAGAAAAGGTGCCTCCAATTGATTGAATTAGAAGAGTTTAGGGATGAAGCTTACTCAAGTTCAAGAATTTTAAAGGAAAAGCTCAAAAGATGGCATGATGAAAGGATCAAAACGAAGGAGTTTATTCCGGGGGATAAAGTTCTATTGTTTAATTCAAGGCTTAAATTATTTCCCGGAAAACTTTGTTCGAAATGGACCGGACCGTACTTGGTGATCGAAGTAAGAGATGATGGATCGATTAAACTTGAAGGAGCGGATGGAAATGCCTTTGTAGTTAATGGTCATAGAGTGAAACATTACCATTCTCCCTCTCAAAGGGAGTTGGTATATGTTGACACTTTCACCTCTTGAAGGCTCGTATCCTATTAGTAGGTTAGGTTTGTAAATATTTCTTTTTCTTGTTTTGCTTTATTTTGGTCTTGTAGGTGGATTGTGCTTATGAGGAGAAGATTTATTGAAGATTCAAAGAGTGCGTCATTGATGTGAACGGTATATTGTACCACTTTTAGCAAACTTACTTTGAAACTCTTGTTTCAATTCAAGTTTGGGGGGATATGATGTGATACGATATGTTATATTCTATGTTGACATGCATTTTTGTGTTTTTTAGCCAAATTTGAAATTTTCTCATGAGTTCAGTTTAGTTTTGGTTCGTTTTGGTGGTGTTGAAGTTGATAATCCTTTTGTTTTTGATATTAAGGTTGAGCTAATGATGTTTATGAGTTGTGAGCATGAATAGGGAGTATTGGAAGCATTGAAATAGGGAAAAACAAGAGTTTCGAGGTAAGTTTGCAAAAAGTGGTGTGACTTACTATCACACTTCAAATCAAGCACTCTTCGTGTCTTCAATACGCGTATTCCTCACAAGCACAATCAACCTACATGCCAAAAATGCAAGAAATAACAAATCTACAATCCTTATTGAAAGCATTAAATAAAGCAATAAAGATAATGATGGGTTGCCTCCCATCGAGCGCTAAGTTTAACGTCTTCAAGCCGGACGATAGTCTTTAGCTCATGGTGGTCTTGAATAGTCCTTAGGCACTATCATAGGTTTCTTCTTGAAGTAGTGCCTTGTGCTCTCCCGTTCAACCACTAGAACGGCTCCCTTCTTGTTAAATAGTTCAAGCAATTGGTCTCCGAAGGCGTTCTTCACAATGAATGGCCCTTTCCACTTGTTTCACTTTTTCAATGGGGCTTTATATGCATTTTGAACTTCAACCACATCCCCCGGTAAGAATTCAGGCATTGACAAGTGTTGGTGCCCTCTTGCAACCTTTTTCCTACAATCACCAAACAAATTTTTATCAATAAAATCATGGAAGTTCTTAAGAGAATTTGAAATTTCAATAGAATGAGAAGGTTTTGGCTTGTGGGGAGTAAAATCCATGATCTTAGTTTCCGGAGGTTTCTTTTCTTCCATAATGGCATGAATCTCTTTTTGATTTTGAATCTTGACTTTCTCTACCATCTCTTCAAGAAACTCGACAAATCTATCGAATTCCCCCTTCAACTCTTCTTTCAACTCTTTAGCTTTCACCCACTTAGGCATCCTTTCTCTTCTTTCCTTTATAACCTCATCAACCCCCGAACTAGTCTCGTTCCGATCCTTAATGACCATGCATTCACTTTTCGTTCCGGAGGTAGAAGGCTTGTTGTTCTCTTCTTGAAGTTTCTCCACGGTGGACACTATTTGACTTACTTGGTGCTCCAATGAATCCAACTTAACATTGAATGCTACCATTGTATTCATCATCATTTCACACAAGTTTCCGATTCTATCAATCCACGCTTGATTAGACTTCCTCCCCTCTTCCATACGCTCCATAATTTTTCTAATCAACTCATCTCTAAGCTTCTCTTGGTAGTCACGTTGGGCGGAATAAGAGGTGTTGGAGTCTTGAAAATCTCCCCATAGTAGTGGTTGATTTCCATCTTGATTTCTAGAAAAATTTCCTTGAAAACCATCTTCCACACCTTGAGGGTATACTTGATGATGCATTTGATGAGGAACTCCAAAATTCTCATAACCTAGTTGTTGGAATTGCATATCTTGTACTCCGTAATCCGGTTACAAATTAGGCTCCCAATTTGGCATTTGAAATCCTTGAAAATTTTCTTGTGTGTTCATAGCGGAATGAACACTTCTATTCACCATATCTCGAAGAATATCCATGTAGCTCATATTTTTGGGGTTGCTCTCCTTCTTCTTCCTTCTCAAGGTATGCACCTATAAAAGAAAGAAAAATTAGAACAAAATTTTCCAAAGCAAATATAAGATGCAAAAATAAAAAAAAATCCTTATTAAGACCACTCTAAACAATCCTTCGTCAAACTACTAGCGACCGTTACCTCCCTGACAACGGCGCCATTTGATTAGCCATAGTTTAGTGGGCATGACCAATTAAAGAAATTATCGAACCACAGGGAGGAATGTGCTAGAGTTTAAGCGATCTCAAGCATATCGTGATTTTATAAGGACGACGGAAAGGAGTGGATAGGTGCAAATGAATGCAATTATGCTAATGCAAGAAATAAAGATAAAATGAATGCAAAGATAAGATGGGTTCCAAATGATGCAAGGATGAGATTAACAACAATCATGACATAGATAATTAAGTAATTATGCAATTAATTCTAATCTCTCATGGACAAGGTATAGAAGAGATCACTAATTCCACCTAAACTCTCTCTCGAGATGGATAGGATGTAGGCCCTCAACAAGGCTCCCAAACGCACATAGGATCAAGACAATAGCAAACACCTCCCACTAGGTACTAATTACTCTATGAGTTTCCTAATTAGGTACTAAATTATAGGCAATATTCCCTTTTAAGGTACTATGAATTCACTAATGGCTTGGTTCTCCTCACCTAATCAACCAATCTTTCGATTAAGCTAATCAAATGTTCTATCAAAGGGTTCTAAATCTAGAAGGATATCTCTATCTCATTCTAAATTAATGCACATGAAGTGTATGATGAAATGATTCAATGAACTATCCTAAACACATAATTGATTTCTCAATCTAATCACATGCCCATGACAATTAATCACACAAATCATCATATACATCAAGCAATCAACAATCAATGATAGAAATAACACAAAGCCCATTCAAGATTAAAATCAAATTGCATAAAAACTAAATTATCCAACACCAATCATGGAGCTAATCTCACAAAGGAGATTAGTCTATCATAGTTTTAGAGAAAACAATCATAGACAATTGGATCCACAAATTCCATGATAAATCTATAAAGAATTTCACAAGACTTAGAATTAGATTCCCCCTTTGAAGGTCTTCAATGGAGATCTCCTTCTTCCTCTTGTGATCTTCACTCTCCCTTACTTCCTTGATCACTTGGATGGTGGATTTGATGGAGGGGATCAAGTGTAGATGGATGGAATCAAGGAATGGTGAATGGGATGAAGGGTAGATGGAATGGAGAGGAAAAGTGTGTGAAAAATGGTGTGTATTAGGTGTAGATCTGATCCCCACTGATATTTACACTCCAAAATGGTGTTTTTACCCCGTAGAACCTTCTAGAACTTATTCTAATCATAAAAATGACTTTGGGCCGAGCATGGGTCGAATTCGGGTCAAGTTCGGGTCGGTACATCGCAGTCTCACCGTTTCGCGCATAACTTCCACATCCGATCTTCAATTTGAGTAATTCTTGCACTCACGCGATCCTATTTTCATTGGCTTTCTATCCATATAAAGATCTGACAAAACATCCAATATTTGAAGGTGTAACAAGTCATACAAAGTAGCACAACCGTACTGAGTAGAAACAGCCTGCGCGACGTCACCATTTTAATCATAACTTTCTCGTTTGGGCTCGGATTGAAGTATTTCTTATACCAAAACGATTCTCTTTTATGTGGCTTTCCAACCATATATCACACTTCTTGTTTTGAGCTCTACAAGAGTACAAAAAAATTACACAAATTGGACGTGCGTTTTTCAGCATTTTGCTTAATTTGACTCATTTTCTCTCGTTTCAACTCCGAATTAAGCTTCGTTTTTTCCCAAATTTTTCTTCTCGCGTCTAGAATCCATTTTTACCTAGAAATCATACATTTAAGCTTATTCTCACATATTTCCATAAAAACATAAAACACAACCAAATAGAACACAAATACGGATAAAATAATACGAAAACACATATAAAAAGACACTAAAATTTAGGTGAAAATATCACTCATCACCTACACATTTCAAATCAAGCACTTCCTGTATCTTCAATACGCTTTCTCCTCACGAGCACAATCAACCTACATACCAAAAATACAAAACAAGAAATCAAATTCACAATCCTTATTAAAACACTAAATAAAGCAATAAAGATAATGATGGGTTGCCTCCCATCTAGCGCTAAGTTTAACGTCTTCAAGCCGAACGATAGTCTTTAGCTCATGGTGGTCTAGAATAGTCTTTAGGCACTATCATAGGTTTCTTCTTGAAGTAGTGCCTTGTGCTCTCTCGTTGTCACATCCTAAAATTTCTAACTATTTTAAAACATCATATTTAAACAAATAAATCATTTTTAGCGGAATCTTAAAGTAAATAAAATATAATAGTCAAAGAGATCCATCTTGATAAGTGATAAAATCCAAATGTAATACTTGAAATAAATTGCATAAATTGATAAGTCTTGCAAAAATTTAAAAATATTAATAATGTCAAGCCCAGTTTTCAATAAATAGAAAGTGAGATTTTGTTCGCAATTCTTTGATAATATTAACATTCAATGCGGGCGTGAACCATAAAATAAAGTTAATAAAATATCATAAACAGTGAAAATTATACAAAAGTATATCATTAGAATTTATATAAAAAAGATTTTGGCGCAGCATATTAATAAAAACTCTCACGCAACGCATCCGCCCCTGGTACGCCGTCCAGTCTCAACCTGAAAAGAGTTTGGAGTGGATGGGGTGAGCGTGTGAAATACATTCAGTGGGTTAACTTAAATGATTGCACAGTTAAAAATAAATATGCATGTCAAATATACCATAAGATGTAACATATGCCAATTTTAATAAATTATTTTTGCACATTGTCGTTCGATAATTCATTGAAAATATTTTAGACCGAACCGTCGTCCGATAACTTGTGTTAGTTGGTCTGTGCGCACAGGCCGTCACCCTAGTACGATATTAGCATACTTTAAAACACATTTTAGTACTGAACCGACTTAGCCAATAACTTGTGTTAGTTGGTCTGTGCGCACCGAGTCATCACCCAGTACGATATTAGTAGGAAAATATTTATCATCGAACTAAAAGCACACATGGCACATAACATGACATATCAGTAACACATGTCACATCTTAACATAGCAATCATGACATAAAATTGTAGCACTCGGTAAAGAGTGAAAGTTACCCCCACCTTGCAAGTGTGTTGGAAATATTTTCTTTTCTCTCTCTTCATTCTTCATCTCACCTCCACGATGGGTATGCAAATAAATGGGGGAGGAGGACTATATAAATATAAACAAACTTGATGCCCAAGAATGGGCTTTATCCTTATCCAAAAATTAATATTATTTTATTAAAACCTTGGAACCTTAGAGGATAAGACTAATCCTTATCCATAAGAAAAGTTGTACACGTCACTACTAAATTTGAGGCCAAAACTTCATTATTATTATTAAAAAAAATAATTAAAAAAACATGTAGAGTAATAATTCTTAATTAAGATATAATAATATTATAAAATACGTAATATAATTTTTATTTGAGAATAAAATTTTACGAAAGTATAGATTATGAAATATTGGGGTGTTACAATCTATCCCCCTAAAAATAATTTCGTCCTCGAAATTTAGAAAAACTTTTAACTTTTAAAGAATTGGGGTAAATAATAAAATAAATACTTATGTACCTTAAAGTTGACGTCGAGTACCAGGTAGATGCGTAGCGAGTATCATTAAAATTATTTAAATACCAATCCTCCAAAATATAGATTCATAAATAATTTATTTAAAAGTATGAGTCCACAAAAACGTAGATTCATAAATAATTGAATTTATTTTAAAGTACGAGCCCGCAGAATCATAGACCCGCTCTGATATTATCTGTCACGCCCCAGTTTTCAATAAATAGAAAGGGAGATTTTGTTCGCAATTCTTTGATAATATTAACATTCAATGCGGGCGTGAACCATAAAATAAAGTTAATAAAATATCATAAACAGTGAAAATTATACAAAAGTATATCATTAGAATTTATATAAAAAAAATTTTGGCGCAGCATATTAATAAAAAGCTCTCACGCAATGCATCCGCCCCTGGTACGCCATCGCAGCCTCAACCTGAAAAGAGTTTGGAGTGGAAGGGGTAAGCGTGTGAAATACACTCAGTAGGTTAACTTAAATGATTGCACAGTTAAAAATAAATATGCATGTCAAGTATACCATAAGATGTAACATATGCCAATTTTAATAAATTATTTTTGCACATTGTCGTTCGATAACTCATTAAAAATATTTTAGACTGAACCGTCGTCCGATAACTTGTGTTAGTTGGTCTGTACGCACCGGGACGTCACCCTAGTACGATGTTAGCATACTTTGAAATATATTTTAGTACTGAACCGACGTAGCCAGTAACTTGTGTTAGTTGGTCTGTGCGCACCGAGTCGTCACCCAGTACGATATTAGGAGGAAAATATTTATCATCGAACTAAAAGCACACATGGCACATAACATGACATATCAATAACACATATCACATTTTAACATAGCAATCATGACATAAAATTATAGCACTCGGTAAAGAGTGAAAGTTACCCCCATCTTGCAAGTGTGTTGGAAATATTTTCTTTTCTCTCTCTACATTCTTCATCTCACCTCCACGATGGGTATGCAAATAAATGGGGGAGGAGGACTATATAAATATAAACAAACTTGATGCCCAAGAATGGGCTTTATCCTTATCCAAAATTTAATATTATTTTATTAAAACCTTGGAATCTTAGAGGATAAGACTAATCCTTATCCATAAGAAAAGTTGTACACGTCACTACTAAATTTGAGGCCAAAACTTCATTATTATTATTTAAAAAAATAATTAAAAAAACATGTAGAGTAATAATTCTTAATTAAGATATAATAATATTATAAAATACGTAATATAATTTTTATTTGAGAATAAAATTTTACGAAAGTATAGATTATGAAATATTGGGGTGTTACAAATAAAGTCTTAGTAAAAATAAAATTGTGCTAAGCATCATCCTTCAGTCCCACCACGTCAGCTCCTTCATCTGAAAATGGGAGAGATAAAAGGGGTGAGCAAACCACAACTCAATGAGAAACTACTTCTTATCAAAACCAAACATTACATGTAACAATAATTAATCACATAATAAAAATTGAACTGTTTATTTAATGCTCAGTGAGAAACTACTTCTTATCAAAACCAAACATTACATGTAAGAATAATTAATCACATAATAAAAATTGAACTGTTTATTTAATACTCAACTGCATGATTGGTATAATACTTTCATCATTCATATACTCCCTCCGTCCCCTTGAAAGGTATCCATTTCACTATTCCTGACATTCGCTTTAAAAGCATCAATTTACTCTATTTAATAAAGAAAATACACAATATGACCCACCACTTCCCTCTAATACAATTACCCATCTTATCTATAATAATAATACTTCTTAATTTACATGCAAAAAATAAATAAAGATCTTAGAACCGTCCACGTGCAAACAACAAACGAGTACCTTTCAAGGGGACGGAGGGAGTAGGTTATAAGACCCCTTCCTTTATAATAGTCCCTAAGACCCCCTCCTTTATTATGGTCCAGAAGATCAAGGTACGTAAGACCTCCTCCTTTATTACAGTCTAGAAGACCAAGGTACATAAGACCCCCTCCTTTATAAAGGTCCAAAACACCTATTTTCTTTCATGTCTCATAATTTCATAAATACGATTTTCAATAATATATGAACATAAAATCATCACATATAACATTCAGTAAAAATAAGTAAGAAATCCCTCACCTCGATACTTTGAAATACTAATGTAGCACGAACTACTCTTCGCCTGTTAACATAAAAATAAATGAAACTTAGTTCTAAATATTCCTAATATGTGATCATGTATTAAGTAGATAAATAAGTGGAAATTTATACAATACTGTCTCTTGACCCATGCCTACTATGGTATGCGTATAACCAATGGGATGTTTTGTAACACAAGATACTATAATTATTTATAAATTTATGGTAATTTAAAAGAATAAATACAACAACGCATGTACTCATATAAGGTACGAAATTTGCATAATGAGTTGGATTTGAAACTTTGTCAAAATCTTTGAATGGAAATGAGAGATCAGAGGAAAGGGGAATTAAATAAGTAAATAGATAAGCATTAAAATTAAACATGACTCAATGATTATTAATTTTGTCTTCCTTGCAGAAAACTAATGCAAGTTAATAATAATTTAATTAGAAGATCAATAAGGGTATACTATGCATCTCCTCAGAATGGTATTCTAAATTCTATCATAAAAATAAAGTGTTCTTAAACGAAACATATTGAGAACAAACCAAAGGAAAATTATAGTTATTGCAAACTGATAATTAAAAGTGAATGATGAAAAATACCCGATTGTAGTCCTCCCACAGGCAACGAAAGAAAAATCTTTATTCTCTGAAATATTAATAACTATCACAGTGAGATTTCTACCGTCAAGTTTATAAATGAGATAGGAGGAAAGAGGTTCCAATATTTGGGGATCATGGAGATAACGATATCAGATAACTTAGGAGTGGAGTGAAAGTTCAAATTTTAAAATAACTAATAATAATATAATCAATTAAAATATTTATACTTATAACCGAAAATTATAATTATATGCATAAATATATATAAATATGATAGAAAGATTATTTTTTTTATAAAAAAATAAGTTCGTTATTAAATTGAAAATTGAGGAAAATGTGAACTATTTTAATGCAATTAAGAGAAGAATTATATATATATATATATATATATATATATATATATATATATATATATATATATATATATATATATAATTCTTCTCTTGAAATATTTAAGAAGTGAGAAATGATACTTATTTTATGAAGTGAAGATTGAAGAGTAGGACTCCAAAAGGGACATTTAATAAGAAGGGTAAAATTGTATTTTATGGGGTGCATATAGTGAAAAATTAGAATCAAAATAATTAATTTGGGGTGTATTTAGCTATCGGGGTATGTATAGTGGAAGTGAGAGTGTTAATAGCCGGACCCAAAAATTAATACGTTTATTAAGAATACCATAAGCATCATTGAAATAGATGTTATACAAAAGAGGGACTAGGGTACAACTGGTTGTACCAATTGAATTGGTACAACATTGGTCCTCACCTTCTTAATTAATTCCTGCACCCTTATTAATGTTGTTTTCTATTTTATTTCTAAATTTATTTTAATTAAATTACTATTATACTATAAATCCTAAATCCTAGGGATAAATTATACCCTAAACCACAATGGTAAAATTACAATTATACCCTAAACCCTACAGATAAATTATACCCTAAACTACAAGGATAAAATTACAATTATACTCTAAACCCTAAACCCTAGGGAATAAATTATACCTAAACCACAAGGGTAAAATTATAATTATACCCTAAACCCTGGGGATAAATTATACCTAAACCACAAGGGTAAAATTGTAATTATATCCCTAAAATTAAATAAATAAAAAACAAAAAAAATAAAAAATTAAAAAAAGGCAACAATTTAAAAAAAAAGAAAAAAAGAAAAACACATACCGAAGGTGAAGAAAGGAGGTTGTACCGGAGGTTGTACCAATTGGAGGTTGTATACAAGTATTTGTAGTTATACAATTAGTTAATAAAGGTGTATGCGTGATGTTTATGTACTAACCGTATAATTTTTTATTCTAAAATATACTATTAGCATATAAAATATGTATTAAAATGGGCGAACTTTAAATACATCTTTAATATACTAAAGGAGAGTTTAATTTTGATGAGGTGTCGTCACCAGAATTAATCTCAATTATTTTAATTTTTAATTAATAATTGAAAATTTTATTTTCAATTATTAATTAAAATTTAATATAGATAAATACATATACTGTATTATTTTAAGATTTGATATGATATTATCAAATCACTATTAATTAAAAAATAATATAGATAGTTACATATATTTACTACTCCTATAAGATTTAGAAAATTTATCAACTCTCCACCTATAAATAAGATTCTTTGTTCATTCATTCTACATACATAATTTATTTGTCACGATCAACTTAAGCTTTCTTCAAATTTTAAAGAAAATTATCCATTTATTTTTATTATTATATTATTATATTTATTATTTTTGTTATTTCTTTTATATTTTTAAATTATTTATTTTTTTATTTTTTTAAATTGTTAGCATGTAATTTTTTAATTTTTGATTTTTTGTACGTAACCAACTTATTTTTCCATGGTTATTTTTATAATTTTTTATTAATTTTTTTTTTATGATTTCACTTTTGATTATATTTTACTTATGGTTTCTTTTATATATTTTATATTTTCCTTTAATTAAGTTTTTATTAGTTTTTTTTGTTTTATTTTTTTTTAAATTGTTAGTATGTACCACTTTTGAGTATATTTTTTATTTAATTATTTTTTTGTTTTAATTCTGTTATTTTATTATTATTATTATGAATTTTTTTATTTTTTTACGTTATTAATTTCGTTTTTCATGCTTTTGAAAATTTATTTAATTATTTTGGTTATGATTTCTTTTTATTTTCTTATTTCTTCGAATTTATTTGTAATAAGTATATTTTTTTTTTAAAAAAATATATATTAATTTTATTATAAATTTTCTTTTATATTTTTCTAAAGTTTTTTTAATTATCTTTCGTTTTCTTTTAAATTTTATTTGTTTTAAATTTTTTGAGTTTTTTTAATATATTTTCAGCAACATTAAAATTTTATGATATAAAATAAGTTTATTTAAAAAAGAATATGGATGTGATATATTTTTTTTATTTTTGCTTTTTTTTATATATTCTTTAAATTCTCTTTTGATTAATATTTATTTTTATTAATATTTTTTTAAAATTATGTTATGTTGTTTTAAATTTTTTGTTAGCACTTTTAATCTTTTTTTATGTTAATAATTTTTTTCTTTGTTAGTTTTATTATTTTTTTTAATCAATTTTTTTATAATTTCTCCTTAGATTACTTTTTCTTTTTACTTAATTTTTTTTGGATTTAGTTTGGATTTTTATTATTATTAGTAATTTTTAATCTTTGATTTTTCAACGTTATTAATTTTTCATGATTAAATTTAAAAAAAAATAAATTTTATAATGTGTCGTAACTTGAATCAATTTTAATTTAATAATTACTAATTAATATTTAGTGATAAATACATAAATTTTCTTAAGGTTTGAATATTTATATGATTAGATCAAATAAAAATCAAATTAAATCTTATTTATAAACATAAAAAAAAAATCCCTCTCTACATATATAATAAGACTTTTTATTAATTAGTTCGATAAATTATTTATTAAGATGAAAAAAAATTATCTTCACTTGCTAAAGAAACTTTTCTATTTCTTTTGTTATTATTTTTTTATTGATTATTTTTCAATTTCTTTTATATTTTTAAAATTCTCTTTCGATTTTTTTTTATTTAAAATTTTTAATTGATTTTTATTCTTTTTCTTTTTTTCTTTGGAGTTTTTATGTGAATTTTTGTGCAAATAATATACTCTGCACCTATAAATATAACTTTTTATTTATTCATTATGCATACGTAAAGAACAAAAATTTTCTTTAAATTCTACTAAAATTCTGAAGTAAGGTATTCATTATTATTATTATTTATTATTATTATTATTATTATTATTATATTTTTTATTATTATACTTTTTATAAATTTTCTATTGATTAATTTTATGGATGTTCTTTTATATTTTTCAAACTTTCTTTGAATTTTTTTTAATTATTTTAATTTTAATTTTTTGAAATTATATTTCAATCTTTTTATTTCTTTATGTTATTAATTTTTTTCAAGGTTAATATTATAATTTTTTTAAACTAATTTTGTTAATTTTTTAATTTTATCGAATTGATTTATATTGAATTTATCTTTTTTTATCTTTTATTAATTAACTTTATTATGAATTTTTTCCTTCAATGATTAAATTAACATATTTCAAATTTTTTTATAAATTAAATTCTGCAACAACATAACAAAATTTGAAAAATCAATTTAATATTTTTTTAAAATTTTTTAAATAAATTATTTAATAATGAAATTATACTTTTACCAACGAAAACAAATTCACACTTAAGTGTATATAAATCCAATTTTACTTTTCAATTTAAATTATATTATATTATAATGGAATAGATAGTTATATTAACTTGAATTATAGTTTTTAAAATTGTTCAATAAATAGTTATTAAACTTGAATTATATTTTTTAAAATTGTAACTTGAAACCCGTGTAACACACGGGATTCATACTAGTAATATGATAATCAAATAACTAACTAATTTAAGTTGATATTAGGTGCAAGGGTGCACCTATATGTTAATAACTTTTTATTCTATTTTGTATACTATGTTAATTTATTTTGTATACGTGTTTCTTAATAATTGTATATTTTTTCACACTAAGTTTTTCATTAAAAAAATATAGCATCCATATGTGTATAACTTTATATTCAATTGTTTATACAAATTTTTAATAATTGTATATTTATTTACACTCAAATTTCCATTAAAAAATTAATAATTAAATTATATACATTTTTATTCATAATTATATATATTTTTGTTTATATTAATATATGGGTGCACGTGCACAATATAATTAGTCAAACTAATTTTAATATACTAATGGTATATTACTCATTATACTAAATATGAAAATAAACAAAAGGTATTACATTTATGGCAAAGACTTGGGTGAGACCTTCTCACGGATCCTCTTATGTGAGACGGATGACACATTAATCAATTAATTATATTTGTAAGGGCCATGTTTAGTGGTAGTCAAATTAGAAAATTAAAATTTTAATTACAAAATAAAATTAATTAGGTCTTTTATATATATATATATATATATATATTGTATATATAATGTTATCTTTTAAATTATAGTATTTTTATTATGAAAAATTTTATTAATTTAAATTTGTTATTCATTTAATTTATTTTTTTACTTAAATATTATAAATTTATAAAATGTAATACTCCATCGATGAAAAGTGATAAAGTATTATGAACTATTACACTAATAATTTATAATATAAATGAAAAGTGATAACATTGTGAACAAAAAGTGATAACATCTTCAATAAAAAGTAATAACTAATTATCAAAGTTTATTTTACAAATAATTTATAGAATGGATAAAATGTTATAATATTTTTAATAAAACATTATTCATAATAAAAGAAAAGTGATATCTATATAATTGAATTATTTCACGAGCAAATAAATGGAATAATAAAAAGTGATAGTATTTATAATAAAATGTGATATATGATAAACAAAAAGTGATATTTAAATTATTTTATGAACTATTCATAGGATAAATAAAAAGTGATAATATTTTTAATATAAAGTAATACTCATTAAAGAACAATTACTAATATTATTATTATTATTATTGAATAATTATAATTAATAATAATGATAATAATAAAATATACTCCCTTCGGCCACTTACAAGGTAACCGTTTGCTGTTTGCACGTGGACAATTCTAAGGTCTCTATTTGTTTTTTGCACGTGGATTAAAGAGTATTATTATTACAGGTAAAGTGGGTAGTTGTATTAGAGAGAAGTGGTGGGTCATATTGTGTCCTTTCTTTACTAAATAGAGGAAATTGATACCTTTGAAGCGGATGTCAAGAATAGTGAAATGGATACGTTGTAAGTGGCCGGAGGTAGTATTTATTTTATTAAAACGATAACTTGCTCAAAAGAAATATTAAATCTATGCACAACAATTTTTATTAAAATTGCATTGCCAAACACATCCCTTACTTTTTTAAATATAATTTTTAGTTTAATTTAAAATATATTTATTTCGGCTAATAGATGATCCATCCCATATAAGGGGGATTCGTGAGACGATCCAAGATCTGCCCTACATTTATTTTATATAATTATATAATTAATAAATACAGTTCTATTTAAAACATACAATGTCTGCGGATCTTAATTAAGATTTCAATTACTATCAAACTCTTTATGTTTATCAAAATCTCAAAACTAACTGCAACTAAAAATCAAAATCTCAAAACTCCTACCAACGTCTATATCATAAAAATCTCCTAATTTTGAATCAACATCTGCATATTAAATAGAGTGATAAAAATCTCCCAATTTTGAGTCAACGTAGCGTATTAAATAGGCAAAAATTCCTGTGCACCCGGCGCAAGGACCACATTCCGTGCGCCTTTAGAATTTTGTATTAAATTGTATATTTTTTAGTATATAGATGTGTAACCTTTATTTTCTAAAGAAAATTATTGTGTGTATCTGGGCACATGAACAACACTCCATGCATCTTTAGAATTTTGTGTTAAATTGTATACCCTTTAGTATAAAAATGTGTACCATTAATTTTTTAAAGAAAAAAAATATTAATGAAAAGTGTATACCCTTTAGAACAAAATGGTGTATCTTTTTATTAATTAAAGTGTATACCCTTTAAACCAAAGTAATGTACCCTTACCCATAATACTAAATTTCTAAAGGCGCACATAATGTGTTCTCGTGGCTGTTAGGTTTTTTTCTGCGCACTCCAATTTAATCCTCAAGTATAAGGATGTCAATTGTAGCAGCAAGTTCCCAATTTAAATTATTGATCCCACTGAGACAGCTAATTATTTATTTATTCTATAAATTACTAATTAATCAGGAGTAAGTAACCAAATTTTCAAGTTTTTTTGTGAATTAATTAACTAAAATACGCAAATAATAAATAACTGAATTAATTAAAAGCAAAGAAAAATAAAAGCAAGTTTCTAATCAAGAGATGACAAACAGTTCTAAGGAATCAGGTACTGACCAATTAATTTGGGTTATTAAACTTACGATTGCTCATTCATGCAGTTTCACTGAAAATACGACACATATCCCTGTTATCCCACCGAATATGATTCGATTCAAAGCTAACAGTCTAATCTGGTTTAAATCCTAAGGTGCGCAAATATTACCAAGCCTTATTCCTAGATACTAATCAAAGCAAGCAACAATACCTCCGGATGGTAAGCCTGACTAATAAGATATTTTCTGGAATTACTACAAGGTTCTATTCACTTCCTACTTGATTGTCTAATTGCATTGTTCCACTAAACTAATCAAGTATTTGAATAACCAGTTCATGAAATAAAAGTACTTATAGCAGAGCTACTCTAATCCCTAACAGATAGACAATACCAATCATGAACGCACACAAGCTAACACAATAATTCAAGCATTATAGCGGATGTCATGAATTTACTATGAAGACGTTACGAAGCAGATAAGCAAGTCTGAATAAAATAAGTAAAATCAAAAGCTCAACTGCATAAAATCTCAATCTTTGGTCTAAATCCCCAAATCAATTAAATCAATCCATCAAACCTTAGAACTGTATATAAAATTAGCCCATGAGGTCACAAACAACACTCATGGCTAAGCAATTCATACCAAAAATCAAAGTAAAAGGAAGAGAAAGATAAGAATTATGAAACCCTAGCGTAGGTGTAGTCTCGCGTTCCTTCTCCGTCTCTCCAATTGCTCGATTCTCCCTCAATTAGCACTTGGAACCCTCTTGAAAGTGGATGGATGGTGAAATCAGGTTGTCAATCTGATATGGAAGGATTGGAGGTGTGAATTGATGATGAATTATGGATGGGTTCTCTCCAATTTGTGTTTTGATCTCCCTAATTGTTTCTAGAACTGATGCAGGGCTTTTTCGCGATCGAAACTGCTTCAAAAACACGATCTAAAGGTATAAATACGTAGCAGAATTGAACAGGCTGCGACTGGGCTCGGAACTGGGCTGCTCGGCACTCAGCTCGAGCCGAGCTGGTTCTGGACCTTGCCGAGTGATAGCCGAGCTGTATATGGGTGAAAAGCTGACATTGAGAGGGTATCGTAGGACTCCAGCTCGGCAAACATTGGCTGCTGCTCGAGCCGAGCTGCTTCCCGAGCGGGCTGCCGAGCTGCAGTGACTGCAATGCGCGATCTCACCGTTTCAAGCATAACTTCCTCATACGACTCCGAATTGAGTGATTTTTACGCTCATGCAATCCTCTCTTTTTTATTTTACTATCCATATAAAGAACTCATTGAAAATCCAACATTTGTATATGTAAAAAGTCATTCAAATTGGCACAGCCGTTCTGTTCGGCACAGCACGCGCGATGTTATTACTTTGATCATAACTTTCTCGTTTGAAATCCGATTGGAGTGTTCTTTATGTCAAAACGATCTTCTCTTCTGTGACTTTCCAACCATATATTGCATGATCAAATTGGACTTCTACATAAATACAGAAAAATTATGCAACGGGGACGTGCGTTTTTCAGCATTCCTTCACACTTTTATTCTTCATTCCAACTTTGAACTATTGATCCTGTTTTATCCTTCAAAACTCACAAAACACCTTAGTAGCATCTTAATTATGCAAGATATGAAAATCATGCCATTCTATACAAAATCATGGTCACATTCTATAAAAATAGTGTAATGTGAGACCTAAAATACGTGAAATTCCACTCTCAACATGCGTCCGGGCGCATGCAAGCCTCACTCTATTAAATATAGACATTTAAATATTTAAACAAATTATATTTAATCCAATAATGTATATGTAATTTCTAATTATTCTATTAGATATAAGATTTTATATTAACATGTATAACTAAAATTAATAAATATATTGTTGAAAAATATTGATAAATATAATATTAATTTTTTTTAAATAATACATTTATATAAAAGAACATTTACACTATTAAATTACAACTAATATATTTGATTATGAAATTACATATAAAAAATCAATTAAATTTAATATAATTTTTTTATAAAATTTAATGATGGATGAAAGAGTAAACGTAATACATTTATTTGATAAAATGTATACACTACATAATTAAAATTAAAACAGCGTTTTCCCACACATAATCTCCTCCAGACATGATCTACTAGTTCATCATATTGAAGAAAAATTAACCAATTACAGCCTTTGAAACATAATCTGACTACACACTCGATCATGATTTTATTTTAAATATTGAAAAAAATAAGAAGATAAATTTAAGAATGTATGAGGAATTGTAGAATCAGATCCACCGCATTTGATAAGTTCTCTTAATATGTGAAGAATCGTAAAATCAGATCCCACAATTTGAGACGCTGATCCATAAGCATCAAACCTTTGAAAGATTTCCTTTGGAAGATCTCAAACACAACATCGGGCAATAGAAAGGAAATGCTACCGGGGATGTGGAGGCGGTGCTTGAAGAAATATCTCTGTGAGGTGTGCGATGGGAAAAGAAGATGCGGAGAAGAAAAGATCCAACATGTGCGACGCTGGAGAAGGAAAGACGGTGAAGGAGTCCATCTAAGAAGAGGGTAGAACAAGACCGATAGATAGAGAGAAAGGGATGAAGCGTGGAATGACCCATCAGAATTGATTTGAATATTTGACTATAAGAAATCGGGTCAACGGGTAAAAATTAATCCGATTATACCTTAACTAGGTACAATAAACTTTACCTTAGAGCACATAAATTATTCACCAAGATGAAGGCTTTTTTAAATTCTAAAGAAAGATATTCATTTTTTATCTTTTTATTATTTATAATAGTTAATTTCATACTATACTAACTTATATTTTTTTTGCGTAAATAAATTTATATTTTGTTATTTCTTTTAATTAATCATATAATATATTTAAATTTTAGTTTGGAGGATGTGTTTATAAGGGAATTCCTAATGTTTTTGGATGGATTAATTCAATGATTTAAAAAAAATTGGTAAATTAATTGAACAACGAAATAAGCTTTTATCAATGAAAGTAAATTCACATTTCAGTGTATAAAATCTTATACTAAATTATAATTTAATAAATAGTTGTTCTAAACTTGAATTACAATTGTTGAATAAATAATTATATTTATATTATATTTTTTTAAATTATAACTTTATAACCCGTGTAATACATGAGATCCATACTAGTTAATTAAATAAAACACTTTGTAATAATAGGGATGATTACTACTAGGTACACAAAAAAATTCTTAATTACTATGAAATACAAACATACAAAAATATTACTATTAACTAACTACATAAATATATATAGTGATATTCCAATATTACCCCTACAATGTGCTGCACATAAATATTGTGTGCAACAAAAGTTCGTGTACAGCAAAAGTGTGTGCAGTAAAAAAATGTGTGCATTAAAAAAAGTGTGTGCAGCAAAAAAGAGGGGTGGTCCGGCGACGGCTGCGGTCCGGCAGTGCTCCGACGACCCGCCCGCGGAGCTCCAGCGGCGGCAGCGGCAGTCGGGCGACTTTCCGGCAGCGGCGGTCCGGCAATGGGTGAGGGTTTAGAGTTTGTGGTTTAAAGGTGTACAGTATGTGTTTAGGGTTATATTTGGTATTTTATTTTAATATTTTGTATGTGAGAATAATTAATTTTAAATCAATGTATCTCATAGTAATTAGGGGTACAAAGTGTGTACCTATGCGTAATTAATCTTTAATAGTAATTATTCATGACCTAAATTGATAAAAGGGTATGTCTTAGGTGAGACCGTTTCACGGATCTTCTTATATCAGACGGATCATATCCTATCTAGGGGTGAGAAAATACGGCATACCAAAAATACCGATACCGTACCGAAATTTTCGGTATGCTATTTGCATACCGATGTCGATATCAAAATTTCGGTATGCATACTGTTGCCAAACCGTAATTTATACCGTACCGATTTTTTTCGGTATTACCTATTATACCGAAATACCAAAAATTTACCAAAGATTATGACCATACCGAATCATTAAAAAAATCATAAATTCATGGTTAATAATTAATGAAATAATTTCACAAAAATACAATCAATAATCAATAACATAACATTAGAGAGAGTTCAAAATGATAAAAATATGTTTTTTTTCCCTTAAAATTGTTTAGGGCTTGGCGGCTTGCATCCTAAAGAAAAAAAAATTTTAAAAATTATGAATGGAGATGAGAGCATAGAAAATGCATTTTAAGAAATAGAAGGTATAGATATGCGAACTGAGACCTAATTGAACCAGGATTGCAATAACCACAAATAAAGACGAGTTTACAAAATATATTGTGCTGAAAGTTTAAATTCATCAAAGAGTTCAGACTTCCAAAAGTAAATGCATTCACTAACAATTTCTAATTACAAGAAGATAAGGGATCTGGTGAGTGAGTGGGAGAAGAAGAAGGAGTGGCGTGGGCAGTGTGTGGCGGGACGAAGAACGTGGTGACGAGCGGCGAAACAACCTCCGAAGCTGAAGCTCGTGGCGATGTGGGTGCTGATGATTGATGAGTAAGATGTGGGGAAGGATTCGAATGGGACTGAGTTTGTGATCGTTGGGTAACACTCGCTCAAGTTGGTGGTGGGTAGAGTGGTGGAATGAATGGATGTGTAGAGAGGATTAGCAGGTGAAGATTGTCTGCTAGGGTTTGAAAGGAAGAAGAGAATTGCAACGTATTGTGAAATCAGTAATGGCTGGCCCAGGCTGGGTATTTGGATTAATAGATTGGGTTTGGAATGTTGTTAAAATTAAATTGGCTTGGGCTAGCCCTCCTATTGAGTGTTATGTTTGGGCTTAAAACATTTGGATAGCCTCATGGGCTTTATATAAAATTCCATATAAATGTAAAATTATAGAATATATATACTCCCTCCGTCCCATTTTCATCTTCATATTTACTGTACGCACGCAAATTAAGAAAAATCACTTTTTGAGTAACTTTTGGGGGTAATTTGGTATTTTTAGGTAATAAATAAATGATAAAGTATGTTATGTGTGTTAAAAAGGTGATGGCAATTTTGAAATTAAAGTATGTTAGGGGGATATTATTTATGTACTTTTTTCTTTTATGGAAATATGAAGTTGAAATTGGGACGGACCAAAACGGAAAGTGTGAAGTTGAAGTTGGGACGGAGGGAGTATAATTTTTTGGTATACTGAAATACCAAAATTCTAGTTCGGCAAATATTACTCCATCCGTCCGCTCGAAAGGTGGACATTTTGCCATTTTGAGCGTCCGCACCAAAGGTCCACATTTCCCTTTTTAAACATATGGGACCCACACACATCACTAATACAATAAATTTATGGAACTCATATACCTCATTAATACAACTATCAACTACACATTAAATAATAATACTTCTTAATCCACGTGCAAAAAGCAAATGTCCACCTTTGAGGCGGACAGAGGGAGTAATACCGAACCGATTTTTTTGCTACGGCGACTATACCGTACCGAAAATTTCGATATACCTAAATTTCGATATTTTTTCGATATTTTCGATACGACAAGCTCGGCATATCGAGTTTTCGGTTTTTTTCCCCACCCCTAACCCTATCCATTAATACAAAATTAAAAAAAAAAATTAATAAAAAACAAGGACCTTGCTTGGTTTACTTAATTAAGATCAATAATTCTATTTCACAGATTAGCCGCGCGCCCCATCCAAACTTCTGTTATCTTAAACTAAAAAATTTTCATTTTATTTTAACAAAAATTATTTATCTTTAATTGTTATTACTATTATTATTATTATATTATTATTATATTATTATTATTATTTGTTTATTTAATAAAAATAATATTATTAGTAATTATTCTTTATTCAACTATTTTATTATCACTTTGTTTTAATTAAATATTACTTTATATTAAAAACACTATTACTTTTATTTATCCTACAAATTGTTCATAAAAAAAAATTAATTAAACGGTTATCACTTTGTGTTTATTATATACTCACTTTTATTAAAATACTAGTATCACTTTTTATTATTCCATTGATGTGTTTTTGAAATAATTCAATTATATGAATATCACTTTTCTTTGATTAGAAATTACTTTTTATTAAAAATATTATCACATTTTACCTATTTTATAAATTATTTGTAAAATGCTATTTGATAATTAATTATCACTTTTTATTAAAGATGTTATCACTTTTAGTTTAAAATGTTACCACTTTTCATTTATACTACAAATTATTCATATAATAATTTACAGCACTATTATTATTTTTCATCAATTGAGTATCACATTTTATAAATTTATACTATATTTAAATAAAAAATAAATAAATGAATTACTACATATTTAAATTAATAAAAATGTTAATAATATAAAATAATTTTTAAAATAACATTATATAGACAAAAATATATATATAAAAGACCTAATTAATTTACTTTTATAATTAAATTTTTTATTTTTTAATTTAAGTACAACCAAACAGGACCCTTACAAATATAATTTATGAGTTAATGGACGATCTGTCTCACATAAGGAGATCCTTGAGATGATATATATATATTAATATATATTCTTGTATTAAAATTTATAAATTTATAATTTAAAACAAACAAAAAAATTGCAGAGGGTAGATAGTTGATTTTATTGGTGAGGTGGGTAGGGGTGGGCGGTATGGCATACCGAAGATTTTTGGTCATACCATATACCGTATCGAAATTTTCGGTATTTAAAAAATCATACAGTTACCTTACCTAAACTTTCGGTATACCTTAGTTCGGTATACCAATATTTCGGTATAAGAAAATAGTATACCTTCTACTTACCAATATTTCGGTATGACATACCATACCTAAAATATTGGTATATATCATCCTATTACATAGTTTGATATACCGTTATACATCTAAAATTCAATAAATCTTATAAAAACCATGTACTAGAAAAGTGAAAGATAGCTATAAAACATACTCTAATAAATAACAAATTCAAAAATATACGACAATCTGCAAATGACCAAATTAAATAAGAGTAAGTCTCATGAAAACCGGGTTTACATGTAAGCCTTATTTTCTAATATTACTCTTTAATATATAAAAAATAACTCTTTGAAGAGTAATAATTTTTACACAATAGAGTAATAATTCGTATCTCTAAAAAGTAATTTTTCATGTACTTAAAGTAATCGATACATCGGGATTTACAAGAATTTGAAGAGTAATTTTTTAATTTAAAAAGTAACATTCATGTGCTAAAGAGTAATTTTTATGTACTAAACAGTAACCGAGTTTACATAATTAATATATCTAAACCCGTTTTACAAAGTGTTTGTCATTAAATAAATAGTACCTAAGAGATCTACACAAAAATATATGAAACTTATATTAAAATCAACACTTTTAAATTTCCATATACATAGAATTACTTAATTAAAAAATAAGTACTAATATCATGTAAGTCAATGATCTTTATCAATAATTTATAATTATGAAGAAATATACAGTAGGATTTTAGATTTAATCTTTAATGAAATAGTGTATATATATAATTTAATTAAAAATTATAATACATAAATAATAATTATAATTGTATGTATCATCTAATATGGTAATATCGTATCATATAACTCAAAAAATTGAATATTTTACGGTATTTCGGCATATACCAAAATACCACGGTATTGATTATTTATATACCTTTATCGTACCAAAATTTTCAATACGGTATCATACCTTACCAAAAATTTCGGCATACCTAAAATTTCGGTAAAATCGGTATTTTTCGTTATGATAAGGGCGGTATACCAAAATTTCGGTATTTTTCCCCAGCCCTAGAGGTGGGTGTTTAATGTGGCTGTTATATGATTTAATCGGACTAATATAACAATATGGAGAAAGTGTAGAAGAAGAAGAAGAAGAACACAAGAATTCATCCCACGTTTGTGGGAGTTAAAGTAGAGAGTTTATTTCTCTTTGTATTTTTTTGTTGTTGAGGGAGATGATTTTCTTTTTACGGTGTGAAGAGATATGCTCGGTGTTCATTGTGAATGTGAGCCTGAGGTTAAAAATGATGGTGCAACCCCCCTATTATACAAGTGAGGTGAGCCTACTGTTCTGGCAATAGATGCTATAGGCTTGTAGTAAGTGGACATCAAATATGGGAGATACGAATCTTGGCTCTTAACCTTTGAGGTTGTGAAAGGTTGCTTTGGAAGATGAAAAAGCCTGATAATGATGTGACGGATGACTTCACAAGTCATCCACTAGCTATCCAAAGGACTCCAGTTCTGGAAGACCTCGACAAGACATGGCTCGACTTTGGCAAGGAGAGGTCGGAAGGACCGAGCGCGTGGAGAACTTGGAGAAGAGGCCGACTCTGGAGTGGAAGGCTTGGAGAGGAGGCCGACTCTGACGTGGAATTTGGAGAGGAGGCCGACTCGGGAGGCCGACTCTGGGGTGGAAGGCTTGGAGAGGAGACCGACTCTGGGGCCCGACTCTGGGGGCCGACTCACCTCTGGCAAGGCAGACCTGGGGGACTTCAGTCTTGTCTTGTGTGTTGTGTCACACAGAGGATTAAAGGTTAATAAATTAAATGTTGTAGGTTTAATAATAATAATAATAATAATAATAATAATAATAATAATAATAATAATAATAATAATAATAATAATAATAATAAGTACAACCTAAATTAATAAGGCAAAGACTTGTATGAGACCGTCTCACATAAGCTCTTACGTGAGACGGTCAGAAAGTGATAACTTTTATACTGAAAAGTGATACTAAATTAATAAAAAGTAATAATGTTATTTTATGAACAATTTTAGTATAAGTAAAAAGTGATAACATTTTATAGCGAAAGTGATAACATCTTATAGCGTAAGTGACAACTATTTTAAAAAGTGAAAAATGGTCTCACGTGAGACGGTCTCACACAAGACCTATCCAATTAATAAATAAAAAACATACCATTAATTTATAGATAAAGACTTTCACGACACCGTCTCATAAATCTCATTCCGTGAGACGAATCCTCACTTAGATCCAAATTAGCGCAGCGGCCTTCACGCAACGGCCCAGCGGTCATTTATTAATTAATGTAGCGATTTGTGTTTGATAGTTGTTAAGCGTTTATTCTTTAGATTCTTTTTAGTTTTATTTATTTATTTTATTTAATTTTTTAATGATAATAATATTTTTAATAAAAAATGATAATTGTCTAATTGAATTCTTTCACAAATAATTTATAGAATAGATAAAAGTAATAATAATATATTGAATTCTTTCACAAATAATTTGTAGAATAGATAAAAGTAATAATAATATTTTAATATAAGTAATATACTTGACTAAGGAAAAGTGATAAATGTTCAATTAAATTATTTCATGAATAATTTGAAAGATAGATAAAAGTGATAATATTTTTAATAAAATGTGATGCTTGAACAACAAAAAATTATATCCATCTAATCAAATTATTTGATTAACAATTTCTAGAATATATAAAAGTGATAATATTTTTAATAAAAAGTGATACTTAATAAAGTAAAAGTGATAATCGTTTAATTGAACTATTTTTTAAACAATTCATTGATGAATTAGATGTGATGTTATTTTTAGAAAAAAGTTATACATGATCGTAAAAAAGTAATATTCTAACAATGAAGTTGTTTTATGAACAATTCAATAAAAGAATAAAAAGTGATAATATTTTTAATAAAAAGTGATACGTGATTAAAGAAAAGTGATGAATCTTATAAAATTATTTTATGAATAATTCATTAAATGAATAAAAATACACTAATATTTTAATAAAAATAGAGTAAAAAAGTAATAAAAATATATTACTCCTTTTATAATAAAAAAAAGGGCGAGTCTTGCGTCCGTCTCACGTGAGACCATTTTATACTTTTTAAAATAATTATCACTTTCGCTATAAAACGTTATCACTTTTACTGTAACATGTTATCACTTTTCATTTATACTATAAATTATTCATGGAAAACATTATCACTTTTGATTAATTTAGAATCACTTTTTATTATACAAGTTATCACTTTATGATCGTCTGACGCAAGCCCTTACGTAAGACAATCTCACACAAGTCTTTTCTTAAAAAATAAAAAATAAATAATTTATATTGAATTTTTTTAAAAATAATAAGTGCAAATCTAAAGACATCTACACATCAATTTATTTTTGCTGATGTATCTACTCTCCTCTTCTTTCTTAATGACGTGTCGACTCCACATTTTTTTAAATATTTCTTTTTTTTTTTGAAACAGTTATTTTTGCTGATGTATATAGGGATGTAAGCGAGTCAAACCGTTCGCAAACTATTCGAGTCTCGGTTCGATAAAATGTTAGTTCGAACTCGTTCGTTAACCTTAACAAACCAAACAAAACTTGAATTTTGAGTTCGAATAGTCTATCAAACCAAACTCAAACCTATGGGTGTTCGACTCGAAAGCTCGTGAACATATTCGTTTATGAGCTCGTTAATGGCTCGCAAACGCGTTTGTAAATTTTATAATTATGCTTTAGTATTATATATTATTATTTATTTATTATATTCAATAATTAAACATTTTGTATTAAATCACACAAATATGATAATAACTTAAGTAACTATTTAAATATTTTTTACCGTTTATTATTATATTTTGTTAGTTTTTTATTTAATATTATGAATAACATTAAATATTTATAAACGAAATATTCTTTTTATATCCAAGTACAAAATTATTTAAATATTTATGAAAAAATATCCATGAACAAGTTACTTTATGTGTTCATGAACACGTTCGTGAGCCTTAACAAACAGTTTGAGTTCGAGCTCGAGTTCGATATTTTTTTCTTTTCGAGTTCGAGTTCGAGCTCGAGCTCGAGTTCGATAATTCCTTAACAAACGATCCTCAAACCCAGTAGTGTTCGGTTCGCTTCGATTCGATTACATCCCTAGATGTATATACTCTCTCCTCCTTCCCCTTCTTTCTTGATTATGTTCAATATTTTTTTATTGTTTCCTTTTTAATTTTTTTTACTTTCCAAACTTAATTGTTTTAGTTACGGTAATTTTGCAATCAACTTTTATGTGCATAACGACAATTTATTATATATTTATTTCATTTAATTTTGATGAATTTATTATTCATTTATTTATGGTAATCTTCCTTTTTTATTTAGGTTGATGAGAATGGTAGCATCTAAAGACATCTATACAGCAATTTCTTTTTGCTGATCATGTGTCTACTCTCCTCTTCTTTCTTAATGACGTGTCAGCTCCACATTTTTTTAAATATTTCTTTTTTTTTTTAAACAATTATTTTTGCTGATGTATATACTCTCTCCTCCTTCCCCTTCTTTCTTGATTATGTTCAATATTTTTTTAATGTTTCCTTTTTAATTTTTTTTACTTACCAAACTTAATTGTTTTAGTTACGGTAATTTTGCAATCAACTTTTATGTGCATAAAGACAATTTATTATATATTTATTTCATTTAATTTTGCTGATGTGTCTACTCTCCTCTTATTTCTTAATGACGTGTCGGCTCCACATTTTTTTAAATGTTTCTTTTTTTTTTGAAACAGTTATTTTTGCTGATGTATATACTGTCTCCTCCTTCCCCTTCTTTCTTGATTATGTTCAATATTTTTTTAATGTTTCCTTTTTAATTTTTTTTACTTTCCAAACTTAATTGTTTTAGTTACGGTAATTTTGCAATCAACTTTTATGTGCATAAAGACAATTTATTATATATTTATTTCATTTAATTTTGATGCATTTATCATTCATTTATTTATGGTAATCTTCCCTCTTTATTTAGGTTGATGAGAATGGTAGCAGTGTCAATAAACGTTATCCACCCTCCCCAATAGAACAATAGAAACTTGCATTCTATCTCAACCTACACTTTTTTAGGTTTAACTATTTGTTTATTTTAGGTTTATCTATTTGTTTGTTTAGATTTAATACCTAGAAAAATAAATCTTATTTCTTACAAGCTTTGTCAATTTTTGTGACGTGAAGCAACCATCTGGGTAGATTTCATCAAAATTGTTTTTCTCTCTTTTATGCTATATTTTTAAATTGAATTTACTAATTTTTACAACTAATATATCAGTAATTTACGATATCGTTGAAGATCAAATGAATTTAGTTTTTGCTTTCTTATCTTTTCAGTGAAATTTATGCAAGGAGAAAGTTATGCCACCGAGTCTCCTAAACATTCAGGAAGTGGATTTTGGGATAATTGCTATACATAATGTTGTTGTTTTGTAACCACTCATTCAAATATGAACATGTTATTATGATATATAATTGATGAAGGGGAAGAATGTCCAAGCCAAAAATCCTTCCCAAAAGTTCTATTATTATTATTATGATTTTTGAGGGTTCGTTATTGTTGAATCTGTGACGTTTAGTTTAAAATATTTGTAGCCTGTACATCAATATCATTATTAAAAATTTCTATAGTCAACTCTTGAATTCTCATATTTAAAAGATAAATAAGTTTTGGTACATGATTTTTTATCCTTCAATTGAACAATGTTGTGGCAATAATAATTTTAATTAAAAAGTTAATTTTTATAATAAAATTTTCCATATTCTTTTCCTAAAAAAAGGAATATTAATAAATAAAATTTTATATAATAATAATTGATATTTTTTCACTAATAATTATTTTTCAATCAATATTATTTTATTTTTATTTTTTTCAATTGTCATCATATATTAAGTACTGATTAATTATTTTTTAATTTAAATATTTGTATGCAAATAATGTATAATTTCATATAACTCATTTAATAATATAATAAATTATTAAAAAAGCGTAATAGATGACGTTTATCATATAGTAGTATTAATTATATATAATACTATTTTGATTCCATAAAATTTTTCATACTTTCCTAATTTGTTTGTCTCATAAAAATTTTCACACCCAAAAAAGAAACATCACATTATCTAACAATCTCGAAAGTTACTTTAATTTCAAATTTGCCTCTTCTTTTTCACACACATCTCATTAATCATTACTTTATACTTTTTTATTACTTAAAAATTCTACAATACCTCCAAAAATCAATAAAATTGATCAAAATGCAATTTTTTTTAAATAACGTGGAACAGTAAACGTGAAAAGTATTATAAGATAAATTTTATAATACTTCTCTTTTTTTTCTTTTTTCTTTTTTAATTATTGATACTGAATAATAATCATAAATTTTAATTTATATCAATTGTTAATATATATGTCCGGTCAATATTAATAATTATTGTGATGTATGTGTAAATATCCATTAATTCCTCATATTTAACATTACTAGTTATACATACGTGCGTTGCACGTGGCATTCACGTTGCACTTGATGAGTTATTTTTTATTTTGTGTATTTATGTTATGTTTTTTTAAGTATGTAAATCGTAATTTCTCAAAATAATAATGATAAATTAAG
This sequence comes from Pogostemon cablin, assembly GCA_023678885.1. Lineage (NCBI taxonomy): Eukaryota > Viridiplantae > Streptophyta > Magnoliopsida > Lamiales > Lamiaceae > Pogostemon > Pogostemon cablin. Next base: position 36,203,920 of record CM042965.1, read on the forward strand.
CAAATTCTTTATATACAATGTTTTTCGTAAGACATTGCTCTTCTAATTTAATCAAAACTTTAGCATTTTTCATGGATATATTTAATAAAGACTTTTGCAATATTCTTTTAGAAAGAACAATTACAATTGTCAATGTGAGCATATATATATATATATATATATATATATATATATATATATATATATATATATATATATATTTATTGTGAAAGATGTACTCTAACATTTTGTACTATCAGTCATTGCAAAACATAGTCTTACAATGCACTTTTTTTTCCTATAAAAAATAGAAACAAATATAAAAACAATTGTAGTATTACGTAAGTTTTGGTTAATAATGTACGTAGATATTATGATAAAATAACTTGTTAAGATCATTAAAAGAAAATTTGGTTATGTTTAAATACTTTTTATATTCTTAAAATTTATATTTTTCTTTTATAACATTTAAATCTCACATCAAATGCATATTACTTTGTAGTACAATCAATTTTTCCACTCTATATTGCTTTTTTATTTTTTTGGAAATGCATTTTTTATAATAGTTAAAAACGTCAATATGATTACACTTAATTTTTTTTATAAATTCTTTGCAATATTTTTATAAAAGATTTAGTTTTTATATTATAAATATATAATCAATCAATACAATAAAATTATTATCTTAATATTTTAAAATCAAATAATTATTATTTTACTAATTGAGTTGAAATTTAAAATATTTGAATACTTAGCACAAAAACAAAGAGGGTTAACGTTATGATCAATTAATTGTGATGAAATTTTTAAATTAAAAAAAAAAAAATTTCTCTTGTACTCTTATTGTCAATATTTTCTTTAACTACCATTCATTTTTATAAAGAAGTATCTCTTTAAAGTGTTTGTCTTATAGATTCATATCTACATAAATTTAAAATAAAAATTAATAGATAATCTATTGATGAGTAAAACAATTTTAACTATTGAGTTTAAATGAAGTAAAAGTACCTTTTAGTACTTCATGAGACAATTGCATGAAATTAGGGAAATTAATGGTTTCATGGTAAGGTGTTATGGATCCCAAGAGTTTTTTTATTATAAAACATTTAATGTTAAGAGTACGAAGAGTTTTTATTAATTAATTAATAAAAATTAAATGTTAACATTATTAATATAAAATAATTCAATAAAGAATATATGTATGATCGTATATGAAATAATAGATTTTAGGATGCAAAGGATGGAAATGTATTAAAGAGAAATGAGTGGGGACAAAAGTGTCTAAAATTATTTTACAAGTGCAAGACACTTTTAATATATTAAATTATTATCTTAATATTTTAAAATCAAATAATTATTATTTTACTAATTGAGTTGAAATTTAAAATATTTGAATACTTAGCACAAAAACAAAGAGGGTTAACGTTATGATCAATTAATTGTGATGAAATTTTTAAATTTTTTAAAAAAAGATTTCTCTTGTACTCTTATTGTCAATATTTTCTTTAACTACCATTCATTTTTATAAAGAAGTATCTCTTTAAAGTATTTGTCTTATAGATTCATATCTACATAAATTTAAAATAAAAATTAATAGATAATCTATTGATGAGTAAAACAATTTTAACTATTGAGTTTAAATGAAGTAAAAGTACCTTTTAGTACTTCATGAGACAATTGCATGAAATTCTAGTTCTTCCAATAATCAAAGCTACGTACTAACCATATTTTTCTTCTAAAAATTCAAATTTTATAATTAACTAATAAAATATGACATCTTAACTATCAATTATGGTTATATGGTATTAGCTATCATGAGAGTTAAGTTTATTTCAACAAATTTCTTAAGGTGGAAAACAAAAATACTGAAATCTAACTTTAAGGTTTTCTAGAACTAATTAAGAAAGGAAAATTATGCATGGCACATTTACTATCCATTAAAAAAAAAATAATAAATAAAATCTTAGGTGTCCATTTATTTCAACAAAGAGGGAAATCATGATCTTTTCCTTAAAATGCCCTGCAGGCTATCCTTCAAGTTTGAGTCTCATCAAATAACTCACTCATATGATAAAAGAATTCAATTTAGCGCATTCAAGAAGAATCACTAAGCAATGAAGCATCACAGCTAATGCTATGAAAGATATTGGCTTATCATGTTAAACAAAATGTGTGCTCACCAGTGGATAGCTCTTTCATATTTGGCATGTTTCTTTATGAGGCTCTGTTACATAATTTGCATAATACGAATGCTGCTGAAATGTCTATCGGAACAACAATCTACTCGATGCGAGCCAATTTGTGTGTGTATTGATTATGGGATCCTGTATTGATCTAGTAAGAGCCGATCATCTACATTTCATCACTACAGCCACATCCACAATCAAGTAAGAACCAACCATCTACAAGACTACAACCCTAATATCAATGATTTTGAAGGAGCGGGGAAGGGGTTGGTTGTGAAGAAGAAGAACTTCATTGCAGTTAGGTTCTGTGTTCAAGCCAGCCCTGAGGCTGTGAAGGAGGTTGTACGATTGTAAATTTCTGGAAGAAAAGTTCATAGTTGATTTGTGGAGTGACTTCAAAGTGCTGAGTCCAAATCTGCCTTTTTATTGCTAAGCTTTTTGTGGAGTGACTACAGTTTTTAAGTGTGTTTTGTGTGCAATAGAATTTGAAGTGATCACACAATTAAGTGATTATAATTAAGGAAGATGCATTGAACGTTTTAAGGTAATTGTTGAGTGAATATAATTAAGGTTAATGCATTGAACTTTTCAAGTTAATTATTCTAGGTGGCAAATATGTAGTTAAAAACATACATTAGGGACATAATTGTCTAAAAAAGTTTCTCAAATCCTTCACACTTTTAATATACTAGGTATACACACGTGCGTTGCACGTCAAATTCACGTCACACTCATGTTTTGTTTTGTTTTTTCTCTAAAACTATGTAAGTTGTACATTATAAAAATAATATTGAATCAGTTAATAAAAAATGCAATTTACTTATCTGTAAATGTATAACAAAAATATATTTATATATATTGCGTTTGTACGTCACTTTCACGTTGCCTTTATTTATATATTCATTTTTTAAAAAAAATTACATAAGTTTTAAAAGACTAAAGTAATATTGTAACAGAAAAGCAAATTTGATAATTATAAATTACATCAAAACTTCCTTATATACAATGTTTTTCGCAAGACAGTCATCTTCCGATTTAATCAAAACTTTTGTGTTTTGCATGGATATTCCTCTAGAAAGTGCAACGTATAATTGGCCATGCGAGAATACATGTTGAGGAAGATATACTCCGACATTTTGTATCGTCTGCCCTTGAGCCTTATTTATTGTCATTGCAAAACATATTCTGACGGGGAATTGTTTTCTGATGAATTTGAATGGGTATCCCTCATCGTTTGCTGGACTCAATGGTATCCTTGGAATGAAAACTTTTTTTCCAATATGTTCTCCAGTTGTAATTTCGGCTTTTATTAAATGCCTTGTGAAATCTAGGCAAATTAATCGGCTTCCATTGCAAAGTCCATTTGCTGGATCCAAATTCCTCAACAACATGATTGGACAATTTTGTTTTAACATAAGTCCATGCGGTGGAATTCCATTCGGTAACAAAGTGTTTAAAAACTCTTCTTGATACTGATTCCCCGTATCATCGACAGCACTGTCAAAACTGATAAACTCAGTCAAATCTCCAGGATATTTATCAATCATGATCTCATTTATTTCATCAACGTACTCGTTTGTTGTAGTCAGGATTGCTCTTTGAGCAATGTATTCTGAAGACCTTGCATTCCTCTCAACATCAGAGTAAACTGAATTAATCAAATGGAGCTCTGGAGAAGCGCTTTTCTCAGCACAAATTGTTATTTCTTTTGGCAAAGAGATAAAATCATCAATTATTGTTCTTTCTGTTCCATTTCCTATCCTTAGTAAAAATTCTGCAAACTTCTTATCTTCACCCGCTCGCATATTTTTGGATAGCTGTATTATCTCCATTTTTTCCCAAAGATATGATCTTGCCAAACTCTCACTTACAGTTTGTTGCCTAGTTGCCTTTGGTACCACTGGAAGTACCTGTCTGAAATCACCTCCGAATACTATTACCTTTCCTCCAAATGTTTCAGTAGAGTTCATTATGTCTCGGAATGTTCTGTCTACTGTCTCAATTGTATTCCTTCTTGCCATTGGTGCTTCATCCCAAATAATCAGAGATGCTCTCCTGATTAATTCAGCTCGACTACTCTGTTTAGAAATGTAACAAACACTTGTTTCTGTAGTTCTCAAGGGTATGTTAAATCTCGAGTGGGCAGTTCTCCCTCCAGGTAATATTGAAGCCGCAACTCCTGAAGTTGCAGTTGCTAGTGCAATCATCCCACGTGATCTTATTTCTGCCAACAATATCCTGTAAAGATATGTTTTCCCCGTTCCTCTAGGTCCATCAACAAAAAAAACTACACTTTTCTTATTGTATACTCTATCGAGTATAATCCTGTATGCCTTTTTTTGTTCTTCATTAAGGAAATGAACACCTTCCAAATCTCTGTAAGGTGTTTCAACAGTAAGCTCATCCGTTATTTCCTTTGAAACTCGTATGTTATCGTGGCTCTCATCCAAAGTTATCTTTGGCAAGTCATAAGAATTTAATTTTTTTCCCATTGAGTCTAGAAATGATCCAATTTCTTGAAGAGTACGGTTTTGCAAAGATTGTACTGAAGTATTGTTATCTTTCTGATAATCTTCAGATAAGGATTCGAAGAAGAGATCCCATAATTTTCGTACATCAGTAGGCATACAGTGCACAAGGACAGTTGCGAATAATCTTCTGAGTTCTCGTGGCATTTGGAATCCAACTGCCTCGTTCAAACATTCAACAACACTATCATCGGACTCGAGAAAACCATTTTTGTTTGCAGCTTCCTTGAATGACCAATATTGTTCCCCTGCGACAGTCATTAGATCTTCAAATGATTTTGGTCCTCTTTTATGATTTAGCAATATTCGCTCATAATATCTTTCTCCTTCCCTTGGGTTCGCACTTGCTATTCTTGAAAGCACAGTTCCTTTTTTTCTTTTTGTCCAAATGCAAGATTGTTTGTTCCAAACATAATGCATTGGAAATTCTCTATACAAAAGCTTTCTTGCATCTTCATCTTTTTTGCACATCTCAAAGAATTCTGTTAGCATAGTCTTTGTTGCTCTATCATACTGAACAACTTTTCTAAGATCTTGCCTCTCCCAATAAGCCACAAACTGTTGATTCGGCAAATGCAATTGAAGAGTAATAACTGCAGGGGACATTTCATTTAATGGGAACTCGTAAATTCTCCATAAGGCTTCTTGTGCAGATACCCATCTTGCATCTTGAAAATCTGTAATTTCATTTATGTCTTTGTTTTCATCATCATGGCCTACGTGGACAGCTGCTCTGTCATGTCCTTTGTAGATGTACTTATAAAGGTATTTAACGGCCTTTAAACTCGAGCAAATTTCAACATTGATGTGACAGTTATATCTCATCAATAGATAGGGATTGTATGGAACAACCCATCTATTATCAAATGTGAAATTTCTTCTTTGCACCTATAATTAGTATCGCAAACATCAAATTAGTAATTTATTTAGTTAATGGAAATACTACACATTAATTTGTAAAAAATTAGGAGATATTTTTTTATATCATATCATACCTTCCTCCCATCATCTTTTCTTCTATATATTGGGTATGCATCCTTTCCTTGCATGGTAGACATTGAGAATGGCCTTGGATAGTTGAATCTGCATAAATCATTAATCATGCAAGCACACTTTGGGTTATATTTTCCACATGGGCCGTGTATCATGTGTCTAACCACAGACTCATACAATGGAAGATTGTTCTCTCTATCTGGAATCTCTGCACTGACGTACTTGTCATACTCATCCGCATTTGTAATTTTATCTTCACTTTTAAGAATTATCAACATGTGGCCATGTGGAAGGCCTCTCTTTTGAAATTCAATGACATAAACAAATGCTGCAACCCTTCCGAAAATTTCTTTTTTCAAAATTTGATCTTTTAGATCCATCAATTTTCCTTTGAAAACTCTTGTTGCTAGATCAGGTCTATCTTGCGGAGTTTGGCCCGATAATAGTCCATCTTTTATTTCTTTCCAGTCAGGATTGCATGTCATTGTCAAGAAGATATCTGGCTTTCCACAATTTTGAACAAGTGCCATGGCATCTAAATAACGCCGACGCATGTCCCTTGGTCCTCCAATAAAAGACGGTGGAAGTACCGTTCTCAACCCAACTTTATCTCCTCTTGTTTCTCCTGCGTTTATTGAATCAACGATACCCTGGTACAGTTCAGCTCGAATCAATCCCTGTTGATTTCTTAAAAAATCAAGTCTGGTTGTTTCCAACTTTATGTACATATCTACAACATATTGTTGTAGAAGTCTGCCTGCAAGAAGAATGGTTGATTTGCTTCCTTGCCTTATTTGTAGTTTGTAACAGTAGTATTGTCTGCATGACACTTTTGGCTCTTTTTTTCGAGAGCATCCTGTATAACATACCATAATTTATCGAAGTTAATTACTTTGATTAATTTATTATAAATATAATAAAATAAAAAAAATAGTTTTTACCTTCACTTTCGTTTTGAATTACTTCTTCTACAGAACGTATTTGTAAGATTTCTTCCTGAATATGATCAGCTTCAATAAATTGACTGGTTGATGCCAAGTTCTGTTTATGTCTGTTAATGTCCTGATGCCAACCAGTCTCTCCTCTTGGAAATAGTAAAGGATATTGGAGCGGATCATAGCAACTGAAATAATGTTGTATTCTATGTCGGTTTCCCGAATGAGCATGCACAACAATATCTCTTTCAAATGGAATAAGATGATTATTTCCTTCAATCCATAAAGCTGCTACTTGGTCCACTGTTGGTGTATTGTATACTCTTTGGTTAACCTTTACATTACTTGCAATATGAATCTTGACATTTTCAATTGCTGGCTGGTCGCTGATGGCTCTGAAAAATTTCGCGTAAGGATTTTCTTTCATTATTTGCATCAACCTTTGGATAACAGGCCTCTGTAAATCAGCTTTACTTAATACATTGATCCTATTATCTATCTCCCGATCAGTGTCAAAAAAGTATAACTGGAAGAAAATTGGTTTTTTTTCTGGCAGAAGAGCTGGGAGATCATGGTACGTTTGTCCTTTAACTCTAAATGTGTAAACTCCTTTGTTCGCGTTGGCAAGATTTTTATCTAGGTTCACTCCAAATGAGGTAAATGAGAATATACTGTTGAAACGTCTAATGTTCTTCCGAAACTGAATCCCTTCATATGTTTCAGAAATGAACAAATCGTACAATTGTTCGGGTACTTCTGTTTCGACAAGGTGTACCTGAAAAAAAAAGGTTAAGTTTTAATTGGTTATTCTTTTCCTCGTATATAAATCGAATGAATCATATTTTTTATATTTGTACCTGTCCATTTTGACAACAGAAGGTTGGAGTTTCCGATTCAAACTTTGTTGCTTTACAAAATCTACATGGACCTTTTATTTTTAATTCATGAATAGGAGAGACAAACGACGTTGATGCATTTCCTTCTGCAGTAATTATTTTATTTTATGGCTGTTAGTACTAATCATCAATATTCGATAAAGTATAAGATAACTGATTTTATTTTATTTACCTTTTTCCTTTATTTGTCTCTTGTTTTTTGATTCTATATTACTTTGAATCTTGCGCCTTCGCTCTTCATGTGTTAACATTGAGTACCTTGATTTATTTGAGTGATCATCCATACCTTGTCTGTAATTTCGTTCACCTTTTAAAAAAATTAATTAATCATTTAATGAACAATTAATAATCCATATTAAAAAATTTTAATATTTTAAAAAAAATTGCATCACGTAAGTTTTTGTTAATAATTTTGTAAGCAATATGAGAACACAACTTGTAAAAATTTAAATATTCTGTTTGATTATATATTAATCCCTTTTTTATTTTATAATATTTTCTATATCGTTTACAAAAAAAAAAAAAAAAAAAACCTTTAGCTAATAGTTTTATATTATTCAAATTTTAAATCGTAAAAATTAATCTTAATATAGTTATATGAAATGTTTTCTCCTTTTTTTTATTTATTTAAAAGGGTCATTTCATGACTTTATGTAACATATATAAAATTAATACTTTCTATAATATAAAATACTACTCCCTCCGTCCCAGCAGAGCTTTCACACCTCCTTTGTAATTTACAAAAGAGGTGTGAAAACTGTGTTGGGACAGAGGGAGTAACACTTATAATATTATTATAATAACTTGTTAATGTAATAGTCTCATAAAAATTATATTTTTCATTAGACATGTAGTATATATTAGTAGAGTGAGGTTTACATGTGCCCGGGCGCACGCCGTGTGCATTTAGAATTTAATATTCTGGATAATGATACATTATTTTATTTCAAAGGGTATACACTTTAATGAATAAGGGTACACCAACGAAAGTGCTCCAGTATGCCCAAACGCACACAAGTTTTTGCCATATTAGTAATGCTAATGTTACATTTAGGTAACATTTTATTTTTCATTAAATTTTATTAACTAATTTAAATAATTAAGAAAATTTTAAAAATAACTGCCTATTATAATATATTTAAAATTTATTTACTAAGGTTGCACATCCATAATCATATTTATTTTTTTTGTAATAATGATTTGATAATAGTTGTGTGAACTGGTTCACGAATCATTTTTTTACGAATTAATCTTCAATAAATTACAAAAAAAAAAATTAGAGAGATAACTATTATTCTTATAAATAAAAATTTAAATTAAATTTTTAATTTTTGTGCACTCTTATTTATCGATTATTCTTTAGTACATAAAAAATTATTTTTTAGATAGATAAAAAAGATTACTTTAAAAATTACTGTGAAACTATTGCGAGTCTTAATATGTTTTATTACATCATAATTTATTTATTAGAAATAAGCATGAGTAATTCTTTTCCTTTAATAATATTAATAACTAAATTTACGGAAGTTTTTTAAAAGGAAAAAATAAAAATATATATAAGATTTGTTTAATTTTTATAAATCATAAATATAACTGAATATAAATATAATTGATTTTTAATATGAAGTATTATATTGCAAATAATTACTAAAAATAAAATTTGTGTAAAAAAAAAACTTAAAAATATAATTTGTTATATATTTACAAATTTAAAATTTTAAAATTATTTGATACTCCGACACAGAAAGTAAAATATCAGTTATCTCCAGATTTCTCACATTACGCTTACACCAGCAATGGATTCCGCCGACGCAACCACCAACCGTATCTGAAGGCCAACTTTCTTACGACACCGTTTCGGATATTTCTGATCTTCTTACTGTCAATTCATCAAACTATCTCAACTCAATTCCGTCACCGAAGACGCAATTTTCGATGCCGATCGGACGGTTCTTGTTCCGGTGCCGTGTGTTGCTGTGGAAGGCAGAGATCCGGCAACATTTCCTCGTCGCTCATAAAATCTACCTCTATGAGCTAAATATTTTTGGTAGGCAAAGGGGTAACTAAGTATTGGTGTTGGAGTCGGAGATCCTTCAGATCTGCATCAACGGAGAAGTAATTGCAACTATGGCGACGGAGATCCGGCAGATCTATGTCAACTGTCGTCAAATATTCCTCTCTGAGCCCAATCTTCTCAGAAGTCAAAGTGTGGAAAAGTGCAGCAGTCGGAGGCACAGATAGGAAGCGAACAGGTCTGCGTCAATGGTTGTCGAATCTTCATCTATCACCCTAAGTCGTCAAATCGTCCTTTCAGAGGCCAATCTTCCCCAACACTGAGGGCTTTTTAGGATCTGCGGTATTATTATTTTTTTCTTCTTTTTTTTTCACTCAGGTGTTTTACATATGCATGTGGACTTTGAATGTTTGGAATTTATGGCTAGGGGAAAGATTTATGTGGTTGGATATTATGTTCTTATGTTTTGTAGGATTGATCACAGGAATTTGTTTTTGAATTTGGAATTGTTTATTATGTGTCTTTGAATTATGAATAAAGGTTACCTACATTATTGAGCTAAAGCCAACTACAAATAAAGCTCCCTATTCAAGTTTCTGAGATGATTCAGGGAATTAAGGCCTAATTATATGGAGAACTTAGAGGAGAGTATAATAATATATAAATTCCAATTCATGTTCTTCATCGACTTAAATTAACCTGATTTACTTAAATTTGGAAAACTGTATACAGTGTTTTCGATTTTTATGTAATTTAAATCAGCATAATGTTTTTCAATGATTATTATTAATACATAATACTGCCGATAGGAAATGCTACAATGTATTCACACGAAATTTGAAAATCAGATGTTCTGTAAATAATTACCTCTAATGTTCTTTAGTTGGCCGTAAATGTTTCCTTGTTGTTGCTGACTTGAACTTTTGTGCCCTTTACGAATAATGTTGATCAACTGTTTATGTTATAAATAATTCATCAAAGGAAGTCAACAATAAAGGCGTTTATAATTTCATTACAGCAAACAATGGAAGGATCTCCTAACACTTCTAACCGGTGAATAGGTATTTCTTGTTATACAATTTTATGTATTGATTTACCACTTTAATAAACAATTTTTGCTACGAAAACCTAAAACGATATTTAAATCATTAGATTATATGTTAAAACTTACCTTTCTGGTTCTGTAGATGGGTGCAACTATTTCCTTATTTTTTATGAGCTCGAAATTGTATTCTCTATGTGAATACTGCTGATGAACGTCTATAAAGTGCGAAAAATGCGTTTTTAGTTTCATTACAGCAAAGAATGCAAGGATGTTGGCAGAAAATGTAGTTCTTGTTATACAATTTTATTTATTGATTTACCTCTTTAATAATCAATTCGTGTTTCTGAAAGCCTAAAACGATATTTGAAACATTAGATGATATGCTTAAGATTACCTTTCTGGTTCTGTAGATTGCTGCAACTATTTTGTTGTTGTTTATGAACTCGAACTTGTATCTCTCTATAAATACTGCTGATCAATGTTTATGAAGTGTTTATTTTTCTTTTTTTTTTTAGTTTTTAACTGTTGAGTTCCTGATTGAATTCTAACAATAATATATATAGTGATGGATTTCCTGAGTTTTTAATAATTATGATAATTAATTGTGTCTTTTTGATTGTCTTTCTCATAAAGTTTATTTATTGATACTGATGTACTGAAATTGTGATTAGATTCAATTTACTGAAATTCATGAGTTAGCAGAAAACAAACTGTCAATTGATGATATGACATTAAAAATAGAAGTGGTCGAATTTACTAATTTAATCATGGTGCAGTGAAATTGCGTTTAGATTCAATTGTAAATGTTTTCCATTTCTTTAAACTTTTCTGGAATGGGTTGTAATACTAAATTTTCAACAATTTAAAAATAGTTATTTGGGAAAATTGCGTTCTGTGAGGTGGGTTGGTTTGATTTTTTTAAGAAGGTTTCGCAATTTAATTTCGACGGATACATTAATTAATTTGTTTTGCCCAATCATATTTTAGTTTGATTTTAGGTGTTAATTATTAATTTGTAGGCGAGTTAACAGCCTCATGGATGCTGTGCTAACTGTCCAAATATTCTTTCCAGATTAATTTGGAATAATACAATCCCGGGACCTTAATAAATATTAAAAGGGACTTTTTAGTGTGTTTTTGTTTAAGAGAATTTGTACGGTGCAATATATATTAGTAATTGGAGCTTAGTTTAGATTATGTGTAATAGTATAAACTTTATCTGTTTTTGTAATGTTTCAGCTTAATGATTAATGTGTGATAATTGTATGTGATTTTTGTGATTTTTTTATATAATTTCAGTAACTGATTATAAAGGCTTTTGAGTCAGTCACGGGTACATGTACTTGCTGTTGAAGAATATAAGAAGCATAACAGGTATTTTCTTTTTATTTTTTTTCTTCTAATTATTTAGTTTGTTTAATGTGAATGGGTGTTTGACGTCTGTGATTTCGAAGATGATATATTTGACTCAATCTTAATATGAGATAATATAAACATATTTTTTATGGGAATAAAATAATTCTTTCATTAAGATTAATTTGCATAAGAATAGTCCTTACATTAAAAAAATGACAAACGTCATTGTTTTGAAACAGGACATAAAACATATATATGAGTTTACAGAGCTCCCATAATTTAAACTTTTTCTTTCATTTTTTTGTTTTTCTTTGAAGAATGATAGGCTTTTTCTGCGCACTATAATTTAATCCTCAAGTATAAGGATGTCAATTGTAGCAACAAGTTCCCAAGTTAAATTATCGATCCCACTGAGACAGCTAATTATTTATTTTACTATGAATTACTAATTAATCAGAATTATGTAACCAAATTTCCAAGGTTTTGAAGTGAAATAATTAACTAAAATACGCAAATAATAAATTGCTGAATTATTAAAAGCAATAAAAATAAAAGCAAGTTCTAACCAAGAGATGACGAACAGTTCTAAGGTATCAGGTATTGACCAATTAATTTGGGTTATTAGACTTACGATTGTTCATTCATGCAGTTTTACTGAAAATACACCACATATCCCTGTTATCCCACCGAATATGATTCGATTCAAAGCTAACAGTCTAATCTGGTTTAAATCCTAAGGTGCGCAAATATTACCAAGCCTTATTCCTAGATACTAATCAAAGCAAGCAACAATACCTCCGGATGGTAAGCCTGACTAACAAGATATTTTCTGGAATTACTACAAGGTTCTATTCACTTCCTACTTGATTGTCTAATTGCATTGTTCCACTAAACAAATCAAGTATTTGATTAACCAGTTCATGAAATTAAAGTGCTTATAGCGGAGCTACTCTAATCCCTAACAGATAGACAATACCAATCATGAACGCACACAAGCTAACACAATAATCCAAGCATTATAGCGGATGTCATGAATGTATTATGAAGACGTTACGAAGCAGAAAAGCATGTCTTAGTAAAATAAGTAAAATCAAAAGCTCAACTGCATAAAATCCCAATCTTTGGTCTAAATCCCCAAATCAATTAAATCAATCCATCAAACCCTAGAACTGTATAGGAAATTAGCCCATGAGATTACAAGCAATCCTCATGGCTAAGCAATTCATAACAATAATCAAAGTAATAGAAAGGAATAGATAAGAATTGTGAAACCCTAGTGTAGGAGCAATCTCACGTTCCTTCTCCGTCTCTTCAATTGCTTGATTCTCCCTCGATTAGCACTTGGAACCCTTGTGGAATTGGATGGATGGTGAAATCAGGTTGTAATCTGATATGGGTATGAAAGGAGTGTGGATTGATGATGGTTTATGGCTGGGCTCTCTCCGATTGACGTCTCGATCTCCCTAATTGTTTCTAAGATGGATGCAGGGCTGTTTTCGCGACGAATCTACTTCAGAATCGCGACTTGAGGGTATATATACGCTGCTGCATCGAACAGGTCTCGTCTGGGCCCGATTTTGGGCCGCTCGGCACCTTGCTCGGGCCGAGCTCATGGCCGAGCGGCCACCAAACCAGCCGAGCAGCATATGGTTGGAATGGGGCCGTCATGTGGGCTCTGAGGGACCCCAGCTCGGCTGGAAATTCGCAAAAAGTTGGTCCCGCTCGAGCCGAGCGGCCTCCCGAGCTGCGGAGACTGCACTGCGCGACTTCACCGTTTTGAGCATAACTTCTTCATACGGACTCCAATTTGAATGATTTTTGTACTCACGCGTTCCTATTTTCCTTGGCTTTCTATCCATATAAAGAACTCTCATAAACTACAACATTTGAATATGTAAAAAGTCATGCAAAGTGGCTGCTCGGTACAGCATGTGCGACGTTAGCACTTTGATCATAACTTTCTCGTTTGGAATCCAATTGGGGTGTTCTTTACGTCAAAACGACCCTCTCTTCTGTGGCTTTCCAACCATATATCATATGATCAATTTGGACTTCTACAAGAATACAGAAAATTTGTGCAACGTGGACTGTATTTTTCAGCATTCCTTCTCACTTTCACTCCTCATTCCAACTTTGAACTTTTGATCATGTTTTACCCTTCAAAACTCAACAAAATACCTTAGTAGCATCAAAATCATGTAAAATATGAAAATCATGCCATTCTATACAAAATCATGGCCACATTCTATCAAAAACGGTGTAATATGAGACCTAAAATACGTGAAATTTCACTCTCAACAAACCCCCAAACTTACCTGTTGCTCGTCCCGAGGCAACGACATATAAAACCAATAGAGTAATTGAGAGGAAATTTCACAACTTTACATCCAAGAAAATATAACAATTCAAAAATCATACTTCAAATACTAAGATAACCATCCATCTAAGAACATACAATTCAAATCAACTACTTCACTTTTTTCGGAATGCTCATCCACCATTCTCACGGGTAGTATTTACGCTCATCGCTCAAGTGTGAGATATACACTTCAGGGTAAGGTGTTTACACTCAAAGTCAATTCAAACACACGCGTAACCATAAGCTTGACAATCATCTCAACTCTCGACTAAAGGGATAATTTCAACAATAGGATCACAAAGGTCTTGCATTAGGTTGTAATGTTGGCTCTTTGGTAAAGGTAGGGAGTATATGGATAAGGTGACTCAATCACTAGTAGAGAATCAAAGAAGACTTACAGCTTTTTAACAAACAGCTTTACTTTCTTCTTTCTTCTTCAACGCTCTTCAATGCTTCTTGCAATTTGATTCCTCCTACACTTTTGAACACCACATCCTTACTTGAATTTTTTTTCTTCTTCCCTCTTTTCTTTTCTTTTTTTTTTCTTTTTCAAATAAGAGTACCAGTTTCAGGCACTACCCTTTTTATGGGGTACCAGTTTCGGGCACTACCCCTTTATGCAACAATTTAACCACTCTTTTCAACAAATTCTCATCACTTTCAAATTACTTCTCCTTATATTCTTCTTCATAAGGCACCAACTTGACTCCTTCAACTCTCTACTAGGTAGGAATTTTTTAAAGGCTAGCAAATGGATCAATTGGCTAATCACGTAGGCTTTCAACAAATAAGACTCAAAGGCTCAAAAGGGTTGACTACGGATAATTTCAATTGGTAGGATAATAATTATGGCTAGTGACTAATAAAAAACAAAGATGGCCTAAGATCATTTCCTATTGTTTAATCAAACACGTAGCTTCAAGCAAGATACAAAGCCAAGTTCTAGAATACGTGTGTATGAACGATACTCACAAGAATAAACTGAATCATGAAATTTCTCATGATTTTAAAAGGCTCAAAATCTCACATGGCTATACGAATGAACGAGCAATCCTAATCAAGCTACATAGCTAATCATCCTTGCACATAAATAAATTTCAAGTATCTCAATATCCAAGCACAATCTCAAACTGCTTCTCAAACACAATCACACATATAATCAAGTGCCATGAAAAATCAGAAAATCATCCTAGAGAACCATAAATCGACTACACCGACACTAGGATTAACACAAAACAAACAATAAACACCACAAAACACGAAACCTGAAAAATCGCAAAAAATCGAACCCTCAATATTCTCAAATAAATCAAAAATATTAAGAATCCGCAAAAAATCGACTCTCCAAGCAACAACACAATGTAAAAATTCTATTTCGACACTGCAAGACAAGGTATGTACGTTACCCCCCCAAACTTAGATTAAACGAAGTGAGAAACTAAGTTTGCAAAGAAGTATATACCGCAGTCAAGCAACATCTAATAAAACTCCTACACCAACACAGACATATAAAAGCAATAAAACGGAAGGGACAGCCCCCAACAAGCGCTCATGTTTAACGTCGGAGAGTCACGACGGGATACCTCTTTTCAACTACTGGATCGGAGGATAGTCTTCTCTCATCTTTACTTTCAAGTACTTCCATCCTCTCTTATTTACTTCACCAATCATCTCACCCTTCTTTGTCACTCCAACATGATCCTTTGAATTCTTTTCCTCCCATGATTGTCTTGAGTCCTTCTTGTCAATCCTCCACTCAATTGTAGGCTCAACCTGTGTAGCAAAACAAGGATCAAACAAGTTAGAATTTTCAACAATATGAGAATAAAAATCAGGAGGTAAGTTTGGAGGCTTCAAATATGGATCATCCATCTTTACTGCAACCAAAAGATTATCAAATATCACATTAGAGTTAGTAGTAGGAAAAGTAAGAGATACGTCTGGTCCTGCGATCTCCTCTACCACTTCAACTCTTTGGCTCTCATGCTTCTCTTCCTTAGCAGCAGGCTTCATCCCCACTTCAACAGTGGACCTTTTATTCCGATTCACACTAGCATTGCCCAATGAAAATAGCTTCTCAAGATAATCAATACATGCATCATTAGACAAATTCTCAAACTCTGCATCAGAAAGGATAAAGTTCTTATCATGCTCTGTGTCCACTACATCCACAGATTTGCACTGCTGCTGATCCGTGGGCCACTGCATCTCCTTATTCAAAGAAAAGACAATCTCCTTATCATCAGCCCTAAGCCTCAACTCTCCTTTGAACACATCAATCAGAGCCCTTCCAGTTGCAAGGAATGGACGCCCCAAGATCAGAGGCGCACCATCCTTTTCATCCTCCATGTCAAGTACAAGGAAATCCACAGGAAAAGTCAAATTCGACACCTTCACTAGCACATCTTCAATCACTCCCTCGGGGTAGGTCAACGATCGATCTGCTAACTGTAGGGCAACAGACGCAGGTTTCAACTCCCCCAAACCAAGCTTCTTGAACACTGATAAAGACATCAAATTTATACTGGCTCCTAAATCACACAGTGCTCTCCTAGATGGTCCTTTTCCAATCTCACAAGGAATGATGAAGCTGCCTGGATCCTTCAATTTTTCTGGAAGCTTTTTTTTGAATAATAGAGCTGCAGTTCTCTGTCAAATTCACTGTCTCCACACTGTTAAGCTTCCTCTTTCTGGAGATAAGTTCCTTGATGAACCTAGAGTAATGTGGCATCTCTTCCAATGCTTCTGAGAATGGAATAGTGACTTGGACATCTCTCATGACATCAGCGAACTTCCGGAACTTCTCATCAAGGCACTTTGACAAGAATTTCTGAGGGAAAGGAATTGGTACCTTTGTAATTGAAAGTCCCAAACTGTCTCTCTCGAATACTTGTTCCGCTTCTCTCAGTTTCTTCGCTCTCTGCCATTTTTTATCAGAAATTTCCTGATCAGATTGACTCTGTACAGAATTCGGATGCGCAGGAAACCCCGGAGGACAGCTCGTCGGCTCGCTCGAGCCGAGCGATGGACAAACTGAGCCGAGTAGGGTTCCAACTGAACCAGAGGGACCTTCTGAACCGTCTGGTGGGCCACTCGGCGGTGATTGAGCCCGCTCGGCAGGTTGCTCGGCCCGAGCGGGTGGCCGAGCGGCGTCTTTTCCGTTCTGCTCCGCCCCTGTTTCGTTCTGCTTCTGTTCTGCTTCATGCTGTACAAGTTCTGTTACATCCTGCATCAGTGTTGTACCTTTATACTGCTTCCCGGACCTCAAAGTGATCGCATTTGCAGTCTCCTTCGGGTTTATTTCTGTATCTGAAGGAAACTTCCCCTTCTGAAACTGCACTTGCTGCTGATTTACTGTAGTAGAGATCTGCCCTATGTTATATGACAAATTCTTCAACTGCTTGTTCACTTCCTCATTCTGTTTGGTCATATTCGAGTCCATGAGAACAATGCAGTTATTGATCTTGTTTATGTCGGCATCATTCTTCTTCATGTATCGTGCTAACACATCGTCAATACTGGACTTCCCTTCTTCAGTCTTAGCACCAGGATCAAAATTAGGAGGATATGGAACTGCATTATTCGGATTTGAATAAGAGAAGTTCTCATGCCTCTGATTCTGCCAATTGCCTCCTTGATTATTAGGACCTCCCCCTTGGATATTCCTCTGGTTCGAATTACCTTGAGGGTACCTATTTCCTTGCCAATTTTGAGGAGCTCTCGAACCTTGAAGACTCTGCCCCATAGCCCAATTAGCATCCTCGACCTCTTGAAGGTTCATCACTACATCATCACTAGCAGACCCTCGGTTGCCTCCCCCATTATTACCTGATATCAGAGTAATCAGGTTCTTATTCATCTGTTCCAATTGAGCGACAACCTTATCATTCTTATCAGCTTCAGAAAATTTCTCTTCAACCTTTGCAACTTTACCAAGTATATAAGTCCCTCGGATCCTCTCAGATGGCCAATCCCTTGAGTTCAAAGAGATATCATCAAACAATTTCTCTACTGCATTGGATGTCTTGCCAAAAATTGTTCCTCCAGCAGAAGCATCAACCAACACTCTCGATTCGTTGTCAAGGCCATTATAGAAGACACTGATGAGTTGAGACTTTTTGAATCCATGCTGAGGGCATCTCCTCAACGCATCAGTAAACCTTTCCCAAGCCTCTCCAAACGACTCATCTCTCCGCTGCTTGAATTGATTGATCTCCTGTTTCAGTAAAAGAACCTTTCCTGGTGGCATAAATCGATCCACGAATAATTGCTGCAACTCAGTCCAATTCGAGCAGCTATCTCCCTTCAGCTTATCATACCACTCCCTTGCCTTATCAACCAATGAAAACTGAAAAAGCCTCATCTTCCATCTATCATTAGTAGCATCCGCAGCTTTCACTGTATCCATGTAGCTGTTGAAACGCTTAAGATGGCCATAGGGCTCATCAAAAACACCTCCGGCGAAGGGATTTCTCTCCACCATATTAATCAGGGCTGGCCTTATGTCATTCGTTTCATTCGCCTGAATTGCTCCAACTACGCCTGATCCTCCTAGATTGGTGGACTTGAATGTATCTCGGATGACGATGTCATCCTCATCAGTTCTATCTCCCATAATTGCAACTCAAGAAAAATTCAAGTAAAACAAAATTAAATCTCAACAAAATATTCTAATTAAATAAGTAATAAAAGAAAATAAACAATTAAAACTGTCCCCGGCAACGGCGCCAAAAACTTGATAGGCTTTTTCTGCGCACTATAATTTAATCCTCAAGTATAAGGATGTCAATTGTAGCAACAAGTTCCCAAGTTAAATTATCGATCCCACTGAGACAGCTAATTATTTATTTTACTATGAATTACTAATTAATCAGAATTATGTAACCAAATTTCCAAGGTTTTGAAGTGAAATAATTAACTAAAATACGCAAATAATAAATTGCTGAATTATTAAAAGCAATAAAAATAAAAGCAAGTTCTAACCAAGAGATGACGAACAGTTCTAAGGTATCAGGTATTGACCAATTAATTTGGGTTATTAGACTTACGATTGTTCATTCATGCAGTTTTACTGAAAATACACCACATATCCCTGTTATCCCACCGAATATGATTCGATTCAAAGCTAACAGTCTAATCTGGTTTAAATCCTAAGGTGCGCAAATATTACCAAGCCTTATTCCTAGATACTAATCAAAGCAAGCAACAATACCTCCGGATGGTAAGCCTGACTAACAAGATATTTTCTGGAATTACTACAAGGTTCTATTCACTTCCTACTTGATTGTCTAATTGCATTGTTCCACTAAACAAATCAAGTATTTGATTAACCAGTTCATGAAATTAAAGTGCTTATAGCGGAGCTACTCTAATCCCTAACAGATAGACAATACCAATCATGAACGCACACAAGCTAACACAATAATCCAAGCATTATAGCGGATGTCATGAATGTATTATGAAGACGTTACGAAGCAGAAAAGCATGTCTTAGTAAAATAAGTAAAATCAAAAGCTCAACTGCATAAAATCCCAATCTTTGGTCTAAATCCCCAAATCAATTAAATCAATCCATCAAACCCTAGAACTGTATAGGAAATTAGCCCATGAGATTACAAGCAATCCTCATGGCTAAGCAATTCATAACAATAATCAAAGTAATAGAAAGGAATAGATAAGAATTGTGAAACCCTAGTGTAGGAGCAATCTCACGTTCCTTCTCCGTCTCTTCAATTGCTTGATTCTCCCTCGATTAGCACTTGGAACCCTTGTGGAATTGGATGGATGGTGAAATCAGGTTGTAATCTGATATGGGTATGAAAGGAGTGTGGATTGATGATGGTTTATGGCTGGGCTCTCTCCGATTGACGTCTCGATCTCCCTAATTGTTTCTAAGATGGATGCAGGGCTGTTTTCGCGACGAATCTACTTCAGAATCGCGACTTGAGGGTATATATACGCTGCTGCATCGAACAGGTCTCGTCTGGGCCCGATTTTGGGCCGCTCGGCACCTTGCTCGGGCCGAGCTCATGGCCGAGCGGCCACCAAACCAGCCGAGCAGCATATGGTTGGAATGGGGCCGTCATGTGGGCTCTGAGGGACCCCAGCTCGGCTGGAAATTCGCAAAAAGTTGGTCCCGCTCGAGCCGAGCGGCCTCCCGAGCTGCGGAGACTGCACTGCGCGACTTCACCGTTTTGAGCATAACTTCTTCATACGGACTCCAATTTGAATGATTTTTGTACTCACGCGTTCCTCTTTTCCTTGGCTTTCTATCCATATAAAGAACTCTCATAAACTACAACATTTGAATATGTAAAAAGTCATGCAAAGTGGCTGCTCGGTACAGCATGTGCGACGTTAGCACTTTGATCATAACTTTCTCGTTTGGAATCCAATTGGGGTGTTCTTTACGTCAAAACGACCCTCTCTTCTGTGGCTTTCCAACCATATATCATATGATCAATTTGGACTTCTATAAGAATACAGAAAATTTGTGCAACGTGGACTGTATTTTTCAGCATTCCTTCTCACTTTCACTCCTCATTCCAACTTTGAACTTTTGATCATGTTTTACCCTTCAAAACTCAACAAAATACCTTAGTAGCATTAAAATCATGTAAAATATGAAAATCATGCCATTCTATACAAAATCATGGCCACATTCTATCAAAAACGGTGTAATATGAGACCTAAAATACGTGAAATTTCACTCTCAACAAAGAACCTTCATCAACATCCATGTCTTTCATATCCATGACCTCATCAATTATCAACTTGGATTGTTTTCTTTCTTCTCTTTGTTTGTTATTCATCCTCACCAAAAATTTGTACTTTTTTCCTTTACTGCAAACAATTTTTCTATAGTAATTGCACTCCTCTTTTTTTCCCTGCAAAAAAATATACTTCCGAGGATTATAAATTTTCTTTTTAAAGTGTAGAAATAATTTTTAAAATTTTGAATTATTCTTTTTAAAGTATAGGAATAATTTTATACTTTATGAATAAGCATGGATATGTACCGAAAAAATAGTTTCCGCATAACTTGAAACTGGACAACCGATGAAATTTTCAGCAGCTTCAAAAAGTGTTGCAAGTACTTGTTGCTCACCATCTGTTATGAAAATTTTTAGCAAATACTTCCTTTTAAATGGATTTTCATTGCCAGAACATTTTGGACATCGAGCTGTGTTCTTAGCCTCTTCAGGATGAAATCTTGCGTTACAAAATATACATGTCTCGTACCATGGGTTGTTTTTGTTTTGAATACTCACAATTTCTCCGATAAATGTGCAGTATAATTTTTCAACCTTATTTGAAATTATATCATTTAAACTGACATTAATCGCTTCCATCATCCTTTTAGAAGGGCTTAAAATTTGACTCAATCCTCCATGGCTAGTTAGGTCCTTGAAACTGTAAAATCAAATGAAAAACCAAAGAGGAGAAGTCATTAAATCAAGAACTTTTAATCCCACTCTTAATATATTAAGATATGTTACGTTTATCTACCTTTTTTGAAGAGTCTCATTTCCTTCAATTTCTGGATTCAACTCAATAAAACTTGCATTTGAAGTTGACAAACTAATTTCATCTGAGTAAAATATAATGATGTTATATTAATATGTTTTTATATTACTGTTTTTTGAAATAAAAGGAAACACAAGGACTTATTTGGAATTTTTTACTTACCTATATACTTGTTGGCTTTAACATTCATGGCGGCGATTATGGTTCCATATATGCTCATTTGATCCAATATTTCGCCCTCATTGATTGCCAAGTCCCCCCATAAATTCAATGTCATTGTGTTGGACCTGTTTATATTGCGTCAATGATAAGCTGTTAAAACATGTAATGCTGTAATAATTTCACGTTGATAACATTTATAGTTTGTTTACATTTTGTCCATAAGGATGACTTCACGTTTGTGAGTTGTCTTTTTCGATTTCAGCTTTATAGGAAATGCTGGTTTCACTTTCACAACCAAACCCATAACATCTGTGTATAAGTAGACAATAATAAAGTCAAATGAATAAGAAATAAATATAAAACTATCATCCGTAATTATATTTTTGAGAGTTAAGTTCATAAGATGGATAGAAAATACCTATCAATGTTTTTCCATCTAAGAAACTTGGTATGTCTTTGAAATTCACAAAAGCAGCATTAATCTGCTTATAGAATATTTTCTCTTCAATTTCTTCTGCTTCTGTTGCCTTAGAAAATGAAATCTCTATCCTTTTGTTTGCGTTTGGATAAAAATCATTTACAGGTCTTACCATTCCATTTCTGATAACATAAGACTGGCCATTTTCAAGGACACTGTAAAATTTATCGATTATTTCATTGAATAGAGTCGCCTGAACTCGAGCTCCCTACAAAATAAAAAGGGGAAATGCGATATATATAATTAAATTAATTACAACCTGTTTGGATTTGAAGATCTAATAAGAAGGTATTATGGAAGCATGTATATATCTATTTTTAAATAGTATATGTATTCTCTTTCTTTTAAACTTTTGCTGTTGAATTGGTGAATAATAAATAGATACATAAATATATGTTAAAGCAGTTTCAAAATTGACAATAAAAAATTTAAAATATAAAGAACTAACCTCACTGTCAATTAAGATTAACCTCAAAGTCTCAGTTTTTCCATTCTCTTTATAATGAACTTCTCTTGAACTTTTTCTGGCCACCCTTACTTTTATGCACCATTCTTCTTCGTTAAGATCCAACTCTTTAATGAGTTTCTCCTCCATATGCAAATCACCTTTAAAATCAATTTTAAAATCAGATGATGCATACCTAATCAAATTATTTTAATGGTGTTTATATGGATATATACCTTTTAAATCTTCTGCTAATGCCATGCCTTTCGAATTCTCTATTGACTGATAGCTTGCTTCTGTCTTCTCCATCGATTCAAAACAATTTGTTTGCTTTTCTTTGATGTATTTGGTTCTGTGTAGCAATGCAAATTGACAAAATGAAGCAGAATGTGTTACTATTTATACTTAACAGTTATTTAATATTCCATTAATGTGCTGCAGATTTTCAAGAGTCATGTGACACTCCCTTTACAAATGAGATTACATACGACTGTACAATGAGCATTTATGACTGTCCAAGGGGGCATTTTATGGGTATATGAAGTATATTTCAGTTTAAATAAATGAATTGATATAATTTCAAAGGTTTTATAATATTATATGGATGGCCAGGTGGCAATATATCTGTGATGAGATGAAGATTTTATTTACTGAAACAGTTATTAAACAAATGTCCAGGTGGCAAGTGGCAATATATGTGTGCTGCAAAGAATGTTTATTTACTGAACATTATTATACAGATCTTCTATATATCAATAGGATGTCCAGGTGGCAACATGTGGCAATATATTTGGACTGCAACAAATGTATGTTATGTGTTCTGCAGCAAATGTGTACATGTTTAGTGTTTAAAATATTTATTATACAATTTATTGTTTATTTGACAGGTAAAATGTATAATTTAGGATAAAATTAAAGTCACTGAATGTACAATGTATTTGGCATATGGATTATTTATTTAATATTATAAATATAAATTAAGTTATTAAATATTATATGTCATTAATAAATGAAAAGGTAATGATGTGTAATTTTAAAATATAGATAGGGATATAATTGGAAAAAAAAGTTTCTCAAATCCTTCACACTTTTAATATATTAAGATTAAGATTCGCTATTTTTTCTCAATTAACATCAATCAAGCTTTAAATTACCATTTATTTATGGGTGACATTTCATACTTCATCTCTTTAATGATTGATATAATACGGATAATATATTTATTTACTGTCCTTATATGCTTTATCTCTTTAGTGATTGATATGATACGTATAATATATTTATTTACTGTTCATATAATTTATACATTGACTTATGGTATAAATTTACTCTAAAATGTTAGTTTAAAATGTTACAAAATACTATACGTTAAAATTTCATCAATATATTATTTGATAATTAAATATATATTTAATTGTAATAGTTTAAAATTTCACCAATCAATTAACTAATATATTTAATAACGCTGCCTTAAATATTATATTTAAACGAACAATCATGAGTAAAGAATTTATGAATGATGATAGAAAATTATAATTATTTATATAATTTTTTTTTATTTTATCTGAATATATATTATTTATTATAATAAATTGCATGAGATTTGAAAATTTCCTTTTCGCAGGTAAATGTTTAGAATTGTTTGTTGTTAATTTTATTTTGCCCCTAAAATTGTACTAAAATTATTAGTCTACATTTATATTAGTGAGATTTTTTTTATTTACTGTTTAAGAAGTTATTCCATGTTTGTGAAATTATATCTTCTTATAAGTTGATCATTTAAGAGTGCCATTTTGCCTTTTTTTTCTTCATTATTTGTTGTTCCAAATTTCAAATTATTATTAATTTACAAGACTTCTTTGAAGATTTAAAAAAGAGAATTGAATCTTGATTTACCATTAAATTTTTTTTTTTAACTTGAACTGGCCTACATCTGTGCTCAAAATAAAAGCAAATATGATTGAGCATGAAGTGGTTTAATAAAATTATATATTAAGAATTGAGAATAATTTTATGACTTTTGTTATTAGTTCATTCTATATTAATTGAGTAAACATTTATCTTAGTAGTTGTTTGATTTAGATCAAATGTTGTGCACCATTTGATAATAACAATTGTTTAAAATTGTTAATAAATTAATATTTAATTGTTTAGTTTATTAATAGAACTGTTTTTTTATTATGAAGTGAATTCTTAATTATTAATTCTAATCTTTAATCAATATTTATTTTACTCAATAATTTTGGTTTGGATTAATTTGAGGATAAAAAAGAAATAAGAAATTTTGGATTTACTTCAGGATAAAAAGGAAATAAGAAATCAATGAGTATTTAATTATTATTAATTATTATATCATCATTATAATAATAATTATTATTATATTTTGACTTAAAATAAATATTTAAGTTATTAATTTAGATCATATTTATTGTTAAGATATATATCAATCATCAACAAGAAAAATTAATTGGACAAATTAAAAATTGTCTATCATCATTATATTTTTATTCAATATTTTATTTTTAGTTAATAATTTATTTAAATTTATTTGATGATTGCAATAAAATAATATATTAAAGAATAATAAGGTTTTAATTAATTATTATAGCTTAAAAATGATTAGAAAAGTCATACATTAGCGTTTCATAAAAATTCTCTATATTTAATTAATCAATTAAAGGTTTACCTTCCGATATAAACTCTTTTATTTATAACCTTTATTATTATATTTTAAAAAGTTAAATATTTTACGTTGTACTTACATGTTCAAATTGACATATGAAAAATATATAAGCCAATAGTTAGGTATAATTCCTTTATATATATATATATATATATATATATATATATATATATATATATATATATATATATATATATATATATATATATATATATATATTAAATTATTACTATTTTTTAAATTCTTTCTTGATAAAAAAATTAAAAAAATACTCTCTCCATCCCAGGCTAAGAGGGTCAGAGCCTTGTATTAACCATAAGGTCTCTGACCCTCATTACTTAGGACGGAGCGGTATATGTTAATCTTTAAAAAATTGAATAGTGATCTTATAAATATAATTAACTATTATTTGTCTATCAATAAAACAATATGTTTGAGGATTACTCAATTTTAACATATTTAAGTAAGAAATGTTATGAACATTTATATTTTTTTTTAAGTCACTCATCAAAATAATTTTTAAGTATTATCTTCGTCTCATATTAATTATCATACTTACTGTTGGTAGGAGTTTAAGAAAAGTTATTATTTGATTAATTTTATCGACTTTTAAAAGATAGTCATGTAATTTTTTTATTTAGTAAACAAATTATAAAGTATGTTATGCATGTTAGATTAAGTTACACAATTAAAATTAAGATGTATTTTGATATTATAGACTGATGTGATGTTTCAATTTCTTAAATATGATATTTAGGGGATGTTTGGTTTATTAATGCAAAGGGAATTTTTGGAATGAAAAGCATAGTAATAGTGGGTGACAATAGGAATGAGTGCCTTTTATATTTTATTAAAAGTTAGGAATGATTATCATAGCTTTGTTTGATATGATAATGAATACTTTTGGAATGATTCATATTTTTATTATTAATTTTTTATTTTATTATAATTTTATTATTATTAGAAGAAAATTGTATTTTAATATTTTAAGAAAATAATATTTTAATATTTTTTAAAGTTAATAAAATTTATTTCATTTAATTAATAAACATTAAATGTGATATGACAATGAAGAATGATTGTGATAGTATGTAATTTACTTAGAAAAATGAGAGATATCAAAATTGATGTAGCACTATAATTCCTATAAACCAAACCCATTTGTTTAATTTTTTTTCGATTTCATAGCTTCATGCTAATTAACAAAATGTTTCCTTATTATTGGACGGATAAAAAATGGAAAGTGTGACTTATTATTAAACAGATGGAGTAATATATATTCAACTTAATTCAATTAATTATACATTTCCTTCATTATTTTTTTATTTTTATTAAAAATAAAATCTCATAAAAAATAAGTTATCCCGTGCATCGTACGAACTCTATACTAGTTTATATAATGAGAGATTAACTCCAACAGCAAGTTAGTGCCGATGACGCGCCTCAACCCGCTAATTCTTGTGGATTATTGAATAACCAGTCTCACGGAATAAGACCTGTCTCACGAAATAAGATTCTCGTATAATACTCATCCTAATTTATAATTTTATATTAAAATATGGCATTAATTTATTTATAATTTAAAAAGTAAACAAAAACACTAATTAATAATAATAATAATAATAATATTAATATTATGGAACATAAATGGATATATAAAAAGGGTAGGTCTTGCGTGAGACCGTCTCACATGAGACCATTTTTTATTTTTTAAAATAATTATCACTTTCGCTATAAAACATTATCAAATTGTTCATAAAATTGCATTATCACTTTTCATTAATTTATTATCACTTTCTTATATAAAACTTATCACTTTCTGGCCGTCTCACGTAAGACCTTACGTAAGACGGTCTCACACAAGTCTTTGCCTATAGAAAAATGACATTATTTTATATCTTGTGTATTAAATAGGGCATTAATTTATAATAATTCAAAAATAAAAAAAATAAAAAAACTTACGGAGAACTACTTAATAATAATAATATTAAATTATGAAAATATCAAAGTGAAGAACAATATAGCTATCAAATCAAATAAATAATAGAGGTAAGAAATATTCCTAAAATCAAATCAATATTATAAACAATTGATCAATCACGATAATTAACTTAAATTACCCATTGATGTAAGTTATTAATTTTTATATGAGTAAATATTGGATGCATTCCGGTGCAAGGGTACACCCATA
The DNA here is from genome assembly GCA_023678885.1 of Pogostemon cablin. NCBI lineage: Eukaryota > Viridiplantae > Streptophyta > Magnoliopsida > Lamiales > Lamiaceae > Pogostemon > Pogostemon cablin. The sequence goes on from CM042965.1 coordinate 36,231,696, forward strand.
TGTCTACAACTTTTTATTTTATTTTGTATACATGTTTCTTAATAATTTTATACTTTTCTTACACAAAATTTTTCATTAAACAAAACTAACATTTATATGTGTATAACTTTTTATTCAATAGGGTACACATATTTTTTAATAGTTGTAAATTTTTTACACTCAATTTTTCATTAAAAAAACTAATAAATAAATTATATATATTTTTGTTAATAATAGTATGCTTTTTTTTCATAATAATTACTCCCTCCGTCCCCTTGAAAGGTATTCATTTCACTATTCCTGGCATCCGCTTCAAAAGCATCAATTTCCTTTATTTAATAAATAAAGTACACAATATGACCCACCACTTCCCTCTAATACAATTACCCACCTTATCTATAATAATAATACTCCTTAATTTACGTGCAAAAAGCAAATAAAGATCTTAGAACCGTTCACGTGCAAACAGTAAATGGGTACCTTTCAAAGGGATGGAGGGAGTGAATGCACCGTATTTTGAGGTGCGCTAGTCATTTTATATACCATAAGTAAGAGGATAATTTATCATAAAATTATGCATATTTAATTTAAAAGAGGTGTAGACGTTTTATAAATTAATTAATAATTAATAACGATGGGAGATTACAAATAAATATAATTCCTAGAATAAAAATATATAATATAATTCCTAGAAATTAATTTCATGGCCACGCTAAAGGGATACAATAATTAATGTTGAAGAAAATTAAACCCAAATTGAAATAGAAATGGCAAGTGCAGGTTTATTATGGACGGTTGTGATTGTGCCAAATATATTAGAGGATTATATAGATATCATTGACCCAGAGTTTTAGATGCGAAGTATCCAGATTTAGATAAAAAGGTTGTCAAACCCTTTTGAACTTATTCAACCCTGCAGCCGCCTAGATCTGGTTTGAGGACGAGTGCTGCTGCCCCTGGCTTGCTTGCTGTGTCAAAGGTAGATGGCCAAGCGACCGAGACGACAATCAGAGGGAGATGGCAAGGTTGATTCTTTTCTATGTTGTTTCAATTTTATTGTGAAATGGCAATATATTCTTTTATTTATAAAACAGAATTTAGGGATTAAAGTATTGTGTTTTTTTTTTTTTTTGTTTTTAATTTTTAAATTTAAGTATTGCTACATGTGTCTGATTTTAAACCGTGTGTTAACCTTGTATATTGGCTTTAGGCTGTTAAAGTTTCTATCTTTACAGCTTGTTATATGTGTATTAGCCTCTTAAATTGCCTGAATGGAGAGCCTTGTCTATTGACTCTCAAAGGTTCTAACTTTGCTGAATTAATTGGCTCTTAAATTGCTGTGTCGAAGGTTTCAAATTTATTTTTGATGGCCAAGCAATCAGAGGTGGATGGCAAGGTTGATTCTTTTCTATGTGGTTTCAATTTTATTGTGAAATGGCAATATATTCTTTTATTTATAAAACAGAATTTGGGGATTAAAGTATTGCTACATGTATTGATTTTAAACCGTGTGTTAACCTTGTATATTGGCTTTAGCCTGTTAAAGTTTCTATCTTTACAGCTTATTATATGTGTATTAGCTCTTAAATTGCCTGAATGGAACATGTATCTGACTTTAAACCGTGTGCTAACATTGTATATTGGCTTTAGGCTGTTAAAGTTTCTATCTTTACAGCTTTTTATTGGTGTATTAGCCTCTTAAATTGCCTGAATGGAGAGCCTTGAGGGAACATTGTCTATTGACTCTCTAAGGTTCTAACTTTGCTGAATTAGTTGGCAAGGTTGATTCTTTTCTATGTGGTTTGAATTTTATTGTGAAATGTCAATATATTCTTTTATTTATAAAAGAGAATTTGGGGATTAAAGTATTGCTACATGTATTGATTTTAAACCGTGTGTTAACCTTGTATATTGGGTTTAGTCTGTTAAAGTTTCTATCTTTACAGCTTGTTATTGGTGTATTAGCCTCTTAAATTGCCTGAATGGAGAGCCTTGTCTATTGACTCTCAAAGGTTCTAACTTTGCTGAATTTATTGGCTCTTAAATTGCCTGAATGGAGAGCCTTGAAGGAAACAATTGTTAACATTGTCTATTCACTCTTAAAGGTTCTAACTTTGCTGAATTAATTTGTTTTTTTTTTTTGCATTAGTAGAAAAGGCAAGCTGTCAAAGGTTTTAACTTTACCGCCTGTTTTATAATTTTATTGGCAATCGGCCGTCAGACGTGTTAACAGTGTAGTTATTCACTCTACTTTTAGTTTAATCACCTGTTTTTCCACAGGTTGTGGTTGAGGTTGAGAGCGAAGTTCATGGGGATTCTGGGGATCAGAACATCACAATTGATAGAATCAGCCTGCTTCCAGATGAATTATTGGTGTTTATATTGTCTCTTCTAACCTTAAAGGAATCTGCAGCTACTAGCCTACTTGCTCGCCGATGGAGATATTTATGGACCCTCTAAACTAGGCTGCATTTTGTTGATTTTAAGTCATTAAGGAAGGTTCAAATGATAAGGTTTAGGGGATTGACGCCCGATGAGGAAAGGTCAAACTATATTAGATGGGTTGATCATATCATAGCATTACGCAAGAGTTGCGATATCCAAGACTTCAGGGTGCACTTCAGTTTGAACAGAACTAGTGAAAAATATATTGATAAATGGGTTAAATATGCTCTAGCTGGGAAGGTTAAGAGGCTTGAGTTGGAGTTGACGGATCATGGTGAGCTGAGATTCCCCTGCCCTTATGATGAATGTTACACTTTTCCATATAGATATCTGTCTAAAGGCAAGGAAGATTGTCCCACTGGTTCACAGTCGAGCATTATGAGACAGTGTAAATCGATCCATTTCAAGTACCTCGAGAAATTAAGAATGCACAATGTGAATGTGAACAGTGAAGCTCTGGAGTTCTTCTTACACAACTGTCCTCTTCTCTGGCATTTATCTGTTTCAAGGTCTGGAGAACTGCAAACATTAAAGATTATCGGACCATTTCCTCCTTTGAAATATGTGGAAATAGAAGGGTGTGAAAATCTTGCTTCACTTGAGATTCGTGATGCAAGTCTTGTGTGTTTTAAATACAAGGCTTTAACTGATTCAATGCAACATTTTGTTCTTGAGAATGTTCCCCTGCTTGTTGAGGTTTCTATTGGGGGAATGTATTTTCGTTTGTTGAGAGATGTTATGGTGATGTTTTCGAGTATCCTTCCGCAATTAGCAAAGCTTTATATTGATGGAGTCGGCATAAATCCCTGTGTGAGTAAGATTAAATATGTTTTTGTTTAGTTGGTGTCATGTTGTCAGAGCTTGATGTTTTCATCTATTTATCCGCAGGACGCAGAAATGTTACATTTAGCAGTGACAATGAACAATCTTAAGCAATTGGTAGTCGATGTGTCTGGCCATGAAGCGCACTCTCAGCGACGGATAATTAATATATTGCGCGCATCCCCTTGCTTGGAGATATTGGTATTAGAGGTAATAATTTGCTGCATCATCTAAATGCTTCATTGCATTTATGTAGTCAATGAGAAGCCTTCATTTGCAGGCATTTTCCTTGCGAAGACCTATCAAGAAGAGGAAGATGCATAAGATAGTTGTTGGTTCATATCCTCGCCTGAAGGAGGTGAGATTTGTTGGATATCGTGGATTCGTGAGTGACGTGGAATTGATTCTCCATTTGCTGGAGAGTTGCGAAGCACTGGAGAAAATTGTAATCGATCCGTGTGTTCGTTGCCCCACCCCATATGATTATTACTGCAAGCATAATTATCCTGAAGACGAGAAGCAGGGTATGGATACCCTGGAAGAAACAAAAGCAAGGAATCGAGCACACAAGAATCTTGCACCTAAAATACCTTCTCGAGTATGTTTGCAGATCCTCTAGACTCATCACTTTAGATTTTGTGATTTCTTTTCTTTTCCAGTTTGGCATCATGCAAGCTGATTCCAACACATGGAGATTCTCGCATTGTATTTATTATCGACTAGAGCAGGTAAGGAGCTGATTAGTTCAAGGATTTGTGCTTTTGATTCGATGTTTTCACTCGTGTTCATGATTAAGCATTATCTATTGTTGAAATTCTCATGTTCTTTAGGTGGATGTGTTGATGATTTGGATGTTGTATTCTTTTCTTGTAAGCATGTTGATCCGGTATTCCAACACCTCGTGTTTTGTAGCTTTAGGGAATAGATAACACTCGATTTTCCTTTTAACGCATGCAATATCTGAATTGTCTGTTAGTAAGTAAATATATATTCTCTACATCTGTTATAAGATATATCAATTTTACTTTTTTGATTATGCATTTTTAAGGTATTTGTTTTCCTTTTAGTAAAACTCGTATCCCTCCAAGCCGTACATACAACTTTCCGCATAATTCTATGTGTATCTATGAGATCTAGTATGGTATCTATCAGATCTAGTATGGAATTCTGAAATCCTGTATTTTACGTATTCAAACAATTCCATTAAATTGAGTATGATTGTATGTAGGGGTGAGTAAAAAATTTTCAAAATTGCTCAAACCGCCTAAACCGCATCGCCATTAATGATCTAATTACATAAACAACAGTTTATTTATATTTAAGAATTTATATTTAAGAAAACCGTACCGCCATAATAGTGCAATTTCGATTTTTCCCTAAAATTGTACCGCACCGCCTATAAATATATTATGTACCTTTATATTATATATATGTGATTTAAACTTATTCAAATGACTTTGGAATCTCAATTTGTTATACTTTTGTAAACCTTTGCTCATTGTCAAAACATATGATAAATTTCTAACCAATGGTGATAACTTTAAAAAATCGTTCATGATAATTATTTATTTAAACTCTATGGAGACATTTAAATTCATGATTAGAGTGAAATACTATTAATTTAAAATAAAAAATGAGTTCTTACTACTAAGAAATTGACATTTTAGACTAGTTTACATTTATACATTTTGTAATTGTTATCATGGTTTACTAAAATAATTTATTGAAACATGCATATTTATCTATATTTAAGTTTCATATTATTTATATATATATATATATTCTCTTATTATTAAAATCGCTAAACCGCTAAAAACCAATCGATAAATTATAATTTAAAAACCGCAGTTTTAAACTAAATGTAAAATCGAACCGCCTATAGTAAGACAATTTAAATTTAGTCAAAAAATCGCTCAAACCGCACCGTGATCACCCCTAATTGTATGTGTGATAGCGATATCAATGAATTCGATTATTGTAATTATTCAGGATACCCTTTTTTAGCTTCTAGGGTCTTAGTTCAAGATCTACTAATATAACTACTCAATTTATATAAAATAATAATAATAATAACAATAATACTAATTAATTTATATGCAAAAAGTAAATAATAATCTTATTAATAGATGGAGGAAGTTAAAAAACTCTATACTCCATAATATATTACTTTTGAGAGGCACTATGGTGGAACTGTCCTACAAATTAAAATTTGGGACCGGATCTTTCAGCTAAATGGGCTAATCGATAATTTGTAGATTTTCTACCTTCCAAACCACAAGGCCAATTTCAATCTCAACATCTGCGTTCTTGCTCTGTTCAACGAGAATCGGAAGCCCGGTCCGATTTACAAGAGAAAATTTGGGAAGCCTGTGTACAATCTGGGGTTCAACGTGAGTGGTGACCTAGTTGGTAAGTACGAACTCCCCGAGCTCTGGGGGCGGCTCCGTCGGTACGCCGCTGCCGATAGTGATGACACTGAATGGCTACTTGTCCATTACCCCGATGACGCGGTGAGTCCACTCCGTTCATCTATCTAAATATGGAGATCAAACAAAGCAGAAAAAGAAAGGAATTCATAATTCAATCCACCGACTCGCCAGTGTAAATTCAGAATAAATCATGGTGTTTGGTTTACTATGTCTCAGATTTACTACTCCAATGTGACGATGGCGGAGTGGTAGTAGTAGTTTAATAGGTACCCGGCGACGGTGACGGTGACGACTGTTCCAGGCATTGGCGTGAGGCTGAATGTGATGGTGATTGTGTAAGCATAATTTCATAAACAATTAATTTATTAATTGACATGGATCTTAGATCTTCATGATTTTCACACCACAAAAACACGATTAGAAGACTTACCTTGAGACGCCACTAATGGCGGTCCTCCAACGATACGTTCCTGTCAATTACGCCGGGAACTAGTTTCTCTCTCCTCACCCCTTTCTTTATGGCACAGTACGTAAGACTTAATGTGATAGAGAATTAATAAAACTGTGTCTCTTTAATAGGTGGAGAGAGGACCAGATCGGGATATTAAATCTTTATCAAATCACATTCTATCAATGTGATTGTTACCCATAAATATATATGACCTTATTTATCTCATATATATTATTTATTTAAACCATATCATTATTTAAGATATTTGATCATAATAAATATCTTATATATATTTATTATTAATGGCACTAGGCCATAATTATCTTACATTCTCCCACTTGGCCGAGTGACAGAATTAAACTTTAAACGTAAAGGTTTAAATAATTTACATAATATGCGCGACATAAGATAAATTAACTGGTCAACTCATAAAGTCAATATTGAGTATAGACTAACACAAGTCATAGCGGTTCTATATCATTTACTCGACATAGTTCCTTCCATGTACTATGATATTAGCTTTCTACTCAACATAACTCGTAAATGTAAGGATCAATAATGGTCCACATAAGTATCTCAATTCGAGATAAAATCTTGTTTAATTAATGTCAACATTCATGTATACTAAAATGACAAAACAAGATATATCAATTAGAAATAAAACATAATGAGCTCTTAATGTCAATTGTTCATCATAAGCTTGTTAGAGCCTTTCAATGATCTCATATTCATGTAACGTTCAATGAATGTTTTAGAGAAGATCATTTGTGTAACGGATCCGAAATCATAAGATTGATTCCATTATGCTCAATTGACATATTTGTTTCTAAAGTTATTCTTAACGATAAATACTTTCATTTATTAATTTAATTATTAAGTGTTTTTCATTGAATCTTGTGAGCAAGTTTATTTTATTACATGCGTTGATGTTCCTTATAGTAATTTAATAATTATTTTGGCCTGATCAACTAATTTAATTATTTTATTGCTTACTGTTATTCCATGAACTATGATCCGTAATTGTTGTAGGAATTGGATTAAGTAACAAATATAGATTATTCCCTCTAGGTGTAATAGAATCTAGGTTGTATGATACCTAGCCGGATTTCGTAGCCTAGTAATCATATGTTTAGAGTTTTAATGCGTTTATGAGTTCGAATCCATAAGGTCACTCATAGATAGTTCAATTTAGTGGTCGTACCCTAGTTGATGAACATAAGAACATTCAGGTTGATTAGTCATACCGTCAATCTAAGGATTTGAGTTTGCGCACTAGGCTAGATGTTTAATTCTTGTAATTAGTTAATTTAGTAAACGGGAGGGGATCGACATCCTAAACTAGGCTTTAATCACTTGGTTAGTTTTATAATTTTTTTCATCTACTTTGTTACTTGAATTGAGTTAATTATTGTCATTGTTATTTTCGTATTTTCACCAAACAAAACCCCCTATTTAATTTATTGTTTTCAACACTTTAATTTAATTAATTCATTATACTCTCTTGGTTTTGACCCATACTTGCCATTATACTAAGTATTGTAGTAGGTCGGAAATAAATTATATTTTGGTAGGCCGACGACAGCCTATCAGCACTGAGGTGGCAACACCTGTGGCAATATCATCAATCAACTTGTTCAGTTCAGCGTTTTCCTCATCAGATTCATCTGGTGTTGTCTCAGGAGCGGTAACATCAGACACAACTTTCTTTCCTCTCCGTCTCTTCTTCAAAGCTTTGCAAAGATCTGATATAGTAGAATTTTCACCTGTAGCATCTACATCCATAGGAGCAGCTTCATCAGAATTAGAGATGGAGATAGGGGACTTCTCTTTTTCAGAGGTGGTTGCATCCTGTGTGCCTTTCTTGCGGATTTTGACCGACCAACGCTGTGGAGGCGCTTTACGTTTCGGAGCAGATAGTTTAACAACCTTTGATCTGAGTGGAACCGGTTGTGATGACGAGAGAGAAGACACTTGTGGATTCTGTTCAGCACGAGTAGGAGATGTATTTGGAGATGTAGGGACTTGAACAGGGTTCTGAGTCTCAACATTCTCTGAGGATATGCTTTCTTCAGGAGTAACAAAAGGGATAATAGCGGATGGATTAAGAGTATCGGTGGGAATTTTATAGTGAACTTCAGAGGGAATGGATGGTTCAAGGATGAGATTTTCAATTCTTGAAATAGTAACACTCGACCCAGCAAACTGAGTTCGAAGAGATTCAAGAACTGAATCGGGTGTACTAGCAGTAAGGACGATACTCTGAGGCAGAGGGGTTCCAAAAACAGGGGCAGTCGGTTGTGTAGCAGGATTCAGATTGACATCTAATGCAGCATCCGACGTGACATTATCGGTCATATCAGCTAGGGTTTGGAGTGAATTTTGTGAGGAAGAAGGTTTGGATTTGGAAGTGGAATGGGTTGCTTTGGGAGGTTCTATTTTAAATGTGAGAGAGACATGCTTTATTGATAACCATTAGTGAGAAGATGAAACGGGGGATCACACTCAAGCACACAAACATGTCACATCAAACATTATAAACCAAGTTATATAGAGAGAATGAACAGTAGTGGGATGGAGGTTATTTCCACTAATTAAAAACTACAAACGACGTGTGAAAGAATATGCAGTGCATCAGATAATGAGAACTCATGGCCACTAACACATGTTTCCTTAAAAATCGGACATGATCAAATATGGAGAAATAAATATGCAGGAAATTAAAAAGAAATAAATACTATAAGTTTTATTACTTAATGTATTGAAAATAAATAATTTAATAACAATTTTGTTAAGGCTAAAGACATTCTGGAAAAAATCAATCAATGATGAATAATTTAGGCACACATACACTTTTATCCTTTTGTAGATTTTTGATGCACTTAATCTCAAGATTTCATTCTACCTTTTGAAAAGATCACATCGTGGTTGTCAGCCCCGTGTGTCTGGTTACTTAGTAGCAGTCCAAGAGTGTTCTTCATTCCCTTTTTGAAACCAGAACAGCCTTTTGAAAAGAACACATCGTGTTGTCAGCCCCGTATGCCTAGTTACTCAGCATGTTTGGACCTTTGATATTTTAAGAATTGTGCTTTTAGTGTACGTCCAGTAATACCTCAAGATTCAACCAGAATATAGTTAGCAGTAACAAAACAGATCACCAAATCACTTAATTTCGACACTTTGAGGTGAGATCCACTCTTTCACCTGCCATCCGTAGCCGTCCCCCTTATCAAAAAACTGTCCAAGAGATTTTGTAAGTGAAGAAAACCTCTCGAAATCAAGTGCTTTTGTGAATATGTCGGCAAGTTGTTTCTCAGTGGAAATATACTCCAATTTGACTACTCCCTTCTCAACTAAATCTCTTAGAAAATAATGTTTAATGCTAATGTGTTTAGTGAGTGAGTGTTGAACTGAATTTTTTGAAATATTTATAGCACTCGTGTTATCACAGTAAATCATTAAAGTGTCAGTCTCAAGCACATAATCATCTAGCATCTTTTTTAGCTAAAGCAATTGTTTGCAACAACTTCCAGCAGCAATATACTCAGATTCAAGATTGGAATATGCAATTTTGTTTTTTAGAATGCCAAAAAACAAGATTGTTACCTATATAAAAACATCCACCACTTGTGCTCTTCCAGTCATCATAATCACCAGCCCAATCAGCATCACTGTATTCAACCAGATAGCTGTTAGTGTCCTTTGAAAACCATAATCCCATGTCAGCAGTTCCAGCCACATATCTGATAATCCTCTTCACAGCTTTCATATGAGATTCCTTAGGATTTGCTTGGTACCTAGCACAAACACAAACACTATACATAATGTCAGGTCTACTAGCAGCTAAGTACAGAAGGCTACCAGTCATAGATCTATACAGAGTGTGGCCAACATCAGGGCCAACATCATCTCTGCACAGTTTCTGAGATGTTCCCATAGAAGTTTTCATAGGCTTAGCATTTTCAAGACTAAATCTTTTCACCAAGTTTTTAGCATACTTACTCTGTAAGATGAAAATACCACTATCATTTTGCTTAATTTGGAGCACTAAAAAGTAATTTAGGTCACCAACAAGACTCATTTTAAAAATGGTAGTTGTGGCTTTCACAAAACTATCCATCATGACTTGAGATATTGCTCCAAATACAATGTCATCAACATAAATTTGAGCAATCAAGAAACCATCTGATTCATGCTTAATGAAAAGAGTTCTATCAGCCTCACCTCTAATGAATCCAAATTGAAGTAAGAAGTCAGTTAGTCTACCATACCATGCTCTAGGAGCTTGCTTTAGACCATACAAAGCCTTTTTCAATGTATACACATGATCAGGATAAAAAGGATCAACAAAACCTTTTGGTTGTTCAACAAAAGCTTCTTCATTTAAAATACCATTTTAAAAAGCAACTTTAACATCCATTTGAAGTAGTTTGATACCAACAAAGCATGCAATAGCCAAAAGAAGCCATTCTAGCTACAGGTGCAAATGTTTCATCAAAATCTATCCCTTCAACATGTGTGTATCCTTGTGCAACAAGTCTAGCTTTGTTTCTTACTACATTACCAATTCATCAGTCTTGTTCTTGAAAATCCATTTAGTTCCAATGACATTAGTGTTTGTATGCCTAGGGACTAGACTCCAAACATCATTCCTAGTGAATTGTTCAAGTTCTTCATGCATAGCCTGAATCCAACATTCATCTTTTAAAGCTTCAGAAACATTTTTGGGTTCTACAGAAGAAAAATAACATTCAGCACATACCTGATTGCATATGTTGGACATGCAAACTGATCTTACCACATCTTTAAATTTACCTTTCCTTCTAGTTTGAACACCAAGTGAGGAAGGGTGATCCTTCTTATATCTGTAGTTAAGAGAATTCCTGAGAGTTCTGTGAATCTGATTCTCATCATTTTCAGACTCATTCTCAGATGTTGTAGGTGATGTGATCACTTTTGGCTCAACATCGTTCACTGGTTCTGTAATTTCAATCAGATCAAAGATGTCATCTTTCATCTTTTTACCTGCAATATTAGATGTATCATCAAATACCACATTTACAGATTCTTGAATAGTTCTGGTTCTAAGATTAAAGACTCTGTAAGCTTTGTTATTCTTAGAATAACCTAAGAAATACCTTTATCACTCTTAAAATTAAACTTTGAAAGATACTCTCTATCATTCAGAATATAGCACATGCAACCAAACACATGAAAGTATTTTAGGTTGGGTTTTCTCCTATACAACAACTCATAAGATGTAATAGAACTACCTGGTCTAAACAGAATTCTATTAGACACATGACATGCAGTGTTAATTGCCTCAGCCCAAAATCTTTTAGACACATTCATTGAAGTAAGCATGACTCTAGCCATTTCTTGCAGAGTTCTATTTTTTCTTTCAGCAATGCCATTTTGCTGTGGGGTTTTAGGAGATGAAAACTCTTGCACTATACCTTTCTTTTCACAGAATTCAGAAAACATGTTATTCATAAATTCTTCACCATGATCAGTCCTAATCCTACAAATCTTAAGATTGAAAGCATTTTTGAACCTTTTATAAAGAACTTTAAACACTTCAAACACATCTGATTTTTCTCTAATGAATTCAACCCATGAAAACCTAGAAAATCATCTACCACAACCAAAGAATACTTCTTACCACCAAGACTTTCAATCTCCATAGGACCCATAAGATCCATATGAAGCAATTCAAAACATCTTGAAGATGTGCACATAGTGGTAATTTTGTGTGAAGACCTTACCTGCTTACCTTTTTGGCATGAATCACAAATGGGAGGGTCTTTGAAATTGAGCTTAGGTAAACCTTTAACAGCTTCCAACTTAACCAATTTTTGCAAATTTCTGTAATTTACATGGCCAAGTTTTTGATGCCAAAGTACACTTTCATCATGTTGTGTGATGTTGCAGTAGGTGTTGTTACCAATCAGATAACAATTATCAACAGACCGATTAGCAACCATCACACACTCATCAGTTTTATTTAACACAAAACATGAATTCTTATCAAATTTCACATGCAGATTATCATCACATAATTAACTTATGCTTATCAAATTAGCACGCAAACCTTCAACATGCAGCACATTCTTCAAATTTGGGAAACCTTTAACATTTAAAGTTCCTTTACCAACAATGTTACCCTTAGAGCCACCACCATAAGTAACCTTACCACCATCAAAAGCCTCATAATCTTTCAAATGTTCAACATTTCCAGTCATATGTCTAGAACAACCACTATCAAAATACCATAAACCAAGTACGCATGCTTGTAAAGAAGTACAAGCCACATTAGATAGTACTTTTGGTTTCTGATCCAAGCAGTTTTTGGTGTGTGTGAATACTTGTGTGGCAACATTTCAGGCAACACATTTTCAGAGAACAAGTCATCTTTCAGTTTAAAACAAAATGGACGAATGTGACCAGGAACTGAACAATAATGACAGATAAAAGTTCTCTTGCCTCTCTATTTTGGAAACTTTTTAGAAAAACTTTTTAATCCAGGTTTCACAAAATTTACTGGGTTTTCAAAACTAAAAGGGCTAGAGCATTCAGAAAATCCAAGACCACACATATCAGATTTACTAACACACAAAGCTTCATTCATGACAGATGTACTCTTAGAGTATTTTTTGAAACTTAGTGCTGAAGCAGTCAATTGTTCTTGGAGTTTTGAAATTTCAGCATCCTTTCTAGTAAGATTTACCTCAAGTCTTGTGATAGTTTCAATCAAATCATCATTCTTTTGGTTGACCTTTTGAAGTTCTTTCAAAAGTTCAACAATTTTTCTTTCCAATTGCTATTCAGTTGTACCTGCTCTAGTATAAAAAACATTAGTACATTTCACTGTAGAATCAGAAATAGACTGAACCTTGCTTGATGTCGAAGTAGATGTTGTCTCATCCAACTCAACATCTGTGTCACTTCCAGAAAGTCCTTCATTTACACATTCTGACAAAAATGCCAGCTCTTCATCCTTTGTCTCTTGATCACCTTCAGATTCATCATCACTCAAGGAAACATTTAAGTTCATCATTCTCTTCAAAAGAGTGTTAGCACATTCATTTGCATAATGACCAAAGCCAGTGCTTTCACTACAAATGAGGGTCTTTCTAAATTCAAGATCATACTTAAGTTTTCTCTGAGTGGGTCTTCGAGTAAGGGATTGAGGAGTACGAGTTTGAAAAGTATGAGGAGAATGTTCTATCCTAGGCTGAGTATTTGCTTTAGACTTGTTTTTCTGATTTCTCAAATAGGCTTCAAATTTCTTAGCAAGTAAATCAATATTATCAGTGTCATCTGAAATGTCATCAACATGTTCATCAACTTGTGAAATTTCAGTAATGGTTGATGTTCTTCCAGAACATGAAGGAGCATCACTTTTAAAAATAACAACACCTTTCTATCATATGCAGAATCTTGTTGAGACATATCCATTTCATAAGTTTTCAAAATGCTCATAAGCTCATTATGACTCATAGTATCAGTATTCCTAGCTTCTTCTATAGCACAAACTTTACTATTAAATCTCCTAAGAAGTGTACGAAGTGTTTTGTTTACTAACCTGGAATTGAAAATTGGGTCACCAAGTGATTGCAGCTCGTTCATGACTTCATACATCCTTTCATTGTAAGAGTTGATGGTCTCATCTTCTCTCATCCTTAAGCTTTCAAAATTCGTGCTCAACAGCCTTGCCTTTGCTCATTGACACTACCAGAACCTTCACAATGTTCTTGTAGTCTTTCCCATGCTTTTTTAGCAGATATGCAATTCTGAATGAAGTTGAACATCACTGGATCAACTGAAGAGTTAATTGCGTTGAGAGCTTTGCAATTGCAAGCAGATAGATTGCTCTCCTCGGTAGTCTAATTGAGTTCATCTTTGAGAATCTGATCTCTATCTTTATCTTCTTCAGTGGGAGGTGTCCATCCATACATAATAATATTCTAAGCTTTATCGTTACATGCTTTGATGTATGACCTCATCCGGCTTTTCCACAAAGCATAATTTGTTCCATCAAGAATGGAAAGACGGGTGACGGACGCAGAGTAATCCATAATAACTCAATACTTAACACCAGGAATCAACACTTAGTATTGTCAAGTGTTGGCTCTGATGACACTTGTCGGGTCCCCAGTGGTTCAAAGTGTGTTTGTGTTACGATGTTGTCCTCAGTATGGTGACACTTTGAACAACACTGTATGTATCAGAATGTAACTTGACTAAGTATAGAACAAGTTGTAAATCAGCGGAAGACTTAACATACGGATTGCTCAATCTTTCCACAAACTTTTGCAGGTTTGTGGCGGCCTCATGGCACAAATATCACTATTGGAAAATGTGATTACAAAAACAGACTCTTAGTCATGGAAACAATTCTTCCACCCTTCGAATATAAAATCGGATCTAAAATCCAAACACGTTCCCAAATGGTAGAACCTAGACTTATTAGAATCTAAGCCTACTTCACATGTTTTCCACTGCCTGTGAACAGCGCACACAAAATGTACGGGAATAACAGTAGAGAACTGATGTTGAACCAAGTGTTACAACACTAGTACAAACACTATGACAGAAATCTATCTAGGATCTTTTACACTGTATAGTAGGATTGCATTTACGATCACTTGACTTGGCAACTAGCAGCTTCCATTTATAGATTGATGCAGGCTCCAAATGATGAGTGGTCCACGTAGGAGATGTAGATTGCACCCATGCAGACTCAATAACCGCCCACTAAGAGAGGTAGTTATTTTAGCCTTCTAGATCCTTCTAGAGCTTTCAGATCTCTCCAGTTTGCTCTAGGGTCTTCAAGTCTGCGTTTGACTTGGTCTTTGCATCCAACACATTCAGTACTTCAACCTCAACAACCCTGAAAGCAACATTAAGTACAACACCAGTCGAAACAACAAAACAACGTTAGTGGTTAATAAAACAACTGGTGGAGGGCAGGTGTGATTCCAGATGTGATGACGCTGGTCTCAACACTTCACATCAACACATGATAATCCTTATGAGCTCCTCAAGGGGACATCATCAATCTATGTCGGATACGGATTCCTTCTACAATCAACAGCAAACCATAGAGACATCATTATTTCCTAACTCACCGATTTTGTTGATTTAATACATATAAATCTCACCCATTGATGAATCAAAGAAGTACATACTGCCTTACGTGTCAAGGTTATTGTATAAGGATTAAGAGCACAAACATCCATAGTAACTGTGATCAAGTTCTCCTATAAGTCAGTATAAATCGAACGATCTCAAGCAGTACCGATCAATACACACAAAGTGCACTAATGTGATTCTATAGCCAAGACAAGCTAATACCAAACCACACTACAACCATCCCGATAGAGAGTTCCCGTCTATCTCGATTAAGAGCATCTATTAATACTTTATAAGAAAACCGATGATATGATCTTTCACGTATTGTCGCACAACATATCATCTACAATATAAAGTAATTGGACTATTGCATCGAACATATAAATAAATTATAAGACGCAATCATTTGATCATATGATTCTCATTTCAAATAAATTGTTATAACATTGTTCATACTACAGCTAGACTTTTAGTATACAATCCAACAATCTCCCACTTATATTAAAAGATTATGCTGTCATGTCTTCCACCATACATCTGATTCTCATTCCCACTACACGACCATCAAAAGCTCTCGCCTTCAGGTCCTTGTAAATGGATTTACTAGGTTATCATCTGAAGCAATCTAGGCGACAACAACCTTCCCCTCATTATACAATTTCTCGTAACAAGTGGTGCTCACGCTCCATGTGTTTAATTTCTTATAGGCTCGTGATTCCTTCAAGTTTGCAACTGCACCATTATCATCAAAATAAATTGTGATAACCTTGGGCAAACTTAGAATCACTTCAAAGTCCACCATGAAGTTTCTAGAGTTATACAGATGCTTTGGCTGCCTCATAGGCTCCAATTCATCATCTTTCCATGATGGAGTCCGGAGTCTGAAATATATTTCTATATAACACTCCTCCACGTTATGACTCTACTTCCTAAAATTAAACACTTAACCTTAAGGTGGATTTACTGCCGTCCTTATCTGATTTGAAAAATCTGAATCTATGTAACCCCTAAGAAGCAGTGAATCTGTCCGATAAGTCCACATATAGTTTCTAGTCCTTTTCAGATACTTCAAAATTATGTGTTACCACAATTCAACATTCTTATTTCGGGTTATTTTGATACCCACTGTTCATGCCTTCGGCAAAATAGATATCCATTCTCGTGCATAGCATTCCTTAGATTAAGCTTCCTTATTTGCCGAAGCATAAAGAACCGCTTTCATCATCTTTATCTTATTTGTATCTTAAGACACATTTCCTTAGATAAAGTCACATGCTATAATGAGTAAGGATTGTATCATTTCATGAAGCTTGAGATAAGCATAACATCCTTTCTTGTGATCCGTATTACCATGATCAAAAGGATATTTTTGATTCTCTTAAGTCCTTCATCTCATACCGCTTTATCAACCATATCCATATGCCCGACAATATTCTTTCATTTTCTCCAATAAACAAGATACTATCTACGTATAGTACAAAAAATACCACCACGTTTCTGTCACTCTTTTCAATACACAAGCCCCATTCGATCATTGATTAAATTCATGTCACTGGATTTACCTCATCAAAATGGATGTTTCACGATCTCGAAGCTTGTTTTATTCTATCGATGGACACTTTTAAGCTTACTATAAAAAATGCTCTTAGCCATTTGCAATGAATCACTCTGGTTGCTTCACATTGATGTTTTCCTCAAGACTTCCAATCAGGAAAGCTGTCTTGACATCTATTTGTTATCCCTCATATTTCATATGAGTAGCAACAGATAAAAGAGTCTCGATCAACTTAGGCATAGCTACCGGCGAATAGGTTTCATCATAACTGAACCTTTTCTTTCGGAGTATACCTCTTCGCAACAAGCTTTGCTTCCAAGGTTTTCACCTTACCCTATGATCCCCTTTTATTTTATAGAGCCACTTCCAATGGCTTTCACACCATATAGTGGTTCCTCAAGCTCCTAGATTTAATTTAGAATTCATCAATTCTATTTCAACATTAATTGCATTTTGCTAAGATTCCGCATTTTCATCTTATAGTGCTTTGTCGTTTCTATGGGTCAATATCGTGTTCACTAGGGACCAAGTCTCACGACTCTCCCAAAACATATATCTTATGGGTTGTCGAACAACCCTCCCACTACGACAAGGCACTACATACAATTGTGTATCAGACTTGACAAGCATTGCAGTTTACCTTATGGTATATCCTCTTGTACACTTGGTACTAATACTTTGTATTTTCCCTCTCACTTCCTTTAGAACAATTTATACATGGGTTTATGATTTAATACATAGTCCTTTTCCAAAAAATCTAGTGTTTGTGTTAACAATCACCCTTCGATCCTTTTTGACTAAATAAATCATCACCCTTCATTTTTCTAGGATATCCCACAAACAGACAAACATTCATATGAATTACTATTTCTAGGGTATACCCATAAAATGAATTTAATAATTCTAAATAACTCATCATCTATCTAACCATTTCCATAAGAGTCTTTCTCTTATTAAGATTAGAAGACGTGTTATTAATTACTACTTGTTGCATCCATGGGATAAACATGATTTAAAAGTGTACAAATTATCACTAACGTACAACAACGGATTATAGCTCCATCACTCATCACTATGACCATGTCATTTAAATGAAATGGAGTATCCATCCGTAAATGCATATAAATCGAAATAAAATTCTTTCTATGAAAATGTACGTAAAGATAATTTCTCATAATCAAACGTTTATTCCTATCAAAAGATAAATAAACAACTCCCACTGCAACAGCCACTACTCTCGTAGTATTACCCATGTATATTACAATCTCATCATCACTTAATTGCAGACATTTAGTGATTCTGGTATCTACACACAACGTGTCAGTAAATGCCATCACTAATCATGCTTCAACGACTAGTGAATGAGATACTAACCTTGTTCACATCATGATGAAAATGGATTTCCTTCACCACATGCTTTGTCAGAAGTTCCCCACTATATACAGCTTCTCGTATTTCAGGTAGAACTTGCTTAAAAAATCCAGGCAAACTATGAAGAATAAATTGATCTAGGTTTCCCTTTCAATTTTTACTTCAAGTATTTCCAATTCATTAATCAAATTAACCATGACCTTCTGCCTATGAACCTTACTCATGTATTCGAAGAGTTACATGAGACCATCATATTTCTATGAACCTCTCTCCTCTCCCATAGAGACTTTAATAGGCTTCATAAGACATCCTTAGTGAGAATACATATATATTTTCCTAAGGAATAAAATTCGAAACCAAGATTATTTTCTAATCATCTAATTTTGGACAAGTAAAAATATCTCTTTTAGTAAACAATAAACGAGATAAAACCAATTTGAAATTACAGTGAATCACAAATAAAAAATACCGATCAAATCTTTGAATTTTATCCTTTTATATTGATTTTCTCAAAACAATATAAAAATAAAATTCACCGACATCTCAAGCACTATGAGTCTGCAAGCCACGTTAGTGTGGACGTTTACAAACCCAAACATTTACAAGAGAAGATTTTACCCATTAGTTTCATTCGTCAACCTAACCTCATGACAAAATAATTAATAGTCGGTTCTTCTTTAGCCATGTAAATAAAAGCAGTGACTTCGATGGGGAGGATACTTATTATTTACATCTAAGTGTACACCATTATTTGATCCCAAGTCTGCGGCCCAAGCTTATGTGCCTTACAGATGGAGAAGTATACTTGGATAACTTTCTACAGTCATCAATTATAAGTTTGTACAGTGATCCGCAAATAAACTCATCCGATAGGGAGGAAGGTATATGCCAACGCGCAAGTTCATGTGCATCACATTACAAACATAATTATTTAATAAAGTCTGTTCCAGCAATCCATGAATAAACTCATCCAATGGGGAGGAAGGCTCTAATGCCAACGCACAAGTTTATTCACATTGCTAACAAACCAATAACGGAGGCCGCGGAAATTATTACCAATCCCCTCTCCCACTTAGTTATTTAACACCGAGGATTTTTACATGCGTATAATATTCATAATAAAATACGCAACCTAGCATGCTCCTATTATGGCACATAGGTAGTAAATCCCAGAGAATCATGCATAGCATATATAACAATAATCAGACAATTAAATCAATTATTGCAGTTATATATCAGCAAATTCGATTGTTCGTCACCAATCACGAATGCGGGTAATTGTGACTATGCGGGGTTCGACCTCCCCGCCGAAACCTAAACGAAATTCCAGAAGAAACTTATGTAGAAAATTAATCTAATTTCTTGTCCGCCAACCTGCTCAACCACTCTGGCACCCTGCTTGACATCCTCACTCCTAGCTGCCCATCCATCATGTTCATCACCGAGCACATCGTACGACGCCCTCCGAGCATAATGCCCGACGCCGTACAATACTGGCCTTACTATACATTGGCACGACTCATGCCAATCCTTACACGAGTCGTGCAGCTCCCGTGCAGCACCCACACATCCCATCGTGCTGTCCAATCGCATGCCTAGCTACCTGGCATCCTGCACGACTCATGCGGTCAGTACTAGCCAGTCGTGCCCGCTCAGCATCATCATCTATGCTCATGAATTTGCACGACTCGTGTGCTCTTGCCTGAAAGTAGCCTAAAGTCGTGCACTAACAGTCTGGCCCAACCGCAAGCCAACCAGCGAAGTCTCCTATGCTCATTCAGAAGCTTGCCCAGCAACTTACCCTACACGCCAGCACGTCACTCATCTCCGAGCGCCCAACATGAAGTAGACCCGACAGTGTGCTTTCCAGCCGTCTGGTAGCATCCAGCACCCCGCATGGCTTCTTGCATGCGCCTCATCCGGTGTCGCCCAGCAGTGTGTTCGCCACATCCATCCCTCGTCTGGTCAGTGCTATCCCATACATCGCTGGCGCCACGCTGCGGCCCAGCATCAAGCTTGCGCAGCACGCCAAGAAGAGTCGACCGAAAAATGTGCTAACCCGCTCGGAATACATTGAAGACTCGACTGAAAACATGAGCAGACTCACTCGGAACCTTTCACGCAACGCCCAGGTGCCCACCAATGCCGCCATTGCCGGCCGACTTATGACAAGTCTTTGTCTGGCCGTTCTGCTCATGGCCATCGGAAACACCAGAAGCCTACCTCGCCGCTAGTATCGAGCTTGCCCAATAACACACATCTGTCTGCTATCGCATGCCACCAATAAACTCGACCCAGCTGTAACAGGGCCTGCCCAGAACTCTGCCAGACCCGCTCGAAGAGGCTGTCCAACTCGCCCTAAACTGCTGGTTCCTGCCATTACCGTGTCACCGTCTGCGTTCTGTCTGTCGACTTCCCATGCAGTTCGCTGATATTGCCCGTGCCAGCGCTATACCAGCGTCGCTTGATGCCTGTCAAGCCTCGCCGTCGCGTCTTAATCATGGCGATTGCCTAGCGCCATGCGCTGATGGGCCGCCACTTGTGCGCGAGCTCGTCAGGCCTTCCGACAGTCACACCGTGCCGCTGGTCGCCAGTATGTGGTGGTCCAATATTCATTACCACACAGCCGACGATCCATTGCCGAGCAGCAGCAAGTTCGTCAGTTAGCATCAAGTCTGCCATGCCCACCGACAGTCACATTATCGTGCAAATCACCGGCCCCAGTCAACGGTGCAACGTATGTGCCATCGTGCACAAGATAGGATATCCAACAAGAAATCAAATTCTGAAACCCTAATATCATGCAAGGAACATAAACCCTAGCCTAACGTTTCACTCTTCACCACAAAACCTAAGCTCTTATACCAATTGTTGGCGTTCGATCATTTGGTTAATATGAACCGTTAAGGTTCCATACGTTTCTATTTTAGCAGAAGCAAGAAAACCAAGAAACATATTACCTTTCACCAGGGTATGTTGAAGAAGATGGATTCTCGCCGATAGCCTGCGCAGTCCCACAGTTTTGGGCATAACTCTCTCATTCGATCTTGGATTTGAGTGATCTATACGCCAAAACGATCCTCTCTTCTGTGGTTTTCCGTTAGTATATGACATGTTGAATTCTGAGGTCTGTACAATTTTATAAAAAATTGTACAAGTTGTCGGATAACAGCAACAAACAACCTTCCAATCTTCTGTTGTATTCACAAGTCCAATCTCAACGTCGTGTGGGCGACGATCCTCGAGATCTTCTCAATCTGCTGTTCCATCTACCCTCTTCACGTGTTAGGCGTGTCTCTCTTAGAGTTTATGGACAGCTGAGATGACTTATATATGGGCTACAGCAAGGACCAGGAGGAGAAATTAGAGTTGGGCCTCCATTGGGCTTAAGTATACAAGTTTAGCCCAAAGCTTATACTTAAGTTCAATAATAATAATATATACCACTAAAATATTATTACTGCACTACCATTCTAATCCCATAATTACGTTATGGGCTCCTTCTATTATGAGCCCGTTAGTCTCCCCATGTTTGAGATATACAATGTCCATTAATTAATTAAGTTACTGACAACTCCATTAATTAATATCTTATCCAAGAGTAGTACCACTCAACCTCATTATCATGCCGGAATAAATCCACCTGCAGGTTTACATGATAATCCTTATGATCTCCTCAAGAGGACATCATCAACCTATGTCAGACACAGATTCCTTCTACAATCAACAACACACCATAGAGACAACACTATTTCTCAACTCACCGAGTTTATTGATTTAATACATGTAAATCTCACCAATTGATGAATCAAAGAAGTACATACCGCCCTACGTGTCGAGGTTATTGTATAGGGATTAAGAGCACGAACATCCATAATAACTGAGATCAAGTTCTCCTATAAGTCAGTATAAATTGAACGATCTCAAGCAGTCCCACTCAATACACACAAAGTGCACTAATGTGATTCTATAGCCAAGACAAGCTAGTACCAAACCACACTTCAACCATCCCGATAGAGAGTCCCCGTCTATCTCGGTTGAGAGCATCTGTTTATACTTTATAAGAAAACCGATGATATGATCTTCCGCGTGTTATCGCACAACATATCATCTACAATATAAAGTAAGTGGACTATTGCATGAACATATAAATAAATTATAAGACGCAATCATTTGATCATATGATTCTCATTTCAAATAAATTGTTATAACAGTGTTCATACTAAAGCTAGACTTTTAGTATACAATCCAACAACAGGGTGGTGTTTTCGGCCAGTTTGGGCGCCGATAGGTTGTGACAGAACAGATGAAGGCCGGCATCTGACCTGGACGATGGTTTTTGGGTGAGCCAATTGCTGGTTCCGGGTGAGCTATCTACAAGATTCGAGCAGGCCTATGTGATGTTCCGAGCGAGTCCCTGCAAGTTCCAAGCTGGCCTATGTATGTTCCGGGCGGGTCTATTTCCACTGTCGTTGACCGGTGCAACAGCAGAGTCTGGTGTATGATGGGGTGACGGTGCGGCTTCGCGTGTAAGCTACTGATGCAGAACCATACGGCGAGTCGAAGCAGACTAGTGAGTTTCTGAGCAGCTTCTGGTTGAGTCCGAGGTAGATTCTGGGCTAATTTTTCGACAACCAGGGCGGGACTGATGCCTCCTCCGTTCAGGTCCAGTTTTCCTTCACGATCTATCGTGTTTTATCGAATGACGGCAGGCATGGCTGAAGTCGACCGGCAGTGGCTTGATGGCTGTCGGACGATGCTGGCCATGCCGTTAAGCACAAGGCATCAGGGATCAGTCGTGCGTAATAAGGAGGAGGAGATGAACAGAACTAGGGGTAGCTTGAGATGAAAACTGTCGGCACAATTCAGGTGGGCTGACGGCACGACTGCTGACAGCACCGAGTCATGTGGTGATTACTTGGCATCTTCAGTTCAGTCGGCGGCACGAACTGATGATGATACCGGCATGACTGGGAATCATCTGTCCGTGAGGGGTCGAGGAAAGCAAGACACGGCTGGGTGAGAATAAGCAGTTGCATCGCACGTAGCTTGCATGGTCAGTTTCTCCAGTATTATCTTAGGCTGCGTTGATGGGCATGTTTTGTGGATAATGGGCTGCACATACTGTGCAATCGCTGTTTTTAGGCCAGCCGGGCCCATTTGCTTGATTCAACCATTTATGCACTTAATTCGTGATATATATATATATATATATATATATATATATATATATATATAACTGCTTTAATTGTTATTTTTATGATTATTGTTATATATGCTAGCATGTTCTATGTGATTTATTTTTTTTAATTATTTAAAATAGAAGCATGCTAGGATGTGTATTTTATTATTATAATATTATATGCATGTTAAAAACCCTCGGTGTTAAATAACTAAGTGGGAGAGGGAATTTGTAATTAATTCTCGCGGCCTGCATTATTAGTTCGTAAGTGATGTGAATAAACTTGCGTGTTGGCATAGACCTTCCTCCCCATCGGATGAGTTTACTCATGGATCACTGGTACGAACTTCTTTATGATGATCGTAGGAAGTTATCCGAGCGCGTGTGTACTTTTCCATCTGTAAGGCACACAAGCTTGGGCCGCGGACTTGGGATCAAATAATGATATACACTTAGATGCAAATAATAAGTATCCTCCCCATCGGAGTCACTGATGTTATTTGCATGGCTAAAGAGAAACCAACTATTAATTATTTTGTCATAAAGTTAGGATGACAAATGAAATTAATAGGTAAAACCTTCTCTTATAAATGTTCGGGTTTGTATACGTCCACACTATCATGGCATACAGACTCATGGTGCTTGAGATATTGGTGAATTTTATTTTATATTGTTTTGAGGGAATCAATATAAATTGATAAATTCGAAGTGGTCCATCAATATAAATTGATAAATTCGAAGTGTTTGATCTGTTTATTTATTTATGATTCTCAGGATCTTCAAATGTCACACAACTCACTTTCTGTTATACTTAAAGAACATAAACTTACTGGCACTAATTATGTTGACTGGAAAAGAAACATGGACATTGTTTTAACTACTGAAGACTATATCTTTGTACTCACTGAGGAATGTCCTCCAGAACCTACTAATGCCTCTACCGAAGAGCAAATAATTGCTTATAATAGGTGGGTTAAAACTGATAGGATGACTAAGTGCTATATTTTGGCTTCTATGTCAAATGTGCTTCAAACTCAGCATCAAGCTATGAACACCGCCTTTGATATGATGCATAATCTTAGGGAACTCTTCGGGCACCAGAGTCGTCCTACTAGGTCAAAGGGTATGTCAGTATTGATGAACACCAAAATGGCTGAGGGCACTTCCTTAAGGGAGCATGTCCTTAGGATGATGGGCCAACTCAATGAGTTGGAGGTTCTTGAAGCTGAAATCGATGGGAAACCCAATTTGATATCATACTCCAAAGCTTGTCTAGGAGTTTTGAGCAGTTTTGCCTGAACTACGGTATGAACAAAAATTTGTACACGTTGGCGGAACTTCTGACAGAACTTGTAGCGGCAAAAGAACTGTTTCATCGTGCTCTTCAGGTTCATGTTGGTGAAAATGCTGCTTATCCTAGGCCGAAAGGCGGTAGGAATAAGAAGAAGCAAGGAAATTCAGCACCGATGAACCAAGTGAAAGCAAAGACTGGTGTGGTCAAGAAGCCTAAAGGCAAGTGCGTCAAATGCAAGCAGCCGGGACACTACATGGCTGATTGCCCTCTTCTGAAGGGGAACAAGAACGGCATGTCTTATATACTGGCTGTTGAATCGTGTTTAGCGGCTGTATCTGCTGACACTTGGTGTGTAGATACGAGAGCCACTGACCATGTCTGCAATTCTTTGCAGGGGTTCCACCAAACCCAACAGCTTAGTGATGGGGAGATTACCATACTCATGGGGAATGCTACAAGAGTAGCGGCTGTTGCAGTGGGAGACGCCTATTTATTTTTTAATAAGAATAAAACTCTTATTTTGAGGAATTGTCTTTATGTACCTCATTTTAGAAAGAATTTAATTTCAGTTTCTAAATTATTTATGAATGGTTATTCTGTTTCTTTTAATGACAAGGTTATTTTAAGAAAAAATAAAATTTTTATCTATGATGGTGCATTGATAGATAATTTGTATACTCTTAATCCAATTTCTCCCAAGGTGCAATAAATTGAAATGAATGATACATCTACTAATAAGAGAAAAGAACCTTCGAAAATGAACCAAACATATCTTTGGCATCTAAGACTAGGTAATATTAAATTGAGTAGGATTCAAAGGTTGATAGCTGATGGACCTCTGAGTTCATTAGTAGTGGAAAATTATCCAACTTGCGAATCTTGCTTGGAAGGAAAAATGACCAAAAGACCTTTTAAGGCAAAGGGGTAGAGAGCCAAGGATCTGTTGGAATCAATTCATTCTGATTTCTGTGGTCCTATGTCTGTCCAGACAATAGGTGGTTATGAATACTTCGTCACTTTCATTGACGATTATTCTAGATACAGATATATTTATTTGATGCGCCGCAAGTCTGAGTATTTTGATAAATTCAAAGAGTACAAGTCTGATGTGGAAAAACAACTTGGAAAATATATCAAGACACTACGACCTTATCGTGGTAGTGACTCTTGGGAGAGTTTAGGAATTATTTGTCAGAGAAAGGGATTGAATCCCAATTATCTGCACCGGGCACACCCCAGTAGAATGGTGTAGCGAAAGGAAGGAATAGGACTCTTGTGGAAATGGCTTAATCAATGATGAGTTATTCAGAATTACCAAATTCGTTCTGGGGACATGCCTTAGAAACAACGATTTACATTTTAAACTTAATACCTTCTAAATCGGTAGCCTCCACACCCACAGAACTATGGACAGGGCGTAAGCCTAGTCACAAACATGTTCGGATTTGGGGTGGCCCGGCACATGTGTTAAAGGTGGATGCTGATAAGTTAGAATCACGTACTGAAGTTTGTCTGTTTATAGAATATCCTAGAGGAACGAAAGGTGGTTTGTTTTATAATCCAAAAGACCAAAAGGTGATCGTTAGCACGAATGCTAGATTTTTCGAATAAGATTATATTATGAATCACAAACCCATGAGTAAAATTGTTCTAAAAGAAGTAAGAGGGGAAACACTAAACATAATACCAACTGTACAAGAGGATATACCACAGTACACTGCACCGCGTGTCACACCTGATACACAATTGCCTGCGGAGCCTCGTTGTAGTGGGAGGGTTGTAAGACAATCGGATAGATTCATGGGATTGGAAGAGTCATCCGACTTGGTCCCGGGAACATTAAATCGACCCATGGAATTACAACAAAGCACTGCAAGATAAAATGCTCAATCATGGCAAAAAGCAATGAAATCTGAAATAGAATCCATGTATTCTAATCAAGTCTGGGTGTTTATAGAACCGCCCGATAGTGTAAAAGCTATTGGATGCAAGTGGGTCTATAAAAGAAAAAGAGGATCTGACGATAAGATGGAAACCTTTAAAGTAAGGCTTGTTGCTAAAGGATATACTCAGAAAGAAGGAATCGATTATGAGGAAACCTTCTCGCCTGTGGCCACGTTTAAGTCAATCCGGATTCTTTTGTCTATTGTTGCTCATATGGATTATGAGGTATGACAAATGGATGTCAAGGCAGCTTTCCTAAATGGAAGTTTTGAGGAAAACGTCTATATGAAGCAACCAGAGGGATTTATTGCAAAGGGCGAAGAACATCTTATGTGCAAGCTTAATAGGTCCATTTATGGATTGAAACAAGCTTCAAGATCATGGAACATCCATTTTGATGAAGTAATCTAGTCATATGGATTTATTCAATGTCTGGATGTGTACAAGAAATGTGACAGAAACGTAGTGATATTTCTTGTATTCTACGTGGATAATACTCTTCTCATTGGAAACAATGTAAAGGTATTGTCGGGTAAGGGTATGGCTGTCCAAGCAGTTTGAAATGAGGACTTAGGAGAAGCCGGACACATTCTAGGGATCAAATTAATAAGGGATCGCAAGAAAAAATGTTGTGCTTATTCTAAGTTTCATACATTGATACAATCCTGGCTCGTTTTAGCATGCAAGATTCCAAGAAAGGTTTTCTGTCTTTCAGACATGGAATACCTCTATCTAAAGAAATGTGTCCTAAGACACAACAGGAAATAGAGGAGATGAAACTGGTCCTTTATGTTTCGGTAGTAGGAAGCCTCATGTATGCTATGCTATGTACGAGACCGGATATCTGTTATGCCGTGGGCATGGTCAGTAGGTATCAAAGTAATCCAGGACAAGGGCATTGAACTGCGGTAAAGCATATTTTGAAGTACCTGCGAAGGACTAGGGATTATGTGCTGGTTTACCGGGCAGATACTTTGTTACCTCTGGGTTATACTGATTAGGATTTCCAATCAGATAGGGATGCTAGTAAATCCACCTTGGGTTATGTGTATACTCTTAAAGGAGGAGCCATAATATGGAGGAGTGTAAAGCAGAAATGCGTTGCTAACTCTACCATGGAAGCTGAATATGTAGCAGCCTCTGAGGCAGCTAAAGAAGCAGTATGGCTTAGGAACTTCTTAATGGACTTGAATGTGATTCCTGGTTTGCCCAAAGTGATCATAATTTATTGTGATAATAGTGGTGCAGTAGCAAACTCGAAGGAACCACGAGCCCATAAGGCGAGTAAACACATTGAGCGCAAGTACGACCTGATACGAGATATCGTTAAAAGAGGAGAGGTCGTTGTTGCTAAGATTGCATCGGAGGATAATCTAGCTGATCCTTTTACTAAGAGCCTTCCAGCGAAAGCGTTCGATGGGCATGTAGAAGGAATAGGGATTTGATGCGTGTCAGGAGATATGACAGTGTAGTCTTTTAGTGTAAGTGGGAGATTGTTAGATTATATACTAAAAGTCTGGCTTTTTATATGAAACAATGTTTTAACAATTTATTTGAAATGAGAATCATATGATCAAACGTTTTGCATATTATAAATTGTTTATTTATATATTTGTGCAAAAGTCCATTTACTTTATATTGTAGATAATATATTGTGCCACAACACGCAAAAGATCATATTATCAGTTTTCCTTATAAAGTATAAATAGATGCTCACAACCGAGATAGACGGGGACTATCTATCAGGATGGTTGTAGTGTGGTTTGGTATTAGTTTGTCTTGACTATAATATCACATTAGTACACCTTGTGTGTATTGAGCAGGACCGCTTGAGATCGTTTGACTTGTACTGTCTATATAGGAGAACTTGATCTCAACTATTATGGATGTTCATGCTCTTAATCCCTATATAATAACCTCGACACGTAAGGCAGTATGTATTTCTTTGATTAATCAATTGGTGAGATTTACATGTATTAAATCAACAAACTCGGTGAGTTGGGAAGTAGTGTTGTCTCTATGGTGTGCTGTTGATTGTAGAAGGAATCTGTATCCCGTTTAGGTTTATGATGTCCCCTTGAGGAGCTCATAAGGTTTATCATATAAATCTTGCAAGTGGATTAATTCTGGCATGATAATAAGGTTGAGTTGTACTACTCTCGGATGAGATATTAATTAATTTGAGTTGTCAGTATCTTAATTAATTAATGGGCGTTGTATATTTTAAACATGGGGAGATTGTCCGGCCCATAATAAGGAGCCCATAACATAATTATGGGATTGGAGCGACAGTGCAATAATAATATTTTAGTGGACTATATTATTATTATTGGACTTAAGTATAAATTTTGGGCTAAGCTTGGATACTTAAGCCCAATGGAGGCCTAACTCCGATATCTCCTCCTGATCCCTGCTGTAGCCCACATATATAAGTTATCTCAGCTTTTTGGAACCCTCACTCTGCGCCGTTTTCAATTTGAAAGAGAGGAGATAAAGCAGATTGAGAAGATCCTGAAGATTGTTGCCCACACAACATCAAGATTGAACTTGGGGAATACAATAGAAGATCAAGAGGTTGTTCTCTGCAGTTCTTCAACAACATACCCTGGTGAAAGGTAATGTAGTCTTTGATTTATTGCTTTTGCTGATCTAATTTACATGGAACCCTAACGGTTCACGCTAACCAAACGATCGAACGCCAATAGTCAGGTCCTCTGTTTCTTCAGGCTCGAGGGGTGTGGGACCGAGTGCCTTGGAGGAAATAGTCAAGGTGGATGAAACCTCTCTCACAGAGCCAAGCCCCCGGGCTCCGCAAGAAAACGTAATTGTGTTAAACTCCGACACTATTATTCCAGCTGTCAGTGGAGCAATCCGGTCAGATGTGGGTTATAGTGACCCGGGCGAGGGCAGGTTAAAGAGTTCGATAAAATGGTTGTCCCTCCCAAAGGGGAACTGGAGGCTGACTATCTGCTTCCCGATTCTGGATGTTCTTCTCCTATCGTCCGTCCTGTGCGGCGCCTACCCGGGGGTCTGAGTGGAGTCGTCCCGGCTGATCGTCCAGTGTCCGGTAGCGGACCTTCCAAGCCCCATAGCAAGAGGGCTCGGGTCGAAAGCTTTGGCCTCTTCTCTAGTGGGGCCGCTATGGGAACGTGATGAGTGTGTAAATTCACGAATCTTGCGCTAGAATTTGTGCTATTTTAGAGAGTTTGAAGGTTGAAATAGGTGGAAAACCTATATATATTGTGAAAGAGCATGAATCAGGTGTTTTTGGAGCTATTTGACTGGTTTTACTAGCAAAATCGGAGTGGAAGTGCCAAGAACTTAAGAAACGAAGTCGAGGCCATCCGAATTGTCAAAGAAAGAGACGGGTTCGACCTGAAGAAGGTGGGTTCGATCTCTCCAGCAGGTCGAACCGGCAATGTGAAGGGTACAGAAGATAGGTTCGACCAGGACCAGAGGGTTCGACCTGATCATCAAGTCGAACCGTGGTCGAACCAGCTCGCGAGAAGGAGGGTTCGACCACGACATCGGGGTTCGACCTACCCAGTTGGTCTAACTAGGTGCTGAATTCATCCAGTAGCATGGTTCGACCAAGGAGGAGTGGTTCGACCTATCCAGTTGATCGAACCGGACGCTGGAGACTTCTAGTAGCTTGGTTCGACCTGTGGTTCGAGCTGTGAAGAGTGGTTCGACCTATTTGCTGAGGTTGAACCAAGACGCGGAAACTTACCTTATCCAGATTTTTGAGGCCTAAACGCGTGAGATCACTTGAAAAGTCCTTTTCAAGCCCTAAAGACGTGATTACAAGCATAAAAGGAGGCTCATGCAGTCCAAGAGAAGAGTTTTGGATCGAGAACCAAGACGAGGAGATGTAGAGTTGGAAGGAGAGCGATCTCCCATCATCCGGAGGGGCTGTGACAGAGTTCCGCTGGAGAGTCAAGTAAGATCGGTCCATCTAACTATGATAGTTCCTAGATCAATCATGGGTTAGAGCCGCTTCGGTAGTTCTAGGGTTATGAAGGTTTCATGAGTTAATTTATCTTTCGTGTTTAAACTCCGTACAACACTACTTGTGGTTTATTTTATATAAGATTGTGCATTTTTAATCCATACTCATAGTCGTTTTGTGCATCAATAATCATTGTGTAGAGTCTGAATGCATAACATGGTTATTGATTGAGTGCGTTCACTAATGAGCAGGATTTTATGTTATAATTCTAAGTGAAGGGATTCCGAAGTCTTATTAGAACTATCTTATATGAATACTTGTTAATTGAATCATATTTAGGTTAATAAGTAGGATAAAGAGTATAACTTCATAGTACTAATAAAGGGAGATCAAATCGGGTTAGAATACTAAGTGCACGGGAAATAATTGATTATGATAGTACCTAGAAAGGGGGGTGAAGTATACATCTTGCTCCGAGGATATTCACACGTGTCATACACATATTTACTTGTGTCTATAGAGTAGATTTGCATAGTTTAGTGATGCGTCCATAAACCACAAGGCAGAGTCAGACACTGTTACATGAAAGTATGAATTAATAAGTGGAACTGGATGACCTGACGAACTACCTACTATCTTACTTGATCACAACTCAATTATCTTTTCTTCTTGTTAGTTTCATTATTAGTTGTTACTTAATATTTCAACCATTATATTTTCCAACATAGTCATAATTTACTAGAACATAATTAAATTGATATTTATCCGTTCCTTGGATTCGATATATAACTTGGTCACCTTCGAAACTACAATTGATATCCTTCATACTTGAGGATTAAATTGTGTGTTGAGAAAACACCCATCAGAATGCCTTCTACTGAGACTTTCTATGTCGGTTTCAAAGTTGGCGCCTCGTCCCCTGATGTTCGTCATCTTCCGCCGGTACTCCGTAGCCTTTATGGTTCCAACCCGTACGACTTCGATCAGCCAGGCCTTCCTGCGTACATGCGAAGGGCGATGGAGTCGGTGACAGTCAGTTTTAACCAGGAGAAGAGTGATGCTATCGAGTCTTTGAACTCGGACGACCTTATCTATGCGTCGGCTGGGTACCAGGTGTGGGCTCTGAGCTATTTAAGTCAGGTGTCCCTTGTTCTGGCTCGCCAAAGTTGGAAGGCCGCTCAGTCTGTTACTTTGGGTCGTAAGTGGGAGGTGGAGTGGGTTGCGATGGAGGAAAGAATGAGAGAGGCAGAATAGAGGCACTCGACCGAGCTTGAATCAATCCACGAGGAAACACATCGACAACGTGAAGCCTTAGAGGAAGCCTTGGAAACCGTCAAAGGGGAGCTGAGGCTGGCTGAAGGGAAATTTATCCCTACTGAAACGATATTGAGAGCTGCCGAAGAGGCCTTGAAGGTATCGAAAGAGAAAACGGTCAACTCGTTTAAGAGCTGAACGAGGCTAATGGGTGACTAACCGATTGTCAGAAGGAATTTGAGGCTAAAGGGGTAGAGGTGTTCGCCCTAACCAGCGAGTATGAGGTGGACTTTTCCGCCTTTTTCAACTCCGAGAGGAAAATTACTGAGATAGTTGGCTTTGCTAAGGCTTTGGCGCACTCGGCGCGATTGGCTAACGGAATTAGCACAACAGTCCTTCAAGAAAATTTCTACTAGATGCTGCATGCTCGTATTGTCGTCTCGGGGTTCGGCTAGCATTGATTGGGAGTCGGAGGGGATGAACCTTGCCCCCTTAGGGTATGTGTCCGACTTCTTCTGCGCTCTAGCTTTCCTGGGTCAGGTGGCTTCTCAGCCGTCTATAGCATCAACCTCCGCAGTAGCCCTCCTCATCCTGCTCCTACTCCGACTGGTCCTCCTGGTGGGACTTAGTTTTTAGAGTGAAAAATCTTTGTAATTTTCCAGTTTCTCTTTTGTTGATTCTCACTTGGCTTGTATTTTTGTTCTTCAATGACAATGATTGCATTCAATAGTGGTTTTGACATGCATTAATTATGCATTTAATGCACTTGATCCCCCATATCTTCGCTGCCAGTTTCTTCGAATTGTCACGTCGGTTGTCATTCTTTCCACGATTCTTCAACCGATTGCGTCCACGTGTCTTAATCCAATGCTCCACTTTCTTTCTGAACTCTTGGAATTCTGAGAGGGATAGTTATTGGGCCCCTATTTTCTCCCTCTATAAAATGGGGTTGGCTGGGCAGATGCTTGAGGTCATACTTGAATTTTTCACCCTTTAGAAACTTTTGCAACTTATCATCTTCCTTGATTACTTCTGCTACATATTTTGCTATGGCTCTCAGTGTATTTGTGCTTGCGCTTCTAGTTTTTATTGGTCTCTTTTCTCCTCTTACGGCTGTCGACTCAAAGTCTTCTCAGGAGTTCCTTAGTTCTGAAGACGATGAAGAGGCAAGCAACGCTAGGGCTCCTCCTGTTGCTCCCGTTACATAGAGCAGCCGCAGTTCGATTCCACCACCGCCGCATTACGAAATTCCTCGGAGTCTACTCCCCTAAGAGAGGGGTCGTCGCGGCGGTGCGAGGTTCCCAAGACTAAAAATTTGGCCTCCTCCTCCTTTGTGAATTTAGAGGATTCCGTTGATCCTGACAGCGTGAGTTGCCCTTCTAGCCGGGGTCGCGCGGTGACTAATTCCACTTTGAGGGGTTACTCTACCAGCATGCGGGATGAGGATGTAGATGGCGCCTTCATCATTTTTAGTTATCCTGGGATTGAATTTGGGATTCCTGGTCATCGCTAGCGCCCTTGGAGTAGTGAGCCTGATCATGCTGCCTTCAACACTGGTATGTTTGACGTCAGTGTTAGGATGCCATTGGTTCACGTTATCTCCGGGTATTGATCAATTGGGGGGTTGGCCCCAATGCAGATAATTCATTCGATGTGGCTAATCTTATAGGCCTGTTGGTGTTGCTTCACAAGAATGGGTGTCCTTCTCATTCTGCCGGAGATATCGATTATGTTTATCATTACATTCGCGATCCTGCTGTCACGGCCATTACTATCTGTAGGTACAACGAGGCATTCGCCCTATTTTTAATAGGAACTCCATTGGCGGTCAGCACTGGAGATGTCAATGGTTTTAGGTTTGAGGATTTGAATGTCGAGACCCCCTTGGAAATTATCTGCCTGTGCCGTGCTCCTTTTGGACTCCTGAGTCTTGTAAGCCTTATTATCGCCTTT
Organism: Pogostemon cablin; assembly: GCA_023678885.1. Classification (NCBI taxonomy): domain Eukaryota; kingdom Viridiplantae; phylum Streptophyta; class Magnoliopsida; order Lamiales; family Lamiaceae; genus Pogostemon; species Pogostemon cablin. The sequence goes on from CM042965.1 coordinate 36,265,456, forward strand.
TTTCCCTATGTATATATCATTTCTTACTTATGATTTTTTTCTTTTTTCACTGTACCTTTTGGTAGCCCCGTTTCATTCGGCTGAGGAAGAACTATCTCTGGGGTTTCACTGAGCTTTTAACACGATCAATCGGATAACTCTTCCTCGTGACATCTTGTCACTTCTAACTGACGAGAGGCTCTTGGAGGCTAACCTTTATCAAGATTCGACTCGGGCTCCTCCGGTAAGCTTCAAAGGGAGGGTAAGTGGTAATTTCTCATCTTGGAATGCCGTCCATGACGAATATTTTTCCGACCAGGTCGTGCACCCTCCACCTCGAAGAACCCATCAAGAAGCCGGCCCCAATCAAGTTGCGGCTGAAGATATTTCTATGGCCGTGAGGGGCAGGTCTAGGCTCCATGGTGTATTGGTTGTCAAATCCCGATCCATGAAATCCTACGATGTACTTTCCTGTTGTATTGGGATTCTAGCCTTGACTTATATATAGCATGTCTCTTGGCTGCCTGTATTCAAAGTTCCTCCAACAGGTCGAGGTTAAGTTTAATGGCTTCTGAATTGGTGTCTTCTTTCTCGTGAGATACGCAAAAAGTTGGGCAAGCTACTTCTGCTGGTATGACCGCCTCTATGCCGTACGTAAGTGAGAAGGGGGTCTCTTCGGTCGACGTTCTGGCTGTAGTACGGTATGACCAAAGGACTAGATAATTGTGGGGCCCAATTTTTATTGAGGCTTTCTAGTCTGGCCTTAAGAGTATGCTTAATCAGTTTGTTTACTGCTTCAACTTGCCTGTTCGACTGGGGATAATAAGGCATTGAGAACAACTTTTTATTCCCAATCCATCGCAGAATCTTTGGAGCTGCATCCCTTTGAATTATTTTCCATTATCCGTTACAATGGCGTTGGGTATCCCAAAATGACAAACGACATTTTTCCATATGAAGGTTATCATATTTGCTTCATTAATGGTGGCCAATGCTTTTGCCTGTGCCCATTTTGAGAAGTAGTCTACTGCAACCACGGCATACTTGACACCTCCTCTACCGGGTGGAAATGGGCCTATCATATGATTCCACATTTTGCAAAAGGCCAGGGTGCTGCTGTTGTGACTAACTCGGTGGAGGGAGTCCTGATTATGGGGGAATACATTTGGCAGCTTCGCATGCTCTAGCGTATTCGATGGCGTCCCTCCTAAGAGTAGGCCAGAAATACCCTTGTCGAACTATCTTTAATGCTAGGGCTTAACCTCCCGAATGGTTCCCGCAGACTCCTTCGTGAACCTCTGCCAACACTTTGGCGGCTTCTTTTTTGTCTAAACATCTCAGCAACAACATTAGATATTCCTTCTTATACATCACGTCGTTTATCATGGTATACCTGGTGGCTCGGAGTCGTAGTCGCCTAGCCTCCGTTTTGTTTTTCGGCTCCTTTTCTTCTCTTAGGAAAAAATTGATGGGAGTCATCCATGTTTCCTCCTCTTTGACCTGCCAGATCGTCTTATCACTCGGAGCTTCTTGCTTTGCCACACTGATGCTTCCTAGTCGTTCGGCATTTTCCGAGGTTGCCAACCAAGCCAGTGCGTCTGCCTGTATGTTCTGTTGTCTGGGAACTCACGTAATATAAATATGCTCAAATTTTTGGATCATATCAGCCACTAACTTCCGGCAGCCCACTAGCTACTGATCTTTGGCCTCGTAATCTCTTTTTATTTGATTGATCATCAGTTCTGTGTCGCTGAAGATCATTATCTTTTTTACCCCAATTGTTAGGGCCATTCTCATGCTGGAGAGTACCTGATTGCTGAATAAAACGTCACTTCATTGGGGCTTGTGAGCACTACGCCAGCTCTAGAGCCGTAGGTTGTGGACGACCCATCTACCGACATTTGCCCAGGGTTATTGGTCATTTCTCTTGGTAGGATAGGGATGGTGAGTTCCGCTATAAATTCAGCTAGTGTTTGCGCCTTGATTACCGTTCTGGGGACATACTTAATGTCAAATTGGCTTAATTCCATAGCCCAGTTCATCAGTCTTCCTGCCACGTCTGGTTTCGAGAGCACTTGCCTTAGTGGGAAGGACGTTGCCACCTCAATTGGGTGTCCCAAAAAGTAGGGTCTCAGTTTTCTTGCGCTCATTACCAGAGCGTAAGCCATCTTCTCAACTGCTGGGTACCTGAGTTCCGCATCGCGAAGCATCTGACTCACGTAATACACCAGCTCCTATTGCTTCTTCTCGGTTTGGACCAATACCGCGCTCAACGCCAACTCTGAGGTTGCTAAGTACAAACTGAGAGATTCGCTCGGCTGTGGTTTTGATGGGGTCTAAGTATTAGCCAGTGCATTCTTCAATTCTTCGAAGGCCTCTTGGGCCGTAGGTGTCCACTCGAATTTCTCTTTTCGGATCACGTCCATGAGGGCTTTGCATTTGTCGGATGCTCTGGGTAGAAAACGGCTGAGGGATGCGATCCTTCCAGCCAATCTTTGCACACCCTTGGAATGCTTTGGAGGCTCCATGTCTTGTATGGCTTTCACTTTATCTGGGTTGGCCTCTATCCGTCTCTTACTTACCATGTAACCGATAAACTTTCCTGCGGATACTCCGAAGATGCACTTCTTAGGGTTAATTTTCATCTCGTACTGCCGCAAGATGTCGAACGCTTTGCTTAGGTGGCGTACGTGGTCGTCTATGGCCACGCTTTTGACCAACATATCATCCACGTATACCTCCATAGTTTTTCCCATCTCTTCTTGAAATATCTTATTTACCAGCCTTTGATACGTGGCGCCTACATTTTTCAACCCGAATGGCATCATTACCTAGCACAATAAGTTCATTTTGGTATAAAAGGCTATTTTTTCTATGTCGTCTGGGTGTATAGGGATCTGGTGGTAGCCCGAATATATGTCGATAAAACTCATCAGCTCGTGGCCAGCCGTGGCGTCAACCATTTGATCGATATGCGGCAATGGGAAGCTGTCCTTCAGGCATGCTTTGTTAAGGTCCGTGAAATTGATACACAATCTCCAAGACTTGTTTGCCTTTTATACTAAGACTGGGTTAGCTACCCATGAGGAAAATAGAGCTTCCCTCACTAAATTATTTGCTAACAGTTTCCTGGCTTCCGTCTTGATGATCTCGTATTTTTCGGGGCTGTACTTCCTTTTCTTTTGTTTCACTAGACGGCAGGATGGGTTCGTATTAAGTTGATAGCATGCGTATTTCGGGTCTATTCCTCGGATGTCGGTCAGTGCCCAGGAAAACATGTCTAGGTTTGATCTCAAAAATTCGATCAAGGTCGTTCTGTGCGGTTCTTTTAACTGCGATCCGACATACAGTTCCATGTTCGAGTCGCTCGGCTCCATTCTTATTGCTTCGACTTCCTCAACCAGTTTTCCTCTTTTTCTTTTCTTTTCTAATCTTGGATCCTTATCCGTTATCTGAGGAAGGTTGATTTCCTTGTCGTCGAAAGGTCGGAACTCCTGAGCACTCCTCGACTCCGAATTTGTCGCAACTAGGCCATCCGGGGGGCTTTTTCATGATTCGCCTTCTCCCCTTGGTTCAGCTGCTCCACCACCATTAGCTGAAAGCTCTGATCATGATAGTTGAGTCTGTCTTCCATTTCAATGAACGAACACTCTCTAGCCTTCCTCTGGCTACCTCTAACAGTGCCGAGTCGACCGTCCGAGGTTACAAACTTTAGGCATTGGTGGAGGGTAGATGGGACGGAGTTCAACCCATGTATTAATGGCCTTTCGAGAATATAATTGTATGGTGATGGGAGGTCCACTACTTTAAATTCAAGAGTGTATTGGGCCTTCACTGCCTGTTTTTTGTCTGTCAGCTGGATCGATAGATCTGTTTGTTGGATTGTATACTAAAAGTCTAGCTTTTGTATGAATAATGTTATAACAATTAATTTGAAATGAGAATCATATGATCAAATGATTGCATCTTATAATATATTTATATGTTCGATGCAATAGTCCACTTACTTTATACTGTAGATAATATGTTGTGCGACAACACGCGGAAGATCATATTATCGGTTTCCTTATAAAGTATAAATAGGTGCTCACAACCGAGATAGACGAGGACTCTCTATCGGGATGGTTGTAGTGTGGTTTGGTATTAACTTGTCTTGGCTATAGAATCACATTAGTGCACTTGTGTGTATTGAGCAGGACCGCTTGAGATCGTTCGACTTATACTGACTTATAGGAGAACTTGATCTCAGTTATTATGGAAGTTCGTGCTCTTAATCCCTATACAATAACCTCGACACGTAGGGCAGTATGTATTTCTTTGATTCATCAATGGGTGAGATTTACATGTAATTAAATCAACAAACTCGATGAGTTGGGAAGTAGTGCTGTCTCTATGGTGTGCTGTTGATTGTAGAAGGAATCCGTGTCCGTCATAGGTTGATGATGTCCCCTTGAGGAGCTCATAAGGATTATCATGTAAACCCTGCAGGTGGAATTTATTCCGGCATGATAATGAGGTTGAGTGGTACTACTCTTGGATGAGATATTAATTAATTGAGTTGTCAGTAACTTAAATTAATTAATGGACATTGTATATCTTAAACATGGGGAGACTAACGGGCTCATAATAAGAAGGAGCCCAAAACGTAATTTTGGGATTGGTACGGTAGTGCAATAATAATATTTTAGTGGAATATATTATTATTATTGGACTTAAGTATAAGCTTTGGGCTAAGCTTGAATACTTAAGCCCAATGGAGGCCCAACCCAATTTCTCCTCCTGGTCCCTGCTGTAGCCCATGTATATAAGTCACCTCAGCTTATCTGGAACCCTAATCTAATTCATTATTCACGTGTGATGAGGGTTGAAAGCAGATTGAGGAGGTCTCGTAGATCGTCGCCCACACGATGTCGAGATCGGACTTGGGACATACGGCAGAAGATTAGAAGGTAGTTTGCTGCTGCTGTCCACCACTTTGCGAAATTGATATAAAATCGTAAAGTGCTCAGAATTCGATGATCAATATACTGATGGAAAGCCGTTGAAGAGAGGATTGTCTGACCATAAAGATCATTCAATTCCGATATCAGACGAAGAAGTTATGGCTATTCTCGTAGGACTGCACAGGCTGCCTGCGAGAATCAATCTTCATCAACATACCTTGGTGAACGGTAATCGTTTCTATGATTTATTGCTTCCGCTATGATAGAAATGTATGGTATCCTAACAGGTCACGTTAACCAAATGATCGAGCACCAACAATTGGTATCAGAGCTTCGGTTTCGTGGTGAAGCGTGACACGTTAGGCTAGGGATTATGTGATTAATTTTTTGAAATTAGGATCGCATGTTTAGGGTTTTGGTTTTACAGCGCAAACCATGAATATCCCTATGTGAAATATACCCTATATCATATCTGTTCATCGTCGATGGTTGTGTGTGAGAGGATTCGACGAAAACTGTTCGTCAATTTCACATGGAAGGAAGAAATTGAGAGAAAATCCAGCGCAGTGATATTGCAGAGGCAATAACCAGAGTTTCAACCGTCGGATCAGGATGAATTTTGGTCAACATGTTCGGAATTTTTGGATGTACATTCTGAACGGTGAAGATCTTATTTTGAGCTTTGTGTTGTCAGGAATACGCCGAAAACTGAAGTAGGTTTTTGGGCGAATCTGTTCTGCGCAGTCGAGGGAAAAGAGTCGTTTCTCACAAACTAACCGTTGGATCGACTTGTAATTTCGACAACATGTTAAAAATTTACAGGCGTAGATTCTGGACGGTGAAGATTGGATTCCTAGGTCCCTAAAGTTGCGAACCCTGAACGACAGTTGGTGTAGTTTGATGTTGTGCGTTGGGCTGAACTTGGTTCCGTGCAAGTAGGCCCTTGGACGAGCGAATTTGCATCAGGTTTGATCGATGCTGCACCAGGTTCGAGTGGATTTGCATCAGGTTCGATTGGTCTGCATCAGGTTTGATCGATGCTGCACCAGGTTCGAGCGGATTTGCATCAGGTTCGATTGGTCTACATCAGGTTCGATCGACTCTGCACTAGGTTCGAGTGGGTTTGCATCAAGTTTGACTGGTCTGCATCAGATTCCGCATGAGTCTTCACAATATGATCGGGCATGGTGCCGGAGTGGTGGAGCAGGCTGCGGGGAGGTCGATCCCCGTCCCAGTTGTCCGCATTCGTGATTGGAGGCGAACAATCGAATTCGCTGTTATATAACTGTTATAATTGATTTATTAATTGATTATTGTTATATATGTATGCATGATTATCTATGATTTATTGCCCTAAATAGAAGCATGTTAGATTGCGTATTATATTTGGTATATTATATGCATGTATGTTGGAGTGTTGATCAAGTCAACTTATTTTTGGCAATTTATTTCCATATATATAACTGCTGTAATTGTTTTATTGGTCAATTATTGTTATATATTTGGAAGTATGAGCATACTAGGTTGCGTATATTATTCTGAATATTATATGCATGTAAAAACCCTTGGTTTTAAATAACTAAGTGAGAGAGGGAATTGGTAAAAATTCCCGCGGCCTCCATTATTGGTTTGTAAGTGATGCAAGTATACTTGCGTGTTGGCATAGACCTTCCTCCCCATCGGATGAGTATATTTGTGGATCACTGGTACAGACTTCATTAAATAATTATTATTTGTAATGTGATGCACATGAACTTGCGTGTTGGCATAGACCTTCCTCCCCATCGGATGAGTTCATTTGCGGATCACTGTACAAACTTATAATTGATGACTATAGGAAGTTATCCGAGCACGTGTGTACTTCTCCATCTGTAAGGCACATAAGCTTGGGCCGCGGACTTGGGGTCAAATAATGGTGTACACTTAGGTGTAAGTAATAAGTATCCTCCCCATCGGAGTCATTGCTTTTATTTACATGGCTAAAGAGGAACCGACTATTAATTATTTTGTCATAAAGTTAGGTTGACAAATGAAATTAATGGGTAAAACTTTCTCTTGTAAATGTTCGGGTTTGTAAACGTCCAGACTATCGTGGCTTGCAGACTCACGGTGCTTGAGATGTCAGTGAATTTTATTTTTATATTGTTTTGAGAGAATCAATATAAAAGGATAAAATTCGAAGATTTGATCGGTATATATATATATATATATATATATATATATATATATATTTACGATTATCTGAATTTCAAATAGTTTTATTTCACTTATGGTTGACTAAAAGAAATTATATTTACTGGTCCAAAATTAGATGATTAGAAAAGAATCTTGGATTCGAATTTTACTGCTAAAGAAATACATGTGTGTTCTCACAAAAGACTTATCATGATGCATATTAAAGTCTCTAGTGAAGAGATAAGAGATTCATAAAAATATGATGGTCTCATGTAACTCTTCGGATACTTGAGTAAGTTAAAAGACGGTAGGTCATGATTGAATTTGATGAATGAATTGGAAATACATGGAATAGAAGTTGAAGGGGAAACCTAAGTCAATTTTATTCTTCATAATTGCCTAGATGTTTTGAGTAAGTTTCTCCTGAATTACAAGAGGTTGTATATGGTGGGAAACTTCTGACAAAACATGTGGTAAAATAAATCCAATTTCATAAAAGGAGTGAACAAGGATAGAATCTTACTTGCTAGTTGTTTAAACATGATTAGTGATGGCATCTACTGACACGAAGTGTGTAGATACTGGAATCACTGAATGTTTATTACTAAGTGAGGATAAGATTATTATAGACATGTGTAAAACTACAAGAGTGGTGGCTATTGCAGTGGGAGTTGTTTATTTATCTAATGATATGAGTAGACGTTTGATTTTGTGAAATTATCTTTACGTACATTTTCATAGAAAGAATTTGATTTTAGTTTCTATGCATTAATAGATAGATACTCCAATTCATTTAAATGACATGGTCATTATAATGAAGGACAGAGTTGTAATCTGTTATGGTACGTTTATGGACAATTTGTATACTCTTAAATCATGTATATTCCACAGATGCAATAAATAGTAATTAATAATGCATTTTCTGATCTTAGTAAGAGAAAGTAACCTTCGGAGATGAACTAAACATGCATTTGGCGTCTAAGACTAGATCATTTTACTTGAGTAGGATTCAAAAGTTGATAGCAGATGGACCGTAAGGTTTATCTGAAGTGGAAACTATCGGACTTGCGAGTCTTACTTGGAAGTAAAAATGATTAATTACCTTTTCAAGATAAAGGGGTGTAGAGCCATAGATATATATGTTGGAATTGGTTCATTCTCATTCAAGCGGACCTAATATTATCCAGGCGAGAGGTGGTAATGAATAATCGAAGATTATTCTAGATACCGATATATTTATTTGATGCACTGCATGTCTAAGTTCTTTGATTTATTCAAGAATTGCAAGGTTGGAACAGTAAAGTATCATGGAAAATATATCAAGTAATGACGATTTAATCGTCATTACGAGTACCTCTTAGGATAATTAGGAGCTATTAATCAGAGGTTGAGATTAAATCTCAAGTGGTCTACACCGGGCATGCTCCAGCTGAATGGTGAGGTGGATAGAAGGAATAAGACTCTTATGGTAATGATTAGATAGATGATGAATTATTTGGAATTACTTAATTCATTTTATGGATAAGCCCTAGAAACAGTAATTCATTTGAATGTTTGTCTGTTTGTGGGATATGCTATAAAAATGAAGGTGATTTGTTTAGTCTAAAAGATTGAAGGGTGATTGTTAACAAAAACACTAGATTTTTGGAAATGGACTGTGTAATAAATCACAAACCCATGTATGAGTTGTTCTAAAGGTAGTGAGAAGAAAACACAAAGTATAAGTACCAAGTGTACAAGAGGATATACCACAAGATAAACTGCAACGCGTGTCACGTCTGATACACAATTACATGTAGTGCCTTGTCGCAGTGGGAGGGTTATTCGACAACCCGTGAGATACATGTTTTGGGAAAGTCGTAAGACTTGATCCCTAGTAAACATGGTATTATCCCAGGGATACGACGTTGCACTACAAAATTAAAATGCAGGATCTTAGTAAGTGCAATGAATATTAAAATATAATCGATGGATTTTAAATTAGGTCTGGATGCTTGTTGAACCGCTAAATGGTGTAAAAGCCATTGGAAGCGCGCATGCAAGAATAAAAGAGGATCATAGAATAAGGTGAAAACCTTGGAAGCAAGCTTGTTGCGAAAAGGTATACTCAGAAAGAAAGGGTTCGATTATGAGAAAACCTGTTCGCCGATAGCTATGCCTAAGTTGATCCGAACTCTTTTATTTGTTGCTACTCATATGAAATATGAGGGATAACAAATAGATGTCGAGACAGCTTTCCTGATTGTAAGTCTTAAGGAACATCTATGTGAAGCAACCAGAGTGATTCATTGCAAAGAGCTAAGAGCATTGTGATAGTAAGCTTAAAAGTGTCCATTCATGGACTAAAGCAAGCTTCAAGATCATGAAACATCCATTTTGATGAGGTAATCCAGTGACATGGATCTAATCAATGATCGGATGGGTCTTGTGTATTAAAAATAATGATGGAAACGTGGTGGTATTTCTTGTACTATACGTAGATAGTATCTTGCTCATTGGAGACATTGAAAGAGTATTGTCGGGTGTATGGGTATGGTTGATAAAGCGGTATGAGATGAAGGACTTAAGAAGAGCAAAAATATCCTTTTGATCACGGTAATACGGATCACAAAAAAGGATGTTATGCTTATCTCAAGTTTCATATAATGATACGATCCTTACTCGTTTAGCATGTGAATTTATCTAAGTGAATGTGTCTTGTGACACAAAAGTAGATAAAGAAGATGAAAGCGGTTCCTTATGATTGGGCAAATGAGGAAGCTTAATTTAAGGAATGCTATGCACGAGAATGGATAACTGTATTGCCAATTGCTTAGACAGTGAGTATCAAGGTAACTCGAAATAAGAATGTTGAACTGTGGTAAGACATATATTTATATACCTGAAAAGGACTAGAAATTATATGTAGGTTTACCGGACAGATTCACTGCTTCTTATGAGTTACGTAGATTCGGATTTTTCAAATCAGATGGGGATGGCAGTAAATCCACCTCAAAGGTTATGCATTTAATTTTAGGAAGTGGAGTCATAATATGGAGGAGTGTTATATAGAAATATATTTCAGATTCCGAATTCCATCATGGAAAGATAATAAATTGGACCCATGAGGCACCCAAATTATCTGTATGACTCTAGAAACTTCATGATGGACTTTGGTGTGATTCTAAGTTTGCCCAAGGTTATCACAATTTATATTGATGATATTGGTGCAGTTGCAAACTTGAAGGAATCACAAGTCCATAAGAAAATTAAACACATGGAGCGCGAGTACCACCTGTTACGAGAAATAGTATGATGAGGGGAAGGTTGTTGTCACCTAGATTGCATCGGATGATAACCTAGTAAATTCATTTACAAGGACCTTAAGGCGAGAGCTTTTGATGGTCATGTAGTGGGAGTGGAAATCAGATGTATGGCAGAAGACATGACAACATAGTCTTTTAGTATAAGTGGGAGATTGTTGGATTGTATACTAAAAGTCTAGCTTTTTGTATGAATAATGTTATAACAATTAATTTGAAATGAGAATCATATGATCAAATGATTGCATCTTATAATTTATTTATATGTTCGATGCAATAGTCCACTTACTTTATACTGTAGATAATATGTTGTGCGGCAACACGCGGAAGATCATATTATCGTTTTCCTTATAAAGTATAAATAGGTGCTCACAACCGAGATAGACGGGGACTCTCTATCGGGTGGTTGTAGTGTGGTTTGGTATTAGCTTGTCTTCGCAATAGAATCACATTAGTACACTTGTGTGTATTGAGCAGGACCGCTTGAGATCGTTCGACTTATACTGACTTATAGGAGAACTTGATCTCAGTTATTATGGAAGTTCGTGCTCTTAATCCCTATACAATAACCTTGACACGTAGGGCAGTATGTATTTCTTTGATTCATCAATGGGTGAGATTTACATGTAATTAAATCAATAAACTCGATGAGTTGGGAAGTAGTACTGTCTCTATGGTGTGCTGTTGATTGTAGAAGGAATCCGTGTCCGTCATAGGTTGATGATGTTCCCTTGAGGAGCTCATAAGGATTATCATGTAAACCCTGCAGGTAAAATTTATTCCGGCATGATAATAAGGTTGAGTAGTACTACTCTTGGATGAGATATTAATTAATTGAGTTGTCAGTAACTTAAATTAATTAATGGACATTGTATATCTTAAACATGGGGAGACTAACGGGCTCATAATAAGAAGGAGCCCAAAACGTAATTTTGGGATTGGTACGGCAGTGCAATAATAATATTTTAGTGGAATATATTATTATTATTGGACTTAAGTATAAGCTTTGGGCTAAGCTTGGATACTTAAGCCCAATGGAGGCCCAACCCAATTTCTCCTCCTGGTCCCTGCTGTAGCCCATGTATATAAGTCACCTCAACTTATCTGGAACCCTAATCTAATTCATTATTCACGTGTGATGAGGGTTGAGAGCAGATTGAGGAGGTCTCGTAGATCGTCGCCCACACGATGTCGAGATCGGACTTGGGACATACGGCAGAAGATTAGAAGGTAGTTTGCTGCTGCTGTCCGCCACCTTACAAAATTGATATAAAATCGTAAAGTACTCAGAATTCGATGATCAATATACTGATGGAAAGCCGTTGAAGAAAAGATCGTCTGACCATAAAGATCATTCAATTCCAACATCAGATGAGGAAGTTATGGCTATTCTCGTGGGACTGCGCAGGCTGCCTGCGAGAATCAATCTTCATCAACATACCTTGGTGAACGGTAATCGTTTCTATAATTTATTGCTTCCGCTATGATAGAAACATACGGTATCCTAACAGGTCATATTAACCAAACGATCGAGCACCAACACTATTTGCATTAGGGGAGTAGTGATGGTATTACCGAAACCTTGAATCTCATCATTACATGGGGATGCCCTGTGGTGGGAGGGTCCTCTGATGTCTTCAAACACCTCTTTGAATATGATGTTCGTGTAGGCTCCCGTATCGACCAGACATCGATGTACTATTACACCCGAGATTATGGCCGAAATCACTAGTGGGTCATTGTTGGGGGCTCGCACGTCCACGAGGTCTTCCTCAGAGAAGAATATGTCCGCCTCGTGTAGTGGCGGCCAGGGAATCGTTGTGAACACATGTTGGAACCTGTCGAGCTCTCGCAGTTTGGCTTTTGATAGGTGTTTTCTCAACACACAATTTAATCCTCAAGTATAAAGGATATCAATTGTAGTTTCGAAGGTGACCAAGTTATATATCGAACCCAAGGGACGGATAAATATCACTCTAGTTATATTTAGTAAATTATGACTATGTTGGAAAATAGAATGGTTTTGATGTTAAGTAACAACTAATAATGAAAATAACAAGAAGAAAGGATAGTAGGTTGTGATCAAGTAAGATGATAGGTAGTTCGTCAGGTCATCCAGTTTCACTTATTAATTCATACTTTCGTGTGTCGATGTCCGACTCTGCCTTGTGGAATATGGACGCATCACTAGACCATGCAAATTCACTCTATAGACACAAGTAGATATGCGTATGATACTTGTGAATATCCTCAGAGCAAGAGATATAATTCACCCCCCTTTCTAGGTACTATCATAATCAATTATTTTCCGTGCACTTAGTACTCTAACCCGATTTGATCTCCCTTTATAGGTACTATGAAGTTATACTCTTTATCCTACTTGTTAACCCGAATTCAATTCAATTAACAAGTATTCATATAAGATAGTTCTAATAAGACTTCGGAATCCCTTCACTTAGAATTATAACATAAAACCCTGCTCATTAGTGAACGCACTCAACCAATAACCATGTTATGTATTCAGACTCTACACAACGATTATTGATGCACAAAACAACTATGAGTATGGATTAAAAACGCACAATCTTATATAAAATAAATCACAAGTAGTGTTGTATGGAGTATACACACGAAATACATATCAACTCATGAAACCTTCATAACCCTAGAACTACCAAAGTGGCTCTAGCCCATGATTGATCTAGGAACAATCATGGTTAGATGGACCGATCTTACTTGAACCTCCAGCGGAACTCTGTCACAGCCCCTCCAGATGGTGGAAGATCGCTCTCCTTCTCTTGTTCTCGATCTCCAAGCTTTTTAAGCTCTAAGCTCCCTTTTCTGGACTGCATGAGCCTCCTTTTATACTTGTAATCACGTCTTTAGGGCTTGGAATGGGCTTTTCAAGTGATCACACGTGTTTTGGCCTCGAAAATCCGGATATGGTAAGTTTCTGTGCGATGGTTCGACCTCAGCAAACAGGTCGAACCACTGGCCGCAGGTCGAACCACAGGTCGAACCCCGCTTCTAGAAGTATTCTGCGCTTGGTTCGACCTCTTGTACAGGTCGAACCACTCCTTCTTCGTCGAACCACAAGTCGAACCGCACCACTGAACAATTTATGCTCCTAGTTCGACCAACTGTCAGGTCAAACCCCAACGTCGTGGTCGAACCCTTCTTCTCGCGAACTGGTTTGACCATGGTTCGACCTGATGAACAGGTCGAACTATTGAGTCGTGGTCGAACCCACCTTCTGCACACTTTCAACGCTGGTTCGACCTGTAGGAGAGGTCGAACCCTCCTCCAACAGGTCGAACCCACATCTTTCCTTAGCGGTTCGGATGGCCTCGACTTTGTCTCTTCGATTCTTGGCGCTTCCACTCCGATTTCGCTATAAAAACCACTCAAATAGCTCCACCAACACCTAATTCATGCTAATTCATAATATATATAGGTTTTCTACCTATTTCCACCTCAAAACTCTCCAAAACTAGCACCAAATCAAGTGCCAAACTTGTGAATTTACACACTCATCAAACCCCCAAATTTACATGTTGCTCGTCCCGAGACAACCAAATCAAACCACAGGAGTCGTGTATAATTCACCAAGATCAAGTACAACACATATTACACATGCCATTTCATTAAATCAAACAAGTATTAATTGCATCATATATGCCACTCATGTAAAACCAATCCAATCACACACCATTCGGTACTAAGTAATCTAGCTCACAAGATAAGTATTTAACTCTCTTTCACTCAAGTGCGTGAGGCACTACATAAGCTAGTATAAACACTCATATCAATCCATATTCGCGCGTAACCATAAGCTTGGCAAGGGTCTCAAAAATTAACTTATAATCAACTCTTGACTAGGATCACAAAGGACTTGTTTTTCGGGTTGTAATGTTGGCTCTTTGGAAAAGGGTAGGAAAATTTAGGTAAAGTGACTTAAGACACTAGTAGAGAGTTACCTTGGAGGTTCTCGATTTCTTCTTCTTGCTGCAATATCTCCTCCAACTTCTCCTCTTCTTTTCATGTATTTTCCTTCTTTACCGTGCATCAACATCATCTTCTATTGATAACTAGGGTACCAGTTTCAGGTACTACCCTTCTTCTCATAAGTAATCGGCTACCTTCAAGCTTAAAGCTCTATGTTATAAGCAATCGGGGTACCAGTTTCGGGCACTACCCCTAAACAAGATTTAACCATGTACTTTTCTTACTCCACTCAACCTCATTCCATCTTTCTTTTTCTTCTTGCAACACTTATTCACCTCAACTCTCTCTACCAATGAATAGGGTATTTACAAAACTCAAGTAAGATAAAATAAGGCTCTTTTATTCGGCTTGCCAAAGAAAAAGCTTTTAACGGCTCAAACGGGACTACCAAAGGTTTAAATTAATAGGAAGGGTAAAATTTGGCTAAGTAGCTTAATCACAAAATAATTGCCTAAAATCATGTCCTAGCAATTTATCAAACATAAGTCTCACACAAGACTCCAAGCCAAGTTCTAGAATACGTTCATATGAATGATTCTCTCAAGAATAAACTATCATGATCAAGCATGATTAAAAGGCTCAAATCCTCACATAGGTAAATAGAATCCTAAGTACTCCTCATAGCACATAATCAAGATCAATTCCACAAGAATTCTACATAGTTATCAAATTATACATGCTTCTCATCAATGGAAATTAACACGTGAACATGTGAATGCACAAACCCATACAAATCAATCATACAAGCTTCTCTACAGCCCAACTCATGCAACATAGAAGGACAGGATTAAGAACACACTTTTCTGCCTTGGTTCGGCCTGGATTCGACCTGTTGAAGAGGTCGAATCAACATTCTGGACAACTTCCTTCCGGTTCGACCTGGGTTCGATATGTGGAACAGGTCGAACCAAGAACGTCGTGGTCGAACCGCACTACTGTAAGTTTCAAGTCACCAGTTCGACTTCTGGAACAGGTCAAACCAAGAACGTCGTGGTCGAACTGCACTTCTGGAATTCTACTGTCACTGGTTCGACCTTGGTTCGACTTGTTGATCTGGTCGAACCATCCTACATGAAGTCGAACCACCTCTCTGGACAACTTTTGCACCACGGTTCGACTTCGTCAGCTGGGTTCGACCTCCTGGCATTGGTCGAACCTACCCCCTGGAAGCTCCAAAACCGAGTGTTCTTCAATTCCTATACACCAAGCTTCAAAACGAATCATTAGGTACCAAATAGAGCACAACTTCATCAAAAATTATTCCTTAAAAATAACATTCATGAGTAACTCCGCACTACACAAAACACGGAATAACAAAACACCACTGAACATTAGGCAAGTTATAAAAAATAGACACATAAACACCAGTTAAAGTTTTAAATATGCCGCAAAAAATTAACTCCCCTAACAAACATCAAAAAGAAAAGATTATACTATCGGTGCTTATCGAGGTAAGTACATCACTGATGAGTGATATTTTCACCTAGATTTTAGTGTCTTTTTATATGTGTTTTCGTATTATTTTATTCGTATTTTTGTGTTATTTGGTTGTGTTTTGTGTTTTCATAAAAATATGTGTGAATGAGCTAAAAAACGGATCCCAATTTGGAGTTGAAACGAGGGAGAACGAGCTAAAACAGTGAAGGAAACAGGGCACGATAAAGCACGACTCATGTTATGAAGCTCAACCCGTGTTCTGTTGTACGAGCCGTGTACCAAACACGGGCCTGTAAGCGACGGCCGTGCAGAGCATTAGATTTGTCCAACACAGCCACCCTTTGGCAGTGCGACGCAGCTCGACTCGTGTTGCAGCACACGACCCGTGTAGTCAACACGGGCCTGTAAGGAGAAGCCGTGCGGAGTCATCAATTCACGCAACACGGGCACCTAATGGCCGTGTTGCGTCACACGACTCGTGTCGTGTCTGGAATCAGAAAAAAATCAGAATCCTTCTAGAAGGCCCACAAGGGTATAAATACCACTCCATTCAGATTTTGATAGGAGAGATCCGATTTTCCACCTTCCCCACACACCTCACACACCATTCCTTTGATTTTACACCATATTCTTCATCCCATTCATCCATCCTTAGATCCTACATCATCTCTCCATAATTTCTACCATCCAAATCAAGTGAAGAAGCAAGGAAGAGTGGGTGATCACCAAAGGAAGAAAGGAGATTCAATTGGATCCATTTCCAAGGGAGTTTTCATTCCAATTTTATGTAAATCCTTTAGTTTATAATGATTTGTAAGGTTTCTAATGTGTATGTTATGGATCTTATGAAGATTGTAGGCTAATCTCCCTCGTGAGATTAGCAACATGAAGGTTGTTGGTTAATTTGTGGATCTATGTAATTAAATTCATATGTAGATGGGGATCTATGATTTTCTATCATTGGTGCTTACATATCTTGAGATCTATGATGTTTTGTGTGTTTGATTGTTCTAATTATATGATTAGATTTAGAAATCAATTATGTGCTTAGGATATTCAAGTGAATCATTTCATCAAACATCTCATGTGCATTATAAATTGTAAAGTGATTGAGAAGTCCTTTATTATTTATAACCCTTTGATGGAACATGTTATTAGTTAGATTGAGAAGTCAATTGATTATATGAAGGGATTCTTTAATTGAACTTAGTACCTAGTTGGAATAGTTTAATTGAGAACAAACATTTGTGCTATTTTGAGATTGAGCAATTGATCTACATCCTATTCATTTCGAGAGGAAGTTTGGTGGTATATGTGTTGGCCATTGGTCTTATCCCTTGATATATATGAGTTTAATGCATGAATCCATAAGTTACCACTTCATTAGTGTTGTTAATCTCACTTCTACTCAATTTGGAAAACCACTCATTTCATCATTTTATCTTGTTACTTGATAATTACTTGTTTGCTTGCATTGATTTTCATTTAATTTCTTGTTTGATCAACCTTCCCTTGATGATTAGTCTTTATAAAACTATAAGAAACGTGAGATCGCTTAAGCACTAGTGCCTACCTCCCTTGGGTTTGATAATTTCTTGAATTGGTCATTCTCCACTATATTACGACCAATCAAATGGCGCCGTTGCCGGGAGGTAACGGTTGTTAGTAGTTTGACGAAGGGTTGTTTAGAGTGGTCTTAATAAGGACATTTATTTTTTATTTTTGCTTTTGCATCTTATATTTGTTTTAGAAAATTTTGTTCTAATTTTTCTTTCTTTTATAGGTGCATACCTTGAGAAGGAAGAAGAATGAGAGCAACCCCAAAAATATGAGCTACATGAATATTCTTCGAGATATGGTGAATAGAAGTGCTCATTCCGCTATGAACACATAAGTAAATTTTCAAGGATTTCAAATGCTAAATTGTGAGCCTAACTTGCAACCGAATTACGGAGTACAAGATATGCAATTCCAACAACAAAGTTATGAGAATTTTGGAGTCCCTCATCAAATGTGTCAACAAGTATACCTTCAAGGTGTGGAAGATGTTTTTCAAGAAAATTTTTCTAGACATCAAGAAGGAAATCAACCACAACTATGGGGAAATTTTCAAGACTCCAACACCTCTTATTCCACCCAAAATGACCAAATAGCGATACTTGGAGAAAAGTTGTTTGAAATGGTTATGGATCGCTTAGAAGAGGGGAGGAAGTCTAATCAAGTATGGATTGATAGAATTGGAAACTTGTGTGAAACGATGATAAATACAATGGTAGCATTCAATGCTAAATTGGATTCATTGGAGCACCAAGTAAGTCAAATAGTGTCCACCATGGAGAGACTTCAAGAAGGGAACAACAAGCCTTCTACCTCCGGAACAAAAAGTGGCATGGTCATTAAGGATCGGAACGAGGATAGTTTGGGGGTTGATGAGATTATGAAGGAAAAGAGAGAAAGGGTGCCTAAGTGGGTGAAAGCCAAATAGTTGAAGGAAGAGTTGACGGAGGAATTCGATAGGTTTGTCGAAGCTCTTGAAAAAATGGTAGAGAAAGTCAAGATTCAAAACCAAGAAGAGATTCATGCCCTTATGGAAGAAAAGAAGCCTCCGGAAACTAAGATCATGGATTCTTCCCTACACAAGCCAAAACCTTCTCATTCTATTGAAATTTCAAATTATCTTTAGAACTTCCATGATTTTACTGATTAAAATTTGTTTGGTGATTGTAGGAAAAAGGTTGCAAGAGGGCATCAACACTTGTCAATGCCCGAATTCTTACCGGGGGATGTGGTTGAAGTTCAAAATGCATATAAAGCCCCATGGAAGAAGTAGAACAAGTGGAAAGGGCTATTCCTTGTGAAGAACGCCTTCGGAGAACAATTGCTTGAACTATTTAAAAAGAAGGAAAACGTTCTTGTGGTTGAGCGAGAGAGCACTAGGCACTACTTCAAGAAGAAACCTATGATAGTGCCTAAGGACTATTCAAGACCACCATGAGCTAAAGACTATCGTCCGGCTTGAAGACGTTAAACTTAGCGCTAGATGGGAGGCAACCCATCATTATCTTTATTGCTTTATTTAATATTTTCAATAAGGATTGTGGATTTGATATTGTTTTGCATTTTTGGCATGTAGGTTGATTGTGCTCATGAGGAGAATGCGTGTTGAAGATACGAAGGGTGCTTGGTTTGAAGTGTATAAGTACATCATACCACTTTTTGCAAACTTAACTCGAAACTCTTGTTTCAATTTAAGTTTGGGGGGATATGGCGTGGTGTGACATACTTTGTCTTGAAAGCATATACTTTTCGTATTTTTGGGCTAATTTTAAAATTTTTCTCATGAGTATTGGTATGATTTTGGTACGTTTGGTTGTGTTGAAGTACATGATAATCCATATTTTTAATGATATTGTTGAGCTAATATTTTTGATGAGTTGTTGAGCATGAATGAAGTGTAGTGGAAGCACGAATTGAGCCCGGAGATCAAGTCGAGATTCGTTGTGCATTCAATCCGGAAGCCTGTGCCAACCATTTCCACGACCAAATGCCTTTCTAAGGGAGTTCACTTTACATCTCATCTCTTCTATTTGCTTAGTATAAATTGATTTTGATTTGGATTGATGTGTTAGCATGCTACTTCATTTGTTATATTTTTGGGATGTTTATTTTCGTAAGTTAGGATTTCCGTTTCAATAAAGGTTGGGATGATTGTGAGCTTACATTATTATGGATGATTTGAATGTATGCTTCATTTTTCAATGATGGTGATTTTTATTTTTGCATGTATGTGTTGTTGTTTTGTTTCTTGTTTGTTGTGTCTTTATTTGATGTTTTGTGTGTTTTATTATTTTGTCTTGGTATGTTTGGTGGTTTGTTTAGGGAGGTTGTGAGTCATTTTTGAATATGAGTGATGATATGTTGTAGTGATAAGTGATGAAAAGTTATGATTAAGAATCTCTACACTTTCGAATTGTGACATGTTTTATTTAACTTGTTCAATTTTGAGATGAATGTGGTGTAATAAGTTTCTTAAGGTCCAATGCATAAGCTTGTGAGAATTTGACCCTCAACCGTGCATACATAGTATTTTTTTTTCATGAGTGGATTGATTGTGTTTGATAAGCTAGAACTTGCTCAAGGACTATAGGAATGAGCCCGATTTGTGGAGATTAGTGACATGATCTAAGGCCATCCTTGTTATTATAGTCATTGCTATATATTTCCCTACCATGAACATAATCCCTAGTCAACCACTTTGAGCCTATAAGCCTTTTTATTGTGAATATAGCACATTACAAGCCTTGATTATCCTCTTAAGCCTTATACATATACCCTTTGTGTGGGTGATTGAGGAGATGGTAACTAGAAAGTTTTGATGAGAAAACAAAATGAAGAAAGGAAATGGTAAACAAGTAAGAAAAAAGAATGAAAAGAGCACAAACAAGAATGGACATGCAACCTCAAAATAAGAAAAATTAGCGAAGCAACAACAATATGCTCAAGAATTTAAAAGTTCGAAGAAGGAAGCATACATTGAAAGAAGCTAAATCCAAGGAAAGTTGATGATTAGTGCTTGTGAACATTAAAGACAAGAAAGGAAGAAGGAAAAGTGGAGAAGTTGAGGAAGTTGATCATCTCTTCGATTACTTACACTTAATTAGTCACTCTTACCTATATTTTTCCTACCTTACCAAAGAGTCTATCATTACATCCTTAATGAAAGACCTTTTTGATCACTAATGGAAACTTTGGTGGTTTGTGAATGTAGTCCACGAGCAAGCTTATAGCGAGTCGAGCCAATGGGTTGATGAGTGTTGATTTACCTTACTTTAAAGAGTATTGAGTGACATTTATAAACTATGTGAGGCTTGGACCAAAAAGGGACTATAGTACACTATCATTCTCTTGTGATTGAACTCGTTAATTTCTCATGTTATGAATCTAATGTTGTAGGATGACTTAGCATAATTTGTGGTTATTATTATTATTGATGTGTTATTACTTGTATTCATTTAGTCTTTTCCTAGGTGAAAATCTTACTCCCCTTGTTTTATCACTTTTGTTGTTTGGGGACGCACAACACTTTAAGTTTGGGGTGTGATGAGTGATATTTTTACCTAAATTTTAGTGTCTTTTTATATGTATTTTCGTATTATTTTATCCGTATTTTTGTGTTATTTGGTTATGTTTTGTGTTTTCATGGAAATATGTGTGAATGAGCTTAAACCTATGATTTTCACTTTTTATTGGATGCTAGAGATGATAAGGAAAATATAGGAAAAAGTGGATCTCAATTTGGAGTTGAAACGAGGGAGAACGAGCTAAAACAGTGAAGGAAACAGGGCATGACAAAGCACGACTCGTGTTATAAAGCTCGACCCGTGTTCTGTCGCACGAGCCGTGTACCAAACACGGGCCTATAAGCGACGGCCGTGTGGAGCATTAGATTTGTCCAACACGGCCACCCTTTGGCCGTGCGACGCAGCTCGACTCGTGTTGCAGCACACGACCCGTGTAGCCAACACGGGCCTGTAAGGAGAAGTCGTGCGGAGTCATCAATTCACGCAACACGGGCACCTTATGGCCGTGTTGCGTCACACGACTCGTGTCGTGTCTGGGATCAGAAAAAAATCAGAATCCTTCTAGAAGGCCCACAAGGGTATAAATACCACTCCATTCAGATTTTGATAGGAGAGATCCGATTTTCCACCTTCCCCACACACCTCACACACCATTCCTTTGATTTTACACCATATTCTTCATCCCATTCATCCATCCTTAGATCCTACATCATCTCTCCATAATTTCTACCATCCAAATCAAGTGAAGAAGCAAGGAAGAGTGGGTGATCACCAAAGGAAGAAAGGAGATTCAATTGGATCCATTTTCAAGGGAGTTTTCATTCCAATTTTGTGTAAATCCTTTAGTTTACAATGATTTGTAAGGTTTCTAATGTCTATGTTATGGATCTTATGAAGATTGTAGGCTAATCTCCCTTGTGAGATTAGCAACATGAAGGTTGTTGGTTAATTTGTGGATCTATGTAATTAAATTCATATGTAGATGGGGATCTATGATTTTCTATCATTGGTGCTTACATATCTTGAGATCTATGATTTTTTGTGTGTTTGATTATTCTAATTATATGATTAGATTGAGAAATCAATTATGTGCTTAAGATATTCAAGTGAATCATTTAATCAAACATCTCATGTGCATTATAAATTGTAAAGTGATTGAGAAGCCCTTTATTATTTAGAACCCTTTGATGGAACATGTGATTAGTTAGATTGAGAAGTCAATTGATTATATGAAGGGATTCTTTAATTGAACTTAGTACCTAGTTGGAATAGTTTAATTGAGAACCAACCTTTGTGATATTTTGAGATTGAGCAATTGATCTACATCCTATTCATTTCGAGAGGAAGTTTAGGTGGTATATGTGTTGGCCCTTAGTCTTATCCCTTGATATATATGAGTTTAATGCATGAATCCATAAGTTACCACTTCATTAATGTTGTTAATCTCACTTCTACTCAATTTGGAAAACCACTCATTTCATCATTTTATCTTGTTACTTGATAATTACTTGTTTGTTTGCATTGATTTTCATTTAATTTCTTGTTTGATCAACCTCCCCTTGATGATTAGTCTCTATAAAATTATAAGAAACGTGAGATCGCTTAAGCACTAGTGCCTACCTCTCTTGGGTTCGATAATTTCTTGAATTGGTCATTCTCCACTAAACTATGGCTAATCAATCACACCCCCCAAACTTAGTAGAAACTATAGTCGAAACTAAGTTTGCAAAGAGATGTAATTTCCAATAAGTAAGCACTTCAAATATAAAAATTTCTTACTCACACGAATGAAATAAAGCAATAAAACGGAAGGGAAAGCCCCTAACAAGTGCTCTTGTTTAACGTCGAAGAGTCACAATGGAATACCACTTCGAAGACTACTTGATCAGAGGACGGGCTTGTCGCATCCTCACCTTCCAATACGTTCTCCCCCTCTTATCATCCATACCTACCACCTTACCTTTCTTATGCACCATACGATTAGTAGAATCTCATTTCTCAAACTTTCTCGTCTCATTCCTGTCAATCTTCCACTCAATATTGGAATAACTCCTATCACCATCAAGATCAAAGTCAGGATAAGAACAAGAGAAAGGACTTTCAAATTTGTGGGTATCCGATGGTAAGTTAGGAGGCTTCAAGTAGGCATCATCTTCTCTTCCTTTGTCTACAGTCAGCACGGCAACTTTCTTGCTCACAAAAATATGAACATTAGAATTACCTTCATCCCATGGCCATGTAGACTCCTCCGGGTCAATCTTCCACTTGAATTTTGAATCACCTATCGGATCTTTTTCATCGTCACCAAGATAGGCATACGTCAAGTGATCATGTAACGGTTTTAGCTCATCTCTCTTTTCTTCCATTGGAGTGCTCTCTCTCTCCAACGGCAAGGACTTCCTAGTTCCTTTTACTTATTCAGCCTTAACTTTCTCCAATGCATACCTAGCATCACCCAAAGCAAGTAAATTCTCAAGATAATCAATACATTCCTCATTAGAAAGACCATCAAGCTCCGTAGTGGAATAAGTAGGAGACTCCATCAAGCATGTCTCAAGAGGATCCTTTGACAAGATCAAAGGCATATCTTCTTTCACAATCTCCTCCACCACGTCAATACTATGACACTGAGACTCCATGGACATCTTCGTTGCTTTGTCTAGGTTGAATATCACCTCTTCTTTATCCATCCGCAACTTAAGCTCCCCTTTTTGAACATCAATCATGGCCCCAGCAGTAGCAAGGAAAGGTCTCCCCAAGATAAGAGGGACATTATCCTTGTCATCTTCCATCTCAAGCACAAGAAAATCCACAGGAAAGACTAGTTTATCTACTTTGACGAGAACGTCTTCAATGATACCTTTCGGAAATGTCATCGACCTGTCCGCCAATTGTAGAGCAACTGTTGTAGGAGTTGACTCTCCCAAATCAAGCCTTTGAAAGATAGACAATGGTATCAAATTGATGCTTGCCCCAAGATCGCACAAGGCTCGTCGTGCCAGCCCTTTTCCGATCTCATATAGAATAGTAAAGCTTCCCAGATCCTTCATCTTTTGTGGCAGCTTCCTTTGAATGATTGAGCTGAAATTCTCAGATAAATTTACTGTTTCAACTCCGGTTAAGCTTCGCTTTTTCAACAATATGTCCTTAAGGAACCAGGCATAGTACGGCATCTCCATTATTGCTTCCGAGAAAGGAATGTTCAAGCTTATCTTGTTCATGATATCTGAATACTTCTTGAACTTCTCTTCTAATCCCTTCTTCACGAATCTATAAGGAAACGTCGAAGGTATCTTTGTTTTGGGAATGCCCCATTCATCACGTTCAATCTTCTCCGCTTTATCCTTCTCGGCTCTCAACCTCTTGGCTCTTTCCCACTTTTTTCAGCTACAATCACTGTATTTTGTTCATTCTGAACCACTGGAGTAGCATCAACATCATCGAGAGTGTTCGGAGTAGCAACAGGCATATTCTGGACGGGTTCGACCAGGGTTCGACATGTGGAACAGGTCGAACCAGGCACGTAATGGTCGAACCGTCCGTCTGGAAGGCTACTCTTGCGCTGAAATTCAGGTTCGACCTGGGTTCGACCTGTTTGATAGGTCGAACCACGGCCCCCAGGTCAAACTGACCTACTGTACTCCTTCCGCCCTCCGGTTCGACCAAGGTTCGACCTGTTGGATAGGTCGAACCAGGCACGTAATGGTCGAACCGTCCGTCTGGAAGGCTACTCTTGTGCTGAAATTTAGGTTCGACCTGGGTTCGACCTGTTTGATAGGTCGAACCACGGCCCCCCAGGTCGAACTGACCTACTGTACTCCTTCCGCCCTCCAGTTCGACCAAGGTTTGACCTGTTGGATAGGTCGAACCATGTCCGTCGTGGTCGAACCGTTGCTGCAACAAAACATGGTGCTCCAAGTTGTGCGGTTCGACTTGGGTTCGACTTGCTGGATAGGTCGAACCATCATTGATTTGATCGAACCAATGTTCTGGAAAAACAGAGTGTTTATGATGGTCTGGTTCGACCATGGTTCGAACTGTTTGACAGGTCGAACCATAAGTATGTTGGCCGAACCGATGCTGTAATACCTCCTGATCATGTCCAGTGCGTTGGTTCGACTTTCCCTGTGTGGTTCAACCTTCAATGTTGGTCGAACCATGGTCGAATCTTGCTCTTGACATCTCCAATTTCGATTCCGGCCTCATCGGTCCCTCATACTGTGTTCCAAACCTCAATGTAATGGCGTTGCAGGACCTTGGATTCTCAATACTTTGAGACAGGAACTTTCCTTTCTCAATAGTTTGAGATAGCTTGTTAATACTTCCTGCCATCTCCCCCATCAACAATGTAAGGTCCTTCACTTGCTTGGATATAACCTCATGGTTTGCATCAATCTTTTTTTCTAACTTGGCCTTAAGACGATCCACTCTAGCATCATTCCTAGCCATGTACCTGTTCACCGTATCCTCGAAACTCGGCTTCCCTTCTTACACTTTCGCACCCGGATCAACACCCATAGGAGGTTGAATTGCATTGTTCGGATTGCTTCATGAAAACTTCAGCCTCCTAGGCTGTTGATAATTACCCGGGGGACCACGGTTGTTGTAGTTCCCCTGGTAGTTCCGGTTTCCTTGATTAGGGTACCTAGTTCCTTGAATAGTTTGACCCATAGCATAGTTTGCTTCCTCCATATCCTCTTGGATCAGCCCCTCATTCATAACTTCCTGATGCATGATCGGTACGCGTTGAGATATATCGCTGATTTGCTTTTGTTGGGACTTGAGTAGCTTGTTGATAGACGACAAGCTAGAGACGATCTCATCTTCTCTACTTGTTTTCACCATAGCATGTTCAACCTTAGCTACCTTTCCAAGGACGTAAGTACCTCGAACTCTATCAGTTGGCCAATCCCTCGAATTCATCGAAATATCTTCGAATAACTTCTCGACCTCTACGGATGACTTTGTAAGCAATGCTCCATTAGAAGAAGCATCCAATAACACACGTGAATCACAGTTCAATCCATTGTAGAATATACTGATATATTGAGCTTTAGATAGCCCATGTTGAGGACACTTACGAAGCATGTCCTTAAATCTGTCCCAAGCTTCATGAAACTTCTCTCCTCCACCGATAGCAAATTGGTTAATGTCTTGCTTTATCTTAAACACCTTTGAAAGTGGCATGTATCTCTCCAAGAACCTTAACTTCAATTGCTCCCTAGTGGTGCACTCAACTGCATTGATAGTATCGTACCAATCTCTCGCTTTTTCAGACAGCGAGAATTTAGACAAAAGGATCTTCCTAGCATCTTCATGTTCTCCTGCGTCTTTTTGAGTACTTGCAAAGCCCAAGAACTTGTTTAGATGCTGTTGTGGATCCTCGAAAGTCCCTTCGGCGAAGGAGTTCTTTTCTATCATGCTAATAAGAGCGGGATGAAGATCGAAATCCGCATTAGCCCCTCTCGCTCCTAGAAGCCCAAAGTGTCCAGCCTCGTTATTCTTGAAGACTTCACGGATGGCCAGATTATCTGGATTGGCCCTTTTGTTGGCCATGTCGACTTCCTCTGCTGCTGCGTTTAGATCAACCACAGTTTCAGTCGCTTCCGAGTTCGGTTCTTCTTTCTTATTCTTACTCTTCTTCTTCTTCTTCCTCGATGATGCTCCGATTTCAGGATTATATGGTTCTAATTCACCTTTCTTTGATCTCGTGAGCATACACCTGAAAAGAACAAGAGAGAAAACAGTAAAACAAAAAAAATAGTCCTAATAAACTAGAAATAACAAAAAGATATTTTACGCCATCCCCGGCAACGGTGCCAGAAACTTGATGGGTGTTTTCTCAACATACAATTTAATCCTCAAGTATAAAGGATATCAATTGTAGTTTTGAAGGTGACCAAGTTATATATCGAACCCAAGGGACGGATAAATATCACTTTAGTTATATTCTAGTAAATTATGACTATGTTGGAAAATAGAATGGTTTTGATGTTAAGTAACAACTAATAATGAAAATAACAAGAAGAAAGGATAGTAAGTTGTGATCAAGTAAGATGATAGGTAGTTCGTCAGGTCATCCAGTTTCACTTATTAATTCATACTTTCGTGTGTCGATGTCCGACTCTGCCTTGTGGAATATGGACGCATCACTAGACCATGCAAATTCACTCTATAGACACAAGTAGATATGCATATGACACGTGAGAATATTCTCGGAGCAAGAGATATAATTCACCCCCTTTCTAGGTACTATCATAATTAATTATTTCCCGTGCACTTAGTACTCTAACTCGATTTGATCTCCCTTTATAGGTACTATGAAGTTATACTCTTTATCCTACTTGTTAACCCGAATTCAATTCAATTAACAAGTATTCATATAAGATAGTTCTAATAAGACTTCGGAATCCCTTCACTTAGAATTATAACATAAAACCCTGCTCATTAGTGAACGCACTCAACCAATAACCATGTTATGTATTCAGACTCTACACAACGATTATTGATGCACAAAACGACTATGAGTATAGATTAAAAATGCACAATCTTATATAAAATAAACCAAAAGTAGTGTTGTACGGAGTATACATACGAAATACAAATCAACTCATGAAACCTTCATAACCTTAGAACTACCGAAGTGGCTCTAGCCCATGATTGATCTAGGAACAATCATGGTTAGATGGACCGATCTTACTTGAACCTCCAGTGGAACTCTGTCACAGCCCCTCCGGATGGTGGAAGATCGCTCTCCTTCTCTTGTTCTCGATCTCCAAGCTTTTTAAGCTCTAAGCTCCCTTTTCTAGACTGCATGAGCCTCCTTTTATACTTGTAATCACGTCTTTAGGGCTTGGAATGGGCTTTTCAAGTGATCACACGTGTTTTGGCCTCGAAAATCCGGATATGGTAAGTTTCTATGCGATGGTTCAACCTCAGCAAACAGGTCGAACCACAGGTCGAACCCCACTTCTAGAAGTATTCTGCACTTGGTTCGACCTCTTGTACATGTCGAACCACTCCTTCTTGGTCGAACCACAAGTCGAACCGCACTACTGGACAATTTCTGCTCTTGGTTCAACCAACTGTCAGGTCAAACCCCAACGTTGTGGTCGAACCCTTCTTCTCGCGAACTGGTTCGACCATGGTTTGACCTGATGAACAGGTCGAACCATTGAGTCCTGGTCGAACCCACCTTTTGCACACTTTCAATGCTGGTTCGACCTGTAGGAGAGGTCGAACCCTCCTCCAACAGGTCGAACCCACCTCTTTCCTTGGCGGTTCGGATGGCCTCGACTTCGTCTCTTTGATTCTTGCGCTTCCACTCTGATTTCGCTATAAAAACTACTCAAATAGCTCCACTAACACCTGATTCATGCTAATTCATAATATATATAGGTTTTCCACCTATTTCCACCTCAAAACTCTCCAAAACTAGCACCACATCAAGTGCCAATCTTGTGAATTTACACACTCATCAGCTTTCTGTTTCCTCCGCGATTGAGTGGTCACAGCTTGTGATGTCCCCACATATCTTTCGTCCATCATGTTTACTTCCTGAGTTGGTGTAGGCAGACGGTCGTTTGGTCCTATCTGTCCTTGCGGATTAACTGATCCATTCAATCGTTCGCCCATGGCGATAGGTTTTTCCCCTCTCCGCTTTGGGCCAGACACCAGCCTGTCTAGCTTCCCATCCTTGAACAATTTTAGTATTTCGAAGTCACGACATTTGTTGGTGTCATGGACGATAGATTTGTGGTACTTGTAGAATTTCTTCTTACTCAGCTTGGCCGGGTCCGCTTGTATTTTGGGTGGGGGACTTAATAGGTGGGTGTCTTGTATTTTGCTGAATATTTCTTCTGGAGTGAATTTGAGTACCTCGGTCATTTTCTAGATTTGGTCATCGTCTGGGAACGGTTTGAAAGATGATGGAGCCCTATAGTCTTTCTCTCCTTTCTTCTTTTTCTTGTCGCCTTCTTTGGGGTCACCCTTAGACTTTTTATATTCTTCGAGAATTTTTTCGCTATGGATGAACGCTTGAGCTGAGGCCATGAAGGCCGCGTAGCTGGCCGGTAACTTCTGCTAACAGCTAGTCCACATGGGCGATCCTGGGAGCAAGGTGGCGGTTGCCAAGATGGTCGATGTCTCATCCGACACTTCTTCTTTGTTGGCGCGCTGCTCGTTGAATTTCTTTATGAAGTCCTTCAGGGACTCCTTTGGCCCTTGTCGTAGGCAAGCTAACTTATGTTTCGGCTCCTTTCTCTGCCCTAGATATGCAAAATGGGACGAGAAGGCCGTAGCAAGCTGTGCCCACGAGTTGATGGAGTTAATGGGAAGGGATTCTAACCATGAGTGAGTCTTATCTCCCAACGTTAAGGGGAACATCTTGCATTGGTCCTCGTCCGAACTCCCTTGTGCCAACATCCGGCCAACGTATTTATTGAGGTGAGTGATCGGGCTAGAATCGCCGGCGTACTGAGGGATTTGTGGGATTCAAATCTCCCTCATGGTAGCAGCCATGATAACCCAGTGGGTAAACAGGGTTCTTCCTGACTCTGGGTCGAGAATGATATGGAGTCCCATCTCATTCTTTCTTTCCATCTCATTAAGGCATCTCCTCAACGCGTCTATTTCCGTGTCATGTTGTCTTTTGAGTAGGGTTATGGGATCATTGCTCGATCTCTCTCTCATTTGTTCACTGCGAGACTTAATGGGATCCGGTCCTAACTGGTCTTTGGCGCTTACGCACTCGGCAGTATGCGTGGAGGACCTACTCAGAACTGAGTTCACGTGGGATGTCGCCTTCCTCCGCTCACGTCCTTCGTCTACCACTTTCTAGCCTTCCTCGGTCCTTTTCGCGTACTCTTTGGTCCTACTCGATCGTGCACCGACCTCATAGGCGGAGTTCGTTCACGTTGCCATTCATTCATTTGTTCTGCTGAATCCTCCTCAAGGCTAAAACTCAGCCTTCGACTGGCGGTCCTTGGCCCTTCCGTCTGCTTTCCCTTCATTTGGTCCAGAAGGTCGAAATACTTCTGTCGGAAGTCGGTTTGCGGGTCATCTTCCACTGGATTTGCATCTCGCGATGGGATTTCTTTTTCTATAGTCCAAGGGAGGGTTTGGCTGTTCTTGCCGATGCTGACCTGTAGCCAAGTCAACCCTACTGGGGGTGGCTGTCTCTCGGTCTTCCGTCATTGTAGGTATATTTTGTTCTCGACCAACTTTGTCGGCCTTGGCGGGGTTCTGTCGGAGTGATGGCGGCAAGTGTCGTGGTGTATTGAGGGTGGCGGTCGGTCGAAGGGGGTCGGCCCTTCCTCTAGCGCCAAATGTAACTAGTCAGATTTGATCATCGCCTTATGATAGACTAATGTGGCTGCTTGGAAAGTATTAAGGGGATTATCTGTTCTAATTTAACATAGAGAGACGATTGCCCCCAAGCCATTGCATGACTCTTCTGGGGGTGAAGGTTGTTATATACTTCCTTTTAGGGTGACCCCTATTTATACTGCATAACCTGACGTCATCCGAATCTGGATTGTATCGGAGGTCTTGTCATAATAAATGCGTACAGTGTGAGCATTAAATGCATTATCTTTTCATGATCCTTTTTAGGATCCATCTTAGGATATCCTCTATACAGATATCTAAGGGGATATCTATACAACTTCTCAATAAGTGGCCAAGCGAAGGAGGACGGCCGGGTCGCCACGCTCTTGAAAGGGGGTTTTAGATAGACGAGCCACTGGACTCTTGTAACTGGGGGCATTCAGCCCAGCCCACGCTCTTCATGGGATTTAAGGTAGGCTACCCAATCGTAATTTTTTTTAAATGAGGGCCCAATATTCTGGGCCGTACTACACAAGTTAAAGGGAGTAATTGATAATTTTTCAAACCATGGAGTTTATTTGATAGTTTAGACAAATCTCGAGGGGTTTTTGGTAATTTACCCAATAATGTATAATGGATGCGTTTAATTTTATAGTGAATTTTTGATACCCACTATAGCAAATCTATTGCTGATGGGATGGAATAATGTATAATGATGCATTTAATTTTATAGTGAATTTTAGATTACTAAATCTAAATGCTACCAACACAGCAAAAGATCTACTAATGAAGCTTATCAAATTCATTCTTGTATTAGATAGTACTATATGCTAAACAATTGAAAACAACACAAATATCCAACAATCCAACTCCTTACAAAAAAATATGGCAATTTCGAAGTAAAAAAGAAGAAACTCCATATAATGTTAAATTCCAAGAATGTATGAATATAGATGAACATGTATGTGTGGTTTCAACATTATTGTATATTTATATGAAAACAAAACTCTTTATAAAAGAGGATTTGGGGATTAGGGCTTCCGATGTAGTGATGAAACAATAGAGACTGAAATACGACGTGACAGATTTTGTGTTTGATCAAACAAACATTAGTAAAGTAAAAATTAGCTCATGCTTTTGAAGTTTGACCAAAAAAATCCATCAAGTTGTCAAAGTGGAAAGACTGCGTAATAATAATTAACGGATAATTTCAAATTTTGTCCCGTAAAAATTGCTAAATGCCAAAAAGGTTTCAAAACTGGCCGATTTACTTCCACATGAATTTTTCATCAAAATTTGTGAATAGTTGACGAAATATTCTGAACCATTAACAAGATCAAAATTGAATATATCTATTTTGAAAGACAGAAAATAATATAAGTATGGTAGTTTATAATAATATAAGTTAATTTAGGATGAAAATTTTCGAAAATTATGATTATAACATTTTTATGGGACCAAAACCGCTAGCTATGAGTCCAATGTATTCATACGGGACTATAATTGAACTGAATGAATTCTTATGAGACCAAATGTGATATTTTCCCTAATAATTAATTGATGAGATGATGAATTTCATACATGGGGAAGTGCAATAAAACTACCATGTCGTATCTGCTTCTGTTAACATTGTGTATTTGCATATTATTAATACTGTATACATTTTTATTTATAAGTATATTAGTTTCCGAAGGTGGGTGCACAGTGCACCAAAGTGCACATGATAATTAACCTATTATAAATAATACGAATGCTGGAGTTCCCATGTAATGAACTATTCAGTAGGAAATCATTGAGTTCCATTCATTTTAACAGATTCCTATAATAAATAACACATGCTGCATGCAAGAAAAATACTCCATAACATCGAGATTAATATATTTGGAAAAAGTTGAAAATTAATTAATTATGTCAAACTGTTTTCGGTTTATCATCTTTGTACTGCTGCAGGATGATGACAATCTTCATGAACAAATTTTACAGTGTGAGAATTCCAATATTTGTGTGGGGCACTTCGGCACTTGCACCATTTTTAAAACTTTTTTGATGATTTAAGGTGATGTACCAGAGTAGCCTCTATTGTTGGGATCACCTTTTATTTTGACAAAAATCCAACATCTATATGCCTTGTTTTTTTATCTTGGATGTCCTGTTATATTTTGGTGTTACTTCTCCGTTACATACGTTAGATGAGTGACACGTACGTAGAGAGGAAAATCTCAACATTTTTTAATTGTTGGGATATAGAATAGTTTATTCTACGTGTCAATCATCCTATGGTTTGTAACAGGAGATGTAATATTAAAATGTAACAGAAGGGTGCATAGCCACCTCTTGTACGTTGGCTTAAATCACTAAGGAAAAAAAAAAAAACACTACAGCCTCGAGCTTCTAAGACTCCATGTCTCCTGCTACCTAATACGACGAAAGAAAGTTTAACTCGATATTAGTCAATTAAAATAAATTATACAATACATAAAGATATTAATTTTTTAAAAAAAATAATATCTTATCTTATATATACTAATTGCGAATTTACAACTATAAATAACTTTTAAAAATATGATATGTCGCGACGTGGTTAATTATTGTATCTTTTATATAGTTTTTATTTTAATATTATACACTAGTATGAAATTCGCGTACTACGCGGGAACATTTAATTATTATTCTATTTTTTTAATTAATAATTAGTTTTATATAATTATACAACATAAATTATTGAGATTTTTCTTATAATTAGACCATTTATGTATTCAATGTAAAAATTTTATCACAAATTATAACATAGATACTATGAATTTTGAGTGATTTTATATTACTCCTTTTTTTCTGACTTGCTATGGATTTAATTTACCTCAAAGTCTCGCCTCGGAACCCTGGTTTCACAAATGTTGGGTCTTGGAGTGGTCATGATAGCTCGAATCCTTGATTTGTCATCTTATTATAATAAAATAAATAAATTTTGAAAAAAAATATGAAAGTGATGTATTTAAAAAGATTAAACTGAGAAATAAAAAAAATTCATATATTTAATTAATAAATAAATAGTTCATGATTAACTTGAGAAATGATTAATGTAAACATTACTATTGATTTTTATTACAATATTATTAAATTTAGGCTAAATATAGTGTGCACCCGGGTGTACACGAAGCTTCGTGTGCACCCACGTACAAATATAAGCAAAAACATATACAATTATGAGTAAAAATGTATACAATTTAATTGTTAATTTTTTAATAAAAAATTGAGTGTAAAAAAATGTACAATTATTAAAATACATGTATACACTATTGAATAAAAAGTTATACACATATGAATGCTTGTTTTTTTAATGAAAAATTTAGTGTGAAAAAAGTATACAATTATTACAAAACACGTATACAAAAGAGAATAACATGTATACAAAATAGAATAAAAAGTTATACAAATATGGGTGCAAGGGTGCACCCGGGTGCACCTAATATACACTCTTAAATTTATAAATGTAAACATTTTTTTAATAAAAAAAAAGAAAAGAAATTCAAAATTACTAGCTACTCCCTCCGTCCCGCCCAAACGTCACCGGTTGCTTTTTATGCGTAGATTAAGTAGTATTATTATTTTATGTGTAGTGGATAGTTGTATTAGTAGTGAGTGGTTGGCCACATATTGTACCTTTTTACTGAAAGTGGGAAATTGTGACATTTGGATGGGAAGCCCAATATAGTAAAATGGTGACCTTTCGGTGGGACGGAGAGAGTATTAATTTTACACTTTTATTAAATTGAACTCAATTATTCTTAAAAAAAACTCACAATACAATGTAAGTATTTATTTATTTATTTATTTATTTATTATTATTATTATTATTATTTAATTTTCATTTATTACTAATTTTGCCTTTAATTCATTCTTTATTCTTTCAATATTAATTTACAGCGATATTGTAGATACAAATATTTTATTTATTTTTTTG
This sequence comes from Pogostemon cablin, assembly GCA_023678885.1. NCBI lineage: Eukaryota > Viridiplantae > Streptophyta > Magnoliopsida > Lamiales > Lamiaceae > Pogostemon > Pogostemon cablin. The sequence goes on from CM042965.1 coordinate 36,299,666, forward strand.
GAGTGTCGTAACCCTTTTAGGTAATATTATGTTATATTAATTGTTAGGTAGAGTTGTACTTTAAAATTAAGTTGTATTTTAAAATTATTAAATTGATGTGATGAGTTCACTTTTTTATTAAAAAAATTAAGTAGTAGAACATCACTAAATTGATTCTATTACTTATGTAAGATAAATATTACCAAATTTTAATTATCGGTCCCTTTATAATATATATATATATATATATATATATATATATATATATATATATATATATATATATATATATATATATATATATATATTAAGATGTAATTGAATTTATACACAATTTTAAGTAAAGTAATTTTTGAGAAAATTAAAGAATTGATTTGATTGTTATTTAATATAAATTAGTAATTCCCGTCCGTGCGTTGCACCGAAAGAATTTTATTATAAGATTATTATTAATTATATATTTTTATTTTTATATTTTTATTTTGAGATATTTGTACTTATTTTGTTCGTATTTTGTGTTGTTTGAAATTTTGTTGTAATTTTTTTTAAGTTTATGTTTATAAGTATCCCATTTGTGTTTTGCATGGATATTATTATATTACGAATGATGTCTCAAATGATAATATTTGAACCTGAAAATAAAATTAAAAAGAAGAACAAAAGATAGAATATTAAAATATAAAAATAGGGTTCATAGAATTATTATAAAATCAAACACAAAAAAAGAAAAATTAAAAAGAATGATATCTCAAATGAGAATGGTAGGACCAACAAATAAGATAAAATATGAGATGATTGAACTAAGAAATAATATCAAATAAAAGTATTAAAGAAGAACAAAAGTTAAATTATAAAAATATGGTTTATAGAGTTATTCAAAAAAACTCACAAAAATCGAAGAGAAAAAAATAAGATAACACAAAATTAAAAAGTATAATGATACCTTTAAGGAGAATGAGTGAAACTATATATAAAGATCAAATAAAAGTATAAAAGACAAACAAATTAGAGTATATTACAAATAATATGAAAGTAGAATCTGTAAATGAGACAAAAAAAAAGAAGAAGAATAAGCATTAGAGAAAAAAAATAAAAAGATTAAAAAGAAGAACAAAAGATAGAATATAAAAATATAAAATAGGATTTATAGAATTATTATAAAATAAACTCACAAAAAAGAAAGAAAGACATACATACATACATATACATATATATATATATATATATATATATATATATATATATTACCTCAAATGAGAATGCATGATTGGACTTACAAATAAGTTTAAATATGATAATAATTAAACCTAAAAATAATATAAAATAAAAGTATAAAAGAAGATAAAATAAATTAAATTATAAATATAGAGTTTTAGAATTATTAAAAAAACATAAAAATCAAAGAGAAAAAAAATAAGATAATAAAAAATTAAAAAGTATATTAATACCTTTAAACAGAAATAAAGATAAATACAAGATAAAGTTACAAGATAATTTATCGCTTATTTTCACTCTCATCAATCCCCAAACTTACCCGTTGCTCGTCCCGAGGCAACAAAATAAAGATAAAGAGAAAGAGAGTATGAAAATTAGTGGGAAACAAGGACTATGATCAATACCCCATTCAAAAAACAATCGTCATCAATTTAGGTCATGCAACTCTCATTACATGTAATAATCAATTCATAGCATACAAGTTAAGACAATCACCACCAATTCAAATGCTCCATGAACATGTTCTCACGGGAAGTATATAACCTCGCACTCAAGTGCAAAGATGTACACTTATGGGTTAAGGTGTTTATGCTCAAATTCAATTCAAGTGCATGCGTAACCATAAGCTTGTCAAACGTCTCAAACTCTTTACCACTAAAAGTATGATTCGACAATGGATCAGAAAGAACTCTTAATAGGATGTAATGTCGGTTCTTTGGTAAGGGTAGGAAACATATGGATAAAGATTTTTATACTTCAAGGTTATCCAGCTTCATGCTCTTCTAATTTTCTTTTCTCTCATTTCCTTCCAGCTCAACATTTTTTTTTTCTCATTTTTTTCCTTTCTTGAGATACCAGTTTCGGGCACTACCTCTAACATCTTGGGGTACCAGTTTCGGGCACTACTCCTAAGCAACTTATTTTTAAGCTCATAATCACTTGTACAGCTTCAAATATTTTATTCTTTCCAAACTCCATCAAAATCAACTCACACACTTTGACAGCATTTAATTCTCCACTAAATATAAGAATTTAAGGCTCAAATAGGATATCAAAGTGGTTATCTTCGTAGGTTGCCAAAAAAATAAGGCTTTTAGGTTCAAAAGGGCTAACTACGGATATAAAATTATTTGGCTAAGTGACTCATAAATTCAAGGATGGCCTAAAATCATCTCTCATCATCTAACACACATGTAGTTTCAAGTAAGACAAGAGGCAAGTTCTAGAATACACGCACAAAAATGATACTCACCAGAAAAGAAATATCATGTGATTATGTAACATGATCAACGAGGCTCAAAATCTCACATGGATTTTAACAAGTAACAGAGCACTTTTCATGGTAAGCGATATCCCACAAGTACACATAGAACTTCATATCACAATATAACTCAAGTACACTTCCTTCATCAATTTCAAGAGCATATGAATTTTAGCACACTTCAAAAATATAAGCTCACATGGATCTCCACCATAAATACAATCCTTCACTCCATGAATTTAAAGCACATATAAAAATTAGAATAAGGAAACGAGGGCACCTGATTTTTCTTCAACGTATGCACGAGCTCCTCGAATCAAAGGCCTAATGTAGAACTCGTTTTTCCCCCTCTTTTACCTATTTCTATCATCAAAGCTCAAGCACACTCATCATCACAAGATTCATCAATAATAATATAAGAGAACTATAAGAAAGAATTAATTGATTATCTAATCGACTCCACACACACTAGAAACACCACAGAACACTAGGCAAATTGTAAAAAATCGACACATCAAAACTGATTAAAGTTTCAACATACCGCAAAAAATCAACTCCCCTAGCAAACATTACAAAGAAAAGATTATATTCTTGGTGCTTCAATGAGGTAAGTACATCACACCCCCCAAACTTAGTAAAAACATAAGTTGAAACTAAGTTTGCAAAAAGATGTAATTGCCGATTAGTAAGCACCTTAAATATAAAATTTTTTTACTCACACGAAAGAAATAATAAAGTACTAAAATGGAAGGGAAAGCCCCCAACAGGCGCTCATGTTTAACATCGGAGAGTCGCGACGGATGTAACCATTGTAGGCTACTTGATCGGAGGACGGTCTTGTCGCATCCTCACCTTCAAGTACTTTCTTTCCCTCTTCTTGTCTACACTCAACACCTCACCTTTCTTGGTCACAAAAATATGATCATTGAAATTTTTTTCCTCCCATGGCTGTCTAGACACCCCCTTGTCATTCTTCCACTTAAATTCAGAATCACCTGACTTAGAAAAATCAAGATTAAACAAGTTAGAAACCATATCAATGCTCTTGCATGATTGAGTCTCCATGGGCATCTTCATTGCATGATCAAGAGAGAAAACCACATCTTCATTATCCATCTGCAGTCTAAGCTTCTCGGCTCTCAACGTCTTTTCTCTTTCCCACTTCTTCTCCATTGTAAGCTCAGTATTCTGCTCATGTAATGGTACTGGAGTAGCATCAACATCATAGAGATTATTTGGTGTAACATTAAGCATGTTTTGGCATGGTTCGACCTTGGTTCGACCTGCTAGACAGGTCGAATCAGGTACGTGTAGTCGAACCGATCATCTGGAAGGCTGCTCTCGCTCTGAAGTTGTGGTTCGACGTGGGTTCGACCTGTTCGATAGGTCGAACCACTGCCATCCAGGTCGAACTGGCCTACTGTACTCTTTCTGCCCTCCGGTTCGACCAAGGTTCGACCTATTTGGTAGGTCGAACCATGTCCGTCGTGGTCGAACCGTTCCTGCGACAAAATAGGGTGCTCCAGGTTGTGTGGTTCGACGTGAGTTCGACCTGCTGTCCAGGTCGAACCACCGTTGCTTTGGTTGAACCAATGCTGCAATGCCTCCTGATCATATGCATGGCTCTGGTTCGACTTCCCCTGTGTGGTTCGACCTTCTGTGTTGGTCGAACCATGGTCGAATCGTGGCCTGAACATGTCCGTCTTTGATTCCGGCTTCATCGATCTTTCGTACTGCATTCCAGACCTCAACGTGATGGCATTATTCTCCAATATTTGTGTCAAGTGATTCACATTCACGGTCATCTGCCCCATTATCAAGGTAAACTCCTTCAACTGCCTAGATAAATCTGCACGATCAACAATCATGGTATCCTCAAAATGATCAATCCTTGCATCATTCTCAGTCATGTATCGATGGAAGGTATCTTCAACACTCTTTACTTCGTGTTGCCGCATACTAGGCCCCCTTAGTGTCAACTCTTTAATCTGCCTTTGCTGGGACTCTAGTAGCTTATGGATGTTTGCTAGAATAGAGACGGTCTCCTCATCCCTATTTGGCTTCTCCACTTGATGTTCAACCTGCGCTACCTTACCAAGTACATATTGTTGGATTGTATACTAAAAGTCTAGCTTTTTATATGAACAATGTTATAACAATTAATTTGAAATGAGAATCATATGATCAAATGATTGCATCTTATAATTTATTTATATGTTCGATGCAATAGTCCACTTACTTTATACTGTAGATAATATGTTGTGTGACAACACGCGGAAGATCATATTATCGGTTTCCTTATAAAGTATAAACAGATGCTCACAACTGAGATAGACGGGGACTCTCTATCGGGATGGTTGTAGTGTGGTTTAGTATTAGCTTGTCTTGGCTATAGAATCACATTAGTGCACTTGTGTGTATTGAGCAGGACCGCTTGAGATCGTTCGACTTATACTGACTTATAGGAGAACTTGATCTCAGTTATTATGGAAGTTCGTGCTCTTAATCCCTATACAATAATCTCGACACGTAGGGCAGTATGTATTTCTTTGATTCATCAATGGGTGAGATTTACATGTAATTAAATCAACAAACTCGATGAGTTGGGAAGTAGTGCTGTCTCTATGGTGTGCTGTTGATTGTAGAAGGAATCCGTGTCCGTCATAGGTTGATGATGTCCCCTTGAGGAGCTCATAAGGATTATCATGTAAACCCTGCAGGTAGAATTTATTCCGGCATGATAATGAGGTTGAGTGGTACTACTCTTGGATGAGATATTAATTAATTGGGTTGTCAGTAACTTAATTAATTAATGGACATTGTATATCTTAAATATGGGGAGACTAATGGACTCATAATAAGGAGCCCAAAACATAATTTTGGGATTGGTACGGTAGTACAATAATAATATTTTAGTGGAATATATTATTATTATTGGACTTAAGTATAAGCTTTTGGGCTAAGCTTGGATACTTAAGCCCAATGGAGGCCCAACCCAATTTCTCCTCCTGGTCCCTGCTGTAGCCCATATATATAAGTCACCTCAACTTATCTGAAACCCTAATCTAATTGATTATTCACGTGTGATGAGGGTTGAGAGCAGAATGAGGAGATCTCGTAGATCGTCGCCCACACGACGTCGAGATCGAACTTGGGACATACAGCAGAAGACCGGAAGGTCGTTTGCTGCTGCAGTTCGTCATGTTACAAAATTCATATAAAATTGTATAGTTCTCTGATTTTGATATATTTTATAATGTCGGAAAGCCATCGAAGAGAGGATCGTCTGAGCATAAAGATCACTCAATTCCGACATCAGACGAGGAAGTTATGGCCATTCTTGTGGGACTGCACAGGCTGCAAGCGAGAATCCTTCGTCTTCAACATACCCTGGTGAACGGTAATCGTTTCTATGATTTATTGCTTCCGCTGTGATAGAAACGCATGTATACCTAACGGGTCATGTTAACCAAATGATCCAAGAGCCAACAATTGGTATCAGAACTTCGGTTTCGTGGTGAAGCGTGACACGTTAGGCTAGGGTTTATGTGATTAATTTTTCGAAATTAGGATCGCATGTTTAGGGTTTTGGTTTTACTGCGCAAACCATGAATATCCCTATGTGAAATATACCCTATATCATATCTGTTCATCGATGGTTGTGTGTGAGAGGATTCGACGAAAACTGTTCGTCAATTTCACATGGAAGGAAGAAATTGAGAGAAAATCCAGCGCAGTGATATTGCAGAGGCAATAACCGGAGTTTCAACCGTCGGATCAGACTGATTTTTGGTCAGCACGTTTGGATTTTGTAGATGTACATTCTGAACGGTGGAGATCGAATTTCAAGCATTTTCGTGCTGGAATTACGCTGAAAACAGAAGCAGATTTTTGGACGATTTTGTTTTGCGCAGTCGAGGGAAAAGAGCCGTTTCTTATAAAATAACCGTTGGATCGACCTGTAATTTGGAAAAAATGTTTAGGACTTATAGTAGTAGATTCTGGACGGTGGAGATTGGGTTCTGAGGTACTTGCAGTTACGAACCCTGAACGACAGTTGGTGTAGTTTGATGTTGCGTATTGGCTGAACTTGGTTCCGTGCAAGTAGGCCCTTGGACGAGCGACAGTTCGAGCGTATTTGCATCGGGTTTGATTGGTCTGCATCAGGTTCGATCAATGCTGCACCATTTTTGAGTGGATTCACATCAGGTTCGATTGGTCTGCATCAGGTTTGATCGACTCTGCACCAGGTTCGAGCGGGTTTGCATCAAGTTCAACTGGTCTGCATCAGGTTCCACGTGAGTCTTCACAATATGATCGGGCAGGGTGCCAGAGTGGTGGAGCAGGCTGCTGGGAGATCAATTCCCATCGCAGTTGTCTGCATTCGTGATTGGTGGCGAACAATCGAATTCGCTGTTATATAACTATTATATTTGGTATATTATATGCATGTATGTTGGAGTGTTGATCAAGTCAACTTATTTTTGGCAATTTATTTCCTTATATATAACTGCTATAATTGTTTTATTGGTCAATTATTGTTATATATTTGGAAGTATGAGCATGCTAGGTTGCATATTTTATTTTTAAATATTATATGCATGTAAAAACCCTCGGTGTTGAATAGCTAAGTGGGAGAGGGGATTGGTAAAAAATTCCCACGGCCTCCATTATTGGTTTGTAAGTGATGTGAGTGAACTTGCGTGTTGGCAATAGGCCTTCCTCCATAACGGATGAGTTTATTCATGGATCACTGGTACAGACTTCATTAATAATTATTGTTTGTAATGTGGCACACAAACTTGCGTGTTGGCATTGGCCTTCCTCCATAACGGATGAGTTTGTGTGGGGTTTACTAGTACAAACTTATAATTGATGATTGTAGGAAGCTATCCGAGCGCGTGTGTACTTCTCCAACTGTAAGGCACACAAGCTCGCACAGTGGACTTGGGATCAAATAATGGTGTACACTTAGGTGTAAATAATTAGTATCCTCCCCAACGGAGTCACTGCTATTATTTGCATGGCTAAAGAGGAACCGACTATTAATTATTTTGTCATAAAGTTAGGTTGACAAATGAAATTAATGGGTAAAACCTTCTCTTGTAAATGTTCGGGTTTGTAAACGTCCACACTAACGTGGCTTGCAGACTCACGGTGCTTGAGATGTCGGTGAATTTTATTTTTATATTATTTTGAGGGAATCAATATAAAAGGATAAAATTTTAAGATTTGATCGGAATATTTATTTGTGATTCTCTGATTTTCAAATGATTTTATCTCACTTATTATTAACTAAAAGATATTATATTTACTTGTCCAAATTAGATGATTAAAAAAGAATCTTAGTTTCGAATTTTACTGCTTAAGAAAATACATGTGTGCTCTCACAAAGGACGTCTCATGATGCCTATTAAAGTCTCTAATGAAGAGATGAGAGCTTCATAGAAATATGATGGTCTCTTGTAACTCTTCGGATACTTGAGTAAGTTAAAAGGCAGTAGGTCATGATTGAATTTGATGAATGAATTGGAACTACATGGAATAGAAGTTGAAGGGGAAACCTAAGTCACTTTTATTCTTCATAATTGCCTAGATGTTTTGAGTAAGTTTCTCCTGAATTACGAGAGGATGTATATGGTGGAAAACTTCTGGCAAAACATGTGGCAAAGGAAAGCCATTTTCATCATAATATGAACAAGTTTTATATCTTATTCACTAGTTGTTTAAAACATGATTAGTGATGGCATTTACTGACACGAAGTGTGTAGATACTGGAATCACTAAATGTTTATTACTAAGTGAGGATAAGATTGTTATGACATGGGTAAAACTACAAGAGTACTGGCTATTGCAGTGGGAGTTGTCTATTTATCTAATGATATGAGTAGACGTTTGATTATGAGAAATTGTTTTACGTACGTTTTCATAGAAAGAATTTGATTTCGGTTTCTATGCATTAATAGATGGATACTCTATTTCATTTAAATGACATGGTCATTATAATGAAGGATAGAGTTGTAATCTGTTATTGTACGTTGGTGAACAATTTGTATACTCTTAAATCATGTATATTCCACAGATGCAACATATAGTAATTAATAATGAATCTTCTAATCTCAGTAAGAGAAAGATACCTTCGGATATGAACTATACATATATTTGGCATCTAAGACTAGATCATTTTACTTGAGTAGGATTCAAAAGTGGATGGCCGATTGACCGTAAAGTTTATCTGAAGTGGAATATATCTGACTTGTGAGTCTTTCTTGAAAGTAAAAATGATTAATTACCTTTTCAAGGTAAAGGGATGTAGAGCCAAAGATATATTTGTTGGAATTAGTTCATTTTGATTCAAGCAGACCTAAGATTATCCGGGCGAGAGGTGGTTATAAATATTCGAAGAATATTCTAGATACCAATATATTTATTTGATGCACTGCATGTCTAAGTTCTTTGATTAATTCAAGAATTGCAAGGCTGGTACAATGAAGCGTCATGAAAAATATATCAAGTCATTACGGATTAATCGTATGGCGAGAACCTCTTAGGATAATTAAGAGCTATTAATCAGAGGTTGAGATTAAATCTCAAATTGTTTACACCGGGCATACCCCAGCTGAATGGTGTGGCGGATAGAAGGTGTAGTACTCTTATGGAAATGACTAGATGGATGATGAATTATTTGAAATTACTAAATTCATTTTATGGGTATGCCCTAGAAACAGTAATTCGTATGAATGTTTGTTTGTTTGTGGGATATCCTAGAAAAATGAAGGGTAATTTATTTAGTCCAAAAGATCGAAGGGTGATTGTTAACACAAACACTAGATTTTTGGAAAAAGGACTATGTAATAAATCAAATACCCATGTATAAGTTGTTCTAAAGAAAGTGAGAGGAAAACACAAAGTATTAGTGTCAAGTGTACAAGAGGATATACCACAAGGTAAACTGCAACACTTGTCACGTCTGATACACAATTTCTTGTAGTGTCTTTTCGTAGTGGTTGGTTGTTCGACAACCTATAAGATACGTGTTTTGGGAGTGTCGTGAAACTTAATCCCTAGCAAACATGAAATGGACCCACGGATACGACGAAGAACTACAAGTTAGAAATGCCAAATCCTAGCAAAGTGCAATGAATATTAAAATAGAATCGATGGATTTTAAATTAGGTCTGGGTGCTTGTTGAACCGCTAAATGGCGTAAAAGCCATTGGAAGCGGGCATGCAAGAATAAAAGAGGATCATAGAATAAGGTGAAAACCTTGGAAGCAAGCTTGTTGCGAAAAGGTATACTCAGAAAGAAAGGGTTCGATTATGAGAAAACCTGTTCGCCGGTAGCTATGCCTAAGTTGATCCAGACTCTTTTATTTGTTGCTACTCTTTTATTTGTTGCTACTCATATGAAATATGAGGGATAGCAAATAGATGTCGAGACAGCTTTCCTGATTGGATGTCTTAAGGGAAACATCTATGTGAAGCAACCAGAGTGATTCATTGCAAAGAGCTAAGAGCATTGTGATAGTGAGCTTAAAAGTGTCCATTCATGGACTAAAACAAGCTTCAAGATCATGAAACATCCATTTTGATGAGGTAATCCAGTGACAAGGATATAATCAATGATCGGATGGGTTTTGTTTATTGAAAAGAGTGGCGAAAATGTGGTGGTATTCCTTGTACTATACGTAGATAGTATCTTGCTCATTGGAGACAATGAAAGAGTATTGTCGGGCGTATGGGTATGGTTAATAAAGCGGTATAAGATGAAGGACTTAAGAGAAGCAAAAATATTCTTTTGATCACGGTAATACGGGTCACAAGAAAGAATGTTATGCTTATCTCAAGCTTCATGAAATGATACGATCCTTACTTTGTTTTAGCATGTTACTTTATCTAAAGAAATGTGTCGTGAGACACAAAGAAGATAAAGAAGATGAAAGTGGTTCCTTATGCTTCGGAGGATAAGGAAGCTTAATATAAGGAATGCTATGAATGAGATTGGATATCTGTTTTACTGAACGCATAAACAGTGGGTATCAACGTAACTCGGAACAAGAATGATGAACTGTGGTAAGACATATATGAAGTGCCTGTGAAGGACTGAAAATTATATGTGGGCTTACCGGACAGATTCACTGCTTCTTATAGGTTACAAAGATTCAAATTTTTCAAATCAGATAAGGACGGCAGTAAATCCACCTCAAGGTTATGTGTTTAATTTTAGGAAGTTGAGTCATTATGTGGAGGAGTGTTATATAGAAATATATTTCAGACTCCGGACTCCATATGGTAAGATGATAAATTGGAGCCTATGAGGCAACCAAAGTATCTGTATGACTCTAGAAACTTCAAGATGGACTTTGAAGTGTTTCTAAGTTTTCCCAATGTTATCACAATTTATATTGATGATATTGGTGCAGTTGCAAACTTGAACGAATCACAAGTTCATAAGACAATTAAACACATGGAGCGCGAGTACCACCTGTTACGAGAAATTGTATGATGAGGAGAAGGTTTTTGTCGCCTAGATTGCATCAAATGATAACCTAGTAAATCCATTTACAAGGACCTTAAGGTGAGAGCTTTTAATGGTTGTGTAGTGGGAGTGGGAATCAGATGTATGGCAGAAGACATGACAGCATAGTCTTTTAATATAAGTGGGAGATTGTTGGATTGTATACTAAAAGTCTAGCTTTTTGTATGAACAATGTTATAACAATTAATTTGAAATGAGAATCATATGATCAAATGATTGCATCTTATAATTTATTTATATGTTTGATGCAATAGTCCACTTACTTTATACTGTAGATAATATGTTGTGCGACAACACGCGGAAGATTATATTATCGGTTTCCTTATAAAGTATAAACAGATGCTCACAACCGAGATAGACGGGGACTCTCTATCGGGATGGTTGTAGTGTGGTTTAGTATTAGCTTGTCTTGGCTATAGAATCACATTAGTGCACTTGTGTGTATTGAGTTGGACCGCTTGAGATCGTTCGACTTATACTGACTTATAGGAGAACTTGATCTCAATTATTATGGAAGTTCGTACTTTTAATCCCTATACAATAACCTCAACATGTAGGGCAGTATGTATTTCTTTGATTCATCAATGGGTGAGATTTACATGTAATTAAATCAACAAACTCGATGAGTTGGGAAGTAGTGCTGTCTCTATGGTGTGCTATTGATTGTAGAAGGAATCCGTGTCCGTCATAGGTTGATAATGTCCCCTTGAGGAGCTCATAAGGATTATCATGTAAACCCTGTAGGTAGAATTTATTCTGGCATGATAATGAGGTTGAGTGGTACTACTCTTGGATGAGATATTAATTAATTGGGTTGTCAGTAACTTAATTAATTAATGGACATTGTATATCTTAAACATGGGGAGACTAATGGACTCATAATAAGGAGCCCAAAACGTAATTTTGGGATTGGTACGGTAGTGCAATAATAATATTTTAGTGGAATATATTATTATTATTGGACTTAAGTATAAGCTTTGGGCTAAGCTTGGATACTTAAGCCCAATGGAGGCCCAACCCAATTTCTCCTCCTGGTCCCTGCTGTAGCCCATGTATATAAGTCACCTCAACTTATCTGAAACCCTAATCTAATTAATTATTCACGTGTGATGAGGGTTGAGAGCAGAATGAGGAGATCTCGTAGATCGTCGCCCACACGACGTCGAGATCGGACTTGGGACATACAGCAGAAGACCGGAAGGTCGTTTGCTGCTGCAGTTCGGCATGTTACAAAATTCATATAAAATCGTATAGTTCTCCGATTTTGATGTATTATATACTGACAGAAAGCTGTCGAAGAGAGGATCTTCTGAGCTCAAAGATCACTCAATTCCGACATCAGACGAGGAAGTTATGGCCATTCTCATGGGACTGCACAGGCTGCAAGCGAGAATCCTTCGTCTTCAACATACCCTGTGAACGGTAATCATTTCTATGATTTATTGCTTCCGATGTGATAGAAATGCATGTATCCCTAACGAGTCATGTTAACCAAATGATCCAAGAGCCAACACATATGATCCTCTATCTCTCTCCGTAGGCCAGTCACGTGAATTCATAGAGATGTCTTCGAACAAATTTTCCGCTTCAAGTGCTGTCTTAGATAACAGCGCTCCACCTGATGATGCATCAATAAAAACACGCGACTCATAATCCAATCCATAGTAGAAAATACTTATGTATTCAGCCTTAGACATTCCATGTTGTGGGCACCTCCTGAGCATATCTTTAAACCTATCCCACGCCTCATCAAATTTCTCACCCTGATTCATAACAAATTGGGTGATCTCTTGCCTCATTCTTAAGATCCTTGAGGGTGGCATGTATCTCTCCAAGAACTTCTGCTGCAGTTGGTCCCATGTAGTGCAATCGGCTGGATCAAGGGTCTCATACCAAGCTTCTGCTCTATCAATTAAAGAGAACTTGAATAAGGCGATCTGCCTAACATTATCATTAGCTCCAACTCCCTTTTGAGTGTTTGCATAACCAAGAAATTTTCGGAGATGCTGATATGGATCTTCAAAACAACCTCCAGAAAAGGGATTCTTCTCTACCATGCTAATAAGAGCGGGATGTATCTCAAAATCATCATCTTCCCCTTAGCTCCTATCAACCCCATGTTGCCAATCCCATAGTTTGTGAAAATTTCACGAATTGCAACATTATCCAGATTCTGCCTTGCTCCGGCCATGTTTAGCTCAATGTGTTATTTGTTCCTTTCCTTCCTCTCCTTTTTCAAGCGCACAAGTAACTCAGAAAAATTCAAGGTTAGATAGAAATAAATAATCACAGATAAAAGTCTTAATCAAACTAGAAATAATAAACTAATAATTACAGCCGTCCCCGGCAACAACGCTAAGAACTTGATGCGCATTTTCTCAACACACAATTAATCCCCAAGTATGAAGGATATCAATTGTAGTCTCAAAAGGTGACCAAGTGAATATCGAACCCAAAGGACGACGTATTATCAATTTAATTATTATCTAAATTATTAAGACGAAGGCAATAAGATTTATGGATTTAATTAACAACTACTAAACAAATAATTAAAATAACAAATAAAATAAAGTATCACTCGAAGAATACGAAAGTGGATCAAGTAGGAGAATAGGTAGCTCTAGGGTAATCCAGTTTTACTACTTAACTTTCCTTCCATGTGTTGGTGTCCGACTCTGCCTTGTGGAATATGGACGCATCACTAAACCATGCATATCTACTCTATAGACACAAGTAAACATGCGTGTAACACGTGTGAATAACCTCGGAGCAAGAGATATAATTTCACCCCCCCTTTTTAGGTATTATCAGTATCAATTATTTCCCCCTAGGATTGGTACTCTAACCCGATATGATCTCCCTTTATAGGTACTATAAAATTATCCTCTTTATTCTACTTATTAACCCGAATTCAATTCAATTAACAAGTATTCATATAAGATAGTTCTAATAAGACTTCGGAATCCCTTCACTTAGAATTATAAGATAAAACCCTGCTCAACAGTGAACGCACTCAACCAATAACTATGTCATGCATTCAGACTCTACACAACGATTATTGATGCACAAAACGACTATGAGTATGGATTAAAAAGGCATTGTCTTATATAAAATAAACCACAAGTAGTGTTGTATGGAGTATACACACGGAAGTTTAATTAACTAGATAAAACCTTCACAACCCTAGTTCAACCAAAAAGGCTCTAGCCCATGATGTTGCGAAGAACAATCATGGGTGTTGGATAGATCTTACCCGGATATCCGAAAAATACAAGATAAATTAGAAAACGAATAAACCCTAGATGTGGCGTCATCGCGTCCTTCTCGCTCTTGAATTCTCCTCTTAGTTCTCCCCTTGATTCCACAAATGAATCTTCAAAGTGATGGATGGATGGAGAAAAGGATGATGGTTGGGGGGTGATCCCCCCTTGTGGGGTGTTGTATGTTGTGGCTTCTCTTCTCCTCTCTTGTTGTTGTGTTCCTATCCTCTCTTTTGTGACTTCATAGACCTCCTTTTATACTTGTAATCACATCTCCTAGGCTTGGAATGGCCTTCCTTAATTATCCCACGCGTTTAGGCCTCGAAAATACGGATTTGGTAAGTTCCCGAAGCGCGGTTCGACCTTACAAACAGGTCGAACCAACCCCTCCAGTTGTTGGCAATTGGATCGTGTGGTTCAACGTGATCGTTAGGATAAACAGGTAAACTAAAATCAGCGGAAGCATAATTAAACCGTTTACCGTACTTCTGGGTTGGTGTAGAGGTTGATCGTTGCAGAGAACCACCTCTCGATCTTCTGCTGTATGACCCAAGTCGAATCCTGCTGTTGTGTGGGCAACAATCTGCAGGATTCTCTCAATCTGCTTCTTTTCTCTCTAACTGTCAAATGAGGCACTGACTTAGGGTTAACAGGAGCTGAGATGACTTATATAGTTGGGCTACAGCAGGGACCAGGAGGAGAAATTGGGCTGGGCCTCAATTGAATTTAATTAACCAAGCTTAGCCCAAAGCTTTTAATTAAATCCAATAATAATAATATAGTCCACTAAAATATTATTACTGCACTACCCGTCCAATCCCAAAATTATGTTCTGGGTTCCTTCTTATTATAAGCCCGATGGTCTCCCCATGTTTAAGAAAACAATGTCAATTAATTAATTAAGTTACTGACAACTCAAATTAATTAATATCTCATCCGAGAGTAGTACCACTCAACCTTATTATCATGCCGAAAATTAATCCACTTGCAAGATTTACATGATAAACCTTATGAGCTCCTCAAGGGGACATCATCAACCTATGACGGACATGGATTCCTTCTACAATCAACAGCACACCATAGATACAGCACTACTTCCCAACTCACCGAGTTTGTTGATTTAATACATATAAATCTCACCCATTGATGAATCAAAGAAATACATACTGCCCTACGTGTCGAGGTTATTGTATAGGAATTAAGAGCACCAACTTCCATAATAACAGAGATCAAGTTCTACTATATAGTCAGTATAAGAAGAACGATCTCAGGCGGTCCTGCTCAATACACACGAGTGCACTAATGTGATTCTATAGCCAAGACAAGCTAATACCAAACCACACTACAACCATACCGATAGAGAGTCCCCGTCTATCTCAGTTGTGAGCATCTGTTTATACTTTATAAGGAAACCGATAATATGATCTTCCGCGTGTTGTCGCACAACATATTATCTACAGTATAAAGTAAGTGGACTATTGCATCAAAAATAAATTATAAGATGCAATCATTTGATCAATGATTCTCATTTCAAATATTGTTATGACATTGTTCATACTAAAGCTAGACTTTTAGTATACAATCCAACAATCTCCCACTTATACTAAAAGACTATGCTGCCATGTCTTCTGCCATACATCTGATTCCTACTCCCACTACACGACCATTAAAAGCTCTCGCCTTAAGGTCCTTGTAAATGGTTTACTAGGTCATGCAATCTAGGCGACAACAACCTTCCCCTCATCATACGATTTCTCGTAACAGGTGGTACTCGCGCTCCATGTGTTTAATTGTCTTATGGACTTGTGATTTTTTCAAGTTTGCAACTGCACCAATATCATCAATGTAAATTGTGATTACCTTGGGCAAACTTAGAAACACTTCAAAGTCCATCATGAAGTCTCTAGAGTCATATAGATACTTTGGCTGCCTCATAGGCTCCAATTTATCATCTTTCCATGATGGAGTCCGGAGTCTGAAATATATTTCTATATAACACTCCTCCACATTATGACTCTACTTCCTCAGATTAAACACATAACCTTTGAGGTGAATTTACTGCCGTCCAATCTAACTAAAAAATCCGAATCTACGTAATCCACAAGAAGCAGTGAATCTGTCCAGTAAGTCCACATATAATTTCCAATCCTTCTCAGGCACTTTATAAATGTTTTACCACAGTTCATCATTCTTGTTCCGGGTTACGTTGATACCCACTGTTCTTGCATTTAGCAAAACAGATGTCCAACATCGTTCATAGCATTTCACAGATTAAGCTTCCTTATTCGCCGAAGCATAAGGAACCGCTTTCATCCTCTTTATCTTCTTTTTGTGTCTTAAGACACAATCACTAAGATAAATTTACATGTTAAATGAGTATGGACTGTATCATTTTATGAAACTTGAGATAAGCATAATATCCTTTCTTGTGATCCGTATTACCGTGATCAAAAGGATATATTTTGCCTTTCTTAAGTCCTTCATATCTACCGCTTTATTAACCGTACCCATACGCCCGATAATACTCTTTCATTGTCTCCAATGAGCAAGATACTATCTACGTATAGTACAAAAAATACCACCACGTTTCCGTCACTCTTTACAATACACAAGATGCATCCGCTGATTGATTTAAATCCATGCCACTGGATTACCTAATCAAAACAGATGCTTCACTATCTCAAGCTTGCTTTAGTCCATCGCTGGACACTTTTAAGCTTACTATCAAAATGCTATTAGTACTTTGCAATGAATTACTCTGGTTGCTTCACATAGATGTTTTCCTCAAGACTTTCAATCAGGAAAGCTGTCTTGACATCTATTTGCTGTTCCTCATGGCAGCAATAAAAGAATCCGGATCAATATAAGCATAGCTACCAGCGAACATGTTTCCTCATAATCGAACCATTTCTTTCTGAGTACACTTATCCGCAACCAGCTTTGCTTCCAAAGTTTTCACCTTTCCATATGATCCTCTTTTATTTTCTTTGACCACTTGCAATGGCTTTTACACCATTTTAGTGATCCTTCAAGCTCCAGACTTAATTTAGAATCCGTAGATTCTATTTCAACATACATTGCAACTTACTAAGATTCCGCATTTTAATCTTGTAATGCTGCGTCGTATCCGTGGGATAATACCATGTTTACTAGGGATCAAGTCTTACGACTCTCCCAAAATATATATTTATGGGTTGTCATACAACCCTCCCACTACGACAAGGCACTACATGTAATTGTGTATCAGACGTGACATGCGTTGCAGTTTACCTTGTGGTATATCCTCTTGTACACTTGATACTTATACTTAGTGTTTTCCTCTCACTTCCTTTAGAACAACTTATACATGGGCTTGTGATTTATTACATAGTCCTTTTCCAAAAATCTGGTTATTGTGTTAACAATTACCCTTCGATCTTTTGGACTAAATAAATCACTATTCATTTTTCTAGAATATCCCATATACAGACAAACGTTTCACGAATTACTGTATCTAGGGCATATCCATAAAATGAATTTAATTATTCCAAATAATTCAACATCTATCTAATCATAACCATAAGAGGCTTATTCCTTCTTTCCATCACACCATTCAGTTGGGGCATGCCCGGTGTAATCAACTTGTGATTTAATCTCAACTTCTGATCAATAGCTCCTAACTATCCCAAGAAGTATTCATCATCACGATTGAATCGTAATGATATGATATATTTTCCATGACGCTCACTGTACCAGCCTTACAATTCTTGAATTAATCCAAGAACTTAGACATGCAGTGCATCAAATAAATATATCGGTTCCCAGAATAATCTTTGAATATTCATAACCACCTCTCGCCTGGATATTGTTAGGTTCGCTTGAATCAAAATGAACTAATTCCAACATATATATTTTTGGCTCTACACCCCATAGCCTTGAAAAGGTATTTAATCATTTTTACTTCCAAGCAAGACTCGCAAGTCCGATAGTTTCCACTACAGATAAACCTTACGGTCTATCGGCTATCAACTTTTGAATCCTACTTAAGTAAAATGAATTAGTCATAGACGCCAAATGTATGTTTAGTTCATTTCCGAAGGTTCCTTTCTCTTACTAATATTAGAAGATGCATTATTTAATTACTATTTATTGCATCTGTGGGATGTACATGATTCAAGAGTATACTTTTTATCCTCAACATACTTTAACGGATCATAGCCTCATTCCTCATTACCATGACCATGTCATTTAAATGAAATGAAGTATCCATCCGTTAATGCATAGAAACCGAAATTAAATTCTTTCTATGAAACGTACGTAAAGACAATTTCTCATAATCAATCGTTTATTCTTATCATGAGATAAATAAACTACTCCCACTGCAATGGCCACTACCTTTGTAGTTTTACCCATGTCATAACAATCTTATCCTTACTAAGTGATAAACATTTAGTGATTCCAGTATCTACAGAGTTCATGTCAGTAGATGCCATCACTAATCATGTTTAAACAACTAGTGAATAAGATATTAAACTTGTTCACATTATGATGAAAATGGCTTTCCTTTGCCACATGTTTTGTCAGAAGTTTCCCACCATATACAACCTTTCGTATTTCAGGTAGGACTTGCTCAAAACATCCAGACAAATTGTGAAGAATAAATTGATTTAGGTTTCCCTTTCAATTTCTATTCCAAGCTTTTCCAATTCATTCATCAATTTAACCATGATCTTCTGCCTTTTAATTTACTCAAGTATCCGAAGAGTTATATGAGACCATCATATTTCTATGAACCTCTCATCTCTTCACTAGAGACTTTAATAGGCATCATGAGACGTCCTTTGTGAGAATACACATGTATTTTCTTAAGCAGTATTTATCAAAAGCAAGATTCTTTCTAATCATTTAATTTGGACAAGTAAATGTAATGTCTTTTAGTTAACAATTAGTGAAATAAAACCATTCAAAATTCAGAGAATCACAAATAAATTTACCGATCAAATCTTCGAATTTTATTCTTTTATATTGATTCCCTCAAAACAATATAAAATAAAATTCACCGACATCTCAAGCACCGTGAGTCTGCAAGCCACGATAGTGTGGACGTTTACAAACCCGAACATTTACAAGAGAAGGTTTTACCCATTAATTTCATTTGTCAACCTCACTTTATGACAAAATAATTAATAGTCGGTTCCTCTTTAGCCATGCAAATAAAAGCAGTGACTCCGATGGGGAGGATACTTATTATTTACATCCAAGTGTACATCATTATTTGACCCCAAGTTCGCGGCCCAAGCTTATGTGCCTTACAGATAGAGAAGTACACACGCACTCGGATAACTTCCTACAGTCATCAATTACAAGTTTGTACCAGTGAACCGCATATAAACTCATCCGATAGGGAGGAAGGTCTAAGCCAACGCGCAAGTTCATATGCATCACATTACAAACGTAATTATTTAATGAAGTCTGTTCCAGCAATCCATGAATAAACTCATCCGATGGGGAGGAAGGCTCTAATGCCGACGCGCAAGTCTATTCACATTACTAACAAACCAATAATGGAGGCCGCGGGAATTTATAACCAATCCCCTCTCCCACTTAGTTATTTAACACCGAGGGTTTTAACATGCATATAATATTCCAGAATAAAATATACAACTTAGACATGCTTCTATTAACAGCAATTTAAATAAATAAATCACATAGAACATGCCTTACACATATACAACAATAATTGACAATTAAATCAATTAATCAGTTATATAACATTAATTAATTGCATAAAAAGTGGATTAATTAATTTGGGCCCTAGAGCAACAAATAAGCATAAAATGAGCAGCAGATTAAATAATTAATCAAGCCCATTATCCATGACCCATATACTCAGCCCAAAATTAAATTAAATCCAACAAGCCCACTAGCACAAAATTAGCCCATTAATAAATAACTAATTTATCATGCTTGGCCCATTACACACAATTAATTAAAAACCAGGATTGGCCCAGCAGCCCATAACCATTTAATTAAAATTGGGCCCAACAGCCCAAAACCAAATTAAATAAATGAGCAGCCTTGAATCCACAGCCCATTAGCATTTTAATAATTAGGTCCAGCCCACTATTAAAAAAAAGGGGCCCAACAGCCCAAATTAAAGCCCATCTTGACAGCCCAAAACTCCAAACTGCTGCCCTAAAATAGCAGCCACATGCTGCTCCATCCTGTCAGCGGCGAGAAACCACACGGCAGCTATCACGATGAGGCCTTCACCGACGCCGCTGCTCTAGGCGATGGTGCCGTCAGCCCACCGGAGATTCGCCGTGAACCCGAGTCACGCCCGCTCCGCACCCCAGACGTCCCAGCAGCGCCCGCGAGCCACCACACCGCCGGTGGCACGACATCAGACGACTGCCGTGGAGCTCCGAGCTCGCCCGCCTGCCGCACTCGCCAGCTATCGCCGTGCCTGCCTTGCTTCCACCAGGGTCCGTTGCCATCCTTAATCGCTGGAGTATGACGCCGCTGCTCAACCGTCGTGCTCAGCCCGGCAATCTCAGCGCCAGTCGAGATAGCTGCCAGACTCATCCACGACTTTGAATATCACCAGCCAGCGTCAACCCAGTCGTGCGCAACCGATCGAACAAGCCTCCAGTGAGCCGCGCCAACAAAAGACTCTTTCGGAAAAACTTGCAGACCCGATCGGACAACAGGGTGACACGCCTGTAAATACTGCAGGGTCACCGAAAATTACTGAAAACCCATACGGGAACTGGCATGACTACGCTCGGAAGATGATGTCGACTCGCCCGGAAGCATCATAGACCCGCTCTGGAAACGCACTATGATGATCAGAATCTTTCAGGCCCGTCTGGAGTCGCCGTTCCCCTTCTGCCATTCGATTACAGCCTAGCCATCACCAGCCCGACAAGATCCTTTCTCGCAATCAACGTTGGCCCGATAGCCATCAGGGCTTTGTACAAATTTTTTTTTTCTCACCCCACCATCATTAAACAATCGAGTGTGTGTGATGTCCAAGTGTTCAAGAAAAAAAATCAAGCGTATATATAGGGTTACATGATTGAATCATAATTATACAAACCCATTCGATCATATCATGCGATTATCATCAGATTACACCACACAATCAAATAATCACACAAACACATATACGCAAGCCTAACTAATCACGTTTTACCATGAAACCAATGCTCTGATACCAATTGTTGGCAATTGGATCGTGTGGTTCAACGTGATCGTTAGGATAAACAGGTAAACTAAAATCAGCGGAAGCATAATTAAACCGTTTACCGTACTTCTGGGTTGGTGTAGAGGTTGATCGTTGCAGAGAACCACCTCTCGATCTTCTGCTGTATGACCCAAGTCGAATCCTGCTGTTGTGTGGGCAACAATCTGCAGGATTCTCTCAATCTGCTTCTTTTCTCTCTAACTGTCAAATGAGGCACTGACTTAGGGTTAACAGGAGTTGAGATGACTTATATAGTTGGGCTACAGCAGGGACCAGGAGGAGAAATTGGGCTGGGCCTCAATTGAATTTAATTAACCAAGCTTAGCCCAAAGCTTTTAATTAAATCCAATAATAATAATATAGTCCACTAAAATATTATTACTGCACTACCCGTCCAATCCCAAAATTATGTTCTGGGCTCCTTCTTATTATAAGCCCGATGGTCTCCCCATGTTTAAGAAACAATGTCCATTAATTAATTAAGTTACTGACAACTCAAATTAATTAATATCTCATCCGAGAGTAGTACCACTCAACCTTATTATCATGCCGGAAATTAATCCACTTGCAAGATTTACATGATAAACCTTATGAGCTCCTCAAGGGGACATCATCAACCTATGACGGACATGGATTCCTTCTACAATCAACAGCACACCATAGATACAGTACCACTTCCCAACTCACCGAGTTTGTTGATTTAATACACATAAATCTCACCCATTGATGAATCAAAGAAATACATACTGCCCTACGTGTCGAGGTTATTGTATAGGGATTAACAGCACGAACTTCCATAATAACAGAGATCAAGTTCTACTATATAGTCAGTATAAGAAGAACGATCTCAGGCGGTCCTGCTCAATACACACGAGTGCACTAATGTGATTCTATAGCCAAGACAAGCTAATACCAAACCACACTACAACCATACCGATAGAGAGTCCCCGTCTATCTCAGTTGTGAGCATCTGTTTATACTTTATAAGGAAACTGATAATATGATCTTCCGCGTGTTGTCGCACAACATATTATCTACAGTATAAAGTAAGTGGACTATTGCATCAAAAATAAATTATAAGATGCAATCATTTGATCAATGATTCTCATTTCAAATATTGTTATGACATTGTTCATACTAAAGCTAGACTTTTAGTATACAATCCAACAGGTCGAACCGTAGTCGAACCACCCTTCTGGAAGCATCAGGAGCTGGGTTCGACCAGCTCAACAGGTCGAACCAGCATGTCGTGGTCGAACTGGCATTTTTTCAGTTGGGTTCGATCTTGGTTCGACCTCAAGCAGGTCGAACCGATTTGCGCAGTCTCTCCGTTTCGCATATAACTTTCACATCTGACCTCTGAATTGAGTGATTTTTATGCTCACGCGATCCTCTCTTTCTGGGATTTCTATTCATATAAAGAACTTACAAAAACTTCAAGAATTGAATCTGTAACAAGCCATGGAAAGTAACATATCTGTTCTGTTCGGCACAGCTCGCGCGACGTCACCACTTTGCTCATAACTTCCTCGTTCGAACTTCAATGATGGTGTTCTTTATGCCAGAACGACCCTCTCTTCAATGGATTTCCAACCATATATCACACCACTAGTTTTGAGCTTCACACAAATACATAATAATTATGAAAGTTGGACGTGCATTTTCAGCATTCTTGCACAAATTGCACCTTTTCTCTAACTTTGCACTTTTAGTCATTTTTCCACCTAAAACACAACAAAATACCTCAAGTGCACATGATTCTCACATATATCGAATATAAGACACTTGTGCTCATATAAGACAATATCAATCAAAAAGGTGTTAAATTGGATATTAAAACACGCTTATTTTCACTCTCATCATTGAACCTGCGTATAAAATCATATAAAAGAATAAAAGATAAAATAAATTAGAGTAAATTATAAATAATATGAAAGTAGAATCTGTAAAAAAGAAGAAAAAGATGAAGCATTAGAGAAAAAAAGAAGAACAAAAGATAAATTATTAAAATATAAAAATAGGGTTTATAGAATTATTGTAAAGCAAACACAAAAATTGAAGAAAAAAAGATAGACAAAAAAAAGAATGATACCTCAAATGAGAATGATTGGACCTACAAACAAGATCTAATATGAGAATGATTAAATCTAAAATTAATATCAAATAAAAGTATAAAAGAAGATAAAATAAATTAAATTATAAAAATAGAGTTTATAGAATTATTAAAAAAATACACAAAAATCGAAGAAAAAAATAAGATAACAAAAAATTAACAAAAAGTATAATGATTGATGAGCGTTTTCTCAACACACAAAATTAATCCTCAAGTATAAGGATATCAATTGTAGTTTCGAAAGGTGACCAAGTATATATTGAATCCAATGGACAGATTAGTATCAATTTAATTATATGCTACTTAACTAGGGATAAATACCGATTTAGTCTCATAACTTTCCTCATGGTCCTTTTTAGTCCAAAAAAAGATAAGTTTGCCAAATTAGTCCTACCGGTGAAGAAATAGGGCCAAATACGTCCCATTTTCACCAAAAACGGTGACATCGCTGGAAAATGGCACATAATTGTCACATGATGGCAGGAATTTTCCGGCGATGTCACCGTTTTTTCGGCGAAAATAGGACGTATTTGGCCATAATTCTTCACCAATAGAACTAATTTGGCAAACTTATCTTTTTGGGGACTAAAAAGGATCATGAGAAAAGTTATGGGATCGAATCGGTATTTATCCCACTTAACTAAGATTATGTTGGTAAATTTGAGTTGGTTTGATTGAGAAACTAAATAACATATAATGAAAATAGCAAGATAAGTAAACAAGTAAGAATAGAAATTCGGTTGTGATCAAGTAAGTAATAGAGTAGTTCTTCATGTAATCCAGTTTCATTTGTTAATTTCATTTCCATGCGTTGATGTCCGACTCTACCCTGTGGTTTATGGACACATCACTAAACCATGCAAGCGTACTCTATAGACACAAGTAAGCAAGTGTATGACACGTGTGAATATCCTTGGAGCAAGACGTATAATTTACCCCCCTTTCTAGGTACTATCATAATCAATTATTTCCCGTGCACTTATTACTCTAACCTGATTTGATCTCTCTTTTTAGGTACTATAAAGTAATACTCTTTATCCTACTTATTAACCCGAATATGATTCAATTAACAAGTATCTATATAAGATAGTTCAAATAAGACTTCGCAATCCCTTCACTTAGAATTATAACATGTGATTCTGCTCAGCGGTGAACGCACTCAATCAATAACCAATAGATGTATTCAAACTCTACATAACAGTTAATGATGCACAAAACGACCGTGAGTATGAATTGAAAAAGCACAATCTTATATAAAATAAACCACAAGTAGTGTTGTACAGAGTTTACACATGGAAATTCGATTAACTCATAAAAATTTCACAACCCTAGAACTACCAAGGTGGTTCTAGCCCATGATTGATCTAGGAACAATCATGGCTCGTTGGTATGATCTTACTTGACTCGCCAGACGAACCTCTCTCTCAACTCCTTCGGATGATAGTAGGGCTTGGTGGATGAAGGAAGATGTGTTGTCTTGTGTCCTCTTCTTTATCTCCTGCGAAAGCCCTTCTTTTATACACATATGACCTCCTTATGGGCTCAGGATGGGCCTTTGCTTGAAGCACATGTCAAATTTGGTGAAAGACATCCGGAATTACCATAAATAGAATCAGCGACACGCCGTTCGACCACGGCATCCAAGTCGAACAAAGAGCTCCTGGTTGAGCAAACGTTCTGGACAATTTTGGTATTTTACTCGACCAAACTGCTCTTGCTCGACCAGATTGATCTTGGTCGAGCAACTCCTCCAAGTCGAACGAGCTCTCTGCAAGTTTTCTCCACTTTTCTTGACTTTCTCTCATCTGCTCGACCAAGATAATATTGGTCGAGCAACTCCTCCAAGTCGAACTAGCTCACTGGATGGGCTCTGGCAATCTGCTCGATTTGTCACCTCCCGTTCGACCATCTGTTGTTGGTCGAACAGCACCTCAATCTCGCCTCCAAAATCGTGTCTTCCAATTCTGAGCCTTTTTCACCTATTTTCCTATACAAATATGCTCAAATAGCCCTTGTACTCTCTGATTCGTGCCTTTCCCATAAACGTACCGATTCGTCTCTATAAAAGACCAAATAATACTCAATTTCCACGCAAATCAAGGCCAAAACATACGAATTTACACACTCATCAATGATACCTTTAAAGAGAATATTGAACCTGCATATAAGATCAAATAAAAGTATAAAAGACAAATAAATTAGAGTAGATCAAATAAAAGTATAAAAGACAAACAAATAAAATCAAACAAAAGTATAAAAGACAAACAAATTAAAGTAGATTATTATAAATAATATGAAAGGTGTAAAAGATGGGAAAAAAAGAAGAAGCATTAGAGAAAAAAAACAAAAACAAAAAGAGGATAAATTAAATTATAAAAATAGAGTTTTAGAATTATTAAAAAAAACATAAAAATCAAAGAGAAAAAAAATAAGATAAAAAAATTACTAAAAAATATAATGATACCTTTAAGAAGAATTATTTAACCTACATATAAGATCAAATAAAAGTACTCCCTGATGAGTGTGTAAATTCACAAGTTTGGCACCATGTTTTGTGTTAGTTTTGGAGAGTTTTGATGTGGAAATAGGTGGAAAACCTATATATATTGTGAATTAGCATGAATCAGGTGTTAGTGGAGCTATTTGAGTGGTTTTCTTAGCAAAAACGGAGTAAAAGTGCCAAGAATCGAAGAGACGGAGTCGAAACCATGCGAACCGCCCAAGAAATATGAGGGTTCGACCTGGTTGGAGGAGGGTTCGACCTCTCCAGCAGGTCGAACCAGCATTGTTTTCTCTCTTATTCGTTTTAGGTGTATGCTCACAAGATCAAAGAAAGGTAATCTTGAACCGTATAATCCTGAGATTGGAGCATCATCAAGAAAGAAGAAGAAGAATAAGAGCAAGGCAAAGACAATTGACCCAACTGAAGCTCTGAATTTTGGAGTCAAGGTTGACGAGCAGATTTCGCAGACGATTGAGGCTACAACTGAAGTTAATTTGGAAGTAGGATCAATCAACATGACAGCGAATCCGGATAATCTAGCCATCCGAGAAGTTTTCAGAAATAATGGGGCTGGAAATTATGAGCTTTTAGGAGCAAGGGGAACTAACACAGCTTTCGATCTTCACCCCGCTCTTATTAGCATGATTGAAAGGAACTCCTTTTCAGGAGGGTCTTTCGAGGATCCGCAGCAGCATCTGAACAAGTTCTTGGGTTATGCAAGTACTCAAAAAGACGTAGGAGAATATGAAGATGCTAGGAAGATCCTTTTGTTTAAATTCTCGCTTACGGAAAAGGCGAAGGATTGGTACGATACTATTAACGCAGCTGAGTGCACCACGTGGGAGCAATTGAAGTTAAGATTCTTGGAAAGGTATATGCCACCTTCGAAGGTGTTTAAGATGAAGCAAAATATTAACCAATTTTCTATCAGTGGAGGTGAGAAATTTCATGAAGCGTGGGATAGATTCAAGGACATGCTCAGGAAGTGCCCTCAACATGGGCTATCTAAAGCCCAATATATCAGTATATTCTATAATGGATTGGACTGTGAATCAAGAGTGTTACTTGATGCTTCTTCTAATGGAGCATTGCTTACAAAGTCATCCGTTGAGGCCGAGAAATTGTTTGAAGACATATCGATGAATTCGAGGGATTGGCCTACTGATAGAGTTAGAGGTACGTATGTCCTTGGGAAGGTAGCTCAGGTTGAACAAGCAATGGTGAAAACAAGGAGAGAGGATGAGATCGTTTCGAGCTTGTCCAATATCAACAAGCTACTTGAGTCTCAACAGAAGTAGATCAGCGAGATATCTCAACGAGTACCAATCATGCAGCAAGAGATGATGAATAATGGAACCATCCAAGAAGAATTGGAGGAAGCAAATTACGCCATGGGTCAAAGTATTCAAGGAACGAGGTACCCAAATCAAGGAAACCGAAACTACCAAGGGAACTATCGAGAAAACTTTAACAATCATGGTTCCTCTGGTGGTTATCAACAACAACCAAGGAGGCCCGAATTTTCATGGAGCAATACGAATAATGCAGTGCAGCTTCCGATGGGTTTTGATCCGGGAGAAAAGGTGGAAGAAGGAAAGCCTGGTTTTGAGAATACTGTGAACAGGTACATGGCGAAGAATGATGAAAGAGTGAACCGCCTTGAGGCCAAACTTGAGAAAAAGATTGATGATCACCACAAAGATTTGTCTACTCAAATGAAAGATCTCACGTTGTTGATGGGTACAATTGTAGAGAATGTGAACACATTGACTCAATCTGTAGGCAAAGGGAAGTTTCCGTCTCAGAGTATAGAGAATCCGAAGTCGTGTAATGCCATCACACTGAGGTCGGGAACGCAGTACGAGGGACCGATGAGGACGGAATCAAAGTTGGAATTTTCTAAGCCTCGATTCGACCAACACTCAGAGGGTTCGACCTGGCATACAGGTCGAACCATGGTCGAACCTCATCAGCAAGAGCACTCTGTTTTGTCGCAGGAACGGTTCGACCACGATCGTAATTGTTCGACCAACCCATCAGGTTGAACCCAGGTAGAACCGGAGGATAGAAACTATACAGTGAAGCGGTTCGACCTAGGGGCAATTGTTCGACCTCAAATGTTGGTCGAACCCTAGTCGAACCTCAAGAGCAGAATGAGATCAGTCTTCCAGGAGAGAGGTTCGGCCAATACAAACCTGGTTCGACCTCTTAAACAGGTCGAACAATGGCGAACCTCGCCAAGATGTTTTGATTGATGCATCTGATGTTCCTTTTGATGTCGATGCGACTCCAGTGGTACGGAATGAGCAAAGTACAGATATAATAGCTGAGAAAAAATGGGAAAGAGCTAAGCGATTAAGAGCCGAAAAGGAGAAAGCGGAGAAGGTTGATCGTGATGAATGGGGGATTCCCAAAACAAAGATACCTCCACCGTTTCCCTACAAGCTAGTGAAGAAGGGATTGGAAGAGAAGTTCAAGAAGTTTTCAGAGATAATGAACAAGATAAGGTTGAACATCCCTTTCTCAGAGGCAATCATGGAGATGCCATATTATTCTCGATTCCTTAAAGACATATTGATGAAGAAGCGAAGCTTAACCGGAGTTGAAACGGTAAACTTATCTGAGAATTGTAGCTCAATTATTCAAAAGAAGTTGTCGCCAAAGATGAAAGATCCGGGGAGCTTTCCTATTCTATGTGAGATCGGGAAGGGGCCAGCATGGCGAGCTTTGTGCGATCTAGGGGCAAGCATCAATTTGATGCTGTTGTCCATCTTTCAGAGGCTTGGTTTGGAGGAGTTGACTCCGATAACAGTGGCTCTCCAATTGGCAGATAGATCAATGACATTTCCGAAAGGCATTGTTGAAGATGTTCTTGTAAAGGTGGAGAAGCTAGTCTTTCCTGTGGATTTCCTTGTACTAGAGATGGATGATGACAAGGATAATGTTCCTTTAATCTTGGGGAGGCCATTCCTTGCTACGGCTGGAGCTATGATAGATGTTCGGAAGGGAGAACTTAAGCTGCGAATGGACAAAGAAGAAGTACTTTTTAACTTGGACAAAGTAATGAAGATGCCAATGGAGTCCCAGTGTTATAGTATTGACGTGGTGGAGGAGATTGTGAAGGAGGATATGTCTCTGATCTTGTCAAAGGATCCTCTTGAGACATGTTTGATGGAGTCTCTTACTTATCCCACTACGGAGCTTGACGGACTTTCTAATGAGGTATGTATTGAATTTCTTGAAAACTTACTTGCTTTGGGTGATGACAGGTTTGAATTGGAAAGAACTAAGGTGGAAGAAGTCAAATGGACCAGGAGGTACTTGCCTTTGGATAACGAAAACGCTCCAGTGGAAGAAAAGAAAGAGGAGTTGAAACCATTGCCGGAACACTTGAAGTACGCTTTTCTTTGTGATAATGCAAAATATCCGGTAATTGTATCTTCTTCCCTTAATGATGATCAACTTGAGGAGTTATTAGATGTCTTACGGAAGTACAAGTCTGCAATAGGGTGGTCACTTGATGATTTAAAAGATATTAGTCCTTCGTATTGCATGCATCGGATTAGGTTGTTGGATGAAGCCAAGGCGAGTGTTCAAAATCAGCGGAGGGTGAATCCCGCAATTCAAGAGGTGATAAGAAAGCAAATCCTTACGTGGTTGGATGCTGGAATTATATATCCTATTAGTGATAGTCCCCATGTGAGTCCATTGCATGTAGTTGCTAAAAAGGAGGGGCATGACTGTAGTGAAAGCTGAGGATGGAGAAGCTATAGCCACGAGGATTCCTACGGGATGGCGTACATGTGTGGATTACAGGAAATTAAATGAGAACACGTGTAAGGACCATTTTCTTCTTCCTTTTATGGATCAAATGTTAGATCGTCTTGCAGGGTATGAGTTTTATTGTTTCTTGGATGGATAATCGGGGTACAACCAAATCATGATTGCTCAAGAGGATTAAGAAAAGACCACTTTTACTTGCCCCTACGGGACCTTTGCTTTTAGGAAGATGCCGTTTGGATTGTGTAATGCGCCTGCTACTTTTCAGAGATGCATGATGGCGATTTTTGATGGTTTGATAGAGAAGATCATGGAGGTGTTCATGGACGATTTTTCAGTTTTTGGTTCCTCTTTTGATATTTGTTTGTCTAACCTTGCTATTGTTTTGAAGAGGTGTCAAGAATCTAATCTTGTCTTGAATTGGGAGAAGTGCCACTTCATGGTGAAGGATGGGATTGTTCTTGGGCATCATGTTTCCGCCAAGGGATTGCAAGTAGATCGTGCTAAAGTGGTGGCAATTGAGAAGCTTCCACCACCGACCAATGAAAGAGGAGTGCGGTCCTTCCTTGGACACGCCGGTTTTTACAGGAGATTCATTAAAGACTTCTCAAAATAATCTAAGCCCTTATCTCATTTACTTGAAAAGGATATTACTTTTGTGTTTAATGATGTGTGTCTAACAGCTTTTCAAGTTTTGAAGGAGGCGCTAATTACTGCCCCTATCTTTATCACACCGGACTGGACTCAACCGTTTGTACTTATGTGTGATGCAAGTGATGTAGCACTGGGTGTGGTGCTCGGGCAGCTAAGGGAGAAGAAGTTCTGCGCCATTTACTACGCGAGTAAGACTTTCGATGCGGCACAGAAGAATTACACGGTGACTGAAAAGGAGTTTTTGGCTGTTGTGTATGCATTCGATAAGTTCCGTCAGTATTTGGTTGGTATGAAGACGATTATGTATACGGATCATTCAGCGATTCGGTACTTGATGGAGAAAAAGAAGACGAAGCCTAGAATTATAAGGTGGATTCTACTACTTCAGGAGTTTGACATGGAGATTCGGGATAAGAAAGGAACAAAAAATGTGTTGGCAGATCACTTGTCAAGGTTGGAGACTAGGGAGCATTGTGATAATTCTTTTGAGTATATTGAAGAGATGTTCCCTGATGAGAAGATCATGGCTGTGGTTGTTGAAGGGACTGAGCGAGCGTGTGTGGTCGCAGCGCAAGGTATGGATCCATGGTACGCGGATTATGTTAATTACATTGTCATTGGAGAAATTCTAAGGGATCTCAACCGATATCAACTTGCGAAATTTAAAAGGGAAGTTGAGACATTTATATGGTATGATCCGTTTGTTTACAAGATATGTACAGATTCTATTATCCGAAGATGTGTACCCGAGATGGAAATGGAGAGTGTGCTTGAGTTTTGCCATGCACAACCAAATGGGGGGCATTTCGGAGCACAAAAAACTGCAGCTAAGGTACTTCAATCCGCTCTCTATTGGCCTACATTGTTTAGAGATTGTGAGAGCTATGTGACGTCTTGCGATAGATGTCAGCGCATGGGAAATATAGGTAGGAGAGATGAGATGCCACTCCAGCCTAGCATAGTTGTGGAGATATTTGATGTATGGGGATCGATTTTATGGGGCCTTTTCCCCCGTCGAATGGGTTTCTCTACATTCTTCTTGCTGTGGATTATGTTTCAAAGTGGGTGGAAGCGATTCCTACTCGTTTAAATGATTCGAAAATTGTTTTATCTTTCTTGAAGAAGCATATTTTTGCCCGTTATGGAGTTCCTAGAGCACTAGTTAGTGATGGAGGTTCCCACTTCGTCAATAAATTTCTTGAGAAGGTGCTTAAGGATTATGGTGTTAAGCATAGGGTTACTACACCCTATCATCCACAAGCGAATGGGCAAGCAGAGGTCTCCAACCGTCAAGTCAAACAGATTCTGGAGAAAGTGGTAGGAACTAATAGAAAGGATTGGGCTATGAAGCTCGATGATGTATTATGGGGGTTCCGAACCGCTTACAAGATGGTGTTAGATATGTCACCGTATCAAATTGTCTATGGGAAGCCATGCCACTTACCTGTAGAGATTCAACACAAAGCGTTTTGGGCTTTGCGACGCTTGAACTTGACCCTCAAGGATGTGAAGGAGTTGAGGATAACTCACATAAATCAATTGGATGAGTTTAGGAGTCGTGCTTACAAGAATTCAGAGATTTATATGGTTAGAATAAAGAGGTGGCATGATTCTAAGATCTCATACAAGGAGTTCAAGCAAGGAGATGAGGTACTACTTTTTAACTCTCGATTGATGTTTTTTGCAGGCAAGTTGAAGTCAAAGTGGACGAGACCGTTCATGATTCATCGAGCCTTAGGAGGGGGGAGTTTTGAGCTTATTGACAAAGATGGAGACGTTATCGCGGCGAATGGGCATCGGTTGAAGCATTATAAGTCGCCGGATGATGCGTGTGTCATTTTTGATGATACCTTGATCTGATTTGGTACCGTCGTGACTCTCCGACGTTAAATATGAGTGCTTGTTGAGAGCTTACTCTTCCGTTTTATTGCTTTATTTCTTTTGTGTTTGACGTGCTTACTTTTTGGCAATTACATCTCTTTGCAAACTTAGTTTCGACTTTTGTTTCTCCTAAGTTTGGGAGGGAGTGTGATGTACTTACCTCGATAAGCACCGACAGTATAATATTTTCTTTGTATTGTTTGTTAGGGGAGTTGGTTTTTGCGGCCATATTGAAATTTTAATCGATTTTGATGTGACGATTTTTTACAACTTGCCTAATGTTCAGTGGTTTTTGGTTGTGTTTTCTTTTACGGAGTTACTCATGAATGATGTCTTGTGGAACAATTTCTGGAATTGTGCTCTAGATTGTACCTAATGAGTTGTGTTGAAGCTTGAAGTGTGTAGTGAATGAAAAACACTCAGTTTTGAAAATCAGAAGGATGGTTCGACCAACGCCAGGAGTGGTTCGACCAGTGCCGGAGGTCGAACGAAAGCAGAGGAAGTCGAATCGGAGTCGAAAGTTGTCCAGTGAGGTGGTTCGACCTAAGCCATATTTGTTCGACTTGTTCAGAAGGTCGAACCTGAGGTCGAACTAGTCAGTTCAAGACACTCTGTTTTCCAGAAAATGGGTTCGACCAATTCAAGGATTGTTCAACCTGATCAGCAAGTTGAACCCAGGTCGAACCGAGAAGAGCATTTGTCCAGAAGGTAGGTTCGACCTCGCCATCCATTGTTCGACCTGTTCAGGAGGTCGAACCTGAGGTCGAACCAAGCCAAGTACACAACTTAAGTTCGATTTTTCGGAGGGTTCGATCACTTTTTCGAAACACCAAACCTCGAACCCTCTTCGAACCTCTACACCATTACACAAATTCTTCGATTACACTTGATTGCACACCGATTACACAACATTACACTTAGAATTTACGAATTGGGCGCGGATTTGGGCGATTTTCATCGTAAATTAGGGCTTCAGTCGCGACATTCTTGTGTGTGTGTGATTTTGATCGGTTGTTCACCATGGGCAAGTCAAAAGATATGTTTTTCCAACTCAATTACTCTAGGATTGAAGGTTTAGGTATGCAATTCGATGTGAATAAGAGGATTGATGTTGAGTATGGTTGAATTTCATTGTGAATGTTGATATTGTGACTTGTTTCATATGAATTCTTGTTTGTTGGTTGAGAATGTTTGATTATAGATTGAACTTGATGGTTTATGAGAATTGATCAATAATATTGTGCAACTATTAGGACAAGCATGTTAGTTTGGTTGAATTGGTATTCGAATTGGAGTAGTTCATGTTCTGAATTGTTGAAACTGTTATGAATTGCTTGAATTGTTGATGCATGCTTGTTGGTTATTTAAAGAAGGTTGATTGAAGATGTTTTGAGCATGTTGAATAAGCAAGTGGTGTTGAGACGATAGTTGGAGTGATTATGCATTGATGCTTGAAGTCTTGAGTAGAGTATGTGATGTGCTAGTCAAATACTTGTTTTCTTGTCTTGTTGGTTGGATTGAAGTATTTAGTTTCAGGAAAGGGACAAGGATCAAGTAAAGGTAAAGGAAAGGCAGAGGAGGAAAGATCGAAAAAGAGGCATGACAGGCCTTCGAATTTGGACAAAGTGACAAGGAAACTGAGGCTACAAGATCGTTTACCCGAAAATTTCAAGATCCAGATGCAAGATTGGGATGAGATCAAAGAGAAGTGGGAAGAAGTTTCAGACAAGATAGCTCGCACTCGATACCAAGATGATGAGGCGATGAGGATAATTAGAGTAGGGGATGACATATTTTGGATGTTCGATCAAGTAGGGATCCGGAGATTCATGGAGTTGAAGAGGCCGACATACTTTCATGTTACAGCGGAAGTAGTTTGCTCATTTGAAATGGAGAAGGACCCGCTTGGGTACCCGTATCAGTGTACGTTTCAGCTTGGTGGAGTGAGTAGGAGATGGACGTCTGAGGATTTCAATGAGTTGTTTGAGACGCCTTTAGAGATCCCTCGATTGGAAAATGCTGCATTCAGTACAAATCGGTTTTGGAGGGAGATCACAGGGGAGATTCGAGACTATAAGATCAGATAGGCTCGTGCTTCCGCAATAAAGAACCCAGTCTTGAGGTACATGGACCGAGTCCTGAGCAACACGTTATTCGCCCGCTCGGAGGGGAGTGTTGTGTCTAGAGGAGAACTTTACGCCCTGTGGTGTATGCTAAACAGGGTGCAGTTCAATGTTGGAGCTTATTTCATTGCGCAGCTGTATCGATTCAAGACCATTGGATTTCAAAAGATGAATATTGGAGGATTACTGACGATCGTGGCTGAGCATTACAACTTGGATTTCACCGGCATTACACCAGTGGAAGGAGAACCCGATTTGATGATGATCACGTGCGTGAAGGGAGGATTTGCCCATTTTAGAGATGGAGATTGATTCTTTACGAGGGGTCTCAAGCCTTTCGAATTTATGTTCCCCTTCAACGTGAGCAACTTGACAACTATTCGGGTAGCAAGGAATAAGTTGATGAATTCTCTCGGACATACCGCTTTATCCATGGCAGTGAAGTCGGGTGGTGATTGGAGAGCGGTAGCACAGATGTGTGCTGAGGGGAGGATGGCTGAGTTACAGCAGATCATTGATCAAGGAGAGTTCCGTCCACCTCAGCCACAGCAGCCTGAAGAGGAGGATCAGGTAGATGAGCAGCCGGAGATGGAGATTCCGGAAGAAGAGCAGCATGACGCGCCTCAGCATGCTCCGGTACCACAACAGCAGCGGGCAGTCCCAGGTACACAGGAGCAGCTTCGCTTGATTCATGAGCAGTTGGTCGTGGTAGTAGCTGCACAGCAGGAGACGAACAAACAGCTCGCGCTCGCTAACGCCAACTACGCCACGCTGAACGAGAGGTACTCTGCCTTGGATTAGCGTGTTGGTAGAGTGAGTAGTCGAGTGGATATGATGGATAGGCACATTACCAGTCTGTGCCGAGCTGTGGAGAATAGGATAGATGAGGATGACAAAGATGATGATGAGGATGATGATGCTCCTAGGGAGTAGTTTCAGGTTTTCTTTTGGCTTCTCCAATTCATCTTATCTCCCATTCTTCTTTTTATTCTTACAGATTGGGGTGTGATTCATGTGTGAGTGGCATGTACTTGATATAGTTGATCTTGTATGATTGATTTGTATATGGGCTGTTGATTCTGTGCATTCATGTGTTCATGTGTTTATTTTCATTGAAAAGAGCATGTATAATTTGTTAAGTATATGGAATTCATGAGGAATTGATCTTGATTATGTGCTATGAGGAGTATTAGGAATTGATTACCTATGTGAGGATTTAAGCCTCTATCATGTTTGATCATGATAGTTTATTTTTGAGAGAATCATTCGTATGAACGTATTCTAGAACTTGGCTTGGCGTCTTGTGTGAAACTTACAATTGATGAAATATTAGGACATGATCTTAGGCCATTTTTGATTAATTGAGTCACTTAGCCAAATTTTACCTTTCCTAATGATCCTATAAACCTTTGGTAGCCCTGTTTGAGCTTTTAAAAGCTTTTTCTTTGGCAAGCCAAATAAAAGAGCCTTAATTACCTTATTTGAGTTTTGAAAATACCCTATTCATTGATAGAGAGAGTGAGGTGAATAAGTGTGCAAGAAGAAAAGGAAGATAGAATGATGTTTAGTAAGAAAAGTACATGGTTAAATCTTGTTAGGGGTAGTGCCTGAAACTGGTACCCCGAATTGCTTATACATGGGGCTTGAAGTTTTAAAAAGCAGGCGAATGATGTTCGAGAAGGGTAGTGCCTACAACTGGTACCCGAGCGATCAAAAGAAGAATGATGTTGATGCAAGGAAGAGAAGAAAAATCAAAAATTGAAAGTGCAAGAGAAGAATTGGAGGAGAATATGAAGCCGAATGAGAAATCAAGAACCTCCAAGGTAACTCTCTACTAGTGTCTTAAGTCACTATGTCCAAATTTTCCTACCCTTTCCAAAGAGCCAACATTACAACCTAGAAACAAGTCCTTTGTGATCCTAGTATTAATTTGATGTGAGTTACTTTTTGAGACCTTTGCCAAGCTTATGGTTACGCGTGAATATGAATTGATATGAGTGTTTATACTTGCCTATAGTGCCTCACGCACGTGAGCGAAAGAGAGTAAAGACTTATCTTGTCAGCTAGATACTTAGTACTCCGAATGGTGTGTGATTGGATTGATTTTACATGAGTGAAATATATGATGCAAGTAATTCTTGTTTGATTCAATGAAGTGGCATGTGTAATATGTGTTGTACTTGATCTTGTTGAATTATACACGACTCCTGTGGTTTAAATTGGTTGCCTCGGGACGAGCAACATGTAAGTTTGGGGGTTTGATGAGTGTGTAAATTCACAAGTTTGGCACCATGTTTTGTGCTAGTTTTGGAGAGTTTTGATGTGGAAATAGGTGGAAAACCTATATATATTGTGAATTAGCATGAATCAGGTGTTAGTGGAGCTATTTGAGTGGTTTTCTTAGCAAAAATGGAGTGAAAGTGCCAAGAATCGAAGAGATGGAGTCGAAGCCATGCGAACCGCCCAAGAAATAGGAGGGATCGACCTGGTTGGAGGAGGGTTCGACCTCTCCAGCAGGTCGAACCAGCATTGCTGAGCTTACAGAAGAAGGTTCGACCACGACTCAAGTGGTTTGACCTGTCCATCAGGTCAAACCATGGTCGAACCAGTTCGCAGAAAAAAGGATTCGACCACGACGTTTGAGTTCGACCACGACTCAAGTGGTTTGACCTGTCCATCAGGTCAAACCATGGTCGAACCAGTTCGCAAAAAAAAGGATTCGACCACGACGTTTGAGTTCGACTTGCCAGTTGGTCGAATCGGGAGCGAAAATTGTCCAGTGATGAGGTTCGACCTGGGGTTCGACCAAGTCCTGAGAGGTTCGACCTGTTCAAGAGGTCGAACCAGTGCAGAATTCTTCCAGTAGTGAGGTTCGACTTGGGGTTCGACCTGTGACCAGTTGTTTGACCTGTTTGACGAGGTCGAACCTACGTGCGAGAACTTACCTTATCCGGATTTTCGAGGCCGAAACGCGTGAGATCACTTAAAAACTCATTCCAAGCCCTAGAGACGTGATTACAAGTATAAAAAGAGGCTCATACAGAAAATAAAGAGAGCTTTTGATCATCAATCATAAGAGAGACAAGAGTAGAGGTGGTGATCCATCCGGAGGGCTGTGACAGAAGTTCGCTGAAGGTTCAAGTAAGAATGATCAATCTAATCATGATTGTTCCTAGATCAATCATGGGCTAGAACCGCCTTGGTAGTTCTAGGGTTATGAAAGTTTCATGATGTAATTCTTATTTCATGTGTAAAACTCCGTACAACACTACCTGTGGTTTGTTTTATATAAGATTGCATATTTAATCCAGACTCATAGTCATTTTGTGCATCAATGATCGTTGTGTAGAGTCTGAATACATAACATGGTTATTGGTTGAGTGCGTTCACTACTGAGCAGGGTTTATTGTTATAATTCTAAGTAAAGGGATTCCGAAGTCTTATTAGAACCGTCATATATGAATATTCATTAATTGAATTAAATTCGTGTTGATGAATAGGATGAAGAGTATAACTTTATAGTACCTAAAGAGGGAGATCAAATTGGGTTAGATTCTAGACGTAGAAGATAATTGATTATGATAGTACCTGAAAGGGGGGTGAAGTATATCTCTTACTCCGAGATTATTCACACGTGTCAAGCGCATATTTACTTGTGTCTATAGAGTAAACTTGCATGGTCTAGTGATGCGTCCACAAACCACAGGGCAGAGTCGGACACCATCACATGAAAATACAAATTGCTAGTGAAACTGGATGACCCGACGAACTACCTACTATTCTTCTTGATTACAACTCACTTTTCTCTAACTCTTGCTATTTTGATTAGAAGTCATTATTCCTTAAACCTTTACAATTACCAAACATAGTCTAAAGTATACTAGAATACAATGAAATTGATGTTTAACCATCCCGTGGGTTCGATATTGTAACTTGGTCATCTTCGCGACTACAATTGATATCCTTATACTTGAGGATTAATTTGTGTGTTGAGAAAATCCCTATCACTCCCTCAGTCCCATCATAATGGTTACATATTTTTTTTGGGCGTCTCATCCTAATGGTTACATTTTCCTTTTAGCATATGGGACCCACACAAATTAATTAATTCGCTCTTCATGGGCCCACTCATCCCACTAATACAACTACCTACTTTACATTAAATTATTATTTCTCTAACTCAATACACATTAAAATACTATATTCATTAATCCCCGTGTAAAAAACAAACATAACCATAAGGACGGGACGAAGGGAGTATAAAAGACAAACAAATTAGAGTAGATTATAAAAAATATTAAAAGTATAATATGTAAAAGAGAAGAAAAAGAAGAAGTATTAGAGGAAAAAAACGAAAAACGATTAAAAAGAAGAACAAAAAATAAAATATAAAAATAGGGTTAATTGAATTATTATAAAGCAAAAACAACAATTAAAGAAAAAAAGATAGACAAAAAATATATGAAAATGATTGGACCAACAAATATGATCAAATATGATACTCCCTCCGTCCCGTTTTAATGTTTACGTTTGCTTTTTGCTCGTTGATTAAGAAGTATAATATTTTAATAGATAGTTGATTAGCCATAATATAGTGGAGAATGACCAATTCAAGAAATTATCGAACCCAAGGGAGGTAGGCACTAGTGCTTAAGCGATCTCACATTTCTTATAATTTTATAGAGACTAATCATCAAAGGGAGGTTGATCAAACAAGAAATTAAATCAATCAATGCAAGTGAACAAGCAATGATCAAACGAACAAGATGGATGGATGAAAAGTGGTTTACCAAATTGATTAAAAGTGAGATTAACAATAATCAAGAAGTGGTAATTCTAGGAATTATGTATCAAATTCATATGTATCATGGATTGAAGACTAAGGGCCAACACTAAAATCACCTAAACTCCCTCTCGAGATGGATAGGATATAAATATCAAATAGCTCAATGGATTGGTTCTCACTTAAACAATTCCAACTAGGTACTAAGCTTAAATGAGAGTCCCTTCACACAATTAATCAATCTCTCGATCAAACCAATCACATGTCCTACCAAAGGGTTCTAAACTATGAAGGACTTCTCAATCTCTTCACAATCTATAATGCACATGAAGTGTTTGATGAAATGATTCACTTAATTATCCTAAGCATATAATTGATTTCTCAATCTAATCACATATCTAGAATAACTAAACACACAAATCATCAATACAATTCAAGCAATTAATAATCAATGGTAGAAAATCATAGATCCAATCAACATATGAATTCAAATACACAAATCCCCAAAATTATCCAACAACTATCATGTTGCTAATCTCACAAGGGAGATTAGCCTACCATATTAAGAAGGAAATGAACATAAACATTAAGATCCTTACAAAACATGATGAAACTATGAGGTTTAATACAAGAAATGAATGGAAACTCCCTTGATGTCACTTCAATGGTGATTTCCTTCCTTCCCATGTTATCTTCCTCTCTTCCTTGCTTCTTTTCTTCAATTTGATGATAATTTTGATGGTTGGATGATTGTAGATCTAAAGGATGGTGAATGAATGAAGATGATGGTGTAAAATGGAGAGAATTGTGTGTGATGTGTGTGTAGAAGGGTTGGAATTCGGATCTTTTTTTCACATATTGAAGTATTGGGTATTTATACACCTTGGAAGGCTTCTAGAAGGATTCTGACTTTTTTCCAGGATTTTACACAGCACGAGTCGTGTTGCGCAACACAACCATAAGGTGCCCGTGTTGCATAAACGGATGCTCCCGCACGGCCTTTTCTTACAGGGCCGTGTTGATGACACGGCTCGTGCTGCCAACACGACTCGTGCGACTGAACACGGCCTTAAGGTGCCCGTGTTGAACGAATAGGTGTCGCCGCACGGTCACCTCTTACAGGGCCGTGTTGGCTACACGGCCCGTGTTGGTGCTGGCTCCTGTATTTCTTCACTGTTTTGGCTCGTTCTCCCTCGTTTTAACTCCGAATTGAAAATTATAGGTTTAAGCTCATTCACACACATTTCAATAAAAACACAAAATACAACCAAATAGTACATAAAATATGGATAAAATAATACGAAAACACATATAAAAAGACACTAAAATCTAGGTGAAAATATCACTCATCAATAGTGAATAGAAATATATAATATTTAGTGTAAAGTGGGTAGGTGTATTAATGTTGGATGATATATTAATTGTTTTAGGTGGGTCTCATATTCCAAAAAGGAAAACGTAAACATTGAAATGAGACGCTCAAAATATAAACGTAAACATTGAAACCGGACGAAGGGAGTACTAATTAAGCCAAAAAATAATATCAATAAAATAAAAGTATAAAAGAAGATAAATCAAATTAAATTATAAAAATAGAGTTTATAGAACTATTAAAAAAATCGAAGAGAAAAAAATAAGATAACAAAAAATTAAAAAGTATAATGATACATTAAAGGAGAATGGTTGAACCTACATATAAAATCATATAAAAGTATAAAATAAAAAACAAATTAGTTTAGATTATAAATAGTATGAAAGTAGAATCTATAAAAGAGAAGAAAAAGAAGAAGCATTAGAGAAAAAAATAAAAAAAGATGATTAAATAGAAGAACATAAAAATATAAAAATAGAATTCATAGAATTATTATAAAGCAAACACAAAAATTGAAGAAAAAAAGATAGAAAATAAAAAGAATGATACCTCAAATGAGAATGATTGGACCAACAAATAAGATCAAATATGAGAATGATTAAACCTAAAAATAATATCAAATAAAAGTATAAAAGAAAATAAAATAAATTAAATTATTAAAATAGAGTTTATATAAATCTGAAAAAAACACACCAAAATCGAAGAGAAAAAAAATAAGATAACGAAAAAAAAAAATTATAAAATACCTTTAAGGAGAATAATTGAACCTACAAATAAGATGATATAAAAGTATAAAGACAAAATAAATTAGAGTAAATTATAAATAATATGAAAGTAGAATCTATAAAAGAGAAGAAAAAGAAGAAGTATTAGAGAAAAAATAATAATAAAAAGATGATTAAAAAGAAGAACAAAATAAAGAGTATTAAAATATAAAAATAGGGTTCATAAAAATTTTATAAAGAAAACACAAAAATTAAAGAGAAAAAAGATTTAAAAAAAAAGAATATACCTCAAATAAGAATAAGTGGACTTACAAATAAGATCAAATATGATAATAATTAAACCTAAAAATAATATCAATAAAAAGTATTAAAAAAAGATAAAATAAACTAAATTATAAAAATAGAGTTTATAGAATTATTAAAAAAATACAAAAAATCGAAGAGAAAAAAAATAAGATAACAAAAAATTAAAAATTATAATGATACCTGTAGGAGAATGGTTGAATCAACATAAAAGATCATATATATAAGTATAAAAGACAAAATAAATTAGAGTAGATTATAAATAATATTAAAGTAGAATCTATAAAAGAGAAGAAAAAAAAGAAGTATTAGAGAAAAAATATTAAAAAGATGATTAAAAAGAAGAACAAAAGAAATAATATTAAAATATAAAAATTGGGTTAATAGAATTATTATAGACCAAACACAAAAATTAAATGAAAAAAAAAAGAAAAAAAGAAAAAACCTTAAATAAGAAAGATTGGACCTACAAATAATATCAAATATGATAATAATTAAACTTAAAAATAATATCAATCAAATAAAAGTATAAAAGAAGATAAAATAAAATAAATTATAAAAATATAGTCTATAGAATTATTAACAAAACACTAAAATCGAAGAGAAAAAAAATAAGACAACAAAAAAAGTTAAAAAATATAATGATAGCTTTAGAGAGAATGATTGAACCTACGTATAAAATCATATAAAAGTATAAAAGACAAAATAAATTAGAGTAGATTATAAATAATATGAAAGTAGAATCTATAAAGAGAAGCAAAAGAAGAAACATTAGAGAAAAAATAATAATAAATATATAATTAAAAAGAAGAACAAAACATAGAATATTAAAATATAAAAATAGGGTCATATAATTATTATAAAGAAAACACACAAATTGAAGAAAAAAAATAGGCAAAAAAAAAAGAATAATATCTCAAAAGAGAATGATTGAACCTACAAATAAGATCAAATATGAGAATGATTAAATTAAATCTAAAAATAATATCAAATAAAAGTATAAAAGAAGATAAAATAAATTAAATTATAAAAATTAAATTTATAGAATTAAAAAAAAAACACACAAAAGTCGAAGAGAAAAAATAAATGACAAAAAATTAAAAAGTATAATGACACATTTATGCAGAATGATTGAACCTGCATATAAGATCAAATAAAAGAAAAGATAAAACAAATTAGAGTATATTATAAATAATATGAAAGTAGAATTTGTAAAAGTGAAGAAAAAAAGAAGCATTAGAGAAAAAAACAAAAAGAGGATTAAAAAGATGAACAAAAGAAAAAAAATAATTTCTATAATGAGAACGATTGAACCTGCATATATGATCAAATCTATACATATATAAAAGCAAACCTAAACTTCTATTTTTGTTTTTAATTTTTTTTCTATTTAGAAATAATTCAATTTTAATCTTGACCGTCCAATTAATATTTTTGATTTCAATAATAAAATCTAATCTAATTATACTAATTATAATGGATTTTGTTATTTAAATTTTACTTTTTTATTTAACAATATAAATTTGATAAATATAAGAGATATTTTGGACATATTAACTAATTTTTAATCAATATATGCTTAATTTAAATTAATATATCAATCAATATTCATATATTATAATTTAATTTACATACGACAGATTTTCCTTTGACATAAAATTTAATTATACTAATAATTGATTTTTTTATTATTTGAATTTTACTTTTTTATTGATTTAATTTGACAATATAAATTTGATTAATTTTTAATCAATATATATGCTTAATTTCAATTAATATAGTATCAATTTTATTTTAACAAAAACTCCTGTGCACCCGGGCGCACGGGTTACATTCCGTGCGCCTTTAGAATTTTTTGTTAAATTGTACTCTTTAGTATACAGATGTGTACCCTTTATTTTCCAAATAAAATTATTGTGTGTATCTGGATGCATGGACAACACTCTGTACACCTTTAGAATTTTGTGTTAAATTGTATACCCTTTAGTATAAAAATGTGTACCTTTTATTTTCTAAAGAAAAAAAATTAATGAAAAGTGTATACCCTTTAGAACAAAAAGGTGTACCTTTTATTAATTAAAGTGTATACCCTTTAGATCAAAGCAATGTAGCCTTACCTATAATACTAAATTTCTAAAGGCACACGAAATGTGTTCCCGTGCGCCCGGCGCACGCAAGCCTCACTATTTTATTTTTATTACAATCGTCATAATAGATATTTGCTTTCAATCACAATCGTTCATTCATTAAAATCATTCTATATAAATCTTTTCAACCTAATCAAATTCTTACTTTCTCCTTTTTTTTTTCTCTCTCTCTCTCTCTAATTCTTTTCTTTTTTTTTTCTCTTTTACAAATTATGTCTTCATATTATTTATAATCAACTCTAATTTATTTTGTCTTTTATATTTTTATTTGATCTTATATGCAGATTCAATCATT
This sequence comes from Pogostemon cablin, assembly GCA_023678885.1. Taxonomy (NCBI): domain Eukaryota; kingdom Viridiplantae; phylum Streptophyta; class Magnoliopsida; order Lamiales; family Lamiaceae; genus Pogostemon; species Pogostemon cablin. The sequence continues at coordinate 36,343,824 of CM042965.1, forward strand.
CTCCTAAAGGTATCTGTAGGCAATTAAAATTTATTGCCTAATAAATAAAAATACAAAGGAAATATGTTAAGTGTTGATTAAATATTTATTTATTAAGGAATTTAAATAAATTAATTTCTAAAATAAATGAATAATTAATTAGTAATTATATAATTATTTAAGCCCAAATCCAAGTCAAATGGGCTCAATTTAAGTTAAATTGATCAAATCCAAGACAAATGGACTCAATTTAAATTAATTGGGTTCAATCCAAGACAAGTGAGCCCGATTCAAGTCAACAAGTCCACCAAGTCAAACCCAGCTGGCTTAATTAAATTAAATAGGCCCAAGTTAAATCCAGCAGACTTATTTAAATTAAATAGGCCCATATCCAATCCAGCAGGCTTCATTAAAGGAAAAAGCCCGACATATCTTTTGAAGGAGAAAATATATCTCAAGTGATTATTTTATCTACCTATAAATAAGGACCTTCAGTCCTCATTTCAAGGACACATTGAAGCACCCGAAGACAAGACGCTCTTGGAGAGATCAAGAACATTCGAGGATCTTCAAATCTTCGAATCTTCAAGCTCAAGACTTTCAAGGATCTTCAAATCTTCGAATCTTCAAGATCAAGAACATTCGAGGATCTTCAAATCTTCGAATCTTCAAGCTCAAGACTTTCCAGGATCTTCAAATCTTCGAATCTTCAAGCTCAAGACCTTCGAGGATCTTCAAATCTTCGAATCTTCAAGCTCAGGCCTTCAAGTGATCTTCAAGTCTTCAAAACTTCAAGTCAAGCTTAAAGTCAAGAACTGCCTCCGATCAAAGATCAAGCTGCCAAGCTCTCCGATCTGGTGTTCATCCAGCCAACAGCCTCTGATCAGAGATCAAGCTACCAAGCCCTCCGATCCGGCTTTCTCTCCAGTCAATGTCCAATCCGAATAAAGGCTCAACGCCTCCGGGTCAACGTCAAGACTACATAGTCAGAGCTCGGACGAGCTTCATCCGAAGATCCGACTCCGAAAGTTGATAAAGTCAAGAAGTCAACTCAAGAGAGGAATCAGATGACAAATAGAAGCTGTGTACCTTAATTCTCAAGTTCAATCCATATTGGATTATCTTTGTAATTTATTTTGTATTTAATATTTAATAAATATAAATTTTATTGTTACAAATTTTGGCACGCCCGGTGGGAGATCGTGGTCCACTTCAGCTGCATGCGACGATGCAACCTAAACTTCAAGTCAAGCTTCAAGTCAAGAACTGCCTCCGATCAGAGATCAAGCTGCCAAGCCCTCCGATCTGGTGTTCATCCAGTCAACAGCCTCTGATCAGAGATCACACTACCAAGCCCTCCGATTCGGCTTTCTCTCCAGTCAACGTCCAATCCGAATAAAGGCTCAACGCCTCCGGTCAACGTCAAGACTACATAGTCAGAGTTCGGACAAGCTTCATCCGAAGATTCGGCTCCGAAAGTTGATAAAGTCAAGAAGTCAACTCAAGAGAGGAATTAGAGGACAAATAGAAGCTGTGTACCTTAATTCTCAAGTTCAATCCATATTGGATTATCTTTGTAATTTATTTTGTGTTTATTATTTTAATAAATACAAATTTTGTTGTTACAAATTTTGGCACACCAGGTGGGACAGTTTCTACCTCTCATCTCATCTTCACATAAGAAAATTAAAATGACTCCACTAAGAGTCAAAGTCAATAGATCTGCTTCTGGCTCCCATTTTTCGGAACTACGAGTTGAAGACGTTAATGTTACAACCAGAAGCATGTCAAAGATGGCACGATCTGAAGCCTCTTCAGAGATAAATTCTTCAGTTGGAGTTACCTCTAGAGTAATACCATATGATGATAAAGATGAGGAAAGCGACTCAGCTAGCTCAACTCCTATACTTGAAGAAAGTTCATCGTCTGATTCATCCGTAGCCTTAGCTATGGTAACAAACGCTTCGTCTGTCGAAGAACAGTTGGCAAGCTTAACTGAATCCGTTGTTGCACTTGCCAAACAGAACCAAGAACAAAGTACTTTGATTTTCAAATTAATGGAGAAAATGGCTGGTGCTGAAACTAGCCATGCAAACGAAAAGCAAGATGAAGATGCTGAAAATGAAGTAAATGACTCCACGAAATGCCAGTCGACGGGAAAAAGGGTGATTGAAGAAGAATTGAACATTTCCCATGATGGAATGGTTCCTATCAGCCAGCTAAAAAGCATTATACTTGGGACAATGAAGGACCAATTTGAAGAGAACTCCAAACCTTCATTCATGTATGCTAAACCTTTTACTAGAAAGATTGACAACTTGAAGATGCCACCGAACTATCAACCCCCCAAGTTCCAACAGTTTGATGGAAAAGGTAATCCAAGGCAACATATAACACATTTCATTGAAACGTGCAATGATGTCGGAACTTACGGAGATCATATGGTGAGACAATTCGTTCGTTCTCTAAAGGGAAATGCTTTTGAATGCTACACCGACTTGGAGGCCGAGTCTATAGACAGTTGGGATCAGATGGAATATCAATTCCTTAACCGTTTCTATAGTACTAGGAGAATGGTTAGCATGATGGAGTTGACTAATAACCGTCAGTTAAAAGAAGAGTCAGTGATTGAGTACATTAATCGATGGAGAAATTTGAGCCTAAATTGTAAAGATCGATTGTCTGAAGTTTCTGGCATTGAGATGTGCACAGCAGGAATGCAATGGAGCCTTCGTTACATACTTCAAGGGATTAAGCCTAAAACCTTTGAAGATTTAGCCACAAGAGCTCATGACATGGAGCTAAGCATGGGGATAAGTGGAGTGGTAGAACCACCAATTCCTGGATCCTACAAGTATAAAGAGAAGCAAGAGACCAGAAAAGGGGGGCAAACCCTACAATAAATCTTCTGAAAAGGAGTCCATGTCGACAAATGCACCAACTGTCAAGTTTCGAAGGAATGAGAATGAAAAGGATGATAAAGTGAGGAATGATCCCCAAGAAAAGAGGCAAAGAAGATTGGCCTTGAAAGAGATGCAAGAAAGGAAGTACCCATTCCTTGATTCGGATGTTCCAGGCATATTTGATGATCTGTTCAAAGATAAACTTATCGAGCTTCCTGAAATGAAGCGACCAGAAGAGGCAGGACAAACTGAAAATTTGAAATACTGCAAGTATCATAGACTGGTGGGTCATTCTATTAAAGATTGCTTTGTCTTTAAAGACAAAGTTATGCGATTGGTTGAATCTGGGAATGAAAGCGAGACCCATGTTATGAAAATAACCTTCACAGAGGAAGACTTACTGCTCGGTTCACAATCTCATAACCGACCCTTATTCATAACTGGTTATACTCAAGAGCAAAGAGTTAATCGAATATTGATTTATGGAGGTTCAGCTGTCAATATCTTGCCCCTATCCACACTTAAGAAGTTAGGAATTCCTACCAACGAGCTCGGCAGTAGTCGATTGACAATTCATGGGTTCAATCAAGAAGGCCAAAGAACACTTGGTACAACAGTCTTGGACTTAATGATAGATGAGATGGTCTCAACAGTTCTGTTTCATGTCATTGATACTAAAACATCATATAACATGCTCTTGGGGCGTCCATGGTTGCACAAAAATGGAGTGATTCCTTCTACGCTACATCAATGCTTCAAATACTGCGATGGAGGCAACATAAAAAAGGTGCTTGGCGATGAAAGGCCATTCACAGAAGCTGAGTCATATTTTGCAGATGCTAGATATTTTCTTAAAAATAGCAAGGTTGTCAAGCCAGAAGGAAGTTCATCGCAAGAGAGAGGTGGTGATAAACAAGAAAAAGAGAATGCAAATGATGTTTCACCCACACAATCTAATGAAAGCAAGCAGTTGATCAAAACTGTAGAAGGGTTGACACTACCTCTGACTAAGGTTGACATTAAGAAACCCTCTTCTCCTCCACTCAAAGGGTTCACTCGCCCAATTCAAGGGGCTAAAATTGAGCATGGAGGTGTGTTTGAGGTGGCAGTTTCCAAATCATATAGTCCAAAAGCTTACAAGCTTCTTGTGAAAGCTGGCTATGACCCTCAAGAAAAAGTTGTGATAAATGAACCATCTCATAAGACTCTTAGTGGATCTAATACTACTCAAGAGACATGGAAAAATAATAGTCGCACTTCTAAGTATACTAGAGCAGGGTTGGGATACACTCCGCAAAAACCTGTTCGCATTGCAATTAAAAGGGCAAACACGAATTACATTACTGAAGATGAAATTTTTTCGGAAGATGAAGAGTCTTATGGGGAAGATATAAGGACAGATAAAGTCTCAGTCTTCGAAAGACTTAGACCAGCTGGAGTTAAAAAGACTGTCAAGTATCCAAGTTTCCCAAAGATATATAGTTAGATCCCATCTCGCATGAAGAGACGACATTTCCTGACTATATCATGTGACACAATATTGAAGGCTAAGAAGCGAACAGTAATCTTCACTCGAAGTGAAGAAGATGGTCGTGAGAGTGTTGGCTCATCAGATGTTGTCCATTCCGTCATCATGCAAACAGATCTACAAAGTGCAGAAAGAGATCTACAAAGCAAGATCATCGAAATGAGGAGAGATGGATATGTAGTGGAGAGCATCGTTAAAGTAGGAGAGAATGGACAAGTTGGGTCTAACCCACGTTTTCAAAGGCAGGAATTCTTGGAAGGAGCTGCCACGGTGAATCATGTCACTATACAAGAGGAGACTTCAATCGAGGAGGAAGATGCTGATGATGCTCCTCCAGAATTTGAAGAGGGAGTCAAATCTATTGTGGATCAATTGAAAGAGATTAATTTGGGTGATGATAACGACCCACGTCCAACCTATATAAGTGCTTCGTTGACAGCTGATGAAGAAAAGGCTTATATTGAGCTTCTTCAAGAGTTTAGGGATGTGTTTGCCTGGTCATTTAAGGAAATGCCTGGATTAGATCCGAAAGTGGCAATTCATCATTTGGCAGTAAAGAGAGGAGCTAAGCCAGTTAAACAGATGCAGCGTCGATTTCGACCAGAGCTGGTTCCACTAATTGAAAATGAAGTTAATAAGCTCCTTGAGACGGGAAAAATAAGAGAAGTGAAGTATCCTACTTGGCTCTCTAACATTGTGCCAGTAAGAAAAGCAAATGGGCAGCTTAGAGTATGTGTTGACTTCCGCGACTTGAATTTGGCATGCCCAAAAGATGACTTTCCATTGCCAATCACTGAGCTCATGATTGATGCGACAACTGGCCATGAAGTCCTTTTATTCATGGACGGATCGTCTGGTTATAATCAAATCAGCCTGGCCCCTGATGAGTGTGTAAATTCACAAGTTTGGCGCTATGTTTTGTGCTAGTTTTGGAGAGTTTTGATGTGAAAATAGGTGGAAAACCTATATATATTGTGAATTAGCATGAATCAGGTGTTAGTGGAGCTATTTGAGTATTTTCTTAGCAAAAACAGAGTGAAAGAGCCAAGAATCGAAGAGACGGAGTCGAAGCCATGCGAACCGCCCAAGAATTAGGTGGGTTCGACCTGGTTGGATGAGGGTTCGACCTCTCCAGCAGGTCGAACCAACATTGCTGAGCTTGCAGAAGAGAATTCGACCACGACTCGAGTGGTTCGACCTGTCCATCAGGTCGAACCATGGTCGAACCAGTTCGCAGGAAAGAGGATTCGACCACGACGTTTGAGTTCGACTTGCCAGTTGGTCGAATCGGGAGCGGGAGTTGTCCAGTGCTGAGGTTCGACCTGGGGTTCGACCAAGGCCTAAGTGGTTCAACCTGTCCAGAAGGTCGAACCTGTGCAGAATTCTTCCAGTAGCGGGGTTTGACCTGGGGTTTGACCTGTGGCCAGTTGTTCGACCTGTTTGACGTGGTCGAACCTATGCGCGAGAACTTACCTTATCCGGATTTTCGAGGTCGAAACCCGTGAGATCACTTAGAAAGCCCATTCCAAGCCCTAGAGACGTGATTACAAGTATAAAAGAAGGCTCATACAGAGAATGAAGAGAGCTTTTGATCATCAATCATAAGAGAGACAAGAGTAGAGGTGGTGATCCATCCGGAGGGCTGTGACAGAGGTTCGCTGAAGGTTCAAGTAAGAATGATCAATCTAAGCATGATTGTTCCTAGATCAATCATGGGCTAGAACCACCTTGGTAGTTCTAGGGTTATGAAAGTTTCATGATGTAATTCGTATTTCGTGTGTAAAACTCCGTACAACACTACCTGTGGTTTGTTTTATATAAGATTGCATATTTAATCCATACTCATAGTCGTTTTGTGCATCAATGATCGTTGTGTAGAGTCTGAATACATAACATTATTATTGGTTGAGTGCGTTCACTACTGAGCAGGGTTTATTGTTATAATTCTGAGTGAAGGGATTCCGAAGTATTATTAGAACCATCTTATATGAATATTCATGAATTGAATTAAATTCGGGTTGATGAATAGGATGAAGAGTATAACTTTATAGTACCTAAAAAGGGAGATCAAATTGGGTTAGATTCTAGACGTAGAAGATAATTGAATATGATAGTACCTAGAAAGGGGGGTGAAGTATATCTCTCGCTCCGATGTTATTCACACGTGTCAAGCGTATATTTACTTGTGTCTATAGAGTAAACTTGCATGGTCTAGTGATGCGTCCACAAACCACAGGGCAGAGTCGGACACCATCACATGAAAATACGAATTGTTAGTGAAACTGGATGACCCGACGAACTACCTATTATTCTTATTGATCACAACTCACTTTTCTCTACTCTTGCTATTTCTTTTTTGCTATTTCGATTAGAAGTTATTATCCATTAAACCTTTACAATTACCAAACATAGTCTAAAATATACTAGAAGATAATGAAATTGATATTTAACCGTCCCTTGGGTTCGATATTGTAACTTGGTCATCTTCGCGACTACAATTGATATCCTTATACTTGAGGATTAATTTGTGTGTTGAGAAAACCCCTATCAAGTTCTTGGCACCGTTGCCGGGGACGGCGTAAAATATCTTTTTTGTATTACTTCTAGTTTATTAGGACTATTTACCTTGTTTTGTTGTTTTCTTTCTTATTCGTTTTAGGTGTATGCTCACAAGATCAAAGAAAGGTAATCTTAAACCGTATAATCCAGAGATTGGAGCATCATCAAGAAAGAAAAAGAAGAAAAAGAGCAAGGCAAAGACAATTGACCCAACTGAAGCTCTGAATTTTGGAGTTGAGGTTGACGAGCAGATTTCGCAAACGATTGAGGCTACAACTGAAGTTAATTTAGAAGTAGAAACAGTCAACATGGCAGTGAATCCGGATAATCTAGCCATCCAAGAGGTTTTCAGAAATAATGGGGCTGGAAATTATGAGCTTTTAGGAGCAAGGGGAACTAACACAGCGTTCGATCTTCATCCCGCTCTTATTAGCATGATAGAAAGAAACTCCTTTTCAGGAGGGTCTTTCGAGGATCCGCAGCAGCATCTGAACAAGTTCTTGGGCTATGCAAGTACTCAAAAAGACGTAGGAGAACATGAAGATGCTAGGAAGATCCTTTTGTTCAAATTCTCGCTTACTGAAAAGGCGAGGGATTGGTATGATACTATTAACGCAGCTGAGTGCACCACGTGGGAGCAATTGAAGTTAAGGTTCTTGGAAATGTATATGCCACCTTCGAAGGTGTTTACGATGAAGCAAGATATTAACCAATTTGCTATCAGTGGAGGTGAGAAATTTCATGAAGCGTGGGATAGATTCAAGGACATGCTCAGGAAGTGTCCTCAACATGGGTTATCTAAAGCCCAATATATCAGTATATTCTATAATGGATTGGACTGTGAATCAAGAGTGCTACTTGATGCTTCTTCTAATGGAGCATTGCTTACAAAGTCATCCGTTGAGACCGAGAGATTGTTTGAAGACATATCGATGAATTCGAGGGATTGGCCTACTGATAGAGTTAGAGGTACGTATGTTCTTGGAAAGGTAGCTCAGGTTGAACAAGCAATGGTGAAAACAAAGAGAGAGGATGAGATCGTTTCGAGCTTGTCCAATATCAACAAGCTACTTGAGTCTCAACAGAAGCAGATCAGCGAGATATCTCAACGAGTGCCAATCATGCAGCAAGAGATGATGAATAATGGAACCATCCAAGAAGAATTGGAGGAAGCAAATTATGCCATGGGTCAAAGTATTCAAGGAACGAGGTACCCAAATCAAGGAAACTGGAATTACCAAGGGAACTATCGAGGGAACTTTAATAATCGTGGTCCCTCTGGTAGTTATCAACAGCAACCAAAGAGGCTTGAATTTTCATGGAGCAATACTAACAATGCAGTGCAACATCCGATGGGTGTTGATCCGGGAGAAAAGGTGGAAGAATGGAAGCCTGGTTTTGAGGATACTGTGAACCGATACATGGTAAAGAATGATGAAAGAGTGAACCGCCTTGAGGCAAAACTTGAGAAAAAGATTGATGATCACCACAGAGATTTGTCCACTCAAGTGAAAGATCTCACGTTGTTGATGGGTACAATTGCAGAGAATGTAAACACATTGACTCAACTTATAGGAAAAGGGAAGTTTCCGTCTCAGAGTATAGAGAATCCGAAGTCGTGTAATGCTATCACACTGAGGTCAGAAACGCAGTACGAGGGACCGATGTGGCCGGAATCAAAGTTGGAATTTTCTAAGCCTCGGTTTGACCAAAACACAGAGGGTTCGACCTGGCATACAGGTCGAACCATGGTCGAACCTCATCAACAAAAGCACTCTGTTTTGTCACAGGAATGGTTCGACCAACATTCAGAGGGTTCGACCTGGCATAAAGGTCAAACCATGATCGAACCTCATCGGCAAGAGCACTCTGTTTTGACGCAGGAACGGTTCGACCATGATCGAAATTGTTCGACCAACTCTTCTGGTCGAACCCAGGTCGAACCGGAGGATAGAGATTATACAGTGACGCGGTTCGACCTCGGGGGCAATTGTTCGACCTCCAATGCTGGTCGAACCCTAGTCGAACCTCCAGAGCAGAATGAGATCAGTCTTCCAGGGATGAGGTTCGACCAATACAATCCTGGTTTGACCTCTCAAACTGGTCGAACCCAAGTCGAACCTCGCCAAGATGTTTTGATTGATGCACCTGATGTTCCTTTTGATGTTGATGCAACTCTAGTGGTACGGAATGAGCAAAGTACAGGCATAATAGCTGAGAAAAAATGGGAAAGAGCTAAGCGATTAAGAGCCAAAAATGAGAAAGCGGAAAAGGTTGATCGTGATGAATGGGGGATTTCCAAAATAAAGATACCTCCACCGTTTCCCTACAAGCTAGTGAAGAAGGGGTTGGAAGAGAAGTTCAAGAAGTTTTCTGAGATAATGAACAAGATAAGCTTGAACATCCCTTTTTCAGAGGCAATCATGGAGATGCCATATTTTTCTCGATTCCTTAAAGACATATTGATGAAGAAGCGAAGCTTAACCGGAGTTGAAACGGTAAACTTATCTGAGAATTGTAGCTCAATTATTCAAAAGAAGTTGCCACCAAAGATGAAAGATCCGGGGAGCTTTACTATTCTATGTGAGATCGGGAAGGGGCCAGCACGGCGGGCTTTGTGCGATCTAGGGGCAAGCATCAATTTGATGTCATTGTCCATCTTTCAGAAGTTTGGTTTGGGGGAGCTGACCCCGACAACTGTTGCTCTCCAATTGGCAGATAGATCAATGACGTTTCCAAAAGGTATTGTTGAAGATGTTCTTGTAAAGGTGGAGAAGCTAGTCTTTCCCGTGGATTTCCTTGTACTAGAAATGGATGATGACAAGGATAATGTTCCTTTAATCTTGGGGAGGCCATTCCTTGCTACGGCTGGAGCTATGATAGATGTTCGGAAGGGAGAACTGAAGTTGCGAATGGACAAAGAAGAAGTACTTTTCAACTTTGACAAAGCAATGAAGATGCCAATGGAGTCCCAGTGTTATAGTATTGACGTGGTGGAGGAGATTGTGAAGGAGGATATGTCTCTGATCTTGTCAAAGGATCCTCTTGAGACATGTTTGATGGAGTCTCTTACTTATCCCACTACGGAGCTTGACGGACTTTCTAACGAGGTATGTATTGAATTTCTTGAAAACTTACTTGCTTTGGGTGATGACAGGTTTGCTTTAGAAAGAAATAAGGTGGAAGAAGTCAAATGGACTAGGAAGTACTTGCCTTTGGATAACGAAAACACTCCAGTGGAAGAAAGAAAAGAGGAGTTGAAACCATTGCCGGAACACTTGAAGTACGCTTTTCTTGGTGATAATGCACAATATCCGGTAATTGTATCTTCTTCCCTTAATGAGGATCAACTTGAGGAGTTATTAGATGTCTTAAGGAAGTACAAGTCTGCAATAGGATGGTCACTTGATGATTTGAAAGGTATTAGTCCTTCGTATTGTATGCATCGGATTAGGTTGTTGGATGAAGCCAAGGCGAGTGTTCAAAATCAGCGTAGGGTGAATCCCGCAATTCAAGAGGTGATAAGGAAGCAAATCCTTACGTGGTTGGATGCTGGAATTATATATCCTATTAGTGATAGTCCCCATGTGAGTCCATTGCATGTAGCTGCTAAAAAGGGGGGCATGACTGTAGTGAAAGTTGAGGATGGAGAAGCTATAGCCACGAGGATTCCTATGGGATGGCGTACATGTGTGGATTACAGGAAATTAAATGAGAACACGTGTAAGGACCATTTTTCTCTTCCTTTTTTGGATCAAATGTTGGATCGTCTTGCAGGGTATGAGTTTTATTATTTCTTGGATGGATACTCGGGGTACAATCAAATCATGATTGCTCCCGAGGATCAAGAAAAGACCACTTTTACTTGCCCCTACGGGACCTTTGATTTTAGGAAGATGTCGTTTGGATTGTGTAATGCGCCTGCTACTTTTCAGAGATGCATGATGGCGATTTTTGATGGTTTGATAGAGAAGATCATGGAAGTATTCATGGATGATTTTTCAGTTTTAGGTTCTTCTTTTGATATTTGTTTGTCTAACCTTGCTATTGTTTTGAAGAGGTGTCAAGAAACTAATCTTGTCTTGAATTGGGAGAAGTGCCACTTCATGGTGAAGGATGGGATTGTTCTTGGGTATCATGTTTCCGCCAAGGGATTACAAGTAGATCGTGCTAAAGTGGTGGCAATTGAGAAGCTTCCACCACCGACCAATGAAAGAGGAGTGCGGTCCTTCCTTGGACACGCCGGTTTTTACAGGAGATTCATAAAAGACTTCTCAAAATACTCTAAGCCCTTATCTCATTTACTTGAAAAGGATATTCCTTTTGTATTTAATGATGAGTGCCTAACAGCTTTTCAAGTTTTGAAGGAGGCGCTTATTACTGCCCCTATCTTGATCATACCGGATTGGACTCAATCGTTTGTACTTATGTGTGATGCAAGTGATGTAGCACTGGGTGTGGTGCTCGGGCAGCTAAGGGAGAAGAAGTTCTGCGCCATTTACTACACGAGTAAGACTTTCAATGCGGCACAGAAGAATTACACGGTGACTGAAAAGGAGTTTTTGGCTGTTGTGTATGCATTTGATAAGTTTCGTTAGTACTTGGTTGGCATGAAGACGATTGTGTATACGGATCATTCAGCGATTCGGTATTTGATGGAGAAGAAGGAGACGAAGCCTAGAATTATAAGGTGGATTCTACTACTTCAGGAGTTTGACATGGAGATTCGGGATAAGAAAGGAACAGAAAATGTTTTGGTAGATCACTTGTCAAGGTTGGAGACTAGAGAGCATTGTGATAATTCTTTCGAGTATATTGAAGAAATGTTCCCTGATGAGAAGATCATGGATGTGGCTGTTGAAGGAACTGAGCGAGCGTGTGTGGTCGCAGCGCAAGGTATGGATCCATGGTACGCGGATTATGTTAATTACATTGTCATTGGAGAAATTACAAGGGATCTCAACCTATATCAACTTGCGAAATTTCGGAGGGAAGTTGAGACATTTATATGGTATGATCCGTTTGTTTACAAGATTTGTACAGATTCTATTGTCCGAAGATGTGTACCCGAGATGGAAATGGAGAGTGTGCTTGAGTTCTGCCATGCAAAACCAAATGGGGGGCATTTCGGAGCGCAAAAGACTGCAGCTAAGAAGCATATTTTTGCTCGTTATGGAGTTCCTAGAGCACTAGTTAGTGATGGAGGTTCCCACTTCGTCAATAAATTTCTTGAGAAGGTGCTTAAGGATTATGGTGTTAAGCATAGGGTTACTACACCCTATCATCCGCAAGCAAATGGGCAAGCAGAGGTCTCCAACCGTCAAGTCAAACAGATTCTGGAGAAAGTGGTAGGAACTAATAGAAAGGATTGGGCTATGAAGCTTGATGATGTGTTATGGGGGTTCCGGACCGCTTACAAGACGGTGTTAGATATGTCACCGTATCAAATTGTCTATGGGAAGCCGTGCCACTTACCTGTAGAGATTCAACACAAAGCATTTTGGGCTTTGCGATGCTTGAACTTGATCCTTAAGGATGTGAAGGAGTTGAGGATAACTCACATGAATCAATTGGATGAGTTTAGGAGTCGTGCTTACAAGAATTCAGAGATTTATAAGGAAAGAATGAAAAGGTGGCATGATTCTAAGATCTCATACAAGGAGTTCAAGCGAGGAGATGAGGTACTACTTTTTAACTCTCGATTGAAGCTTTTTGCAGGCAAGTTGAAGTCTAAGTGGACGGGACCGTTCATGATTCATCGAACCTTAGGAGGGGGGAGTTTTGAGCTTATTGACAAAGATGGAGACTTTATCGCGGCGAATGGGCATCGGTTGAAGCATTATAGGTTGTCAGTCGATGCGTGTGTCATTTTTGATGATACCTTGATCTGATTTGGTACCGTCGTGACTCTCCGACGTTAAACATGAGAGCTTGTTGAGAGCTTACTCTTCCATTTTATTGCTTTATTTCTTTTGTGTGAGTAAGAAATTTTTATATTTAAGATGCTTACTAATCGGCAATTACATCTCTTTTCAAACTTAGTCTCGACTTACGTTTTTACTAAGATTGGGGGGGTGTGATGTTATTACCTCATTGAAGCATTAAGAGTATAATCTTTTCTTTGTATTGTTTGTTAGGGGAGTTGGTTTTTGCGGCCATATTGAAATTTTAATCGATTTTGATGTGACGATTTTTTACAACTTGCCTAATGTTCAGTGTTTTTGGTTGTGTTTTCTTTTACGGAGTTACTCATGAATGATGTTTTGTGGAACAAGTTCTGAAGTTATGCTCTAGATTGTACCTAATGAGTTGTGTTGAAGCTTGAAGTGTGTAGTGAATGAAGAACACTCAGTTTTGAAAATCAGGAGGAAGGTTCGACCAACACTAGGAGAGGTTCGACCAGTGCCAGAGGTCGAACAAAAGCAGAGGAAGTCGAATCGGTGTCGAAAGTTGTCCAGAGAGGAGGTTCGACCTAAGCCATAGTTGTTCGACCTGATCAGAAGGTCGAACCTAAGGTCGAACCAGTTAGTTCAAAGCACTCTGTTTTCCAGAAGAGGGGTTCGACCAATTCAAGGATGGTTCGACCTGATCAGCAAGTCGAACCCAGGTCGAACCGAGAAGATCATTTTTCCAGAAGAGAGGTTCGACCTCGTTATCCATGGTTCGACCTATTCAGGAGGTCGAACCTGAGGTCGAACCAAGCCAGGTACGCGATTTAAGTTCGATTTTTCAGAGGGGTTCGATCACTTTTTCGAAACACCAAACCTCGAACCCTCTTCGAACCTCTACATCCTTGCACAAATTCTTCAATTACACTTGATTTCACACCGATTACACAACATTATACCTTGAATTTTTTATTCGGTCGCGGATTTGGGCGGATTTCATCGCGAGTTAGGGCTGAAATCGCGATTTTTGGTTGTTGTGTGTTCTTAATCGGTTGTTCACCATGGGCAAGTCAAAATGTATGTTTTTCCAACTCAATTACTCTAGGATTGAAGGTTTAGGTAAGAAATTCGATGTGAATAAGAGGATTGATGTTGAGTATGGTTGAATTTCATGGTGAATGTTGATATTGTGACTTGTTTCATATGAATTCTTGTTTCTTGGTTTTTGGTTGTTTGATTATTGATAGAACTTGAATTTTTATGTGGATTGATCAAGGATAGAACATATCATAGAATGAGCATGTTGATTTGGTTTGAAATTGATGAAATTGAAGTAGTTCATTGAGAGAAACATGTTGAATTTTTGATTGAATTGCTTGAATTGATTAATGCATGCTTGTTGGTTATGTTTTGATGATTAAAGAAGGTGTGTTTGAAGATGTTTTGAGCATGAGCATGTTGAATAGACAAGTGGTGTTGAGATGATAGTTTGTGTGAATATGCATTGATGCTTGAAGTCTTGGATAGAGTATGTGATGTGCTAGTCAAATACTTGCTTTCTTGTCTTGTTGGTTGGATTGAAGTATTTGTTTTCAGGAAAGGGACAAGGATCAAGTAAAGGAAAAGGAAAGGCAGAGGAGGAAAGATCGAAGAAGAGGCATGACAGGCCTTCGAATTTGGACAAAGTGACAAGGAAACTGAGGTTGCAAGATCGTTTACCCTATAACTTCAAGATTCAGATGCAAGATTGGGATGAGATCAAAGAGAAGTGGGAAGAAGTTTCAGACAAGATAGCTCGCACTCGATACCAAGATGATGAAGCGATGAGGATAATGAGAATAGGGGATGATATATTTTGGATGTTTGATCAAGTAGGGATCCGAAGATTCATGGAGTTGAAGAGGCCGACGTACTTTCATGTTACAGCAGAAGTAGTTTGCTCATTTGAGATGGAGAAGGACCCGCTTGGGTACCCATATCAGTGTACATTTTAGCTTGGCGGAGTGAGTAGGAGATGGACGTCTGAGGATTTTAATGAGCTGTTTGAGACGCCTTTAGAGATCTCTCATTTAGAAAATGCTGCATTCAGTGCAAAACGGTTTTTGAGGGATATCACTGGGGAGATTCGTGATTATAAGACCAGACAGGCTCGTACTTCCGCAATAAGAACCCAGTCTTGATGTACATGGACCGCGTCCTGAGCAACACGTTATTCGCCCGCTCGGAGGGGAGTGTTGTGTCTAGAGGAGAGCTTTATGCCCTGTGGTGTATGCTAAACGGGGTGAAGTTCAATGTTGGAGCTTATTTTATTGCGCAGCTGAATCGATTCAAGACCATTGGATTTCAAAAGGTGAACATTGGAGGGTTATTGATGATCGTGGCTGAGCATTATAACTTGGATCTCACCGGCATTACACCAGTAGAAGGAGAACCCGATTTGATGCTGAGCACGTGTGTGAAGGGAGGATTTGCCCATTTTAGAAATGGAGATTGGTTTTTCACGAGGGGTCTCAAGCCTTTCGAATTTATGTTCCCCTTCGACGTGAGCAACTTGACAACTATTTGGGAAGCAAGGAATAAGTTAATGAATTCTCTTGGACATACCGCCTTGTCCATGGCAGTGAAGTCGGGTGATTGGAGAGCGGTAGCGCAGATGTGTTCTGAGGGGAGGATGGCTGAGTTACAGCAGATCGTTGTTCAAGGAGAGTTCCGTCCACCTCAGCCACAGCAGCCTGAAGAGGAGGATCAGGTAGATGAGCAGCCGGAGATGGAGATTCTGGAAGAAGAGCAGCATGATGCGCCTCAGCATGATCCGGTACCGCAGCAGCGGCGAGTAGTTCCCGGTACCTGGAAGCAGCTTCGCTTGATTCATGAGCAGCTGATCGCGGTGGTAGCTGCACAGCAGGAGACGAACAGGCAGTTCGCGCTCGCTAACGCCAACTACGCCACGCTGAACGAAAGGTACTCTGCCTTGGAAGAGCGTGTTGGTAGAGTGAGTAGTCGAGTGGATATGATGGATATGCACATTACCAGTCTGTGCCGAGCTGTGGAGAATAGGATGGATGAGGATGACGATGATGATGAGGATGATGATGCTCCTGGAGAGTAGTTTCAGGTTTCTTTTGGCTTCTCCAATTCATCTTATCTCCCATTCTTCTTTTTATTTTTACAGATTGGGGTGTGATTCATGTGTGAGTGGCATGTACTTGATATAGTTGATCTTGTATCATTGTTTTGCATATGGGTTATTGATTCTGTGCATTCATGTGTTTACGTGTTTATTTTCATTGGAAAGAGCATGAATAATTTGTTAAGTATATGGAATTCATGAGGAATTGATTTTGATTATGTGCTATGAGGAGTATTAGGAATTGATTACCTATGTGAGGATTTGAGCCTTTATCATGATTAATCATGATAGTTTATTTTTGAGAGAATCATTCGTATGAACGTATTCTAGAACTTGGCTTGGAGTCTTGTGTGAAACTTACAATTGATGAAATATTTGGATATGATCTTAGGCCATTTTTGATTAATTAAGTCACTTAGCCAAATTTTACCTTTCCTAATGATTTTATAAATCTTTGGTAGCCCTGTTTGAGCCTTTTAAAAGCTTTTTCTTTGGCAAGCCAAATATAAGAGCCTTAATTACCTTATTTGAGCTTTGAAAATACCCTATTCATTGGTAGAGAGAGTAAGGTAAATAAGTGTGGAAGAAGAAAAGGAAGATGGAATGAGGTTTAGTAAGAAAAGTGCATGGTTAAATCTTGTTAGGGGTAGTGCCTGAAATTGGTATCCATAATTGCTTATACATGGGGCTTGAAGTTTTTAAGAAGCAGCCGAACGATGTTCGAGAAGGGTAGTGCCTACAACTGGTACCCGAGCGATCAAAAGAAGAATGATGTTGATGCAAGGAAGAGAAGGAAAATTGAAAATTGCAAGTGCAAGAGAAGAATTGGAGGAGAATATGAAGCCGAATGAGAAATCAAGAACCTCCAAGGTAACTCTCTATTAGTGTCTTAAGTCACTATGACCAAATTTTCCTACCCTTTCCAAAGAGCCAACATTACAACCTAGAAACAAGTCCTTTGTGATCCTAGTATTAATCTAATGTAAGTTGATTTTTGGAGACCTTTGCCAAGCTTATGGTTACGCGTGAATATGAATTGATATGAGTGTTTATACTAGCCTATAGTGCCTCACGCACGAGCGAAAGAGAGTAAAGACTTATCTTGTCAGCGAGATTACTTAGTACTCCGAATGGTGTGTGATTGGATTGATTTTATATGAGTGAAATATATGATGCAAGTAATTCTTGTTTGATTCAATGAAGTGGCATGTGTAATATGTGTTGTACTAGATCTTGTTGAATTATACACGACTCCTGTGGTTTAAATTGGTTGCCTCGGGATGAGCAACATGCAAATTTGGGGGTTTGATGAGTGTGTAAATTCACAAGTTTGGCGCTATGTTTTGTGCTAATTTTGGAGAGTTTTGATGTGGAAATAGGTGGAAAACCTATATATATTGTGAATTAGCATGAATCAGGTGTTAGTGGAGCTATTTGAGTGTTTTCTTAGCAAAAACGGAGTGAAAGAGCCAAGAATCGAAGAGACGGAGTCGAAGCCATGCGAACCGCCCAAGAATTAGGTGGGTTCGACCTGGTTGGATGAGGGTTCGACCTCTCCAGCAGGTCGAACCAACATTGCTGAGCTTGCAGAAGAGAATTCGACCACGACTCGAGTGGTTTGACCTGTCCATCAGGTCGAACCATGGTCGAACCAGTTCGCAGGAAAGAGGATTCAACCACGACGTTTGAGTTCAACTTGCCAGTTGGTCGAATCGGGAGCGGGAGTTGTCCAGTGCTGAGGTTCGACCTGGGGTTCGACCAAGGCCTAAGTGGTTCGACCTGTCCAGAAGGTCGAACCTGTGCAGAATTCTTCCAGTAGCGGGGTTCGACCTATGGCCAATTGTTCGACCTGTTTGACGTGGTCGAACCTATGCGCGAGAACTTAATTTATCTGGATTTTCGAGGCCGAAACACGTGAGATCACTTAGAAAGCCCATTCCAAGCCCTAGAGACGTGATTACAAGTATAAAAAAAGGCTCATACAGAGAATGAAGAGAGCTTTTGATCATCAATCATAAGAGAGACAAGAGTAGAGGTGGTGATCTATCCGGAGGGCTGTGACAGAGGTTCGCTGAAGGTTCAAGTAAGAATGATCAATCTAAGCATGATTGTTCCTAGATCAATCATGGGCTAGAACCACCTTAGTAGTTCTAGGGTTATGAAAGTTTCATGATGTAATTCGTATTTCGTGTGTAAAACTCCGTACAACACTACATGTGGTTTGTTTTATATAAGATTGCATATTTAATCCATACTCATAGTCGTTTTGTGCATCAATGATCATTGTGTAGAGTCTGAATGCATAACATGGTTATTGGTTGAGTGCGTTCACTACTGAGCAGGGTTTATTGTTATAATTCTGAGTGAAGGGATTCCAAAGTATTATTAGAACCATCTTATATGAATATTCATGAATTGAATTAAATTCGGGTTGATGAATAGGATGAAGAGTATAACTTTATAGTACCTAAAAAGGGAGATCAAATCGGGTTAGATTCTAGACGTAGAAGATAATTGATTATGATAGTACCTAGAAAGGGGGGTGAAGTATATCTCTTGCTCCGATGTTATTCACACGTGTCAAGCGCATATTTACTTGTGTCTATAGAGTAAACTTGCATGGTCTAGTGATGCGTCCACAAACCACAGGGCAGAGTCGGAGACCATCACATGAAAATACGAATTGCTAGTGAAACTGGATGACCCGACGAACTACCTATTAATCTTATTGATCACAACTCACTTTTCTCTACTCTTGCTATTTCTTTTTGCTATTTCGATTAGAAGTTATTATCTATTAAACCTTTACAATTACCAAACATAGTCTAAAATATACTAGAAAATAACGAAATTGATATTTAACCGTCCCTTGGGTTCGATATTGTAACTTGGTCATCTTCGCGACTACAATTGATATCCTTATACTTGAGGATTAATTTGTGTGTTGAGAAAACCCCTATCAGCCCCAGAAGACCAGGAGAAAATAGCCTTCCGCACTCCAAAAGGAATATTTTGCTACAATGTTATGCCATTCGGCTTAAGGAATGCAGGCGCTACTTATCAACGAGCAATGCAAAGGATATTCGATGATATGCTCCATAAGAATGTCGAATGTTATGTTGATGACATTGTGGTGAAGTCAAAGAAGAAAAAAGACCATCTCCAAGACTTAAGACAAATATTCGAGCGCCTTAGAAAATTCCAACTCAAGATGAACCCACTTAAGTGCGCATTCGGAGTCTCTTCTGGAAAGTTTCTTGGATTTATTGTCCGACATCGTGGCATTGAAATTGACAAAGGAAAGATTGATGCAATCATAAAGATGCAAGTGCCCCGAAACATACATGAGCTTAAGGGCTTGCAAGGTAAGCTTGCGTATTTAAGAAGATTCATATCAAATTTGGCCGGCCGATGCCAACCATTTAGCCATCTTATGAGAAAAGGCAGCCCATTTGAATGGGATGAATCTTGCACTAATGCCTTTAACAGCATTAAAGCATATTTGATGAAGCCGCCAGTGCTGGTTGCTCCGATAGCTGGACGTCCATTGATCCTCTACATATCTGCTAAAAAAAATCAGTTGGAGCTCTACTTTCACAAAATAATGACGAAGGAAAAGAGTGCGCATTGTACTATCTGAGTAGGACAATGACTCCAAATGAGTTAAAGTACTCACCAATTGAAAAGATCTGTCTTGCTCTCATCTTTGCGATCCAGAAATTAAGACACTACTTCCAAGCTCATACTGTTTACTTGGTCTCGAAGGCCAACCCATTAAAGTTTGCCATGTCAAAGCCAGTGCTTTCTGATAGACTCGCAAGATGGTATCTCCAACTGCAGCAATTTGAAATCATCTATAGCCCTCAAAAAGCGGTGAAAGGGCAAATATTGGCAGATTTCTTGGCTGATCATCCCATGCTTGCCGAATGGGAGTTATCTGATGATCTCCCTGATGAAGATATATTGGTTATTGAAATCAGTCCTCCTTGGAAGATGTATTTCGATGGAGCTGCTCACAGAGAAGGAGCCGGTGCCAGGGTAGTATTTGTGACCTCAGACGGAGGTGTTCTGCCATACTCATTCAGTCTAACTGAAAAATGCTCTAACAATGTGCTGAATATCAAGCTCTTATACTTGGTCTGGAAATGGCGGTGGATGTAAAGCAGCGGCACCTAAAGGTATATGGAGATTCGTTGTTGATAATCAACCAACTACTTGGCATATATGAGGTTAAAAAGCCCGAACTAATCCCATACTACAACTATGCTCAAAGGCTCATGAATTGGCTTGGGGACGTAGAGATTGAACATCTATCAAGGAGCAAGAACAAGCAAGCCGATGCTTTAGCAAAGCTAGCTTCAACCATAGCAATACCCGAAGTACATTTTCAAGTGCCGATCTGCAAAAGATGGGTGGTGCCTCCCTTCTTCGAAAAGGAAGGTGATGAAGAAGTGGAGTATTGCGCCATAGAGGTGTTTGATATTGAGAAGGAAGATTGGCGTCAGCCGTTCGTGGATTACTTGAAATATGATAAGCTTCCCTTCCCTTAGGAATAATAAAAAGATGAGAGAAGAATAATACGAACGGGGAGCTATACAATAAACCCTCCAGCCAAGGAAATAATCACAGAGGGACTACCTGGCATGGCTATTGAGGTGGTGGTAAAATCGATTTCAAAAAGATTGGACCCTCGGAGAACCCACTGATAACTACACCTTTGTTCGCTGAGCTTACGAATATGATGGAAGGCTTTATGAAAATCGGCCGATAGCATCTCCAGGGCATAGGTATCACCTACTGCACAAAGTGGAAGAAAGAAATGTTAAGAGTGTCCCACATAACATGAAGCGTAACCAATAGAAATATACACCCACTGAGGACAGGTTTGTAAAAAGAACTCCTGGGGAGCACTGTGGGATTTTGAGGGTCCCCGAGGTCATACACGGAATCTCCCCTCTAAGACCCGCGAACCCAGAACCATGGATTCTTCCACCCCTTAACGGAACTGGGCAGAGAAGCAACCAGGTTAGTGTGGCACAACACCAGATAATAATATCCTTTCGTCCTATGGTTCGGGGTGAGTCGGTAGAGGAAATTGATCTCAGCAGTGGTCAAGAAGGAGTATTTTCTTTTTCAGAAAAGGACCAGAATCTCCATTAATGCCGCCCAACCACTGGGAGCCAGTTAAGCGGGGGCTATACCCCAGAACTCGAAGATATCCCGGAGGTAGTGATATAGAGGAAACCTGAGACCAAGTTCAAGATGTAATTCATAGGCAGCCACGGCATTCAGAGGAGCATAACACATACGCGCTTCGGAAGAAGGAAGGAAGAAATCGATATCCTCCCCACACTGGAACTTGCCAAGAGCAATGACAGGACTCTTCCGCAACCAAGAGTCGTCAAGAGTGGAAGAAACCTCAGTGGTAGAAAAGGGGGTTTTCTCATCCCACAACGGGAGCCTCCCGAGATGGCCCAACAATCCAAGACCAGTATCAACCATTTCGGGATTGGTTTCCAACACAAAAGCAGAGATGAAATCAGCCACCACTGGTCAAAAGTCACCCGAGAGGGAGAGAGGGGACCCGAACGCTCTTTCGAAGTTGAGGAGGGTGATGAGGAGGATGACTCAGAACTACCATGAGAGGAGTCGGTGGAACGAGAAGGAGACCTAGGAGATCCAGGAAGGGAAGAAAAACCTTTGCAAGCCATATCGTGATAGTCGTACAGAGAAAGGAAATGTGAAGAAAGGAGGAGAGAAAAAAGAAACCTAAACCACGATAGCGTCAAGTCCAGAGGCACAGAGGGAGAAAATCAGGGAGAGAAAGAAAAAGAGTGAGAAGGGAGAATAATACCTGTGAGAGGAAGGCGAGCACACTAGATAAGAGGAACGCTAACCGCACACACGATTGAAGGGAGAAAAAAGAGGAAACATGAAAGGAAAACTGACAGAAAAAGATTCGAAATTTAAATTTCAAATCAACAATTACACCCCAAATACCAGGTATACCCCCTACCGGAACGAAAATATCTAAAGGCGGCCCAGATAACCCAATAAGGCAGGAGCAGAGTAAGGAGAAGGCAGTGATTAGGAACAATGAAGGGCCGAGATGGAAAGAACCCTAATATCGCAGGCACCGAAGCACGAGGGATATAACCTACGAAATACGAGTCGACCCTGAACAATCTCAAATCATGAAATTATTCAGGCTCGAGGGGCTAATGTTATGGGTATTATATCCCTCATGATTTATTAGGCCCAAGAGGCCCAATAGGCCCAACAGACCCATAATACTTGGAATGGAAGGCTCAGCCCCTCGGCGACCCAACCGAAGGACAGAAAGAAGAAGGAAATTAAGGCAGCCCAATAAGGAACATAGCAGTCTGGAAGCCCAGCCCAGAACGAGTAAGGTCGAGCCCACTAAACAAGTACGGAACTAGGAAGTACCCTCGGCCTCGGGAAGCCACCTCAGCGTCCACTTTTCCCTTGACTGGGACCTCGGATAGACCCTCCAGCACCGAAAGCCAACCTATCCGAAAGCCAAAGGAGGACATAGAAAGCAGGACGATAAAGGACATGCATCATAATGAAAGAGTACAAGTACCACAGGTTAGAGGACAACGCTAACGAGAAGATGAGATATCTTGAGTAGCAATCTTAACTAGAAGACAACGCTTGACTGGCAAGCCCCGCCCTAGCAGCCAATGGGAAACAAGCGAAGGACGGAGACACCCTGCAAACCCCCTGCAGTGCAACGAACGGCGCCCAGGTCTTTCCTGCAACTGGTCGGTGAACAGACAACCTCATTGAAGGCAAATTGTCTGTATCCAGGTGGCGTAGCACGATTGGCCCAACTCTAGGGTTTTAAGGATGATATAAATAGTCACTCTCACAGGAGATAGAGGGGATTTTTGGCACTCACTTTAGACATTACACTTGTAAGAATCGGGAGGAACAAGTGTTGTTCTAAAAGGAGAGTAATAAAATTGGTTGTGTTTTTTGGTGGGAATTGATTCTGGGATAGGCTTTAATCTCTTTATTTGTCTTTATTTGTGGTTGATTGTGTTTGATGGTTATCGTTCTTGACTTCATTAATTAAAACCCTTAATCAGGTATATACTCAGTTAGCGGGTATCAACAAGTGTATGATGATTTGCCTAATTTAATTATGCAAATTGCAATTAAGATAATATTATTTAATTCATACAATAAAAATATCTCTAATCACCATGTTGTCAATCATGACTGTATGAGCTACGAAAGCGATGGAATTGAATACATAAAATTGACTAGTAGTTTTATACTCCATAGTCCATGTGACAAAATCATTTTCCATTAAATTCTTAGTGTTGGCTTTGAAATTTAAGAATATAATAATTATTTTATTTCATAAGTGAGAAATTTCATTAATAAATAAAATGAATTCACCGTATATCTTGATTTATAGGAGATTGCACGTTTTTAATAACTAATTTTTTGAGACGTGCTACGCACGTCGCATGTAAGTACTCCCTCCATCCGCTCGGAAGTACCCTCGGCCTCGGGAAGCCACCTCGGCGTCCACTTTCCCTTGACTGGGACCTCGGATAGACCCTCCAGCACCGAAAGCCAACCCATCCGTAAGCCAAAGGAGGACATAGAAAGCAGGACGATAAAGGACATGCATCATAATGAAAGAGTACAAGTACCACAGGCTAGAGGACAACGCTAACGAGAAGATGAGATATTTTGAGCAACAATCTTAACTAGAAGACAATGCTTGACTGGCAAGCCCCGCCCTAGCAGCCAATGGGAAACAAGCGAAGGACGGAGACACCCTGCAAACCCCCTGCAGTGCAACGAACGGCGCCCAGGTCTTTCCTATAACTGGTCGGTGTACAGATAACCTCATTGAATGCAAATTGTCTGTATCCAGGTAGCGTAGCACGATTGGCCCAACTCTACGGTTTTAAGGATGATATAAATAGTCTCTCTCACAGGAGAGAGAGGTGATTTTTGGCACTCACTTTAGACATTACACTTGTAAGAATCGGGAGGAACAAGTGTTGTTCTAAAAGGAGAGTAATAAAATTGGTTGTGTTCTTTGATGGGAATTGATTCTGGGATAGGCTTTAATCTCTTTATTTGTCTTTATTTGTAGTTGATTGTGTTTGATGGTTATCGTTCTTGACTTCATTAATTAAAACCCTTGATCAGGTATATACTCAGTTAGCGGGTATCAACAAGTGTTTGATGATTTGCCTAATTTAATTATGCAAATTGCAATCAAGATAATATTATTTAATTCGTACAATAAAAATATCTCTAATCACCATGTTGTCAGTCATGGCTGTATGAGCTACGAAAGCGATGGAATTGAATACATAAAATTGACTAGTAGTTTTATACTCCATAGTCCATGTGACAAAATCATTTTCCATTAAATTCTTAGTGTTGGCTTTGAAATTTAAGAATATAATAATTATTTTATTTCATAAGTGAGAAATTTCATTAATAAATAAAATGAATTCATCGTATATCTTGATTTATAAGAGATTGCACGTTTTTAATAACTAATTTTTTGAGACGTGCTACGCACGTCGCATGTATGTACTCCCTCCATCCGCTCGGAAGAGAGTCTTTTACTCACGCGAATTAAGAAGTATTATTATTTAATATGTATAGTGGGTAGTTGTATTAGTGGGAGAGTAGGCCCAATATTTTAATTGTATTAATGGGTGTGTGTGAGTTTCATATGTGTAAAAAATGGAATGACCATTTTTAAGGTGACGACCAAAAAAAAAAAACCTCTTTCGAAAGGATGGAGGGAGTATTATTTTATAATGTGATATGTTATTTTTAAGTATGTTTTCTTGTAATTTTTTTTTAAGAAATGTATTTTTTTTTCAATTTATTATTGATTTATTTAAAAATATTCGCAAAATATATACTCCCTTCGTCCCAGATCACTCTTTTCGTTTACTGTACCACGTTATTTAAAAAAAGTTGTTCTTTTTGACTAAATTTGTTGACTTTAGAGGGTATTGTATTAAATTTTTAGGTAATAAAGAAAGATAAAGTAATGGTTTGTGTTTGAAAAAAGTGTGGCAAATTTGAAATTAAAATTACTTTTAAGGTTGGATAAATAGATGTTTTCTTTTATGAAGTGTGAAGGATGATGTGAGACGAACAAATAAAGAAAGTATGAAGAGTGGTGTGGGGACAAAGCAAGTTGATATTCCTATTATGCATTTGATGTTTCACAATATAAAAAAACTATATGCTATAATTGACAATTAAACCCTTGGAACATATAATAAATTTTGGGCATTGATTATAACGTATGACCAGAACCTAATGAATGGAATAGGAGATAGAATATGGAAATAGAATAGGTGATCCCATTTAAAAACGGAAGAAATATATACAAATGGACGGTATGTACTAACGGATTACAAACAAATTTAAATTAATAGCATATTTTAGGAACGGTACCAATAGAATAATATTGGTTGTTAAATATAATTAAATTAAATTTTTTGTAGGTATAAATATTATCAATATTAATTTACCAATCTTCACATTTTGTATTAATTCATTAGTAAATAAGTTAGAACCTCTATATAGTGTTTTTACCTTTTATGCTTTTTTTTCCTTAATTTCTTTATTTAATAGTAATTCTTTGATAAATACTCCCTCCGTCCGCCCGAAAGGTGGACATTTTGCCATTTTGGGCGTCCGCACCAAAGGTCCACATTTCTCTTTTTAAACACATGTGACCCATACACATCACTAATACAATAAATTTATGAGACTCATACACCTCACTAATACAACTACAAACTACATATTAAATAATAATACTCCTTAATCCATGTACAAAAAGTAAATGTGCACCTTTGAGGCGGAGGGAGTATCTCTTACTCCTGTCTTCCTCATGTAATAACTAAATCGAGTACTTAGATTTAAACTAAATATGAAGTTTTATTTTGTGGCAGGATTAAAAATACTGTAAAACATAAGTTTTTCTTTTCTTTTCTTTTTAATTTTCTTTAAAATAAATATTTTTATATTCAATTATTTTTATAATACAATGAAAATTTCTTGATTTTGTCTATTATATTTCCTTTAATAGAATATTCATAAATAAAACAATGAAGAAAACTTGTCATGAAATACTTGATAAAATTTGACATGTTGAAATATTAAATCACAAAAGAAATGGAAAAAGAAAATAAAGCATGCAATTGGAGAGAAAGCTATATTAATGCTATAAATCTTGTGGGATTTTATACATACATGATTAATTATTATAATTGTAAACATCAATTCATTTTGTTTTTAAGGCATATACTAAGAATGCTAACCAAACTTAGCTTCGACTCCAATTTAAATACGCATTCGACTTTAATTTAATACGCATTTAACAAACGCAACTAATCTTCCCAAGATTCTCATTTTCAATCACCAAAATCTCAATATTAAGAGTACAACAATCAAATTACATTGCTTAACTATGTATATAAAAATGTTGAAAATGCCTTGAAGCTTATTAATAGAAAAGGTACCCCTTGTAGAGGATATGTGGAATTCGGAAACATAACTTCTTGAAAATTCCTTCGTATCTTCTTCTCTAATTGACCACAATGGTCCACTCATGACCCAGAATTGCAGATATTGGGAGGTATCTTCATGATTTTATGTTGAAAATGCTTTCGTGAAATCTCTTTTTTCTGGATTATCATCCCATGTAAAATAATTGCAAGTTCAAAAACCAAATGGGCTAGACCAGCTCCCAAAGATCATACACTCGTCTAGAAAGTGGAGATACCTATTACCTCCACATTTCTACAGCTCTAAGTAATACTTTGAACCATACTTTAATGGTTACCTACAACATTAACTGACAATGAAAAAACATCCTAGAAATAAGAAAATATAAATGGATAATTCTCATTCAAATGTCAAATAATGGCTCTGCAACTCTTAATAAAAATTCAACACCTTCCTATGAAAAATGCATCCAATTTCATCAATCAAAAATAAAAAAAGTGACAAATTCAAAGAATAGGATAATAACGACATTAACTCAAAATCATTTAAATGGACAATGGCTCCGCAGCACAATACAAACTCAACATTGGAGAGAGGACTTTTATAATCACTCAAATTAGGAATATTGAACATTTAATATAATTAATTAAAGTTCGTAATAGTATAAGAGTAAAAGTTGCATATTTAAGTTAGAAATTTAATACTTCAAAAGATCAAAAACCAAGATCAAACGTATGCATTTATAATTTATAAAATTAAAGAAGTTGAATAGTCAAGATAAATAATGTTTCTCAAGTGCTAGCAATTTATTATTATTATTATTATTATTATTATTATTATTATTATTATTATTATTATTATTATTATTATTATTATTGTAAATAAAGGATAAAAATGTAGTATAAGACCAAAAGTTGCATATTTAAGTTAGAAATTTAATACTTCAAAGATCAAAAGCCAAGATCAAACGTATATGCATTTATAATTATAAAATTAAAGAAGTTAAATAGTCAAGATAAATAATGATTCTCAAGTGCTATCAATTTATTATTATTATTATTATTATTATTATTATTATTATTATTATTATTGTTGTTGTTGTTGTTGTAAATAAAGGGTAAAATGTAGTAAAAAAATATGGGTGAGGATAAAGTTGGAAAAAAAATATTAACAATTGCTAAGCCACTTTTAATATATTATGATATGATTATGATATGATTTGAGTTAATTATAAAGAAATTTTGGATTGTATAATAAGGTTAAGTAATTAAGATATTATTTGAAATTGTTTATAACATATGATTATGTAATGAAATATAAATTAATTACAAGATTAAAATTGTTGGTTTTTTTATAATTATTACATTAATTTATCATACATGAAAAATGAATAAGGGTCATATAATGTCAATTCAACTAAAAAATATTTAATTCATTATACATAAAGAACTAAATTAAATATGCATATCATCACACATATGATTTCCCTTCATCTCATTCTAATAGTAATATTTATTTTTGCACGAGGATTAAGAAATTTAGTATTTTAATGTACTAGTTAATTTGACGTGCGATGCACGTCGCAGTCACGTTTTATTTTATTAATATTCTTAAGATTGTATTTCTTTGTGTTGTTTTATTTTTTTTGTTTTTTCTTTTATTTTTAGCTTTTGATCAACTTTATTATTTTGATTTCTTTTTCTAATGTAATTGTTTTGTACTGATGTCTTTCTTTTTAATTGTTGAATAATGTATGTTATTGTTTTTAGATGTAATTATATTAAAACTTCTCATAATGTTGTTTGTCTAATTTTTTTCTTTCAATATAATGATAAAGAATTTATGTTAATTTTCTATTTATTAATTATGGAAAACACTAAAATATGGAATAACAGCATCACAGAAGTATGTTTCAATTTACATTAAAACTTCTTTGTACACAATATTTTTTGTCGTACAATGATCCTCCGATCCAACTAACACTTTTGTATTTTGCATGGATATGCCTCTTGAAAGTGCGACGTACAATTGTCCATGTGAGAATACATGGTGTGGTAAATACATCCCAACGTTCTGGATTGTTTGTCCTTGAGCCTTATTTATTGTCATTGCAAAACAAAGTCTGATGGGGGATTGCTTCCTGATGAACTTGAATGGGTATCATTCATCATTTGCTGGGCTCAATAGTATTCGTGGGATGAATACTTTCTTTCTAGTGTGTTCTCCTATTGCAATCTCTGCTTGTATCAAGTTTTTTGTAAAACTTTTGCAGAGCAATCGACTGCCATTGCATAGTCTATTTGCCGGATCCAAGTTCCTCAACAACATAATGGGACAATTTATCTTTAGCAACAAACGATGAGGTGCAATTCCATTTGGTAATAAAGAGTTCAAAAAAGTTTGTTGGTATTGATTCCATGTATCGTTGACTGCAGTATCAAAATTGATGAACTATATGCTATCTCAGGGGAATTTTTCAATCATTATCTCATTCAGTTCATCAACATTCTCATTTCTTGTTGTTAGGATGGCTCGTTGAGTAATATACTCAGGAGATCCTGCCTTCTTTTCCATACTAGTATAAATTGAATGAATCAATTGGAGCTATGGAGAGATATCTTTGTTTGGAGGTAAAGTGATTTCATGGGGTAAAGAGATATAATCACTATTCACTTATCTTTTAGTCCCATTCCCAATCCTGAACATATACTCAGCAAAATCCTTATCTCCAGCGGCTCGCATATTCTTTGATAGTTTAATTTTCTCCATTTCTTCCCAAAGATATGATTGAGCCAAGCTTTCACTTATAGTCTGTTGTCTTGTTGTTTTTGGTACTACTGGGAGTACTTGCTTAAAATCACCTCCGAATACAATAACTTTTCCTCCAAAAGTTTGGGTAGTATTCATTATATCCTGAAATGTTCTATTAACAGCTTCAATTGTTGTTCTTTTTGCCATTGGCGCTTCATCCCATATTATCAGTGACGCTCTTTTTATTAGCTCTGCTCGGCCACCTTGCTTTGAAATATTACAAACTGTTGATTCATTAGTATGTAAAGGAATGTGGAACCTGGAGTGTGCTGTTCTACCTCCTGGCATTATAGATGCCACAACACCAGAAGTTGCAGTGGCGAGTGCAATCATTCCACGTGATCTTATTTCTGCTAATAGAGCTCTATAAAGATATGTTTTCCCCGTGCCTCCAGGTCCATCTATGAAGAAAACTCCACTTTTCTCATTGTTTACTCTTTCGAGTATGACATTGTATGCCTTCTTTTGGTATTCGTTCAGGGACTTAACACTTTCCAAATCTTTTATTCGTGTTTCAACAGACAGCTCTTCAGTAATTTCCTTCGTTACTATCTGAGATTCTTCTGTGTCATTCCAATTTATTTTTGGTAAGTCGAATGAACTTAATGCTTTTCCCATTGACTCAAGGAAGGATCCAATATCTTTGAGAGTACGATTTTTCAATGAATCCATTGAACTCTGGTTATCTCTTTGGTAGTCTTCAGACAGGGAATCGAAGAAAATGTCCCATAACTTTCGCACGTCAGTTGGGGTGCAGTGTGTAAGAACAGTTGTGAATAATCTTCTGAATTCTTTGGGCATTTGGAATAAGGATGCTTCATCTAAGCATTCAATAATGTTATCATCCGATTTGAGGAGCCCTCCTTGTTGTGCCACTTCTTTGAATGTCCAGTATTGCGTTCCATTTACACTCATCAGATCCTCAAACTATTTTGGTCCCCTCTTATGATTGAGCAAAATTTGTTCATAATATAGCTCTCATTCACCTGGGTTTGCACTTGCTATCCTTGATACAATATTTCCTCGTTTTCTTTTTGTCCATACGTGTGATTGTTTTTTCCACACGTAATGCATGGGAAATTCCCTGTATAGAAGCTTCCTCGCATCTTCGTCATTCTTGCACATCTCAAAGAATTCTGTGAGCATGGTCTTGATGGCTATATCATACTGTACGATTGTCCTCAAACTAGTTTTTCCCAATATGTAACGGACTGGTGATTCGGCAAATGCAGTTGAAGAGTTATTACTGGAGGAGACATCTCATTTAATGGGAATTCGTAAATTCTCCATAAAGCTTCCTGAGCAGATACACACCTTGCATCTTGGAATTCTTTTATCTCGTTTATTGGTTGAGTATCATCATCTTGACCTACATGAACAGCTGCTCTGTCATGTCCTTTATATATGTATTTATAAAGGTACTTAACAGCTTTCAAACTCGAACAAATCTCGACATTGATATGGCAATTATATCTCATAAGTAGATATGGGTTGTAAGGGACTACCCATCTATTATCAAATGTGAAACTTCTTCTTTGTACCTACATTGATTAATTCATAATGTTATTAGTTATTTCTATTACTTTATGACAAAATTTTCCTAATTTGAAGAATAATGAATATGAATATTTTTAAAACCTAATTTATTAGTAATTAATGTAGCGTACCTTAGTCCCATCATTTTTTCTTCGATATATTGGGTATGAATCTTTTCCTTGCATTGTGGCTGGAGAAAAAGTCATTGGGTATTTGAACCTACATGCATTGTCAACCATGCATCTCCATTTTGGGTTATATTTTCCACATAGACCATGTAGCATATGTTTTACCACTAATTCATGCAATGGAAGGTCAGTTTCTTTACTTGGAATTTTTGCCCTCACGTACTTGTCATACTGGTCTGCATTTGTAATTTTATGCCCACTCTTCAAAATTATCAACATATGGGCATGTGGAAGGCCTCGCTTTTAGAATTCAATGACATAAACAAATGCTGCAACTTTGCCAAAGATTTTCTTTTTCAAGATTTGATCTTTAAGGTCCATTAGCTTTCCTCTGAAGACTCTTGCAGCAAGATCTGACCTGTCTTGTGGACTTTGTCCTGGTTGAAGTTGGTCTTTTATTTCTTTCCACTCAGGATTGCATGTCATTATCAAGAAGATATCAGGCTTTCCGGCATTTTGAACCAATGCCATTGCATCCAAATAACGACGGCGCATGTCCCTTGGTCCTCCAATAAAAGATGGTGGAAGTACCAATCTTTGCCCAATTCTGTCTCCCCTAGTTTCTCCAGCATTTATTGAGTCAACAATGCCTTGGTACGGTTCCGCTCTAATCAATCCTTGTTGATTCCGTAAGAAATCAAGCCTGGTTGTTTCAAGCTCTATGTACATATCTACAATATATTGTTGCAGTAGTCTTCCTGCTCGAAGAATAGGTGATTTGCTTCCATGCCTTATTTGTAGCTGGTGACAGTAGTATTCTCGACACGACATTTTAGGATCTTTTCTTCGAGAAGTTCCTGTAAATGAAAATATTTTTTAAATTAATAAGTTTTTTATTTTAAATACAGTAATTTCAATTTAATTCAAAGTAATACCTTCTCTTTCGTTCTGAATAACATCATCTTCAGAACGCATTTCGAAGATTCCTTCTTGGTGTTGTTCTAATTCTCTTTGCTGGCTTGTTGAGGCAAAGTTATGATTTTGTCTTTTAATGTCTTGATGCCAACCAGGTTCCCCTCTTGGAAAAAGTAAAGGATATTGAAGTGAATCATAACAACTGAAATAATATTTTATCCGATGCCGATTTCCTGAATGAGCATGTACAGTGATATCCCTTTCAAATGGAATATGATGATTATTTCCTTCAATCCACAGAGCTCCGACTTGATCGACTGTTGGCTTATTATATACTCTTTGGTCGACCTTGACATTACTTGCAATATGAATCTTGACGTTTTCAATTGCTGGTTGGTTGTCAATGGCTCGAAATAATCTAGCATAAGGATTCTCTTGCATTATTTGCATCAATACCTGGATAAGAGGCCTCTCTAAATCTGCTTCGCTTAATATACTTTTTCTATTTTCAACCTCATGATCTATGTCAA
Source organism: Pogostemon cablin (assembly GCA_023678885.1). Classification (NCBI taxonomy): domain Eukaryota; kingdom Viridiplantae; phylum Streptophyta; class Magnoliopsida; order Lamiales; family Lamiaceae; genus Pogostemon; species Pogostemon cablin. The sequence goes on from CM042965.1 coordinate 36,376,264, forward strand.
AAAAATATAATTGGAAGAACTTTGGTTTTTGTTCAGGTAGAAGAGCTGGGAGATCATGGTAAGTTTGTCCTTTAACTCTGAAAGTGTAAACCTCTTTGTTAGCTTTTGCCAGATTTTTATCTAAGTTCACTCCAAATGAGGTAAATGAGAAGATACTGTTGTACCCTCTAATATTTTTCCTAAATTTGATTCCTTCTTCGATTTCAGAAGCGAACAAATGGTATAAATGTTCAGGTGTGTCACTGTCTGCAAGTTGTACCTGTATTAAATGTTATAAGAAATTATTTTTCCCCATTTAATATCTGTTGAAGTTGTGAATTTATATAGTTTTTGTACTTGTCAATTCTGGCAGCAAAATGTAGGAGTTTCACATTCAAACTTTATGGCCTTACAAAATTTGCATGGTCCCTTTATTTTTAATTCATGAATAGGTGAGACAGAAGATGTTGATGCATTCATGTCTGTAATGGTTGTGTATTCTATTTTTATTAGTGCAGCAAATAAAAAATTAATTAAATTTTGAATTAGTGAGTTTTTGGAAGTACCTTTTCCTTTTCTTTGTCTTTTGTGTCTTGATTCTATGCTGCTTTGAATTTTGCGTCTTCGATCTTCTTGTGATAACATAGAGTATTTTGATTTTTTATTTGTATCCATCGCGCTGTCTTCGTCCGCAAAAAATAGTTGTCAATAACTTTGAGACAAATGTATAAATTATAATAATATCTTCTAAGATAGATCATGTTCACATCATCATAATTTAAATAGATCTCACTAAACATAAGACTTCAATAAATTAAAAATTATTGGTTGGCAATGTCTTATATTTCGGAGTAACTATTTTTTTAAATTAATCTTTAATGAAAAAATCTGAAAATTTCAATTTCACTTTAATTTACGAAAATTGTCAATAAAAAAAAATCAACTTCCTTCTCCGTCACACAAAAGATTGCACCTCCAATTTCAGTACGAAGTTTAAGTAAGTGGTAACTTTTTTTGAAATAAATAAATAATAAAGTATGTTAGTTAGAGTTTTTTGGTAAATAAAGTGTATGAGTAAGGGGCTTATTTTTTGCTTTTTAATTTTTTTGAAATGTGCAAATTTTGTGGGACAATTCGAAATGGAAAGGGTGCCATTTGAAAGGGACGATTCTGTAATATTTTTTCTCTCGCAAAAGTAAAAATCCTACCAAAATTAGATTTAGATCTGGATCTATAGTTTTCTTATTGTCTTCATTTGCCTTCCTCTCCACCTCCTTCTTCATTCCTTGTCCTGTAGATCAAGATCTTCAGTTTTCTTCTCGTGTTCATCAGCTCTTTTCTCCACTCCACCTCCTCGTTCATTTATTTTCCCTTTGGTGACCTTCTAAAATTAGATATAGATCTGAATCTTTAGTTTTCTTCTCGTTTCCATCTGTCCTTCTCTCCGTCTCCTTCTTCATTCCTTGTTCCTCATGTATCCTTCCAAATTTTGATGTAGATTTGGATCTTTAGGGCTTCATCTACCTCTCTGTCTACCTCCTCCTTCATTCCTTGTCTCTCATGTACTATTACATGTGTTTATAGCGGCGATGACGCTGATTGATGTTCACGTTTCCCCAAATTGCAGCCGGTTTGCAGCGATGTATATTGCTGAAGGAAGGGTAAGTTGGCGGCGGCAATGATGGGTTTTTCTGTTCGGTTCATGGGTTTGCCTAAGAAAGTCCGTTTCAATCCTATCTTGGTTGAAGACTTGTCCTAGGTCGGCTTTAAGGTAATTTTAATTAAGTTTATATATTACTATATAATTTATTTATCATGTATTGTATTAAAAACCCAAAATCATATGAGTTACTTCTAAGGCCTTTTAGCTTGTATAAACCCAGAATTTGAAGCCCAAGATTGAACCTTAGTTTTAAACTCAAAATTAATTCCTAAGAATCACTAAAAATAGTTAAACAATTAGTTATCATAAGACATTTTCTAAGCCCATATGGGCTCATTTATCATTGATGCAACATTAACTCAGATTTCATAATAGTGCTGTAAAGTATTGATATACCCAGAATTTGAAGCCCAAGATTGAACCTTAGTTTTAAACTCAAGATTAATTCATAAGAATCACTAAAAATAGTTAAGCAATTAGTTATCATAAGACATTTTCTAAGCCCATATGGGTTCATTTATCATTGATGCAACATTAACTCAGATTTCATAATAATGCTGTAAAGTATTGATATGTAAGATTGAGCATACAAAATTTTTTTATGCATATGACTTCTAAAAAAAAGGGTAAAAAAACGTACTTTTTTTTTGTTGTTGTATGTATTTCCTTGCTTTTGATCAACTCAAATTTGAATGGTCTTCTTTAATAATGCTGATGAACCGTGAAGAGTATATCTTTTGATATTTTGAAAAAGAAATTTATAGAAGAACACAATCCAAAAGTTTGCAGATGGCTTTGTATTGTGAATGGAAGAGAATAGAGTTAAAGTATGGAGATGTAAATATGATTGTAATATTTTAGATTGGAGTAATAATATAGATGGGTTGAATGTGAATAGTTTTTCATAATGAGGCAAATTAATTGTGTCTTTTTGTTTGTCTTAAGGCTCTATATTGATAAAACGATCTTTATTTCAATGTTGGCTCATCATATTCCATTATAATTAAATAAGTACTCATGTTTTCTTCATATATATATCACTTTTATTTAATTAACCAGCACATTTTTAGCAATAATTATGAAAAGAAATGGGAGTTTTTTATACTTGCATTCAGATATATTTATTGATAGTTAAATTATATTTGAGGTGAATCACATCATAACATTCAAAAGAGTTATTTTAATTTATTATTCATCATACTTTAGGATAAAATATTTTAAATAATAATGAATACACTTTACCTATATTATAACAATTATACCTTAACAATAAATCGACCACCCTTATATAATTACCGTCTCATAAGAAATTTGTCAAAAAAAAATATAATAATACTTTTAGGGTACCATTTTTATTGGACGGATGAGTATTGTATATCTTTTTCAAGATATTTTCTTTTCTAATTTTGTCTGAAGAAAAAATATTTATACACATATACTCTATCTCAATTCCTGTACATAAATTTCTACAGACATGTATTGTGGATGTAGTTTGATTCAGCAATCTACTACAGCATTCCATGAGTTAGTTTAATTCTGCAACCATATACTATTTATGTGTGTATTAAGTGATTACTTTTTCTTTTTCTTTTTTTTTTAATTATGACTTTTGAATTAAGATGTATTTATTTTTTCAGTTGAAATGCTAATTTTTTTTTATATTACTCCAATAGTTAGTAAAATGGTTACAACATCTGCTATATTTATTTATTTAAATTCTCTTTAAAACCAATTTTGTCAAAGTTATCGCACAATGTGCCTAATTTTAAAAAAAAACCCTCATCTTTAATTTTGTATTTTTATTTATTTATTTATTTTATGTAAAATGTGAAACTTGTTTTTGCAGGAGGAATGAAGAAATGAAGACGTGGAATTTTTTTAGTGGGAAACATAATGTTGAGTCATCATTTATTGGCAGTTGAAAACTCGATTAAAAAATGCACAGGTATTTCTTTTTTATCCATGTTATATTGATCAATTTCTTCTTTATGCTTTTCATCCATCCTTACTAAAAATCTGAACTTTTTTCCTTCACTGCACACCAATGTCCTATAGTAACTGCAATTTTCTTTTTCTCCCTACAAAAAAAAAATAAATAAAATAATAATAATAATAATAATAATAATAATAATAATAATAATAATAATAATAATAACAATAGCAAATGAAGTTATTGGAAAATAAAATAAAACTAATTTTAAAAATTCCAAAAAAATTAATTACATTTACCGAAAAAATACTGGTGCCATATGTTGTAACAGAACAACCAATGATAGTTTCAGCGGCTTCAAAAAGTGTTGCTTGAACTTGTTGTACACCATCTGCTATTGTCAATTTTAGCAAATACTTTCTCTTAAATGGATTTTCATTTCCCAAACATTTGGGGAATTGGGCTAAAACCTTATGATCTTTAGGGTAAACTCTTCCATTGCATCGATTACATGTTTCATACCATGGGTTTTTTTTTTTTTGTTCTGAACACGTACGATTTCCCCAACAAATGTGCAATATAACTTATCAACTTTATTCGCAATTATTTCATCCAAAGAGACATCATTTGCATCCATCATTCTCTTGGAAGGGCCCAAAATCTGACTCAAACCCTCCATTGCTTTTTATGTCCTTAAATTTGGAAAATGTAGAGAGTATTTAAAAGTTAATACTTTTTGTAAATCAGAATTTCTTGTTATGACATGTTATTTCACATACCTTTTTTCAAGAACTTCATTTTGTTTCAAATCTAGGTTGATCTCAATAAAGCTTGTTTGCAGAGTTGATAAATTGATGTCATCAAGGGTAAATTTTGTTACGATGTTATACTAATATTTTTTTGTAAAAAATAAGTAACATTAAGATATTTTGGAAATGTTAACATACCCAAATACTTGTTGACTTTTACATTGACAACAGCTATTATGGTTCTATACACGGTCATTTGATCCAATAATTCGCCTTCATTGGTTGCTAAGTCCCCCCATAGAGTCAACTTTATTGTGTTGGACCTGTATCAAATGTTTCAAGGAAAATCTGAAAATTACAGATAACAATTAAAATAATTTATCTTTATTAAAATTTGTAAGGTGCATACATGTTATCCAGAAGGATGACTTCACGCTTGTGAGTTGTCCTTTCAGTATGTTTTAGCTTTATAGGATATGCCGATTTTACTTGCAGCACCAAGCCCATAACATCTATATATAAGTAGGAGAAAGGTATTGTAAAATAAATAGCAAATTTCTAACAATATGATCTAGCGAATAATTTATTTAATATTAAAAAATATAGCTGAAAATACCTATCGTTGAACCTAAGGAGCCTGGAATATCTTTATAATCCACAAAAGAAGCAACGATTTTCTTATAGAAAATATCATCATCTATTTTTTCAACCTTTGTTGCTTTAGAGAATAAAATCTCTATCCTTTCATGGACGCTTTCTTATCTTGGATTAATAGGTTTGATATTCCCATTTCGGATTAAATACAACTGCCCGCTTTCTAGCACGTCATTAAACTTGTCGATGATCTCATTGAATAAGGTGGCCTTTACTTGAGCTCCCTAAATTTTGAAATGGTTAACGACTAAAGAGAAAATTTGCATTAGATAAAGGTATTTAAATTTTAATTCTAATAACTCACCTCACGATCAATTAAGATGATCTTCAAAGTTTCAGTTTTCTGATTATGCACTTCTCTTGAACCTTTTCGGGCAACCCTTGCTTTGATAACCCATTGATCTTCTAAGAGTACCAACTCTTCAAAAACTTTAACTTCAGTATCTAAATCACCTTTTAGATAAAAGGAAAATTTGAAGTATCACATAATTGATAGATGGCAAAAGAGAATATTAACTGTGTATACGAAGAAACATGCCTTTAAGTCCTTGAGGTAATTGCATGCCTGTCGAGTCCTGCATCGATTCAAAGGAAACTATGTTGATGAAAGAGGCAATTTTTTGTATCGTTTGATTTCCCTTATTTTTCAATAATTCCGTGAGTGATAGTGCCCAAAGATTTACATGGTATTTATAGGAATAATAGATATGTATTGAAGTTTATGATTTTAATTGCTAATTATGATACATCAATTGTTTTACAGAATTTCATGGGGCAGCAGTTCGAACATTACTGAAGATATAATGTTATGTAAGGATGTCAACAGCCCTGAAATACAAATAATTATGTATCCATTATGAGAGTAATTGCATTTTGTGAACAGACGCAAGGCCACTATAAGAGTTATTGCATATACTCAAGAAATGAAGTGAGACTAAGTGGAATGTGTTAATAAGATAAGTCAGTCGAAGTCGTTAATGATGTACTCATATATTAATTATATTAACATTTAATGATATGCAAATCTGGAAAGACCAATGAAGTGATAAATAAAAGAAATAGGTAGGGTTATAATTGGAAGAAAATGTTTCTCAACCTCTCCTTACTTTTAATATATTATGATATGATTATGATTATGATATGATTATGATATATTAATTTTAAAGTGCTTTCAAAATAAAAATTTAAAATTTTGCATGTAGTATGTATTTAGTCATTGTCTTACTTTCATATTAATCTTGCAAATTTAAGGTAATTTTTATTGGAGGAAAGATTTTACATTAGTCATAAAAAAAAAAATTTAAAAGCGTCATTTATGGAAAAAAAATTAATTTCGTTTTTTATCAAACAAAATAATATTTATTTGTGGACTGAAATAAAGAGAAAATTTCCCCAAAACAAAATATATAAAAAAATTGTAAAGTAAATGCCAAGAAATTTAGACTAAGACCATGATATTTTAGGTACACGAGGCTTACAAAATATTGCTCTTTCTTTTTCATTTTTCTGGCGGAAATTAGAATGGATTTAGAAATGGGAGCAGCTATTTGCACCCAAATCTACTAAACGAACCCCACATTTAAAATATAATGATGTGAGAAGACGTAAATACCCTTTTATGAATAATAAAATAAGATTAGTTAACAAACTCCAATTAAATTTCTAAATTCACCCCCAAGTACTCTTCTCCCTCACCTAAATTCAACGTCTGTTCTTCGGAGTTGGCCTCTAAATCCAACTGCTCTTCTCTCTCTCCCTCTTAGATTACTTTCATGTAGCATCTTGCTTATTTACAACTTCCTGCAACTTTTGATGCTATCTCCATTAAAGCTTCATGGAAAAGCACTTTCTCAAATCCTTTATAATCAACCCCTTCTTCTGCAGTTTGGTGGGCGGCCCTCTCTAAAATGTTGAAGATAATGTGTGTTGTCTATGGCTTCGTTTTTCTTTCCCATTTTATCTTTGCCAATGCAATGTTGAATCCGTTGATTTCCTCACATTGCAGTCCATCAGGAAGAGTTTGAACGATTTGCCAGGCTCCAATTACTTTGCTTCTTGGATTTCACCTCCAACCCCTGAAATTTCGCCGGCATTAACTGCGACGGAGATAAAGTGGTTGCGCTCAATCTCGGTGATCCTCGTGACAGGTCGACGGGCCTCTCGGGAAGGCTTGACCCGGCGATCGGGAAATTATCAAATCTTGAGGAGTTAACCATTGTTCCAGGTCGGGTTTTCGGGCCATTGCCACACAATTGAAATACTTGAGTTTCTTAGCTGTCAGCCGGAATTTCATCTCCGGAAAAATCCCGGCGGGTTTAGGCGAGTTACGGGGGCTACAAACCCTCGATCTCAACTTCAACCAGATCATCGGAGGCATCCCATTCGTCGTCGAAACTCTCCCGGCGTTGTCCAATGTCATTCTCTGCACAACATCCTCTCAAGTTCAGGGACAATTAACTAGCATTTAATCAAGTGATATTAAGAATGAAACTGTCTGTAACAAGACATGTTACACATACAAAATTTTCAAGTACCAAACGATCCAACAAAGACTGAATTGAAGGTAATAAAATTTGAACTTGACGATTAAGCCGATTTAAAGTTACAATTCCAAGTCACAAGTGTATTCATAATTTTGCCTAATCGCAAGATTTTCACGCCGAGGAACCGGCGTTTGATTTAGGAAAAAGAAGAGGAGGTGTTGAATTTGGGGTGCATTTAAAAATATAATTGGGGTGTACTTAGAAATTTAATTGGGGTATGTTAACTAATCTTATTTTATTAATTATAAAAGGGTATTTAAGTCTTCTCATATCAATAAAATTTAAATGTGGGGTTCATTTATTAGATTGGGGTGCAAATAGCCGCCCCTTTAAAAATATCATAGCAATTGATCAAGATTTTTGCTGGCCATATCAATTTTCAGGTGATATGAAATAAAATTCTGTTTTGAGAGTATTTTGAGTGAGTGTAGTGTAAACGTTAACTCTATTTTTAAAATTACTTTTTAGTACATAAAAAAATACTTCTTTAAAGAGTAATAATTTTTATTAATATGAATAATAATTTATGCTTCTAAAAAATAATTTTTCATATACTTTTTAATAAATCAAAATTTATAAGAATTTGAAAAGTAATTTTTTATTTAGAATAGTAATAATTTATGTCTCTAAAAAGTTATTTTTTATGTATTAAAGGTAATAATAGGTTTACATAACCATAAACATATAAACATGGTTTATATAAGTTTGCCCTTTGATCTATATTTTCAATAAAAAAATCATTTTAATTAAAATGCATACTCTTTAAAATTAAATATTATACCCTAAAATATCTTGGGTCAGGTGGGTACCAACCCATAAAAAATTGACACGGATGAGGCTTTTCTTTCCCTCCTATTTTTATTTTTTATTTTTAAAATTAAAATCTCAAAAAGACATGGAACTGAAACCAAATTTAGGACGATTAGGCCACAATTAGGAGTTTCTGAGATTGTAATGGATTTTAAATCTTTGTATTCAAGCCTCAAATAAACAAGAGGTTGGTTAAGCACAGATCACAATGATCAGCATTTAGTGGCAAAATACTGTCCTGTACTTGTATAAATAAACATAAAATATAATCAAGAATCCACTCTTTCCTATTACACAACATAAAATGTACACACATCATATGATACAGAGTCCATCTCCTAAATGACATCTCTTCCTGCCTCTTGAACAAAACACTACAAACATAGTGAATAACTGAACCAGAACTAAAATAAGCCAAGGGTAGGAAGTCGGTTTTTATTTTCGAATTGAATTAAATAACATGAAAATATGAGCAAATATTTCTAATGATTACATAGTAACACTAACACACTTCTAGTGTTCTAAATATACATACGGCCATAGTGCCATGAATTTGTCGTCCCCCTAATGTGTCTGAGATTACATGAATAACAACCGTAGCTGTAAGGTTGAAGACGCATGGGTTGTAAATACACTAATATATACCCTCTGATGATAAGGTGAAAAGAACCGATTATGGTGGCACCACAGACTCAAATTTACCAGAAACAGCATCATATATCAAGATAATTCAGGCCACACAACCAATTCAATATCTTCATGCAATATTTACTTCTATAAGTATACTTGTGGAAACAACCTACAGGGTTTATTTCCTAAATGGAGGGCCCTTCTTCGGTTTTCCTCTATTCCCCCCATCCCATGCGCAAGACCAGAAGAAAAGAGACATCCAGAATAGCACTGCAAAGAAGATCTGCAGGGTATCCTTGGATGTGGCACCTGATAAATCATAACAATTGACATTGCTGAGATTAAGGATTAGAATTAAAATATATCACCTCGAACTGCCTCATGCATATGCTGACACGGAACAGCACAAGTAACAAGTAACAAATTCAATGCATGCTATAGAGTTAGTAGAAAAATAAAATTTTCATTTGTAAGCATGAGGACAGATAAAAACTAAATCATAGAAATGTAAACATTATCATCATCCAGCTCCTCAGTTTAAATAACACAGAGGAAAATGGAGAAATTGTATACAAAAGAACAAAAAACCCAAAAAAAGAAAAAGGAAAAAAGAATTCCATTTAAGATCAGCTGTGAGTTAAATTGTTTTAGCAGACTTTACAAAATGTCTAGAAAATGATCCTATGATTAATGCATACGAATCTTGTTCCCTCCAACTGGAAATAAAGTGAATGATTGCAAGAATACTTTCCTTACGCTTTGCAACATAGTATTAAAATTCCACTCTACCTAAAACGGTATCCTAGATTAATAAATATGGAAAAAATACAGTATCATCATCCAGCTCCTAGTTTAAATAACAGAGGAAAATGGAGAAATTGTACAAACAAGAACAAAAAACCCAAAAAAAGAATTCCATTTAACATCAGCTCTGAGTAAATTGATTTAGCAGAATTAACAAAATGTCTAGAAATTGATCCTATAATTAAAGCATACCAATCTTGTTCCCTCCAACCGGAAATAGAGCGAATGATTGCTAGAATACTTTCCTTTCGCTTTGCAACATAGTATTACAATTCCACTCTTCCTAAAACAGTATCCTAGATCAATAAAACTGTATACTAGAATACAGTTCTCAAAATTTTTGATGCACAAAAAATAAATATGGAGGCAAACATGACATTCTAAACACATATACAATGCCGCAGAAGGTGCCTTTTCTATTTCCCCACAGACTAATACCATCTGATGCTATTCTCTTTATAAATATTCAACTAAAGAATAAATTACGAATATCATCACAATTTACACGTAACTACACATTGGAAAGTATGGTGCATATTTATATTCATTTTTTACAGCTTAAACTGCAATATCTTTACATTATGTAGATTTAAGCTGAAGTACTTTCTTCTTAATTAAATTATTATTAATAAAGAGTTTTTACAGCCCATAATTTAATGACGTCCATTATTAGTTAATTTAATTGAAATTAAACTCTTATTTTCTCAGAATCACCAGTACGGAAAAAATAAATGACCAGAATCAGCAAACAATCAACCTAAACATCCAATCTCAGACATAGACCCTAGTGAAATGAATATAAATACGCACGTGTGGTTAAATTACTTTTTATTTACTTCTTAATTTTTGAGCTGGGGGATTCATAAAATTAAAATTAAAATTAAAAACACAAAAGTGAAGGGGATGATAAAATCAGTACCTGATTCCAGCGGCGGATCTTTATCCGATGGCGGCTCCGCCGGTGAACTGGCGGCGAGACAGCGGCCCAGCCTGAAATTGCGTGTGGTGGGAAATGAACGTTTTATATTAAATTTAGACGAATACGAAGAGCAGGAAGTTATCGATAAAATTGAACTGACGACTGAGGAATTGTAATTCGGCGGCGGAGCGAGGTGGCGACCGCTGTGGTTAACTGTTGGGGGAAGCGGAAAGGGAGAAGACGCCATTTTTGGCAAGTTTTCAAAATCTCTTTTTTCCTTCTATTCTTCACCTGATTATCATGAACTCTTTCAGACTTTCAGTCGTTGATTGGGATCTTGGGCTTGGGTAAGTTATTGGGCGAAGAATTTGGGCTGGGCCGGTGAAATGGCACAGCAGTTAACTTTTAGGCCCAACTTTAATATTATTTATATTGATTCATAAAGGTTGATCCGGCCACCCCATCCGCCCCCGCACGCCGGCCTGACAGCATGTGAAGTAGGTTAATCATGATGACTCAACCAACCAACAAGGGTTAGACCATCACCTCACCACACAAGGTGCCCCTTTATTTGAAAAATGTATTAGTAAAATATGAGAGGACTCTCACGGAGACTGTTTATGTGAGTGTGTGTTAGTAAAATATATGATGATTATTATATTGATTAAATATATTTGATAGTTAAAGTATATTTTTTTAAATTATAATGAATAATTCATCAAAGTATAATTTTAGGTATTATAATATGATTCATTACGAATATACTTTAATTAGCTATAAGTATAATTTCCTACCTAATAAGTACTCATTCCGTCTCATTTCAGATGACACACTTTCTATTTTGGGTTGTTCCACAAAAGTTTGTATATTTCCATAAAAAGTAAAAAGTAAAAAACAACCACCATTCCCATACAATTTATTTACAAAATAACAATTTCTACCTAACATACTTTATCATTTATTTATCATAATCATAATAATAATAATAATATATTAAAAGTGGCTAACAAGTGTTAACATTTTTTTCCACTTTATCCTCACCTATATTTTTTTACTACATTTTTACCCTTTATTTATCATATTAAAATTCATAATATAATAATAATAATAATAATAATAATAATAATAATAATCCTATCATATCCTAATCCTAATCATAACCCTATCCTAATATATTAAAAGTGTCTTGCACTTGTAAAATATTTTTGGACACTTTTGTCCTCACTAATTTTTTTTAATACAGTTACACCCATAGTTGATACTCCCTCCGTCCCAAAGATATTGACACACTTTCCTTTTTTGGTTGTCCCACAGAAATTGACATATTTCCTTTTTAAGAACATGGGACCCACACAAAAAAAATTATTTATTTACTTGGACTCACACATACATCACAATCACCACTAATACAACTACCCACTACACATTAAATATTATTTCTCTCACATCACTTTACATTAAATTATTATACTCCTTAATCTCCGTGCCCAAAAAAAATGTATCAATATTTCCGGGACGGAGGGAGTATATTTTAATACAATTAATCATATACTTCATGCACCTTTTGAGTTTATAATAACTTAATACAATTAATCATAAACTTAATGTAACTTTTGAAACTTCATGCACCTCTTGAGTTTATAACTTAATACAATTAATCTTAACTTTAGGATTATTAACTTCATCCAACTCTTGAGTTTATACACTATATATTACCTTATAAAGCTTGCAATAAGAAAGAAGGTCGGTTCACAAATTCCTGCATCAAATACTTCACTCCTTTAAGCAATGAGATGAGTCTAATCATCAAAATTTTTTGTTGGAGGTAAGTGATCATATGCTTTTGATGACCGCATTCTTTATATGTCCAAATATACATAATGTCAATATTATTGCAGGTCTTTCAAGTAACTCCTTAGATTATTCCCTTTAAGCGAAACTTGATGACTTGCTGCATAACTGACGCAACAATCTAAATTCTCCAGAGTTGATTTTTTCAATCTTTCATTTTGTGTGTTGCTACTTTATTCATCTAGCGAAACTGGTCATTAATCTTAATAAACAACCTTTTGAACTCTAAAAGATTACTCTACGAAATAATTAATTTTATTACTAATGCCAATGGTTTGCGAGAATTATTATATTTAATAATGATGGATTACTCGACGAATAATTAATTTTATTACTATCATATATTAATGCAAATAGTTTGTGAGAATTATTATATTTAACAATGATAGAGAGTATCATACTCTTCATTGCCTCAAATGTGTAGCTACTAGGATGGATGCACTGCTTCGTTAACTTCTTGATATCATTCTTATGGATGGTAATATTTTTGTTCCGAATGACCAAACAAAGTTATATTAGAATAACTTGGGAGGGAATGTCGAGGTGCCTAACTATAAAAATGATGAAGTAATTAAATGAGAGAAGGAACTTTACTTGGAGAGAAAAAGAATTTGACTTTATTTCTTTTAATTTACCAAATAATTACAATTAATTAAATGAAGCTTTAAAAGTTTAGAGTAACTATTTTTTAATATATATACATAAATGAAAGATTAACTTATAAAACATGATTCGCGTGTGTACCGTGTGTACCAAATTCACACAAGTCTTCATGTTAACGATACATATATATTTATCTGTAAAATTTTCTATTCATTGTATTTATTTTTATTATTTATATTTTTTATACTTATAGATTTATATAATTAACTTAATTTTTTTTTCATATTCTTTAATTATATAGAATATAAATTATTGTTAATTAGAATATTTTTATTAAAATTTTATTTTGTCACGAATTCACCAGCCTTTGATTATTACATTTATTTGTAATGTTCTGCACTTACATAAAGTAAAAAAAACATTATGTCACATATTCCCTTCGTATCATTTTCAATACATCATATTTTTAAAAATTACGCTCTCACACAACACACATAACTTACCTTGTTATTCATTTATTACTTAAAAATACAATTTCACCCTCAACAGTCAATAAAGTTGATTTTAAACAATAATTTTTACTAAACATTATATCTACAATAACAATGAAAGTTTAGCAAGATAAGGAGATAAACCCAACTTTTATCGTAAAAATAGAATAGTATAAAAAATCACATAATAAAATGCCTTGATAATAATAATAATAATAATAATAATAATAATAATAATAATAATAATAATAATATATTAAAAATATGAAAGAGTTGAGAAACATTTTTTTTAATTACCCTACCTTTTTTTTAAATTACACATTCAACCTTTCATCTATTAATAATATATAATATTTAATGATTTAACTTATATTTACAATTGTAAATTTATATAAATAATGATTCTTCATATTCATTATAATAATTATTTTAATTTGTATGTTTATATCAAATAAATTTAACTTTATATATAATTTTTAATAAACAAATTTATAATTAACATTTATTGAGTAGGATTTGAAAAGTCTAATCCATGAGTATATATAATGGGAACACAAATCTCCATCTTCATATGATCATGATATATCTAAATGTAAGATTTACATTTATTTTTCTATTATACGTGGGCATAAGATGAAGGTTCGAAAATCAAGCCTATGTTAAAGATAAAATGAAGCAACCCAATTATTTGTCACTTGAAGAGTTTTTCTTCCGTGAGAAAGAGATGTAATTAGAAGAAGGCTTAAACGAGGAGGATGCATACGCCAATAATCAAAATCTGCCTTACTAAAGAACCTTTACAAGCTTTGGTTTTTTTATTTAACATATGTGTCCATGCATTTTTGTTCTCTAACTTATTTTTACGGTCTTAACTTATTGCTCATAAACAAAAGGTTAGTACTACTGTTCAACGTTCTATCTCGACTGTAAAAATATATTATTCAGAAAATGTTCATTCTTCATTTCCACAATTCTTATTTGAATTCTTAAAAGATATATTATGATGAAATATTCTTGAAGAGTCCTATTTTTTTTTTGCATTTTGACATTAGTAATTGTACATATAAAAAGGTGTTGGGACCTCTCTTAAGAGATGAGAGCCATGATGAAGCAATCATGTTTATATAATTGGTTGGGCTTATTGGCCATCTATTTTAGGTTACAACTTTTCATGCTCCAATGCATAGAATCCCAATGCCTTGCAAGTAAAGTACTTAATTGGGGAGGAGATTCATGTTGAATTCTATTCTTCAAATTATTTTGTAAACTTAATTTTAGCATGTAAGAGTTCATTACGGTAGGTTATGTTTCCAAGAGCGATTGCGACGTCTAATAAGAAACGTGTGCACAGAAAAAAATCATAAGAAAAAATATAATAATAAATAAATAATTTTTGTAATATAAATTATTGTATTTACGAGACATTTTTAAATTAAATCAATATATGAATTATTAAAGAGTGTACCTGAATTATATATAACATTTAATATCCATTACTTGATGCATGTTGAAATAATTCATTATTATAATAAAATTAAAAAATTAATGAAACAAAACATAATAGGGAAAAACTTGTGTAAGACCGTCTCACGTAAGGATTTAGGTGAGACGGCCAGAAAATGATAACTTTTATGAAATAAAGTGATAATAAATTAATGAAAAGTGATAATACTCTTTTATGAACAATTTATAGTATAAATAAAAAGTGATAATATTTTATTGCGAAAATGATAACTATTTTAAAAAGTGAAAAATAGTTTAACGTTAGACGGTCTCACGTAAGACCTACCTAACAAGGATTAGCTACTCACCTTTAAAAGTATCTAATTAAGGAGTGGTTTGCAAAAAAAACTATGAACTTTATTTCTATTGCAAAGTAATTCTCACCTTTGAGAAATTGAAAAAAATATCATCACCTTTAAGTATTGTTGTAAAACGCACAAAAAAACCTTACTTTTAGTCTCAAATTGGCTGCATTTTGCAACAATATTTAAAGGTAGAGGTTCGTTTTTGCAATTTCTAAAAAATAGAATTAATTTGCAATAGGAGTAAAGTTCATGTTTGTTTTTTTCTTAAAATTAACCCAAAAAAAAGTATAACAAAGTAATACATACAAGCGACGTGCAACGCACGTCCAACATAACTATTTATAAAAAATACCATTATATCCCTAAAGTTATCACTTCCTTAATCTCCATGCCGGAATTAGGGGTGCAATCTTTTGTGGGACGAAGGGATTATATTTTAATAATGAATAAGCTCTTTATACAATCCGTCAAACATATTTCTCTTGTATTTTAATAATGAATAAGCTCCTTATACAATCCGTTAAACATACTCCCTCCGTCCTAGGCTAAGAAGACCAAATGTTTTTGTACACGTAGATTAAGTAATATTATTGTTTAATATGTAGTGGGTATATGAAAATTTTGAATTATCTTTCTACCCTTCCACCTAATTAATCCATTAATTGTAGTGAGGGTATTTTGTCTTTTTGAAATATAAAGTATTGTTATGAAGTGTTAGTTGTGGGCCCTCATATTCCTAAAATAGAAATGACCCCTTTAAATTGGACGACGAAAATAGTAAAATGACTGATGAGTGTGTAAATTCACAAGTTTAACATCAGAATTTATGCTAGTTTTGGAGAGTTTGAAGGTGGAAATAGGTGAAAAACCTATACATATTATGAATTAGTATGAATCAGGTGTTAGTGGAGCTCTTTGAGTGGTTTTAATAGCAAAATCGGAGTGGAAGTGCTAAGAATTGAAGAGACGGAGTCGAAGCCATGCGAACCGCCCAAGAAATGATGGGGTTCGACCTGATTTGAGGAGGGTTCGACCTCTCCAATAGGTCGAACCAGCGACGTGGAACGAACAGGAGGAGAGTTCGACCAGGACCAAGGGGTTCGACCTATTCAACAGGTCGAACCATGGTCGAACCAGTTCGCGAGAAGAGGGGTTCGACCACGACGTTGGGGTTCGACCTGTTCAACAGGTCGAACCATGGTCGAACCAGTGCTGAATTCATCCAGTAGCATGGTTCGACCTGGGAAGAATGGTTCGACCTGCTTGCTGAGGTCGAACTAAGACACGAAAACTTACCTTATCCAGATTTTCGAGGCCTAAACGCGTGAGATCACTTGAAAAGCCCATTCCAAGCCCTAAAGACGTGATTACAAGTATAAAAGGAGGCTCATGCAGTCCAAAAAAAGGGAGCTGAAGATCGTGAAACATAAGAAGAGACAAGGAGACGTGGATTGGAGAGAGGAGACGATCTTCCATCTTCCGGAGGAGCTGTGACAGAGGTTCCGCAGAGATTCAAGTAAGATCGATCCATCTAACCATGATTGTTCCTAGATCAATCATGGGCTAGAGCCACTTCGGTAGTTCTAGGGTTATGAAAGTTTCATGAGTTGTATTTCGTGTGTATACTCCGTACAACACTACTTGTGGTTTATTTTATATAAGATTGCACGTTTTTAATCCATACTCATAGTTGTTTTGTGCATTAATAATCATTGTGTAGAGTCTGAATACATAACATGGTTATTGGTTGAGTGCGTTCACTCTTGAGCAGGGTTTATTGTTATAATTCTAAGTGAAGGGATTCCGAAGTCTTATTAGAACTGTCTTATATGAATATTTGTTAATTGAATTGAATTCGGGTTAACAAGTAGGATTAAGAGTATAACTTTATAGTACCTATAAAGGGAGATCAAATCGGGTTAGAGTACTAAGTGCACGGGAAATAATTAATTCTGATAGTACCTAGAGAGGGGGGTAAAGTATACGTCTTGCTCCGAGGAAACTCACATGTGTCAAAAGCTTATTTACTTGTGTCTATAGAGTAGATTTGCATGGTCTTGCGATGCATCCATAAACCACAAGGCAGAGTCGGACATCGACACACGAAAGTATAAATTAATGAATGAAACTGGATGGCCTGACGAACTACCTATTATCTTATTTGATCACAACCACTTTTCTCTTGTTCTTGTTATTGAATTACTATTTTAACTCATAGTTATTACTTAGTTTTAAAAACCAACAACTACAATTTTTCACATAGTCATAATTGCTAGAATATAATTAAAGTGATATTTATCCGTCCCGTGAATTCCATATTTAACTTGGTCACCTTCAAAACTACGATCGATATCCTTCATATTTGTGGATTAAATTGTGTGTTGAGAAAACACCCATCAAGTTTCTGGCGCCGTTGCCGGGGATGGCTAAAATATCTTTTTGTTATTTCTAGTTTATTAGGGCTATTTATCTTGTGTTGCTGTTTTAATTCTAGTTCTTTTTAGGTGTATTGTTTGCCTATTTTGTAGCACTCACGAGCAAGAATACTCGATCGTTGTAGTAGTATATCCCAAGAAAAATTATCAATCCAATAAGGAGTTATGTTCGGACTAGCAATGTACGTGAGCTCATGTTCATGTTGTTTTTGTAAAGATGATCGGAGGTTTTGAGATTGATTAACAACAAAAACAAGTAGCAAGTAAATAAGATAGCAAATAAGATAAATGACAAGTAAAGAAAATGGGTGCTAAAGTTCAAGTATGGAAAAACATGGGATTAGAAACATCCAAGCACACTCGATTCATATTATCATGCAAACGGAATTCAACTCAATTGATGTTGACTAAGGGTGATCACGATTGTATCCTAAGCTCCCTTTCGGGTTACAAAGGTTGTTGATCCATTTTAGACTCCCAAAAGCACTTAAGATCAAAGCCCAACATTAACCCCTTCCATCTAGGTACTAGTTAGATTAAACTCTCCCTTTTTGTGTACTAAGGCCAATGAATGGATTGGTTCCCCTCATTGAATTCAAATATCCTTTCGGTCAAACCCAAACTCAATGTCTATTCATGCCTTCCTAATACTATAGAGGGTCGTTTCCGTCTCACTCCAAGCAATACATACATGTACATCATGATAGCATTTAATTACCACAAATAATCCATTGATCAACAATCCATTAAACCAATAAACATTCATGAATAACAAACCATGCCATCACAACATCAAGACAATTAAACTCCATAAATATAAATCAACATCAATTAAATCAAAAACCAATTTAATCCACATGATAATATAAATCTAATATGCTCTTCATATTCCTAATCCTACTAGAGGGATTAGCCTAACATGATAAAAGTAATAAAACAAATAAATGATTCATTACAAATACCCATAGTCTTAGATCTAAAGAAATACAAAATGAATGGATTCTTCCCTATCAATTTCTTGAAGAGAATCTTCTATTCTTCTTGATCTCCACCTCTAGCTCTTGATTTCTTGAGATCTCTCACACCCAATGGAAGGGATGAAGTTTTGATGGAGAATTAATGGAGATGATGAAGATGGATCAAGATGGATGAAGATGATGGTGGAAAATGGAAGAAATGGTATGTGATGTGTGTGTAGATGATGGGAATCTCGGATCTCCTGCCAATTGTTGAATAAAGGGGTATTTATACCCCTTTGGAGGCTTCTAGAAGGATCTGGAAATTTCTGCAGGAAAATACACAACACGAGTCGTGTTATGCAACACGGCCACGAGGTGGCCATGTTGTGTCTTCTGATGCTGCCGCACGGCCTCGCCTTACAGGGCCGTGTTACGCAACACGGCTCGTATGCTGCAACACGAGTCGTGTATTGTAACACGGGCACAGGGTGATCGTGTTGGCTCTTCTGATGTCGCCACACGGCCACTTCTTACAGAGCCGTGTTGGCGACACGGCTCGTGCTCCCGACTCGACTCGTGCAACTGGACACGACCTGAAGTTGCCCGTGTTGAATGACTAGATGTCGCCACACGGCCAACTCTTACAGGGCCGTGTTGGCTACACGGCTCGTGTGCTGGCTCCTGCATTTCTTCACTGTTTTGGCTCGTTCTCCCTCGTTTCAACTCCGAATTGAGATCCGCTTTTTTCTACATCTTCCTTATCATGTTTAGCATCCAAATACAACCAAATAACATATAAAATACGGATAAAATAATACGAAAACACATATAAAAAGACACTAAAATCTAGGTGAAAATAGCTCTAATCAACCCCCCAAACTTAAGGTGTTGCTCGTCCCCGAGCAACGAAAATAACAAATCAAAAGGAGAAAATTTCACCTAGAAAAGACTAAACGAATATAAGCAATAACACATCGTTAGCAATAATAACAACAAACTATGCTAAGTCATCCTACAACATTAAAATCATGACATGAGAAATTAACAAGTTAAATCAAAAGAGAATAAAGTGTAATATAGTTCCTTTAAGTCCAAGCCTCACAATGGATATTAATGTCTCTCAACACTCTTTTGAAATAGGGTAGATCACACTCATTAATCGATTGGCTCGACTCACTATAAGCTTGCTCGCGGACTATATTCACAAACCACCAAAGTTTCAATCAATGATCAAAAAGGTCTTTAATTAGGATGTAATGATAGGCTCTTTGGTAGGGTAGGAAGTATATGGATAAGAGTGACTAATCATGTGCAAGTAATCAAAGAGATGGCCAATTTCCTCAACTTCTTCACTTTCTTTTCTTCCTTGCTTATCTTTACAATCTCAAGCACTATTAATTAACTTTCCTTGGATTGAGCTTCTTTTGATGCATGATTTCTATCTTTGAATTTTGTTTACTTGAGCATTTTGATGTTGATTTGCTCCTTTTCTAACTTTGAGGTTGCATGTGCCTTCTTACTTTTGCTCTTTTCATCCTTTTTCTTGCTTGTTTACCATTTCCTTTTCTTCTTTTGCTAATCAATCAATCCTTTATAGCTACCATCTCCTCAATCACCCACACAAAGGTATATATAAGCTTGAATGGGTAATTAAGGCTTGTAATGTGCTAAATTCACAATAAATAGGCTTATAGGCTCAAAATGGTTAACTAAGGATGATGTTCATGGTAGGGAACATATATGGCAATGACTATAATAACAAGGATGGCCTTAGATCATTTCACCAATCTCCACTAATCGGGCTCGTTCCTATAGTCCTTGAGCAAGTTCTAACTTATCAAACACAACCGATCCACTCATGAAGAAATACCATGTATGCATGGTTGAGGCTCAAATGCTCACAAGCTTGTGCTCGGACCTTAAGGAACTTATTACACCACATTCATCTCAAAATTGAACAAGTTAAGTAAAACATGTCACAATTTGAAAGTGTAGAGATTCTTAATCATAATTTGTCATCACTTATCACCACAACATATCATCACTCACGTTCAAAAATGACTCACGACATCCCTAAACAAACCACCAAACATCCCAAGACAAGAATAAAAATACACAAAACATAAAAATAAGGACTCAACAAACAAGACACAACAAAAACACAAAACATGCAAAAACACAAAATACCATCATCCATAAGAAAATTAAGCACACATTCATCCCAACCTTTATTGAAAAGGAAATCATAATATACGAAAGTAAACCTCCCACAACATAACAAATAAAGTAGCATGCTAATCACAACAATCCAAATCAAAATCAATTCATTTCAAGTAATAAAATGATAAGGTGTAGAGTACTCCCTCAATAGGCATTTGGTAAGGAAATCGTTAGCTTCAAGCTCCATCATGCTTCCAATACCTCTCATTCATGCTCAAACACTCAACAAACACCATTATTTCAATAATTTCATTATAAATATGGACTATCATGCACTTCAACACCACCAATCATGCCAAAATCAAACCAATACTCATGAGAAAATTTTAAAATTTGCCTAATTTTACAAGAATCATACTCAAGTGGTGAGTCACACCACACACTCTCCCCCCAAACTTAAATCGAAACAAGAGTTGAGACTTAAGTTTGCAAAAAGTGGTGAGACGTACCCTTGTAGTTTCCATTGATGATCTTCTTGTAGAGAAGTAACCGCATCCACACGACTCAAGCTATGTCCACCACGCACTAGCACCCCCCAAACTTAACTCGAGACAAGAGTCACGAATTAAGTTTGCAACAAATGGTGGAACATGTTGGCTTGAATCCATGAAGCATTTCTCTTTTCTTCAATATGCATTTTTTTTCTCCATGAGCACAATCAACCTACAAGGCCAAAACAAACAAACAACAAAAACAAAGCAATAAAGATAGTGATGGGGTGCCTCCCATCGAGCTCTAAGTTTAACGTCTTCAAGCTAGACGAATTTTGAGATCATCTTTCAAATAACACATCCACAAAGAGGGTCTCCCTTTGTGATGGATCCACATAGTGCTTCACACGATGACCATTGACCAAGAACTCTCCCCCATTCTCATCCATAACCTTTAGAGTTCCCCCATCAAGTACTTCCTTTACCACATAAGGTCCTCTCCATTTGGACTTCAGCTTGCCCGGGAACAGTCTTAGTCGAGAATTGAATACCAACACCTTCTCACCCTTTTCAAAGCTCTTCTTCCTCAAACGAGCATCATGCCACCTCTTGGTTTTCTCCTTAAAAATCCTTGAGTTTTCATAAGCATTTTCTCTAAATTCCTCAAGCTCATTCAATTGTAAGAATCTTACCTTCTTCGAAGCTTTCATGTCAAAATTCAACTTCTTAATGGCCCAATAAGCTTTATGCTCTAACTCCACGGGAAGATGGCAAGACTTACCATAGACAATTTGAAAAGGAGACATACCAAGAGTGATCTTGAATGCGGTTCGAAAGGCCCACAATGCATCATCAAGTTTATTTGACCAATCCTTTCTACTCACACTTACTGTTTTCTCCAAGACTTGTTTGATTTGTCGATTAGAAATTTCAGTTTAAGCTCCTTCACACACATTTCAATAAAAATACCAAACACAACCAAATAACATATTAAATACGGATAAAATAATACGAAAACACATATAAAAAGACACTAAAATCTAGGCGAAAATAGCTCTAATCATGTATGCTCACGAGATCAAAGAAAGGTGAACTTGAACCCTATAATCCTGAGAATGGAGCATCGTCGAAAAAGAAGAAGAAGAAGAAGAAGAAGAAGAAGAAGAAGAAGAAGAAGAAGAAGAAGAAGAAGAGTAAGACTAAGATCATAGATCCAACTGAAACTCTGAATTTTGGAGTTGAAGTGGACGAGCAGATTTCGCAAACGACTGAAGCTGCAACCGAAGTTAATTTGGAAGTAGAGACAGTCGATATGGCAGTGAATCCGGATAATCTGGCCATCCGTAAAGTCTTCAAGAATAACAGAGCCGGAAATTTTGAACTTTTAGGAGCTAGAGGTGCTAATGCTGATTTCGATCTTCATCCCGCTCTTATTAGCATGATAGAAAGAAACTCTTTTTTAGGAGGAACTTTTGAGGATCCACAACAGCATCTAAACAAGTTCTTGGGCTATGCAAGTACTAAAAAAGACGCAGGAGAACATGAAGATGCTAGAAAGATCATTTTGTTTAAATTCTCGCTATCTGAAAAGGCGAGAGATTGGTACGATACTATCAATGCAGCTGAGTGCACCACTTGGGAGTAATTAAAGTTAAGGTTCTTGGAGAGATACATGCCACCTTCTAAGGTGTTTAAGATGAAGCAAGACATTAACCAATTTGCTATCGGTGGATGAGAGAAGTTTCATAAAGCGTGGGATAGATTCAAGGACATGCTTCGAAAGTGTCCTCAACATGGGCTATCTAAAGCTCAATATATCAGTATATTCTACAATGGATTGGACTGTGATTCACGAGTGTTATTGGATGCTTCTTCTAAAGGAGCATTGCTTACTAAGTCATCCGTAGAGGCCGAGAAGTTGTTTGAAGATATTTCGATGAATTCGAGAGATTGGCCAACTGATAGAGTTAGAGGTACTTATGTCCTTGGGAAGGTAGCTCAGGTTAAACATGTAATGGTGAAAACAAGTAGAGAGGATGAGATCGTCTCTAGCTTGTCTAATATCAACAAGCTACTTGAGTCCCAACAGAAGCAAATCAGCGATATATCTTAGCGCGTACCTGTAGGCAATTAAATTTTATTGCCTAAATAAATAAAAATGCAAAGAAAAATATATTAAATATTGATTAAATATTTATTTATTAAGGAATTTAAATAAATTAATTCTTGAAATAAATAAATAAATAAATGATAATTAATATAATTATTTGAGCCCAAATTCAAGTCAAGTGGGCTCAATTCAAGTCAAGTGGGCTCAATTCAAATCAAGAGGGCCTGACCCAAATCAGTAAACCTAAGAAATAAATCATGTGAGCCTGGCCCAAATCAATAAGCCCAGGAAATAAATCATGTGGGCTTGATTCAAGTCAAACAAGTCCAGCAAATCAAATTCAGCAGGTCTAATTAAATCAATAGGCCCGTATCCAGTCCAGCAGGCTTAATTAAAGGAGAAAAGCCCAACATATCTTTTCAAAGAGAAAATATCTTACAAGTGGTTATTTTCTCTACCTATAAATAAGGACCTTCAGTCCTCATTCCAGACACTCTGAAAATCTTGAAAACTTGAAGAACTCTGAAGATTCAAGTAAAAATCAAGTTCGATCAAGATCCGGTCAAGTGAAGTTCAAGTCAAGATCAAGACCAAGTTCAAGTTCAAGATCAAGATCAAGTCGAAGAACACTCAAGATCTTCAAATCAAGTTCAAGTCATCTTCAAGTCAAGAACAGCCTCCGACCAAAGACCAAGGTGATAAGCCTCTTTGATCCGGCGTTCTTCATATCAAATTCATCCATCTGTCTCCGTGAAGTCAACGTTCTATCAAATTGAGTGTCGTACTTCACAACAAATCTTCAAGTCAACGTTTGATCCGAACGAAGGTTCGACGCCTCCGAATAAACGTTTTGAAGCTTCAAGTCAACCCCGAGCTCGGACAAGCTTCATCCGAAGATTCGGCTCCGAAAGTTGAAGAAGTCAAGAAATCAACTCAAGAGAGGAATCAGAGGATAAATAGAAGCTGTTTACTTAAATTCTCAACTTCAATCCATCTTGGATTTTTGTTGTAATTTCTTTTGTGTTAATTATTTTATAAATAAAAAATTTTTTGTTACAAATTTTGGCACGCCCGGTGGGACAGTTTCTACCTCTCATCTCCTCTTCGAGCAAAGTAAGATGGTTCCGCTAAGAGTCAAAGTTAACAGATCAGCTTCTGTCTTCAAGTCTTCAAAATTACAAGTTGAAGACGTTAATGTGACAACTAGAAGTATGTCAAGAAAAGCGCGGTCTGAAGCCTCTTCGGAGACAAATTCTTTAGTGGGAGTTATCCCCAAAGGAATACCTTATGATGCTAAAGACGAGGTGGACAACCTTGTTGGCTTAACTCATCTATCTGAAGAAAGTTCATCATCAGATTCATCCATAGCCTCGACAAAGGCAATAAACACTTCGTCTGTCGATGAACAGTTGGCAAGCTTAACTGAATCCGTTGCTGCACTTGCCAAACAGAACCAAGAACAAAGTACTTTGATTTTCAAACTGATGGAGAAAACGGTTGGTGCTGAAACTAGCCATGCAAACGAAAAGCAAGAAGAAGATGCTGAAAATGAAGTAAATAACTCCGCGAAACACCAGTCGACGGGGAAGAAGGTGATTGAAGAAGAATTGAACGTTTCCCATGATGGAATGGTTCCTATCAGCCAGCTAAAAAGTATTATACTTGGGACAATGAAGGACCAATTTGAAGAGAGCTCCAAACCTTCATTCATGTATGCTAAACCTTTTACTAGAAGGATTGATAACTTGAAGATGCCACCGAACTATCAACCCCCCAAGTTCCAACAGTTTGATGGAAAAGGTAATCCAAGGCAACATATAGCACATTTCATTGAAACATGCAATGATGCTGGAACTGACGGAGATCATATGGTGAGACAATTTGTTCGTTCTCTAAAGGGAAATGCTTTTGAATGGTACACCGACCTGGAGGCTGATTCTATAGACAGTTGGGATCAGATGGAATATCAATTCCTTAATCGCTTCTATAGCACTAGGAGAACGGTTAGCATGATAGAGTTGACTAACACTCGTCAGTTAAAAGAAGAGCCAGTAATTGAGTACATTAATCAATGGAGAAATTTGAGCCTAAATTGTAAAGATCGATTGTCTGAAGTTTCTGGCATTGAGATGTGCACAGCAGGAATGCAATGGAGCCTTTGTTACATACTTCAAGGGATTAAGCCTAAAACCTTTGAAGATTTAGCCACAAGAGCTCATGACATGGAGCTAAGCATGGGGATAAGTGGAGTGGTTGAACCACCGATTCTCGGATCCTACAAGTATAAAGAAAAGCAAGAGGCCAGAAAAGGGGGCAAACCCTACAACAAATCTTCTGAAAAGGAGTCCATGGCGACAAATGCACCAACTGTCAAGTTTTGAAGGAATGGGAACGAAAAGGATGATAAAGTGAGGAATGATCCCCAAGAAAGGGGGCAAAGAAGATTGACCTTGAAAGAGATGCAAGAAAGGAAGTACCCATTCCTTGATTCAGACGTCCCAGGCATATTTGATGACCTATTCAAAGATAAACTTATCGAGCTTCCTGAAATGAAGCGACCAGAAGAGGCGGGACAAACTGACAATCCGAAATACTGCAAGTATCATAGACTGGTGGGTCATTCTATTAAATATTGCTTTGTCTTTAAAGACAAAGTTATGCGATTGGTTGAGCAAGGGAAGATCTTTCTAGATGAAAATGTAACTGCAAACTCTACTTCTGCAGGCGGTGATTCTTCATGTCATATGGCAAGCGAAGCTCAACTACTTAAAGTTGAATCTGGGAATGAAAGCGAGACCCATGTTATGAAAATAACCTTCACAGAGGAAGACTTACTGCTCGGTTCACAATCTCATAACCGACCCTTATTCGTAACTGGTTATACTCAAGAGCAAAGGGTCAATCGAATATTGATTGATGGGGGTTCAGCTGTCAATATCTTGCCCCTATCCACGCTTAAGAAGTTAGGAATTTCTACCAACGAGCTCGGCAGTAGTCGATTGACAATTCATGGGTTCAATCAAGAAGGCCAGAGAACACTTGGTACAACAGTCTTGGACTTAATGATAGATGAGATGGTCTCAACAGTTCTGTTTCATATCATTGATGCTAAAACATCATATAACATGCTCTTGGGGCGCCCATGGTTGCACGAAAATGGAGTGATTCCTTCTACTCTACATCAATGCTTCAAATACTGCGATGGAGGCAGCATAAAAAAGGTGTTTGGCGATGAAAGGCCATTCACAGAAGCTGAGTCATATTTTGTAGATGCTAGATATTTTCTGAAGAGTAGCAAGGCTGTTTCATCGCAAGAGAAAGGTGATGATAAACAAGAAAGAGATAATGCAGATAATGTTTCATCCACACAGTCTAATGAAAGTAAACAGTTGATCAAGATTGTAGAAGGGTTGACACTACCTCTAACTAAGGTTGACACTGGGAAGCCCTCTCCTCCTCCACTCAAAAGGTTTACTCGCCCAATTCAAGGAGCTAAAACTGAGCATGAAGATGTATTCGAGGCGGCAGTTTCCAAATCATATAGTCCACAGGCTTACAAAATTCTTGTGAAAGCTGGTTATAACCCGCAAGAAAGAACTGTGATAAAAGAGTCATCTCATGAGACTCCTAGTGGATTCAATAACACTCATGAGACGTTCAAAAGTAAGGGTCGCACTTCCAAATATACTAGAATATGTCTAGGATATGTTCCACAAAAGCCTGTTCGCATTGCGATCAAAAGGGCAAACACGAATTACATCACTGAAGATGAAATTCTTTCTGAAGAAGAAGAGTCTTATGAGAAAGATAGAAAGACAGAAAGAATCTCAGTCTTCGAAAGGCTAAAACAAGCTGGAATTGGAAATCGCCAGAGATCTAAGACTCCCAGTTTCCCAAAGATACATAGTCGGATACCATCTCGCATGAAAAGACGACATTACCTGACTATATCATGTGACACAGTGTTGAAAGCTAAGAGGCGAACAATAATCTTTACCCGAAATGAAGAAGATGATCGGAAAAGTGTAGGCTCATCAGATATTATTCATTACGTTATCATGCAAACAAATCTACACAATGCAGAAAGAGACCTACGAAGCAAGATCATCGAAATGAGGAGAGGTAGCTATGTAGTGGAGAGCATTGTTAAAGTGGGAGAAAATGAACAAGTTAGGTCTAATCCACATTTTCAAAGGCAAGAATTTCTGGAGGACGTTGCTGCAGTAAATCATGTCACTATACAAGAAGAAACCTCAACTGAAGAGGAAGATGCCGATGATGCTCCCCCAGAATTTGAGGAGGGTATTAAATCTACTGTTGATCAATTGAAGGAGATTAATTTAGGTGATGCTAATGATCCACATCCAACCTATATAAGTGCTTTGTTGACATCTGAGGAAGAAAAAGCTTACATTGAGCTTCTTCAAGAGTTTAGAGACGTGTTTGCATGGTCATTCAAGGAGATGCCCGGATTAGATCCAAAAGTGGCAGTTCATCATCTAGTAGTAAAGGAAGGAGTCAAGCAAGTTAAGCAGATACAGCATCGATTTCGACCAGAGCTGGTTCCATTGATTGAAGCTGAGGTTAATAAGCTCCTTGAAATGGGAAAGATACGAGAAGTCAAGTATCCCACTTGGCTCTCTAACATTGTGCCAGTAAGGAAGACAAATGGGCAGCTTAGAGTGTGTGTTGACTTCCGTGACTTGAACTTGGCATGCCCAAAAGATGATTTTCCACTACCAATCATAGAACTTATGATTGATGCAATGACCGGGCATGAAGTGCTTTCATTTATGGATGGATCATCTGGTTATAATCAAATTAGCCTAGCTCTGGAAGATCAAGAGAAAACAGCCTTCCGCACTCCTAAAGGAATATACTGCTATAATGTTATGCCGTTTGGCTTGAGGAATGCTGGCGCTACGTATCAACGAGCTATGCAAAGGATATTCGACGACATGCTTTATAAGAATGTCGAATGTTATGTGGATGACATTGTAGTGAAATCAAAGAAGAAAAAGGACCATCTTAAGGATCTAAGGCAAATATTTGAGCGTCTCAGAAAATTTCAACTCAAGATGAACCCGCTTAAGTGCGCATTCGGAGTCTCTTTTGGTAAGTTCCTTGGATTCATTGTCCGACATCGTGGCATTGAGATTGACAAAGCAAAGATTGATGCGATAATGAAGATGCAGGTGCCCCGAAACATACATGAGCTCAAGAGTTTGCAAGGTAAGCTGGCGTACTTAAGAAGATTCATAGCAAATTTGGCCGGCCGATGCCAACCATTTAGCCATCTTATGAAAAAAGGCAGCCCATTTGAATGGGATGAAGCTTGCACTAATGCATTTACAGCATTAAAGCATATTTGATGAAGCCGCCAGTGTTGGTTGCTCCAATAGCCGGACGTCCATTAATTCTCTATATATCTGCTCAAGAAAAATCAGTTGGAGCCTTGCTTGCACAAAATAATGATGAAGGAAAGGAGTGTGCGTTGTACTATTTGAGTAGAACAATGACTCCAAATGAGTTAAAGTACTCACCAATTGAGAAGCTCTGTCTTGCTCTCATATTTGCGATTCAGAAGTTAAGGCATTACTTTCAAGCTCATACTGTTTACTTGGTCTCGAAGGCCAACCCATTAAAGTTCGTAATGTCAAAGCCAGTGATCTCTGATAGGCTCGCAAGATGGTATCTCCAATTTCAGCAATTTGAAATTATCTACGTCCCTCAAAAAGCGGTGAAAGGGCAAGTGCTGGCAGATTTCTTGGCTGATCATTCCATGCCTGCCGAATGAGAATTGTCTGATGATTTTCCCGATGAAGATATATTGGCTATTGAAATCACTCCTCCTTGGAAGATGTATTTCGATGGAGCTGCTCACAGAGAAGGAGCCGGTGCAGGAGTAGTATTTGTAACCTCAGATGGAAGAGTTCTGCCATATTCATTCAGTCTAACTGAAAATTGCTCTAACAATGTAGCTGAATATCAAGCTCTTATACTTGGTTTGGAGATGGCAGTGGATGTAAAGCAGCGACACCTTAAGGTATATGGAGATTCTTTGTTGATAATCAACCAGCTGCTTGGCTTATATGAGGTTAAGAAAGCTGAACTACTTCCATATTATAACTATGCTCAGAGGCTTATAAATTGGCTTGGAGACGTAGAGATTGAACATTTACCAAGGAGCAAGAACAAGCAAGCCGATGCTTTGGCAAAGCTAGCATCAACCATAGCAATGCCCGAAGCACTTGTTCAAGTACCGATCTGCAAAAGTTGGGTGTACCTCCCTTCTTCGAAGATGAAGATGGTGAAGAAGTTGAGTATTGCGCCATAGAGGTTTTTGATATTGAGAAAGAAGACTGGCGTCAACCGTTCGTGGATTACTTGAAGAATGATAAGCTTCCTAATGATCCACATCTAAAGGTTGATGTCCGACGTAGAGCACCACGATTCTTCTATTACAAAGATACACTCTATAGAAGATCGTTTGATGGTATTCTCTTAAGATGCTTAAGTGATGAAGAAGCTCTTCAAGCTATGGAGGAAGCTCATTCTGGAATATGTGGCGCCCATCAGTTTGGACCCAAGTTACATTTCAGAATCAAGAGGATGAGATATTACTGGCCTTCTATGGTGAAGGATTGCATAGATTATGCACAAAAATGTCAGCCATGCCAGTTTCATGCAAATCTCATTCATCAGCCTCTCGAGCCATTACATCCAACAGTTTCTTCGTGGCCATTTGATGCATGGGGCTTAGATGTGGTGGGGCCATTAACGAAGTCTTCCGGAGGTCATCTTTATATTCTGGCTGCCACTGATTACTTTTCTAAGTGGGCGGAAGTTGTATCCTTGAGAGAAGTGAAGAAAGAAAATGTGGTTGATTTCATCCGCATCAATATCATATATAGATATGGAGTGCCTCGATACATTATCACAGACAATGGGAGGCCATTCAGTAACTCTTTGATTGATAAGCTTTGTGAGAAGTTTGACTTTAAGCAAAGAAAATCTTCTATGTATAATGCAGCAGCTAATGGGCTTGCCGAAGCCTTCAACAAAACACTGTGTAATCTGTTAAAGAAGGTGGTCTCCAAGTCAAAGCGAGACTGGCATGGAAGGATTCATGAAGCTTTATGGGCATATCGAACTACTTATAGAACGCCTACTCAAGCTACTCCGTACTCTCTTGTATATGGGGTTGAAGCTGTGGTACCCCTTGAAAAGCAAATACCATCTTTGAGAATAGCCATACAAGAAGGTTTAACTGAAGAAGAGAATGCACGACTGCGTCTCGAAGAATTAGAGGCACTTGATGAGAAAAGGTTAGAAGCACAACAAAGACTTGAGTGCTATCAAGCTCGCCTCTCCAGAACGTTTAACAAACGTTTAACAAGAAAGTAAAGATACGTTCTTTTCAAGTCGGAGACTTAGTCCTTGCTGTAAGAAGGCCTATTATCATCACTCACCGAGTTGGAAATAAATTCTTGCCCAAGAGGGATGGCCCACATGTTGTGAAAGAAGTGTATACAAATGGTGCATACAAGTTGATATCTGAAGATGGTGTAGGAATCGGCCCCATAAATGGCAAATTCCTGAAACGCTACTATGCGTAATCCAGTCAAATCCAAGCAACGCTCCTTGACGCACGAGCCTAAATTGCATGTTACTCCTGGTCCGCATGAGTATAAACTGTGCACGACACCCACCAAAGGTAATTATATGTGGTTAAACTATTAATTCACCCCACTTAGATATTTTAAGTGGTTAAAGCATTAAATATCCTACTTTGTCTAAAGTGGTTAAAGAATAGTCACTCCTGGCCCGCATGAGTATAAATTGTGCACGGCACCCCCCCATCCAAATCAAATCATGTCCCTTTGAACTACGTAATGACTTGATCCTTTGCGAAGAGGTACGTAGTAAGCTTAGCACTTTGCTAGGTTCAGTCATGTCTTTGTCCTATTCACAGCAAGTTTGTGGGGCAAACAATAAATTGGAGCATGAAGACAGTAAATAAATATAAAAGACAAGAAAACAAATTAATGATGTAACATAAAGGAGAAGTAAGGAAGAGAATGGACTTTATTGATAATATCATTAGATGTTCAAAAACATAAAAGGGGAAAGCAAATAAATAACTAAGGGAGCAAATTAAAGGAAAATCAATCCTATGCTAAACAAGAAAGTTATCAGAGAGTGTGCTTTGTAAAACAGACTTCAGAGCTGCTTTCTCATCTTCAGATGATGATTCTTTCAAGACGGTTGCATTGTCAAGCATAAGGATCTCCTCTTCTATGAGCTCAACTTCCTTCTTAGCACGACAGAGAGTTTGTTGGAGATGAACAGCTGCTTTAGACAAAGCTTTCTCTCCCTTCTGCAGATTAGTCATCTCTTTGCCTATCGACTCCAACTCTTCCCAAGTAGTCTTTAGTTTTTTTGTCTCTGTCATGTGAGTGTTTCTGCAATTCTGAAGGCGACTCTTGACGTTGGTCAAGTATTTTGCATGATTTCCCATGGATGCCGCTTCATCAGACTTCAATTTTGCCGCAGTATAAGTATCGGCCTTATCAAATAGAGGTTCCAGGGCTACCTCTAAAGGGGAACAGTCGATTCTAAGAGCCTTCACTTCCTTTATTAAGGAAAATATTTCTTGTCTCAGAGTTGATAAAAACTCAAGAGGAGTGCGTTTGAGTTTTCTTCTTATTTTACTCCATGCACTCCGAGAAAGTTTCCCTTTGAG
Source organism: Pogostemon cablin (assembly GCA_023678885.1). Lineage (NCBI taxonomy): Eukaryota > Viridiplantae > Streptophyta > Magnoliopsida > Lamiales > Lamiaceae > Pogostemon > Pogostemon cablin. The sequence continues at coordinate 36,408,599 of CM042965.1, forward strand.
ATCATGAGTAATTTTCTTAGATATAAATTCTGAGATCATGGGACATGCCTTTGAGGAATTCACCCCTGTGGTCGATGCATCACTTTCAGTAGAATCATCACTCTCGTCAGAATCGTCACTGTTACCAGAATTTAAAGAGATGCCCAAGATCTGATAAGAGGAAAAATATGCTGGTATAAAAATGAGGATATACAATAAAAAATAAGAAAAGGAAAAGGGGGAAACCTCATCTGCCAATTTTTTTGAAGTAGCAGCAGTAATTAATTCATTTCCTTCAGCAGTCTTAGAGCCAGAAATTTTCAGCGTAACCTTCAATAATAAAAGAAAACTTTGTAAGAAAATGAAATAAAGAAAAATGGAAAAGAGGAGAGAGAATGGAAGAAACCTCATTATCTTGTTTTTCAGTGTGAACAACAGATTTCTTTCTCTTCCAATGGCGTTCAGTGGAGGCGCTACGACTTTCTGTAGAATGAGGGGAACTTTTCTTTCTTTTATGCACTGTAGGTTGTAAAACTTCATCATATACCGGAGAAATATCCTGAACTTCTTGATTATGATCATCAAGTTCATTAATGATGTCCACTTCTTCCTCCAGAGGCTCTGAAACTAGGGTAGTCAAAGCCTTGATATGATCAGATAAGTAAGTTCCGTGGACTTGCTTCCACCACTCCTTATATTCAGTAGTGGAGTAGTTTTTAGGAGCTGTGGTTGCACATGGAAAGTAAGCTTCGGAGGTAGAGTTATACGAAGTGCAATGTCTCCAATGGTTGAATCCTTCTTCTAAAGATGCTTTCCGAAGGTTGGTTCTAAGCATCTTAGGAACATCTTATAGGAAGCCAAATTGACGAGCAAACCTGTGAGGGGAATAAGGCTCCATCACAAAATGACTACCCTGCCGCAAAGTGAGATAGCTAGTACGGATAGCCACCAGATGAGCCCAATTATCCCATTTCTTATTTCCATCATCTGTGTAGTGGATCGCTTTGTCTTTTGAAAAAATATTGCAAGTCCATAAGGCATTATCAGCTGTGTGGATTCGTTTGCGAGCATCTTCAGCATCGAAGTATCTTGCTCCCTGCTCTCCAGAGTATGTCACCATTCGAGGATATGCTATCTTACTTCCAACCGAAAAATGAGTTTTGAAGTAGTGAGCCAGCCAAGCATGAACGAAATGAACCGAAAAGGTTGATTTAATTTCAGATAAACTCGATGAGTTTGAAATCGCATTCAACCCATGGTAAATGTTTGCCAAAACTTGAATAGCAAGACTCACTTTTTTTCCTGCAGCCATTAAGCTTGCCACTTTAAAGGTACTCGGTCGTATCAAGCCTACCTCGCCACCCGGAAGTGCAAACGCACAAAGCCAGCAAGCTAAGTAAGCAGCTAGATAGGTCTCTTCTTGATCAGTTTGAGAAATGCCCAACTTTTTAAATTGATCTATCTCAGCAGACGTCCATGGCTAGTGACTCGAAATAACGCCAGTCGGGTTATAAGTTTTTTTAGGCCGAGAAGTCGTCTTTCTTTCAACACGTGTAGGAGGTTCAAGGTATGTTATAGCCTTCTTAGACCAAAAATCTACCCACTGGTCAATGGTTACATTTATTCTGTTAGTACCCTTGCAAAGTACGTGATAGGCGCCAAGTAAAGATCTACAGCTGCGCGGGATACGTAAACCATCCTTCATGGAAAGCAATTCTTCTGCACAGGGCACAATTTCATCATACACATAACCCGCTATGGGTAGTCCCATTAAGGTGTATAAGTCCCATAAAGAAAGTGACATCTCTCCGAATTTGGTAAGTAAAGTGTTGGTGGAAGAACACCAAGCTTCACAGAAGGCCTTCATGATTTCACAGCTGCAATCATAGGTAAAGATGGATGCAAAGACAGCATCATAAAGTTTTGTGTTTCGAAGAATGGATCCGCATCGGCTTAAAATATCTTCAGTCCATTCCCAGTAACCCTTGATGTAGTGGAAGTCTCCAAGAAACTTGATGGGTTCCCCCCAGGATGCTTTTCCTTTTGCAATGCGGCGTCCCAAAGAGGGTAAAGGTGCAGAATTGATTTCTAGCTCAATGTCAGCTCCCTTCAAGTTCCAACTTATGTTATTTTTATTTGAAGAAGATTCATAAGACCAACATGCCAAGAAAAATTCATTCTTGCTTCTTGGAGGGACATAAGCACAGTTCCCTAGCAAAGATTGCCCGGGTAAAAGATGAGTTCCTTGTAGCAAAGGTTGATGTGCATCTTCAAGAATAACCAAGTAGCTTGCGCCGGACTTTCCCGTTACAGTTTTGAAGAAAACCATGCTGAGAAGTGGATGAGCTGCAAAACAAGAGAAGGAATGTTAGAAGACCAAAAGAAGGGGCATGAAAATAATTTAAAGTTATGAATTTAATTAATAGATCCTAAAATAAGTTTATAAGATCAATTAATTATTAAATTCAAAACTTTAAATTATACCACGATGAGAAATGAAATTCAGAAGCTAAAGTGGATAAGTAAATTAATCGGAGCTTGATAGCCCAAGATCATGTGTTTTGGAGTTTGAGTCGGGTTTAATTTATATAAGCCCAAATCAAAGTTAACTTTCATAAAGGCTTGTAGCATTATGGGCCCAAAGTTGTTTTTTTTTTAAGAATAAGCCCAAAATGAATTGAATGGGACAAGTAGTGGTCAAAGTTAACTTGGTCAAAATTGATTTTAACAAATCAATTTTTTTCCCAGAATGTGAATCTGTTGCGAGGAGTTCTCCATTTCTCTGCTGATCGGGGCTCTCGACAATTGCTGCAGCGATCGTCACTGGGTTTCTCGCTGGATTATCACTAGTGACCGTCACTGTGGCCACCGCCGAACATTGCTTTCTGTTTGCCGTCCAGTTTCGCCGATCGGATCGATGAAATTGCCGTCAAGAGCACGTGCGTTGACCGAAAACACAAACAGTCATCGATAGATGTCCACCTGGTCAGATTCGCCGCCGGAAGCGTCGCGCCGTCAGCCCGACGTCGCGTCCACAGCCCGCCACATCACTTCCAGAAGTTGTTCGCTAGCCGATCGCTGTTCTCCGATTGCCCTCAATCGATGACCGTCGCCAGATTTGTCACGGTGAGAACCCGACAAGAAACCACCATGGGTGGTCCGCCCGTCGATTGCTCTTCACTTCGACACTATTGGTTTAACTTCAGCCTTCAAATCAGTCTTCGGAGGTCTGTAACACCTCTCCACCTACTTCCGTCGGAGGCGCGAGCCCAACAAGCAGATACCATGGATAGCCCGATGTTGACTGCTCTGTACCTCACGGTGTGAGCCCGACAAGCAACCACCATGGGTGGTCCGCCGACGATCGTCCTCCACCTCGACGTCACTGGTCTTGACTCCCTGTGTATGTTAAGGTCTTCTCTTCTCTTCTCTTTTGCGTGGAAAAGAAAGAAAGGAAAAAGGGAAAACAAAGAAAAGTAGGGAAAAGGTGGAAGGGAGTGATGAAGTTTACCTTAATGATTATGTGAAGGCAAATAAGCAGTTCAATTAAAAAGAAAAAAAAGAAGGGAAGAGAGCAGGGGTATGATCATATAGCAAGAGGATTGATTACCTTGTGAGGTAAGTCACTCTGCGGGTTGTTGATCGTTGGTATTACCTACTCGAAGCTCTCCACCTGCAGAAGGGAAAAGAATCCATAAGAATCTGAAGTGGATGGATTATAAACCATGTGCATGGACAAGGAAGAGAAGTAGAAAAGGTATGAAAATTACTTTCGATGGATGCTTTTCACTTGTTGTTGGCAGTAAAGATTTGAAGACCGTGGGGTCTCCTTATATAGTTTGGGAGATCTCCTGTGGATAATAGGATATGTATGAGGATCCCGTGAGTATTTGGGTGCTTGTATATCTTTGGAGAATATTTCTTTTATTTATTGGACTTGAGATATTGAGATACGTATGCTGCCAAGAAAATAGCTAATGTAATCACATTACTTGGGACTCAAGTTTATTCAGATGGGGTGAATTGAGATGGCCGAGCTGTATGAGGAATTAACCATTATCTCTAAATAGCCCAAGCCCATAAACGTTTGCATGGCAGGGTATGTTATTATGGAGTATGGAAGGAGTTTTATTTTGGAAATTATTTAGAAGCATTGACGCTTATGCCAGGGAAAAAGGAAAGTGTGTGTATACGTATTGCAATTTGTCCACTTCAATAGTAAATTTTAGTGAACAAAATGCAAGGGGGCATTTGTAGGCAATTAAATTTTATTGCCTAAATAAATAAAAATGCAAAGGAAAATATATTAAATATTGATTAAATATTTATTTATTAAGGAATTTAAATAAATTAATTCTTGAAATAAATAAATAAATAATTGATAATTAATATAATTATTTGAGCCCAAATTCAAGTCAAGTGGGCTCAATTCAAGTCAAGTGGGCTCAATTCAAATCAAGAGGGCCTGACCCAAATCAGTAAACCTAAGAAATAAATCATGTGAGTCTGGCCCAAATCAATAAGCCCAGGAAATAAATCATGTGGGCCTGATTCAAATCAAACAAGTCCAGCAAATCAAATCCAGCAGGTCTAATTAAATCAATAGGCCCGTATCCAGTCCAGCAGGCTTAATTAAAGGAGAAAAGCCCAACATATCTTTTCAAAGAGAAAATATCTCACAAGTGGTTATTTTCTCTACCTATAAATAAAGACCTTCAGTCCTCATTCCAGACACTCTGAAAATCTTGAAAACCTGAAGAACTCTGAAGATTCAAGTAAAAATCAAGTTCGATCAAGTTCCGGTCAAGTGAAGTTCAAGTCAAGATCAAGACCAAGTTCAAGTTCAAGATCAAGATCAAGTCGAAGAACACTCAAGATCTTCAAATCAAGTTCAAGTCAAGAACAGCCTCTGACCAAAGACCAAGGTGCTAAGCCTCTTTGATCCGGCGTTCTTCATATCAAATTCATCCATCTGTCTCCGTGAAGTCAACGTTCTACCAAATTGAGTGTCGTACTTCACAACAAATCTTCAAGTCAACGTTTGATCCGAACGAAGGTTCGACGCCTCCGGATAAACGTTTTAAAGCTTCAAGTCAACCCCGAGCTCAGACAAGCTTCATCCGAAGATCCGGCTTCGAAAGTTGAAGAAGTCAAGAAATCAACTCAAGAGAGGAATCAGAGGATAAATAGAAGTTGTTTACTTAAATTCTCAACTTCAATCCATCTTGGATTTTCGTTGTAATTTCTTTTGTGTTTATTATTTTATAAATACAAAATTTATTGTTACAGTACCAATCATACATCAGGAACTAATGAATGATGGAACAATCGAAGAGGAGTTGGAAGAGGCAAATTACGCCATGGGTCAAAGTATTCAAGGGACTAGGTATCCAGATCAAGGAAACCGGAACTACCAAGGGAACTATCGAGGAAACTTCAATAATCGTGGTCCCCCTGGTGGTTATCAACAACAACCAAGGAGACCGGAATTTGCATAGAGCAATCCGAATAATGCGATTCAAGCTCCTACGGGTGTTGATCCGGGTGCTAAGGTGGAAGAAGGGAAATCGGGTTTTGAGGATATTGTGAATAGGTATATGGCGAAGAATGATGAAAGAGTGAACCGCCTTGAGGCTAAACTTGAGAAGAAGATTGATAATCATCATAAGGATTTGTCCACTCAAGTTAGAGACCTTACGTTGTTGATGGGAATAATTGCGGAGAATGTTAACACATTGACTCAATCTGTGGAGAAAGGGAAGCTTCCGTCTCAGAGTATTGAGAATTCTAAGTCGTGCAATGACATCACACTGAGGTCGGGAACGCAGTACGAGGGGCCAATGAGGCCGAAATTGAAGGCGGACATGTCTAGGGCAAGATTCGACCATGATTCGACCAACATTGAAGGTCGAACCACACAGGGGATGTCGAACCAGTACACTGGACATGATCCGGAGGTGAAGCAGCAAAGGTTCGACCAACATACTTATGGTTCGACCTGTCAAACAGATCGAACCATGGTCGAACCATACCATCCTGAGCACTTTGTTTTTCCAGAACACCGGTTCGATCAAATCAATGATGGTTCGACCTATCCAATAGGTTGAACCCAGGTCGAACCGCACAACTTAGAGCACCTTGTTTTGTCGCAACAACGGTTCGACCACGATGGACATGGTTCGACCTATCCAACAGGTCGAACCGGAGGGCGGAAGGAGTACAATAGGTCAGTTCGACCTGGGGGGCAGTGGTTCGACCTATCAAACAGGTTGAACCCAGGTCGAACCTGAATTTCTGAGTAAGAGTAGCCTTCCAGACGGACGGTTCGACCATTACGTGCCTGGTTTGATCTGTTCCACAGGTCGAACCCTGGTCGAACCTGTCCAGAATATGCCTGTTGCTACTCCGAACACTCTCGATGATGTAGATGCTACTCCAATGGTTCAGAATGAGCAAAGTACAGAGATTATAGCTGAGAAAAAGTGGTAGAGAGCCAAGCGATTAAGAGTCGAAAAAGAGAAAACGGAGAAGGTTGATCGTGATGAATGGGGGATTCCCAAAACAAAGATACCTCCGCCGTTTCCTTACAAGCTTGTGAAGAAGGGATTGGAAGAGAAGTTCAAGAAGTTTTCAGAGATAATGAACAAGATAAGCTTGAGCATTCCTTTCTCGGAAGCAATAATGGAGATGCCTTACTATGCCCGGTTCCTTAAGGACATATTGTTGAAGAAGCGAAGCTTAACCGGAGTTGAAACGGTGAATTTATCTGAGAATTGCAGCTCAATCATTCAAAAGAAGCTGCCGCAAAAGATGAAGGATCCAGGGAGTTTTACTATTCTATGTGAGATTGAAAAGGGGCTGGCACGGCGAGTTTGTGCGATCTAGGGGCAAGCATCAATTTGATGTCGTTGTCTATCTTTCAGAGGCTTGGTTTGGGGGAGTTAACCCCTACAACAGTGCTCTCCAATTGGCGGACAGGTCAATGACGTTTTCAAAAGGGATTATTGAAGACGTACTCATCAAAGTGGAGAAGCTAGTCTTTTCGGTGGACTTTTTTGTGCTAGAGATGGATGATGACAAGGATAATATCCCTTTAATCTTGGGGAGACCTTTCCTTGCTACTGCTGGAGCTATGATTGATGTTCAAAAAGGGGAGCTCAGATTGCGGATGGACAAAGAAGAAGTTCTTTTCAACTTGGACAAAGCAATGAAGATGCCCATGGAGTCTCAGTGTCATAGTATTGACGTGGTGGAGGAGATTGTGAAGGAGGATATGTCTCTGATCCTGTCAAAGGATCCTCTTGAGACATGTTTGATGGAGTCTCTTTCTTTTCCCACTACGGAGCTTGACGGTCTCTCCAACGATCCCACTACGGAGCTTGACGGTCTTACCAAAATTATATTTAGAAAATTTTTATTTATTAATTTTGGTCTTTTAACTTTTAAGTTTTTAAATAATTTATGTAATTTAAAAATGTGACGATTAGCTTCCAATAATTTTACATTCAATAAATAATCAAAATCATGACGTTTAGTTTTCAATATAATTTGAAAACCATAAGAAAACCAACTCTTCTAAAAATTTTCAATAAAATTGCACCTCGCATTAATGCTATTATTATAAATTATTATTCCTATTGTTATTATTAATTATTATTATATACTCTTGCTCTCCAAGCTTTTTGCTAGACTTACATGCATCATGTGTTATAAGTGCTAGAGAAATATCAGATAATCAGTTAAATTTCAAATGAGATATCACCGTTACTGTCAGTACATCATATGATTAATCTTGTCAATTATATGTAATTATTGTACTTTAATTTGTAATTAATTGTAGGTCATTATTATGAATATTTGTAATAATATAGTTATCATATTTGTATACATCCCTGTAATTTTATATACGTGTAAATGAAAGAAAGAATTATTCAGCCTTCCATATCTATTTCTCACATGGTATCAGTATAGTCTCTATAACACTCCAACAAGTTTTCGATCCTGGTTCTTTCATCTTAAACATAATTTACTATTTCAATCTCTCTAAACATGACCTCTACTAATAAAGACTCATTCTTGATTAAAATCAATGCATCCACACACCTCCCACTACGTCTAACCATTACAAACTATCCATCATGGAAACTTCAATTTACATCTCTTTTCTATGGTCTAAATCTTTTAGGATTTCTTGATTGCTCAAACGAGTCACCACCACCTACCAATACTGATAATACTCCCAATCCAGAGTTCATCAAATGGAAAAGACAAGATCAATTAATCATACATCCATTGTTGGCCTCTCTTACCGAATCTGTCATTCCATTAATCGCTTCTGCAAAAACCTCTCACGATGCTTGGACTCGTCTTGATCGTATATTTTCTAAACGCTCCCAATCATACATCATTCATCTCAAAGATAAACTATCATCCATCACCCCTGGAACCCTCCCAATTTCAGAATTTCTCCTCAAAATAAAAACCTCTCGGATGAACTCTCCACTCTTGGAGCTCCATCATCTGATGCTGATATTCTTATATATTGTACTCGCAGTCTAGGACCTGCGTACAAAGAAATCATTGCTGCCCTTCGTACTCGAGACACACCAGTTTTATTTGAAGAACTATACGACAAGTTAGTTGATCATGAGACATATTTGAAAGATTCAAACTCGTCACCTATTCTCAATTTTGTTGTTACACCATGCCAATTTCGCCATAATGGGCGCTCTCAAAATCATCAAGTTCCATCTCCATCCCCCGCCCCCAGAATTCTAGCCACTCCTCCTTCATCAAATTATCGCCCTCCACAAACACACTGTGAACCTCCATGAGATTTCCGTTGCAACAACAATAATGAACCTGTTACATGCCAATATTGCACCAAACCTGGCCACAAAGCCAACACTTGTTGGTTCTTATTTCCACATCTCCATTCGAAGCAATCTGCTGTCAACACCTTCCACACTGTGAACTCCTTGTCCCCAAATATTTCTACTACAAGTGATTCCACAAGCAATACCACTACAACTTCCAATCTTTGGCTTCTTGATTCTGGAGCATCCCATCACGTTGTTTCCCATTTATCAGATCTCTCTCTCCACCAAACTTATGATGGCCCTGATGACGTTCTCCTAGGTAATGATACGGTTCTCAATATTTCTCATATGGGTTCTACTACTGATGAGCGTTTTCTTAACACACAAAATTAATCCTCAAGTATAAGGATATCAATTGTAGTCTTGATAGGTGACCAAGTGATTATCGAACCCGAGGGACGAATTATTATCAATTTAATTATATTCTAATTAACTAAGACTATGTTGGCAAATTGGTTTGGAATAGTTACGAAACTAAATAGCGTATAATTTAAATAATGAATTAAATAAGCAAGCAATAGAGAAAATACGGTTGTGATCAAGTAAGAAATTAGGTAGTTCTTCGGGTCATCCAGTTTCACTTATTAATTTTCTTTCCATGTGTAGATATCCGACTCTACCTTGTGGAATATGAACGCATCACTAAACCATGCAAGTTCACTCTATAGACATAAGCAAACGAGCGTATGACATGTGTGAATATCATCGGAGCAAGAGATATAATTTACCCCCCTTTCTAGGTACTATCAGTATCAATTATTTCCCGTGCACTTAGTACTCTAACCCGATATGATCTCCCTTTATATGTACTATGATATTATACTCTTTATCCTACTTATTAACCCGAATGATATTCAATTAACAAGTATTTATATAAGATAGTTCTAATAAGACTTCGGAATCCCTTCACTTAGAATTATAATATGTAATTCTGCTCAGCAGTAAATGCACTTAATCAATAACCAAGCTATGTATTCAGACTCTACACAATAGTTAATGATGCACAAAAAGACCGTGAGTATGAATTAAAAAGGCACAATCTTATATAAAATAAACCACAAGTAGTGTTGTACGGAGTTTACACATGGAAATTCAATTAACTCATAATACTTTCATAACCCTAGAACTACCGGAGCGGCTCTAGCCCATGATTGATCTAGGAACATTCATGGTTAATTGGTATGATCTTACTTGACGCGCCAGACGAACCTCTCTTCACGACTCCTTCGGATGATGGTAGGCTTTCGGTGGAGGATGGAAGATGAATGATGTGTCGTCTCTTTTCTCCTACGAAGACTCTTCTTTTATACTTGTGGAACCTCCTTATGGGCTTAGGATGGGCTTTTGCTTGAGGCATACGTCAATTTGGTAAGAAAACTCTGGAATTACCATAAATAGTAGCAGCGAGAATTCGCTCGACCACACCTGGACAAGTCGAGCAAGGCTTCCAAATCGAGCAATGGTAGAGCAAACTCTCTATAAGTTTTGTACATTTTGCTTGAATCGCCCTCATCTGCTTGACCAGAGTGATGCTGGTCGAGCAACCTCTCTAACTCGAGCAAGCTCTCTGTAAGAATTGCGCATTCTGCTTGACTTGACCACCTCCGCTTGACCAAAGTAATGCTGGTCGACCAACTCTTGGCAGTAGAGCAATTCTCGAAAATTGCCTCAAAAATTGTGTCTTCCAATTCCAAGCCCTTTCGATCCATTTTCCTGTACAAATACACTCAAGAAACCCTTGTATTCTCTGATTCGTGGCTTTTCCGTAAACATTCTAATTCGTCTCAATAAAAGACTCAATCGTACTCAATTTTCACATAAATCAAAGCCCAAAATACGTGAATTTACACTCTCAACAACTACTCTCTCTCTCTCATAAATTTCAATTATCTAACATATTATGTGTTCCTGATATGAAATGTAACATCATCTCTGTTTCTCAATTTTGTCGTGATAACTCTATTTCTATTGAATTTTTTCCTTCTTCTTTTCTCGTTAAGGATTTTCGCACACAACAACATCTTCTTCAAGGTCTCGTAAAGGATAATCTTTACGTTTGGCCATCTACTCCCACTCAAATCACTCGACCTCAAATCCACACTACAGCCAGAGTATCTCCTCTCTTGTGGCACAGTCGTCTCGGTCATCCATCTAAAAGTGTTACTGTTAAGCTTTTTCTACGCACTCCAATTTAATCCTCAAGTATAAGGATGTCAATTGTAGCAGCAAATTCCCAAGTTAAATTATCAATCCCACTGAGACATCTAATTATTTATTTTACTATTAATTATACTAATTAATCAGAAGTAAATAACCAAATTTCCAAGGGTTTTTAAATTAAATATCTAAAGTACTGAAATAATAAATTGCTGAATAATTAAAAGAAAATAAAATAAAAGCAAGTTTTAAACCAAGAGATGACGAACAGCTCTAAGGTATCAGGTATTGACCAATTAATTTGAGTTACTAGACCTTCAATTGTTCATTCATGCAGTTTCACAGAAAATACACCACAAATCCCTGTTATCCCACCGAATATGATTCGATTCAAAGCTAACAGTCTAATCTGGTTTAAATCTTAAGGTGCGCGAATATTACCAAGCCTTATTCCTAGATACTAATCAAAGCAAGCAACAATACTTCCGGATGGTTAGCCCGACTAACAAGATATTTTCTGGAATTACTACAAGGTTCTATTCACTTCCTACTTGATTGTCTAATTGCATTGTTCCACTAAACTAATCAAGTATTTAATTTATCAGTTCATGGAATTAAAGTATTTATAGCGGAACTACTTCAATCCCTAACAGATAGACAATACTAATCATGAACGCACATAAGCTAACATAATAAATCAAGCATTATAGCGGATGTCATGAATATATTATGAAGACATTACAAAGCAGATAAGCAAATCTGAATAAAATAAGTAAAATCAAAAGATCAACTGCATAAAATCCCAATCTTTGGTCTAAATCCCCAAATCAATTAAATCAATCCATCAAACCCTAGAACTGTATATAAAATTAGCCCATGAGGTCATAAGCAACACTCATGGCTAAGCAATTCATACCAAAAATCAAAGTAAAAGAAAGAGAAAGATAAGAATTATGAAACCCTAGCATAAGCGTAGTCTCGCGTTCCTTCTCCGTCTCTCCAATTGCTCGATTCTCCCTCAATTAGCACTTGAAACCCTCTTGAAAGTAGATGGATGGTGAAATCAGGTTGTCAATCTGATATGGAAGGATTGGAGGTGTGAATTGATGATGAATTATGGATGGGTTCTCTCCAATTTGTGTTTTGATCTCCCTAATTGTTTCTAGGACTGATGCAGGGCTATTTTCGAGTCGAAACTCCTTCAAAAATGCGATCTGGATGTATATATACGCTGCTGTATCAAACAGGCCCCATCTGGGCTCTGAACTGGGCCGCTCGGCACCTAGCTCGGCTCGAGCTGGGCCTGAACCCAGCCGAGTGGCCTTCCATCTGGTTTGCCACGTCACTGGGGTCCAGGTGGGATCCCACTTGGCACAATTTGACCCTGCTCGGCACCTAGCTCGAGCCGAGCTGTGCCTGGAAGGTGCCGAGTGGCATATAGTTGGAACAGGGACGTCGTATAGGCTCTGTGGGATCCCAGCTCGGCTAAAAAGTCGACCAAAGTAGGTGCCGCTCGAGCCGAGCGAATTCCCGAGTTGTAGAGACTGCACTGCACGATCTCACCGTTTTGAGCATAACTTCCTCATACAAACTCCGAATTAAGTGATTTTTATGCTCACGCATTTCTCTCTTCCTTGTCTTTCTATAGAAATCTCAGAAACTCCAACATTTGGATATGTAAAATGCCATGCAAATTGGCTGCTTGGTACAGCATGAGTAACATTAGCACTTTGATCATAACATTCTCGTTTGGAATCCGATTGGGGTGTTCTTTATGTCAAAATGACCCTCTCTTCTGTGACTTTCCAACCATATATCACATGATCAATTTGGACTTCTAAAAGAATACAGAAAAATTATACAAAGTGGATGTATGTTTTTCAGTATTCTACACACTTTCATTCTTCGTTCCAACTTTGAACTTTTGATCCTGTTTTACCCTTCAAAACTCAACAAAACATCTTAGTAGCATCTTAATTATACAAGATATGAAAACTATGTCATTCTATACAAAATCATGGTCACATTCTATCAAAAACAGTGTAATGTGAGACCTAAAATACATGAAATTCCACTCTCAACAGTTACCAATCGCCTACTTACTATGGGATTACCATCCACATCATCTCACTTACCACCCACCTTTAATTATGATTCATGTTTATGCAATAAAAGTCACAAACTTCCTTTTAGTGAGTCAAGTCTTACAAGTACCTCTCCACTAGAAATAATTTTTCTGATGTTTGGGGTCCCAGCCCTGTCACGTCTATTGAAGGTTATCATTATTATATAATTTTTGTTGATCATTTCTCTAAATACATTTGGTTATTTTCTTTGCGTCTTAAGTCTGATGTATATGTTGTTTTCCCTGTCTTTAAGAAACAAATGCTCACTTACCTCTACCAATGCTACCTCAACTAGAGAAAAACACAAATTCCATCACCAACTCTTTACCTTACACTTAAAATTCTCCCATAACAACAAGTGAAAACGCCCTCATCCCATTCTACATATACTCTTATTGAAGCTCCTATTTCACTGTCTACTGTCTCATCCTTATCCCAATCCCCACCACAAAACACACATCCCACTGAAGCACCCACATCATCACATGTCTCCTCTTCACTGCCTTCACCACAAAATAAACATCTCATGATTACTTGTGCTAAAAATAATATTTTTTGTCCAAAGAGAATCTCAAATTTAACCACTCGACATCCTCTTCCAGAAACCATAGAACCCACTTATGTTAGCCAAGCTATTAAATATCCTTATTGGCGTAATGCTATGGTATCTGAACTGAATGTACTTCTTGAAAAGAAGACTTGGGACCTTGTTTCCCGTCCTCCTAATGCGAACTTGGTCGGGTGCAAATGGGTCTTTCACGTCAAACGAAATCCTGATGGTACAATCTCCAGTTACAAGGCTTGTTTGGTGGCTAAAGGCTTTCACCAACGCCCGGGCATTGATTACAATGAAACTTTCAATCCTATTGTAAAGCCAGCCACTGTTCGAATTTTTCTCTCCCTTGCTCTTAACTTTGATTGGCCAATTCATCAGCTCGTTGTTAACAATGCTTTCCTTAATGACACCCTCTCTAATACAGTATATATGTCCCAACCTCCTGGATTTCCACACTCTCAATTCCCCAATCATGTCTGTAAACTCAATAAAGCTATTTATGACCTTAAACAAGCCCCACGAGCCTGGTACACAGAATTAAAAATATTTATTCTATCATATGGGTTCTCAAAATCTCTTTCAGATGACTCACTATTTTTATTCCCAAAGCCTCATATCATGTTATATTTTCTTGTATATGTTGATGATCTTCTAGTGACAGACAATAATTCTGAAGCTATCAAATCCTTTCTCACTGCTCTTGCTAATTGTTTTTCCCTCAAAGATCTTGGATCACCACACTACTTTTTAGGTGTAGAAGTTATTCGAACTCGTGTGTTCATTTTTCTCAATCAACAAAAATATATTCATGATTTGCTAGATATTACAAATATGTGTGGTGCTAAAATTGTCTCTAATCCGCTCTCTACCTCTTCCCCTCTTACTCTTCATGATGGATCATCTTCCACAGATGCAACAGAATATCGCCAAATTGTTGGTGCTCTTCAATATTTATCTTTAACTCGTCCAGATATTTCTTTCGCTGTAAATAAACTCTTACAATTCATGCATCGTCCCACAATCCAACATCTGATAGCTGTAAAAAAATTCTTCGTTACCTCAAACACACTATCCACCATGGTCTTCTTTTACGTCGTTGTCCAGATTTTACTCTATCAGCCTTTACAGACTCTGATTGGGCTGGGAACCCAGACGATCGTTTTGGTTACATTATTTACCTAGGAAAAAGTAGTATCTCTTGATCCTCTAAAAAGCAACGTACAGTTGCAAGATCATCCACAGAGGCAGAATATCGAGCATTGGCCACGTGTTCGACGGAGGTACTCTGGCTGTCTAATCTTCTCTCTGAACTCCGAATATCTTAACTTCATCACCCACAATATATTGTGACAACTTGGGTGCCACTTATCTCTCCGTTAATCCTGTCTTTCACTCTCGCATGAAACACATTGCAATTGCTTATCATTTTGTTCGTAATCATGTTTCCTCTGGTGCTTTTCGTGTCTCTTATATTTCTACTCATGACCAACTTGCTGACATTTTAACTAAACCTCTCTCTACTTCAAAATTTTCCTTGCTTCGATCCAAGATTGGAGTATCCAATAGATTCTCCATCTTGCGGGGCCTGTTAGAGAAATATCAGAGAATCCGTTAAATTCCAAAGGAGATGCCACCGTTATCGCCAATACATCATATGATTAATCTTGTCATTTATATGTAATTATTGTACTTTAATTTGCAATTAATTGTAGCTCATTATTAGGAATATTTGTAATAATATAGTTACCATATTTGTATATATACACGTGTAAATGAAAGAAAGAATTATTCAGCCTTCTATATCTATTTCTCACCGTAAGTAGAAACAAAATTCCAATGATAGTCCAAGTCGTTTGGCCGGATACTAATTTATTTTTTTAGTCCAAATTAAATTATTTATCAACTGTAAACTCATAAAGAAACCAAATGAAAAATTAAGAAAAAATTGTGAAATTAAGAGCACCAAATATATGCATGCACTATTGGAACAGGTAAATTGCACATGCATCTGATGAAACCACTTGAAATGTTCAAAGCTTCCAAAGTTGACATGACACCACAACGTTTGTAGGCCTACAATAATTCTCACACATTATTTACGCAGGAGTATATATTTATTTAGAGTTTACTTTTTGAAAAAAAAAAACCTCACTTCTAAGTATTATTGTAAAATGTATCCGTAATATATTTTTCAAAATTTTCAAAATTTTCAAAGGTGGAGATTAAAAGTGAGGTTCTTTTCGTGTGGATCTGATGGCAAAAAAAAATTACATCTATAAATTACATTCATTCGAATAAAATTGAAATCAAGGATCTTTTGCCTAGAACAATTTTTCAAATTTTAAATCTCTTTAATTTATTCTTCTTAATGCTTATCACGATGAGTGATTCTTTTTATAAGCAACTCCTAAAAGACAAAAAAAGATAAGAAAATAATATTAAAAGACAAAATTTTATAATAGAAATAAATAAATAAATAAATAAATAAATAAATAAAAATCATGCGTAAAAATATATTAAAAGATGTGATTAGATTTATAAGACAAGAATATATAATTAAAAATATTAATAATAAAAAGATATTAAAAATAAATAATTAAAAATAAGTAGAGAGATATTAAAAATAAATAATTAAAAATAAGTAGAGAGGTTTATAAGAGAAAAGATGTTTAAAAAGAATAATTAAAAGGATAGTTATTAGAATTGGATAAAAAAGAAAAAGAGAAGAAATGGTGAATTTAATAAATCCTTAAATCCCTTTAATAATGAATAGTAAAGGGATTATTAAAAAAAATTAAAATATTATGAATTTGGTTTAATTTGATAATTCTTTTTTATTAAAAATATTATTATTATTATTATTTAAATTATCATTTTTTATTTATATTATAAATTATCCATAAAATAATTTATAGCACTTTTATCAATTGCATATTACTTTTTAATAAAAAAATTATTATTTCTTATCCATCTCATTAATTGCATCATATATTTAAGTAATAAATAATTTTATGTGATGATAATTATAAAATTAAAATTTATTTTTGATGTCATTTGAAACATTATATCTTTTGAATTTAAATGTAGGCGAACGAACAAGGAGGTTAAATTCACTCTTGACAGAGAAAGTATATTTAAATTTAAATAAAAAAACTAAAATTACATATAAAGACATTTATTTTTCAAACCGAAGAAAAACACACATTTCCATTTTCCACACACTGATATTATCAACACTCAAACTAAGCTCACTGAATGATCACTTCCTTAACATCTTTCTTAGCACCCTCACTCTTTGGTATCACAATATTCAGCACTCCATCCTTCATCTCTGCCTTGATCTCTTCCACCTTCGCATCTTCCGGCAACACCAACCTCGTATTGTAGTAACCGTAGCTCCTCGCCGACCAGAACTCGTCGTCCGACGACTCTTCTTCTTCGTGTTTATGCTCTCCCCTTATGCTTAAAACTCCGTTCTCCACCGTTATCTTCACGTCCTCCTTCCCTATCCCCGGCATGTGGTACCGGAGCTTGTAGCTGTCGTCGTGCTCCCTTGCTTGTCCGATCAGTCGCGACGGAGACAAGTTATCCATCAACCGGTTTATGTTCTCCGTCGCTTGTAGCAATGCGTTTCCCAACCCCGAAGGAAAGAACTCTGCATGTGTTACAATGTTAGTAATCAAGGGTAAAATTATTTCATTGCGGGCTCATCTCACGAAATGTCTCGTAACTTGAATAACGAATAATAAGTGATAGCATTTTAAGCAACAATCTCATGAAAAAGCTATTAAGAATGGTAATTGAAATGTCTCCTAAAATGAATAATGAACAATAAGTAAACAGCATTTTAAGAAACAATCTCATGAAAAAACTATTAAAAATGGAAAACACTTTAATATGATTGAATAACACTTCGAGAAAAAGTTGAACTTAATACCTATCAAAATTAATAATGCCTCGTGGAATGAAAATTGGTATCGAAATATACAAATTGTATGAACAGTTGCTAACGTAATAATAAATTAAGAAAAAAATTTATAATAATATGCCTTGGAAGATTTGTCATCGTAGTACATATATATATTTGAAGGGAATTGAATTTATATCTAATCAATCCGCTCAAAAGAATTAGTTATATATAGTTAACTGTTTGATAAAAAACTGAAATTAAATACATATAGCTACTATTGAATTTCAAATTACCAACAATTTATTTCAAATCCCCCCTCAAGTTAATTGCTCAGCAAAAAAAAAAAAAAAATTTCCACCTTTTTTATAATTTCTTGTGTCACATAATGATTGAATTTATTCCTTTGATACGAATTAAAATAGTAAATAGACGACAAGTGTTTGATTAATTACCCCAGAGAGCTGGAACGTAGTCGCGGTTGTTGTTCCGCCAAAGGCCACCCCTCCTCCGCCGTCTCGGAGAGAGCTTCGATTTCTTAGCACCCTCAGCCACCGCCACCTCATCCGGCTTCTCCTCGGCGGCGGAGGACAGTCGCCGGAGAATCTGAGAAGCCCATCTCTGATCCTGCGCAGGAGTGGCGTTTCTAGACAAGAATGAAGCCCTTTGCTGCAAATTCTTGAGAGCTAAACGAGCTAAAGCCATTGATGAATGCAAGAGAGAGGTAGATGTAAGAGATTTGCTGATTATTAAGGTTGT
This sequence comes from Pogostemon cablin, assembly GCA_023678885.1. Taxonomy (NCBI): domain Eukaryota; kingdom Viridiplantae; phylum Streptophyta; class Magnoliopsida; order Lamiales; family Lamiaceae; genus Pogostemon; species Pogostemon cablin. The sequence continues at coordinate 36,426,962 of CM042965.1, forward strand.
CTGAGGATTTGCAGGGTGTGATTTGGTTGAAATTGGGGAGATTTAAAGAAAGGTAGTGAAGTGGCGAGTTTGTTCTAGGAGGTGGTGGAAGGATGTGGGAACAAGTTTCATCCTTATTCCTTTCACTATTAATTGTTATTATAATTAATTAATAAATTTATTTTGTTAGTATTCTCAAACGGTGGACGATAGTTCTAGAGTGTTTCATGCCACGTAATTTTAATTTATTCCATTTTATCTCATATAAATTTAGATTGATTGTGGTATTGTGTAAAATCATGATTGTAAAAAATATAAAAGATATAAACATGAATTTAATAATAATAATAATAATAATGAAAAGAGCGTTGCTTATATTGAATTGGAGATGGTGGGTGCTTTCGTAAAATAGTTTTTTATAATAACAATTAATAGTAAATATACATGCCAAACATTTTCATCCGTCTATTTTAACGATATTAAAAAAAAAACCACTACATCAATCACTCACCACTAATACAATTATTTACTTTATATAGAATAATAGTAATACTTAATAATTCATATGTAAAAATCAAATGAATACATTATATAATTATCCACTTTATTATTTAATAATTCATATGTAAAAATCAAATGAATACCTTATATAATTATCTACTTTATATAAAATAATATTAATTACGTATAAAATTTTTCATTAAATGAATAACGGTGAAGTTTGAATCTTGCACTATTGTTAATCATAATCTCTGATACCATGTTAAACGACCATCTCATTCAAAAACTTAAACTAATAAAAAAATGTATCGTTTAATATTTTATCAAATCACTATAACACACCCTCTAACACCAACTAACTAGGTATCTCATGACCCATGTGATAAAAAAAAAACATGTTGGATCAAGTCTACTAAGACAATTCTAATGCTAAATAACTCAAATCCCATTTGACAAGTGAATTCTAGATTACAAATGTTGATGCAACTCTTTTAATCGCTTCCCATAGTAGAATGCGTCTGAGTGGTATTTCGTAGTCGTGAGAGGCTGTATTGGCGTCACCACGGTTTGTGAGAGGGTGAAAGTTGTTTACCGAATTTTTTAATTAATCTTGGATAAATGGAATAAAATAAGAATATAAACATATGTTTAGAGATGTTTTATGTGATCTTTTGCGATATTTTCGTACATCATAATTGGTTCTAGGGTTTAAGCTTTCTTTTTTATGGTAGAGTTTCCCCCTCTCTCCTATGTATCATCCATCAACCATTGTCCCAAAGGTTTAAACTTTCTTTTCAGAGTATAATTTCTCCATCTCTTATATATCATTCACTAACAATGTGACATAAGAGATTATGTACCAAAATTGTATAAAGAATGCGAAGCAATAATACATATACATGAATTATATCATATCTGGTTGTATTTAATAATTGGGCTCATTTAGTAGAACTAGGGGTACGAAAAGCTGTCTCCTTTTTAATTACTATATTTTTATGATTTTGTATGAAATATGAATTATCGTGTATATATATACTAATATGAAACTCGCGTACAACGCGGGATCATTTATTTAATTATTCTTATTTTTTGTAATTAAATACTAGTTCGCATTATATAACAACATTAATTTAGGTGTTTTTTTTTTCTTATAGCTAGACAATTTCTTTCATCAATCTAAAAAATTTGCAACAAATTATCACATTTGATTTTTAATAATGTAGCGTATAACAAAATCATGTAAAAAATATAAATAAGTGCAACCACATAGGGGCAATTGAAAACTATTTATTACTTCCCATGCCTCTTTAAAAATATGTGCAATCACATATGGACAATTTTGTCTCTTTGCTATACATTTATATAATTGTTAGTATTTTATTTTTTTCTTCGTATTTAAGTGCAATTATAATCAAAATATGTTACTTTTAGTAATAAATTCTTAATTTTTTTATTTGTCTAAAATAAATTTCAATTATATATATATATATATATATATATATATATATATATATATATATATATATATATATATATATATATATATATATATAAATCTCAATTTATCCTTTTTTTTCATACATGATTTAATTTGATATTAATTAATTTATATATATCGAATGATTTATTTATTGATTGCAATTAATGATACTACAATAATACCCCCTCCATCCCCAAATACTTCACACTTTCCTTTTTCATCCATCCCTCAAAGTATTTCACACTTTACTTTTACTAAATTTGGTAAAAAAATATATTATAATAATACTCACTTTTTACACACATCCCAATATAATGCTTACTTTTTCACATCTCTCAACAACTTTACACACATTTTTCATTAAATCAACTAAAATATATATTCTCTTTCTTACTTTATACATAAAAATATAAATTTTCTTAAACTCCGCGCACACCAATAAGTGAAATACTTGCCGGGACGGAGGGAGTAAGTCATAATAAGTGTATAAAAAAATAAATAAATAGTAAGACTATACATAAACGAATCTAATAATAAAGGACTTTGTTATATTATACTTAATATATATATATATATATATATATATATATATATATATTTTGATTATTTATGAAAAATAAGATCAAACATTTTATAATTAATTAAAACAAAATTATTAAAATGTTTTAAATAGTTGCTATGTATATATATATAGTTTTTTTTAAGATATACGTAATATTATAAATAATATTTAAATGGAGTATTACTATTTACCCGCCATGATTTAGTATTTCTTATAACTATATAATAATAATTCTATTTTCATTAATTATTATTTTTAAGAAACTAATATATATATATATATATATATATATATATATATATATAGTATGAAATTCGCGTACTACGCGGGATCATTTAATTGTTATTCTTATTTTTTATAATTAAATAATTCGTGTCATATATAACGTAACAACATTAATTAAGCAGTTTTGTTTTTCTTATAGTTAGACAATTTCTTTCATCAATGTAAAGAATTTGCAATAAATTATAACATTTGACTTTTGATAATGTAACGTATAACTAAATCATGTAAAAAGTTAATATATATATGTACATATTTTCTAATTATTGAAATAATCTTAATTTGTATTTTTTCAAATGTTACTTTATAGTAGTACTATAATACAATTGAAAATTATTTATTACTCTCACTGTCTCTCTAAAAAAATGTACAACCACATAGGAACAATTTTATCTCTTTACTGTATATTTATATAGTTGTTAGTATTTCATTTTGTTTTTTCATTGTTTGTAAGTGCAATTATGATCAAAGTATGTAACTCTTAGTAATAATTCTTACATATTGTCTAAAATAAATATCAATTATATATAAAAAAATAAATTTATTCTTTTTTCTATACATAATTTGATACTAATTAATTTATTTATATTGAATGATTTATTTATTAATTGTAATTAATGATACTAAAATAAATAAGTCATAATAAGTGTATAGGAAAAAATAAACAAATAGCGAGACTATACGTGAATAATACGTTATCGAAAAAGGACTTAGTTATACAATATTTAATTTATATATATATATATATATATCTTAAGTACACTATAGCAGAAACTTTTCTTGCTGACGTGTCGTCTCCAAAGCGCTCCAACGTGAAGTGTGATTTTCTCAATTTTTAAAAAATTTTAATACTTTTTTAATATTTTCCTCATTTACTTTTAATTAACTTCCTTATTCAATATTTTCTTTTTTTTAAATAATGTGTTTCTTATCTGGGTAGGTCATACGTGAGATCGTCTCACGTAAGACCATTTTTCACTTTTTAAAATAGTTATCACTTTCGCTATAAAATATTATCACTTTTGCTATAAAATATTATCACTTTTTATTTATACTATAAATTGTTCATGAAATAGTATTATCATTTTTCATTAATTTGTTATACTTTCCTTTATAAAGTTATCACTTTCTAGCCATCTCACGTAAGCCCTTACGTGAGACGGTCTCACACAAGTCTTTGCCTTCTTATTTTTAATAATGATTAAATTTTCAATATTTTATTTATTTGGGTATCATTAATTAATTACTAAATCTTTTAATTCAATAAATTAATTAAATATCAAATTAAATCATATATATAAAGGGAAAAAAGAATATTCCATATAATATTATCTCTCAACCCACCCATAAATAAGACTTTTTGATTATTTATTCTAAATACAAATATTCGATTCTCCAAGAGGAATGAGAGCTTTCTTCAAGTTCCTCTATAGAATTGATTTATGAAAGTATAAAAATTTATTTTGATAGAATGAGTCAAGTAGAGATTAGATTTACCTCTAAAAATTCGATTCAAGTATTCTTCAAGAGGAAGAGAACTGATTCAAGGATTCTTGAATAGATTTACCTCTTAAGAATCGATCCTTCAAGATGAAGTGAATCAATTCAAGTATTCTTGAATATATTTACATCCTAAAAATCTTGATTATATATACATCTTAAAAAATGATTTTTCAAGAATAAGAGGATTGATTCAAGTATTCTCGATTTACATCTTAAGAATCGATTTTTTAAGAGGAAAAAAATCAATTCTTAAATTGAATAATCAAAAAGTGTTATTTACAGGTAGGGTGAGAGAGCATATTATATGAAATATTCTTTTTTCCCTTTATATGTATTATTTAATTTGATATTAATTAATTTATTGCATTAAAAGATTTAGTAATTAATTAATGATACCCAAATAAATAAATAAAATATTAAAAATTTAATCATTATTAAAAATAAGAAACACATTATTTAAAAAAAATATTAAATAAGGAAGTTAATTAAAAGTAAATAAGAAAAATATTAAAAAATATTAAAAGCAACTAGAGAAAATAAATTTTATAAATCATATGTCATAATTTAATAATTAAGATATATGTAAATAAATAAATATTAATATACTAAATTTAAAAATTAACATATATTTATAAACTCAAATTTAATGTTATTTGATATGAAATAATGACTTAACTTAAAGAACTTAAGCTTTCATTCTATACATGAATTAGTTTTTTAACCTCTTATTTTCTAGAAGTAAATCGATTCAAGAGTACTTGATTCTTCGATCCTCTTTCACTTGAACAATACTTGAATAAATACTTTAGAGGTAGATCTTAAAGAATAGTTGAATCGATTCTTAAGAGATTCTTAAGATGTAATACTTGAATCGATTTTTTTCCTCTTGAAGAATCGATTCTTTAGATTTAAATCGATTTATGAATACTTGAATCGATCCTCTTACTCTTGAAAAATTAATTTTTAAGATGTAAATCAATTCAAGAAAAAATCGATTCTTAAGAGATAAAACGATTTAAGAATAGTTCTTTTCCTCTTGAAGAATACTTGAATCGATTTTTTAGAGGTAGATCGAATCAACAATAGTTCTCTTCCTCTTAAAGAATACTTGAATCGATTTTTTAGAGGTAGATCGAATCTCTACTTGATTCGCTCTATCAAAATAAATTTTTTATACTTTCATAAATCAATTCTCTAGAGGAACATGAAGAAAGCTCATATTCCTCTTGGAAAATCGAATGTGTGTATTTAGAATGAATAACCAAAAAGTCATATTTATAAATGGGGTGAGTGAGAATATTATATGAAATATTCTTTTTTCCTTTATATATATGATTTAATTTGATATTAATTAATTTATTGCATTAAAAGATTTAGTAATTAATTAATGATACCCAAATAAATAAATAAAATATTAAAAATTTAATCATTTACTAAAAATAAGAAACATATTATTTAAAAAAAAATACTCCCTCCGTCCCGGATTTATGTTCACCGGCACTGTAGATACAGAGTTTAAGAAAAGTTACTTTTTAACCAACTTTATTGATTTTTTAGGGGTATTGTGGTGTTTTTAGCTAATAAATAAATTATAAAGTATGTTATGTGTGTTAGGTGAGAGCGATATTTTTAAAATTAAGATAACTTTTGAGGTTGTTGGTTGATATGAAGTTCCTTTTTTTTGGGTGGTGAACATAAGTGTGGGACGGACGAAAATAAAAAGTATGAATATAAGTGTGGGACGGAGGGAGTATTAAATAAGGAAGTTAATTAAAAGTAAATAAGGAAATATTAAAATAATATTAAAAAATTCAAAAATTGAGAAATTACACGTCACATTAGAGCGCTCTGGAGACGACACGTCATCAAAAAAAATTTCTGCTATAGTATACTTAAGATATAATATAAATAAAATTAATTTATATATAATATTCTTTTAAATATTCATAAATTTGTAATGAATTTATTAATTTTATTAGTTTCAAATAATATAAACAACTAAAGAAAATAAATTTTATACTATGTCATAATATTGAATAATTAAGATATACTCCCTCCGTCCGCTATCAAGGATATCATTTCTCCATTTTGGGCATCCGCCTCCAAGGGTCTCATTTCATTTTTTATCCACACACACCCACTAATACAACTAAAAAATGGGACTCACACATCTACTAATGCAACTACCTACTACACATTAAATAATAATACTTCTTAATCCACATGAAAAAGCAAATGACACCCTTAAAGGCGGACAGAATGAGTATGTAAATAAATAAATATTAATATACTAAATTTAAAAAATTAACAAATATTTACAAACTCAATTTTAATGTTATTTGATATATGAAATAATGATTTAACTTAAAGTACTTAAGCTTTCGATTCTATATATGAATTAGTTTTTCAACCTCTTATTCTCTAGAGGTAAATCGATTCAAGAGTACTTGAATCGTCGATCCTCTTTCACTTGAAGAATACTCGAATCAATACTTTAGAGGTACATCTTAAAGAATACTTGAATCAATTATTAAGAGGTAATACTTAAATCGATTTTTTTTCTCTTGAAGAATCGATTCTTAAGATGTAAATCAATTCAAAAATACTTGAATCGATCCTCTTACTCTTGAAAAATCAAATTTTAAGGTGTAAATCTATTCAAGAATACTTAAATTGATTATCTTCCTCTTGAAGAATTGATTCTTAAAAGGTAAATTGATTCAAGAATACTTGAATGTGTTTTCTTCCTCTTGAAGAATACTTGAATCGATTTTTTAGAGGTATATCGAATCTCTACTTGATTTCCTCTATCAAAATAAATTTTTATACTTTCATAGATAGCTCCTATTACTCTTGGAGAATCGAATGTGTGTATTTAGAATGAATAACAAAAAAAACTTTTTTATAGGTGGAGTGAGAATATTATATGGAATTTCTTTTTTCCTTATATATATATATATATATATATATATATATATATATATATATATATATATATATATATATATATATGATTTAATTTGATATTAATTTATTAATTCATTGTATTAAAATATTTATTAATTAATTAATGATACCCAAATAAATAAATAAAATATTAAAAATTTAATTATTATTAAAAATAAGAAAAATATTATTTAAATAAGGAAATTAAGAGGTAATACTTGAATAGTTAAATCAATACTTTAGAGGTAAATCCTAAAAAATACTTAAATCAATTATTAAGAGTTAATACTTGAATCGAGTTTTTTTCTTTTGAAAAATCGATTCTTAAGATGTAAATCAATTCAAAAATATTTGAATCAGTCATCTTACTCTTGAAAAATCAATTTTTAAGGTGTAAATCTATTCAAGAATACTTAAATCGATTCTCTTCATCTTCAAGAATCAATTCTTAAGAGGTAAATCGATTCAAGATTACTTGAATTTATTCTCTTCCTCTTAAAGAATACTTGAATTGATTTTGTAGAGATAGATCGAATCTCTACTTGATTCGCTCTATCTAAATAAATTTTTATACTTTCAAAATGAATTATGTAGAGGAACTTGAAGAAATCTTCTATTAACTCTTGGAGAATCGAATGTGTGTATTTAGAATTAATAACAAAAAAATCTTATTTATAGGTGGGGTGAGAGAGAATATTATATGGAACACTGCTTTTCTCTTTGTATATATGATTTAGTTTGATATTAATTAATTTATTGCATTAAAAGATTTTGTAATTAATTAATGATACCTAAATAAATAAATAAAAACTCTACTCCCACATTCTCAATGACTTGATACAATTCTTCTCCACTCAATACATGATTTTCTTCGAGGTCCAACCCCTCGATGGCCATTTTAAGCGCGCTCAAACCGTTTAGTTCTAGATCTTCCGTGTTCATATCAAGAAACTCAGACAGGCTCAGTAGTCCATCCTTGTTGGTGTCTCCTCGCTCCATCATCAAATAGACATCTTGCTCGTTAACATTGTACCCGAGTCACATTGGAGCGCTCTGAGACGACACGTCAGCAAGAAAAGTTTCTGCTATAGTATACTTAATATATATATATTTAAATCTTAAGTTTTAAACAGATAAAAGCAGAGAAATTGCTAAAATGAAATTTAATTGATGAAGGTGATGAAATTTTGTTGAGAAAAATTGCTAGAATATACCCGCCGTAGCTGTGGGCTTTTGGCTTGGGCCTTGGTAGTGTATGACCTAAGGTGATGGGCCTATTAATTGACTTATGGGCTAAAATGAATCCTGAAAATATGGCCTCTTCTCATCTATGGCAAGATTATAAATCAAATAATTTTATATATTTCACGATAATTTTTTAAATAGAGTATTAAGTATATAATAAATTCAATCACGCCTTTATAAATTTAATTATGCAGGAGTTGACTTTAAAAATCATAAATGGAATGCAAGAACATTATGAACATAAGTATGAACTATATACCACACCTTTAAAAATTAGAGAAATTAAATATTATTCTTTTAAATAAAAATATTACTAAAAAATAAAATTATTATTCAACAAGTAACAGTTTATATTTTAAAAATTAAAAGTTTCATTTACTAAAAAATAATTTAGGTAAAATCATGGTACAAGATAAACTCAATTCATATAAGTGATTACCTTAAAATTTGTAATACTATCAAATTTGGGGACACAAAAAATTCTCAAACAATTTCAAACATAAAATATTTTTTTCTTTTTATTCGACAATATTATATAATTTTTAAATATTTATTTATAATTTGATTTTTTTTAATTTATAAAATTTTCAACAATTTTTAAATTTTTTTTAAATAAATAATTTATGTTTCAAAATTCTTGCATTTTAATAATATTTTAAAGCAAAGACTTCCCTAGGACAGGTTTTTTCTTTCAAAATGGTACAACCGGATCTATTCAACCCATTTCACGTTACTATTTGACCCAAGCTCATATCACATTACCGTTTGATATTTTAAAACATAAAAAACGTCAGAGGGCTTTCTATTCTGCTCATCGTCGTTCTCGGTTTCACGCTTCTTCCAACGTCGGTTTGCGAAATCTCTTCTCGTCTTCTCCGTTTGCAGCTCCTTTTCCGACGTCGGTTCTCGTGTTCCTGCCTTTGGTCGTCCGCGCCCCTTTGGTATTATTCGTTTTTGTTAATCGCCGAAGGAGTTTTTATTTTTGTAATGTATTGTCTACTGATTTTTTTCTATCTTAAACTTATTCTACAGTTTTCCATCCTTAATTTTTGAGAATCGATGCTACAAATTATTAATTTCAGTTCTGGAATTTTGACGATAAATGTATTTTTTAGCCAATATTTTCGATGTCGTCGTGTTTTCATATGTACTGGAATTTTATTTTTCTTGTGTTCATATGATTTTTTTTGTTTATATAATATCAGTTATCCTTGTTTTTAAGCAGTTGGAAAATAGTCAGCAATTTGCACTAAGTTTAATAGATAGAACTCTTGTTTTTAAATTGTCTTTCATTCATTGCATGCACAATTTTTTGTATATTAATTACTTGGATTTTCGTTGTAGGTTTGTTGAGATAATTTTATAATGGGTAGAAAACAGTGTGTTCTTCCTGGGCAAGGTCCTATGTTTCATAGAAAACATAGACGTATAATTCAAACTTGTTCTAAAACTTCTAAAATTTTACAAGAGAAGTTGATGGGGGAAAAATCAAAACAGAGTGGGTGATAAAAGAAAACAACAAGGAACATATCATAACTGTAATTCTCTTGTATTGTATGATGATAAACTTGCACAGAAATCAATGAATTCTGGTGCTGAAACTTCACCAAGATTTTATGCAAGAAGAATGAAAAAACAAAGAAGTCCTATTAGAGTAAATGAGGACAGGTACATGTTTGTTCATTAAATGAGATACATTGTTATTATTTTGTTGTTTTGATTTGTTTCTTTTCTGTTGTACTCTTATATTGTAGTGAAATTGGCCAGACTGAGATGGTCATTCCTGATAGTGATGAGAGGAATTCAAACTTAAGGAATGATATGAATCAAAGGTTTGATTGATTTAAATCTCTTATGTTGTTATATTCTTATATTTATTTGTTGTTCTTTTTTGGAATTGTAGTGAAATTGGGCAGAATGAAACTGTAGTTCTGGACAGTGATGAGAGGGGTTCGAAGTTAAGAAATAATAGGAATCAAATGTTTGATTGATTAGAATCTCTTATGTTGTACTACTCTTATATTTACTTTTTGTTCTTTTTGACATTATAGTGAAATGGACACATTGAAACTGTAATCCCCGATAGTGATGAGAGGAAGTCAAAGTTAAAGAATGATAGGAATCAAAGGTTTGATTGATTAGACTCTATTATTTTGATATGCTCTTATATTAATTTTTTTCTTGTTGAATTTATAGTGAAATTGGACGCACTGAAACTGTAATCCCCGATAGTGATGAGAGGAGGTTAAAGTTAAAGAATGATAGAAATCAAAGGTTTGATTCATTATACTCTATTATGTTGATATACTCTTATATTAATGTTTTGTTCTTGTTGAATTTGTAGTGAAATTGGACACACTGAAACTGTAATACCTATTATTCATGAGAGGAGGTCAAAGTTAAGGAATGATAAACAAAGGTTTGATTTGGACTGTTTTTTCTTTATATGTATTTGTGTTGTTGTACTCTTATTTGTTCTTTTTGAAATTGTAGCAATATATCCAAAAACAAGCCTTCTGGGATGGCACAGAAAAGCAAAAAAACAACAACTCCTAATCTCAGAGATATGAGGTATCATTTTTGTGTTTCTAGTTTCAAATGTTACTCTTTCCTATATATGAGATTACTCTGTTTTATAATTTAGGTTACTCTGTATAGTTTGATTCATTTTTATGATATCTAATTTGATCCTGTTTACTATTTACTGTTTAATGGGTTACTCTTTTTGTTGAATTGGTTTATTATGAACCAGATTTTACTTTACTGTTTGTAGTTTTTATTTATTTTCATTTTGTCCATGTTTTGTGATGTTTAGTTACCAACTTCTAGTTTTCATTTTTCTATTATTTTGGTAATGGAAATAAGTAGATGGATTTGAAATTATTTTGTATTAAACTTGAAGTAAATTAAATTTGTTTTATGTGATATTCTTTATTTTGATATTTATTTTTTATCATTGCTTGCAGTCTTGTTGATGATGAGACCCCTATAAGGTATGTAAATTTTGAATACATTGTAGTCTTTTTTTGTATAGCCAATTTGTTTGATATCTTATTATGTTCAATTATATCTATATTGCAGCGAAATTCCTATTATAAGATCGAAACCATCCAAGCCTGTTACTAGGGGATCTAAAATATCCAAGTCTGATGGGAGGGCAGAGAATAACAAAAAATCAACTCCTAATATCAGAAATAGGAGGTAATGTTTCTATCTTCCTAGTTTCTATGGCTACTCTTTCCAATATATGAGGTTGCCCTATTCAATTATTTAGGTTACTAAGTATGTTTTTCATTCATTTTCTTATGTGAAATTCCTTTATTTAAATTATTTTATATTATTTATTGCAGTCTTGTTGATGATGATGACAATTTTGTTTCAGATGATATCCCCTTGAGGTATTTAAATTTCAATACATTGTATCAAATTTTTTTTTATAATATTATTTTTGTTTGTTTTTTTTATGTTTAGTTATATTTATATTGCAGTGAAATTCCTATTAGAAGATCGAAACCATCCAAGCCTGGTGGGAGGGCTGAGAAAAGCAAAAAAAACAACTCATAATATCAGAAATAGGAGGTAATGTTTCAATGTTCCTGTTTTCAAAGGTTACTCTGTTCTATATATGAGGTTACTATATTCAATGACTTAGGTTACTAAGTATATTTTTTATTCATTTTTTGATGTAAAATTCCTTTATTTAAATTATTTTGTATTATTGCTTGCAGTCTTGTTGATGATGATGACGGTTTTGTTTCAGATGAGATCCCCTTTGAGGTATTTAAATTTCAATACATTGTATCCTTTTTTCTTTTTCTGTAATATTCTTTTTTTGCTTTTTTGTTTATTTTTATTTATATTATAGAGAAATTCCTATTAGAAAGTTTAAACCAATAAAGCGTGTTACTAAGAGATCTAAAAAGGGAGTATCGACTTCTACAGCCAACAATAAGAGGTATTACGTTTTTTTTCATAGTTGACTATTTATATTATTTACGATGAACACTTTTAATCATTATTGTTACATTTATTACAGTGATAAGAAGAAAGCAAAACGAGTTTACTACAGACTTAGGAAAAAGTAATTATACTTTTTTATTTTATTTTTTGATTTTTGTGTTTTGTCAATTGATATATTATGCTTATAATTTTTTTTTGTCCAATGGGTTATTTAGTCATTGCAGGCCTAATGACCTTAACACTGTTGTGCGGAATTTCAATGATAAGCAGAAGTCTGATATCAAGGAGCTTAGGTTTTGTACCTTATTGGAGTTAAAAATTGATAAATGTATTAATGTAGATCTCATGTCATGGTTGGTTGATAACTTCAATAATGGTAGTAGAATGTTAACCGTGGATAATTATCAGAGCTTCTGTGTTACTCCTGATGATGTCTATGATGTTTTTATGCTGCCAAGGAATGATGGTATGGATGTGACAATGTTTACAAATCTTGAAGGGTCAGAGTTTCTCGATTTCATTAAAGGCAAATATGATATAAAGGTCAAAATGCATTGTGGTTGTTTGGGTGATCTTCTTTTGAACAAGTTTAAGGATGGATGTGTGGATTTTAAAAGAATATTTGTGTTATATGCTGTAAGTTCTTTTCTTGCACCTGCTGTCAATGGGTTTATTAAGAGTCGGGTTACTAAATCATTGGAAGATGTGAGTATGATTCCCAATCTTGATTGGTGCAAGTTTGTTTTGGATGAGTTGTGCTCTTCTATTTCCAAGTTTAAGCTGAGATCTAGTACACTCATTGGGGATGTATTCTTTTATTGCAAATCATATATTTTTTCATCGTATGATTTGGAGGGGAATACCAGGACCTGTATCCATTCTTCTTATACTGCATTGGACAGATATTAAACTGCTTTCAAGGAAGAAGGAAGAAATGAAAGCCGATAAATTTGGTCTCAGAAAATTGAGTGATAGATATCCTCTATCTGCAAATGGAGTTGTCAAAACTGTTGACCTTACCAGTTTAGATCCTGTTATAGATGACGCACAGACCAATGTATTTTATAATGCATTTCTTTAATTAGTTTTAGATAGGGTACTCTTATATATCAATACGATTACTCTTTTATATGTCTTGGGTTACTATTTAAAATTTAAATTTGACTTTATGGGAATATAGGAAATAATCTGTTGGTTTTGTTTTTTTATTCAGGAAATAGGCAGTTTGTTGAATAGTCTTAAGCATGATGCAGATAGTTTCTTGAAAAAATATCAATCAAAGCTTGCTAAAGTTTCCGAACTTTCTCAAAAGTTTAAGGATAATCAGAGTTCCACTCCTAAGAAATCTGATTCCCAGAAATTCTTTTGTGATGAAAAGGTGTTGAAATATATTGATGATATTATCAAGCACTTCAAAGCAACCAAAAAGCTAGCTGCAGAAATGCCTAGTTATAAGTTTACCCCGTCTCCACACATCCCTTCTGATCCAGAGTAAGATTATTTTGAGGCCGAAAAATAGTATTTTAACTCTGAAGATGTTGAATTGGACGAAGATGATGATGTTGAGGATGTGTCTCCTCAAGAATTAAGTGAAGCAAGAGATTCAGTTCAGAGAACAAGACCTCAGAGATCTTCAATTAACAATCTGGACAGCATGGTTGAAGATGTTGATTATATTTCAAAATTCATTACCCAACACAAAAAGGTTTTTGAGTGCATGGAGAAGGAGTATAAGGAGGTTTTGGACTATATTTTCTATGATGCTGAAGTTTCAAGGGATCAGTAAGTGCATTTTTTCTTTATAAATATATTTTTCTAAATATAATTTTGTCTATTTATTTTTTTATATTTTATAATTCAATCAGGAAGCGTTATTATTGAAGGGGGTTGTTCCATTTTATCCAACAAGATGACATTCTATCAATGAAATGCAATTGTCAAATATATGATACGATATTTTCTGCTTGGATTCTTGAGGTGAACGCTGAGTCAGGGCATGATAGGCACAGACAGAGATTTATTTTTAACATTGATCATAGTGTAAGTATTTCTTTCTTTTTTTAATTATTTAAACTTTTTAAATAAATCTAATGCAGTTTATTTATATATTCATAATTTTTTTGTAGTATTTGCTTCAAGAAACAATTCAATCAGATGTTCCTACAGCCAATTACGAGAATTTTAAAATATGCTGGAATTTATGGCTGGAGTCTTTCAAAGACATATTTTTTAGTGCTGAATTGGTATGATATGTTCTTATTTTAAATATCTGATATTCTTTTTGCTGATACGGTTACTCTTTAAGTAATCATGTGGTTACTCTTCAGAGTTAATTGTGGTTACTCCAGTAGAACTTTTGGCTTCCTATTATTAATGGAATTACTCTTTATATTTGTTGAAGTTTTACAATCTTTATTTAATAAAATTGCTTAATAATTTTCAATGTTATTTTTATATAGATTTTTTTTGCCAATGTGTTTGGAGCACCACTTCAATATTGTAGTAATCAATCTGGTGGACTCCAAGATCCAATACTTGGATAATAAGAAGTGGTATGATCCTGAAAAATAATACTATTATCAGTCAGCACGTTTCCTGGCAACATAAAAGTGATATGTTTTTATTTTTTTAAATTTAACATTTTAAAGTTTTTTAATCTAATGCAGTTTATTTTTTTAGGTCCAAATGATGATTCCGTATTTGGCTGATATAAATCATCCAAAAGCTGATGAGATGGTTAACTACGTGGATGAGCCAATCAATTTTAAATAGACTACATCAAGAGTTGATAATGATTGTGGTATTTATGCCATGCATCATATCAAGCACTTTGATTGATATCCTTATACAGAATCGAATTTGAACAAGGTATATTTATTCAGGATATAGTTCCCTTCATTATTTATGAGCACTTTCAATGTATATGAATTTTTTAATACTTACTAATTATTAAATGATTTTTTCTAATATGTTTTGTTCCTATGTAGAAAACAACATAAATGGCTTGTTAAAACTGTTCATCAGAAAATGCTCATTCATGTAGTTTAGGTTACTCCTTTTACATTTAATTAGATTACTCTTTTTGACAACATAGGTCACTCTTTAATAATATGCCGCTCTTTATTTGAATTCTTTAACTTTTTTTTGTTTCTGTTTCTTTGTTAAGGGTTTCCATGACATTGTCTTATTTTCATTTGACAAAGATGTGGACATTTTAATGACCTATACATATCATGGGCCTTGATAATTGCATATTCCATCTTTGATTATTGTATTTTGATAATTGCAACTTAAGTGTATCATTTTGCAATTTGATAATTGCATCTCAGGTGATTGGTAATTTTGATTATTCCATACTCTATTTTGTAGGCTGGCATAAGGTTGAGGTTGCGTGGTGAAATTTGTGCAAGTATAGTATTATCAAACTTTAATGAGTTGAGGGATTTTATCATTATTGAAACAAAGAAACTCTACAAGAAAAAGCCAGATTTGAACAAGAACATCTCCGAACGCAAGGAGGAAGACTTGATGCAAAAGAAATTGGAGAAAAAGATGTTGGCCGGGAAAAATTGAAGAGTTTAAATGAACATGCATTAGGAAAGAGGAAAAGAATTCCTAAGAAACTTTCTATGTAATAGTTAATTGGATTTGATTCTGATTATTATAGTCATTTTTGTGTTAACTGATATGTAGGTACTCTAAGTACTGTTCTCAAGTAAATGAATTTTGATTACTGTTAGATAGACTGTTTGAACATCACTAGAAGTAATCTCATTTTGATTCATTGATTTGTGAATTGTAGGATTACTGTTTGATCTTTGATTTTATAAAATTAGTCTTTGTATTCAGAAGTTCGTGTTTGATTTCTGTGAAATTTAAATGATTTCTCATTTGGATTATTATAGATTGTTGTAGAAATTGGTAACTTATTTGATAGCTTATATTGTAATAAACTGATTCAAACATGTGTTGTTATGAGATATAACACAATTAATTTACATTTATTAAATCCTCAGATTATATATAGTTTTATCAAGGTATGAAAAATGATCCATTAAACATCTATCTAATTTGAGATATAATTGGATTAGTCTTTTGTATTGTAATATTATACTGAATTATTTTTTATTTCAACTACTGTTTATTTAAACTGAATGTTGATCAGGAATAGTGGTAATAATTCCATGCGATCTGAAAGTAACTTTAGACTACTCATTTGAATTATTAGGATTATTTTTTTTTGATTAAGTAGCTCATTCTTTTTTCAAATGACACAAACTATGGTTACGGATATATGTAAAAGGTACAAAAGTTGATCCCTGCTATGGAAATCACAAAATGTTACAAACTATAGCTCTGGGATATGTGTAAGAAGCAAAAAAGGGATACATTTGTAAAAAGTACAAAAAGTGATATATGCTACAATAGTTAAATGCTTATACTCAAATTTTGGTTACTCTTTCGACTTAATTGGAGTACTCTTTTAAATGAACTAGGTTATTCATTTCTCAATGACAGAGGCTATGTTTTGTGAATATGTGTAATAAGTACAGAAGGTGATCACTACTACAAAAATTACATAAATTATATAAATCTTCAATGCCCAAGTAAAATGCTTATAATCAAATATGTAAAATATAGATCAAGTATTTACTTTTGTTTTGAACATTACGAAAGAATACTAAATCAAATATTTATTTCCTGTTTTTATTTCACTTGTGCTACCTTTCTTTTGTACTTTTGAACTTTGTAGACCACTCTTTATTCTCTTGTTTCTTCCCTTTGTCTTTGCACGTATAGGATCCAAAACAGCTGTGGATGGTGTGGATTCTGTTGTATCATCATGTTCTTCATCAATCCTTACTACTGTTTTCATTTTCTTCAAATCTCTTGTATAAGATTCTTCAAGTGCCTCCCTTGCTTGTTAATTATCTTCACATAACAAGACCAAAATATAATACTTTCGAGTCATTTGATGCCTCCATGGTATAGCTTTATCTTTGTCCATTGTTGGAATTCATTTTTAATTCTATCCCACACATCAGCTTTTGCAAGTTTTGTCCATCTTTTCATTATATAAGACTCGGGAATCAGCTTCACTGAGTTTATGAGTAGAACATTCAAACTGTGGTGGCACAAGAGACCCATTTCTTCAAATTTCTTGCAGGTGCACTGTATGAGCTTCAAATGTGTATAAAAAACAACTCATAAGCTTACCATCTTCAGGCTTTCTAACATCATATGCTATAGTGCATTCTTCAAATGCACACATTTTAGTGGTAACATTTACGCATTTTAAGAACTCCTTTTCAAATTTCAAGAAAATTGACTGTGTGTAAACTTCTGCAGCATGTTTTATCAAGCCTTTTTTTTCCAAGAAAGTATAAGGTTCTGTTCTTGTCCCATTAAATTTATCCAACACTTTATTATTCCTCCAATTCTTGACTACGTCATTGAAGATTCTGTAAAATTCTGTCAAGTTTGTGTCTTATCTTGTATTAAACCCTATTGCATTATTTGTACTCTCACTTCGTTGTGATGGCAATATACCAGCAAAGAAGTAGTGTTTATTCAATGTTGTGCACCACTTTACCTTCACACCATATATTTTCATTAACCATGTGTGAGTTTGTAAAATATATTTTTTGATCATACTATCCCAACACAATTCAAAGTCTTTCTCATCAACACATCCTGACAAACATCTATTGAAATGTCCAAAAAATCATGGTTACCTTTTATTTTTCCAAATTTACCCGTAGCCTTTTCATGCATGTGCCACAAACATAATATGTGTCTGGTTTCTGGAAATATCTGCAAATATAGAAATATTAGGGTTACTCATTTGTAGAAGCATAGATTACTCTATAATGTAATGTAGACTACTCAATGAATTTTAATGTTAATAAATGAGTTTTCTAATTATCTTACCTTTGGTATTGCAGAAGCAATTGCATGGTCCTAATAAGTGATGATTGTTACTGGATATTTGTCTTCAATTGATTTTCTGAATTCTGTAAATAGCCACTCAAAGGTAACTTCTCTCTCATCTGATATAAAAGCACACCCAAACATGACTTTTTTCCTATGATTATTCACTCCCACAAAAGGTGCACATATGAGATCATATTTATTAGTTCTGTAGGTTGTATAAAAACAACCACATCTCCATATAAAAAGTAATCTTCCTTCATTATTGGGTCTCTCCAAAAAATGCAAGCCAATCTTGACTGTGCATCTAGCACGAAATTATAATAGAAGTCTGGATTTTGAGAATTTTCCTCTTTCAATTTGTTGAGCAATATTTGTGCATCTCCTCCTTCAATATTCTTTCTCTTCAAGCCATCAACAAAGTTTTTGTGGTCTTTCATAGTATGACATATTTTTTTCTGACCACCTGCTTCATTGACCATGTAGTGATAAGATCTTGCTGCTCCCATTCCTGAATCTAAAATATGCTCGATCACTACTGCAGTTTCAGTAGTTATTTTTATTTCTGAACGGTGTAGGTGACCCCATTCCTTTCTTGTTAACTCATGATTGTGCTCTGTGTTATGTTTAATAACTACACGACCTCCAAATTCATTTATTTTCACTATCATTAATGCCTTGCAATCTGTTCTTGTAACACTAACTTTATTTTTTTGGCAGTTTCCTTTTGTCGTCTTATTCCTTCACATGAACACATATAGTTCTTTGCTATTGAATGTCCTTTGCTGGAACGTCTTATAGTCCCTTTACGTGTACTAAATCCAACTAATCTAGCATGCTTACAATACAAATCATACATCTCAACCACTGTATCTGTTGTCATACCTAGTAGACTTCCACTTATTTCATCATGTTCTGCATTTAATGTTTAATAAAGAGTAAGACTTCATTAATTTTTTCATACTGAGTGAATGCTAGTGGAATAAGTAATTTCAGAGATAAATAAGAATTAGTATTGATAGATTTACAAATTATCTATACCAACTGTTGATCAGAAAATAGCAGTACATAATTGTATGCAATCTGCAAGTAAACTTAGGTTACTTTTTCTTAGAAATTGGATTACTCCAGTTTTGTAACTAGGTTACTCCTATTCTTAAATGATTGAAATGCAGTTCTGTATTTATATAAGATGTACTAAGAAATATGAAAATTTTAAAGCAGAATACGACAATAACAGAACATCACCTTATTAACATACGAATAAGAAATTTCTAAATCACAACACCATCATGCTAAGCAACATAACAAATTCAACATAAGGAATAAGAAAATTTTAAAACAAAACACCACCATATTAACACATGAATTTCTATTTGATGAATGAGTTAAATCAGTAAATGGAAATTTTATGTAATCACGTAGTATATGATACCATGTTTTCTAGAAATTTCTAATCTCCATTTGATGCATTGTTGTTGACTACAAATGTTCTTCTTCAATTATTCCTACGAATTTAAGAAAGTTGATGAAGAAATTAAACAAAATTTAACATTTAATCTCATGGAAATTGATGAAAAAAATATACAAACCTGAATTGAATTCAGTAAAATCTCTGAAATCTTCTTTTGGTTTGTAACCTCTGTCTGCAACAACTGGACTCTGTTCGTCGCCTCGCTGCTCCACGTTATGAAAGGCCTCAAATTCACAGCGGTCATTGATGCGGCGTCAGTGTATTATCCTCCTGTCTGCCATCTTCTTGTAGGTTCTCCATGTCACTAATTTAGGGCTCGAAATGTGATTTAGAGATTCAGAGAATATCCGCAAAATTTTAAGCAAACAACAAAATTTATCCGCTAAATTTTCTTCTGTTGCATCCAGTTAGGAAGGCAGTTAATCAGCGAATTTAACATATTTTGCTGTAGGATCCGGTTCTATCAAAATTTTGATAGGACCAGTTGTAGGATAGTTACTCTCATATTTTAAATACTATTGATATTCAAATAAATTTTATAATTTTAAAAATATTTATATTGTTTTTATTTATTTTTCTATTTTGTATCGAATTTTTTTATTTTTAGAATAATATTTTAATTTTTGAAATACCTTTAAAAACAAAATAATTATTAACAATTATAGAATATTTAAACATATTTTAAGGAATATCTAAATAAAAATTGAATATGAAATAGACGAAAATTAATAAAATAGATATACAGAGAATTAAAATTTGAAAAAAAAAAATTATTGCAATTTTCGGTAAAACAATGACAAAATAGAATAAAAAAGACAAAATTGAACAAATTTAAAAAACTATGAAATTAAAAAAAGAGTGTTGCTATTTGCACACCACCCTCTACTAAGTACACATTTTTTTACTGAATACAAATTATCTTTAATTATTTTTTCTACATTTTTATTATATACACACCCTTAAAATTTTTAATTTACCCTTTTAAAATTATCCTTCACACGCCTCTGCACATTTTTTCTAATTTACTCATCACCGTCGGTCATCTCCAAGATGCACAGAACCCATCGGCATTAGTTGTGTCTTCTCCGATGGCTTTCCCCTCCACTTCGACCGCTCTTTCAACTTCCATCACTTCTACCAATCTATTCTGACCGATTTCTTGGTGCGCATCGATGACCTTGCCGGGAAGATCGTCGATTCCAATTAGAGCAGTAGTGGCTGCCTCCGTACATTCTTGGTCGCCGCGCAAGGAGCTCTCACTGATCTCGCCATTGGGAAGCTTCTTACGAGCCCTCGCCAGGACTTCTCTCGTATCGATCTGCGTTGGAGGATTTTGTTTTGCTTTCGACAGCGCCGCCCTTCTCTTGGCAGCTGCTCGCGATATTTCAGACAGCAGATTTCACAAGAAGCCTTCGATTGATGCTGCCTATTGCTGCTGGGAATGTCGACTGTACCAGTGTTGTTTAGGGCTTCTTCCTGTTAAAGTGACTTGATTAAGTATTAAACGATTTACTACTCTAATAGCTTAAGCTTTTAGATGAGGTGATCATTTAACATGGTATCAGAGCCATGGTTAACAAAAAGTCCAGGGTTCGAACTTCACCGCTACCCATTTATGAGAAAATTTAACATGCAAGGATTGAGGTAAAAATTTCCTGCCTGTATGTGAGGGGCGTGTTAGAGTGTCTTAATTAATTATTAAATGATTTACCTCTCTAATAGCTTAAGCTTTTAGATGAGATGGTCATTTAACACACGATGGAGGACTTGCTGCTATCTTCCACGCCGACTTTCTCTCAGACTTATTTTCGGGCCACGCTGACTTTCTCTCAGACTTATTGTCAGCCGAAATTTGGGGATTTGGTGTCTTTGTTTATGACAGAGAATCTTACAGTTTAAAATGGGCATGTGTGTATAGACTTTTCTATTAAATGGGCTATGCCCGATTCTTGTTGTTTTTTCTCTCAGACTTATTTTCGGGCCACACCGACTTTCTCTCTGACTTACTGTCAGCCAGAATTCGGAGATTTAGTGCTTTT
Organism: Pogostemon cablin; assembly: GCA_023678885.1. NCBI lineage: Eukaryota > Viridiplantae > Streptophyta > Magnoliopsida > Lamiales > Lamiaceae > Pogostemon > Pogostemon cablin. The sequence continues at coordinate 36,448,864 of CM042965.1, forward strand.
GTTTATGGCAGAGAATCTTACAGTTTAAAATGGGCATGTGTGTATAGACTCTCCTAATAAATGGGCTATGCCCGATTCTTGTTGTTTTGGATGTTGCGGGGTCTTTGCTGATAATTGCTATCGAATTTGCCATGGTTTAGGTGACTTTAATTTGGTTACCACTACTAATCTGTCGACAACGAGTTTGTATCTACTACGATTTTTCAAACACTACTTTCTTGATATTCGAGTTGATGGATTACAGCCTCTGCTCTGCTGAGTCTTGTTGATTCATTTTTTGACGGCAGAAGCATATCGAGGGGTCGACTTCTCGACTCCAATTTTGGGAAGGATTTCAAATTACCACACAACTCCTGGTGCCAATTTCATGTAGTTCTGATTGGTTAAGAGTCCTGGCCTTGGTAAACTATTTTTGGTTAATTTGAGGCCACTTCCAGTTATTGGCATACTGTTTTGGCCTTTTGCATTGTCTAGGCGTAGGTTCATAGTCAAGTCGTAGAACATTTGAGTAGAGAATTAGAGGGTTTAGATTGGGTTCTTTAAGAATGTCATCTGTTTGATTTCTTTTCTTTTATTGAGGTCACCTGTTTGGCTCCTCGAATGATCATTCCATTGATCATGTTTTTGTATTCCTTTTTTCTTGTATTCTTTTTTTTTCTCTTTTTTATAATTTTACATATTTTGATATACACATATGTGTTTATATATATTTACTGGTTGATTTATGCGTTAGTTAAATTACTCCAATAATTATGTGAGTACAAGGATGAATTTACATGATTCATTGGGAATAAACTCGAGTTGCATAAGAGATCATATTGAATATACACCTTTATTTGATGTTATCCCAAATTTTAAAAGACAGTATGATGAGGATGTTTCTAGATGTGAAGAAAGCAGATTATTAAAGCAAGCACTCTCGATTTTATATAGTTGGCGGTAAACTTGGTATTCTTTTGATAACATGAAATCAAGTTTTATTTATGTGTATTGTATATCTCTGTATATAAAATATAAATGGTGTTGTATATAAAATATAAACGGTGTGTATTTAATAAATCTTGAGGATAATTTAGACTTTTAAAAATATTAATTTTATTTTTATAATAATAGGGTGTGTATTTATTAGGAGGAGTTGTAGAATTTAGATTACCCTTAAAAAAATAAGTTTTTCGGCATTTGATGCAAAAATACAGAACAACACAATTTTATACTCGAGGAGTACACTGACACATGATGATCAACACCCTAACAACAACAGTGCTACAAACACATAAGCATCAATTAAAAAAAACAATACATGACATTAATACTGATTGCGATTGATTGCGGAGATCTGTAGGCTGGTTCAGATTGAGCTAGGTTCCTTGATACCTAAGTCGAAGATAACCCTCCCTACGCAGAGGGATGAGATCTCTCATATTAGAAGTATGTCCTCAAACTCTTGCCTTAGGCCGAGTTAGCTTTATATCGGTTGCCTTTATTAGAGATGTTATGATCAATTTTATATTATTTATGAAATTATCATTATGTTAACTTTTTATTGAATTTATTTTATCTCAATATTAATGGATTTTAATTCTTTTTCGATTTTACAATAATTTATTACTATGCTTTCAATTAAAAAATTAATTGTATTAAAATTTTAAATTTTATAGCAAATTTTGTTGAGAAATAACATCCATACTTTATCAATTTATATTTTTATTTGTATAAGTATAATTTATATTTTAAAATCATTCTGAATTAATGAGAAATAGTTGTCACGTAAACACCTACCTTATATGAAGGAAAGGGAAAGGGAACATAGTAAAATCTCTTCTATTATATATTTTTATAATAATAGTTAATATCAACAATTTTGAAAAAAAATTGATAAAGAATATCTCTTATTTTTAAATCATTCTAACTCATTAAAAAAAACTTTCTTTGTCTCATTTTAATTTTTACATATTTTTAATTTGAGTATCATGTTTTAATTTTTACATATTTTAATTTGAATATTCCATTCTATAATAAATTACATTTTACAATTAATTCTCTAATGTAAAGTTATAAACTACCTTAACTAAAAATCTAATTCAAATTTTACTAAAACAAAATATTTTGTGCATCCGTATGGACGAATTCAAATTCATGCACCACAAGGAATTTTCATTCCTATAATAATACTTACGCATTTTTACTTTAGCGTCCCATTTCAATAATTATATTTTATTTTTTTTTGTAAGTGAGACCCACACAAAACAATTAATATATTTCTATGAGACCCACACATAATACTAATACAACTATCTATTTTAAATTAAAATATTATATTCTTTAATTTCCGTGCAAATACCAAATGTATCCATTACTTCGGGACGGAGGGAGTATATATACTATTAATAAAAATTAATACAGATATGAGTACACGCGTGTATCCGAGTGCACAAGATATCAAATTTAAAAAAGTTATACATTTATTAAATAAATACATACTCCCCGTCCTATTTCAATCTTTACATATTTCTATTTTGGGTGTCTCATTTCAATCTTTACGTTTTTCTTTTTGGAATATGGGACTCACCTAAAATAATTAATATATCATCATGGGACCCACATCCAACACTAATACACCTACTCACCTTACATTAAATATTATATCTTTCCACCCACTATTTATTAAAATATTATACTCCTTAATCAACGTGCAAAAATAAACGTAAACATTAAAACGAGATGGGGGGAGTACTCCATAGTACATTATTGAATAAAACTCAGCGAATATAAAAAAGTTATACATTCAATAAAAGCATATACTCCCTCCATCCTAGGAAAGTTTGCACACTTTTCATTTTGGGTTGTCCCACAAAAGTTTGCACCTTCCTTAAAAAGCAAAAATTCAAACTCAATCACCCTTCCCCATACATACAAAAAAAACCACATCTATCTAACACACCTAACATACTTTATCATTTATTTATTACAAAAAAAAATACCATAATACCCCTAAAAGTTATCACTTTCTTAATCTCCGTGCCGAAAAGGGTGTGCAAACTTTTCTGGGATGGAGGGAGTATACATTTGTAACAACAAATTTTGTTTATTAAATACTCCTTCCGTCCTGGCCATAGGTCCTCATTTGTTTTTTGCACGTGGATTAAGGAGTATTATTATTTTATGTGTAGTGAGTAGTTGTATTAATAGTGAGCGGTGAGTCATATGTGGGGTCTTTTTACTAAAGGGGGAAATGAAGACCTTTAAATGGGATGCCCAATATAGTGAAATGAGAATCTTTCGGTAGGATGAAGGGAGTAATAAACACAAAAGAGATTACAATTCGAGATGTATTAAACTTGAGAAACATAGAAACAGTCTCTATTTATCATCTGATTCATGTCTTGGGTTGACTTAAGGCTTCATTTAACCTTTTAAGCCGGATCTTCAGAAGAAGCTTATCTGAAATTTGATTTGGGGGTTTATAAAATATTTGTCCAGAGGTGTCGAGCCTTTGTTCGACTCGAATCTTGACTTGAAAAAATTTTCTACGAAACGTGCAGTTTAATATGGTATAACGTTGTCTTCATACAAAATATTGGGTGAATTTGTCTGAAAAATATGTTGAATATGAGGAATTCGGCACCTTGATCTCAGGTCGAGTGTTTCACCGGATTGGAGGGGTTTAGCACCTTGATCTATAAAAAAGCTGAAGAACTTTACTTGAATAACGCCGGATTGGAGGGATTTTAGCACCTTGATCTATGATTGGAAGCTGTTATGGGTTTATAAGGATCTAAAGAGTTTACCACCTTAGCACTCAGCTTTATAAGGATCAGCTTTATAAGGATCTAAAGAATTTACCACCTTAGAGTCAAGGTATGAGGAGTTTAGCACATATATGCAGGGGGTGAATTTTTGCCTCAAGCATTGTCTGAGGAATTTTCAAGGTATGAGGAGTTTAGCACATTATACATATATGCAGGCGGTGAATTTTTGCCTCAAGCATTGTCTGAGGAATTTTCTCATAAATGGGTGGCGGTGAGGGTAAATGAGTGGCGGTGAGGTTTGAACCATGAACCTTTGTTAGGTCTCGGCTCTAGTTCCATATTAAATGACCAACTCATCTAAAAGCTTAAGCTAATAGAGAGATAGATCGTTTAATACTTAATCAAGTTATACTCTAACAGTTATCAATTTTTATCAGGATGTTATCATTTTTAATTTATATTATAATTATTAAATTTTATTAAAGGCTAATACTACAGTGCATCTGGGCGCACCCCAGGATAAGGTGCACCCACTTTCAGAAACGTATACAATTATGAATAAAAATGTAAACACTTTGTTAGTGAATTTTTTGTTAGTTTTTTTTAATGAAAAATTGAGTGTAAAAAAATATAAAATTATTAAAAAATATATATACATTATTTAATAAAAAGTATGCATATATGAATGCTAGTTTTTTTAATGAAAAATTGAATATGAAAAAAGTATACAATTATTAAGAAACTTGTATATAATATAAAATAAAAAAGTTATACATATATGAGTGCAACCTTGAACCATCCGAATGTACCAGATATAAACTCTTTATTAGAAGGTTCACGCTAATATTTGCGTATAAAATATGTATATGGAAGTATCATATAAATCTCATTGGAAGTTCCGAGTCTAATCCGTATGGAGAACCCAATCTTACCCGGCATCATTTTCATAGACTCCATTCCATAATAAAAATACAAGCAACATTATTAATGTATAGTAATCCGTGGCCTTCACGTATTTTTGTATACGGAGTTTTAAAAAATAATATTTTTATGTATAAAATAAAAAAGAGAAAAAAATATTTTAGTTAATTTAATAAAAAAATTGTGTAAAATTGTTGAGATATGAGAATAATGGATATTATATTGGGATATGTATAAAATGTAGATATTATTATAATGTTCTTTTACTATTTTGAGTAAAAGTAAAGTATAAATATTTTGTGGGACAGATAAAAAAAGTATGAAGTATTTAGGAGGATGGAAAGAATAGTATTATATATATATATATATATATATAAAGGAACAATGTCACTTTCGCATTGAAGATTAGGATTGCATTCCATCATGAAGAAATAAATATGTTACGGCCCATAATTTAAATGATCAATTAAGAGGCTCTCAAATACACCAACATATTCATCCGAATGGGTGATGGCATGTATGTGCATGCATGCATGTTGTGGGGGAGGGGGATAGACATGATGTTGAAGGGCATGCAGTGCACGTGACGACAATACAACCAAGAAAGCGAAGTAGCATCTCAACACACGTGGAGATGGTGTGCCACCCCATTCAGCTTAGACATGGAACTTGGAAGACTTCATCAGGTGGAGGGGCTTTTGTGAACAAAAGGATCACTCTTTCATAATCAACATTCTTATCTTTGTACAATTAATTTTTTTAAATTTTATTATGGAAAATATCACAATTGGTCCTCTAAGTATATTCGATTTCCTACTTTAGTCATTTTGTCCTTTTTTCAAAACTTGGTCATTTTTTGTTCACTTTTGGACATTTTTTTGACAAATGTTCAAATTTTTTTTTTAACATAACTGATTAATTTTTGAAAAAAAAGGGTTAAATTTGGATAACAATAACTAAAATCGAAAAAAAAATTAAAATTAAGAATTGTAAATAAAAAAATTAAAGTTGAAATCAATTATACTTAGTGAACAAATTTTTATATTTTCCCTCATTGTGCCCCTATGATTTTTTTGTAAATGTGCTTATATATATGGAGGTTAAATTGTAAACGACGAAGTTATAACTATACACCATACTCAAATTTTGTTAATTACATTTACAGGTTTTATTAATCCATACCATATGAACTACACATGTCCTAAAAATATAATAGGACATACCACACTATGAATCAAACACTTTGTAATTACACATTTCCTAAAAATATAATAGGACATACCACACTATGAATCAAACACGTTGCAATTACGTGATTCTGTTTAACACAAAGTTTATGTTTTGAAATAAATAAATAAAATAAAGATAATGGTGAATTGGCCCCCCACGTACAGTGTAGATTATAGAGATCAGCACCCATACGGCTTTATTTCCTAATTTCATTAAATAAATATATTCAATTCGCTCTTTTGAAATCGAGCAAACATATGTCTAAAGATTAAAGAATAACGATAGTGACACTTTTTATTACTAGATATTAGCACGTGCACGTTAATTGTATTTTACTGTTCTATTATTATGTAAACTTTTTTTATACATAAGACGTTTGTAATGTTTGTTTTTTTTTTTTTTTTGTAATTTTTTTATTTCAAAAACTTAATTTTCAATAAAATAATAAATATTTTTTAATAAATCATGTAGGAAAACGTCTCTTTATATAACTTTAAATTGAATTGTGTTGATAAACTCCGTTTCTATAAAAGAGTTTATTTTATAGTGTCATATATTTTTATCCCTTAAAATAAAAATAACAATTAATAAAATAATCTAATCATAGATTTTAATTTTAAATTCAACATTCTCATTTAACAAATATAAAAAGAAATCATTAAATACAACGCACAGTAGTGAGTTTTTTGAAATAAAGATGGAGTGTGGATGAGAGAAAGAATAGGTAGGGCTGTAGAGGGGTGGAAATGAACAAAATTAATTAGGGTGAAAATAGTTGGAAATTAAAATAAATAAAAAAGAAAGTAGAAAAAAATCTTATAACTATAAATTAAATTTTTTTAAAAAATACACCACTCATATATGGGTCCATAAGTGGCTAGTCTCTAAAAATATTTTTTTTTCTCATTATATCCCTCCATTATATTAATAATTATTTTAACTTTATTAATTATATTATTAAATTTATTAATTTAAATTTTGTTAATCATTCAAATCACCACTTGAATTTCAAATTCATGCAAACTCTTAAATTTCTAACTTAATATAATTCTTGAATTTTTCCATTTTATGTAACTCTTGAACTTTTACTTTAAATTATCATTATTTATAAATATTAACTAAAAAAGTGAAAATACATTCTATGTTAGATACATAATGTATTAATGGTCCTTTTTTCATTAAAGATAAATAATAGAACATCATATTGTAAAGTCTAATTACATTCTTAACATAATAAATAATATATATAATTATTAATTTAATAATTTAATTTTTACTAATCATGAACCTACTGAGATATATAAATCTTTGAACTTTTACCTAACGTATATAATTTTTTCGATTATAAGTCTAATTGTTTAAGTTTCTAATATTTTCTATTTATGATATACTATATTGAATAATATTAAAAATACACATAATAAAAATTAATTATAAGAAAAAAGGAAATTGATAAAATTATCTATATACATTTTACGTATACATATAAGAAATTTAAATGATTTAGCCCACTTAATTACACAATTTGTATAAATAAAAAATTAAAAAAAATATACACAACTCATATATGGGTTCATGTATGATGAATCACATTTAAAACTCTAAAAAATTACATTGTTGTCGTTTTCTCCTTCGATGCCTCATTCGACAGGACGATATCGTTGTCTTATCCTTCAATATCTAATCATCTTTGTTGTTGTTCTCTTCTCATTTAATCGAGTATTTGAGAAGCCTTCAATTGCCATTAAGATTCATTCAGGGACATCCGATGTCTTCATGGTCACCACAAATCCTCCACATTTTATAATATTTGATTTGTCTCTTCATATTAGTTATTAAATGATTTAATTAATTGTTGGTGTTTAGAGGTGATGTTACATCATAATTATATATAGTTCAATTAATGTTAACCGAATAGTCACATTGAAGTGTCATTATTTATATAAATTAATTTATTAATTATTATATATCATTAATAGATAAAAGGGTAAGGATGTGTAATTAAAAATAATAAATAGAGATATAATTGAAAAAAAAGTTTTCTAACTCCTTCACATTTTTAATATATTAAGATAAGATTTATCTGTATGTTTCAAGGAATATGATTAAAATAAACTAAGAAAAGAGCAACTTTTACATATAATCGTCTCATAAAACTCAAAGTTTTCCAATTATAAAAATATATTGCTCCATTAAGATTAAAATATTAAATTAAAAAATTAAATATTTTAACTATAAACAATCAAAACCATAATAATTGTATAATTTTATATCTAAATATAACCATGCAATAAGAAATAGTATATATTTAATATACACGTTTTATTTTAATTGTGTAGTAATAATCACACAATATAATGAAGTTTACGTTGTCATCTTTTCACACATAATAAATGTTCGTTATAAATTTAAAAAAAATAGTATATGCTAATTTAATATTAATAAAATCATATTATAGTTAAATGTCAAAAATAAATTTATGAATCTTTAATTAATTTGAATTCTTTTTTTAGTTTGTATATTATTTTATTTATAAATGTTCATTATTAAAATAATTTTTACAACTATTAGTTAATATTGAATATATTTATACCGAATTATTATATATTATAAAATAAATTAATAAGATTATAGAAAAACAAAGAGTTTTCATATAATAATAATAAAAATATAAAAATAAATAATATAAAAATTAATAAAAATAATAGAGATTTTAGAGAATTATCATGTTAGAGTGATTTGATTTGATTAAGTATTAAACGATTCAACTCTCTATCAGCTTAAGCTAAACTCTCTATCAATCATTCTTACCCAGTTAACTTCGTCTCCAAAAGATTTAGGAAGAAGGTTCGTGCAAATCTCTTCAAGTTTCTAAAGCAAAAACTTTAGGATTTAGTATTAATATATGCGGTAGCAGACAAAATAAAACATGACAATTTTACAAAATAACTATAATAAATCAATTAACTATGATAAAATACTCTGCAAATTTTCTATACTACATATTATTGATCGATTATAATCTTCAAGTGATAGTCAAAGGTGAATCATACATAATGTTGCCAAAAAAGTGACTGCGAGACTACAAAGAAGTTTTCTCTCGATCAAGGATTAAGTGGTTGCAGCCTGCATGACACAAAAATTAATTTGATGAAATAAAAAAAGAAAGGTTCATTGTATTCATTTAAATTGAGTCGAGCCAATGTTACTAAATTACAACCATTGAAGCTCCATTGTATTTAATACACAATATTTTGTTACTAATTTCTTATTTTACATTTATATTATTGCCTTTGATTTTTCTTGCTTTTTTTTTTCCCTTTTTATTGACAAGTACGTAGATATTTGGGAACATGAGAAATAAATGCTCATGCATGCTTTTTGAGATATTTTAGCTAAAATTTCCTCTTACATGCTTAGAATTTATGTATACGCTTGAGTTGGTATAAATTTGATTTAAAAGGAATAGACACAATCCTACGAAAAGACAATAACGTTTTACGAGCAAATTGGATTTAACCCTAACTATGACTTTCATTAATTCAGACCATTAATAACAAATTTTGCTTAAGGTGATGTATGGGAACTCATTCTAAAAAATATTGTCACCTTTAATTAAATTGTAATACAATTTATATTTTAAATATAGTGTAGTGTATTTTTATATAGAGAAAAATGAGATATTCAATTAAATAGAAAGTGGGATATTCTAATATAGTAATACTATTCTGTCTATTAATAATGTACAGTTACAGTGTACTAATACAAAATTTAAAAAAAAAAATAATTGCTTTTTCACTTACTTTTATTAGGAGTAGTTTGTGACAAAGAAAGAAATTGTAAAAGAAGGGAGTACAGTCACTAAATTCCACACAAGTTTTTGGTAAATATAATTAGTGTGTTTAATTGTCTAATACGTTATGATATTTAATTAGATTATTATTAAAAAAATTATAATTGTTTATTTGATTATTAAATACTCCATTCTATTTAAAAGTTAATTTATCCATTATTTTTGTGCCCTAAATTTTAAAATGTTTTATTTTTAAGTATATATATAAAAATAATGTAAGGAAGTGGTTAAAGAGGTGTATAAATTACAATAAATTGTTAGTAATAAATTACAAACAAAATTATTAATATACTAATGAAATTGAATATTTGTGTCTAAAAATTAACCAATCATCACTTTACCAATTAAAAAAAATTACCTATTCCGTTGTTATAGGTGAATCCAATCAATCCAAACTCGTTAAATAAAATTATGAAGGAATATTTAAGCGTGTTAGTATTATTATAAGGTATATTTTGATTAATTTTGTCTATGAAAAAGCAGAGCATTTGCAGAAAGAAGCAGGAGCACAGCAAAGATGTTCCCTATTGCAAGCTTCTTGTCTGTGTTGAATTGCTAGTGTCAGATGCCAGCACACGTGCGAAGTTGGCTCACGTGCAACCAATTGGATTCTTCTAAATTACTCCATAATGGTACATGCTGAAGGAGTTTATATTACTCATGGTATAAGAACTTCATTGGAGAACAAAATTCAACTTTAATAAAATATTGCAATGAGGCAATATCATACTTTTGATACCAATAGACACTTATGAAAAAATAAGAAGAAATACCCTTTTAAAGAAAAAATAAAGATGATTATGCTGACACTAAAATTGTCATATTTCTTTTCTTACTTTTCAATATGATAATTGTTATCTTCACAATAAGAGATAACACTCATTCATTGAAAAATACTCCATCTGTTCTGCAACAAGAGTTACATTATGTTACAAGAATTATATTTCTCTTTTTTTATGGATAGGATCCACACAAAACAATCATTTTATTTTTATGGAGCCCACACAAAATACTAATATACTTACGCACTATATGTTAAACTATTATATCTCTCAACCCACTACACATTAAAATACAATATTCCTTAATTTCCGTACAAAATATAAATGTAACTATTTTCATGGGATGGAGAGAATATAAAAATATGAAGAGGACACTGACTGAGGGTGTGTCTCACTGTAATAAATAAAATAATAATATAAATTAGAATAACATTTGTCTTGTATCTTTCATATTAATATCTTGATCACTTCTCAAAACACTTTGAATTATGATATGGATCTTAGTTAATTGCTAAAATTATATCATATACTATAAATTTTTAAAGGTATAAAGCAAATTAAATGATTGATTTGATAAGCACAAATATAATGTGGATTAGTTATAAAAGAACCAAAGTTAATAGTAAATTTATACCTAGGTCAAGTTTGTAGGAAAATCATATTAGAAAAATGTGTTGAATTTATTCAATTATAATTTGATTAGACGTTGATTGAAGTTTTATGTAATTTCGAACCACCAAACTTGAAATGACAGATTATTTTGTTTCAACCTAAATTTGACTTAGTTTGATCAATGGAAAGATAAAATATATTATAAACTAATATTTTTGTTTGTATTATGCTATCATTGTCAATGTTAAATCAATTATTTAATCAGCTCCCATATTTCGAAATTGGTCAAATAAAGAGAAAAAATGTGAGAAGAATAGGAAACAAGATATGCCCCATGTGACAAAAATTGAGAATGACTAGGCTCATTTTCAAATTGGACTTTTTCAATAGTTTTTAATATGTTATTATCTCATATATATAATTAAGGAACAATTTACATGTAGCAATTTCATTATAATGATAATGATTTTATGTATTTTTTTTATTTAATATTCTTTTTCTTCACTTTGTCGACGACCTCTGTGATCACATATGGACTCAATCCTAATTTTCTATGGTTTAACAATTAAGAAAATATTCCGTAAGATAGCTATATAAAATAAGTTTGTAGGATGATTAAAATGGGATGTATTAAAAAAGAAGCCACCATTCTATCAAAAATTTATTCGGTTTGGATTCTCTGTGCTATACACGGTTGGATGGCTGACATGAAGGAGGGAGAGGAAAATTATACCTAAAAAGAAAATTTTAAATCCTAAGACAATGGTTATATTTCTTTCTCTACTTACATGTCAAATCATATATCGTTTGACATAAAAGATGATGTACGAACTAAAATGGCGCAGAAAATTCATGTGAGATTTGTTATATAGTTCAATATTACAAAAAATGAAAACAAGAAAAGAAGTGTAACATTTCAGTACGTAATAAGCAAGTTCCTCTTTCTATCTTTTTTTTTCTTTCACATATAAATAAATAAAGAATACACTAAAAAACAGTTTTTTACCAATAAAATATTGGATTGTTAAAAGACTTTATTTCATTATTAAATCGGTTTACCATCTGATTAACAATCGAAGATCTGCGAGTTCCAACTTTATACCTCATCCAACCATATTTAATTTTAAAGCAAAGGCAAGATGAATGTAATATTGGTAATGAATCATGCAAGCTAAAACCCCATTAAAGGGACATACAAATTGAGTCAGTGGTTTGTGCAAAGAAAGTGATGTACAAATATGAATGAGCAGAACCAAAATAAAAGGGTGCATGTGATCTTGATAAGGGTTATGGGGGCAAATACCTGGCAATCCATTTACCCTACCCGACAATTCTATATTTCTGCAACTTTAATCCAAGATTTCGCTTTCGGGTCATCCTAATCATATTGCCACGTTTCCATATCCATGGGAACCCACTTTCTTTTTCCATCCCATATCGTCTCTTTAAATATACTCACTCCTTCCCTTTTGCTCCGTAACTGTGGACACTGAGTTTAAAAAAAGTTATTTTTGGAGTTTAAAATTTAGACCGTCTCTTGTCTTTTACTTTATCCCAAAAGATCCCAAAATAGTTAGCACATTCATTTTCGTCTTAAACCTTTAGTTTTACTTTGATTTTGTCACAAAATAATTTTCTTACCAATTTCGTCCCTCAACTTTATAAAAGTACTGATTTAGTCTCACCCTACGGATTTAGAAAAATTGAAAATTTTTATGTAAAAAATGACTATTTTGGTGAGAATTTAAAAGCTATGGGATTAAATTTTTTAGAACTATTTTGAATGAAGAAAATTTATATGTTACCATTTTGATTTTAAACTCTTATTTTGACAAATTTTATTAACGTTTGGTAGGTAGTGTAGTATTGTTAAGTAATAAATAAATTATTAAGTATGTTATGGGTGTTAAGTGGGAATGACAAATTTATGATACAATTTAAGGTAGTGTAGTATTGTTAAGTAATAAATAAATTATTAAGTATGTTATGGGTGTTAAGTGGAAATGACAAATTTATAATACAATTTATTTAATATGTGATGTTTCTTTTTATGGATGGTAAAATTTAATTTTGGGATAAACGAAAATAAAAATTATGAATTTTAACCTGAAACAGATGGTACATATATAGTTTATAGTCAGTGTAGTGTGTTTGTGCAAAATATATATGAAAATCCATGAATGATCACGATCACATTCAATATATAGTGCTTTTATTTAATTTATGTGTTGGAGCTTTGTATGTGGATTAATAATTACTTGGATATTGTGCATGCATGTTACAATGTCTTTAATTATCTTAATTTAGAAATCCATTCGGTTGCCGGATTTCTTAACTGGGAAGTATGTTCCAATATTTCTTTGTATATATGCATTGATTGTATAAAATTAATTTCTTATTACCAATATCTTTGAATCATACGATGGAGCTTGAATTATAGTAGTATTACTTCTTTGTATAAAAAAAATACTAGTATTACTTTTTATACACGCATTTCACATAACTCATCTTGTACAATCTCACACACTAACCTTATTTATAAATAAAAATATTTTAATATTTTCTATTCGGAATGTTTTGTAAGTGTGGATGCATTTAAGAAAATTTCATAATTCAATTTTATTTAGTAAAATAGAAATAAAAATTTATAACGTGTAACATAAAAATACTCTGTATTACGTCAAGAAACTACAGTGAGTCAATATATATGATTTTGAAAAAAAAAATGAAATAATATCTAGCCAAACACACCCTAATTTCGCATCTGAATTATCCTCATCATGATCATGATTAACTATCATAATCGTATAAAAAAAATGAGTCGATCACAAATTTATTGAGAGGAAATAAAAACTATATGACAAATTCTTTTGTGAGACGTTATTTAAGTGAGACGGTTTGTGAGACGTGTTAAAGCATGTTTATTATTTAGATAAAGTATGTTTAAGGATTGTTAAAGTATGTTTTCTAAAGTATGTTGGATTATACATTAATGTATGATTTTAGTGTATTATAATTTAATTAATTAATGACATACTTTAATTGCAAATAAACATACTTTATTTATACAATAAATATACTAATAATGGATCCACCCATCTCACATCTGTCTTACAAATAATCCATCAACAGAGTTACTCATATATATTTATATCAGACCCACATATTATTCTTCGACTTTGTCGACTAGCTACCATGATAGAGACAAGTCAACAATTTATTCGATAAGATCCAAACTAAGCACAATATAACTGATTAAAAAAAATAAAAAATTAACCAATGTAATTAAATTTAATTAAATAATAAAGAAGTAATCACTACTAATATGGAGCGGGAAGCCCACATATCTCTAATCGGAGGTGCAATAAAATTGTTTACCAAAGATCTTTGCAAAACCGTATAAATGAAATGACTTTCGTCATATAAAAATTGATAATTTTTACTCCGTATAATAAAATGTAATATGTAATTAATAAAAAATAATAACAGTATTATAAATTACTCCCTCCGTCCCATAAACGTTTTACGTTTACTGTTCCACGTTGTTTAAATAAAGTTATTCTTTTTTACCAAATTTGTTGACTTTAGAGGGTATTGTAATATTTTTAGGTAATAAAAAAGTATAAAGTAATAATATGTGTGTGAAAAAGTAGTGGTAAATTTGAAATTAAGTGATATTTTCTTTTTTGGGGTATGAAGGGTTTTGTGGGACAAACAAATAAGGAGAGTATGAAATATATTGTGGGATGTAGGGAGTATTTTATAAACGATTTATAATAAAATATAAAATGACTTCATTGTAAACAGTTGCACAAGTGTTTTTTTTCACTTGGCCACCGGACTCCTCAGTAAGGTGAGTGACCTGGGTTCGATTCCCTTCGGGGACAAATTGGAGAGTTGGGAGTTATAAGGAGGCTAGATGAATATTCTTAGAGTATGAGTGTACTAACTTCTAACCATTAACAAACTAATTTTGTCCGATTAAAAAAATAAAAGATATTGTGGGATGGAGGGAGTATTTTATTAACGATTTATAATAAAATATAAAATGACTTCATTGTAAACAGTTGCACAAGTGTTTTTTTTCACTTGGCCACCGGGCTCCTCAGTAAGGTGAGTGATCCGGGTTCAATTCCCTTCGGGGACGAATTGGAGAGTTGGGAGTTATAAGGAGGTTAGATGAATATTCTTGGAGTATGGGTGTATTAACTTCTAACCATTAACAAACTAACTTTGTCCGATTAAAAAAAACAGTTGCACAAGTGTACCGCAAACTGTTTTGAATGTTTGATAGGATTTAAATATTATTATTATTTTTGTTATATTTATCAATATTTAAATATTAGGATAATAGTTATGATATTTACTTTCTGCCTAAATTATTATTTTACATAGGATCTTTTATTAGTTAGTTATCAAGATTGGGATATTCCCCTAATCTTTAGGATTTTCAGCATTATAAGTATGAATGTGACAGTGAGAAAAGAATTAGTAAGAAAAGTAAAGTTAATTCTTTAGCAACAGTGTTTGCAAACCCGGTGACTTGCTGACCTGAGTCAGAGTCTCGATTCTTTATCGTCGTAACTCCAGGCTTGAGCCAGAGTTTCGATAATTATCCTTTAATTTTAAAGGGTGATTCTCATCATTGGTACTCTCGTTGAGAGATCTTTTGAGGATCGTCGGGAATCACACACCTCATATTCAATCGTAATGGCAGAAACTCATAAGGAGAGGATTCAATTACTGGAGGTGAGATTTGATCAATTTGAGGCAGATTTCACCGATTTAGGAAAATCAGTGAGTACGATGGGTCAATCTGTGAGTGAGATAGAAAGCATGTTGAAAAACTTGTTTCGCAAAAAATCATCAAAGAAAGATCGCAGGAAGTCATCAAAGAAAGTCCGCAAGAAGCAAGACGAAGACGCCATTTCATCGATAAACATAGATGACATTTCATCGATGGAAGAGTCCAGTTTATCTTCTAGTGAGTATGATATTGCGTTTTCAATTTTTTATGAAGAAATTAATGTATTTTCTTATGGTGACTCACCGATCGGGGAAGATGATGAAATTTATAGTGATCCACCAATTTTCGATGAGGAAATAAAGTTTATTGTAACAACAAATTTTGTATTTATGATAAAACAAATACAAATTGGAGTACAAAGACAATCCAGATGGATTTAATTTGGAGAATATGTAAACGGGTTACAATCTCAATCAATCCTATGATTCTTCTCTCGAACCAATTTGGCTTGACTTGACTTTGACTTTACTTGTGTGTGTTGACTTTGACTTCTTTGACGGGAGTGTATGCTGACTGTGTTGACAGCGTGTGTGTTGAGCCGGATCTTCAGATGAAGCTTGTCCGAGCTCGGATGCGTAGTCTTATAACGTTGATTCGGAGGCGTTGAGCCTTTGTTCGGATTGAACGTTGATTGGAGAGCTTTCTATGGAGAAAGTCATTGACTAGAAGAATATTGTATCGGAGGGGTTTGGCACCTTAAACTCTGATCGGAGGCGGTTGGCTGGAAGAACGTCGGATCAGAGGGGCTTAGCACCTTGATATCTGATCGGAGGCGGATGGCTGGAAGAATGTTGGATTGGAGTGGTTTGGCACCTTGATCTCTGATCGGAGCTGGATGGCTAGAAGAACGCTGGATTGGAGGGGTTTGGCACCTTGATCTCTGATCGCAGGCCGTTCTTGGCTTGAAGATGCTTGAAGATCTCAAGGGAACACTGCTCTTATTCTTGATCTCTTCAAAAAC
Organism: Pogostemon cablin; assembly: GCA_023678885.1. Taxonomy (NCBI): domain Eukaryota; kingdom Viridiplantae; phylum Streptophyta; class Magnoliopsida; order Lamiales; family Lamiaceae; genus Pogostemon; species Pogostemon cablin. The sequence goes on from CM042965.1 coordinate 36,465,779, forward strand.
ATCTGCGTCTTCAGATGTTTTAGTGTGTCTAGAATGAATGGAGGAGGGCTCCTTATATAGGTGGAGAGTGAAGATGCCCCATAATTAACTCACAGTCTGATTGGTCCATGACTGATTTGACCTGATTTTGCGGGCTTGGGCCTTTCCATATATAACACAGTTTGATTGGTCATTGTTTGATTTGACCTAATTTTGCGGGCGTAGGCCTCTAACTTGCTTAGGCTTTAAGTCAGACTTATTTGACTAGATCTGGCCCAGTTATCATTTATTTACTCATTTATTTTAGGAATTTATTTATTTAAATTCCATAATAAATAAATGAATAATTGATAATTATTGTATTATTTTGCCACATATTTTCTTTTACTAGGCAATAAAATTCAAGTGCCTACACTTATGATAGCCCATCAATTTTCGACGAAGAAGACGATTCAACCGTTTATGAAGGCCCATCGAATTTCTACAAGGAAGACGTTGCAGTTTTCGTTTTCTTAGTGGAAGAAGATGCAAATGATGGTGTTGATATAAGGATTTTGAGTGGTTATAGTCGATATTCAAGCATCTCATGTGATGAAATGCAAAAGAGAGAAAAAGGGCTTTTTCTCAACTGGTATGAAAAGTTTGTGCGCAGACGTAGGTGTAAATCCGAACAAGCGTGGTTGATTAGAACAGACAATAAACCAGATGAACCAGATGACTATGGTTGATTGAAGGACAGACGACTATGGTTGATTGAAGGACTGGTTTCCAAGTTTGTCCTTGAGGACAAGGATCTTCTTGAAGGGGGATGGGAATGATAGGATTTAAATATTTTTTTTATTATATTTATCAATATTTAGATATTAGGATAATAGTTAGGATATTTACTTTCTGCATAAGTTATTATTTTACGTAGGATTTATCTTTTATTAGTTAGTTATCAAGATTGGGATATTCCCCTAGTCTTTAGGATTTTCAATGTTATAAGTATGAGTATAACGGTGAGAAGAGAATGAATAAGAAAAATAAAGTTAATTCTTTAGCAATAGTGTTTGCAAACCCGACGACTTGTTGACCTGACCTATATCAGAGTCTTGGTTCTTTATCGTCGTAACTACGGGCCTGAGCCATAATTTCGATAATCACCCTTTAATTTTAAAGGGTGATTCTCACCAATGTTCAATGACTCCAGCAGTGAATCTGATATCCAGATGTGACAAGTACTTGATAATTATACTCCAACTTTATCTTTTCTATTTGAAATCAGATTAATTTTTCGAGAAAAGCCCCCCAATACTAAAGTAAATATTTCAAGGTATGCTCATTTCTTCACATATTAATTGGGTGATTATAAGAAGAAGAAAAAAATTGCTTTTCAAAAGGTAATTCATTTTAGTAATAGTTGAAAAATTATTAGGAAATGGGGGAGTTTTTACTCTTTTTCAAAAATTATGGTGTGAATGCGTAAATTATTAATTATTGTATAATTATAATCAACGAATATATATTTTCAACAATTATTAGATTTTTATTACATTATACATGTGTGAATATATTTTAAGTATAATATTCAACCATACAAAACATTTGGATATTGGTTTTCTAAAACACTCCCTAATATTCTAATTAATTAATCTAAATTTTATTCTTCAACCCCATAAAAAAAGAGAAAAAAAAAACTCCACCATGTAAAATTTATTCTTGTATTGAAGATAGTGAATTGAAGTATCAAATTAGTATTAATGATATACTTATTATAATTAGCAAAGAAAATTAATTTTTCAATTTTAAAAATTAAAAAAATACTGATTTTTATTCTAAAAAATATTTGATTTAATATTACTTTTGGATGGGGTTGGAAATTTATGTGAGACTTTGCCTTGCATATAAATTTAGGGTAATTAAAGAATGCTCTCTTGAGGGTTTCAATATGTGAGATGCTTATTTTAATGTTTTAAAATTTAAATCTAAGAGTGAGATTCAACGAACTTAAAATTTAAAGTTTTAAATCTTAATGATGCAGCACAGTAATACTCGTAAATTTAATATGTGCATATTTAATTATATGCTAATATAATTTATTTACTAATAAATCATTGGCTCTTCATTAATTGTAACTAGCTAGCCAAGATATTCAAATATGTTTCATACACTCAGGCTCCTCATACAATTATTGGAGAAAGTTTATTAACCAATGTAAGTTCAAAGTGAAAATTATGATACTTTACATAAAAAAAATAATATTAAAAAAAATCAAACCCTTGAGGCTCCTCCATTGGATTTGTTTACGTAATTTCAAATTTTACCCCATGGCTTCAATCCATCGATTTACCATTATTACTAAATAAAAGCCTTCCTTTATTTAATTTTTCCACCTTTTTTTAAATTAATCTTGTTGCCTTTAAATGGTTAAAAACTGTAAAAGCTGCATTAATTAAGATGTTAGAATTTAGATAGATCAAAAGATTTATTCAAGTTGCTACACGAGATGATGTAATTATAATTTATATATGATCGTTTCAGTTTTATAAAATATACTTTAATTTACGCAATTACTTGGAATCTTTAATGTTACATAAATTTTTTCACTAAATCAAAGTTAGTAGATAAATTAGATCATAGCTAATAAAATTTTTATCACAATAAATAAAGACTAAAATAGAATCAGCTAATTGAGCCACCAACTAGAAATTATAATACTACTACTATAATTCATTTGATAATACTTAATAGCAGTTGTTGGTAGACGCATTTGCATGGCTAGCTCTCTAATTTTGGCAGTTTCGTTTCAAATTATATTCAACGCGTTTCAGATAAATTATCCAATATTAGATCTCGTAATATATAATAAATAAATATTGGTATGTTAAATTAATTATTAGAGTTTAAATTAGATGTCTCCAACTTAATTCACCAAACCCCCTAAATTTAATGGAAGAAAATTTATTAGACATCTACTACATATTTTAGCAGTTAAAACACAACAAAATTATAGGTGGCAATTGTTTTAAGTAAATGATTAAATATTAAATTTGTTGGGTTTATCCTGGCCCAGCGGAGCCGGGCCCACTCAATCCACTAGCATGATATTGTCCGTTTTGGGCCTGCCCACTGGCCCGCACAATTTTACCACTCTGGGTATCACACCCAAAAGACCTCATGCTAGGGAGAGTCCATCCCTCAATTATAAACCCCTCGCCATCCCCACTTCTAACCGATGTGGGACTTTGGTTGACACCCAACCAACATTTCCCTCTCAAACAAAGTCTCGCAGCTAGACCATCCAGTTTGAGGTCCGAACATCCCACCAACCCCGGGCTGGGCCGGTTAAATCTGGGGCCTGGCTCTGATACCACTTGTTGGGTTTATCCTGGCCCAGCGGAGCCGGGCCCACTCAATCCACTAGCATGATATTGTCCGCTTTGGGCCTGCCCACTGGCCCACACAGTTTTACCACTCTGGGTATCACACCCAAAAGGCCTCATGCTAGGGAGAGTCCATCCCTCAATTATAAACCCTCGTCATCCCCACTTCTAACCGATGTGGGACTTTGGTTGACACCCAACCAACAAAATTCTCCTCTCTACAAAGAGAAACTTTTAAATGAATGGATTAATTTAACATGGTATTAAAGTTATGGGTTCAAACTTTACGGTCATTCATTTAAATTTCATGTATAAGTCTTGAGGAAAATTGACTTGCTGCATATGAGAGTGCGTGTTAGAGTAACATGATTCATTTCACCACAAGTTAAGTTTTTTGATTACGCGATCATTTAACAAATAGGTTATATATATATATATATATATATATATATATATATATATATGTTAGAGTAACATGATTCATTTCACCACAAGTTAAGTTTTTTGATTACGCGATCATTTAACAAATAGGTTATATATATATATATATATATATATATATATATATATATATATATATATATCATGGATCTTAAATAAGAGCAAATCTTGTGTGAGACCGTTTCGCGCGTAAGAATATTTTACACTTTTTAAATTAGTTATCACACTTTCGCTATAAAATGTTATTACTTTTTATTTATACTATAAATTAATGTTCATGAAATGATATTATCACTTTTTATTAATTGAGTATCAATTTTCATTATAAAAATTATCACTTTTTATCTACCTTATAAAAATCCTTACGTGTGATGTTCTCATTAAAACTCTTTTGCCTTAAATAATTGGTTACTAAGTCATTGTAGATGACTGGTATTTAATTAAAATTTATAGTTTAGAAATTAAAATTGGGAGTATTATTTATAACTATTTATTAGTGACCCATTGGTAATAATGATATTATAGAAGATATTATTTCATTATTATATGCGTGGGGAGATCTCATATCATCCCGTGAATTGAATGGGTATGGATTGGACATGATTTTTTTAGTGTGGAAATACATATATAATCGAATCGGTTCGTCTAATCGAGTAGAACTTATTTAGTTTGCAAATTAATTAACCAAAGAATCCTTTTTAGATACATTAAATTCTTGGATGGTAGTGTGCCTAATTTTGATGATCAAATTAAATATTAATCATAATTATTTATATAAATCATTAGAGTTATATTAAAAAATATCTATAACAATATACTCCCTCCATCTCATAATACATTTCACCACGTTAGACACAGAGTTTAAGAAAAATTATTTTTTTTTGACAAACTTCATATATACAAACTTGTTGGGTTTATCTGCATAGGGAGCCGGGCTCACTCAATCCAATAGCATGATATTATTCGCTTTTGGCCGCCCACTGACTTGCACAGTTTTACCACTTTGGGCTCACGCCTAAAAAACTCATGCTAGGGAGAGTTCATCCCTCATTTATAAACTCACCTTCATTCCCACTTCAACTAATGTAAGACTTTGGTTGACATCCACCAACATTGTGGGGCTTTGGTTCAATTTCTTTTCTTTCTATTAAATAACAAGTTGAAAATTATAACGTTAGGCTTGATTCAACTCTCAAATTGCAATTTCAAGTTAATTAAAACTTAATTCAATTCTTTTTTTTTAACAAAACAACCTTAGCCTGCCCTATTGACCTAAAAATTAAAAATATTATTTTAAATTTTCTATCTTTAATATTATCGAGCTATATACCAAGACTTCTGCAAATCAACTTTTTTTGAGCTCAATTCAATTTATTAACTCATCTAGTATTTTATTAGCATGAGATTCGATGAGATTCGAGTTTTGTGTAAACAAGCTAAACTCTCAAAGACATCGCTTAATTTAATATCACCGTACGAAATCTCAAACAACTTGCATACATTAATTAACATCATCATATTCCTACATTTTTTCCCCTTCTCTTATCCAACTTCATCTACACCCTTTATATTTTGGTTCGTTTCAATTTCAGCTTTACTTTTTAATAAATAAAAATATATATAATTAATATTCTCTAATACACTTTAATTTAAAAATTATCATCACTTTTTAACCCACGTAATATACTTATCATTTATTTATTATTTAATAATACCAAATTACTCTCAAAAATAATTTAAAAAATGACTTTTATAAATATTAATGCAAACAATATATGTGAAGTTAAATTGGATACGGAAGAGTGTTTGTTAACATAATCGGAGACCCTCCATCAAAAATTACATTATTTTCATGAGTGAGGCTCTTATGCCCCTGGGGATACCGTGCCCCTTTGCAATTTCCGTGCTCCTTTGCAATTTAAACACCCTAGCAATACATAGATTTAAATAGAAAATGGAGAGGGAGGGTTGTGTTCACATGGGGACACGAGCGTGTCCCAAGGACCCAGGAGCTTCTGCCTATTTTCATAAGTTAACATAATTGGTCAAGAAACAACTCAATAAGTAATACTTCATAAAGTAGATTTGTGTGAGAACATTTTACATTGAGATAAATTTATATTTTTGTAATTAATAATTATTTTTATTAAATATATTATCATTTTTTTATAATGTTATCATTTTTAATTTATACTATAAATTATTTATGAAATAATAAATTATATGTCGTTATTACTTTTCTTTAATTATATAGTATTACTTTTTATTATAAAGGTTATGATTTTTTTATCTATTTTACTTATTATTTCCGTATTGCACAAGTCTTTGCAATATATATTACTCCCTCTGTCCATTGTTAATGTATACATTTGCTTTTTGCACTTAGATTAAGGAGTATTATTATTTTATGTGTAGTGGGTAGTTGTATTAGTGGAAGATGTGAATCCTATATTTTAGTTGTATTAGTAAAGTGCGGGTTTCATATGTCTAAAAAGAAAAATAAATAGATTAAGAAATGACTTTTAAAATAATATAATGAATAAATTAAGGATTGATTGAGGGGTATTATAAAAAGAGAAAAAGGAAAATTGAATAAATAATTGAAGAATCAAATAAATGCAAAGCTGGCATGGGCTTAAATTTAGACCCCGCGTGGAGAGTCGAGTCCTTTATATTCCTCTCTCTCCTATTTCATTCTCTCCATCATCTTTTATTTTGCTCACAAATTTCCTCTCATCTCGCACTTTCCATCTCTCTCTTTCCCTTCAACTACAAATCTTCTTTCCGTTTCTTCCATTCCCTATTCACACTCTTTTCTTCCCAAACTTCCTTTTCTCTCCCACAAACCTCAAAAAATGTATAAACATGAAATTCCCAAATCAAGAAAATCCGACAACAACATCCCTTCATTCTCCTCCACTCTCCTCGACCAAATCTACCGCTCGATCGACGGCAATGCTGAAGACTTGATGGCTTACAGAGACAAAACCAGACATGATGAAATTGCAAGCTTCAGAAGAGTCGAGAAATGGATGAAGAAAGATGATCATCACAAAAAATCTGCAGTATCCACTAGAAAGCCGCCATTGTTGCCGGATTTCGACACCAATGATCTGATGTTCTTCAGTTCCACTTCCAGCTCTTCCGACAGCTCCGGAGCCCTGTCTTCTTCTGACACCGAGTTCTTCGGTTCATCCACCACTAAACCGAAAGTGTCATGCTTCTCCACCAGGCCCAAACCGGTTCGAACCGGAGTCCGCAACCTCCCGGTCGAAGATCATCATCACAGGAAAAACAGAGTGGAGGATGACGATTTGATGAAATCGAAATCGAGGGCTCTGAAGATATATGCGAATTTGAAGAAGGTGAAGCAGCCGATTTCACCAGGTGGGAGATTGACTAGTTTCATCAACTCACTCTTCAGCAATGCAAACGGGAAGAAATCCAAGAATCAAGAATCCAAATCTCCGACCACGTGTTCCTCTGCTTCCTCTTACTCGCGGTCGTGTCTGAGCAAAAACTCGCCCAATTCGAGGGAGAAGATGAGGAATGGAGCTCAGAGAACAGTTAGATTCCACCCTGTTAGTGTCATCGTCGATGAAGATTCCAGGCCGTGTGGACAGAGATGTACATATGATGAAGACACTCATCCGAGGAGCAGCAGGAAAGTTGAAGATAACCTCCCAAGGGAGGAGGAGGAAGAGGAAGAAGAAGATTGTATGAGTGATTCGAGCTCGGATTTATTCGAGCTCGATCACTTGTCTCTGTTCAGAGATGGTAGATTTTGCCAAGAACTACCCGTGTATGAAACTACTCATTTCGATACTAATCGTGCTATAGCTAGTGGTTTGATTAGATGATTAGGGGTGGAAATAAGATTAATTTCTTCATGTTTTATTTACATTATTGTAAATTAATTAATCTTTTACATTAATCTGTGATCCAACGGCTAGATAATATGTTACAATTTTGGTGTTACATTTCATATCATATAGTCGAATTAGGAAATGACGGCAAAAGAATCAGTCATGTTAAAGTTGATCGTTCAAAATTTTGTATTTTGTACGTGTCACTCATTTAATTCCATCGATTTTAGGGGAGGGGGAAATAGGTTGATGTAAATATATGTGGAAAAGAGAAAAGGGGGAGATGGAATGGAGACAGACTGAAAAAGAAGAAGAGATCATTGGTGAAAAAGAAAAAGAAGAGAGGATGAAAATGAGAATGGTGATGGTAAAGGGAAAGACAAATCTTCCCCCATGGGAATAGGGAAAAGCGATGGATCCATATTCTATCTATCTTTATCTTTATAATCATGTTTGAAGGAATTTTTTGGTTGCTTCATTACACTGCCATTCAAACGGATCCCCAGGACATCACTCCAACTAAAGTGCCAATTGTTTCTTTCCTTTTTCTATCTATCTTTTATTACTACATGTTTTGAGATGTGAGAAAGATAATATTACTCTAATAATATGAAACCAAACGATCACATGAAACTCTCTTTATTTTGCAACAAAATATCGTCTATACAGTCACTTTTAATTTGAAGGGTTATTAATTTTGATTAAAGGCTAATTCTTGCGTGAAATTTTATTCCTTGATACATATAAGAAATTATTATGTTTATAATGAAAATTAATATCTAATTATGAAAATTGATAATATTTTTAATAAAAAATAATTATAAACACAAAATTTTTTTCTTGTGAGACGGTCTCGCATAAACACTAACAAATTTTTTTTTTGGAATATACTATGTATTAAAAGTTATTATGAAAACATAATTTTGTGAATGATAAATTTAGTATTAAAATATTATACTTACACCTCTAAAATTTAATATCTTACATAGTGTGAACTGATGCGAATTTAACACGATGAAAAATATGAATTTTTACAAATCATGAACACGTTTAAACATTACTCCAATTTCATAATCCAACAAGCTAAATAACATAAAACTTCGCCAAAAATATACTCTCCTTTCTCGATACCTTATCAATTTTGAGTAGTCTATATGAACGGGTTTATGATCTAAATTTTTTAATCCTCCTTAATTTAAACTCTCATTAATATATAGGGAATACTCTCTCAATCCCATTTCAATATTTACATATTTTTATTTTGGACTTCTCATTTCAATCATTACGTTTTTCTTTTTGGTATATAGGGACCCACCTAAAATAACTAATATATCACCATGGGACACACATCCAACATTAATATATCTACCCACGTTATATTAAATACAGAGTATTATATCTTTCCACCCACTATTTATTAAAATATTATAATCATTAATCAACGTGCAAAAAACAAACGTAATCATTGTAATGAGATGAAGGGAGTATAGGATTGGAAGTTAGAATGGTGGACCACAAGGTTTAGAGTAAGAAAATATCAAGGTTCACATATTAAACTATGTAAATCGAGTTTATAAGAGTATTTGTGATCAATTTTATCATTTTGATTCATTTCATTACAAAGTATTCAATTTTTTTCACATACAAAATTTCTAGCAATGAAATTTACCAACGAAATTTAATCAATGGATAATTACCAAAAAAATAAAATTTATTAAGTACTATTTATCAATGGATTACCAATAGAATCATTATATAAATTACCAACATAATTACTCCTTCCGTCCCATCAAAAGGTCGTCATTTTACTATATTGGGCGTCCTATCTAAATGTTCTCATTTCCACTTTTAGTAAAAAGGTCCCACATTTTCTTAAAAAACAAAAAAGTAAAAAGGCCCCACATGTGGCTCACCACTAACTACTAATATAATTACACACTACACATATAATAATAATAATAATAATAATAATAATAATAATAATAATAATAATAATAATAATAATAATAATAATAATACTCCTTAATATATACACAAAAAGTAAATGACCATCTTTGGGCGAGAAGGAGGGAGCATTACTACAGAAATTTAATTTGTGTCGCTAAATTTTTACCAATCATCACTTTAACATCAGAAAATTACCAAAAGATTTTTTAGTTTATTGATTGGTAAACCAATTTAACAATGAAATTAATATTTTTATAAATGAAATATTCTGTTGGTAAAAAAATGGAGTAATTTTTTTTTAAGTGGTTGTTGATGATACCAAAAAAACAATTATTATACTCAATCAACTACACATTGGGCCTACATATAACACTAAAACAATTACTTAGTTTACATTAAAATTATTATATCTTTCAATCCAATACATATTAAATTATTATAATCATCGTGCAAAAATGGAATAAATACAACCGATACAGAGGGAATATTTATTCAACTTGAGAACTTGTATAGTGCAGTCAATATATTATACACCCAAATTATACTCTTTAAACTATAGTAAATTATTACGTTTTAAAGTAATAAATTAAGACTCTTTTAGATGACAATTTATTATGGTATACATAATAGAATATGAAAATTTCAGAGTTAAATTCATTTTTTGCTCTATAACTAAGCAAAATTTCGATTTTTGCCTGGTTCAATTTTGCCCTGTAATTAACGAAAAATTTTAATTTCGCCGGAAAATACAAATTTCGCCGGAATCCGCCACATCATGCTTCAATTTGGGGGTTTCCGGCTGGTCAATCCGACGTGGCAATTTTGACTTTTTTTTACACTAGAGTTAAATCATTTTTTGCCCTGTAACTAATCAAAACTTCGATTTTTGCCCTAAAAAAGATAAATGGTTCAATTTTGCCCTATAACTAACAAATTATTTCAATTTTTGCCCAATTACATGACCTTCTCTTATTTTTTTAATTTAATCACGAATTTCTATTTTTATCACGAATTTTAATTTTTATTCTTTTAAATTAATTTTTTTTGTGTTTTAGTTTAATTACAAATTCTTCTATTAATAAAATATATGGCTATCTTAATTAATAAATAATAATATTAAATATTAAATATTTAAAATAAAATAAATTAATTAAATATATTAAATATTAAAACTTATAAAAAAAATTTCGACAAAAAAAATGGGAGTGATAGTTATTACGTATATTTTCGAAGGAAAAAAAATGGTGTGTCGATCAACTAACAAAAATTAAATATGAATATAAGAAAAAATAAAAAAAAATTATTTTCAACAAAAATGGGATGAGAGTAATTTATTACGCATTTATAAATCTTTTATATTATATATAATTTATGGATTATAATTTAAACATTATTATATTTTAAATATTATTATGTTTTAAATTTGGAATATATTAAATGTGTATTGGTTTTTATTCATAGGCAAAAACTTGTGTGCACCCGGGTACACGGGGCACACACCGTGCACCTTTATAATTTTGTGTTAAATTGTATACTCTTTAGTATAAAGATGTGTACCCCTTATTTTCTAAAGAAAAATAAAAAATATTAATGAAAAGTGTATACCCTTTAGAACAAAACAATGTACGCTTACCAATAATACTAAATTTTAAAGGCGCACGGTGTGCCCGAGGGCACATTAGGAATATATTTTTAATTTTCTCAATTTATTTATTAAAAGGTAAATTACAATAAAATACGTGACCTTTACTAATTTTCTCAATTTAATCACAAACTATTTTATTTAAAAAAATACATGACCTTTTTATTTTATGTCAATTTAATCACAAACTTTTCTTTTATATCATTTAAATATATGGCTTTAATTTATTTTCTTAATTTAATACACGATTTTTATCCAATTAAATATATGTTTCTTTTTCACAATTTGATCACATTAATACATTATCTTTTATTAATTAAATATATTCCTAATGTGTTCGGGCACACCGTGCGCCTTTAAAATTTAGTATTATGGGTAAAGGTATATTATTTTCTTCTAAAGGGTGTACACTTTAATTTATAAGGGTACACCATTTTGTTGTAAAGAGTATACACTTTTCATTAATATTTTTTATTTTTCTTTAGAAAATAAAGGGTATACAATTTAACACAAAATTGTAAAGGCGCACGGTGTGTGCCCCATGTGCTTGGGTGCACACAAGTTTTTACCTATGAATAAAAACCAATACACATTTAACATATTCAAAATTTAAAATATAATAATATTTAAAATATACGTAATAACTATCACTCCCATTTATTTTTTTTTGTCGAAATTTTTTTTTAATAAATTTTAATATTTAATATATTTAATTAATTAATTTTATTTTAAATATTTAATATTTAATATTATTATTTATTAATTAAGATAGTCATATATTTTATTAATAGAAGAATTTATAATTAAACTAAAACACAAAAAAATTAATTTAAAAGAATTAAAATTAAAATTCGTGATAAAAATAGAAATTCATGATTCAATTAAAAAAATAAAGGAAGGTCATGTAATTTGACAAAAATTGAAATAATTCGTTAGTTATAGGACAAAATTGAATCACTTATCTTTTTTAGGGCAAAAATCAAAGTTTTGATTAGTTATAGGGCAAAAAATGATTTAACTCTAGTGTAAAAAAAAGTCAAAATTGTCACGTCGGATTGACCAGCCGGAAACCCCCAAATTAAAGCATGATGTGGCGGATTCCGGCGAAATTTGCATTTTTCGACGAAAATTGGACAAAAATTAAAAATTTTCGTTAATTACAGGGCAAAATTGAACCACTTATCTTTTTTATGGCAAAAATAAAAATTTTGCTTAGTTATAAGGCAAAAAATAAATTTAATTCAAAATTTCACAATAGTAAAATTTGAACATAAGTAGTATTTTGTTATTTAAAATAATAATAGTTTATTATTTTAAAAAGTAAGATTATTTTTTTTATTTTTTTTATAGAGTAATATTAATGTTTAAAGAGTAAAATTTGAAGAATTGAATTATTATTTTTGTCATATAACAATAGAGTATCTTGCATTATATCCTCTCTCTCTATATCTATCTATATATATATATATATATATATATATAAAATAGTTACATACATTATCTGATTATGATCCTAAAATTGTCGGAAACTCCAAATTAAGCTATCACGTGCATGATTCTTGCAAAAATTCAATATTTCGACTACTACTTTGAGATTATAATTAGACATTTTTTATAGTTATAAAACTATATTAAAGAAAATACTATCTCCGTCTACAAAAGTGTTCGCATTCGAATGTGCACGATATTAAAAAAGAAGTGAAATCCTTTAAGATAATATGATATATTTTGATAATAAATAAGTATGTGAAAGAATTATTGTTTTAATTTTTTACTATATTTAAAAGGTGAAATTTTCTTTTTTTTTTTGGACAGATGTAGTATTTTTTATTTTTTATTTTTAGATAAAAAGCAAATAATTCATTGTTAAATGAGATAGAAAAAAGAATTTGACTCAAATTTGAATATACATAATACATACAATCAAGTTCCTAATGTAAATGTATGATAAGTTAGTGTATTGATGAATGTCTAAATATTGGTATGTCCAGCTATATAAATAACTAGAGTTTGGTGAAAGACTGAAATGCTGGCCGTTAATAACTTTTTTCAAGGTTTCCCATTTAATTCCTACAAATCTTATCTGTCATGTCAATGTTTTCATTATTTAATTACTGTGCACCATTTATTCCACCTATATTTAAAACCCTAATAAATATAATTAATCACTTGTATTCGCATTTGCATTACACCATCACCATCCTGTAGCCATTTATTCAAATACTTAAACGTTTATCTTTATTTATATATTTATGGCCAATAATAATTTTTATATATTTATTTATTTAAATTGAACTCTTAATGAACCCTTAATAAATTGAACACATTTTACATTTTTCGTTTTTTAGTCTTATAAAAATAAAAATCATCGGGGTGCCGTTTGGGTGCATTAGTATCCTATAGATGTTATAGAGATTTTTTGTGCTATTTTATGTATTATATTTTATTAATTTTATAGTTGAAATGTAAGAGTAGAAAAAATTAACATTACCCCCATAAGATTTATAATTTTTTTATAAGTTATTTAATTTTTTCATTACTTCTATATATATGTCATTCATTTGTTGGTGTGACAATAGAAGATTTTTTTAAAGAACACTAAGTTAACCCAGTACTGTAAATTTGGATGGTAATATATGCAACCTGATATGATTATTTACCTGAAAAATCATATAGTTGCACGTGGCATAAATCACTTTTAAACTCGGGGTTTTACTAATTAAAGTATTAAATATCGGGTAGTTAAGATAAGTACGTAATCAAACTGTTTTTGTACATAAATTAATTAATTTTTTACTAAAAAAGAAAAGAGAAGAAAAAGTTAGGTTTATACAATGATTGTTTCAAGAGCTAGGACCATTTTATTGCCCAAATTTCAACTCAAAATTTAAGAAGATTGATCCCCTAACCAAGCAAACTTCATGTAAAAGAAATTTTATTAACCTTTTTTCATATACTACAAACAAATATTGGATAAGTATATTAAAGAAAATTATGGATGATTTTTTTTGAATAAATGGTTCATATCTCTCATTTTAATAAAGAAAAGTGGTACAAAAAAAAATATCATTCTTTCCCACCCAACTTTACAATTTCTATATTTTTCTGTCTCCAACTCATTTCCACAACCCATAAAAAAAAAAATAGAAAATTACAAACAAAAAAAAAAACCTTATAATACAACTTATTGAAAATTTTTATCTGTGAAAGTCAAAGTGTGTAGATGAGGGTGAGATCCCTTAACTGCGGTATTGGTGAAATTAATCTCAAAACGAAAGAATTAGAAAATTACACAATAATTGAAGGGTAATTCTTGGGTGACCCGTGGTCACACGTGACCCTCTCATATGAGAGGGCGGGGGCCCACATGTCAGGGGTGGCTCCCACCCCCTCATGTGAGGGGGTCATGAGTGACCACGGGTCACCCAAGTGATTCTCATAATTGAACAAAGGAAGAGGGAATAGTCAAAAGAGTGGATGTATGGGGAGGTACTACTACTACAACTACTAGTCACAGTCGAACAGTGCCTTAAAAAGCATTAAAATGAGATGACTCCCTACATAAGATTTATTTAAGACATCAATTAAAAAATAATAATAATAATAACAATAATCACGGCATTGCATTACACTTATGTGATATTTTGGATCTTATGAAATTCAAGTAGAAGGTAATTTAAATGGATACCTCTTGTGGAATAGCAGATAGTTTCTAAATCTAGTTGTGTGTTTATGATTATTATATGTAGAATAAGTGAAGTTGATCAATATTTTGTAAGGACATCAGTACACCTTATATAAAAAAAATACTTATTAGACTGTTTTCTTTAATCAAGGCCGGTTCTTAGGGTTATCTCGATGTGCTCTCGCCATGGCCCCAAATTTTGAAACCCTAAAATTTTTATTATCTCTGTATATTTATATATTACTTTTATTTTTATAAATCCAATCATCTTTAATAAAATGGTTAGACTTTAACTTTATTTAACAATAACCCATAAATCAAGTTAAAAAACTAGATCAATAAATTTATATCTTCTACCATGCACAATAATCACGTATATTTTTCAATTTTTGTGAGCTTTTTCAAAAAAAAAATCTCAAAGAGCTTACTACACAACAACCTAAGGTTTAGAGGTAAAATTTTAATATATTATCATGTTTTCTTGGATTTTTTTCTTTTTTTTATTATTTTATTATAGGTTGTATTTTGGAATATTTGAATTGTATATAATTTATTTGAATCTCCAAATTAAGAATTTTCATATTTAGTCAAGATAGAATGGGTTATAATTTTTTTAATATATTACCATTTTTGTTGGATTTTTTTCTTCCTTTTATTATTTTATAGAATGTCTTTTGGAAGATTGAATAGTATATAATCTATTTGAATCTCCAAATTAAGAATTTTCATATATTTATTCAAAATAGAATGGGTTATAATTTTTTTTTAAATCCTGAAGCTATAAAAACAAATGGTAAAGGAACTGGTTAGAAAGGAGAATGACTTTTCGATGATGTTGATGTGGAATTTTGTCTCTTCCATTTCTTTTATTTTATTTTATAAGTATACTCGGGAAAATGCGAATTCGTACATAATTTATTTGATTGCCTACCATTTAGATTTTATAGTTTTTTTAGTGTTACTTAGTTAAATGTGTTTTTAATTTTATAATTTGTATTATAATCATATTTTCTTATGCATTAGTGAGTAAAAAAATAAAGAAATGAGAAAGAAAAAACTTGAAAAAGAGACTAATTCTGATTTGCTCTTAATAAATTTATAAAAATGGATTTTTTGAAATAAAAAAGTAAGATTAAATGGAAATGAGCAAGAAGAATGGGAGAATGGGTTGAATTACTCAGGGAGTTGAGAATAATAATGATTTAAATGAGAAAAATGTATAAAATATATTTAATTGAGAATTAAAATAACTTAAATGAGAGTGATTTATAAACAACGAAAGAGATTATGAAGAAATTTATAATAAATTTGAGAAACATTAAAATGTTTTAGAAAATAAAATTGTGCGTGATATATATATGATCCAAGAGTTTAGAATAATATTGATAAAAACTAGAGTCATATTAGTGGTGAAAAGTTCTATAACATAAAATAATCGCAAATTTCATAAAAATTGACTTTCTAAACATTTTTGGTACAAAGATGGCATATTATTTTTATTGTGAGTTGTTTAAGTTGACAGATAATAAAAGTTCTTAAAATCTTAGTGATTGAAACATGCTGTTTTGGGGGTCCATTTTATAATTTCGCCAAGGGCCCAATAATCTCAGGATCGGTCATATCTTTTATATATATATATATATATATATATATATATATATATATATATATATATATATATATATATATATATATATATATATATATATATATATATATATAAAGGTAGATTAAAGAGTAGATGCAAGTGACAATTGGGTAACGATTACGTGAAATATAATGCGACTTGAAAAGTGTTAAAGCTCATAAATCAAACAATTAATATTAACATAATTGATGGACCTAACAGAGTTAAATAGTTTGAAATTATAATAAAAATGCATCTTAAATGCAATTAAGGAACAGGACCACGCACTCCCTATTCATGTTGGTGTAATTACAAATGGTGTACCCCACTATTACGGGCCCCCACCGCTCCTGCCCTGGGGATTGGTGGAGAAGGTAAATCGCAGGATGTGCCTCAAGTGGCTTATAGGGAGGGCTCACTGTTAAACTTGTGCTTGCAAGGGGCCAAATCCATGCCAAAGGCAGGATTCGAACCCCCCACCCTGCAGCAACCAAGCTCAGCTGGAAGGCCTTTCCACCCTCCCCTCTACCACTTGAGCTATGCCCTGGGGGCTATTACATACACCTATATATGTAATTACATACACCTATATATGTATTGTACGGACTGCCCTAAAACTATACCATCATATCTCCTTCGCCACATCAATAGATAGAATTAACAACAATTGTATTGAGGTGAGTATATTTTATTTTTTCAATTAGAGTATATTTTTTAAAGCGAAGATGTTATCATTTTTATTTATATCATACTTCAAGTTATTTATAAAATAGTTTATATTAATAAATTTTGATTGACCATATATCATTTTTTTTTAAAATATGGTCATTTATAATTCGTTTCGAAGTATGAGAAGTTTTTACCCAAAAAAAAAACATATCATATTTTTTTTATAAAAGCATTATTAAAACTACAAGTATGTGTAGTGAATTGTAATGCTTAAAAGCATGTTTAGACACTCTAGCGAGTGGAAGAAACCCAAAATGCATATGAAAAGCTTAATTGTAAATTGTAATTAATTATATATGTAAGTTATTTCTTGTAACCACACTTGTGAATCCACACTTGTAAATAAAGGCTAAACATGTGTGCTCTGGCACACGATGTCTCCAAATTCCGCATTTTTCGAAAGGTAAAATTTTTTTATTTTTTTTAATATATGAACGTGTACTCTTTATTTCTTAAAAAAATTAATATTTTTAATTAAATAATAATATTTCATATTCCAGCTGACCTTTACATTAAAAAAAATGATACTCTTATTACTTAAAGTATATACTCTTTAAAACAAAATAATTGTACTCCTACACACTTTATGCGCCCAGGAACACAAGAGACCAATTCATAAATAAAATGTTCTAATTTATTGATTAAAAAAATGTGTAAAAGCACAAAGGATATAATATATATAATTTTTCATTGATTCAAAGATTATTTAGTTGATTTTTGGTGCATTTGGGGGTAAACGTGCACTCATATATATTTAATTTTTTTATTTAATAATGTACATATTGTTTTAATAATTATATAATTTTTTACATTAAGTTTTTCATTAAAAAATTAACAGAAAATTCGCTAACAAAATGTATACATTTTTATTCATAAATAAATTTATAACTTTCTAAAAATTAATGCACAGTGCATCCAGAGCACATAATAATTAGCCAAGGTTATTTTATACGCTTTATTAAGTTCATTTTCATTACCGTTATTTATATGAATTATTTTATACATTCTATTAATTTCATTTTAATTACCATTATTTACATCAACGATATTTCTCAGAATAATTCTCTTTCCTAAATTTACACCAAAGGATTCTTCAAATACTGATATCTTCAACAACGATCACCGAAACTCCGCCGTAGTCTACACCGCTATTCATTCTTTCATAGAGCTTGAAAGATTATATATCATACTATATACATTCATATTATAATTAAAGGTAACACTTGCGTGTGACTTTTTATTATCAATTTTTATTATGGAGTATTATAGTATTAAATAAAGTCTCTTGTAAATTGATAATTGTGCGACGGATTAATTAGAAGAATTGATGCATTGTTAAAGTATGGTAGTTATATAAGTAAAATAATGCTTATTAATAATTAAAATATTTTTTTAATAAAGATGAATAATGAATTAAAGTACTTGGTGTTAGGATGTTATAATATGATCCATTATAAACATACTTTAACTACAGATAAACATACTCTATTTATATAACAATCATATTTTAATAATGAATCGACCCGTGTCGCATATATTCGTTTGGAGAAAACCTTTATATATTATTGGTCCTTAGACTTAATTTCTTTAAATTTAATAGGGCACCAGTATTTTTCATATTTCATCCTTCATAATCCAATATATTGATGACTGTTCCAAAGCCATCTCCAAATACAGTGCATCTTCACAAGTAAGGTATGGACTATGCAGTTTATAGTTATAAATACTAAACATATATCTCATTAATTTACACTATATAGTTTATCACTTATTGAAATATACATGTATACCATTTTCATATACTGTAAACTTAAAATTAAAAAGGAATTAAAGAAAAAGGAGGAACCTTCGTAATCAAAAGCCAGCCAAGATAAAGTGATTAAATAATCACATCGCTTAAGTAGATGGCAATATTAAAATAAAATTTAATTTTGTCGATGTCATGCAATTAATCCAAGGGGTTGGCCTATTAAGGCTTGATCAGGTGCTTATGTGAAATTCTATTAGGTCTTATATTCGGAATTTGCGATTGCGATCAATAACTATGGGGTTAATGCATACACAGTGTAAAGTAGTTTATGTACATAAACTAGATCAGTTCATGCAGAAAGCAGAGCTCTAATTTAAAATTAGGATCTCAATTAGTGGACAGTGATTTTGACCTTCCATAAATTAGTTGGTTTAAGGATTGACATAAAATTTTTAGAATAAATTTTTGTATAATGTGAAAAAGTACAATGGAGTTTCTTGTAGCCGTCAAAGTAGTTTCCGAATTTCCTCTGATGATGTACCTATAACTTTATTAATACAATCTTCTTTTAGGATATTTCATTTGAGCTTCCTAATGTTTGGTGAAACCACATTAATCATGCAATAATCTTTGTGGGTCAGGACAATTGCACATCATTTAAATTGAGAAAAGTACAATTTAATAAATAATAATTAGCTGCCGAATAAATATTATTCAATGAATATATCTAATATTCACCATCAATATACCTTATCTCTACACATTAAACATCTTTAACAAATTATATGGGCTAAATTTCCTTAAAATTTTATTTATTTATTTTTTCTTAAAATCGTTCTTAATTTTATTTATTTATTTATTGTATAATGGTAGGTTTAAAAGTAGATGGAAAACTGTGACATTAAGTAGTGAAATAAAAATCTGATCGATTATAATTTATTCCCTCCGTCCCATTTAGATGACACACTTTTCATTTTGAGTTGTTCCTCAAAAGTTGGCACATTTTTAAAATGTAAAATTTTAAACACAATCACCATTCCCCATATATTTTATTTACAAAAATCAACCTTACCTAACACACCCAAAATACTCCCTCCGTCCCAAAGATATTGACACACTTTCCTTTTTGGGTTGTCCCACAGAAATTGACATATTTCCTTTTTAAGAACATGGGACCCACACAAAAACAATTTATTTATTTACATGGACCCACACACCCATCACACTCACCACTAATACAACTACCCACTACACATTAAATATTATTTCTCTCACTTCACTTTATATTAAATTATTATACTCCTTAATCTCCGTGCCCAAAAAAAATGTGACAATACTTCCGGGACGGAGGGAGTACTTTATTATTTATTTATTATAAAAAAAAACATAATACCCCTAAAAGTTATCACTTTTCTTAATTTCCATGTCGGAAGAGGCATTCAAACTTTTATGGGATGGAGGGATTACCCGTAAAAGAAATACACAATTGATCGGAGTATATTCTATTGGGCTTGGGTTAATGCGGAAGTAAAATTAGGCTTCTTCATTTAGCTAAGGCCCGATGAAATCTGGGCTGAGTTTGTATTATGTATTGTTTAGTGTTTAATGCTTATTACCTTTTTTTTTTAAAAACATTAATGCTTATTACTTGATCTCTGGGCTTTTGATGTTTTTTTCTCGTGTGTTCTATTAATCAAGAATTCAATTAAATGAGAATTGGATCACTAAAAATCGATAAAGTGAACAAATTATCAAAGCATGACTTTCTTAAAAACATATTGGGATAGTATTGAATTTAAAAAATCAATAAATTAAACCATACTCATAGATTATGATGGAAAAAAAACTTATAGAAGACCTTTTATAAAACAAGATTCGAGTGAACAATGAAAAATTTAAACGTTTTAAGTTAGAAAAATGATAAAGTGACTCCTTTATTTATTTTAAGAAAATGTAAAGTCCTACTATTTGTATAAAATAAAAACGATATTTGCTAAAATAAAAAATAAAAAAAGATAATATATATTTGTGTGTGTGTGTCATTGTGTGTGTATATAATTGATATTTTCCGTTGGCTCTAAATCACAAACACAAAACCAAAGCTAAATCAAAAGTAAAAGAACTTCAAAATTTAAATAAATAAAATCAAAAGTAAAAGAACTTCAAAATTTAAATGAATAAATCAAATGGGGGAGTTGGACGCATCAGTCATTTAATTATTAATTATTGAAGAAATTCTTAACACGAACATGAGTTAATATATACTTAACATATTTCATTAACCTAGCTAATTATACTTTATTAAACAAATTAAATATTTCATTAACCTAGCTAATTATACTATATTAAACAAATTAAATATTCATATATCGAAGTCTCCACCTTTTATTGTTTCAATTAACAAGATATATATGCCTTTAGCTTTATTGAAAACACCGTCAATTTTGTCAACTTAATTATCCGGCTTCTTAAGTTGTCTTTTTTTTTTTTTTTCATTTTATATATATATATATATATAATAAATCAAATATTTTTGCTACTAATATTAGTATAATATATTACACCAAATATTTTTTACTAATTAAGAATAACAACCAAATGTAAATACGAAAGTGACACTTTGATTAATTTATAAAGGTTCAAATGTGTAATATTATATCAAATGCTTAATATTAAAATAAGAGTTGATATCATTTCCACCTATACATGTATTTATATATGCATATATTTATATATATTTCTTAATAATTATATAATTTTTTGTACATTCAATTTTTCATTAAAAAAATAATAAAAAATTTGATGTGCATATATTTTTATTCTATAATCTTAAAATATGGGACCCACCTATCCATTAATATAACTACTCACTAAACATTAAATAATAATACTTCTTAATCCATGTGTAAAAAAAAAAAATTCCTTCAGATAAGACGAAGGGAATATATCTTTATGCATAAGTTTTTTTTGAGTTGGTGCAAGGTGCACCTGGGTTTATGGAAAATATGTCCTTAAAACGAAATGGACGTTTTTAAACGTATTTCTAGATCAATAGAGTTCGATGAAGGTGGCCACTTATATATCTATTATTTAATTAGAGATCCTATGATAATCACTCACACACACACTTGAATGAAACAAATAATGAGCCAAGAGAACAGTTCCCAAGTGAGATAAACCGACTCCACGGATATATCAAAGAATTGCACAACATATTATATAATAACAAAACAAACTAAAATACAAACATATGAACCCTATCTAATTTCACTCTCATTTGTGTGTTCGTTACATTAATATTAATGCAACTAGAAGTGAATATTCATAACAATATCCGCCCACAAACAATATAATTGTGAATGCATATATAAGATTCACTAAAACCTCAATATTCTACCTAATATGGAAATGATGATGAGGGCAAATGGGACAACCCCGGAGAGAAAAACCGTCCCACCTAGTCCCAGCCGGCACGATCAACGGAGAAAGGCTGCCGGAAAGTCACGAGGCTTTTGTAGGCGCCTCGGCGACTGCATCGTTATGGGCCCTGCCGTAACGTACCATGTTGCTCAAGATCAACGTGCAACCAAGCTAGATCAACTTGTTCGACAGGTACGTTTTAACAGGGGCGGCCCTAGGGCGGTGCCGGAGGTGCCGCTGCACAGGGCCCCACCCCGGCGAGGGCCCCCAGATTTTTTTTAGTCCATTTGGTAATTCCACTTTTTAGTCCGACAATCTACAGTACACGAGTTCAAAACCCAGCATGAAACAGCTTCTTTTATTATAAAATATCTTTTTACTAATTTATCTTTTATTCTAAACTCAGTATTTTCATTTTATATAAAATCCATATTAATAAATATCCTATAAAATTCTTTTCTCTCTTTTTCATTTATATATATATTTTTAATTCCTTCCTCTTTATTAAATAGATTATTAACTAAATAATACGTTATAAAAAGAAATTTATATCTGAAAAGAAAAACCAATTTTATTATAATTAGTTTCATATATAATTTTTATAAATATTGAAATTTTTTATTTAATGAGTTGTATTACGTATAATGATGTAACGTCTCTTATTATTGTATGTACAACATATTTAATAGCATATTCATATTATAATTTTATTACTCTCTCTGTTTGCCGTATATATAAACATTTGCTTTTTACACGTGAGTTAAGGAATTTATTATTTAACGTGTAGTAATGGGGCGTGTGAGTCCAATATATCAATTGTGTTAGTGATGTGTGTCACATGTGTTTAAAAATATAAATGTACTCTATATTTTTGGTGCGAACGTCGAAAATGATAAAATATATATCTTGTCGGCAAAATGAGGGAGTATTACTTTATACATTGTACATAAATAAAAGGCCTAAAAAAAAATTTGCACCGCGCCCCTCAAAATAATGGGCCGGCCCTGCGTTTTAATATATATGTTGGAATTTAGATGAATGGATTAAGAGATGGAGGTAGTATATATATACTTGATTGAGTATCATACCTTTAAGGTCAAAAAGAAATTATGAAAATAATCTTTCTCTAAGAGTATGTCTTGATTAATTAATTAAAAAAGCTACTTAAGGGTTTAATTAAATTTTACATATGCATCGAAACTCTTTATTTAAATATCTTTTATTGTTCATCCATTTCTTTTTCTTTTCTTTTTTTCAATTAGGTTTATAATATATACATTGTAGTTTGTTTATTAATTCTTACAGCATGATTTCGTATCTATTATACAAAATCATTTAATTTTTTGTTGTTTAGTTTCTCGATAGTATTTGTTCGGAAGGTGGTTGGTTTAGCCATTTTAATAGAGATGATGATGCTCCATATTCATATAATTAAAAAATAAAAATTGTGAAGGTTGAAGAGATAGACAAGGAAGTAGAGAAGCAGAAAGAGGTAAAGGGCATGTACAAGATGAAACTAGAAAAGACACAAGTTTTTGTCAAACACTGTCTTCAAGTGGCACAAGACAATGGCTTTTTGGATCTTATACTAAACCCTAAGGATAAAGATTCCGATTTCTTTATTTCTCCCACGACAACGCTGTATGGTATGACTCCTCCACGTCCATCTCCGTCCCGACTCCATCCCGTTCTTCCGTCTCCGACCGAACACCATCCCCTTCTTGCTCCCCTCTGTCATCAAGCCAAAATTAATGGATGGTACATCCACCCCCAAGAGGTAAAAATATATTACTCTCTTTCTTCTATCCAAATATTTAGTTAAAACTAGGTAGTGTCATGATCACATCTAATGATTATTTGTCTCATTGTTTAATTAAGTGGCAAGAAAAGAAAAACGGAAGGCTAAGGGTATGCAACCTTTTTATAATTGGCCTAAAAATCTATTGTCTAAAAACTATTCCTACATATACATACATACTTTATTAATTTCCATTAATATAGTATTTTTTTCCTCTCTTTTCCTCTCATCTCTCATATCTTATTTCACGTCACTTAATACTTTCTTACCTATATTATCATTTCCTTCTTACTCATTAGATTTTAACATCAAAAGTTCATACCAAAAAAGATTATTAGGGGTTCTATTATTTTTATATTTCAATATCCTTTGACTTTTAAAAATTGATTTTTAAAACCCAAATAAGACGCACACAAACATGAACTCCAAAAGCAAGATTCTTGTTTTTCTCCGATCATGTACCAAATGACATAGGAAATGTAATTATGTGTGTGTGTGTTTTCTCTACCCTAATTAATAGCTAGGAATCCCTCTAATATGTATTCCATTAATATTGTCGATGATGGTGAATAAAAAAAAAAAAAGATAGAATTACACCATTTATCAGCTCAAGGAAGCACAGCCGACATCTACAAAGGAAAATGGCGAGGGTTGGACGTTGCCATCAAGTGCATGTACCCCGATTTCTTCCGATCCAACGAGGACGGTGTCGGCTTCTTCGCCCAAGAAGTCGAGACCCTATCGAGGCAGCGCCACCCCTTCGTCCTCCACCTCATCGGGGCATCTCTCGACCCACCCGAAAACTGCTGGATTGTCACTGAATTTTTCAACACAAATTTGAGAGACTGGCTGCATGGCAATGGAAAAAGACAAAAGGAAAGAACAGCTGCTCTTCCACCATTGAAGGAGAGAGTTGGGAAAGCTTTAGAGATTGCTCAAGCAATGCAGTACCTCCATGAAAGCACCCCCAAGATTCTTCATCGTGATCTCAAACCTAGCAACATCTTCTTGGATGATGCTTTTCATGTTAGGGTTGCCGATTTCGGACATGCCCGTTTCTTGATCGACGGAGAGAAGGCTCTGACGGGAGAAACAGGTACCAGTAGTTGGAGTTTAAAACATAAACAGTACCATATTCTGTTCCATATCTTTTTACATTATTTGAAAGATTTATTTTTGTCCCAAATCTTTCAATTTTGTTCCGATTTCGTCCCAAAACATTATTTATTTACAAATTTCGTGTCATAACTTGGTAAAAACACCGATTTAGTCTCATCTATGAAATTAGAAAAAATGAACATTTTTAAGTAAAAAAAAAAGGAAAAACTTGTATGCCCCGGGGACACACCTTGCCCCCATGGAACACAAGAATTTAATACTAGAAATTCTTGTATTTTAATAGGGGCACTGTGTTCCAGGATACATGAGATCAACTAAAAAAAATTATGAGAATTTAAAAGTTATTGTACTATTTTGGAAAAAATATTTTTTTTGAAATTATTTTTAATAATGTAAATTTTGTAGGAGACTATTTTAACTCTCAGTAGTTGTGCGATTGACGGAGAGAGAATTATTTTTCCCCGACTAATTTAATTTTACATGAAATTAATTTTTATTAGTTTGTGTGACTATTTTTAGGTACATTTGTTTACATGGCACCAGAGGTGATCAAATGTGGGGCTTATGACCAAAAATGCGATGTTTATACCTTTGGTATCATATTAAATGAACTAATCACTGGAGAATATCCTTATATCCACACTGATTTTGGACCTTCCAAGGTGCGTTTTTATTTTTATTTAACATTTTTTAAAAATATTAAATTATTTCGTTTTATTTAATTTCTTTTTCTTGTATGATTATGAGCAGATAGCCTTTGAAGTTGCAGAAAATGGACTTAGACCAGCCATTGCCAAAGTGGATGACCAAATGGAAGCTATTATTGAGCTCATAGCTACATCATGGAATCAAGAACCTCAATCTAGACCTAATTTCTCTGAAATTACATCCATTTTAAGAATTATCAAAAACATATTAAATGATAACTCCGCATAGCATAGTATCAATTTTACATGTTATTTTATTTCAAGAAGTTTTTAATTTCCAATTGAGTAACAATTTAACTAATAAATACTCCATTAGCTTAGGTTGTCTCATTTTCTTGTTCATTCAATATGAGTCACGATCGATAGTACTACATTCATATGTACTGTACATTCGGATTGGTACGTTTAAATTTAATTTAATTTAATTTAATTATATGAAATGACATTAAATTTTTTAAACTAATAAGGTAAAAAATTTTAAGGGCAAATGATAGAGTACTAATTAAATACTAAAACTGTAAAACAGTAATTCATTTAATGGAATGAATTTGAAATCATAAAAAATAATTAAATCATTAATGTAAATAATATATTCTTAATCAAAAAATAAAATAATAAGCATTTACCATTAATTAATACCTGTGGGATGAAATTATATTATTTATTTTTAATACTTATTAAGAGTTTATGATGATAGAATAGACAATATATTAGGATCAAAATTAATATGGGAATTTGTGATGATAATTTTTTTGGGAAGAAGGGGATGCTTCTTAATTAAAAAACTGCAAATAAATTAATATCGGCCCATATTGTAAGCCCAAATAATTTTTTTTCCTGTTCAATTTAATCCCACGTCCGTGTTAGTGGGCTACTCCAATGCCATCAAACAGTTGCTTCTCTCCTTAAATTGATGGGCCTAATGTTTGCTTCTTATTTCGCTGAAATAGGGCCCAAGTAATTGTAAATGGCAGCTGCGGCTTTCTTTTGAGTGGGCCAGTTATAGTGAAAAATGGGCTTTTCACTGTTCAGTTAATTCAAGTAATGGGCCGCCATTGGCAGACGCTACAAAAATGGGCCGCTCATTTTTTATTTATTTATTTTCAAGAATGTTGCACTCGAATTAATTTATTGCTTTAGCATACTGAACTTTTAGGAAGACTTGTGTACTAAATAAAGCAGAGCGATTATATTAAACTGTAATTTGTTCATCATTCTGCCAACTAACTCACTCTATTATCCTCATTCTCTCTACTTAATTCGAAAAGCACGCTTTGAATTCAATTATTCAACTTTAAAATAGCAAAAAGCTTGCACATTGATGAAATTTAAATAGTATATATACATAATAGGAGCAAAACTCTAATTATATCTCAATAAATTGAGGCAAAAACTTATGTGCGCCCGGGCGCACAGGAGCACTTTTCGTGTACCTTTAGAATTTTGTTTTAAATTGTATACTCTTTAGTATAAGACGTGTACCCTTTATTTTCTTAAAAAAATAAAAAAAAATATTAATGAAAAGTGTATAACCTTTAAAACAAAATGATGTACCCTTATTAATTAAAGTGTATACCCTTTAGAACAAAATAATATACCCTTATTCATAATACTAAATTCTAAAGACGCGTGCACCCGGTTGCAAGCAAGCCTCACACATAAATTAATGTAAATAGAGTGAAAATATTTTAAACAATTATTCATAATTAAATGAGGCAAAGTATAGAATAACTTTAAACTTAAAGTTATTGCAATAACTTTCCTAACATATACATATATATCTTATATATACTTGCGAATACGTTGTTACAAATAACTTTTAAAAATATGATGTGTCGTGATGTGGTTAATCATTATGTTTTTTTATTTTAATATTATATATATTATCTTTCTATTTTTATATTTTATTATTATATATTAACATGTATTATTATTACTATTATATATCTCCAAAATATTTATTCATATCTACAAAATATCTGATAAGTCTTTATTCAATTAATTAATTCAAGAAAATAATTATCTAAATATTATAATATATTGAATAAAAATAGATCCACTATTAAAAAAAAAGTTACACTCCTTTCATTTTATTATATGACAACATTTAAAAATTAATTATTCTAAAAAAATTTATTTAATTACCTCAAAGCTTCAATTAAAAAATAATATTTATAAAAATATTTATTTAACATAAATATTATACTATTTATAATTATATGTACAACATTATTTAGGTTATAAATATATCTAAAATAAAAAATAATGAATGTCATGTAACATACGGGCAATAATTACTCTAAAAAATTTTATTTTATTACCGCAAAGCTTCAATTAAAAAAATAATATTTACAAAAATATTTATTTAACATAAATATTATAATATTTATAGTTATATATACAACATTATTTAGGTTATAAATATATCTAAAATAAAAAATAATGAATATCATGTAACACACGGGCAAAAATAAAATATAAACAATTATATAAATTAATAATTTAACTAAAGTATTTAATTAACATAAATATTTTGTTCATAATAATAATAAAATATATTTAAACTAATTTATTTTATTAATTTAAAATAAAGTATACTAATTAATCCGTGTAGTACACGGGAGAAAAAAAATAGTATATATATATATATATATATATATATATATATATATATATATAAGCATCTAAAGTCAACTTCTTTTTCCCATTCAAAATTTTGGATCAAAATCTCATCAATTTCTCACTTCTTCTCAATTTCTCTTAAATTTCTCACCACTCATTTTATTCTTATTTACTTAAATAAATACATTTAAGTACTATACTATCACATTTTTTAATCCTAATAATTTTATGTCCAACAAAATAATTAAAATTAAAGATATTATTTTTGAACGCTTATTTTTTTTCAATTAACATGTTGAAATTTATTTCAATTTGACTTAATTATTGGGAAATTTTAGGTTGTATTTGAAAATATTGTTAAGTAATTAAGACCATTATTTGAAATTGTTTATAACAATTGCGTTCCGGGAAAAAAATCTCAATATCGTATTCGCCTAGAAGAAAAACAAAAATTGCGGTTTCATTATGGTCTTAGAGAACGACAATTACTTAAATATGTTCGTATTGCCGAAAAAGCCAGGGGGTCGACGGGTCGAGTTTTACTACAATTACTTGAAATGCGTTTGGATAACATCCTTTTTCGATTGGGTATGGCTTTGACTATTCCCGCAGCCAGACAATTAGTTAATCATAGACATATTTTAGTGAATGGGCGGCTAGTAGATATACCAAGTTATCGCTGCAAACCCCGAGATATTATTACGGGGAAGGATGAACAAAAATCCAGAACTCTGATTCAAAGTTCTCTCAACTCTTCCCCTCAGGCGGAAGTGCCAAACCATTTAACTCTTCACCCATTTCAATATAAAGGATTAGTCAATCAAATAATAGATAGTAAGTGGGTCGGTTTGAAAATAAATGAATTGCTAGTCGTAGAATATTATTCTCGTCATACTTAAACCTAAAAATACAAGGGTTCGGGCAATTTGATTCCCCTTGATCAACAAATTAACCTAAGGTTAAGTAAGAAAAATACGGGGTTGACCCCGAATTTTCCCATTTATGTATCATAGCCCGTTTCCATTTTTTTTCCAGTATTTTTCCTAGTCACGGCAATTCGGAATAGAGAATCCATAGGTCTAACTGGTGGAATAAAGGTCTCCATTGCTGGTTGATCCGGAAATTAAATAAATTCCAAAAATGGGTCTATTAAGTGAAGGTACGGAAAGAGAGGGATTCGAACCCTCGGTAAACAAAAGCCTACATAGCAGTTCCAATGCTACGCCTTGAACCACTCGGCCATCTCTCCCACATAATGATTATGAACCAAAAACCTAGTTAATAGTGGGTTCTTCATATTCCATTCTAGATTATTGGATAGGTACGACCAATCCATTTTAACTATATATTATATTAATACTTTTTAATATTAATACTACAAACTACAAATTTGAACTATATATTAATATTTAATACTACAAATCAAAATAACAAATCAAAATAGAAAATTTTGCATCAAAGTAAAGAAAGATCTTTCTTTCCAGGCTCCAAGATAAAGAGACAATTGTTTTCTTATTTCTTACAATTTTTTTTGGGGGGGGGGGGGGGGGTTCGCGTTTGCAAAAAGGACTCCTACTATTTAGAATCGATTAAATCAATGAATTCGAACGAATCTACTGTCTAGATTTTTTAGACTAGGGTTAATGGATATCTTTCTATCCGAATTCTATATAGAAGAGACTACGATTCCATACCTTACAAATTCTCAAATTTCTTTCCGGTTTTAGAGTTCTCAACAACAAACCCCTTCCCTTACTTACCCCTCTATTTTAGATTCATAAACTATTTTGTTTTGTATAGTGTATACCTGCTATGTACATAACATAAAAAAGGGGTGGTTATTCTATTTTCATCATAGAACGATTATTGGATCTTTTTCTTCTTTGTATCATAATTCAATCAAAATTTCTCGAATTACTCGAATCTGTAACTTCAATGAAATTCGAATTGGTCCCCCGTTGGATACTACTACATTAGGATGAAATCAAATCGGGGGAACCCATTTCTTATTGATTCATGTCAAAAAGAAACAATTGGAATGGAATAGAAGGCCCATAATCTTTTTTTTTCAAATCAATCTGTTTTTATGTTATTTCGTACTGTACAATTCTTTTCTTTGCGGGATCATTTTTGCGAAGGGAATGAGAAGAATTTAAAAATGGATTGCTAGCTATGCCTAGATCGCGAATAAATGAAAATTTTATTGATAAGACTTTTTCAATTGTAGCCAATATCTTATTGCAAATAATTCCGACAACTTCAGGAGAAAAGGAGGCATTTACCTATTACAGAGATGGTGTGATTCGACTAGAATTATCTAACAGTTTAAGTACAGTTGATATAGTTGAGGCGCAATCCAAATATGGGCTATTTTGCCGAGTTTCTTAGAGAGAGTTGTCTCGCGCCCCTAGGTATTCTCTACCTACCCACCTGTGTCGGTTTCGGGTACAAGTACCCTTTTGTTTATGTTTAAAGGTCTTTCGAGCTTTTCCTGGGAGTATGGCGTGGGTTACTTCAGCGCCGTAGCGCCTGGTGCTCGAACATTGGCTCGAGGCATTTTCTCTACCCCTTCTTACCCTGAAAAAACAGGGGCACCTTACATTATTTTATTATACATAAAAAACGAATAAGGGTCGTATAATGTCGATTCAACTAAACACAATTTAATTCATTACACATAAAGAAGTAAACTAAATATATATATATAATCACAATATAAAACCTCATACATATCTATTCCCTTCGTCTCATTCTAATAGTTATATTTGTTTTTTGCACGAGTTATTTTTTGCACAGGGATTAAGAAATTTAGTATTTTAATGTGTATTGAGGTGAGATAAATAATATTTTAATGTATAGTGGATGATTATATTAATGTGACGGATGAGTCATGTTGAGATATTTTAATTACTTAATTGTATGGGTCTCATACACAAAAAAAATTAATAAAAAAATATAATTGTTACAATGAAACACCAAATTTAAAAATATGTAATTATTAGGATGTGACGGAGGGAATACGTAATTATATGTGTTTATGTGTCCACGATATATATATATATATATATATATATATATATATATATATATATATATATATATATATATATATATATATATTTATTATTACAAAAAATCTATATTTATATAATTTTATTTTTTAAAATATATCCCCGGTTGCACGGGTTAAAATGTTGTTATGTTAGATACAATCATTTTATAATTTATACTATTCTCAATTACTTATATTTCTTTATTAAAATTTTTTATCACTTCTTAGCAATCTCACTGAATGACCTTCGTGGGAAGTTCTCACCAAATTTTGGCCAATTTATTTATATTTGCCACTCTATTAAATAGTAGTTCTATATTAAAATTGATATGTTTAATTTAAATTAATCAACCATAAAATTTATAATTATAAAAAAATAAAATGAATGGATTAAAAAATAAAGAATATAACCTATAAAATAGTAATTTAATGACTCAATTTCATTTGAATGAATTGAATATAAAAGGTTTACAATAAACTCTTAAGTAACAATTTCATTTGAATGAATTGAAAATGAACTTAAAAAAGTATACAATAAACTCTAAAGTAATTAATATACCATAAACAAATGCAATTTGCCATACATCAAGATATTATTCGCAATTTTTTGTGTGATTTTGTATATTACGGTATGATTGATACATAAGGAGTCATAATAAAATCCAATGATTATCTTAAGAGTTCATATTTTCTTTTTAAACGGTAATATTCTTATCTTTCCTACCTATCAATTAACCAACCATATGATTCAAAAAATATATATACGAAAACATCATAAGGAATTCGGAACATCTTATACATACTAATTACGAATACGCTGCTATAAATAACTTTTTAAAAGTATGAGATATCGCGACGTGGTTAATTGTCGTATATTTTTTATTTTTTATTTTAATAATACATATATAATCTTTCTACTTTTATTTATTTATGTATTTATTATTATTATTATTATTATTATTATTATTATTATTATTATTATTGCTATTATTATTATTATTATTATTCAAATATATCTTTAAATTACGTATATCTATAGATTAAATACCATCTTTAATCATAATTTTTTTATTGGTTAGGGATAGATAATCAATAAAATATGTACATCTTATTATTATTATTATTATTTTATTTATGTATATATTTAAATTAAATATCACCTTTAATCATATTTTTTGATTGGTTAGGAATACTACTTTTATTTATGGGTTAATAAATAGTAGATACAAAATATAATTAGATATTACTGATTCATACATTCGCTATAATAAATTACGCATAGATACAAAATTTAATTTAATTTTTTCCACATTACCCATACGTCGTGAACATCAATGTGCATTGCGTCAAAAATTAAAAAAAATCACGATTAAGATTTTTTCTGGTGTATACATTATTGTGCACTCATTAAAAATAAAAAATTTTCAAGGAGAAAAAAATGATTAAATTATTTATATGAATATACATTAATGTATATTTAGATTCGGTAAATATAATTGTCTACTCAGGGATAATTAGTAAATTGATTTGTTTCTAAATTCTTATTGAAATCTCTGTACACTAGCGTGCTTTGACTACATAGAGAATTAGGAAATTGATTTTTTCCTAAATTCATTCCCCCAAAATCTTTCAGTGGCATGCATCGATTTATTACTAAATTTCTTCCCTCAAATTTTCTTCCCTCAAAATCTCACACTGCCGTGCTTCAACACAGAGAAAATTATGAAATTGATTTTTCTTAAATTCCAACGATTTTTTCCTAAATCCCTTCTACTTCTCGAGGGATGAGTATAATTGGTGTATACATTGGTGCACATTGACCCAAATAAAGGTTAGTTCCTCATATCTCGCCTTAAATTTCTAATTAGTGTATACATTAGTGTACATTAGAGAAATACGCTATTTTAATATGATATAGTGTACATTAGTGTACAATTAAATTATTATTCCGCATAAACATATACTCTATTTTAATTTTATATATATTATACATTAGTGTACAATTATAGTGTATAGTGTACATTAGTGTACAATTATATTAGAGAGCAACTAGGGTACACCAGTCCCTTGAAATATTCATGGAATCGGATCCCAAATCAATCTCGCGGGTTTGCTGGGTTTTTCGAGAGATTCAAAGCCAAATATTCATCTTTTTCTTCTCGCCATTCATCATGTGTACCATGAAATTTTGTCGAGGATGCTATGATTTCCCTCTTGCTTTATGCATGTCGGAACTGCTACCATCAGGTTGAATTCATCCCTCTTGTATTGTGTATGTGTTCCCCCCTTGTGATTTTGTGGTTATAGAATTTTGTTCAATTTGTCTTGAATATTTCTTATAAGTTTCGATTCCCCAATTGCATATCTAGAATGATGAGTGTGTAGCTTGATGTTCTACAAGAAAGATGAAATTGAAGAGTGTGTTTTTTGATAATTTATAAAGCTTTTGGAGGATTTACAAGCCATCTGTGTGCAAGCCAAACTGCTTAAACTTAGGTTATCAGTGATTCTATGGCCAATAATAATTTATTTCTACAAATTTAACTGCAAATTGGGTGGGTGGAATAAATGGTTTTGGCATATTAATCAAGGATATGAAATGCACATATGGGGCTTGAGTATTGAGTTGTCATCTAAAAGCTTAAATTATTTGTAGTTTGAAAAAGACTTTTAAAAGTCGAGGGAAAGTTAATTGGATTAATGTTTATTTTTTTCACATTTACGATGACAGTTAGTCAAAATCTTTTAGTGAATGATTCATATCCGTTTATGCCTCATATAAAAGCATTCATTGAGTGATTTGGAGCTGGGAGCTTTTATTTGGTGTTCTTGAGGGCCAAGACGAGTAGTGGTATGATGTGGACTTTGAGCCAAAGTAAATATATTGAGCATACTCAACACGAAATGACTTAGAGTAATAAAAAAACTTGTTTATATTTTCCATCATTTATAAAGAGTAACTCAATTAATATAATAATATAAAATTCATGCGGACTCAACAAGTAACTTTATTTTTTGAAATTCGAATATGAAATTAAAGAATACCCAAATTATTAAAAAGAGTAACTCAATTAATATAAAAGAGGAACCTAAAGGGTGTTTACCAAATATAATAATATTTTATTTTTTGAAATTATGAAATTAAAGAATAATCCAAATTATTAAAAAGAGTAACCCGATTAATATAAAAGAGTAAAAAGGTGTTAACCAAATAGAATAATATTTTATTTTCTAAAATCCGAATATGAAATTAAAGAGTAACCTAAATTATTAAACAGAGTAACTCAATTAATAAAAAAGAGTAACCTAACAGGTGTTAACCAAATAGAACAATATTTTCTGAAATCCGAATATGAAATTAAAGAGTAACCCAAATTATTATAAAGAGTAACCCACATTATTACAAAGAGTAACCTAATTAATAGAAAAGAGTAAACTAAAAGATGTTAACCAAATAGTCCGACTATGAAATTAAAAAGTAACCCAAATTATTAAAAAGAGTAACTCAATTAACAGAAAAGAGTAACCTAAAAGATTTTAACCAAATAGAACAATATTTTATTTTCTGAAATTCGAATATGAAATTAAAAAATAACTCAAATTATTAAAAATAGTAACCCAATTAATAAAAAAGAGTAATCTTAAAAATGTTAATAAAAATAGAAAATGTTTATAGGATATGTGATGTTTTGGATTGTATACATCAACTTGAGGAACTCAAGGCCTATTGCCACAAGACTAATAAACGACATTTTATTAAGAGGCAAAAGAAAAACGGAAGAGTACAAAAAGTAAATAAATGACATAGTTTAGAGAAATATCCAAACAATTAACTAAAAATAAGACAAAACAGTCGGCCTTAAGGAAAAAAAAAACAACAACAACAACTTGAACCATCATATTCTAATCTCAATCTATCTGCTGGAAAAGAAAATAGCCTAAACAAGGCTAATATGGCCATAAGAGAACCAACAAGTGTCTAACTCTTAATAAACATCCTAGGTTTCTAAGCAAAAATAGACACTACGCTACAGGATGTTATATTCAGAATCATCAAGAGCTCTTCCTCATCTAATTATTGAGCAAAGCCCAGCAATTAATACAAATGGAGCTATATAGTGGAATTGCTATCGGAATGAATAAAATAATAAACAAAAATTGGAAAAAAAAAACATAAAATTAGAGTGGATATTACATGGGAAGTAGTATTCTGCTACACAGATACAAGATGATTTGGCCTACCATGCTGATTCTATATACTAGAAACTGATTATCTAGATCAGATTGTGGAAAAATGTGAAAACTGAAGATAAAACACTTCTAGGCAATTTTTAAAAAATAAAGTTGGATTTGCTGAGCCAAAAAAACGCTATGTATAATTGCGCATTTACTCTTGAGAGTTGTTTTACTCTATGTATGCAGCCATTGCAGCAACCATCCAAATGGACATGTACACATAGCAGGGAAGAAATCGCAAGTTCATCCTAAAATCCATCATCACTTTTTAACACATCAAGCATTTGCTTCTGGGAGTTGTGCCAAGCTCCCTATTTTGTCAACATATTTGGGCCTCCACTTGTTTCTTCCCTTGAAGATTTTCACCACCGTTCTCCAGTTGAAGCAAATGTTGGCACTCCACCATACCTGGGTACTCTGGATCACTAGTGCCCTCGTCCACAATCGGCATGAGTCTTATGAATCTTAAGCAAACTTTTGATGAAGATCACTCAAGAACTTGCACTCACTCAGACGTTTGACCACTCACGTTTCACTCACGAATCGATTGATGAACGAATAATGAAATGAAAGAGATCAACATGAAGATATACAGTGGTTCAGTGTAAGCCTACATCCACTTTGAAGGAACAATCACTCACTAGGATGATTACAATATACACTTAAGGAAGATGATGATGATCTTATGCACATACAAACCCTAATGTGCTTCTAAAACCTGTAAACTGATATGCAGCTTCTTGTTATGCTTTAAACTGCCATCGATCATGCTTATATATCCATCAGCAACTCAACTGATGTGCTGCATATTGATTTCCCACATGAAGAATCATTTGTTAGCTCAACCAACTAACAAACTTAACAAACTAACAACCTAACTAACTTGATTCCATCTTCAATGCATGGTTGAGATGAATCTGATCCGACAGCTTCTTGATCACACTCCAACCTCTACAGCTTCTTTATTGTTGATCCCCATCAACCCTTCAACACCAATCATCACCCTCCACCTGTCTTGGCTGCACAACAACACACATACACACAAGTGCATGCATGCATGTCTATCATACAACAATACTCCACCTTGCTGTTATTTAAGGCTGCAGCCACCTTCCTTTCCTTACTTAATTCAGATGAACCAAGTGCTTACACAGCTCATACTTCTGAACTGGTAAGGCTTTAGTGAACATATCAGCTGGATTATCATATGTTTTGATCTTCTTAACACTTACTACCCCCTTATCTATCATGTCCCTTATGAAATATAACCTTACATCAATGTGTTTGGTCCTTTCATGGTACCCTTGATGCTTGGAGAGATGCACTGCACTCTGATTATCACAATGCACTTCAACTGAACCTTGCTCAATCCCAAACTCACTCAGTATACCTGTCAGCCATACACCCTCCTTGATTGCTTCTGTAAGTGCAACAAATTCTGCCTCTGTAGTTGATAGAGCCACTATATATTGATGAGTTACTTTCCAGCATACTGCAGTACCAAATAGATTGAATACATAACCAGTAAGTGACTTCCTAGTATCAAGATTTGCTGCATAATCAGCATCAACATATCCAACTACTGCCTTATCCCATGTAGCCATTTTCTGAAACTTCAAGCTTGCTGTGATGGTTCCTTTCACATACCTGAGAGCCCACTTCACTGAACTCCAATGTAGCAGACCTGGATTACTCATAAACCTACCAATCATGCTCATCACATAAGCTAAGTCTGGCCTGCAACATACCATTGCATACATCAAACTGCCAACAGCACTAGCATAGGGTATATTGCTCATTTCAACCTTCTCTTGATCTGTCTGAGGAGCTTGAAGTAATGACAGACTCACTTATTGCTTTGCTGGTGTAGTTACTGTTTTGTTGAGATTCATATTGTATCTCTTCAATACTTTATCTAAGTATGATTCTTGGAACAACTTCAGCTCACCAGGTGACCTATTTCTCTCAATCTGCATACCAAGAATCACCTTTGCTTCTCCTAGATCCTTCATATCAAACTCCTGCTTAAGTATCTCCTTTACTTCATCTATATCAGCTTGATCCTTACAAGCTATAAGGATATTATCTACATACAAAAGTAAGTATGTATAACACCCTTCCTTGAACCTAACATAAACACAACTGTCATGTTGGCTCCTGCTGAATCCATTTGAAGTAATGTAATCATCAAACTTCAAATACCACTGTCTTGGACTTTGTTTCAGACCATACAAAGATTTCAACAATAAGCAAGCCTTATTCTCAGCCCCTTCAACTCTTACACCATCAGGAATCTTCATGTAGATATCCTCTTCTAGATTTCCATGCAAGAATGATGTAGTGACATCCATCTGATGTAACTCAAGATCAAACTGAGTCACTAATGCCAGCAGAATTCTGATAGAACAATGCTTAACAACAGGTGAGAATATCTCATTATAATCAACACCTTCTTTCTGTGAGAAACCTCTTGCTACAAGTCTTTCCTTGTACCTAACACCTCCTTCTTTGCTTGTAACAGGCTTTTTCTTGTAGATCCATCTACAGCTTACTAACTTCTTGCTTTTTAGTCTGTCAACAATCTGCCAAGTTTTGTTCTTATGTAGTGATAGCAGCTCTTCTTCCATAGCAACTATCCACTTGTTATTGTCATTTCCTGATATAGCTTCATCATATGTTCTTGGCTCATAATTTTTTATAACAGATGCAACATACAGTGCATATGATACTATATCAGCTTCCATATATCTTACTGGAGCTTTAATTTGTCTTCTTAACATATTCCTAATAAGTTGATAGGAACTTAATTCATACCTTGAGCTGGATGAGCTAGGAGAGTTATCTTCCTTATTCTGATCATCACTGTTATTCTCTTCATTACATTGTTGTACTTTCTTCCTTGCTTGCTCCACCTGAGGCTCATCAGAGTCTGTAGTAATAGATACTATAGAATTTCTTTCAACCAATGGCATCTTCTTTTCACTAAATGTGACATCTCTGCTAACAATAAATTTGTTAACTTCATAACACCATAGTTTGTATCCTTTTACTTCTTTAGGGTATCCAACCATTACACATTTTACTGCTCTTAGTTCCAACTTATCTTGC
Source organism: Pogostemon cablin (assembly GCA_023678885.1). Classification (NCBI taxonomy): domain Eukaryota; kingdom Viridiplantae; phylum Streptophyta; class Magnoliopsida; order Lamiales; family Lamiaceae; genus Pogostemon; species Pogostemon cablin. The sequence continues at coordinate 36,504,872 of CM042965.1, forward strand.
TTCACATGTGAGTAAGCCTGATATCCTATTACTCTCAAATGACTGTAACTAGGAGCCTTTCCAGACCACACTTCTTCAGGTGGTTTGAATTTCAAAGCTGCTGATGGACATAGATTGATCAGATAGGCTGCTGTAGTCATAAGTTCACCCCAAAACCCTTTTGTAAATCCTCCACTACTTAACATACACCTTACTCTTTCTAACAATGTCTGATTCATCCTTTCTGCAACACCATTTTGTTGTGGAGTTCCAGGTGTAGTCTTGTGCCTCTTAATTCCTTTTTCTCTGCAGAAAGCATTGAATTCTTCTGAAACAAACTCAAGCCCATTATCTGATCTCAAACATTTCAACTTCTTTCCTGTCTGATTCTCCACCTCAGCAAGCTATTCCTTAAATGCAGTGAATGCTTGATCCTTTGTTTTAAGGATCTTAACCCATAGCTTCCTAGAGTAGCCATCTATGAAGGATATAAAATATCTTCCACCTCCAATAGTTGGATTTCTTGATGGTCCCCATAGATCTGTATGAACATACCGGAAGCTTCTCTGATGAAGTATGTTCTCCTGAACCAAATTTCAACCTCTTTGCCTTGCTTAGAATGAAATCTTCACATTGATCCATCTTACAGGTTGAACTTATATCTAGTAGCTTCTGTCTTGCTAGCTCTTGTAACCCTCTCTCACTTACATGAGCTAGTCTTCCATGCTATAAATGAACATCTTCTTGATCTTGAGAAGTGTTCAACTGTCCAGAGACAACTGATCCTTCAAGAAAATAAAGATCAGAGCTCTTAACACCTTTCATTACAACTGACTTATCCTTTATGATGGTGAGTACACTTTTCTTCACATAATACTCACATCCCAAGGAGTCTAACATTCCTAATGTTATCAGATTCCTTCTTAATCCTGGTACATACCTCACATTTGTGAGCAACCTAATGGATCCATCAAACATTCTGAATTTGACAGAGCCAATACCCTCAATCTTATGGCTTGGTCATTGCCTTACAAGACTGATCCCTCATGATATGGTTTTAAATCAGTAAATCAATCCTTAACTGATGTCATATGAAAAGTGCAACATGAATCTAACACCCACTGATCTGACACTTGACCAGAAACAACAACCAAAGCTTCGATGTAATCTTGATCCTTGTTACCTCTATTTTCAGTCAGCTGATTGGCATGGATTCTTTGATTTCCACCTTTTTCAGCAATCTTCCTAGCCACCATTGCTTTCCACTTATGACATTGCTTCTTGAAATGACCAGGCTTGTTGCAGTGGAAGCAGTTATTGTTTTCTTCATCTGCTGATGTACCTTGATTACTTTTTTCATGTTTCTTCTTATCAGCACCAGTCTTCTTATCATTCTTGTTCCACTTATTCTGTTTGTTGGCAACAAGACCTTCTTCAGCAACTGCATTATCTGATGTCTTATGGAGCACCTTTGCTTTGATTTCTAGAATCACTTGCTCCAGGGAGATTGATTCAACATTTCCATACAACAATGTGTCTCTCAACCCTTCAAAAGATTTTGGAAGAGCTGACATCAATATGATAGCCTTATCTTCACTTGACAGTGCTACATCAATGTTCTCTAAATCATCTATGATCTTATTGAAATCATCTAGTTGGCTTAGAATAGACTTATCTTCTGATACTTTGAAGGAGTAGAGCTTCTGCTTGGTGTATAGCCGGTTTGCCAATGTCTTCACCATGTAGAGATCAGCAAGCTTCTTCCACATATCTCATGCAGATGCTTCCTTTGAAACTTCTCTTAAAGCTTTATCACCTAAGCATAGAATGATTGCACTTCTAGCCTTTGATTGTTGATCTTGATCTGCAGCTAATGCAACTGTATCCACAACAGCTGCTTGATCTGCTGGTAGTGGTTTGATTGCATCAGCCAGCCCTTGTTGGATCAGTACAGCCTCCATCTTCATCCTCCACAAACTGAAATCAACTTTCTCTGTAAACTTCTCCACATCAAACTTGGTTGTAACCATGATACTTCCCTTTTGATCTTATTACTTGTGGCTGCTCCTTCTTCTTCCCATTGATGGCACCACTTCTTATGAATCTTAAGCAAACACTTGATGAAGATCACTCAAGAATTTGTACTCACTCAGACGTTTGATCACTCACGTTTCACTCACGAATCGATTGATGAACGAAGAATAAAATGAAAGAGATCAACACGAAGATGTATAGTGGTTCGGTGTAAGCCTACATCCACTTTGAAAGAACAATCACTCACTAGGATGATTACAATATACACTTAAGGAAGATGATGATGATCTTATGCACATACAAACCCTAATGTGCTTCTAAAACCTGTAAACTGATATGCAGCTTCTTGTTATGCTTTAAACTGCCATCGATCATGCTTATATATCCATCAGCAACTCAACTGATGTGCTGCAGATTGATTTCCCACGTGAAAAATCATTTGTTAGCTCAACCAACTAACAAACTTTACAAACTAACAACCTAACTAACTTGATTCCATCTTCAATGCATGGTTGAGATGAATCTGATCCGACTGCTTCTTGATCATACTCCAACCTCTGCAGCTTCTTTATTGTTGATCCCCATCAACCCTTCAACACCAATCATCACCCTCCACCTGTCTTGGCTGCACAACAACACACATACACACAAATGCATGCATGCATGTCTATCATACAACAATGAGGGGTTTCAAGACCCTGTCCCTCATGCACTCCGTCCTGTACTCCAGAATCATACCTGCAAGCTCGTGAATCTCCATGATTGGTGATGGAGCACTCTGCAATAAAAAGGATAGACATGTTCAATTGAACTCACCTCATGAAAACCACAACAATAGCTGAAATTGTAAAAATACCCATCACATGAGGATATGGGAGTCCAAGAAATCTAATTAATGATTGGAGCTGAAACTATCAATTGTTAATTGGTCTCTATAGGGGCCAACAGAGAAGGGACCTTCATCGGAGAAGGACAAATTGAGGGCAGGAAGCCCAAAAACATCCGTACAAAGGATGACCGAGGAGATTTGGCTGCGCAGCCTTGAAAGAAGGAGAACCCAAGATGTCTCCGGCATATACTGCAGCGGAAGTGGCCACCAATAAAAGGAATCGAAGAGGACGACATTAAGGGCCGACGCGGCCGTCAAGCTGTGATTCGCACAAGGCGAAAAGGATGGCTGGAAGCACGTCGCAAGGTCGCGCATCGACGGAGATATAAGCAGCCAAAGCTGCAAGGCAAGATAGAAGCCTGCCCTAGGAATTAGTCATTGCTGGAAACAGTGGAGAATCCCCGCTGCAGCTACCGGTGTAGGAGCAATTGTGGGAGAAAGAGAAAGTGAGAGAAGATGAAGGTGGGAGATAGATCCAGCGGCAGAAATTAATGGGCGGAGGAGCAATTGTGGGAGAAAGAGAAAGTGAGAGAAGACGAAGATGGAAGATAGATTCAGCGAAAAAAAATTGGATTGAGTTTGTGACGTGGCTTTGACCCGCGTATTAGTGATTTGACCCACATATTAGTATTAGATTCAGTTGTATAAATTTTAAAAAATAAGATTGGCCCAAGTTAGTTATTGTCATTATATTATTATTCCGTATAAACGTTGAGTATTACAATGGTAATATTGGGAAAAATAAAAATCGTTATGTATCCCACAATAATTATTTAGATTAATGTATTTATTAATAATTAAATTGTCAATCCACGTACCTATAATTAATTCTCTTTATTTATTTATTATTATTATTATTATTCATATATATATATAAATTAAATATCACCTTTAATTATATTTTTAATTGATTATAATAATTCTTCCGTGTATTACGCGTGAATATATACTCAGTAAAAATATAAACGGTTGTTTCCATAAAATTCACAAAATCAATTTGCATTACACATAATTTATTTTGAGATGTGACCTCACTATTTCTCAATCCATGAAATAATAAATGGAACTTTAATGAACCCCGACAACATCAGATGAGAAGAAAGAAAATTATGGGGTAATCAATTATTTAACAACTTTACAACGTGAGATGAGTGGATGAGATTTTAATTTATTATTATTATTATTATTATTATTATTATTATTATTATTATTATTATTATTATTATTATTATTATTATTATTATATGAGCGCATAATTATTTGATGTTAGCTATAAAGTGACATATAATACTCCATAATCCATATAATTGGGGGACTATTTTAGCAAAACATGTTTCTCACAAAAATAACATACTCCCTCCGTCCTGGGTATTTTTACCCATTTTTACGGGCATGAAGATTAAAACATTTTATCTTTTTAATATATAATATAGGAAAAAGTAGGAATAAATTAGTAATTTAAAAAGAAAAAGTAAATAAAGTTATTGGAAATGATGAATAAAGTGTAAAAAAGTAATTAAAGTTGTTGGGATTGTAAAAAGTAGATAATAAAATATTATGTATTTTTACTATAAATGAAATGGATAAAAATACGTGGGACATCCCAAAATGAAAAATGAGTAAAAATACGTGGAATATAAGAAGTACTTTAATTTACTACTTGTGTCCAATTATATTAGTGGTATTATTTTATAGTATATATGTGGATCACTGATATAAATTACCATAACCTAGCTTTTAAGTCAACATCTCCTCAACTTTAATTGATAAATATAAAGTGAAAAATCATTGAGTGTGATATGCCTAGCTATTATCTAACAAATTTTCTCTACAACTTCTGTATAATATTCAAATTTGTTTGAAATAAATAAATAAATAAATAGGAGAATCTCTATTGTGAAACGGGTTATTTGTGAAACGGGTCGACACATCACTAAAATATGTTTATTGTATAAATAAAGATATGTTTATTTGCTATTAAAGTATATCAATAATAAATTAAATTATAATATATTATTAAAATCTTACTTTAATGCATAGTCAAGCATACTTTAGAAAACACACTTTAACTATCATCAAACATACTTTATCTAAATAATATACATATTTTAATACGTCTCACAAACTGTCTTATGTAGCGTCTCACAAGAGAATTCGTCAATAAATAAATAAAACTAATAATTTTGGTCCTGATTTGATCACCGATTACCATCACTCTATTGACGGTGTGTACACTCTATCCCTCTCGAATTTCAATCTTTTTATTTTTTTGATTAAAAAAATATATTTTTTGATTAAAATATTATTGAATGTACGAAAAGAAAAATATGAAGTGGAACCAAAGGATGAAAGGAAGCATAAATTATTATTATTCATAATTTATAAAATCTTTATAAAAAATTTCTTGTGTTTCAATAGAGGAATATACTATAATCTATAAATTTGTTTGATTTTGATTTAATAGAATATACTGCACCATTTTTCTAATGGAGTAAAAAAATAAAGGAAGATGCAAGCAATTAATGGTGTGTCACTAAATTAAGTACAACACAACACTGAGTGAGTTCTCAAAGTTGATGAAAATTTAAGAACTTGAACAAAAATTTCACCTTTAACTCCACTTATATATTCTGGCCCTACCTTGGTGATGGTGGTGGTGGTGGTGGTGGTGGTGGCGCCAGCTCTCCGCCGTCTCTCTCACGCACTGGCCCGAAGGGTCTTTCACGGTACCCAAAGCAAACCCTTTTCTTATTGCTTTCCGTTTTTATCAGAAAAAAGAAAGGTGAGGAAAAGGGTGAAGAACGTTGAAAGTGAATCAACTTTTTGAATGTCAGTGTTTACTGTTCCACATTTTTTGTATATTTGGAGTTAAGTGTTTCATTGTGTTGAAATTGGAAGGATTATTATTATTATAATTATTAGTTCAATAATTAAGTTTTTATTTTTTTTGTTTGTGGCTGTTTTCATCTATATTTACATTGCATTATCACGAGTTTAAGCAGTGAGTGAAGGAGTTATCATTTTGCTGTTCTTGCACTGTGTTTGGATTTTTGTCAGGTTTTCAATGGATGCCAATGGTACGGCTTCAAAGGCAAAAGGGGAAGTAAGCATGGTTACCACTGATGTTGTCATTAGTATCCATGGAGAGGATAAAGATTCAAAGAATTTAATCCCAGATGCTTCTAAGGACCAAACTCATAAATATTATGCTGATTCCCCCACTAGATTATCCAATGATTCCATAGATAATGCACAAAAGTCACCTGAGATTGTAAAGTTTGCACCCAGCCCCAATAAGCCCCCCAAAATCCCCAAAAGTGAGAATCTCACTCTTCGAAAATCGTTTTCAAGGTCGATTTCCTCTAAGCCCAGGTCCAGATTTGGTGAACAATCTGTAGCTATTGATGGTAAACTGTATGAGCATGGTGCATTAGGGGATGATCATCCAGTTTCAAGTAGGGGTTCACCTATTACTAAGGATAGTTATAGTGGTATGATGGGGACTGGTGGGGTAGTTTCTATGAGCCCAAAAACGCCACTAATTTCATCACCTGGTGGTTTTGGAGTAGTGGACAAAGATGAAGAAATATATAAGAAAGTTAGTAGTATGAAGAAGATGAAGTATAGGAGAGTGAAGGTTAAGGTCTTGATTGAATGGTTTCTATTTCTTTGTGTTGTGGGGTGTTTGATCATTAGTTTAACTGTTGATAGTGTGAAAAAGTGGAGATTGTGGGATTTGAGAATATGGAGGTGGTGTTTGCTTGTTTTGGTGACTTTTAGTGGCCTGTTGGTTACTAAATGGATGATGCATTTTGTTGTTTTGTTGATTGAGTTGAACTATATGCTCAAAAAGAAGGTGTTGTATTTTGTACATGGTCTGAAGAAGAGTGTTCAGTTTTGTATTTGGTTGGCTTTGGTGCTACTCACTTGGGTGTTGCTATTTCAAGAAGGCGTGGAGCGATCACGTTCCACCACCCGGGTTTTGGATTTCATATCTTGGAGTATTGCTGCATTGCTGATTGGTTCCTTCGTGTGGGTGTTGAAAACTCTGCTGCTAAAGATTTTGGCATCTTCGTTTCATGTGAACACGTTCTTTGATAGAATTCAAGACTCAACCTTTCATCAGTACATTCTAATGACCTTATCCGGGCCTCCAATCATGGAGTCAGTGAACACGATGGGTAAAACGAGAAGTACTTTGGGCAGATTGAGTTCTTTTGTTGCTAAGAAAGGAAAGGAAGGGAAAGTGAAGGAGAAAAAGGTGATTGATATCAACAAAATTCATCAGATGAAGCAAGATAAGGTCTCAGCATGGACCATGAAGAGGTTGGTGGATGTAATATCGAGTTCAGGCTTAACCACTCTGTCTAATCAAATTGATGAAAGCGCATACGATGGAGGAAACGAACAAATCGATAAAGAGATTACAAACGAGGAGCAGGCAATTGCTGCTGCCTATCACATTTTCAAAAATGTAGCTAAGCCTGGTTGCAAGTGGGCTATCCATCTATTGAATTTTGAATTCATTATAATACATGATGGACGTATTTTCATCTTTGTGGTTGCGTGATAATATTACTCTCTGTGCAGGTACATTGATGAACTTGATCTAAGCAGATTCATGATTAAAGAAGAGGTGGAAATCGTGTTTCCAATGATCGACGTTGCTGAAACTGGACAGATCGATAGAAAAACTTTGATTGAGTGGGTGGTATGTGCTTTCTCTCACCAATCTTGCTAGCCTTATCCTAGATTTATTGCCTTAAAATAAGAAACAGTTGCTTTGCAAGATAAATAGAAAACTATAGGAAGTTGGAAAAGAATGAGCTCCACTTTTTTCTTCTTTCATTATTCACAAATGCTAAGATCTTATTACAAGTATGGTGGAATTCTTTTCCAATTTCAGGCCTCCATGGCTGTCATATGATTCGAGTTATTACCAACATTGTCGTATTTCATCTTTTGTGCAGCTGGAGGTCTATAAAAGCCGTAAAAAATTAGCTCATGCTCTAAACGACACAAAAACTGCAGTAAAGCAACTGAACAAGATCGTTACAGTTGTTCTCGTGATTGTAATGATAGTTGTGTGGCTTCTCTTGACTGGAGTGGCAAATACAAAAGTGCTCGTTTTTCTCTCATCGCAGCTTGTTCTGGCCGCCTTTGTGTTCGGAAACACTTGCAAAACCATATTTGAAGCTATCATATTTGTGTTCGTAATGCATCCTTTTGATGTGGGTGATCGTTGTGTTATTGATGGTGTTCAGGTAAAACACGCCATTTTCTTTGCTGTTTGAGTTATTGTCATTAATCATCCAAATTACAATGCATGATTCTTCAGATGATCGTGGAAGAGATGAACATCTTGACGACCATTTTTCTGAGATATGACAACGAGAAAATATACTATCCGAACTCGGTTTTGTCCACCAAACCGATCAGCAATTTCTTCAGAAGCCCGGATATGGGCGATTCACTAGAGTTCTCCATTGATTTCAAGACCCCATTGGAGAAAATAGGCTCTTTGAAGGAGAAAATAAAGAAGTAATTGCATTCTTTTTCACATTCTTCAATCTCTTTGATAAGTGCTGTAGATTCAAATTTTCTCATTGGTCTTTTTTTTTTTTACAATGGGTAGATATCTTGAGAGAAATCCACAACATTGGTATTCTAATCACAATGTGGTTGTGAAGGAGATCGAAAATGTGAACAAGATTAAGATGGCTGTCTTTTTCAATCATACGATGAACTTTCAGAACTTCGGGGAGAAGTCCAGACGTAGAAGTGATCTGGTGCTGGAGATGAAGAAAATCTTCGAAGATCTCAAAATCAGCTACGATCTTCTTCCACAAGAAGTTCATCTTTCTCAAGCCGAAAAATTTAAGAGTCCAGAGGCTGGAAACTGATCTTGAAATGGAAAACTCGAATGTAACCCAGGTGAGTTTTAGTTTGATTCTTAGTGCTCTGTTCTTCGCAGGGAATGCTTCGATACTTCCATGGATGTTGTGATGAAACCTTGTTGTTGAGAAGATGTTCGATAAGGATGCTTAAAGGAAACTATTAATTAAAGAAGAAGATCCTTGAACTTTTGGTAATGAAGCCTAAGATCCTTAAACTTGTTATGATAACTCTGTTGCCAGTGATGTTTATCTTAATTGTATACTAGTATATCATTAGCTGATTAGCATATGCACTAGTTAAACATCATTTGCATATGTCCAATGTAGTTTTGGTACTCATAGTTTGTTGGTGATTATGGAGTATATAATATTATGGTTTCTGCATTTTTATGTGATTTTATGTTTATTTTCATTTTAAAACATTTGCAAGGATAATGATAAAACAGCACAATTTATGAATAAAATAAATAATTTAGACATTTTATATGAACAACAATGATATGACAAATCAAGTTATTAACATTGCCTTTTGCAATTTAAATTGCATGATAATACTATAAGTTAAAAATATTTGATGTTGATGGATGGATCATTTGTTTGTGTAGAACTTGAAAATAGTGGTTTGCTTGTATGGCTTCCCTTTAGTAATAACCAGTGATGGAAAACTGTCAACACTCCGCGAATGGGCGTTCCCCTGAGCCGACAGAACCAGACCAGCATTTTGTTGGTACGAAACTCCATATTTGCCCTGGACAATTCTGATCCCTTCACCTGTACTAAAATGCAACACCTTTTGATCCGTCCAAACCTCCACCTCCCTTCCCGACTTCTTGTCCCTCACAGTGGCTGCTAACGCAACCTTGTCGTGGGATTTATGGTGGTCAAGGAGGTAGGCCACCTCGTACCCGTTCTTGAGCTTCTGAATCTTGGTGTGGATGGGGTGAAAGTTCTGGAAATCATAGGGGTTGTGTTCAATCGAATGAACCTTGCCTGTGGGGACGAGGTTGTCGTCTAGTTGTCTGTAGTTGGAAGCAAGAATATGGAGGTGATCGCGGAGGATGTTTTCGAAACTTTTGTGGCCTCCTAGGTTCCAGTAGATGTTTTGTGCAAGATTGAGTAGTGTTATAGGTTTGTGTTTTGTCTCAGCTCGAAGTGTTAGCTGCAGACTGTTGTTGATGTTGATGAGGTAAGTTGCAGTGACGATAATCTGTTTTTCATGGGATTCTGGAACACACATATAAATTTTAAAAAAATGAGGTTCATTTTGGAATTTTGAAAATATATACTATATATATATATATAATTAATTAAAAAATATATTTAGATGAAGTAGCTATTGTAAGACCTTGTTCATTTTTGAGGTTGTCGTATTGGAATGTGATAAAAGGGGTTTTCTTGGATTTTTCGTACTTGGTTACTTTCCAAATGGCATCACTAAAATCAAACTTCACACCTGTATTAACAGAAAATTAATAAATACATAAATAAACTCATCTACCTTAATTGTTTTTATATGACATTAATTCTGAAGAGAGTTTATTACCATCTTTGTTTGCAACTTTTCCAACAATGGCACCCAAAGAGTGTTTATCCCTCTGTAAATTCGAAAAGTAAAATAACAATCAATGGTTGCATTAGTTAATGTTGAAAAAAAAAAATATGATTATGTGTTAATTACGATTAAAGGGTGTGTAATTTGCTCACTTGATAATCATCAATGGAATCATATCCAAGAACAATATCCGCTGTATGTCCTATTAAAATAATCATATATAATAATAAATAAATTAATAAATTAAAAAGATAAAAAAAAACCACTTTTAAGACAACATATAGCATGCAAGTATATAGGAGTATTATAGTTTTTGAAATTTTCTGATATACATCTGTTAAAAACTTAAAATGGTGGATAACATCAAAATGAGTACAGAAAGTAAAATTGAGATTCCCTACTCCATACCCCTATTCAATCTTTATATTCTATGTAGTGTGGAGTTACACATCACCCATTAATTAGTTTTGAAATTAATTAATGGGTGATGTGTTAAATCCATACAAGATAGAATACAAAATAGAACCGAGATGGAGTAGGGAAATTGGAGTACAAAAAATATTGGAAAAAAAATAGGGTAAGAATAGGGATACCAAATTTATCAGGGACTTTGAGTGACACAACTCTGGCGCCAAAGTTGGTGAAATTAACACTAAGTTTGCCTTTCTTCAGTTGATAAAACTCAATCTCTCCATAATGTGCTTCCACACACACAGCTGCTACAGCTGCAATAACAAGAGTGAGCAAAAGCTTAGTATTGGACATTCTTGTTTGAATGAGATTAGTGTTTTATGGTTGAGTGAGTGATTTTGGGCTATGTATATAGGATGCTCTTAATTAATGTTTTTTTGAAGCCATTAACATAAATTAATTAATATGTGTCTGAAACTGTCACTACCTTAATTGGTAGTTTAATTAAGCATTGACCACAGTTTCTAGTCGATCGCTTTACATCTTATTTACTCCCACTTAATAAAAATAATAATAATAAAAAAACTCCTTTTTAACAACAAAATTTACAAACAAGATTAATATGTTGGTAATTATCAATGAATTGGCAACAAAAAAAAATTATATTTTTCTTTTAGCAATGGAATACCAACTAATTTATTCTCTATTTTACCAACGAAATCCAATCTGTTGGTAATTATCAATGGATTACCAATGGAATTGAATTTTCGTTACTAAAAATTTATCAACCATTACTTTACAAATGGAAATTTATCAATGGATTTCGTTGTTAATCCGTTGGTAAAACAATTTAACAATTGAATTGTGAATTTTACCATCAAAATATTCCGTTGGTAAAAAGAGTTTTTTTTAAGTGTCCTGCCTATTTAATGGAAAACTACTCTCAAGGCAATAGAATGACTTAGGCGTGACAAACAAAAGGGCTTTCGTAAGACGGATAAGAAGTGATAATCGTTATAATAAAAAGTAATACCTAATTGATAAATAATGGATAACAATACTGTGGATTATTTCATGAACCATTTATAATATAAATAAAAAGTTAGAATATTTTAAAAGAAAAATAATACTCCCTCCGTCCCAAAAATACATGCATGTATTTGGTGGCACAAAATTTAAGAAAGTAACTTTTTATTGTAATAATGTAAGGAAGATTAAGGGTATTTTTGGTAATTGAATAGGATAAAGTGTATGATATAGTTGATTTTGACTAGATTGTGTGTAAAAAGAAAGTGATTTTTTTTTGTAATAATGTAGTATTACAAAGTTATTGAAATTGTGTATTGTTTCATTTTTAAGGTGTGCAATTTTCTTCAGACAGACCAAAATAGAAATGTATAAGTATTCTTGAAATGGATGGAGTAACATCTTTAATTAAAAATAATACTACGGAGTATTTAGCAAAACTTTTATGTAAAATAAAGGGTCACATACAACTTTATCCCATTTGTCAATTATGATTTAATTTTCCTTAGTAAAATAACTAACTAATTAATACACTCAAATATTTTAAACAATAAAATGGAATTAATCGTATGTACCTTTATTGTATACTCTCTCCATCTCATGATAGTATTATATGTATGCAAATTTTTATTAGTTAATGTCTAGCTTTTTTATTTTAATTAATTTCATTAATTTTTTTATAATAAACAAATAATGTATTTATTTATATGTGAATGTTAATTTTTAAAATAAAGTGTTGCGAATGATTATTTTGTTTGAGCTTGGCCGGTATAGTGTATTAGAAAATAAAAAAAATGAAAAAAAAAAGATTGATGATTTAAAGATGTTTAATTAATTTAAATTAATGGGCTTCAGTGGATTACCCTATTGTAGGTTAAATATATAGGATTGTGAATTCCTCCAGCAGCTTTTAAAAGCATTTCACTTCAAATTTTGAGAAAGAATTGGTGACGACATCGTCTACATATTAATCAGAGTGTATATGATTTTTTAAAACATTTTCAAAATGTGCAACGAAAATCGGAGTAATCTTTTTTAACTGAGAAAATATCAATTTTGGTCATGTATCATTTATTAAATCCAATTTTAGTCCTGTAATTTTTAGTATTTTTTATTTTAGTTCTTTTAGTTTTAATTTTAGTCCTGTAACTTTTAAAGTTTCAATTTTAGTCCTTTTAATTTCAAAATTAGTCATATATATTTTTTAATTATCAAAATTAGTCATATTATAAATTATACCATATTTCAAAAGATACAAGACTAATTTTGATAATTCTAAAAGATATAGGACTAAATTTGAAACTTATAGGACTAAAATTGAAATTTTAAAAATTATAGGACCAAAATTGAAACTAAAAGGATTGAAAATACTAAAAGTTATAAAACTAAAATTGGATTTGATAAAAGATGAAAGACTAAAATTGATATTTTCTCTTTTTTAACTACATCCTCTTTCTCTCATTGTTACTGTGCACAAGTTAAACATCATTTGTATATTTCCAATGTTATTTTGGTACTCATAGTTTGCTGATGCTTTGAAATATATAACCACTTTTTATATATTATGGTTTTAGCATTTTTATGTGATTTTATGATTATTTTCATTTTAAAACATGTGCAAAGATAATAATAAAACAGTAGAGCCGTCAATATGGACCTGTGAAATAGGGCGGGCTAAAACCCACCTCAAGTCGCCATTTAGTGGCCTTAATCGGGTTGCGGGCTAGAATTGCTATGCCCAACCCATCTAAAGATGGGTTGGGGTCTATAGCGGGTCAATCCGCTTTTTTTTTAAGATGATATCATTAAAATTATAAATATATAAAAATAAAAATATTAAAATGATGGAAGCTTTTACAAAGTACTATGATATCAATAAGACGATTAAAATATAAATATAAATCATATAAAATAGCACCATGAACTAAATGATAACAATTTTTAACAAATTATACAACATAAAGTTTATTAATTATATATACTTCATAAAAATCTCAACAAAAAGAACATCAGTCTAATTATCCTCAAATATAGCAAATTAAATCACAAAAAAATTTATTAAATCTATAGCCCAAATGCTCAAGCATTCTGTTGCTCAATTCTATCCTCGTCTATTGATTAGAGCTATTTTCACCTAGATTTTAGTGTCTTTTTATATGTGTTTTCGTATTATTTTATCCGTATTTTATGTGTTATTTGGTTGTGTTTTGTGTTTTTATTGAAATGTGTGTGAATGAGCTTAAACCTATGATTTTCACTTTTTATTGGATTCTAGATATGATAAGGAAGGCGTAGGAAAAAGCGGATCTAAATTCGGAGTTGAAACGAAGGAGAACGAGCCGAAACAAAATGTGAAAAACAGGGGCATGCACCAACACTGGCCGTGTACGGAACACGGCCCTGTAAGAAGTGGCCGTGTGCCGACATCAGAAGATCCAACACGACCACCCTGTGCCCGTGTTACAACACACGAGCCGTGTTGCAGTACACGAGCCGTGTTGCGTAACACGACCCTGTAAGGAGAGGCCGTGCGGCAGCATCAGAAGACACAACACGGCCACCTTGTGGCCGTGTTGCAAAGCACGACTCGTGCCGTGTAAAATCCTGCTGAAATTTTCAGATCCTTCTAGAAGCCTCCATAGGGGTATAAATGCCCATTTATTCAACATTTGAGAGGAGATTCGAAATTATCATCCTCTACACACACATCACACACCATTTCTTCCATTTTCCACCATCATCTTCATCCACCTTCATCCATCTTGATCCATCTCCATCATCTCCATTAATTCTCCATTAAAACTTCATCCCTTCCATTGGGTGTGAGAGATCTCAAGAAATCAATAGCTAGAGAAGAAGATCCATGAGTATTGAAGATCTCCTACAAGAAATTGTTGGGGAAGATTTACATCTCCTTTGATTTTCTTTTGGATTTAGACTATGGATATTTGTAATTAATCATTTATGTGTTTTGTTACTTTTATCATGTTAGGCTAATCCCTCTAGTGGGATTAGGGACATGAAGAGCATATGAGATTTATATTATCATGTGGATTAAATTGGTTTTTGATTTAATTGATGTTGATTTGTATTCATGGAGTTTAATTGTCTTGATGTTGTGATGGCATGGTTTGTTATTCATAATTGATTATTGGTTTAATGGATTGTTGATCAATGAATTAATTTATGGTGATTAAATGCTATCATGATGTTCATGTATGTATTGCTTGGAGTGAGACGGAAACGACCCTCTATAGTATTAGGAAGGCATGAGTAGACATTGAGTTTGGGTTTGACCGAAAGGATATTTGAATTCAATGAGGGGAACCAATCCATTCGTTGGCCTTAGTACACAAAAAGGGAGAGTTTAATCTAACTAGTACCTAGATGGAAGGGGTTAATGTTGGGCTTTGATCTTAAGTGCTTTTGGGAGTCTAAAATGGATCAACAACCTTTGTAACCCGAAAGGGAGCTTAGGATACAATCGTGATCACCCTTAGTCTACATCAATTGAGTTGAATTCCTTTTGCATGATAATATGAATCGAGTGTACTTGCATGTTTCTAATCCCATGTTTTCCATACTTGAACTTTAGCACCCATTTTCTTTACTTGTTATTCATCTTCACTTGTAATTTCTCTTATTTGCTATTTTTATTTACTTGCTACTTGCTTAAGTGGTAAATCAATCTCAAAATCCCCGATCATCTTTACAAAAACAACATGAACATGAGCTCACGTATATTGCTAGTCCGAACATAACTCCTTTGTGGATTGATAATTTTTCTTGGGATATACTACTACAACGATCGAGTATTCTTGCTCGTGAGTGCTACAAAAATAGGCAAACAAGAAAATGGCGCCGTTGCCAAAGGGGAGTTTGACGGACTAGTCGAGTACTGTGTTATTGTTTTAGTTGTTCTTGATAAGGATTTATTTTATTTTATTTTATTTACTATTTGTGTTTGTGGTCTCACTCTTTGAATTTTCGTAGGTGTTTTATGATCACAAGATCAAAGGGAAATCAATCGATCATTCCTTTGAATTTGGAGATAGAAAAGACCGCGCGACAAAGGAAGCGAGAGAGACGGAGAGCTAGAAAAGGAACAAATATGGAGAATCAACGTGGAGACAATGTTAATTATGACCCACCCCAAGATCCTTTACAAGATCAAAGGGGGGTACAAGAAGGAGTGCAAGAGAATCAAGCGGAGATAATGAGGAATTTCTTTGCTCAAAATCAAGAGTATATGCAATTGCTTGCCAATCAAGAAGCTCAAAGGATACTCCAACAACAAGAGGCACAACCACATGTTCGTAGAAATGTCCAAGAGATGGTTAATATGTTCAATAACCAAGCTATGCAAGGAAATGTGCAAATACCTCAAGAGAGGCCAAGGCCTAGAGCAATTCGGGATTACTTCCAACCGAGAGCCGTGCACAATATGGTTACCCCGGTTCAAGCCAATGATTATGAAATTAAGACCGGATTGATCAACATGGTCAAAGCAAATCAGTTTGGGGGAGGTCCTCTTGAAGACCCGAACACTCATCTATCTACTTTTTTGGAGGTTGCGAATACCGTCAAGATGAAGGGAGTGTCGGAAGATGTTATTCGAATGAGGTTGTTCTCTTTTTCTTTAAGAGACAAGGCTAAAGCATGGTATAATACAATTCCTTTGGGAAGTTGTAATACATGGGAAGATCTTGAGCAAAGGTTCCTAAGTAAGTACTTTCCTCCTTCGAAGACTCTCCAATTGAAAAGCCTTATCACTCAATTTAGGCAACTTCCGGATGAAAGTTTTATGAAGCATGGGAATGCTACAAGGAGATGCTACGAAAGTGTCCTCAACATGATTTTTATGAGAATCAACAAGTGGCTTTCTTCTATCAAGGGTTGAGTGGACAACATCGGATGCACGTAGATGCCTCATCCGGAGGGTATATATTTGGAGTGGATGCTATGAAAGCAATGAAAATTTTTGAAGATATTGCAATGAATGCTTATCAATGGCCTTCCGAGCGAGTAATGGGAAGTGCATTTGGAACGGTAGCTCAAGTGGAAAGTGTGCATAAAGTGAAGAGCGATGTGTTTCAAGGCCAAGGCATGAAAGAATTTAATGAAAGCATCAATGCTTTAACTAAGTAATTGAATTTGATCACTCAAGGAGTGAGTCAAGGGGAAAGTATGAGTACTACCTTGAACGAGAAGAGTAATGTGATGCAAAGGGTAGAGGATATTGCCTATTTAGATAGGAGAAATTACCAAGGGAATTTCCATCATCAAGGGAATTTCCAAGGTAATTATCCTTCTAATCAAGGTAATTTTCAAGGAGGATATCAAGGACAAGCTCGGGGAAGCAATTTCAATCAATCAATTGGAAATTATCAAGCTCCGAGGAAGCATGAAAATCTTTCCTACTCTAATCCTCAAGCCGCAGTTGCATTTCCTCCGGGATTCGATCCAAGTGCCAAGCCATTGAATGGAGAAGGTAAGTCATCATTGGAAGAGACATTGCTAGCATTCATGAAAGATACAAGGGCTCAAATGGAAAAGAGAGATGCTCAGCTTGAGGCTAGAATGGAGGAGAATGAACGAAAATCCGACAATAGGATGAGATCTTTTGAGTATCAAATGGGGCAAATTGCTTCTTCCGTGGGATCACAACACCAACAAGGAAAATTCCCATCTACCACGGAAATAAATCCAAAAGAGCATTGCATGTGCATAAAGGTGAAAGAGGATAGTTTGGTTGAAGAAGGGTTGGTGGATTGCACGGTGGATGAAGAAAAAGAAGAAGCAAAGAGAATAGAAATTGAGTTAGAAGAAAAGAGGAAGAAATGGAAAGAAGAGCACGTACCTAAGTGGAAAAAGGCTAAGGAGAAAAGAGAAAAAGAAGAGAATATGAACGTGATTATTGGGGAATTCCTATTACTCCTTATCCAATGTCGTATCCTCAAAGATTTGTTAAAAAAGAAAAGATGGAGGAATTTCAAAAGTTTGTTGAAACTTTGAAGAAGAAATATGAGGAGAGAAAGAAAGCGAAGCTAGTTGAAACAAATGAACCATTGCATGAGGAGCCTTCTATGAAAGTTGGTGATCCGGGGAAGTTTGTTATCCCTTGTGAAGTTGAAGGAAAGAAGGTGGTGAATGCATTGTGTGACTTGGGAGCTAGTGTGAATGTTATGCCTCATTCTCTCTTTGAAGAATTGGATATTGGAGAGCTCAAGCCTTCCACTACATGCCTTCAAGTAGCAGATGGATCAACTATTAAGCCCTTAGGGGTGGTGGAGGATGTAGTGGTTGAAGTGAAGAAGTTGACTTTTCCGGTGGATTTTGTTGTCTTGGAGATGAAGGTTGATCCTCAAACACCTATGATCTTGGGAAGACCATTCTTAGCCACGGGAAAAGCTCATATTGATGTGGAAAGAGGAGAACTTTCTTTGAGTTCAAATACGGAGAGTGTTACATTTTCATGTAACAAGGCAAGAAAGAAGGATGATTCTTACCTCAAGCCTCCAATCCTACCTCCGGATGATCCTCATGGATTCGAAAATTCTTACTCTTTTGAATCTTCTAATTCTCTTTTTCATGATTATATTGACGATTTTAATCTTAACTTGTCTTTGCTTGATATATATAGGAACGAGGACTTGGACATCGAATGGAAGGTTGATAAGGGAGAACTTCAATTGCCTTATGGAGACGAAGCATTGCTATCCAAAATTCTTCCGGATGATTTGATAATTATAAGCAAGAATGGAGAAATCATGTTGATGGAAAAGAAAAGAGCCAAGAAATTTCTCAAAGTGAAGATGAGAACCGATGGGGTCTTAGATTTCTCCGACTGTTAAGAGGTTACATTCGTCCGGCTTGAAGACGTTAAACTTAGCGCTAAATGGGAGGCAACCCATTCTTTTTATCTTTTGTTGCTTGTTTGTTTTGGTCTTGTAGGTTGATCGTGCTCATAAGAGAAAAATGCTCATTGAAGAAAAGAGAAATGCTTCATGGATTCAAGTTAACATGTTCCACAACTTGTTGCAAACTTAATTCGTGACTCTTGTCTCGAGTTAGGTTTGGGGGGTGCTAGTGCGTTGTGGACATAGCTTGAGCGTTTGGATGCGTATGGTTCTCTACAAAAAGATCATCAATGGAAACTACAAGGGTAAGTCTCACCACTTTTTGCAAACTTAAGTCTCAACTCTTGTTTCGATTTAAGTTTGGGGGAGATTGTGTGGTGTGACTCACCACTTGAGTATGATTCTTGTAAAATTGGGTAAATTTTAAAATTTTTCTCATGAATATTGGTTTGATTTTGGTATGATTGGTGGTGTTGAAGTGCATGATAGTTCATATTTATAATGAAATTGTTGAAATAATGGTGTTTGTTGAGTGTTTGAGCATGAATGAGAGGTATTGGAAGCATGATGGAGCTTGGAGCTAACGCTTTCCTTACCAAATGCCTATCGAGGGTTCTACACCTTATCATTTTACTACTTGAAATGACTTGAGATTGATTTGGATTGTTGTGACTAGCATGATACTTCTTTTGTTATGTTTGTGGGAGGTTTACTTTCATATATTAGGATTTCCTTTTTCAATAAAGGTTGGGATGAATGTGTGCTTAATTTTCTTATGGATGATGGTATTTTGTGTTTTTGCATGTTTTGTGTTTTTGTTGTGTCTTGGTTATTGAGTCTTTTTTTGTATATTGTGTATATTTTCATTCTTGTCTTGGAATGTTTGGTGGTTTGTTTAGGGATGTCGTGAGTCATTTTTGAACGTGAGTGATGATATGTTGTGGTGATAAGTGATGACAAATTATGATTAAGAATCTCTACACTTTCAAATTGTGACATGTTTTACTTAACTTGTTCAATTTTGAGATGAATTTGGTGTAATAAGTTCCTTAAGGTCCGAGCACAAGCTTGTGAGCGTTTGAGCCTCAACCATGCATACATGGTATTTCTTCATGAGTGGATCGGTTGTGTTTGATAAGTTAGAACTTGCTCAAGGACTATAGGAACGAGCCCGATTAGTGGAGATTAGTGAAATGATCTAAGGTCATCCTTATTATTATAGTCATTGTCATATATGTTCCTACCTTGAACACCATCCTTAGTCAACCATTTTAAGTCTTTAAGCCTATTTTTTGTGAATTTAGCACATTACAAGCCTTAATTATCCATTCAAGCTTATATATATACATTTGTGTGGGTAATTGAGGAGATGGTAGCTAGAAAGGATTGCTTGAATAATCAAAAGAAGTAAAGGACATGGTAAACAAGCAAGAAAAAGAATGAAAAGAGCAACAACAAGAAGGCACATGCAACCTCAAAGTTAGAAAAGGAGCAAATCAACATCAAAATGCTTAAGTAAACAAAATTCAAATATAGGAAGCATGCATCAAAAGAAGCTCAATCCAAGGAAAGTTAATGAATAGTGCTTGAGATTGTAAAGATAAGAAAGGAAGAAAGAAAAGTGGAGAAGTTGAGGAAATTGGTCATCTCTTTGATTACTTACACTTGTTGAGTCACTATTATCCATATCTTCCCTACCATACCAAAGAGCCTATCATTACATCCTAATTAAAGACCTTTTTGAACATTAATTGAAACTTTGGTGGTTTGTGAATATAGTCCGCGAGCAAGCTTATAGCGAGTCGAGCCAATCGATTAATGAGTGTGATTTATCCTATTTCAAAAGAGTGTTGAGAGACATCGATATCCATTGTGAGGCTTGGACTAAAAGGGACTATATTACACTATTACTCTCTTTTGATTGAACTTGTTAATTTCTCATGTCATGATTTTAATATTGTAGGATGACTTAGCATAGTTTGTGGTTATTATTGCTAACGATATGTTATTGCTTATGTTTATTTAGTTTTTTTTTCTAGGTGAAAATTTCTCCTTTTGGCTTATCTTTTTCGTTGCTCGGGGACGAGCAACACCTTAAGTTTGGGGGGTTGATTAGAGCTATTTTCACCTAGATTTTAGTGTCTTTTTATATGTGTTTTCGTATTATTTTATCCGTATTTTATGTGTTATTTGATTGTGTTTTGTGTTTTTATTGAAATGTGTGTGAATGAGCTTAAACCTATGATTTTCACTTTTTATTGGATTCTAGATATGATAAGGAAGGCGTAGGAAAAAGCGGATCTAAATTCGGAGTTGAAACGAAGGAGAACGAGCCGAAATAAAATGTGAAAAACAGGGGCATGCACCAACACGGGCCGTGTACGGAACACGGCCCTGTAAGAAGTGGCCGTGTGCCGACATCAGAAGATCCAACACGACCACCCTGTGCCCGTGTTACAACACACGAGCCGTGTTGCAGTACACGAGCCGTGTTGCGTAACACGACCCTGTAAGGAGAGGCCGTGCGCCAGCATCAGAAGACACAACACGGCCACCTTGTGGCCGTGTTGCAAAGTACGACTCGTGCCGTGTAAAATCCTGCTGAAATTTTCAGATCCTTCTAGAAGCCTCCATAGGGGTATAAATGCCCATTTATTCAACATTTGAGAGGAGATCCGAAATTATCATCCTCTACACACACATCACACACCATTTCTTCCATTTTCCACCATCATCTTCATCCACCTTCATCCATCTTGATCCATCTCCATCATCTCCATTAATTCTCCATTAAAACTTCATCCCTTCCATTGGGTGTGAGAGATCTCAAGAAATCAATAGCTAGAGAAGAAGATCCATGAGTATTGAAGATCTCCTACAAGAAATTGTTGGGGAAGATTTACATCTCCTTTGATTTTCTTTTGGATTTAGACTATGGATATTTGTAATTAATCATTTATGTGTTTTGTTACTTTTATCATGTTAGGCTAATCCCTCTAGTGGGATTAGGGACATGAAGAGCATATGAGATTTATATTATCATGTGGATTAAATTGGTTTTTGATTTAATTGATGTTGATTTGTATTCATGGAGTTTAATTGTCTTGATGTTGTGATGGCATGGTTTGTTATTCATAATTGATTATTGGTTTAATGGATTGTTGATCAATGAATTAATTTATGGTGATTAAATGCTATCATGATGTTCATGTATGTATTGCTTGGAGTGAGACGGAAACGACCCTCTATAGTATTAGGAAGGCATGATTAGACATTGAGTTTGGGTTTGACCGAAAGGATATTTGAATTCAATGAGGGGAACCAATCCATTCGTTGGCCTTAGTACACAAAAATGGAGAGTTTAATCTAACTAGTACCTAGATGGAAGGGGTTAATGTTGGGCTTTGATCTTAAGTGCTTTTGGGAGTCTAAAATGGATCAACAACCTTTGTAACCCGAAAGGGAGCTTAGGATACAATCGTGATCACCCTTAGTCTACATCAATTGAGTTGAATTCCTTTTGCATGATAATATGAATCGAGTGTGCTTGCATGTTTCTAATCCCATGTTTTTCATACTTGAACTTTAGCATCCATTTTCTTTACTTGTTATTCATCTTCACTTGTAATTTCTCTCATTTGCTATTTTTATTTACTTGTTACTTGCTTAAGTGGTAAATCAATCTCAAAACCCCCGATCATCTTTACAAAAACAACATGAACATGAGCTCACGTATTTTGCTAGTCCGAACATAACTCCTTTGTGGATTGATAATTTTTCTTGGGATATACTACTACAACGATCGAGTATTCTTGCTCGTGAGTGCTACAAAAAAAGGCAAACATCTATCACTCGATCTTCAAAGGATTAGATGACTTAAAGATTTGTCATTTACATTTACATATACTTCTAATCCATATACATTCATTCATTCATATATTAAAATTTCAAGGTTAAAAAATAATTTCAAAATCAAACAAAATATGAATTAAAATTATTTACGAATTTTGTATACTAATCTATAGTACAAAAATGCTTAAAATATTCAACTAATTATGATTTAATTTATTATTTTAAAAAATGATATAAAAAAAAGGAAGAACAAATATTTGGGATATTAAATACTAGACCATTAAAGAAAAAAATTAAAACGGGTTGACCTGCCTAGGCCCACCCGCCGTTTGGGCTAGTATATTTAGGCTCGCCTCAAAACAGGTTATAAAATTTGCAGCTCCCAACAGGTTTAACCCATTTTGAACCTCCCCCAATAGGCTTAACCCATTTTGACAGTGATATAAAACAACACAATTTTATGAATAAATGAAATATTTTAGATATTTTATATGAACAACAATGATATGAAAAACCAAGTCATTAACATTGCTATTTGCAATTTAAATTGCAAAGTTAAAAATATTTTATGTTGATGGATGGATCATTTGTTCGTGGAGAACTTGAAAATAGTGATTTGCTTGTATGGCTTCCCTTTAGGAATAACCAGTGATGGAAAACTGTCGACACTCCGCGAATGAGCGTTCCCCTGAGCCGACAGTACCAGACCAGCATTTTGTTGGTACGAAACTCCATATTTCCCCTGCACAATTATGATCCCTTCACCCGTGCTAAAATGCAACACCTTTTGATCCGTCGAAACCTCCACCTCCCTTCCCGACTTCTTATCCCTCACGGTGGCTGCTAATGCAACCTTGTCATGGGATTTTTGGTGGTCGAGGAGGTAAGCCACCTCGTACCCGTTTTTGAGCTTCTGAATCTTGGTGTGGATGGGGTGGAAGCTCTGGAAATCGTAGGGGTGTGTTCAACCGAATGAACCTTGCCTGTGGGGACGAGGTTGTCGTCTAGTTGTCTGTAGTCGGATGCAAGAACGTGGAGGTGATCGCGGAGGATGCTTCCAGAACTTTTGTGGCCTCCTAAGTTGCAGTAGATGTTCTGTGCAAGATTGAGTAGTGTCACAGGTTTGTGTTTGTCTTAGCTTAAAGTGTTAGTTGCAGACTATTGTTGGTGTTGATGAGGTAAGTTGCAGTCACGATAATCTGTTTTTCATGGGATTCTAGAACACACGTAAAATTGCAAAAAATGAGGTTTATTTGGAATTATATATTATTGATGATCATGAAATTAATGTAAGACCTTGTTCGTTGTCGTATTGGAATGTGATAAAAGGAGTTTTCTTGGATTTTTCGTACTTTGTTACTTTCCAAATGGCATCACTAAAATCAACCTTCACACCTGTATTAACAGAAAATTAAATAAATAAATAAATTCATCTACCTTAATTTCCTCGTTTGACATCCTAAAACAGTTAAATTTATTACCATCTTTGTTTGCAACTTTTCCAACAATTGCACCCAAAGAGTGTTTATCCCTCTATAGATTCAAAAAGATGAAATAACAATCAGTGAATATACTAATTAATGGGAAAAAATAAAAAAAAAATCATGTGTTTAATTAAGATTAAAGAGTCTGTATTTTTCCTACCTGATAGTCATCAACTGAGTTATATCCAAGAACGATGTCTGCTATATGTCCTATAAAAAAAATTAAAAAAATTAAAAAGATAAAGAACCACTTTTAAGTCAGCATATATATATGTATGTAATTACATACTCCTAATTTTGCAATTTTCTAATACACAACAAGTGTTAAAATGGTGGATAACATTAAAATAAGGAGAAAAAATAGATTTGGTATCACCTACTCCATGTTCCCCAAGTTATATCCGCTTGTATAACAAGGGAACGTGGAGCAGGAAATTGGACTACAAAAAGAATCGGAAAATTAATAGGGATACCGAATTTATCAGGGACTTTGAGTGACACAACTCTGGCGCCAAAGTTGGTGAAATTAATGCTAAGATTGCCCTTCTTCAGTTGGTAAAATTTAATCTCCCCATAATGTGCTTACACACACACTTGCTACAGCTGCAATAACAAGAGTGAGCAAAAGCTTAGAATTGAACATGCTTCTCTGAATGAGATTAGTGCTTATGGATGGTTGAGTAGAGTGAGTGATTTTGGGTATATATATAGGATCCTCTTAATGTGTTTTGAAGCAATTAACATAAATTAATTAATGTGTGTCTGAAACTGTCATGAGCTAATTAATTGGTAGTTTAATGAAGCATTGACCACAATTTCTTTTCGCTTTTATCTTATTTTACTCCCGCCTAATTAATGGGCTATTACTGCATTATATATCAATCTCTAATGATTGAAGTTTGGATGCGCATTTAGAATTTAGTATTATTAATAAGGATATATTATTTTGTTCTAAAGAGTATATATTTTAATTAATAAGGGTACATCATTTTATTTTAAAGGGTATACACTATTCATTATATTTTTATTTTTCTTCAGAAAATAAAGGATACACATATTTATACTAAAGGATATATAATTTAACACAAAATTCTAAAGGCATACGAAGCGTGATTCCTTGCGCCCGGGCGACACAAGTTTTTTGTCTTGTAAAATAAAGGATACACATCTTTATATTAAAGGGTATACAATTTAACATAAAATTCTAATGTACACGGAATGTGCTCCCGTATGCCCGAGCACACACAAGCTTTTGCCTCTCTCAATTATCATTTATTTTTCCTTACTAAAATAACTAATACAATCAAATTGTTTTAACTTCAACATGACATTCATCTTAATCTCTTGTGAGACGGGTGTGAAATGAGTCGACCCATTACTAAGGTATGATTATTTTATAGATAAAATATGTTTAATGGTTATTAAAGTATGTTTTCTAAAGGATGCTTAATTTTACATTAGAGTATAATTTTAGCGTGTTATAATATGATTTATTATTAACATACTTTAACTACAAATAAGCATGTTTTATCTATATAATATGAATACTTTAGTGATGGGTCGATCCGTCTCATACTCATCTCATAAATAACCCGTCTTATAAGAGAGTGTTTATGTACCTTTATTATATATACTATGCAAATATTTATTACTGTCCAGTCCTTTTTTTTTTTTCAAAACCAATTTCATTGATTTTTTGATAATAAACAAAGTAATATATTTCTTTATATATGCGTTGAGTGAGATTGCTAATTTTTAAAATAAACTATAGTGGTAATTATTTTGTTGGGCTTGCCTATGTTAGAAGATTGAAACCAAATAAGCCCAAGTTATAATTAAAGGATCCATTAATTTAAATTAATGGGTCCTGCAGATTATCCATTAATTTAAATTAATGGGCCCAGCAGATTATCCAATTGTGAGTTAAATAAGATTGTGAATTCCTCCAGAAGCTTTCGAGAGTCCATTCATCTCACTTAAAATTTTGAGGGGTGTTCATGACGACATCTTCAACACAGATTAAAGTGGATTTTTTTTAAATGTCTTTGGAAGGTGCAACGAGAATGGGTAACTTTTATTCTATTTGTATTACTAGTATTTATATTTTTCTTTTATATTCCAAGTGTGATTCTGGTGTTTTAGTGATAGGCATTTTTCTATTTGTAATAAAGTGATTGAACTGTATACTTCCTACAAAACTATATTTGAATTTTTACGTGATAAAATCTTTTAAAAGAACTTGTAATTGGACTAGGTTACGTGTCAATCACTTAACGTATGACACAAAAGATGATGTACGCGAAATGGTGCAAAAAATTCGATGTGGGTTTTTTCTCCTCAAAATAAAAATATGTCCCAGATAACTTGATCTATCAAACAATTGGTTAAGAAAGTCAACGTAGGATCTGGTCCGAATGCCACGTAAGCAGAAGACCCTTAAATAATCAGAATTTACTGTACACTAAGGCGGAGCTTATTTCAAATTAGAGCTTTGTATTTAGTATGAATTATTGTCATGATCAAATATTTATATATATATATATATATATATATATATATATATATATATATATATATATATATATATATATATATATTATAATAATAATAATAATAAAATACTCACTTTTGTGTAACTATACTAGTATATCATTAGCTGATTAGCATATGCACAAGTTAATCATCATTTGCATATGTCCAATGTAGTTTTGGTACTCATTATCAGGGGCGTTTCCCCAAACTTCCTGATAACCCCTTAGTATATGTGTAATTGTATTTTTAATTTTAATGATTATTCTTTTTATTAATGAATTTTAGCCCCCAAATCTTAATATTTACCAAAAACTCTATAAAATCTCATTATATCAATGGATAAATATTTTCTTTGTATACTTTTCCTAGTTTTAGACATTAAAAATTGTAAATTTTTCTAAGTTGTTTTGATAGCAAGTGATATTTAGTATTTACTATTTTGTACCCACTTCGTCTCACAAGTTTTGATCCATTCAAATTAAAACTAGTGGAAAAAGGTAAAGTACAACAAAAATCTGCCTATTACCCACTCTTTTCGTATGCTAATAAGATATTCATTTTGCTCTTTTGTGCGTTCACTTTAAGAATATTCATTTTCCATACTTAGAAAAAAACGATTCTAACATGGTTCAACACTTACCACTTATGCAATTACTCAATTTATATAAAATAATAATATTATTTAATGCACACAACAAAACAAAAAGATACCTTAATAATGGATGAAGGAAATATTAAAATATTATATTTTTTAATTTACGTGCAAGAAATAAACGTATTTTGTATTGCATAACGAAGAGAGTAATATTTAATTCTCAAACATGAATTATAATCAACATTTTTTTAAAAAAAATAAACGCATACATGCATACTGCGAGCTGAAGAAATATTATTTAATGTTTAAAACATGAATTTTGATCAACCTATTTTTTTATCTAGCCCCCTAAAATATTTTTCTAGCTCCGCCCTGCTAATAGTTTGTTGGTGGTTTTGAAATATGTAATACTATGGTTACGTGATTTAATGTTTATTTTCATCTTATAAAATTTGCAAGAATAATGATAAAACATCACAATTTATGAATAAAAGAAATATTTTAGACAATGATATGACTGACCAAGTCACTAACATTGCTATTTGCAATTTAAATTGCTTAATAATACTATAAGTTAAAAATATTTGATGTTGATGGATGGATCATTTGTTTGTGGAGAACTTGAAAACAGTCGTTTGCTTGTATGGCTTCCCTTTAGTAATAACTAGTGATGGAAAACTGTCGAAACTCCGCGAATGAGCGTTCCCCTGAGCCGACAGGACCAGTCCAGCATTTTGTTGGTACGAAACTCCATATTTCCCCTGTACAATTTTAATCCCTTCACCCGTACTAAAATGCAACACCTTTTGATCTGTCCAAACCTCCACCTCCCTTCCCGACTTCTTGTCCTTCACAGTGGCTGCTAAAGCGACCTTGTCGTGGGATTTTTGGTGGTCAAGGAGGTAGGCCACCTCGTACCCATTTTTGAGCTTCTGAATCTTGGTATGGATGGGGTGGAAGCTCTGGAAATCGTAGGGGGTGTGTTCAACTGAATGAACCTTGCCTGTGGGGACGAGGTTGTCGTCTAGTTGTCTGTAGTCGGATGCAAGAACGTGGAGGTGATCGCGGAGGATGCTTCCGGAACTTTTGTGGCCTCCTAGGTTCCAGTAGATGTTTTGTGCAAGATTGAGTAGTGTTACAGGTTTGTGTTTTGTCTCAACTTTAAGTGTTAGGTGCAGACTGTTGTTGGTGTTGATGAGGTAAGTTGCAGTCACGATAATCTGTTTTTCTTGGGATTCTAGAACACACATATAAATTTGCAAAAAAATGAGTTTAATTTTGAATTATATATGAAAATATGTTATTGATGAAGAAATTAATGTAAGACCTTGTTGGTTGTCGTATTGGAATGTGATAAAAGGGGTTTTCTTTGATTTTTCATACTCCCTCCGTCTCATTTTCATCTTCATATTTACTGTACACACGCAAATTAAGAAAAATTGCTTTTTGAGTAACTTTTGGGGGTAGTTTGGTATTTTTGGATAATAAATAAATGATAAAGTATGTTATGTGTGTTAAAAAGGTGATGGCAATTTTGAAATTAAAGTATGTTAGAGGGATATTAGTTATGTACCTTTTCCTTTTATGGAAGTGTGAAGTTGAAATTGGGACGGACCAAAACGGAAAGTGTGAAGTTGAAGTTGGGACGGAGGGAGTACTTTGTTACTTTCCAAATAGCATCACTAAAATCAACCTTCACACCTGTATTAACAGAAAATGAAATAAATAAATTCATCTACCTTAATTTCCTCTTTTTTATATGACATATATCCTGAAGAGAGTTTAATTTATTACCGTCTTTGTTTGCAACTTTTCCAACAATTGCACCCAAAGAGTGTTTATCCCTCTATAGATTCGAAAAGATGAAATAACAATCAGTGGATATTTTAATTAACGTAAAAAAATATAAAATCATGTGTTATGTTAATTAAGATTAAAGAGTGTAAATTTGCCTACCTGATAGTCATCAACTGAGTCATATCCAAGAACGATGTCTGCTGCATGTCCTATTAAAAAAAAGAGAAGATAAATTAAAAATATAAAGAACCACTTTTAAGACAACATATATTATAGTGCCCATGTCTAAATATATTATAAAGGAGAGGTGCAATCTTTTATGGGTGGGAGGGAGTATTAGTTTTACTATTTTATATATATACATCACGTGTTAAAATGGTGAATGATATTAAGGATAAAAAGTATATTTCGGTCGTATGTTATAGGAGATGGAACAGGGTTTTGAAATAGGAAATCGGACAGTATTAGAAAATAAATAGGAATACCGAATTTATCAGGGACTTTGAGTGACACAACTCTGGCGCCAAAGTTAGTGAAATTAACGACAAGATGTCCCTTCTTCAGTTGGTAAAATTTAATCTCTCCATAATGTGCTTCCACACACACAGCTGCTACAGCTGCAACAACAAGAGTGAGCAAAAGCTTAGAATTGGACATGCTTGTCTGAATGAGATTAGTCTGTTTATGGATGATTGAGTAGAGTTAGTGATTTTGGGGTATATATATAGGATTGAATCCTCTTAATTGTGTTTTGAAGCCACTAACATAAATTAATTAATGTTTGTCTGAAACTGTCATGAGCTTAATGGGTAGTTAATGAAGCATTCACCACAGTTTCTATTCGCTTTAATCTTATTTACTCCCCTTATTTAATGGAATACTACTAAATTATATACAATCTCTTAATTAATTATGATTTATTTTTCCTTGTAAAATAACTAATACACTCAAATATTTTAAAAATTAACATGACATTCATCGTATGTAACTTTATTATATATATTTATGCAAATTTTTATTACTGTCTAGATTTTTTTTTCATCAAATTTTTTATAATAAACAAAGTAAGATGTTTATTTACATGCTTGTTATGTGTGAATGTTAATTTTTAAAATAAAATGTAGCTAATGATTATTTTGTTGGGCTTAAAAATAGAAAAAAAAAAAGAACCAAATTAGTTTATACAGTTTCATTCCACAATAATACTAAAAAAATTATTAATGAAAATTTTAGTGCCAAGTAAATAACAAAATGTAAAAGTTGTGTTGGGTTTGGATGGTATATTTAGTGACAATGCATACTTGCTACAAAACTATGTTAGAAGTTTTATGTGATAAAATCTTTTAAAAGAAGTTGTAATTGGAATAAAGTTATTTTCCCCTCAAAATAAAAATCTGTCCTGGATAACTTGATCTATCAACCAATTGGTTAAGAAAGTCCACGTAGGATGTGGTCCGAATGCCACGTAAGCAGAAGATATTAATCACCTCTATACAATCAAAAAAGTCATTCACCATTAACCCTCGTTGATATTCTAAATGGCCACTGTTTCAATGGCAATCCCACGCGCCGCCGCCTCCCACCAGAGTAAGCAGCGGCCGCCGCCTTCCGAGGCGTTCTTCCAGCGGCTGCGGGTGAAAGAATCGAAGCAAGTTAATGCTGATGGGACAAAAACGAAGCTCAGAGCTGTAGAAGACTCGTTCAAGAAGAAGGCGGTCGCCGTTGGCTGCTGTGGCGGCGCCGGAGGTGGCTGAGGCGGCGGAAGGCGTGACGCCGTCGCTGAAGAATTTCCTTGTGAGCATTGCAGCTGGTGGAGCGGTTCTGCTTGTTATTGTTTCTGCTATTATTGCCATTGCCATTTTCGATCCGGTTAAGAGGAAATAGCTTTTTTTTTTTTTCCTGTATTGTTACTATTTTTTCTTGAATATTGAATTTGACCCATTTTGGGAACTAGGTCGCAGCATTGATCCAAGCCCATTATCAAACAATATTTCCAAAAGTAGATCAATTCATGTTCTTTTGGAATGAAAATGGGCCAAAATATATTGGGTCCCCAACCTAACTTCCACCTATTTAGTTGACGGCTAAATATAGTGTGCACCCACATACAAATATAAACAAAAACATATACAATTATGAGTAAAAATGTATACAATTTAACACTTAATTTTTTTAATGAAAAATTGAGTGTAAAAAATATACAATTATTAAAATACATGTATACACTATTGAATAAAAAGTTATACACATATGAATGCTAGTTTTTTTAATAAAAAACTTATTGTGAAAAAAGTATACAATTATTACAAAATATGTATACAAAAGAGAATAACATGTATACAAAATAGAATAAAAGGTTAGGTGCAAGGTTGCACCCGGGTGCACCTAATATACACTCTTAGTTGATTATAAACCTTATGAGAATAATTAGACGCTATCAAATTTGACCATGTGTCCCGACGTACGAGGTGTGTTAGGATATAATATAATATTTTATTTTAAAGAGTATTATATATTTTAATTAATATAAGGGTATACTAATTTTTTTATTAAAAAGATCGATTGAAATATGGATAATCTAAATGTTTGATTAATTATTATTTTTTTTAGAAAATAAAGAGCACGAGTTCTTATACTAAAGGTATTAAACATTTAATAGTAAAACATACCACTTTAGAAAAACACAGAATTTAGTACAAGTTTTAGCATAATGCAAAATGTTATGTACATCAAGAGCACATACAGCTATTTTTATTTATTTATTTATATAGGGCTTATTATTTATATTTAGGTTGATTGTATCCTCTCTTTAGAATTATTATATTATCAATTTATTAACAATTAAAGAATTTAACTCAAATGTGCAGTAGTGCAGTGCTACTTTTGATTATGCCTAGGTAAATTGATTAATTATGTTATCTCATTTTCGAATAACAAATGCTTGGGTAATTTATTATGTTATCTGAAAATATCTTCATTAAAACACACAAATTTGTAGGATAATAAATGATGAAAATATAGTAAATGATTCTTAATTCAAGACAGTATTACAACCTAAAGCATTACAACAACTTCTTTCTAAACACAACACCATTTAAAAATTCTTCAATATACCCTAGAAATATTTTTCAAATCTTCTACTTGATAACCCCTTCCCTTTTCTTCCTTCAGTACATGCATAATTGATCATGTCTCAAACCCGTCTCAAACTCGATAAGCCACGCCTTGCCCCGGGATAAACCTTGCATTATCCTCAGTATACACGTGCGTCTCATTCTTCAACCTAAACATTCAAAAATACATTATAAAACTTTTAACACTTTTTTTAGTTGAATTTGAGATATCTTACGTTTTGACAATTATCTTATTTAGTATAGTGGAGGCAACAAATGAAGCACCATTCAAGAAGAGAAGTTCTCCATCAATTCTCTCTGCAATTTTCTTGTCCATCTTTCCAGCTTCAATGTGTGATCAGAAGCTAATTAACCCCCAAGAAATAGTGTTAATAATTAATAAAATGTAAATCCCATGATATATATGATTTTTTTTTATTTTTAGTTTAGAAAGCTTATGAGTGCAGTTTTTTTTTAATATGTAAATATAGTATAATTAGTTCACTAAGCACTCATCCCCCTTTCTCCAAATTTTTCATAACTCCCCCTATTTCATTTTCAAAGGGAATTGAACCTGAACCACTCACTTTATTGAGGAGGAACCCAATGGCCAGTGAGTTAGCCCAAATTAGCTATGAATGCAGTTACTTACAACAACCCAACCCATCAGCAAACAACCCAACCCCATGCATCAGCATATACTGTTGGATTGTATACTAAAAGTCTAGCTTTTTGTATGAACAATGTTATAACAATTAATTTGAAATGAGAATCATATGATCAAATGATTGCATCTTATAATTTATTTATATGTTCGATGCAATAGTCCACTTACTTTATACTGTAGATAATATGTTGTGCGGCAACACGCGGAAGATCATATTATCGGTTTCCTTATAAAGTATAAACAGATGCTCACAATCGAGATAGACGGGGACTCTCTATCGGGATGGTTGTAGTGTGGTTTGGTATTAGCTTGTCTTGGCTATAGAATCACATTAGTGCACTTGTGTGTATTGAGCAGGACCACTTGAGATCGTTCGATTTATACTGACTTATAGGAGAACTTGATCTCAGTTATTATGGATGTTCGTGCTCTTAATCCCTATACAATAACCTCGACACATAGGGCAGTATGTATTTCTTTGATTCATCAATGGGTGAGATTTACATGCAATTAAATCAATAAACTCGGTGAGTTGGGAAGTAGTGTTATTTCTATGGTGTGCTGTTGATTGTAGAAGGAATCCGTGTCCGTCATAGGTTGATGATGTCCCCTTGAGGAGCTCATAAGGATTATCATGTAAACCCTGCATGTGGAATTTATTCCGGCATGATAATGAGGTTGAGTGGTACTACTCTTGGATGAGATATTAATTAATTGAGTTGTCAGTAACTTAAATTAATTAATGGACATTGTATATCTTAAACATGGGGAGACTAACGGGCTCATAATAAGAAGGAGCCCAAAACGTAATTTTGGGATTGGTATGGTAGTGCAGTAATAATATTTTAGTGGAATATATTATTATTATTGGACTTAAGTATAAGCTTTGGGCTAAGCTTGGATACTTAAGCCCAATGGAGGCCCAACCCAATTTCTCCTCTTGGTCCCTGCTGTAGCCCATGTATATAAGTCACCTCAGCTTATCTGGAACCCTAATCTAATCTAATCTAATTCATTATTCACGTGTGATGAGGGTTGAGAGCAGATTGAGTAGGTCTCGTAGATCGTCGCCCACACGACGTCGAGATCGGACTTGGGACATACAGCAGAAGACCGGAAGGTCGTTTGCTGCTGCAGTTCGTCATGTTCCAAAATTCATATAAAATCGTACAATTCTTCGATTTTGATGTATTATATACTGATGGAAAGCCTTCGAAGAGAGGATCGTCTAAGCATAAAGATCACTCAATTCCGACATCAGAAGAGGAACTTATGGCTATTCTCGTGGGACTACGCAGACTACCAGCGAGAATTCAACCTCTACATCAACCCTTGGTGAAAGGTAATGCGTTTCATGTTTACTTGCTTCCGCTGCTTGTTAGAAATTCATGAAACCCTAACGGGTCACGTTAACCAAACGATCGAATGCCAACAATTGGTATCAGAGCTTCGGTTTCGTGGTGAAGCGTGACACGTTAGGCTAGGGTTTATGTGATTAATTTTTCGGAATTAGGATCACATGTTTAGGGTTTTGGTTTTATTGCGCAAACTATGAATATCCCTATGTAATATATACCCTATATCATATTTATTCGTCCATGGTTGTGTGTGAGAGGATTCGACGAAAACTGTTCGTCAATTTCACATGCAAGGAAGAAAGAGAGGGCAAAAATAGAATCACGCTTTTGAGAGAAAATCCAGCGTAGTGATATTACAGAGGCAATAACTAGAGTTTCAACGGTCGGATTGATCTGTAATTTGGTCAGCACGTTCAGAACTTGTGGATGTACATTCTGAACGATGGAGATCGAATTTGGAGCCTTTTCTTGCTGGGAGTACGCTGAAAACAGAAGTAGATATTTGAACGATTCTGTTTTGCGCAGTCGAGGGAAAAGTGCCGTTTCTGACAAACTAATTGTTGGATCGAGCTGTAATTTGGTCAACACTTTCAGATCTTGTGGATGTATATTCTGAACGGTGGAGATCGAATTTGGAGCTTTTTCTTGCTGGGAGTACGCTGAAAACAGAAGCAGATATTTGGGCGATTCTGTTTTGCGCAGTCGAGGAAAAAGTGCCGTTTCTGACAAACTAATCGTTGGATCGAGCTGTAATTTGGTCAGCACGTTCAGACCTTGTGGATGTACATTCTGAACGGTGGAGATTGAATTTCGAGTTTTTTCTTGCTGGGATTACGCTGAAAACAGAAGCAGATTTTTGGGCGATTATGTTTTGCGCAGTCGAGAGAAAAGAGTCGTTTCTCACAAAATAACCGTTGGATCGATCTGTAATTTGGACAGCATGTTCAGGACTTACAGTAGTGATTCTGGACAGTGAAGATTGGATTCTGAGGTTCTTTCAGTTTCGAACTACGAACAACAGTTGGTGTAGTTTGGTATTGTGCGTTGGGCTGAACTTGGTTCCATGCAAGTAGGCCCTTGGATGAGCGACAGTCCGGGCGAGGGGCGCTCGTCAAGGCACTTGGGGCGCTCCCTGACATGATTGGCGGTGGGATATGACGATGGACGTCTTGGGGCACAAGCAATCCTGCTTGTTGCGTAAGGCATCGATTACACAGTAGGAGTGTCGGACAAGACATTAAAATTTAGAGGCGTTTTTATTCCTAATATATATAACTGTCATAATTGATTTAATTGTCTATTATTGTTATATATATATATATATGGATGCCTGATCTCTATGATTTATTGTCTTATATAGAAGCATGCTAGATTGCGTATTATATTTGGTATATTATATGCATGTATTGCTAGAGTGTTGGATAAGACATCCAATTTTAAGAAAACTAATTCCTAATATATAACTGCCATAATAGATTATATATTATTGTTATATATGGATGTCGAATTAATTCCTAATATATGACTGCTATAATTGATTTAATAATCTATTATTGTCATATATGAATGTCGAATTAATTCCTAATATATAACTGCTATAATTGATTGTCTATTATTGTTATATATGGATGTTGAATTGATTCCTAATATATAACTGACATAATTGATTTAATTATCTATTATTGTTATATATGGTTGCTCGTCGATATCGGTAATTTTGATAATCTAGACGATATGACGATCGATATCGATAGTTTCGGAATTTTGATAATCTTGATGTTTTTCGAATATTTGATAATCTAGTCGATATCGATGATTTTGATAATCTGGACGACATCGACGGTCGATATCGATGGTTTCGAAAATTGGACAATCTGGAAATTTTGAAAATTTGATAGTCTGGAAGTCTTTGCTGATATTCGTTCCTGGTGGCGAACAATCGAATTCGCTGATATATAACTGTTAATGATTGATTTAATTATTGATTATTGTTATATATGTATGCATGACTCTCTGTGATTTACTGCCTTATGTGCCGTAATAGAAGCATGCTAGCGTTGCGTATTTTATTCTGAATATCATATGCATGTAAAAACCCTCGGTGTTAAATTACTAAGTGGGAGAGGGGATTGGTAAATATTCCCGCGGCCTCCATTATTGGTTTGTAAGTGATGTGAGTAAACTTGCGTGTTGGCAATAGGCCTTCCTCCCTAACAGATGAGTTTATTCACGGATCACTGGTACAGACTTCATTGCATAATTATTGTTTGTAATGTGGTACATGAACTTGCGTGTTGGCAATAGGCCTTCCTCCCTAACGGATGAGTTTATGTGGGGCTCACTGGTACAAACTTATAATTGATGATTGTAGGAAGCTATCCGAGCGCGTGTGTACTTCTCCAACTGTAAGGCACACAAGCTCGCGCAGTGGACTTGGGATCAAATAATGGTGTACACTTAGGTGTAAATAATTAGTATCCTCCCCAACGGAGTCACTGCTATTATTTGCATGGCTAAAGAGGAACCGACTATTAATTATTTTGTCATAAAGTTAGGTTGACAAATGAAATTAATGGGTAAAACCTTCTCTTGTAAATGTTTGGGTTTGTAAACGTCCACACTAACGTGGCTTGCAGACTCACGGTGCTTGAGATGTCGGTGAATTTTATTTTTATATAGTTTTGAGGGAATCAATATAAAAGGATAAAATTCAAAGATTTGATCGGTATATTTATTTATGATTCTCTGTAATTTCAAATGGTTTTATCTCGCTTATTGTTAACTAAAAGAAATTATATTTACTGGTCCAAAATTAGATGATTAGAAAAGAATCTTGGTTTTGATTTTACTGCTTAAGAAAATAAAAATGTGTTCTCCCTTAAAGATGTTCATGATGCCTATTAAAGTCTCTAGTGGATAGGTGAGAAGTTCATAGAAATATGATGGCCTCATGTAACTCTTCGGATACTTGAGTAAGTTAAAAGGCGGTAGGTCATGATTGAAGTTGATGAATGAATTAGATACATGGAATAGAAGTTGAAGGGGAAACCTAAGTCAATTTTATTCTCCAAAATTTCCTAGATGTTTTGAGTAAGTTTCTCCTGAATTACAAGAGGTTGTATATGGTGGGAAACTTCTGACAAAACATGTGGTAAAGAAAATCCAATTTCATAAAAGGAGTGAACAAGGATAGAATCTTACTTGCTAGTCGTTGAAGCATGATTAGTGATGGCACCTACTTATACATTGTGTAGATACCGGAATCACTAAATGTTTATTACTAAGTGAGGATAAGATTATTTTATACATGGATAATACTATGAGAGTAGTGGCTGTTGCAGTGGGAGTTGTTTATTTATCTTACGATATGAATAAACGTTTGATTTTATGAAATTGTCTTTACGTACATTTTCATAGAAAGAATTTGATTTCGGTTTCTATGCATTAATAGATGGATACTCCATTTCATTTAAATGACATGGTCATTATAATGAATGATAGAGTTGTAATCTGTTATGGTACGTTGGTGAACAATTTGTACACTCTTAAATCATGTTTATCCCCTGAATGCGACAAATAGTAATTAATAATGAGTCTTCTAATCTAGTAGGAGAAAGGTACCTTCGGAAATGAATTTTCCACCTTAATGGTGTGACGAATAGAAGGAATAGCACTCTTATGGTAGTGATTAGATAGATGATGAATTATTTGGAATTACTAAATTCATTTTATGGATATGCCCTAGGAACAGTAATTCGTAAGAATGTTTTTCTATTTGTGGGATATCCTAGAAAAATGAAGGATGATTTATTTAGTCCACAAGATCGAAGAGTGATTGTTAACATAAACACTAGATTTTTGGAAAAAGGACTATGTAATAAATCAAATACCCATGTATAAGTTGTTCTAAAGGAAGTGAGAGGAAAACACAAAGTATTAGTACCAAGTGTACAAGAGGATATACCACAAGGTAAACTGCGACGCGTGTCACATCTGATACACAATTGCGTGTAGTGTCTTCTCGTAGTGGGAGGGTTGTTCTAAATCCTGATAGATATATGTTTTGGGAGAGTCGTGAGGCTTGGTCCCTAGTAAACATGGAGTTAACCCACGAATACGACGAAGAACTACAAGATAGAAATGCGAAATCTTAACAAATTGCAATAAATGTTGAAATAGAATCAATAGATTCTAAATAAGATATGGATGATTGTAGAACCACGGATGGTGTGAAAACCATTGGAAGTGGTCATACAAAATAAAAGAGGATCATACGGTAAGGTGAAAACCTTAGAAGTAAAGCTTGTTGGGAAAAGGTATACTCAGAAAGAAAGGGTTCGATTATGAGAAAACCTGTTCGCCAGTAGCTATGCTTATGTTGATCCGGACTCTTTTATCTGTTGCTACTCATATGAAATATGAGGGATAGCAAATAGATGTCAAGACAGCTTTCCTGATTGGAAATCTTGAGGAAAACATCTATGTGAAGCAACCAGAGTGATTCATTGCAAAGAGCTAAGAGCATTGTGATAGGAAGCTTAAAAGTGTCCATCAATGGACTAAAACAAGCTTCAAGGTCATGAAACATCCGTTTTGATGAGGAAATCCAGGCAAATAGATTTATTCAATGCGCGGATGTATCTTGTGTATTGAAAAGAGTGACGGAAACATGGTGGTATTTCTTGTATTATACGTAGATGATATATTGCTCATTGGAGACAATGAAAGAGTATTGTCGGGCGTATGTGTATGGATAATAAAGCGGTATGAAATGAAGGACTTAAGAAGAGCAAAAATATCCTTTTGATCACGGTAATACGGATCACAAGAAAGGATATTATGCTTGTCTCAAGCTTCATGAATTGATACGATCCTTACTTGTTTTAGCAAGTGACTTTATCTAAGAAAATATGTCTTGAGACACAAAAGGAAGATAAAGGTGATGAAAGCGGTTCCTTATGCTTCGGCGAATAAGGAAGCTTAATCTTAGGAATGCTATGCGCGAGAATGAATATCTATTTTGCTGAACGCATGAACAGTGGGTATCAACGTAACCCGGAACAAGAATGATGAACTGTGGTAAGACATATATGAAGTGCCTGAGAAGGACTGGAAATTATATGTAAGCTTACTGGGCGAATTCACTGCTTCTTGTGGATTACGTAGATTCGGATTTTTAGTCAGATTGGACGGCAGTAAATCCACCTCAAGGTTATGTGTTTAATTTTAGGAAATTGAGTCATAATGTGGAGGAGTGTTATATAGAAATATATTTCAGACTCCGGACTCCATCATGAAAAGATGATAAATTGGAGCCTATGAGGCAGCCAAAGTATCTGTATGACTCTAGAAACTTCAAGATGGACTTCGAAGTGTTTCTAAGTTTGCCCAAGGATGTCACAATTTATATTGATGATATTGGTGCAGTTGCAAACTTGAAGGAATCACGAGCCCATAAGGCAATTAAACACATGGAGTGCAAGTACCACCTGTTACGAGAAATCGTATGATGAGGGGAAGGTTGTTATCGCCTAGATTGCATCGGATGATGACCTAGTAAATCCATTTACAAGGATATTAAGGCGAGAGCTTTTAATGGTCGTGTAGTGGGAGTGGAAATCAGATGTATGGCGGAAGACATGACAGCATAGTCTTTTAGTATAAGTGGGAGATTGTTGGATTGTATACTAAAAGTCTAGCTTTTTGTATGAACAATGTTATAACAATTAATTTGAAATGAGAATCATATGATCAAATGATTGCATCTTATAATTTATTTATATGTTCGATGCAATAGTCCACTTACTTTATACTGTAGATAATATGTTGTGCGACAACACGCGGAAGATCATATTATCGGTTTCCTTATAAAGTATAAACAGATGCTCACAATCGAGATAGACGGGGACTCTCTATCGGGATGGTTGTAGTGTGGTTTGGTATTAGCTTGTCTTGGCTATAGAATAACATTAGTGCACTTGTGTGTATTGAGCAGGACCGCTTGAGATCGTTCGATTTATACTGACTTATAGGAGAACTTGATCTCAGTTATTATGGATGTTCGTGCTCTTAATCCCTATACAATAACCTCGACACATAGGGCAGTATGTATTTCTTTGATTCATCAATGGGTGAGATTTACATGCAATTAAATCAATAAACTCGGTGAGTTGGGAAGTAGTGCTATTTCTATGGTGTATTGTTGATTGTAGAAGGAATCCGTGTCCGTCATAGGTTGATGATGTCCCCTTGAGGAGCTCATAAGGATTATCATGTAAACCCTGCAGGTGGAATTTATTCCGGCATGATAATGAGGTTGAGTGGTACTACTCTTGGATGAGATATTAATTAATTGAGTTGTCAGTAACTTAAATTAATTAATGGACATTGTATATCTTAAACATGGGGAGACTAATGAGCTCATAATAAGAAGGAGCCCAAAACGTAATTTTGGGATTGGTATGGTAGTGCAGTAATAATATTTTAGTGGAATATATTATTATTATTGAACTTAAGTATAAACTTTGGGCTAAGCTTGGATACTTAAGCCCAATGGAGGCCCAACCCAATTTCTCCTCCTGGTCCCTGCTGTAGCCCATGTATATAAGTCACCTCAACTTATCTGGAACCCTAATCTAATCTAATCTAATTCATTATTCACGTGTGATGAGGGTTGAGAGCAGATTGAGTAGGTCTCGTAGATCGTCGCCCACACGACGTCGAGATCGGACTTGGGACATACAGCAGAAGACCGGAAGGTCGTTTGCTGCTGTAGTTCGTCATGTTCCAAAATTCATATAAAATCGTACAGTTCTTCGATTTTGATGTATTATATACTGATGGAAAGCCTTCGAAGAGAGAATCGTCTAAGCACAAAGATCACTCAATTCCGACATCAGAAGAGGAACTTATGGCTATTCTCGTGGGACTGCGCAGACTGCCAGCGAGAATTCAACCTCTACATCAACTCTTGGTGAAAGGTAATGCGTTTCATGTTTACTTGCTTCCGCTGCTTGTTAGAAATTCATGGAACCCTAATGGGTCACGTTAACCAAACGATCGAATGCCAACATATACTCCCTTCATCCTACAAAAATTTGCATGTCTCTTCCGGCACCGAGATTAAGAAAAGTGATAACTTTTAAGGGTATTATAGTACTTTTTTTGGTAATAAATAAATGATAAAATATGTTAGGTGTGTTAGGTAAGAGTGATTTTTTTTGTAAATAAAGTGTATAGGGAGGGTGATTGTGTTTGACTTTTTGTTTTTTTAGAAATGTGCAAACTTTTGTGGGACAACCTAAAATTGAAAGTTGTGTCATCTGAAATGAGACGGAGGGAGTATATATATACATAGAGCAAGCTTTTCGTGACACTTTTTTTTTCTTTTAGTAATTAGTATCACTTTTAATGATAAATGTGTTACTTTTCATTTATAATTTAATATTTTTATTTACATTACGAATTGTTCGTGAAATAATTCACTGAAATGATTATTGTTTTTCATTAATTAGGTTATGAATTTTTATCTATTTTACTGAATGAGTTCGACAAAGTTACACATGAAAACTTGCTTTATAGTACTATTGTAGATGGATGAGAAAACCCCTGCTTATATAACAAGAAGTTTAAATAAGTGAGAAGGATTTTTTTTAGACCACACTATCTCGTACCCTACGTTTGACGGAAATGTATACATTTTGCTATTTTAGGCGTTCACACGGAAAATATATATTTTCCTTTTTAAACACATGAGACCACACACATCACTAATATATTTAATATATGGATCCTACACATCTCACCAATACAATTACCTACTACACATTAAATAATAATACTCTCCACGTGCAAAAAGTAAATATATATTTATTGAGGAAATGGAGGGAGTACGTTTCTTTAATTTAAAGCCCAAACTACCGCCAATTTTTTTAATTATAGAATATAAAGTCATAATCAAATAGTTTTTGTTTATCTTTATTATAATTTAATATTTAAATTATTAAATTGATAATTTTATTTATATCCATTTCTAAATATTAAATATTTAGATATTTATTTATGTCGATATTTAATTTTGTCATTCTTTATAAAATATTTAATTTTAGTCAAATTAAAATATAAAGTACTTTATAATTTTTTCAAATTTTATTATAATTTAATATTTAAATATTAATTTGAGAGAGTGGATAAAAATGTGAAACAAGATTTAATTTTTTATTTTCCTATTATAGTTTATGGTATAATTAAGTTATATATTTTAAAACAAGATTTAAAATGTGAATTTTGGAGCTACATGTCCCAATACTAATATCACAAAACACTTTATATATCTTCCTAAAACCAAGTTAATAATCAATAACAGGTCAACTTGTAGTCAAACTAATAAATATATATACATCATGATTTAATTAATTACTAATATCAATATACGTCCTATAATTATACATGATTTAATGTTTCAACTTATGTGTTTCTAAACAAAGATCCACTCCATAAACAAGTCTTATAGTTCAAATCATTTAAGAACATATTTACACCCATTTTCAGTTACACAGAAAAATCATGAAAATTAAATCTCACCAAGGTTCATAAAGAATTCAGTCACAGACTATTAGAAGGTTTACTGATCCACTTAAATTAACCTCAGATCAACTGCACATTAAAATATGTTAGAGAGATAATAGTTAGTTTTTTTTTTCCTTTTAATGGAGGTGTAAAGTTAAATTTAAGCCGAATCAAAACAAAAATGTGAAATTAAAGTTAGGATGAAAGGAATACTACTTTTTTCAAATTACTTGATTTTTACATCCAAATGGAAACTAATTTAATGTTAGTGAAATTATTACGATTGCAAAATAAATCCTTATATTTATTTAATTGATGGCTACCTCCAAATGGAGGTACAAATCCCCAAGTGTAAAAAATTTGTATCTTACTCTTGAATACTAACTTCATTGGAAGTTAGAGGTGCAAATGCAAAAGTTAAAAAAAAAAGAAAAAAGGAAAAAAAAATGTAGAACCCATCATTAATTTAATGAGAGAGGGACTAGGGTGTAACCGATTGTACCAATTGAATTGGTACAACCTTGGTCCACACCCTTCTTAATTAATTTATACTCCTTCATTAATGTTGTTTTTTATTTTATTTTTAATTTTTTTTATTTAAATGACTATTATACCCTAAACCCTAATGGATAATTATACCCTAAACCACAAGGGTAAAATTACAATTATACCCTAAACCCTAGGGGATAATTATACCCTAAATCACAAGGGTAAAATTACAATTATACCCTAAACCCTAGGGGATAATTATACCCTAAACCACAAGGGTAAAATTATAATTATACCCTAAACCCTAGGGGATAATTATACCCTAAACCACAAGGGTAAAATTATAATTATACCCTAAACCCTAAACCCTAGGGGATAATTATACCCTAAACCACAAGGGTAAAATTACAATTATATCCCTAAAATTAAAAAAAAAAAGAAAAGGAAAACACACACTGAAGATGAAAGAAGAAGATTGTACCGAAAATTGTACCAATTGAAGGTTGTACACAAGTCATTGCCATTTAATAATTTCTATTTTCAAACACCATAATCCAATACCCACGGCTGTCCCAACGACTTTATTGATTCTTTTGTTTTTAATTTTCATTCAATTTATTTGAACGTTTATTTTAGGATAAAATCTATTTTTTTTAAATTTATTTGTCATGTCTATTAAAAATCTATTTTTTTAAAATTTATTTGTAACGTCTATTTGCAACTTTAAGTGTAACGTACTAAATTCAGAATAACGTATCAAAATTATAAAAAATATTAGTTAATTAAAAATATTTAACTTTTAATTTAATTTCTTATATTAAAAATTTAAATTTGGATATTTGATTTAAAATAATTAAATATAATTAATAAATAATTTAAACTGCTTCATAATCTGCCAGCTTATACGAAAAGGATAAATCATATAAAACTTCGAATCTAAATAAGATTAGCGATATAATAAGAACATAAAACAATGTTAATATTGACGCATGTCGACTGCGTGCCGAGTGTTAACAGTATCTTTAACATTAACATATACGCGTGTTGCAAGATTTTTACGCTTGTCGAGTATTGTCAGATACGTGTCCTGAGCAAGATTTTTACACGTGTCTAGAATTAAACAAAATGAACAGAAAATACTTTGATGGGGAGTAAACAAAATAAATAGATCCCTACCACTTTATTGCTTCTTTTGTTTAAATTTTCATTCAATTTATTTGAACGTTTATTTTAGGGGATTATTTGTGTAACCCATGTAATCTATGACCCAAATATCTACCGTAACCACCAGTTATCTTATCTTTTCTTTATTATTATTTTTTAAATTATCAAGTCATATCCACGTCTCTTAAATTGTTGCTTTGACCAAACGTTGTTAGTAATGTAATCCTTATTTTAAATCCTCACATTTAAATTGAAAAAATAAATAAATAAAATGATATTTTATATTATATTAATTTAATAATATTCGTTAATTTAAATGTTATAGATTACTTTAGAGAAAAAATATTATTTTTTATCAGTATATATATATATATATATATTATCTTCAGTCTTCACCATATTTTAATTCTTGATTCATGTATTCTTTCTCCTTTTTTCCTTTTCTTTTAGTAATTTTATTTAATTTTGCAAATTTTAAGTTGAATTTTTTCTCTCGAAAATCTCAATATTTGTTATTTCTAAAAATAAAATAAAAAAAGAAATCAGATG
This sequence comes from Pogostemon cablin, assembly GCA_023678885.1. NCBI lineage: Eukaryota > Viridiplantae > Streptophyta > Magnoliopsida > Lamiales > Lamiaceae > Pogostemon > Pogostemon cablin. The sequence continues at coordinate 36,549,688 of CM042965.1, forward strand.
CTAAACTTAAGTTTTGCAATAAAATAACTAAAATTATTAAAGGTTATAATTGAAATATTGAAATGTCCCTATCAGATTCAAACATATTGCATGTAAAAAAAAATAACAAATTATATTGTGCACCCATATACAAATATACACAAAAACATACTACAATTAATAGAAAAAATGTATACAATTTAATTGTTAGTTTTTTTTTAATGAAAAATTGAGTGTAAAAAAATATATAATTATTAAAAAATATGTATACACTATTGAATAAAAAGTTATACACATATGAATGTTAGTTTTTTATTAAAAAAATTTAGTGTGAAAAAAATATATAATTATTACTAAACACGTATATAAAATAGAATAACATTTATACAAAATAGAATACAAAGTCATACACATATGAGTGCACCCTTTCACCCGAATGCACCTAATATACACTAAAAAAAAAACTAAAACTTATATGCTCCGAAACACTATACATTTAGATACTCTTTAGTACTCCTTAAATATTATACTCGAGAAAATTTCACTTCTAGTCCCAAGAAAATTGTTGAACTGCAAAAATAGTCCCATACCTATAGACTTGTCCTAAAAGTTTTACTTTTGGTCCTACCGTTAATTCTACGATTGAAATCGTTAAATCATAAACAAGTAAAAAAATATTATTTTGGGGAAAATTATACCTTTCCCACTGTAAAATTAACACAGCAATCCTCAATTACTTTAAATTCCATAATTTTCCACAAATAAATTAAATTCACATAGATTTGTAAATCCATTCAATAATTCATCAATTAGATCTATTTTTATTACATCAATAATCATCCATTTAAAATTCGTGATTCCTTTAAAAGAATCATTAATCAATCAACTTCTTATCTAAAAAATTGTGGCATTTTAATCCCAATCGAAGAACCTTTATTTGTTGAATCTTTAGAATGGCATTTCATGATTTTGAGCCACACAGTTGATGGATCGAAACAATTTTACATTTTGATATCATAGAAATGAATAAAAGAGTCATCGAATTCAATATCCATTAATTACCTTCTTATTCATTGGTTGTATAAGCTTAATAGAGAGTTCAACCTACTATGACAACTACCTCAAGCTCACCCCCCCTGGAGTTCAACCTTCTCAACGCCCACGTCGCCGCCACACCACACCGCGTCTCCTTCATCGGCTCCGGCCCCCCCGCTCACCTTTATTATAATAATAATAATAATAATAATAATATTTTACTTTTTTTTTATATATTTTACAATATAATAATAATAATAATAATAATGATAATAATAATATTTTACTTTTATTTTTATATATTTTACAATATAATATTAAAATTTTTCATGGAATAATAATAATAATAATAATATTTTACTTTTATTTTTGTATATTTTACAACATAATATTGAAGTTTTGGATTAAATTGTGAATTGTTATGTTGAATTAATGAACATGCAAGAACTTTGATATTAATGAAGTAATAACTATAAATATTTCTATTTAAATTGATTTTTTAACTTTGGAAATAGTTAGAGTCGTTGTATATTTTTATGAATGATTCTATGATTGAAAATATGTTAAATTTAATTTTTCTTGTTGACCATTCAATTATAAAAACACTAAATTTAATATTTTGGTGATAAATAAAATATTAAAATATATTACATGTATTATGTTAAATTTAATTTTTTTGTTTAACTAATTCGTCTGATTGAACTCGAATCGTTATCTCCATCGTTCGATTATATAAATACTGAATTTAATATTTTTGATGATAAATAAAATACTAAAACATATTATATGTGTTAGGTAATAATAATTAAAAATTAAAATATATTGTAAAGTAATTATATTAGACGAAATTTTATTTTAAGCAAAAACTTATGTGAGACCGTCACACAAGACTTGTCTTTTATTTATTTAATACTACGTAATGGAGGGATATTAAATTAAACAAATAAAAAATCATACTGAACTAATTAAAATATAAAGAAATTAATAAAAATTAAAAAATATACCTTATAAATTTGAGAATCGAAAAAAAATTTAAAAAAAATTTAATATAATTATATATGTATGAACTAAAAAAAAAATAATAATAAAATAAATTACATTTAAAAAATAAAAAACCATATGAAACTTATTAAAATGTAAATTTGACTATTAAAAGCAAAATAAGGGGAGGGAGGAGTGAGAGTATAGCAAGATCAATACACGAATTCAGTTAAAAGAAATATCATTTAAAATGTAAATTATAAATAAACAAATCACATACCGTCAATTCTTTAAAATTTGAAGAAACTTTAATATAATAATTTAGGTGTTTGGAGGAAAATCTTATTATATAGGTGGTGGAAAATAAATATATGTATCCATCTATATAAATTATTATTAATAAAAAAAATTAAAAAGCCTTATCGAATCAAATATTAAAATTAAATGTATATGGATTCTATAAGATTTTTTTAAAAAGATAAATATCAAATATTTTAAATATTTATCTCTGAGTTGTAAATTTAAAGATATTATATTTCAAAATAATTAAATTTAATAAATAATAATTAATTCAAATAAATCACAATTGGGCATGTCAACATAGACGCTCCTGGAAGTGACCTAAGAAAAAAAAACTCTCAATTAGTATATTAAAAATAATAAGAAAATAATGATATGATAGGTGAAGAAAAGATAATATGGAGGAAAAAATAAAATAAAATATTAAATTTTAAAAGAATTTTTTTTATATATGTGTTGGTTTAATTTCTTTAATTATTAAATCTAATTTTAAATTGAAAAATACGTATCACAGGAGTACATCAATTCATATAAATTTTTAAAAATAATTAATTTATTTAAATAAAATATTAGATAAATAATTTAATAATTTATTTTAGATTATTTTTGTCCTATATTAATATTACAGTCCACGGATTTGATAAAACAAAAGAATAGCCGTGACTTGCTACCTGTGAAGATAATTTAATTTTTTAATAATATCTTCTATATCTAATAGAGATTTTTAATCCAACGGTTATTATTTCTTTGGTCATGTATTAAGGTTACGCAAGAACTCGCCTTATTTTAGGATAAAAATCTATTTTTATTAAAATTTATTTATAACGTCTATTAAAAATCTATTTTTTAAAAAAATTATTTGTAACGTCTATTTGCAGTTTAAATGTAATGTACTCCCTCCGTCCCACAATACTCTTCACACTTTTTACATTTGGACGTCCCATAATATTCTTCACATCCCATTTTTGACAAAAGATATTTGACAAGTATATCCCCCACTTACCCCATTATTTCAAAATTGCCATTTAAATTTAGATCCATAATTAACACTAATTTTTGGATTTGAGCCAAATTAAAAAAGGAATTAACATAACCTAAATCTAATCAACTGGATCGATTAACACCCCAATACATTTCATATTTCCATTTCATTCCCCCCCTCTCTCTCTCAATTCTTCTTCTTCTTCAGCCTGTTATCTTCTTCTTCTTCAACCTGCAAGAACCCTAGCCCCCATTCTCTATCTCTCTCTCTCTCTTTCTTTTTCAGCCTGCTCTCTTCTTCTTCTTCAGCCTACAAGAACCCTAGCCCCCCATTCTCAACGCCGCCGATTTAAACTGAAGTTTGAACAAACATTAATCCTTTCTTTTGCTCCTTTCTTCCGACGATCTAACCCACTATTGTAATCGGGATGTTCCACTCGAACCCCAAATCTTATCAGATCTAAACCCTTCTCAACCAAATAATGATTTTGAGCTTGAAATTAGAGATTTATGATCGGGATCTGAGAAGACTTGGAGCGAGATGGAGGTTTGGGAGCAGTGCATGCCTCGATGGACGACGGTCGCAAGCTCGTAAAAAAGGTCGCCGAAACCACCATCTACATGGACGTTTCTGACTCCCTCTTTTTCGGATCTGAGAATTCAGATTGTGTGGTTGAGGGCTCCGAGGCGGAGGATGAGGTTTCAGGTGTCTTACCCCATTTCTCGCTTTGATTTACCAGATCTGATTTTTTTTGTTTCATTGCCTTTAGATTTGACAGATTTGTGAATTTTATGAGTTTAATCTTGTGTTATTTATGTTTTTCAGTTTTATGTCTAATTAATTCGTTTGATTTGTTCTCATTTGGAATATTTTACATCTATAGATAAGAAATTGAAATGTGTGATCTTAAAATTTCTATGCTTATCTCAAATCTGCATTTTTTCTAAACATTTCATTACAACAGCTGAATGAGTGCTGTATTTTTTTTTTTACAGTGGATCCGCTGCTCAACTTATGTTTATGTTGGAACTTTCTGGTATGTTAACAATCTCAAATTCCACAGTTATGGACCTTATGACACACTTTGGTCACTGATAACTTCCTTTGATATGCAGATTCTCCTAAAATAAACAACCAGTTGAATTTCAAATTTTTATCTACAAGACTTGTATCATGGTTCTTGGCTTGCTTTTCTAATTGGAGCGGAACAAATTTCTATAATTTTTAGTTAGAAAGTGTCACCATATTTATGTAATTTTAGTGTAATTTCTGTAAATTATTTTAAATTACAGTTTTTTTTAATATTTTGGAATTTCAGAAATCAATGAATTTGTAATCGGGGTGTTCCATTCGAACCCCAAATCTTGTCTGATCTAAACCCCTCTTAATCCAATAATGATTTTGAGCTTGAAATCGGAGATTTATGGTCGGGATCTGAGAAGACTTGGAGCGAGATGGAGGTTTGGGAGCAGTGCATGCCTCGATGGACGACGGTCGCAAGCTCGTAAGAGAGATCGCTGAAACCACAGTCTACATGGACGTTTCTGACTCCCACTTTTCCGGATCTGAGGATTCCGACTGTGTGGTTGAGGGCTCCGAGTAGGGGTGTGCACGGTGCGGTTTTACGATTTTTTTTACGTAATTTAAATTGCATTGTTACATATGGTTCGATTTCGTAATGAAGTGTAAACCGCGGTTATACAAATAATATTAATTATGCGGTTTTAAACGGTTTCGATCGATTTTTTGCGGTTTGATGGTTTTACTTATATATATATATATAATTAATAACGTAGAGTCCAAATAGTAACTTCTAATAAAAATATTGTTCACATAAAATAACATGTACTAAATAAAAAGTTCAAAATAATACATGTACTCCAATAAGTTTGAACAATAAGAAGAAATAGAAAGAGAAATAAGAAGAAAGGAAATGGTGCTTAAAGAAGAGTGAAATTAATATTTGGTATAGGATTTCTTTATTTCAACTTTAATAGGAATTAAGTAATTCTAATGTTAGTACTAACAATAGTCTAAAATATATAATAGTATAATATAATTATATATAGTGCTATAACAATAATCTAACATATGTGATATAATATACGGAGTAATTATATATAGTGCTATATCAATAGATAATATATATATACACGGTGCGGTCGATGCGGTTTTCATTAAAAAATTTAAATTGCACCGCATAGTACGGTGCGGTTTTGTTTAAAATATGAAATTGCGGTTTATTTACATAATTATATATCACAGTGCGGTGCAATGCGGTTCGATCGATTTTTGCGGTTTTCAATTTCTTTTGCACAGCCCTAGCTCCGAGGCGGAGGATGAGGTTTCAGGTGTCTTACCCCATTTCTCGCTTTGATTTATCAGATCTGGATTTTTTTATTTTTTATTTCATTTGCCTTTAGATTTGATAAATTTGTGAATTTTATGAGTTTAATCTTGTATTATTTGTGTTATTTATGTTTTTCAGTTTTATGTCTAATTAATTCGTTAGATTTGTTTTCATTTGGAATATTTTACATCTATAGATAAGAAATTGAAATGTGTGTGTAGGCACTTGAATTTTATTGTCTATTAAATAAAATATGTGGCAAATTAATGTAATAATTATCAAATAATTATTTATTTATTAAGGAATTTAAATAAATTAATTCCTAAAATAAATGAGTAAATAATTGATAATTAAGCCTTATCCAGTCCAGCAGGCTTAATTAAAGGAAAAAAGCCCAACATATCTTTTAAAGGAGAAAATATCTCTCAAGTGGTTATTTTCTCTACATATAAATAAGGGCCTTCAGTCCTCATTCCAAACACACCAAAAAATCTGAAGACGCGCTTCTCAAGAGATCAAGAATACGAGCAGTGCTCCCTTGAGATCTTCAAGCATCTTCAAGTCAAGACTTAAGATCTTCAAGCATCTTCAAGTCAAGACTTAAGATCTTCAAGCATCTTCAAGTCAAGAACGGTCTGCGATCAGAGATCAAGGTTCTAAGCCCCTCCGATCCGGCGTTCTTCCATCCAACCGCCTCCGATCAGAGATCAAGATTCTAAGCCCCTCCGATCCGGCGTTCTTCCATCCAACCGCCTCCGATCAGAGATCAAGGTTCTAAGCCCCTCCGATCCGGCGTTTTTCCATCCAACCGCCTCCGATCAGAGATTAAGATTCTAAGCCCCTCCGATCCAGCGTTCTTCATATCAAATTCATCCAGCAGTCTCCGTGAAGTCAACGTTCTACCAAATTGAACAACATTCTTCACAACAAATCTTCAAGTCAATGTTTTATCCGAACAAAGGCTCGACGCCTCCGGATAAATATTTTAAAGCTTCAAGTCAACCCCGAGCACGGACAAGCTTCATCCGAAGATCCGGCTCAAAAAGTTGATAAAGTAAAAGAAGTCAACTCAAGAGAGGAATCAGAGGATAGCTAGAAACTGTTTACTTAAATTCTCAAGTTTAATCCATCTCGGATTATCATTGTAATATCTTTTGTGTTTATTATTTTAATAAATACAAATTTTGTTGTTACAAATTTTGGCACGCCCAGTGGGACAGTTTCTACCTCTCATCTCCTCTCTTTGAAAGTTTGAAAGTACAAAGTATGGCTCCTCTTAGGATTGCCATAAGAAGATCTTCTACCTTGAAGCCTTCAGAGCTGCAGACTGAAAAGATTCAAAGAACAACTCCACTCAGGATTGCGATACGAAGGTCTACTGCCTCAAAACCTTCAGAGTTGAAAACTAAAGATGTTGAAGTAGTTATAAGGAGTATGTCTGAAGTCTCCTTAGAGACAAACCACGTAGTGGGGACTGTTCTCGATAAGCTAATGCACGACGTCAAAGATGGTGAAGAGGACTCTATCTGCCCAACTCCTCGATCCATAGAAAGTTTGGCGTATAACTCATTCATAGCCTGCGCCATGGCAACAAATGCTTCGTCTGTCGAAGAACAACTGGCAAGCTTGACTCAATCTATTGCTGCACTCACCAAACAGAGCCAAGAACAAGGTCTGTTGATATCCAAACTGATGAAAAAGATGGAGATAGCACAGACAAGTCATGTAAATGAGATGTTGGATTGTATACTAAAAGTCTAGCTTTAGTATGAACAATATCATAACAATATTTGAAATGAGAATCATTGATCAAATGATTGCATCTTATAATTTATTTTATATGCATGATGCAATAGTCCATTTACTTTATACTGTAGATAATATGTTGTGCGACAACACGCGGAAGATCATATTATCGGTTTTCTTATAAAGTATAAACAGATGCTCACAACTGAGATAGACGGGGACTCTCTATCGGTATGGTTGTAGTGTGGTTTGGTATTAGCTTGTCTTGGCTATAGAATCACATTAGTGCACTTGTGTGTATTGAGCAGGACCGCCTGAGATCGTTTGACTTATACTGACTTATAGAAGAACTTGATCTCTGTTATTATGGAAGTTCGTGCTCTTAATCCCTATACAATAACCTCGACACGTAGGGCAATATGTATTTCTTTGATTCATCAATGGGTGAGATTTATATGTATTAAATCAACAAACTCGGTGAGTTGGGAAGTAGTGCTGTATCTATGGTGTGCTGTTGATTGTAGAAGGAATCCATGTCCGTCATAGGTTGATGATGTCCCCTTGAGGAGCTCATAAGGTTTATCATGTAAATCTTGCAAGTGGATTAATTTCCGGCATGATAATAAGGTTGAGTGGTACTACTCTCGGATGAGATATTAATTAATTTGAGTTGTCAGTAACTTAATTAATTAATGGACATTGTTTTTCTTAAACATGGGGAGACTATCGGGCTTATAATAAGAAGGAGCCCAGAACATAATTTGGGATTGGATGGGTAGTGCAATAATAATATTTTAGTGGACTATATTATTATTATTGGATTTAATTAAAAGCTTTGGGTTAAGCTTGGTTAATTAAATTCAATTGAGGCCCAGCCCAATTTCTCCTCCTGGTCCCTGCAGTAGCCCTTATAAATAAGTTATCTCAGTTCCTGTTAGCCCTAAGTCTGTGCCTCTTACGTAGAAAAGGGAAACAAGAGCAGATTGAGAGAATCCTGCAGATTGTTGCCCACACAACAGCAGGATTCAACTTGGGACATACTGCAGAAGATTGAGAGGTGGTTCTCTGCAGCGATTCATCCTCTACACCAACCCAGAAGTACGGTAAACAATTTAATTATGCTTCCGCTGATTTGTTTTACTGTTTATCCTAACGATCACGTTGAACTGCACGATCCAATTGCCAACAATTGGTATCAGAGCGTTTGTTTCGTGGTGAGACGTGAGACGTTTGGTATAGTTTAAGCCTTTCGTGTGTTGATTGTCTTATTGATAGCATGTATAATAGTTTTTTTTTGTGATTATGTGACTTAATCTGTTAATTATCGCAAGAAAAAAAAAACTAGGGTATAGTTTTTATGCTTGAAACCCAATCTGCTATCCTTTATCGCTGCGGTCAAACATGTACGAAAGACAGAAACAACCATATCGTGAATGGCATACACGTTGCGTGTTCGTCGTCCCATGGGGCAATCGACTGATGACTGCAATTGCCCTTGAGCGTCGATCACATCTGGATGAACACGATTGCTGGGCTGCAAGACATGGAACCTGATGAACGCGACGGTGGCTGAAACGCCGAACCAGACGACGGTCGAATCAGACTGGTGGGTTCAGACGACCGCTACGGTTTGATGGTGCTATAGTGGACGATGTCACTAGGTGGTCTGCAGGAGCTTCACGGCGGGTCTGAACGTGTTTCCATCGGGTCTAGATGAAGCCTCCACTAATTCTGGAGCGTGTCTTCCCTCTTTTCGATCGAGTCTTCGCAGGTTCAGGGCATGTCTGATCCTGGCAATTCCGGATGAGTCGTCGGCGGCGGGATCGCGACGATGGTTGTCGCTGCAGACTGGTGCTCCCGGGGAGATTCAACTGCAGCAACAGGCTGCATCCATGGGAATTCCCCAGCGAGACACAGGAAGCTTTCGATCGGTTCTCGGCGTTTTCGGGGTGAGTCGCAGTGATCGCCAGCCTCGCCTGCATCTTCTGCGGGCGGAAGAGTACTTGGTAGGAGGCGCGACTGTTAGCCGGCGTGTGGAACCAGATGGCGGCCGGCGAGACAGGCTAGGCCATGTCTTGCACACGGGCGCTGCTGGTTTGCCTGGGGTGCAGTGCAAGCGTGTCTCCGGCGGGCTGACAGCACGACAGTGCGCTGATGGCGCGACGCCAATGGTCTGTGGGCGCGGCCGCCGGCTGCTGCTGCGCCAAGTTGCGCCGGTGTTGCTCCGTGTGGTTGTTGCGGCTGGTGTGTTAATAAGGGCAGCGTTGATGGTCTTAAAATTGGGCCTATTTTCTTTTAATTGGTTTTGGGCTGCTGGGCCCAATTTTATTAAGGAGTTTATGGGCCCATATTTAATTGAGGGTGCTATTGGGCTGGCAGGTTTATTTAAGGGGCCCAAATTCAGTAATATATTAGGGGCTGCTCATTTATTTAATTTGGTTTTGGGCTTTTGGGCCCAAATTTTAATTAAATGGTAATGGGCTGCTGGGCCAATATTAATTGCTGGTTTTAATTAATTGTGGGTAATGGGCCAAGCATGATAAATTAGTTATTTATTAATGGGCTTGATTAATTATTTTTGGGTTGAGTATATGGGTCATGGATAATGGGCTTGATTAATTATTTGATCTGCTGCTCATTTTGTGCTTATTTGTTGCTCTAGGGCCCAATTAATTGATCCACCATTTATGCAATTAATTATGATATATAACTGATTTAATTGTTTTAACTTGACAATTAATTGTTATATATGAAAGACATGTTCTATGTGATTTATTTATTTAAATTGCTGTTAATAGAAGCATGTCTAAGTTGTATATTTTATTCTGCAATATTATATGCATGTTAAAACCCTCGGTATTAAATAACTAAGTGGGAGAGGGGATTGGTAATTAATTCCCGCGGCCTCCATTATTGGTTTGTAAGTGATGTGAGTAAACTTGCGCGTCGGCATTAGAGCCTTCCTCCCTAACGGATGAGTTTATTCACGGATCACTAGTACAAACTTCTTTAAATAATTATTGTTTGTAATGTGATGCATATGGACTTGCGCGTTGGCTATAGTGCCTTCCTCCCTAACGGATGAGCTTATATGCCGTTCACTAGTACAAACTTATATAATTGATGGTTGTAGATGTTGGATTGTATACTAAAAGTCTAGCTTTAGTATGAACAATGTTATAACAATATTTGAAATGAGAATCATATGATCAAATGATTGCATCTTATAATTTATTTATATGCACGGTGCAATAGTCCATTTACTTTATACTGTAGATAATATGTTGTGCGACAACACGCGGAAGATCATATTATCTGTTTTCTTATAAAGTATAAACAGATGCTCACAACTGAGATAGACGGGGACTCTCTATCGGTATGGTTGTAGTGTGGTTTGGTATTAGCTTGTCTTGGCTATAGAATCACATTAGTGCACTTGTGTGTATTGAGCAGGACCGCTTGAGATCGTTCTTCTTATACTGACTATATAGTAGAACTTGATCTCTGTTATTATGAATGTTCGTGCTCTTAATCCCTATACAATAACCTCGACACGTAGGGCAGTATGTATTTCTTTGATTCATCAATGGGTGAGATTTATAAGTATTAAATCAACAAACTCGGTGAGTTGGGAAGTAGTGCTGTATCTATGGTGTGCTGTTGATTGTAGAAGGAATCCATGTCCGTCATAGGTTGATGATGTCCCCTTGAGGAGCTCATAAGGTTTATCATGTAAATCTTGCAAGTGGATTAATTTCCGGCATGATAATAAGGTTGAGTGGTACTACTCTCGGATGAGATATTAATTAATTTGAGTTGTCAGTAACTTAATTAATTAATGGACATTGAATGTCTTAAACATGGGGAGACTATCGGGCTTATAATAAGAAGGAGCCCAGAACATAATTTGGGATTGGATGGGTAGTGCAATAATAATATTTTAGTGGACTATATTATTATTATTGGATTTAATTAAAAGCTTTGGGCTAAGCTTGGTTAATTAAATTCAATTGAGGCCCAGCCCAATTTCTCCTCCTGGTCCCTGCAGTAGCCCTTATAAATAAGTTATCTCAGTTCCTGTTAACCCTAAGTCAGTGCCTCATTTGACAGTTAGAAAGAACAGGAGCAGATTGAGAGAATCCTGCGGATTGTTGCCCACACAACAGCAGGATTTAACTTGGGACATACTGCAGAAGATTGAGAGGTGGTTCTCTGCAACGGTTCATCCTCTACACCAACCCAGAAGTACGGTAAACAAGATTTAATTGCTTCCGCTGTTTATTGTTTGCCTGTTTACTAACGATCACGTTTGAGCCACAAGATCCAATTGCCCAACAATTGGTATCAGAGCGTTGGTTTCGTGGTGAAACGTGATCAGTAAGGTTTGTGATTTTTTGATTAAATGAATATAATCTGGGTTAATCGCATGTTGAGTAGTCTGTATGTGTTGAGAAGTACGTTTGTGATTATGTGATTGGAGTTTGAATGTATACACTGTTCACGCTGCTTTAATACACATAAAGTCAATCAGTCTGCTATATTCTTTAAATCACACACACTCACACACTGTACGGTGGGTGTACATCCGACGAAAAAAAATCGATGCCTGACCGGGGTCGCTAGTCGGGGTTCGACTGGTTCGATTGAGTCGCAGCGGCTAGGACTCCACGGCGAGGCGTCTGGACGATGCCTGAACCAACGCTAAGATCTCGATCGATGTAAGCTCCGGCTGGGCAGATCGGCGCAGGTCGAGACAGATCCATTCAGATCGGGGCACGTCGCCGAGAAATCTGGCTGCGCTGGTGGTGGCACGCGGCTGAGCGACAGAGTGGAGGCGGCGGCGGGTGATGAACGGAAACGGTCGACGACAGCCATGAAAGATCGATCTGGACTGCGGATTCGAAGCAGGCGGACGACGGTGGGCTGAGGGAGCAACGTTCCAGGCGGATTGTCGGAGACGAATACGACTCGCTGGACGTTTCGGCCGGATCTGGTGGACTAAGGTCGGTGTTCGTCGGGAACGAAGCTGGCGTGTGGGAATCGCGCGGCTGCGCGGCGGCACTGGACTGCGTCGCACCTCGCCGGAAAGGCGCGATTTTCGATCTGGTCAGCCTGTTGGTGGCTGATGATCGATGGTGGCGGTTTGGGCAGGCGCGGCTGCGGGGCGATTGCCAGCTGGTGGCGCGATGGTGATGCTTCAAGGCTTGGAACTGTCGGCGGCGGGCTAACGGCATTTTTTCGGTGGGCTGTTGGCGGCGGCGCCGGCGGGAGCGGGCCCTGGTTGTGCCGGAGATGCCTGAAAGGATGAGAAGCTCCGAGTGGATGATGAGGGCGGCTGGCAGGAGATTAGGGCAGAAAGCAAATGGGCTGGGCCATTTTTTAATTGCTGGCCAATGGTTTTTGGGCCTGTGTTCAGTTGGGCCCAATTTATTTGAGCTGGCAATGGGCTTGTTGTGTTGGGTGTCTTAGCTAGGCCTTGTTTTAATTTGTTTTGGGCTTAGTTTGCTGGGCCCAAATTTTAATTAAAATGGATATGGGCTGTTGGACCTTAAATCCCAATTCAGTAATTAATAGTGGGCTGTTCAATTTTTTTTTTAATTTGGTTTTGGGCTGTCGGGCCCAATTTTAATTAAAATGGTAATGGGCTCCTGGGCCAATATTAATTGCTGGTTTTAATTAATTGTGAGTAATGGGCCTAGCATGATTAATTAATTTTATTAATGGACTAATTTTGTGCTAGTGGGCTTAGTGGAATTAATTTAGTTTTGGGCTAAGATTATGGGCCATGGACAATGAGCTTGATTAATTAATTTAATCTGCTACTCATTTTGTGCTTATTTGTTGCTCTTGGGCCCATTTAATTGATCCACTTATTATGCAATTAATTAATGTTATATAACTGATTAATTGATTTAATTATCAATTATTGTTGTATATGTGAAAGGCATGTTCTATGTGATTTATTTATTTAAATTGCTGTTAATAGAAGCATGCTAAGATGTATATTTTATTTATGAAATATTATATGCATGTTTAAAACCCTCGGTGTTAAATAACTAAGTGGGAGAGGGGATTGGTAATAAATTCCCGCGGCCTCCATTATTGGTTTGTAAGTGATGTGAGTAAACTTGCGTGTTGGCATAGGCCTTCCTCCCTAACGGATGAGTTTATTCACGGATCACTGGTACAGACTTCATAAATAATTATTGTTTGTAATGTGGCACATAAACTTGCGTGTTGGCATAGGCCTTCCTCCCTAACGGATGAGTTTGTGTGCGGCACACTGGTACAAACTTATAATTGATGATTGTAGGAAGCTACCCGAGCACGTGTGTACTTCTCCAACTGTAAGGCACATAAGCTCGCGCAGTGGACTTGGGATCAAATAATGGTGTACACTTAGGTGTAAATAATTAGTATCCTCCCCAACGGAGTCACTGCTATTATTTGCATGGCTAAAGAGGAACCGACTATTAATTATTTTGTCATAAAGTTAGGTTGACAAATGAAATTAATGGGTAAAACCTTCTCTTGTAAATGTTCGGGTTTGTAAACGTCCACCCTAACGTGGCTTGCAGACTCACGGTGCTTGAGATGTCGGTGAATTTTATTTTATATTGTTTTGAGGGAAATCAATATAAAAGAATAAAATTCGAAGATTTGATCAGTAAATTTATTTGTGATTCTCTGAATTTCGAATGATTTTATTTCACTAATTGTTAACTAAAAGACATTATATTTACTCGTCCATATTAAATGATTAGAAAAGAATCTTGGTTTTGAAAATTACTGCTTAAGAAAATACATGTGTATTCTCACAAAGGACGTCTCATGATGCCTATTAAAGTCTCTAGTGAAGAGATGAGAGGTTCATAGAAATATGATGGTCTCATGTAACTCTTCGGATACTTGAGTAAATTAAAAAGACAGAAGATCATGGTTAAATTGATGAATGAATTGGAAGAGCTTGGAATAGAAATTGAAAGGGAAACCTAAATCAATTTATTCTTCACAATTTGCCTGGATGTTTTGAGCAAGTTTTACCTGAATTACAAGAGGATGTAAATGGTGGGAAACCTCTGACAAAAACACGTGGCAAAAGAAAGCCAATTTTTATCATGATGTGAACAAATTTAATATCTTATTTACTAATGGTTTGAACATGATTAGTAATGGCATCTACTGATACGAAGTATGTAGATACTGGAATCACTAAATGTTTATCACTGAGTAAGGATAAGATTGTTAATAACATGGATAAAACTACAAAGGTAGTGGCTATGGCAGTGTGAGTTGTTTATTTATCTCATGATAAGAATAAACGATTGATTATGAGAAATTGCCTTTACGTACGTTTCATAGAAAGAATTTAATTTCAGTTTCTATGCATTAACGGATGGATACTTCATTTCATTTAAATGACATGGTCATAGTAATGAGGAATGAGGCTATAATCCGTTAAAGTATGTTGGTGGAGAAAAAGTATACTCTTGAATCATGTACATCCCACAGATGCAATAAATAGTAATTAAATAATGCATCTTCTAATATTAATAAGAGAAAGGAACCTTCGAAAATGAACTAAACATACATTTGGCGTCTATGACTAATTCATTTTACTTAAGTAGGATTCAAAAGTTGATAGCCGATAGACCGTAAGGTTTATCTGAAGTGGTAACTATCGGACTTGCGAGTCTTGCTTGGAAGTAAAAATGATTAACTGCCTTTTCAAGGCTGTGGGGTATAGAGCCAAAGATATATATGTTGGAATTAGTTCATTCTGATTCAAGTGAACCTAATATTATCCAGGCGAGAGGTGGTTATGAATATTCAAAGATTATTCTGGAAACCAATATATTTATATGATGCACTGCATGTCTAAGTTCTTTGATTAATTCAAGAATTGTAAGGCTGGTACAGTGAAGCGTCATGGAAAATATATTATATCATTACGATTCAATCGTGATGATGAAAAACCTCTTAGGATAGTTAGGAAATAATAATCAGAAGTTGAGATTAAATCTCAAGTTGACTACACCGGGCGAGCCCCAGCTGAATGGTGTGGTGGGTAGAAGGAATAAGGCTCTTATGATTATGATTAGATAGATGATGAATTATTTGGAATAATTAAATTCATTTTATGGATATACCCTAGAAACAGTAATTCGTAAAACATCTGTCTATTTGTGGGACATCCTGGAAAAATGAAGGTTGATTTATTTAGTCCAAAAGATCGAAGGGTGACTGTTAACACAAACACCAGATTTTTGGAAAAGGACTATGTAATAAATCACAAGCCCATGTATAAGTTGTTCTAAAGGTAGTGAGAGGAAAACACAAAGTATAAGTACCAAGTGTACAAGAGGATATACCACAAGGTGAACTGCAACACGTGTCACGTCTGATACATAATTACATGTAGTGCCTTGTCGTAGTGGGAGGGTTGTATGACAACCCATAAATATATGTTTTGGGAGAGTCGTGAGACTTGATCCCTAGTAAACATGGTATTGTCCCACGGATACGACATAGCACTACAAGATGAAAATACGGAATTTTAGTAAGTTGCAATGAATGTTGAAATAGAATCTACGGATTCTAAATTAAGTCTGGAGCTTGAAAGATCACTAAAATGGTGTAAAAGCCATTGCAAGTGATCATAGGAAATAAAAGAGGATCATACAGAAAGGTGAAAACCTTGGAAGCAAAGCTTGTTGCGAAAAGATGTACTCAGAAAGAAATGGTTCGATTATGAGGGAACATATTCGCTGGTAGCTATGCTTAAATTGATCCGGATTCTTTTATTTATTGCTGCTCATATTGAATTATGAGGAACAGCAAATAGATGTCAAGACAGCTTTCCTGATTGGAAGTCTTGAGGAAAACATCTATGTGAAGCAACCAGAGTGATTCATTGCAAAGTACTAATAGCATTTTGATAGTAAGCTTAAAAGTGTCCAGCGATGGACTAAAGCAAGCTTTGAGATCGTGAAGCATCTGTTTTGATTAGGTAATCAAGTGGCACGGATTTAAATCAATCAGCGGATGTATCTTGTGTATTGTAAAGAGTGACGGAAACGTGGTGGTGGTTTTTGTACTATACGTAGATAGTATCTTGCTCATTGGAGACAATGAAAGAGTATTATCGGGCGTATGGGTACGGTTAATAAAGCGGTAGATATGAAGGACTTAAGAAAGGCAAATATATCCTTTTGATCACGGTAATACAGATCACAAGAAAGGACATTATGCTTATCTCAAGTTTCATAAATGATACAGTCCATACTCGTTTAGCATGTGAATTTATCTTAGTGAATGTGTCTTTGAGATACAAAAAGAAGATAAAGTAGATGAAAGCGGTTCCTTATGCTTCGGCGAATAAGGAAGCTTAATCTAAGGAATGCTATGAACGAAGTTGGATATCTGTTTTGCTGAATGCAAGAACAGTGGGTATCAACGTAATCCGGAACAAGAATGATGAACTGTGGTAAGACATATATGAAGTGCCTGAGAAGGACTGGAAATCATATATAGACTTACTGAGCAGATTCACTGCTTCTTGTGGATTACGGAGATTCGAATTTTTTAGTCAGATTGAACAGTAGTAAATTCTCCTCAAAGGTTATGTGTTTAATCTTAGGAAGTAGAGTCATAATGTGGAGGAGTGTTATATAGAAATATATTTCAGACTCCGGACTCCATCATGGAAAGATGATAAATTGGAGCCTATGAGGCAGCCAAAGTATCTATATGACTCTAGAAACTTCAAGATGGAATTTGAAGTGTTTCTAAGTTTGCCCAAGGTAATCACAATTTACATTGTTGAAATTGGTGCAGTTGCAAACTTGAAGGAATCACGAGTCCATAAGGCAATTAAACACATGGAGCGCGAGTACCACCTGTTACGAGAAATCGTATGATGAGGGGAAGGTTGTTGTCGCCTAGATTGCATCGGATGATGACCTAGTAAATCCATTTACAAGGACCTTAAGGTGAGAGCTTTTAATGGTCGTGTAGTGGGAGTAGGAATCAGATGTATGGCAGAAGACATGACAACATAGTCTTTTAGTATAAGTGGGAGATTGTTGGATTGTATACTAAAAGTCTAGCTTTAGTATGAACAATGTTATAACAATATTTGAAATGAGAATCATATGATCAAATGATTGCATCTTATAATTTATTTATATGCACGGTGCAATAGTCCATTTACTTTAAACTGTAGATAATATGTTGTGCGACAACACGCGGAAGATCATATTATCGGTTTCCTTATAAAGTATAAACAGATGCTCACAACTGAGATAGACGGGGACTCTCTATCGGTATGGTTGTAGTGTGGTTTGGTATTAGCTTGTCTTGGCTATAGAATCACATTAGTGCACTTGTGTGTATTGAGCAGGACCGCTTGAGATCGTTCTTCTTATACTGACTATATAGTAGAACTTGATCTCTGTTATTATGGAAGTTCGTGCTCGTAATCCCTATACAATAACCTCGACACGTAGGGCAGTATGTATTTCTTTGATTCATCAATGGGTGAGATTTATAAGTATTAAATCAACAAACTCGGTGAGTTGGGAAGTAGTGCTTTATCTATGGTGTGATGTTGATTGTAGAAGGAATCCATGTCCGTCATAGGTTGATGATGTCCCCTTGAGGAGCTCATAAGGTTTATCATGTAAATCTTGCAAGTGGATTAATTTCCGGCATGATAATAAGGTTGAGTGGTACTACTCTCGGATGAGATATTAATTAATTTGAGTTGTCAGTAACTTAATTAATTAATGGACATTGAATATCTTAAACATGGGGAGACTATCGGACTTATAATAAGAAGGAGCCCAGAACATAATTTGGGATTGGATGGGTAGTGCAATAATAATATTTTAGTGGACTATATTATTATTATTGGATTTAATTAAAAGCTTTGGGCTAAGCTTGGTTAATTAAATTCAATTGAGGCCCAGCCCAATTTCTCCTCCTGGTCCCTGCAGTAGCCCTTATAAATAAGTTATCTCAGTTCCTGTTAACCCTAAGTCAGTGCCTCATTTGACAGTTAGAAAGAACAGGAGCAGATTGAGAGAATCCTGCGGATTGTTGCCCACACAACAGCAGGATTCAACTTGGGACATACTGCAGAAGATTGAGAGGTGGTTCTCTGCAACGGTTCATCCTCTACACCAACCCAGAAGTACGGTAAACAAGATTTAATTGCTTCCGCTGTTTATTGTTTGCCTGTTTACTAACGATCACGTTTGAGCCACAAGATCCAATTGCCCAACAGTAGAAAGTTATCTGAGCGCGTGTGTACTTCTCCAACAGTAAGACACACAAGCTTGGGCAGCGGACTTGGGATCAAATAATGGTGTACACTTAGATGTGAATAATTAGTATCCTCCCCAACGGAGTCACTGCTATTATTTACATGGCTAAAGAGGAACCGACTATTAATTATTTTGTCATAAAGTTAGGTTGACAAATGAAATTAAAGGGTAAAACCTTCTCTTGTAAATGTTCGGGTTTGTAAACGTCCACCCTAACGTGGCTTGCAGACTCACGGTGCTTGAGATGTCGGTGAATTTTATTTTTATATTGTTTTGAGGGAAACAATATAAAAGGATAAAATTCGAAGATTTGATCGGAATATTTATTTGTGATTCTCTGAATTTCGAATGATTTTATTTCACTAATTGTTAACTAAAAGACATTATATTTACTTGTCCAAATTAGATAATTAGAAAGAATCTTGGTTTTGAAAATTACTGCTTAAGAAAATACATGTGTATTCTCACAAAGGACGTCTCATGATGCCTATTAAAGTCTCTAGTGAAGAGATGAGAGGTTCATAGAAATATGATGGTCTCATGTAACTCTTCGGATACTTGAGTAAATTAAAAGGCAGAAGATCATGGTTGAATTGATGAATGAATTGGAAAAGCTTGGAATAGAAATTGAAAGGGAAACCTAAATCAATTTATTCTTCACAATTTGCCTGGATGTTTTGAGCAAGTTCTACCTGAAATACGAGAGATTGTATATGGTGGGAACATGATTAGTGATGGCATCTACTGACACGAAGTATGTAGATACTGGAATTACTAAATGTTTATCACTGAGTAAGGATAAGATTGTTAATAACATGGGTAAAACTACAAAGGTAGTGACTATTGCAGTGGGAGTTGTTTATTTATCTCATGATAAGAATAAACGATTGATTATGAGAAATTGTCTTTACGTACGTTTCATAGAAAGAATTTAATTTCGGTTTCTATGCATTAACGGATGGATACTTCATTTCATTTAAATGACATGGTCATAGTAATGAGGAATGAGGCTATAATCCGTTAAAGTACGTTGGTGGATAAAAAGTATACTCTTGAATCATGTACATCCAACAGATGCAATAAATAGTAATTAATAATGCATCTTCTAATATTAGTAAGAGAAAGGAACCTTCGGAGATGAACTAAACATACATTTGGTGTCTAAGACTAATTCATTTTTCTTGAGTAGGATTCAAAAGTTGATAGCCGATAGACCGTAAGGTTTGTCTGAAGTGGAAACTATCGGACTTGCGAGTCTTGCTTGGAAGTAAAAATGATTAATTGCCTTTTCAAGGCTGTGGGGTTTAGAGCCAAAGATATATATGTTGGAATTAGTTCATTCTGATTCAAGCGAACCTAATATTATCCAGGCGAGAGGTGGTTATGAATATTCGAAGATTATTCTGGAAACCAATATATTTATATGATGTACTGCATGTCTAAGTTCTTGGATTAATTCAAGAATTGTAAGGCTGGTACAGTGAAGCGTCATGGAAAATATATTAAGTCATTACGATTCAATCATGATGGCGAATATATCTTGGGATAGTTAGGAGCTATTAATCAGAAGTTGAGATTAAATCTCAAGTTGACTACACCGGGCAAGCCCCAGCTGAATGGTGTGGTGGGTAGAAGGTATAAGGCTCTTATGATTATGATTAGATAGATGATGAATTATTTGGAATAATTAAATTCATTTTATGGACATGCCCTAGATACAGTAATTCGTGAAACGTTTGTCTGTATATGGGATATCCTATAAAAATGAAGAGTGATTTATTTAGTCCAATAGATCGAAGGGTGACTGTTAACACAAACACCAGATTTTTGGAAAAGGACTATGTAATAAATCACAAGCCCATGTATAAGTTGTTCTAAAGGTAGTGATAGGAAAACACAAAGTATTAGTACCAAGTGTACAAGAGGATATACCACAAGGTAAACTGCAACGCGTGTCACGTGTTATACACAATTACATGTAGTGCCTTGTCGTAGTGGGAGGGTTGTATGACAACCCATAAATATATGTTTTGGGAGAGTCGTGAGACTTGATCCCTAGTAAACATGGTATTGTCCCACGGATATGACGTAGCACTACAAGATGAAAATGCGGAATCTTAGTAAATTACAATGAATGTTGAAATAGAATCTACGGATTCTAAATTAAGTCTGGAGCTTGAAAGATCACTAAAATGGTGTAAAAACCATTGCAAGTGGTCATAGGAAATAAAAGAGGATCATACGAAAAGGTGAAAATCTTGGAAGCAAAAGCTTGTTGCGAAAAGATGTACTCAGAAAGAAATGGTTCGATTATGAGGGAACATATTCGCTGGTAGCTATGCTTAAATTGATCCGGATTCTTTTATTTATTGCTGCTCATATTGAATTATGAGGGACATCAAATAGATGTCAAGACAGCTTTCCAGATTGGAAGTCTTGAGGAACACATCTATGTGAAGCAACCAGAGTGATTCATTGCAAAGTACTAATAGCATTTTGATAGTAAGCTTAAAAGTGTCCAGCGATGGACTAAAGCAAGTTTTAAGATTGTGAATCATCTGTTTTGATTAGGTAATCCAGTGGCATGGATTTAAATCAATGAGCGGATGAGTCTTGTGTGTTGTAAAGAGTAACAGAAACGTGGTGGTATTTCTTATACTATACGTAGAAAGTATCTTGCTCATTGGAGACAATGAAAGAGTATTATCGGGCGTATGGGTATGGTAAATAAAGCGGTAGAGATGAAGGACTTAAGAAAGGCAAAATATATCCTTTTGATCACGGTAATACGGATCACAAGAAAGGATATTATGCTTATCTCAAGTCTCATAAAATGATACAGTCCATACTCGTTTAGCATGTAAATTTATCTAAGTGAATGTGTCTTTGAGACACAAGAAGAAGATATAGTAGATGAAAGCGGTTCCTTATGCTTCGGCGAATAAGGAAGCTTAATCTAAAGAATGCTATGAACGAAGTTGGATATCTGTTTTGCTGAACGCATGAACAGAAGGTATCAACGTAAGCCGGAACAAGAATAATGAACTGTAGTAAGACATATATAAAGTGCCTAAGAAGGACTGGAAATTATATGTGGACTTACTGGACAGATTCACTGCTTCTTGTGGATTACGTAGATTTAGATTTTTTAGTCAGATTGGACGGCAGTAAATTCACCTCAAAGGTTATATGCTTAATCTTAGGAAGTAGAGTCATAATGTGGAGGAGTATTATATAGAAATATATTTCAGACTCCGGACTCCATCATGGAAAGATGATAAATTGGAGGTTATGAGGCAGCCAAAGTATCTATATGACTCTAGAGACTTCATGATGGACTTTGAAGTGTTTCTAAGTTTGCCCAAGGTAATCACAATTTACATTGATGATATTGGTGCAGTTGCAAACTTGAAGAAATCACAAGTCCATAAGGCAATTAAACACATGGAGCGCGAGTACCACCTGTTGCGAGAAATCGTATGATGAGGAGAAGGTTGTTGTCGCCTAGATTGCATCGGATGATGACCTAGTAATCTATTTACAAGGACCTTAAGGCGAGAGCTTTTAATGGTCGTGTAGTGGGAGTAGGAATCAGATGTATGACAGAAGACATGACAGCATAGTCTTTTAGTATAAGTGGGAGATTGTTGGATTGTATACTAAAAGTCTAGCTTTAGTATGAACAATATCATAACAATATTTGAAATGAGAATCATTGATCAAATGATTCCATCTTATAATTTATTTTATATGCATGATGCAATAGTCCATTTACTTTATACTGTAGATAATATGTTGTGCGACAACACGCGGAAGATCATATTATCGGTTTCCTTATAAAGTATAAACAGATGCTCACAACTGAGATAGACGGGGACTCTCTATCGGTATGGTTGTAGTGTGGTTTGGTATTAGCTTGTCTTGGCTATAGAATCACATTAGTGCACTTGTGTGTATTGAGCAGGACCGCCTGCGATCGTTCGACTTATACTGACTTATAGAAGAACTTGATCTCTGTTATTATGGAAGTTCGTGCTCTTAATCCCTATACAATAACCTCGACACGTAGGGCAGTATGTATTTCTTTGATTCATCAATGGGTGAGATTTATATGTATTAAATCAACAAACTCGGTGAGTTGGGAAGTAGTGCTGTATCTATGGTGTGCTGTTGATTGTAGAAGGAATCCATGTCCGTCATAGGTTGATGATGTCCCCTTGAGGAGCTCATAAGGTTTATCATGTAAATCTTGCAAGTGGATTAATTTCCGGCATGATAATAAGGTTGAGTGGTACTACTCTCGGATGAGATATTAATTAATTTGAGTTGTCAGTAACTTAATTAATTAATGGACATTGTTTTTCTTAAACATGGGGAGACTATCGGGCTTATAATAAGAAGTAGCCCAGAACATAATTTGGGATTGGATGGGTAGTGCAATAATAATATTTTAGTGGACTATATTATTATTATTGGATTTAATTAAAAGCTTTGGGTTAAGCTTGGTTAATTAAATTCAATTGAGGCCCAGCCCAATTTCTCCTCCTGGTCCCTGCAGTAGCCCTTATAAATAAGTTATCTCAGTTCCTGTTAGCCCTAAGTCTGTGCCTCTTACGTAGAAAAGGGAAACAAGAGCAGATTGAGAGAATCCTGCAGATTGTTGCCCACACAACAGCAGGATTCAACTTGGGACATACTGCAGAAGATTGAGAGGTGGTTCTCTGCAGCGATTCATCCTCTACACCAACCCAGAAGTACGGTAAACAGTTTAATTATGCTTCCGCTGATTTGTTTTACTGTTTATCCTAACGATCACGCTGAACCGCACGATCCAATTGCCAACATGAGAAACGAGTTGAGGATAAAGACGAGGAGGAGGACTCCGCGAATCACCATCCATATGAAATAAATCCAGTTGAGGAAGTGATACAAATTTCAGCTGACGGAATGCTCTCTATGAATCAACTGAAGAATATCGTACTAGAGACGATAAAAGACAAGTTTAAAGGGAGCTCCAAATCTTCTGTTGCTTACAATAAGCCATATACGAAGAGAATTGACAACTTGAAGATGCCAGTTGACTACCAGCCTCCTAAATTTCAACAATTCGATGGTAAAGGCAACCCAAGACAACACATAGCGCACTTTGTCGAGACATGCAATGATGCTGGAACTTTTGATGATCACATGCTCAAACAATTTGTCCGCTCGCTGAAAGGAAATGCTTTTGATTGGTATATCGACTTGGAAGCTAACTCCATCGACAACTGGGGGCAAATGGAAAATGAGTTTCTCAATCGCTTCTACAGCGCTCGAAGGACTGTTAGTATGATCGAATTGACTAACACTTGCCAGTGGAAAGAAGAGCCAGCACTCGATTATATTAATCGATGGAGAAATCTAAGCTTGAATTGCAAAGATCAATTGTCTGAAGTCTCTGCCATCAATATTTGCATTCAAGGTATGCAATGGAGTTTGCGATACATCCTTCAAGGGATTCAACCAAAGACTTTTGAAGAACTAGCTACAAGAGCTCATGATATGGAGTTAAGTATGACATCAAGTCATTTCGAATTGCCAAGCAACAACTCTTATGAATTTGAAGACATTTCACTTGATGAACCTCTCGAGGAGGAATCACATTCAAAGAAGCCGGTGTCAATAAAGATTCAAAGAAATGAAGTTAAAGTAAGAGAAGTAATGCACCCGATGATTGGGGGCAATGAACTATTAACAAAGTCAATGCTCCTCGACACGAGCATAAACTGTCCACATGTTATACTCCTTGATACGATTTAAAACTATCTAAAATTTCTCAAGCAATGCTCCTCGACACGAGCATAAACTGTCCACATATTATACTCCTTGATACGAGTTAAAACTATCTAAAATTTCTCAAGCAATGCTCCTCGATACGAGCATAAACTGTCCACATGTTATACTCCTTGATACGAGTTAAAACTATCTAAAATTTCTCAAGCAATGCTCCTCGACACGAGCATAAACTGTCCACATGTTATAGTCCTTGATACGAGTTAAAACTATCTAAAATTTCTCAAGCAATGCTCCTCGACACGAGCATAAACTGTCCACATGTTATACTCCTTGATACGAGTTAAAACTATCTAAAATTTCTCAAGCAATGCTTCCCGACACGAGCAAAAACTGTCCACATTATGCTCCTTGATATGAGTTAAAACTATCTAACTTAAATCAAATCTCCTTGAGAAGAGACGAAACACTCTGCATGTTATGCTCTTTCGATACGAGCCTAAACTATCAAACTCAAATCAAATCTCCTTGAGAAGAGACGAAACTCTCTATATTTTACGCTCCTTGATACGAGTCTAAACTATCAAACTCAAATCAAATCTCCTTGAGAAGAGACGAAACTCTCTATATGTTATGCTCCTTGATACGAGCTTAAACTGTCCCACTTAAATCAAATTTTCTTGAGAAGAGATGGAACTCTCTACATGTTACATTCCTTGATACGAGATTAAACTTTCCAACTCAAGTTCAAGACTCCTTGAGAAGAGTATAAATTGTCTACAAATCAAATTGAAGACTCATTGACACGAGTATAAATTGTCAGCAAATTCAAGTTCAAAGCTCTTTAACGCTCGAGCATAAACTACATGTTACTCCTGACCCGCACGAGTATAAACTGTGTACGGCACCCCCTATTCAAACCAAATCATGTCCTTTTGAACTACGTTATGACTTGATTCTCTGTGAAGAGGTACGTAGCCGCTTAGCACTTCACTAAGTTCAGTCATAATTCAGGCTATTCGTATCAAGTTGCTGAGACAAGCAATAAAATTCAGTCATGTTGATCAATAATGGAGTGTCGCAATTTGTTCACTTCAACACAAAGGCGTCCGTGAACAAAGTGCGAGGGGGCATTTGTAGGCACCTGAATTTTATTGCCTATTAAATAAAATATGTGGCAAATTAATGCAATAATTATCAATTAATTATTTATTTATTAAGGAATTTAAATAAATTAATTCCTAAAATAAATGAGTAAATAATTGATAATTAAGTCTTATCCAGTCCAGCAGGCTTAATTAAAGGAAAAAAACCCAACATATCTTTTAAAGGAGAAAATATCTCTCAAGTGGTTATTTTCTCTACATATAAATAAGGGCCTTCAGTCCTCATTCCAGACACACCAAAAAATCTGAAGACGCGCTTATGAAGAGATCAAGAATACGAGCAGTGCTCCCTTGAGATCTTCAAGCATCTTCAAGTCAAGACTTAAGATCTTCAAGCATCTTCAAGTCAAGACTTAAGATCTTCAAGCATCTTCAAGTCAAGAACGGTCTGCGATCAGAGATCAAGGTTCTAAGCCCCTCCGATCCGGCGTTCTTCCATCCAACCGCCTCCAATCAGAGATCAAGATTCTAAGCCCCTCCGATCCGGTGTTCTTCCATCCAACCGCCTCCGATCAGAGATCAAGGTTCTAAGCCCCTCCGATCCGGCGTTTTTCCATCCAACCGCCTCCGATCAGAGATCAAGATTCTAAGCCCCTCCGATCCGGCGTTCTTCATATCAAATTCATCCAGCAGTCTCCGTGAAGTCAACGTTCTACCAAATTGAACAGCATTCTTCACAACAAATTTTCAAGTCAACGTTTTATCCGAACAAAGGCTCGACGCCTTCGGATAAATATTTTAAAGCTTCAAGTTAACCCCGAGCACGGACAAGCTTCATCCGAAGATCCGGCTCAGAAAGTTGATAAAGTCAAAGAAGTCAACTCAAGAGAGGAATCAGAGGATAACTAGAAACTGTTTACTTAAATTCTCAAGTTTAATCCATCTCGGATTATCATTGTAATATCTTTTGTGTTTATTATTTTAATAAATACAAATTTTGTTGTTACAGTGTGATCTTAAGATTTCTATGCTTATCTCAAATCTGCATTTTTTCAAAATATTTCATTACAACAGCTAAATGAGTGATGTATTTTTTTTACAGTGGATCCGCTACTCAACTTATGTTTATGTTGGAATTCTTTCTGGTATGTTAACAATCTCAAATTCCACAGTTATGGACCTTATGACACACTTTGGTCACTGACAACTTCTTTTGATATGCAGATTCTCCTAGAATAAACAACTAGTTGAATTTCAAAGTTTCATCTACAAG
Source organism: Pogostemon cablin (assembly GCA_023678885.1). NCBI lineage: Eukaryota > Viridiplantae > Streptophyta > Magnoliopsida > Lamiales > Lamiaceae > Pogostemon > Pogostemon cablin. Next base: position 36,576,539 of record CM042965.1, read on the forward strand.
ACTTGTATCATGGTTCTTGGCTTGCTTTTCTAATTGGAGTGGAACAAATTTCTATAATTTTTACTTAGAAAGTGTCACCAAATTTATGTAATTTTAGTGTGTAATTTCTGTAAATTATTTTAAATAACAATTTTTTTAATATTTTGGAATTTCAGAAATCAATGAATTTGTAAACGGGATGTTCCATTCGAACCCCAAATCTTGTCCAATCTAAACCTCTCTCAACCAAATAATGATTTTGAGCTTGAAATTGGAGATTTATGGTCAGGATCTGAGAAGACTTGGAGCGAGATAGAGGTTTGGGAGCAGTGCATGCCTCGATGGATGACAATCGCAAGCTCGTAAGAGAGGTTGCTGGAACCACCGTCTAAATGGACGTTTCTAACTCCCTCTTTTCTAGATCTGAGGATTCCGACTGTGTGGTTGAGGGCTCCTAGGCGGAGGATGAGGTTTCAGGTGTCTTACCCCATTTCTCGCTTTGATTTATCAGATCTGATTTTTTTATTTTTTTGTTTCATTGCCTTTAGATTTGATAAATTTGTGAATTTTATGAGTTTAATCTTATGTTATTTGTGTTATTTATGTTTTTTAGTTTTATGTCTAATTAATTCATTTGATTTGTTCTTATTTGGAATATTTTACATCTATAGATATCTTAAGATTTCTATGCTTAACTCAAATCTGCATTTTTTTCAAAATATTTCACTACAACAGCTGAATGAGTGCTGTATTTTTTTTTACAGTGGATCCGCTGCTCAACTTATGTTTATGTTGGAATTCTTTCTGGTATGTTAACAATCTCAAATTCCACATTTATGGACCTTATGACACACTTTGGTCACTGACAAGTTCTTTTGATATGCAGATTCTCCCAGAATAAACAACTAGTTGAATTTCAAATTTTCATCTACAAGACTTGTATCATGGTACTTGGCTTGCTTTTCTAATTGTAGTGGAACAAATTTCTATAATTTTTAGTTAGAAAATGTCACCAAATTTATGTAATTTCTGTAAATTATTTTAAATTACAATTTTTTTTTAATATTTTGGAATTTCAAAAATCAATGAATTTTTATTAGGTAGATTATGGTTTGGGTTAACTTTAATTAGAAAGTTAACTCAAATCATAAACCCTATTGCATTGACAATTTTACCCCTGAAAAGGTGAGTTGAAAAAGTTAAAAAGTAATTTTTTTTTAACAACGTAGAACAGTAAATGTGAAGAGTTTACGGGACGGATGGCGTATTAAATTCAGAATAACGTATCAAAATTATAAGAAATATTAGTTAATTAAAAATATTTAACTTTTAATTTTATTTCTTATAGTAAAAAAATTTAATTTGGATATTTGATTTAAAATAATTAAAAATAATTAATAAATATTTTTTTATGAAATAAAAATCATATTAAAAATTAATAAAATAATAATGTGTATAAATTATGTTTAGTGGTGACCCTGAAATAGTATTAATTGTAATCAGAATGATTGAGAAGATATAAGTATAAAAGTTGAAAATTTTTAACATTTAATGTGGCGGTGGGGTGGCAAAAATTTATAACTGAAATGGAGTACCGGAAATGGCCGGATTACCGTTAAATTAAAAGAGACGTTAAAAGAAATGGTCCTTAGTGGGCCATGAATTAATTGATGGGCTTTTTATAGTTGGATTAATTAAATTGAGCCATCAATTAATTGAGCCCATTTATTATTTACATTTACATTCACTATTATTTAAGAGTCAGCATTGTGGTCGTTTTTCTTATTATTAACTGTATTGGATTTGGGTTTGACTACTTTTAGGTCCAAATTAATGGGCTATTTGTGGTCTTTTAAAAAAAAATACTCCGTATATATTAATGGGCTTTAGGATCGGAGATAGCCAAAAAACCTAATTTTGCTTGTGCATCTCACGTTCAAATTCCCGACGACTTATATTAATTTTTGGTAATAACTGGACAAAAATAACTGAAATCGAACACTAGAATATTTAAATTGTGAATTTAACAAATTTGGGGATTGAATTTAGATTACGCAAAACAATAAGAACCAACTTTGAAAATTTCTCGAGGCGTGCATCTTACGCTCTATTTTCCTGCGATATTTAGTACTCCCTCCGTCCCATAAAAGTTGACACACTTTCCTTTTTGGTTTGTCCCACTAAAGTTGATACATTTCCTTTTTAGTACATGGGACCCACACAAAAATAATTAATCTATTCTCATGGGCCCACATATCACCTCTAATACAACTACCCACTACACATTAAATATTATTTCTCTCACTTCACTTTACTTTACATTAAATTATTATACTCCTTAATCTCCGTGTCCAAAAAAAATTATACCAACTTCTCCGGGACGGAGGAAGTAATTTTTACTGAAAAATGATCTAAATTGGACAAAGAGGCCTAAAATTGAATACTGGATTATTTAAATTGCAAATTTAACAAAATTTAGGATTGAATTTGAATTATACCAGACATAACAGATAAATTAGATCAATTTTGATATTTCCAATCTGAAAATATCTGCATTAGAAACACATAAAATTGAAGGATGATAAATGATGAAAACATAGTTAATGGAGGAACTCCTCATGATTCTTAATTCAAGACAGTCTTACAACCTAAAGCATTACAGCAACTTCTTTCTAAACACAACACCTTCTAAAAAGTTCTTCAATTTACCCTAAAATGATTTTTCAAATCTTCTACTTGATAATCCCTTCCTCTTTTCTTCCTTCTGTACATGCATGCTTCACCATGTCTCGCACCCGTCTCAAACCCGATAAGCCACGCCTTGCCCCGGGATAAACCTCGCATTATCCTCGGTATACACATGCGTCTCATTCTTCAACCTAAACATCCAACAATAATTTATAAAACTTTTAACATCTTTTTTTAGTTGAATTTGAGATGTCTTACGTTTTGGCAATTGTCTTATTTAGTATAGTGGAGGCAACAAATGAAGCACCATTCAAGTAGAGAAGTTCTCCATCAATTCTCTCTGCTATTTTCTTGTCCATCTTTCCAGCTTCAATGCCCAATGGGTGATCAGAGGCCTAATTAACCCCAAGAAAACGTGTTAATAATTAATACAATGCAAATCCCATGATATATGTGATTAATTTGCTGATCTATGGATGCAGTTACTTACAACAACCCAACCCCATGTATCAGCGAACGACGGAACATGAGCCGTGTAAGCACGAACATCTGCAAACAAGTACATATATTAATTCTCATGCATGATAAGATGAGTTAGTCTGGTATGAAATGGATGTATACATATGTATATATAGAGCAAGCCTTGCGTGACACTGATTGTTCTTTTAGTAATTAGTATCACTTTTAATAATATAAGATGTGTCGCTTTTCATTTATACTTAGTTATTTTTCATTTATATTACAAATTGTTCATGCAATATTTCACTTGAATGATTGTTGTTTTTATCAATTAGGTTATCATTTTCTATCCGGAATGAGTTCAGTGAGACGAAACTTACACTTGAAGACTTGCTTTATAGTATTGTAGATGGATGAGAAAACCTCTGTATGAGTAAACACTCCAGCTGGGCCAGCCTAGATAACAACATTAAGTTCAAATGAGTGAGAAGGATTTATTTTTTCAGACCACACAATCTCTTACATTTCTCTCTCATGCTGACCTGAGTAACAAAGATGCCACCTTTGTTGAGCTTAGGTTTTAAAATGTTTTCATAGAAAGATTTGGTATAGAGTTGATAGCAAGGTCCTCCTTCAACTGGATCTGCTAAATCTCCCACTATTATATCATACTTTTCCTGCCTCTCCTCCAATTCAGCTCTAATTCACAACATAAAAATAATCATAATTAATATTAATTAATTATCAAGTAATTAAGACATGCATGCTTTAATTATTAAGCCTTACTTGGCATCATTAATCACTAAATCAAGCTTCATGTTATGAAAAGCATCATGGTTTGCTGTAAGATGCTTCTTGCAGAAATCAACAACCTCCTGCAAATTCATTAATTAATTCTATAATATTAATAATCCTCATAAAAGAAAAGTAAATTAAATTAATTAGGCTGCTCTAAGATATGGAATATTCTTGTAAACTGTAGTTTGGTCTAAAGTTGGACACATATGTAAATTAATTAATTATACATTATAAGTCATATCATGTTACGTTTCTCTAATCACGCCTTTGATTTTATAATAACTTGGATAAACGTAATAATTAATTACACAAAACTAGGGACACAGTTGAGAAAATCTGATACTAGTGTCACCTTAACATCAGGATTAAGGTTGTGAAAAGGGGGGGCAAAAAGGGAAAAGATATATAAATTCAAAAGATGCAATAATTAGTATCTTATCTAAAAGTCCACTTAGAGAAAATGCCCATAATATATCCCACTTGATAAATGAGATCATAATGAGGACAAATACAACATATATTCTTCTTTCTAATTATGATAAATGAATAAATAAAAGTAAAATAATAATGGTAATTTAATTAGTGTGCACCTGATCGATATCGCACATGACCACTTTCTCAATTGATCTGTGCCTCAGTGCTTCCCTTGCTGCAGATCCTTCCCCACCACCCATTATAAACATCGTTTTTGGGCTGAAAATTATGCCATAAAATTAAATCACTTCTATTATAAATATAATAAAAATTATATATATCAAATTTTTTATGCATCTGTTTATCACTAAAATTACCTATTATATATAAAAAATAATAATAATTTACGTGAAAAAATGAAATGATTATCTATCAGGTGGCCGGAGTGAGTAATAAATAATGAGTTAGATATCATTTCTATCCGCATTCATACATTCACCGGCCCATATATACATTAATTATTTTTTAATAAAAGTATAATTTTTTATATTTAATTTTTTATTAAAAATACTAATAGAAAATTTGTTAAAAATTTAATAACAAAATATATAAATTTTTATGTATTTGTATGTCTTACTTAATATATAAATTTTAAATGTTTGTGCATGAATTTAAATTCGTACAGAAATTTGCTCTAAATAATTGTGTCCTATATTATTGATTGTGGATATGTATAGGTCAAAGTATATGTTAATAATTAGATAAATATATTGTCTAGTCATAATATATTTTAGCTGCATCATGACATCTCGTACGCGCATGCACATGATTTTATTGAATTTCGATTACAAATTTAAATTTAATTTCTAATAGCAACGATCATGAAAATGAGGATATCAATATTGTAGACTTATAGTTATTATATATTTAAATATATATAGGGTGGGGGAAGTAGATAATTTATATAATATATATTGACTCACTTGTGGTGACATAAGAGGGCTGGATGAATCAAACATTCATGATAAATAAATTCATCAATTTCTGCACTCTGCATCTTCCCATCAATCACCAAAACCTGCATACCAAATCACAAATATTAATTAATTAATTTATTATATTAGACCATAAATAATACTCCATCATTAATTAATAAAGTATCTTCTTAGATACCAAAATTCCAAATCAAGAATCGTTAAAATATGAACATTTAAATTATCAATTATCATGTACGTACTCCTCTTTTATATATTCCAAATCAAGATATACGAAGAACACATGTATGAAACCGTATTTACATTATTCTTTAAGAAAGATACGAAGAATCACTTTTCACTCAAAATTGTGTACTCTTTATTCATAATACGAATTATTTATAAAATAATTTAATGCACTACTCCCTCCATCCCAAAATACTTTTCACCTTTACTGTTCCACGTTGTTTAAGAAAAATTGTAATTTTTGACCAACTCTTTATTCATAATACGAATTATTTATAAAATAATTTAATGCACTACTCCCTCCGTCCCGGAATACTTTTCACCTTTACTGTTCCACGTTATTTAAGAAAAGTTACACTTTTTGACCAACTTTATTGACTTTGGAGGGTATTGTAGTATTTTTAGGTAATAAAAAAGTATAAAGTAATGATATGTGTGTGAAAAAGGAGTGACAAATTTGAAATTAAAGTAACTTTTGAGGTTGTTGGATAAAGTGGTGTTTTCTTTTTTGGGGTGAAAGATTTTATGGGACAAACAAATGAGGAAAGTAAGAAAAGTATTATGGGATGGAGGGAGTATATCATTTTTACTTAATTCAAATATTACTTTTTATATAAATATCATCAAATTTTATTCGTATCACGAAATTCTTGTAATACCATTTAGCATAAGTTTTTGTCGTACAATATACTATACACTAATATGTACCTTGCCGAAACGTTTTGTGTCCAACAGAGCAATGTCTTGGTACTCACTAGTTCCTTTGTGTAGCACTCTGAGACGAAGGGACAAGTTAGTAATTTATTTAAGTTTTTATAATTTAAAAAATTAAAGAAAAAATAATTTTCAAGAAAGCATGCAAAATGAACACAAATTACGCTGTCTTTACATTTAGAAAATACAGCTAAGCAAATAATTAATTTGGTAATCTCATCATTCAATCATATGTAATTAAATCAGTACTGTTTAAAAATCTTTCTTATAATGGTGTTGCAACGTGCTAGCAATCTATAAGCTGTCAAAGGAAATCTTGAAAAACAATGTAAGAAAAAAAAAACACCTGCATATTAAGAATATATATATATATATATATGATCATATGTAATTAAATCAGTGCTGTTTACAAATCTTTCTTATAATGGTGTTGCAACGTGCTAGCAATCTAGGAGCTGTCAAAGGAAATCTTGAAAAAAAAAATGTAAGAAAAAAAAAACACCTGAATATTAGGAAAAAAATAAAATTATATATATATATATATATATATATATATATATATATATATATATATATATATATATATAATGTGTGTTTGTACTTCGTATTTTCAATATTATTACATTTAATTTGGTTTTATTTACAACTTTTAAACATATTATTCTATTTCATCTATAACAAACAAACAAAAAAACCCAAAACATGTTTTTATTTTTATGATTGGAAATATTTAAATTAAATAATATTATAAATTTATCAAATTTAAATTATTGTAAAAATCAACATATTTAAATAATTTTGTAAAATGATTTATATGTAAATATTTTTTTTTACATTAAAAATCCAGAATTTAATATTTAGGGGAATTTACATTAATTTTTAGGGATATTCCAATTAGAAAAAATAAAACTAAAAGATACAATATGTACTTATGAATTGAAAATTATGTTTTTTCTCCATTACACACCGAATACATCCTCTTTTGATTATATAGGTTTTATGAAAGAATATAATTTTTTTTATAAAAAAAATCACTTAGAAATGGTTTTATTCACTAATTAAACATGCACACACATATAATGATATCAATATACATATACAATGCATGCGTGCATATAATTATAAGTATTGAATACCTGTTTAAAGCAAAAGACCACTTGAGATCAACATCGATCTCTTCTTCGAACCAAGAATCATCGTCGTTCTCCTCACGACTCCGTTTTTCGATGATCATGTGTTTGGTTTCATAGAAACCATTAATGTTGTAAGCAAGGAATTCCACTGCTTCACCCATAATGTTTCTTTTTCTTTGTAATATTATTGTAGAGTAAACAGAAGAAGAAAATATTAATGCTAGCTAGCAAAGGGGAGAGAAGGTTGAGTTTTGGGGAGTGAATTTGAACTAAATGAGATGTTCTTTTATAGGCATAAAAAAAAGTTTAGATGGGGTACCAACTCTATCCCATTTTTGTCTTTTTTGTAATTTTGCTTTCTTATATCCACACTTTGTAAACTAGAGTGGAAGGATATCTTGTTATACCTCAGTGCTAGGCTGCTAGCTATTACATTTAATGTGCATTCATCAATAAATAATGTTGTCCTTAAAGATTATATATGATTTCCTTTAAAATTAAAATTTTAATTATCTACTACATGTCACCCACCTAATAATATCGTATCGTAACTAAGATGAAACATCAATCTATAATAGAAAACCTTAGATGGAATTTTACATTTAAAGAAATTCACTTGTTCCATTTTTCCTTTTCTTTCGTATAAAAGATAATTTGTTCGTTAATAATCAAACTTTTAGGCCAAATACGCTAAAATATGTATAGAATTAATACACAAAACATAAGTGATGAATTTCAAACCCCATTTAAAAAATTTAAAAAAAAAAGTTAATCCAACAACCACAATGAAACTCTATCATAAAATTTAGTTCAATATATCTTTAATCCCATTCATCCATTCAAATAAATATGGAGGAGAAAGACAATATACACTATTTTTTTTCTACCAACCGAATATTCCCTTAATAAAAGTCTTAATATTATTAAATTACTTTATCAACGGATTAACAACGAAATTCGTTGGTAATTTTCCGTTAATAATGTGGTGGTTGGTAAAATTTTAATAACAAAAAGTCAATTATATTAATAATTCTGTTAAAAAAATAGAGAATAAATTCCTTTACATCCTATTACTAAAAAAATTAATATTTGTTGGCCATTATTGTTACGTTAATTAAATTGAAATTTTCGCATTTCGAAGCTACTACAGAAATATATAAACAGGCTGCGTAACGATCTATATTTTTTAAATAAATTAAAATTTGTAATTTCACATTTTAAATTGCTTGTAATCTAGTATCCAACAATACGCAATATTATTCGATAGAAATATTATGAACAAATAGGCCAAAATAATTAATATGAATTCAAATGAAATTGATGCCTGGAACCTAATTATGAGTTTGGTGTCTAATATAATATTATTAAAAATAATAAGTAATGGTATAAAAATAGAAAATAAAAAAGGAGGATTACTACTAGGTACACAAAAAAGCCCTTAATTACTATGAGATACAAACATACAAAAGTATTACTATTAACTACAAAAATATACTCCCTCCGTCCCGCCCATATTGCACAGTTTACTGTAGCTTTTGTGAGAGCTTTTATGCAGTCAAACGGTGCAGTTTGACCGGGACTGAGGTAGTATAGTGATATTTCAGTATTACGCCTACAAATGTGCTGCACATAAATGTTGTGTGCGGCAAGTGTTCGTGTGCAGTAGAAAAAAGTGTGTGCAGCAAAAAAATGTGTACAGCAAAAAAATGTGGTGGTCCGTCGGTGGTCCGGCGGAGCTCCGGCGACAGTCCGGTGACTTTTTCGGCTGTTGGCAAGCGGTCCGGCAGTGCTCCGGCGGCAGATTTCGGTGGCGGCGACCCACGGCAGATTTCGGCCGTCGGGGCCGGCGACATTTTCCGGCGCCCCTCCGGCTGTCCGGCGACCGGCCGGTGGCGGTCCGGCGGTGGGTGGGTTTGTGGTTTAAAGGTGTATGAGTTTAGGGGTATATTTGGTATTTTACTTTAATATTTTGTATATAATAATAATTATTTTAAATCAATATATCTAATACTCCCTCTGTCCCGGAAAACTTTTCACGTTTACTGTTCTACATTATTTAAGGAAAGTTGCACTTTTTGACCCTTTATTGACTTTGGAGGGTATTTTAGTATTTTTAGGTATTAAAATATATAAAGTAATAAGATGTGTGTGAAAAAGGAGTAGCGAATTTGAAATTAAAATAACTTTTGAGGTTGTTGGATAAGGTGATGATTCTTTTTTGGGTGTAAAAGGTTTTGTGGGACAAACAAATAAAGAAAGTGAAAAAATATTATGGAACGGAGGGAGTAGTAATTAGGGTACAAAGTGTGTACCTTGAAGTAATTAATCTATAAAAAAAATAAAAAAAGAGTGGAAAATGAGTATAGTGCGTAGAGGAAAAGCATGCGCGCGAATAGGAGTTAGGAGAGCACAAAATATTTATTTGGAGCGCGTGACTTTTGTGGGTCCCATTTGGACACGCTTGGGCCCTCACATTTTCGTCTCACACTTGTATCATATTCTTCATTTCTATTTAGTTTAATGCTCCTTTAAAATATGGAGCATAAATATACTCTCCCCTCCCATGTCAAGATTTACTCCCTCCATCCCAGAAAAGATTACACACTTTTCATTTTAAATTATCCCACAAAAGTTTTCACTTTCCTTAAAAAGCAAAAAATCAAACACAATCACCCTTCCCCAAATACTTTATTTACAAAAAAAACCACCTCTATCTAACACATCTAACATATTTTATCATTTATTTATTACCAAAAAATATCATAATACTCCTAAAAATTATCACTTTCTTAATCTCCGCGCCGAAAGGAAGTGTGCAATCTTTTTTGGGACGGAAGGGGTACATTTTTCAGGTTGTCCCAAGTCAAGGTTTACAAAATAATTAATTATTCTATTTAGGATCAACACAACACTAATACAACTATCAACTTTACATTAAATATTATTTCTCTCACTTCATTACATATTAAAATATTATATCTTTTAATCTCTGTGCAAAAAGTAAATGTCAACGTTAACGCAGGATGGAGGGATTATATATATAGATTTAAAATCATAAATAAAAATTAAATTTAAAATAAATTATGTGGTGAATAATAATACATGAGTTGTATATTAAACTCCAATAATATTTTTATGGGATGAAATTAAATTAATATTGAATGATATTTAGATAATTGTTGGACAGTGCTGATAAATTCAGAATTTTCATTTCAAGTTGCTATAAAATAATTTATACAAAAATCTTTTAATTCGAAACTGCCTTTTAAAATATAGCTAGATGCAAGATCATTTCATAAAAGATTTGTAATGTGAAAAAGTAATAATTTAGTAAAATGTAACAACCTAGTAAAATGTAACAACCTTCTGAAAAAAAAAAACTATATTACAAAGTTCGTTTTCATCTCTTTCTTGTAAATTATAAAAGAGATGTGAAAACTTACAACAAAGGGAATATTTATTTACTCAAGAAATTTAATTTTTATTCCATTGCGTGAATATGTTGTTCCTTAAATTGGAATTGCATACACCTCAATCTTATTCTCCTTCCTCCAGCCTCAAAGATGTTTTTTTTTTTTTTTTTTCATTTTGATCGTCTCATTTAAAGAGTTTCTTTTTCTTTTTTACACACATAAAATTCATACACACCTACTAATACAATTAAAATATGAGACTCACACCTCCACTAATATAACTACCTACTACATATTAAATAATAATACTTCTTAATTCACATGTCAAAAAACAAAAGATCCTCTTATATTAATTAACGAGGGACGGAAGGAGTAGAATGGCGGATGCCACAATAAATGTTCACAAGGAGCTCCTTGACCGGATAGAGTGGTGGATACCACAATAAATGTGTTCAGGTAGACATGCATGGCGGTTCCAAACCGGCGGTACCGGTTTCGAAAAATGTGGAATCGGAACCGAACCGAGGGTAGGACGATTTTGGTTCCGGTTTGAACTGCCGGTTCCGATTTTTTTTTCAACCTAAAAACGTAAAAAAAAATAAAAAAAATTTAAAAACCGCCGGTTCCAACTGGGAATCGCCGGTTCCGATTTCACGAAATGAAGAACCAGAACCGAACCGATATATAGCCGTGTCATGGGAATTGGCAAATTGCAGTTTGAAGCAAGAACTTAAACATTGAAAGATAAAGCCTAAACTATGGATGAAGAAACAAAAAGAGAATACGAGAGTTTTTTAGAGTGGTTCGACTCACTAACGAGCCTACGTCCACTATGGAGAGATATGAGAGTATGAGGAAGATTACACGCTGAATAAATCAGCAAACCAGAAGCTATATATATACAAAGATATGTAACTAGCTAACTTATGGGACTAACTCGCTGAAGCATCTTTGAGCCTTCAGTTGGAGTATCAAACGGTTACCAAATCAAGTGAAACTACTTCCAACTAACAACTTATGTGTCAAGCTTTCCAGCCATATACTCAACCGCTCCTAACTAATCCGTTCAGCTACCAAACAGACTCCTCAAACTTTCCTACTCACCTTATGCACCGGTTGTATACTTTTGCTGTCATCTTGATTATTTAACCAACATGATGCATCTGATTCTTCTATACATCATGTCCATATGTAATCTAAGACATATGCAAACTTAACTATGATTGAATAAGGTTTATTCTTCACAAATCTCCACCTTAAACCTTAATCAAACCATAGCAACTCTCCCTCCATTACACTACTCCACCTTGAGTAGCACCTCTTAATCATTGCTCCAACTTGAGCAATACCTTTTACCATTGCTCTGTTGGATTGTATACTAAAAGTCTAGCTTTAGTATGAACAATGTCATAACAATATTTGAAATGAGAATCATTGATCAAATGATTGCATCTTATAATTTATTTTATATGCATGATGCAATAGTCCATTTACTTTATACTGTAGATAATATGTTGTGCGACAACACGCAGAAGATCATATTATCGGTTTCCTTATAAAGTATAAACAGATGCTCACAACTGAGATAGACGGGTACTCTCTATCGGTATGGTTGTAGTGTGGTTTGGTATTAGCTTGTCTTGGCTATAGAATCACATTAGTGCACTTGTGTGTATTGAGCAGGACCGCCTGAGATCGTTCTTCTTATACTGACTATATAGTAGAACTTGATCTCTGTTATTATGAAAGTTCGTGCTCTTAATCCCTATACAATAACCTCGACACGTAGGGCAGTATGTATTTCTTTGATTCATCAATGGGTGAGATTTATAAGTATTAAATCAACAAACTCGGTGAGTTGGGAAGTAGTGCTGTATCTATGGTGTGCTGTTGATTGTAGAAGGAATCCATGTCCGTCATAGGTTGATGATGTCCCCTTGAGGAGCTCATAAGGTTTATCATGTAAATCTTGCAAGTGGATTAATTTCCGGCATGATAATAAGGTTGAGTGGTACTACTCTCGGATGAGATATTAATTAATTTGAGTTGTCAGTAACTTAATTAATTAATGGACATTGAATATCTTAAACATGGGGAGACTATCGGGCTTATAATAAGAAGGAGCCCAGAACATAATTTTGGGATTGGACGGGTAGTGCAGTAATAATATTTTAGTGGACTATATTATTATTATTGGATTTAATTAAAAGCTTTGGGCTAAGCTTGGTTAATTAAATTCAATTGAGGCCCAGTCTAATTTCTCCTCCTGGTCCCTGCTGTAGCCCAAGTATATAAGTCATCTCAGTTCCTGTTAAACCTAAGTCTATGCCTCTTTTGACATACGGAAGAGAACAGAGAGCAGATTGAGAGAACTCTGGGGATTGTTGACCACCCAACACCAGAGTTGACTTTGGGACATACGGTAGAAGATCAGAGGTGTTCTTCACTGCTGTTCATCCTCTACATCGACCCAGAAGTACGGTAAACACGTTTTATGCTTTCGCTGATTTGTTTACCTGTTTTTCCTAACGGATCACGTTGAACCGCACGATCTAATTGCCAACATGCTCAACCATGAGCAACACCTGCAACATATAAATGTTGACTTACCGCCAAGCCACACCAAGTTCGAACTATTTTTCTAATGAAAGTGCCATTACTTTGAAGTTGATTCTAACTCACTAGGATTACCCGATGCTTCTCCTACTTGCTCGTTATTACCGCGTTGCTCTTAAACACCAACGAGTCCAAGTACCACATCTCCTAGCTATCCTGTTATATCGCTACTTCCCCCAAACACCATTCACTTACCGAAAAATCCTTTCCTTATAAACTTGTTGATCTGACCTTATCTTTGTGAAAAACAAGCTACTGCATGATCATTTCACATCCATGGGAAACCCATATCCTGAACTCCACATTGGAGTATCATGCTGCAAATGTCCATTGCCCATCTTGCCATGAACAGATACTGCATACTCACTAGAATTGATTCTAATTATCCTTGCTGGAGAAACTCCCTCAAACCTGCTGTGCCGTTCCCGAGATTGACGACTGCTCTTATTAGATTGCCTTTACTTAAGTATCAAAACCATAATAGCCATTCCAGTTCACCTCTAACCGTGTCAGCCATTTCAGTCAATCACCATCTCCACCGGAGACCCACTGCTCATCATCGGCAACTGCTGTTCTGCGCCTGCCGGAAATCATCTCCAGATGATAGCTTCATAATCCACCGCCGAAGAGAAGATGTCTTCCTTTGCCGTTGCTGGATTTTCCCAGCCAATAACGCCTCTCCAATTTGTTCTCATGTTGAGCCCACCACCAGCTTCACGTTCAGTAAGCCCACCACCTTACACTTTTGGAGAGTAGTTGTCACCTCTGTTCATTTTTGAACGCCGCCCGATCCCGTCGTACCGCCATCTTTTGTCGCAGTGTTACACCTTCCTCGCCAGATTTTTACCAGCCAATCATTGATGGACCACCGAACTTCTAATTCCTTCTTACCGAGAATTCCAATCTTAGAATCTTTCTCCATCGGTTTCTTGATCTCCACCACAACGAACTATAGTTACATAACCAAGAACCACTATCGGAAATCTTGAACCCACCTCCGAACTGCCGTCCGAAGAGCGCTTCAATCTCTCTCACACTAATCAGTCTGATCTGCAATCCATAATCGCCCATGATCACCGCCGAAGCCATCCACCAGATGTTTGACAACTATCCTTGTGATCCCTTTTCCCTCAGCAACCCATTCTCAACAATATCTCATCCCCGTTGAGAAGAATCCTTGGAATTTGCCTCTTTGATAACCTCTTTGCTAATCATCCAATCCATCGATGTAGGCTGTCGAGAAATCCCCAATTCTTTCTTGCTGAGATCCCACGAAACTGGATTGCCCTCCTCATTTTCTTCATCTTCACACCAAGCTTTCATACGCCTGCTTTCAATCTTGGTGGAACACCATCTTGATCTTCAATCTCCGTCTTCTTCCTTGGCCTGTCCTTTTCCCACAGACGGCGCCAATTGTCATGGGAATAGGCAAATTGCAGTTTGAAGCAAGAACTTAAACATTGAAAGATAAAGCCTAAACTATGGATTAAGAAACGAAACGAGAACACAAGAGTTTTTTAGAGTGGTTCGGCTCTCTAACGAGCCTACGTCCACTACGGAGAGAGTATCTTATTCCATATGAGAGTGTGAGAAAGATTACACGCTGAATAAATCAGCAAACCAGAAGCTATATATATACAAAGATATGTAACTAGCTAACTTATAGGACTAACTCGCTGAAGCATCTTTGAGCCTTCAGTTGGAGTATCAAACGGTTACCAAACCGAGTGAAACTATTTTCAACTAACATCTTATGTGTCAAGCTTTCCAGCCATATGCTCCGCTCCTAACTAATCCGTTTAGCCACCAAACAAATTCCTAAAACTTCCCTGCTCACCTTATGCACCAGTTGTATCCTTTTGTTGTCATCTTGATTATTTAACCAACATGATGCATCTGATTCTTCTATACATCATGTCCATATGTAATCTAAGACATATGCAAACTTAACTATGATTGAATAAGGTTTATTCTTCACAAATCTCCACCTTAAACCTTAATCAAACTATAACAACTCTCCCTCCATTACACTACTCCACCTTGAGTAGCACCTCTTAATCATTGCTCCAACTTGAGCAATACCTTTTACCATTGCTCAACCATGAGCAACACCTGCAACATATAAATATTGACTTACCGCTAAGCCACACCAAGTTCGAACTATTTTTCTAATGAAAGTGACATTACTTTGAAGTTGATTCTAACTCACTAGGATTACCCGATGCTTCTCCTACTTGCTCGTTGTTACCGCGCTGCTCTTAAACACCAACGAGTTCAAGTACCACATCTCCTAGCTACCCCGTTATATCGCTACTTCCCCAAACACCATTCACTTACCGAAAAATCCTTTCCTTACAAACTTGTTGAGCTGACTTTATCTTTGTGAAAAACAAGCTACTGCATGATCATTTCACATCCATGGAAAACCCATATCCTGAACTCCACATTGGAGTACCATGTTGCAAATGTTCATTGCCCATCTTGCCATGAACAGATACTGCATACTCACTAGAATTGATTCTAATTATCCTTGCTGGAGAAACTCTCTCAAACTTGCTGTGCCATTCCCGAGATTGACGACTGCTCTTATTAGATTACCTTTACTTAAGTATCAAAACCATAATAGCCATTCCAGTTCACCTCTAACCGTGTCAGCCATTTCAGTCGATCACCATCTCCACCGGAGACCCACTGCTCATCATCGGCAACTGCTGTTCTGCGCCTGCCGGAAATCATCTCCAGATGATAGCTTCATCATCCACCGCCGAAGAGAAGATGTCTTCCTTTGCCGTTGCTGGATTTTCCCAGCCAATAACGCCTCTCCGATTTGTTCTTATGTTGAGCCCACCACCAGCTTCACGTTCAGTAAGCCCACCACCTTACACTTTTGGAGAGTAGCTGTCACCTCCGTTAATTTCTGAATGCCGCCCGATCCCATCGAACTGCCATCTTATGCCGCAGTGTTACACCTTCCACGCCGGATTTTCCCCAGCCAATCGCCGCTGGACCACAGAACTTCTAATTCCTTCTTACCGAGAATTCCAATCTTGGAATCTTTCTCCACCGGTTTCTTGATCTCCACCACAACGAATTATAGTTACATAACCAAGAACCGCTATCGGAAATCTTGAACCCACCTCCGAACTGCCATCCGAAGAGCGCTTCGATCTCTCTCTCACTAATCAGTCTCATCTGCAATCCATAATTGCCCAAGATCACCGCCGAAGCCATCCACCATATGTTTGACAACTATCCTTGTGATCCCTTTCCCCTCAGCAACCCATTCTCAACGATATCTCATCCCCGTTGAGAAGAATCCTTGGAATTTGCCTCTTTGATAACCTCTTTGCTAATCAAACAATCCGTCGATGCAGGCTGTCGAGAAATCCCCAATTCTTTCTTGCTGAGATCCCACGAAACTGGATTGCCCTCCTCATTTTCTTCATCTTCACACCAAACTTTCATACACCTGCTTTCAATCTTGGTGGAACACCATCTTGATCTTCAATCTCCATCTTCTTCTTTGGCCTGCCCTTCTTCCCACAGACGGCGCCAATTATCATGGGAATTGGCAAATTGCAGTTTGAAGTAAGAACTTAAACATTGAAATATAAAGCCTAAACTATGGATGAAGAAACGAAATGAGAACACGAGAATTTTTTAGAGTGGTTCAGCTCACTAACGAGCCTACGTCCACTATGGAGAGAGTATCTTATTCCATATGAGAGTGTGAGGAAGATTACACGTTGAATAAATCAGCAAACCAGAAGCTATATATATACAAAAATATGTAACTAGCTAACTTATGGGACTAACTCGCTGAAGCATCTTTGAGCCTTCAGTTGGAGTATCAAACGGTTACCAAATGATTAGAGCTATTTTCACCTAGATTTTAGTGTCTTTTTATATGTATTTTCGTATTATTTTATCCGTATTTTATATGTTATTTGGTTGTGTTTTGTATTTTTATTGAAATGTGTGTGAATGAGCTTAAACGTAAGATTTTTACTTTTTATTGGATGCTAAACATGATAAGGAAGGTGTAGGAAAAAGCGGATCTCAATTCGGAGTTGAAACGAGGGAGAACGAGCCAAAATAGTGAAGAAATGCAGGAGCCAGCACCAACACGGGCCGTGTAGCCAACACGGCCCTGTAAGAGTTGGCCGTGTGGCGACATCTAGTCATTCAACACGGGCAACTTCCGGTCGTGTCCAGTCGCACGAGTCGAGTCGGGAGCACGAGCCGTGTCGCCAACACGGCCCTGTAAGAAGGTGGCCGTGTGGCGACATCAGAAGAGCCAACACGACCACACCTGTGCCCGTGTTACAACACACGACTCGTGTTGCAGCACACGAGCCGTGTTGCGTAACACGGCCCTGTAAGGCGAGGCCGTGCGGGAGCATCAGAAGACACAACACGGCCACCTCGTGGCCGTGTTGCAGAGCACGACTCGTGCCGGGTATTTTCCTGCAGAAATTTCCAGATCCTTCTAGAAGCCTCCATAGGGGTATAAATACCCCTTTATTCAACAATTGGCAAAAAGAATCCGAAATTCCATCATCTACACACACCTCACACACCATTTCTTCCATTTTCCACCATCATCTTCATCCATCTTCATCCACCCATCATATCTTCCATTTTTGGTGCTAAAGACTTCAAATCAAGAGCTAGAGGTGGAGATCAAGAAGAATAGAAGATTCTCTTCAAGAAATTGATAGGGAAGAATCCATTCATTTTGTATTTCTTTAGATCTAAGACTATGTGTATTTGTAATGAATCATTTATTTGTTTTATTACTTTTATCATGTTAGGCTAATCCCTCTAGTGGGATTAGGAATATGAAGAGCATATTAGATTTATATTATCATGTGGATTAAATTGGTTTTTGATTTAATTGATGTTGATTTCTATTCATGGAGTTTAATTGTCTTGATGTTATGATGGCATGGTTTGTTATTCATGAATGTTTATTGGTTTAATGGATTGTTGATCAATGGATTATTTGTGGTAATTAAATGCTATCATGATGTTCATGTATGTATTGCTTGGAGTGAGACGGAAACGACCCTCTATAGTATTAGGAAGGCATGAATAGACATTGAGTTTGGGTTTGACCGAAAGGATATTTGAATTCAATGAGGGGAACCAATCCATTCGTTGGCCTTAGTACACAAAAAGGGAGAGTTTAATCTAACTAGTACCTAGATGGAAGGGGTTAATGTTGGGCTTTGATCTTAAGTGCTTTTGGGAGTCTAAAATGGATCAACAACCTTTGTAACCCGAAAGGGAGCTTAGGATACAATCGTGATCACCCTTAGTCTACATCAATTGAGTTGAATTCCGTTTGCATGATAATATGAATCGAGTGTGCTTGGATGTTTCTAATCCCATGTTTTTCCATACTTGAACTTAAGTACCCATTTTCTTTACTTGTCATTTATCTTATTTGCTATCTTATTTACTTGCTTCTTGTTTTAGTTGTTATCCAATCTCAAAACCCCCGTTCATCTTTACAAAAACAACAATGAACATGAGCTCACGTATTTTGCTAGTCCGAAAATAACTCCTTATTGGATTGATAATTTTTCTTGGGATATACTACTACAACGATCGAGTATTCTTGCTCGTGAGTGCTATAAAAAGAGCAAAACAAGAAAATGGCGCCGTTGCCAAAGGGGAGTTTGACGGACTAGTCGAGTACTGTGTTATTGTTTTAGTTGTTCTTGATAAGGATTCTTTTTATTTTCTTTTATTTATTATTTGTGTTTGTGGTCTCACTCTTGGCCTTTTCGTAGGTGTTTTATGATCACAAGATCAAAGGGAAATCAATCGATCATTCCTTTGAATTTGGAGATTGAAAGGACCGCACGACAAAGGAAACGAGAGAGGCGTAAAGCTAGAAAAGGAACAAAAATGGAGAATCAACGTGGAGAGAATGTTAATTATGACCCACCCCAAGATCCTTTACAAGATCAAAGGGGGGTACAAGAAGGAGTGCAAGAGAATCAAGCGGAGATAATGAGGAATGTCTTTGCTCAAAATCAAGAGTATATGCAATTGCTTGCCAATCAAGAAGCTCAAAGGATATTTCAACAACAAGAGTTGCCAAGGCCTAGAGCAATTTGGGATTACTTCCAACCGAGAGCCGTACACAATATAGTTCCTCCGGTTCAAGCCAATGATTATGAAATCAAGACCGGATTGATCAACATGGTTAAAGCAAATCAGTTTGGGGGAGGTCCTCTTGAAGACCCGAACACTCATCTATCTACTTTCTTGGAGGTTGCAAATACCGTCAAGATGAAGGGAGTGTCGGAGGATGCTATTCGGATGAGGTTGTTCTCTTTCTCTTTAAGAGACAAGGCTAAAGCATGGTACAATACAATTCCTTTGGGAAGTTGTAATAAATGGGAAGATCTTGAGCAAAGGTTCCTAAACAAGTACTTTCCTCCTTCAAAGACGCTCCAATTGAAAAGCCTTATCACTCAATTTAGGCAACTTCCGGATGAAAATTTTTATGAAGCATGGGAACGCTACAAAGAGATGCTCCGAAAGTGTCCTCAACACGATTTTCATGAGAATCAACAAGTGGCTTTCTTTTACCAAGGGTTGAATCAACAAAATCGGATGCATGTAGATGCCTCATCCGGAGGGTCTATATTTGGAGTGGATGCTATGAAAGCTATGGATATTTTTGAAGACATTGCAATGAATGCTTATCAATGGCCTTCCGAGCGAGTAATGAGAGGTTATGCCTTTGGAAAAGTAGCTCAAGTGGAGAGTGTGAACAAAGTGAAGAGTGATATGTTCCAAAGTGAGGGAATGAAAGAATTCAATGAGAGCATTCAAGCTTTAACAAAGCAATTGAATTTGATCACTCAAGGAGTAAGCCAAGGGGGAAGCACAAGTTCTATGGTGAATGATGAGAGCAAGGTTATGCAAAGTGTAGAAGATGTTGCCTATTTAGATAGGAGAAATTACCAAGGGAATTTCCATCATCAAGGGAATTTCCAAGGTAATTATCCTTCTAATCAAGGTAATTACCAAGGAGGATATCAAGGACAAGCTCGGGGAAGCAATTTCAATCAATCAAGTGGAAATTATCAAGCTCCGAGGAAGCATGAAAATCTTTCTTACTCTAATCCTCAAGCCGTCGTGTCATATCCTCCGGGATTCGATCCAAGTGCTAAACCACCAAATGGAGAGGGGAAAGCATCGGTGGAAGAGACATTGCTAACATTCATGAAAAAGATGGAGGCTAGAATGGAGGAAAATGAGAAGAAATCCGACAATAGGATGAGAGCTTTTGAGTATCAAATGGGTCAAATTGCTTCTTCCGTGGGATCTCAACACCAACAAGGAAAGTTTCCATCTACCACGGTAACCAATTCTAAAGAAGATTGCAAAGCTATCACTCTTAGAAGTGGAAAAGAGTATGAGGAACCTCCTATGCCTAAAGAAGATAGTATTGTCATTGAAAGGGAAGTGGAAAGCAAGGTGGAAGAAGGGTTGGTGCAAGAAGAGATTGAAATGGAGGAAGTAAGCAAGAAAAAAGAAATTGTTGAGCAAAAGAAAGATGAAGAGAAGATAGAGAGAATTCCAAAGTGGAAAAAGGCAAAGGAGTTAAGGGAAAAGGAAGTTGAAGTTGAAAGAGATAGTTGGGGAATACCCAAGACTCAAGTACCGGTTCCTTTTCCTCAAAGGTTTTTGAAGAAGGGTTTGGATGAGAGGTTCAAAAAGTTTCTTGAAATCTTCAAGAAGATTCAAATCAATATGCCTTTCGCCGATGCTTTGGATCAAATGCCTCATTATGCTCGTTTCTTGAAGGACATCATGGGAAAGAAAAGAAGTCTTGTGGACAATGAAACGGTTAATCTAACCGAAGAGTGTAGTGCCATTCTACAACGGAAACTTCCACAAAAATTGAAGGATCCGGGTAGTTTCATTATACCATGTGAAATTGGAAAGAACAAGAAGAACAAGGCTCTTTGTGACCTCGGTGCAAGCATTAATCTAATGCCTCTCTCCATATTCAAGAAGCTTGGATTAGGTGAAGTAAAGCCAACTTCCATCACACTTCAATTGGCGGATAGATCTATGACACATCCAAAAGGAGTAGTTGAAGATGTGTTGGTGAAAGTTGATAAGTTCGTCTTTCCGGTGGACTTTGTTGTTCTAGATATGGAGGAGGATGAAAATGTGCCATTGATTTTTGGGAGACCGTTTCTTGCTACCGGGAGAGCTCTTATTGATGTCTACAAAGGAGAATTGAAGTTGAGGGTTAATGATGAGGAAGTGGTATTCTCTCTACACAAGGCCATGCAATATCCAATGAATGATGAAGAATGTAAAAGTGTAGATGTTGTAAAGGGAAGTGTCGAGGAGAGTTGGCCTTCTATTGTAACCAAGGATCCACTTGAACTTTGCTTGAGCAATTCTTTATCTCTTTCTAATATTTCTACTACTTCTCTTGATTTAAATGAAGAATTGATTAATTGTTTGCTTGATCTAGGTGATTGTAGTGAAGCTCAAGAGGTTGCAGCCGCCATATCAAGGGGAAATGAAAAGTTCTTACCACTTAGAGATTCACTCGAGCAAGAAGAGAAAAAGGAAAAGAAGGTGGAGTTGAAGCCTCTACCCGATCATCTTACTTATGCCTACCTTGGTGAAAATGAGACTTATCCGGTAATTGTATCATCATCTCTAACTTCTAGTCAACTTGATAAATTGCTTAATGTCCTTAAAGAGCATAAGTCGGCTATTGGTTGGTGTATTGATGATTTGAAGGGAATTAGTCCAACAATTTGCATGCATAAGATAAGACTTGAGGATGAAGGGAAAGCTTGTGTTCAAAACCAAAGAAGACTTAATCCTATCATGTAAGAAGTGGTAAAGAAAGAGGTTCTTAAGTGGTTAGACTCCGATATGATTTTTCCTATTAGTGATAGCCCCTATGTGAGCCCGTTGCATGTAGTATCTAAAAAAGGGGGTATGACTATAGTGAAGACCGATAAAGATGAGACCATAGCCACTAGGACGGTGATGGGATGGCGTGTGTGTGTTGATTATAGGAAGCTTAATGAAAACACACGTAAAGATCACTTCCCCTTACCCTTCTTGGATCAAATGTTGGATAGGTTGGCCGGATATGAGTTTTATTGCTTTCTTGATGGGTATTCCGGGTATAACCAAATTCTCATAGCACCCGAAGACCAAGAAAAGACCGCTTTCACTTGTCCTTATGGAATATTTGCTTTTCGAAGATTGCCATTTGGACTTTGCAATGCACCGGCCACCTTTCAAAGGTGTATGATGGCAATCTTTGAAGGATTAATTGAGAATATAATGGAAGTTTTCATGGATGACTTTTCGGTGTTTGGTTCTTCTTTTGATAATTGTTTGTCTAACCTTGCTATTGTTTTGAAGCGATGTCAAGACACTAATTTAGTGTTGAATTGGGAGAAGTGCCATTTCATGGTAAATGATGGCATTGTACTTGGACATCACATCTCTTCAAAGGGATTGCAAGTTGACCGAGCCAAAGTTGTTGCTATAGAGAAGCTTCCACCACCAACAAATGAGAAGGGAGTACGATCGTTCCTTGGCCATGCCGGGTTCTATCGTAGATTCATAAAGGATTTTTCTTCATTTTCTAAACCTCTATCTCATCTCCTTGAAAAAGATGTGCCATTTAAGTTTGATGATAATTGTTTAAATGCTTTTCAGGTGCTAAAGGAAGCTTTAATTTCATCACCCATCTTGATCACCCCCGATTGGAAGGAGCCATTTATATTGATGTGTGATGCAAGTGATGTAGCTCTTGGAGTAGTTTTGGGGCAACTAAGAGAGAAAAAATTCCGAGCTATTTACTATGCAAGCAAGACATTTGATGCGGCTCAAAGGAACTACACCACTACCGAAAAAGAGTTCTTGGCGGTAGTATACGCATTTGATAAGTTTCGTCCTTATTTGGTAGGAACGAAAACTATTGTATACACCGACCATGCCGCTATCAAGTATCTCATGGCAAAGAAGGATGCAAAGCCAAGGGTGATAAGATGGGTACTACTTCTTCAAGAATTTGATATTGAAGTGAGAGATAAGAAGGGCACGGAGAATGTGATAGCCGACCATCTTTCAAGGTTAGAATCGAGGGAGCATTGTGGAGGTACTTATGAGTTAATCAAAGAGGTTTTTCCCGATGAAGAAATCTTGGAGTGTGATTGCTATCAAATTGAGGCTTTAGTGGAGGAAGAAGGAAGCCCGTGGTATGCGGACTATGTGAATTACTTGGCCAGTGGAAGGAGGCCTTATGAGCTTAATAAGTATCAATCCAAGAAGTTCTTTCATGATGTTAAAAGTTACTTGTGGGATGATCCATTCTTATACAAGATGTGTAATGATTCTCTTGTGCGAAGATGTGTGCCCGAGGAAGAATGGAATAGTGTGTTGGAGTTTTGCCACTCTTCACCTAGTGGAGGCCATTTTGGAGCTCAAAAGACCGCTGCAAAAGTCTTACAATCGGGGTTGTATTGGTCATTTTTGTTCAAGAGTTGTAAGAAATTTGTAGAGGGTTGTGATCGGTGTCAAAGGATGGGAGGAATCTCCAAGTGGGATGAGATGCCCCTTAAGAGCTTTCAAGAAGTGGAGATATTTGATGTGTGGGGCATCGATTTCATGGGACCATTTCCTCAATCTAATGGATTCCTATACATCCTATTGGCGGTTGACTATGTCTCGAAATGGGTTGAGGCCATACCTTCAAGAACAAGTGATGCTAGAGTGGTCATGGGGTTTCTAAAGAAGCATATCTTCACAAGATTTGGAGTACCTAGAGTGTTGGTAAGTGATGGGGGTAGTCACTTCATAAATAAGCTCATGGAGAACATTCTCAAGACTTATGGAGTGAAGCATCGAGTGTCTACTCCGTATCACCCTCAAACGAATGGTCAAGCTGAAATTTCTAATCGACAAATCAAACAAGTCTTGGAGAAAACAGTGAGTGTGAGTAGAAAGGATTGGTCAAATAAACTTGATGATGCATTGTGGGCCTTTCGAACCGCATTCAAGACCACTCTTGGTATGTCTCCTTTTCAAATTGTCTATGGCAAGTCTTGCCATCTTCCCGTGGAGTTAGAGCATAAAGCTTATTGGGCCATTAAGAAGTTGAATTTTGACATGAAAGCTTCGAAAAAAGTAAGATTCTTACAATTGAATGAGCTTGAGGAATTTAGAGAAAATGCTTATGAAAACTCAAGGATTTTTAAGGAGAAAACCAAGAGGTGGCATGATGCTCGTTTGAGGAAGAAAAGCTTTGAAAAGGGTGAAAAGGTGTTGGTATTCAATTCTCGACTAAGACTTTTCCCGGGCAAGTTGAAGTCCAAATGGAGAGGACCTTATGTGGTAAAGGAAGTACTTGATGGGGGAGCTCTAAAGGTTATAGATGAGAACGGGGGAGAGTTCTTGGTCAATGGTCATCGTGTGAAGCACTATGTGGATCCATCACAAAGGGAGACCCTCTTTGTGGATACTTTATGTGAAAGATGAGCTAAACATTCGTCTAGCTTGAAGACGTTAAACTTAGCGCTCGATGGGAGGCACCCCATCACTATCTTTATTGCTTTGTTTTTGTTGTTTTGTATTTTGGCCTTTTAGGTTGATTGTGCTTATGGAGAAAAATGCACATTGAAGAAAAGAGAAATGCTTCATGGATTCAAGTTGACATGTTCCACAACTTGTTGCAAACTTAATTCGTGACTCTTGTCTCGAGTTAAGTTTGGGGGGTGCTAGTGCGTGGTGGACATCACTTGAGTCATGTGGATGCAGTTACTTCTCAACAAGAAGATCATCAATGGAAACTACAAGGGTAAGTCTCACCACTTTTTGCAAACTTAAGTCTCCACTCTTGTTTCGATTTAAGTTTGGGGGGAGAGTGTGTGGTGTGACTCACCACTTGAGTATGATTCTTGTAAAAATTTGGGTCAATTTTAAAATTTTTCTCATGAGTTTGGGTTGATTTTGGCATGATTGGTGGTGTTGAAGTGCATGATAGTCCATATTTATAATGAAATTGTTGAAATAATGGTGTTTGTTGAGTGTTTGAGCATGAATGGGAGGTATTGGAAGCATGATGGAGCTTGAAGCTAACGCTTTCCTTACCAAATGCCTATTGAGGGAGTACTCTACACCTTATCATTTTATTACTTGAAATGAATTGATTTTGATTTGGATTGTTGTGACTAGCATGCTACTTCATGTGTTATGTTTATGGGAGGTTTACTTTCGTAAATTAGGATTTCCTTTTCAATAAAGGTTGGGATGAATGTGTGCTTAATTTTCTTATGGATGATGGTATTTTGTGTTTTTGCATGTTTTGTGTTTTTGTTGTGTCTTGTTTGTTGAGTCCTTATTTGTATGTTGTGTGTATTTTCATTCTTGTCTTGGGATGTTTGGTGGTTTGTTTAGGGATGTCGTGAGTCATTTTTGAACGTGAGTGATGATATGTTGTGGTGATAAGTGATGACAAATTATGATTAAGAATCTCTACACTTTCAAATTGTGACATGTTTTACTTAACTTGTTCAATTTTGAGATGAATGTGGTGTAATAAGTTCCTTAGGGTCCGAGCACAAGCTTGTGAGCATTTGAGCTTCAACCATGCATACATGGTATTTCTTCATGAGTGGGTCGGTTGTGTTTGATAAGTTAGAACTTGCTCAAGGACTATAGGAACGAGCCCGATTAGTGGAGATTGGTGAAATGATCTAAGGCCATCCTTGTTATTATAGTCATTACCATATATGTTTCCTACCTTGAACATCATCCTTAGTCAACCACTTTGAGCCTATAAGCCTATTTCTTGTGAATTTAGCACATTACAAGCCTTAATTACACATTCAAGCTTATATACACCTTTGTGTGGGTCATTGAGGAGATGGTAGCTAGAAAGGATTGATTGATTAGAAAAAGAAGAAAAGGGAATGGTAAACAAGCAAGAAAAAGGATGAAAGAGCATAAAAAAAGAATGAACATGCAACCTCAAAACAAGAAAAATGAGTAAAGCAACAACAAGATGCTCAAGGAAATAAAAATTCAAAGAAAGGAAGCATGCATCATAAGAAGCTCAATCCAAAGGAATGTTGATAAGTAGTGCTTGTGAGTACCAAAGTTGAGAAAGGAAGAAAGAAAAGTGGAGAAGTTGAGGAAGTTGATCATCTCTTCGATTACTTACACTTGTTAGTCACTCTTATCCATATACTTCCTACCATACCAAAGAGCCTATCATTACATCCTAATTAAAGACCTTTTTGATCATTAATTGAAACTTTGGTGGTTTGAGAATATAGTCCGCGAGCAAGCTTATAGCGAGTCGAGCCAATCGATTAATGAGTGTGATTTACCCTATTTCAAAAGAGTGTGGAGAGACATCAATATCCATTGTGAGGCTTGGACTTAAAAGGAACTATATTACACTTTATTCTCTTTTGATTGAACTTGTTAATTTCTCATGTCATGATTTTAATGTTGTAGGATGACTTAGCATAGGTTGTTGTTATTATTGCTAACGATGTGCTATTGCTTATATTCGTTTAGTCTTTTTCTAGGTGAAAATTTCTCCTTTTGATTTGTCATTTTCGTTGCTCGGGGACGAGCAACACCTTAAGTTTGGGGGGGTTGATTAGAGCTATTTTCACCTAGATTTTAGTGTCTTTTTATATGTATTTTCGTATTATTTTATCCGTATTTTATATGTTATTTGGTTGTGTTTTGTATTTTTATTGAAATGTGTGTGAATGAGCTTAAACGTAAGATTTTTACTTTTTATTGGATGCTAAACATGATAAGGAAGGTGTAGGAAAAAGCGGATCTCAATTCGGAGTTGAAACGAGGGAGAACGAGCCAAAATAGTGAAGAAATGCAGGAGCCAGCACCAACACGGGCCGTGTAGCCAACACGGCCCTGTAAGAGTTGGCCGTGTGGCGACATCTAGTCATTCAACACGGGCAACTTCCGGTCGTGTCCAGTCGCACGAGTCGAGTCGGGAGCACGAGCCGTGTCGCCAACACGGCCCTGTAAGAAGGTGGCCGTGTGGCGACATCAGAAGAGCCAACACGACCACACCTGTGCCCGTGTTACAACACACGACTCGTGTTGCAGCACACGAGCCGTGTTGCGTAACACGGCCCTGTAAGGCGAGGCCGTGCGGGAGCATCAGAAGACACAACACGGCCACCTCGTGGCCGTGTTGCAGAGCACGACTCGTGCCGGGTATTTTCCTGCAGAAATTTCCAGATCCTTCTAGAAGCCTCCATAGGGGTATAAATACCCCTTTATTCAACAATTGGCAAAAAGAATCCGAAATTCCATCATCTACACACACCTCACACACCATTTCTTCCATTTTCCACCATCATCTTCATCCATCTTCATCCACCCATCATATCTTCCATTTTTGGTGCTAAAGACTTCAAATCAAGAGCTAGAGGTGGAGATCAAGAAAAATAGAAGATTCTCTTCAAGAAATTGATAGGGAAGAATCCATTCATTTTGTATTTCTTTAGATCTAAGACTATGGGTATTTGTAATGAATCATTTATTTGTTTTATTACTTTTATCATGTTAGGCTAATCCCTCTAGTGGGATTAGGAATATGAAGAGCATATTAGATTTATATTATCATGTGGATTAAATTGGTTTTTGATTTAATTGATGTTGATTTCTATTCATGGAGTTTAATTGTCTTGATGTTATGATGGCATGGTTTGTTATTCATGAATGTTTATTGGTTTAATGGATTGTTGATCAATGGATTATTTGTGGTAATTAAATGCTATCATGATGTTCATGTATGTATTGCTTGGAGTGAGACGGAAACGACCCTCTATAGTATTAGGAAGGCATGAATAGACATTGAGTTTGGGTTTGACCGAAAGGATATTTGAATTCAATGAGGGGAACCAATCCATTCGTTGGCCTTAGTACACAAAAAGGGAGAGTTTAATCTAACTAGTACCTAGATGGAAGGGGTTAATGTTGGGCTTTGATCTTAAGTGCTTTTGGGAGTCTAAAATGGATCAACAACCTTTGTAACCCGAAAGGGAGCTTAGGATACAATCGTGATCACCCTTAGTCTACATCAATTGAGTTGAATTCCGTTCGCATGATAATATGAATCGAGTGTGCTTGGATGTTTCTAATCCCATGTTTTTCCATACTTGAACTTAAGCACCCATTTTCTTTACTTGTCATTTATCTTATTTGCTATCTTATTTACTTGCTTCTTGTTTTAGTTGTTATCCAATCTCAAAACCCCCGTTCATCTTTACAAAAACAACAATGAACATGAGCTCACGTATTTTGCTAGTCCGAAAATAACTCCTTATTGGATTGATAATTTTTCTTGGGATATACTACTACAACGATCGAGTATTCTTGCTCGTGAGTGCTATAAAAAGAGCAAAACACCAAACCGAGTGAAACTACTTCCAACTAACAGCTTATGTGTCAAGCTTTCCAGCCATATGCTCAACCGCTCCTAACTAATCTGTTTAGCCACCAAACAAACTCCTCAAACTTCCCTGCTCACCTTATGCACCTGTTGTAACCTTTTGCTGTCATTTTGATTATTTAACTAACATGATGCATCTGATTCTTCTATATATCATGTCCATATGTAATCTAAGACATATGCAAACTTAACTATGATTGAATAAGGTTTATTCTTCACAAGCCGGTTTTGGTTCGATTTTCACCGGTTCCGAAACCGTTGGTTCTGGTTTCGGTTGGAACCGCCAGTTTTCAGTTCCGAATTGACGGTTTCGGTTAAAATATACATGTCTATGTTCAGGGAGCCCTCTCATTTAAAAAGGGTGCCCTCACATTGTCACCAGTGAAAATCGATCGTTGTTCAATGATTTCAAGCTTCATATCTGTGATCAGTTGAGAGGTCAATACGAGCACATGAAACATATGTTGCGAAATTCGAGTTAATACGGAGTATTTGTTTTAAGTAATTATTGGTAAAATTTGGTGTGATGTGTGAAACGGCATAAAGTGATAACATTTATTTATAATAAAAAAATACTCGCTCCGTCTCTTAAAAATTGCACTCCTTCTCACATGAATATTAAGAAAAATTATAATTTTTAGGGATATTATAATATTTTTAATAATAAATAATAAATATGTTATGTGTGTTAAGTAGTTGTGATTTTTTGTAAATAAAGTGTATGATGAAGTGTTTGTGTAATGTTATTACTTTTTGTCTTATTTAAGGATGTACAATTTTTTATGGGACGTTTCAAAATGAAAAGTGTGCAATTTGAAAAAAGACGTATGGAGTAATACATTATTAATTTGATAAAATTGAAAAATGTTTAATTTAATTATTTCATTTATTTAATTATAGATAAAAAAATAGTATATAATTTTTTTTGAATAAATAAAACGATGCTACTCACACTTGTTAAAAATACTCCCTCCATCCTGTAACAGCTTTAATACTTTCTTCATTTGTTTGTTCTACTATAACTTTCACATCCTAAAAATGAAACTCAATTTTATTCAACAATTTTAAAAGTTACTTTAATTTCAAAATTGTCACTTCTAACATTACAGTATACTTTATTTATTACCTAAAAATACTACAATACCCTTAAAAATCAATAAAGTTAGTCAAAAAAATATTTTTTTTAAACAACGTGGAACAATAAACGTGAAAACTAAAATGAGACGGAGGGAGGAGTATAGTATATTTTTTTATTTTCTTTTTCTTTTTCCTTTTTTTCACAATAGGTTACAATTATGGTACGCATATACCGACATCAACCCACCTCTACCCATGAGTGATGGCAATAAAAGAACGTAAATATTCCTAAAATCATAATCGTAATTCCGCATATTATTGAACCGTTTCACTTTTTTTACAATAGATTATTATTTTTTCACAACATATAATTACTTTTATGGATTAATATTAATTTTATTATAAGAAACTATTACAATTCAAAAAAAGAACTACTCCTAGTATACAATCAACACTATTTATACGCTGTATCACATAAAGTAAATTTATTTTAAAGTAAATATTGTGACGGTATCAAAATGAGAATTTAATTGCAATTTTCCGAAATCTTGTTTTTTGGCAAACAAAATAATAAGTAACAACTAACAACTAACTAAAGATATGAATCTTGGATTCATCAGTATGTGTACATGGGTTAGGTAGCTCAATAATATCTTAATTTAATAATTAAAAAAAAAAAGTAAATTAGTGGATAAGAGAGAGAAAGAGAGGCATAATGGGAGTTGGCGGAGGAGACAAGCGCCAGCCTGTGGGTCTGCCCGCCTCTTCATGGCTAAACGACTCCAGCGTGCGCTTCTTCCACTTATTTTATTATTATTATTATTATTATTATTATTATTATTATTATTATTATTATTATTTATTTATTTATTTATTTATTTATTTATTTATTTATGTGTGTTATTTATCAAATATTCATTTCATCTGAAACTTATCTTTACACTTTTTTTTCTTTTTTCATGTCTCGCATTTATTTTTCATTATTAAAAAAACAAAAACATCACATCAAATAATTATAACCTCAAAAGTAATTTTTAAATTAATAAAATTTCTCAAAAAATAATTTTTCTTAAATAATGTATCAGGTAATGATAAGTGTCTTACCAAGGAAGAAATTTTATTCATAACTCCATTTTTATGATTGTAATTAGACAATGTCTCTTGTGAGACGGGTCATCCGTTGTTAAAGTATGTTTGTTAATTGCTATATAGGTAAAATATGTTGTTGTTAAGGTATGTTTTTGTAAATTATGATAAATAATAAATTAAAGTATACTCCCTTCGTCCCACAAAAGTTTGTATGCTCTTCCGTCACAGAGATTAAGAAAAGTGATAACTTTTAGGGGTATTATGGTATTTTTTGTAATAAATAAATAATAAAGTATGTTAGGAGTGTTAAGTAAGGGTATTTTTTAGTAAATAAAGTGTACGGGGAAGAGTGATTGTATTTGACTTTTTGTTTTTTTAGAAATGTGCAAACTTTTATGGGACAACCCAAAATGGAAAGTGTGTTATCTGAATTTGGACGGAGGGAGTATATTTTTAAAGTGTTATAATTGTTGGCGTTCGATCATTTGGTTAACGTGACCCGTTAGGGTTCCATACGTCTCTATCAAGCAGCGGAAGCAAGTAAACAAGAAACGTATTACCTTTTACCAGGGTATGTTGAAGACAATGAATTCTCGCTACCATCCTGCACAGCCTCACCATTTTGGACATAACTCTCTTATCCGATGTCGAATTTGAGTGATCTACGCGCCAAAACGATCCTCTCTTTCGTGGCTTTCCTTCAGTATATACACATCCAATTCTGAAGTCTGTATGATTTTATAAAAATCGTAGAAGGTGGCGGACAGCAGCAGCAAACAACCTTCCAGTCTTCTGATGTATTCCCAAGTTTAATCTCGACGTCGTGTGGGCGACGATCTTCGAGATCTTCTCAATATGTTGTTCCCTAACCCCCTTCACAGTGTTAGGCGTGAATTATCAATTGATTAGAGTTTTCGGACAGCTAAGATGACTTATATATGGGCTACAGCAGGGACCAGGAGGAGAAATTAGAGTTGGGCCTCCATTGGGCTTAAGTATCCAAGTTTAGCCCAAAGCTTATACTTAAGTCTAATAATAATAATATATACCACTAAAATATTATTACTGCACTACCGTTCTAATCTCATAATTACGTTATGGGCTCCTTCTTATTATGAGCCCGTTAGTCTCCCCATGTTTAAGATATACAATGTTCATTAATTAATTAAGTTACTGACAACTCCATTAATTAATATCTCATCCGAGAGTAGTACCACTCAACCTCATTATCATGCCGGAATAAATCCACCTGCAGGGTTTACATGATAATCCTTATGAGCTCCTCAAGGGGATATCATCAACCTATGACGGACACGGATTCCTTCTACAATCAACAGCACACCATAGAGACAGCACTACTTCCCAACTCACTTAGTTTATTGATTTAATTACATGTAAATCTCACCCATTGATGAATCAAAGAAATACATACTGCCCTATATGTCGATATTATTGTATAGGGATTAAGAGTACGAACATCCATAATAACAGAGATCAAGTTCTTTTATAAGTCAGTATAAGTCGAACGATCTCAAGTGGTCCTGCTCAATACACACAAAGGGCACTAATGTGATTCTATAGCCAAGACAAGCTAATACCAAACCACACCACAATCATCCCGATAGAGAGTCCCCGTCTATCTAGGTTGTGAGCATATGTTTATACTTCATAAGGAAACCGATAATATGATCTTCCGCGTGTTGTCGCACAACATATTATCTATAGTATAAAGTAAATGGACTATTGCATCTACATATAAATAAATTATAAGACGCAATCATTTGATCATATGATTCTCATTTCAAATAAATTATTATAACATTGTTCATACTAAAGCTAGACTTTTAGTATACAATCCAACAATAATATGATGTACTACAAACATATTTTAACTACAAATTAACATATTTTACCTATACAGAAAGTATACTTTAATAACGGGTCGACCCGTATCACTATCGTCTCACATAAGTCCGTGTGAGAGTCTCTTACCTCTCCAACTTGGATGAGTCCCCTACTCCGTACATCTATTGCTCGAACCTGTTACAAATTAATATTTTAAGCCTTTCTTGTAGGAGTATTTATTTTTGTTACTCTTTTTTTTCCACTGATTTTGGTGAGAATTTAGGGTTTGCTGGATTGCACTGGTTAAATACTGTCCTTAGATAAATAGAATAACTAACTACTCATATACAGACAATAATAGTAATTTATAGTTTACATATAATTAATTAACAGCGTCGAACGCGTATTTATTTTTATAATGAAATTTTCTAGAGTATTCATCACATTATTCACAATGTAGAAAATAAAAAAAAAAATTTAGGCAATCATAAAAAAAAAAAAAAATCAATGCAAATAGGAAATTATTTTATTTGGTCGAAAACATTATACTCATGACATTCCAATTTTTTATTTTTTTTTAATTTTAGTACTGTTTGAAGTTCAGAAAAATTAGCTAAAAAAATTATTAGAAAGAAAAAACTTGAACAACCAAAATGTAACCACGTAGTATTTTTTTTCCAATAAATAATCTTTAATGTAGAAAAAGAAAATATGAAAATTTGTTGTACACGATTTATTAGTGGGTCACTAAAAAGGCAAGCATATGCAAAAAGAAGTGCTCATTGGGTTCCTACTCTATCTTATGATGGGAAACAAGACAAAGTGCTAAAATATTATTTTATTTAATAAGTTATTATTTTAAAAATCTCATAAGAAATATTGGTATTGCAGATAAATAATATTGCTAGGCGGCTGATATCATTATCAGGGACATTTTTCCAATTTTAATAAAAATGAAAAGGTTGTCTCAATCTTTTCTTGAATATGTCGCTATTCCACTAAGTCAATGTATTATTAAATTAATTAATTATAATTTTGTATATACTTATTTAATTTTATAAAAAAAGAGTTAAATATAAAATTTTAATACTGAAATAAAATAATCATATCAATACGCACATATAATCATTAATTATTAATAAATTGATATTCAAACTTTATATGGA
The DNA here is from genome assembly GCA_023678885.1 of Pogostemon cablin. NCBI lineage: Eukaryota > Viridiplantae > Streptophyta > Magnoliopsida > Lamiales > Lamiaceae > Pogostemon > Pogostemon cablin. The sequence goes on from CM042965.1 coordinate 36,610,661, forward strand.
GTATATAATAATATTAAAGGTAAAAAATAAATTATAAATTATAAGATTAAAATGATAATATAACACGATAATTAACATAATATTTTTGTGCATCCATATGCATAAAATGCTTTCTTGCACTCGCGTGGTATATATTTATTTATGCCTAATATAATTAAACCTAAAAGTTGGGTGTCTTGGACACCGTGCTCCTAAATCCCACAATTTTCGAAAGTTATGTCCTATAGTATTAAATGATATACCTTAAGTATAAGAACATGAACCATTTATTTTTTGAAGAAAAAAATTAATCAAACAATTATACTTTTCATATTTCAGTATATATTTTCAATAAAAATTATATCCTTATTAATTAAAGTGTATATTTTTTAAAACAAAATATTATATCTCAGACAAATTATTCACCCGGGACACAGAGACCAACTCTGTAAATAGTTAGGGGTAAAAGCTTTTCACTTCAACCAGCTTTGGATCATCTACTCAAGTTGCTACATGCGTGCCTTCATTTTTTACATCAATATCATTTTTATTATAAATGGTGTGAGCATTAAAGTTGCTGGAATAATTAGAGGGTGTAAAATGATTGTAGATTAAGAATTTAAATATAATCATCTACACTTTTTTGTTAAAATTATCATACATAATTTATTGGTAGTATTAATTTGTGATCTTTTAATAGAGGACAATGTTAGTTTAGTCGGCATCCTCAAATATTATTTGTCAATTTTTATAAAAGTGAAGAAGAATTTAACTTTTGTCGAAAAAATATTTAATTCTAAAAACTTTATCAATTGAAGAGTTAATAAAAATCAAGATTATAAGTTTTTCTTAAGTAATCATATGGAAAAATAAGCTAAATTCTTTTTAAAGGTAAGCATTGCGCTAGACCGTATCAAAAAAGACTGTCGTGAGACGAATAATAAGTGATAACAATAAAAATTTTTCTTTTTTAATTTTTTTTAATGAAATAAAACTATCTCGACGATTTATTAGACAATAAAATTGACACACATACCTCAAAATGTTGGAAATTAACTGCATGCTATGATTTGATTATTATTTCTTACCAATTATGAAAAATAATTCATTACAAACTCAATTAAATGTTAAATTTTGAAGCAATTGGTTTGCAAGCTCAATCAAGCTATTATACCCTCCATTTATCTTGTCTATTGATATTGATGCAAGGATATATAATGGACACCCATCATTAGGATCTAATATTAATCATTTTAGATGACAATAAAACAAATTGAGTGAAGACCATAAAAATAATCAACTCGCATGCTTATCCCTCGTATATCATGTTTTAAAATAATACCACGTGCGATCATTTGAGAATTATCCAAACACAGTTATTGCGCGATGACTATGATACTAGTGACATTAATTGATGGATCTTTTCCATTTTAAATACAAAAGATTATCTAGATTTTCGTTTAGGGGACTTCAGAAATATTAATTTATAAGCTTAAAATTTGCTGATCTTAAATTTTAAAGTCAAACTAGATGTATTTGAAATACCGATGCATCTGATTAATAAGAACTATTAGATCAATAACATTAAATAAAATAATTAAAAATTTAAAAAAATATAGTATCTTAAAAAACTTTATAAATCTTTGGTGTACTATGCACCAATAACTCTAAATTTTAATATCGTTAAATTATACGACACGATTTTTTATATCATTTTAACGGTGACATATAATAAATACTTTTCTTTAATGACATGATCAATTATGAAGAACGTTGATGTGGCAATTATTAAGTAAATAACTTTCAATGATTTTAAAGGTTTAGACTTCAATCAATAATTTAACTTTTTTAAGGATACTTCTGTTACACATTTTGTTTAGGATTTCTCATTCTAAATAATATGTTTAATTTGTTATTTCAAAATTTATTTTCTGGCCCTAAATTATAGCTGATTACATATTACAAATATACACTCACCAAGTCAAAATTGTAAGGATTCATGAATAACACAAAAAATTAATAAAAATAATTGATTCCCAGTATTTCCCAGTGATTATATATATACTTACGTGGGTGTAACTGTTGTTTTAAAATTGAGTATATTCCTTAGGAGAAGATTAAGAAGCTTTAAGTAGCATTATGTGTTGGGTTTGACAATGACTTGATTTATGGTCCAATTTAGGCATGACATGTGTTGACTACACTAGTTCAATAATTATTATAGGATAATACAATTAATTATTTTTTCTTGAGTAGGCTACGCGTTTGCTTCACTACTACTACCCTCACAAACACACATTTGGAGCGTTAATTCAAAGGTGAACATAACTATAATTAAATTACTGGCATGCTCTGTTGTTTGGATATATTTGGACATCAGCTTTGAATATATTTATCAACGTTAATATAATTTAAAAAAAAAAAAAAGGTATGTCATTTGACTGATATAAAATACAATTTTTACTAATTAGTAGGGTAACATTTTTTAACACAATAAAAATTAGATTTATTTATGAAACCGATACACAGAAAATATAATGAAAATATGAAACATTCAAGACGCAGATCATTCTCATAATTACTTGGAGAAAATATCATTTTTCACAATCTTGAACATATTCATTTAAACTAAAGAAATCAATGGGCACAAAAAGGTCGTTCACTTTAACTTAATTAATTTTGGGTAGTGACGTAAGGATGACATCATCATGATACGCAAAATCATCATATAATAACACCATTTTCTGAACAAAAATAACGTTTCGCAATATATATTTCCTGTAGAAAACCAAATTCTAGAATATGGCTGTGCATAATACAAGCACCTTCTATCACAGCACAACCATAAAACTTTTATCGCATTTGTTTCGTTATCGAAACAGTATAAACCATAATATGCCAACCCTAGGATGAACATGTAACAATAGACTGCGAAAACTATATTCTTCTCACGTACGAACAGCACATACGATGTTTGTAGGTTATAGATTTAAACATTAACTAGCAAAAGTCTTCAGCTTATAGCTCAAAAAGGATTTCCATCAAAAAGAACATAAATGGCTATCAATTCAGACATAAAAACAAACTTTTACCTGTCCAGGAAAAACTGCATGGTCATTCATTCAGGTAAAAATAACATAACTCAGATATCCTCTACTTCAACGGTAGGTGCGACAACTTGAGGAACGAACTCCTCTTCTTTGGGTGGATGTATGGTTACGAGGTCTGGCAGAGGTGTTGTTGGCCCTTGCTTACCCTTCGGGTCCCAGTCGAGCATAATCTTAACCTTGATACCAAGAACACCCTGAAGAAGACAAAAAGGTTAACTGTTAGAAATTCATTCCAATTCTAATTGAAGTATCCTGTTTAAACAAAGGAAATAAAGGGACCTGTCTGAGTAGAACATGTCGAACAGCTGAGTCGATGTACTCTTTGACAGGTTGCCCAGAGGATATCATGTATCCATCTTTGAATTTCATGGACTTGGCACGTTGAGCACGGAGCTTTCCACTTACAATCACCTACGGAAATATAAGTCCAGATCAATATCACAAAGATGGATTACTTAGAGATGAACACAAACATATTTGAGGTAATGGAAGAGAATCTTAAAACCCACCTCACATCCCTTAGCACCACTTTCCATGACGAACCTCAAAACACCATAGCAAGCCCTGAAAGAAAGGAAATATGAAAGTTAGATTGAAATGAAATAGAATGATAAACCGTACAATCATCAAATAGAAATTTTTAGATGGAGCATTTGATTGATTTATTAGTAATACTATTATTTATTGACCCTATATCTATTAGCTCTAAAGAACATATTATCTTATTTTATTAGATTCCAAATCCATATCAAAGTTGTAATCATCATAACTGCTCAAAATTTCATTTCAAAATGACATGCTTGAGAAAACCTAATTGAAGAAAAATTAACTTAAACCCGCTTGAACTTTCAGAAATTTTGGTTCACCTAATCCATGCATACCAGACAAGCACTCACATATAACATCAACATTCAAAGTCTTTGACATGGGAGTTAAATATCCTTCCCATCTTAAATCTGCCGCAAGAGAGATAAAAATTATTCCTTGGACACATGATCATGGGAAATACAGGTTTAGTCACCTTCAGACACAAGACAGGCACTTATTATTGCCACCTCGCTGTAACGATGAAAACTATAAGAATAACAATTCTACATTTATTGATTAGCTATTTTTAAGAAATGGTAAAAATAATCATTCTATTTTACAAAGTCAAATAGATTGGACAAGAGAAAATTGTGATTATGAACAGAGAAGGAAAAGCAAATGTCAGGATTAGTACTCAGAATAGTACTACCACACAGTACGTCGAGGAATATAATATAAAAAAATTCTAAACAATAAAGTAGGCCTAGTGGAAGTATCCTGTACCCATGATTGAAAGAAAGAAACTCAACCAATGAAACGCATTGTCCTCAAACTAACTTTCCAATGCAGCATTTGATTGACCAAGTAATATATTCAAAAAAATTATTTCATTAGAAATTTAAAAATGGATTCTGATCTTTGTCCAAGAGATTTTGAAAACAGCATAATTCACAACATTTCATTTAACCCTATTGAAGAATCAACTCGCTTAGACTTTCAGAAATTATGGTTACTTGGTTCACCTAATACAAGCAAGCCAAGAAAGAAAATCACACAACAGAGGAATAATCAGTTTTGACTTGAAGTAAAATCTTTTTCCCATATTAAATCTGTCACAAGAGAGATAATAGAGTTCCTTGGACACAAGATCATGGGAAAACAGGTTTAGTCACCTTCCGACACAAGTTAGGCACTAATCACCGCCATCTTGCTATAATGATGACAATTGTTAACTTATGATAGACTAACATCCAATTAATGTCAAGATTGATCCTCAGAATGGTATCACACATCATACGCTGAGAAATGGACTACATACTAAACAATCAAGCAAACATAGTGAACAACTGAAACTTCCACAATTCAAAGAAAGACAGCCAGATAGAAAACACAAAAATGTATACCTCCGAACTGCAAGGCCTCCAAGCAGCTTGTAACGTAATGACTCAGCCTGTGCAATAGCACACAATCCCCTATTGTTGACCTTCTCAGCATAAAGCTCTACGCTGTTCTCCGGAAACTTGAAACGCTTTTGAACAACCGAAGTAAGCTCCCGAATTCTCCTGCCCTTCTCCCCTGGAGAGAAAAAGATACAAATGATATAAATTATCCAGAATAAGTCAAAATCAGATTCAAGAAAAATATTTTATTAACCATTAATGTCATAATAGAACGCAATAAGAAACAAATAGATTGTGCCAGTTCCACAAATCCAAATTATGAATTCGGAGAGGCTACCATGCATTAAAAGTCATGAATATATTTAGATCAATCAGATTACCCAACACATGGAAAAAAAATCATATACAAAAAAAATTAAATTCAAGAATATGAGAAGAAACTAATTTGTTTTGTGGCAACAAATTGGTTAAAGAGGCTTCAATTCCATTACCATTTGCGTGGTTGCTGTTTGTGCTGTAATCAACCATTTAGTACTCTTTGAGAAAACCTGGGGTCAACTCCCTTTATTCTATATTAGAGTTAATATTCTTTCTACTGGAAATGTCATTAAGAGATAATCAGAATGAACAAGGGGGGAAGTTTCCGTTTACAGTTAGTGAACCTGGGTAAAAGCTTATAGTTACAAAAAAAAAAAAAAAAAAACAAATCACAGATGCACCATACTCCATCGCCAAAAAAAAAAAAAAAAAAAAAAAAAAGACATTTAGGGCATTCAAGCCACACAAAATTCTTGGATCAACATAAATACAGCAACAAAAAAGCAATTGAACACGAAACGTAGATAGTATTACCCAATACATTCTGAGTTCGAGTAGCCCGGATGATAATCTCAGTACGCATCGGTGTGACTCGTACCTCGACTCCGGAGTAGCCATCCTCGGCCAACTCGCGAGTCAGCACTTCATTTAATTCAGCGAAGAACACTCCATCCGCCACAAACTATCACACCACACAAATCTATGTAGTAAGAAACAATAGAAATTCGAAAGATAACAAATTAAATTTCCATACAGAGAATTTCTTTTTATGAGAAAAGATTAAGTGATTGGAAGAAGTATTAACCTTCTTCTTTTTGCTCATCTGAGTCGCCATGGCTTGAGAATTCGGAGGCCGCGCCGCTACCTTTCTCTTTGAGGCGGATGAGTGGTTGAGGGAATATGAAACCCTAGATATGAGGGAGCAGTTTTAAGGGAAAACAATACTACCCATTGGGCCGGGCCTAATTTCCACACCAATTCTCATTTTTAACATTCAGTACCATTTATTTGGGTTCGTGGGCTGTTTGGGTTTGGGTTCTTGGGCTGTTTTTGTTTGGGCGTGTATATATTTATTCCGTCCTATTTTAACTTTAGTTTATAAATTTCCTTTTCAGTTAAATCATTTCATTCAAAATTAAAAAAAAAATAAATTAATGAAAATATGTTGTTATTGCTTATTATTTACTATTTTATTTAAAACATCTGTATCACTTTCTATACCCATTTCTTTAAAACTGTCAATCCCAATGAGTTAAAAACTACATATTTATCGTCTCACATTTTTTTTTATATGTTGATAAAAAAAATCTAAAAATTATTTAGTGGATGAATGATTGAGCGAAAGTGTAAAACACCGAAGTGTAAAATCTAAACCGTGTATATGGAATTTTTTTTTAATTTTTATATACTGATATAAGAAATCTAAAAATTATTTAGTGGATGAGCGAAGTGTAAAACTTAAACCGTGTATATGAAGATTTTTTTAAATATTTATATATTGATATAAGAAATTTGAAAATTATTTAGTGGATGAATGGTTGAGCGAAGTGTAAAATCTAAACCATGTATATGGGGATTTTTTTTAAAATTTTTATATATTAATATAAGAAATTTTTAAAAATTATTTAGTGGATGAATGGTTGAGCAAAGTGTAAAACCTAAATCGTGTATGGGATTTTTTTTAATTTTTATATATTGACTAGGTATAGTGATGGCTCACGTGAAATGATTAAAATGTTTGGCCTGACAGTTTGGAGATATAAATAGTAATTAAGATACGCACAATTTCTTGAAGTTAGAGATATGTCTCGAGTATAATGAATCATATCAATCTTGATTATACAAAGAAAATAACTCTATACAAAATCACCACACCAAACAAGATGTCAAGATCAATCCACTTTGAATACCCCATCTCCACGTGCCAAACATCCTTCAAGAGGGTGTCACGGGATGCCCAGTTTTTTTTATGATCATTAGTGAAACTACAACCTTCATATTCATTATTGTACAAGGCAAGCATACTTGTGGAATCTAATAGCCTTAGGTCATTTGGCAACAGAAAGAATCCACTACTCAGTATCATTAGTCCTTGGACGCTTGAACCAACAATCAGCCCTAGTAGAGGAAGTTTGGCATCATACTTGTCACGGTCATCATCAAGCTATCTGCTAACATCATGTAAGCAAAGAGCGGCAGAGTAAAGTACAAGAACTATGTACTACCTTCATGAAAGCCAGCCATGAAGTAAGCAATTGCACCGGGTATTGCGGAGAAGATCAAAGTCGAGGAAATTGTGTTTCTAATCACAAGCTTTGCTGCCACATAGTGAACATTTAATCTTCCATGTCCAAAAACCTGAATTTGTAAAGAACTGTTATCTTTCTCATTCTTTCTAATTACAACAATTGTTCAAAGTTTATAAGTTTCTGGACATTCGGGGCACTATGCGAAAGATTATACTCCATTTAGTATTGTTGTGATCAAGAATGAAACACACTTGGTTTCTACTTCTAATCACTCAAATAAAGAGAACACACTCAACCTCACGTTTTCAGATTTGAAACAATGAACAATTGAATCAAAATGAACTGTAAAATGAAGAAAAACAAACTCAAGGGATTATAGTGGTTCGATCATGATGATCTACGTCCACTTTCAAAGGAAATCGAGCACTCTTTCATTGATAGACAATTACACTTGAAGATGAAGAAGACTAACTACTTTGATCAATCATGAATCAAACTAGTAAACATGCAGAAGCTGAACAACCGTATGATCCATAGCAGCAAACTTGTTGCTTATATATCAAGTGATGGACAGTTGGTTTGTTTCGGCTGTATAGCTATTGCTTCTCACCATCCAACGAGGCCTTGACACATCAGCATCTACTTAACAACCTACATAACAAACTAACTCCCTCAAGGCTTCATAAACCAGCCCCCTAACTCATACAACTGATCACTAACCCCCTCTAACAAACCCTAACATACAGCATGCACTCATGCAGCTAGTGTGTGATCTAATCCAATGTATAAACTTCAAGAAATACGTATACACTGCTCACATACTTCCAGGCCATCGTGATGTATCGTTTGCATGAGGTTATGATCATGTTTTACACTCCATCTTCTAATAATTCTCCACCTTAAAACAAGTATCATATCTTTCAACAAATTTCTGCTCAATTCCCTTTGTTGCTGCTCCATTATGAGCAGCCTCCTACAAGATCACTGGAGATACATTCCAACTAAGCTCAAGCTTAGTTCAAACTTTGAACTAGGCAAGGCTTTGGTTAGACAGTCTGCTGGATTGACAGATGTATCAATCTTACTTACTTTAACAACTCTACTCTCCACAAGATCTCTCACAAAGTATAGTTTGACATCAATGTGCTTGGTCCTCTCATGATAGCCCTGATGTTTGGCCAAATGAATTGCACTTTGATTGTCACAGAATACTTCCACAACTTCCTGTCTTATCCCAAGTTCTTTCAACATTCCAGAGATCCATATTCCTTCCTTGATGGCTTCAGTCAAGGCAACAAATTCAGCTTCAGTTGTGGATAGAGCAACAACTGATTGATAGCTTGCTTTCCAGCTTATAGATGTTCCAAAAAGAGTGAAAACATAGCCAGTCAAAGACTTCCTTGAGTCTAAGTTTGCTGCATAATCTGCATCAACATATCCACTTAACATTTCACTGAATTGTTGTCTTCTTTGAAACATTAATCCTCTGTAGGATGACCCTTTCACATACTTCATAGCCCACTTTACAGCTTCCCAATGTGGTCTTCCTGGATGTCCCATAAATCTGCTTAAGACACTCATAACATAGGCCATATCTGGCCTACAACATACCATACAGTACATGAGGCTGCCCACTGCACTAGCATAAGGAATTTTGTCCATTTCAGTTGATTCTAAAGAGGATGAAGGTCCTTGCTGCAGAGACAGTTTCAGACCTTGTTTGAATGGTGTTGAAACTGATTTACTCTCATACATATTGTACCTTTTCAACACTTTACCCAGGTAAGACTCCTGGTTGAGCATCAAACTTCCCTTGCTCCTGTTTCTGTTGATAGACATACCAAGAATCATTTTAGCTTCCCCTAGATCTTTCATGTCAAACTCTGATTCCAGCATGTCTTTTACTCTCTGAATACCTATCATGGAGTGACTAGCTATAAACATATCATCTACATAGAGCAATAGATAAGTGAATTGATCCTTTTCTTGTAAATAATACACACAGCTGTCATATGAGCTCCTAGCAAATCCACAGCCTACAATGTATTGATCAAACCTCAAATACCATTGTCTAGGACTTTGTTTAAGACCATAGAGAGATTTCTTAAGCAAACAAGCTTTAGAACTGTGATTCTGAACACTTACTCCCTCTGGTACAGCCATGTAAATTTGCTCATCCAATTCACCATGTAAAAAACCTGTTGTCATATCCATTTGATGTAACTCAAGATCATACTGAGTAACTAATGAAAGTATAATTCTTATGGAGCAATGTTTGACAACAGGTGAGAAGATTTCATTATAATCCACCCCTTCTTTTTGTGAGAACTCTTTAGCTACAAGCTTAGCTTTATACCTTACTTTTCCATTTGGAACTGCAGATGGCTTCCTTTTAAAAATCCATTTGCATCCCACTAACTTTTGTCTCTGAGGTTTGTTAACAATCTCCCATGTTCCATTCCTCTCAAGTGACATAAGCTCTTCATTAATGGCAGTAGTCCACTGATCATTATCAGTGCTTGTTATAGCTTCCTTGTAGCTCTTTGGTTCACTGGATTCAATCTCAGTGGCTGTGTACAAGGCATATGATACATGATCATCTTGTACATATCTTGATGGTGGGTGAATTTCCCTCCTTTGTCTATCTCTTGCAAGATGGTAAGTACCTAGCTCATTACTGTGACCTGCTACATCTAGATTTCTTTCTGAAGTTTCTACAGGCTCCACCTCAGAGTCAACTCTCTTATCAACTGTTGTAGCATGCTCAGATTGCTCCAGAAAAGGCATCCTTGACTCATCAAACTTGACATCTCTGCTTACTAGGAATTTAAGATCATCTAAACTCCATAACTTGTAACCTTTTACTCCTGATGGATATCCTACCATCACACATCTCAAAGCCCTTGGATCTAATTTATCTTGCTTTATATGTGCATAGGCAAGACATCCAATGACTTTTAAGTTGCTGTAGTTAGCTGGCTTTCCTTTCCATACTTCTTCAGGTGTCTTGAACTTCAAGGGTGTAGAGGGACACCTGTTGATTAAGTATGCAGCTGTTGTTACAAGTTCCCCCCAGAAGCTCTTTTGGAATCCACCTGCACTCATCATGCATCTCACCCTTTCTAGCAGAGTTTGATTTAGTTCTGCAACTCCATTTTGTTGTGGAGTTGATGGAACAGTCCTATGTCTCTTGATTCCCTTATCTCTACAAAACTTGTTGAACTCCTCTGAGAGATACTCTAAACCATTATCAGTTCTGAAGCATTTCAGTGTCTTTCCAGTGGTGTTTTCAACTTCTGCAAGCCATTCTTTAAACTTTCCAAAAGCTTCATCCTTGGACTTTAGAATATATACCCATGCTTTCCTTGAGTGATCATCTATGAATGAGATGAAATATTTTCCACCTCCTTTTGTTGGATTCTTGGAAGGCCCCCACAAGTCTGAGTGAACATAATCAAGTATTGATAGAGATGTATGTTCACCAGCACCAAACTTGAGCCTCTTTGACTTTCCCATGACACAGTGTTCACACAGCTTCAAATTAACTGATGTTTCTCCACATAATAGGTCTTGTTTTTGTTGGATTGTATACTAAAAGTCTAACTTTTTGTATGAACAATGTTATAACAATTAATTTGAAATGAGAATCATATGATCAAATGATTGCATCTTATAATTTATTTATATGTTCGATGCAATAATCCACTTACTTTATACTGTAGATAATATGTTGTGCGACAACACGCGGAAGATCATATTATCGGTTTTCTTATAAAGTATAAACAGATGCTCACAATCGAGATAGACGGAGACTCTCTATCGGGATGGTTGTAGTGTGGTTTGGTATTAACTTGTCTTGGCTATAGAATCACATTAGTGCACTTGTGTGTATTGAGCAGGACCGCTTGAGATCGTTCGATTTATACTAACTTATAGGAGAACTTGATCTCAGTTATTATGGATGTTCGTGCTCTTAATCCCTATACAATAACCTCGACACATAGGGCAGTATGTATTTCTTTGATTCATCAATGGGTGAGATTTACATGCAATTAAATCAATAAACTCGGTGAGTTGGGAAGTAGTGCTGTCTCTATGGTGTGTTGTTGATTGTAGAAGGAATCCGTGTCCGTCATAGGTTGATGATGTCCCCTTGAGGAGCTTATAAGGATTATCATGTAAACCCTGCAGGTGGAATTTATTCCGGCATGATAATGAGGTTGAGTGGTACTACTCTTGGATGAGATATTAATTAATTGAGTTGTCAGTAACTTAAATTAATTAATGGACATTGTATATCTTAAACATGGGGAGACTAACGGGCTCATAATAAGAAGGAGCCCAAAACGTAATTTTGGGATTGGTATGGTAGTGCAGTAATAATATTTTAGTGGAATATATTATTATTATTGGACTTAAGTATAAGCTTTGGGCTAAGCTTGGATACTTAAGCCCAATGGAGGCCCAACCCAATTTATCCTCCTGGTCCCTGCTGTAGCCCATGTATATAAGTCACCTCAGCTTATCTGGAACCCTAATCTAATTCATTATTCACGTGTGATGAGGGTTGAGAGCAGATTGAGTAGGTCTCGTAGATCGTCGCCCACACGACGTCGAGATCGGACTTGGGACATACAGCAGAAGACCGGAAGGTCGTTTGCTGCTGCAGTTTGTCATGTTCCAAAATTCATATAAAATCGTACAGTTCTTCGATTTTGATGTATTATATACTGATGGAAAGCCGTCGAAGAGAGGATCGTCTGAGCACAAAGATCACTCAATTCCGACATCAGAAGAGGAACTTATGGCTATTCTCGTGGGACTGCGCAGACTGCCAGCGAGAATTCAACCTCTACATCAACCCTTGGTGAAAGGTAATGCGTTTCATGTTTACTTGCTTCCGCTGCTTGTTAGAAATTCATGGAACCCTAACGGGTCACGTTAAACAAACGATCGAATGCCAATAATTGGTATCAGAGCTTTGGTTTCGTGGTGAAGCGTGACACGTTAGGCTAGGGTTGATGTGATTAATTTTTTGGAATTAGGATCACATGTTTAGGGTTTTAGTTTTATTGCGCAAACCATGGATATCCCTATGTAATATATACCCTATATCATATCTATTCGTCCATGGTTGTGTGTGAGAGGATTCGACGAAAACTGTTCGTCAATTTCACATGCAAGGAAGAAAGAGAGGGCAAAAATAGAATCACGCTTTTGAGAGAAAATCCAGCGTAGTGATATTGCAGAGGCAATAACCAGAGTTTCAACGGTCGGATTGATCTGTAATTTGGTCAGCATGTTTAGAACTTGTGGATGTACATTCTGAACGGTGGAGATCGAATTTGGAGCCTTTTCTTGCTAGGAGTACGCTGAAAACAGAAGCAGATATTTGGGCGATTCTGTTTTGCGCAGTCGAGGGAAAAGTGCCATTTCTGACAAACTAATCGTTGGATCAAGCTTTAATTTGGTCAGCACGTTCAGACCTGTGGATGTACATTCTGAACGGTGGAGATCGAATTTGGAGCCTTTTCTTGCTGGGAGTACGCTGAAAACAGAAGCAGATATTTGGGCGATTCTGTTTTGCGCAGTCGAGAGAAAAGAACTGTTTCTCACAAAATAACCGTTGGATCGATCTGTAATTTGGACAGAATGTTCAGGACTTACAGTAGTAGATTCTGGACGGTGGAGATTGGATTCTGAGTTTCTTTCAGTTTTGAACTACGAACAACAGTTGGTGTAGTTTGGTGTTGCGCGTTGGGCTGAACTTGGTTCCATGCAAGTAGGCCCTTAGACGAGCGACAGTCCGGGCGAGGGGCGCTCGTCAAGGCACTTGGGGCGCTCCCTGACATAATTGGCGGTGGGATATGACGATGGACGTCTTGGGGCACAAGCAATCCTGCTTGTTGCGTAAGGCATCGATTCCACAGTAGGAGTGTCGGACAAGACATTAAAATTTAGAGGCGTTTTTATTCCTAATATATATAACTGCCATAATTGATTTAATTGTCTATTATTGTTATATATATATATATATATATATATATATATATATATATATATATGGATGCCTGATCTCTATGATTTATTGTCTTATATAGAAGCATGCTAGATTGCGTATTATATTTGGTATATTATATGCATGTATTGCTAGAGTGTTGGATAAGACATCCAATTTTAAGAAAACTAATTCCTTATATATAACTGCCATAATAGTTTGTATATTATTGTTATATATGGATGTCGAATTAATTCCTAATATATGACTGCTATAATTGATTTAATAATCTATTATTGTCATATATGAATGTCGAATTAATTCCTAATATATAACTGCTATAATTGATTGTCTATTATTGTTATATATGGATGTTGAATTGATTCCTAATATATAACTGACATAATTGATTTAATTATCTATTATTGTTATATATGGTTGCTCGTCGATATCGATGATTTTGATAATCTAGACGATATGACGATCGATATCAATAGTTTCGGAATTTTGATAATCTTGATGTTTTTCGAATATTTGATAATCTAGTCGATATCGATGATTTTGATAATCTGGACGACATCGACGGTAGATATCGATGGTTTCGAAAATTGGACAATCTGGAAATTTTGAAAATTTGATAGTCTGGAAGTCTTTGCTGATATTCGTGCCTGGTGGTGAACAATCGAATTCGCTGATATATAACTGTTAATGATTGATTTAATTATTGATTATTGTTATATATGTATGCATGACTCTCTGTGATTTACTGCCTTATGTGCCGTAATAGAAGCATGCTAGCGTTGCGTATTTTATTCTGAATATCATATGCATGTAAAAATCCTCGGTGTTAAATTACTAAGTGGGAGAGGGGATTGGTAATTAATTCCCGCGGCCTCCATTATTGGTTTGTAAGTGATGTGGGTAAACTTGCGCGTTGGCAATAGAGCCTTCCTCCCTAACGGATGAGTTTATTCACGGATCACTGGTACAAACTTCTTTAAATAATTATTGTTTGTAATGTGATGCATATGGACTTGCGCGTTGGCTATAGTGCCTTCCTCCCTAACGGATGAGCTTATATGCTGTTCACTAGTACAAACTTATATAATTGATGGTTGTAGAAAGTTATCTGAGCGCGTGTGTACTTCTCCAACAGTAAGGCACATAAGCTTGGGCAGCGGACTTGGAATCAAATAATGGTGCACACTTAGATGTAAATAATTAGTATCCTCCCCAACGGAGTCACTGCTATTATTTGCATGGCTAAAGAGAAACCGACTATTAATTATTTTGTCATGAAGTTAGGTTGACAAATGAAATTAATGGGTAAAACCTTCTCTTGTAAATGTTCGAGTTTGTAAACGTCCACACTAACGTGGCTTGCAGACTCACGGTGCTTGAGATATCGGTGAATTTTATTTTTATATTATTTTGAGGGAATCAATATAAAAGGATAAAATTCGAAGTTTTGATCGGTAAATTAATTTAAGATTCTCTAAATTTCAAATAGTTTTATTTCACTTTGGTTGACTAAAAGAAATTATATTTACTGGTCCAAAATTAGATGATTAGAAAAGAATCTTGGTTTTGAATTTTACTGCTTAAGAAAATACATGTGTGTTCTCACAATGGACGTCTCATGATGCCTATTAAAGTCTCTAGTGAAGAGATGAGAGGTTCATAGAAATATGATGGTCTCATGTAACTCTTCGGATACTTGAGTAAGTTAAAAGGCAGAAGATCATGATTTAATTTGATGAATGAATTGGGAAAGCATGGAGTATAAATTGAAGGGAAACCTAGATCAATTTAATTCTTTGTGAATTGCCTAGATGTTTTTGAGTAAGTTCCACCTGAATTACAATAGGATGTATATGGTGGAAAACTTCTGGCAAAACATGTGGCAAAGGAAAGCCATTTTCATCATAATGTGAACAAGTTTTATATCTTATTCACTAGTTGTTTAAAACATGATTAGTGATGGCATTTACTGACACGAAGTGTGTAGATACTGGAATCACTAAATGTTTATTACTAAGTGAGGATAAGATTGTTATGACATGGGTAAAACTACAAGAGTAGTGGCTATTGCAGTGGGAGTTGTCTATTTATTAATTGATATGAGTAGACGTTTGATTTTATGAAATTGTCTTTACGTACATTTTCATAGAAAGAATTTAATTTTGGTTTCTATGCATTAATAGATGGATACTCCATTTCATTTAAATGATATGGTCATTATAATGAATGATAGAGTTGTAATCTATTATGGTACGTTGGTGAACAATTTGTACACTCTTAAATCATGTTTATCCCCTGGATGCGACAAATAGTAATTAATAATGAGTCTTCTAATCTAGTAAGAGAAAGGTACCTTCGGAAATGAATTTCCCACCTTAATGGTGTGACGAATAGAAGGAATAGCACTCTTATGGTAGTGATTAGATAGATGATGAATTATTTAGAATTACTAAATTCATTTTATGGATATGCCCTAGGAACAGTAATTCGTAAGAATATTTTTCTATTTGTGGGATATCCTAGAAAAATGAAGGATGATTTATTTAGTCCACAAGATCGAAGAGTGATTGTTAACATAAACACTAGATTTTTGGAAAAAGGACTATGTAATAAATCAAATACCCGTGTATAAGTTGTTCTAAAGGAAGTGAGAGGAAAACACAAAGTATAAGTACCAAGTGTACAAGAGGATATACCACAAGGTAAACTGCAACGCGTGTCACGTCTGATATACAATTGCATGTAGTGCCTTGTCGTAGTGGGAGGGTTCTTCGACAACTTGTAAGATACATGTTTTGGGAAAGTCGTGAAACTTGGTCCCTCGCAAACATGAAATGGACCCACGGATACGACGAAGCACTACAAGTTAGAAATGCCTAATCCTAGCAAAGTGCAATGAATATTAAAATAGAACGATTTTAAATTAGGTCTGGATGCTTGTTGAACCGCTAAATGGCGTAAAAGCCATTGGAAGCAGGCATGCAAGAATAAAAGAGGATCATAGAATAAGGTGAAAACCTTGGAAGCAAGCTTGTTACGAAAAGGTATACTCAGAAAGAAAGGGTTCGATTATGAGAAAACCTGTTCGCCGGTAGTTATGCCTAAGTTGATCCAAACTCTTTTATTTGTTGCTACTCATATGAAATATGGGGGATAGCAAATAGATGTCGAGACAGCTTTCCTGATTGGAAGTCTTAAGGGAAACATCTATGTGAAGCAACCAGAATGATTCATTGCAAAAAGCTAAGATCATTGTGATAGTGAGCTTAAAAGTGTCCATTAATGGACTAAAACAAGCTTCAAGATCATGAAACATCCGTTTTGATGAGGTAATCCAGTGACATGGATCTAATCAATGATCGGATGGGTCTTGTGTATTGAAAAGAGTGATGGAAACGTGGTGGTATTTCTTGTACTATCGTAGATGATATATTGCTCATTGGAGACAATGAAAGAGTATTGTCGGGCGTATGTGTATGGATAATAAAGCGGTATGAAATGAAGGACTTAAGAAGAGCAAAAATATCCTTTTGATCACGGTAATACGGATCACAAGAAAGGATATTATGCTTGTCTCAAGCTTCATGAATTGATACGATCCTTACTTGTTTTACCAAGTGACTTTATCTAAGAAAATATGTCTTGAGACACAAAAGGAAGATAAAGGTGATGAAAGCGGTTCCTTATGCTTCGGCGAATAAGGAAGCTTAATCTTAGGAATGCTATGCGTGAGAATGGATATCTATTTTGCTGAACGCATGAACAGTGGGTATCAACGTAACCCGGAACAAGAATGATGAACTGTGGTAAGACATATATGAAGTGCCTGAGAAGGACTGGAAATTATATGTAAGCTTACTGGGCAAATTCACTGCTTCTTGTGGATTACGTAGATTCGGATTTTTTAGTCAGATTGGACGGCAGTAAATCCACCTCAAGGTTATGTGTTTAATTTTAGGAAGTTGAGTCATAATGTGGAGGAGTGTTATATAGAAATATATTTCAGACTCCGGACTCCATCATGGAAAGATGATAAATTGGAGCCTATGAGGCAGCCAAAGTATCTGTATGACTCTAGAAACTTCAAGATGGACTTCGAAGTGTTTCTAAGTTTGCCCAAGGATATCACAATTTATATTGATGATATTGGTGCAGTTGCAAACTTGTAGGAATCACGAGCCCATAAGGCAATTAAACACATGGAGTGCAAGTACCACCTGTTACGAGAAATCGTATGATGAGGGGAAGGTTGTTGTCACCTAGATTGCATCGGATGATGACCTAGTAAATCCATTTACAAGGATATTAAGGCGAGAGCTTTTAATGGTCGTGTAGTGGGAGTGGGAATCAGATGTATGGCGGAAGACATGACAGCATAGTCTTTTAGTATAAGTGGGAGATTGTTGGATTGTATACTAAAAGTCTAGCTTTTTGTATGAACAATGTTATAACAATTAATTTGAAATGAGAATCATATGATCAAATGATTGCATCTTATAATTTATTTATATATTCGATGCAATAGTCCGATTACTTTATACTGTAGATAATATGTTGTGCGACAACACGCGGAAGATCATATTATCGGTTTCCTTATAAAGTATAAACAGATGCTCACAATCGAGATAGACGGGGACTCTCTATCGGGATGGTTGTAGTGTGGTTTGGTATTAGCTTGTCTTGGCTATAGAATCACATTAGTGCACTTGTGTGTATTGAGCAGGACCGCTTGAGATCGTTCGATTTATACTGACTTATAGGAGAACTTGATCTCAGTTATTATGGATGTTCGTGCTCTTAATCCCTATACAATAACCTCGACACATAGGGCAGTATGTATTTCTTTGATTCATCAATGGGTGAGATTTACATGCAATTAAATCAATAAACTCGGTGAGTTGGGAAGTAGTGCTGTCTCTATGGTGTGCTGTTGATTGTAGAAGGAATCCGTGTCCGTCATAGGTTGATGATGTCCCCTTGAGGAGCTCATAAGGATTATCATGTAAACCCTGCAGGTGGAATTTATTCCGGCATGATAATGAGGTTGAGTGGTACTACTCTTGGATGAGATATTAATTAATTGAGTTGTCAGTAACTTAAATTAATTAATGGACATTGTATATCTTAAACATGGGGAGACTAACGGGCTCATAATAAGAAGGAGCCCAAAACGTAATTTTGGGATGGTATGGTAGTGCAGTAATAATATTTTAGTGGAATATATTATTATTATTGGACTTAAGTATAAGCTTTGGGCTAAGCTTGGATACTTAAGCCCAATGGAGGCCCAACCCAATTTCTCCTCCTGGTCCCTGCTGTAGCCCATGTATATAAGTCACCTCAGCTTATCTGGAACCCTAATCTAATTCATTATTCACGTGTGATGAGGGTTGAGAGCAGATTGAGTAGGTCTCGTAGATCGTCGCCCACACGACGTCGAGATCGGACTTGGGACATACAGCAGAAGACCGGAAGGTCGTTTGCTGCTGCAGTTCATCATGTTCTAAAATTCATATAAAATCGTACAGTTCTTCAATTTTGATGTATTATATACTGATGGAAAGCCGTCGAAGAGAGGATCGTCTGAGCACAAAGATCACTCAATTCCGACATCAGAAGAGGAACTTATGGCTATTCTCGTGGGACTGCGCAGACTGCCAGCGAGAATTCAACCTCTACATCAACCCTTGGTGAAAGGTAATGCGTTTCATGTTTACTTGCTTCCGCTGCTTGTTAGAAATTCATGGAACCCTAACGGGTCACGTTAACCAAACGATCGAATGCCAACAGTTTTATCAATTCTTGCATCCCCCTCTCACTAATGTGTCCTAATCTGCCATGCCATAACAAGGTACTATTCTGTCTTCCTATTGCATGGGCATGGGCAGTTACAGCACATTCACACAAGAAATACAAGTCATGTTTTCTAGTACCTTTTAGAAATATATCATCTCCCTTTGTGACAGTGAGAAGACCATCTATGGATTGAAAACTATATCCCATGGAGTCAAGTTTACCAAGGGAAATCAAATTCCTTCTTAAATCAGGAACATACCTCACATCATGAAGAGTCTTGACTGCACCATCTGTCATTTTAAACTTGATTGATCCCATGCCCTTGATATGACATGTCTGATCATTACCAAGCAGGACAGAACCTGCATTTTGTTGCTTGAAATCAATGAGCCAGTGCTTTATTGGTGTCATATGGAAGGTACAGCCTGAGTCCATTCCCATTCAGAGTTAACTTCTAAATTTCCAACTGTCAGTGCTTCAATGAAACCTTTACGACCTTCTTTGGCTTGTACTGTCTGATTTACTTGATCTTTTGGTTCTGGTTCTTTGCCCCTATCTATTCCCTTTGCCTTGCCAGCTTTCCATTTATAACAATTTCTCCTCATGTGGCCAGGTTGTTGACAGTAGTAGCACTTTCTTACTTCACCTCCTTTTGATGATTCATGTTCCTTAGTTTCAGACTTCCAACTGCTAGAATTAAACCTTTTCTTCTTGTTATTCTTCTTGGATTGATAGTTCTTCTTGACAACCAATCCTTCTCCCCCAGAGCTTGCAACATTTTGTGATGAAAGCTGCAATTCTCTTGATTTGAGAGAAAGCATCACACTGTCAAACTTGACAGTGGCTTGATTAGCATATAACAAGGTATCTTTAAAACTTTGGAAGGACTTTGGAAGTGCAGTCATCAACATGAGGACTCTCTCTTCTTCTGAAATCTTGACATCAACACTTTCAAGATCATCCAAAATCTTGATGAATTCATCAACTTGACTTAGTATAGGCTTTTCATCAGTAATCTTGAATGCATGAATTTTCTCTCTGATGTGTAGCCTATTAGCAAGTGTTTTCACCATGTACAGAGACTCTAATTTCTGCCAAACACCAATGGCAGTAATCTCCCTAGCTACTTCACGTAATGCCTTATCCCCCAAACATAAAATGATGGTAGAATGAGCTTTACGAAGTACCTCATCATCCACTTGAGCTCTTGGAGGACCTGCTGCTGTTGGATCCTTTATTATCTCAGTCTTGACAGGTGGAGGAGGCTTCAATGCATCAATGAGTCCTTGCTGTGTCAAGATCGCCTTCATCTTGAGTTTCCATAGGCTGAAATCAGTTTTCTCCGATAGCTTCTCAATGTCAAAACGTGTAGTGTTCATCTTTTCAGTTCAGCTTCGTTTGATTTTCCCACAGACGGCGCCAATTGTTATGATCAAGAATGAAACACACTTGGTTTATACTTCTAATCACTCAAATAAAGAGAACACACTCAACCTCACGTTTTCAGATTTGAAACAATGAACAATTGAATCAAAATGAACTGTAAAATGAAGGAAAACAAACTCAAGGGATTATAGTGGTTCGATCATGATGATCTACGTCCACTTTCAAAGGAAATCGAGCACTCTTTCATTGATAGACAATTACACTTGAAGATGAAGAAGACTAACTACTTTGATCAATCATGAATCAAACTAGTAAACATGCAGAAGCTGAACAACCGTATGATCCATAGCAGCAAACTTGCTGCTTATATATCAAGTGATGGACAGTTGGTTTGTTTCGGCTGTATAGCTGTTGCTTCTCACCATCCAACGAGGCCTTGACACATCAGCATCTACTTAACAACCTACATAACAAACTAACTCCCTCAAGGCTTCATAAACCAGCACCCTAACTCATACAACTGATCACTAACCCCCTCTAACAAACCCTAACATACAGCATGCACTCATGCAGCTAGTGTGTGATCTAATCCAATGTATAAACTTCAAGAAATACGTATACACTGCTCACATACTTCCAGGCCATCGTGATGTATCGTTTGCATGAGGTTATGATCATGTTTTACACTCCATCTTCTAACAAGTATGAAATAGAAACTCTTGAGAAGTGATTCTGAATCCCAATAATAATATAAATTGACTGCTCAAAATGGCAAGGTTACCTCACCAATGTCTATTTATGAAACTATGTGCTTTATCTATGTTCTTAATATTGACTTAAATTCTGCAACAAATATGTGTGTGTGTGTAAACTCCCTAACTTCTTTTACCTTCTTCTTTTACATGATTTAAACTCTTTTATCATTCCTAATTGACTATCTGTAAAAGGTTTCTAACTTCCTTCTTGAAAATGTATGTTTGAAATCAAACAATACACATTCAACAAACTTCCATTTTATTGAAATAAAGTTATCATTAAAAAGTGTGTAGAATAAGAGGGTCTGACTTTCATGGATATCCTCAGAAAATATCTTATACATAAATCCCAAAGAATGTGACGTATTGGCCATGATTAGTGTATGGTTTAAACATTAGATTAGCCACAAGAGTGAAGATAGAAGCAATTTATTTTTCCATAAGAGAGAAAATAATGAAAAGATTAGGACTGTATTCTCATTTCTCACACATAACACATGAGGCATTCCTTACTGCAAATAAGAAACAACTGAAGTACCAGCGCCGTAAACTACCTTGATTTCAGAGCAGCTTTGATGACCACCTTTTGAGTGTCTGATTTCCTACTTCCATTTTGTGAAGTGGCCTATTCTGTCAGTTTATCTCCTAATATCTTTCAGTTTCTTTATGTGATCCTGTATTTTCTTGTAGCATCAATAATAATAGATATCAAAAGAAGATGATGGAGGGGAAAAGCAAAGTAGAATACTTAGGCTGAATGGAACAAGATGTGCAACGTTAGATAAAAGTTACCTCATTAAAGGCTGAAGATTAATGAGATACCTAGTATTCTTCAACCAGTTGAGGAAGTAGATCGTTCTACACATGCGTAGAACTTATGTGAATCAAATTATGAAACTGAATAGCCCAAAATTTAGTATTTGAGATCCCTGTAGTAAGAGTACCGCAACAGTTTACCTAGGCATTCAACACTTTTGAGGTTATTGATGTAAATATAATCATTTTAAAAGCATTATACAACTTCCCAAATGTGAACTATGAACAAGTAGCATACCAAGAATAAAATATCTACAGTAAGGTAGCTTAGGAAATACTTTCCAACCACAATTTTTGCAAATTATATATATGTTATAAATCTAATTTGACAGGATTTCAATCGATAGAAACCTCTACAATAAAATAATGAAGTTTTTTTTCTAATAATGCATTGTAAAAGTGAACAAAACCATCCTTACTGTAGATATATAGTCTTTTTGCCATTAGAAGTAGTTATATAATTAAGATTCACCTGAAAGGTATTGAATTCAACATGTCGAGAACATCGATAGTATCCAACTAAAGAATTGCAAGATAATACTGGTTCAATTCTTTTCAAAAATAAAAAATCGATGCAACTTACATTGAAAGTGCTAAGCTGCCAAGTTCACTAATTGCATGCTTTCCATATAAAACATACATTAGGAAAACACTCAAACCAATACTAAGCAATCAATTTGCTTGTTTTCCAGTCTCTGCGATATCACTGAACCTAGGATTCTGATACCTTTAATCTATATTCATCAAACCTAGAATTTTCAAAATAATGAAAACATAGTAAGAAAATCATCCATGTGTCCCCCTTAATCCCTATAACTCTATAAAAATAATAACAGAGCACTTACAATAAAACAAGCAATGTCCATCAAACAAGAAGGGCAAATTCTTGAAAGGACATAGAGTATTCATCCTAGGTAAATTTATTTCAAATTGGCTCTTCACTTGATCGTAGTCGTGCTTTTCATTAGAGTTAACCTATGCAGCTTGCGTTTTACATTTTCTATGCGTCTGCCATCATGAGGTGTGTATCTCTTTTAATCCCATAGCCAAATTGTGACAGGGGAGTACCCAACCTGAATCTTATTCTAGGTGAGTACACAACATCAAAATTGTCAAAAGCACAGTGGAAGAACTCAGCACTTGAAAGTGAAAAGGGAGAGTACACTACCGGAAAATCATGGAAAAATGTCTCATTGCATGATCTCTCTCTATCTAGATTAAAATTCCTTGGTCGATTGGGTAACCTTAAAAACTCATGATCTTCTAACTCATTAGTGATGGTTGGTGACTCGATATTTTTAACACAACCATTTTCAAGCACATATACTGTTTATGAAGACATTTTTTAAACCCTCATAAACAATAACTCAGAACTTAGAGACGGAGCAAAAAGGCATATCCACAAGATTAAATCTGCAAACAACTTAATAAGTAAATGTAAGTAGTTGTTCAATTTCAAAATATTGATCATGTAAAAAAAGGAAGAAAGTGAATTGCATCCAATAATTCAATGTACTCTCTATGACACGCATTTGTTAAACAAAAGGGGGAATGTTATGATCTTCCAAGGTAGAAAGCAAACAAAGCGAACATATGAAGAACAAATATTTTACATTGAAGTCATAAGCATAATTGAAGGACTTGCATTCTAGTTAGAAACTTCCAAAATCGATCCATAATTACATCCCTTACCAAAGCATAAAAGAAATTCTCGAATTGAATAATAAAAGTATGAGCATATGGATAATGAAAAAAAGGATTGATAAGCTATGAGCTTTTAATAAAGCCTCCCCCTCCCTCCCCTCGTTGCCTCTCCCTTTGGGTTTTCCTTCCCCTCCCCATGGACATCATATCTATTTTGCTGTTACAAGAGATTTTCTAATATACGACATCAAAATTTATATACTCTTTTTGCAAATAGTTAGTAATTAATATAATCAATTAATTTTTTTCTTTCATTTATTAATATATTAAACATTGAGATCTGTGAGAGTGTGTGCTTGAAATACTTAAATCCAAAGTTGTTGCATGGTTGGTAAATTGTACATCGGGTGTATGTGAAGACTAATACAAAGCATGAGTGCATAGAGAGTGTCTATTCAACTAGGATAGCTGTTACAATAGCAAAATACAGTTGAATTAGCCATAGGATGCAGTTCTGATTTTGGAGCCTTCTTAAATGTGTGGTGTAGATGGCTTGGGGCGGTTAATGACCAGTTACATGCTATTATCCATTAGGCAATAGGGTGAGAGTCAAATACAGTTATCAAGAAAGGTTTTGGCAGCTAACTAGTCTATATAAGCAACACTAGCAGATCAGTTTTGAAGGCCAAGCACTCTGCATATATTTCAAGTTAGTTTAGAGTTAGATTAATAGTCTCAATTCTCCATTGTAATGCCTTCGTCAATAAAGTTTCTTCACTCCCCATGGATGTAGGTTCCTTCTGGAATCGAACCACGTAAATTCGTCGAGCACTTTCTAAACGTCTTATACTTCATCACACACTCTAATCAATCCGAGAGAGAGTTGAGCGTTTCTTGTGAGGTTTGATCGATTCAGAAAGCTTGTTTTCTGACAAGATCATTGAATGGAAAATAAACTATAACTTAGGAAATAGCTGATATACTTAAATGTCTTAAAATCATGCAACTTACCTCAAACGAGGTTGGGAATGATTGAGATCCCTGCATCAGTTGATTCATTATTTATAGAAGATACCTCCAAGATGGATTTAGCTGATATTCATTGAAAGATAAAAAGTGTCAAACTAAAATTCTTATTTCTTTATAAATCAAAATAACAGTCAACACAAGTACTACAGATTATCCATGGATAAGTTATTAGGATGTGTAAACAAAATATCCGAATTTTGTTGAATTCAACTACTGCATGAGTTGAGAACATTAATAGATACAACTTGGAGTGTTTGATTGAAGGGTATGGGAGGGAAGGAATTGGAATGGAATTAATAAAGTTATTTGGTAACGAGGAATGGGTATGAAAATAGTGATTTGATTCCCAATAGTGATTTGATTCCCACATTTGTGGGAATCAATCAAAGTAGCCACAGTTGGGATGAATGAAAGTCATTCCTATCTCTTATAAAAGAAAAACCTATTCCCATACCCAAATTTTAACCAAACACCCTCTTAAGAATAGCAAAAACTCAATTCTATTCCAAAAATATAAGATCAATATGGTCATACAGTGTAATTGTTAAACTTCTAGTATTAAATACCTGCAGACTTTCTCACTCATTTACATATTATTATCCTATAAAGGACATATTAAGAAAATCACCCAAGCGTATAGTATGCAAAATTGGCGTCACAATAGTATAGTATAGCATTGCGTAAACCAGTTGAAAATAGTCTTAAACTTGATCACTCACAACAATATGAAAACCCAACATATGAGCAATTAAAATTATGGTCATTCAATTTTTCTTAACCTCAACCACGGGTGTAATATTTATATTAAACATACGATTTGTAATTTGTAAATGAATAAATTATGGCAATAGGAAAACTTGCATGTGTGTGCCTAGTAGTGGCACTAAGTAATCAGAACAAATAACTTAGCATGAGAATAAAATTCAAATAAAGCTTTCTCTATAAATTGAATACACTTGGCCTAATTTATTAGGCGGCTAAAATCATAACTAAAGCAAGAGAGAAATTAAATTATAGAGAATCTGACTCACAGTACAAAAGGCGGACCACATGGAAGAAATTAACTCATTAATGTTCAAGTAAAAGTACCATATCAATATGTAAATAACAGAAATTAACTACATTGGATGCCAATGAAATTTGCACATAATTGAAGAACAATTGAGTAACAAAGTAGGAAAGATATCTATGCCTTCCATGGAAGGGTATGGTTGGATTTAACAGGTTGGGAAGCAATGTTTTGAGTTTATTCCTCCATGATACATATAATTTCATTACTTTCCATTTTTAATCTGAGAAATTACAGTATATTTACCTGTTTTAATTTAGTATTTATTGTGTTTTGTTCTCCTTTTCCCATTGTAGAATTATCAACTGCTGCGTGAAGTTATATGTTCCACCTTATCTATTTATAAGTGGTTCTAAAATTCTTTTTATATGCTCTCCCTACATTGAAAATAGTTGCTATTTCCAACATAATGAAATATACAGAGATTTTATCGCTCCATCGTTACATAATCTAACTCTCATGAGCTTTGTCTACTCCATTCTCCACCTCATAATTTCCCCCTTACAACATTTTACATCCATGTGTCCCACCTCCAATTATTTGGAGTAATAAATCGATGTGGTCATGATTTGGTACTTTGAATTTCATCCCTCATCCTATGCTAATTAAACTTTCTCTTTGTTGTGATAGTGTCACATAATCTTGCAAGTTTTTCTAATTGAAATTTTCTAAACACACTAAAAGGAGTTCGAATCTCCAATTTACTAACAATAGAAAAGCGGTGAAATTGATTTTTTAGGCATTCAAGGTAGTGTGGGCAACCGTAAAAAAATGAAAGAAAAGGTTAATAAAAAGTTGAAAGTGCATAATAACCAACAAAATAAAATAAAGTAGGAGTAAATCTTGCAAATCGACAGCACTCTACAGGTTGGGGGCTATCTTCTTCACTACGTCTACATTCCCCACTAAATCACCAGTTGCCCCTCTCTCTCTCTCTTTCTCTCTTTCTCTCTTTCTCTCTTCTTTTCTATTTTAATTATTTTATATAGATTCTTTTTTATACTACCAAATTATCAAGTACTTTTGTTGTCTTAATTTTAGCTCACTCTCTCACTTACCAATCTTTTGCTGCTAATCACTGTACTTAACATCTTCTGTCGTTCTCACTGCCTCTCTTTCTCTCACTCCAATGGCGGTAGTTATGGTGTTTCTATTGCTATCCTAAAAACATTAAACATCCATGTGGCAGTGGCACCGAGTAAAAGTTAAAAGATAAACTAAGAGTTTCACCATAAAAGTACGAGACAAGGGCGAACGCCTAGAGTGTGGTCACTCTTCATTATTCCTTATATATTTATTTTTTCTTCTTCTTCTTCTTTTTCCCTTATTAATTTCCTGCTATGATTTGGAGTGTAATGAAAGAGAACAGTGAGGGTTATAAACTATTAATCCATTTTCACTTTTCTATAATATATAAAGAGTGTTAACCTTCACATGTTCTCTTAAGAATTAAGAATTCAGTATATTAAAACAAATTCACACTTAGACATTTCATCAAGCATTTTATGGGCATGCAGTTAAATACAGACAAGTTCTTCACAAATTATGACAATTACTAATATTACCATATCCTCTAAATCAGCTACTCCATAAAATTTTCCATTCATATCAACAACGTTCTCTCAAAAATTAAGAATCTAATATGTTTAACAAATTCACACTTGGATATTTTATGAAGCACATCATAAGCATGCATTTTGTGATGAAAACTACATACTAGTGCTTGATCAATACTAGAAAGTGGTGAGTGTGTGTTTAAGCTTAAGATTGATAGTGTTGTACGTGTGAAACGGGTACAGCAGCAACAACATTGAGCTAAACCAGTTCAAATCAGCACAATTGGTGCCATGTGTGCAAGTGGGGACCAAGGCAGTTTGTGGCTGATGTACAGGTGGCATGCGTGTGATATCTAGAAGGTTCTGTACATGGATGTAAAGCTTGTCACGCAGGCTGTGTGATGGAATCAGTTACAACCGAAAAGATTCGATTTAACCACTTGAAAATCCAGCTGGAAGTTGGTTACTCGGAGTTGGTCCTGTAACTTTGCAGATGCCATCAAGGAGAAGCCTCCAAATATTGCAGAAACTGCACAATCATCCATAGAAGCCACTACAGAAGCTGATACTCAAGAAAAAGCATTGAGTGCTATTGTGTTATGTCTTGGTGATAAGGCTCTAAGAGAAGTACAGAGAGAGACATCTGCAAGGGCTGTATGGAAGAAACTTGAAGATCTATACATGGTAAAATCTCTTGCTAACCGTTTATACTTAAAGCAGAAACTATATTCCTTTAAGATGGTTGAGGATAGATCAGTCTTGTTGTAGCTTGATGAGTTTAATAAAGTGTTAGATGATCTAGAAAATGTTAATGTTAAAATTGAAATAGAAGATAAGGCCTCAACACTGTTGTCAGCTCTTCCAAAGTCATTTGAAAGTTTCAAGGACACACTCCTGTTTGGAAATAGAGAAACTATAAGTCTAGATGAGGTTGAAATTGCTCTGAAGACAAAGGAGTTTCAGAAGGTTTCTGAAGAACATGGAGCATCTGGAGAGGGATTAATGATCATGGTAAGAAGAACAACAAGAAAGAGAATTTTGATTCAAAGAAACAAGGAAATAAAGCTGATCAGTCAAGCTCAGATAATGTGGGAAGGAAGTACTTCTATTGCCATGAACTAGGGCATTACAAGAAGAATTGTTACAAGTTCAAAGCTGAAAAGAAAAGGAAAGCAGAGGCTGGTAAAGATAGACAACAAAGAGTGCAAGCAAATCAGGTGGTAAATAATCAGAATCAGGTTGCTGATTGTCCTGAGGCAATGTTGGTTAGCTCATCAAAAGGATCCATGGATTGGTTCCTTGATTCAGGATGTACATTCCATATGTCTCCTATGAATCATTGGTTCACTGATCTTATGTTGCAGAATGGTGGATCAGTATTGTTAGGGGATGATCACACATGTCAAATCAAAGGCATTGGATCTATCAGATTGAGGATGCATGATGGAGTTATCAGGACTTTGACAGGTGTGAGTTATGTTCCAGAACTCAAGAGAAAGTTAATTTCATTAGGTATCTTAGATGCTTCAGGTTATGAGTTCATATCAAGGGGAGGTGTACTCATTGTTGAGAAAGATGAGTATGAAGTGATAAAAGTAATCAGGAAAAGTGGATTGTACATTCTTGATGGACACACAGTGGTTGGACAGAATTTTGTCTCAACTAGAAGTGATGAAATTCACTTATGGCATGGAAGACTAGCTCACATAAGTGAGAAAAGATTACAAGAATTATCAAGACAGAATGTTATCAGTATCAGGTCAACAGATAAGCTGAATCAATGTGAGGATTGCATCTTTGGAAAGCTAAGAGGCAAATCCAGACTTGATTATATCCATTCAGACATGTGGGGACTTGCAAGAACATTAACAAAAGGTGGAGGCAGGTATTTTATTTTATTTATTGATGATTACAGTAGGAAGATATGGATATATATACTGGAAACTAAGGATGCAGCTTTCATTACTTTCAAGAATTGGTTAACTGAGGTAGAGAATAGTTGCAATAGCAAGATTAAGATATTAAGAACTGATAATGGTCTTGAATACTATTCTGATGAGTTCAATAGTTCTGTAAGGAGAGGGGGATCATGAGACACAAGACAGTACCAGGAACACCACAACAAAATGGTGTTGTAGAGAGGTTAAATCAGACTTTACTTGAAAGAGTAAGGAGTATCTTGAGTAGTTCTGGTCTTTCAAAAGATTTATGGGGAGAGTTGGTTAGTACTACAGCTTTTCTAATCAATACGAGTCCATCAACACCTCTTAAACTTAAGATACCTCAGGAAGTGTGGACTGGAAAAGTTGCTGATCATACTTGGCTCAAAGTAATTAGTTGTCTAGCTTATGTACATGTTAAACAAGATAAGCTAGCTCCAAAAGCTATCAAGTGTGTCATGATTGGATACCCTAAAGGTGTTAAAGCTTACAGATTGTGGAGTATTGAAGGTAAAAAGTTTATAGTAAGCAGGGATGTTACCTTTAATGAGGCTGTTATGCCATTGAAACCTCAAGATCAGAATAAGTATGAGGCTGAGCTTGAGGTGGTGATAGGCTGTCGTCGGCCTATCAAAATACAATTTACTTTTGACTCACTATAATACTTGGTATAATAGCAAGCACGGGTTGAACCCAAAGGAGTATAAGGAATTTGTAATTAAACTTAAGTGTTGCAAACATATAAAATAAATAAAAGGGGGTTTTGATTTGGTGACAATATAAAAATAACACAAGTATTAAATCAACTCAATGTTTTTAACAACCAACTATACGAAAATTAATATTTAAATTAACCGAGTGATGAAAACCTAGTTTAGGATGACGATCCCCTCCCGTTTACTAAATTAATTAATTACAGGAATTAAACATCTAGCCTAATGTGCAAACTCAAATCCCTAGGTTGACGGTACGACCAATCAACCCGAATATTCTTATGTTCATCAACTAGGGTATGACCACTAAATTGAACTATCTACGAGTGACCCTATGGATTCGAACTCGTAAACACATTAAAACTCTAAACATAGAATTACTAGGCTACAAAATCCGGCTAGGAATCATACAACCTAGATCCTATTACACCTAGAGGGAATAATCTCTATTTGTTACTTAATCCAATTCCTACAACAATTACGGATTATAGTTCATAGAATAACATTCAGCGGTAAAATAATTAAATAGTTGATCAGGCTAAATTAATTATCAAACAACCATTAAGAACATCAAAGTATGTAATAGAATAAACTTGCACAAAAGATTCAATGTAAAACCTTTAATAATTTATCTAAATTTCAACGAGAGGTTCACGAAATCCTAAACTAGAAAAGGGGATTAGCCCCGCATGTTCAGAACAAAAACAGAATTAAAATATAAAATTAAAGAACCAATAATGTCTGATTGTTCTTGCACTTCACGCTAATTTTCTGCCTTGGAGAGATGGAACCACTCCTTCTTCACATGAATTCTGCTCCCCTAATCCGTGTTTTGCTGCCCAAAAATAACGTGTCCCCATGTGTGTATCAGCCCCTAAAAATAAATAATATCTCTTCCTTCTTTTCTTGATCTCTTTCCTTATTTGTTCTTCCAAAAATATCTCCAGGATCTTTTTTTTTATTTACTGTGCCTTCCACAGGATATGGGCTTGATTTTGGGCTGATTTAATTGCTAGAACATGAGGAAGCATGTGAGAATATTTTCAGCTGCCACTTTCCTTATTTATTCTGAACTTTTGTTCGTTTCCACTGGCACTGAAGGGTTCAGTGTCAGCTTATCTAGCAGCAACGAATTTCCTCCACAAAACAGCTTGTTTCCACATCAATTTATAACATTAAAGCTATAATTTACCAAAGACAAGATAAGTTAATTTAGCACCCAAATTAGCACACAAGTCAATCAAATAAACATGAATTTCAACCAAATAATCATGCTAAAATATGATTTATCAAATCTCCCCACATCTAAACTTTGCTTGTCCTCAAGCAAACGGAAATAAAAAATGACATAGAACAGAAAACCAAGGAACATCTACCAAAGCAAATGAAAGTGACACACCTCAAGAGAAAAGTAACCAATGAGCATTCGAAACCAAATGAAAAATGACTCTTCACTCAAAATTTGCAACTTTCATGGCATCATATCTTTCAAAATTCCAAGGCCTCACAAAGATTCACTAAAAAAACTCAAGTATATGATTTATGTAGCAAGGTCACTCAAAAATTGAAAAGAACGGTCATTACCATAGACTTGCACCCAAATCAAATCTCCACCAATTTTAAATGGATCGTATGCAACAATCAAAGGGTATTTGAATGGATTGTAATGGGGCTTCATGACAGGGCGAGGTAAAAAGAAGAGATAAAACTGGCTAAACGCACCACTTTACAACATGTGATCAAATCAAAACTTCCATCATCCCTAAAATTTTCTTTTCACAACAGCATTTTTCTTACATTTATAATCTCCCCACACCTTTTCCTTTTCAAGATTTGGAACAGCAGGTGTAACACTTGAAAATATCACTTTTTTCTAAATAATTTCACCAACTCGAAAACAAACAGTTTCCTTTGTCCCTTTGCTTCCTTTTTTTTCTTTTTTTCTTTTAAGAATTTTTTTCTCTTTTCATCATTTTTATCATCCAACCTTCATTCCTTTTCTTTATTTTTTTCTTTTTCTCATTTTCCAATTTTTTTTATCAAATCCCCCTTCATCATCAATCCAACCACAAAGTATTTCAACAAGATTTACACATTGCAAAGTAATGAAGGATTCAAACGGAAGATTTAAAGAAAGAAATGGGAATTCAGGGTTCATTTATGTGCTCATAATTCAAAGAAATAGACTTAGGCTTAACGTGGCTTCCCTAAAGTTTTTCATAATCAGGTGGGACAATATAAGCCAAGAGGGTGAAACCTAAGTGCCCTTATCATTTTATCACACACAACCAATCACATGATCTTGAAATGCATTCAAAAGAGCAAGTTCTAGAATGAGCAATTCAATTTCAATGCACTCAAGAAAGAAATTCAATGGAGCTTATAGATGATAGCTCGTTAAGGCTCAAAAGTGTTGGTGTTCGATCATTTAGTTAACATGAACCGTTAGGGTTCCATACATTTCTAACAGTCAGCGGAAGAAAGAAAATAAGAAACGTATTACTTTTCACCAGGGTATGTTGGAGAAGATGAATTCTCGCTGGCAGCCTGTGCAGCCTCACCGTTTTGGGCATAACTCTCTCATGCGATGTCGGAATCGAGTGATCTATACGCCAAAATGATCCTCTCTTCCATGACGTTCCTTCAGTATATAACAAGTTGAATTCTGAGGTCTATACAATTTTATAAAAATTGTACAAGTTGGTGGACAGCAACAGCAAATGACCTCTTGATCTTCTGCTGTATTCCCAAGCCCAATCTCAACATCGTGTGGGCGACGATCTTCGAGATCTTCTCAATCTGCTGTTTCTTAATCCCCTCCAAAGTGTTAGGCGTGAATTATTTCTTAGATTAGGGTTTTCGGACAGCTGAGATGACTTATATATGGGCTACAACATGGACCAAGAGGAGAAATTAGAGTTGGGCCTCCATTGGGCTTAAGTATCCAAGCTTAGCCCAAAGCTTATACTTAAGTCCAATAATAATATATTCCACTAAAATATTATTACTGCACTACCGTTCTAATCCCATAATTACGTTATGAACTCCTTCTTATTATGAGCCTGACAGTCTTCCCATGTTTAAGATATACAATGTCCATTAATTAATTAAGTTACTGACAACTTCATTAATTAATATATCATCCGAGAGTAGTACCACTCAACCTCATTATCATGCCGAAATAAATCCACCTGCAAGGTTTACATGATAATCCTTATGAACTCCTCAAGGGGACATCATCAACCTATGTCGGACACAGATTCCTTTTACAATCAACAGCACACCATAGAGACAACACTATTTCCCAACTCACCGAGTTTGATGATTTAATTATATGTAAATCTCACCCATTGATGAATCAAAGAAATACATACTGCCTTACGTGTCGAGGTTATTGTATAGGGATTAAGAGCACGAACATCCATAATAACTGAGATCAAGTTCTCCTATAAGTCAGTATAAGTAGAACGATCTCAAGCGGTCCTGCTCAATACACACAAAGTGTACTAATGTGATTCTATAGCTAAGACAAGCTAATACCAAACCACACTACAACCATCCTGATAGAGTGTCCCCGTCTATCTCGATTGTGAACATCTATTTATACTTTATAAAGAAACTGATAATATGATCTTTCGCGTGTTGTCGCACAACATATTATCTACAGTATAAAGTAAGTGGACTATTACATCTAAATAAATTATAAGACGCAATCATTTGATCTTATGATTCTCATTTCAAACAAATTGTTATAACATTGTTTATACTAAAGCCAGACTTTTAGTATATAATCCAACAAAAAACTCACCAAAAATTGGGTATATTTGCCATGAAATTCGAAAAAAATGAACCACTACAATCACAAAAATCTTGTAAAGAATATCACTTTTTCAATAGCTCCTCAACATCACTGCTAACCCCCTCAATCATGCATCACCCTCATCACCCCAATAGATTTTATTCCTCAATTTTCCAAACTCCACATCAACATACAATTCAAAGGACAACCAAAAACATGACACGAGATAAGAAATTGAGCAAATTTACACCACAAATCAGAAAATTCAGCAACATTGCCCAACCAACAAGTGCAATTTCAGAATGAACACCACTTAAACATGCCTCAAATTAGGATCTCTAACTCCACAATTCAGCAAGTATTCACCCAGACTCAAAACTCTATATCCACAATGAAGACTAACTAGCAAAATCAAGTATATACAGCCATAAGAACTCACCAAAATCAGCAAAAAAAAAAAATCAGATAGAACAAAATCAGAAAATCAAGAAGCATATTCACATAACTACTCCAACCCAATTATCATATAAAATCTCCCCACACCTAAACGATTGCTTTGTTGGATTGTATACTAAAAGTCTAGCTTTTTGTATGAACAATATTGTAACAATTAATTTGAAATGAGAATCATATGATCAAATGATTGCATCTTATAATTTATTTATATGTTCGATGCAATAGTCCACTTACTTTATACTGTAGATAATATGTTGTGCGACAACACGCGGAAGATCATATTATCGGTTTTCTTATAAAGTATAAACAGATGCTCACAACCGAGATAGACGGGGACTCTCTATCGGAATGGTTGTAGTGTGGTTTGGTATTAGCTTGTCTTGGCTATAGAATCACATTAGTGCACTTGTGTGTATTGAGCAGGACCGCTTGAGATCGTTCGACTTATACTGACTTATAGGAGAACTTGATCTCAGTTATTATGGAAGTTCGTGCTCTTAATCCCTATACAATAACCTCGACACGTAGGGCAGTATGTATTTCTTTGATTTATCAATGGGTGAGATTTACATGTTATTAAATCAAAAAACTCGATGAGTTGGGAAGTAGTGCTGTCTCTATGGTGTGCTGTTGATTGTAGAAGGAATCCGTGTCCGTCATAGGTTGATGATGTCCCCTTGAGGAGCTCATAAGGATTATCATGTAAATCCTGCAGGTGAAATTTATTCCGGCATGATAATGAGGTTGAGTGGTACTACTCTTGGATGAGATATTAATTAATTGAGTTGTCAGTAACTTAAATTAATTAATGGACATTGTATATCTTAAACATGGGGAGACTAACGGGCTCATAATAAGAAGGAGCCCAAAACGTAATTTTGGGATTGGTACGGTAGTGCAATAATAATATTTTAGTGGAATATATTATTATTATTGGACTTAAGTATAAGCTTTGGGCTAAGCTTGGATACTTAAGCCCAATGGAGGCCCAACCCAATTTCTCCTCCTAGTCCCTGCTGTAGCCCATGTATATATGTCACCTCAACTTATCTGGAACCCTAATCTAATCTAATCTAATTGATTATTCACGTGTGATGAGGGTTGAGAGCAGATTGAGGAGGTCTCGTAGATTGTCGCCCACACGATGTCGAGATCGGACTTGGGACATACAGCAGAAGATCAGAAGGTAGTTTGCTGCTGCTATCCGCGACCTTACGAAATTTATATAAAATTGTACAGTATTTCGAATTTGATGATCAATATACTGACGGAAAGCTGTCGAAGAGAGGATCGACTGAGCGCAAATATTACTCAATTCTGACATCAGACGAGGAAGTTATGGCCATTCTCGTGGGACTGCACAGGCTGCAAGCGAGAATCCTTCGTCTTCAACATACCCTGGTGAACGGTAATCGTTTATATGATTTATTGCTTCCGCTGTGTTAGAAACGCATGGTATGCTAACGGTTCATGTTAACCAAATGATCAAACGCCAACAATTGGTATCAAAGCTTCGGTTTTGTGGTGAAGCGTGACACGTTAGACTAGGGTTTATGTGGTTAATTTTTCGAAATTAGGATCGCATGTTTAGGGTTTTGATTTTACTGTGCAAACCATAAATATCCCTATGTGAAATATACCCTATATCATATCTGTTCGTTGATGGTTGTGTGTGAGAGGATTCGACGAAAACTGTTCGTCAATTTCACATGGAAGGAAGAAATTGAGAGAAAATCCAGCGCAGTGATATTGCAGAGGCCATAATCAGAGTTTTAACCGTCGGATCAGGCTGAATTTTGGTCAGCACGTTTGAATTTTTTGAATGTACATTCTGAACGGTGAAGATCGTATTTGGAGCGTTGTTTTGTCAGGAATACGCCGAAAACAGAAGCAGTTTTTTGGGCGATTCTGTTCTGCGCAGTCGAGGGAAAAGAGTTGTTTCTCACAATCTAACCGTTGGATCGACCTGTAATTTGGACAGCATGTTCAAAACTCACAGGCGTAGATTCTGGACGGTGAAGATTGGATTACCAGGTTCCTAAAGTTGCGAACCCTGAACGACAGTTGGTGTAGTTTGATGTTGCGCGTTGGGCTGAACTTGGTTCCGTGCAAGTAGGCCCTTGGACGAGCGGATTTGCATCAGGTTCGATCGATGCTGCACCAGGTTCGAGCAGATTTTAATCAGGTTCGATTGGTCTGCATCAGGGTTGATCGATGCTACACCAGGTTCGAGCGGATTTGCATCAGGTTCGATTGGTCTGCATTAGGTTCGATCGATGCTGCACCAGGTTCGAGCAGATTTTCATCAGGTTCGATTGGTCTGCATCAGGTTCGATCGATGCTACACCAGGTTCGAGCGGATTTGCATCAGGTTCGATTGGTCTGCATCAGGTTCGATCGATGCTGCACCAGGTTCGAGCAGATTTGCATCAGGTTCGATTGGTCTGCATCAGGTTCGATCGATGCTGCACCAGGTTCGAACAGATTTGCATCAGGTTCGATTGGTCTGCATCAAGTTCGATCGATTCTGCACCAGGTTCGAACGGATTTGCATCAGGTTCGATTGGTCTGCATCAGGTTCGATCGATGCTGCACCAGGTTCGAGTGAATTTACATCAGGTTCGATTGGTCTGCATCAGGTTCGATCAATGCTGCACCAGGTTCGAGCGGATTCACATCAGGTTCGATTGGTCTGCATCAGGTTTGATCGACTCTGCACCAGGTTCGAGCGGGTTTGCATCAAGTTCGACTGGTCTGCTTCAGGTTCCGCGTGAGTCTTCACAATATGATCGGGCAGGATGCCAGAGTGGTGGAGCAAGCTGCGGGGAGGTCGATCCCCATCGCAGTTGTCCGCATTCGTGATTGGTGGCGAACAATCGAATTCGCTGTTATATAACTGTTATAATTGATTTATTAATTGATTATTGTTATATATGTATGCATGATTCTCTATGATTTATTGCCTTAAATAGAAGCATGCTAGATTGCGTATTATATTTGATATATTATATGCATGTATGTTGGAGTGTTGATCAAGTCAACTTATTTTTGGCAATTTATTTCCTTATATATAACTGCTATAATTGTTTTATTGGTCAATTATTGTTATATATTTGGAAGTATGAGCATGCTAGGTTGCGTATATTATTCTGAATATTATATGCATGTAAAAACCCTTGGTTTTAAATAACTAAGTGGGAGAGGGGATTGGTAATTAATTCCTGCGGCCTCCATTATTGGTTTGTTAGCAATGTGAATAAACTTGCGCGTCGGCATTAGAGCCTTCCTCCCCATCGGATGAGTTTATTCATGGATTGCTGAGACAGACTTCTTTAAATAATTATGTTTGTAATGTGATGCATATAAACTTGCGCGTTGGCATAGACCTTCCTCCCTATCGGATGAGTTCATGTGCGGATCACTGTACAGACTTATAATTGATGACTGTAGGAAGTTATCCGAGCGCGTGTGTACTTCTCCATCTGTAAGGCACATAAGCTTGGGCCGCGGACTTGGAGTCAAATAATGGTGTACACTTAGGCGTAAATAATAAGTATCCTCCCCATCGGAGTCACTGCTTTTATTTGCAAGGCTAAAGAGGAACCGACTATTAATTATTTTGTCATAAAGTTAGGTTGACAAATGAAATTAATGGGTAAAATCTTCTTTTGTAAATGTTCGGGTTTGTAAACGTCCACACTATCGTGGCTTGCAGACTCACGGTGCTTGAGATGTCGGTGAATTTTATTTTTATATTGTTTTGAGGGAATCAATATAAAAGGATAAAATTCGAAGTTTTGATCGGTATATTTATTTGTGATTCTCTGATTTTCAAATGGTTTTATCTCACTTATTATTAACTAAAAGAAATTATATTTACTTGTCCAAATTAGATGATTAGAAAAGAATCTTGGTTTTGAATTTTACTGCTTAAGAAAATACATGTGTGTTCTCACAAAGGACGTCTCATGATGCCTATTAAAGTCTCTAGTGAAGAGATGAGAGGTTCATAGAAATATGATGGTCTCATGTAACTCTTCGGATACTTGAGTAATTTAAAAGGCGGTAGGTCATGATTGAATTTGATGAATGAATTGGAAATACATGGAATAGAAGTTGAAGGGGAAACCTAAGTCAATTTTATTCTTCATAATTGCCTAGATGTTTTGAGTAAGTTTCTCATGAATTACAAGAGGTTGTATATGGTGGGAAACTTCTGACAAAACATGTGGTAAAGGAAATTCAATTTCATAAAAGGAGTGAATAAGGATAGAATCTTACTTACTAGTTGTCTAAACATGATTAGTGATGGCATCTACTGACACGAAGTGTGTAGATACTGGAATCACTGAATGTTCATTACTAAGTGAGGATAAGATTGTTATGACATGGGTAAAACTACAAGACTAGTGGCTATTGCAGTGGGAGTTGTTTATTTATCTTACGATATGAATAAATGTTTGATTTTGTAAAATTGTCTTTACTTACGTTTTTATAGAAAGAATTTGATTTCGGTTTCTATGCATTAATAGATGGATACTCCTTTTCATTTAAATGACATGGTCATTATAATGAAGGATAGAGTTGTAATCTGTTATGGTACGTTGATGGACAATTTGTATACTCTTAAATCATGTATATTCCACAGATGCAACAAATAGTAATTAATAATGTATATTCTGATCTTAGTAAGAGAAAGTAACCTTCGGAGATGAACTAAACATGCATTTGGCGTCTAAGACTAGATCATTTTACTTGAATAGGACTCAAAAGTTGATAGCAGATGGACCGTAAGGTTTATCTGAAGTGGAAACTATCGGACTTGCGAGTCTTACTTGGAAGTAAAAATGATTAATTACCTTTTCAAGGTAAAGGGGTGTAGAGCCAAAGATATATATGTTGGAATTAGTTCATTCTGATTCAAGCGGGCCTAATATTATCTAGGCGAGAGGTGGTTATGAATAATCGAAGATTATTCTAGATACCGATATATTTATTTGATGCACTGCATGTCTAAATTCTTTGATTTATTCAAGAATTACAAGGTTGGTACAGTAAAGCATCATGGAAAATATATCAAATAATGACGATTTAATCGTCATTACGAGTACCTCTTAGGATAATTAGGAACTATTAATCAGAGGTTGAGATTAAATCTCAAGTGATCTACACCGGGCATGCCCCAGCTGAATGGTGTGGTGGATAGAAGGAATAAGACTCTTATGGTAATGATTAGATAGATGATGAATTATTTGGAATTACTTAATTCATTTTATAGATAGGCCCTAGAAACAGTAATTCATTTGAATGTTTGTCTGTTTATGGGATATGCTATAAAAATGAAGGTGATTTATTTAGTCTAAAAGATCGAAGGGTGATTGTTAACACAAACACTAGATTTTGGAAAGGGACTATGTAATATATCACAAACCGATGTATGAGTTGTTCTAAAGGTAGTGAGAAGAAAACACAAAGTATAAGTACCAAGTGTACAAGAGGATATACCAAAAGGTAAACTGCAACGCGTGTCACGTCTGATACACAATTACATGTAGTGCCTTGTCGCAATGGGAGGGTTATTCGACAACCCGTGAGATACATATTTTGGGAAAGTCGTAAGACTTGATCCCTAGTAAACATGGTATTATCCCAGGGATACGACGTTGCACTACAAAATTAATGCGGAATCTTAGTAAGTGCAATGAATATTAAAATAGAATCGATGGATTTTAAATTAGGTCTGGATACTTATTGAACCACTAAATGGCGTAAAAGCCATTGGAAGCGGGCATGCAAGAATAAAAGAGGATCATAGAATAAGGTGAAAACCTTGGAAGCAAGCTTGTTGCGAAAAGGTATACTCAGAAAGAAAGGGTTTGATTATGAGAAAACCTGTTCGCCGGTAGCTATGCCTAAGTTGATCCGGACTCTTTTATTTGTTGCTACTCATA
The DNA here is from genome assembly GCA_023678885.1 of Pogostemon cablin. Lineage (NCBI taxonomy): Eukaryota > Viridiplantae > Streptophyta > Magnoliopsida > Lamiales > Lamiaceae > Pogostemon > Pogostemon cablin. The sequence continues at coordinate 36,651,174 of CM042965.1, forward strand.
TGAAATATGAGGGATAGCAAATAGATGTCGAGACAGCTTTCCTGATTGAAAGTTTTAAGGGAAACATCTATGTGAAGCAACCAGAGTGATTCATTGCAAATAGCTAAGAGCATTGTGAAAGTGAGCTTAAAAGTGTCCATTAATGGACTAAAACAAGCTTCAAGATCATGAAACATATATTTTGATGAGGTAATCCAGTGACATGGATCTAATCAATGATCGGATGGGTCTTGTGTATTGAAAAGAGTGATGGAAACGTGGTGGTATTTCTTGTACTATACGTAGATAGTATCTTGCTCATTGGAGACAATGAAAGAGTATTGTCGGGCGTATGGGTAAGGTTGATAAAGCGGTATGAGATGAAGGACTTAAGAAGAGCAAAAATATCCTTTTGATCACGGTAATACGGATCACAAGAAAGGATGTTATGCATATCTCAAGTTTCATATAATGATACGATCCTTACTCATTTAGCATGTGAATTTATCTAAGTGAATGTGTCTTGTGACACAAAAGTAGATAAAGAAGATGAAAGCGGTTCCTTATGCTTCGGCAAATGAGGAAGCTTAATCTAAGGAATGTTATGCACGAGATTAGATATCTGTTTTGCCAATGACATGAACAGTGGGTATCAACGTAACCCAGAACAAGAATGATGAACTGTGGTAAGACATATACTTATGTACCTGAAAAGGACTAGAAACTATATGTGGGCTTACCGAACAGATTCACTGATTCTTATGGGTTACATAGATTCAGATTTTTCAAATCAGATAGGGACGACAGTAAATCTACCTCAAAGGTTATGCGTTTAATTTTAGGAAGTTGAGTCATAATGTGGAAGAGTGTTATATAGAAATATATTTCAGACTCCGGACTCTATCATGGAAAGATGATAAATTGGAGCCTATGAGGCAGCCAAAGTATCTGTATGACTCTAGAAACTTCAAGATGGACTTCGAAGTATTTCTAAGTTTGCCCAAGGATATCACAATTTATATTGATGATATTGGTGCAGTTGCAAACTTGAAGGAATCACGAGCCCATAAGGCAATTAAACACATGGAGTGCAAGTACCACCTATTACGAGAAATCGTATGATGAGGGAAAGGTTGTTGTCGCCTAGATTGCATCGGATGATGACCTAGTAAATCCATTTACAAGGACCTTAAGGCGAGAGCTTTTGATGGTCGTGTAGTGGGAGTGGAAATCAGATGTATGGCATAAGACATGACATCATAGTCTTTTAATATAAGTGGGAGATTGTTGGATTGTATACTAAAAGTCTAGCTTTTTGTATGAACAATATTGTAACAATTAATTTGAAATGAGAATCATATGATCAAATAATTGCATCTTATAATTTATTTATATGTTCGATGCAATAGTCCACTTACTTTATACTGTAGATAATATGTTGTGCGACAACACGCGGAAAATCATATTATCGGTTTCCTTATAAAGTATAAACAGATGCTCACAACCGAGATAGACGGGGACTCTCTATCGGGATGGTTGTAGTGTGGTTTGGTATTAGCTTGTCTTGGCTATAGAATCACATTAGTGCACTTGTGTGTATTGAGCAGGACCGCTTGAGATCGTTCGACTTATATTGACTTATAGGAGAACTTGATCTCAGTTATTATGGAAGTTCGTGCTCTTAATCCCTATACAATAACCTCGACACGTAGGGCAGTATGTATTTCTTTGATTCATCAATGGGTGAGATTTACATGTTATTAAATCAACAAACTCGATGAGTTGGGAAGTAGTGCTGTCTCTATGGTGTGCTGTTGATTGTAGAAGGAATCCGTGTCCGTCATAGGTTGATGATGTCCCCTTGAGGAGCACATAAGGATTATCATGTAAATCCTGCAGGTGGAATTTATTCCGGCATGATAATGAGATTGAGTGGTACTACTCTTGGATGAGATATTAATTAATTGAGTTGTCAGTAACTTAAATTAATTAATGGACATTGTATATCTTAAACATGAGGAGACTAACGAGCTCATAATAAGAAGGAGCCCAAAACGTAATTTTGGGATTGGTACGGTAGTGCAATAATAATATTTTAGTGGAATATATTATTATTATTGGACTTAAGTATAAGTTTTGTGCTAAGCTTGGATACTTAAGCCCAATGGAGACCCAACCCAATTTTTCCTCCTGCTCCCTGCTGTAGCCCATGTATATAAGTCACCTCAACTTATCTGGAACCCTAATCTAATCTAATCTAATTGATTATTCACGTGTGATGAGGGTTGAGAGCAGATTGAGGAGGTCTCGTAGATCGTCGCCCACACGACGTCGAGATCGGACTTGGGACATACAGCAGAAGATCAGAAGGTAGTTTGTTGCTGCTGTCCGCGACCTTGCGAAATTTATATAAAATTGTACAGTACTCCGAATTTGATGATCAATATACTGACGAAAAGCTGTCGAAGAGAGGATCGACTGAGCTTAAATATTACTCAATTCCAACATTAGACGAGGAAGTTATGGCCATTCTCGTGGGACTGCATAGGCTGCAAGCGAGAATCCTTCGTCTTCAACATACCCTGGTGAACGGTAATCGTTTCTATGATTTATTGCTTCCGCTGTGTTAGAAACGCATGGTATACTAACGGTTCACATTAACCAAATGATCGAATGCCAACATACTTATCCCCAAGCAAAAGAAAGTATAAAAGAGAAACTAAACAAGAATTGGGTCGAGTACACCTGATTTATTGCTGATTCAAACTTTGACCATGATCCCGCAAATGCTTCACAAGATCGCTCATCTGACGCATCAAAAAGTTCTGATTGGCCTCGAACCTCTCCATCCAAGCAATGAATGCTCCTTCAAGATGGTCAAAGCCCGTAGGAAGAGCTCTTGGCAAGAAGGGGACTGGAATTTTTGGCCACTCTCATGCTGCAGCCGGATGTTCTTTGGAAATTCTATGGTGGTGAAAGTGGGGTTTGGTAGAGCCAGTTCTTCCTTCTCGATCACCATCCACCTGTGTGTGCCATGATCGTTCCTTAACCCCTATTTTCTGCAACAATGTGGCATCAAAAAATTGTACCAAACCGAAAGAAACTCTATTCGCAAAGTCAACTCCTGCAATCTTCGCAATCGCTGTGATCAGCCCACCTGCAGCGATGCTCCCTGTACCTTTCTTCACATGCGACAGATGCTCAATCACCATGTCCCCCAGCCCAAGTGGCTTCCGATGTAGCATCGCATCGATCACTCTTAGTTCTTTCCATTCCACTACATTCTTATTCATCTCTCTAGCAAATATGGCACTTGCAAGCAATCGCTGAATATAGCAAATGCATGGATTTCGAATAGAGTTACCCTTGGCACTACTAGCTTTGTAAACCCACTGCTCTAATGTGATCTCCTTCCACAGAGGCTCAACTTTGAACTCTTCTTCCACATACTCAACCAAAGGGACCCCCAAAGACAACATAAACTGATCCACTGTCCAATTGAAACCCCCAACTGGAAAGTTACCCCTTCTTTAGTCTTGGCAAAAGCACTCAAAAATTCATATGTAAGGTCCGCATAAACAGGATAATTCCCATTGACTAAGTGCCTCAATCCAACCATGTCAATCATTCTGAAGATATCATCATGCAATCCTAATGTCTTAAGCAAATCAGTGTCAATGTAACATGTGGATTTGATATCTCTTTTTACTAACCCTTGGTATACAACAACTTGAACCGGACCTGACATAGCGATGGAGTGGCGATTCGGGAAACAGTACATCGGACCTGATTAGCGGTGACATTTATGATGCGGTGCTCTATCATCGGCTGCGTCGGGTGCCTCTGAAATTCCCTCATCGGTAGTCGCATCAAAGACTGGGGTGTGTCGGTTAGAACCGGTTGGGCAGCTGTTGTTCCTTCATCAACATGTGCAGCATTGTGATGACGGACCAGGGCTAGAGTGTTATCGCCGGGCTCAATACGGGCAGCAGCAGCTTCTGGCAAAGGCTATTCTAATGAGATAGAACGGGTGGCGGTGGCACGCCGGGCTAAAGCTGTCTTACCGGAACGAGTATGGGTGACAGTGGCAAGCTGGACTGATGCTGTGGTGCGCTCTTCGGCATTAGTACGACCGTCAGTGGCAGGGGAGTCATCAGAAATAGAACCGGTAGTGGCAGCATTAGGTTCGCGGTATAAGACAATGGCCCATGATGAAATTACCTCGTCTTCCCTCTGCTGCTTCTTTCTTGCGCGTGTACGAGAGTGCAAATTCACCATGGTTGGAGATGATTTGCTGCTGCAATTCGAAATGGAGGATTCAAAATTGGGCTTGAGATGGTGCAGATTTCACGACCGAGAATTTTGAGGATAGAGTCATGATTTTGCTAACATGAGTGAGAACTTAGGGCTCCTTCAGTTTTCAATTGAGCATATGAATTAGGCTCTGGATATATAGTTTTGTCAATTCCACCAAAAGGTACAAGACTTGGGCCCATCCTAACTCATACTTCTTAATACTCATAGTGGCCAAAAGAAATGGGCCCAATACCTTATTGAAAATAAAAATAAAACAAGAAAATTGGGTTGCCTCCCAATCAGCGTCTTTTTTTATTGTTGTTGGCTCGACTTAGGTAAGGTGTATTTTCATCAATTGTAAACCATATCCTCCAACTCTATTCGGTCCACCTCAACCGTCTGGAATCCTTCGTGATACTCTTTGAGTTGGTGCCCAATAACTTTGAAGCTTCTTTCAGAATTTATGCTTCTTATCTCAACTGCACCATGAGAAAAAACATTAGTCACAATAAACGGACCAATCCAACAAGAACACAACTTACCAGGAAATAATTTAAGCTTTGAGTGATAAAGTAAAACTTTTTGCCCAACGATGAAATTTTTCCTTGATATTCTTACATCATGAAATGCTTTTGTTTTCGCCTTATAAATGACTGAATTTTCATAAGCCTCATTTCTCAATTCCTCCAACTCTTGCACTTGGAATTTTCTTTGCTCTCCGGCCTTGTCATAATCCATGTTGCACTTTTGAATTGCCCACCATGCTTTATGCTCAAGCTCCACAGGTAGGTGGCATGACTTTCCATAGGCAATTCAATAAGGAGACAAGTTAATTGGTGTCTTATAGGCCTTTGATAGGCCCATAATGCATCCTCCAATCGTGAGCTCCAATCTTTTCTAGACGGATTAACCGTCTTCTCCAAAATTCTCTTGATCTCACGGTTGGATACCTCCGCTTGGCCACCCATTTGAGGTGGTATGAAGTGGAGGTTTTATGAAATACCAAATACTTGCGCAGTAGCACTTCCACCGTTCAGTTGCAAAAATGCATGCCCTTGTCACTAATGATGGCTCGAGGAATTCCAAACCTACAAAAGATGTTATATCAAAGAAAACCTGTAACCACTTTAGAATCATTAGTTTGGGTGGCCTTCGCTTTCACCCACTTTGACACATAATCAACAGCCAGTAATATGTAAGTAAAGCCAAACGAAGAAGGAAAAGGTCCCATAAAATCCATCCCCCACACATCAAAAATCTCACAAATAATTATAGGGTTCTGGGGCATTTCATTTTGTCGAGAAATATTTCCTACTCGTTGACACCTATCACAAGACTTGCAAAATTCATAAGCATCCTTAAATAGTGTCGGCCAATAAAATCCACACTCAAGCACTTTAAAAGCAGTTCTCCTAAAACCAAAATGACCACCACATGCATGACTATGACAAAAGGTGAGAATCAAATTAAAGTCAATATCAGGAATGCACCTTCTTATCACTTGATCAGAACAATGTTTCCACATATACGGATCATCCCACATGTAATACTTTGCATCACTACGGAGTTTATCACGTTTTACCTTACTCATGTCATCTGAAAACTGATGGGAGGTTAGAAAATTTGCCAAATCAGCAAACTATGGAACAGAGCCTTCTGACACTGAAGGGTTCAGTGTCAGTTGATCCGAATTTTCCAAAATTTGCAGAATGGCCAGCAACTGTTCATCTGTGAATTTTTCATAAATTTTTTGCTTATCTTCATCTCTAATCAGCCGGCTTAGATGGTCAACCACTAGATTCTCCAATCCCTTTTTGTCTTTGATTTCCAAGTTGAACTCTTGAAGCAGCAAAATCCACCGAATCAATCGAGGTTTCGCTTCCTTCTTCGTCATGAGATAAAGAAGAGCTGTATGATCAGAGAAAATAGTGACTTTAGTACCCAACAAGTAGGATCAAAATTTTTCTAAAGCAAAAACCACAGCTAGGAGTTCTTTTTCCATAGTGGAGTAGTTGGCTTGAGCGTTATCCAAGGTTTTTGAAACATAGAAGATCACATGTGCAGCCTTGTCAACTCGTTGCCCCAACACTGCTCCTATGGCATAGTCACTAGCATCACACATTATTTCAAAAGGCAAACTCCAATTCAGCGGTTGAATCACGGGTGGTGTGGTTAGCAACTCTTTCAACTGATCGAAAGCTTTCTTACAGGCATCATTCATCTCAAACTTCACATCTTTTTGCAACAACTCACAAAGTGGCTTGGCTATCTTAAAAAAATCCTTGATAAACCTTCTATAGAAACCTGCATGACCAAGAAAAGAATGAACTTACCGCACAGATGTGGGGTAAGGCAATGCAGATATAAGGTCTACCTTAAACTTATCAACTTCAATTCCATTCTTTGAAATGATATGACCTAAAACAATGCCTTGTTCGACCATAAAGTGACACTTTTCTCAATTCAAAACATGGTTTGTTTCTACAAATCTTTCAAAGATCAATTCAAGATTTCCAAGGCACCTATTGAAAGATTCTCCATAACACTAAAGTCATCCATAAAGACCTCTATTATATTACCCACAAATTCTGAAAAATGCTCACCATACACCTTTGAAATGTGGCTGGTGCCTTGCAAAGTCCGAAAGATAACCGACGACATGCAAAAGTCCCAAAGGGGCATGTGAAGGTTGTTTTCTCCTGGTATTTGGGAGCAATTGCAATATGAAAATAACCAAAAAAACCTTCAAGAAAACAATAATAAGAATAACCTGCAAGCTTTTCTAACATCTAATCAATGAAGGGCAAAGGAAAATGATCCTTTCTAGTCATGTTATTGAGATTCGGTAGTATGGGCACACTCTCCAACCCGTTTGCAAACGAGTCAGAACCATATCACTCTTGTCATTCTCAACCACAGTCACTCCTAATTTCTTTGGCACTACTTGTGTTGGACTACTCACTTACTATCTGAGATGGGATAAATGATCCCCACACTTAGAAGTTTCAACACCTCCTTCTTTACTACCTCCATCATATTCAACCGGCACTGAGCTTCTCGAGATGGGTTCGCATCATCCTCAAGCAGAATACTGTGCATACAAATTGTGGGACTGATACCCTTCAAATCCGCAACTGTCAATCCAATAACAGTCTTATGCCTCTTCAACACATCGAGCAACAAGTTCTCCTGCTCGTCCGTTAGCTTGGACGAAATGATCACGGGTAAAGTAGAATCCGACCCTAAGTACGCGTACTTCAAGTGCTCAGGAAGTGCTTTTAACTCCAACTTCGGTTCCTGCACTATAGATGGAAGAATTTTTGGAAAAATTTCAGACAATTTAACATAAGCTATATCTATGATGCTCGATCTCTGAGAAGAACTATGCAACACATTGACATAGTGATTCAGCTCCTCATTATCCCATCTTTCAGCGTACTCTTTTATGATTCCATGTTCAATTACTGTATCTAATGTATCCCTACTAGTGAGTTCGAAGTGTTCCTGGACAATAGGCTCAATAGTACTCACAACAGAAAGTAGGTTAGCATCATCAGGGTATTTCATAGCATCATATATGTTGAATTTAATGATCTACCCATCAAATTCCATCGTGAGAGTACCTTCACTCACATCTATCTTAGTGCGTGAAGTGTTGAGGAATGGTCTCCCCAACAAAATTGAAGATTAATTTCTAACACATAAAAATTAGCAGGGAATAAGAGTTTGTCTACCTAAACGAGAACATCCTCAATGACTCCATCTGGGTATGCCTGGGTTCGATCAGCAAGTTGGATGACAACTCCAATCTTCTTCAACTCTCACACACTCAACTTTTCAAATACTGATCGAGGCATCACATTGATGGATTCTCCAAGATCCAACATGGCTCTTTCCACCTTAAAACTCCCAATCTTACAAGGAACCACAAACATTCCAGGATCCTTGCGCTTATAAGGTAACGTTTGCTGGAAGACAGCTGAAATGTTTTCTCCAATCACTACTTTTTCATCTCCTTTCAACCTCTTTTTGTTGGTGCACAGCTTCTTCAAGAACTTGGCGTATCTCAGAATCTGCTTAATTGCCTCAATGGGAGGTAAATTGATCTCCACTTTCCCAAACACCTCATGTATTTGTTTATCCTTTTCAGTGGTGTCCGACTTTTTTATCCTACTTGGAAAAGGTAAATGGTTAATATTTGAAGAATAGTGTCAGAAATTTTAACTTGATTTTTTTCTAACCTTCTGACACTGAAGGGTTCAGTGTCAATGTTACATTTTTGAACATCAGATTTTTTCATCCCAAACTGATCGGTCTGATCCACCACTGTTCCAGTAGGTTCTACATCATCTTTTTCCATGTCTTGGTCAAGCTTTTTGGGTGGTACAACCTCCTCCAACTGTTTTCCACTCCGCAGTGTAATGACACTCATATTCTTAGGATTAACCTCCGTTTGTGAGGGCAACTTCTTACTGTTTTGAGCCTGCATTTGGCCTACAGTTGTAGCCAATTGACTCATCTGATTTTCCAAGTTTTGGATGGATGTCTGAGTAGACACTTAGAACTTCAGATTATTAGCAGCCATCTCTTTTATCATTTTCTCAAATGAAGCTCTGGAGCTTGCCCCACTTTGTTGGCGATTTCCATCATCTTGAGGGTGATCTTGTTGCCTATTCACTACTCTTTACTCTTGAAACTGCTGTTACCCCATATTTCCTCCTTGTACTCTACCATACCTCAGATTGGGATGATCTCTCCAACCCTGATTGTAGGTTTGAGAGATGTGATCATAAGGTCGCCCCATGGCATTTACTTGTTCCTCACGTTAAATAATATTGACAAGATGAAGGGTTTACCCCTTTTCCTTTAGCAAGATTCTCCACAGCAACTGTCAGCTTGTTCAAAGTTTCCTCCAACTTAGAATCATGGACCTCCTTCACTTCTCTAACCGATGGATCACGTGTGCCAAACTGTTGGGTGTTGGCAGCCATGCTAGCAATCAAGTCTCTAGCAGCAGTAGGTGTTTTCATCATAAAAGCTCCTCCGCTAGCTGCATCAAGCATGTTTCGATCCATGATCAACAACCCATCAAAGAAGTACTTCAATAAAAACTGGTCGCTTATTTGATATTGGGGGCATGCTGATGTGAGGCATTTAAACCTTTTCCAATAGTCATGTAAACTCTCCCCTTGCATCTGACGAGCTCTAGATATCTCCTTGTGCAAGACAACAACTCTAGTGGCCGGAAAGTAAGTTTGGAGAAAGAGTTTCTCCATCTCTTGCCATGTCCTTCACTGCAAAGGGAAATGCCCTAAGTTTGACTTGTTCCTCCGTCACTCCGCTTAGTTTCATGCTCATGCATACAACCGAGAACTCCTTCAAAAACTTATGAGGATTTTTACCTGACAGACCATGGAAAGCAGGAAGTAAATGAATTAATCATGATTTCAATTCAAATACAGTATTATCAGTAATCGCAGGAAAGTTAATGCATAGTGGCTGATGGACAACGTTCGGATTTGCCAATTCATTCAAAGTTTTTTTGAGTATTCGCAGCCATGTTTTCCTCTTCTGACTCAGATCCTATAGTATCTTCCTCCTCTAAATAAAAAAATTCAGAATTATCCTCTCCAAATTGAAGTGGATCAGCTGCAAGTTCGAGTTCGGTAAGGTTTTCGGTAGTTTCGTCAGTGGACAAATTTGTTTCCTTCTTCTTCTGGGACTCCTTTCTCAACTTCCGGGCAGTTCTCTCGATTTCTGGTATGTATTCAAGCTATTTTTTACCAGAAGATCGAGTAATCATTCACAGAAAAAATTTTAAAAACAGGGGGATAACTGACACTGAAGGGTTCAGTGTCAGTGTTACTGAAAAATTCAAAATTTTTAGAAAAATTCCAGAACCTATAAAAATGTAGAAAAATATCAGAAACATAAAAATTTAACAAAATTCAATTTTACTCCCTTAGCAAACAACGCCAAAATTTGATAGGCTGTCATCGGCCTACCAAAATACAATTTATTTCTGACTCACTATAATACTTAGTATAATGGCAAGTACGGATCGAACCTAAAGGAGTATAAGGAATTTGTAATTAAATTTAAGTGTTGCAAACATATAAAATAAATAAAAGGGGGGTTTTTATTTGGTGACAATATGAAAATAACACAAATATTAAATCAACTCAATATTTTTAACAATCAACTATACGAAAATTAATATTTAAATTAACCAAGTGATGAAGACCTAGTTTAAGATGACAATTCCATCCCGTTTAATAAATAAATTAATTACAGGAATTAAACATCTAGCCTAATGTGCAAACTCAAATCCCTAGGTTGATGGTACGACCAATCAACACGAATGTTCTTATATTCATCAACTAGGGTACGACTACTAAATTGAACTATCTATGAGTGACCCTATTGATGAGTGTAGAAATCTCATGAATTTAGGGTCCAATTATAGCATGGTTCCATACAATTATGCTTAGTTTGAGTGTTTATTTGGAGAATTTGTACTTTAGTTGAATTTGTGTAATTTTCAGGTATAAATGAATTCTAGAGGTGAAGATGAAGATGTAGAAAAAAGCGGATCTCAATTTGAAGTTAAAACGAGGGAGAACGAGCTAAAATAGTAAAGCAGCGCGAAACTGTCACAAAAATTCGACCGAAGGGAAAAAATTCGATCAAATTTTTGTGCATTTTTGTGAAAAACACGGGCGAAAATAGAGCATCAAAGGTTAAGCACATTGTAAGAAAAATTCGACCGAAGTACAAAAATTTGATCGAATTTTCATGCAAAATGTCCAATTCTGCAGTTCGACATTAGGGCTTTTCAAGGGGGTATAAATACCCCAAATCTCACTCCTCCAAATGGAGAAAAATTAGAGGGTTGGCTGCACACACCCCATATTCATCCATCCTCCATTCCTCCATCTTCATCTTCATTTCATCCATCCATTCCTCTTGATTTTCTCATTTCCATCCATCCATTTCATCAAACCACCAATCTAAGAAGGGAAGAACATCAAGGAGTGAAGATTTGAGCATGTTAAAGGAAGATAAGACCAATTTCAAAAGGGAAGCCAATCAACCTTTAATTTGTGATTTTCTTCATTATTTAGCTCAAGTGGAGCAAGCCATGGATTGTATCGATTTTATTATGATTTGTAGTAGCTAGTCCTCATGTGAGGCTAGCAATATGATTGGTTAGGGATTATGTAAATTTTGCACACCACATGTTTGATGAAATGATTGTTATGAATATTTTCTATTATGAAAGCTTATTCTCATTTTATGTATGATTTGTGTGGTTAAATTATCTATTCATAGTATTAGGATGGCCATTCAATATTATGCTTAGTGGTTTAATTGAATCATTGATTGCATGAGATGACTTAGTTAGTGTGAGGAGAGGTAAGTCATACCCTTCAAGTGCTTAGAACCTCGTGATAGGACATTAGTGATGAACTAGTGAAGGGAACCAAACTTATGATCATAGTACCATTATGTGAATTGAGAGTAAGTCACAATCCTAGGAAATTTAAACTTGTAAAAGAGTTGAGAACCTATTGCCTTGGCCATAGGGATTAGGGGTACACAAGTGATTGCTCTTAATATCATAACATGATGACCTTTAATGCATGTGTGTGTGAATCTACATGAGCCTTTTCCATGATATTGCTTGCCTTACATATTTTTTAGATTGCTCACCATCACCCATCATCCATCTCATTTGTACATGTTCTATCTTTAATTGCTTTCTTAGTTAGATTGTAGTGTAATTAAACCTCCCCTTTATTGATTAGTCCTTCTAGAGTAAAACATCTTTCAAATACGGATACATACACTTTCTCCATTGGGTTCGATATAATAAATTTTGCACTTAGTCACCACCTTCTACACAACGATAGAGTACACTTACTCTAAATCAATTTATACCAAAATTGAGACTAAGTTCATGGCGCCATTGCCAGGGAGAAAGACTTCGATGTAACGTGTTTGAATTTGTTAGCTCTACCTAGGACATTTTTTTTCTTAATTTTTGCATCTTATATTTATTTTGAAAAAAATTTATTCTTACTTGTTCTTCTTGATAGGTACATTAACCTTGAAAGAAGGGGAGAAAGAGCAAAACCAAAAATAGTAAGTGGAGAAGAATTGTAGATCTTGAGAACAAGAGTAAAAATGGATCAATGCTACAATAATGGAATATACGAGGGATGGCAAGGATCTTACAATGTGAATGCATTTCAACGTATCAAGGAAACACTTATTCCATACCAAGTTGTTACAACAATCAAGTTCCTACGGTTATTCCTCTATCTGAAAATAATACCTTGATGGAAATGCTTAGAAGATATACTTATGGAAGTGATACAAGGCAAAGTTTTCAACCAAGTCTTTCAAGCTATGAGCCTCAAAATGCCTACTCAATACCTACTTCCAACTTTAATGGGGGACAAATGTGGAACATGCACAATTACCAAATGGGGAATGGAATATGTACGCAAAATGGGTATGTCCAAGGAAATTTCCAAGAAGAGTGTCCACCATATAATGAGGGGAAACCTTCCTTGCAAGATCAATTAAGTCAAATAATGAAAATGCTTGAAGAAGGAAGGGAAGAAAGAAAGAGAAAAGTTGAGGAAGAGGAGAGGAGATTTGAGACCATTGAACGTCAATTGAGTCAAATAATACAAGTACGGAACACTCTTCATGAAATAGAAAATTTTGATAAAAAGATTGATGAAGAGTTAGATGTAGAAGAGTGTTCGGGAGATTATGAAGAAGACTCAAGAGATGATGAGCTTATTTAGGATAAGGAAGACAAGGTAAAAGAAAGCTTAGAGGAGGAAAGTGAGAGGAGTAAAGAGCCTAAGGTAGAAGAGAAATTTGAGAATGAAGAGATTATCCAAGATTTATTGTCTCTTGTTGATGAGAAAAATTCAAGTGAAGATGAAGAATCAAGTGATGAGTATGAATTCGATGAAGTGGAACAAGGCCTAAGAGCACTTGATGATGAGTTTGGGCGTGAAATGAGCATTTCTATATTTTTTAACTCTTCAAGTTGCATTGAATTTTAAAATATTATTTATATTGACTTTGTTTTACCTATTGATTCTTCTCAATGCCTTAGGTACAAAAGAGAGCTTGAAGAAGTTTTGGGAACTTACTTGATAAAAAGGAATAAGTGGTGGTCGAGAAAAGAGTGGTTAATAGAATGCAAGCTCAAGTGAGTTGAATTTCTAAAGCCAATCTCGAAGGATGCTACCGAGATCGTTACTTGCCACAAATGCCTAATAGAGGAAGAAGCACAAAGATTAAAATTTGATGGCAAGAATGAACGATATCCTTGGCCATTCTGATGAGTTCTCCATATCCCGTCCGGCTTGAAGACGTTAAACTTAGCGCTGGATGGGAGGCAACCCATCATTATCTTTATTGCTTTCATTTAATTACTTTCTTAGTTGTTTTTAGTTTTTATCGTGTTTCTTGTCTTTTATAGGAACATGAAGGAGCTTCCAGTGATGGTCTTGAAGAGAAAAAAGAAGTGCAACAAAATTGATAACAAAACTCTATTCAAACTAAAATTCAACTCTTAGTTAAATTTAAGTTTGGGGGCCGGGATGGTTTGTTTTGTTAAATGCTCGTATTGCTCTTAGTTGTACGTTTTGAACCGGCGCACCTTTTGTTCCTCTTGTTTTTGTGAGCCTTTCCTTGATTGCTTATTATTGAATCTTCTTTTGTGGAGCTAGTTTGGTGATTGTTTGAGACTATGAGATTGAGTTAGATCATGTGGTTGAATAGATATGAGCTTGTGTACTTGTTATGGTTGGGAATTTGCTTGTATGATGCTTGTTTTTACAATATTGATGAATTGTGAGATTTTGAGCCTTGAATGCACAAATATTATGCGATTCATTTCTTTCATGTGTGCATCATTCATGTGTGTGTGTTCTAGAACTTGCCATTCGTTTTGCTTGAGGCTACATTGTGTGGAGATTGTTGAAAATGATCTTAGGCCATCCTTGAAAATTGAAGTCACTAGCCAAATGATATCCTTACCATAACATTGTTCCCTTGTAAGCCATTTTGAGCCTATGGAGCCTATTCTTTGATTATTAGCTCATTACAAGCCAATAAAACTCACTTAAGCCTTTATACAAAACCTTTTGTGTGGATGATTGTTGGAGATGGTTATTAAAGGAGGTTATGAAGAGAAAAGCAAAAATTGTACTTGAAAAAGAAATTAAGAATTTTATGCTTGAAATGAAATGAGAGCTAGTGAATTATGATGTGTAAGCAAGAAATTAAAATGAATGAAGCTATATAACAAAAGAGCATAAGAGCTAAAAAAAAAAGAAAAGCTCAAATGTGTATTGCAAAGGTATGAGAAAAAGAGCTACAAAAGAAATGCTTAAATTCAAGAGTTATGAAAGGAAGGGATGATGAAGTACATGAAAATGAATAAAAAAAAGTGAATTTATGATTAAGGAGTAGTGCTTGACGAGAAGGGAGACGTCTCTTCTAATCATCCACACACATATTTAAGTCACTTTTATCCATATATTCCTACCCTTACCAAAGAGCCTTCATTACATCCCAATATAAAGTCCTATTTGATTCAATGATTGACACACTTCAATAGTGGTGTAGAGTTTGAGACTTGTGGCAAACCTATAGTAATGCGTGCATGTGAATCAATTATGAGTGTAAAAACGTCCACAATTTCTACTATGAGTGTGAGTACATAGACTACCTAGAGAGAATTAGTGAGAATGAATATTGTACTTGCATTATTCCCACCATGATTTGTGCATAGATTTATTGATGTTTAAGTCATGTGGTTTGATTTGATTGATTAGTTGAAAATGATTATACTCTTTCTTTGATCCATTCTCCAATTCACTCAATTTCTACCCTCATGTTCTTTTTCTTTTCTTTATTGTTCGAGGACGAACAATATTTTAAGTTTGGGAGATTGATGAGTATAGAAATCTCATGAATTTAGGGTCCAATTATAGTATGGTTCCATACAATTATGCTTAGTTTGAGTGTTTAAGTACCCTAGATTGCGCGATATTTGTAAATATTTGGAGAATTTGTACTTTGGTGGAATTTGTGTAATTTTCAGGTATAAATGAATTTTAGAGGTGAAGAGGAAGATCTAGAAAAAAAGTGGATCTCAATTCGGAGTTAAAACGAGAAAGAACGAGCCAAAACAGTTAAGTAGCGCGAAGTTGTCACAAAAATTCGACCGAAGGGGAAAAATTCGGTCGAATTTTTGTGCATTTTTGTGAAAAACACGGGCGAAAACAGAGCATCGAAGGCTAAGCACACTAAAAAAAATTCGACCGAAGCACAAAAATTCGATCGAATTTTCATGCAAAATGTTCAATTCTGCAGTTCGACATTAGGGCTTTTCAAGGGGGTATAAATACCCCAAATCTCACTCCTCCAAGGGGAGAAAAATCAGAGGGTTGGCTGCACGCACCCCATTTTCATCCATCCTCCATTCCTCCATCTTCATCTTCATTTCATCCATCCATTCCTCTTGATTTTCTCACTTTTATCCATCCATTTCATCAAACCACCAATCTAAGAAGGGAAGAACATCAAGGAGTGAAGATTTGAACATGTTGAAGGAAGATAAGGCCAACTTCAAAAGGGAAGCCAATCAACCTTTAATTTGTGATTTTCTTCATTATTTAGCTCAAGTGGAACAAGCCATGAATTATATTGATTTTATTATGATTTGTAGTGGCTAGTCCTCATGTGAGGCTAGCAATATGATTGGTTAGAGATTATGTAAATTTTGCACACCACATGTTTGATGAATTGATTATTATGAATATTTTCTATTATGAAAGCTTATTCTCATTTTATGTATGATTTGTGTGGTTAAATTTTTTATTCATAGTGTTAGGATGACCATTCCATTATTATGCTTAGTGGTTTAATTGAATCATTGATTGCATGAGATGACTTAGTTAGTGTGAGGAGAGGTAAGTCATACCCTTCAAGTGCTTAGAACCTCATGATAGGACATTAGTGATGAACTAGTGAAGGGAACCAAACTTATGATCATAGTACCTTCATGGGAATTGAGAGTAAGACAAAATCTTAGGAGATTTAAACTTGTAAAAGAGTTGAGAAACTAATTGCCTTGGCCATAGGGATTAGGGGTACACAAGTGATTGCCCTTAATATCATAACATGATGACCTTCAATGCATGTGTATGTATGAATCTACACGAGTCTTTTCCATGATATTGCTTGCCTTACATACTTCTTAGATTGCTCACCATCACCCATCATCCATCTCATTTGTATATATTCTATCTTTAATTGCTTTCTTAGTTAGATTGTAGTGTAATTAAACCTCCCCTTTATTGATTAGTCCTTCTAGAATAAAATATCTTTCAAATACGGATACATACACTTTCTCCATTGGGTTCGATATAATAAATTTTACACTTGGTCACCACGTTCTACACAACGATAGAGTACGCTTAGCCTAAATCAATTTATACCAAAATTGAGACTAAGTTCATGGATTCGAACTCGTATACACATTAAAACTCTAAACATAGAGTTACTAGGCTACGAAATCCAACTAGGAATCATACAACCTAGATCCCATTACACATGGAGGAAATAATCTCTATTTGTTACTTAATCCAATTCCTACAATAATTACGGATTATAGTTAATAGAATAACATTCAGCGGTAAAATAATTAAATAGTTGATCAGACTAAATTAATTATTAAACAACCATTAAGAACATCAAAGCATGTAATAGAATAATCTTGCACAAAAAATTCAATGTAAAACCCTTAATAATTCATCTAAATTTCAACGGGAGGTTCACGAAATCCTATACTAGAAAAGGGGATTAGCCCCGCATTTTCATAGCAAAAACACAATTAAAATATAAAATTAAAGAATCGATGATGTCTGATTGTTCTTGCACTTCATGCCAATTTTCTGCCTTGGAGAGAAGGGACCGCTCATTCTTCACGTGAATTCTGCTCCCCTAATCCGTGTTCTGCTACCCAAAAATAACGTGTCCCCATATGTGTATCAGCCCCCAAAAATAAATAATATCTCTTCTTTTTCTTGATCTATTTCCTTATTTGTTCTTCCAAAAATATCTTCAGGATCTCTTCTTTTTTTTATTTACTGTGCCTTCCACAGGATATGGGCTTGATTTTGGGCTGATTTAATTGCTGGAACGTGAGGAAGCATGTGAGAATATTTCTAGCTGCCACTTTCCTTATTTATTCTGAATTTTCGTTCATTTCCACTGACACTGAAGGGTTCAGTGTCAGCTTATCTGGCAGCAATGAATTTTCTCCACAAAACAGCCTGTTTCCACATCAATTTATAATATTAAAACTCTAATTTACCAAAGACAAGATAAGTCAATTTAGCACCCTAATTAGCACACAAGTCAATCAAATAAACATGAATTTCAACCAAATAATCATGCTAAAATA
The DNA here is from genome assembly GCA_023678885.1 of Pogostemon cablin. Lineage (NCBI taxonomy): Eukaryota > Viridiplantae > Streptophyta > Magnoliopsida > Lamiales > Lamiaceae > Pogostemon > Pogostemon cablin. The sequence goes on from CM042965.1 coordinate 36,668,953, forward strand.
TGACTTATCAGGTGGAGATTATGAACAAGATTAAGAAGGATCAGTAAAGAAATGAAAGTGAGCCAGTGCAAGAAGGAACTGGTTCAACAACTGAAGATGATTAGATTACATCTGATACTGATGAGCTACACCACAGCTATCAGTTAGCAAGGGATAGGCAGAGGAGGACTATTAAAACTCCAGCTAGGTTTGCAGATGCTGATATTATATCCTTTGCACTGTACTCTGCAGATGATATTGATTCATATGAACCTAGAAATTATCAGAAAGTAATGAACAACAAGGATAGTGCTAGGTGGAGTGCTGCTATGCAAGAAGAGTTGCTTTCATTGGGGAAAAATCAGACCTAGAAGGTTGTTCAGAGACCTAATGATCAGAAACTAGTAAACTGTAAATGGATTTACAAGAAAAAGATTGCACCAGAAAGAGCTGATGGAATCAGGTTTAAAGCAAGATTAATTGCCAGGGAATTTTCTCAAAGGGAAGGCATTTATTATACTGAGATATTTTCACCAATTGTGAAGGACTATTCCATTAGGATATTGTTGGCATTAGTTACTCAGTTTAATTTGGAATTGCATCAGATGGATGTGACTACAACCTTTCTTCATGGAAATTTGGAGGAGAAGATCTACATAACAGTTCCAGAAGGAGTTTCAGTTCAAAACTCAACCACTAAGGCTTGTTTACTTCTGAAGTCACTATATGGATTGAAACAAAGTCCTAGGAGATGGTATCTCAGATTTGATGAGTACATTATCAAGTGTGGTTTTGAGGGAAGCAAGTTTGACAGTTGTGTATACATTAAACAAGATAGTAAATGGTATATCTTCTTGTTATTGTATGTTGATGACATCTTAATTGCTTGTAAATCTATGGAAGGGATCACGGTTGTGAAGGAGATGTTAAAATCAGAGTTTGATATGAAGGACTTGGGTGAAGCTACTGTTATGATTGAGTATGAAGTTTTAGGTGGAGAATTGTGATGAAAACTACATACTAGTGCTTGATCAACACTAGAAAGTAGTGAGTGTGTGTTTAAGCTCAAGATTGATAGTGTTGTACGTGTGAAACGGGTACAGCAGCAGCAACATTGAGCTAAACCAGTTCAAATCAGCACAATTGGTGCCATGTGTGCAAGTGGGGACCAGAGCAGTTTGTGGCTGATGTACAGGTGGCATGCGTGTGATATGTAGAAGGTTCTACATATGGATGTGAAGCTTGTCACACAGGCTATGAGATGGAATCAGTTACAACCGAAAAGATTCGATTTAACCACTTGGAAATACAGCTGAAAGTTGGTTACTCGGAGTTGGTCCTGTAACTTTGCTGTGCATGCATAGAGTGTATATAATGATGTAATCTATGCATGAGCTCATTGTAACACATTCATCTTCTCTCTCAAACAATAAAAGATATTTCTCACAGTGGATGTAGTCTTGGTTGATAAGTCGAATCACTATGCATCCTATCTTCATTGATTTAACACACAACACACACACACCTCAAAGTTGTTATTTTCTGTGATCAATTATGTTTCCAAACTTAGAGTTGATTGTGAATTCTTAGAGTAATTTGTTAGATTACTTAGATTGAATCTTCATCCGTGAGACATTTAAACAAGAAAATTCTTCACAAAGCGTAACAATTACTAATTACTCCCTCCGTCCCATATAAGTCGGTATAATTTTTTTTGGCACGGAGATTAAGGAGTATAATAATTTAATATAAAGTGAAGTAAAGTGAAGTGAGAGAAATAATATTTAATGTGTAGTGGGTAGTTGTATTAGAGGTGATATGTGGGGTCCATGAGAATAGATTAATTGTTTTTGTATGGGTCTCATGTATTAAAAAGGAAATGTGTCAACTTTAGTAGGACAAACAAAAAAGAAAAGTGTGTCAACTTCTATGGGATGGAGGGAAGTATCATTTTCTGCAAACGTAATCTCATCAATAGGAAACACCCCATGAAAGAAAGTAAAGGTAAAATGACAGGCTGACAGCGATACATTGAAGGGACATACAGTGAAATTTTGCAAGGTTACGATTGCGTATCTGGAGGTCGTCGGTTGAGAGAGGGAAGAGGTGCAGCAGGTGGTGGAGCAAGCCAAGAGCGGCAGCCGCGAGAATCAAACGGCGGGCCAGGGACATCTGAAATCGCTGCAATGCTACTTGAAATCAAAACACGACGGCGAGAATACGGTACAGAGGTAATGGGAGATACCCAAGTTTTGTCTTCTTCTACTTCAGATGAAGATAATTCCAGCGAAGATGGCGAAGAAATGAAAGGGATAAGAGAGGGTAGTGAGATTAAGGAATTATAGAAGGGAAATCAAAAGATAAACCATGAGACGATACTTAGAAAGAAATCGCTGATGTGGGAATGGGAACATAACCCTATTGTTGTCGTCTTCTAATTCAAATGGAGGTTACGGGGTAAATAGCGAAGAAGTGAAAAAAGTGAACTAAAAGCAGCAGAGACGCTGTTGGACGTTGGGGAAGTGAGGTGAGGGGATAACTATTAACTCATAGTAATGGCATCCAAAATTAAATTCCATATGAATTTTTGTTATCTATCTATAGACACCTATAAAAGCAAACCTGAAATTCTATTTTTATCTCCAATTTTTCTTAATATTTTCAATTTTATTGTATTTAGAAATTATTCAATTTTAATTTTGATCTCCATCATTAACCCTATTTATGCCAATTTTATCTACTAATGACAAAACGTGTATTTTTGCATGAAACATATTTTTATCGTATCCTTCTAATCTTACTCGTAATATATACTGAAATGAAGATGGTATTTAAATGTAAAATAATTAAATTATATTAAAATGTATTTTAGAGTAAATATTAAAAAATAGATTTTCATTAAAATAAATGTTATGTTCTGTGTGCGGGGTCTCCGTCCGTGTAATGCTAAAATGCGGTAAGTAATTAATGTAGTTTTCAGTGACAAATTATTTGGAGTTATTTCATGCAATCTGTTTACATAATTTTTTGCAAAGTGTATGAATTTTTTTATTTGTTAAAAATTGTCTTTGAAAGTTAAAACATATGTCATGTCGTATCTTTTTATTTGAACATTTTCCCTAAGGGTTGGATTCTAACTTTCATCAGCAATGTTTGATGTTTCCGGAAGCAATGATATTTTGAATTAATCAAATTTGGTAAAAAAAACACACACATGTTAATGATTAGTAAAATCAATCTTATTTTAAACGAATATGAAAATGAAATAAGCGCAAATAATAAGTTAAACACCACATAGATAAAAAAATAATTCTGCACAAAAGTTTGTGTACTCTGATTTACTTACCAAAAAATTAATGCTACATAGTCTGAAGGAAAGTGTGTCACATTCTTCTTGTGTAAAAAAAAAAATTGGATTTGATCACGAAAGCAACACCATTGTCCTTTCAATGTAGTTGTAGCTCCTCTGAACCAGATATGTCCAAAATCTGTAGTGGCCATGCTTTACTCAAGAGGGACCGTGGCAGCGTCGTCAAGCTATTGCAATTTTCGATCGTTAACTCTACGAGACAAGGCATTATGGTGGGGACTTCTTCTTCTTGGGGCGTTATTGTAACACCCCAGAATTCTATGAATTTATTTACGTGAATGTTTTGGCCCAATTATTTTCAAAAGCCCAATTATTTTCCCAAACCGCGTGACGAGGAGGAGAAATCAAATTTATAAACCTTCCTTATTAAAGGAAATCATTTATGTTCCAAAAATCAAATCATATCTCCTATCTTAAAAAAATATATTTTTCCTGCAATCAATCACAAATTTGGCTCTCCTAAATAATTGAAGATTTGCAAATCGTACGCGTTCTTTCTGCTAGAATTTTGGCCAGCCACTTTACTATAAAATCCAAATCATTTTTAATCGATAAAAACTTTCAATTTCTTAATTTTTCACGTGGCTGCACTTGTACGAAGAGAAAAGGATTTCGAAGGATCTTAATCGCGACGTTTTATGCTTGGATCTAAGGCTCTTACACTGTTAGAGGTGGGGATTTGCTCATTCTTATATGTGTTAAATGATTTCGTATGTGATAGTGAAATAAATTGGAAATTTTTATCACACTATGAGTTTGTGATCGTATTTGAACTTATGAGATCATGTGATACGTGGGTAAGGGTTGTAGTAGTGCCTTACTATTACACGGGTAAGGGACTTGTATAAGCATGATTTAGTCCTCACTGAGCTTGTGGTTGCTCACCCCGATAATTTATTATCATTTCAGGTTAAGCGTGGTGGTAGCGTACGAGTGGGGACGCGATGGCAAGAGGAGACTTTAAGAATTTCAATAAAACGCAGCGTATTATGTTAGCATACTTTCAAGTTTGGTTTTGGAAAATTGTGGGAATTCGATATATTACGCCTTTCATGGTTGGGATTTTGGTATTGGATTTATTTGAAATAATTGTGAACATGTGTTTTGTATTTAATAAATTTCACGAGTAATCTGCAAAACTGTCTTTGTTCGTGAGTGGAATACATGTTTGCAGCAATCTCTGTTTGAATTTGTATGGGAAGTTGATAAAGGGTTAAAGCTACTTATTAAATTATCAAATTTTCAACAGATTGATATTTTGGTTTACTAGTCAAACTTTGTCACTAATCCTTTAATAGTATAATGGGTTTCGTTTTGTCTTGCCATGAGTATGTATGTATTGGTGTTGACAGGGAGTTGAATTGTAGTCGAGTTGTACCTGGGAATATAACTCATGTAAGCGAGTCACTTTTTCTAAATTTAATAAGTGATAGGCCGGAATTTGAGTGTGTACTGGATTCGTGTAACAACTATATTAGTGCCAATCTTGAATTGATTTCCATCATGCCACATGTTAATGCATAAATATGCATGATAATAGGTTAGTAGTAGTCTGCAAGTGTGAGAACATATTTGCTAATGTCATATATGATAAACCTCAAATATGCATGCAACTTTATTAAGTTTAATGTGATGGAAACTGATTATGTGTTATGTGGGAGTTTGATGTCAATTTATATATTTATTATGCTCAAAGTAGAGTTAAATTTTTATAAAAGTTAATTATAATGTGTCTAATATGATAAGTTTAATCCATTCATATTTTCATTTATTTGTTTTAAAAGAGTAATATGTATGTTCTGTATGTTTTCTTTTGAATGTTTGGAATACTTTGATAATTTTAATTATCTTGGAAATTTTGCAGAAACTTGTGGGTTAATTATCTTCTTTATACTTTGCATTATTTGTTTAAAAGTTGTTTGAAACTTATAAGACTTGTTCCTAATTTAATGTCATTTATCTTTGCATTATTACTTAATTGATTATTTAAATATTTTGGTCATGTCCTATTTAAATTATTTAAAAGAATAATGTGAAAATTTATTTATTTAGAAAATTGGGGTGTGACAGTTATGTCCTCCCACTCTTTCCACTCGGAACACTCGTAGAACTTCAATTTCTTCAATTTGGGAAAGGCGAGTAGAGCATTCTACGAATACTGACTTCCCAAGAACTCTGATCCTACATGTTTCAAGCTTTCCATTCCAAGAACTCGATCGAATCTCTTCCAGACATGGCAGGTTTCCTAGGGGTGGCAATGATGTTAGGCCCTTGCAATCACTGAGTGCAATGTAGGTGAGTCGGCTGAGAGGCGAGATGAGCCAGCTCAACGGAAATTTGGAACCCTTATACTTGTCTATACCAAATGCTTCAAGTTTGAATGGGGCTCCAGAGCATCTATTGCATCCATTCTCACCAAGTTCTTGCAATCATTCATGTCATCCTTGAATCTTATGATCAGACGTTGTAGCTTTGTCTTGTTCCTCAGCTCTGCTTCTCTTGCATCCTTAATCACTTCATCATCACCTAATGTCACAATCATTCGGGATTGAGGTGGTAAGCCTAGGGGTGGGTGGTATGGTATACCGAAGATTTTTGATCATACCAAAAACTGTACCGAAATTTTTGGTATATAAAAAATTATACCGTTACCTTACCTAAACTTTTGGTATACCATAGTTCGATATATCGATATTTCGGTATAGGAAAATAATATACCTTATACTTACCAATATTTCGATATATCATATCATACCTAAAATATCGGTATATACCGTCATATTAGATAGTTTGTTATGTCATTATGCATCTAAAATTCAATAAATCTAATTAAAAACTGTACTAAAAAGTGAAAGATAGCTATAGAACAAATTTTAATAGATAACAAATTCATAATAAGAAAAATATACGATAATTCACAAACGACCAAATTAAATAAGAGTGAGTCTCATGTAAATCGGATTTACATGTCAACCCTATTTTTTAAAATTACTCTTTAGTATATAAAAAATTATCTTTGAAGAGTGATGATTTTTATGCAGAAGAGTACTAATTCATGTCTCTAAAAAGTAATTTTTCATGTACTAAAAAAGTACTAATCGATAAACAAGGATTTACAAGAATTTGAAGAGTAATTTTTTAATTTAGAAGAATAACAATTTATGTGCTAAAGAGTAATTTTTTATGTAGTAAAGAGTAACAGAGTTTATATAATTAAACGTAAAGCCGATTTACACAAGTGTTTGATTAAATGAATAGTACCCAAGAGATCTACACAAGAACCATATGAAACTTATATTAAAATCAACATTTTTAAATTTTCATATAGGATAGAACTACATAATTAAAAAAGAAGTACAAGATATCATGAAAGCCAATCAACTTTATCACCCATTTATAATTATGAAATTTACAGTAGGATTTTAAATTTAATCTTTTAATTAAATGGTGTATATACATAATTTAATTAAAAATTATAAAATATAAATAATAATTATAATTGCATATATCATGTAATATGTTATACCGTATCATATTACCCAAAATTTGAATATTTTACGGTATTTCGGCATATACCAAAATACCGCGGTATTGATAATTTATATACCTTTATCATACCAAAATTTTTAATACGATATCATACCTTACCAAAAATTTCGGCATACCTAAAATTTCGATAAAATCGGTATTTTTCGATATGATAAGGGCGGTATACCGAAATTTCGGTATTTTTTCCCAGCCCTAGGTAAGCCCCCAAATCAAGCATTCTTCGACATTACATTCCATGGCGTTCTTCGCGGAAAGCTCTGTAGTCAACGTCTAATCCGAACAAAGGCTCGACATTGTAAGTCCTCTCAAATCGAGTTTAGACAATGTTCAATTGAAGATCCGACTCAACACAAATAGTCAACGCAATGTTTACACAAATCGAAGTCAAAATCGACAAATTGATTCGAGAGAAGAATAAGAGATTAATTAGAGACCGTAACTCAAATTAAATCCGTTTGCTCCAATTTGTGTTTATTTAATCATAAATGCAAAATTTTCTGTCACACAGACAACTTAGAATTAATTTTGGATAACTGTATTGAGGAATGTAGTGCATGTTCCTCTTTGACTAGAAAATAATATAAATAAAAATTAAATTAAATGCACTCGGATTATTTCTATATATGGAGATGAATGAAGCTCGAATAATGCCGAAGAATCGGAAAGAAGATTGCATAGCTAGAGAAAAAAATAAAAAATAATTGATAAATAAACTTGAGATAATAGATTAAGGAAGTCAACGTTAGTGAGGTGATGTTAACTGGATTGACTAAATAAAATTAAGTTTGCATTTGGGTTCATCCAAATCACGTTGTAGCATAAATATATCTCATTGAAAAGAATAAAAACAATAAAATGGATATTATAAATATGTCTTGAAGAAGAGAGAAGTAGGACTATACAACTATCTGCAAATTAAGAGAGAGCTAGAGAAGTGATGGCAAAGTGGTCATCAACCGTGCTGATGGTGTTAATGTGTAAGATATATAAATAAAGATAAAATTCAATTTAATTATGAAAATGAATTAATATGATGGATATTGTGATATATATGCAGGTGTGATATGTATGAGAGCAGTGGTTGGAGATGGAGTTGGGGTTGGAGGTAGAAGGTTCTGTCTGAACTCCGGAACTGGGAGAGGGACATGCACCTCGAATGATCATTCTTGTAATTCCGCCGCAGTTTGCACTAGCGCTAATTATTGTTGTCTCCCACTCGGCAACACATGCTCGAGTTTTGTTGAGTGCTGCAATAATGTGCAAGTACAGAGTGGATCGAATGCAGACGTACTGGGAATGTGTAAATCGGGAAGGTGTTGCGCCGTGTATGGTGCTGCATGCAACAGGGATAGTGACTGCTGCGACCAGGATAGAAGGTGTACAACGGATGGACACTCGAATGGCTCTTATTGTGCTTAGTCGTACTTCATATCTTGTTCTCGTTTTCATCCCTCTTGTTATTTCATTTTGATATCCGTATATGTTTCATTTTTATATTTCTTTTTTTCATCTATGTAATGTCATTTAAGTTGTATGCAAATGGATATAGTCCTCTTATTTTACGCCAACAAAACAAAAAATAACTAGTCTACGTACGGCTAATTTTACAAAATAGTAGTAGTATTTTATATAGACAAAGTCTCTTGTGAGACGCTACCTTCATGAGACGGTTTGTGAGACGTGTTAAAGTATGTCGATTATTTAAATAAAGTATGTTAAATAGTTGTTAATGTATGTTTTTTAAAGTATGTTGGATTATGTATTAAAGTATGATGTTAGTGTGTTATAATTTGATTTATTATCGACATACTTTAACCACAAATAAGCACACTTTAACCACAAATAAGCATACTTTAGTGATGGGTTGACCCGTCTCACATCCGTCTCACCAATAACCCGTCTCACAAGAGACTAACTCTTTTATATATGCTCAGTTAATAAAACATGCATGGTTATTCACTAAAAAAAACCTATGAACACAACAACTCCTTTTAGTGTCTTTTAATTTTTTTTTTTTACCTTAAAAGAGTGATCGGTAAAATACTTGCAATTATATGTAGTCACTCTTAGAAAGTTATTAATTTTAAGAGGTGTTTGGTTAGGGTATTAGTTGGAGTTAAAGGGATTTTTTTTTTTACCACAAAAAAGTGGTCCGTAAATTACTTATACTTGCAATTACAGTATTTGTTATCACTTTTAGAAAGTTATTAATTTTAGGTGGTGTTTGGTTAATGTAATATATTGATTTTAATGTTTGATTTAATGGGAATTAAAAAATTTCAATTATTTCTATTGATTCAATAATTACATCTCACTCTTTAATTGCTTTCAATTCCATTGTAATGTTTGGTTAATGTAATATATTGATTTTAATGTTTGATTTAATGGGAATTAAAAAATTTCAATTATTTCTATTGATTCAATAACTACATCTCACTCTTTAATTGCTTTCAATTCCATTGTAATTGATCCCTTAATGATACTCATTACTATTCAATTAAAGAATTCAAATCAAGCGGCCATAATTAAAATTCTCTTGCAATGACCTTAACATTTTAGCAAGAGTGAGTTTTCTATGAATTGGATTTACGGTATAAATCTTGTGATCCCCTTTAATTTATGGGTTGAAAAGACAATTATACCCTTTAATTTTCTAAACCTTAAATCCTAATTAAACATTAAACTATAAGGGGTAAAATAGGACATCATCCACTAGAGTACAAAGATGAATTCCATTTACATAACTATTTGCTTTGGACAATATCATTTGTAAATGTAAGTAGAGTATTCGAGACAATTGCAACGAGTGTTTAATTTTTTCCGAATTTTTTATGACCATAAATTATGGTCGAAAAACACTAATTTTTTTACTTATAGTGTGATCTACAATCGAGGACCACAATTAAGTATTCATCACTAAAAAAATATATAAAAAAAAGTTGCAAAATTTACTAATGAATTGATTTTCATTGGTAAATGCAATAAATTACTAATAAAAAAAATATTTGTCATATCAACGAATTTATAACAAATTACCAACGGAATCATTATATAAATTATATAAATTGTGAAGGATCAAATTATTAGATAGCAACTGATATATACTAACGGACCGTATTACCAACGGAAAAATACCTACCGATTTTATTGTTAATTTCTTAGTAAATATTTAACAATGCAGTTAACACTTTTATTAAAGGAATATTCTATTAATAAAAATAATTTTTTTTCTAGTGCTTGGTAATATTCAAAAGTGCAGTGTCCGATCAGTACCAGCAATATTTGGATGAAGAGGAAAAATGCACTTTTTACTCCGGGTTCATTTTGGAAAAAGTCACATAGTTTTTGTGAGAATTGATATGCGATCATCACTAATTGTGATGAGAGAAATTCACTGTTATATACAACTTAATACAATCAATAGTTTCCGTAATTTATGGAAACCCAATCAAATCAAAGAATACAAAGAATAATATACAAAGAATAATACAGGTCAACTCTTTCTCTTAATACCCCATCAAGTGTTGCGTGGGATGCAAGCAAATGCAAATCTTGAAATGCAAGAATTCAAAGGCCGGTCGAGGTAGGCTCTTGGTAAATATGTCGGCTAATTAAAGATGAGACGGAACAAACTAAGTGTGTACCTTCCCAGAGGAAGCAAGCTCTCGAATAAAATGACAGTCAATGTCAATATGTTTAGACCGTTTGTGAGCTACAGAATTCTGGCTAAGAAAAATGGCGCTCTTATTATCACATAAGAGCGTTGGAGGACTCGTAGACAACTGATGAAGCTCTCGCAGTAAATTTGTGAGCCAAACCATCTCAGAAGCAGCATTAGCCAGTGCCCTGTACTCAAATTCACAACTTGAATGAGCAACAATGGATTGCTTCATGGCACTCCATGAGAAAAGATTACCACCCAAAAAGATGGAGTAGCCATAGGAAGAGCGACGTGTCTCTATACACCTAGCCCAATCTGCATCAGAATAACCCACTATGGACTTCTCTGGATGATGAGTGAAGTTAAAATCATAATGAATGGTACCCTTCACATAATGAAGAATTCGTTTCACAGCCAAGAAATGAGTGTCAGTGGGTGAATGAAGAAATTGACTCACGGAGTTGACTGCGAAGGACAAATTAGGTCGAGTAATGGTCAGATACTGCAAGGCCCCAACCAAAGAGCAGTAAAATGTTGGGTCATTGAATAAAGACCCGGTACTCAACAGGGACTCGCCAGCAGCAAGAGGTGTGGAAACGGGCTTGCATCCAACAAATCAGGGCGGTCCAATATATCATGAGCATATTTGGCTTGACCAACAAAGAGGCCATCAGAAGTATATGAGATTTCGAGTCCCAAGAAGTAATTCAATTTACCAAGATCCTTGATAGCAAACTCTGCATGAGTGTGAGTTATAAAGTTCTGCAGCAGACCCTGATCATTGCCTATAATGATAATAGCATCCACATAAAGGAGAAGGTATAGGATCGAAGAACCTCTCCAAAGACAAAACAAAGAGGAATCAGACTAAGTTTTCTGGAATCCCAAGGTCAACAGATATGAACTGAATCTCTGAAACCAAGCTAAAGGAGCCTGACAAAGACCATATAAAGCCTTCTTGAGTCGACAAACATGATTGGGACTACGCAGATCAATAAAGCCAAGTGGTTGAACCATGTAAACCAGTTTTGTGAGCACACCATTCAAAAAGGCATTCTTCACATCTAACTGATACAGGGACCATTTGTGATGCACAGCAAGGGCTAGTATTGTACGTACAGTGGCAGCCTTGATGACATGACTGAAAGTGTGGTGAAAGTCAGCACCAAGTACCTGAGTGAAACCCTGAGCAACAAGGCGAGCTTTGTGACGCTCAACAGAACCATCTGAACGATATTTAGTCCTAAATACCCATTTTGAACCAACAATATTAGTGTTGGGAGGAGGAGGAACCAACTCACATGTCTGATTGTTCATCAATGCATCAATTTCTTCTTGCATAGCATCCATCCAACGAGTAATTTGAAAGTGGATTTGAAACTTCGGAGCTCAGAAGCAGTTGCAAGAGAAAAAAGTAAAGTTGTTGAAGCAAGATCAACAGGATACCTAGGTTTGAAAACACTAGCCCGCGCCCGAGTAATCATCGCATGTGTAGGCAAGGGCGATGCTGGAGGAGGAGAAACCGCAGGAGGTTCAGGTGAAGGTGGTTCATCAGGTTCAGCCGCTGGCGGTGGTGCTGTGGTAGCCGGAAGAGGTTCCGGAAGAGTGTCACAGGTCAACTCTGGTTCTGTATAGAGACGACATGAAGTAGGACTTGAGGATTGATCCATTTTTTGTATGGAGTCGGTCGACGCCATGCAGGGAATGATAGGATCCAAAAAACTTGATATGGGCAAATCATGCGTCGACAAAGTAGTACTACCAGAGAAAAAAAAAACTTGTTCATCAAACTGAGCATGACGAGTGACATAGGTGCCTGCGGAAGAAGGATCGAAGCATCGAAAACCCTTATGAACACTGTTGTAACCCAAAAAAATACATGGGCGACTGCGAGGTGAGAGCTTATTTACTGCATAATCCCGAAGAAAAGGAAAAACCCGACATCCAAAGGGTTTAAAGATAGAATAATCTGGAACAGTGAAATAATAACTCATATGGAGATTTATTATCCAATATAGACGATAGAAGCTGATTAATGACACAAAAAGCAATAGCAAAGGCTTCAAACTTCCATAATGATGCAGGGGCCGAAGCATGAAATAACATGGAGAGGCCAGTTTTAGTGATATGCATGTTCTTTCGTTCAGCTCTACCATTCTGCTGCGGAGTATATGGACATGAAATGCGATAAAAGATTCCGTGACGAATCATAAAATAATCAACACGTTTGTTTACAAAATTAGTTCCCCCATCAGATTGAAAGACTTTCACAAACTGAGAGAATTGTATACAAACAAAGGTACAAAATCGAACCAATACCTCATAAAACTCAGATTTAGCACGCAATGGATAGAGCCACGAAAACATAGAAAAATCATCAACAAACATGGCATAGTATCGATAGCCAGCAGAAGAAGTCATAGGAGCAGGCCCCCACAAGTCACAATGCACCAAATCAAGCACGAAAGAATCACGCTTTTCATTCAATGAGAAAGGTAATTTTTTGCTCTTGGCCAATTGGCAAGGCGAACAAACAGCAGGATTCGGCAATAAGGACGTAACAGATAAATATCCTAATTTATTCAATAATGAAATAACACTAAAAGAAGCATGTCCTAGGCACAACTGCCATAAATTAAAGATTGATTATAAATTTTTAGAATGTAAAGCAGCAACCAAAACCGAGCTACCTTTCTCCAGTACATAGAGTCCCTTCTTACACTTTCCCTGAGCCATAATTGCCCTTGTCACCCGATTCTGAATAGCAAATGACTTGTTAAAAAATACAACATCAATATTATAATCTGATGTCAATTTGCTAATAGACAAGAGGTTTTTAGTAATATTCAGGACCACCAGAACATCCAATAAATTAATATAAGTTGAAAGACGACTCGAACCAACATGAGAAATTGAAAGAAAATTTCCATTACCAACAGTAACCGATCCATTACCAGAGTAAGGCTCAAAGGAATCCAAATGAGTACTGTGAGGGGGGTCATGTGAGCCGAAGCGCCAGAATCAACATACCAATCTAAAGCCGGATTGGTTTTAGAAACATTACAGGCTTCCCTGAATGCTTGAGCATGATTAGCCGAGGAAGATGACTGAGATGGGCGAGAATTTATGTGATTCTGCAGCTGCAAGAAGCGGGGACACTTGTTTGCATAGTGTTCTTCCAACAGAGTTGACAATGTGGTGTGAACAGACGATGTCCGCCACACCCACCATCACCACCAGGGCGATGCTGTGCAGCAGCACGTCCATCCCCGCGAGATTGGTTTTGCCCAGAGGTGATCATAGTCATTTTCACCTAGATTTTAGTGTCTTTATTTGTGGATTTTCGGATATTTTTATTCGTATTTATGTGACTTTTAATGGAGTTCTTGTTATAATATGAAATGTGGTATGAATTGCTAGAATTGTGTAAATGAGCTTAAACATGTGTAAAACAGGTCAAGAAATGAAGAAAAATAGAATCAGGAGCAAAACGAACACGGAAGTACATGGCACGCTCGGACACGGGCCGCGTGCGGAACACGGGCCTGTCCAAGGTGGCCGTGTACCGTCATCAGAACACAGAGCTCGCTCAGGAGGAAGGCCATTTACTGGCGCACGAGTCGTGTGCTGCTGCACGCCCTATGTCAGAACACGGGCTTGTAAGAAGAAGCCGTGTAATGTCATCAGAAAATACTACACGACCATGTTCGGAAGTATGCACAACACGCCAAAGTAGGTGAGCCCTACATGGGCCGTGTAGGTGCAAAAATCTATGCAGTTTTCAAAATGTTCTGGAAGCTTCTAGAAGGTCCATTAGTGATATAAAAGGGTGACTTGTGTGAAATTTGAAGGGAGATAATTTTCAGAGCAGTTACACAAACTCCACACCATATTTTCTCACACACTAGATCCATAATCCATCTCTATCCATTAGATCCATCCAATTTCCATTTGATCTCCACAATCAATCCATAAATCCATCATCCAATCCATCCATCCACCATTTGAGAAGATGAAAGCATCAAGGATTGAAGGAGTTAGCATATTAAAGAGAATGAAGGTTTCTCCATGAAAGGGAAGCTAATCTATTTTTCAATTGTTGATTTTCTTCTTATTTTGGCTCAAATGGAGCAAAGCTTGATTTGTAATGGTATAAACACAATGTTTAGTGGCTAGTCCTATAGTAGGGCAAATCACATGAATGGTTGAGATGAAGAATTATATGTGTAGAACTTGAGTAGTGATTTGAATTAAATTGTGGATATTTTTATGATATATCAATCATGTTTCATTTCAATACTTGTGTGATTAAATTCTCTATTCATAGTGTTAGGATGACAATTCTAATGTTGTGAGTGGATGTTTAATTGAATCATATATTGAAATATGCATGCATGTTAGTATAAGTGGAGGTAAGTCATACCCTCCTTAGACTTAGAACATTCATAGAGGGATACTTAAGAAATTAAGTGAAAAGAACCAACTTATGATCATAGTACCTTAATGGAATTGAGATTAAGACCAATTCTAGGAGACTTAGACTTGTAAAAGAGTCGAGAACCTAATTGCCTTGGCCATAGGGATTAGGGGTAAAATCATGATTGCTTTTAGTCCACAAATTAATAAAATTCACCATCAAAAGTTTTGCATATCTAGCTCAAGTCTTAACCATGATTATGATTAGCCTTGCTCTCTTCTCAAGTGAATTCTATCTCCATTCTATTCATCACTTGTTTGTTGTTTGATCCATTACTTATTAGTTTAAATTCTAATTAATTAAGTAGAGAATTAAGTAGTAGTTTTATATACAAAACCTTCAAATTATCATCCTTACAAAGCATAAATCAATGGAAAATCCGGATACAAGCATAAGTTTACTTTCCCTTGGGACGACATTATTATAAATTTTATACTTGGTCACGTGTTTACTCGACGATAGAGTCTCTTACTCTTACACATTTTTATAAGAAATGCGACTAAGAACATGGCGCCGCTTGCCTGGGAAATGTTAAACTTTTGGTTGTAATAAGTTTGAAGTTGATTAGTTTTGATAAGGATATTTCTTTTATTTGTTTACTTATTTAATTGTCTTGGTTACTTGGAGACCTAATTTGGAAATTCTTGTAGGTAGATGCGAACTCGTTCAAAGTCTCAATCTATTGAACCTTTGAATTTAGAATTGGAAGCTACTTTAAGAAGACAAAGAAGAGGATTATTAGAGCCTACAGAGGAAATTATGGAAGAAATAAGAGATAATGCAAACATGGTTGATGAAGAAGGCAATATAAGGAAATTTCATGGAGTTGATAATGTTAGAGGAGGTTATAATAATCGGGAATTTATGCCACAAGCGTATGCTCAACAAATACACTTACAAAACCAATAAATGCAAGCTATTATTCAAAACTTGATGGCACAATAAGAAGCAATGAATAATCCTCCGGTGGTGCAAAATCAACCCCGTGGAAATGGAAACAATGGAGTGGGAATGAATGTCCGTGATTATTTCCAACCACAATATGAGAATTATGGAACGGGCCCGCCATTGAATGTGAATAATTTTGAGATCAAGACGGGATTGATCAATATGGTACAAGCAAATCAATTTGGTGGTGGTGCTATGGAGGATCCAAATGCTCACTTAGCCCAATTTACGGAGTTAGCCAACACGATAAAGATAAATGGGGTAAGTGAGGATGTTGTTAAAATGAATCTTTTCTCGTTTTCATTAAGAGATAGAGCTAAGACTTTGTATCATACTATACCACCGGGATCCTACACCACATGGAGAGAATTGGCATAAAGGTTCTTGAGCAAGTATTTTCCACCTTCAAAGATGTTGCATCTTAAAGGGCAAATCTTTCAATTCAAGCAATTGCTACTTGAGACATTTAGTGAAGCATGGGACCGATTCAAAGAGATGCTAAGGAAGTATCCACAATACGGATTTTCTGAAGAACAACAAATAGGATTTTTCTATGCCGGTTTACACGGAAGTGGGAGGATGCTTATTGATGCTTCGGCGGGAGGTTCGATATTAGGGCAAACTCCAGAAAGAGCAATTGTCATATGTGAGGAAGTAGCTTTGAATACGGGTCAATGGCCCATGGATCGTGCACCAAGAATGTATGAAAGGGAGAGAATTGCTAAGATGGAAGAAATGTGCTTGCAACAAGTGAAAAAGGTGGAAATGCCTAAGGAAGATATGACCGACAAGGCGATCGCGGAGATATTATAGAGGATGAATGCTAACATGCAAGTGCCTCCAAATTCTACACCGGTGGTGAATCAACAAGTGCTTGCAAGTCCTCAACAAGGTATGTCATTGCCTTTGATGAATCAACAAGTGTTTCCAAATCCTCAACAAGGCATGACTATGCCTAATATGGGTCAATCTTCTCAAAGTTGTCAAATGCCTACATCCATGCCTCAACAAGGTATGTCCTCTAATTTGGGAATTCAAGATACATGGAGTCCACCGGAGATGACCCTTGAGGAAGTTGCCTTCATGCAAGGAATAAACTTCCAAGAAAATTATGGTGGTAACTTTGGAAATCATGGAGGGGGATATCTACAAAGACAAGGAGGACGGGGGCAAGGTAACTTTCAAGGAAATTTCAATCAACCTCGTAGGTATGAAAATTTACCATATGGAAATCAAGGGAATGCCCTTACTTTACCACCGGGTATTAATTCGGGAGAGAAAGCTCCAAATGGCGAAGAAAAATTTACATTGGAGGATCAAATGACTAAGATGTTTGACTATTTGAAGCAAAGAGATGAGGTGAATGATAAGAGAATCAAAGCTTTAGAGACACAAATGAGTCAAATGGCAACCGAGCAAGGTGAAATGCATCGTAAGGGTAAGTTTCCCTCCACTACCGTCACTAATCCTAAGGAACAATGTTTGTATGTTACCGTGTGCAATATGGAAAGTAAGGTGGAGAAAGGTTTGGTGGAAGCAACAAAACGTTATTTCAAAGGTTGAAGAAGTAGTTTGTGATGAAGTTGTGTCAAACGTGGAGGAGGAAATTATCATTGATGATGATTTGTCTTTTGATGATGAGAGGAATATTGATGAATTTTTGTCTTCATTTGTTGATGAAAGTAAGTGTGATAAAGAGTTGTGGTTAGAACAAGATCATGAAATAGTTGAAGTTGATGCTTCATTAAAGGTGGAAGACCCCGGTAAATTCGTACTTGTAAAATTGGAAATGGGGAATACTTTAATGCTATATATGATCTTGCTTCAAGCATTAATGTGATGCCTTTGGAAATTTTTGAAAAACTTGGCATTGGGAGGTTAAAGGAAATAGATGTGAAAATCGAAATAATGGATGGTTCAATGATAAAGCCCCATGGAGTTGTGGAGGATATGCTTGTGAAAATAGAGAATTTTGTTTTTCCAGTGGATTTTATTATAGTTGAGAAGCAAGCGGATCCTTTGATTTCATTGATTTTTGGAAGGCCGTTTTTGGCAACCGGAAGAGCAAATTTGACATGGATAAAAAAAGAACTCACACTATGTTCAAATGAAAGAGAATTGGTGTTATCAAGCAAGAATTTAAAAGGGGGAGATCTTCATTTGAAGCTACCCATTAAGCCTCCGGATGATCGAGATCGAGTGGTAAGTGAAATTTTAAAAGATGAAGATTTAACTAATTTTTTACTTGAATTTATAGGAAATTTTTCTTCAAGGGGGAATAAGTTCGGGGGGCAATCCACATGTTGATTAGAAGATTAATAAAGGGCCTCCGGGATTTAAAAACATGAGAAAAAGAGGCAATGAATTGAGTTCAAGTGTTAAAGGAGCAAGAAGTATGGATAAGAAGGTTGTTAAAAAAATATTTAAAGTGAAGATGAGGCCCGATGGGATCTTGGATTTCTCAAATGGTTAATAGTTTAAATGCATCTAGCAAAATGACGTTAAATCGAGCGCTTGATGGGAGGCAACCCATTTTAGTAAGTTTTTTTTGTTTTATTTTATTTTTCTTGTATTTTTAGTATGTAGGTAGATTGTGCTCATGAAAAAAGACATGTATGAAGAAGACGAGGTGTGCTTAATAAGGAATTGAGATGTATGTCACACCACTTTGTTCAAACTTAAATTTAACACTTGTGTTAATTTAAGTTTGGGGGGGGGGGGAGTGTGTGGTGGCCATACTTGAATATTGGAAGTGCACATATGTCATCACAAGGTAACTTCATGAAGATCATTGGAACCTACAAGGGTAAGTCTCATCACTTTTTGCAAACTTAATTCTCAACTCTTGTTTCGATTAAGTTTGGAGGGAGAGTGCGTGGTGTGACTCACCACTTAAGCGTGTTATAGATCATGATTAATGATTGATTGAGGGGCAATTTGAGTAAAATTATGTCAATTTTAAAATTTTCTCATGAGTTTGGTTATAATTTTGGTTCATTTGGTTGTGTTGAAGTGCATGATAGTCCTTATTTTTATTGCAATTATTGAGCTAATGGTTTTTGATGAGTTGTTGAGCATAAATGGAGTATAGTGGAAGCATGAATTGAGCTGGAAGATCAAATCGAGAAAATATTGTGGATGCAAGGCGGAAGCTCATGCTAACCATTTCTATTCTCAAATGTTTAAGGGAGTTTACTCTACATCTTATTACTTCTAATTGCTTGACATGAATTAATATTGATTTGGATTGTATTGGATTAGCATGATACTTCATGTGTTATGTTTGTGGGAGGTTTACTTTCGTAATCTAGGATTTCATTTTCAATTAAGGATAAGATGTTTGTTGAGCTTATTTGTTATGGATGATGAGGTGATATGCTTTGATCTCTAGTGATGGAAGATTTTGGTCATGTATGTTTATGTGCTTTTGTTATATTTATAGTTTGGTGAGTCTTTTTTTATGTGGTGTGTTTGAATCTTTATTCCTATATAATGATGCTTGGTGGTATGTTTTGGGACGGTGTTAAATATTTTTGAATGTGAGCTATGATGCATTGTTTGTGATAGGTGATGGTAAGCATGTTAAGGATTTTTACTAGTCAAAATTGTGACATGGATTACATAATTTGTTCAATTTTAAGAAATATGAAGGATAATTATGTTTCTTTTTTATCCAAGCAAAAGCTTGTGAGAGTTGAGCCTCAACCGTGCCTCCATGGTTAATTCTTGATGAGAGGACCGGTTGTACTTAGACAAACTAGAACTTGCTCATGGACTATAGGAACGAAGCCCGAATGGTTAAAATTTATGAAATGATCTTAGGCCATCCTTGTTAAATGAAGTCATAGCCATAAAATTCCTGACCAAAAATATTATTCCTTTTGAGTCACTTTGAGCCTATAAGCCTTTTCTTTGTGATTTGAGCACAATACAAGCCTTGACAATCCACTTGAGCCTTATATATAACCTATGTGTGGTTAATTGAGGATGATGATGGTTTACAAGGGAAGATGAAAAGTGTGCAAGTAAATGGAAGAAAGGTTGAGTCAAGAAAAAGGATGAAAGAGCTCAAGAAAAAAGCAAATGCAACTTCAACAAAAAAAAATAGAAAATGAGCAAAATCATAAAATATGCTCAAGGAATACAAAAGTCAAAAGAAAAGAAGTATGTCATTCCAAAGAAGCTTAAGGAATCCATGGAATGTTGATATTTAGTGCTTTTGAATTATTGACAAAGGGAGGAAGTTTGAAAGTGAAAAAGTTGGAGAAAAGAATCATCTTTTCGATTATCTACACTTGAATAGTTACTATTATCCAAAGTTTCCTACCCTACCAAAGAGCCTACCCTAAGATAAAGACCTCTTTGTTCACTTATTGAAACTAGGGTGGCTTGTGAACATAGTCCATGAGCAAGCCTATGATGAGTCGGTTCTAACCGGTTGATGAGTGATGTTAAAAAGCCTACTCTATAGAGTGTTGAGTGTATTTGATATCCTATGAGAGGCTTGGATTGAAAGGGATTTGATTACTCTTTTATCATTCTTAAGATTGAACTTGTTAATCTTTCATGTTATAAGTTTGTTGATGTAGGGATACTTAATGTGATTTTTTAGTCCTTATTACTTGTGATGTGTTGTGGTTTATGCTCGTTAGGTGTTTTCCTAGGTGAAAATTACTCCTCTTGTTTATCATTTTTCATTGTTCGAGGACGAACAATACTTTAAGTTTGGGGGGTTGATCGTAGTCATTTTCACCTAGATTTTTGTGCCTTTATTTGTGGATTTTCGAATATTTTTATTCATATTTGTGTGACCTTTGGTGGAGTTATTGTTATAATGTGAAATGTGGTATGAATTGCTAGAATTGTGTAAATGAGCTTAAACATGTGTAAAACAGGTCAAGAAATTAAGAAAATAGAGTCGGGAGCAAAATGGAGACGGAAGTACAGGGCACGCTCAGACACGGGCCGTGTGCGAAATACGGGCCTGTTCGAGGTAGCTGTGTACCGTCATTAAAATAAAGAGCTTGCCCAAGAGGAAGGCCATTTTCTGGTGCACGAGCCGTGCGCTGCTGCACGCCCACAACTCGTGTGCAAAATACGGACCTATAAGAAGAAACCGTGTAATGTCATCAGAAAACGCTACACGACCATGACCAAAGTCGTGTAGCACAACTCGAGCCGTGTCTAAAAGTACACACAATATGCTGAAGTAGGTGAGCCCTACACGAGCTGTGTAGGTGCAAAAACCTGTGCAGGTTTCAGAATGTTCCGAAGCTTTTAGAAGGTCCATTAGTGATATAAAAGGGTGACTTGTGCGAAATTTGAAGGGAGATCATTTTCAGAGCAGTTACACACACTCCACACCACATTTTCTCACACACTAGATCCATAATCCATCTCTATCCATTAGATCCATCCAATTTCCATTTGATCTCCACAATCAATCCATAAATCCATCATCCAATCCATCCATCCACCATTTGAGAAGAGGAAAGCATCAAGGATTGAAGGAGTTATCATATTGAAGAGAAGAAAGGTTTCTCCATGAAAGGGAAGCTAATCTACTTTTCAATTGTTGATTTTCTTCTTATTTTGGCTCAAATGGAGCAAAGCTTGATTTGTAATGGTATAAACACAATGTTTAGTGGCTAGTCCTATAGTAGGCCTAATCGTATGAATGGTTGAGATGAAGAGTTAGATGTGTAGAACTTGTGTAGTGATTTGAATTAAATTGTGGATTTCCTTTTATGATATATCAATCATGTTTTATTTCAATACTTGTATGATTAAATTCTCTATTCATAGTGTTAGAATGGTCATTTCAATGTTGTGAGTGGATGTTTAATTGAATCATATATTGAAATATGCATGCATGTTAGTATAAGGGGAGGTAAGTCATACCCTCCTTATGCTTAGAACATTCTATTGGATTGTATACTAAAAGTCTAGCTTTAGTATGAACAATGTCATAACAATATTTGAAATGAGAATCATTGATCAAATGATTGCATCTTATAATTTATTTTATATGCATGATGCAATAGTCCATTCACTTTATACTGTAGATAATATGTTGTGCGACAACACGCGGAAGATCATATTATCGGTTTCCTTATAAAGTATAAACAGATGCTCACAACTGAGATAGACGGGGACTCTCTATCGGTATGGTTGTAGTGTGGTTTGGTATTAGCTTGTCTTGGCTATAGAATCACATTAGTGCACTTGTGTGTATTGAGTAGGACCGCCTGAGATCGTTCGACTTATACTGACTTATAGAAGAACTTGATCTCTGTTATTATGGAAGTTCGTGCTCTTAATCCCTATACAATAACCTCGACAAGTAGGGCAGTATGTATTTCTTTGATTCATCAATGGGTGAGATTTATAAGTATTAAATCAACAAACTCGGTGAGTTGGGAAGTAGTGCTGTATCTATGGTGTGCTGTTGATTGTAAAAGGAATCCATGTCCGTCATAGGTTGATGATGTCCCCTTGAGGAGCTCATAAGGTTTATCATGTAAATCTTGCAAGTGGATTAATTTCCGGCATGATAAAAAGGTTGAGTGGTACTACTCTCGGTTGAGATATTAATTAATTTGAGTTGTCAGTAACTTAATTAATTAATGGACATTGAATATCTTAAACATGGGGAGACTATCGGGCTTATAATAAGAAGGAGCCCAGAACATAATTTGGGATTGGACGGGTAGTGCAGTAATAATATTTTAGTGGATTATATTATTATTATTGGATTTAATTAAAAGCTTTGGGCTAAGCTTGGTTAATTAAATTCAATTGAGGCCCAGCCCAATTTCTCCTCCTGGTCCCTGCAGTAGCCCTTATAAATAAGTTATCTCAGTTCCTGTTAACCCTAAGTCAGTGCCTCATTTGACAGTTAGAAAGAACATGTGCAGATTGAGAGAATCCTGCAGATTGTTGCCCACACAACAGCAGGATTCAACTTGGGACATACAGCAGAAGATCGAGAGGTGGTTCTCTGCAACGATCAACCTCTACACCAACCCATAAGTACGGTAAACATTGTTTAAATCGCTTCCGCTGATTGTTTGCCTGAAATCCTAAACGGATCACGTTTGAACCGCACGATCCAATTTCCAACAATTGGTATCAGAGCGTTGGTTTCGTGGTGAAACGTGAGTCGTTAGGTGGGTTGTGATTATTGGTTTATATTTTCTAATCTTGATTAATCGCATGTTTATAGAATCTGCCTGTATGTGATTATGTGATTGTATTATTTACATGGTAATCGCATATTAGTCAGTGCTCTACTGTTGTGATTAGTCAATCAGATTGTACTTTTTCTTTGATTGGATACACGGTGCATACTTATTGGTCATACAAACACACGAAATCAAAAAATCTATTGTTGATTTCACACACAATACGCACGCCCTGCTCGAAAGCGACCCTATCCGGCGGCGCGTGTTGATTGTGACTGCGATTGGTGATGAACGACTGACTGGCGCGTGACTAGTCAATGGCAAACCCACTTCCGGCAGAGCCTCACGGCGGGCATTCGGGAAACGGTGGCGAGTGGTGGCAATTGAGGGTGCAGGCGCTGGAGTCGGCCGATCTATTGTATGACGGAAGATCAGTGATTGTGGCGCTGTTGTGGGCAGCAACCACAGCGGCAACTTCACGGCCCAGGCGGATCTTGGCGATGCGTCGGCGCGTTCTGGGGTCTCACGAACTGACGGCGGCAGGCACGGCGCTCGTTAATTGCAGCGGCGTCTGGAATGTCTGAGGCAGGTTTCAATCGCATTTGAGACAGGTTCCGGTCGCCTTTGAGGCGTGTTCTGGACGTATCGTCGGCGACTTCTGAGCGAATTGGCGGCGGCGCTGTCGAAGGGAATCGGGCGAAACCCGATCGATGGCATGCTGGGCCATGGCGGCCTTGGGCGGCGCGATCCGTAGCAGATCCCGTCCGGTGGGCTGACGGCGTTAATGCCTAGGGCAGCGACCACCGGGGATCGCACTATCTAACAGTCTGACGGATCGCGACGAAACATTGCGGGGTCGGAGAAGGCGGGGCGCTGGGAGCTTCACAGCGGCGTCGGTGAGTCCTTCCCGGTTCTGCTGCTGAGTGTGCAATCGGACGTTGCGGCTGGAAGAAATCGCGCAGCGAGGAGTCCGTGCGGCTATCGGTGCGGCTTGATTCTGGTGGCTGTGGGCAGCTCCGCCGGTTGAAGTGCCGCCCAGTTGCGCTGCTGCTGTGAGACGGAGATACTATTGGCGGCTAATCAGTTAGGGCAGTATAGGAGATGGGCTGTTGGGCCTGTCCTTTTTTTTTAATTAAAATGGAAATGGGCTGCATGGGCCTGATTTATTGAGGTTGGGCTTCGATAATGGGCAGCATGTATAGGCTGATTTTAATTTATTGAAAATGGGCTGTTGGACCCAAATAAATTATTGGGTTAGTCTTGGGCTCAATTTCGGATTTTAGTTAAAGGCTGCTCAATTTTAATTTGGTTTTGGGCTGTTGGCCCAAATTTAATTAAAATGCTTATGAGCTGTTGGGCCCTAATTGCTATATTTAATTAATTGTGGGATAAATGTTGGGCCTGATTTTAAATATTTGGCTAGACCTTAATGTTGAAATTGGCAGGGTAAATGGGCTTAATTATTTTATTAATTGGCTGCTCATTTTATGTTAATAATGTTTGGGTCAGCTGGGCCTATTTAATTGATCCAACATTTTATGCAATTAATTAATGTTATATAACTGATTAATTGATTTAATTGTCAATTATTGTTGTATATGTCATAGGCATGCTCTATGTGATTTATTTATTTAAATTGCTGTTAATAGAAGCATGTCTAAGTTGTATATTTTATTCTGGAATATTATATGCATGTTAAAAACCCTCGGTAATTAAATAACTAAGTGGGAGAGGGGATTGGTAATAAATTCCCGCGGCCTCCATTATTGGTTTGTAAGTGATGTGAGTAAACTTGCGTGTTGGCATAGGCCTTCCTCCCTAACGGATGAGTTTATTCACGGATCACTGGTACAGACTTCATAAATAATTATTGTTTGTAATGTGGCACATAAACTTGCGTGTTGGCATAGGCCTTCCTCCCTAACGGATGAGTTTGTGTGCGGTACACTGGTACAAATTTATAATTGATGATTGTAGGAAGCTACCCGAGCGCGTGTGTACTTCTCCAACTGTAAGGCACATAAGCTCGCGCAGTGGACTTGGGATCAAATAATGGTGTACACTTAGGTGTAAATAATTAGTATCCTCCCCAACGGAGTCACTGCTATTATTTGCATGGCTAAAGAGTAACCGACTATTAATTATTTTGTCATAAAGTTAGGTTGACAAATGAAATTAATGGGTAAAACCTTCTCTTGTAAATGTTCGGGTTTGTAAACGTCCACACTAACGTGGTTTGCAGACTCACGGTGCTTGAGATGTCGGTGAATTTTATTTTTATATTGTTTAGAGGGAATCAATATAAAAGGATAAAATTCGAAGTTTTGATCGGTAAATTTATTTGTGATTCTCTGAATTTCGAATGGTTTTATTTCACTAATTGTTAACTAAAAGAAATTATATTTACTTGTCCATATTAACTGATTAGAAAAGAATCTTAATTTTGAAATTTACTGCTTAAGAAAATACATGTGTTCTCTCAAAGGACGGCTCATGATGCCTATTAAAGTCTTTAGTGAAGAGATGAGAGGATCATAGAAATATGATGAACTCATGTAACTCTTCAGATACTTGAGTGATTTAAAAGGCACAAGATCATGATAGAATTTGATGAATGAATTGAAAAAGCTTGGAGTATAAATTGAAAGGGAAACCTAGATCAATTTTATTCTCCATGTTTAGCCTTGATGTTTTGAGAAAGTTCTACCTGAAATACTAGAGGATGTATATGGTGGGAGACTTCTGACAAAACATGTGGCAAAGGAAAGCCATTTTCATCATAAAGTGAACAAGTTTAATATCTTATTCACTAGTTGTTTAAACATGATTAGTGATGGCATCTATTAACACGAAGTGTGTAGATACTGGAATCACTAAATGTTTATTACTAAGTGAGGATAAGATAGTTAATAACATGGGTAAAACTACATAGGTAGTGGCTATTGCAGTGGGAGTTGTTTATTTATCTCATGATAAGAATAAACGATTGATTATGAGAAATTGTCTTTACGTGCGTATCATAGAAAGAATTTAATTTCGGTTTCTATGCATTAACGGATGGATACTTCATTTCATTTAAATGACATGGTCATAGAAATGAGGAATGAGGCTATAATCCGTTAAAGTACATTGGTGGATAATTTGGATACTCTTGAATCATGCACATCCCACAGATGCAATAAATAGTAATTAAATAATGCATCTTCTAATATTAGTAAGAGAAAGGAACCTTCGGAAATGAACTAAACTTACATTTGGCGTCTATGACTAATTCATTTTACTTGAGTAGGATTCAAAAGTTGATAGCCGATAGACCGTAAGGTTTATCTGAAGTGGAAACTATCGGACTTGCGAGTCGTGCTTGGAAGTAAAATTTATTAACTGCCTTTTCAAGGCTGTGGGGTGTAGAGCCAAAGATATATATGTTGGAATTAGTTCATTCTGATTCAAGCGAACCTAACAATATCCAGGCGAGAGGTGGTTATGAATATTCAAAGATTATTCTGGGAACCGATATATTTATTTGATGCACTGCATGTCTAAGTTCTTGGATTAATTCAAGAATTGTAAGGCTGGTACAGTGAGCGTCATGGAAAATATATCACATCATTACGATTCAATCGTGATGATGAAGACCTCTTAGGATAGTTAGGAACTAAGAATCAGAAGTTGAGATTAAATCTCAAGTTGACTACACCGGGCATGCCCCAGCTGAATGGTGTGGTGAGTAGAAGGGATAAGGCTCTTATGGTTATGATTAGATAGATGATGAATTATTTGGAATAATTAAATTCATTTTATGGATATACCCTAGATACAGTAATTCGTGAAACATTTGTCTGTATATGGGATATCCTAGAAAAATGGAGAGTGATTTATTTAGTCCAAAAGATCGAAGGGTGATTGTCAACACAAACACTAGATTTTTTTTTTTTGGAAAAGGACTATGTAATAAATCACAAGCCCATGTATAAGTTGTTCTAAAGGAAGTGAGAGGAAAACACTAAGTATAAGTACCAAGTGTACAAGAGGATATACCACAAGGTAAACTGCAACGCGTGTCACGTCTGATACACAATTACATGTAGTGCCTTGTCGTAGTGGGAGGGTTGTGTGACAACTCATAAATATATGTTTGGGAGAGTCGTGAGACTTGATCCCTAGTGAACATAGTATTATCCCACGGATACGACATAGCACTACAAGATTAAAATGCGGAATCTTAGTAAGTTGCAATGTACATTGAAATAGAATCTACGGATTCTATATTAAGTCTGGGAACTTGTATGACCACTAAATGGTGTAAAAGCCATTGCAAGGGTCAAAGGAAATAAAAGAGGATCATACAGAAAGGTGAAAATCTTGGAAGCAAAGCTTGTTGCGAAAAGATGTACTCAGAAAGAAATGGTTCGATTATGAGGAAACATGTTCGCTGGTAGCTATGCTTATGTTGATCCGGATTCTTTTATTTATTGCTGCTCATATTAAATTATGAGGGACAGCAAATAGATGTCAAGACAGCTTTCCTGATTGGAAGTCTTGAGGAAAACATCTATGTGAAGCAACCAGAGTAATTCATTGCAAAGTACTAATATCATTTTGATAGTAAGCTTAAAAGTGTCCAGCGATGGACTAAAGCAAGCTTTAAGATTGTGAAGCATCTGTTTTGATTAGATAATCCAGTGGCATGGATTTAAATCAATGAGCGGATGAGTCTTGTGTATTGTAAAGAGTGACGGAAACGTGGTGGTATTTCTTGGACTATATGTAGATAGTATCTTGCTCGTTGGAGACAATGAAAGAGTATTATCGGGCGTATGGGTACGGTTATTAAAGCGGTAGATATGAACGACTTAAGAAAGGCAAAATACATCCTTTTGATCATGGTAATACGGATCATATGAAAGGATGTTATGCTTATCTCAAGTTTCATAAATGATACAATCCATACTTGTTTAGCATGTGAATTTATCTTATTGGATGTGTCTTGAGACATAAATGAAGATAAAGGAGATGAAAGCGGTTCCTTATGCTTCGGCAAATAAGGAAGCTTAATCTAAAGAATGCTATGAACGAGATTGAATATTTGTTTTGCTGAATGCATGAACAGTGGGTATCAACGTAACCCGGAACAAGAATGATGAACTGTGGTAAGATATATATGAAGTGCCTGAGAAGGACTGGTTATCATATATACACTTACTGGACAGATTCACTGCTTCTTGTGGATTACGTAGATTCGGATTTTTAGTCAGATTGGACGGCAGTAAATTCTCCTTAAAGGTTATGTGTTTAATCTTAGGAAGTAGAGTCATAATGTGGAGGAGTGTTATATAGAAATATATTTCAGACTCCGGACTCCATCATGGAAAGATGATGAATTGGAGCCTATGAGGCAGCCAAAGTATCTATATGACTCTAGAGACTTCATGATGGACTTTGAAGTGTTTCTAAGTTTGCCCAAGGTAATCACAATTTACATTGATGATATTGGTGCAATTGCAAACTTGAAGAAATCACAAGTCCATAAGGCAATTAAACACATGGAGCGCGAGTACCACCTGTTACGAGAAATCATATGATGAGGGGAAGGTTGTTGTCGCCTAGATTGCATCGGATGATGACCTAGTAATCCATTTACAAGGACCTTAAGGCGAGAGCTTTTAATGGTCGTGTAAGTAGGAGTAGGAATCAGATGTATGGCAGAAGACATGACAGCATAGTCTTTTAGTATAAGTGGGTGATTGTTGGATTGTATACTAAAAGTCTAGCTTTAGTATGAACAATGTCATAACAATATTTGAAATGAGAATCATTGATCAAATGATTGCATCTTATAATTTATTTTATATGAATGATGCAATAGTCCATTTACTTTATACTGTAGATAATATGTTGTGCGACAACACGCGGAAGATCATATTATCGGTTTCCTTATAAAGTATAAACAGATGCTCACAACTGAGATAGACGGGGACTCTCTATCGGTATGGTTGTAGTGTGGTTTGGTATTAGCTTGTCTTGGCTATAGAATCACATTAGTGCACTTGTGTGTATTGAGTAGGACCGCCTGAGATCGTTCGACTTATACTGACTTATAGAAGAACTTGATCTCTGTTATTATGGAAGTTCGTGCTCTTAATCCCTATACAATAACCTCGACACGTAGGGCAGTATGTATTTCTTTGATTCATCAATGGGTGAGATTTATAAGTATTAAATCAACAAACTCGGTGAGTTGGGAAGTAGTGTTGTATCTATGGTGTGCTGTTGATTGTAGAAGGAATCCATGTTCGTCATAGGTTGATGATGTCCCCTTGAGGAGCTCATAAGGTTTATCATGTAAATCTTGCAAGTGGATTAATTTCCGGCATGATAAAAAGGTTGAGTGGTACTACTCTCGGTTGAGATATTAATTAATTTGAGTTGTCAGTAACTTAATTAATTAATGGACATTGAATATCTTAAACATGGGGAGACTATCGGGCTTATAATAAGAAGGAGCCCAGAACATAATTTGGGATTGGACGGGTAGTGCAGTAATAATATTTTAGTGGATTATATTATTATTATTGGATTTAATTAAAAGCTTTGGGCTAAGCTTGGTTAATTAAATTCAATTGAGGCCCAGCCCAATTTCTCCTCCTGGTCCCTGCAGTAGCCCTTATAAATAAGTTATCTCAGTTCCTGTTAACCCTAAGTCAGTGCCTCATTTGACAGTTAGAAAGAACATGTGCATATTGAGAGAATCCTGCGGATTGTTGCCCACACAACAGCAGGATTCAACTTGGGACATACAGCAGAAGATCGAGAGGTGGTTCTCTGCAACGATCAACCTCTACACCAACCCAGAAGTACGGTAAACATTGTTTAAATCGCTTCTGCTGATTGTTTGCCTGAAATCCTAAACGGATCACGTTTGAACCACACGATCCAATTTCCAACACATTCATAGAGGGACACTTAAGAAATTGAGTGAAAAGAACCAACTTATGATCATAGTATCTTAAGAGAATTGAGATTAAGACTAATCCTAGGAGATTTAGACTTGTAAAAGTGTCGAGAACCTAATTGCCTTGGCCATAGGAATTAGGGGTAAAACCGTGATTGCTTTTAGTCCACAAATTAATGAAATTCACCATCAAGAGTTTTGCATATCTAACTCAAGTCTTAACCATTATTATGATTAACCTTGCTCTCTTCTCAAGTGAATTCTATCTCCATTCCATTCATCACTTGTTTGTTGTTTGATCCATTACTTTGTTAGTTTAAATTCTAGTTGATTAAGTAGAGAATTAAATAGTAGTTTTATATACAAAACCTTCAAACTATCATCCTTACAAAGCATAAATCAATAGAAAATCCGGATACAAGCATGAGTTTACTTTCCTTTGGGATGACATTATTATAAATTTTATACTTCGTCACGTGTTTACTCAACAATAGAGTCTCTTACTCTCACATATTTTTACAAGAAATGCGACTAAGAACATGCGCGAAAATCCTCAATACGCGAATCAGATGCCACAAACGCGGCTGGAGGTGCAGCGGACCCTTCCATGGATTTTGTCAGCAGATCAAACTGCACAGCTTGATGAAGAAGGTCGCAAAATAATAGAACAGGTTGCATGGCCATCCGAGTATCGGCAAAGTTGGAGAAGGAATGGCTAAGACCTAGAAGAAACCAATGACTCTTGCCACTTTCATCAACTGGTTTCTGGATGGCAGAAAGTTGATCACACAGAGATTTAAAATGCCTACCATACTCTGCAATGGATTGAGTATCGCGGCGCAAGGACAACAGCTCTTCCCGGAGTTGATTCGCACGCGAGGTTGAAGTATTAGCAAAGGCAGACTCAAGGGCCAGCCATGCCGAGCGAAACGTCGTCCAATCAAGAACCTCGGCCATGGCTTCCGGTTCGAGGATTGCATTGAGAACACCAAGAAATTTCTGCTCACGCAAAAACCAACCGGAGTATGCCGGATTTGGAGATTCCACACCAGCATCAGAAGGGAGAGTCTTGACAGGGGTGGTGGACGAACCGTCAATGAGATCCATAAGTTCGAAGGTGGTGGCCATGGAAAGAAACTGGCGCTTCCACATTAAATAGGTGGAGGTCGACAACTTGATCTGGATGAGATTAATCTTTGCTGTCGTCTGAGTGGAATGAGTACTGACGGGATTAGCCATGGATCAAAGATGAGGAAAGGAGGAGAGGGTTGTTGCAGCTGTGAAAGATGAGGGAGGGGAGAAGGATTACAGAGAAATTCTCTGATACCATGTGAGAATTGATATGCGATCATCACTAATTGTAATGAGAGAAATTCACTGTTATATATAATTTAATACAATCAATAGTTTTCGTAATTTATGAAAACCTAATCAAATCAAAGAATACAAAGAATAATATACAAAGAATAATACAGGTCAGCTCTTTCTCTTAATAGTTTCAAATGGTCCTAAAAATTGTATTTTTCCAAAAATTCTATTAAAAAAAAGGACAAAATATGTAAGTTATTCATAAATAAATGATCGAATGAGACAAAATATGCAGATTTCAAATAAAAAATATTTTTTATTTTAAAAGACCAAAAATGCATTTTTTTTCCAAGGATGTATTCAACCAACGCTAGCAGTATTTATAAGTGTTCGCAAGTTCATTTCTGCATACAAACAAAAATGTGAAAATTTGCCACATTAAGAACGTGAGACATCCTTTAAGTTATTAACTTTGGTAATTTGATTACGGCAAACTTAATACTTAAAATGTGTATGAAGCTGTATCCGATCGAGTCAAATAATTATCACGTGGCATGGAAAAGTGACTCAATTTTTATACGATGTTTGCTTCCTTGATTTACTCTTAACTAAAGGATAAGGGATAAACGTGGTTGGGATATGCGGATTTGCAAGATCTCTTATAATTTGGAGAAGATCATATTGCGATTATGCTTAACATTGATTTCAACGGTTCTTGTT
Organism: Pogostemon cablin; assembly: GCA_023678885.1. Classification (NCBI taxonomy): domain Eukaryota; kingdom Viridiplantae; phylum Streptophyta; class Magnoliopsida; order Lamiales; family Lamiaceae; genus Pogostemon; species Pogostemon cablin. The sequence continues at coordinate 36,701,101 of CM042965.1, forward strand.
GCTCATCCAATAGAATATTTTTTTTAAAAAAAAACTGCATTTATTTATTTAAAAGTATTCGAAAAGCACTAATGTTAAATAACTATTTCATTTTAAATTAAAGCTGATAGAGAAAGTATCGTTTAATCGCACATGCAGGTGTTATAATTTTGCCTTAAACTTGGACTTTTGATAGGCTTTGACTCTAATACCATTTTAAATGGTCACCTAATTTAAAAGCTTAAACTAATAGAGAACAGTATCATTTAATACTCTAACTAAAAATTAAGCATAAGACTCCACAAAAAAAGCTAGCTCTAAACATGCATAAATTAATGAATGAGGTAGATGAAGACGTGAAATACACATTCATTAGATGCGCATAAGGTTTATAAAAATATATACTAGTGGAGAGTAGGCTTATAAATAAGGATGATGATGAGATGAAGTTTGAAGTAAGAGAATAAAATTGAAAGAGGTAGAAATGGGGAAGCTGTGGTCCATATTGGTAATAGAGTTAGTGTGAAGAATCGAGATTAGGAATAATCTCACCGTGATTTGGTGAGGAGTGTTTTACATGTATATATAGGATATTGTTACAACAAGATCCACAATTTGTGGATACAAAAAAGGTAAATGTACAAAGAATTAAAATCCTATAATTACTCCTTATTTACTCCTATTACCCCCCGTCAAGCGTTGCGTGGGGTGTAAACAAACGCAAAGTTTGGACCTCAAAAGTTCAAAAGCTGGACGAGGCAATGCTTTTGTGAAGACGTCAGCTAATTGAAGGTTAGACGGAACAAACTGAGTGCGCAACTTCCTCGAAGAGACCAACTCACGAATGAAATGACAGTCAATGTCAATATGCTTAGCACGTTTGTGAGCAACCGGATTTTGGCTTAAAAACAGTGCACTTTTGTTGTCACAAAGAAGAGTTGGAGGCATGACTGGCGGCTGATGAAGCTCAGTGAGAAGGTTACTCAACCAAATGATTTCAGAACCGGCGTTGGCAAGAGCTCGGTATTCGGATTCACAACTAGATCGAGCCACAGTAGGCTGTTTCTTAGCACTCCATGAAACTAGATTTCCACCCAGGAAAATGGAATAACCATAGGTTGAGCGTCGAGTTTCAATGCACCTGGCCCAATCAGCATCAGAGTATCCCACAATAGATAGGTCTGGGCGATGTGTAAAGCGAAGTCCATAATGAATCGTACCTTTCACATAGCGAAGAATACGTTTCACAGCAAGAAAGTGATCTTCAGTAGGAGACTGAAGAAACTGGCTGACAGTGTTGACTGCAAAAGAGAGATCAGGCCTCGTAATAGTTAAATACTGTAGAGCCCCAACCAGAGATCGATAAAGAGTAGGATCAGAAAATGGAGAGCCACTACTCTGGAGGGAAGTACCAGCGGCTAGAGGAGTCGCGACCGGCTTGCAGTCCAACATAATAGCTCGATCAAGAATGTCATGAGCGTATTTTGCCTGTCCCACAAAAAAACCATCGGACGAATGAGAAACCTCAAGCCCCAGAAAATAGTTCAGCGAACCAAGATCTTTTATAGCAAATTCCACGTGTGTACGGTCGATGAACTGCCGAAGAAGATTGTTATCATTCCCTGTCAAAATGATATCATCCACGTATAAAAGAAGATATAGGAGGGATCCTCCCCTTCGGAGACAAAACAGAGAGGAGTCAGATTGAGTTTGGTGGAAACCCAAAGTCTTCAGATAAGTGCTGAATCTTTGAAACCAAGCCAGAGGGGCCTGACGAAGACCATACAAGGCCTTCTTGAGGCGGCAAACATGAGTTGGTCTACGTGGATCGACAAAGCCGGGTGGCTGAGCCATGTATACAGGTTCTGTCAGAATTCCATTTAGGAATGCATTCTTAACATCCAATTGATGAAGTGACCATCTGTAGTGCACAGCTAGAGCGAGAACGGTGCGAACAGTGGTTGCCTTGACAACAGGGCTGAAGGTTTGATGAAAATCGGAGCCAGGAACCTGAGTGAAACCCTGAGCGACAAGGCGAGCCTTATGACGCTCAACAGAACCATCTGACCGAAATTTAGTTCGAAACACCCATTTGGAGCCAACAATGTTAGTGGCGGGAGGTTGTGGCACCAAATCCCAAGTTTGATTTTGTATAAGCGCATCAAATTCCTCTTGCATAGCAGCCATCCAGTGTGGAAACTTAGATGCTGATTTGAAACCACGAGGCTCAGAAGTGGTGGCAAGAGAGGCGAGTAAGGCTGTTGAAGCAAGATCAACAGGGTATCTTGGTTTGAAGATGCCTGCCTTAGACCGAGTGATCATGCGATGAGTAGGCACAGGAGGCGCCTGAGGTGCAGGTGGTATAGGATGGATGACAGGTGCTGGTTCATCTATTTGGGGAGGAGCATGATATGGTAGTGTATCATTGACAAGTGGTGGCGGTGAGGCAGGCAATGGTGGTTCCTCAACTGGGGCAGGATGAGGAGGCTCCAAAACTACATCTGGTTCTGGATAGAGATGGCGAGCCACAGACTGAGTAGATAACTTGGTATCTGAAGCAGTAGCAACCGGCAGTGACCCTGGTTCTAAGAAGCTGGAGATAGAAAGATCATGAGCAGCAGCTGAGACTTTCCCAGTGAAAGGATAATTCTGTTCATCAAATTGCGCATGGCGAGTAATGAAGATGCGCGCGGAAGAAGGATCGAAACAACGAAACCCCTTGTAAGAACTGCTATAACCCAGAAATATACAAGGTCGACTGCGAGGAGACAACTTGTTTTCTGCGTAGTCACGCAGAAAAGGAAAAACCCTGCAACCAAAAGGTTTGAAGATAGCATAATTTGGAGCGCAATGAAATAATAATTCATAAGGAGATGTGTTGTCCAATATGGTTGACGGAAGCCGATTGATGACATAAACAGCAGTGCTGAAAGCCTCAAACCATAGAGAAGAAGGAGCAGAGGCATGGAACAACATTGAAAGACCTGTTTCAGTGATGTGCCTATGTTTTCGCTCAGCTCGACCATTCTGTTGTGGAGTATATGGACATGAGATTCGGTGGAAGATCCCATGACTTAACAAAAAATCAGACATCCTCTTGTTTGTAAATTCTGTGCCCCCATCAGACTGAAACACTTTTATAGCACGCGAAAATTGCGTACAAACAAAGGTATGGAAACAAACAAAAACCTCAAAAAATTCTGATTTGGTACGCAAGGGATAAATCCATGAAAACCGAGAATAATCATCCACAAACAAAGCATAATAACGATAACCAGCAGAAGAAGTAACAGGTGATGGCCCCCATAAATCACAGTGCACCATATCAAGAACAAAAGAAGCACGTTTATCATTCAAAGGGAATGGTAATTTCTTGATTTTTGCTAATTGGCAAGGTGAGCAAACAGTAGGACTGGGTAATAAAGATGTAACAGATAAATGTCCTTGTTTATTTAACAATGAAATAGTTTTAAAAGACACATGTCCAAGGCGTAAATGCCATAAATCAAAACTAGCTGTTAAGGCAGTAGGATGCAAAGCAGCAATGAGAGCGGAGCTTTTATCACACTTGTCAAGCACATAAAGTCCATTTTCACATTTTCCCTGAGCCAGTACTTCCTTTGTCAACGGATTCTGAATTGTAAAACAATTATTAGTAAATAAGACCTCAACATTTGAATCCGTAGTAAGTTTGCTGATGGAAACCAAGTTCTTAGTAAGATTTGGAACAACCAAGACATCCAATAAGTCAAGATTACGACATATACGACCGGATCCAATGTGAGAAATAGGGATATTTTCACCACTACCAACAACAACGGAACCCTTACCGGAATACGGGGCGAGCGAGTCCAACTGAGCGGGCTGATTCGTCATGTGAGCCGTCGCGCCGGAGTCGACATACCAGTCCGAGTGTGGAGCGGCATCACTGACGTTGCAGGCTGCCGAGAAGGCCTGAGCAAGATGGGCAGCCTGCTGGTTCACGTTGCTGGTAGGTCGAGCAGCCTGCTGCAAGTCCAGAAATAGTCGACATTGATCAGCGTAGTGTTCTCCCCTGCATAGCTGACACCGGGGAGTGAAATTTCGTCGCCCACCCTGCCTCCCTCCACCACCGCGCTGCTGTGACCCAGAACGGCCACCACCACCTCCACGATACCGAGCATTAGAGGAGCCACGACCAACACCAGTGGGATTGATGGAGGCAGTGAAGGCAACGGGTGCAGCTGGAGGGCCCTCCATGGCGCGACTCATGTGCTCGAATTGAACGGCCTGGTGGAGCAATTCGCGGAACGGAGGTACAGGGCTCATGGACAACCTTGTATCTGCAAAATTGGAGAAAACATGACCAAGCCCACGAAGAAACCAGTGGCTCTTTTCTCCTTCATCAATAGATCGTTGTATCGCCGAGAGTTGATCACAAATCGCCTTGAATTTCCGTCCATACTCAGCGACGGGCAGATCATTGCGTCTCAAGGAGAGGAGCTCCTCCTTGAGTTGATTCGCACGAGAGGCCGATGCGTGGGCAAACGCCGACTCCAGGGCGAGCCAGGCTGAGCGGAAAGAGCCACAATCCAACACCTCCGCCATTGCTTCCGGATCGAGTGTTGCGTACAACACACCAAGCAACTTCTGCTCTCGCAGAAACCACGCTGAATAGAGGGGGTTGGGAACGTCGGCACCTGCATCGTTGTGGATCGTTTTTGGGGGAGCAACGACAGTGCCTTCAACGACGTCCAAAAACTCAAAAGTGGCGGCCATGGAAAAGAATTGACGACGCCACATAAGGTAGGTGGAAGAGGATAACTTAATCTGCACCAGATTGATCATCGCGGTGGTTTGGGAGGAAGAAGAGATTTGGGCAGCCGCCATGATCAGAAGAAAGAACGAGGGAGAAGAGGGAGAGAGAAGAGTAGGGTTTCGGTGTATCAAGCTGATACCATGTGAAGAATCGAGATTAGGAATAATCTCACCGTGATTTGGTGAGGAGTGTTTTACATGTATATATAGGATATTGTTACAACAAGATCCACAATTTGTGGATACAAAAAAGGTAAATGTACAAAGAATTAAAATCCTATAATTACTCCTTATTTACTCCTATTAGTTAGTATTGATGATGACAGGTATGATAGATTTAATTGTTAATTAAAATGAAGGAGCTCAGCTAGCAATAATATTATTGCAGTTTTCAGGTGGCATATTGATGCAGCAGAAGCGGGTAAGCGTCCTTGCCTCAACGTTGGATGTGGAAACGCCGAGTGAGTGCTGCAATAATGTTACCCTCCCTGCCTTTTGCCAGGGCTTCCTCTGCTCCGGCATGTAGGCTCTATGAAACCGGGCTTGTCGATGACTGGCAGTGGAAATGCGCGCCACATTCGGCACTGCCTGCCCGGATGACCCCCCTCGGGTGTGCAGGCAGACCAATTTCGAAGGCCCCAAGTACTGATTTTCTGTGTCATTTTGGTGTTAAAGTATATTTTTTTTAAAGCCCTGTACCTACCCAACCATTGTAATTCCACTAACAAGCCTAAATGCATTGCTTGATGCCATGCCATTTCTATCTTTCTTAATTGCTTTCTTATCACAGTATATATGTTTATTTTTCTTAATCAATACCCTCTCTACGTATACTAAGTAGCTTTCTACATTAGTTCGTTACAATGTATTACTTTTCGTCACCTAGTAAAGGTTTAAAAATAAACAATCTCTTAATATATCATATTTAAAAAAAAATCACTATTGCTTAACTCGTATAATTTACTTTTATCATTAATTTATCATTTAAAATACCACATTATCCTTAAATAAAATTGATAAAATTTACTTTTTCAAAACTTCGTATCTTTTACATTTATTTTCTTAATCTACATGTATGCCTTCTCGTACTATATATCTTCCACATGCTAGCTCTTTAATTTTCTTACTCTTGCACATTCTCTATACAAGGGAGGTATACGCTGGGGTTCGTTGAATAAATTGATAAATAATCAAAATACGTAAAAAAGGATATACGTGGCGTAGATGAACTCACAAATATATTATATACTAAAGGAGTATTTTGGATTTATTATGTGGTATCATGTGAGCAATTTAGGTGATGTGTCATTTTTATAGATTTTTGAATTTTTTTAATAATAAACTTGATTAGGAAAGAAGATAATGTAGTTACTTTATTTTAAATAACCAATCAAAATATTTCATTTTTCTTTATCTTATTTAAAAATTTACCTAAAACTTTAAATGTTTTAAATTTTTTATTTTTAAATAGGATATACTCCCTCCGTCCAGGGCTAAGAGTCCCATTTGCTTTTGGGCACGTGGATTAAGGAGTATTATTATTTAATGTGTAGTGGGTAGTTGTATTAGTGGGTGTAGGGGCCCCATGTATTAATTGTATTAGTGGGTGTGGGTGGGTCCCATATGTCCAAAAAAGGAAATGGGACTCTTTGGGTGGGACGACCAAAATGGTAAAATGACCCTCTTAACCTGGGACGGAGGGAGTATATAAAAATTATATCAAATTAATTATCTTTTCATGATCTTTAATTTGACATCCATATTACTAATAATATATGATTGAAGAAATAGATTCTTAAATTTAATAACAATTTTTATATTGTAAAATATTCTTTAATAAAATATATTAATAAATAAAATATTTTTAGAAGAGTAAGAAATTATTTAATATATTTAATCTATTTATCCTTAAAATTTTAAGTTTAATAAATTGACAAAGTCTCTTATGAGACGCTACTTTCATGAGACGGTTTGTGAGACGTGTTAAAGTATGTCGATTATTTAAATAAAGTATGTTTAATGGTTGTTAATGTATGTTTTTTAAAGTATGTTGGATTATGTATTAAAGTATGATGTTAGTGTGTTATAATTTGATTTATTATCGACATACTTTAACCACAAATAAGCATACTTTAGTGACGGGTTGACCCGTCTCACATCCGTCTCACCAATAACACATCTCACAAGAGACTAACTCTAATAAATTTAGTTAATTATAAAATTCTAAATGAGGAATTTCATGAAAAAATAAATTTTAGTTTAATATTAATTCATTTTCATAATTTTTTTATCGTTAATTATTTATTTTATATTTAATTTATTATTTTTAATAATTTAATTTTAATTATACAATAATTTATAATTATTATATACATTTATTAATTTTATTTATTAAATGATAATAGTTAGGGATGGTAATAAAATGGACATTTCAAGCACCCATTCTAACCAAATTTTAATAGGGCACATATGAGTAATTGTAAACGGGTTTGAGACGGATACAGATAGTTGTGAAAATCACATTAGGGTTTGGAATGAATACGGATAATACCGCAATACCCTCGGGTACTATATATATATATATATATTACACACAAAATTTAATGTATTTATTTTTTAATAATAGAATTCAATTTATATTTAATTCATAATAATATAATTTTAAATAATAGAAAAGATATAAATATTTATATAATAAATTAATATTAAATTAGTGCTAGTACCCGCGTGTATATTGATAAACGGGTATGAAATTGGTACGGGTACCATAATAAATTTTTTAAGACAATTAGTTTTTATTTTAAAATCACATAAGAATAAGAGTACCAAAAAATAAACGGATACTCTACGTGTTGTCATCCCTAATAATAGTTTTATGTTTAATAATTATGATTTCTTAATATTATATTTTTTCTGTAATAATTTAAATATGATAATATAAGAACTTAATATATAAAAATAAATATTTTGTATTGGCAATATAATATTAAAAATTATATATAAATTTATATTATAATGTTATGAATTTTTTAATAAACTTTACAAAAGTTTAATGTGTTGTATAATTTTTTTTGTTTAAAAATTTTAATATTAAAAAAATAAAATTTTTATGAATAAAATTATTCTTATTAATTTATATAGTAATTGTTAATATTATTGAAAAAACTTTTTTGAAATTGTCTCAGGCGAGGACTTAAATCTTAAGTATAAAAAGTAATAACTTGTATAATAGAAAGTGGTACTCCAACCAAATACACTATATTGTTCGGGTACTACAACTAAACACAATATAATATCGAATATATCTTTTGGGTACTCCAACCAAATACATTATATACTATTTGGGTACTACAATCGAACACAATATAAAAGTTTAATTATTAGAATATTTATGTCTTATTAATTTTAAATATTTTAGTTTAATTATTTTTTGAACACGTTTAGCAAATTCAAAAATACGAATAGCTAATTCCATAAAAAATTCAAATATACAGCGTAATACGCGGGCTTCGTACTAGTATATTCTAAAGAAAAGTGTCACATTCTTCTTATGTAAAAACCCATTTCTTTACAAAATTAACTAGTTACAAAGGTGGGATCAAAAAATTTGGGTTGGACCATGAAAACAACACCATTGTCCCGGCAATGTCGTTGTAGCTCCTCTGAACCAGAAATGTCCAACATCTTTACTGGCCATGCCTTACTCAAGAGGGAACAAGGCAGCATCGTCAAGCTATTGCAATTTTCGATCGTTAACTCTACGAGACAAGGCATTATGGTAGAGACTTCTTCTTCTTGGGGCGTTATGTCCTCCCACTCTTTCCACTCGGAACACTCGTAGAACTTCAGTTTCTTCAATTTGGGAAAGGCGAGTGCATTCGACAAACACTCACTTCCCAAGAACTCTCGTCCTACATGTTTCAAGCTTTCCATTCCAAAAACTCGAATCTCTTCCAGACAAGGCAAGTTTCCAAGGGGTGGCAATGATGTGAGGCCCTTGCAATCACTGAGTGCAATGTAGGTGAGTTGGCTGAGGGGCGAGACGATCCAGCTCAACGGAAACTTGGAACCTTTATACTTATCAATAACCAAATGCTTCAAGTTTGGATGGGGCTCCAGAGCATCTATTGCATCCATTCTCACCAAGTTCTTGCATTCATCCATGTCATCCTTAAAACTTATGAATAGTTGTCGAAGCTTTGTCTTGTTCCTCAGCTCTGCTTCTCTTGCATCCTTAATCACTTCGTCATCACCTAATCTGACAATCAAGTCTAGGCTTCCACTAAGATGGTTTAACTTCTTCAGTAATCCCAACTTGCTCCAACCACTCCCTCCTTCGAATCTATACAATGTTCGAAGACTTGTTAAACGGGCTAGCCCTTCAGGGACTCTGTTCAGCCTTTCGCATGATGTAATATTTAGGACTCGCAATTCTTGCAAACCCCATATGCTTTCCGGCAACTCTTTCAGAGACCTGTTAAAGCGTAAGTCTAAACATCTCAACTGAGTTAGATTCCCAATTTCCATTGGCAACTTCTCTAGATGCCAATTGCTGCTCAAATCTAGGTGTCTCAAGTGAATCAAATTCTTAATTTCTCTAGGAATCTCTTTTAGGCCACAGTTGCTTAATCTAAGATTCTGCAAGAAATATAGTTGGAAAATTGGTGTGAGGTTGAAGACGTACAGTTCATTTCCACTCAAATCCAACCATCTCAAGTGAATCAAATTTTCCATTCCTCTCCGATCAAAGAAGTTCTTCGGACTCAACACCCTTAGACGTGCGAGGCAATCACAAAGACGAGGTGAGTAATCTTTCTTGTTCAAAAATAAACCACGAAATTCATTCACATTGCAAACTAATAAAGGATCACAAGTTTGACAGTTCGTCTTAGTCTCCATAGTGCCTTCCACTCTATCACTCTTCCTTAGAAATTGAGCAAAATCATGTACTATATCGTGCATCTTACAACTAGTTATTTTCTCATCGAAAGCATCCGTGTTAAAATCTTGAAATAGGGAACGCATTGCTAAAACATCAAAGCACTCCCTCCCTATAAGTTCCATATCATCACTATCCGACCCCAAATAACCGAGTGCCATCCAATTTCCTATTAGAACCTCGACGTTAATCCTAGTACCTTTAGGAAAGACAGCACAATACGAGAAACAACGCTTAAGTGTTGGTGATAATTCATTATAGCTCAAAAGCAAATGGGGAAAAACATCCACTTCAACCTTCTCCATTTTCCAAATTTCACTCTTCAACACATTTTCCCACTCTTCTAACCTACTCTTAAAACGCAGAACACTTCCCAAAGTCTTTACGGCTAGAGGCAAGCCACTGCACCTTTTAACAATTTTCTTACCAACATCCTCAAATTCCCCTGCATTCCTTCCGGAATGGGCCACACGACGTAGTAATGACCAACAATCTTCATCCGAGAGCAATCCTGGACGACATATGTCATTGTTCCTTGAGCCCATCATTCTAACAACCTTTTCGCTTCTAGTCGTCACCAAAACCTTACTACCAGCTCCACCGCAACTGAGGTAGTTCGCTAGGGATTCCCACTTGTCATCCTCCTCTGTCCAAACATCGTCAAGCACGAGAAGAAACCTCTTCCCTGCAATAGACATCTTTACATGTTTCAACAAGACATCCAGTTGATTTGTATTGGGAGAACTCCCACTTCTTATACTCTCAAGAATCCCTCTAGCAATGGCAGCCAGATCAAAGGGATCCGAAACACAAATCCAGATTCTCAAGTCGAAAGATTTCTTCACTCGACTCTCGTTATAATCTAGTTGAGCAAGAGTGGTCTTTCCAAGTCCCCCCATTCTCACTATAGACAGAACATGGACACCTAACTCCTCTTGGAGACAGCTAGAATCCAAAAGTTTGTTCACAAGACTATCCCTGTCCTTATCCCTACCATGCACATTAGCAGAGTCAATCAAGGAAGTAGATTGAAATGGTCTGAATTCAGACAAACGGTGAGCAATGGGAAGAGACGAGACAAAATTATATTGATCCTTCTCCTTTATTATTTGATCGAGCTGACATTTCACCTTCTTAACCTTCTTGGCAATATCACGACGAACAACAACTTTCTTGAAAAATAAACTTGAAGATGGGACGAAGGACCATACCTTCTTCTTAGGAGCAGCAGCATTTGCATTAGCTTCCATCTTGAGTTGATGAATCGCGTAGTTCCATTCATCCAAGACGTCCTCCATTTCGTAAGACGTCTGCTCCAGCCTCGACAGCCAGCGGGTGATGCTTTGATCGCGAAATCTACGACTCTCGGCATCATCCAACACATGTTTTAGTGTGGTCAGCTCATCGGACAGAGAGAGAACCTCCTTGTCTGCATCTCTCACCAAATGGATCTCGTTTTGAATCTGGTGTTTGATGATGGCTATAAGCTGTTCAGCCACAGCGGAGACGATAGCTTCAGCCATGAATGATCACCTTTTCTCTTTGTTTTATGAGAGATCATGAGGAGCTGTTCTCTTTGTTATATAAACTTTTTTATGAGAAAATATAGCTGGACACAGAGATGCTCTTTTATAAAACAATTCTATATTCATTCCATGTGATCTTCAATTATTCATCAAAAAGTCAAATGTAATTTTTTTGTTTCCCCAAAATTTTACAACAGAGCATAAGAGGAAAGCTCAAATATAATTGAATTAATTAATTATTATATTTTTAATGGAGCAACACTTGGTTAAAAAGAAAAAAAGGACAAGTCTTGTATAGACCTTTTCGCATAATATCATTATTTATTAATTAATGAAAAGTAGATGAAAAGTGATAATGGTGAAATGAATTATTTAAAAAAAGTTTTTTCTTTTTTTTTTTAATCAAATTTGTTGATTTTAGAGGGTATTGCAAGTATTTTAAAGTAATAAAAATATATAAAATAGTAATATGTATGTTAAAATGAATGACAAATTTGAAATTAAGATCTGTTGTATGTTTTATTTTAAGGAGTGTGAAAGGATGGTTCTGTAGGATAAACAAGTGAAAAAGTGTGAAGGGTTTGGATTGGAGGAAGTACATCCTAAGAAAAGTAATATGTCCTGAATTACAAGTGTAAGCAGATGAATTTCATTAAATATATTGATATAAATAAAGGAATTTAAATAAATTCATTCTTAAAATAAATAAATAAATAATTGATATAATTATTTTGCGCTTAAGCCTGTTAGAATATAAGACAGAGAAGTGGAGGAAATAAACTTTTTATTTCGTTCTTTTCTGCTTACGATTACACTACAACTTGATATTTATAGACATGAGAAACACACTTCAAACTCCCCCTAATAACTTAGATACATTACATTTAATTTATTTGCATGAATCACTTAATTACTAATTTGACCAACTAATTGAATGACCCTGCGGACTCCAAATGCATTCACCACTAATTAATTTAGTTTATTATTTCAACACCCCCTCTTAAACTAAATTCATCACTCCAAGAGAATAACGAAGATTCTTGAATACCTCATGTTTCAATGGCTTTGTGAAAATGTCTGCAATTTGATCTTGAGACTTCACAAACTCCAACTTCACTTCCTTCTTGAAGATACATTCTCGAATAAAATGATACTTCGTATCAATATGCTTGCTCCTCTCATGAAACACCGGGTTCTTCGCCAACGCAATTGCCGACTTGTTATCAACACAAATCTCCGTCGGAACTTCTTGAGAAAAAATTGAGTTCTTTCAACAAACTCCTCAACCATATAGCGTGACAAACACACGATGTTGCAGCTACATACTCCGCTTCACATGTTGAAAGAGTCACAATAGGTTGCTTCTTTGAGTTCCATGTGAATGCTGAATTTCCCATAAAGAAAACAAACCCGGTAGTACTTTTTCGACTATCAACATCATCGGCCCAATCACTATCGCAATACCCAACAAGTTTAAAATCTTGAGAACCAGCATAAAAAATTCCATGATCAATCGTACCTTTAATATAGCGAAGAATCCTTTTCGCAACCGTCAAATGTGATGAAGTAGGAGCCTCTATGTAGCGACTCACGAGACCAATACAAAATAGAATATCTGGCCTCGTACAAGTCAAGTACCTCAAACTTCCCACAAGACTCTTAAAATATGTAGAATTAATTTTCTCACCATCTTTATGAAGAGACAACTTAACTCCACACTCCACTAGGGTGCTCACTGGCTTGCAATTCTCCATCTCAAATTTCTTGAGAATTTCTTTGGCATATGCTTCTTGCGAAATGAAAATTCCATCTTCCCGCTGCTTCACTTCGATGCCAAGATAGTAGGACATCAAACCAATATTTGTCATCTCAAATTCTTTTGCCATAGCTCTCTTGAAATCATCAAACATCTTAGGATTGTTTCCTGTAAAAATCAAATCATCCACGTACAAGCATATAAGTAGCATATCACCATTTTTATTCTTTTTCACATAGAGAGCATGCTCATGTGGACAATTTTCGAAACCATTTCATTGAAAATATTGATCAATTTGACTATTCCATGCTCGCGGGGCTTGCTTCAAGCCGTAAAGAGCCTTCTTCAATTTTAGCACCTTGTCTTCTTGGCCCTTCACCACATAATCTGGAGGTTGATCAACATAAACTTCCTCCTCCAAAACTCCATTCAGGAAAGCGGATTTTACATCCAACTGATGGATTTTTCAACAATTTTGGGCAGCAATGGAAATGATCAACATAATCGTCCCAAGACGAGCAACCGGAGCAAATACTTCATCATAGTCAATTCCTGCCTTTTGTTTATACCCTTTCGCCACCAATCTGGCCTTGTATTTCTCAATCTCTCCTTTTGCATTTCTTTTAATTTTATAAACTCATTTCACACCAATTTTGCTCTTGCCTTCAGGTAGTGGTGCTAACTTCCACGTATCATTTTTCTTGATGGAATTTATCTCTTCATTCATGGCTTTCCTCCATTTTTCATCTTGTACAGCATCGTCATATCCCACGGGTCAACTTCTGCAAACAAACAATATTGAGTAAATGCACTCAAATTAGATACCTCCTGCGTAGCTTCATATATATCTCGCAAATCTCTTAATTTGCGAGAACCACTTGAGCCTGCAAAATCATCATGCACATCTTGTGGTGGCGGTGTCGACGGTGGTGTCAACGGCTGCACTTGGGCTTCTTCCTCTTCATCAAAAATTAGACTGTACTGATGATTTGTGACTTGAGAATTCCAGTCCCACATACCTTCTTCATCGAACTCTACGTCTCGGCTTATCACAAGCTTCCGGCTGTTTGGATTGTACAACTTATAGCCCTTTGAATATCCATCATAGCTAATGAACAAATATTTCTTACTCTTATCATCAAGCTTCTTTCGTTTCTCATCCGGGACATGCATGTAGGCAATGCTTCCAAAAACTCGTAAATGTGAGATGGATGGTTTATAGCCACTCCAAGCTTCTTGCGGCGTCATTCCATGAACACTCTTCGTGTAGCACTTGTTCATCAAATAGACAGCACATGAAACTGCCTCTGCCCAATACTCCCTTGGCATATTTTTGCTTTTCATCATACTCCTCACCATGTTGAGTATTGTTCGGTTCTTTCGTTCAGCAACTCCATTTTGCTGAGGTGAATATGGGGTCGTCGTGGGACGATGAATGCCATTTTTCACACAAAAAACTTTGAACTCATTTGATGTGAACTCGCCGCCTCGATCAGATCTAAGAGCTTTAATCTAATAACCACTTTGCTTTTCCACCATCACCTTGAATTTCTTAAAGGTAGAAAACACTTCAGATTTTTCCTTAAAGAAATAAACCCATGTCTTCCGAGAGTAATCATCGATGAATAGCACAAAATAGCTATTCTTGCCAAGCGAACTTGGCTTGATTGGCCCATACACGCCTGAATGAATCAACTCCAACGGATACTGCGCCCTCGTAGTCGACTCCTTTGAAAACTCTTTCTTGCTTGTTTTCCATAAAGACACCCTTCACAAATTTGGTTAGGATGTTTTATGAAAGGCAAACCCATCACCCGTTTCTTTCTTCCCATCATATTGAGGCCATAAAAATTCAAGTGGCCAAGCCTCAAATGCCACAACCAAGACGCATCTTTGAAACAAGATTTCAAACACATGGGAACATCACTTTGAATGTTTAACAAAAACACTCGATTCTTCGTCATGGGAACTTTGGCCATCAATCTTCCATTCTCATCTCTTATCGTCAAACTTTTATCTTTCAAATGAATATCATAATTTTTCTCCAAAAGTTGTCCCAAACTCAAAATATTGCTTTTTTTCTCCGGCACATAAAAGACATTAGAAATATTGATGACTCTCATCTTTCAACCAAATCAAAATCGTACCTTTTCCTTTTACTTGAACTTTTGATGAATCTCCAAATGTGATGTCACCGTCAATAGCTTCATCAAGCTCCGTAAATAAATTTCTTCTCCCACAAATATGGCTACTTGCTCCAGAGTCAAGATACCACCGACTTTCATCATCATCAGAATGTTTCTTGCATGCGAGAAGCAGAGTGGGATCCTCATCTTCTTTGTTGTTGATCTCCATCAGGTTGTTCTTCTCATCTACTTCACTTTGGCATTCCCATGCATAATGACCATAGTGATGACAATTGAAACATTCAACATTTGATTTGTCATACCTTGGTTGATTTGGTCTATAACCTCCACCTCTCGAGCCTCGACCTCGTCCACGTCCTCGATCTCTTCCTTGATTTTGTGTCGAGTCATAATTATGATTATTTTCATAATTATAGTTTCCACGTCCACCTCTTCAACGTCCACGGTTACCTCCATGACCACGAGCACCTCCACGGCCTCGTCTTGGTGGGCTTGGATTTGTCTCCTTCTCCTTGATAGATAGCTTTGCTTTCAAAGCTTGCTCCACCGGTTCTTGAGTTGGCTTCTTCATTCTTTCTTCATGAGCTTGTAATGAACCCGCAAGTTCATCAACGATCATGGTATCCAAGTCCTTTGATTCTTCAATGGTAACAACAATGTAATTGAATTTTGGCTCCAACGATCTCAAAAATTTTCCCACAATCCGATCATCTTTTACATCTTCTTTGTATCTCTTCATTTGATTGGTAATGGCCAAGACTCTAGAAATGTATTCCGACATGGATTCAGAATCCTTCATGTGGAGAGACTCAAATTCTCCTCTCAATGTTTGGAGACGCACCTTCCTTACTTTGTCTAAGCCTTGAAATGAAGCTTGAAGAGTATCCCATGCTTTCTTGGAGGTGGTTGCCTCAGCAACCTTCTCGAACATCTTCTCATCCAAACTTTGATGGATGAGTATGAGCGCCTTTTGGTCTTTCTTCTTCCCGGCCGCATCATTTGCTTCGATCCCTTTCTCTACGGACTCCATACTTCATATGCTCCAAGCAAAGCTTTTATTCTTATGCACCAATTATCATAATTATCTTTTGATAATAGAGGAACTACGAATGGTGTTCCGTTCGACATCTTCAAGCTTCGGTCTCCACACTCGTGGCTCTTGATACCAATTTGTTAGAATATAAGAGAGAATTGGAGGAAATAAGCTTTTTATTTCGTTCTTTTCTGCTTACGATTACAAATGACTACAACTTGATATTTATAGACATGAGAAACACCCTTCAAACTCCCCCTAATAACTTAGATATATTACATTTAATTTATTTGCATGAATCACTTAATTACTAATTTGACCAACTAAATGAACGAACATGCAGACTCCAAATGCATTCACCACTAATTAATTTAGTTTATTATTTCAACAAAGTCCAAGTCAAATATGCCCAAAATATGTTAAGTAGGTCTAACCCAAGTCAAGCAAGCCCGAAATAAATCAAGCGGACATGATTAAAGTCAACTATGTTAAAATCAAGTCCAACAACATAATTAAATTGGGAAAGCCTAATTCAAGTGTGAACACAATCTTTTCCATGCCTTCAGTATTCATTTCAATCATCTTGAAATTCTTAAAAAATCTTGGACAAGCTTGGAATCTCTACGAAGATAAACAATTTCATAGCTGCCTCAATCTGATCAGGGTACTAAACCCCTCCAATCCGGTGTTATTCAAGTCAACAGCCTGGGTCAAAGATCAATGTGTTAAACCCCTCCAATCTAGCATTATTCAAGTCAACAGACCTAGTCAACAGCCTCCGATTAGAGATCAATGTGCTAAACCCCTCCGATTCAATGGTTTTTCAAATCAAATTCATCCCACATTTTTGTGAAGTCAACGGCTTTTTACCAAATTGAAAGGCGTTCTTCGCAAAAAATTCACAAGTCAGAGTTTGATCCGAATAAAGGCTAGGCTCTGAATCAATATTTTAAAGCTTCAAGCCCGAGTTCGAACAAGCTTCCTCCAAAGATCCGACTTCGAAAATTGAAAGTCAACCAAAGCCAACTCAAGATAGAAAATTGAGAATAAATAGAAAATATTTATTTTATATTTCTCATTTTTGTAATTCAATATCGTGTTTATTTAATAAATGCAAAATTTATTGTTAGCATGCGAATAAAATATGAACCCAATTTCTCAATATTGTAGGAGTACACACTTTTTAGGGTTTAGATTGGAGGAAGTACATCCTAAGAAAAGTAATATGTCCTAAATTACAAGTGTAAGCAGATGAATTTCATTAAATATTGATTCATATTTTATTCGCGTGCTAACATCCTAAAAAGTTCTACATGTCATGTGAGGGATAATATCAATTTTGGTCCTTTAGGATATTATGGCAAATCCAACTTTAATCCTCAAGTTTGGTAATTTTTCAGAAGTGATCCTTCAGTGTCCGCTTTTGATCATTTTTTATCCACTTTTAGTCCTTATTTGGCCTATCTTAGAAGATCAAAAGTGGACAAAAAGGATCAAAAATAAACAAAAAGGACTAAAAGCGGACACTGGAGGACCACTTTTGAGAAATTACTAAATTTGAGGACTAAAGTTGAATTTTGCATATCTTAGAGGACCAGAATTGATATTTTTCTGTCACGTGAGACTATTTCCTCCCAAAACGGTTGTTTTATCAGCACAGGGCCCAAACAAGGTTCCCCTTCGAAGGATACTCCAGATTTTTCCACATCCAACTAAATACTCTTTCCCACGTAAAATTGTACAATTGTGTCTTCCTGGAGTTTAAAGAATATAATATTTTAATAGTGAATTGAAAGATATAATATTTTAATATATAATGGATAATTGCATTAGTACGATGTGTGGACCTTATAAATTAAGGAGTACAATTTATTAATTAATTGTTTGGTGTGAATCTAATCCATTATAAAGAGAAATATAAATCTCGTAATAGAATGCTCAAAATGAGAATGTGTAAACCTTATGGTGGAACGGAATGAGTAATTAATTTAGCATATGGGTACTATGTTAAAAAACTCTACATTTAAAGACAATCACTTGTGTAAATATTACTCCTTAATTTTGATATGATGTGATTTTTGTATATCCTTATTGTGATCTATGATATTTTTCATTTAGAAGATAAACATAGCATCAATGTTTTGAATATTAGAGGGTAAAATTGTTTTTTTAATTCGTAAATAAGGAGGGTTCATGAATGGATAAGTAGGATTCACCCAAAGAGTAACTCAACCTACCCTCTCCATTCCATAATAATGTTTACACATTTTTATTTTAGATGTCTCATAAAAAGGTTTACATTTTTCTTGGTAAATGAAACGCATGTAAAACATTTAAATATCTTTATGGGGGCTATAATACTACACTAATACAACTATCCATTATACATTAAAATATTATATCTCTCACCTCAATACATTACATGAAATTACTACATTTCTTTTTTTTTGAAAAAAGAATTATATTTTATTACGGCATGAGTCTTGCCCTTTCTAAAAGAACAAATCAAAATTACTATATTTCTTAATCCTCGTGAAAAACAAATGTAAACGTTTTAATGAGATGTAGAGAGTAAGAAATAAAGGAACACACAAAACACAAGTTTATTAAACTTTAGGATGTATAAAACCTCCCAAATTATTGATCAAATATCACAAGTCACACAGAAATTAAAATTTGCTTAATGCAAATGAACAAGCACATGGTGGAGGACAAAGAAAAATTAGATAAACTCCGATCCATTGAGGTTGAAGTGATCGATGTATTAATTCCTCCTGAAGTACGTAGAACATCTTCTTTATCCTTCCTCCATATGATGTAGTTTTAGGCACGTTTAGGCCGCCTACACAATTAAAAAAAGGTTTTTTTGTTTGTTTGTTAAATACAATAAATCCAAAAGGTTTATAATAATGAAAATAAATTGTCATTACTCTTATAAACATAAAATATTACTCTAATTTGGCAAACTCTTACCCATCATGAAATACACACTCTTATTAACACGGTTTACATAACTTATTATATAAAGTCTGATATTTTCTTACCTTAAATCTTATAATCCCCCTCCAATCCTATTATACCCTATGTATAGGGATTTAAATTAAATGGGACCATAGGGTTTACACTGTAAAACCCGATTTACAGAGACTAATTTCATGAATTAATGTGAAAAAAATCATTTACTAACATCACAGAATTTGAATAGGAATAATTAGAAGGGTAGAATTTAACTGCTACATATTAAAAAGTAAAATTCGAATGTTTATGCCAACAAAAATGATATACTCCAATTGAATAGAGAATAGATATACATACATCACTGGACACATATAAATCGGCAGACAATTTCCGAAAGCAAACATGATTGTTAGAATAATAGAAAGAAATTGGAGAAGAGATGATAGCAAGAGTAGTGTGATTGAAATTTGAGTGTTGACGAGGGAAATGTGATGATAAAGGTCGCTTATATAGAGCAAACACAATAATAATAGTAATAATTATTCAAAAAAAAAACTGTTTAACGAAAAGGGATGCCATAAAACACAAATTCTATGGGAAGATTTCGTGAGACAGATAAAAAATTATAATAATTTAATAAAAATAATACTCAAATTAATAAAAAATAAAAATAGTGCAGTGAGTTATTTCAGAAACAATTCGTAATATAAATAAAACGTGATAACATTTTTTATAAAAAAATATAATATTAATTTATTAGTCCCGAACTTATTGTTACACTTATTGTTCGGATGTCAATAAATGTTATTTTTAAACATACTTTTAATGAAGTGTATTAATTGGATGATGAAGAAATTATACAGTATCTATACTATTGTGTTTGAAAAATGATTACACATTTAAAATCGAAAGTGAAGTGTGGAGTTGTTAGTTAGGTGACATTTTCTTTTATGAGGATATAAACTTGAGTCAAGAGCTAGACAAAAAATATGAACATGAGTTTGAAAGGCAAAGAGTATTTAATCCAGAAAAATAAAATAATTTCACATAAAACTAACTTTTAATTACTTACTCCTATTTAGTATCTACATATATTATTAAAACAAAAATTAACTATAACTGGTGTTGATTTTAAAAAACATAAATAATAATAATAATAATATATTGCGTGGATATCATGTATAAGATATCATTAATCTGATCACTATTTTTTATTAAAAAAATATTATTACTTTTTAAAAAATAATATTACATTTTATAAATTTATAATAATTTAAATTTAAAAAATTAATTAAATGAATAATAAATTTTAATTATTACATTTTTAAATTATAAAATACTATAAATTAAATAAGAAAAACTTAGCCTAATCAATTTCACATTCTTAATTAATTTTTAAATGATCTAGGCACTTGAATTTTATTACCAATTAAATGAAAATATATGGAAAATTACATATTAAAAATCAATTAATCATTTATTTATTAAGGAATTTAAATATATTAATTCCTAAAATAAATGAGTAGATAATAGATAATTTGGTCAAATCCAGTCAGATAATTTCAAATCAAGCACGCTTGAAAATCAAAGATATCAAAGCCCAACTCCTTTGATGAGATCAAATCAAAACAAAATCAAATTTGGAATCAAATCAAGACCATATTTGATACAGATCAAATCTGGATCAACTAATCAAATTGCAAGGATGGAAATGCCCAAGCCCGCAGAATTTGATCAAATCAGCCCTGGACCAATCAGACTGTGAGTTATTTATGTGGGCATCCTCACCCTTCACCTATATAAGGAGCCCTCCTCCATTCATTCCAACACACTAAAACATCTGAAGACGTAGATGCCTCTAAAGAGATCAAGAATACGAGCAGTGCTCCACCTTGAGAACTTCAAGCATCTTCAAGCCAAGAACCGTCTCCGATCAGATATCAAGGTGTCAAGCCCCTCTGATCCGGTGTTCTTCTAGCTAAGAACTCCCTCCGATCAGAGATAAAGGAGTCAAGCCCCTCCGATCCGGCGTTCTTCGAGCCAACCGCCTCTGATCAGAGATTAAGGTGCCAAGCCCCTCCGATCCGGCGTTCTTCCAGCCAATCGCCTCCGATCAAAGATAAAGGTGTCAAGCCCCTCCGATCTGGCGTTCTTCCAGCCAACCGCCTTCGATCAGAGATTAAGGTGTCAAGCCCCTCCAATCTGACGTTCTTTCGATACGACGTTCTTCCAATCAGGCGTTCTTCTGATTCGGTGTTCTTTCGGTCAACCACCTCCGATCAGAGATAAAGGTGCCAAGCCCTTCCGATCAGAGATAAAAGCTGCCAAGCCCCTCCGATCTGGCATTCTTCAAGTCAACGACTTTCTCCACAGAAAGCTCTCCAGTCAATGTTCAATCCGAACAAAGGCTCAATGCCTCCGGATCAATGTTACAAGCCTACACATCCGAGTTCGAACAAGCTTCATCTGAAGATCCGGCTCAACATACACGTTGTCAACATAAATCAGCAAACACTCCAGTCAAAGAAATCAAAGTCAACACACACAAGTCAAGTCAAAGTCAAGTCAAGTCAAATTAGTTCGTGAGAAGAATTAGAGGATTGATTGAGATTGTAACTCGTTTACATTATCTTTTATATTAAATTCATTTGAAATTATCTTTTTACTCAATTTGTATTTATATTTATTTCATCATAAATACAAAATTTGTTGTTATAAATTTTGGCATGCCCGATGGGACAGTCTCTACCTCCTATCTCTTCTTTCTACAAGCACAAATAATGACTCCTCTTAGGATCACGATCAAAAAGTCATTAACCTCAAAGCCTTCAGAGCTGCAAGCTGTGAAGACTCAAATGGTGACTCCATTAAAGATTGCGATAAGAAGGCCTATTGCATCAAAACCTCCAGAGTTGAAAACTGGCAAGGTTGAAGACTTTACAAGAAGTATGCCCGAATGCTCCTCAAAGACAAACCATGTGGTGGAAGATTACTCTCAATAAGTCATTTCAGGGCAATAAAGATGGTGATGATGACTCTGTCTGCTCAACTCCTCGCTCCATGCCAAGCTCACCACCTGCCTCAACTGAAGCTGCAGTGATGACGACAAGTGCTATGACCATTGAGGAGCAACTCGCAAGTATGATAAGAGCCATTGAAGGACTCAACAAGCACATGGAAGCTTAAAACGAAAGATCTCCGTACTTATAAAGAAAATGGATAATGCTGAGACAAACCTTAAAAATAAGAAACAAATTGAGGATGAGCACGAGGAGGAAGACTCGACGAAACATCATTCACCTGAAGAGAAGCAAGTTGAGGAAAAAGTGGAAGTTTCAGCTGATGGAATGCTTCATATCAACCAATTAAAGAACATCGTCATAGAGACGATAAAAGACAAGTTTGAAGGTAGCTCCAAATCTCCTGCCACATACAAAAGCCATATATAAAGAGAATTGACAACTTGAAGATGCCAACTTACTACCAACCTCCCAAGTTTCAACAATTTGATGGCAAAGGCAACCCAAGACAACATGTGGCGCACTTCGTCGAGACATGCAATGATGCGGGGACCTACGGAGATCACATGGTGAGATAATTCATCCGATCTCTAAAAGAAAATTTTTTGATTGGTATATCGACTTGGAAACTAACTCCATTGACAGCTGGGGGCAAATGAAAAAAGTATTCCTCAACTATTTCTATAGCACACGAAGAATTGTTAGCATGATGGAGCTAACAAACACTCATCAAAGTGATGAAGACTATGTCATCGATTACATCAATAGATGGAGGAGCCTAAGCCTCAATTGCAAAGAAAAACTGTCAGAAACTTCAGCTATTGAAATGTGCATTCAAGGGATGCAGTGGATTCTTCGTTACATACTCCAAGGAATTCGTCCTAAAACTTTTGAAGAGTTGGCTACAAGAGCTCACGACAAGGAGTTAAGTCTGACATCAAATGACATCGAATGGCCCTCTATTCAAGACTCTTATGAGTTTGAAGACACGCTTTCTGATGAGCTCGTGGAAGAGGAACCGCAATCAAAGACTGCAGTTTCTATAAAGATTTATAGAAATGAAATAGAAGTAAGAGAAAACAGTGCATCCCAAGATTAAGGGGCAATGAACTGTTAATAATCAAGTCAAATCTCCTTGGTATGAGTGAAAATTATCTACACAATACTCCTTGATACGAGCTTAAACTGTCTAACTCAAATTAAATGTCCTTGAGAAGAGACGAAACTCTCTACACATTATACTCCTTGATATGAGCTAAAACTATCCACACAACGCTCCTTGATATGAGCTAAGACTATCTTCATGTCACGCTCCTCGACATGAGCTAAAAATATCCACATAATGCTCCTTGATACGAGCTTAAACTGTCTAACTTGAATTAAATCTCCTTGAGACGAGACAAAACTCTCTACACATTACTCATTGATATGAGCTAAAACTAACACAACACTCCTTGATATGAGCTAAAAACTATCTACATGTTACGCTCCTCGACACGAGCTTAAAATTTCCACACATACTCCTTGATACGAGTTTAAACTATCTAAAATCCTCAAGTTACGCTCCTTGATATGAGTATAAACTATTTACACATCAAATCAAATCTCCTTGGGAAGAGAATAAACTCTCTACCCAAAAAGCTCCTTGATATGAGCGAAAACTATCTACATTATGCTCCTTGATACAAGCTTAAACTATCTACACATTATGCTCCTAGATATGAGCTAAAACTATCCATACAATGCTCCTTGATACGAGCTTAAACTGTCTAACTCAAATTAAATCTCCTTGAGAAGAGACGAAACTCTCTACACATTACACTCCTTGATATGAGTTAAAACTATCCACACAACACTCCTCGATATGAGCTAAAAACTATCTACATGTTACGCTCCTCGGCACGAGATAAAAATGTCCATACAATACTCCTTGATACGAGTTTAAACTATCTAAAAATCCTCAAGTTACGCTCCTTGATATGAGTATAAACTATCTACACATTAAATCAAATCTCCTTGGGAAGAGAATAAACTCTCTACACACAAAGCTCCTCGACATGAGTGAAAAATATCCACATGGCTCCTTGACACGAGTATAAACTGTCTACAAGTTTAAATTCAAGACTCATTGATACGAGTATAAACTGTCAGCATATTCAAGTTCAACGCTCCTCGACGCACGAGCCTAAATTGCATGTTACTCCTGGCCAGCATGAGTATAAAATGTGTACGGCACCCCCATCCAAACCAAATCATGTTCCTTTGAACTACGTTATAACTTGATCCTCTACAAAGAGGTAAGTAAGCAGCTTAGCACTCTGCCAAGTTCAGTCTTAATTCGGGTTATTCGTATCAAGTTGGTGAAATAAGCTAGCTATAAAATTCAGTCATTTTGATCAAGAATCGAGTATCACAATTTATTCACTTCAACACATAGGCATTCGTGAACAAAATACGAGGGGGCATTTGTAAGCACTTGAATTTTATTGCCTATTAAATGAAAATATGTGAAAAATTACATATTAAAAATCAATTAATTATTTATTTATTAAGGTATTTAAATAAATTAATTTCTAAAATAAATTAGTAGATAATTGATAATTTGGTCAAATTAAGTCAGATAAGTCCATATCAAGCATGCTTGAAAATCAAAGATATTAAAGCCCAACTCCTTGGATGAGATCAAATCAAATTAAAATCAAATTTGGAATCAAATCAAGACCATATTTGATACAGATCAAATCTGGATCAACCAATCAAATTGCAAGGATGGAAAGGCCGAAGTCTGCAGAATTAATTCAAATCAGCCCTCGACCAATCAGACTGTGAGTTATTTATTGGGCATCCTAACCCTTCACCTATATAAGGAGCCATCCTCCATTCATTCCAGATACACTAAAACATCTGAAGACGCAAACACCTCTGAAGAGATTAAAAATACGAGCAGTGCTCCCTTGAGATCTTCAAACATCTTCAAGCCAAGAAACATCTCCGATCAGATATCAAGGTGTCAAGCCCCTCCGATCCGACAATCTTCTAGCCAACCGCCTCCGATCAGAGATAAAGGTGTCAAGCCCCTCCCATACGGCATTCTTCCAGCTAACCAGCTCCGATCAGAGATTAAGGTACCAAGCCCCTCTGATCTAGCATTATTCCAATCCGGTGTTCTTCCGATTCGGCGTTCTTTCAGCCAACCGCCTTCGATTAGAGATAAAGGTGCCAAGCCCCTCCGATTCGGCGTTCTTCCAGTTAATCATCTCCGATCAGAGATAAAAGGTGCCAAGCCCCTCCGATTCAACATTCTTCTTATCAACGACTTTCTCCACAGAAAACTATCCAGTCAATGATCAATCCGAACAAAGGCTCAACGCATTCGAATCAACGTTACAAGACTACATATCCGAGTTTGGACAAACTTCATCTAAAGATCCGACTCAACACACACACTTTCAACACAGTCAGCAAACACTCCAGTCAAAGATGTCAAAGTCAACACACAAGTCAAGTCAAAGTCAAGTCAAATTGGTTCGAGAGAAGAATCAGAGGATTGATTGAGATTGTAACTCGTTTACATTGTCTTTTATATTAAATCCACTTAAAATTTTCTTTGCCCTCAATTTGTATTTATTTCATCATAAATACAAAATTTGTTGTTGCAAATTTTGGCAAGCCCGGTGGGACAGTCTCTACCTCTTATCTCTTCTCTCTACAAGCACAAATAATGACTCCTCTTATGATCGCGATCAAAAGGGCATCTACCTCAAAGCCTTCAGAGCTGCAAGCTGTGAAGACTCAAATGATGACTCCATTAAAGATTGCGATAAGAAGGCCTATTGCATCAAAACCTCCAGAGTTGGAAACTGACAAAGTTGAAGACTTTACAAGAAGTATGCCCGAAGGCTCCTCAAAGACAAACCATGTGGTAGAGATTACTCTCAATAAACCATTTCAGGGTGATAATGATGGTGATGATGACTCTGTTTGCTCAACTCCTCGCTCCACGCCAAGCTCACCACCTGCCTCAACTCAAGCTGCAGTGATGACGACAAGCGCTATGACCATTAAGGAGCAACTCACAAGTATGATAAGAACCTTTGAAGGACTCAACAAGCACATGGAAGCTCAAAACGTAAAGATCTTCGTACTTATAAAGAAAATGGATAATGCGGAGACAAGCCATACAAATAAGAAATAAGTTGAGGATGAGCACGAGGAGGAAGACTCGACGAAACATCATTCACCTGAAGAGAAGCAAGTTGAGGAAAAAGTGGAAGTTTCAGCTGACGGAATACATCATATCAACCAATTAAAGAACATCGTCATAGAGACGATAAAAGACAAGTTTGAAGTAAGCTCCAAATCTCCTGCCACCTACAAAAAGCCATATATAAAGAGAATTGACAACTTGAAGATGCCAACTGACTACCAACCTCCAAAGTTTCAACAATTCGATGGCAAAGGCAACCCAAGACAACATGTGGCGCACTTCGTAGAGACATGCAATGATGCGGGGATCTACAGAGATCACATGGTGAGATAATTTGTCCGATCTCCGTAAGGAAATGCCTTAAATTGGTATATCGACTTGGAAGCTAACTCCATTGATAGCTGGGCGCAAATGGAAAAAGTATTCCTCAACCATTTCTATAGCACATGAAGAATTGTTAGCATGATGGAGCTAACAAATACTCATCAAAGTGATGAAGAATATGTCATCGATTACATCAATAGATGTAGGAGCCTAAGCCTCAATTGCAAAGAAAAGCTGTCAGAAACTTCAGCTATTGAAATGTGCATTCAAGGGATGCAGTGGAATCTTCGTTACATACTCCAAGGAATTCGTCCTAAAACTTTTGAAGAGTTGGCTACTAGAGCTCACGACATGGAGTTAAGCCTGACAACAAATGACATCAAATGACCCTCTATTCAAGACTCTTATGAGTTTGAAGACACGCCTTCTGATGAGCTCGTGGAAGAGGAATTGAAATCAAAGACTGCAGTTTCCATAAAGATTCATAGAAATGAAATGGAAGTAAGAGAAAACAGTGCATCCCAAGATTGGAGGGCAATGAACTGTTGATAAATCAAGTCAAAGCACCTTGATATGAGTGAAAACTGTCTACACAATACTCCTAGATACGAGCTTAAACTGTCTAACTCAAATTAAATCTCCTTGAGAAGAGACGAAACTCTTTACATATTATGCTCCTTGATATGAGCTAAAAATATCCACACAAACTTCCTTGATATGAGCTACAACTATTTACATGTTATACTCCTCGACATGAGCTAAAAATATCCACACAATGCTCCTTGATACGAGCTTAAACTGTCTAACTCAAACTAAATCTCCATGAGAAGAGACGAAACTGTTGAGAGTGGAATTTCACGTGTTATAGGTTTCACATTACACAGGTTTTGATAGAATATGGCCATGATTTCGTGTAAGATTGTGTGATTTTCATATCTTGCATAAATAAGATGCTACTAAGGTGTTTTGTTGAGTTTTTAAGGGTAAAATAGGATCAAAAATTCAGAGTTGGAATGAAGAGTGAAAGTGTGAAGGAATGCTGAAAAACAAACGTCCATATTAAATAATTTTTTTGTGTTCATGTAGAATATCAAATTGATCATGTGATATATGGTTGAAATGCCACGGAAGAAAGGATCGTTTTGACATAAAAATCACTTAAATCGGAGTCCGTATGAGGAAGTTATGCTCGAAACGGTGAGGTCACGCAGCTGCCGATGGGAATTTCTGAAAATTTCCGAAAATTAGCCCATATTTCCTATTTCTTGGAGCACAATTCTTTCCTTATCTCATTCTTTTCTTGGAGCACAATTCTTTCCTTATCTCATTCCCTTATCACACCTATACACATCATTATTTATAAGAGACACCATCCTCCACAAGGGGATCACCCCCTACCATCCATCATCTCCCATCATTCACATCCATCCCATCATCCATCCACACCGAAGGAGATTCAAGGGCTATTCAAGAGGAAGATCAGTCAATTGGAGAGACGGAGAAGGAATCTGAGACAACTCCAACACTAGGATTTTTCTATTCCTTTCTTTAATTTTCTTTTGTCTTGATTTGTGGTATGAATTGCATAGCCATGAGTGTTGATTGTAACCTCATAAGCTAATTTCTTATATAGTTCTAGGGTTTGATGGTTTGATTTAATTGATTTGGGAACCTAGACCAAATTTGGGATTTTATGCAGTTGATATTTTGAAACTTATTTTATTCAGACTTGTTTATCTGCTTCGTAACATCTTCATAATATTTTCATGACATCCACTATAATGCTTGAATTATTGTGTTAGCTTGTGTGCGTTCATAATAGGTATTGTCTATCTGTTAGGGATTGAAGTAGTTTCACTATAAACACTTTAATTCAATGAACTGGTAGATCAAATACTTGATTAGTTTAGTGGAACAATGCAATTAAACAGTTAAGTAGGAAGTGAATAGAACCATGTAGTAATTCCAGAGAATATCTTGTTAGTCGAACTTACCATCCGAAGGTATTGTTGTTTGCTTTGATTTGTGATGAGTGATATTTTCACCTAGATTTTAGTGTCTTTTTATGTGTGTTTTTATGTTATTTTATCTGTATTTTATGTGTTATTTGGTTGTGTTATATGTTTTTATGGAAATGTGTGAGAATGAGCTTAAACGTATGTAAAACATGTGAAAATAGAGCAAAAATAGAGACGGGAGCTGAAAAGAGCAAGAAACGTGCTGCAGAGACCCAACTCGAGTAGCAAGGTGCAACTCGAGTTGTAAAATCGAGTTGAGAAAAGGTCGAGTTAGGGTCCAGAATTTGTCCAGAGAGCTTACTCGAGTTGCAAGGTCCAACTCGACTTGTAACTCGAGTCGAGCTAGGAGCAGGGCAGCGTCCAAAAATTATACAGTGAACTAACTCGACTTATAAGTTGCAACTCGAGTTGCTAGCTCGAGTCGAGCTGCCTTTCATGGGATTTTCAGCTTCAGAGCCTCGTAACACGATCGAACAGGTGGGTACACGAGTAGCCAACACAAGTCGAGCTACTTCAGCTCGAGTTACACATATCCAACTCGACTCGTGTTGCAACTCGAGTTGAGTATGGCCAACTCGATTTGCATGTTTTTGGGCCAGAAATCTGGATTTTCACCTGTCAATGTGTGTAAGTGTATGTAAAAAGTCCAACTAATGTTAAATTCGTGGCCCAACTTGGAGAGGGTATAAATGGCCTCAATTTCAACATTTCAAGAGAGATTGGATATTCCACACAAGGGTTTCACCTCTACACCTAGATCACATACCATTCTCCCCATTTCATACTATCATCTTCATCCATTCACCATCCATTGGATCTTCCACCATCCCACCATCAAAACCTTCATCCAATTGAAGAAAAGAAGCAAGGAAGAGAGGAGAATTGCAAGGGAAGGAAGGAGATCACCATTGAAGCACTTCAAGGGATTTTCTATCATTACTTTGTAGTTAAACCTCATAGTTCCATCATGTTTTGTAAGGATTTTAATGTCTATGTTGATTTCCTTTTGAATATGGTAGACTAATCTCCCTTGTGGGATTACCAACATGAGAGTTGTTGGTTAATTTGAGGATTTATGTATTTGAATTCATATGTTGATTGGATCTATGATTTTCTATCATTGATTGTTAATTGTTTGACTTGTATTGTTGATTTGTGTGGTAAATTGTTATGAACATATGATTAGATTGAGAAATCAATTAAGTGTTTAGGATAATTCATTGAATCAATTCATCATACACTTCATGTTAATTATAAGTTGTAAAGAGATTGAGAAATCCTTTAGAATTTAGAACCCTTTGATAGAATATTTGATTGGTCTGATCGAGAGGTTGATTAATCGTATGAAGGGACTCTGGAATTGTTTGTGTGAGAACCAATCCATTGAGCTATTTTGATATTCATATCCTATCCATCTCGAGAGGGAGTTTAGGTAAACTTAGTGTTGGCCCTTATGAATTTGATACATAATTCCTAGAGTTACCACTTCTTGATTGTTATTAATCTCACTTTTAATCAATTTGGTAAACCACTTTTCATCCATACATCTTGTTTGTTGATCATTGCTTGCTTGCTTGCTTTGACTATTCTATTTACTTGTTTAAACAACCAACCCCTTTAATGATCTGTCTCTATAAAATTATAAAAAACGTGAGATCGCTTAAGCACTAGCGCCTACCTCCCTGTGGTTTGATAAATTATTTTAATTGGTCATCCCTACTATAAATGAATAATCAAATAGCGCCGTTGCCGGGGAGGCAACAGTTGCTAGTAGCTTGAAGAAGGATCGTTTTGAGTAATCTTACTAGAGACATTTTTATTTTATTTGTTACTTGTATTTGCTTTTGAAAATCTTATTCTAATTTTTCTTATTTTGAAGGTGTATGCAAACAAGGTCGAAAGGGAATCAAGTTGAACCAATTGATCTAGAGCTTGAAAACACTTTGAGGAGAAAGAGAAAGGAGAACAAAACCAAAAATAGTGAGTTAATGGAGAATTTTCAAGGAGATAATCGTGTGGAGATAGAGCATGATGGGAAAGGAGGACAAAATGTGAATGTGCAAGACAATGCACTTCAATTCAATGCAAATCCTCCTCAACAAGCCTATCAAAATCATGGAGCTTTCAACAACCAAGCTTTGCTTCAACAAATGGTGCAACAAGTTCTTAGGCAACAAGGCTTTCAATAAGCTTATGTTCCTCCGCAACAAGCTTATGTACCACCACCACCATCTCCGGTGCAACATGGAATGCAAGATGATCAAAGGGTGATTCGGGATTTCTTTATGCCGAGGGTCGTACCACACATGATGGCTCCACCAATCAACGCCAACAACTTTGAATTAAAGTGGGCTTGATTTCTATGGTGAGAGAGCAACAGTTTAGTGGAACTCCAAATGAAGATCCTAATGCTCATCTAGCTCAATTTGTGGAGATTGCCAACACCGTGAAGATGAATGGGGTGAGTGCGGATTGTATCAAGATGAGGTTGTTTCTATTTTCGTTGAGAGATAGAGCTCGAACATGGCTCTCCACTATTACACTGGGTACGTGCAACACATGGGATGAACTTGCCCAAATATTTTTGAATAAGTATTTTCCATCTTCTAAGATGCTTCAAATGAAGAGCTTGATCACTCAATTCAATCAAACGCTTCAAGAGAGTTTTTATGAAGCGTGGGAAAGGTTCAAGGATATGCTATGCAAGTGTCCACAACATGGATTCCCGGAGAATTAACAAGTTAGATTTTTCTATCAAGGACTTGTGAATGGGCAAAGAGTGCTTGTTGATGCTTCGGCGGGTGGATCCGTACTTGGTGTAACTCCGGAGAGGGCCATAAGGATATTTGATGAGATTGCTACAAATGTGTACCAATGGCCATCGGAGCAAGTAAGTGGATGCTATGGTTTGAGAGTTTTAATCAAGGGCAATAATTTAGTGTGAAGAGTGCTAGTGTTGATCAAAGTCCGCCAAACATGGAAAAGATAGTGGCGGAGGTTATGAAACAAATGAGCTTGAACCAATATGTGAATAATCAAGGAGCTAATATGGTTGAGGGGCTACAAGTCGATCAAGGTGTGCTACCTTCGAATATTGTGAGTGGAGAACAATGGACCAACTCAATGCCACGAGTGAAAGATGTGCAATACATGCAAGGAAGAAATTACCATGGGAATTATCAAAACAATTACCAAGGTAATTTCAACCAAAGTCAAGGGAACTATCCACCAAGGCAAGGAGGCTTTAATAGTCAAGGTAGTGGAAGCTCATATCCACAACAACAAAGGCAAGGGAACTTCTCCTACTCTAATTCAAGCAATGCAGTTGCGTATCCTCCGAGATATCAACAGGGGGCAAAGGCACCGAACAACGAGGGAAGAACATCGATTGATGAGCTACTTGAATAATTGTTGGCATCAAATAAAGCTCGAGAAGCATCGAACCAAGCTCGAGATGAAGCATTGAAAAAAACCGAAGAAGTAAATGAAAAGAGGTTTAAAGCTTTGGAGTATAATGTTGGACAAATTGCAAGTTTCTTGAGCACTCAACAAATAGGAAAGTTTCTGACCACAACCGAGGTGAATCCAAAAGTTCAATGTTTGTTTGTTGATACGGATGAGGAACGAAAGGTTGAAGAAGGGTTGGTGGAAAGCAAGGTTGTTGGAGAAATGAAAGAAGAGCAAAGGCCTAAATGGATACCTAAGTGGAAAAGGGTGCAAGAGGAAAAGAAATTGGAGGAGAAGGTAAAAGAAGAGGAGTACAAGCGTGATTATTGGGGTATTCTGATCACTTCATTCCCTATTCCTTATCCACAAATATTTGTAAAGGAGGAAAAGATAAAGGAATTTGAAGAACATGTGAAGAATCTCAAAAAAAGTATGAGGAGAAAAGGAAAAAAGAACAACCCGAAGCAAGTGGATCAATGCAAAAAGGGGGACTTACAAAAGTTGGTGATCCGGAAAAGTTCATAATTCCTTGTGATTTTGAAGGGAATGGTACCCTTGATTCATTGTGTGACTTGGGAGCAAGCGTCAACGTGGTGTCTCATGCCACGTTCAAAAACCTTGAAATTGGAGAGTTAAAGCCTACTACTATCCGCTTTGAAGTAGTAAATGGAGAAGTTGTTAAGCCACTAGGGATTGTTGAAGACGTGGAGGTGAAAGTGAAAGGGCTAGCTTTCCCGGTCGACTTCATGGTGTTAGAAGTAAAGGTGGACCCTCGAGTTCCACTCATTTTGGGAAGGCCATTTCTAGCTACGGGAAGAGCAAAAATTGATGTTGGTAGAGAAGAGTTATCCTTGAGCTCAAAAGAAAAAAGTGTCACATTCTTGTGCAATAAGAAAAAAGGAGCCAAGTCTCATTTAAAACCTCCGGATGATTTCATGGATCATGACTCTATTCTCTTTGACAATTTAAATTCATTTCTTCATGACTATATGAAAATGTCAAATACTAACTTGTCTTCTTGTGATGTTAATAGGATGAAAGCATCGGAGCTTGAGTGGAAGCTTGACAAAGGAGAAAGAGGAAGTCCACTAGAAGCTCTCCTTGATGATGATTTGATGCTCGTGAGCAAGAATGGTGAAGTTGAGCTTATTGACAAGAAGAGGGCAAAACAAATATTTAAAGTGAGGATGCGAGGAAAAAGTGTGGTGGACCAACATTTGGTCTAATGAGCATGAAAATTCCGTCCGGCTTGAAGACGTTAAACTTAGCGCTAGATGGGAGGCAACCCATTCTTTTTGTGTTTTGTTTATTTTGTTGTTTGGTATTGTAGGTAGATTGTGCTTGTGAGAAAATGCACATTGAAGAAAAGAGAAGTGCTTCATGGATTAGAATAGACATGTTCACCACTTGTTGCAAAATTAATTCTCAACTCTTGTCTCAAGTTAAGTTTGGGGAGCTAGTGCGTGGTGGACATAGCTCAAGTCGTTGGATGCATTTACTTCTCTACAAGAAAATCATCAATGGAAACTACAAGGGTAAGTCCCACCACTTTTTGCAAACTTAAGTCTCAAATTGTTTTGATTTAAGCTTGGGGGGAGAGTGTGTGGTGTGACTCACCTCTTAAGTGTGATTCTTATAAAATTGGGTCAATTTTAAAATTGTCTCATGAGTTTGGTTGGATTTTAGTTTGATTGGTGGTGATTGAAGTGCATGATAGTCCATATTTTTAATAAAATTGTTGAGCTAGTGGCCTTGTTGAGCATGTATGAGGGGTATCGGAAGCACGAATTGAGCTCGGAGCTAACAACTTCCACTACCAAATGCCTATTGAGGGAGTTGACTCTACACCCTGCCACTTTTATGTGCTTAGCATAATTTGACTTGATTTGGATTGATGTGATTAGCATGTTGCTTCATTTGTTATGTTTGTGGAGGTTTATTTTCGTAATTTAGGATTTCATTTTCAATCAAAGATGGGGATGTTTGTGAGCTTAATTGATTATGGATTATATGAATGTGTGCTTCATTTTCTATTGATGGTGAAGTTTATTTTTGCATGTTATGTGTTTTGTATGTTTCTTGTTTGGTGAGTCTTTATTTGTGTTTTGTGTGTATTTTTATTCTTGTTTAGGGATGGTATTGGTGGTTTATTTTGGGATGTCATGAGTCATTTTTGAATGTGAGTGATGAAATGTTGTAGTAGTAAATGATGACAAGTTATGATTAAGAATCTCTACACTTTCAAATTGTGACATGTTTTACTTAACGTGTTTAATTTTGAGATGAATGTGGTGTAATAAATTCCTTAAGGTCCAATGCATAATCTTGTGAGCATTTGAGCCTCAACCATGCATACATGGTATTTTTCTTCATGAGTGGATCGATTGAGTGTTGATAAGCTAGAACTTGCTCAAGTACTATAAGAACGAGCCCTATTAGTGGAGATTAGTGACATGATCTAAGGCCATCTTTGTTATTTAATCGTCATTGCCATATATTTTCCTACCATGAACATCATCCCTAGTCAACCACTTTGAGCCTTTAAGCCTATTTATTGTGATATAAGCACACTACAAGCCTTAATTACTCACTTAAGCCTTACATATTTACCCATTTGTGTGAGTGATTGAGGAGATGGTAGCTAGAAAGGATTGATTATGCAAAACAAGAAAGGAAATGGTAAACAAGAAAAAGGATGAAAAGAGCAAAAACAAGAGTGAACATGCAACCTCAAAACACGATAAATGAGCAAAGCAACAACAAGATGTTCAAAAAAATAAAAATTCAAAGAAGGAAGCATGCATTGAAAGAAGATCAATTCAAGGAAAGTTGATGGATAGTGCTTGTGATCAATTAAGAAAAGAAAGGAAGAAAGAAATTGTTAAAGAATGGAAGAAAGTAGCTACCTCTTCAATTACTTACACATGATTAGTCACTCTTACCTAAATTCTCCCTACCATACCAAAGAGCCTATCATTACATCCTTAATTAAATATCTTTTTTATCACTAATGGAAACTATGGTGGTTTGTGAATGTAGTCCACGAGCAAGCTTATAGCAAGTCGAGCCAATCGGTTAATGAGTGATGATCTACCCTACTTTAAAGAGTGTTGAGTGACATTTATAACCTATGTGAGGCTTGGACTAAAAAGGAACGGTATTATACTCTATTTTCTTTTGATTGAACTTGTTAATTTCTCATGTCATGAATCTAATGTTGGACGATGACTTAGCATGATTTGTAGTTCTTGTTGCTATCGATGTGTTATTGCTTATATTCGTTGTCTTTTTCATAGGTGAAAATATCTCTCCCTTTGTTTTATCATTTTCGTTGTTCGGGGACGCACAACAATTTAAGTTTGGGGGTGTGATGAGTGATATTTTTACCTAGATTTTAGTACCTTTTTATGTGTGTTTTCATGTTATTTTATCCGTATTTTATGTGTTATTTAGTTATATTATGTGTTTTTATGAAAATGTGTGAGAATGAGCTTAAACATATGTAAAACAGGTAAAAACGGAGCAAAAATAGAGACGGGAGCTAAAACGAGCAAGAAACGGGCTGCAGAGACCCAACTCGAGTTGCAAGGTGCAACTCGAGTTGTCAACTCGAGTTGAGAGAAGGTCGAGTTAGGGTCCAGAATTTGTCCAGAGAGCTTACTCGAGTTGCAAGGTCCAACTCGACTTGCAACTCAAGTCGAGCTAGGAGCAGGGCAGTGTTCAAAAATTGTATAGTGAGCTAACTCGACTTATAAGCTGCAACTCGAGTTACTAGCTCAAGTCGAGCTGCCTTTTATGGGATTTTCAGTTTCAGAGCCTCGCAATACGACTGAACAGGCAGGTGCACGAGTAGCCAACACGAGTCGAGCTAATTCAGCTCGAGTTACACATATCCAACTCGACTCGTGTTGTAACTCGAGTTGAGTATGGCCAACTCGAGTTGCATGTTTTTGGGCCAGAAATCCAGATTTTCACCTGCCAATGTGTGTAAGTGTGTGTAAAAAGCCCAACTAATATTAAATTCGTGACCCAACTTGGAGAGGGTATAAATAGCCTCAAGTTCAACATTTCAAGAGAGATCGGATATTCTACACAAGGGTTTCACCTCTACACCTAGATCACATACCATTCTCTCCATTTCACACCATCATCTTCATTCATTCACCATCCATTAGATCTACCATCATCTCACCATCAAAACCTTCATCCAATTGAAGAAAAGAAGCAAGGAAGAGAGGAGAATTGCAAGGGAAGAAAGGAGATCACCATTGAAGCACTTCAAGGGAGTTTCCATCATTACTTTGTAGTTAAACCTCATAGTTCCATCATGTTTTGTAAAGATTTTAATGTCTATGTTGATTTCCTTTTGAATATGGTAGGCTAATCTCCCTTGTGGGATTAGCAACATGAGAGTTGTTGGTTAATTTGGGGAATTTATGTATTTGAATTCATATATTGATTGGATCTATGATTTTCTATCATTGATTGCTAATTGCTTGACTTGTATTGTTGATTTGTGTGGTAAATTATCATGAACATGTGATTAGATTGAGAAATCAATTAAATGTTTAGGATAATTCATTGAATCAATTCATCATACACTTCATGTTAATTATAAGTTGTAAAAAGATTGAGAAATCCTTTAGAATTTAGAACCCTTTGATAGAACATTTGATTGGTTTGATCGAGAGGTTGATTAATTGTATGAAGGGACTCTCATTTAAAGCTTAGTACCTAGTTGGAATTGTTTATGAGAGAATCAATCCATTGAGCTATTTGATATTGATATCATATCCATCTCGAGATGGAGTTTAGGTGAACTTAGTGTTGGCCCTTAATCTTATATCCAAGATACATATGAATTTGATACATAATTCCTAGAGTTACCACTTCTTGATTGTTGTTAATCTCACTTTTAATCAATTTGGTAAACCACTTTCCATCCATCCATCTTGTTTGTTGATCATTGCTTGCTTGCTTGCTTTGATTACTTCTATTTACTTGTCTGAACAACCAACCCCTTTAATGATTCGTCTCTATAAAATCATGAAAAACGTGAGATCGCTTAAGCACTAGCGTCTACCACCTTGTTCGATAAATTATTTTAATTGGTCATCCCTACTACAAATGAATAATCAATTAGTATCTAGGAATAAGACTTAGCAATATTTGCGCACCTTAGGATCTAAACCAGAATATACTGTTAGCTTTGAATCGGTTCATATTCGGTGGGTTAACAGGGTTACACGGTGTATTTTTATTGAGACTGCATGAATGAACAATTGAAGGTCTAGTGACCAGAATTATTGGTCAATACCTGATACCTTAGAACTATTTCGTTATCTCTTGATTAAAACTTATCTTATTTTTCGATTGCTTTTAATTAATTTAGTATTTAATATTTCGTAATTTAGATTATTGATTCACAACAAAATTTTGGAAATTGGTTACTTAATTCTAACAAGATAGTAATCTAGATTAAATAAATAATTAGCTATCTCAGTGGGATCGATAATTTAACTTGGGTACTTGCTGCTACGATTGCCATATCCTTATACTTGAGGATTATATTGGATTGCACAAAATACGCCTATCAGAAACTCTCTACACATTACGCTCCTTGAAATGAGCTAAAACTATCCACGCAACGCTCCTTGATATGATTTAAAAACTATCTACATGTTATGCTCCTCGAGACGAGCTAAAAATATCCACACAATACTCCTTGATACGAGTTTAAACTATCTAAAATCCTCAAGTTACGCTCCTTGATATGAGTATAAACTATCTACACATCAAACCAAATCTCCTTAGGAAGAGAATAAACTCTCTACACATAAAGCTCCTTGATATGAGCGAAAACTGTCTACATTATACTCCTTGATACGAGCTTAAACTATCTACACATTATGCTTCTTGATATGAGCTAAAACTATCCACACAATGCCCCTGATACGAGATTAAACTATCTAACTTAAATTAAATCTCCTTGAGAAGAGACGAAACTCTCTACACATTACGCTCCTTGATATGAGCTAAAACTATCCACAGAACGCTCCTTGATATGAGCTAAAATCTATCTACATGTTACGCTCCTCGACACGAGCCAAAAATGTCCACACAATACTCCTTGATACGAGTTTAAACTATCTAAAATCCTCAAGTTACGCTCCTTAATATGAGTATAAACTATCTATACATCAAATCAAATCTCCTTGGGAAGAGAATAAACTCTCTACACATAAAGCTCCTCGACACGAGTGAAAAATATCCACACAAGGCTCCTTGATACAAGTATAAACTATCTACAAGTTCAAATTTCAAGACTCATTGACACGAGTATAAATTGTCAGCAAATTCAAGTTCAACGTTCCTCGATGCACGAGCCTAAACTGCATGTTACTCCTGGTCCGCATGAGTATAAAATGTGTACGGCACTCCCCATCCAAACCAAATCATATTTCTTTGAACTATGTTATAACTTGATCCTCTACAAAGAGGTACGTAAGCAGCTTAACACTCTGCTAAGTTCAGTCATAATTCGGATTATTCGTATCAAGTTGGTGAGACAAGCTAGCAATAAAATTCAGTCATTTTGATCAAAAATCGAGTATCGCAATTTTTCACTTCAACGCAAAGGCGTTCGTGAACAAAATGCGAGGGGGCATTTGTAGGCGCTTGAATTTTATTGCCTATTAAATGAAAATATGTGGAAAATTACATATTAAAAATCAATTAATTATTTATTTATTAAGGAATTTAAATAAATTAATTCCTAAAATAAATGAGTAGATAATTGATAATTTGGTCAAATCCAGTCAGATAAGTCCAAATTAAGCAGGCTTGAAAATCAAAGATATCAAAACCCAACTCCTTGGATGAGATCAAATCAAATCAAAATCAAATTTGGAATCAAATCAAGACCATATTTGATACAGATCAAATCTGGATCAACCAATCAAATTACAAGGATAGAAAGGCCCAAGCCCATAGAATTAGGTCAAATAGCCCTGGACCAATCAGGCTGCGAGTTATTTATGGGGCA
This sequence comes from Pogostemon cablin, assembly GCA_023678885.1. Classification (NCBI taxonomy): domain Eukaryota; kingdom Viridiplantae; phylum Streptophyta; class Magnoliopsida; order Lamiales; family Lamiaceae; genus Pogostemon; species Pogostemon cablin. The sequence continues at coordinate 36,740,297 of CM042965.1, forward strand.
TCCTCAACCTTCACTTATATAAGGAGCCCTCCTCCATTCATTCCAGACACACTAAAATATCTGAAGACGCAGACGCCTCTGAAGAGATCAAGAATACGAGCAGTGCTCCCTTGAGATCTTCAAGCATCTTCAAGTCAAGAACCGTCTCCGATCAGATATCAAGGTGTCAAGCCCCTCCAATCTGGTGTTCTTCCAGCCAAGAACTCCCTCCGATCATAGTTAAAGGTGTCAAGCTCCTCCGATCCGGCATTCTTCCAGCCAATCGCCTCCGATCAGAGATTAAGGTGTCAATCCCCTCCGATCAGGCGTCCTTCCAGCCAACCACCTCCGATCAGAGATAAAGGTGTCAATCCCCTCCGATCTGGCGTTCTTTCGATCCGACGTTCTTTCGATCCGGCATTCTTCTGATTCAACGTTCTTTCAGCCAACCGCCTCCGATCAGAGATAAAGGTGTCAAGCCCCTCCGATCCGGCGTTCTTTCAGTCAACTACCTCCGATCAGAGATAAAAGGTGACAAGCCCTTCCGATCCGGCATTCTTCCAGTCAACGACTTTCTCCATAGAAAGCTCTTCAGTCAACGTTCAATCCGAACAAAGGTTCAATGCCTCCGGATCAATATTACAATACTACACATCCGAGTTTGGACAATCTTCATCTGAAGATCCAGCTCAACACACACGTTGTCAACACAGTTAGCAAACACTACGGTCAAAGAAGTCAAAGTCAATATACACAAGTTAAGTCAAAGTCAAGTCAAGTCAAATTGGTTCGAGAGAAGAATCAGAGGATTGGTTGAGATTGTAACTCGTTTACATTATCTTTTATATTAAATCCATTTAAAATTATCTTTGTACTCAATTTGTATTTATTTCATCATAAATACAAAATTTGTTGTTACACTAATTAATATCAATTAATCAATACCCTTTAAATTTATTTAGGTTAATTTAATTTTACTCAATAACTAATTTTTTTATTTCACAACCATGAAACAGATATTTTAAAATTATTTAATTGGATTCAGGATAGAGTATAGACGGGCTCAATTGCTCAAGTCTTTTTATATTTCCAGTAATGCATAGGTTAATTAATTAAAATCCGAATCGGTGCATACAATACTAAAATTATATGCACATTTTAGGCAAGTGTCAAATAAATTATTAAAGTACGTCGATATAAATAATATGATCTTCCTTCCAATTTTATATATTTTATACTTATATCGTCTCATTTCAATTTTTATATATTTTTAATTTGAGCGTTCTATTTCAATCTTTACATTTCTTTTTTTTAGTAAATGGAACTCACAAAAATTAATTATTTTTCTCTTCATATGCCCACACATCACACTAATACGTACCCACTCTACATTAAAATATTATTTCTCTCACCTCACTACACATTAAAATACTATATTTCTTAATTTACGTGCAAAAAACAAACGTAAAATTTAAAATGGAACGAATAGAGTATATTGTTAGAAAATTTAAATTAAGAGGACCATAGAATTTATAAAAATTTATGATATCGGTTTACAAGAGATTAACTCATCAAATTATTGGTCAGACTCTTGAGAGATTTTTTTTTTAATTAATTTGTGATAGGTATAATTATATGCACATTTCACGTGAACTAAATTATTTGATCTTGTCGTTGCATGTATAATTAATTATATGCACACTTGTCGCAAGAGTCGAATAATTATTTGACCTTAGGATGAAGGACCATTTATCAAATTGAATAGAGGGAATTCACCTAGAAAATGTAAAAAGAAATTAGTCTCACATTATTTTTCTCTAATTACAATTATACACTTGATAATATTGAATTTTAAGGGTTATGCTTATTTTGAGTTTGTGAGGGTATATATTTATTTTGAATTTTTTATTTGGTAAATTTTAATTAATGTATAACAAGTGCGTTGTGATATACTATATATATATAAAAGTATATATCAATAGGTTATGAAGTGTATATTTCTTAATAATTGTATAATTTTTAATATTCATTTTTTTATTAAAAATAATTAACAGAAAATTTACTAACAAATTATATACATTTTTATTCATTAGTGTATATATTTTTATTTATAATTATATACATTTTTAAAAGTAGATACAAGGTGCACATAATAATTAGGCATATAGTATTACGTTAAACTTTTAGAAGTGATACAGGCTTAGTTTGTGTCACCTGCCATGATATTATACATAAAATGAAGTATTTGGTTTAATGTGCATTTGTGTGCACAAATTATTTAAATATATAATATTTTATTTTAAAAGATATTAATTATAATTAAAATAAAAGATATTAATTATAATTAAAAGAAATATTATTTTTTAATGAAAGTGTTTGTTGAAATATTAAGGGTATTATTACTAATTAATTTATTTTTATTTTTAAAAAATCAAGATAATTAATATTTATAATAAAAATATACTCCCTCCGTCCCAGATTAAGAGGGTCATTTTTCAATTTTGGTCGTCACACCCAAAAAGTCTCATTTCCTTTTTTACACATATAGGACCCATACACCCCCTCTAATACAATTAAAATATGGGACCCAGACTCCCACTAATACAATTACCCACTACATATTAAATAATAATACTCCTTAATCTACGTACAAAAAAGCAAATGACCCTCTTACACCGGAACGGAAGGAGTATATGACATGGAGTATGTAACATTCTATTCGGGTCAGCTCTGAGCGTATAGACCTAAGTTTGTGCGACCTCACGAGCTTTAGCCTTGAGTGTACTTCACATTTTATGTTTAAATAATACTCCATCTGTCCCATTACAACGTACGCATTTGCTTTTTGCACATTGATTAAGGAGTATAATATTTTAATATGGAGTGAGGTGAGAGAAATAATATATTAATGTAAAGTGGGTAGGTGTATTAGTATGACATGTGGGCCCATACAAAAAAGAAGTAATTAATATGTGTGGGTCCTCTTTGCCAAAAAGGGAAATGCACACTTTGTATTGAGATGGACCAAAATGGAAAACCGCGTACATTTCAATGGGACATAGGGAGTACTCTCATGACATCGTCTTATAGAGTGACATTATTTTATGTTTTTTTAATAATTATCGCTTTCAGTTAAAATGTTATTCACTCTATCCCAAATTCATTTTTTATATTTAAGGTAGATACGGAGTTTAAGAAAAATTACTTTTTGACTTACTTTTGGGAGTTATATAATTTTTTTTATAATAAATAATGATAAAGTATGTTATGTGTTAAAAAGATGTTGACAAATTATTATTTTTCTTTTATGAAAGTGTGAAGATGAATTTAGGACGGATTAAAACGGAAAGCATGAAATTGAAATTGGGACAGATGGAGTATTATTTTTCATTAAAAAAATATTATCACTTTTAATTAAACAACAAATTGTTCATGAAATAATTAATTACATAATTATCATTTTTTATTAATTAAAATCGACTAGAATGATTTATATCAACCAAAGGTGGTCGAAAAAAATCATCCCATTCAGTTTTGGTTGGTCGATTTTTTCGCGATTTCAAAAAAAAAAGCACAAATACATTTTAATCGGTTAAAATACATTAAAACATGTACCTTTGAGCTATCTTTGTACACCATTATACTAAATTTGTGTGTAAGAGTAACTAAATGATGATTTTAGGAATTAGTTTTTTTTTTTTTTTGTGCGTGTGTGTTCAAAAGAGGGGAAATATTTTTAAAAGTGGTTAGTGTATTTAGTGTGTTTAATATGTTTGGTTGGGTGAATGTATGAATAAATTTAAAATAAAGGTCAAAGGGTCGGATTGGCCCTCCAACTTATATCACCGGATCATGTAAGCCCTTAATCTTTTATTTTCTTCGTTTATACCCTTTTTGTTATTAAATTGGATAAAAAAAACCCAAAATCTTTTTTAATTAAAACAATGAAACTTAAAAATTGATGTAATAGGTGTTAGAATTTTCAATCTGTTATCCACGATTTCCATCAGCTTCCTTTCTTTCAGTTTCCCAACAATGATTATTGGGAAGAATTGGAACTTCTTCTTCTAGATGTGCCTTTTCAAGAACCCATATGCCTCTTCTTCCCTGATGATCTCCAGCAGCACAATTGCATTGTTGTAAACGTCGCACTTCTCTCCAGAGTTAAGTAGCCTGTGGTTCCATGCAGGGGCGGATACAGGAATTTTAATTTGGGGGTACAACATAAAATTTACAAATATTAAAATAAATACAATTAATATATATATATATATATATATATATATATATATATATATATATATATTAAAGAAAATTATAATTACCATTACAATTGACACCGTCGAGTCTTCATTTTTTGGAAACGGTCTATAACAGCATCATCAGAAACTTGTAAAAATACATCTTTCTCAATAAAAGTAACCAAACTATCATTTAGCAATTGATCACCCATGCTATTACGGATCTTATTTTTTACATAAGTCATTCCAGAAAATACCCTTTCCACACTTGCAGTAGCAACCGGAAGAATCAACATCAACTTGATAAGCAAATAGATCATTGGATAAGTCACATGTTTCTTTGTCTCCACAAGCATCATTGAAAGGGCACCCAAATCATGCAAATCTTGAAATCTGACATCTCTTCTCATATCTTCAATAAATATATCAAGTTGACATTCTAGAGCCATCAAATCAATACTCGTAAACTCAGAAGGATAAAATGAGGCAAGTTTAAGTAACTTTTTCTTGTCAAAATAAGAGAAGCTATCTTTAGGACTAAAGCAAGACATGCATATGAGCAATTCCGTATTAACCTCATCGAATCGATCATTAAGTTCTCTAAGATGTAAGTCAATCACAGCCATCATAATTTCAACTCGAAAATGTTGGAGATTTGTCACCTGTCTAACAAAGCGCTTCGATCTTCCTCGTGGAATATAAGAAGCATCCATATTGGGAACAACTATGTCATGTTTAATGCAAAAAGAAGTGACCTTATCCAAGAGAGTTTCCCATCCATTTTCTCTTGTTTTCTGCAGCATTTCCTTAGTTATGGTAACAAGAGACATTGCATTAACAATATCTTGATCTCTTCTTTGCAAAGCAAGACACAAGTCATTAGTATATCCAAAAAGAGTCAACATCAAGTGTGCCACAAAAATAAAATCAAATGACTCCATCGAGTATAAAACAGATTGAGCTTTTATCCTATCCTCTGAACTTGTAGCTCTCTTCCCAATCATCTCAAGCACCTCAAGAATTGTAGGAAACACGTGAATAATATTTAAAAGAGTTTTATAGTGAGATCCCCAACGAGTATCACCGGGCCTCCTCAAACCAAGTTCTTGATTCAAACCTGATCCACTTTCAATTTCTCCTACTTTCAAGGCTTCAACAACTTTTTCTGCTTGACTTTCTCGGATTAATTCTCTTCGCTTACAAGAAACCCCAACCACGTTCAATAAGTTTGCAATTATCTCAAAAAGACAACCACAATCATCATTATTCTTAGCAACAGCAACAAGAGTTAATTGAAGTTGATGAGCAAAGCAATGAACATAGTATGCACATGGAGTATCCTTCATAATCAAAGCTTTAAGCCCATTTATCTCACCCTTCATATTGCTAGCCCCATCGTATCCTTGCCCTCGAATTTTAGATGGACTCAATGAATGTTCCATAAGTAAAGATACAATTGCACTTTTGAGTGATAAAGATGTGGTATCACCAACATGTACTAATCCAAGAAACCTCTCCACCACCACTCCATTTTTACCATTGACATAACGCAAACAAAGAGCTAATTGTTCCTTTTGAGATATATCACTAGACTCATCTGCCAATATACCAAAATAGTCATCTCCGAGCTCTTTTATAATACGCTTGGATGTCTCTTTTGCACAACAATTAATGATATCTTTTTGAATTAAGGGAGATGTCATTTGGCTATTGCCTGGAGCATTTCCAAATGTAACTTTCTTAACATCTTCGTTATGCTCTCCTAGCCATTTCAAAAGCTCAAGAAAATTTCCCCTATTTATTGATTCACCACTTTCATCATGCCCTCGACATGCCAATCCTTGTCTCAAAAGAAATCTCAAACAAGAAAGTGAAGCCTTCAAACGAGCTTCATATTCACTTCGTATCACATCACTTGCACAACTAAAAGCATGTAATATAGATTTCCTTTTTGAATCTCTTAAATTCACATATTTCTCATAAGAAAGATTGTGAGAACTTTTAACCCCACCAACATGTATCTTAAATCTATTCGGTTTATTCCAAGATCTAAACCCAGTACTAACAAATGCATCTCCTCCCACACTAATATCAATCTCATGCTTGAATAAGTAACAACTAAAACAATATGCTGCATCTTTCTCAATACTATATTCAAGCCAATCATATTTAAACCATTTCAAACTAAACCGTCGCATACCTCCGAGATCTCTTTGAGGAAAATCATGAGTTTTAGGTTGACAAGGTCCTTTAAGAATATATGCTCTTCTCACTGCATTTCGTTGATTCGGTGGATAATCCATTATATCTATTCTATTTCCCGGATCACTAGGAAGAAGCTCAACATCATATAGCAATTCTTCATCCTCCAAAGAGATACTATTACTATCAACTAAACTATTTAACTCCATTGTACTTTCTTGAGTTTGGGGGGAATTAGATGAAGGAGTTGAAGAAGACTCACAATTAAGAGGAACATTGACATCTTTTGACGAAGTGCAAAGGGCAGCTTGATTCTTTTTTTTAAGCATAAATTGACGAAGATCAGGTTGTTTTGTCATCGTCTTTTGTTTCTTTGACATGAATTTATCCTTTGTCATTTTCCTACAATAAATTAATAATTTAGAAATAAAGAGAGTCTTAATTTCAAAAATTTTATTAAATCAATAACTATTACATTTCAACTTAACAATTCTCATTTCAACAAAAAACATTCAAAAGAAATTTAAGAAATAAGCATTATTAAAATTAAATTACATATTATAAATTTTAAAAAATGAAAATATAGAATAAACCCTAATACATTTAATACTATACAAAATGAAATTCACTAATATATAAACTCAATAATAAATAATGCTTCATTTAATATAAATTAGTAATTTAATAATTGAATTTATTTCTTACCTTGTTTGTTGGTGGGTGGCATTAATGAGAATATGAAATCGCAAGTGTATTCGCTATGCGCTGCCCTTGAAAAATGAAAAACTTGAATATCAGATTCTCAATTACGCGTGCAGTGTGCTGAGTTGTCTATCAATTAGAATTTAATATATATTAAATAGGGGTAAATCATATGGGCTGATTTAATGGGCTAATGGAGTTAAATTTATTTTTATTTTTGTTAACATAAATGGGCTTTAGTTGGCCCAATAAATTTGATTGCTGCCCAACGTGGAACATATATATATATACTTGTGGGTACATAGATATTTTTGTGGGTACAAAAATATATACATATATTTTTTTAATGGAGATATATATATATATAAAAAAAAAAAATTTTTTGGGGGTACAGCTGTACCCCCTTGTACCCAGGTAGATCCGCCTCTGGTTCCATGGATGTTGGTCACCACTCTGCTCACGTCTCTCTCTTTCAGCTTGGACAGGGAGCAGCAGCCGCAGCCCCCCCCCCCCAAATTGGGGAAAATTCATTTGTCGAGAGATCCGTTGTGGAGGAACTCGTACACGATAAAGCGAGGGTCCGACGATGCAATGCAATAGCCTAGAAGTCGAACGAAGTTCACATGCTGGAGACTCGCTATAGCCGCAACTTCGGATTTGAAGATCTTCTCGCCCCTCTCTTCTCCGATGTCGATCCGCTTCACCACCACCGGAGTGGCGTCGCTCAGTATTCCTTTGTAGACGGCGTCGGATCCTACGCGGCCTAAGAGAAATTGGAATCTGTCGGTGGTTTCCTCTCGTTCGCGGTGGCGGAACTTGGTGGGGGACTCCGACGACATTAAGCAGAAAACTGAATTCAATCCGAAGCTCGCTTGCGAAACAATTTTCCTCTCCAGCTGCTTTCGATAGCTGCTGTAACCGATTCGGAGTATGAGAACCATGATGACGGAGATGGAAAAAATGGCGGCGATTGTACCTCCGATGATAAAAACAGAAAAATCTAAAGGAGAAGGAAAGAGAAATAAGTTGGGCTTCACTTGTCAAACACCGTTCAATAATTTTTTAACAAAAGAGCTTCATTGTTTCAATAAAATAAGAAGAAGGGCTTCTTTGATCCAATCTAATAACAAAAAGGGTTAAACGAAGAAAATAAAAGATCGGGGCTTACATGATCCTACGATATAAGTTGGAAGAAGGACTTCTTTGATCCAATCTAATAACAAAAAGGTTTTAAACAAAGAAAATAAAATATCAGGGTCTTACATGATCCTAAGATATAAGTTGGAGGGTTAATCCGATCCTTTGCCCTAAAATAAATATATTAGATGAAAGGTGTATAGTTTTAATTGTTAGGAGTACTTTCGACATTTCAAATTGAGAATTAGTGATGGTGGGTGCATGTGTTAAAAAAGTGTGGATAGCAGATAGCCAGATACCATGTAGTATAGGAGTAACTCATTTGGCCCAAATTGCATTTAAAAAAATACTCGTTGGGCCCAAATTTGAATTTTGATAAAAGGGCTCACTCAATATGGGCCACAATGGCTACTTTTGGCCCAAATTTGAATTTTGATAAAAGGGCTCACTATGGCCCGCAACGGCTAGCTGTCATTGTAAGAACAATAATGGGAGAAATAACCCCTCTTTTTGGAATGAGATAATTTGTTGGGGGTAATTACTCTACACATTTTCTTAGTTGTACGAGAGATGCAGAGCTGTTCTCTTTGTTAGCAAGCTTTTTTATGAGAAATGTGGATCAATGTATTAGCTGGACATAGATGCTCTTTAATAAAACAATTCTATATTCATTCCACGTGATCTTCAATTTTTCATCAAAAAGTCAAATATTTTAAAGGACCACTTATGCGCACCATGGGACACCCCTCATGTGAGAGTGTCACCCGTGATCCGGGGTCATCCGTGACCCGGTGTCACACAAGAATCACCCAATATTTTATATATATATAATTTTTTTCCATTAACTTTCATCAATGAAATTGGTATATCTGTTTCACACTTTTTTTTAAAATTAGTATGTTTACAAAATTCGCCAAACCTCTGATCGGCTGTACGGGTTACTCATCCGGTTGTGCTGATGTGGAATTATATATATTTTTAAATCATGCACTTCAATCTGTGGTTTTCAACGTGGATTAATTAGCCCTGAGGCTGTTGCGGCGGTGGCGGTGCTACTGAGGACAAGGAAGCGTATTTCGGTTGGGATGACCGGATCTCGAGTTTCGTCAAGCGGGTCCAGGTGTTTTTTGTAGACTGCATGATGGTTCTCCTCCTGGCGGACTGCGCCGCCATGGGTGAGTTTGAAGAGTGCACGTCGCAGGATCTCAGATGGGGTGCTACATGAGTACTGTTGGAGTTAATTATTATTATCTGTATGTTAGTAATCTTATTATGCTAATATTAGTAGTTAGTTATTGGAGTGTTGTGTGCAAGTAGTTATTTGAGCAGTTATTAGTAGGATTAGATTGGAAGCAGTTTATTTGATTGTATCAGTATATAGTATGTATGATTGTATCTCTGATAATTATGGTATTCAAAGTAAAACTTCTGTTCTTTCTTTAGTTATTCAACAATGGTGTTCTTTGATTCTCAACAAATGGTATCAGAGCCCGAATAGGGATCTGATATTAAGAGTGTAGAGAAGTGTTAAAAAAAAGAAAAGAGAGAGAGAGAGGGAAAGGAAGAAGAAAAAGAAGAAGAAGGATTTAAGATGTCAGGCGAAAATTTTGTTCAAGCAGCCATTCCCAGATTTAATGGTCATTACGATCATTGGTCGTTGTTAATGGAAAATTTCTTGAGGAGTAAGGAGTATTGGAGTTTGGTGGATCAAGGCATTCCAGTGTTGCCCCCAGGAACAGTTGAAACCGAGGCTCATCGAAAAATAATTGATGAAGCAAAGCTAAGAGATTTGAAGGTCAAGAATTATTTGTTTCAAGCAATCGATAGAGAGATTATGGAGACTATTCTTGATAAAGACACATCCAAAGCTATTTGGGATTCGATGAAACAGAAGTATCAATGCTCAACAAAGGTGAGAAGAGCACAACTGCAGGCCTTAAGAAGAGAATTTGAGTTATTGGGAATGAAGGAGGGTGAGAAGGTGGAGAGTTATATCTCACGAACTTTATCGATGGTAAAAAAAAATAAAGGTACATGGGGAGAAAATGGAGCAGTATATGGTGGTTGAAAATTTTTTGAGATCTATGACCACAAAATTTAATTATGTCGTGTGTTCAATTGAAGAATCTCATGATCTAACCACAATGAGAATTGATGAACTTTATGGGAGTTTATTAGTTCATGAGCAACGAATTCAAGGGTATCAAGAAGAAGAACAGGCATTGAAAATAACTCATGAAGGCACGGTAGGACGAGAAATGGGTAGAGGAACATTTTTTAGAGGAGGACGAGGAGGTAGAGGAAGGGAAAGACAACCTATGAAAAAAGAAAATATTGAATGCTTCAAGTGTCACAGATTGGGACACTATCAATATGAGTGTCCATTCTGGGAGAATAGAGCAAATTACGCTGAGTCAAAAGAAGAAGATGAAGTCTTATTGATGGCCCATGTTGAGCTGCATCAATCCACAGTAGAAGAAGTTTGGTTTCTTGACTCAGGCTGCAGCAATCATATGACGGGAAATAAAGAGTAGTTTTCAGAGATCAATGAGAGTTTTCGACAGAATGTAAAGCTTGGCAATGATTCTAGAATGGCTGTTTTGGGGAAAGGAATAATTCATTTGCAAGTGAATGGTTTTACTCAAGTAATATCAGATGTTTATTACATTCCCGAGCTTAAGAGTAATTTATTGAGCATAGGGCAGCTTCAAGAAAAAGGTTTATCCATTTTGATCCAACATGGAACATGCAAAGTTTATCATCCCAAGAGAGGATTAATTATGGATACTAAAATGAGTGGAAATAGAATGTTCTATTTCTTAGCTTATATTCAGCGAAAGGATTCTGCATGCTTTCAAGCAAGATCTAAAAATGAAGCACATCTGTGGCATTGTCGATTTGGGCATTTGAATTACAAAGGGCTAAAAACTCTCTTTCATAAAAGAATGGTGGAAGGATTGCCTAATCTTATGATTCCTGAAAAATTATGCACAGAATGCTTAATAGGCAAGCAACATAAATTGATAGTACCAAGAAAATGTTTGTGGAGGGCTTCACAAAGACTACAACTTGTGCATGCAGACATATGTGGGCCCATCACACCATCTTCAAACAGCAATAAGAGGTACATCTTAAGTTTTATAGATGATTTTACACGTAAAACTTGGGTTTACTTCTTACATGAAAAATCTGAGGCATTTTCTATGTTTAGAAGTTTTAAAGTTCCAAGTTGAAAAAGAAGTTGGGGGATGCATAATATGCTTGAGAACAGATAGGAGTGGCGAATTTACCTCAAATGAATTTGGAGAATTTTGTAAAGCTCAAGGCATACGTAGACAACTGACGGCAGCCTATACTCCTCAGAAAAATGGAGTTGCTGAGAGGAAAAATAGGATGATAATGAACATGGTACGATCTATGTTGATTAATAAGCAAGTTCCTAAAGTTTTTTGGCCCGAAGCTATGAAATGGAGTGTGCACATTCTTAATCGGTGTCCTACGGTGGCTGTGCAGAATACAACCTCGGAAGAAGCTTGGAGTGGTGTTAAACCGAGAGTAGATCATTTTTTAGTATTTGGTTGTGTGGCACATGTCCATATACCTGATCAAAAAAGAATCAAGTTAGATGACAAAAGTTAGAAGTGTGTTTTCTTGGGAGTAAGTGACGAATCAAAGGCTTATAGAATGTATGATCCAATTGCTAAGAAACTCATTATTAGCAAAGATGTGGTTTTTGAAGAAGAAGAAAGTTGGGATTGGGGTGAAATTGAAGGCAAATGCAAGATGGATATTTTTGAATGGGGAGATGATGAAGATGAGAATGATACTGAAGAAGGAGTGGAGTAAAATGAAGAATAAAATGAGAATCATGCAGAAGAAGTTATTTCACCGCATGATGTTGTTGAACAAAATGATGATGTTCAACAGATTGTTGAAGGGAGGGAGAAAAGAATTATAAGAGAACCAGGTTGGATGAATGATTTTGAAACCGGTGAAGGTTTGTCTGATGAAGAAAATATGAATGCAATGATGATGATGATGATAGATGATCCATTGACATTTGAAGAAGTAGTCCACTGCAAGAAATGGAGGGATGCAATGGAAGCAAAAATTGAATCTATAGAGAAGAATAAAATATGGGAACTAACAGATTTGCCTAATGGGATAAAGCCAATTGGAGTGAAGTGGGTCTTCAAGACCAAACTTAAGGAGAATGGAGAGATAGACAAGTTCAAAGCACGATTGGTATCGAAAGGATATGCACAAAAATTTAGAGTTGATTACATTGAAGTATTTGCTCCGGTGGCAAGACTCGATACCATCCTATTAATACTTTCCATCACTGCTCAGTTTAGTTGGGATGTGTTCCAACTAGATGTGAAGAGTGCATTTCTTCATGGTGAGCTTAAAGAGGAAGTGTATATACAACAACCTGTCGGATTTATGAAGAGAGACAAAAAAGCAAAATTTATAAGTTAAAAAAAGCTTTGTATGGCCTTAAACAAGCACCGAGGGCATGGTTTAGCAAGATAGAGGCTTACTTTATTCAAAAAGTATTTGAAAGGTGTTCGTGTGAACATACACTTTTTACAAAGTCACAGGGAGGAGGTAAGATTCTTATAGTAAGTCTCTATGTTGATGATTTGATATATACTGGGAATGATATGAGCATGTGTGATGAATTTAAGAATTCAATGATGTTAGAGTTTGATATGTCAGATTTGGAAAAAATGAGATATTTTTTGGGAATTGTGGTTGTGCAGAGCTCGAGTGGAATTTTCATATGCCAAAGGAAGTATACACGTGAAATTTTAGCAAAGTTTGGCATGGAAAACTGCAATGCAGTAAAGAATCACATGGTTCCAGGTACAAAATTATCTAAAGATGATGAAGAAGATAAGGTTGATCCAACCATGTTCAAACAAGTTGTTGGTAGTTTGATGTATTTGACTGCTACTCGGCCTGACTTAATATATGGAGTAAGTTTGATTAGTAAGTTTATGGCCTCTCCAAGATTGTTCCACTGGGATGCAGTAAAAAAGGATATTGAGGTATGTGAAGGGAACAACACAGTTGGGCATTTTCTACAAGAAAGATGGGAGATCAGCACTTGTGGCATATACTGATAGTGATTTTACAGGAGATATAGATGACAGAAGAAGCACCTCTGGTTTCGTATTCTCATTTGGGTTTGGAGCTGGTCTTCTAAAAAATAGTCTGTAGTGACTTTGTTAACTACGGAGGCTGAGTATATAGCAGCTGCACATTGCGCATGTCAGTATTTGTGGTTTAGAAGAGTGCTAGAGAAGCTGGGTATTAAGGATGAAAAGAGTACTATTATACAATGTGATAATAGTCCTACAATTCAGCTATGCAAGAATCCAGTTTTTTATGACAGAAGTAAATATATAGATGTGAGGTTTCATTTCTTGAGGGACTCGGTGAAAGACGGAGTCATCAAATTAATACACTGCAGTTCACAGATTCAAGTTGCTGATATTATCTCAAAACCACTCAAACTGGAACAATTCTCAAAGATGCGTGATATGTTTGGAATGGTTGATGTTTCAGAAGTAAACTAAACGTTAAACATTTAGTTTAAGGGAGGGATTATTGGAGTTAATTATTATTATCTGTATGTTAGTAATCTTATTATGCTAATATTAGTAGTTAGTTGTTGGAGTGCTATGTGCAAGTAGTTATTTGAGCAGTTATTAGTAGGATTAGATTGGAAGCAGTTTATTTGATTGTATCAGTATATAGTATGTATGATTGTATCTCTGATAATTATGGTATTCAAAGTAAAACTTATGTTCTTTCTTTAGTTATTCAACAATGGTGTTATTTGATTCTCAACAAAGTACAAGGACATGATATTTCATAAGGTGTACAACGAATGACCAAGAAATAAAATATCGAACCCAAGGGATTAGAGTTAAACAGGATACGCACTAAATAATTCACACCACTAATAATTAAGACAAGATAACATTTTCAAGAGAGTTTTGGAAATTAATACACTAATTATGCAGAAAAATAAATAGCAAATAAATAAATAAATAAAAGCCACACTCAATCACAAGTGTTTCAAGAAACAAGAACTGTTGGTTGGGTGTCAACCAAAGTCCCACATCGGTTAGAAGGTGATGGGTTCATAATTGAGGGAAGGACTCTTCCTAGCATGAGGCATTTTGGGTGTGATACCCAGAGTGGTAAAACTGTGCGGGCCAGTGGGCGGCCCAAAGCGGATAATATCATGCTAATGGATTGAGTGGGCCCGACTTTCTGGGCGGATAAACCCAACAAGTGGTATCAGAGTCAGGCCCCAGACTTAATCGCCCCAGCCCAAGGTTGGTGGGATGTTCGGATCTCAAATTGGAAGGTCTAGCTGCAGGACTTTATTTGAGGGGGAAATATTGATTGGATGTCAACCAAAGTCCCACATCGGTTAGAAATGGGGTTGGCCAGGGGTTTATAAATGAGGGATGGACTCTCCCTAGCATGAGGTCTTTTGGGTGTGATACCCAGAGTGGTAAAATCGTGCAGGCTAGTGGATTGAGTGGGCCCGGCTCGCTGGGCGGATAAACCCAACAAGTGGTATCAGAGCCAGCTAGGCCCCAGACTTAACCGGCCTAGCCCGGGGTTGGTGGGATATTCGGACCTCAAACTGGAAGGTCTAGCTGCGGGACTTTGTTTGAGGGGGAAATATTGGTTGGGTGTCTGTTGGCAATTGGATCGTGTGGTTCAACGTGATGCGTTAGTAAAACAGGCAAACAATCAGCGGAAGCGAATATAAACTTGTTTACCGTACTTCTGGGTTGATGTAGAGGATGAACCGTTGCAGAGAACCACCTCTCAATCTTCTGCTGTATGTCCCAAGTCGAATCCTGCTGTTGTGTGGGCAACAATCTGCAGGATTCTCTCAATCTGCTCCTGTTCTTTCTAACTGTCAAATGAGGCACTGACTTAGGGTTAACAGGAACTGATATAACTTATTTATAAGGGCTACTGCAGGGACCAGGAGGAGAAATTGGGCTGGGCCTCAATTGAATTTAATTAACCAAGCTTAGCCCAAAGCTTTTAATTAAATCCAATAATAATAATATAGTCCACTAAAATATTATTACTACACTACCCGTCCAATCCCAAAATTATGTTCTGGGCTCCTTCTTATTATAAGTCCGACAGTCTCCCCATGTTTAAGATATACAATGCCCATTAATTAATTAAGTTACTGACAACTCAAATTAATTAATATCTCATCCGAGAGTAGTACCACTCAACCTTTTTATCATGCCGGAAATTAATCCACTTGCAAGATTTACATGATAAACCTTATGAGCTCCTCAAGGGGACATCATCAACCTATGACGGACATGGATTCCTTCTACAATCAACAGCACACCATAGATACAGCACTACTTCCCAACTCACCGAGTTTGTTGATTTAATACTTATAAATCTCACCCATTGATGAATCAAAGAAATACATACTGCCCTACGTGTCGAGATTATTGTATAGGGATTAAGAGTACGAACTTCCATAATAACAGAGATCAAGTTCTTCTATAAGTCAGTATAAGTCGAACGATCTCAGGCGGTCCTGCTCAATACACACAAGTGCACTAATGTGATTCTATAGCCAAGACAAGCTAATACCAAACCACACTACAACCATACCGATAGAGAGTCCCCGTCTATCTCAGTTGTGAGCATCTGTTTATACTTTATAAGGAAACCGATAATATGATCTTCCGCGTGTTGTCGCACAACATATTATCTACAGTATAAAGTAAATGGACTATTGCATCATGCATATAAAATAAATTATAAGATGCAATCATTTGATCAATGATTCTCATTTCAAATATTGTTATGACATTGTTCATACTAAAGCTAGACTTTTAGTATACAATCCAACAATCTCCCACTTATACTAAAAGACTATGCTGTCATGTCTTCTGCCATACATCTGATTCCTACTCCCACTTACGCAACCATTAAAAGCTCTCGCCTTAAGGTCCTTGTAAATGGATTACTAGGTCATCATCCGATGCAATCTAGGCGATAACAACCTTCCCCTCATCATACGATTTCTCGTAACAGGTGGTACTCGCGCTCCATGTGTTTAATTGCCTTATGGACTTGTGATTTCTTCAAGTTTGCAACTGCACCAATATCATCAATGTAAATTGTGATTACCTTGGGCAAACTTAGAAACACTTCGAGGTCCATCATGAAGTCTCTAGAGTCATATAGATACTTTGGCTGCCTCATAGGCTCCAATTTATCATCTTTCCATGATGGAGTCCGGAGTTTGAAATATATTTCTATATAACACTCCTCCACATTATGACTCTACTTCCTAAAATTAAACACATAACCTTTGAGGAGAATTTACTACCGTCCAATTTGACTAAAAAATCCGAATCTACGTAATTTACAAGAAGTAGTGAATCTGTCCAGTAAGTCCACATATAATTTCCAATCCTTCTCAGGCACTTTATAAATGTCTTACCACAGTTCATCATTCTTGTTCCGGGTTACGTTTATACCCACTGTTCATGCATTCAGCAAAACAGATATCCAACATCGTTCATAGCATTCCTTAGATTAAGCTTCCTTATTCGCCGAAGCATAAGGAACCGCTTTCATCCTCTTTATCTTCTTCTTGTGTCTCAAAGACACATTCACTTAGATAAATTTACATGCTAAACGAGTATGGACTGTATCATTTTATGAAACTTGAGATAAGCATAATATCCTTTCTTGTGATCCGTATTACCGTGATCAAAAGGATGTATTTTGCCTTTCTTAAGTCCTTCATCTTTACCGCTTTATTAACCGCACCCATACGCCCGATAATACTCTTTCATTGTCTCCAATGAGCAAGATACTATCTACGTATAGTACAAAAATACCACCACGTTTTCGTCACTCTTTACAACACACAAGACTCATCCGCTCATTGATATAAATCCATGCCACTGGATTACCTAATCAAAACAGATGCTTCACGATCTTAAAGCTTACTTTAGTCCATCGCTGGACAATTTTAAGCTTACTATCAAAATGCTATTAGTACTTTGCAATGAATTACTCTAGTTGCTTCACATAGATGTTTTCCTCAAGACTTCCAATCAGAAAAGCTGTCTTGACATCTATTTGTTGTTCCTCATAGCAGCAATAAAAGAATCCGGATCAACATAAGCATAACTACCAGTGAACATGTTTCCTCATAATCGAACCATTTCTTTATGAGTACACTTTTCCGCAACAAGCTTTGCTTCCAAGGTTTTCACCTTTCCATATGATCCTCTTTTATTTCTTTTGACCCTTGCAATGGCTTTTACACCATTTAGTGGTCATACAAGTTCCCAGACTTAATATAGAATCCGTAGATTCTATTTCAACATTCATTGCAACTTACTAAGATTCCGCATTTTCATCTTGTAGTGCTACGTCGTATCCGTGGGACAATACCATGTTTACTAGGGATCAAGTCTTACGACTTTCCCAAAATATATATTTTATGGGTTGTCATACAACCCTCCCACTATGACAAGGCAGTACATGTAATTGTGTATCAGACGTGACACGCGTTGCAGTTTACCTTGTGGTTTATCCTCTTGTACACTTGGTACTTATACTTAGTGTTTTCCTCTCACTTCCTTTAGAACAACTTATACATGGGTTTGTGATTTATTACATAGTCCTTTTCCAAAAATCTAGTTATTGAGTTAACAATTATCCTTCGATCTTTTGGACTAAATAAATCACCCTCCATTTTTCTAGGATATCCCATATACAGACAAACGTTTCACGAATTACTGTATCTAGGGCATATCCATAAAATGAATTTAATTATTCCAAATAATTCATCATCTATCTAATCATAACCATAAGAGCCTTATTCCTTCTACCCACCACACCATTCAGCTGGGGCATGCCCGGTGTAGTCAACTTGAGATTTAATCTCAACTTCTGATTATAAGTTCCTAACTATCCTAAGAGGTTTTCATCATCACGATTGAATCGTAATGATATTATATATTTTCCATGACGCTTCACTGTACCAGCCTTACAATTCTTGAATTAATCCAAGAACTTAGACATGCAGTGCATCAAATATATTGGTTTCCAGAATAATCTTCGAATATTCATAACCACCTCTCGCCTGGATAAGATTAGGTTTGCTTGAATCAGAATGAACTAATTCCAACATATATATCTTTGGCTCTACACCCCACAGTCTTGAAAAGGCAGTTAATCAATTTTACTTCCAAGCAAGATTCGCAAGTCCGATAGTTTCCACTTCAGATAAACCTTACGGTCTATCGGCTATCAACTTTTGAATCCTACTTAAGTAAAATGAATTAGTCATAGATGTCAAATGTATGTTTAGTTCATTTCCGAAGGTTCCTTTCTCTTACTAATATTAGAAGATGCATTATTTAATTACTATTTATTGCATCTGTGAGATGTACATGATTCAAGAGTATACTTTTTATCCACCAACGTACTTTAACGGATTATAACCTCATTCCTCATTACTATGACCATGTCATTTAAATGAAATGAAGTATTCATCCATTAATGCATAGAAACCGAATTTAAATTCTTTCTATGAAACGTACGAAAAGACAATTTATCATAATCAATCGTTTATTCTTATCATGAGATAAATAAACAACTCCCACTGCAATAGCCACTACCATTGTAGTTTTACCCATGTTATTAACAATCTTATCCTTACTTAGTGATAAACATTTGGTGATTCTAGTATCTACATACTTCGTATCAGTAGATGCCATCACTAATCATGTTCAAAACCTTAGTTAATAAGATATTAAATTTATTCATATCATGATGAAAATTGGCTTTCTTTTGCCACGTGTTTTTGTCAGAGGTTTCCCACCATTTACATCCTCTTGTAATTCAGGTGGAACTTACTCAAAACGTCTAGGCAATTATGAAGAATAAAATTGACTTAGGTTTCCCTTTCAATTTCTATTCCAAGCTTTTCCAATTCATTCATCAATTCAACCATGATCTTTCGCCTTTTAAATTACTCAAGTATCCGAAGAGTTACATGAGACCATCATATTTCTATGAACCTCTCATCTCTTCACTAGAGACTTTAATAGGCATCATGAGACGTCCTTGGTGAGAATACACATGTATTTTCTTAAGCAGTAATTTTCAAACCAAGATTCTTCTCTAATCAGTTAATATGGACAAGTAAATATAATGTCTTTTAGTTAACAATTAGTGAAATAAAACCATTCGAAATTCAGAGAATCACAAATAAATTTACCGATCAAATCTTTGAATTTTATTCTTTTATATCGATTCCCTCAAAACAATATAAAATAAAATTCACCGACATCTCAACCACCGTGAGTCTGCAAGCCACGATAGTGTGGACGTTTACAAACCCGAACATTTACAAGAGAAGGTTTTACCCATTAATTTCATTTGTCAACCTAACTTTATGACAAAATATTTAATAGTCGGTTCCTCTTTAGCCATGCAAATAAAAGCAGTGACTCCGATGGGGAGGATACTTATTATTTACATCTAAGTGTACACCATTATTTGACCCCAAGTCCGCGGCCCAAGCTTGTGTGCCTTACAGATGGAGAAGTACACACGCGCTCGGATAACTTCCTACAGTCATCAATTACAAGTTTGTACCAGTGAACCGCATATAAACTCATCCGATAGGGAGGAAGGTCTAAGCCAACGCGCAAGTTCATATGCATCACATTACAAACGTAATTATTTAATGAAGTCTGTTCCAGCAATCCATGAATAAACTCATCCGATGGGGAGGAAGGCTCTAATGCCGACGCGCAAGTCTATTCACATTGCTAACAAACCAATAATGGAGGCCGCGGGAATTTATTACCAATTCCCTCTCCCACTTAGTTATTTAATACCGAGGGCTTTTAACATGCATATAATATTCCAGAATAAAATATACAATTTAGACATGCTTCTATTAACAGCAATTTAAATAATTAAATCACATAGAACATGCCTTACATATATAAAAATTAATTGTCAAGTTAAAACAATTAAATCAGTTATATATCATAATTAATTGTATAAATAGTGGATCAATTAATTTTGGGCCCAAGAGCAACAAATTAGCACAAAATGAGCAGCAGATTAAATAATTAATCAAGCCCATTATCCATGGCCCATAATCTTAGCCCAAAATCAAATTAAGTCCACCAAGCCCACTAGCACAATTAGTCCATTAATTTAATTAATTAATTATGCTTGGTCCATTACCCACAATTAATTAAAACCAGCAATTAATATAGCCCAGCAACCCAAAACCATTTTAATTAAAATTGAGCCCACTAGCCCAAAACCAAATTAAAATTAGAGCAGCCTCAAGTGCAAGCCCAAGCAGCAAAGTCCAGCAATAAAATTGTGCAGCCCATCATCCATAAAATAGGCCCAACAGCCCATTTTCATGTAATAAAAAATGGGCCCAATGGAGACAGCCCAAGACCCATCCTGCTGCCCTATTGGTACAATAAAATTGGGCCACCAGCCCATAACCATTTAATAAAATTGAGCCCATTTAACCCAATAAAAAAATTGGCCCAAAATAAATTAAAAGGAATGGAGCCCTAGCCCAAACCATAACAGCCGCCTATTCCTCCAAACTGCCAGTGGTGAGAAGCAACCAAATCACACGGCAGCTGTCACGCCAAGGCTTCACCGGCGCTGCCGCTCGGCGATCTTGCCGACAGCCCACCGGAGAAGCACCGTCAGCCCGCAGCCGTGTACTCTCCGCAGCCAAGACCTTCCAGCAGCGCCCGCCAGCCACAGCAAGGGAGGCCCAGGCACGACCTTCCTTTCCAGCGCCTGCAACCACTGCCCACTGCCCTTCAGAGCTGCCGCCGACGACTGGCATTGCCGGCGCCTCCCTAAGCCCAGCGGGATGGCGCCATCAGACTGCATCTCGCACAACGCCCAGCAGCCAGGCGTCGCTGCGACCACACTCACAGACGCGCATGTAGACTAGCGTGTCACCGGCGAGGCACGAAGCAGTCCAGCACCGCCGTGCACCTCTCAGCTGCACCCGCCTGCCGACAGCGCCTCGCTCCTCACACCGACACTCAGCCATCAGACGTCGCCACACAGATTGTCGATTGCCGCAGCCCAATCCGCCATCACCATCTGAACGCCCGATCTGTCCGGCGCTACATCAATCAACTCCAGTCTACAACGCCGACAATCAATGCCGTGGCATCATCTGGACAACAACACCCCTTCATGAAGCTGATGTTCCGCCTGAAATGGCGGCTGTTTCATCTTGCCCGGAACAGCAACAGATGTGCCGGATCGACCAGATGATACCCCTGGAATCCGCCATTGATTCCGACCAGAATGGCCTCTGATTCGCCTGGAATCCGCCCGCCAGCAGACGTCCTCTCAGACCCGATCTAAATCGCCAAGGACCCACCCGGAATTGCCAAGAGGTTTTCTCAGAATTGTCAGTCTGCCTTCCCGTCTACAGAACTAGCTACTAATCGTACTTCTTTTCATGTTTTCTCACAGTCAAACAGTCGAGTGTATAGGGGTGTGTATGATATATCTATCTTTCTCAAACAGTAATAAACACACATACAACACTTTTCTGCTGATTTTGGTTTAGATGAACATAAAAAGCAGATAGTACAAATAAGATTCCATGGATTATCAAAGACATACCAAACCCAAATATCATGCTTTCACCGATAATAAATCACAAGAAGCACGAAAAGAACATGTGATCAAAACCAGATTAAATCATTTAATCACATAAACTAATGAATCACGTTTCACCACGAAACCAATGCTCTGATACCAATTGTTGGCAATTGGATCGTGTGGTTCAACGTGATGCGTTAGTAAAACAGGCAAACAATCAGCGGAAGCGAATATAAACTTGTTTACCGTACTTCTGGGTTGATGTAGAGGATGAACCGTTGCAGAGAACCACCTCTCAATCTTCTGTTGTATGTCCCAAGTCGAATCCTGCTGTTGTGTGGGCAACAATCCGCAGGATTCTCTCAATCTGCTCCTGTTCTTTCTAACTGTCAAATGAGGCACTGACTTAGGGTTAACAGGAACTGAGATAACTTATTTATAAGGGCTACTGCAGGGACCAGGAGGAGAAATTGGGCTGGGCCTCAATTGAATTTAATTAACCAAGCTTAGCCCAAAGCTTTTAATTAAATCCAATAATAATAATATAGTCCACTAAAATATTATTACTGCACTACCCGTCCAATCCCAAAATTATGTTCTGGGCTCCTTCTTATTATAAGTCCGACAGTCTCCCCATGTTTAAGATATACAATGCCCATTAATTAATTAAGTTACTGACAACTCAAATTAATTAATATCTCATCCGAGAGTAGTACCACTCAACCTTTTTATCATGCCGGAAATTAATCCACTTGCAAGATTTACATGATAAACCTTATGAGCTCCTCAAGGGGACATCATCAACCTATGACGGACATGGATTCCTTCTACAATCAACAGCACACCATAGATACAGCACTACTTTCCAACTCACCGAGTTTGTTGATTTAATACTTATAAATCTCACCCATTGATGAATCAAAGAAATACATACTGCCCTACGTGTCGAGGTTATTGTATAGGGATTAAGAGTACGAACTTCCATAATAACAGAGATCAAGTTCTTCTATAAGTCAGTATAAGTCGAACGATCTCAGGCGGTCCTGCTCAATACACACAAGTGCACTAATGTGATTCTATAGCCAAGACAAGCTAATACCAAACCACACTACAACCATACTGATAGAGAGTCCCCGTCTATCTCAGTTGTGAGCATCTGTTTATACTTTATAAGGAAACCGATAATATGATCTTCCGCGTGTTGTCGCACAACATATTATCTACAGTATAAAGTAAATGGACTATTGCATCATGCATATAAAATAAATTATAAGATGCAATCATTTGATCAATGATTCTCATTTCAAATATTGTTATGACATTGTTCATACTAAAGCTAGACTTTTAGTATACAATTGGGTGTCAACCAAAGTCCCACATCGATTAGAAGTGGGGATGGTAATGGGTTCATAATTGAGGGATGGACTCTCCCTAGCATGAGGCCTTTTGGGTGTGATACCCAGAGTGATAAAATCATGCGGGCCAGTGGGCGGCCCAAAGCGGACAATATCATGCTAGTGGAATGAGTGGGTCCGGCTCCCTGGGCGGATAAACCCAACAAGTGGTACAAGTGGTATCAGAGCCAGGCCCCAGACTTAACCGGCCCAACCCGGGATTGGTGGGATGTTCGGACCTCAAACTAGATGGTCTAGCTGCGGGACTTTGTTTGAGGGGGAAATGTTGGTTGGGTGTCAACAAAAGTCCCACATCGGTTAGAAGTGGAGTTGGCGATGGGTTTATAAATGAGGGATGGACTCTCCCTAGCATGAGTCCTTTTGGGTGTGATACCCAGAGTGGTAAAACCGTGTGGGCTAGTGGGCGGCCCAAAGCGGACAATATCATGCTAGTGGATTGAGTGGGCCCAGCTCCCTGGGCGGATAAACCCAACCAGAACAAGATAGTTTTAGAAAAATCCAGTTTATCATATGAAATAAGACAAATAGACAATTGAATCAAATTATGCAGAATTTTATAGGAATGATCACTTAAGCATGCTAAACCACTCATAGACAAGTGAGATTTAACAATTTTAAAGAACATAAATTCCTATGACCAAATTAATAAGATAACCCCCTATTCCCTTTCTAGGTACTAAGGAAATTAAATACCCACAATCCCTTATTCGCTTTATAGGCGATACACATGCAAAATTCCATATAGGCTAGTGCAAAAGATCAATCATTTCTAGGTACTAAAGGAATTGTATTATGGCTTCCTTACTGTATTTCTCTTTAACAATGGTCATGCAAAGATAATAAGGTATCCTATATTGATGGTCAAACAATCAAAGACTATATATTGATCAATCACCTTCAATTGTCACGAAATAACAAATATAATCATAGAACACATTCAAATCTCAATCATACATCAATTAATCAATCAATGATCATATCATGAATATATAATTGACAAGAAAATTAAGAAATATGAACATATAAGTTTAAAATAAAATGTCAATATGAAATAAATATTCTGCAAAAATTATCATCACAGATGTCTAAAATCTAACATCAACGTGATAAACTTTCAAACCCTAAAACTATCAAGAGGAAACTAGCCCATGGTGTTACAAGCAATAACCATGGAAAAAGTGTTATTACCCATGAGTCTACGAATCAAAATAGGAAATTAAAGAAGAAGAAAAACCCTTGGTCCGGCGTAATTTCCCGTCTTCTTTTTTCGTCTTGATTATCCTCCTCCGTTCTCAAGTAGCAAACACCGTGTGACTGAGTGTGAAAGAATGATGGATGGGTGAAGGGTAGAAGGTGGATTGCGGAAGTGGCGTTGAGCTTTTTCTGTGTTGATCACATTCTCGGTTCTCGCTTGGCGTTCGCGTTGGGAGTCTGTGACTTATATAGCAAGCATCAGGCGTGAAGTTGAAGGCCATAGCATGAACGAATAATGGGCTTTTAGTGATGTGGAGGAGTTCATGGGCCTTAGCAATGTTTGTGATGCATTAGTTAAACCAGTGGGCCCCATTACTTCATTCAATCCATGAACTTGATACACAACTCAACGTGGCATAATTTTTTGTTTCCAACTCATATATGCTTGGCCCCACTTATCAATTAATTTATTCATTCCATAACAAGTCATTTCAACTCCTTTTCTTGAATTTTATTACTTTCATCTTAAAATAAACTTAAAATCGGTAAAATCTTAACAATATTCGTGAAGTCATAGAAAATATAAAAATAAACAATAAACTCCACAAATAATATTAAAATTATTCAATAATCATTTGAAAACGGCCTATGAAAAGCGCGAATTTTCATGCTGAACAGAAGCAGTTTATTTGATTGTATCAGTATATAGTATGTATGATTGTATCTCTGATAATTATGGTATTCAAAGTAAAACTTCAGTTCTTTCTTTAGTTATTTAACAATGGTGTTCTTTGATTCTCAACAACGTACAAGGACATGAATAAATAAATAAATAAAATAAGAAAACTAACCCCATTTTAAAAAGTTAAATGCACTTTTAGTCCCATAACTTATGCAAAATTCTAATTCTGTCAAAAATAAATAAATAAAATTCAATTTAGTCCTATAATTCCATGATTTCATTAATTTCATTCAATTTTGGCAGGAATTCTAATTTTTTACTGGAAAAGGTCACGAGCCCTTTAAGATTGGAGAATCCGACAGAATTATCCGATGTGGCATACCAAATGTATTATAACTAATCATACAACCATGTCATCTTTAATGTAATAAAAGAAATAAAAAAAAGTGCCAACTCACACATACTCCCTTCGTCCCTTCCATAAATCACAGTTTACTTTTTACACATGAATTTAGCAGTATTATTATTTTATGTGTGGTAGTAATTATATTAATAGTGAGTGGTGGACCATATATAAGGATTTTTTACTAAAAAATGAAAATGTATACCTTTAAGTAAGACACTCAATATAGTAAAATGTGGACCTTTTAGTGGAAGGAGAGAGTAACATGGATTTAATTTTTTTTTTTTTAAAACATATAAACAAAAAACTTTTTATAACAAAAAAAAAAAAAAGGCACTTTCTAGGCCACCAACAACTCTATGCCAACACTGCCGGAATCCCTCACTAGTGGCGATAGCCTCATAAATTTCTGTTTTTTTAGTTGCGTGGCAAATCCACTCCAAGCAAGTTTTTAATTTTGCTCTAAGACAGCCTCCTCTTTCATTCATTTTCATCAAACCCCCGAAACCTCATCACCTCCACAGTCAAATCCATTTTCACTAACATAGTTGAAGAAATGGATAATTAGAAGGGTAGAATTTTCACTAACATAGTTGAAGTGATGTATTAATTCCTCTCAAGGTAGAACATCTTCTTTATCCTTCCGCAACAGTTTTTTACACGCATGTTTACTTGTGTCTATAGAGTAGATATGCATGGTTTAGTGATGCGACCATATTCCACAAGGCAGAGTCGGACATTGACACATGGAAGAGAAGTTAAGTAGTGAAACTAGATTATCCTAGAGCTACATATTCTCCTACTTGATCCACTTTCGTATTCTTCAAGTGATATATATTTTATTTGTTATTTTAATTACTTGTTTATTAGTTTAATCATCCTAAACCTCAAACTTAATTGCCAACTTGTCTTAATTAATTTAGATAATAATTAAATTGATAATACGCCGTCGTTTGGGTTTGATATTCACTTGGTCGCTTGCTTAAGCTGCAATTGATATCCTTAATGCTTGGGGATTAATTTTGCGTGCAAAGAAAATGCGCATCAAGTTCTTGGCGCCGTTGCCGGGGACGGCTATTATTATTAATTTTATTATTTCTAGTTGATTAAGATTTTTTTTTCTTTTTCTTTTATTTGTGATTATTTATTTCTATCTAACCTTGAATTTTTCCGAGTTACTTGTGCACTTGTAAAAAGAAAGGAAGGAAAAGAAAGAATAACACATTGATCTAAACATGGCCGGAGCAAGGCAGAATCCGGATAATATTGCCATACGTGAAATTTTCACGAACTTTGGGAATGTCAACATGGGATTGATAGGAGCAATGGGGGAAGATGATAATTTTGAGATAAATCCCGCTCTTATTAACATGGTAGAGAAGAATCCCTTTTCTGGAGGTTATTTTGAAGATCCATATCTACATCTCCGAAGATTTCTTGGTTATGCAAATACTCAGAAGGGCAGTAGAGCGAATGATAATGCTAGGCATATCACCTTATTCAAGTTCTCTTTAATTAATAAGGCGAAAGCTTGGTATGAGACCCTTGATCCTACAGATTGCACTACATGGGACCAACTGCAGTAGAAGTTCTTGGAGAGATACATGCCACCCTCAAGGATCTTAAGGATGAGGCAAGAGATCACTCGATTTGTTATGAATCAGGGTGAGAAATTTTATGAGGCATGGGACAGGTTTAAAGACATGCTCAGGAGGTGTCCACAGCATGGAATGCCGAAGGCTGAATACATAAGCATCTTCTACTATGGATTGGATTGTGAGTCGCGTATTTTTATTGATGCATCATCAGGAGGAGCGCTGTTATCAAAGACAGTACTTGAAGTGGAAAAGTTGTTTGAAGACATCTCTATGAATTCACGTGACTGGCCTATAGAGAGAGATAGAGGATCATATGTACTTGGCAAGGTGGAGCAGGTTGAACATCAAGTGGTGAAGCCGAATAGGCATGATGAGATCGTCTCTAGTCTAGCAAACATCCACAAGCTACTAGAGTCCCAGCAAAAGCAGATTAAAGAGTTGACACTAAGGGGGCCTAGTATGTGCTAGCACGAAGTGAAGAGTGTTGAACATACCTTCAATCGATACATGGCTGAGAATGATGCAAGGGTTGACCACATCGAAGCTAGAATGAATGTTGATCATGCAGATTTATCTAAGCAGATGAAGGAGCTTACTTTGATTATGGAGTAGATGACCGCGAAGGTGAATCAATTGACACAAAAATTAGTAGATAAAACCATCACGTTAAGGTCTGGAACGCAATACGAGGGACCGATGAGGCCGGGATCAAATTTGGACATGACTAATCCTTGGTTCGACCAACACCCAGAAGGTTAGACCTGGCATTCAGGTCGAACCATGGTCGAACCTCATCATGCAGAGCACTCTATTTTTAAAAATCCTCGATTCGACCAACACCCAGAGGGTTCGACCTGGCATACAGGTCGAACCATGGTCGAACCTCTTCATCCGAAGTACTCTGTTTTGTCGCAGCAACAGTTCGACCACGACGGACATGGTTCGACCTATCCAACAGGTCGAACCTTGGTCGAACCAGAGGATAGAAACTGTACAGTAGGTCGGTTCGACCTAGGTGCCCGTTGTTCGACCTACCCAGCAGGTCGAACCCAGGTCGAACCGGAGGATATAAACTATACACAAGGTAGGTTCGACCATTACGTACCTGGTTCGACCTCTCAAACAGGTCGAACTCAAGTCGAACCTCAAATTCAAAAAGAGAGCCGTTGTCCTGAAGGTAGGTTCAACCAGTACGTGCCTGGTTTGACCTGTTCCACAGGTCGAACCCTGGTCGAACCCACCAGAAATTACCTGTTGCTACTCCGAACACTCTCGATAATGTTGATGCTACTCCAGTGGTTCGAAATGAGCAGAATACTGAGCTTAAAATGGAGAAGAAGTGGGAAAGAGCAAAGAGATTGAGAGCCGAGAAGGATAAAGTGAAGGAGGTTGAACGTGATGAAGGGGGAAGACCAAAGACCAAGATACCTCATCCGTTTCCTTCGAGATTGGCCGAGAAGGGATCGGAAGAAAAGTTCAAGAGGTTTCACGATGTCATGAGCCAAGTAAGCTTGGACATTCCTTTCTCTGAAGCAATCATGGAGATGACATACTTTGCCCGATTCCTCAAGAATATTATATCAAAGAAGAGAAGCTTGAACGGAGTGGAGATGGTGAACCTATCAGAGAATTGCAGCTCGATCCTTCAAAGGAAGTTGCCTACAAAGTTAAAGGATCCGGGAAGCTTCACCATTCTTTGTGACATTGGAAAAGGGTCGGCACATAAAGCCTTGTGTGATTTGGGGGCAAGCGTTAACTTGATGCCTTTGTCCATATTTAAAAGGCTTGGTTTTGGGGATCTTAAACCCACGAATATTGCTCTTCAATTGGCGGATAGATCCATGACTTGTCCGAAGGGTTTAATTGAAGATGTTTTAGTGAGAGTGGATAAGTTAGTTTTTCCCGTGGATTTTCTTGTACTTGAGATGGAAGATGATAAGGGTGACATTCCCCTTATTTTGGGACGACCATTCCTTGCCACAGCTGGAGCTATGATAGATGTTAAGGAAGGAAAGCTTAGACTGCGAATGGATAATGAAGATGTGATTTTCTCTCTTGATCATGCAATGAAGATGCCCATGGAGACTCAATCGTGCAAAAGCATAGATGTGGTTTCTAACTTGTTTAATCTTGATTTTTCTAAGGCAGATGATTCTGAATTTAAGTGGAAGATTGACAAGGGGGTGTCTAGACCGCCATGGGAAGAAGGTAATTCCAAGGATCGTATGCTTGTGACCAAGAAAGATGAGGTGTTGAGTGTCGATAAGAAGAGGGAAAGAAAGTATTTGAAGGTGAGGATGCGAGAAGACCGTCCTCTACCGTTGTGACTCTATGACGTTAAACATGAGCGCCTATTGGGGGCTTGCCTTTCCGTTTTATTACTTTATTTCTTTCGTGTGAGTAAGAAATTTTTATATTTAAGGTGCTTACTAAATGGCAATTACATCTCTTTTCACACTTAGTTTCGACTTATATTTTTACTAAGTTTGGGGGGTGTAATGTTATTACCTCATTGAAGCACCAGGAGTATAATATTTTCTTCGTAATGTTTGCTAGGGGAGTTGATTTTTTGCGGTATATTGAAACTTTAATCGGTTTCGATGTGTCGATTTTTTACAATTTGCCTAGTGTTCAGTGGTGTTTCCAGTGTGTGTAGTCGATTACATAGTCAATTAATTCTTTCGTATAGTTCTCCTATTTTATTATTGATGAATCTTATGATGATGAGTATGCTTGAGCTTTGATGATAGAAAAGGGTAACTAGGTGGCAAGACGAGTTCTACATTGAGGTTTTGACTCGAGGAGCTCGTGCGTACGTTGAAGAAAAATTAGGTGCCCTCGTTTTCTTTTTCTAATTTTTATATGTGCTTTTAATTCATGGAGTGGAAGGATTGAGTTTATGGTGGTGATCCATGTGAGCTTATATTGTTAAAATTATCTTTGAAATTCATATGCTCTTGAAATTGATGAAGGAAGTGTACTTGAGTTATATTGTGATATAAAGTTCTATGTGTACTTGTGGGATATTACCTACCATGAAAAGTGATCTGTTACTTGTTAAAAACACATGTGAGATTTTGAGCCTCGTTGATCATGTACATAATCACATGATATTTTCTTTTCTGGTGAGTATCGTTCTTGTGTGTGTATTCTAGAACTTGCCTCTTGTCTTACTTGAAACTACATGTGTGTTAGATGATGGGAGATGATCTAAGGCCATCCTTGAATTTATGAGTCACTTAGCCAAATAATTTCCTACCAAATAATTATGTATCCGTAGTTAACCTCGTTGAGCCTAAAAATCTTATTTCTTTGGTAACCTACGAAGATAGCCACTTTGATATCCTATTTGAGCCTTAAATTCCTATATTTAATGGAGAATTAAATGTTGTCAAAGTGTATGAATTGATTTTCATGGAGTTTGGAAGGAATAAAATATTTGGAGCTGTACAAGTGATTATGAGCAAAAATAAAAATATGAGCTTAAAAATAAGTTGCTTAGGGGTAGTGCCCGAAACTGGTACCCCAAGATGTTAGAGGTAGTGCCCGAAACTGGTACCTCGAGGGAAAAAAAAGGATGTGCTTGAAGAAAAGAAAAATTATGTTGAGCTTGAAGGAAATGAGAGAAAAGAAAATTAGAAGAGCATGAAGCTGGATAGCCTTGAAGTGTAAGAATCTGCAGTACAAAAGATCTTCGGTTTTAATTCTCTACTAATTGAGTCACTTTATCCATATGTTTCCTACCCTTATCAAAGAGCCAACATTACATCCAAAAGAAAAGTCCTTTTTGATCCCATTGTCGAATCATAATTTTAGTGGTAGAAAGTTTGAGACGTTTGGCAAGCTTATGGTTACGCATGCACTTGAATTGAATTTGAGCGTAAACACTTTAACCCATAAGTGTACATATTTTACACTTGAGTGAGAGATCATATATATACTTCCCGTGAGAACATGTTGATGGAGCATTGGAATTGGTGGTGATTGTCTTAACATGTATGGTATGAATTGATTATTATATATAATGAGAGTTGCATGACCTAAGTTGAGGACAATTGTATTTTGAATGGGTATTGGTCATAGTCCTTGTTTTCCCGCTAATTTTCATACTCTCTTTCTCTTTATCTTTATTTTTTTGCCTCGGGACGAGCAACGGGTAAGTTTGGGAGATTGATGAGAGTGAAAATAAGCGTGTTTTAATATCCAATTTAACACCTTTTTGATTGATATTGTAGTCTTATATGAGCACAAGTGTCTTATATTCGATATATGTGAGAATTATGTGCACTTGAGGTGTTTTGTTGTGTTTTAGGTGGAAAAAGGATGAAAAGTGCAAAGTTAGATAAAAGGTGCAATTTGTGCAAGAATGCTAAAAAGGCACATCCAAATTTCATAATTATTCTGTATTTTTATGGAGCTCAAAACTATTAGTGTGATATATGGTTAAAAAGCCACTGAAGAGAAAGTCGTTTTGGCGTAAAGAACACCATCATTGAAGTCCGAACGAGGAAGTTATGAGCAAAGTAGTGACGCCACGCTAGCTGTGTCGAACAGAATTGCAGTGCTACTTTCCATGGCCTGTTACATATTCAATTATTAGAGTTTTTGTGATTTCTTTATAAGGATAAAAAGCTCAGGAAGAGAGGATCCCGTGAACATAAAAATCACTCAATTCGGAGGTCGGATGTGAAAGTTATACGCGAAACGGTGAGACTGCGCAAACTGATTCCGACCGGTTCGACCAAGACGGAGAGGTTCGACCTGTACAAAAGGTCGAACCAAGTGTAGAAATTGTCCAGTAGGTGGGTTCGACCTGCGGCCAGTGGTTCGACCTGTTTGCTGAGGTCGAACCATCGTGCGGGAACTTACCAAATCCGTATTTTCAAGGCCAAAACGCGTGTTATCACTTGAAAAGCTCATTCCAAGCCCTAGAGACGTGATTACAAGTATAAAAGGAGGCTCATGCAGTCAAGGAAGATGTCACCAATCACCAAAAGAGGAGGAATACAACACAATACAAGAGAGGAGAAGAGAGGCCACAACATACAAAACCCCACAAGGGGGGATCACCCCCCAACCATCATCCACATCTTTTCCTCCATCCATCCATCACTTTGAAGATTCGTTTGTGGAATCAAGAGGAGAACCAAGAGGAGAATTCAAGATGGAAAAGGACGCGACGATGCCCACATCTAGGGTTTTATTTATTTCCTAATTTATCTTGTATTTTCCAGACATCCGGGTAAGATCTATCCAACACCCATGATTGTTCTTCGTAACATCATGGGCTAGAGCCTTTTTGGTAGAACTAGGGTTGTGAAGGTTTTACGAATTAATTGAACTTCCATGTGTACACTCCGTACAACACTACTTGTGGATTTATTTTATATATGATTGTGCTTTCTTAATCCATACTCACGGTCGTTTTGTGCATCATTAACTGTTATGTAGAGTCTGAATACATATCTTGGTTATTGATTGAGTGCGTTCACTGCTGAGCAGGATTCCATGTTATGATTCTAAGTGAGGGGACTCCGAAGCTTCATTAGAACTATCATATATGAATACTTATTAATTGAATTGAATTCGGGTTAATAAGTAGGATAAAGAGGATAATTTTATAGTACCTATAAAGGGAGATCATATCGGGTTAGAGTACCAATCCTAGGGGAAAATAATTGATACTGATAGTACCTAGAAAGGGGGTGAAATTATATATCTTGCTCCGAAGTTATTCACACGTGTTACACGCATGTTTACTTGTGTCTATAGAGTAGATATGTATGGTTTAGTGATGCGTCCATATTCCACAAGGCAGAGTCGGACATTGACACATGGAAGAGAAGTTAAGTAGTGAAACTGAATTATCCTAGAGCTACCTATTCTCCTACTTGATCCATTTTCGTATTCTTCAAGTGATATTTATTTTATTTGTTATTTTAATTACTTGTTTATTAGTTTAATCATCCTAAACCTCAAACTTAATTACCAACTTGTCTTAATTAATTTAGATAATAATTAAATTGATAATAAGCCGTCCTTTGGGTTCGATATTCATTTGGTCGCTTGCTTAAGCTGCAATTGATATCCTTAATACTTGGGGATTAATTTTGCGTGCAAAGAAAACGCGCATCAGTCATCCACCATCTAGAGAGGATTCAAGAGAGTTTTCGTCTACTTGATCAGAGACGGGAATTCTGGAGAGGACAGAGTTGAAGAAGGAGAATCAAGCAAATAAGTTTTTCTTTCTTTACTTTATTCTTTCTAGTTTTTAGACTCATGGGTAAGACTTCTTCCATAATACTTGTGCGCGATGAGAACATTTTATACTCTCTCTCCATCCATTATTTATGTATTTATTATGTAATTTTTGGAGGATCACTTATGTGACCACGGGTCATGGGTGACCCCGGATCACGGGTGACCCCCTCCTGTGAGGGAATCACCCGTGACCCGTGGTCACAGAAGAATCGGCCTAATTTTTATATGTGAATTAAGAGTATTACACTATTACTCCTTCCATCCATCACAAATATATCCGTTTTCTTTTTGTATTTGGATTAAAGAGTACTATTATTTTATATAAAGTGAATTGTTGTATTAGTAGGGAATGGTGAATCATATGTGGATTCTTCTACTAAAAATGGAAAATTGATAACTTAAGATTGGACGACCCAAAATAGCAAAATAAACATCTGAGTGATGGGCGGAGGGAGTATTATTTTATGTAGAATTGTCAATCTGGACTAAACCCAATAAGCCAACCCGCCCCACCCCAACGTAAATCCGCTAGTAACCCGCCCCATACAAATCCTTAATTAATGGATTATGGGTTAACCCGCTCCAACCCACTAACCCACTATTAGGCGTATTTTGCGCACTCCAATTTAATCCTCAAGTGTAAGGATGTCAATTGTAGCAGCAAGTACCCAAGTTAAATTATCGATCCCACTAAGACAGTTAATTATCTATTTATTTTAACTTACTAACTAATCATAATCAAGTAATGAATATCCAGAGTTTTTTAATATAATTAACTAGATAACGAAATATTAAATTACTGAATTAATTAAAGCAAAGGAAAATAAATAAGTTTTAACCAAGAGAACAACAACAGTTCTAAGGTAATCAGGTATAGACCAATTAATTTAGGTTTCTAGACTTCTAATTGTTCATTCATGCAGTTTTAATGAAAATACACCACTTAATCCCATTAACCCACCAGATATGATCCGATTTTAAGCTAACAGCATATTCTGGTTTAAATCCTAAGGTGCGTGAATATTATCAAACCTCATTTCTAGATACTAATCAAAGTAAACAACAATATCTCTAGATGGTAAGTTCGACTAACAAGATATTTTCTGGAATTACTTCAAGGTTTTACCCATTTCGTACTTGAATGTCTAATTACATCGTTCCACTAAACAATTCAAGTATCTAATTCACCAGTTCATGGAATTAAAGTATTTATAGCGGAACTGCTTCAATTCCTAATAAATAGACAATACCAATCATGAACGCACATAAGCTAACATAATAATCCAAGCATTATAGTGGATGTCATGAAATTACTATGAAGACATTACGAAGCATATAAGCAAGTCTGAATAAATTAAGTAAAATCAGAATATCAACTACATAAAATCTCAATCTTTAGTCTTGATTAGTGTAAAAATCTATGTGTTTTAGAGTCCGATTTAGCACCTTTGTATGGAATTTATATCCGTATTTGAGCATCTTTTGATTGAATTGCATATATTTGTGTTATAGATGCTTGTGAGGTGTTATTTCGTATTTTTAGATGAAAAACAAGGGTAAAAAGAGCAAAAACGGAAGTCGGGAGCGAAGCCGAGTCAAAATAAGAATTGGTGTAGTATGGCACGACTCGTGCCAAACTTGGCATGGGTCGTGCAGCCCACATAGTCCACTAGTGCTGGACATGAGACGCCATCGCCGCCCAGCACGCCCTGGAAGTGCATGACTCGTGTCACAAATTTTCACGACTCATGCGATACTCAAATTGATGAATTTTCAGGAGTTCTTTATATGGTTGGAAAACTAAGGAAGAGAGAATCGCGTGAGTGTAAAAATCACCTCAATCGGAGCTCGAATGAAGAAGTTATGCTCAAAACCGTGAGATCGCGCAGCTGCCGGCGAGAATTCTGAAAATTCACGAAAATTACCCTTTATTTCCTATTTTCTAGGTGGCCAAGTTATTTCCTAATTTAATATCCCTCCATATCTTCCATAATTATATTTTTCCTAATTTTTCAAGATTTACTCCTTATTTTATTCAATTCCCACACATATATATACTCATTCACATCACCACATAAAGTGTGAAGAAACCGCATAATCTACCACCACCATATCACCTAGGATTTTTAACCCTAATCCACCATATCCTCCTTTCACCTTCTACCCTTCACCCGTATTTCATCCATCATCCTACATGCTTAGTCACGGTGTTTGCTACTTGAGAAGGAGAACGGAGGAGGATCATTCAAGATGGAAAGAGAAGACAAAGGATTACGCGACAAGGGTTTTTCTTCTTTCTTTTATTTCTTATTGTTGATTCATAAACTCATGTGTAAATTTTTATCTTTTACCATGATCGTTGCTTGTAATACCATGGGCTAGTTTCCTCTTGATAGTTTTAGAGTTTGAAAGTTCATCATGTTGATTCGAGATTTTAGACATATGTGATGATAATTTTTGCAGAATATTTATTCCTTATTGAAGTTTTATTTTAGACTTTTATGATCATGTTTCTTAATTTTTTTATCAATTATATATCATGATATGATCATTGATTAGTGTATGATTGATATTTGAATGTGTTTCATTATTATATTTATTATTTCGTGACAATTGAAGGGGATTGATCAATGTATAGCCTTTGATTGTTTGACCATCAATATAGGATACCTTATTATCTTTGCATGACCATTGTTAAAGAGAAATATGGTAAGGAATCCCTAATCCAATTCCTTTAGTACCTATACAGGATAGATATCTTGAACTAGCCTATATGGAATTTTGCATGTGAATCGCCTAGAAAGTGAATAAGGGATTGTGGATATTAATTTCCTTAGTACCTAAAGGGAATAGAGAATTATCTTATTAATTTGGTCCTAGGAATTTATGTTCTTTAAAATTGTTAAATTTTACTTGTCCATGAGTGGTTTAGCATTCTTAAGTGATCATTCCTATAAAATTCTGCATGATTTGATTCACTTGTTCTTGTTCTTGAAACACCTGTGATTGAGTGTGGCTTCTATTTATTTATTTTATTTAGTATTTATTTTCGAAAATATTAGTTAATAATTCCAATTCACAAAAGGTTTTTATGTCTTAATTATTAGTGGTGACAGTTATTTAGTGTGTATCTTGCTTAACTCTAATCTCTTGGGTTCGATATTTTTACTTGGTCACACGCTGAACTACAATTAATTTCCTACACTTGGGGACACGCAAAATGGTGAACAAGCAAGTCTATGTCCCCAAATCAATTAAATCAATCCATCAAACCCTAGAACTGTATAAGAAATTAGCCCATGAGGTTACAATCAACACTCATGGCTATGCAATTCATAACAAAAATCAAGATAAAAGGAAAGAAAAGATTAGAAACACGAAACCCTAGCGTAAGCATAGTTGAGCGTTCCTTCTCCGTCTTTCCGATCATTCGATCTCCCTCGATTAACACGTGAACCCTCTTGAAGATGGATGGATGATGAAAGTCAGATTTGAATTTGATGTGTGAGGAATTGTGGGGTGAATTTACGGTGGAATGGATGGGTTCTCTCCAATTTGTGTATTGATCTCCCTTTTTGTGTCTTGGACTGTTGTAAGGCTTTTTCGCGATGAATTCTTCTTCAAATTATTATCTGAAGCTGTAAATACACTGCAAAATCGAATAGGGTGCGACTGGACTCGAAACTGGGCCGCTCGGTACCCAGCTCGGCTCGAGCTGGGTATAAACCTGGCCGAGCGGCATCCGAGCGGGTGTAGGGCCACCTACCACGTTATGTGGGTCCCATCTGGACCCCACTCGGCTCACTTGGCCTGCCGAGCGGCCATCCGAGCTGCTCCCGAGTTGGTCCGTTCTTGCTCTGTTTCGCTCCGCTTCCTATCCTGCTCTGTTTTCCCCTATTTTCTACCTTCAAAACTCACAAAAACACCTTAGTAGCCTCAAATTGTGTAAATACTTAAATGTACACAATTCCATGTGTAACAACAAATTTTGTATTTATAATAAAATAAATACAAGTTAATTACAATAATAATCCAGAAGGATTAAACTTGATAATTAAGGAAGCGATCTCTATCAATCCTCTGATTCTTCTCTCGAACCAATGTGGCTTTGACTTGATTTTGACTTCTTTGGCTTGACTTCTTTGACGAAGTGTATGCTGACTGTGTTGACAACTTGTGTGGACTTGACTTGTGTGTTGAGTCGGATCTTCAAATGAAGCTTATTCGGACTCGGATTTAAAGTGTATAACGTTAATCCGGAGGGATTGAACCTTTGTTCGGATTAAAACGCTATTCTTGAACCTATAACATTAATCCGGAGGGGTCGAGCCTTTGTTCGGATTAAAACGTTATTCCTGAAGCTTTCCGCGAAGAACGCTGAAGAACTTGAGCTAAATAACGCCGGATCGGAGGGGTGCAGAACCTTGATCTCCAATTGGTGGTTATTACTTTTGAAGAACGCCGGATCGAAGGGGTTTGGCACCTTAATCTTCGATTTGACGGCTGTTCTTCGCTTGAAGATGCTTGAAGTATTCAAGGGAGCACTGCTCGTATTCTTGATCTCTTCAGAGCTTTTGTCTTCAGATATTTGTGTGTGTGTTTTTTTTTCAAATGAGAGAAAAGACCCCTTTATATAGGTGAGAGGTGAAGACTCCCTCATTAATGCCCTGCATTTTGATTGGTCCAGGCTGATTTGACCTGATTCTGCGGGCTTGGACCTCCACTTGTTTGGGCTGCAATCAGGCCTATTTTATTTGGGTCTGATTTAATTTGTCTGGTTTTATTTGAGTTAGGTCAGGCCTCATTTAATTTAAGCTCCATTTAATTTGTTGGGCTTGTTTGACTTAAGTCAGGCCTCATTTAATTTAAGCCCCATTTAATTTGTTGGGCTTAAATTATTTATTAATTTACTTTAGGAATTAATTTATTTAAATTCCAAAATAAATTAACATTTAATAAATAAAATCCACGTGTCGTCATTTAATTGGACCGTAAATTTTAATTGCTTATAAATGCCCCCTTGCGATTTGTTTCACGGACGCCGTGTCTTGTTGTGAAGGAATCGCAAAAGTCCCTTTTATTTTCAGCATTTATAATTTGGGCTTTTGCAATTGAAAAAAAAAATCAATTTTTTTTCAAATAAACTTTTTTCTTGGCCCAATTTTAAGTGGCCCAATTTATTTTCTCAAGCCCAAATCCATCTGTTTCTTGTCCACCAAGATAAGAGAATATGGAACAAATTTGTTTCTTGTTCACCAAGATAAGAGAATATGGAACAAATTTGTTTCTTGTCCACAAAGATAAGAGAATATGGAACAGATTTGTTTCTTGTCCACCAAGATAAGAGAATATGGGACAGATTTGTTTCTTGTCCACCAAGATAAGAGAATATGGAACAAATTTGTTTCTTGTTCACCAAGATACAAATAATTTCCATATATACTAAATGGCTGATCACTATATAATAGGGTATCATGACCCTTTTTTTTTTAATCAACCTAACGTAAGAAACTTCGATCTTTTAACTTCATCTCTTTTCTTTCAATTTTTTTTTTTTGAAATATATTCATGAATTCTTCTTCAGGAAATCACTACAGCAACGAATTCTCCTTGTAGATTTCTTCAGTAATAAACCTAACATAATTTACCTTTCCCTTGCAGGTTTTCTCCAGAGATTACCACAACATAATATACCATACAAGGCAGGATTCTCCGCACAAGACAGAACACCCTACAAGGAATCCCATCCATACTCCAAAGGTAAATCCTCAATTTACTTCTGCCCTTTAATCTCATTGTGTGTCAACAGTGTATCTTAATTTTTTTTTTTTACTTCTGAATATTCCTTGCCTCTTTATTACATCACCACCATACGGATGAGTGGTGGTATGTCAACCTGCGTCAACAGTGGTAGTTTAAACCCATAATAACGCGGTGTTACAAACCCGCGAAGAGTGATTTGAAGGCGGTGTTACAAACCCGCGAAGAGTGATTTGACGGCGGTGTTACAAACCCGCGAAGAGTGATTTGACGGCAGTGTTACAAACCCGCGAAGAGTGATTTGATGGCGGTGTTACAAACCCGCGAAGAGTGATTTGACGGCGGTGTTACAAACCCGCGAAGAACGATTTTGGTGGCGAAGTGGTTGCCGAACGGCGCTAATAGGAGATTCCGGGAGACAGGAGATTCCGGGAGACGACCATGCGCTGGAGGACTTAGCAACCGAGATGGCTTTGGCGGCTATGCATGGTGTTGCGGCCGCGGTGGCTGAAGCTTGAGATTCAGTCGATGCTTGCTCGGTTCCGGCCATGGCG
Source organism: Pogostemon cablin (assembly GCA_023678885.1). Classification (NCBI taxonomy): domain Eukaryota; kingdom Viridiplantae; phylum Streptophyta; class Magnoliopsida; order Lamiales; family Lamiaceae; genus Pogostemon; species Pogostemon cablin. The sequence continues at coordinate 36,780,138 of CM042965.1, forward strand.
GTGGCTGAGGGCGGAAGATCGCGCTCAGCATCCCCCTCCTCCGCCTTATGCGGCTCGCCATTCATCGGAGGCATCGCCGGAGTAAGCGTCGAATCCCCGAGGGCGGAAGATCGTGCGCGCATCCCCCTCCTCCGCCTTATGCGGCTCGCCATTCATCGGAAGCGTCGCCGGAGGCTGAGGGCGGAAGATCGTGCGCAGCATGCATCCCCCTCCTCCGCCTTATGCTGCTCGCCATTCGTCGGAGGCGTCGCTGGAGTAAGCGTCGAATCCCCGAGGGTGGAAGATCGTGCGCAGCATCCTCTTACTAATTTCCTTAGAGTAAATCTGCAAAATTTCGATCCCGTCGAGGCAGTTCTTGACGGCCTCGCGAGTGCGTTCTGTTGGTGGCCAAATGCTGAACGAAATGCTGGAGGCATTTTTTTTTTGCGGCGGCGGCGAGCGGAAAGTAGGCGTGCAGTGAAGAATTCTGAAGAGAGAAAAAATTGCTTCTCCAATTTTGACTAAACTTTCCTAATTTTGACTTTCCAATTTGTTTTTTCTGCAAGCTGCATATTTATATCTTGGGCTTATTGTTTCATCATCATTTTTACTGGGCTCATACAATTTGTGCCTCCTCTTCCTTTTTTATTTTTTATTTTTTACTTTTAATTTTTTTTTCTTCTTTTTTTTTTTTGGGGCCATCCTGCCACTTAATTATGTTCAATTCAACCCTTGAGTCCTTTATCCTTTTAATTCATGTTTCTTTTGATTTAAACATGAATTAATTTGAGTTTTAAATTCTTGGGCCATTTAATCTTAATTCATGTTCTTGGGCTAAATTTAATTAAATTCACATGAATTATTTTAATGGCTCACTTTAATATTTTGGACCATTCCTTCTTCCATGAGACAATTAAAATTTAATTTAGACTTTGGGCTTTAACTCTTAAAAGGCTAGCCCAAAATTAATTCATATGTTTAACCCATCAAATTTAAACATGAATCAATTTTGATTGCTCACCTTTAATATTTCAACGCCTATTTTTAACACCCCTTCATTTGTTTTGCAGTTAATTGCACTCTTCGACATGGTTTATTTTAAACCTGCTATGGGAAAATCCGGCTCCAGCTACCTGATGATTCTTAATGATGATCGCCAACCTTTACAACAAGGAACTCGCCTTCTAGTTGAGGATTCTTTACTTGGGAACCATGCCATAATCCCTCCAAAATTCAAGAACAATTTTTTTTTAGAATGTTGGTCTCACGAACTTTCTTCCGGCAAAAATAACATAATTTGGACTTTGAAAGGAGCTGATATTGAGCCCAACCCTAATTCGGAGCCCCTACCATCTTTGAGAAGACGATTTGCGAAAGGGAAAGAAAAAAATGAAGTAGCTTGGGGGGAACCCCTCAAATTTCGTGGTGACTTCCACTATACCAAAGGATATTGGGAGTGGACTGAAGATATTCTCAGTCGATGCCAACCGAGACTTCATGACATAAAGCTTTATGATGCTGTCTTTGCATCTCTCTTTACTTATGACTGCAACCAAGAGATTATCAAAGCATTCTGTGAGGCGTGGTGCCCTGTTACCAATACTTTGCTCACTTCCTTTGGAGAAATGTCAATTTCTCTATGGGATTTGTATAATTTGATGGGACTACCGATAGCTGGTAATATATATGACGAAGTAATTCCAAGTTCAGCTGAACTTCTTTCCAAGAAAGATGATTTACGAATCCCATACAGCTGTCGATCTTTACTTGGTGCTTATCATTTGCTTTGCCAAAACACCGCTAGGCAAAGTGTATCAATTGAACATTGGGTAGATTTTTGGTCTAGAAAGACTATAACTTATCTACCACCTCCTAAGCGTGTCGAAAAAAAATCAACTTCTCGTCCAAAGAAAACTTATAATCCGAGTGGTATTGTTCCCAATCATAGGTCATGGACGTCTGCTGAGATAGACCAATTTAAGAAGTTGGGCATTCATCCTATACATCACGAAGAGACCTACTTAGCTGCTTATTTAGCTTGTTGGCTTTGTACTTTTGCATTCCCGGGTACTGAGCCAGGCTTAATACGGCCAAGTACTTTTAAGGTGGCAAGCCTAATGGCTGCTGGAAAAAAAGTAAGTCTGGCAATTCCAATTTTGACAAGCATTTACCGTGGTTTGAACGCAATCTATAACTCACCAAATCCTTCAGAAGTTAGATCAACATTTCCTGTTCATTTTGTTAATGCTTGGTTAGCCCACTACTTTAAGACTCATTTTCCGATTGGCAGTAAATTAAATCATCCTCGAATGGTAGCTTATGCTGGTGAGCAGGGTGCAAGATGTTTTAGTCCCGAGGATGCTCGCAAACGAATTCATATAGCCGACAATGCTTTGTGGACTTGCAATATATTTTCAAAAGATAAAGCTATTCATTTTGTGGATGATGGACAAAGCAATTGGGACAGCTGGGCCCATTTCGTGGCTATTCGTACTAGTTATCTTACCTTGCGACGAGGTGATCATTTTGCGATGGAGCCTTACTCACCACATAGATTTTCTCGTCAATTTGGGTTCATGCAAGGCATTCCTATGATGCTCAGGATGGACCTTCGCGAGGCTTCCTTGGGAGACGGATTTTCCCATTGGAGACACAGTACTACGTGTAATTCCAACTCTGAAACTTATTTTCCATGTGCTGTCTCAGCTCCTAAAAATTACTCCACCTCTGAATATAAGGAATGATGGAAGCAAGTCTATGATCATATTGAAGATACAATCGTTCCAACTTCAGAACCCTTGAATGAAGAAGTGAATATCATAAATGATCTTGATGAAAATAACCGAGAGGTTCAAGATATTTCTCCAGTGCATGCTGAAGCTTCACATCCTACGTCACATAAAAGGAAGGAAAACCTTCCTCAATCCACAGAAAGTTGTAGCGCTGCTACTGAACCTCATTGGAAGAGGAAGAGATCTATTGAGAAACAAGCTGATGAGGTTTCCTTTATTCTTTTTCTTTCTCCTTTTATTTTCCTCTTACGAAATCCTTTCTCTAATATATATATATATATATATATATATATATATATATATATATATATATATATATATATATATATATATATATATATATATATATATATATATATATATATATTTTAGGCTGCACAGAAGGTTTCTAGCTCTAAAGCTGCCGAAGGCAAAGAATTAGCTGTTGTTGGTACTTCAAGAGCTTTGGCAAATGAGGTTGCCCCTCTTTCTCACACAAATTTCACTTTTATCTAACCTCTCTTTTACCTTAGTATATTACTTTTCTTTATCAGATTTTGGGCATCACTTCTAGCTCTGATAATGATGGCGAATGTGTTGAAAATCGCGACCCTAACACTGAGGGGGATTCTTCTTCAAAAGCATGCCCCGCAATATCAGAATTTACATCGAAGAAGATTACTCATGGTATCAAAGGAAAACTTGCTCGAGAAGTATGGACGGTTATAAGAAAGAAACTTGAACGAACTCCTCTCGAGTTTTTATCTTCTCTGAAGAAAGAAGTATTTGCCTTAGTGGAAGATGTGAAAGCTATTAATGTTGACTGTTCTCCCTTGGAGGAAGCCTTGGGGCCCCTATTTGATAAGGCTGATGCTTATACTGATGCAAAAGTAAAATCTGATGAAGAGTCATCCACGGGAGGTTATGTCAAACATTTCACTAACCTCAAGGGTCGTCTGCAGAGTTGTAAAGACGTCTATGCAGCGGAAGCAAAGCAACTAAGAACAACTGGTGAAGAATTGGAGAAGATAAGTAAAGAGATGGCTAATCTGGGAAAAGGTGGAAAGACTTTACCCAAGGTAGCTGATCATCTTCTACAAATACTTTGTCGTGCTAAGAAGGAAATCGAGAATGTAGATGAGGAGATCCTTGCACTTGACAAAGCAGCTGTTTTAAAAGAGTCTAAAGATTTGAAGAAAGCGAAGACATCTTTGCAGTCTGCTGTACGAGACATAGCTTCTCGAGATTTTTTTGTCTAGTGTAGGACTGCTTTGTTTTCTTCTCTTTTTTTTTTCATTTACTTGCTTTTCCTTGTATGTTTTCCATATACCGAATGTCGGTAATTTGCGAATAGAAATAAATATTTCTCGATCATTTCTATTGCTTTACTATATTCTTTTCATCAGTAGGCTTGTATCTCAATATTTGTCTCATCACTTGAAAATTATCTCTTCTTTTATTGATATGGTAACTTACTCAAGATAACTTACGTAATGACTGAACTTAGTAGGCTGCTAAGCTGCCTATGTACCTTAATTTTCTTCTTGCCTCACAAACTTGATGAAAACATATGAAAACATGACTGAACTTAATAAAGTATTAAGCTGCCTACGTATCCCCTTAAAGAGAATCAAGTCATAACGTAGTTCAAAGAGACATGGTTTTGATTGGGGGGTGCCGTGCACAGTTTATACTCATGCGGGCCAGGAGTGTGTCGTACACATTTTATACTCATGCGGACCAGGAGTTTGTCATACACAGTTTATACTCGTGCGGACCAGGAGTTTGTCATACACAGTTTATACTCGTGCGGCCCAGGAGTTTGTCGTACACAGTTTATACTCATGCGGACCAGGAGTAACATGCAGTTTAGGCTCATGCGTCACGGAGCCTTGCATTATTTGTGTCAGATAGTTTAAACTCATATCAAGGAGTATCATGTGGACAGTTTTAGCTCATATCAAGGAGCGTTGTATCTTGTAGTTGTTTTACGCGTAATAGCGTTTCAAGAATTTCCCATTTATGGGGCCAATGTTTACGCCATCTTCTGATATCAACTTGTAGGCGCCATTTGTGTATACTTCCTTTACAACATGAGGGCCATCCCATTTTTGGAGAAACTTATTTCCAACACGATGTGTGACCACAATAGGTCTTCTCACGGCAAGCACCAAGTCACCAACTTGAAAAGAACGTATCTTCACTCTTTTGTTGAATGTTCTGGACAAGCGAGATTGATAACACTCAAGTCTTTGTTGTGTCTCTAACCTCTTCTCATCTAGAGCTTCTAACTCTTGAAGGCGCAACTTTGCATTTTCTTCTTCGGTTAAGCCTTCTTGTATGGCCATCCTTAAAGAAGGAATTTGTTTCTCGAGAGGTACCACAGCTTCAACACCATAAACCAAAGAATACGGAGTAGCCTGAGTAGGAGTTCTATAGGTGGTGCGGTACGCCCATAAAGCTTCATTTATTCTTTCATGCCAATCTCTTTTAGACTTGGAGACCACCTTCTTCAACAGACTACATAGGGTTTTGTTGAATGCTTCAGCTAGACCATTGGCAGCTGCATTATACATTGACGACTTTCTTTGTTTGAAGTCGAACTTTTCACACAACTTATCGATCCAGCTGTTGCTGAATGGCTTTCCATTATCGGTGATGATATAGCGGGGAACACCATATCTGTAAATGATGTTGATCCGAATGAAATCAGCAACATTTTCTTTCTTTACTTCCCTCAAAGGCACAGCTTCAGCCCATTTGGAAAAGTAATCGGTGGTAGCAAGGATGTAGAGATGACCACCAGAAGATTTTGTGAGAGGCCCCACTACATCTAATCCCCAAGCATCAAAAGGCCATGAAGCAACTGTCGGGTGCAAAGGCTCCGGAGGTTGATGGATCAAGTTCCCATGAAATTGGCAAGCCTGACATTTTTGTGCATACTCCATGCAATCTTTCACCATTGTTGGCCAATAATAGCCCATTCTTTTGACTCTGAAGTGTAGCTTCGGCCCAGACTGATGAGCACCGCAAATTCCGGAATGAGCTTCCTCCATTGCTTGAACAGACTCTTCTTTACTTAGGCATCTCAAGAAAATTCCATCAAATGATCTTCTATACATTGCGCCTTTGAAGTAAATAAATCGAGGTTCCCGTCGCCGAATATCGACCCTTTGGCGTGGCTCATTTGGCAATTTATCATACTTGAGATAATCGATGAGTGGTTGACGCCAATCCTCTTCTTCAATTTCGAAGACCTCCACCAAATGATTTTCAACTCCTTCATAATCATCATCCTCGAAGATTGGAGGTACAACCCAACTTTTGCACACTGAAATTTGAACTTGCGCCTCCGGCATAGCTATATTTGATGCTAGCTTGGCGAGGGCGTCAGCTTGCTTATTCTCTCTTCTGGGTAAATGCTCGATATCAACATCACCAAGCCAGCTCATCAGCTTTTGAGCATACTTGTGGTATGGGAACAACTCAAGCTTCCTTACTTCATACACCCCAAGTAGTTGGTTTATCACAAGTAACGAGTCACCATACACTTTAAGGTGTAATTGCTTTATATCGACGGCCATCTCTAAACCAAGTATGAGTGCTTGATACTCAGCTACATTGTTAGAGCAGTTTTCTGTTAAGAAAAATGAGAATGGCAAAACTTCACCACTGGATGTTACGAATACAACTCCAGCACCGGCACCTTCCCTATGAGATGCTCCATCAAAATACATTTTCCAAGGAGAAGCTATCTCCACAGCGAAAGCATCTTCATCAGGGAGTTCATCAGACAGTTCCCATTCCGCAGGCATGGGATGATCAGCTAGAAAAATCTGCCAACACTTGTCCTTTTACGGCCTTCTGAGGGATATATACAATCTCAAACTGTTGAAGTTGGAGATACCACCTGGCAAGTCGATCTGAGAGTACTGGCTTTGACATGCCAAACTTTAGTGGGTTAGCTTTTGAAACTAGTCGAACTGTATGAGCTTGGAAGTAATGTTTCAACTTCTGAATCACGAAGATAAGAGCCAATCAGATCTTCTCAATTGGTGAATATTTCAACTCATTTGGAGTCATGGTTCTACTCAAATAGTAAAGGGCAGTTTCTTTGCCATCATCATTCTCTTGTGCGAGTAAAGCTCCAACAGAACGTTCTTGAGCAGCTAGGTAGAGAATTAACGGACGTCCAGGTATTGGTGCACACAACACTGGTGCCTTCATCAAGTACTCTTTAATGCTATTGAAAGCATTATTGCAAGCTTCATCCCATTCAAATATACTGCCTTTCTTCATGAGATGACTAAACGGTTGACATCGACCGGCCAAGTTTGATATGAATCTTCTCAAGTATGCCAATTTTCCTTGCAGACTTTTGAGTTCATGGATGTTCCGAGGCACATGCATCTTCATGATTGCATCAATCTTCGCCTTTTCAATCTCGATTCCTCGACGGCGAACAATAAATCCAAGAAATTTTCCAGATGTAACCCCAAATGCACACTTGAGTGGATTCATCTTGAGTTGATGCTCTCTTAAGCGCTCAAACACTCGCCTTAAATCATGGAGATGATTTTTCTTTTTCTTTGATTTCACCACAATGTCATCAACGTAGCATTCGACGATCTTATGAAGCATGTCATCAAATATCTTCTGCATGGCTCGTTGATAAGTAGCACCAGCATTCTTTAAGCCAAATGGCATCACATTATAGCAATATATTCCTTTCGGAGTACGAAAGGCTGTTTTCTCTTGGTCTTCGGGAGCCAGACCAATCTGGTTGTAGCCAGATGATCCATCCATAAATGAAAGGACCTCATGCCCCGTTGTTGCATCTATCATGAGCTCAGCAATTGGCAATGGGAAGTCATCTTTCGGACACGCCATGTTCAAATCTCGAAAATCAACACATACTCTGATTTGCCCATTTTTCTTTCTCACTGGCACGATGTTAGAAATCCATGTAGGATACTTGACTTCTCTGATCTTGCCTGCTTCAAGAAGCTTATTAATTTCATCTTCAATTAATGGAATTAACTCTGGTCGAAATCGACGCTGCATTTGCTTAATTGGCCGAGTTCCCTTTTTGATGGACAAATGATGCACTGCGATCTTTGGATCCAAGCCTGGCATTTCTTTATGTGACCATGCAAAGACATCCCGAAATTCTCGTAAAAGGCTGATATATTGTTCTTCTTCCTCATTACTTAGCAGGGCACTTATGTAAGTAGGACGTGAGTCGCTTTCGTCACCTAAGTTGATTTCTTTCAACTCATCAACAGTGGCTTTCACACCCTCCTCAAATTGCGGAGGGGCATCTTCGGCATCCACTTCCTCCACTTGAGAATCCTCAAGAGCAGTGATATGGTTGGTGGAGGCTACACTTTCTTTATCATCATCATTATCTTCTTTAGTAAAGACAATTGTTTGCATCTTAGCCTTCAACTCTCTTCCACATGAGACTGTCAAGATATTTCGCCTCTTCATACGAGAAGGGATTCGACTTCGGAGTTTTGGGAAGTTAGGAGACTTGAAATTATTTTTCTTCCAGATCTTATTCCTTTCACACGGTTCGAGCCTTTCGAAAACGCTTCCAAGCCTTTCGAAGACAGAACTCCTCTTGATTTTCCTTCCACTTTCATCAAAAATGTCTTCTGTGGATGAAACTTCTCCTTCTGTGATATAATTTGTGTTTGCTCTTCTGATTGCTATGCGGACTGGCTTTTGAGGGACATATCCCAAACCTGGCTTAGCATTCTTGACAACGTGGCCATTATTTTTCAACATTTTTTGAGTGGCATTGAGCCCATGTTCAGATGAGATAACAGTCTCTTGAGGCAACTTGCTCATCACCGATTTCTCCTTCGGTTCATACCCAGCCTTCTTGAGGAGTTTGAAAGCTTGCGGGCCATATGACTTAGATATTTCTGCTTCAAATACTTCACCATGCTCGGTTTTTGCTCCTTCAATAGGACGTACGAATCCTTTGAGTGGTGGAGAAGAAGTCTTACCTTCATCAATTTTTGTTAAAGGCAATGTTAATTCTTCCAGGGCCTCAAGCTTTTTGCCTTTGTTCTTCTTGAGAGTGGTGGATGATGTGCTACCTTCCTCCTTTATTTGTTTACTGCCCCCATTATCTTGTGCTGGGGCTTCTTCTCGATTTACTTCCTTTGTATTCTTGAAGAAGTATTTAGCATCAGCAAAGTAAGATTCAGCTTCAGTAAATGGCTTATCATCGCCGAATACTCTTTTCACACTGTTGCCTTCATTATACTTGAAACACTGGTGTAATGTAGAAGGGACCACACCATTCTCGTGCAGCCATGGACGCCCCAAAAGCATATTGTATGAAGTTTTTGCGTCTATGACATGGAAGAGTACCGTTGATCTCATCTCATCAATCATCAAATTGAGAACAATCGTGCCGAGAGTCCTTTGCCCTTCATGATTGAACCCTTGGATCATCAATCGGCTATGATTGAGTTCATCCACCGGTATCTCTAACTTTTTCAACATTCTTAAAGACAGAATGTTTACTGCTGAGCCTCCGTCAACAAGTATACGCTTTACTTGCAGCCCTTGCGTATAACCAGTTACAAATAGAGGTCGGTTGTGAGGCTGTGAACCCAACAACATGTCTTCATCTGTGAAGGTCACCTTCATAGAATAAGCTTTTTCCTTGTTCTCAACTCGTTCATCTTCATTGCCCTCCTCACTCACCGCATGACAAGAGCCTTCATTGTGAACTTCTTTTATGGAAGCGAAGTTTGCAGCCGCTTCATCCTCCAACACAATCTTTCCCTCCTTAGCCAACTGCATGATCTTTTCCTTGAAGATGAAGCAATCATGAATGGGATGACCCACCAATCTATGGTACTTGCAATATTTTGGGTCATTGGTTCGACTTGCTTCCTCTGGACGTTTCATTTCGGGGAGTTCGATGAGTTTGTCTTTCATCAGATCATCAAATATGCCAGAAACATCAGAGTTCAGAAATGGATACTATTTTTCTTGCATCTCCTTCAGGGTCAACCTTCTTTGCCCCCATTCTTGGGTAACTTGTTTTCCTTTATCTTTCTTGTCATCTCCATTCTTTCGAATCTTGACTGTAGCAGTGTTTATGGCCATTGATTCTTTATTGGAGTTTCTTGCATAAGGCTTGCCCCCTTTCTTGGCTTCTTGTCTGTCTCTGGACTTGTAAGAATCCGACACTGGTGAGTGTTTGATTCCACTGGCTGCCATGCTCAATTCCATATCATGAGCTCTCGTAGCCAACTCCTCGAAAGTCTTTGGCTGAATACCTTTGAGTATGTAGAGTAAATTCCACTCCATCCCTTGGATGCACATTTCGATAGCTGACTCTCCTGATAATCGATCTTTGCAATTTAAACTCAAGTTTCTCCATCGATTGATATAATCAATCACAGGCTCGTCCTTCAATTGGCGAGTATTAGTTAGCTCAGTCATGCTAACGGTTCTCCTCGTGCTGTAGAAACGATTGAGGAATTCATATTCCATTTGTGCCCAACTGTCGATGGACTCAGGCTGCAAGTCGATATACCAATCAAAGGCATTTCCTTTGAGAGAGCGAACGAATTGCCTCACCATATAGTCTTTATAAGTACCAGCATCATTGCACGTCTCAATGAAATGTGCCACATGCTGTCTGGGGTTTTCTTTGCCATCAAATTGCTGGAATTTAGGAGGCTGATAACCAGGTGGCAACCTTAAGTTATTCACTCTTTTTGTATAAGGCTTAACATAAGTGACGGTAGGCTTGGCATTCTCTTCAAACCTTTCTTTTATTGTTCCAAGTATAATATCTTTGAGTTGCTCCACTTGGAGTATTCCATCAGCCAAAAGTTGCACTCCTCTTTCAGTTTGCTCTTTTTCGGTAGTTTGGCATTTTGTGAACTCTTCCACCTCACTCTCGTCCACAACTTCTTTTCCGTTTGCACGGCTAGTCTCCGCAATGTCTCTTTTTTCCATCAATTGGGAGATCTTGGTGTCTTGAGCTTCTATATGTTTCGTGAGCCCTTCGATAGCTTTCATCATATTTGCTAATTGCTCCTCAATAGTTGTAGTGCCGGCCATCATTACCGGGGCTACAATTGAGTCCGATGAAGAGCTTGAGGATGAACGAGGGTGTCAGCATGCAGAATCTTCATCACTATCCTCTTTCATGGGTAGCTGTTTTCTTGAAGCCATTTCAACCGAAAAGTTAGAGCCGGAGGAGGCCTCTGACTGAGCTTTCATCGACATACTCCTTGTAACAACAGCAACTTGTTCACTCAACGAGGCGGAGAGTTTGGAGGCAGAAGTCCTTCCTACTGTGATCTTGACAGGAGTCATGTTGTATCTTTGTAGGGAGAAGAGATGAGAGGTAGAGATGGTCCCACTGGGCGTGCCAAAATTTGTAACAACAAATTTTGTATTTATAATAAAATAAATACAAGTTAATTACAATAATAATCCAGAAGGATTAAACTTGATAATTAAGGAAGCGATCTCTATCAATCCTCTGATTCTTCTCTCGAACCAATGTGGCTTTGACTTGACTTTGACTTCTTTGGCTTGACTTCTTTGACGAAGTGTATGCTGACTGTATTGACAGCTTGTGTGGACTTGACTTGTGTGTTGAGTCGGATCTTCAAATGAAGCTTATCCGGACTCGAATTTAAAGTGTATAACGTTAATCCGGAGGGATTGAACCTTTGTTCGGATTAAAACGCTATTCTTGAACCTATAACGTTAATCCGGAGGGGTCGAGCCTTTGTTCGGATTAAAACATTATTCCTGAAGCTTTCCGCGAAGAACGCTGAAGAACTTGAGCTAAATAACGCCGGATCGGAGGGGTGCAGAACCTTGATCTCCAATTGGTGGTTATTACTTTTGAAGAACGCCGGATCGAAGGGGTTTGGCACCTTAATCTTCGATTTGACGGCTGTTCTTCGCTTGAAGATGCTTGAAGTATTCAAGGGAGCACTGCTCGTATTCTTGATCTCTTCAGAGCTTTTGCCTTCAGATATTTGTGTGTGTGTTTTTTTTCAAATGAGAGAAAAGACCCCTTTAATAGGTGAGAGGTGAAGACTCCCTCATTAATGCCCTGCATTTTGATTGGTCCAGGCTGATTTGACCTGATTCTACGGGCTTGGACCTCCACTTGTTTGGGCTGCAATCAGGCCTATTTTATTTGGGCCTGATTTAATTTGTCTGGTCTTATTTGACTTAGGTCATGCCTCATTTAATTTAAGCTCCATTTAATTTGTTGGGCTTGTTTGACTTAAGTCATGCCTCATTTAATTTAAGCCCCATTTAATTTGTTGGGCTTAAATTATTTATTAATTTACTTTAGGAATTAATTTATTTAAATTCCAAAATAAATTAACATTCAATAAATAAAGTCCACGTGTCGCCATTTAATTGGACCGTAAATTTTAATTGCTTACACCATGCAAAAACGATAACTTTTCTAAGCAAAATTGTGTAATGTGCACACATAAAATGCGTGAAATTCCACTCTCAATACCCACCATCAACCCACAATTTTCAATTCACCTCTTACCCCATCTTCACCACCCCTCTCGATCCACCCCACCAAAATTGGAGATTTTAACTAACGCATCCCTACCCACGCACACCCCCACCCAATTTTGATCTCTTGTCCCCCACAAAGGGGTGACGAAAATATTAATACCGTATCGAAAATTTCAGCATCGAAAAATTCATACCGATATCGATACTGGAATTTCGGTATACCTAAAAATCAATAAATTAAAATTTTGTTAATTTAAACTGCATATTGTACCGAATTTATATCGATATCGATTAATACCGATATTTTGACATACTGTTTCACATTGAAAAATTAAAATACCGAAAAAATATAAATTTATCGAACCACACTGAAAAATATTAATAATTTTAATTAAAATAATAAAATTGACATTAAATATTTCAAAATACTTTAACATGTATTCCAAAATAATGTACTTAAATACTCCCTTCATCCCGTGTTAACGTTGACACATGTATTCCAAAATAATGTGTAGTGGGTAGTTGTTTTAGTGTTGTGTATGGACCAATGTGGAATAAATAATTGTTTGGTGTGGGTCTCACTTGACAAAAAAGGAAATGCAAACCTTAACTTGGGACAAACCAAAATAGAAAATGTAAATCTTAACGCGAGACAAATGAAGTATAGTTTTATATAATTAATTAATTTTGTAAAGAAATAAATATAAAAAAAATTAGATATGTTCAAATATTACTATTAACACTTGTATGAATCGAGTTTACTCAATTAATTATGTGACCTAATAGTTCATTTCCTGTCATCAGTAATATTATAGGGGAAAAATCGAAAAATGAAATAATATCGAAAATTTGAAAACTATCAAAAATTAAAAAATCGAAAAATTAATCACACCAAATGAGTGGAAACAAAATAAATCATACTCTAATTTAATACTCCCTCCGTCCCATTGAAATGTACGCGCTTCTTTTGTAATTTATCAAGGAAGCGCATACGTTTCAATGGGACGGATTGAGTATTTATTATTAGAATTTAAAATATTTACGGGTAGAAAAATAAAAGTGAGACAGTCAAAAAAAATTTATTAAAAAAAAATCTGAAAAAAAATAAAAATAAAAAGACTTAACGCACCAGTGACCGACCCGCACAATCAAGGAAGTAGATTGAAATGGTCTGAACTCAGACAAACGGTGAGCAATGGGAAGAGATGAGACAAAATTATATTTATCCTTCTCCTTTATTATTTGATCGAGTTGACATTTCACCTTCTTAACGGGAAGTATGGGATTCCTTCTTCTTAGGGGCAGCAGCATTTTCATTAGCTTTTCATCTTTGATAAAATTATCCTTTAGTATATTAAAGATGTAGTTAAATATATATTTAAAGGAGTTTTTTTAACATAACACCTGAAAAATAAAGGAAAAATTACTCATAAGTACACACTTTGTACTCATAATTACGGTTAGATATATTGATTTAAAAAAATTATTCTCACGTACAAAATATTAAAGTAAAATACCAAAAATAACTCTAAACTCATACACTTTTGAATCACAAATCCTAAACCCCTCACCCACCCACTGCCGCAGCCGGACCACCGTCGGCCGGTCGCCAGACCACCGCCCCACCACCGGCCGATCGCCGAACCGCCTCCAGACCCCTGCCGGACATACACTTTTTTTGCTGCATGCAAACACTTTTTTTACTGCATACACTTTTGCTGCACACGAATTTTCATACTGCACACACTTTTTGTATGATTGTATCTCATAGTAATAAAGGAGTTTTTAATGTACCTGATGGTAAATACCCAAAAATAAATTAATTATTAATTTGGAATTCAAAAAAATTTTTCTATTAATTTAATACCAATATGAAACTATCAATTTGATAAAATCACTTAAAACACAATCATATAAATTTTCCATTACTTAACATGTTATTTTAAACATTATCTTTAAAATATATAAAATTTTAATGTAGTTGTTATTAAATTATTTTGAATGATATCTTTTGGTTTGTGAATTGATAAATTAAACTTTCATATCTTTAATTGATAACTAATTTATCTTTAGTGTATTTTATTGAAAAAAATTCTAGATTCAAGAACAAATACAAATACTTGTTAAATATTTCTCCTCAATTTGTGATATGTTGTTAATTTCTTATATGCTTGTTGAGATCAATATATAATATTTTTTCATTCATAAAACCAACATAATGTTAGGATTTTGAATATTCGAAGATATAATTGTATTTTTCATTCATAAATAAAGAGGTTTACCAATAAATAAGATTCATCATACAAGACAATAACTTTTGAATGTAATAATAGGTAAGAAATAACTAAAAATGACAAACACACAAAATTAACACAAGTTTATTAACCATTAGGGGTATAAAACCTCCCAAATTATTAATCAAACATCACGACGGACCAAAATTAAATTTTTCTTACTTTAAATGAACAAGCACATGGTGGAGGACAAGGAAAAATTAAATGAACTCCATTGAAATTGATGTGAAGTATTAATTCCTCCCCAAGTAGTAGAATATCTTCTTTATCCTTCCTCCATATATATATATATATATATATATATATATATATATATATATATATATATATATATATATATATATATATATATATATATATATAAAAGTTTATTTTAGGCACGTTTAGGCCGCCTGCACCATTAAACAAAGTTTGTTTGTCATGTTATAAATCCAAAAAGGGTTTTAATAATAAAAATAAATTGAAAAGGGCTTGTCATCTACGGTATGACATACCCTAATTTTATTCCTATAAACATGAAATATTACTCTTTAATTCAGTAAAGTCATCATAAATTAATATGAAAAAATATTTACAACATTGCAGATTTCGAACATGGATAATTAGAAGGGTATTGTATATTTTATATATTAAAAAATAAAATTCGAATGTTTATGCAGACAAAATAAAAAATTTACTCTATAATAGAGAATAGATAAACTTACATCAGTACTGGACAAACTAATTTAGTACACAATCGAGAGCAAACATGATTGTTGAAAGATTCACACCCTTTTTTATTAAATACACACCTTTTATTAATTCATGCACATCTCTTTTTAATTTATTAAATCTTAATTTTATTAAATACACACCCCAAAAAATCCAAATTTGCCCCTTTTTTTTTCTTATTTAAAATTATACACACCCCTGTAATATCTAAATCTACGCCTATCTAAATCTACGAATCCATGATCAAGATTCATGGTTTTTAGTTCTCTTACGCGTGGTATGAGGGAGAAGGAAGCTTTAAATAAATAAAAAAAGGTTTGATATTCTCTTGTTTGTTTTGATTTGAATGACCCATTCCAATGGGATCGTTGGTGAATTTGTGATTTTATGGTGTGTTTTAATAATAATAAAGTTATTTTTCGTCTTCCCTAAATTGTTGTTCATTGGTTGTACATGTTTATCTGATGGCAAAATTGATCCAGGTTAATTCGAATTGTTGTTGCCATTAATTACGAATTATCTCATTTAGAATCTCTTCACTTCCAGTCACGGAGGTTCTGATTGTGATATTCTTCACTGACTTGCAACGTATACGAAGAACATTAGAAGAGAAGAAAGGGAGAGAGAACTATGAATATAAAATATTCAATAATTTAGTATATATGGTGTGTATTTAATGGAGGAAGGATAATTAAGATTTTTTTAAAAAGAGGTGTTTATATTTAATAAAAAATAGGTGGGTATTTAGTTTAACCCGCTCTTAAAGTAATAGAAAGAAATTGGATGCCATTAATATATAGGTAGGTGTTTATAATATATATATATATATATATATATATATATATATATATATATATATATATATATATATATATATATATATATTACGAAAATGGGATGCCATTAAGTAATTGTGACCGTTTTTAGGGGAAGATTTTGATGAGACAAATGAAAAAAATTACACCCTCTGTCCCATTAAAATTTACATATTTTTTTATTTTGGTACATCTCAATATAAGTATGTATTTCCTTTTTCGATAAAGAGGACTCATACATATTAATTATTTATCTCTCTATAGGCTCACATGTCATACTAATACACTCACCCACTTTACATTAAAATATTATTACTCTCACCTCACTACACATTAAAATATTATATTCTTTAATTAACGTGCAAAAACCAAATGCCCACGTTTCAACGGGACAGAGGGAGTAATAAAAAGTAAAACTCAAAATTAATAAAATAAAAGGTAAAAATAATTTATAATATAAATAAAAAGTAATAATATTTTTTTTTTAAATGTATATCAAATTTAATTAAAAAAATTATACTCCTCATTCTGTTAATAAAGTATACATTAATTGACACGACCCACCTTACATAACTTATAATTCAAATACTAATCAACATAAACATCATCATTGTTAAAACTGCATATATTTTTTTTCTCACATAATATATTCATAACCAAAATCATCACACCAGTTCAACATACGTAACTAGTTTCTGACAACACTTCAGACCACCCAAACTTGCAGCAATACTTATTATATATTACATAACAAAATATCATCGGAAACAAAATATACCCACGGCCTAGCCCAACAGGTCGTCATCTATGTACATCCGCTCAAAATCCTGTAGGAGCTCCACAGCTTACACAGTCACATCACAAAACTCAATCATCAACAGGCTCATCTACAATGCATAAACTAGTGAGACAAAAATCTCAGTAAGTAGAAATCATGTATGTCAGTGCATGAAAATGCATTTAGTTTTCTATCGCTTATTTTCTAATCTTTCTAGTTGGTCTCTTTTATTTTAAGGATCCCCACGACACACTTATGATATGCACCCCAAATGAGCTCAATGGGGATGATATTACCGAATCCTGAATATATAAAGTGTTGGGAACAATTTTTTCGAACCTTTACAGAATGTTGGGGATGATTTTTCCGAACCCCGAATAAAGTATTGGGAACGATTTTTTCGAACCCAAAATAAAGTGTCGGGAATAATTTTTCGAACCCTAACAAAGATGCATATATAGTGGCCGCACACACCATTAGTATCTTATTAATTTTGGGGAAAATACTTTTCATGGTTATGCATGGTATGCAACCAGGGCAATTAAATATGCATCATAAACCATTTACGATATCAATATCAACATTTAATCATAATAAAGCAACAACTTAACTTCAATTCACACAAATCCACTTCTGAAACAACAACTTCACCCCAATCACATAAGTCCATTTATAGAAAAATAACTTCACCTTTGATCACATGATCCCTTTTTAGAATAACAACTTCATCTCGGTGTTCTTAGCCTCATTTTTAGTAACAAAATGATTTAGAGTAAGAGACTCTATCGTTGTTGTACACATGTGACCAAGAAACAAAATTTATAAGTATGTCATCCCAAGGGAAAGTAAACTTGTAGTTGTATCCGGATTTGTCATTGATTATGCTTTGTAAGAGTGACAAGATTGAAGGTTTGGTATTTAGACTACTAATTATTCTAATCAATTAACTAAGAAATCAATTAACCACTAATTGTAACAAGTATCAAACAAGTAACAAGATAGATGGATTGTGGATAGAATGCACTTAAGAAGAGAGCAAGGCTAATCATACTCATGATTAAGAAACTAGCTAGATATGAATGACTCTTAATATTGAACTTCATTAATTATGGACTAAAAGCAATCACGTTCTTACCCCTAATCCCTATGGCCAAGGCAATTAGGTTCTCGACTCTTTGACAAGTCTAAATCTCCTAGGATTGTTCTTACTCTCAATTCCCTTAAGGTACTATGATCATAAGTTTGGTTCTTTTCACTCAATTTCTTAAGTGTCCCCCTATGAATGTTCTAAGCATAAGAAGGGTATGACTTACCTCTCCTCACACTAACATGCATGCACATCTTAATATATAATTCAGTTAAACCACTAATCATAATATTGGAATGGTAATCCTAACACTATGAATAGAGAATTTAATCACACAAGTATTGAAATGAAACATGATTCAAAAATCATAAAAGGAATTCCAAAATTAACTCAATTCAATATCTCAAATCCTACATATCTAGCATTCTTCTCAACCAATCATATGATTAGCCCTACTATAGGACTAGCCACTACACATTGTGTTTAGATCAATACATTCATAGGCTTGCTCCATTTGAGCCAAAATATGAAGAAAATAGCAATTAAAAAGTAGATCGGCTTCCCTTTTGTGAAGTTGGCCTCCCTTCCTCTCAACATGCTAGAATCTTCACCATTGATGATTTCCTCTTCTTAAAGTGATGGAAGGATGAATTGATGAATGGATTAATCAAGATCACGTGGATTGGATGGATTAAATGTATGGAGATGAATCAAATGGATCTAGTGTATGAAAATATGGTATCGAATTGTGTGTAACTGCTTTAATTCTGTGTTCTCCTTTTCAATTTCGCACAAATTAGCATTTTATATCACTTAGGGACCTTCTAGAAGCTTCCGGAACATTCTGAAATTTAAACTACTCTTTGCACCTACACAGGTCGTGTAGCAGCACACGGCTCATGTAGTGCACACCTAGTTCGGCGTGTTCTGCATATTCCCGGACACGGCTCGTGCAACAGCACACGGCCTCTCCCATGGGTATGTAGCATTTTCTGACGACTGCGCACGGTCTTCTCAAATAGGCCCGTGTTCCGCATATGGGGCGTGTGCTGGCACATGACCCGTGCGCCAAAACACGGTCTTCTTCTGGGCGAGTCCTGTGTTCTGATGCTCGAACACTGCCACCTCGGACAGGCCTTGTTCCGCACACGGGGCGTGTCCGAGCATGCCCTGTTCTTTCTTCTCCGTTTTGCTCTCGATTTCATTTTTCTCTATTTCTTGACCTGTTTTGCACACATTTAAGCTCATTTACACATTTCTATCAATTTATACCACATTTCTCATAATTACATAAACTCCACCAAAAGTCACACAAATATGGATGAAAACATCCGAAAATCCACAAACAAAGACACTAAAATCTAAGTGAAAATGACAATGATCAATCCCCCAAACTTAAAGTGTTGTTCATCCTCGAACAATGAAAAATAATAAACAAGAAGAGTAATTTTCACCTAGAAAAATACCTAACGAACATAAACCACAACACATCACAAGTTATAAGGACTACAAAATCACATTAAGTACTCCTACACTATCAAACTCATAACATAGAAGATTAAAAAGTTTAATTTCAAGAAAACAAAAGAGTAATCAAATTCCTTCCGATCCAAGCCTCTCATAGGATATCAAATTCACTCAACACTCTATGGAGTAGAGTTTTGAACAACACTCATCAACCGATTAGAACCGACTCACTATAGGCTTGTTCATGGACTATGTTCACAAGCCACCCTAGTTTCAATAAGTAATCAAATAGGTCTTTATCTATGGATGTAATGTTTAGGCTCTTTGGTAGGGTAGGAAACTTTGGGTAATAATGATTATTCAAGTGTTGATAATTGAAGAAATGATTCTTTTCTCCAACATCTTCACTTTCAAACTTTCTCCCTTTGTCAATTATTCAAAAGCACTAAACATCAACATATCATGGATTTCTTAAGCTTCTTTTAACTTGCATACTTCTTTTCTTTGACTTTTGACTTTCCTTGAGCATATTTTATGATTTTGCTTATTTTTCCTTATGTTGAGATTACATGTACATTTTACTTGAGCTCTTTTCATCCTTTTTCTTGAGTCAACCTTTTTTCCATTTACTTGCACATTTTTCCACACCTTCCCTTGTAGACCATCATCTCCTCAATTTCCCTCACATAGGTTATCTATATATAAGGCTTAAGTGGGTTTTTCAAGGCTTGTATTATGCTTAAATCATAAAGAAAAGGCTTATAGGCTCAAATTGGCTAACTAGGGATGATGTTTGGGTAAGGAATTTTATGGCTATGGCTTCATTTAACAAGGATGGCCTAAGATCATATCACAAATTTCAACCATTAGGGCTTCATTCCTATAGTCCATAAGCAAGTTATAGTTTGTCTAAGCACAACCGGTCCTCTCATCAATAATTAACAATGGAGGCACTGTTGAGGCTCAACTCTCACAAGCTTTTGCTTGGATCAAAAAGAAACATAATTACCCTTCATACTTCTCAAAATTGAACAAATTATATAATTCATTTCACAATTTTAATTAGTAGAAATACTTAACATACTTGCCATCACTCATCACAAACAATGCATCATAGCTCAAATTCAAAAACATTTAACACCTTCCCAAAACAAACCACCAAACACACCTATACAAGAAATAAAATTCAAACTTAACACATAAGAAAAGACTCACCAAACTATAAACATAACAAAAGCACATAACATACATGACTAACTTCATCCATCTCAAAAATTAAAGCACATCAATTCATCATCCATAACAAGTAAGCTCAAATTCCCATCACATCCAAATCATAGAAATCAAACTAAAATACCAAAAATAAAAGAAAATAAATCGCATAAAACAAAATAAATCCAAAATTAAAACCTCCCAAAAATAAAACAATTAAAGTACAATCTAATCTAAATCTTAACAAATCAAATCAAGCCTATCATTTTCCAAATGAACTTCTAGAAGTGATAAGCACTAAAATGACTCCATCATGGCTCCGGAGGTGGAGGTGGATTGTAGACATTCCATGGTATGTTGATGTTGAAAGTTGAACATCATCGTCATCATCTCTTCCATATTGTTGGAGTGCACCCGAGACTGCTCCTCGTAGTATTCCCTACGACGTTGTCCAGCTCGAAGTTCTTGAATATACATCCCATGCTCCTGTTGTACCTCTCGGATCTCTCTCATTTGTGCTCCATACATCTGTTGCACATGTCTCATCTCTCTTACTTCATCCATCATGTAATTCCATCGATCATTTCCATGTTCGGGGCCCATTGGGTGTTGCTGCTATTGTTCTTTCTCTTCAAACTGTGGTGGCTCAGGAGCTTGCTCATCGAACTCCACCTGATGATATGGTAGCTCCTCCTCATCTCCTTCCATATATACTGGCTCAACTCTCAGATTGGCTAGCTCGTGGTTCTCTTCAACCCTAATCTGTCGGAGAACCTCCTTCACTTCCTCTCTGTTTCTTCTATAAAATGCTCTCACAACCCTAGAGTGATTAGCACTAGCCATTGCCAAATTAGCAAACCTCATTCGAGTGTACACTGTAGTGAGCTCCGAAGCTGGCAAAGGAAATGGAGCTCCTTTTTTTGCTTTAAGCAATATTGGTTTGCAACCACCGATAAAAACTCCATTCTCATCAATTGATGGTTACGCACCATTCTGTTTTCCATTTCCTGCAAGATTTACTCCCAATCCTTGAGCTATCATAGTAATCATACCTCCTAATATCAATCCTTGAGAAGTTTGTCTCTTAGAAACTCTCTCCGCATGTTGCACAAAATGCGCTGCAACATTTAGTGGTAGCTCATTATAAATGCAGTACATGATATATAGTTGTTTCTCTCCCACTGCTCCACTTTCAAATCTCCCCAAGATAGTGTTCGAGACAATCTTCTCTAAGTATCTCATGACCGAATTCCTTATTGTAGTTCCTTTCGAGGCACTGGGAACGTATCCTGCTTGCTCTGTCCCATCATTCACCAAACTTTTTCACCATTCTTGCTGATTAAAACCCCCACCTGCATAAAAGGTTATATCATTCTCACATAGTGAGCATCCAAAGAATTGATTCAGGAGGTGTAGAGGAATCTCCATTCTCATCACGTTATCCAGCTGAAACGTAACCGAAATGTATAACTTATTTCTATCCTTCTTTACTTGAAATGTACTTATGAACTCAGCAGTTAGATGGTAGTAAGTAGGGGGCTTTTTATCGAAGAATGCTTCCATCTGTGCAAACCTAAACAACTTTCTCAAATCTTCTTCTATTCCTAACCCTTCCATTGTTGTTGTGTCTTGGAATCGGGTTGGCTTAATCTTGGGGGCGAGTGTTTGCCAACGAAGCACATACTTTTCCCAATCCTCTTCAAATTCGACCCCAAAGTATTCCGGATGGATCTCATCTTCCATTAGTTTAGCATCAAGATTAGTTAGTTCCTCCAGATCGGTAACGATGATAAAGTCTCATTCCTTGGTCTCACTCTCCTCTCGGTCATATACAATTTACAACAATGCTCAATTCACATTCAATTTCATCATTAAAAATATTAATGCATTAAATTTAGATTTCACACTAGTTATTCAACTAAGTGTGAACTATACTATGCATTAGCATTACACATTCATATCATTATAGCTTCAAGCATCACCACAAGTATTCAACTTCACTATCACTCCTTCCAATTATTCATTAACTTACACCTCAGTTCATATCATGCTTGCACATATTTTTCTCATATAGGTTCCAAATTAAACCATCACTAATCACTATGAACATATGATCTCAAAATTAGACAAAATTTTCACTTAGGCATTTCATCAAACACTTGGCATGCACAACATTTCAATATACTTTCAAAATAAAATCCATATTACCTCATGCCCAAACCCTCAACGCCTACGTCTATTTTACTACAATTTAAACATCTTATAAGCATGATAAGTCAATTTGCAACATCGTGTGCATCTACTTTCATCATACTCACAAATTCCCAAATTCACTTTCTCATGAACCCTAATTCCACTCTCAATTCAACAAGTAAATTAGCACATGTATGTTCAACAATTGATAACACATTTCAAACTCACTAAATCACAGAGCCCATGCATCGATTCACTCAATTTTTATCAAAATTCGGAAGTTAGGGTTTATGGAATTCATACCTTCGATTTAGAATTTAAATGAGTGCTTTTGATGTAACAATCTTGAAGAAATTCACTCTCAATCACTTAACTAACCTTACCAATAGAGATTTATGAACCCTGGAGTACGTACGGAATGAAGGCGTGTTCGAAACTATTCTTAAACTTGGGTTTTTAAATCTGACTCCAAACACGACACGAGTCATGCTCTGCTACATGGCCTCAGTCGTGGCCGTGTAGTATTTTCTGATGCTCGAGCAAGGCTACGTGTTACAAGGCCGTATTTTGCACTTGAGTTCAGAGCTCGCCCTCGATGTCAGTACACGGCCAATCCTTACAGGTCCGTGTACTGAACACGACTCGTGTAGCCTATTACCCTGTTTTCCAAATTTCAAACTTCACACCTTATTTTGTCCTGTTTTTGCACTTCTCATACACCTTATTCATGCTCAAAAATACCTCAAAGAATTAACATCACAATTATGATCAAATAATGGACTATCATGTACTTTAACACCTCCAAACGTACCAAAATGATCCTAACTCATGAGAAAAGTTCAAAATTGACCCATTTTGCCACAAGACAATCTTGACACACATGATATATCAAGCATATACAAAGGGTGAGTCACACCACGCACTCTTCCCCCAAACTTAAATCGAAACAAGTTGAGAATTAAGTTACGAAAAGTGGTGAGACTTACCATTGTAGTTTCCACCAATGACCTTCATGAAATTACCTCATGATGACTTATGTGCCCATTCCAAAATTCAAGTATGACCACCACGCACCCCCCTAAACTTAAATTAACACAAGTGTTAAAATTTAAATTTGTAAAGAGTGGTGTGGCATACATTGTCATTCCAACTTTAGCACTCTTGCCTATCACCACATGCACTTTTCTCCATGAGCTTCACCACCTACATATCAAATCTAAAAAAATTAATAACAAAAAGGAAATAAAATCTACACTACTAAACAATCAAAGAAGTTCAAGAAGAGAGAGTATCCACATACACTATCTCCTTTTGAGAAAGAGATAGGTAATGTTTCACCCAATGGCCATTCACCACAAACTCATTATTAGGGTATGGCCAAAACTTCTCAAAAGCATACACAATGGCTAAGAATTCTTTCTCCATTGTGGTGTAATTAACTTGGCACGAATTCAATGTCTTTGAGGCGTAGTAGATGGCTCTAAACTTTTTCTCCCTTGTTTGTCCCAACACCACTTCTATGGATTGATCCCTAGCATCACAATGTAATTCGAATTGTAAGCTTCAATCCAGAGTAATGAGTATTGGAGAAGAAGTGAGAGCATCATTGAGCACCTGAAATGAGATACGACATTCATCATTGAAGTTAAATGGACAATCTTTTTCAAGTAGTTTACAAAGAGGTTTAGCAATTTTTTAAAAATCCTTAATGAAGCGTCTATAAAAGCCCGCATGGCCTAAGAACGATCTCACCCCCTTCTCACTAGTAGGAGGGGTAAGACGTTCTATAGCTATCACTTTAGCTCTATCCACTTTTAAACCATGCTTTGAAATATGATGCCCCAAGACTATCCCATCGATCACCATAAAGTGGTATTTTTTCTAATTTAGCACAAGATTCGAATCTTCACATCTCTGTAACACAATTGTGAGATTAGTCAAACAAATATCATAAGAGAAACCATACACGGAAAAATCATCCATAAATACCTCCATAATATTTTCGATTAAGCCATCAAAGATAGACATCATACAACGCTGAAAAGTGATTGGGGCATTACATAGACCAAAAGACATCATTTTAAATGCAAACGTATCATAAGGACATGTGAAGGTTGTCTTCTCTTGGTTTTCTGGTGCAATCAATATTTGATTGTACCTGAAATATCCATCCAGAAAATAATAGTACTCATGCCCTGCAAGTCTATCCAATATTTGATCTATGAATGGCAATGGGAAATGATCTTTACGAGTATTTTCATTCAATTTATGATAATCAACACATACTCTCCAACCCGTGATAGTTCGGGTAGCAATTGTTTCATTCGTATCCGATCGAATAATTGTCATACCACCCTTTTTTGTCACTACATGTAAAGGACTCGCGTATGGACTATCACTAATTGGAAAGATTATTCCCGCATAAAGCCATTTTAACACCTCTTTTCTCACCATTTCTTGTATTATAGGATTTAATCTACGTTGGTTTTGCACACATGACTTCTCATCATCAATCAAATGAATCTTATGCATACACAAAGAAGGACTTATACCTGTCAAGTCTTTTATACTCCAACCAATAGAAGATTTATGCTCTCTCAAAACTCTTAACAACTTTTCCAAGTCTAAATTATTAAGAGAAGAAGATACAATTACCGCATATGTCTCATTCTCTTCCAAGTAAGCATACTTCAAATGCTCCGATAATGGTTTCAACTCTACCTTCTTCTTATATTGCACTTCTTCTTTTGGTTCCTCATCAAGTTTTTCCACTTTCGGTTCCTTTTCTTCCTCACTTGTGAGTTCCCTACAAGCATTTAAACAATGCAATTCATCAATTAGTTCATCATTTTCTAAACAAAAGAAGAATTAGATTTTATAGATTCAATAGAGTAAGAGTGGCTTATGATAATCTCCAACGGATCCTTGGAATGAAGGGATATATATCCTCTTCAACAATATTGTCCAATACTTCCAATCTTCTACATTCCTCCTTGTTCCTCTGATACCTCAAAGCCTCCCTTAATTTAAATATCACTTCTTCCTCATTCACCTTTAAAGTTAGCTCTCCTTTTCTCCACATCTATCAATGCTTTCCCTGTGGCAAGAAACGGACGTCCAAGTATTAACGGGACATTAGCATTTTTATCCATATCTAGTACTACAAAATCAATGGGAAACATAAACTTGCCAACTTTGATCAAAACATCTTCTACAATTCTTTTTGGGTGTGTCAAAGACCGGTCAGCTAATTGAAGTGTGACTGACATTGGTTTGACCTCACTAATACCCAATTTTTTTAAAATTGACAAGGGCATCAAATTAATGCTAGCCCCCAAATCACATAAAGCTTTATAGTTTTCATGCTCTCCTATTTCACATGGAATAGTGAAACTCCCCGGATCTTTTAATTTAGGGGGAAATTTTTTTTGCAAGATAGCACTACACTCCTCCATTAAGTTCACCATTTCAAACTCACCCAAGCTTCTTTTCTTTGACAAAATATCCTTCAAAAACTTGGAATAGTTGGGCATTTGAAGCAAAGCATCCGCGAAAGGCATGTTTATATGTATCTTCTTCAACATCTCAACAAACTTGGCAAATTTCTCTTCTAATCCCTTTTTCAAGCATCTTTGTGGGAATGGAATTGCAACGGGCAACTTAGGTATTCCCCATTCATCTCTTTCAAACTTCTCTTCTTTCTCTTTACGTTTTGCTTCTCTACATCTTTCTCATTTCTTTGGAGACTTCACTTTTTCTTCTTCAATTGTAGGGGTACTTTCATCTTTTTCAACAATCTCAACTTCTTTCTCTTTCCCTTCTTCATCCACTCTTTCCATAGGTTCAATTTCATACTCTACTCCCTCTACTTCCGGCATTGAAGGCCCTTCATATTTTGTTCCACTATGAAGTTCAATAGCCTTGCATTGCTCCTTAGGGTTAGTGATGGTTGTAGATGGAAACTTCCCTTGACGATGAACATCTCCCCTTTCACTTTCCATTTGACTCATTTATTTTTCCAAAGCTGTGAATCTCGTATCACTCAACTTTTTCTCTTGTTTCATAAAGTCAAATCTTGTATCATTCACCTCTTTCTCTTATTTCATAAAGTCAAATATCTTGGACATTTGATCTTCTATTGTAGGCTTTCATTCACCATTTTGAGCTTTCTCCCCCGGATTAGTGCCCGGTGGAAGAGTAAGCGCATTTCCTTGATTCCCATATGACAAATTCTCATATCTACGAGGTTGATTAAAATTTCTTTGAAAAATACCTTGTCCCCATCCTCCTTGCCTATGTGGATATCCTTCTCCATGATTACCAAAGTTACCACCATAATTTCCTTAAAAGTTTCTTCCTTGCATGAAGGCAACTTCCTCAAGTAACATCTCCGGTGGACATCAAGTATCTTGAATTCCAAAATTAGAGGACATATCTTGTTGAGACATAGATGTAGGCATTTGACAACTTTGCTAAGATTGACCCATATTAGACATAGACATGCCTTGTTGAGGATTAGAAAACACTTGTTGATTCATCAAAGATAAAGGCACACCTTGTTAAGGATTCGGAAGCATTTGTTGATTCACCATAGGTGTAGTGTTTGGAGACACTTGCACATTAGTATTCATCCTCTTAAGTATCTCCGTGATGGCCTTGTCGGTCATATCTTCCTTAGGCACCTCCACCTTTTTCACTTGTTGCAAGCACACTTCTTCCATCTTAGTTATTCTCTCTCTTTCATACATACTCGCAACTCTATCCATAGGTCATTGACTCGTATTCAAAGCAATCTCTTCACATATAGCAATAGCTCTCTCCGGAATTTGTCCCAATATAGAACCTCCCGCCGAAGCATCAACAAACATTCTTTCACTTCTATACAAACCGGCATAGAAAAATCCTACTTGTTGATCTTCGAAAAATCCATGTTGTGGACACTTCCTTAGCATTTCTTTAAACCGGTCTCAAGCCTTACTAAAAGTTTCAAGAGGCATTTGCTTAAACTGTAATATTCGACCTTTTAGATGCAACATCTTTGATGGTGGGAAATATTTGCTTAGGAACCTTTGAGCCAACTCTCTCAATGTATTATAAAACCCCGGAGGTATAGTATGAAACCAAGTCTTAGCTCTATCCCTTAGTGAAAAGAAAAAGAGCTTTATCTTGACAATATAGTCCCTCACTCTGTGATACCCGAGCTTCTCAATACTCATGTGTCAATATAATTTAATTTGTGTTATGTGCATTTTATAATTATGTGATAATAATATGACAATTATGTGATAATTGTTTCTACTTATTATTTATCTTTACATTTGATTTGAGACATCCGTGATAAAAATGGTAACAATATGAGAATATATATGTGCATAAATATTTACGTGCATTTATTTGAATATATAATTAAATTGTCTCATGTGTATAAATATATTATTTCTTAATTATTAAGTATCACACGTGTTCTCGTAATAATAATAGTGATAAAAATATACATGTATATGTATTAATTTATAAATGTATCATATCTTAGTTATTAAGTATTGCACGTAAATCAAGAATAGATAATAATAATAATTAAGTAGTACGTGGTGAGTTAGTATACACACATGTATAAGCGTGGTTGCCTAATTAGCCAAAATATTTTAATTAAAAAAAAGGAAAAGAATTGATTGGTTAGCGGTGATGCACCGACTCACCCCAACCCTTTCGCTATATATATACACGTATGGGTGTAGGGAGGTTATGACCTCATGCCCAAAACTGAGTCGCAAGAAAAAAAAGAGAAGAGAGAGAGGGGGAAGGAAAGAGAGAGAGGAAAAGAGAGAAGAGAGCGCTTGCTTAGCCGGGAAGAGAAGGAAGGGATTCGTGCTGGAACAAGAAAGAAGAGATTAGTTGTAGTGCATCACGCTACAACCTCTATTTATTCCGTATTCTTATTATTTGGAGTTCAGGTAAGTAGAAGTCCAACTACAATGCATAAACATGCTGTTTGTGAATTATTTGTGATTAATATGTGATAACTATGTTATAGATTATTTGTTATTAATATATGATAATTGTGCTATGACTTATTTGTGATTAGTTTAATTACGTTATGAATTATTTGGGGTTAATTGGTTATACAAGTTGTGGATATATGTGATTTAAAATAATATTATTGTCCAATATAGATCTGTGTGGTTGGAAACTGTTGAAAGTATATCTGTATGATTCGAGAAGATATTGGTTATAAGGATCTGTGTGATCCAAGATGAAGTTGTTATTCCAAAAAGGGATTCATATGATCCAAGGTGAAGTGGTTATTTTATAAATAGATCTATGTGATTGAGGTGAAGTTGTTGTTCAAAAGTGGATCTGTGTGAATTGAAGTTAAGCTGTTGCTTTATTATGGTTAAATGGTGATGTTGATATTGATATTATAAATGGTTTTGATGCATATTTAATTGTCCTGGTTGCATATCATAGAAAAACATAAAAAGTGTTTTCCCCAAAATTTATAAGATATTAATGGTGTGTGCGGTCACTATATATGCATCTCTATCAGGGTTAGATTCGGAAAAATCATCCCCAACACTCTGTCAGGGTTCGAAAAATCATTCTCGGCATTATATTCAGGGATCGGAATAGATCCGACACTAAGTATGTCTATTGAGCTCATTTGGGGTGTATATCATAAGTGTGTCGTGGGAATCTCGCAACGTGAATAGTTTCAAAATAAAAGATACCAACTGGAAGAATTAGAAAATAGGCGATAGAGAACTAAAGTATTTTCATGCACTGACATGCATGATTTCTACTTACTGAGATTTTTATCTCACTAGTTTATGCATTGTAGGTGAGCCTGTTGATGATTGAGTTTTATGATGTGACTGTGCAAGCTGTGGAGCTCCTACAGGATTTTGAACGGATGTACATAGATGACGACCTGTTGGGCTAGGCCATGGGTTTATTTTATTTCTGCTGTTGTTTTGTTAAGTAATATAATAAGTATTGTGACAAGTTTGGATGGTCTGAAGTGTTGTCAAACCAGTTACGTATGTTGAACTGGTGTGATGGTTTTGGTTAAAAATATATTATGGAAAAAAAATTAGTGCAGATTTTTATAATGATGATGCTTATGTTAATATTATTTAAATTATAAATTATGTAAGTTGGGTCGTGTCACTCTCCGTTGATCTTGATGGTATTAGCTAACTCCGTGAATTGAGATAAGTGATCATTTGGATCTTCAATTGCTCCCCCTCCAAATTGATTTGCTTGCACCATATTGATCAATCCTGTCTTGATCTCAAAATTATTGACATTTAATGGCGGCCCCATAGCGTAATTCCCAAACTGAGGCTGAAAATAATCTCGAATATTCATCCCCACTCCATTATGTCCATGACCCCGAGGTTGATTTTGCACTACCGGAGGAGCTTGTTGGTTATCTCTAACTTCTTGTTGTGCCATTAAATTTTGAATAATCGCTTGCAATTGTTGATTTTGCAAGTTCATTTGTTGCACATAAACTTGTGGCACAAATTCCGGATTAATATTTCCTCCTCGAACATTATCACCCCCTTGAAAATTCCTTATATGTCCTTCTTCATCAACCATATTAGCATTATCCATTATGTTTTCCATAAACTCCTCCGTAGGATCTAGCACTCCTCTCCTTTGTCTTCTTAAGGTAGCTTCCAATTCTAAGTTAAAAGGTTCAATAGATTGAGACCTCGAACGAGTTCTCATGTATCTACAAGAATTTTCAAATTAGTTCTCCAAGTAACCAGGACAAGTAAACAAGTAAACAAATAAAAGAAATACTCTTATCAAAACTAATCAAATTCAAACTCGTTACAACCAAAAGTTTAACATTTTCCCGGCAAGCGGCGCCATGTTCATAGTCTCATTTTTAGTATCAAAATTATTTAGAGTAAGAGACTCTATAGTTGTTGTACACGTGTGACCAAGTAACAAAATTTATAAGTATGTCGTCCCAAGGGAAAGTAAACTTGTAGTTGTATTCGGATTTGTCATTGATTATGCTTTGTAAGAGTGACAAGATTGAAGGTTTGGTATTTAGACTACTAATTATTCTAATTAATTAACTAAGAAATCAATTAACCACTAATAGTAGCAAATATCAAACAAGTAACAAGATAGATGGATTGTGGATAGAATGCACTTAAGAAGAGAGTAAGGCTAATCATACTCATGATTAAGAAACTAGATAGATATGCATGACTCTTAATATTGAACTTCATTAATTATAGACTAAAAGCAATCACGTTCTTACGCCTAATCCCTATGGCCAAGGCAATTAGGTTCTCGACTCTTTGACAAGTCTAAATATCCTAGGATTGTTCTTACTCTCAATTCCCTTAAGGTACTATGATCATAAGTTTGGTTCTTTTCACTCAATTTCTTAAGTGTCCCTCTATGAATGTTCTAAGCATAAGAAGGGTATGGCTTACCTCCCCTCACACTAACATGCATGCACATCTTAATATATGATTCAATTAAACCACTAATCATAATATTGGAATGGTCATCCTAACACTATGAATAGAGAATTTAATCACACAAGTATTGAAATGAAACATGATTCATAAATCATAAAAGGAAGTCCAAAATTAACTCAATTCAACATTTCAAATCCTACATATCTAGCATTCTTCTCAACCAATCATTTGATTAGCCCTACTGTAGGACTAGCCACTACACATTGTGTTTAGATCAATACATTCATAGGCTTGCTCCATTTGAGCCAAAATATAAAGAAAAATAACAATTGAAAAGTAGATTAGCTTCCCTTTTGTGAAGTTGGCCTCCCTTCCTCTCAACATGCTAGAATCTTCACCATTGATGATTTCCTCTTCTTAAAGTGATGGAAGGATGAATTGATGGATGGATTATTCAAGATCAAGTGGATTGGATGGATTAAATGTATGGAGATGAATCAAATGGATATGTGGTGTGAAATTGTGTGTAACTGCTCTAATTCTGTTTTCTCCTTTTCAATTTCGCATAAATCAACCTTTTATATCACTTAGGGGCCTTCTAGAAGCTTAAAAATATTCTGAAATTTAAACTGCTCTTTGCACCTACACGGGTCGTGTAGCAGCACACGGCTCGTGTAGTTCACACCTAGTTTGACGTGTTCTACGTATTCCCAGACACGGCTCATGCAACAACGCACGGTCTCTCCCATGGCCGTGTAGCATTTTCTGATGACTGCGCATGGCCTTCTCAAACAGGCCCGTGTTCCGCACACGGGCGTGTGTTGCGCATGACCCGTGTGCCGAAACATGGCCTTCTCCAGGACGAGTCCTGCGTTCTGATGCTCGAACACGGTCACCTCGGACAGGCCCGTATTTCGCACACGGGGCGTGTCCGAGCGTGCCCTATTCTTCCTTTTCCGTTTTGCTCCCAATTCTATTTTTCTCCATTTCTTGACCTATTTTGCACACATTTAAGCTCATTTACACATTTCTATCAATCCATACCACATTTCTCATAATTACATAAACTCCACCAAAAGTCACACAAATACGGATGAAAATATCCAAAAATCCACAAACAAAGACACTAAAATCTATGTGAAAATAACAACGATTACTCAGATCACACAGATCCTTATAAATGATATCTTCTCAGATCATGCAGATCTATATTCAACAGTTTCTGTTCACACAAATCTATATAGGGCAATGATATTATTTCAAATCACATAAATCCACAACGTGTATTGCAAATTTATCACAAATAATCTACAAATAATATTGTTGAATATGAACCGTACTTTTCCCAAATCACATAAATCCACAGCTTGTATCACAAATTAATCCCAAATAATTCATAATGTAATTAAACTAATCACAAATAATCCATAACATAATTATCACATATTAATCACAAATAATTCACAAACAGCATGTTTATGCATTGTAGTGAGACTTCTACTTACTTACCCCCAATCATTCAAATCCCCAACTTGTATTACATATAAATTACAAGTAATTCATAAAATAACATGTTCATACTTTATAGTTGGATCTCTACTTACTTTCAATCATATAAATATATCAACAACTTGTATCACAAATAAATCACAAACAATTCACACAATAACATGTTTATGCATTGTAGTTGGACCTCTACTTAACTGGACTCCGACAATAATATAAACCTCATGAAGAACTATAAATAATCGCTTCCTTCCCGTTCCGGCACGCTCCTTTCCTTCCTTTCTATCTCCCTCTTTTTTCTCTCTCTCCTTCCCTTCTTTTCTCTCGTTCTCTCTCTCCCTTTTTTTTCTTTTTCTCTCTTCTTGTGAACCTGGTCGCTCACTGTTCACCCCAAATGGGTGATTACTCCCTCTCAACCCTAATTTATAAAAGTTGAGGATGGTAAGTCGGTCACCACCCCTATTTTCTATTAATAGAAATACTATTTTTAGTAAGTAATTTTAATATTATTATTATTACTTACTATGAATAGTAAATACTATTATTATTATTATTATCCATTACAAATATACATGCAATACTTAATAGTTAAGATATGATACATCTATAAATTAATACACATACGTGTACATTTTCTTAATATTAGTACGAGAACACGTTTAATACTTAATAATTAAGAAATAATATATTCATACAAATAAAATAATTTAATTATATATCCAAATAATTGCACGTAAATATTTATGCATACACATATTTACATATTATCACCATTTTTATCACGGATGTCTCAAATAAAATATAAAAATATATAAAATGTAGAAACAATTGTCACATAATTGCTACATTTTTATCACATAATTGCCATATAATTATCATGAAATTATATAATGCACATAATACAAATTAAATTATATTGGCATACGAGTAGTGAGAAGCTCGGGTATCACACTAATAAATAAAAATCTATGCATTTTATTAGCGAATTTTCTGTTAATTTTTTTAATAAAAAATTAAATGTAAAAAAGACTATACAATTATTAAGAAATATATATACACTATTGAATAAAAATAATGAGTTGATATCCGGTGTACCCATATGTGTATAACTTTTTATTCTATATTGTATACATGTTTCTTAATAATTGTATACTTTTTTCACACTCAATTTTTCATTAAAAAAACTAGCATCCATATGTGTATACCTTTTTAATCAATAGTGTATGCATATTTTTTAATAATTGTATATTTTTTTACACTCAATTTTTTATTAAAAAAATTAACAAAAAATTATCAAGTATATACATTTTTGATCATATTTGTATATCTTTTTGTTCATAATTGTATACTTTTTTAAAGTGGGTTCACCGTATCATGGGGTGCACCCAGGTGCACAGTAGCATTAGCAAAAAATAATACTCCCTCCGTCCCAACTTCAACTTCACACTTTCCGTTTTGGTCCGTCCCAAATTCAACTTCACACTTCCATTAAAGGAAAAAGCAACAAACTAATATCCCTCTAACATACTTTAATTTCAAATTTGTCATCACCTTTTTAACACACATAACATACTTTATCATTTAATTATTACCCAAAAATACCATACAACCCTCAAAAGTAAGTCAAAAAGTGACTTTTCTTAAACTCCGTATCTACAGTAAATGTGAAATTGAATTTGGGACGGAGGGAGTACAAATATTAATGCATCCAAATACACAGGGCCTTTAAAATTTTTATAATTGGGTTAATGAGTGATCCGTCTCGAATCCGTGAGACAATCTCATCCAAATCTTGGCCAATAAATTATTGGGTCACACTTAGAGTTATTAATATGCCCGTAAACTGTGGGCCCGACCCGATTAACCCGAAAAAAATTAGGGTCAGGGCCAAGAAATTTGGGTCCGTTTAACATTCGGGCTTTTTAGCCCGAACCGATTAACCCGTGGGCTAAAAGGGCTGGCCCGTGAGCTAATCGGACCGGCCCGTAGGGTTGGAAATTATTATTATTATGTTTAATTAATTATAACACCCATAATCTATACATCAATCACTCAATCCCACCATACTCCCAACCCATCGTTTGACAAACTCTCACAATCTTTTAATTTTCTTCTCTTTTTCATCCTTTTTCTCACTCTAACCCACAATTTTCTCTAATAAATAAAATAATACTTAAATAAATATATTAAGATTAATTTAATTATCACAAATTCTTTTAATTTATATCTTTTAACAATTTTTTGCATGTATTAATCTTAATTTTCTCAAATTTTAAATAATGTATTAGTTAATTTTGAATTTGTTATATTATTTATTACAAATTATAATTTATAATTTTTTAAATATTTTTATCGTACAATCCGAGAGCCCGGCCCGATTAACTCGTAGCCCGTTAGGGTTAGGATTAAGTTCACATTTTCGTAGTCCATTTAAACAGACCCGATTTAGCCCGAAGCCCGTTAGGGCCGGCCCGTTTAACAACTCTAATTCACACTTAGCCTGCATGAGAGATTATTTTATTTTTTATTCTTTTAATTAATTTATGATACGTATAATTTACCAAGCAGCTAAGGCCCAACACACCCGCTCGGAGATAAATCCACAATGCCTGGAGGCCCATAACCCATTAAAGCACATCAAGGATCTGCCAGATCAGCCGGCCCAAGATACGATTGGCGAGTCCAGTTCTTCGGACCATTGAGCCTGCACCTAGACCTGGAAGGCTGGAAGGAGGAAGAAAAAGCTTGTTAAAGAAGCTCCAAGTACAATCTTTTTCACTCTCCAGGTCTTATTCGCCTAACCAGGCATGGAAAAAGAGGTTAGAATTTTTTGTCATTTTGATACATTGTCTCCTATGTTACACCGTTTGATAGATGACACAAACTTAAATCTCACGGGGTAATTGATAATAGTTGGATTTCTTTTTCCACGTACGTGTCAATCATATACCGTTATAAATAAAAACATATACACTAATGAATAAAAATATATATACTTTGTTAACAAATTTTCTGTTAGGTTTTTTAATAAAAAATTGAATGTAAAAAATTTTACAATTATTTAAAAATAAATATACATTATTGAATAAAAAAATATACATATGTGGATTCACGTGTGCAGCCGAGTGCAGAGTATATCAACCCATAATATAAAATGAAAGATAATGGACGAAAATAACGCATAATATGTGTGTGGAAAAGATTAGTGAGCATTAATGGCGATACCATATGCGACCACCAACATTTGGATCAAAATTAGATCAAAATTGATAGCTTAATGGATGGGTATTTGGATGTTATATGATTCTGACGTAATAATATGTTGTATTATCTCGAATTAATGTGAGATGAATTTAGTACACTGTCCACTACAAAAAATATTAAACTAATATTTTTTATCAACAGAATATTCCACTAATAAAAATTTAATTTCATTGTTAATTGATTTACTAATGGATTAACAATGACATCCGTTGCAAAAATTTTAGCAAGAAAATTCAATTTTGTCGGTAATTTATATAAAAATTCGGTTGTTAATTTGTTGGTTGTATGTATATTACCAATGAATTAACAATAAAATCCGTTACAAAATTTTTAGTAAAAAAATTCAATTTCGTCGATAATTTATATAAAAATTTCATTGTTAATTCGTCGTGGTATGTATATTACCAGGCATCGATAAAGATATTATCTTGGTTCAAGAGTACTAGAGAAGCCAAGGAAGCACCTTACTTATTCTTTTGATAACTCCCCAATAACATTAATATTTTTATTTATGAGTTGTTAAATCATAAATGAACGACAGGTATATATAAGGAGAAAATCTAAATTTTTGGACCATTTAAGATTTATGGAAATTATTTGGCAGTTGGGAAATTGACTCGAGGGTCCGAATGCCCCATTAATTCAAGATGAAGATAACGTTACTCCATATTAGGGGATAACGTTACACCCCATATTAGGAATGACAATGAGTAGGTTCCCAATTATTTTAGGACACTTTTATTTATATTCGATTAAAAAATAATTATACATACTTGTACTCGCTCTGTTTAAAAATATATTATGATATTCGTACTCGTTCTATACCCATTTATTAATTGTCGCAAAAATCCTGCAAATATCTATACCCGTTTAATATTCATCTATTTAAATATATTTATATTTTTTATTGTATAATAAATATAATAATAAAAATTAAATTATTATTAATTAAATATAAAATAAATATAATATAAATTATATTATTTTAAATCAAGGAATAATTACTTTTTATTATTATTATAAATATTTTGTATTTGCCTGGTGCTTAACTATTACATACGTTGTGCTTCAATGTTCAATATTTCATTCTGTATGCATAAATTAATGAAAACAAGAGGACATGTATTTTTTTTTTTTTTGTATTGTAAGGTTAATTGCTAATCTATTGTTAATTTAAAATAAATGGATGAATAAAAGAAAAGAAAAAAAATTAAATTAATGAGAAATTGATTTGTAGGCCTTGAATCACTTTGAAGACTTTACTTCCATCAGTTCTAATAAGAAGTTTAATTAATCAATTCAATTATTTTTTATTAAAAAAATACTTAATGATCCGCGTATTTATGTGGGTTACATGGTAGTTTGTCACTAACATAAGAAATTATTGTCTATATGGGCAGCTCAACTGGTCAACCAAGGAGACAACTTGCACGATAACTAAGGATCGAATCTCACCCGCAGTGTGGGAGCAACTTCTTCATTAAGGAGTCTCCTTATATGGTGGGTTAAAAGGTCTAGTCCTTGTTGATTGATTGAGCTACCATGATTTATTTCCCTCACAAATTGTAGGACCGGAATGCGGAGACACCTGGAATAGGCGAAACCACCTTTTTGCACAAATTGTACAATAATACTCCCTCCGACCGGCTACAAAGTAACTGTTTACTTTTTACGCGTAGATTAAGGAGTATTATTCCCTCACTATGTTCACTTTCGAATTTTTTCACGCAGGCCCGCTTGTACCACCTAAAGTAAATTATTAATTATAACTATTATTTGCTTTTCTTGCTACCTTACTTTTACATGCATAACTAATTGATTTCTCCAACTTCTCTGTAATCACACCACAATTATTAGTCTTGTTCCCATTGCTTGTTTCATATGAGGTCCTATACCATCAAACTAGTCCTATAACTAAGTAGTCCTTTTTTCTTTTCTTTTTTCAATATGGTTTTGTTTTAGGATGAAAAAAAGTTGCATTTTTTATCTCAGTTATTTGGATTTTGACTGAGACAAAAAATGCAACTTCATAAACTAGTTTGACAGTGTGGGACGTTTAGTGAAACGAGGTTTTTTGAATGGACGAAACGTGAATGCACTCATGTTCTATTATGTCCTGAGGTTCAATCATCCTCAGATTTAGCATTAATTCTCATTTCATCATTATAGTTACTCTTAGGTAGATCTTACATGCATGTTCAACGAATGTGAAGGTGTGGAAACGTAGTGTGTAAAGCTTCATCGGGGAGGATAAGGATGAGATGGAAGGATTAGAGCTTAATTAATTACAACCATGGATATGGATATATATCTCAAAGAATTAATCCAACTTTCACCTCCTCCTCACCCACCCTTGTTGCTTTAATGTTGTTTCTACTTGTTGGATATGTGTTTTGTTGTACGTGTTGTTCGTTAAATAAAATTTAACCACCTCAAATATCGTAACTTTGTGTTTTATATATATAATAATAATAATAATAATAATAATAATGTTGTTATTGAGTTCGTATACTTAAAAGAATCGAATCATGTGACGTGACACTAGTATCACATTGCCAAAATTTGTGTGATACTGCCTATGGGACTGAACAATTAGACTGAATTCCTATTTGTCTTTTAACAACATAATATCAATGTATTTAATTATACCATTAACAAAAAAAAAACATTCTTTGTTATTTATCAATAAATTACGTACCAATTGAATCGTAATATAAATTGTCATCAGAATTACTAGTAACATATCATTACCACTAAATAAATTGTATTTTTGTTAGTGAAAATTTATCAACCACCATTTTAGCAACGGATTTAATCCTGATAATTTAATTTAACAATATTTATCAATAGAATATTATGTTGATTAATTTTTATTTTTTTAATATGTTATACTTGTCGGGTGTGGAAGAGATTATAGGTAAGAATGTTAATTGCTTCTTAATTCAATCTTTCAAATTTATCAAAGGGTAATAGCCATTGTAATATGTTGATCATTGATATTGATGAATATTTCATGAAATGATTTTGACTTAAACATCTATAAAATAGTAGTAATGTTCTAAGAAATGATGTAATTAAGAGAGAATATACTATTCTACAAATTAATCCAATTTCCCTAGCTACCAACTCCTAACCAAGTTACTTAATCTTTTTGTTTCAATCACCCACCTCCTTCTGATCTAGACAATATTAATTTAAGACTACTAACCTCTCACAATTATATCTCATACTCTTTAATTAAAATCCAAATACTAATAGTCAGAAGTATTTCACATATTTTTATGCATGGAATTTAAAAAATTTTGCTATTTATATATGAGGTAAGAAAAGATATAGGAATATTTTATTTGGCACTTTATAGTGTGCACCCGGGTGCACCTAAAAATAGGGTGCACCCACATACAAATATAAACAAAAAAATATACAATTAAAAGTAAAAATGTATACAATTTAATTGTCAATTTTTTAATGAAAAATTGTATATAATATTCAATAGAATGTTATACAATGTTAATTTTTTAATGAAAAATTAATGTGAAAAAAGTATACAACTATTACAAAACACGTATACAAAATAGAATAATATGTATACAAAATAAAATAAAAAGATATACACATATGGGTGCACCCTTGCACCCGGGTGCACCCAATATACACTCTTTAATTTAAAGTGAATGTTATATTGAGATGTATGTGAAAAGTAAATATTATTAAAATATATTTTTACCATTACTTTTAAAACCAGAAAATATGAAATACATGGAGGGATAAAGCAACATCATCGGAGGAAATTAAAAAGGCGGCCTAGTTTATTAAGATATATTGAGGAGGTACTAAAACCCCTAAAATATTATTATCATAAAACATCATAACATCACATAAACACATCGAATTTATTTAACGTACTTAACACATGACCAACAATAAAGACAATAAAAGAAGGAGACATTAAACTACTTCACACCACAACAACAGCAGAGGATAAGGCTAAGGATGCCTTGGAGATGCATAGATGTTGTATAACAAGATAATCAAAGTCCTCCCAGAAAATTTGAATCAAGTGAAGAAAAAGATATAATTTAATTCAAGTGAATCACAACGTTCGAGAGTTTTTTAAGCTAATAACATTAGCTCCTCACTTTAGTGAATGACCCAATTAGTTTGATTCTCTGGAACGAATTAAGAGAGTTATAAAGTGACTTAGATAAATCTTGGATATTTGGACACTTGGTGAATTAACTACTATAATTAACATTTATCGATAAAATAAAATAAAATTATATGCATAGGAGAATATGAGGAAATCCAACCCCTTATATATGCTTAGTGATTTTATTCACTCTTCTGATCTCTAACTACCATTGTAGGCACTAGAGATTATACACTATCATAGCACAATAAATTCTAACCGTAATAAGAGCCAATGAAGCTAGTAAGTAGATGTAATTAAGATTCATGCAACATTAATGAATTGAACTATGACCCAAAATTAATTTAAGAGGATGTAAGAAATCAATACTTGAGTGGCAAAAGCTGAGGTATAGGGTTCACATATCTGAATGTAAACATTGTTGTTCAAGGAAAGGAGAAAGAGTTGTGGAGAAATGGTTAGAATGTGGATAAAGGGAGAGAGAATGTGGATAGGGGAGAAGATTATATATCATTAATGTATTGAATCCAATAGGAATATATAATTACTCTAAATTACACAATATATTAATATATTACTCATGATACAAGATACATATAAAATTGGTAATAACTACAAAAATTAATGATAATCTTCCTATTATATTCTTTATCTTATTGATTTTATAAAATTTGAATCTTGCATATAAATATTCATTATCTTCTTTTTTTTAAATATTATATCATTTTTTTATTGTATCATTAATTAACTATTTTTAAGACAATCAAATCGGCATGTCACCTTAAATTACTTAAAGAAATTTAAAAAAATTCAACACACATCTACGTGAAAACGATATGAGACACGAAAATTAAAATGAAAACATACATAAAATAGGTTGTGCAAAAATATAAATTAAGTGTGCCGCAATATAACCTTGTCGTACAGCAATATAATTGTGTCGTGCAACAAACTAATTATTCTCTTAAATGTGTTGTGCAACAACATTGTGCATAAATCTAATTATAATGATGCGTAGATTTATAAGAAATTGATTCTCAATTCTCATGACTTAATATTAAATTATGCAACATTGTTGTGCAATAATATAATTATAT
Organism: Pogostemon cablin; assembly: GCA_023678885.1. NCBI lineage: Eukaryota > Viridiplantae > Streptophyta > Magnoliopsida > Lamiales > Lamiaceae > Pogostemon > Pogostemon cablin. Next base: position 36,821,449 of record CM042965.1, read on the forward strand.
GTTGTGCAACAATTTAATTATATTGTGCAGATTTATACATTTATTGTGTAGATATAATTAATATACATTTAAACACGGTTATTTTTTAATTATTTAATAACTTATTACTACTACCTCCGTCCCGCATAAAGGTACGTGTTTCCTTTTTAAATTACAAGTGAAGCGAGTACCTTTCTACAGGATGGAAGGAGTATTATTTAATCTGAGTTTAGGATAAATACGATAAATTAATACGCAAAAAAATTAATTTTTTATAAATATATCTTGTTTTTTAAAAAATAGTTTGGATAAGGGAACAAATCCCACTAATTAAAGGATTTATAAATTTAATTTTGAGAAAACACGTAAGTAATTGGGGGTAAGAAGGGCATTATATTTTGTAATTTTATATTCAACAGGGGGTAAGAAGAGCATTATATTTTGTAATTTTATATTCAACAGTGATTACATTTTGAATTTGTATCTAACAGTAATTACGTATTATATTCTGTATTTGATAGTAATTATCTCAATTGAATATGTGGATAATAGTACATCTGATTTCTCATTGGGCCAAGAAATGGATCTCTCATCAAATGATAAAGCCCAAAATTTTCTTCTATCGGCTTATTAAAGAAGTTGGGCTCAGATGTCGAAGTCATTTCAAGTTACCAAGCCCACACTAATAATGTGTGTTCTAACAAAACAGCTGCAGCTTGTAATTCGGGGGAGATTGGAAAAAGTTCGAATCAAGGGAGAAGTGAAGCTGAAAACATATGGAATATGGTCTTGAATTCAGAAGTGATGAAGAACAAATTATTAACATGTTAGTCGCTATTAATTGATCTCCTAATAACGATGTCTTGGGGTTAATAGGAGGTAATCATTAATGAGAATTATGACATATAATAATATATATACATTAAAATATTATCTTTTTCCATATTAAATCTTATATTTCTTAATTTATTTATGTGAAAAAAAGCAAACGGATCTCCTTTAGAGGGATGGAAGAGTATTAATTAAAAAAAGAGATTAATAAAAATATTATTGATTTTTTCCTAGTAAAAATAAGAACTGATAGTTTAAAAATAATTTAATTTTACATAGTTAGGAAATATCCAGCCCACTACCAAATTGTGGCCTAGTCTCGTTAAATGGTGGATTCTGGCCACTCAGTTCCACCATTCTATTATGACAGTTTTTTAAAAAAAAATTAAATAAATAAATAAAAATTTTTAAAAAATATTAAAAACTTACTCTGCAATTTATTTTATCACCATTTTTAATTAAAAAAAATTATATGCTTCTTGGTGCTTTTTAAATTTTATACTTTGAACTCAAAATTTTAGAATTTTATTTTTATTTATTAAATGATTTGATGCACCTGAATTAACTAACAAGTAACACCATTTCCAATGTCAAAATTCAAAAGACTCAAAACAATTGGAGCAAAGATGAATTGCTGAGGGTGGGCCAGCACAAATGGGATACCCTCCTCGTCTTTGATGGGCTAGGCTGGTGCTGCATAGAGTATGTGATTGGTTGCACTAATTCTTTGAGGGAGTTTTCTTTAATGGGCTTAAATGCTATTCTTATAGTGGGCCTTTATCGTTGGGTTTATTGATATGTTCAATAAATTTAAATTGATTTTTTATTTGTAAAGGGGATGATTTTTCTGGTTTTAAAATCGTTTTGAATGTTTGAAATTTTAGACTTATACTAATTGGATTTTTTATTTTATTTTTTGTGTTTTAATGTACGCGTACATTAATCTAGTTTTCATTTATCTGTTTTTCCCCCTTAATTTACACTCTTTTATTTTTCCGCTCTAACATTATTTAATTTTCATTTACACATACCCCCTCATACATATTTTTTATATATCTCATCTGAAATTCAAAAACAAACACACGCACATGATTTAAACGAAAGTACCCAAAATGTTTTATTGATGTATGACTTCACAAATTAGTATATACCAATTAAATAAAAAAAAATTAACAACATAATTTGCTAACCCATTGTCAATAAAAATTGCAATTGTCTTTTAGCATAAGAATAATCGGAATATCAACGGATTTATTATGTTATTATGTTGCTATATATCAACAAAATCATTATATAAATTGTCAATGAAATTTTATTAGCATGGATTACCAACAAAATTATTTATCAACGGAATTGGATTTTCTTTGCTAAAAAATTATCAACGCACCACTTTACCATTTAATTCAATAAGGAAATTAAAGTTTTTACCAATTGAATATTTCATTTGTTTTTTAAGTGGTAATTAACATTCTAAAAATAAAAGGATCACACTAAACAATATTCTATTTAATCATTAGCATTTTATGCATGTGAGGCAGAATAAAATAAAAGGAAGAGAAGGGATAGGGTTTGTTTGGCAAGGAGAGACCCTTGTGTTATCCACTTCCTAACATAACCTAACCTAAACTACCCACCAAATTTAATCTGCTACATTTCCATGGCAACTGGAGCAATTACTGCTCATTTTACTCCTACTCACAAACACCTTTCTACCAAATTAATTCATAGACTTCCCATTTCACTTTCTTTTCCTACACATTCCCATGCACCGAAGCAACGCCGGAAGTTGCTCGTTGTACGAAATTCAGACGACGAAGGTGGTTCCACGGCGACCGAACAAGAAATCGAGCAGGCTCCGGAGGTCCCAAAAGGGCCACCCTCACTCATCTCATCTCTTAATGTGGAAAAAGCTTTGCGTGGCCTAGGTAACATTCTTATAATCCACACTAATTTAAAATTAATTATCATACAGATTTACTACCTAATATATTTATGTACATATTAAATTAAGATTATTGATGAAATAGTGTTTTAGAGTTGCAGCAATTACAGACGTGGATCACTATGCCAGACTCAGCCTTCAACCTGGATGTCCTTACGATCAGGTCCCAAACCAACCCTCACTTTTTTTCTCTAGTATAGTCGCAACTTTCCTGTGCCATTTTCGTGTATTATTTTCGACATTATTAGTTACATAATCAACACGTAGAAGAGAAGAAAATCTAATCATTAATTGTCTTCTCACCTACATGCTACATATTGCCACATTCATTAATTTGGTATAAACGATGATATATATATATATATATATATATACTAAAATAAGTGTAATATAGTAGTATAATATTTTTGTGTCACAATGTTGAATGTGTGAGAGAATAAAATTAAAAGGAAAACATAAACTCAATTTAAGTATTTAGATTTTTTTTCCCTCCTACGTATCATTTATATGTCTAATGACGCAAGAGATACTGACGTACGAAAATATTGCAAGAAATCCGTGGACGTAGAAAATTCGAACTGCTATACCATTATTTGTACTCTCATGTACTAATATGTGTATAAATTGGTACAAACAGGTTAGCATTGCGTACAAGAGCAAGATAGAAGGGGTGATGAATAAAGGATTAGAGGAGGAGGAGATTAATAAGGAACTAGAGCTCTTGAAGGTATGTATAAACTCTGAATTAATAGATTAACATCTAATTACTGTAGATCATATAATTTAATTTAATGATTAGTTTAATTTAGGAATCATATTCAATTCTATCATCTGTGGAAGAGAGGAGGATGTATGATTGGTGCTTGGCAAGGAGTGGCCAAGCAGATACATACACGTGGCCTTTTGAGGTTGATATTACTCAAACCCCAAAGGGGGACCCACCTCCCCAGGTAAACCACGCTTTTTGCTTACACAAAAAACACGCCTTTCACACAACTGCAAACACCCTTGAGAAAACAAGGAAAATTGTCTAATCTAATAGGATCACAATTATAACGACAGATATTCCTAAGAATTGTCCGTTTAACCCTATTAAAGCTCAATCGATTTGAGTTATTAATTAATTATGGGAGAAACCCAGCTTCTAATTTAATTAATTTCAGTACAATCAACTCGAATCGATTAATCAATCTCATCATTCTGCTCGATCAATAACTGCATGATCAAACGGGAGTATAGGTGTATGATATTACTGCTACAATTTTGAACTTGCATTTATACACTCAATAAGTAATTATGTATGCATGCACGATAGAATCAATGTGCAGAGTTGTGCAAATATCGTGGGATTGTACATGTGTACATTAAATATATGCATCACATAGTTGTTAAAGTTGAGCCTTAGCAAGCGAAGTCCTCATTGGCGCTTTTGTGCACCTTTCTGAATTTTTTTTTTTCTAAAATTGTCATCTAGTAAACACGTTTTTTATATAGTTAACACACTTTTATTTATAAATATGGACTAGTCTTTGAGTTTCATTTCCAATTTTTACTCTTCTCCACAAACCATTAGGGTTTTCAGAAAGAGAGAATATTGCTTGTGACCACCGCACCCAGCTACCATAAGAATTTTAGATTATTTTTATTTCTGTTTTACTATATTTTTATAAAAAGGAAGAATTCCATGAATATAATGAGTAATTCGATGGTGAAGAGGAGAATGAAGATTAGGAGAAGGTGACGGTCCATAAGTCATGATAATTATGATTTTTATCTCATTGACATTTAATTTTTTTTTTTAACTTGAATGATTCCACTTATTTGCTTAATGTGAAATGTCTGTTTGTGTTTTACTAATTGTGGAGTTCATTATGTATGAATAGGGATGTAAGCGAACCAAACCGTTCGCGAACTATTCGAGTCTCGGTTCAATAAAATACTTGTTCGAACTCGTTCGTTAACCTTAACGAGCCAAACCAAACTTGAATTTTGAGTTCGAATAGTCTATCAAACCAAACTCAAGTCTAAGGGTGTTCTACTCGAAAGCTCGCGAACATATTCGTTTATGGGCTCGTTAATGGCTCGCAAACGCGTTCGTAAATTTTATAATTATTATTTAGTATTATATATCATTATTTATTTATTAATATTCAATAATTAAATATTTTGTATTAAACCACATAAATATGATAATAACTTAAGTGATTATTTAAATATTTAAATATTTTTTTACCATTTATTATTATATTTTGTTAGTTTATTTATTTAATATTATGAATAACATTAAATGTTTATAAACGAAACATTCTTTTAATGTCCAAGTACAAAATCATTTAAATGTTCATGAAAAAATGTTCATGAACAAGTTACTTTATGTGTTCGTGAACCTTAACAAACAGTTTGAGTTCGAGCTCGAGTTCGATATTTTTTTCTTGTCAAGTTCGAGCTCAGGCTCGAGTTCGATAATTCCTTAACAAACAATCCTCAAACCTAGTAGTGTTCGGTTCGGCTCAGTTCGATTACATCCCTATGCATGAGTTTTTAATTTGTCATTATATTATTTATGAATTATTATGTATTATTACTTGATTTTTTTAAAAAAAATTTAACCTTTATTTTTTTTTATTTTTTTAGAGTAGCTTGTACTTAGGCGTGCACCTCAAGCTCCTAATAAGACCTTTGCTCTTTTTTTTTCGCCTCACCTTTAATAACTACTCCCTCCGTCCCGAAAAATTTTTCACCTTTACTGTTCCACGTTGTTAAAAAAAATTATACTTTTTGACCAATTTTATTGACTTTGGAGAGTATTGTAGTATTTTTAGGTAATAAAAAAGTATAAAATAATGATATGTGTGTGAAAAATGAGTAGCAAATTGGAAATTAAAGTAACTTTTGAGGTTGTTGGATAAAGTGATATTTTCTTTTTAGGGGTGAAAAGTTTTGTGGGACAAACAAATGAGGAAAGTTAGAAAAGTATTATGAGACGGAGGGAGTATGATGGATCATGAGTTCGTACATCTAAATATACAGATTATATGTCTGTACATCTAAGTTGTCCCATTTAATTTAATCAAATTGACTGTAATACTAAAAATGACGTTATCAATAGTTCAATATTCTGTTAGTAAAGACCAAAATTAAAATGCTACTTTAATTTACCGGCATATTAATAGTAAACATGTCGATAAATAAATTGGTGGTATTCACCGAATCTATTGGAATTCATTATTAATAATTTTATTTGTAATCATTAACATAATTCCTTCAGTAAATAACAACATATATTATTTAGTTGGTAAAAGCCTATAACATCATTAACATTGCATTGCTGAAAGTTCAAAATTAATTATTTATTTTTTCGTCAGTAATTCGCATGTATCTACTAACAAAATAAAAAAAAAATTGGTATTAAACTCTAAATAAATAATTGAATGTGATAAAAATACACTTTAAACCACATGATTAAAATAATAATTACATCGAAAGAAACACCTAAGCTAAATGGGAAAAATAAAAACTTGAAATAATTGACAAAAATATCTGAAAGATACAAATATAATATCCCCTCCCTCCCATAATAAAATTCACACTTACCATTTCCATTAATCCCACATTAAACTTCACCACCAAAAAATAAATATCACGTTATCCCTAAAAATACATCTTAATTATAAATTTATCATTCTCACCTAACACCCATAGCATATTTTATAGTTTATTTATCACCTAAAAATACTATATTACCCTTCAAAAATCAATATGATTGGTAAAAAAAATAATTTTTCTTTAACTCGCGTCTACAACGACAGTGAAGTTTATTAAGTGCCGGAGGAAGGGATTATCCCAAGTTACAAGAATAAAATATCCAATTTCTCAATACAAGGCACATGGGAGTACAATTTGCATCTAGCATGTGACGTGAAAACTATTTCCTCCCAAAAGTGAAAACTATTTCCTCCCAAAGCGGTAGTTTTGTCACACAAGACCCAAGCAAGAAGGAATTGTCCAGATTTTCCCACCCGTCCAAATAAATACTCTTTTTGACATAAAATTGAACAATTAACCAATTGCACGCACACTTCTCTTAATTATGATTTTTTAGGAATTTAAAGGAAAATTATATCATATCAACTTAAACGGAAGTCTATCATAAACCGAAACTCGGTCTGACAAAAAAAATAAACCATCTCGATTGTTTTTTAACAATTTGTAAGCTTAACTTAAAACAATCTTCAAGCTCAGTAAATTGCCATAAAACAAACCAACGCCCATTCAATAATCAATTTTATTAATTACAACATTTTAGGTTAAAGTTGTTTTTTTTCCCATAAAAAAGTTTATTATCAATCACTTAACTACACTCAAATAATTTTGTCTACTTATTTAAATTAAATTTCAAGACACAACTTACACCCTAATATTGAATTCACAATTAGTATATTTTTTACTATTATGATTATTTTTTTAATTCTTTTGTTGAGTGTCCGAGGAATGTTATTCCAGAGTGAAATAAGTAGTCCAGTCCAAGTCCAAGTGGAAGATGATGCATGGGTAAATAACTTGAATTTGGATATGGATTGGGTTTTACAGGAAGCAGAGGATGAAGGGCCAACCACATTCACCAGATACCTCTTTCTAAGCTGGCTATTTCTCTCCTTCGCATTGCTCATCGCCTTCAATCGCTGATTTCCACCCTTCCAATACCATTATACATACACATTGTAATATCCACCATCACTGCACATCTTTTATAAATCTCCTCTCATTTCACAACTTCATATTCTTACCTTTTTTTTCTCATTCCATCCTTCACATATCACCTTACACACTAATATTCTCCAACTTATATGCAATGCTGCATCTCTTCATTAAATATTATACCCACACACACACACACACACACACACACACACACACACACACACACACACAAAAAAAATTATGCAGAATGTATTTACCATATGAAAAGCCCCCATTTATGAATTCCGAAAAAACAATTCCAATTAAATTTATTTTCAAAGCAGAAAGATCACTTTGAAAAAACACTAGATTTGGTGCCTTCTTTTTTTCCCTTTTTTTTTTTCAGATTTCCAGTCAAGGGAACAAGAGCCAAGAGAATTATTATAACGCGAAAAATATAATGCATCGTCAAAATATAATTCTTTCCTTTTCCTTTTTTTTTCTTCCCTTTTTTCATCGATAACAGGATATTTAACTGTCCTACGGAAAACCCGTAGTTTAAATAAGATGTAAACTGTCTTTTTTCATTCGATGGGGTAAATTTTGTGAGGTGGGTAAAGTGGGAAGAGTGAGTTCTATAATCTATATATACTGTACACACACTTAAACGTGTATTTTATAAGTATTTAAAATATACTATATGCTTGTACATATGTATGTATAGTGCAAATAATGTGCACTCATGTGTATAGTGCAGTGCAAATAATGTGCACTAATATACACATGTACAACGTGCACTCATTTATATACAATAAATTTTAATCAATAATTAATTAACAAAAACTGATAATAATTTTAAATACACGACTTACTTTAAAAATAAAATAAATAAAAAAACACGAGGAAAATAGATTTTTATTTCGACAAAGAATTGGTGGTAATGAGAACACCCTTGAAAATATATTTTGTAAACAAACCCTCTAAATACCGTCTTAAATATTAATCAACAGCTACAAACTGTAGCCACAAAATTAATTTGAAGCTTTTGCGACTACAACAGCTTGTTGGAGAGATTTAATTAAGTATTAAATAACACCCTCTTTACAAGCTTAAATTTTTAAATTAAGTGATCATTTAACATGGTAACAGAGTCCCTTCATTAAAGAAGTCGACAGTTTTCGTAAACTTCATATTGTCAAAATATGGGGTTGGCCTTAAAGGTAAAGGTTATGCATGACAATATGGGTTGGCCTTGAATGTAAACATTATGCTGTATCCCCTCCTGGGATCTGTGAAATCCTCCACGACATGAGAATCCAAATACTTCAAGATCCTCTGATCCTCCCCCTTTAGGGATATGAGAAATCCTCCACAACCAGAGAACCCAAATACTTGAGATTTTCTAATCCTCATTTAAAATCGTAAGTTGATAGAGAAGAACGACATTTAATACTTAATCAAGTTACTCTAACACGCCCCATCACGTGCAATCGGATTAATTTTGCACAATCCTTGCACGTGGAGTTTTTTGATAAATGGTTGGCGGTGAGGTTTGAACACTGGACCTTCATTTGGTCATGACTCTGATACCATATTAAATGATTACCTCATCTAAAATTTTAAAAGCTTGTAGGGACTAGTAATTGGTGGTGTTGAAAAGACTTTCTTGTAATACAGCCATCATCTATAGTGAGTCATAGACTTCTTTACTATACACATGGTGTAGAGATTATAAAATTTAAGGTTAGACCTATTTACTGAGATACCTCAATTTGGGAGGGAAAACAAATGTCAAAGACTCAAAGGTTGACACTTGAACTTTTGAAAGAGAGTTAGGTTTCCTCAGTAATTAGGCTAAACTTTACGATAGTTTTTATGCTTACCCATTCACACACATAAATATATAAGAAAAGACTAAAAGTGGAAGAATGTGTGTGTATGGGGGGATTAATAACAGAGGGATCTATATATATTCTTTATATACACATATTCTATAGAAACATACCTTCATCAGCATCCAACACGCGTGCACCCTCTGTGCAAAGATCAATTGAGTGAGAAAATTAAACTCTCAAACAATATTTTCAATTGCCAGGGCTCTGGCAAAAACTTTTTGGTAGCATCTGAAACTCACCTTGAACAAGTGAAGAGGGTTAGTCAGTAAAGATATATATGTAATTTAATGAAAGATTATACCAGATGGAATTTTAGTTATCAAAGTTAAACCACTCTTTTAACTTTCTATAGCAATATTTCTAAGTTAGCAGTCGCCATAAACCTAAATGTATTATACTATGAGTAGTAATGAGATGTATGTAAAAGACTCTTGACATGACTAAGATATACACCTAATAACTACAGGGTGATACATATACCTATTTAAAGGATTGCAGATGGATTGCGGTGTTTCCTTGAGCAAATTCACCTCAAAACTTCTTCAGTGTGCTCTACGTTTATGGCGATGGTATTCTTCTCTACGGTCATCGTCAGAGCCACTAATTACCTGCCACCCATCATCACGCCGTTTCTCTCTTGACTGCTTTGCGTGATGTCTGGATGAATCTTGGCCTGCATCTCCCTCTTTGTATCCCCCTTTCCTCTCAGACTCCCAAGATCTATGATGGTTCCTGTGTGAAACTTGGGCATCAGACTCAACCCTTCGTCTAGCATCCTTCTGGTATGATCGGCGGCCCAAACTGGTATCACTCTCATAGTGCCCCCTTCTCTCATCGCACTTCTTAAACTCTCCATGATGGTGTCTGTGCCTTCCTTCACCATGCCGGTCAGGGCTTCTGCCAGCATCTTTTGGCCTCTCCCCATGACATAGCCTCTTGTCTCTTCCAGAGGAAGAGGTTCGAAAGCTCTGCTCATGCCTTTCTTCAGCATATCGTGCATCAGAATGCATATGCTTGTCATGCAGCCGTTTTCTTCCCAGCCTCTGGGAAAAACTATCATCAGAGCGACTCGGGCTTGCTTCCTCGTCTTTCTGTGATATGTAGTCATGAGATTTTTGCTGGCTGTCACATAGATAGCGGTCTGAAGTACCATACTTGTTCTCCGGATGTCGTTCTCTGTTGCAAAGCTTATATTAGAAATTTGTACATCAAGAAGTAATTAATGTAAACCTCTTGCTCAATTCACTTTAAATTAATATACTAGTCAGTCACAATTCCCTTCACCCTATACGAGTTTTTCCCCTGAACTACACAAATTACAAGTCTATCTCCAACAATGATGTCTCTCTTATTCGTATTCCATACTCTATAGTGTCAGCTGTGGAGCCATCCAAGATGGAGAATTGTGTAGTTCAAGGGGCACAGTGTGCAAAAATCGTGCAGTTCAAGGGTACAGCACAACAAATAGAAGTTTGTGGTGAGTGCGAAAAATGTGCAATATACCTTTCTTATCATCTTATGGTAGAAGGTTCCTGCTCAAGAGAGAGATTCATTCTTGTAATATGTGTAATTAATTTCTGCTTTCACATGATACTTATTAAATATTACCTTTCTATGTTTTCATTTGAGTGCTTCCGCTTATACTCGCACTGTTGAAGCCCAAAATGCCCAGAACGGGGAGGTCCCATATTTTCCATTCTCATATTTACACTACAAGATGCAAAAAGTTTCAAAATATTCACGTATAACTTTTCGTGAAGTCCACTTAGATGCAATTGAAACACTCAACAAACTTACCGAGGGCTTGGCAGGCTGCTTTGCATAGAAGGGAAGTAGGGAGGAACAGAAAAGGGTGAAACGGGGACCATGGAGGCATTGAAGGGCATCATTGTAGGGTTACCATACATCATATTTGCATAGGGTGTAAAGGGAGGCATTGAAGGGCCACTCCAGTATGGTGATGCAAAGCCTACCATACCTCCATGAAATGCTCCATTTCCTAAAATGCCCAACAAATTTACGGCTAGATTGGTATGACTGAATGGAATAACAGGGGAATGGAATGAACTTATGAATGGAATAGTAATGGGAATGGAATGATTAAAAATTATTTTTATCATGATTGGTATGGTTCAGGAATAACTCAAGTAATAGAATTTGTATTCCTTAATAATTTCAATCTCAATAATAGTATTTTTATAATATTACATTTAAATTTAATTTATTTAAAATATTAAATTAATTAAAATTTTAATGAAGATTTTATGAGTCCGACTGCTGTGCACCTGGTGCACCTAGATGATCTTAACCGTTAGATTATGTTTTAATTCGATCTCTACCATCAAATAAAATAAAATAATTAATTTTTTTTTAAAAAAACTACCCATTCCCCTATTTTTAACCCACTAACTGCAGGTGCACCGAAGAATAACCCAGATTTTATATATTTTATAATTATAGAAAAATATTAAATTATAAATAAAATAAAATATTAATATTTTTAAAATATAAATAAAATTTAAAATACAAATAAAAAAATGTATATATATTAAAAAATATTAAACTATGTATAAAAAATTATATTTTCATTTATATTACATGTATATATTCAATTTAATTATAATATTAATTTTTTATATATAATTTACTAATTCTTATTTTGAATAAATATTAAAACAAATATATACATTTATATTTAAAAATTTTAAGAATTTAATTTAATTATATATTTTTTACTGATTTGAGTATAAAAATATTTAATTTTTTTATTCAGATTTTAAATGATTTATTATTTTATTTTTTATTAAATAACTTAATACAAATGATTTTAATAAATATTACATATTAAGTAGAAAAATAGTATTCCCTCCGTCCCGGGTATTTTCACCCATTTGTACCGGCACGGAGATTAAGACGTGTTATTTTTTTTAATATATAATATAACAAAAAGTAGGGATAAATTAGTAATTTAAAAAGAAAAAGTAAATAAAGTTGTTGGGAATGATGAATAAAGTGTACAAAAGTAATTAAAGTTATTGGAATTGTAAAAAGTAGGTACTAAAATATTATGTATTTTTACCCATTACGTGGGACAACCAAAAATGGAAAGTGTGTAAAAATACGTGAGACGGAGGGAGTAACATATTTATAATTATATAAATAAATATTGTATAAATTAAAAGAATATTATTTATAATTATAATTATATATATATAATTATATATATATATATGTGTGTGTGTGTGTGTGGTGTGGGGGGGGAACGAGGGAATGGAATGGGCAATACCATGGGAGGTGGGAGGAATGCCCATTCCCACATGTAAGGGAATACACATTCCTTTGAAATCGTGATTCCTATTACTAAAAACATACCAATCGCAGGAATGGGAATAGAATTAGGAATGACGATTCCATTCCCACCCCATTCCATCGGACCAATCACGCCCTTAGAATTCCTGAATTTGCAAGGACAACAAAGAAGTCTTGTTTTGTTACTACTTACTACCTGGCTGAAATGTGGGATTTGGATGGGAAACAGGGCAGTCTCTTATGAGATGGTCTGGAGAACCACATGCGTAGCAATTACGAACAACCTGAAAAACAACAAATGTACTTGCATTTACAAGACTTCAGAAGCATAAAAAGTACTGAAATGTAATGCATTGATTCTGTAAGAAATCAGATGGTTTTCCGACTGCCAGAGTGTTCAAAAAAAAAAACAGATAAAAGAAGACGTGGATAAAGGAACAAGATATATAAGAACACTGCACATTCCATGTTTTCTCATTTATTAAATCTAAAACCATGAAGAGAAAAGGAAACAAATGACCCCCAGATTTTGATATGTGGACTTACTAGCTAAACCAGCTCCTAATCATCTAGTATCTAATCAAAAATAAAAACAGGTCCAAATCCTTTGTTTAAAATATTAGGCAGCATTGGAATCAGTAAATGGATATAAATAGATGCACTCACTGAAATTACCTTTTTGTGTCCAGTTGGACCTGAAAAGTTCCGCCCTCCACCTGAAAATTTTAATAGAACATTATAGCAGCAGTTGGAAATCAAATTAAGCAACTATTCATTACAGTGACAAAGTATACTATACCTCCAGAGTCTTTCCAAAATCCACCTTTTCCCTTGACGCTAAAATCAGCTGAAATGCAAAAGGATGGAACACGTCAAGGAACACAGTAACTGGTGGAGAAAAGAAAGTGAAGGATGACCAGTAATCTAGACTCTTTATAAGATTTTAAAGGAACAGAACATATTAGCTCCATATCTCAAGTAATTTAGATGAAGAAAATTTATCCTGGAAAAGAAACTGGAAAGAAGATATTTCAGGTCACAATTTCAAGCATTCTGAGGGATCAGTAGATACAATCATCTGTTGACATTCAATGATAGCCACAAGTGCAACGACATTTTCTCATCACATCTAAGCATTATAATAAGTGATCATTATAATCATCAATTTAACTTAAAAAGTACAGCAATGAAATGGGAAATTGTTGGAGTAACAGAATTGGCCTTTTGGTTTCACTTTAAAATATTCTCAATAAGCATATGCAAATTATGTTAGCACAAGTATTTTATGCACGATGCTTGAAACTGCTAGAATCACAGATAGGGTTAACTTATTCCCCTTAATATAATCATCTCAATTAAGGTTAACTTATTCCCCTTAATATAATCATCTCAATTAATTCTGCACTTTATGCAATCATCTTGATTAATGCTGCAAGCTTCTAAATCTACAAACAAAAATTCCTTAACCAAAAGGAGAGTTCTACCATAAAAAGAATTAAGGGGCCGCTTGGTATAAATTCCACAATCGAAATGGCAATGGGTATCATTGAGGAGGTCAACCACAATGGGAGTGAAAATGATTGAAGGGTGGGGAGTAGCTATTGAATCAATGGGAATGACTGAGGAAATTTGATTCCCACCAGACCAAGTATCAAGAATGGGAATCAATATGCCTCCATTCTTATTACCCCCTCACATTACCCACAACCAAGCAGCTCCTAAAAAGCTGTTTAAACAACTACGGTGATTATCATCAAGACACTTGAACAATATATAATATGTAAACATTATAAAATGAGGAGATGCAAATACCATCATTATGAACTTTAGCTTGAGGAAGAGTAGGTTGATTTTCACCCTGAAAATCTGCTGACTGCGCGAAGTCTTCAGTTTCTTTGGGCATATCATTATGACGAGGATACATGCACCTTAGATCATCAAATTGATTGGCTATACGTGATTGGAGACCGGAGTTCCAATATCCCCCATTTCTCCAATGTAGTTGCTCTTCCATAGAAACTTGATTGGATCCTTTCCCAGTTGCACAAGATGACTGAGGCAATTCAAGTTCCCTTTGGACAACGGTTAAAACACATGAAACATCCTTATCTTGAATTCCAGATTCTCCATCTGCATTTATAGGAGAGGGAGAAGAATGATGCACCCTCGTACAGTTAAGTCCTATTTAAGTATCGCGGGGGTTGTATCAAAATAAGCTATCTACCTGGCACATCCTTTTGCATGTTCTGCAAATCAGCATCAAGCATCTGAGAATCAAGGAAATGCAGAATTGCTTGCCGCAGTGACAAATTAGGTAGCAGATCTCCTACACTGCATTTGATAGAGAAACATTTTGGGCACATCCCCCTTTCAATAAGCACTTGACATATACCTACATCCGCACCACATTATAAAAGGTTTTAGATCAATAATTTAACTCTGTACAACTATAACATGGAAAGAAAATCCAAAGATTGGCAAAATTGACTGAGAACAACGTGTAATATGTTGCATACAAACAGCTCATTTAAGCACAAAAGAACTTACACTTCTCACAAAAGCTATGCTGGCAACAAGGTATCATTACAGCATCCTTGAAGAAATTGTTGCACAGGGAGCACTTCAATTCTAATGGCAAATTAGTACTTTGCACAGCCAGAACATTGGATTTGGGCAGCCTTTTAACAACCAGAAGAATATATAAGAGTTCACACTTTGAACACAAACATAAAAATAACAATACAAAAAAACCTACCTGTTTAACTTCAGATTCTCATAAACTCTCGGTAAAATGAGTCCATCATTACCATGTAAATTGGAACCTGATATTAACATCACCATAGTTAGCAAAGTCTAAAGGAATAAAGTAGAAAAAAGATGGCCAGGAAGAACAAACCTCTAGGCATTGCATCGTCAGGTTCTAAAGAATCAAGGTTTTGACATGCTGACCTGAAGATGACAAGCAATGAAGATCAATTGCTTGATAATCAAATAACCTAGAAATTAGAATATGCCACCACAACCACTTTTAACATCAACCAAAAGTGGCAATGAAGTTAAAATATGCCAGTAGAATAATCATAAATCTAAAGGTATCTTTGCTTGTTGCTAAAAACTGCAGCAAGAAATAAGCAAGATTTACAGGTTGGCTGCTAAAAATGTCATTCCAAAATAACCAAGCGTAAAAGTTTTCATCACCCATAACTTGGTAAAAGAATTTGTCTCAAAATAAAACCACCAGGAAATTTCCTTAGAAATTTCTGGAACAAGATAATATTTTGCAAATATAATTTCATCAGCATTATAGTTTTATGCAATGTCAAGAACGTGCTAACAAATCCAGCAATTGTCGTAAAGAACCATGAACGGTAATTATGTAACCTTCATAGCCATTATAAAGATATATACCTCAAGCCAGTAACTTCTTCCTTCTTGTTTCCCTTGGAGTTATTCTGGAAGTTATTTTGGTCAAGTTCTTGATTGAAATCAGAAAAGTTTGAATCAGTATTGGGACAAAAACCAGCACCTAAGACATCAAATTCATCCATAGGTCCATTCTGCGGTATATGAGTGATGACAATTGATTAGGAAGTAGTCCACAAGTTAATGAAGCAAACTAACAATGCAAAAAAATGACACATTAATTTAAATATAAGGCAGTAACAGTCCTATAAATCGATAAAGGGGAGGAGGCTTTAATAGGAAGATGGAACTAAAGGTTGGACCACGGAACAAGAAGATAAGAAACAATAAAGATAGGGAGTCATTATTGTGCATGTCAATGAAAATGTATATTGCATTTAGGTATTGAATATATAGATCACACATGGCTGTCGGTAGATGATCCATCAAAGTTATTCGATAAGTTATTCGACAAAAAAGGAAGTATAGAATACGAATACCAAATTAGAACTTACAACTGGATTCAGATTACGAGACTCTAGCAAGCCAACATGCTTCACTTCTTGAATGGGTAACCTGCATCAGACGTGCATTATATAAGCCTAGAGTGTGGAGGATATAGATCTGCCAAACTTCTAATATAAAAATCTTCAATAGCAACAAAAAGCTTAATATATTGCAACTAAAGAGCACAAGAAAGGGGACATAAAAGGCTCACTAAATCCAAAATTTAGTAACAATGCATCTACATGCAATATAGGACAGATTTTTCAGCTCACTTATTCAAAAAATCTGTATATGGCTTAATAGCCATAATTTTGAAGAAAACCCTATCCGTTCTAACTTATTAAACCTCCAAGAATCCAGACCAAGGGAGGTCAAGGCACTGGGCTGCCGTTGAAATGGTTTTTGTCCTAAAAGGCTAAAACTAGACACTTTGTGATCAAACATAAATCTTGCTTTTGACATTATACTGGGTGTGGTTTTGAATTTCATATATTAACTCTTTCCTTTTTGTAATTATGATTACATGCAAAAAATTACTGCTAACTCATGAGAGTACCAGATTTGAAGGTTACGACTTGGTACTTGGTAGCCTCCGAAAAATTAGCGTAGAAACAATTGAAAGGAGGAGATTTAAAATAGAATTTTTCAGAAAATATCCTTGTAGATTTGCCAAAAAAAGAAACTGGTAGATCTTGAGTGGCAGGGGATGATCGGCAGAAGAAACATGTTCGATTATAAACCTTCAATTCTCCTATCAAACATGTGTTCGATTATAAAACCTTAATTTCTCCGATCAGACACGTGTTCGATTATAAAACCTTAATTTCTTAGACCAGACACATGTTCTATTATAAAACCTTAATTTCTCCGACCAGACACGTGTTCGATTATGAACCTTTAATTTAGGTTACTCGCGTGACAAACTAAAAAACAGAAAGAGAAGCTTCAGAAACGACATTTTCTTAGCTAAACTGTCTTTAATGCTCTGTATGACGTCACTTTCAATTATTATGATTTTGATCATCAAACTCAATGCAGCTAAAAGAATGTGACAGACATGATAGGGTAAGTCGAGTAGCCATTATGGCAGTCCCTGCTAACCAATCCCTCCAACAAATAACCTTGTTACCAAACACTATTCTGATGGACTTCACTTCTTAAGTCCAAATGTATATTAAAAAAAAAAAAAACCTTTAAATGAACAGCACATCTCACTCACACTCACACAGAGAAGAAAAAATCACAAGGAACCCATAAGTACAGGAAGATGTGCATTCAAGCAACAGTCAATCAAAGCCCAGAGAAGTGAAGTTATTGAGCAACCAACTAGTTAAATGAATTACGAAAACAAAACTCACATGGCGGATGGCACTGTTCCACCTGGAATTCGCTTAATAATCACGCTCGTCCCACTAGGAATTTGTGAATCATCACCCTTGTACTCTGCCAACCAAATTTGTTCCCCAATAAAAATAAATTAAAACCAATACATGCAAATAGATTTTTCCCCTAAATAAGAACAACAACCAACACATGCAAATCCGTCTATTTTCCGCTTAATAAATAAAACTAAAACAAGCACATGCATATCAAGCAAAACATTACCAAGAACAACAGATAGTAAGATTTATTTAAATCAACAAATATTCAAAACGGAGTACACATAAAATCAAGATACAAACAGAAACAATGAACTGTATGGAACGGCAATGAATCAAAGAATTAAGATGTACCTAAACCGGAAACAGCATCAGAGAAGACGAGATCAAACCCTTGTTGTTGCTGAGAAACACCCCGCAAAATTCTACTTCTTAACTCTCCAATGGAAATTGAGGCACGATTTCCAATTTCCACCGTATCGAAATTCACCGAACTCTTGAATTTGTACTGAATTGACATATCTTGCTTATTCTACCTCAAATCAAATCAAATCATCACTCGATTAGATCAAACGACTATGAACGTTATCGATTCCCACTGCTGTATGTGAACGGGAAATTCACAAAAAAGGGTTTTCTCCTTTCGGGTTTTGCTGATGTGTTGAATGCTAGGATATATACGGAGGGGTGCAGGGTGAGTTAGGGTATTTATAGGTGTTGTTGTTGACTGATAGGGTCACGTGTCAAGTCACGTGCATGTTGCGTTTAACGGAGATTAATTAATTGCTAATACTTATTTTAGTACAATTATGTATATTGTCACGTCATAATCAAAACAATTGCGTGCTTCCCTGGATTGTACATTAAATTAAAATGAACTAGGGTCCCAAGTTAATCATATTCCAAAATTTAGATATGACTAGGGTACAAGTTCCTGAAACTGTGTTGCACGATTACATTTATCTTATCTGAATCTTCTAGATAGAAGGATGACATAAAATAAGAGAATTGAATCAAAGAAGGCAAACACACTTCCCATTTCATGCAACCAACTCAAACCCCAAATTTTCTATGATTTTTAGGGATATATAAATTTTATAATACTAGTGTTGTATTCGTGCTGTCTTTATTTGATTTTTTTGGTTTTATTTTTCTATGATATAATTTTTTATAATAAGTTTTAAGAGCAACCATCTCATGAACTCCATGAAATAAATAAAAAGTAAAACTCCATATGCTTCATAATAAAGTTCACAGTGATTATATATAGATACAATATGATATAACATATTAAAATTTATTTTCAGAAATAAATCCAGTGAAGTTAAGATTCCCTTTGACAATACAATGTTAAATTCTTGTACCGACCAGCTTATTGATAGCAAAAATAAGTGTTAAGAGAACTCTCCAAATCCTTCAAACGTCCGTTCATGCTTGAGTCCTCTTCATCTAACTCTTCATGTACTTTATTTTCTTTAAATAACACAACTGCAATCCAATTTGCACATGTATTCTTCTTAGACGCTCCACATGGAAGCTAATAAACTATAATAAGAATAAACATCCCTAATACTAATTAACATTCCATATCATTTAAAAAACGAGATTTAAGTTTTAGCCCTCAAAATTTATAAAGCTATTCATGTATTTATTTGTTTTTTTCATGCGAATTAAAGATTATGAAATATTATTCAATGCTCCCTCCGTCCGGTTTTAAGGTATCCATTTGTTTTTTGTACATGGATTAAGAAGTATTATTAGTATTATATGTAAAGTGGGTAGTTGTATTAGAGGTAAGCGGTGAGTCATATTGTGTATTGTTTTACTAAATAGGAAAATTTACACCTTTGAAGCAGACTCCAAAAATAGTAAAATTGATACTTTAGAAGCGGATGGAGTGAGTATATAATAATGTGTAGTAGTTATTATATTAATATATAGTGTGTGTCTCATATTTCTAAAATAAAAAATTAATATATTTTATAATGACAAGGATCAAAATGATAAAATCATTACAATGATAAGAAATTAAATATTTAACTTCATTTAAAAAGTTAAGTTTAATTATTGGATTGACCCATTTTGTTGCAACTTTTTTTAGTTTTGACCCATATAAGAACCAAATGACATTTAAGCAACAGATTTTTAAGCCCAATCATAAAAAAAATAAATTCAGAATCATCTACCACATATTGGGCCAAACAAGGCCTTGTTATGTACGAAATGGTTTATGTATCTCTTTCATTATATTCTATTAATTAATATGATTAGGTATACGTGAATAATTATGAAATAGAAGTCATACATTATTCGTTTGTTAAATTGTTCTATAAGTTAACTTAGGTGCTTGGTAAGGGTAATGGGGAAGGTAGGGTATTAATTTTCTTTTCTCACGTTTGATAATAATTAATGATAATGTGAAATTTTCAATTATTGTTATTGATTCAATATATTTCTTCATCCCTTTAATTGATTTTATTTCCATTACTATTAATCTCATTAACGATTCTTATTACTATTAACATTTTAAATTTTAACCTAAGTGTAATTTCCTTATATTAGGGCTTAAGTATAGTGTAGTTTAGTAAATTTTACGTATAAAATATGCATTGATATTGTGTTTTAAAAAGTAAATGATACATCCTCCATCTAGAAAAGATGTGCATGGTTAATGCACACATGGAGTTTAAGATTTTTCTTTTTAATAACTTTATTAACTTTTAAAAATAATGTATTTTTTTCAAAAACTAAATATATATACATATTTATACTACGGGCTCGTTTGGTAGGTAGTAGAAGATAAAGAAGTATTATGGAGGTAAGTATTATGTATGTTGATATAAGTTGATAATACGAAAAAATGAGTTTGATTGGTAGAATGTATAAAGATTGAGATTAATATTATAAAGGTGCTTGATTGGTAGTAGTAATAATGAGTATAAAGTGTAATATTACTTTTATGCCCTCACAAAAGTGTAATATTATAAAGTGTAATATAATACTCTTTTTTATAGAATATATATATATATATATATCTTATATATATTAATTGCGAATACGCTGCTATAAATAACTTTTAAAAATATGATGTGTCGCGACGTAGTTAATTGTTGGTATTTTTTATATTTTTTATTTTAATATTACATATATAATCTTTCTATTTTAATTTTTTATTCTTATATATTAACAATTATTATTATATCACACTATTATATATCTTAAAATATTTTTTCTTATCTACAAAATATCTAATAAATTCTTATTCACTTAATTATTTCAAGAAGATAATTATTTAAATATCATAATACATTGAAAAAAAAATGAGATCCACCACTTTTTTTATATATAATTTTAAAAATTAAATTACTCCCTCCTTTCATTTCATTAAGACTAAATTTAAAATTAATTACTTAAAAAATTTTGTATTTAATTTACCATAAACCTTCAACTAAAAAAAAGGTTATAAATTATTTATTTAACATAAATATTATACTCCCCCGTCCCGCATTATCTTGCACCATTAGTTTGTAACTATTTATAATTATATACATTTTATAAATCTAAAATAAAAAATAATGAATATCATGTAACACGGGGCAAAAAGAAAAATATAAGTAATTAATAATTTAATTGTGTTCATAACAATAATAAAATATATTTAAACTAATTTATTTATTTATTTCGTGCAATACGCGGGAGAAAAATACTAGTATATATATATATATATATATATATATATATATATATATATATATATATATATATATTAATTAATTATCTTGCATTCTATTATTAATTAAATTTAACATTATAAAAAATGCATTATCTTTATATTATTATAAATTAATAAAATAAAAAATTACTTAATTTTAAATATTCATTATTATATTATTTAGAAATCATAATTTATATTTATTATTCTATTTTTTTATAATGTTCAAATTTAATAATATAATATTTTATTTTATTTAAAATCTAATACACTATAATATTAGATTATAAGTACAGATACCGCGTAACACGCGGGTGTAAATTTATTATTTTAAAAATTATAAGTTCAATATATTTGTAATTTTTATGATTTAAAATAAATTTATTTTGAAGAGTAAAAGTTAAATTTATATATACATATACATGCAAGTATTGCTTGTATTAATATATAATAATACTAGCATATAACCCACGTACTACGCCGGGATCATTAGTTTTTTTAAAAATAAAATTATTATTATTATTAATGTCTTTAATTATATTATATTAGTTCATATTTTAATATATCTTTATTGTTAAAATTAATTTTTTTTGATATACTATTGTTGTTTTAATTATAAGTGTCATATGTATAATTTAATATTAAAAATTATTAAATATTAATTTATAAGTATATAACAAAAGAATTAAATAAAAATTATAATAAAATTAATTTTATAAAATGTAAATTTGTCAACAGAAGAAAACATACAATAAAATCAAAACTTGAATGTTAAATTTATAAAAAGTAAAAAAAAAATGAATGTATAAAAATATAAAAACGTGAATATATGAATATTAAAAAATATATATAACAAAATAAAAAATTACATATGAATGCATAAATTTGACTGACAAAATTCAAAATAAATATAAATAAATAAATTTAATACATTTATTAATAAAAATAAATTAAAATATAAAATGTAATTAATTAAAAAATTAAAATTAAAAAAGTTATTGTATATAATTGATTGTTGTAGAAAAAATATAAAGAAATTATTAAATGTAATTAAAAGAAATTGAAAAAAATTATATAAATAAATTAATTAAAGAAATAAATAAATAGTACATGTATTATTAGAAATAAATAAAAATTACAAATGTGATATAAATTTGACAAACAAAATTAAATATAAATAATAAAAAATTTAAATATGCATATATTAATTAAAAGAAATAAAAAAACTAAAACAAAAGAATTAATCAAAAATTAAATTTGACCGGTTAAAAAAATAATAGTAAAATTAATGTACATATAAATAAAAAAACTAAAACAGAAAATAAAAAGAAAGTTAAAAGGTTAAAAATTAATTTGAGTGACCAACTGTTGGCTACTCTACAATCCAGCAATCCTTTCTTACAACTATTTTTTTTTTTAAATTCTGAAGGTTAGAAAGGTAAATTAAATTCATAATACATAGTACGTTCAAAACAATATTACTAGTACTACAATTTTTGCAGTATTGGTTATCTAAATGGAATAGTTAAATAGTAACGGCCCAACACACACAAAAACTGACCGACAGTGACGGATTGACGGGTTTTGTGATGGACTTTATGACGGGAAAGCGTCCGTCACCCGAACATGCGTCACAAAGTGCTTGTGATGGTCCCGTCAAAATTAGTGACGGATTTTGTGACGGAACAAATTTGTGACGGTTTCTTTTAACCAATATTTATGACGGATTTTTGTGACGAAAAATTCCGTCACAAACTTAAATTCTAAAAAAAATTGAGTAGACAAGAATCGAACCCCTCTTGCTCATGTGAGTGCATGACGGCTCCAGCCGTACCGGCTACGGCTAACTTATTTCCATTTTATTATATTTCTACCCCTTATACCCTTCTTAGAATTTAATTGCATAATTTCGTCCCCAACCGGATTTTAACTTGGGTGGGCACCAAGCAAGAGTGCTTGTGCACAAGTGTTGAGCCAATTTGGCTAGATGTACTTTCTGTTAGTCTTTAATAAATATTGTATATATTCAATTAATTTGTATTAAAATAACATCAACCAACTTTCAAAATAAATATGGTGCTAATATTGATTAATATAATATATATTAATATGACAAATAATGATTAAAATATTAATTAATTTATTTTATTATTTATTTAAGACAAATATTAAAATTTTCATAATTAAATTAAAAAATTCTTATAAATTTTAAATTCTCAATATGTAAATAATATCTAAATATATTATTTATTTATATATGAAAAATAGGTTAATTTTCGTTAAAATAAATAACATTCTCCTAATTTCTCAATTTAATTCTCTTTGTTAGAAAATACATAATCTTTATATTTTTCTTTATACATAATCTTAAAAGTTTTATTATTTAATTACAAATTCATCTACTACAAAATATATGACTATATTATTTAATAAAAATCAAGACACATAAATATTTAAATTATAACAATTCATACAACTCATTGCCGTTTAAAATTAAAGTAATTATGTTCTCATAATTATCTTGATTTTATAATTACCATTACTATACAATACAGTATATTCAATTAATCAAGGTAAATAAATTCACAATAAATATTAAAAGAATAATAATTTCTTTAAAAAATATGTTCTCATTATTATTTTGATTTTAAAATTAATATTACTATATAAACACTATACATTCAATTATTTAAGTTTAAATAAATTTACAATAAATATTAAAAAAAAAATTCTTTAAAAAAATAACTCTTTTCTTATAATTATTTTGATTTCAAAATTAATATTACTATATACAACAATACAATATATTCAACTATTTAAGTTTAAATAAATTCACAATACATATTAAAAGAATAATAATTTCTTAAAAAAAACATGCAAGTTTAACCTTTTGTTTTATATAATTAAATTAAATAGCATAATGTAAAGAGCAAATACAATTTTAATGATTTTTTTAAATTGTAAATTGTGACGGACTTTGTCTGTCACAAATTTTATGACGGACTTTGTGACAGACTTTGTCCGTCACAAACGAGACCCTTTACATTGTGATCGTATTTTTTCGTCACTAATTAAAAAAATAAAAATAAATTTTTTTTGTGACGGAAAAAAGTTCGTCACAAATTTTTTGGTTACAAATGCCGTCACAAATATCGGGAATGACGAAATTTTAAATGGTCAATTATTAGCCGTCACTATTTTCAAAATGCCGTCATAAAGTCCATCACAATTGTAACGGCAAATTTTTCGTCATAAAAATCCGTCACTGTCGGACAACTTTTTTGTAGTGCAAGTATAGTATCGGCCCCTCATTGTTTTTGTATTTCCTATCAAACACCGTAAATAGCAGCATAAAACGTGGTAATAGGCCATAATATGGCATATTATATGTCTTTAATATACTAAATGAGAGTTAATTTTGATTAAGTGTCGTCACCATAATTATTCTCAATTATTTTAATTTTTAATTAAAATTAAAAATTTTAATTATTTTAATTATTAATTAAAATTTAATGTAGATAATACATTAATTATTTTATGAACATATCTTATTTAATTTAATATATTTATTTATATTATTTAATAGGAGATATATTCAAAAAAAAATATATATATATATATATATATATATAAACAAGTAGACATAAAGAGATAATGTTATGTTAATTAAGAATTAAAATTTAATATATATATATATATATATATATATATATATATATATTTAATATACTAAAGGAGAATTTTATTTTGATGAGGTGTCGTCACCATAATTAATCTCAATTATTTTAATATTAATTAATTTTTAGTTATTTAATTTTTTTATTATTTAAATAGGAGATAAAAGAGATATGTACAGCAAAGTTTCTTTATATCTACAGTATCTGCGTAGGTTAATTGAGCTGCTTAAGCTAAATATAAATTAACACCTAACAGGTGCAGCAGTTCAATAATTTAACTAAGTATTTTGAAAATAAATATTGAAAAGAATGATAAATTCTAATAATAAAATTTATAATTTTTGGCACACTACTTATTCTTTTCTTTTCTCACGTGAGTTAGGTATATGCAGTTTTAATTAGTATAACATTCCAATCCCAATCCCAATCCCAATCCCAATATTACTAAATGAGAGTTTTATTTTGATAAGATGTTGCCACCAATATTAATTTTAATTATTTTAATTTTTAATTAATTTTTAGTTATTTAATTTTTTTTATTATTTAAATAGGAGATAAAGAAATATGTACAACAAAGATTCTTTATATCTACAGTATCTGCGTAGGTTAATTGACCTGCTTAAGCTAAATATCAATTAACACCTAACAGGTGCAGCAGTTCAATAATTTAACTCTATGTATTTTGAAAATAAATATTGAAAAGAATGATAAATTCTAATAATAAAATTTATAATTTTTGGCGCACTACTTATTCTTTTCTTTGTAAGAAATAAATTAATAAATCCTAATACCTTAAACTCTATTACGATTAATGAGATCAAAATTATAATGCGGAAGCGTACCTGATCCAATGAGTCTCTAGGCGGAACACGAACTCAGGATCAGTGGTTATATGGTCTTCCTCAACTAAGCCCTCCTAATTCCTTTATGGGGACCGTAGTAATTCCTCCCGATGGGGAGAAGAGAAGATCATGTGCGGCTTAGTATATTTGGGACCATAACCGGGTAACCTTTATATACTACTTGACTAGACCACCCATACTCACCTAATCACGTAGTATTGGGTATCTACTCATTTGGCCCATATTAATTATTATTATAGCCCATGGACTTTTAATCTTAATTGGATCACTTTAATTAAGTCCATAAAATAATTGAATAGCTAATATAATTGTATAATAATATATTGCCCACAATTAGATTATAATGGAAATTAATAATTTCCAACAATCTCCCACTTGGGCTATATATTTTCCGTTAGCAATTATATCAAGAGTCCTTAGTTGCGCAACTTTATGCTATTCCTCTTCAGGCTATACTTAACAATCTGGTCCATCTCATATACTAATATGGAACTACCGCGGCATTCACCACATTATAAATCGTGATTAAACCCCGACAATCACCATATCAATATATTCAATGACATAGATCAAATATGGTGAGTAGCATGAAAATTACATGCAACGTGAACAATATCATGTCTATTTCCAACTGGTTCAACTTTAAACTTTAGTGAGATCAATCCATAATGTAAAACATTACAAAAATGAAATTACTTAAGTGAATTCACAATGAATTCAAAGCCATGAACTTTATTCTGCAGAAAACTGAATTATCCAAATCAAAGTGTCTTGAAACTTTAAAGAGCAATAAATATAGACTCCCACTAAACCAATGTATTCTAAAACCATATAACACCCACATGAGTAGCTAGCTCATAAAATTACAGGGCGTTGAATACATAATTGGTGGATCCGTATTTAGAGTCTATCATAATATGCTTTACTAAAATTTTATCCACACAAAATACTTTCTTTAACAACCACGAATTCTATGTCAATATGCTTGACTTGTAAGTACTTTTGTTGTTAATACTTTACTGCGAATTAACTGTCACAATAAACTTTATGTGACAAAGTTTCGCAACATTTATTTCATGTTTGAATGCCTTTTAGTATGCTACTATTTCTGTTGTCATGCTTAATGAGCTACAATTGTTTGCTTAACACTTTTACTTATATAGCTTTCAAAACCAACAGAAGATGTAGTCTGAAATGGATCTTATACTATATTGACATCCAACAAACTCAGAATCAGAATTCCTCATGATCTCTAACAAATCTGATTCCTGATGTACAGGCATATTATTCTTAGTTCTCTATACATACTTTATAAAGATCCATACTAGAGTTACTTAAATGTCTACTTAATATACCAATAACATAAGTCAAATTAGGTATTGTAGAGACCTCATCATACAACAACTTCCAACAACCAATGAATATGGAATGTTTCTACATTTCTTAAATCTTTAGTTTAACTTTAGGGCACCTGATTGAGACTGCACTGCTCTTCCTTAGTTTAACTTAAACATTCTCCCACTGAATCATATAATCATCTACATTTGTCTCAAAACCAAATGAGACACTTACTTCATGATGATACTTGTGATTCCTTTACGAAAAAAAAAATTTGCTTGAATGCATAGATGGATTTCCTATTAGTTCTTAAACCATTTAGATCGTATCATCAGTGATACGATCAAGGAACTTTATCTTTACATCCATCTAATATGATTCAAGATCAAAATGTGCTACTAATGTCACGATTATCTTATAATAATGTCTTCCTTCCCTTTTGAGTATAATCCTATATCAAGATGTAAACCTAATAATCTTGTATTGATTTATACTCATAACTTATAGCATTAACACACTTTGGAGTAATTGGACTTTTCATGGTTTGATTAACATTGTTTGAATGTTCTACCATTAATTCTATAGTGTCCTCATTATTTAAGAGAAAAACTACATAATCATTCGAATTGCCTTTCACCCGACTCTAGTGGTTTTCTTAGTGACATTAATTCTTGAGGTTGTTGAATTTGTTATTCCTTAAATATTATTGACATTGTCATATCGTTATTCTGAATTTGCACCAATTCTTTAAAGCATAAGTGGGGATCGAATCGACTCCCCCTTAAGGACAATGTCTCTAATATTATTCTTCCCCCAAAATCAACATCCTCACATAATATCGTATTACCCGTCTCAAATATGATCCGATCAATTGGATCATAAACTTATTATCTTTATTTAATACCAATAAAGTAGCTTGTATCTATTTGAATCCAATTTTTACTTTAGTAAATCCCAATAATCTAGCCTTAGTTGGATATCACCATATGTGAAACTCAAAGAGTTCTCACAACTACTTTGGTTGGAACTTTATTGAGACCATAAGCTGCAATCTTTAGTATTTCTCCAATTAGTAACCATATATTGTGGAGTATTATTTTTGTCTTTTAACTACACCACAACACCATTCATACTAAGTAATCTTAATGTGGTGTATTATAAAATAATTTCACAAGCCTTTAGGAGAAAACGAAAGGTTATACTTTAGTTTCTTTTTAACAGCTTTCCAAACGGGTTTTTCTTTGTTGCCCATATACTTTATTGAGACAGAGTTTGTTAGAAACTTATTAGTTCATCCTTATTGTTGAAGTTCTCATCATGTATAATTTTGTTGTTGACATAGGTTAAATTTAATTAACAGACTTCTTAATTGTACAGAGAATTAATCCAAAATGATTATCATGCTTGCACTAAACTTTATAATCTTTCAAATTTTAAATAGTTTAGAATCATCTCAAGGAATCTATCACATCATTAGTATCAATACCAGCTTGTAAGTGACACTCTCTACGTAGTAGTCAAATATTGACAATAAAACTGTCAAACAATAGCCTTCCTTTGGGCCGACTTATTACTCACATGTCAAACAAATAATTGTCACGTATTTACCACCACAGGTGCTTGTGTATTTCGGGCCAAATATTAATCTACCTTTGGGCCGATCAATACCCGCATGAAAATACACTCGCACAATAATATTAATTGGGGACCCATCACAAGACACCTTGTGCAATATTAACCTCATCTTTGGACAAAAATTAACTGCAGGGGTAATCTTGGTGTAACAATCAAGTATTGACAATAAGTTCTGTCAAACAAGAGTCTATCTGTGGACCGACTCAAGTTCACATGAATAATCCAAATAATTATCACATACTTATTATCACATGTGTGTTATTATTCTGTCAAACTGTGCCTACCTGTGGGCTGAACACAGAACACATAAATAATACCACACCCATCTATGTAATTTCAATAAAGCTTTTCTCCACACACGATATTGCTGTGGCAACATGGTGCTTCGATTGACTAGATTGAAGGTTTACTAGACTAATTAAATAAATATTAAAATATTTAATTTAATTAAACGACATTTAACTGTCTCCCCAATTTAATTTAATTTTATTCCACTAACCAAATAGGAATATTAGATGATTCACTACCTTATAATAATGAAAGATCTTCTAATTTAAATCAGAATTCTAAATACTCATTTAGAATAAACTATATTAGGCCAATATTCTTCTATTGGATAAACCAAAGAATCGTATACATGCTGACATAGAATGGTACCAGTTTGATTCGGAAAATATAATTAATCAAGCTAAATTGTCAATCCACGTATTTTAAATTAATAATAAGGAATACTGATTGCAGAAAATGTAAACCATAAGCCTACATTAAACTTTCCATAAAATACATGTAGGACTTGATCCAAATATATAATCAATCTTGAATTCTTAATAAACTGGCGCATCAGTTTGGCATATTTTAATTGCCAGTAATAATCACCCCAAAATCTATATTGTTATGTCAAGTAAGCTGTAATTAAATCAAATTCATTCCATTACTTTATCCGAATAATGCATCACACCATGGCATTAGAATCAATAATTCATATTAATCGATATAATCTGCAACAAAATATTTAAGTTTTATTGTTGCAGCAGAACCCTTGTTATCCATAAACTAAATTGGCGCACCGCACATATCCTTTTGATGAAAAATAAATACATATTCCACAATTAAACCCAATTTTTAAAAACACAACCTTATTAAATCGAATTTAATTTAATGTCTTGAGATTTAATAATACACCAATCAAATTGGAAATTAATAGTAAATAGTTATGCATACGCATTATCAATAAGGTATCAATTAAATCAATCTGGATTTCATAATGGCAATAATATGAGTTAAAGATCTTTACAAAATCATCCATATACCATGTTTCTATATTTAGAATCATGGAATCCACAAAGATCCTTTAATTTCAATTAATATTAAATTATTATTGCCTCTATGATTCAATCACAATGCAAATTTCGTGAACCCTTCAGTAATAGAAAACTATTTTCATTATTCTTAAACTGGGAAATAACTTATTGCCCAAATATCATTTAATTCACTGAATCAAGCATAAGTCAAGAATATATGATTCTCATCACAAATCATGTGACACAGTTTTCCAAAGTGACAGCACAAGTATCTCAATCACCCATTATAGTTTGGTCACATTAATTAATTAATTAACAATTTCTAAAGTTAATTAATTATTTTGCTAAAATAATCAGTATACCATCCATTATAACTCAACAAATAAGCCATGCCATCATAATTAGCTAACGAATGGTGATCAGCCCCCTTGATATCATATGTGACACCAACAATCTTAATCTTAATTATCAAAATGTTATCTTAAACCATTAATCCAGATAGGGGTCAGTGTCAGTCCAAAGCTCCAAAGTATGGAATTAATCAATCATAATGAATCTAATCAACCCTCTAAGACAACGTCAATAGGATTTGATATGGATTAATCAATAATTAAACATTTATGAAATCACTAAATAACAACAAATAATTCAATTTACATGTGATACACAACTCAATTTGAAAGTGGGTCTGATGGGAGCCAACGATCCCCAATGCAGACAAAATAATTCTACCACATGATTCCAATATCAAATTCAAATATGTAATTTCAGATCAAGATTAAACTACGAATGTTTAGATATAAACTCAAGTCTTTCAGATCTCAGAGAATCATAAATAGGGTGGCTCTGATACCACTTGTAGGAAATAAATTAATAAATCCTAATACCTTAAACCCTATTACGATTAACGAGATCAAAATTATAATGCGGAAGCGTACCTGATCCAATGAGTCTCTAGGCGGAACACGAACTCAGGATCAGTGGTTATATGACCTTCCTCAACTAAGCCCTCCTAATTCCTTTATGGGGACCATAGTAATTCCTCCCGATGGGAGAAGGGAAGACCATGTGCGGCTTAGTATATTGGGGACCATAACCGGGTAACCTTTATATACTACTTGACTAGACCACCCATAATCACCTAATCACGTAGTATTGAGTATCTACTCATTTGGCCCATATTAATTATTATTATAGCCATGGATTTTTAATCTTAATTGAATCACTTTAATTAAGTTCATAAAATAATTGAATAGCTAATATAATTGTATAATAATATATTGCCCACAATTAGATTATAATGGAAATTAATAAATAATTTCCAACATTCTTTTCTCACATGAATTAGGTACATGCAGTTTTACTTAGTATAACATCACAATATTTTTTTTAATTATTTTATATATTTATAATACGTAATTTATACATTATATTTTAAAGATGCAACGTGTATTAAGTTTTATTAATTAAGATTTTCGTATTTTATTAATAAAAAAAGTTATGATTAAATTATGAAATATAAAAGATCATCATGAATTTTAAAAGACAAAATTAATGTTTAAATCGAGAAAATATCAAAAGATCGTGTATTTAATTGATAACAAAATAAGTTTGTGATTAAATTGAGAAAAAATGAAAAGATCATGTATTATTTTGATAATAAAAAAAGAGTGAGGCTACATTATTCTAAAAGTATTATGGATAAGGATACATTATTTTGTTCTAAAAGTATACACTTTAATTAATAAGGGTATATCATTTTGTTTTAAAGGATACACACATTTCATTATATTTTTATTTTTCTTCATAAAATAAAGGATACATATCTTTATACTAAAGGGTATACAATTTATTAATATATATAAATATATATTTATTTTAAGATTTGAGTTTATCATTACATTATATATATCAATTTTTAAATAATATAGTTATTCATGATAGTGATTAATTATTTTAAATTATCATATCTCTAAAATATTCATTAATTTAATTATATATATTTTTTTTAATATTTCAATATTTCTACTTATAAATAAGTCTTCTCAATCCTTCATTCTTAGCACATCAAACCAAAATCATACTTAAAGGTAAATTTTCTTTTATCTTCTTGTCTTCTACATATATGAGATAAATTTCTATAGTTATTAATGCCCCAAAATCGTTCTCTAAAGTAAATTTCTTCTTTTTGAGAGTTTTTATTATTTTTATAACCATTTGTTTTGAGTTTTATTTTTAATTTACATATTCTATAATTTACATTTTTTTTAAAAAATTTTACACGTGTGAAATTTTTTATTTATTTATGTTAATTTGCAGGGTTCTCTCTCACCTATAAATAAACTTATGTGGTCGTTGATTCCCAACACACCAAGATCATTCTCAAATGTAAAAATAAATTATTATTTTTAATTATATATAAGTGCTTTTTTCCATATATTTTGAATTTTTTATCTTTATATTTTACATGTGAGAATTTTATTAGTTTAATGTAAAATAGTCGATTTTTCAATGTTTGTTTTTATTTTTTATTTACCTTTGAGTTATTTTTTTATGTTAAATTTTCTTTTACATGTATGAGAGTCTTATTTTTTTTATAAATTATCTATTTTGAGTTTTATTTTTTATATTATATATATGACAATTTTATTATTTCATATTGAATTGTATTGTAGAATTTACAAATAAAAAAAAACCTTATATATATTTTTTTGTCTTTCAATCTATGTTAATCTGCAGTTTTATCTTTCACCTAGACATAAACTTTTGTTGTCATTAATTTGCGATACACCAATATCATACCTTAAGGTAAATTTTCTTTTTTTTTTCTTTTATACATATGAAAGTTTTATTATTTTTATTTATGTACCATTCGCTTTTGAGTTTTATTTTTAATATACATATTCTAGAATTTACAATTTTTCTTTTATATTTTACATGTGTAAGTTTTTTTTTTTTTATTTGCAGGATTCTCCTTCACCAATAAATAAACTTCTATGGTACTCATTAATTCCAAACACACCAAAATCATTATCAAAGGTAAAAAACTAAAAAAAAAAATTATTTATATATAAGAGTATTTTTTTCCTATATATTTAGAATGCTCTCTATTTATATTTTACAATTTTATTAGTTTTATATAAAATAGTAGACTTTTCACTGTTTTTTTTTTTATTTACCTTTGAATTTTCTTTTATGTTGAATTACATTTTTTCTTATGTAAACAATGCTAAAGTAGAGTTTCACTCCAAAAATTTTCTTAATTTTTTATTAATTATTTCATGAGCATATTTTATTTAATATATTTACTTATATTTTTTATTTTTTAATGATTATTCTTATTGTTTATTAATTAATAAGAAGATATATAAGAAATGTGAGTTTAATTTTAATTTCGCCATGCCTCTATTTTTTTTTTCAATTTTAAATTATTAATTATTTTATTATTCTCAATTTTATTTATTATTTTATAAGCATAACTTATTTAATATTTTTTTTATGTTATTTAATTAGCAGGAGATATTATGTTCATCGCGAGATATATATTTTTTTTGTTACTAAAACTCTTACTCCTCATAACATATAGAGATAAGAAATGTTACCTATCTTACTCAATATATTTATGTATTTTATTTTACGTATAAAAATTTAATTTTGAATAATTATTTCTCAATTTTATTAAATTATAGAAAGGTATTTTAATAATTATGTTTTCACATATATTATGAAAATGAGAGTTTGTTTTGGTGTTATATAAATATTTATATATTTATTTTAAGATTTGAGTTTATCCTTGCACTATATCAATTTAATTAATTTAGTTATTCACGATAAATTTAAATTAATTACTTTGCTAATAAAATATGATACAAACTCAATTATAATAATTTGTTAAAAGAAACCTTAAAAAAATTGAAGTTTTACTGAATTAATATTTTATATTATAATTTCATGCATATATTTGTATTAATAACTATATAAATAATAAATTAACGGTCCGCGTAATACGCGGGTTTTATACTAGTAGTATTATAATCAAGAGCTCTCGAGGGCATAGAGTGGTGAAAAAGAGTAAGAAAAAAATTTGAATTGAATTGGTATCTGAAAGTGGAGTTCCTTGTAAGATGGAATAACTATAATATTTTAATATATAGTGAATAGTTGTATATTTTTATTAGTATCATATGAAACCAATAAAAATATGTTAATTATTTTGTGATGGGATGAAGATAGTACTAGGATGATTGTTAGTAGTACAATTAGTTTTGGGACAACGTTAAATAAATCTAGTTTTTCTATTTTGATGGGTCTTGATGAATGTGCAGTTTACAGGTTCATCTACATAATTTATTCATGAGTGAGGCTCTTCTGTTTCGGGAACACCGTGCGCCTTTAAAATTTAAACTCTCTACCAATACATAGGTTTAAATAGAATATGGAGGGGGAGGGTTGTGTTTACATGGGGACACGGCCGTGTGCCCCCGTATCCCGGGGACGCAGAAGTTTTTTTCCTTTATTCATTGAGTATTTGATTTATAGTATCTTTTGAGCTTATTATTAATGAAGTTTTTTTTTTAAATGTTTAATTGTTATATATTAGTATATTGTTTCATGTGTTGATAATAAGATGATTTTAGTGATTCACTCTTCCATATACATTAGTATAACACGATTTGTATACTTGCAGCATTAAGTTCTATTAAAAAAATATATATATAGCAAACTTTATTAGAATTTTTTATAATATAAATAAATTTACTAATTTATTTGAATTTCACTTTACACAGAATTAGTTGGTCCAAGTTTCTAAGTCTAAATTTGAATATTGTCCCATTATCATTAATAATTCTTTTAAGAGAAATAATTCAACTTTTTTTTAAAAAAAAAATACGACCTCCAATATATATATATATATAAAAGAAGAAGCTCAAGTTATACCGTTACACGTGTGTTATAGTATATATATCCCCAAAATTGAAATTGCATCTCCTCACAATTTTCATTCAATTTCTCAATTATGATCTCATTTGAAAGTATAAAGAAATTTATAAAAGTAAAGGAATACAACTCAAACCCTTTTCTTTAATGTTTCTTTTGTTATTATTAATTCTCCAGACGTCCCTTGAATATGGATGCAAGTATTAATTGGTAAAAAGCAAGAAGTAGAATGAATAGGAAAAAGAGGAGAGAATAAGAGAGAGATGATGGATGTGCAGAGAGCAATAAATGTGTGATGTCTGTTTCTGATCCCAATCACTCTCACTAACGCAAACTCACGTAAACCTCTCCTCTCGTCTACTCTCTTGCCAGCTTTTCTCCATCACCCCTACTCCGCCCGGCCCCACCCCACCTCCGAATATATGCTCCCTTCGTCCCCTTGAAACGTAATATCTAATTTCGCCACACTTCCATTGTAACTTATAGTGGATTTCATATATGAGTGTTACATCCGATAATAAAACTTCAATCCTAACTAAGAATAACATGATATAACATCCATTTAAATTAAAAGATGGTGAAAAAGGTTAAAATACTTGTATATTTACGGGCATGGTAAATCATCTTGCTCTCATTTATACTATGGTCGACAACATTATATACTTTTGGGGGCATGGTAAGTTGATGAACTTGAAATTTTAATTTTACATGACTAAGTATCTAAATAACTGTAGGAACAAAATCCAAACATTAAATGGAAAAACATAAATTAATCCAAAGAGCTGATTTTTTAAAATGAGATACAAGAATATATCAGGGTCAGGAGATGTGCAGGAAAAATTTTTGAGCAAACATATTTACTACACTCATTAATATAAGTAAGAACAGACATGAAAATGATTCTGAATTCATGAATTTTTCTTATTCGTACATTTCCACGTACATTTATATCAAACTAATTTTAAATTAATGGCAAACACACATCGTCTCATTAGAAGGATTTCCGTAGGATGGATTAACATTTTTAAACAAAGTATAATAGTACTCAGATTAATTAAAAACCATTATCGAAATCTCCGTTGAAAACTAAATTAGCATAGTACTTCAAATAACAATTATGTGTATAAAATTAGTAGTAAAATGAAGTAATTAGTATTTTAATAGAAAGAGGAGAGAGAATAATCAGTGGTTAAACAAAAAGGAACAAAATATAAACCCTAATTCTCCTCAAATTAAAGCACTGATTATGCTACCACCATGCATGCTAC
The DNA here is from genome assembly GCA_023678885.1 of Pogostemon cablin. Classification (NCBI taxonomy): domain Eukaryota; kingdom Viridiplantae; phylum Streptophyta; class Magnoliopsida; order Lamiales; family Lamiaceae; genus Pogostemon; species Pogostemon cablin. The sequence goes on from CM042965.1 coordinate 36,858,105, forward strand.
CTACATTACCAAAATGTTCTTCAATTAGCAGCTTCTTCATTCACCATTAATGGATTCCACTTTCTCCATCCGCAAGATCAAGATCCAGTCCACTGAATCAAAGGCCAGGATTCGATCCAGTCATCACTCAGCTCCATCATCATCATCATCATCATGCATTACAGATGGAGGGAAATCGATTCTCTCACCAGTGATTTTCTCCAAGTAAGCAACGATCATGGCTTCTCGGCTCTTAGCCGAAGCCTTCTCCCTAGCTCGGGCCGCAGCTTCGAGGCCCGACCGAGCGGATTCTTGATCCCTCCATCTCTCCTCCCTCACCCTCCTCTCCTCCTCCAATCTCTCAATCACCTGAGTGAACTTCCTCTGCAGCTTCTCCTGATGATCCATCTCTTGCTGCACTAAGTTGCCGAAGAACTCGTTTATCAGCCGATGGCTGTAGCTCTTCTTCTTCTTCTTCCCCGTCTTCCTCTTCTTTCTTGAGGCTGAAGCTTCGGACCCGTGATCTCCCGTTCCCACGGATACTTGTCCGTGGGGACGGGAATGGGTCACGGGTGATGCAATATCACATGTTTGGGTCGGCTCGGTAGTAGTTCCGAGGCGACTGTAAATGGCTTCCAGCTCTCCAAACTGTACCCTACTTTTGGTGTCCAAACAGTGGGTTAGATCTTTGTGCTTCATTTCCAAGTGTTGTTGTTTGTCAACTATCTCACTGTTTTCATTGGATGCTTCTGCTGGGACTGGGAGGGGGAGGGGGAGCCTACAATCATTTATTAATGCTAAGGACAGTAAATTAATTAATTAATTTAAAGACAAAATTATAAATCAAGAGTAAAATTGGACCTTGGATTCCATGGAATATATTATGATTAAAGAAATGGATTACCAGAAAGATGTTTGTTTATTAGTGGAATCTTGTGGGTTTTGCCAACAATGGAGCATTCCAAGAGAAGGTTGTCGGAGAGCATCTTCTCCTCCGCCATTAATGATGGTGTAAGAGTTGAGACCGAGCTTGAAGTAGGCCGGAGCGGTGGCGTAGTGGTGGGGGTCCAGGAACAGCTGCTGGGTCTGGATTTGCTCAAGGAAATGGGTCGGGTTCGCATCTTGCCCGGGGATTTCGAAACCCGGATGCATCACAGCTGCAGATCTTGAACTTACAAACCCTAGTAATGTGGAGGATTTGAAGAATTTGTGAGGTAAGAATGAGAGAGAGAAGGAGAGATGATAGTAAGATAGGGGTAGTGAGAGAGAGAAGGAAAGAGAAATTTAGTTTAAGTGAAACCCCACTCCACAATAAAAAGACTGTTTGAGCAACCGTGTGAGTAGATAAAAGGGCCGGGGAAACTGTACCGGGTCGATTCGTTTATCTTTCGTATATACTCCCTCCGTCTCAAATTTAACTGTAGATGTATACTAGTAGTTTAAAAAAAATTACTGTATTATTTATCTTTAGATAATAGACACTTAAAATACTTCCACGGTCCCTTACGTGTTTCTTTGCTTTTTGCACGTAAATTAATAAATATAATATTTTTTTGCGTCGGTTTCAAAGATATCAATTTCTCATATTTAGTAAAAAAGTACATAATATGGCTACCACTTCCCTCTGATACAACTACTCACTTTACATATAATAATAATACTCCTTAATCCACGTGCAAAAAACAAATGGATACCTTAGAAACGAACGGAGGGAGTAGTATTTTAATATGTAGTTAAGTGAGAGAAATAATAATTTAATGTAAAATGAATAAATTTGTTAGTGTGATGTATGGACCCATAGAAAAATAAGTAATTAATTTGTGTGGGTCCCTCAAAGCAAAAAGAAAATACACATTTTATATTGAATCGGACCAAAATTGAAAAACGTGTACGTTTTAGAGTGACGGAGAGTATAAAGTATGTTATGTGTATTAAATAACATTGATATTTTTGAAATTAAGATGATTTTTTGAGGTTATGAATTTAATGTGATATTTTCTTTTTGAGCGGTGAAGATAAGTGTGGGACGGACTACACTCACTGCATCCCAATATTACTTTGCATTGTTATTATAAATACCTCTACGAAAATTTTATTTTATACTATCAGTATATTCTGTTGATAAAAATCTATTTTATACTAACGAAATATTTTATTAATAAAAATCTTAATTCATTGTAAAATTGGTTTATCAATAGATTAACAACAAATTTATTGGTAAGGTGATAATTGATAAAGTTTTAGCAACAAAATTCAATTTCATTGGTAAATAATTTCATTGATAATCCATTACTAATAATCAATTTCATTGGTAAATAATTTCGTTGATAATCTGTTACTAATAATTTTATTGACAATTTATATTCCGTTGGTTGCTTACTAATAATTTTATTGACAATTTATATTCCGTTGGTAAATAGCAACAGATTTTATTCAGTTGATGATAACATAATAAATTCGTTGACATACCGTTACTAAAAAAATTGTAATTTTTGTTGGCAATTCAGTTGGTAATTATCAACAAGTTGAATTTTGTTGGTAAATTCCGTTCCTAAAAAATATTACTAATTTTTTTTAACGAAGTTTAAGAAAAATAATTTATTTTTTTGATAAAACAAACGTTGGAATTGGTTAAGTAATAGAAGTGGGTCAAGTCCAGTTTACTTTTGACCAATGTTCTTTTAATTTTCGTTTGTCAAAAATAAAAACAAATTGCATATTCGGAATCTACGTTTCGAGTAGATGAATTTAATGTATAAGTTTGCTCAAATCCAATTCCGGGTGAATGAGTAATTAATACATGAAGTTTGCAATTTAAGTACAAGAAAAAGAAGAAAAGTGAAGAGTAAAGGTTGAAGTGAGAAGTTGTCCCACATTGGAAAAATATGGAAGAATTGAACTCCTTATTACTACTTACACACATTATTGAATTAAATTAAATGTGTGGACCACATGGTGCAACCAAGCTACTAGCCGCACATAGTTGCACTCATTTTGGACTCGAAGCAGGGTCCGATGGGTGAGACCTTGGTGCACGTAGGTGGACCAGACGATTCGGGTCGCCCTGAATTCGGGTTCGGATGGAACTGGGTCGGTTCGCCCTGAATTCTGGTTCGGATCGAACCGGGATGGTTCGTACTGAATGGGGTCGGTTCAGGTCAGCCAAACCGGGTTTGAGGATTGGCTCCAAAATTTTGAATTCAAATTCAATTTAAAGGGATGCGATCTAGACCGTCAGATCTTGACCTTAATCAAGAGGCACGATCAGACTGTTCATAATGATCTGAGATATCTTTTCAAAAGGGGTACCATGACTCTTCAACTCTTATAAATAGACCCCCAAGTTCATTTGCAAAATTCATTTAAGTCCTGCAATACATTCTTGCATATTACATTCTACCCTATAAGTTCTAGAATTATCCTACCCAAGTCCGGAAGTTCTAAAATATTAGTTCATTTACTGATAATTTTGGACTCGTTGGGCTACAAGTCCTAAATTATTAGGTTGGGTCGCCTTGAATTCTGGTTCGGACCGAACTGGGATGGGTCGTGCTGAATGGGGTCGGTTCAGGTCGACCAAACCGGGTTCGAGTATTGGCTCTAAAATTTAAAGTTCAAATGTGGCTCCAAAATTTTGAATTCAAATTCAATTTAAAGGGATGCGATCTAGACCGTCAGATCTTGATCTTAATCAAGAGGCACGATCGGACGGTTCAGAATGATCTGAGAATCTTTTCAAAAGGGGTACTATGACTCTTCAACCCTTATAAATAGACTCCCAAGTTCATTTGCAAAATTCATTTAAGTCCTACAATACATTCTTGCATATTACATTCTAGCCTATAAGTTATAGAATTATCCTACCTAAGTCTGGAAATTCTAAAATATTAGTTTGTTCGCCGATAATTTTAGACTCGTTGAGCTACAAGTCCGAAATTCAAAGTCGTTATATTTTAGAGGCGATTGCTATAGTTCGTAAGCACCTGAAGTATGGAGCAATTTCGTCTTAAGGAGAAAGAGTATAACTCTTGACTCGACTTTACCAAAAGTAATCCACAAGCCATTTTAAATACTACCCCATATACCCAACAACAAATACTCCATTATTATTATTCATTAAGTTTTTAAAATTTAGATTTTCAAACACAAGTTTTCAAATCTCACAAAAATTGAAAACAAATACTTGGAGTTGATGTGATTCTTTCTGAATAGTAAAGGTTGGTATGATCGGTTTGGATCTTCTGTTATATTTTGGTGTTACATTTTCTGTTACAAATCGTTGGATGATTGATACGTAGGATAAACTAATCTATACCCTAACAATCAACTCTAAGGGGAAAGGTTGAGATCTTCCTCTCTGCATACGTGTCACTCATTTAACGCGTGTAACAGGAGATGTAATACTAAAATATAACAGGACATCCAAGATCTGGTACGATACCAATAAAAACGGAAAGTTTAAAATTTATTGTGTTACGGGTAGAGAAGAAATATATTTTTCTAAAAAATATATTAATTTAATTGTTTATAAAAAGTGAAAAACCTATATATGTGTGTGCACGTGCGACAAACTATTAAGATGCACATCACAGACGTGGATAGATTTCGCTTCGCCCCTTTGAATTTTTTTAAAATTTTACAGTAAATTTATTTTATACTAACCGAATATTATGTTGATAAAAATCTATTTTATACTAACGGAATATTTTATTAATAAAAATCTTAATTCATTGTAAAATTGGTATATCAACAGATTAACAACAAATTTATTGGTAAGGTAGTAATTTGATAAATTTTTAGCAACGAAAATTTAATTTCATTGGTAAATAATTCCGTTGATAATCCATTACTAATAATCAATTTCATTGGTAAATAATTCCGTTGATAATCCGTTACTAATAATTTTATTAACAATTTATACAATATTCCGTTGGTAAATAACAACAGATTTTATTCAGTTGATGATAACATAATAAATTCGTTGACATACCGTTGCTAAAAGAAAACTGTAATTTTTGTTGGCAATTCAATTGGTAATTATCAACAAGTTGAATTTTGTTGGTAAATTCTGTTCCTTAAAAATACTACTCCCTCCGTCCCATAGTTAAGTTCATCAACACTGTAGATATAGAGTTTAAGAAAAGTTATTTTTTGACCAACTTTATTGACTTTTTAGGGGTATTGTGGTATTTTTAAGTAATAAATAAATTATAAAGTATGTTATGTGTGTTAGGTGGGAGTGATATTTTTGAAATTAAGATAACTTTTGAGGTTTTGGTTAATGTGAAATTTCTTTTTTTGGGTGGTGAACATAAGTGTGAGACGGATGAAAATGGAAAGTGTGAACATAAGTGTGGGACAGAGGGAGTACTAATTTTTTTTTAACTAAGTTTAAGAAAAATAATTTATTTTTTTGATAAAACAAATACTCCATTATTATTCATTCAGTTTTTAAAATTTAGATTTTCAAACACAAGTTTTCAAATCTCACATAAATTGAAAACTAATACTTGGAGTTGATGTGATTCTTTCTTAATAGTAAAGGTTTGTATGATACAAACAAAAACGAAAAGTTTAAAATTTATTGTGGTATGGGTAGAGAAGAAATATATTTTTCTAAAAAATATAATAATTTAATTGTTTATAAAAAGTGAAAAACCTATATATGTGTGTGCACGTGCGACATACTATTAAGGTACACATCACACAAGGGGATAAATTTCGCTTCGCCCATTTGAATTTTTTTAAAATTTTACTGTAAATAGATAGAATTTTTTTAAAAAAATATATATTATTTTTGTAATGTTGCCCATCTTAATTTTTTATGACACAGTTTCTATATATAATCCTGAACACAGTTTGAATTTATTATTTAATGTCGTATTACAATTGATATTGAGTCTCATTGGTGTGCATGGGTATGATGCACTTAAATAATTTTAATCATTAAATTTGCTAATAACTAAAACACACTATTGGACAAATTAATTATTTAAAAATAAGAATTAAATAAAAAATTGCCACCCTAAAACTAACTAGTTTTCCACAAGATATACTATGAAGAACTCGAGTATGATACTATGATTTATTATAGACGAAAATAAACAGAGATAAACTCAACTCGAATGAGTGATCAACTTAACCAAATCAAAATAATTTTACTCCTTTATGCTTGATATATTAATTAATTATTTGCAAGTGAGCAAATTATATGTCAATTATACCAGTAATTAAGTAATTGGTGGCCTAAGTTTAGATGATATTGGTTGATGGTAGTTTTTAGCGGATTAAATTAATATTAATCATGCTTGGAGTAGCAATTAATCGGACACTAAAATGGACTCATCAAACAAGTAATTTTTTCCGTCGCCCCATAAATTTGGTGCCCTTTCCATATTACTTATATTTGCCTCCCAAGTTCCATGAAGGAACATTACATTTGTAGAGAGAGATACATGGGGTTTTTAGAGAGATAAAGTATAATGGAGAAGATAAAGTTGGAGTGAAGTGCCAACCAAGTCTTGAGTGTCCCCTTTTCCTTGCTGCAGATGTGTCGTCTTATAGTGGAGATATTTTGTGGATGGTCCCCCTTTGGTTTGCATCTTCATACCCAACAGAGGGAGCCTCGGCCTCTACATCTTCAGTTGGGTGGAGATCGCAGTCTCTACATCCTCAACTCGATGGAGACCTCAGACTCTTCACTCCAGCGACTTCTTTCTTTCTTCTTTGCATTGTCGGACCTCCTACCTCGGTCTCATGCATTCTGTTTTTCCTTCTACTTCGTTTCTGCCTTTTATTCCATGATTGACTTGATTTATTTTCTTTCATGCTTTAACCCACTGAGCTTATTGATATCATTCTCCTCAAGAATTTAATGTCCAACTCTTTTTCATAATGGATACTTCCCTCGGCTGCCAACTTCAACCACGGTTATTCAGTTGTTGGGTGTTTCAACGTCAATCCTCCTTACTTTTCTCATGGAGTTTGCATCTTTGTTGTCCACCCTCTAACCAACCGAGCTACTTTTGTCAAATCTTATTCTTATTCGTATTTTTCTTCTTTCTTCTGACCTCGACAATGAGAGGAGCGTAAAAGGCTGATCTCAAATTCTTCTTTTAAGCCATGAATTTTTGAAAAAATTCCGGCCTCTTTCTTTATTTTTTTCTTCTTTATAGATTCAACATCAGATCGGAATCCATTATTGAACCATTTTTCTCTCTCCAACTAATTTAAAGAAGTTGGATGGAACCGAGTAATTCAACTTGTTTTTCTTCTGCCGCGCTTTCTGTCATTTTCTTTTTCTTCGCTGAAAGATACGATATCAGTCAGCCTACTCAAATTCTCAACATGTGTCTAACCACTACGCTCTCCCAACTGACCTATGTCAATTCTTTCTGACTTCTTTTCCCATGTTTAATTTCAAATATAGCTAATAGCAATGCTCTAATCAACGGAGCTACCCTTTTGCGCCAATATGGACATTCAATTGATGAAATTCAGTCCATGCTCTAACCCACTGAGCTAACTTTTTTCTTTCTTATTTCTCATCTTCACTTCTTCACTCAATTGAAATGAACACTGGCTCTTCATCCTGACTAAATTGATAGTCTTTTTCCTTTTATCATGCACGGTCAGCGATTATCCATTCTGACGGACTATGGTGGAGCCTCAGCTTCTATACCTCAGGTGGGACATCGGCTAGGACACCTCATCAGGATGCAAAGTTGGGTTCTACACCTCAGACGGGTGGAGTCTTCATTTCTACATCTCACATGGGTAGAGCCTCAGCTTCTACACCTCATATGGATGGAACGTGCTTCTACACCTAAGATGGGTGGAGCCTCATCTTCCTCGTCCAATCTGCATGTAACCCACACTCCACGCTTTAACCGATTGAGCTATCTCTTTTCTTTTCTTAATTTCGCATCTTCCTTTTTTTCTCCTTCTTCTGACCAATTTTCTTTATTATCGGTATTAGACACCGATCTTTTTCTTCTTCTTTTTTTGTATAAGTTCTGGTCAGCCTCGACCTCAGCATATCCAATTTTTTTTGCATAAGTACGTCTCGGCTGGATCTTCCACCACGTGAGATTTTCTTTTCCTTTCTCTTATGGATTTCATCCCGACAGTTTTAGGAGAAAAACACGCTCTAACCCACTGAGCTACACATCACCTGGGTCAGCCTCTTCCCAACTAACCTTGATCATGGCATTGCAACATGGGTCTCGGCATTTCAAAGATTTCTTGTTTTTCCTTTCATTCTCTCGTGGGCCTCACCCAACATGCTTACAATTGGTGAGAAAAACACGCTCTAACCAACTGATCTACAAATCTTTTTCAACCAACTGATCTACAAATCATTTTCAACGATCTTTTTATGCCTTTTCTACTTTCCTTCCTTTCTTTTCTCTTCACACGCTCTGACCGACTGACCTACACATGGGTCGGCCTCGGCATTGCAATTGTTGGATTGTATACTAAAAATCTAGCTTTTTGTATGAACAATATTATAACAATTAATTTGAAATGAGAATCATATGATCAAATAATTGCATCTTATAATTTATTTATATGTTCGATGCAATAGTCCACTTACTTTATATTGTAGATAATATGTTGTGCGACAACACGCGGAAGATCATATTATCGGTTTCCTTATAAAGTATAAACAGATGCTCACAACTGAGATAGACGGGGACTCTCTATCGGGATGGTTGTAGTGTGGTTTGGTATTAGCTTGTCTTGGCTATAGAATCACATTAGTGCACTTGTGTGTATTGAGCAGGACCGCTTGAGATCGTTCGACTTATACTGACTTATAGGAGAACTTGATCTCAGTTATTATGGAAGTTCGTGCTCTTAATCCCTATACAATAACCTCGACACGTAGGGCAGTATGTATTTCTTTGATTCATCAATGGGTGAGATTTACATGTAATTAAATCAACAAACTCGATGAGTTGGGAAGTAGTGCTGTCTCTATGGTGTGCTGTTGATTGTAGAAGGAATCCGTGTCCGTCATAGGTTGATGATGTCCCCTTGAGGAGCTCATAAGGATTATCATGTAAACCCTGCAGGTGGAATTTATTCCGGCATGATAATGAGGTTGAGTGGTACTACTCTTGGATGAGATATTAATTAATTGAGTTGTCAGTAACTTAAATTAATTAATGGACATTGTATATCTTAAACATGGGGAGACTAACGGGCTCATAATAAGAAGGAGCTCAAAACGTAATTTTGGGATTGGTACGGTAGTGCAGTAATAATATTTTAGTGGAATATATTATTATTATTGGACTTAAGTATAAGCTTTGGGCTAAGCTTGGATACTTAAGCCCAATGGAGGCCCAACCCAATTTCTCCTCCTGGTCCCTGCTGTAGCCCATGTATATAAGTCACCTCAGTTTGTTCTAAACCTAACTCTGCGCCTAACATACGAGAGAGAGAGTGAACAGCAGATTGAGTAGGTCTCGTAGATCGTCGTCCACACGACGTCGAGATCGGACTTGGGACATACAGCAGAAGACCGGAAGGTCGTTTGCTGCTGCAGTTTGTCATGTTCCAAAATTCATATAAAATCGTACAATTCTTCGATTTTGATGTATTATATACTGATGGAAAGCCGTCGAAGAGAAGATCGTCTGAGCACAAAGATCACTTAATTCCGACATCAGAAGAGGAACTTATGGCTATTCTCGTGGGACTGCGCAGACTGCCAGCGAGAATTCAACCTCTACATCAACCCTTGGTGAAAGGTAATGCGTTTCATGTTTACTTGCTTCCGCTGCTTGTTAGAAATACATGGAACCCTAACGGGTCACGTTAACCAAACGATCGAACGCCAACAATTGGTATCAGAGCTTCGGTTTCGTGGTGAAGCGTGACACGTTAGGCTAGGGTTTATGTGATTAATTTTTCGGAATTAGGATCACATGTTTAGGGTTTTGGTTTTATTGCGCAAACCATGAATATCCCTATGTGATATATACCCTGTATCATATCTATTCGTCCATGGTTGTGTGTGAGAGGATTCGACGAAAACTGTTCGTCAATTTCACATGCAAGGAAGAAAAAGAGGGCAAAAATTGAATCACGTTTTTGAGAGAAAATCCAGCGCAGTGATATTGCAGAGGCAATAACCGGAGTTTCAACGGTCGGATTGAGCTGTAATTTGATCAGCACGTTCAGATCTTGTGGATGTACATTCTGAACGGTGGAGATCGAATTTGGAGCTTTTTCGTGCTAGGATTACGCTAAAAACAGAAGTAGATTTTTGGGCGATTCTGTTTTGTGCAGTCGAGGGAAAAGAGCCGTTTCTATCACACTATCCGTTGGATCGGGCTGTAATTTGGTCAGAACGTTCATACCTTGTGTATGTAAATTCTGAACGGTGGAGATCGAATTTGGAGCTTGTTCTTGCTGGGATTACGCTGAAAACAGAAGCAGATCTTTGGGCGATTCTGTTTTGCGCAGTCGAGGGAAAAGAGCCGTTTCTCACAAAATAACCGTTGGATCGACCTGTAATTTGGACAGCATGTTCAGGACTTACAGTAATAGATTCTGGACGGTGAAGATTGGATTCTGAGAGTTTTGCAGTTTCGAACTACGAACGACAGTTGGTGTAGTTTGGTGTTGCGCGTTGGGCTGAACTTGGTTTCATGCAAGTAGGCCCTTGGACGAGCGACAGTCCGGGCGAGGGGCGCTCGTCAAGGCACTTGGAGCGCTCCCTGACACGATTGGCGGTGGGATATGGCGATGGACGTCTTGGGGCACAAGCAATCCTGCTTGTTGCGTAAGGCATCGATTCCACAGTAGGAGTGTCGGACAAGACATTAAAATTTAGAGGCGTTTTTATTCCTAATATATATAACTGTCATAATTGATTTAATTGTCTATTATTGTTATATATATATGGATGCCTGATCTCTATGATTTATTGTCTTATATAGAAGCATGCTAGATTGCGTATTATATTTGGTATATTATATGCATGTATTGCTAGAGTGTTGGATAAGACATCCAATTTTAGGAAAACTAATTCCTAATATATAACTGCCATAATAGATTGTATATTATTGTTATATATGGATGTCGAATTAATTCCTAATATATGACTGCTATAATTGATTTAATAATCTATTATTGTCATATATGGATGTCAAATTAATTCCTAATATATAACTGCTATAATTAATTGTCTATTATTGTTATATATGGATGTTGAATTAATTCCTAATATATAACTGACATAATTGATTTAATTATCTATTATTGTTGTATATGGTTGCTCGTCGATATCGATGATTTCGATAATCTAGACGATATCGACGATCGATATCGTTAGTTTTGGAATGTTGATAATCTTGATATTTTTCGAATATTTGATAATCTAATCGATATCGATGATTTTGATAATCTGGACGACATCGACGGTCGACATCGATGGTTTCGAAAATTGGACAATCTGGAAATTTCAAAATTTTGATAGTGTGGAAGTCTTTGCTGATATTCGTGCCTGATGGCGAACAATCGAATTCGCTGATATATAACTGTTAATGATTGATTTAATTATTAATTATTGTTATATATGTATGCATGACTCTCTGGGATTTACTGCCTCATGTGCTGTGATAGGAGCATGCAAGAATTGCGTATTTTATTTTATGAATATTATATGCATGTAAAAACCCTCAGTTTTAAATAACTAAGTGGGAGAGGGGATTGGTAATTAATTCCCGCGGCCTCCATTATTGGTTTGTTAGCAATGTGAATAAACTTGCGCGTCGGCATTAGAGCCTTCCTCCCCATCGGATGAGTTTATTCATGGATATTGCTGGAACAGGCTTCTTTAAAATTATGTTTGTAATGTGATGCACATGAACTTGCGCGTTGGCTTAGACCTTCCTCCCTATCGGATGAGTTCATGTGCGGATCACTGTACAGACTTATAATTGATGACTGTAGGAAGTTATCCGAGCGCGTGTGTACTTCTCCATCTGTAAGGCACATAAGCTTGGGCCGCGGACTTGGGGTCAAATAATGGTGTACACTTAGATGTGAATAATAAGTATCCTCCCCATCGGAGTCACTGCTTTTATTTGCATGGCTAAAGAGGAACCGACTATTAATTATTTTGTCATGAGGTTAGGTTGACAAATGAAATTAATGGGTAAAACCTTCTCTTGTAAATGTTCGGGTTTGTAAACGTCCACACTATCGTGGCTTGCAGACTCACGGTGCTTGAGATGTCGGTGAATTTTAATTTTATATTATTTTGAGGGAATCAATATAAAAGGATAAAATTCGAAGATTTGATCGGTGTATTTATTTATGATTCTCTGTAATTTCAAATGGTTTTATCTCGCTTATTGTTGACTAAAAGAAATTATATTTACTGGTCCAAAATTAGATGATTAGAAAAGAATCTTGGTTTTGAATTTTACTGCTTAACAAAATACATGTGTGTTCTCACAATGGACGTCTCATGATGCCTATTAAAGTCTCTAGTGAAGAGATGAGAGGTTCATAGAAATATGATGGTCTCATGTAACTCTTCGGATACTTGAGTAAGTTAAAAGGCAGAAGATCATGATTTAATTTGATGAATGAATTGGGAAAGCATGGAGTATAAATTGAAGGGAAACCTAGATCAATTTAATTCTTTGTGAATTGCCTAGATGTTTTTGAGTAAGTTCCACCTGAATTACAATAGGATGTATATGGTGGAAAACTTCTGGCAAAACATGTGGCAAAGGAAAGCCATTTTCATCATAATGTGAACAAGTTTTATATCTTATTCACTAGTTGTTTAAAACATGATTAGTGATGGCATTTACTGACACGAAGTGTGTAGATACTGGAATCACTAAATGTTTATTACTAAGTGAGGATAAGATTGTTATGACATGTGTAAAACTACAAGAGTAGTGGCTATTGCAGTGGGAGTTATTTATTTATCTTACGATATGAATAAACGTTTGATTTTATGAAATTGTCTTTACGTACATTTTCATAGAAAGAATTTAATTTCGGTTTCTATGCATTAATAGATGGATACTCCATTTCATTTAAATGACATGGTCATTAAAATGAATGATAGAGTTATAATCTGTTATGGTACGTTGATGAACGATTTGTACACTCTTAAATCATGTTTATTCCCTGGATGCGACAAATAGTAATTAATAATGAGTCTTCTAATCTAGTAAGAGAAAGGTACCTTCAGAAATGAATTTCCCACCTTAATGGTGTGACGAATAGAAGGAATAGCACTCTTATGGTAGTGATTAGATAGATGATGAATTATTTGGAATTACTAAATTCATTTTATGGATATGCCCTAGGAACAGTAATTCGTAAGAATGTTTATCTGTTTGTGGGATATCCTAGAAAAATGAAGGATGATTTATTTAGTCCACAAGATCGAAGAGTGATTGTTAACATAAACACTAGATTTTTGGAAAAGGACTATGTAATAAATCAAATACCCATGTATAAGTTGTTCTAAAGGAAGTGAGAGGAAAACACGAAGTATTAGTACCAAGTGTACAAGAGGATATACCACAAGGTAAACTGCGACGCGTGTCACATCTGATATACAATTGCGTGTAGTGTCTTCTCGTAGTGGGAAGGTTGTTCTAACACCTGATAGATATATGTTTTGGGAGAGTCGTGAGGCTTGGTCCCTAGTAAACATGGAGTTAACCCACGGATACGACGAAGCACTACAAGTTAGAAATGCCTAAATCTTAACAAATTGCAATAAATGTTGAAATAGAATCAATAGATTCTAAATAAGATCTGGATGATTGTAGAACCACGGATGGTGTGAAAACCATTGGAAGTGGTCATACAAAATAAAAGAGGATCATACGGTAAGGTGAAAACCTTATAAGTAAAGCTTGTTGGGAAAAGGTATACTCAGAAAGAAAGGGTTCGATTATGAGAAAACCTGTTCGCCAGTAGCTATGCTTATGTTGATCCGGACTCTTTTATCTGTTGCTACTCATATGAAATATGAGGGATAGCAAATAGATGTCGAGACAGCTTTCCTGATTGGAAGTCTTAAGGGAAACATCTATGTGAAGCAACCAGAGTGATTCATTGCAAAGAGCTAAGAGCATTGTGATAGTGAGCTTAAAAGTGTCCATTAATGGACTAAAACAAGCTTCAAGATCATGAAACATCCGTTTTGATGAGGTAATCCAGTGACATGGATCTAATCAATGATCGGATGGGTCTTGTGTATTGAAAAGAGTGATGGAAACGTGGTGGTATTACTTGTACTATACATAGATATTATCTTGCTCATTGGAGACAATGAAAGAGTATTATCGGGCGTATGGGGTATGGTTAATAAAGCGGTATAAGATGAAGGACTTAAGAGGAGCAAAAATATCCTTTTGATCACGGTAATACGGATCACAAGAAAGGATGTTATGCTTATCTCAAGCTTCATGAAATGATACAATCCTTACTCGTTTTAGCATGTGACTTTATCTAAGGAAATGTGTCTTGAGACACAAAAGGAAGATAAAGGAGATGAAAGCAGTTCCTTATGCTTCGATAAATGAGGAAGCCTAATCTAAGGAATGCTATACATGAGTATGGATATCTGTTTTGCTAAATGCATGAACAGTGGGTATCAACGTAACCTGGAACAAGAATGATGAGCTGTGGTAAGACATATATGAAGTGCCTGAGAAGGACTGGAAATTATATGTAAGCTTACTGGACAGATTCACTGCTTCTTGTGGATTACGTAGATTCAGATTTTTTAGTCAGATTGGACGGCAGTAAATCCACCTCAAGGTTATGTGTTTAATTTTAGGAAGTTGAGTCATAATGTGGAGGAGTGTTATATAGAAATGTATTTCAGACTTCGGACTCCATATGGAAAGATGATAAATTGGAGCCTATGAGGCAACCAATGTATCTGTATGACTCTAGAAACTTCATGATGGACTTTGATGTGATTCTAAGTTTGCCCAAGGTTATCACAATTTATATTGATGATATTGGTGCAGTTGCAAACTTGAAGGAATCACAAGTCCATAAGGCAATTAAACACATGGAGCGCAAGTACCACCTGTTACGAGAAATCGTATGATGAGGGGAAGGTTGTTGTTGCCTAGATTGCATCGGATGATGACCTAGTAAATCCATTTACAAGGACATTCAGGCGAGAGCTTTTAATGGTCGTGTAGTGGGAGTGGGAATCAGATGTATGGCAGAAGACATGATAGCATAGTCTTTTAGTATAAGTGGGAGATTGTTGGATTGTATACTAAAAGTCTAGCTTTTTGTATGAACAATATTATAACAATTAATTTGAAATGAGAATCATATGATCAAATAATTGCATCTTATAATTTATTTATATGTTCGATGCAATAGTCCACTTACTTTATATTGTAGATAATATGTTGTGCGACAACACGCGGAAGATCATATTATCGGTTTCCTTATAAAGTATAAACAGATGCTCACAACTGAGATAGACGGGGACTCTCTATCGGGATGGTTGTAGTGTGGTTTGGTATTAGCTTGTCTTGGCTATAGAATCACATTAGTGCACTTGTGTGTATTGAGCAGGACCGCTTGAGATCGTTCGACTTATACTGACTTATAGGAGAATTTGATCTCAGTTATTATGGAAGTTCGTGCTCTTAATCCCTATACAATAACCTCGACACGTAGGGCAGTATGTATTTCTTTGATTCATCAATGGGTGAGATTTACATGTAATTAAATCAACAAACTCGATGAGTTGGGAAGTAGTGCTGTCTCTATGGTGTGCTGTTGATTGTAGAAGGAATCCGTGTCCGTCATAGGTTGATGATGTCCCCTTGAGGAGCTCATAAGGATTATCATGTAAACCCTGCAGGTGGAATTTATTCCGGCATGATAATGAGGTTGAGTGGTACTACTCTTGGATGAGATATTAATTAATTGAGTTGTCAGTAACTTAAATTAATTAATGGACATTGTATATCTTAAACATGGGGAGACTAACGGACTCATAATAAGAAGGAGCCCAAAACGTAATTTTGGGATTGGTACGGTAGTGCAGTAATAATATTTTAGTGGAATATATTATTATTATTGGACTTAAGTATAAGCTTTGGGCTAAGCTTGGATACTTAAGCCCAATGGAGGCCCAACCCAATTTCTCCTCCTGGTCCCTGCTGTAGCCCATGTATATAAGTCACCTCAGTTTGTTCTAAACCTAACTCTGCGCCTAACATACGAGAGAGAGAGTGAACAGCAGATTGAGTAGGTCTCGTAGATCGTCGCCCACACGACGTCGAGATCGGACTTGGGACATACAGCAGAAGACCGGAAGGTCGTTTGCTGCTGCAGTTTGTCATGTTCCAAAATTCATATAAAATCGTACAATTCTTCGATTTTGATGTATTATATACTAATGGAAAGCCGTCGAAGAGAAGATCGTCTGAGCACAAAGATCACTTAATTCCGACATCAGAAGAGGAACTTATGGCTATTCTCGTGGGACTGCGCAGACTGCCAGCGAGAATTCAACCTCTACATCAACCCTTGGTGAAAGGTAATGCGTTTCATGTTTACTTGCTTCCGCTGCTTGTTAGAAATACATGGAACCCTAACGGGTCACGTTAACCAAACGATCGAGCGCCAACAGCAATATGGGTTGGCTTCTTCCTCATAACATGGGTCGGCCTTTCACGCTCTAACCCACTGAACTACACATCACATGGTCTTTGCAAGTATCATTGGCAGCCCTTTTACTGGTTTCCTTTCTCTTTGCGTCTGTCAGCCTTAGACGTGTTTCACAATTGATGAGAAAAACACGCTCTAACCACTGAGCTATACATCACAGGTCAGCCTCTTCTCAAATATTATCGGCCTCAGTACTGCAAGTTTTACAGTTGATGAGCGACACACGCTCTAGCCAACTGACTACACATCACCGCATTAGTTCTGCTAGGCTAGACATTCTTCCTTTCTTATTGGTGGACCGCCTCGGCCTCGGCTTGTTTTTTGCTTTTTTTTCTTCCCAATAGTTGATGAGAAATACACGCTCTAACCTACTGAGCTACAAAGCTGAACCCAAACTTACAATATATCCTCGACCTCGGCCTCGGCTTCCTTCATCTTTATCCTCAATCTTGGCCCTCGGCCTCTATGGGCCTGTTCTGCTTTCTCATTCTCTCTATGGGCCTCACCCCGACATGGGCCTGTTCTGCTTTCTCATTCTCTCTATGGGCCTCACCCCGACATGTTTACGGTTGATGAGAAGAACACGCTCTGATCAACCGAGCTACAAATTAGATATTAGCTGAACCCAAACTTATGATTTTTCATCGGCTTCGGCTTCCTTTATCTTTATCCTCGGTCTCGGCCCTCGGCCTCTAACTTTTTTTTAACGTCTTTCTTTATTTCTGGATTTTCTTTTCATATGGCCTAACCCCAACCTTTACCGTTGATACAAAAAACACGCTCTAATCCACTGAGCTACAAATCATATCTTGATTGAAGCTGAACCCTGAACTTATGCCTTCTTCTTTCACGTTTAGCATTAAACATGAAGAATATGTAAAACATATTTTCTACTCTAGATTTAACACAACACATACGTAAAATACGCTTTCACTTCAGATTTAGCATGACACAGTAAGAAAATACGTAGAACATGCCATATTCCCCTTATTTCATATTCTTCTGCATTATTTATTTATTTATTATCCTTGATTTTTGTAAATTTAAGTTTGAAGATGTTAATATTACCTCAAAGTCATCTCTTAAGATGAGCCATTTCTCTTCTTCATGTAGAGAAGTTCAACATCTATCCTGTAGGAATGCGCTAAACATCCTCTGCCTCCTTCTTTCGATCATGAGTGACCCACACTCTAACGAACTGAGTTATACCCAATTTTTTTCTTCTTTCCACTCAGCAACATACGCTGCTTGGCGATATATTCCACATTTTGTTCTTTTTTTTTTGCGCATTCAGGATCTTGTTTTCTTTTTTTGTAACAGGGTTACGCGCTAACCAACTGCAACACCAAGTTTTCTCCTTCTTCTTCATCTGCAAGTTGAAGTAAAATATCTTAATGGAAGATGGCCAATAGTTTCTAGATCTCCACCAACAAAGTAGGATTGAGGGAGTTAGCTTGATTTTTAAGTGGAGGAATGAAAGATTTTTTGAGTAGATATTTGGATCTTTGAAACAGTAGAGTTTTATAACCCGATCTCTCTTTGGTTTTAGAGAGAGAAATAATGGAATATTTGAATTTTTCGAGTTCTTTCAGAACAGAAAGAACAAGAATGGTGGAACCGAACGAACTCCGGTGGATTACAATGGCGGCGACGATGGAGAAAACTATAAAATTTGGACAGAGCATTTCCCACAGACGGCGCCAACTGTTCATGGTCATTTTTAGCGGGTTAGAATAAGATTAATCATGCTTGGAGTTGCAATTAATCGGACACTAAAACGAACTCATCAAACAAGTAATTTTCTCCATCGCCCCATAAATTTGGTGCCCTTTCCATATTATTGATATTTGCCTCCTAAGTTTCATGAAGGAACATTACATTTGTAGAAAGAGATACATAGGGGGTTTTTAGAGAGATAAAGTATATTGGAGAAGATAAAGTTGGAGTGAAGTGCCAACCAAGTCTTATGTGTCCCCTTTTCCTTGCTGCAAATGTGCCGTCTTATAGTAGAGATATTTTGTGGATGGTCCCCCTTTGATTTGGCAAACGTTGCCACGTGTCGCTCCAAGAAAATCTTGTATGTAAGAAGGTACGATAAGATCCTGACAAATTATCTCCATGCAAAATGCGTGCCACTCTATGGTCGGAACATAATATCGGGCTGACAGCATTCTTATGGGCCTGATGATAATAGGCCGAGGAACCCAGCCGATAGCTGATACCGAGAGTTGACCTTATTCTCGGTGTCGACACTTAATTCTGCCTCCTCGGTCGGCCTGTCTTCTCCTTATGCTCAGTCAGCATGGTCGGCTTCTTCTGCCTCCGTTCCTTCTTTGGGCGTATGTTCAAATCTCCACTCTTATCCTTAGCCTCGCTTATCTTTCAGGTTGCACCGCGCGTATAAGTCACGCCCTTATATGGGGGTATAAACACCCATAACAATAATATATGTCAATTATACCAGAATATTTTCCTATTAATTTTGGTATTACAATTCTATTACGAATTGTGTAGAAAAAAAATACTCCCTCCATCCCATTTAAAGAGGATCTTTTTTTCATTTTGGTCGTCCCACTCAAAGGATCCCCTTTCCTTTTTTACACACATGGGACCACACACCCCCTCTAATACAATTAAAATATGGGGTCTACACTCTCAATAATACAACTACCCACTACACATTAAATAATAATACTCCTTAATTCACGTGTCAAAAAGTAAAAGACCCTCTTAAGGGATGGAGAAAGTACTTTAAATCAGGAAAATATTAACCAAAAAGTAAGATTCAAATTTTTCTCTC
Organism: Pogostemon cablin; assembly: GCA_023678885.1. Classification (NCBI taxonomy): domain Eukaryota; kingdom Viridiplantae; phylum Streptophyta; class Magnoliopsida; order Lamiales; family Lamiaceae; genus Pogostemon; species Pogostemon cablin. The sequence goes on from CM042965.1 coordinate 36,877,585, forward strand.
ATTTTAGTCATCTAACACATATAATAAAAAAATATAATAATATTAAAATATAATAAGACATTCAGTATCCAAATATGCAATGCTTTTCTTTATAATTATTTTGGATATACAATGCTTTTCTTTATAATTATTTTTTAAACTAAATTTAACTGGGTCCATAAATAATTAAATTTAACATGATTCCATGTACCTAAGTTGATGCATATCATACCTAGCTTACATGGATGGTATACTTGAAAATATACATTGCAACTGGATGGAAACTTACTTAAAAATAGAGATCTCTCTACTTGACTTCTCAAAACCATCGTGTATGTTTGGTCAACATTTGAGTAAATATAGGCCCAGAATATCCTGTAACACTTTGGCGTGACATCCTCTGTGACATCTCTTAATAGAATGACACGTGGCAGGTTGAACCAATCCTTACCCCTAAGGGTTTATTGGTTAGGGTATAATATCTCTCATCTCTCCTACATGTTGCTCATTTAATGGAGTGACACAAGAAATGTCACACCAAAGTATTACAGAAGATTCTGACCCGTAAATATATACTACTGATTATTAATTCATAACTTATAAGTCATTGACCACATATTTATTTATTTATTATTAATAATATGATGAAATGAAATGTAGCATTAATTTATAATTATGATTACTATTTATGACCGTTGATGACATGATCACTGTGCCAAAAAGGGAATCTTTGAAAATGAAAATCAGTCATATATTATCATCAATTTCACAAAATATTTTTGGGGAAAAAAAGGCTCGCTTTCAATTTTAAAATCATTTTTCCACTTTGAACTAAATAGAAATTAAAAAATTTGGGCCAAATAAAAAATATATTAAACTAATAGAGATGTATAATCTTTTTACCGACAGAGAAAAAAAAACTAAAAAACCCAAAAAAGATGGGACTAGTTTAGGAATTAAACAGAAATAAATAAAAAAGTGGCCAAATTTTTTTTTAAAAAAATATAGATTTATCTTTATTTTGGGTGTAAAAAAATTGAAAATAGCCACTGTCATACTTTCACAATTGTTTATATAAAATGTACTCCATCTCATAGAGGATTTGCATTGTGAGAAATTGGTTGCAGAAATTTAGGCAAATCGTTCAAGCGTGTGACATGTATCTAACCCCCAAAAGAAATAATTCAATCTTTCCGTTACACCTAAAGATGATCTCTTATTTTTTTTAATTAAGAATTATTATTATTAATATATAGTGGGTAATTATATTAATAAAAATGTAAAGCTCATATTTTAATTATATTACTCTCTCCGTCCGCTTCTAAAGTATCCATTTTACTATTTTTGGCATCCGCTTCAAAGGCATCCATTTCTTATATTTAATAAAAAAGTACACAATAAGACACACCACTTCCCTCTAATATAACTGCTCACTTTAGATATAATAATAATATTATTTAATTCATGTGCAAAAAGTAAATGAATGTATGAGAGTAGTAGATATGTGTATTACTTACCAATTTCTTGAAACTCAGTGTTGAAGGAAGATCCTAGCTAACAAATTAACAATATAAATCATTTTGTTGTTTAATTTAATTAATAAAAAGAAAAATGAAAAAAGCGAAAATGATGATGTTGGGAGAAGTGACACGTGCGGTTGTGTGTGGCAGAGGAGTGGCAGGGTCAGGTGTATAGAAGACATTCTGAAACGGAAGGTGGCGCACGTGAATGTGTCACTCTGCGCCTGTCCCCTTCGCTGAATTAATTTCTGTGTCCACCATCCAACGGCCACCATTCCTCCCCCTCCCACCCCACTCCCACCCCCCATGTCCAATACAACCTTTTTCATTTTCAATAATTAATTATACCCTCTTAATTGTCTTTTCACCACCCTTATAATTTTTTAAAAAATAATATTTTATCAACTTCTATTTTTCGTTTTAGAGATAATAATACTCCCTCCGTCCCGGGTATTTTTACCCGTTTGTACGGGCACGGAGATTAAGACGTTTTATTTTTTTAATATATAATGTAAAAGAAATTAGGGATACATTAGTAATTTAAAAAGAAAAGGTGAATAAAGTTATTGGGAATGATGAATAAAGTGTAAAAAAGTAATTAAAGTTGTTGGGATTGTAAAAAGTAGGTAATAAAATATTATGTATTTTTGCCAAAAATGGAATGGGTAAAAATACGTGGGACACCCCAAAATGGAAAGTGGGTAAAAATACATGGGACGGAGGGAGTATCAATTTTAGTTCTCAAAAAATCCAACTTCAGTTCTCAAATTTGTTTATTTATTAAGAGTGGTTATTCGGTGCCCAATTTTAATATTTTTTGTCAACTTTTGGTACTTTCTGTCCACTTTTGATCTTTTTTTACAACGACTTTAAAGAATTTTTCAGCAAAAAAATGATCAAAAGTGAACAAAAATTACTAAAATCGAACACCGGATGACCACTTTTGAGAAATTACCAAAACTGTGGACTGAAATTGGATTAATCCTATTCTAGAGAACAAAAATTATATTTTCCCTTCTTTTTATCGTGATAGTTTCTATTAGCTGATGAAATCTTTCAATTTTTTTTCTTTTTTTAGTATAGTGTTTACGTATTACTCCATCCGTCCAGTGTTAACGTTGACGTTTGCTTTTTCACGGAGATTAATAAATATAATATTTTAATGTGTAGAAAGGTGAGAGAAATAATATTTAATGTAAAGTGGGTAGTTGTATTAATGTTGTGTGTGAGTGGTATATGAAATAATTAATTATTTTGTGTGAAGTGATATTTTTTAAATTAAGATAATTGTTTAAGGTTTTTTATTAATATGATGTTTCCTTTTTTGAATGAAAGAGATTAGTGTGAGACGAACGAAAATGAAAACTGTGATCAAGATAAGTATGGAATTGAGGAAGTATTATTTATACCCAAATGACCATTTTTTGACAAAATGCTCCCTACTCTTTTTATTATTATTATTTTATTATTCAATATTGGTAATGGTGTTAGATACCTGACACAAGATATCGATATCTTGTCCGACACCATCGGATAACAGTTAAGGTATCGATGTCTCGACATAAAATACCGACAACACCATCGTAGTACCGGATGTCTAATTTGATATCGATCCTATGTCAGTATAGCTATGTTGGGGCTCCAACATCTTGATCGATACCGAACCCGATATCCGGTGCTATGACGATGATGCCGATAGCCTGTGTTGGGGCTCCAACACCCTTATCAACACTGAATAATTAAATTATTTAAAAAAAATTGAATGTGGAGGCATTTTGTTCCAAAAATTATGATTTGGTATAGATGATATAAAAAGTTAAAATATTGGATTACAATGATTTTTAACAATTCAAAAATTAGTTGTTTTTTACAATTGAAACTAAAAATTATTCAAATAAAAAATTTCAAAATTAGTGAACATTAATAATTTCAAAATTGACTTCTCTTCTTTCTATACATATATTATACTTTATACTTTATTTATTATTTAAAAGTACCAAATTACCCTTTAAAAGTATTTTATTCTTAAATAATGTATAACAATAAAGATAAACCTTGTTGTGAGACGGAGGAAATACTATTTTAGGTGGCTCACTTAAAGTTTTACATTTTCCCTTTCAATAAGCGTGAATTATGTACCTAACATTAAAATCCTCAAAGTTTCACAATATTACATAATTTATTATCAATTCAAAATAAAGTTGATGATATAAAAATAGAAATACCCTTTAAAATTACCCATTACATATTAATATAATACAATATGCACTTTTTAATATAGGTGTAAAAAATAAACAGAAATATTCAGACGTGACGGATAGAGTGTTAATTTGTAATTCCTCCATACTATAATGAAAATTATAGTTATGGTGGATACCGAACGAATTTGAAAAAATAGTAATTTTTCACTTTCCTTCGAGGGTAGTTTGTTATTTTTAATTAATAAATAAATTATTATAAAATTCTAAGAGTGTGATGGTATTAGATTGTGTGTGTTTTTTTTTTGTTAATTTAGGTATAAACTTATTTATGAGAAAAAAAAAGAAATATAAACTTATTTATAAAATGAAGGAAGTAATAAGGTACATGTTAATTAGATGATGAAGTAATTTTTTTTAAAGAAATGTATTAAAATATTATATGTGTTGAGTACTTTTATTATTTTAAAAATATAAAAGTGTATTCATACAAATAAATGAAAAAAATAGTGAAATTTTTAATTTTACAAAAGGAATTGCTTCTTTCATTCCATCATAATAAGAATTAATTTTACAAAAGGAATTGCTTCTTTCATTCCATCATAATAAGATATTCATTTATTTTTTATATGAATTTAATAATTATAATATTTAATGCGTAGGTTTTGGATGTATTTTTACTCCATTGCTCCAACTTATTAAATTAAATGGATGACATATTTTCTAATTTTATAATAACTTGAAATATGGTCCCATGGTTTCCAAAGATATAATGAACAGCCCGCTATGAATATATTTCTAGTGGAAGAAGGAAGCATTACCCTGTAATCCATAATAAAATGATTAATGTATTCTACAGATGAGCCCATCAATGTTTAATATTTAATGACAAGAAATGAGGCCCAACAACTGGATAGTGGTCTACCAGAAAAGCCAATGGGCTGTTAATGGGCTTACCTCAAATTTTCACTGTCTTTGTTTCTTCTGTAAAATTCGTATCCTCAAGGCCCAATATATCAACAGAATTTTCCTTCTACCTATAGCAAATTATTTCATTTTACGAGTTCGTATAAAATCACGTGTTTTAACTTTTAAATTACACTCTTGGTAAATTACCAAAGCCTCTCAAGGTTTGTTCAAATTATTAAATAAATCATGTGGTTTGAAAAATTACCAATTACCCCCCTTTAAAAAATATTTTTTTTAAAAAAATAGTGATATTTAAAAATACAATGTTAAATATATGGGTCTTGATGTCATTTCCATTCTTCTTTATTTTAAGAAAAAATGTATTTTTATTAATAGTCAAATAAAAAATAAGTTAAAGAGGGTAATTGGTAATTTTTCAAACAACAGAGTTTATTTGGTAGTTTGGACAAATCTCGAGGGAGGTTTTGGTAATTTACCCTACACTCTTTAAAATGATGGAGTAGATTATAATTCTTTAGAATGACAAATTATTATTATAATGATAGATTTCATATAAAATTTTACGTATATTCAAATTTAGTTTATTATTTGTTATTAAAAAATGTAATTCATATTTCATCATTCAAAAAATATTATTGTTTTAAAAAATAAATTCCAGATGTATCCTACTATATGTTCACAAAAAGACAAACTCTTTGCAAATGTATGTGTGTGCAATAGTTTTTTTTTTTTTCCCACGTAAGACTATTTAACAACAAAGATAATAAAATTTCATTTATATACTCTAATTAATAATGAGAGCATACATTTTATTGCTTCCATATGTACATGGCAAAGGATTGTAATTTAAAACGGGCTTTTTTCGATTATAGGCCCTTCTATGAGGACGTAGATTATAATAACCAATCAAATTAAACAATGCATTTTATCTGAATGTATATTTTTAAGGTAATTCCTAAAATATTCACCTCGGAAATTTTCAAATCTATCACAACATTTTACTTTTGTCAATTCAATACACAATTTATTTAATATTTTTAATTTTATCACCACCTTTTATTTTTGTCAATTCAATACGCGATCTATTTAATATTTTTAATTCTATCACAACTTTTATTTTTGCAATTTCGTACCCCACTTATTTTATATTTTCAATTCAATTAAATTTATTATTATTATTATTATTATTATTATTATAACAGTGTTATTATTATTAATAAAAGATATTTAAAAATTAATTAAAACACACAAGCTGATCATTTATTTCATAAGATTTTTTCTGTTATTATAGTAAATTAACATGTGATTAAAAATTATCTTAGTTGGTTGACCTTTATGTAAAATTATTTTTAAACATAACGAATAAAATTCTATTATTATTATTATTATTATTATTTCTATTCGAACTTATCACTATTATTATATAATAAATCCACAACTCTAATAAAAATATACTATTAATAAAATTATTTATTGAAAATAAAAATTTTATGGCAAAGGAAATTAATTAGTAACCATTTAAATTTAAAAATAAAAATAAAATATTTGGATGGAGTATTAATTCCATAATTAATAACTACATAGTTCTACTTTTATAATAATAATAATAATAATAATAATAATAATAATAATAATAATAATAATAATAATGAATTTAATTGAATTGAAAAAATAAAATAAGTGGTGTATCAAATAGCAAAAAATAAAAGTTATGATAGAATTGAAAATAATAAATAGATCGCGCATTAAATTGATAAAAATAAAAGTTCATGAAAGAATTGAAAATATTAAATAGATCGTGTATTAAATTAACAAAAATAAAAAGTCGTGATGGATTTAAAAACCCCTAGTGGTGAATTTTTTTGGAATTAACCAAATTTTTAATATCTACAATCTTGGCTGAGATTGTTTCGTTGGATTCAACTTTTTATTAAAATGGTTATTACCTTTCTATATTAAATATTATCACATTTTATTAACACTATAAATTGTTCATGAAATGATTTACTATATTATCATTATTTTTTATTAATTAATTATCACTTTTTATTAAAAATATTATTTTTTTATACATCTCGCAAAGTCATTTTTATAAAATAATCTAATATAAGACTTTTTGTTTTAATACAATATATATTTTACTAGCTAGTCTTGTTAATCCAAACTCCAATTATATTGACAAATCAAATACACTCTTTAAACTTAATATAATTTTTTGAAATCTCATGTAATTTATTACTCCCTTCGTTTCATCCATAAGTTCCTAATTATTTTTTTCACATGAATTAAAAAGTATTATTATTTTATAAATAGTGGGTAGTTATATTAGTAGTGAATGATTGACCATATATGGGACCTTTTTACTAAAATGGAAAAATGAAAACCTTTGAATAAGACCGTTAAAAATAGGCATCTTTTGATCAGATAGAGGGAGTATCTTCTAATTGGATGGTATGTCATGAATACTCGCCCTTATAGAAGCATACACAAATGGATAATTTATTGTGAGACGGATCAACTTATTATTAAAATATGTTTATTATACTAGATATTAGCACGTGAGTTGCACGTTTTTTGTATTTTGTAATCACGTTCTAGTTTTATGTAAATTATTCTTTATACATAAGACGTCATCTCTACCAATTAAAATGTATATTTTATAATATTATTATATTTATTTGTTATAGTTTTTTTAAAAGTTTAACACAGTTGTGTTGCATTAAAAAATTCTTCTAAATTAATAAATTATCATGTCATGATAGCATTGTGTTCAAGATCATTGTATTAAATTAAAATTTTAAGAGTTAATTAAAGTTAGATATAAAAAAGATGAATGATTTTAATGTAAATTTTGAATAATTGGCAAAAATTAAATTATTAAATTTATTAATATATTTAATATTAAATAGTCTCTAGAAATATTTTTTTTTCTCAATATATTCCTCTTTTATATTAATAATTATTCTTTTAACTTTATTAATTGTATTAATAAATTTATTAATTTAAATTTTGTTAATCATTAAAATGACCTATCGGATTTCTAATTCATTATAAACTCTTAAATTTCTAACTTAATATAATTCTTGAACTTTTAGTTTAAATTTACATCAATCCTAAATATTAATTGAGAAAGTGAAAAAAATGTTCTAACTAATAAAAATTATTTAGATACATAATGTATTAATAATCCCTGTACATAAAAGATAAATAATACTACATCATAATCTTGTTACATCCTTATCATAATATATATATATATATATATATATATATATATATATATATATATATATATATATATATATATATATATATATATAATATAAGTTTAATAATAATATTATTATTATTAATTTAATATTTTTAGAGAAATATACATTAAAATTATTTTTTACATATATTATTTTAATAAATAATTATTAATTTAATAATTTAATTTTACTTATTGAGATACACAAATCTTTGAACTTTTACCTCATCTATATGATTTTTTCGATTATTATTGTAGGCAATTAAATTTTATTGTCTAAATAAATAAAATACAGGGGAAATATATTAAATATTGATTAAATATTTATTTAGTAAGGAATTTAAATAAATTAATTCCTAAAATAAATAAATAAATAATTGATAATTAATATAATTATTTGAGCTCAAATCCAAGTCAAATGGGCTCAATTCAAATCAAGTGGGTTTGACTCAAGCAACAAGCCCAACAAATCAAATCCAGCAGGCCTAATTAAATAGGCCCAAATCCAGTACAACAGGCTATCCTAAATTAAATAGTCCCAAGTCAAATTCTACTGGTTTAATTAAATTAAATAGGCACATATCCAGTCCAGCAGGCTTAATTAAAGGGAAAAGCCCAGCATATATTTTGAAGGAGAAAATATCTCTCAAGTGGTTATTTTCTCTACCTATAAATAAGGACCTTCAGTCCTCATTCCATTCACTCTGAAAATCCTAAAGATCTGAAGAACTCTGAAGATTCAAGTGAAAATCAAGTTCGATCAAGATCCGGTCAAGTGAAGTTCAAGTCAAGATCAAGACCAAGTTCAAGTTCAAGATCAAGATCGAGTCGAAGAACACTCAAGATCTTCAAATCAAGTTCAAGTTATCTTCAAGTTAAGAACAGCCTCCGATCAAAGACCAAGGTGCTAAGCCTCTTTGATCCGGCGTTCTTCATATCAAATTCATTCATTTGTCTCTGTGAAGTCAACGTTCTACCAAATTGAGTGTCGTACTTCACAACAAATCTTCAAGTCAACGTTTGATCCGAACAAAGGCTCGACGCCTCCGGATAAATATTTTAAAGCTTCAAGTCAACCCCGAGCTCGGACAAGCTTTATCCGAAGATCCGGCTCCGAAAGTTGAAAAAGTCAAGAAATCAACTCAAGAGGGGAATCAGAGGATAAATAGAAGCTGTTCACTTAAATTCTGAACTTCAATCCATCTTGGATTTTCATTGTAATTTCTTTTCTGTTTATTATTTTATAAATATAAAATTTGTTGTTACAAATTTTGGCACGCCCAGTGGGACAGTTTCTACCTCTCATCTCCTCTTCGAGCAAAGTAAGATGGTTCTGCTAAGAGTCAAAGTCAACAGATCAGCTTCTGTCTTCAAGTCTTCAGAGTTACAAGTTGAAGACGTTAATGTGACAACTAGAAGTATGTCAAGGAAAGCGCGGTCTGAAGCCTCTTCGGAGACAAATTCTTTAGTGGGAGTTATCCCCAAAGGAATACCTTATGATGCTAAAGACGAGGAGGACAACCTTGTTGGCTCAACTCATCTATCTGAAGAAAGTCCATCATCAGATTCATCCATAGCCTCGACGATGGCAATAAACACTTCGTCTGTCGAAGAACAGTTGGCAAGCTTAACTGAATCTGTTGCTGCACTTGCCAAACAGAACGAAGAACAAAGTACTTTGATTTTCAAACTGATGGAGAAAATGGCTGGTGCTGAAACTAGTCATGCAAACGAAAAGCAAGATGAAGATGCTGAAAATGAAGTAAATAACTCCGCGAAACGCCAGTCGACGGGAAAGAGGGTTATTGAAGAAGAATTGAACATTTCCCATGATGGAATGGTTCCTATCAGCCAACTAAAAAGTATTATACTCGGGACAATGAAGGACCAATTTGAAGAGAGCTCCAAACCTTCATTCATGTATGCTAAACCTTTTACTAGAAGGATTGACAACTTGAAGATGCCACCGAACTATCAACCCCCCAAGTTCCAAAAGTTTGATGGAAAAGGTAATCCAAGGCAACATATAGCACATTTCATTGAAACATGCAATGATGCTGGAACTGACTGAGATCATACGGTGAGACAATTTGTTCGTTCTCTAAAGGGAAATGCTTTTGAATGGTACACCGACCTGGAGGCTGATTCTATAGACAGTTGGGATCAGATGGAATATCAATTCCTTAATCGCTTCTATAGCACTAGGAGAACGGTTAGCATGATAGAGTTGACTAACACTCGTCAGTTAAAAGAAGAGACAGTAATTGAGTACATTAATCGATGGAGAAATTTGAGCCTAAATTATAAAGATCGATTGTCTGAAGTTTCTGGCATTGAGATGTGCATAGCAGAAATGCAATGGAGCCTTCGTTACATACTTCAAGGGATTAAGCCTAAAATCTTTGAAAATTTAGCCACAAGAGCTCATGATATGAAGTTAAGCATGGGGATAAGTGGAGTGGTTGAACCACCGATTCCCGGATCCTACAAGTATAAAGAAAAGCAAGAGGCCAGGAAAGGGGGCAAACCCTACAACAAATCTTCTGAAAAAGAGTCAATGGCGACAAATGCACCAACTGTCAAGTTTCGAAGGAATGAGAACGAAAAGGAAGATAAAGTGAGGAGTGATCCCCAAGAAAGGGGGCAAAGAAGATTGACCTTGAAAGAGATGCAAGAAAGGAAATACCCATTCCTTGATTCAGATGTCCCAGGCATGTTTGATGATCTGTTCAAAGATAAACTTATCGAGCTTCCTGAAATGAAGCGACCAGAAGAGGCGGGACAAACTGACAATCCGAAATATTGCAAGTATCATAGACTGGTGGGTCATTCTATTAAAGATTGCTTTGTCTTTAAAGACAAAGTTATGCGATTGGTTGAGCAAGGGAAGATCTTTCTAGATGAAGATGCAACTGCACACTCTATTTCTGCAGGCGGTGATTCTTCATGTCATATGGCAAGCGAAGCTCAACTATTTAAGGGTGAATCTGGGAATGAAAGTGAGACCCATGTTATAAAAATAACCTTCACCGAGGAAGACTTACTGCTCGGTTCACAATCTCATAACCGACCTTTATTCGTAACTGGTTATACTCAAGAGCAAAGGGTTAATCGAATATTGATTGATGGAGGTTCAGCTGTCAATATCTTGCCCTTATCCACGCTTAAGAAGTTAGGAATTCCCACCAACGAGCTCGGCAGTAGTCGATTGACAATTCATGGGTTCAATCAAGAGGGTCAGAGAACACTTGGTGCAACGGTCTTGGACTTAATGATAGATGAGATGGTCTCAACAGTTCTGTTTCATGTCATTGATGCTAAAACATCATATAACATGCTCTTGGGGCGCCCATGGTTGCACGAAAATGGAGTGATTCCTTCTACGCTACATCAATGCTTCAAATACAGCGATGGAGGCAACATAAAAAAGGTGCTTGGCGATGAAAGGCCATTCACAGAAGCTGAGTCATATTTTGCAGATGCTAGATATTTTCTGAAGAGTAGCAAGGCTGTCAAGCCAGAAGGAAGTTCAGCGCAAGAGAAAGGTGATGATAAACAAGAAAGAGAGAATGCAGATGATGTTTCATCCACAAAGTCTACTGAAAGTAAACAGTTGATCAAGACTGTAGAAGGGTTGACACTACCTCTAACTAAGGTTGACACTAAGAAGCCCTTTCCTTCTCCACTCAAAAGGTTCACTCGCCCAATTCAATGAGCTAAAACTGAGCATGGAGATGTATTCGAGGCGGCAGTTTCCAAATCATATAGCCCACAAGCTTACAAACTTCTTGTGAAAGCTGGTTATAACCCTCAAGAAAAAGCTATGATGAATGAACAGTCTCATAAGACTCCTAGTAAATTTAATACCACTCAAGAGACATTAAAGAGTAATGGTCGCACTTCCAAGTATACTAGGACAGGGTTGGGATATGTTCCACAGAAACCTATTCGCATTGCGATCAAAAGGGCAAACACGAACTACATCACTGAAGATGAAATTCTTTCTGAAGAAGAAGAGTCTCATGAAGAGGATAGAAGGGCAGAAAGAATCTCAGTATTCAAAAGACTCAAACCAGTTGAAGCTAAAAGGACTTCCAAGTTCCCAAGGTTCCCAAAGATACGTAGTCGGATCCCATCTCGCATGAAAAGACGATATTTCTTGACTATATCATGTGACACAGTGTTGAAAGCTAAGAAGCGAACAATAATCTTCACCCAAAGTGAAGAAGATGATCGGGAAAGTGTAGGCTCATCAGATATTGTTCATTCCGTTATCATGCAAACAAATCTACATAATGCAGAAAGAGATCTACGAGGCAAGATTGTCGAAATGATGAGAGATGGTTATGTAGTGGAGAGTATTGTTAAAGTCGGAGAAAATGAATAAGTTAGGTCTAATCCGCGTTTTCAAAGGCAAGAATTCCTGGAAGGAGTTACCGAGGTAAATCATGTTACTATACGAGAAGAGACCTCAGCTGAAGAGGAAGATGCTGATGATGCTCCTCCAGAATTTGAAGAGAGTGTCAAAACTAATGTTGACCAATTAAAGGAGATTAACTTGGGTGATGCTAATGACCCACGTCCAACCTACATAAGTGCTTTGTTGACAGCCGATGAAGAAAAGGGTTATATTGAGCTTTTTCAAGAATTTAGAGACGTGTTCGCCTGGTCATTCAAGGAGATGCCCGGATTAGATCCAAAAGTGGCAGTTCATCATCTAGCAGTAAAGGAAGGAGTCAAGCCAGTTAAGCAGATGCAGCGTTGATTTCGACCAGAGCTGGTTCCATTGATTGAAGCTGAGGTTAATAAGCTCCTTGAAACGGGAAAGATACGAGAAATCAAGTATCCCACTTGGCTCTCTAACATTGTGCCAGTAAGGAAGACAAATGGGCAGCTTAGAGTGTGTGTTGACTTCCGTGACTTGAACTTGGCATGCCCAAAAGATGATTTTCCTCTTCCAATCACAGAACTTATGATTGATGCAACGACCGGGCATGAAGTGCTTTCATTTATGGATGGATCATCTGATTACAATCAAATTAGCCTAGCTCTGGAAGATCAAGAGAAAACAGCCTTCCGCACTCCTAAAGGAATATACTGCTATAATGTTATGCCGTTTGGCTTGAGGAATGCTGGCGCTACGTATCAACGAGCTATGCAAAGGATATTCGACGACATGCTTCATAAGAATGTCGAATGTTATGTGGATGATATTGTAGTGAAATCAAAGAAGAAAAAGGACCATCTTAAGGATCTAAGGCAAATATTTAAGCGTCTCAGAAAATTCCAACTCAAGATGAACCCGCTTAAGTGCGCATTCGGAGTCTCTTCTGGTAAGTTCCTTGGATTCATTGTCCGACATCGTGGCATTGAGATTGACAAAGTAAAGATTGATGCGATAATGAAGATGCAGATGTCCCGAAACATACATGAGCTCAAGAGTTTGCAAGGTAAGCTGGCGTACTTAAGAGATTCATAGCAAATTTGGCCGGCTGATGCCAACCATTTAGCCATCTTATGAAAAAAGGCAGCCCATTTGAATGGGATGAAGCTTGCACTAATGCATTTAACAGCATTAAAGCATATTTGATGAAGCCGCCAGTGTTGGTTGCTCCAATAGCCGGACGTCCATTAATTCTCTACATATCTGCTCAAGAAAAATCAGTTGGAGCCTTGCTTGCACATAATAATGATGAAGGAAAGGAGTGTGCGTTGTACTATTTGAGTAGAACAATGACTCCAAATGAGTTAAAGTACTCACCAATTGAGAAGCTCTGTCTTGCTCTCATATTTGCGATTCAGAAGTTAAGGCATTACTTTCAAGCTCATACTGTTTACTTGGTCTCGAAGGCCAACCCATTAAAGTTCGTAATGTCAAAGCCAGTGCTCTCTGATAGGCTCGCAAGGTGGTATCTCCAATTGCAGCAATTTGAAATTATCTACGTCCCTCAAAAAGCGGTGAAAGGGCAAGTGCTGGCAGATTTCTTGGCTGATCATCCCATGCCTGCCGAATGGGAACTGTCTGATGATTTTCCCGATGAAGATATATTAGCTATTGAAATCACTCCTCCTTGGAAGATGTATTTCGATGGAGCTGCTCACAGAGAATGAGCCGGCGCAGGAGTAGTATTTGTAACCTCAGATGGAGGAGTTCTGCCATATTCATTCAGTCTAACTGAAAATTGCTCTAACAATGTAGCTGAATATCAAGCTCTTATACTTGGTTTGGAGATGGCAGTGGATGTAAAGCAGCGACACCTTAAGGTATATGGAGATTCGTTGTTGATAATCAACCAGCTGCTTGGCGTATATGAGGTTAAGAAAGCTGAACTACTTCCGTACTATAGCTATGCTCAGAGGCTTATGAATTGGCTTGGAGACGTAGAGATTAAACATTTACCAAGGAGCAAGAACAAGCAAGTTGATGCTTTGGCAAAGCTAGCATCAACCATAGCAATGCCCGAAGCGCTTGTTCAAGTACCGATCTGCAAAAGTTGGGTGGTACCTCCCTTCTTCGAAGATGAAGATGGTGAAGAAGTTGAGTATTGCGCCATAGAGGTTTTTGATATTGAGAAAGAAGACTGGCGTCAATCGTTCGTGGATTACTTGAAGAATGATAAGCTTCCCAATGATCCACACCTAAAGGTTGATGTCCGACGTAGAGCACCACCATTCTTCTATTACAAAGATACACTCTATAGGAGATCATTTGATGGTATTCTCTTAAGATGCTTAAGTGATGAAGAATCTCTTCAAGCTATGGAGGAGGCTCATTCTGGAATATGTGGCGCCCATCAGTCTGGACCCAAGTTACATTTCAGAATCAAGAGGATGGGATATTACTGGCCTTCTATGGTGAAGGATTGCATAGATTATGCACAAAGATGTCAGCCATGCCAGTTTCATGCAAATCTCATTCATCAGCCTCCCGTACCATTACATCCAACAGTTTCTTCGTGGCCATTTGATGCATGGGGCTTAGATGTGGTGGGACCATTACCGAAGTCTTTCGGAGGTCATCTTTATATTCTGGCTGCCACTGATTACTTTTCCACGTGGGCGGAAGTTGTACCCTTAAGAGAAGTGAAGAAAGAAAATGTGGCTGATTTCATCCGCATCAACATCATATATAGATATGGAGTGCCTCAATACATTATCACAGACAATGGGAGGCCATTCAGTAACTCTTTGATTGATAAGCTTTTGAGAAGTTTGACTTCAAGCAAAGAAAATCTTCTATGTATAATGCAGCAGCTAATGGGCTTGCCGAAGCCTTCAACAAAACACTGTGTAATCTGTTGAAGAAGGTGTTCTCCAAGTCAAAGCGAGATTGTCATGGAAAGATTCATGAAGCCTTATGGGCGTATCGAACTACTTATAGAACGCCTACTCAAGCTACTCCGTACTCTCTTGTATATGGGGTTGAAGCTGTGGTGCCCCTTGAAAAGCAAATACCATATTTGAGAATAGCCATACAAGAAGGTTTAACTGAAGAAGAGAACGCACGACTGCGTCTCGAAGAATTAGAGGCACTTGATGAGAAGAGATTAGAAGCACAACAAAGACTTGAGTGCTATCAAGCTCGCCTCTCCAGAACGTTTAACAAGAAAGTAAAGATGCGTTCTTTTCAAGTCAGAGACTTAGTCCTTGCTGTAAGAAGGCCTATTGTCATCACTCACCGAGTTGGAAATAAATTCTTGCCCAAGTGGGATGGCCCACATGTTGTGAAAGAAGTGTATACAAATGGTGCATACAAGTTGATATCTGAAGATGGTGTAGGAATCGGTCCCATAAATGGCAAATTCCTGAAACGCTACTATGCGTAATCCAGTCAAATCCAAGGAACGCTCCTTGACGCACGAGCCTAAACTGCATGTTACTCCTGGTCCGCATGAGTATAAACTGTGTACGACAAACTCCTGGTCCGCATGAGTATAAACTATGCACGACACCCACCAAAGGTAATTATATGTGGTTAAACTATTAATTCACCCCACTCAGATATTTTAAGTGGTTAAAGTATTAAATATCCTACTTTGTCTAAAGTGGTTAAAGAATAGTCACTCCTGGCCCGCATGAGTATAAACTGTGCACGGCACCCCCCTCATCCAAATCAAATCATGTCCCTTTGAACTACGTAATGACTTGATCCTCTGCGAAGAGGTACGTAGGCAGCTTAACACTTTGCTAAGTTCAGTCATGTCTTTGGTCTATTCACATCAAGTTTGTAGGGCAAACAATAAATTGGAGCATGAAGGCGGCAAACAAATATGAAAGACAAGAAACCAAATTAATGATGTAACATAAAGGAGAAGTAAGGAAGAAAATGGACTTTGTTGATGATATCATTAGATGTTCAAAAAAAAAACATAAAAGGGGAAAGCAAATAAATAACTAAGGGAGCAAATTAAAAGAAAATCAGTCATATGCTAAACAAGAAAGTTATCAGAGAGTATGCTTTGTAAAGCAGACTTCAGAGCTGCTTTCTCATCTTCAGATGATGATTCTTTCAAGACGGTTGCATTGTCAAGCATAAGGATCTCCTCTTCTATGAGCTCAACTTCCTTCTTAGCATGACAGAGGGTTTGTTGGAGACGATCAGCTGCTTCAGACAAAGTTTTCTCTCCCTTCTGCAGATTAGTCATCTCTTTGCCTATCAACTCCAACTCTTCCCAAGTAGTCTTTAGTTTTTTTGTCTCTGTCATGTGAGTGTCTCTACAATTCTGAAGGCGACCCTTGACGTTGGTCAAGCATTTTGCATGATTTCCCGTGGATGCCGCTTCATCAGACTTCAATTTTGCCGCAGTATAAGTATCGGCCTTATCAAATAGAGGTTCCAGGGCTACCTCTAAAGGAGAACAGTCGATTCTAAGAGCCTTCACTTCCTTTATCAAGGAAAATATTTCTTGTCTCAGAGTTGATAAAAACTCAAGAGGGGTCCGTTTGAGTTTTCTTCTTATTTTGCTCAATGCACTCCGAGCAAATTTCCCTTTAAGATCAAGAGTAATCTTCTTAGATATAAATTCTGAGATCATGGGACATGCCTTTGAAGAATTCGCCCCTGTGGTCGATGCATCACTTTCAGTAGAATCATCACTCTCATCAGAATCGTCACCGCTACTAGAATTGGAAGAGATGCCCAAGATCTGATAAGAGGAGAAATATGCTAGTATAAAATGAGGATACAATGAAAAATAAGATAAGGGAAAGGGGGAAACCTCATATGCCAAAGCTTTTGAAGTAACAGCAGTAATTAATTCATTTCCTTCAGCAGCCTTAGAGTCGGAAATTTTCAGCGCAACCTTCAATAATAAAAGAAAGCTTTGTAAGGAAATGAAATAAAGAAAAAAAGAAAAGAGGTGAGAGAATGGAAGAAACCTCATTATCTTATTTTTCAGTATGAACAACAGATTTCTTTCTTTCCAGTGGCGTTCAGTAGGGGCACTACGACTTTCTGTAGAATGAGGGGAACTTTTCTTCCTTTTATGCACCGTAGGTTGTAAAACATCATCATACACCGGAGAAATATCCTGAACTTCTTGATTGTCATCATCAAGGTCATTAATGATGTCTACTTCTTCCTCCAGAGGTTCTGAAACTAAGGTAGTCAGAGCCTTGATATGATCAGATAAGTAAGTTCCGTGGACTTGCTTCCACCACTCCTTATATTTAGTAGTGGAGTAGTTTTTAGGAGCTGGGGTTGCGCATGGGAAGTAAGCTTCGGAGGTAGAGTTATATGAAGTGCAATGTCTCCAATGGTTGAATCATTCTTCTAAAGATGCTTTCCGAAGGTAGGTTCTAAGCATCTTAGGAACATCTTGTAAGAAGCCAAATTGACGAGCAAACCTGTGAGGTGAGTAAGGCTCCATCACAAAATGACTACCCTGCCGCAAAGTGAGATAGCTAGTACGGATAGCCACCAGATGAGCCCAATTATCCCATTTCTTATTTCTATCATCCGTGTAGTGGATAGCTTTGTCTTTTGAAAAAATATTGCAAGTCCATAAGGCATTATCAGCTGTGTGGATTCGTTTGCGAGCATCTTCGGCATCGAAGTATCTTGCTCCCTGCTCTCCAGAGTATGTCACCATTCGAGGATATGCTATCTTACTTCCAACCAGAAAATGAGTTTTGAAGTAGTGAGCCAGCCAAGCATGAACGAAATGAACCGGAAAGGTTGATTTAATTTCAGATAAATTCGATGAGTTTGAAATCGCATTCAGGCCATGGTAAATGTTTGCCAAAACTGGAATAGCAAGACTCACTTTTTTTCCTGCAGCCATTAAGCTTGCCACTTTAAAGGTACTTGGTCGTATCAAGCCTGCTTCGTCACCCGGAAGTGCAAACGCACAAAGCCAGCAGCTAAGTAAGCGGCTAGATAGGTCTCTTCTTGATCATTTTGGGAAATGCCTAACTTTTTAAAATGATCTATCTCAGCAGACGTCCATGGTTGGTGACTCAAAATAACGCCTGTCGGGTTATAAGTTTTTTTTGGCCGAGAAGCCGTCTTTTTTTCAACACGTGTAGGAGGTTCAAGGTATGTTATAGCCTTCTTAGACCAAAAATCTACCCACTGGTCAATGGTTACATTTCTTCTGTTATCACCCTTGCAATGTACGTGATAGGCGCCAAGTAAAGATCTACAGCTGCGCGGGATACGTAAACCATCCTTCGTGGAAAGTAATTCTTCTGCACAGGGCATAATTTCATCATACACATAACCCGCTATGGATAGTCCCATTAAGTTGTATAAGTCCCATAAAGAAAGTGACATCTCTCCGAATTTGGTAAGTAAAGTGTTGGTGGAAGAACACCAAGCTTCACAAAAGGCCTTCATGATTTCACAGCTGCAATCATAGGTAAAGAGGGATGCAAAGACAGCATCATAAAGCTTTGTATTTCGAAGAATGGATCCGCATCGGCTTAAAATATCTTCAGTTCATTCCCAGTAACCCTTGATGTAGTGGAAGTCTCCAAGAAACTTGATGGGTTCCCCCCAGGATGCTTTTCCTTTTGCAATGCGGCGTCCCAAAGAGGGTAAAGGTGCTGAATTGATTTCTGGCTCAATGTTAGCTCCCTTCAAGGTCCAACTTATGTTATTTTTACTTGAAGAAGATTCATGAGACCAACATGCCAAGAAAAATTCATTCTTGCTTCTTGGAGGGACATAAGCACAGTTCCCTAGCAAAGATTGCCGGGGTAAAAGACGAGTCCCTTGTGGCAAAGGTTGATGTGCATCTTCAAGAATAATTAAGTAGCTTGCGCCGGACTTTCCCGTTACAGTTTTGAAGAAAACCATGCTGAGAAGTGGATAGGCTGCAAAATAAATGAACGATTAATTAAAAGACCCAAAATAAATTCATGGGGGCAATTAATTAATTATTTAGGGTCATAATTGTAAAACATTGTAGCTGTAAACATTGGAGCCAAGTCAATAAAATTAATTAATACATATGCTTAGTTAATTTAAACTTGGCCACACGGTTGGAGGCCATGTTTATGGACACAAATCAACTAATGGGCCAATTACAACAAGACTCAAGCTGCTGCAGAAGAATAAGAAAAGGTTGAATCAATATTGAAGCCCAAATCAACATAGAATTAAAGAAGCCCAAGTAGGAAGCCCAAATCAAAGCAAAATTGGGCTTGGTCCATGTGAGAGTCAAAATTGACTTGAAAGTCAAAATTGAGGGCTTGGTGGTAAGAGATTGATATCATCTCTAAAGAGAATGTCGAGAATAGCAGCTTTCTTCTCAAGATTCAATCTGCACCTCATAAACCTCCATCATCGTGCGCGACTCGCCGTGCCTCATCGCCAATCCGACGCCGAAATCGTGCTGCTGCTGCCGGAATTGCAAGGGCTGCTCGTCGCTGCAAGGCCACCATCCGCCGAGGTTAGCCACCGACCACCACCGCTCAGCCGCAACCTTCTACTGCCGGAAGCGCGACGCGACCACCACCGCTCAGCCGCCCCAAAGCTTGCCGACGGGATCGCGAAGTCGCACTCCTCGCCACCAGAATTTCCACTGCCGGAATCGCGACGCGACCACCACCGCTCAGCTGCCCCCAAAGCCTGCAGATGGGATCGCGAAGTCGCACTCCTCGCCACCAGAATTTCTGCTGCCGGAATAGCGACGCAATCCAGACTCATGGCTCAACCGCCGCTCGCCACGCACAGCCGAAGTCGCGGGTTGCTGCCAAAGTTTGGCACCCTTCCGGATACGTAAACGAGAGGCCTTACTAAGCCACCGCTAGTCTGATTGTTGTCTTCATCAGCATGCTCCCTCGACTTCACTCGTCGACCCCCTCCCGCTCTTCAAATCAATGCTGCCAGAGGCATGAGCTCGATAAGCAACTACCATGGGTAGTCTGCTCTCGCTGCATCAACACGTCGGAGGTGTGATCCCAACAAGCAACCACCATGGGTGGTCCGCCGTTGACTACTCTCCACCTCAACGTCTTCGAAGGTGAGAGCCCAACAAGCAACCACCATGGGTGGTCCGCCGTTGACTACTCTCCACCCCAACGTCATCGGAGATGAGAGCCCAACAAGTAACTACCATGGGTAGCCTACCATTGATTGCCCTCCACCTCACGGTGCGAGCCCGACAAGCAACCACCATGGGTGGCCCGCCGTCGACTACTCTCCACCTCGACAAGTTGGTCCAACTTGAGCTGTTAAGGTTACGGGTTGAAAAATTGGATCCACATCGAACTCGCTGTGACCTCCGACTGGGATAATCCCGTAGTCGCCAGGATACACAGCGCTGGTCTCGGTGGTCCCTTTTATCTTCAAAATGAATTATACGATGAAGTTTTCTCTTTTCAAGTAGAAAGGAAATAGAAGAAAACAAGGAAAGGAACAAAAAAAACAGATGGCAGAAATAGCAAGAAGCAAAGAAATATAGGCAAAAGGAACAAGAAAGGAAAAGCAGGCAAGTAAAAAAGCTATGTGCAGTAAAAGAAAAAGTTGAAAAGAAGAATGATTACACTGTTAATTGTTGTAGTTATGGCATGAAGTGTTGATGTTGCAAGTGTGGTAATCCCTTGAAGGAAAATCTGCAGAAAGAAAGAGACTGCAGTATGGTGCGGTGTTGTGACCCGGTGAACCTTTGTTATATAGTGGGAAGAATGTCTAATGGATAACTCCCATGAAAGGTGGATAAATATTTGAGTTTATCTCCAGAATATTTGGATTTATTTCTTGGAGTTTGAAATATGAAGTAATATATAGTAAAGATGTCTCTGTGTCTAATAAAGATATTCCAAAGTTGGCATTATAATCGTATGGGATATTTGCAAATCATAAGTTATTAACTTCAGTTACTGGGCTTATGTTCTGTAAAAAAAAAAATTTTAAAAATAAAATCGAAGATGGGGGCAAGTGTTGGGCAAGCAGCCCAATCATGACTTTTTTTATCAAGATGCCAACGTTAATGGGTCAAGTAGATGGCAGGACTAGTTGGGGCCAAACGAAAAGAAATGATACAAGGAGTATGACATTATTGCAATTTGTCAATTTCAAAATAAATTTCAGTGAACAAAATGCAAGGGGGCATTTGTAGGCAATTAAATTTTATTGTCTAAATAAATAAAATAAAGGGGAAATATATTAAATATTGATTAAATATTTATTTAGTAAGGAATTTATTGAAATAAACAAAATGCAAGGGGGCATTTGTAGGCAATTAAATTTTATTGTCTAAATAAATAAAATAAAGGGGAAATATATTAAATATTGATTAAATATTTATTTAGTAAGGAATTTAAATAAATTAATTTCTAAAATAAATAAATAAATAATTGATAATTAATATAATTATTTGAGCTCAAATCCAAGTCAAATGGGCTCAATTCAAATCAAGTGGGTTTGACTCAAGCAACAAGCCCAACAAATCAAATCCAGCAGGCCTAATTAAATAGGCCCAAATCCAGTACAACAGGCTATCTTAAATTAAATAGTCCCAAGTCAAATTCTACTGGTTTAATTAAATTAAATAGGCCCATATCCAGTCCAGCAGGCTTAATTAAAGGGAAAAGCCCAGCATATCTTTTGAAGGAGAAAATATCTCTCAAGTGGTTATTTTCTCTACCTATAAATAAGGACCTTCAGTCCTCATTCCATTCACTCTGAAAATCCTGAAGATCTAAAGAACTCTGAAGATTCAAGTGAAAATCAAGTTCGATCAAGATCCGGTCAAGTGAAGTTCAAGTCAAGATCAAGACCAAGTTCAAGTTCAAGATTAAGATCGAGTCGAAGAACACTCAAGATCTTCAAATCAAGTTCAAGTTATCTTCAAGTCAAGAACAGCCTCCGATCAAAGACCAAGGTGCTAAGCCTCTTTGATCCGGCGTTCTTCATATCAAATTCATTCATCTGTCTCCGTGAAGTCAACGTTCTACCAAATTGAGTGTCGTACTTCACAACAAATCTTCAAGTCAACGTTTGATCCGAACAAAGGCTCGACGCCTCCGGATAAACATTTTAAAGCTTCAAGTCAACCCCGAGCTCGGACAAGCTTCATCCGAAGATCCGGCTCCGAAAGTTGAAAAAGTCAAGAAATCAACTCAAGAGAGGAATCAGAGGATAAATAGAAGTTGTTCACTTAAATTCTCAACTTCAAACCATCTTGAATTTTCATTGTAATTTCTTTTGTGTTTATTATTTTATAAATACAAAATTTGTTATTACAATTATTTTATAAGTCTTATTGTTTAAAATTTTAATATTTTCTATTTATGATATATTATATTAAATAATATTAAAATTTTACACAAAGAAAACTAATAAAAAAAAGGAAATTGATAAAACTGCCTATATACGTATACATATAAGAATTTAAATGATTCTAGACAACTTAATTACACAATTCATACGTATAAATAAAAAATTTAAAAAATACACGACTCATATATGGCTTCATATATGGGTTCTTCTTCGATATTTCATTTGAAAGGACAATATCGTCGTCTTCTCCTTCAATATCTAATCATCTTTGTTATTGTTCCCTTCTCATTTAATTGAGCATTTGAGAAACTTTCCATTGCCATCAATAATTCGTTCAGGGACATTCGGTGTCTCCATGGTCACCACAAATCCTCCACATTTTATACTATTTGATTTGTCTTTTCGTATTAGTATTAAATAAATTAATTAATTGTTGACGTATATTATATCATAATTATATATAGTTCAAATAATGTAGTCACATAGAAGAATCATTATTTATTTAATATTATAAATATAAATTAAATTATTAAATATTATATGTCATTAATAAAAAAATGTAAGAATGTGTAATTAAAAAAATAGGTAGGAGTATAATTGGAAAAAAAAAATTTCAACTCCTTCACACTTTTAAGATATTAAGATTAAGATAAGATAGATAAAATATTTTTATTGGTAATTAAAAAATACTTGTATATAATGAATCATGATATAATACCCTAAAATTATACTTTAATACATCATTAATCATACTTAAAAATATAATTTAACTACTACCAAATATACATATATTGCCTATATAATGATCAAACTTTATTACGTATTACAATTCTGCTAACATAAACACGCTCTCATATGATACTTTGTGTATATATGTAGAGAAGATTCATTCAATGGTAAAAATATTATTTAATTATATAAGACATACTGGTCAAAATTTGAGAAATAAAATTCCTTAGACATGGTTCATATCCCACTAATATATAATATTTGTGATTAATTCTAGAAATTGTTGAATCGAGTATATATATATATATATATATATATATAAAAGAGAGGGGTGGGGGGTGGGGGAGGGGTTGAGAATATATTTTAGGTGTGACTTTGTTCAGTATTTCAAGAAATCTTCCAACTTTGAATAGACTTCCAAATGATCAGATACTACAAGATTCTGTTTGGATTTGAATTGATCTGAACCAACCCAAATTGAGATTACTATGCAACCATGTTTTGTCAATGGACAAAATCTAAACAAGAACTAAAGATTTTGCCTACTTATTCAACTTAGTACACAATTTTCAAAATTCTTAATCAACCTTAAACTTTCTCCCAAATTGCCATCATGCTAATTAATGTCTCCAAGTTAATGGGTAAAATTAGAGAGACAATGTATATATAAAATAAGTCTGCATTTATGTGGACTTTTAGGACACATAAATGACATAAGATATACATATATGTCCACTTAAAATATTATTTTCTTTTTTTTCTTTTTTCATTAAGGGCTCACCATAAATATCCCGACCCACTATCACTAATATAAATATTTATTGCATATAAAATAATATTACTTTTTATTGAACATTTGTAATGGTTAGTCTTTCTGGACAATATAATGAAAGAGGAGCAGTTTTGTGTGAGATTATTTTACACTTTCGTATTTTATATTAAATTATCACTTTTTATTAAAAATATTATCAATTTCTTTTAAAATGTTATTAGTACTTTTCATTTATATTAATAAATTATTAATTGAATAATTCACTTGTACAATTATCAATTCTCATCAATTAAATTATTTTTCAATTGAAATATTATCACTTTTTATTAGTCATCTCATATTTGCACGTCTTTGCCATGAAAGAGTTGTTCTTATTTGAATTTGAAGACAAAAGTTATGTCTTGCATTGGTAATTAATTAATAGAGATATAT
The DNA here is from genome assembly GCA_023678885.1 of Pogostemon cablin. Classification (NCBI taxonomy): domain Eukaryota; kingdom Viridiplantae; phylum Streptophyta; class Magnoliopsida; order Lamiales; family Lamiaceae; genus Pogostemon; species Pogostemon cablin. The sequence continues at coordinate 36,902,123 of CM042965.1, forward strand.
ATCAATCACATTTGGTATTCTTTCACAAAGCACAGCATTATATATTAGAGGGGTGTTAATAGTTTTGTCGTGGTTATGTCAGGAAAAATATTATGAATTTAGGTAAACATCAAATGTCAAGTTGAAATAAAGATAAATATAAATTAATAAAGTAAGTTGATTTTCTTGATAAACATCATATGCTACCCAATATTTTCTTGGTAAATCTAGACTGGATAATAAGTGATTTTCCATGTATGGAAATCTTATTGGGACCACTTATTATATATTTATTTAATAATATTTAATTAGTTGAAAGGAAATACAGATTATATATAGCATGCAGCAAAAGAAAGCTGTAGCCAATTCATGCTCAACTACGTAAGAAATCTGCAACATGTGCATATCTTGCTAACTGCTTCACAAAATATTACTATTTTTTTTTTTTAAAGAAAAATCGAATAATAGGTCAGCTCAGATGACAGAATAAGATTTTCTTGTTCAACATTAGCCAGCCAACAAATACTTCGATTTGGAGTGAGCTAGGTTATTTTCTCACTAATATTACTTTATATATATATATATATGAACTACTCATTTGTCAATATTTTAATTTCTTTCTAATTAACTAATATTTATACAAGAAAGTTATAATTTATGACCCATCCAAAAAAAAAAAAAAATATATATATATATATATATATTCTTTATTAATGGAATATTTCATTTGTAAAAGTTTTAATTTCATTGTTAAATTGGTTTACCAATAGATTAACAACGTAATCCATTGGTAAAATGGTGGTTGGTAAATTTTTAGCAATAAAAATTCAATTTCGTTGGTAATATGTACATTGCTAATAATTTTGTTGGTAATTTATATAATAATTTCGTTGGTAATCTGTTGAATCATATTTTCAATTAATATATATATAAATATATATATATATATATATTATTTAAAAAAAATTGGAGACCTCGTCCCGCGTGGGGCATTGTGCGGTGACAACTCTGGCACCAACTCAGTGCTACCTCTGTCCGTTGGTATCTAGCAACGGATTTTATTATGTTGGTAAAATCAGAATAAATCATTTGCATTCCATTGTTAGAAGAAAAATGCAATTTTTGTTGGCAATCCGTTAGTATTACTCAATATTTTTAGTTTAAAGTGATATTTAACTAATTAAAAATGATAATTATCAAATTGAAAATATTAATGGTTATTCTGTGGAGCAACGGGTGCATCGGTGCACCTGATGGTATATTGAATAAAAGTTATTGGTAGTGGGTAATTACTGTATTTTTTTATTATTTTATTTTATTTAATGATTATGATTAAATAAGTATTTGGTCTAACGATTCAGAATATTCAGATACACCGGTATACTGGATACATTTGTAACTTCAATATTAAGTATTATTTTGTTGTTAAAAAAGAATGTAATTTTGTTGGGGATTCATTACTATTACTATCATCTCACAAAATCATTTCCGCACTATGAACTCCCCAAAGATTTTAAAGGAAAAAGAAAGAAGGAAAGAAAAATTATGAGTACTCGGAGATAAATATAATGACGAAGCTAAATAATTGCAGTACATAAACGAGATAAGAACATGACATATAATTGCTTTTTTAATAATTCATAAATTCTAATTAATATCATATATTATTACGTAAACTATATCTCATTAGATTCTTAATCAAAATGAAGCTTAAAAATAATCCAGATTTTGTTGGTATTGTAAAACTAGTTATCACAGTCGATGCAAGAAACCAAGAATGAAAATATAAATTCGTTTTCAAATAAATCAATGCATACGTAATGTACATTAGTCACATAGATCGACTAAATTAATCATAATGTTAATCCCCATTTAATTAAATTAAAACAAGATTAGCTAGATAAGCTCATTACTAAGTCAGCATCGGACGTGTGCAGACAAATACAAGAAATTAAATAATGCCGACTTTGAACAAGTCGTAATCAAGGTCAAAATTAGTACGCTAATATAATTAAGTTACATGTATTCTTTATTTTTTAGCAACATTTTTTGATTAGATCTTTTTATGTTTTATTAATTAATTATCATTTTTTTAAAAAGATAATATCATTTTTTTATTAAAATATTATATTATGTACTACTTTTATATTTAAATATTAATATTTCTTATTCGTTTCGCAGTCTTATACAACTATTTGTTAGCAAAAACTTACCTAATTAATTGTTAAGGTCCAATCGGATCGATCCAAATCCATGACCTGGCATATATTACAAAAATAAAACCCTAATTTCATTTTTTCCTCCTTCATTTCCTCTCCTCTCTCTCGACACCAACTATTCGCTCTCCATCACCGGTACTCCCACGCCTCTTCTCTTCCACATCTTCTCTCTCCGCCATCTCTCCTTCAGGATCGAACTTGCCGTATCATCATCCACCTCCGCCGCTCTTCTCGGCCCCGATTTCACTATCTCTTCCCCTACCATCGGCGCCAATGGACCTATGTCCGTTCATATTTCAAATCCACTCTGATCTATCGATTCCCAGTTCAAATCAGACGATCCAACACTCATCGATCGTTACAAGTGCAACAATGGCTTGTGCGGGTGGTGATGGGGAGGGCGGCTGCTCGATTTGAGTGACGACCTCGATTTTTAGTTGGAAAAGTTGTTTGGTTGCAATTTTATAATTATTGAGAATTGAAAATTCTGATAGAGGATGCATATGTTTGTTTATATTTATTAATGTCTAATTTTTAAATATAAAGTGTATACGTTTTATTAAACAATTGTATAACGTTTTATTAATAAATAGATGGAGTGTTCTAAGAGTGTGTAGGCTGTTAAATTTTATTGCCTAATAAATAAAAATGCAAAGAAAAATATATTAAATATTGATTAAATATTTATTTATTATGAAATATAAATAAATTAATTTCTAAAATAAATAAAAAATAATTGATAATTAATATAATTATTTGAGCCCACATCCAAGTCAAATGGGCTCAATTCAAGTTAAATGGGCTCAATTCAAGTCAAGTGGGTCTGTCCCTAGTCAAATAAGCCAAAGTCAAATCCAACAGGTCTAATTAAATTAAATTGGCCCAAGTCAAATCCAACAGGCCTAATTAAATTAAATAGACACAAGTCCAGTCCAGCTGGCTTAATTAAAAGGGAGAATCCCAACATATCTTTTCATGGAGAGAATATCTCACAAGTGGTTATTTCCTCTACCTATAAATAAGGGTTTTCAGTCCTCATTCTAGACATCTTGAAAATCCTGAAAACTCGGAGAGCTCTGAAGAAACATGGAATTTCTATGAAGATTAAGTTATTCTGCAAAGATCAATTTAGAAACGACATTCAATCTGAGATCAAGGTGTGGAGCCTCTCAGATTCATCGTTTCTTCAAATCAAGTTCATCCAACAATATTCGTGAAGTCAATGGTGTTATATAAAATTGAACGGCATTCTTCACGATAAGTCTTCAAGTCAACGTTTGATCCGAACAAATGTTCAATGCCTCCGGATAAACATTTTAAAGCTTCAAGTCAATCCCGAACACGGACAAGCTTCATTCGAAAATCCAACTTTGAAAGTTGGTAAAGTAAAAAAGCCAACTCAAGAGAGGAATCTGAGGATAGCTAGAGACTATTTACTCAATTCTTAAGTTCGATCCATCTTAGATTATCATTGTAATTTCTTTTGTGTTTATTATTCAATAAATACAAATTTTGTTGTTACATAGTGATTTGATTGCAATTGATGAATTGTTTCAGCGTATTCATAATGAGAAATGTGTTTGAGGAATTATTGATTTTAACTTGTGTTTATACTTAAAGTGTGAAGTATAACTTTTATTAAACAATTGTATAACATTTTATTAATAAATGTATATTTATTAATAACTAATTGTATAAGTATGCAATGAGTAGAAACATGAGGAGAAACAATAGGAGTACGGGGAGGAAAGTGACGTCAACATTCAGGTTCAATATTTTTTATACTTGACCCATCACAAAATATGAATTTATTGGTTAGTGTACAATTATCCACAAAAATCTATTTGTTTTAAGGGGGCGGCTATTTGCACCCCCAAATCTACTAAACGAACCCCATTAATTTATATATTTAAAATATATTTATATGAGAAGACGTAAATACACTTATATAAAAATAAAATAAGACTAGTTATAAAATACTTGCTATATTATAGTGTTCAATAGCAGCAGTCAAACTCTTAAATGTGTTCGACTTTTGTGATCGAACATATTGCGTCACGGTGGGCTCGAACTTGTAAAGCCCTTTCATTTATTTTTTCATTTCTCTTGCCTCACGTCGTTCTAAGTTTAGAGCTTACTGCAAAATAATGCTTAAATGTTGATACAAATTACAGAACATGTAAGCATCATGATAACTATATCTCTTACCTTCATTTGTTTCTTTTCCTCCTTCAACTTTTGACACCGTGGCTTCTTCTGTACTCAGTTTTCTTCTCATCAACATCAATCTCATATTTTCTCTTTTCTTCACCAGTTTTTCTACTCCAGGTAAAAAGTCTACAGGAAGCCTCTATTTTCCTTTAAGTGTTATCACCCCGAGTTCAACACCTCCGACTTCCGCTCCCGCACTTCCGACGTCGTTACACAGATTTTTTCCCGCCACAGGTGCCGTTCATTGTCGGCGGTTCGAACTCGTTCGTCTACGCATTGTTGGCTAATTAAATTCGACCCGAAATCATACATGTTCAGAGAGTCGGATGATTTGATGTTCTGCAGAGAGCTCGATACAGATGCTGTTTCATCTGGGTCAACGTTGTGTTACCCATTTTGAATCAGTACTTAATAAAGCGAGTCGACGACATGCTCGACTCGGGAGTGTTCGAGGAGCTTGCCGGATATTTCAATGGCGTCGGAATTGGTGAGGGGATGTGGGCTGAAGAAGGTACCGGAGTTGGAGAGATATTTAGAGGTGTACGGAGGAGGGAGGTGGAGGGTTAATAGTGGTGACGACAAAGAGAAGAAGAAAGAGGCATACGAGAAAGCAGCGAGGCAATCAAGGAGAACACGTGTCAATTAGTGAAGAGGCAAGTGGGGAAAATCCAACGGCTGAGGAAGTGTGCGGGGTGGGAGATGAAGAGGGTGGAGACGACGGCGGCGCTTAGGGCGGCGATGGAGGGAGGTGGCAGAGGGAGGAGGTTCGTGGAGATTTGGGAAAGAGAGGTGGTAGAACCAAACACGAAGATTGTGAAATATTTATTGGTGGAATTAAGCGATGCAATTAATTTTTAATAATTTGGGTTTAATTAATTAAAAAGGTAAATTAGTGTTAAATGGGATGTATTTAGTAATTCATATATGTAATTTTTAATTTTAGTAGGGTTATTTATAGAACTCAGGGTTCGTATAGTAGATATGTGATGCAAATAGCGGCCACTTTTTTTAATTTTCCTAAAATATGGGAAAAGATTAAAGGAGTAATTCGACGGCCGATAATTAGGGCGATTAATAAATAAAATAAAGAAAAAGTAAACTTATCTTAATGTGAAACACGATGCCACAAAAGTAAAATTCTGAGTATTGAATTTGGGATTTTGAGATTATTTATATCATGTTGATTAAAAAAATACTCAATATTTTTTCACATTTTAGTTTTTGTTAGTCTCTTTATTCTTAAGCGCACCTCTACAAAATTTAAAAAAAATAATAATAATATCATTCCTCCTAGTAGTAATAATGAGAAAGTCTTTTATAAAACAGTACTTAAATTAAATGATTTGTTAAATATGTTAAGAATTATTATATAAATAAATATGTTTATTGATAGTTAAATTTTAATTTTTTATAATTTAATATCATTAAAATAACATTCGAATTATGTGTTAAATTTATATTATTATTATTGAATTAATCAAAATAATTTTCTGATTTCATGTACCGACTTAATAGTTTCACATCTTTAAATTCTCAATTAAAAAAAAAAATTCATGGCTAAAATCGATAGTTAAACCTATTCTTAAATCTTGAATGAAATATATTTCTAATTTTATTTTATAATTCAATTAAATTTGAAAAAAAAAAGATTAAATTTCGTATTTTGTAGGGTTGTCATTAAGATCAGAAAATTATACTATTCAGTTTTAATAATTGTGGCTGAGGCATAATTGTTTAAGTTATTATATTATTACCAGTCAATTAAATTATAACAAAACTTTCAAAAAAATAAATATTTCATGTCAATGAAATTAAATTCTGTTAGTGACCTTCATGTATTTATAAATGCTACTACTCTTTGAACTGGGACATAATAGAAACCAATATTTTGAGTTCATGACTATAATTAATTTGTCCATGTATTCTGGAGGATTTTAAAATAAATATTATGAGTTGACTATTTTAGTGACATCCGTTTTTGTAGTGTAAGAATAATTTGTGTCAATATGCATTATAATTGAAAATACAATATAAGAAAATTAAAAAAAATATAGGAATTTAAAATTTAGTATTAGTTAATTATTTATAAGTCAACCATCAAGTACGGGATACTCCTTACACTTTCGAACGCATTTTAACAAGAAAATCATTTCAAAAATTGAAGTCAACTAAACATGAGGTGACTATTTTAGTGACATCCGTTTTTGTAGTGTAAGAATAATTTGTGTCAATATGCATTGTAATTGAAAAAAATAAAATAAAAGAAAATTAAAAAAAATTAGAAATTTAAAATTTAGATTTATTAGTTAATTATTTTTAAGTCAACCATCAAGTACGAGATACTCCTTACACTTTATAACGCATTTTAATAAGAAAATCATTTCAAAAATTAAAGTCAACTAAACAAACATTGACCCCTATAATTAGGCTATTAATTTAATAAAAATATTTATTTTTTCGGTTTGCAATAAATAGCTTTTAGAAAATGAAATTTGACCCTTCAGTTGAGCTAGGGCAGATAGCCAGATAATCAATTAATCATCATTAAACAATCTAATTCAAAAGGTGATTTGATTATTCAAATATTGGATGCATGTATAGTACTCTTCCCGTTCCAAAGTTTACTTGCAACATCTAAAATAAGTTTTTACGAGATGCTATTTTGTAGATGATTATATATGATGTTAGATTAGTTGATCTGTTATTAAAATATAATTATTGATAAAGTTTTTTTTATGTATCGATATCCGATTCGTAGACCGATTAATTCGGGGAGGTCAGAACCTACCGTCCACTAGCAAGGACCCCCATTTTAAATCAGAGCTTTGCGCTCTGTATGGACTGGCCCCTCAATAGTTGATCGCACTTGCGGGTTGGTCAGAACCCACCGTCCACTAGCGAGGACCCCCATTTTAAGCCAGAGCTTTGCGCTCTGTATGGACTGACCCCTCAGTGGTTGATCGCACTTGCGGGTTTCGAACCTGAGACCTTTTAAAATTCCACCCTTAGGCACCTCAAGTTCTCACTGCTAGGCCAACCCTAAGGAGGGTTTTATTGGTAAAGTATGTTATTATTGGATAATTAGAATATGAATTATGTATTAAAATACAATAAATGACGTAGTAAAATATAATTTTAGATGATGATTGTTTCAGTTTTCAAAATCAAGTTTTGGTTTTCAAAACTCACCTTTACTACTACAAACATTATAACCCTTAATACAATCTACCTATTATATATTTTTTCGGGAAAATATCACATTTGATCCCATAAGAATTCCTTCAATTCAATTATAGTCATGTAAGAATACACTGGTCCAATAGTTAGTAGTTTTGGTCCCATAAAAATATTATAAACAAAATTTGAAAATTTTCATCTCAAATTAACTTATATTATAAATAAACTACCAGTTTGTATTGTTTTCTGTCTTTCAAAATAGACATAATCCATTTTGGTCATGTTAATGATTCAGAATATTTCGTCAACTATTAATAGATTTTGATGAAAAATTCCTATGGAACTAAATCTATCAATTTTGTGACCTTTTTGACATTGAGCAATTCTTACGGGACTAAATCTGAAATTACCCTATATTTTTCTCTTCATTTATTATTATTTCTCTCTTTATCTCCCCACTCTTTTTTTTTTATACTTCATCATGTCAATGCAAACATTCTCATTTTATCATTTTGAGGTTCGACTCACTTCTCATTCCTCATTTTTAGTAGAAAGAGCCTCTTAGCTAGCCCACCACTCACTACTATACAACTATTGATTACACAAAATAATGATAATACTTTTTAATTCACGTACAAAGAAAAGGACATTTGCATTGCCGGAATGAGTATAAATTAATACTTCATTTTTTACATATTAATTTAACATAAAATTAAAATATACCTTACCAAAAATCATAAAGAAACATATAGTTCCAAAACCAAAATCTAGTTTCGAAAACTTTAACCAAACATCACCTAGGGTGTTATAGTATGACCTATTGAATTATATTATAATATTTTAAAATTATATTTTAATATATTATTTATTATATTTTAATAAATTATACTTTAACGGTATCAAATAACATATTTCTCTATATAATAATTATATTTTAATAATTCATCGATAAGTCCAATTCATTTTATTTAGACACCGTTTATAAAGAAAGATTTGACTTTTTATGAAGTTAAATTTGACATGTGTGCCAATTAGTTTAATGAGTTTATTTACATATGTACATCTATCAAATTTGATTATATCAAAAAATTATTGACCCCTCTGTATGTATATATTCAATATCTCACTGTACTTTTTAATGGTATTCTTTATTAATAGTCAAAAGAAACGATGTTCATTTGTTAAGTACTTCTATTTAATTAAAATGGAGAAAGTCTTGTGAGCTATATTTTACCTAAAGTCTCTCTTTAAAAATTATAGTGATAATTATATTTTTATATAATCTAAATTTAAAAAACAAATATTAAATCTATCTATTATATAATAAAACGTACTCTTTTTTGCGCTTTATCTTGCACTATTCATTTAAGGCAAAAGCTTGTGTGTGTCCGGGCACACGGAGTATATTCCATGTGCCTTTAGAATTTTGTGCTAAATTGTATGATCTTTAGTATAAAAATGTGTATCATTTATTTTACAATGCAAAAACTTGTGTGCGTCTGGGTGCACGGAAGCACACTCCGTGTGCCTTTAGAATTTTGTGTTAAATTGTATATCCTTTAGTATAAAGATGTGTACCCTTTATTTTCTGAAGAAAAATAAAAAATATAATGAAAAGTGTATATCATTTAGAATAAAATGGTGTACCCTTATTAATTCAAATGTATACCCTTTAGAACAAAATTATGTACAATTATCCATAATACTAAATTCTAAAGGCACATGGAGTGCGTCCAGGTACACACAAGCCTCACTCTTCATTTAATTTCTAAAGGAATAGTGCAAGATAATACGGAACAGAAGGAGTAGATCATTATATTTATATAATTAATTATTGTGAACTTCTTTCACCGTATAAGATTTTGCCTACAAAGTGGCTTATAAAATCAATTTGAATTATAAATTGCCCCTATAAAAATTTATTAATTTTTTATAGAAATAATTACTAAATACACACTTAATATCTATTATTATTATGAGATACATCAATTTAAAAAATTATTTTAAATACAAAAAATTAAGATCAATTATCCAATATATCCTCAATATGACCTAACAACTTTTATGTTTCACGTACATAACATTATTTTTGTTGCACATAACATTTACGATTTTTTTTGTTGCGCATAACATTTATAATTTTTTTTGCTGGGCATACTATTTATTGTTGGACGTATTATTTTTGCTGCACATAAAATTTTTTACATAAGATTTGCTGCACATAACATAAAAGATTGTATGTGGCGTAACTATTTGTGTACAACATATTGTGATGATAAAGTTAGAATATCACCATATATTCATGTAATAAGTAGTAATATTTTTTAAGTTTTTATCTTATAGTAATTAAGGAGATTCCAATACACCTAATACTCCAATAAAATTTTATTTCTTTTTAAGGGATGAAATAAAATGTATCAAGAGACATACCAATGAAAAAAGTGTGAAACCTCCTACCCATATGGACAGGGAGTATTTAATAAGTAGAGTATTTTCTAATCACTAATTAAAGAGCAAGTGTTTAGGGGTGTTATATTTTATTTTTAAAGATATTCATTTTAATTAATAAGTATATTATTTTTTAATTGAAATTTTCAATAATAATACAACTATTCATTAATTTGCTATTAAAATATTGCTCTCTTTGTCTTGGAAAAACCCATTCACTTTTATTGTTCCACGTTTTTTGAGAAAAAATTTCTTTTATACCAACTTTTTTATTTTATTTAGATGGTATTGTAGTTTTTTTAAGTAATAAAAAGTATTACTCTCTTTGTCTCATACTTATATTCACATTTTTCCATCCCACATTTATCTTCACCATAAAAAAAAAAAAGAAACTTCACCTCAACCCAGCAACTTCAAAAGTTATTTTAATTTCAAAAATATCACTCACATCTAACACACATAACATATTTTATAATTTAGTATATATTACCTAAAAATACCACAACACCCCTAAAAAGTCAATAAAATTGATCAAAAAATAACTTTCCTTAAATTTCGTATCTCCAGTACCCGTGAACATAAGTTCAGAACGGAGAAAGTATAAAGTAATGAAATGTGTGTTAAGTGAGAATGATGTGTGTTAAGTGAGAATGATGTGTATTAGGTGAGAATGACAAATTTAAAATTTAAGTAAATTTTGAAGTTATAAATAAATGAGTTGTTTCTCTTTTTGGGATGTGAATGATGTTATGTGACAGATAAACATAGAAAGTGTGAAGGGTTCTTTACGATGACAAAAGGAATATACTCCCTCCGTCCGTTTCTAAGGTATCAATTTCCTCTATTTAGTAAAAAAGTACACAATATGGCCCACTACTTCCCTCTAATACAACTACTCACTTTACATATAATAATAATACTCTTAATTTATGTACAAAAATAAATATATACTTTAAAATCGGACGGATGAAGTATATCTTTTAATCTACGTTAAAAATATAAACCATAAACGTTTGTTCGGGACACACGGATTAATAATTATTCCTAATACAAAAATGATCTCAAAATATTCTTTGAAATATTTATTACTTCCTCCTTCCATAGAATTTCAACTTTACAATTTTATAAAAAAAAATGATATATAACTCCAATCCTCAATACATATTATTTTAAAATTATTACCCCATTTTTTTTCCTATTACATACTCCTTCCTTCTCACAAAAGATTGCACCCTCAATTCCGGCATAGAGATTAAGAAAGTGGTAAGTTTTAGGGGTATAATGATTTTTTTTGTAATAAATAAATGATAAAGTATGTTAGGTAGAGATGATTTTTTTGTAAATAAAGTTTATGGGGAAGGGTGGTTGCTTTTTACTTTTTGCTTTTTTTGGAATGTGCAAACTTTTGTGGGACAACTCAAAATGAAAAATGTGTCATCTGAAAGGAGACGGAGGGAGTACTTCATAATTCATTTATTATTAATATTATGTTGAAAAAATATTTTTTAAAAGAATAATAATTGCATGCATAAAGTAAATTTGAAGATGAAAATAAAGTGGAGGTAAAAGTTTAGTTTATTAAAAAAGAAAGATGTTGAAGCATTAAAAAAATAAATAAATGGAGGAATATTGGTAACATACTTCCTTGACTGAAACAGAAAATAAATACTAATGCAATGAAGTGGCAGAGAGATGAGGTGAGGATACACTACACTGCCTCCAGAAGATATTCAACTCCCAGCTTTTCCTTCTTTCTTTTTTTACATCTATTTCTATTTAATCCCAATTTAATTTAATTTAATTCATTTCTCCCACCATCTCCCCCTATATAATCCTCATAATCCTCTCACTTTTTCTTTCAATTTCCATTTTATTCCCCAAGATTTCGTTTCAATCCAATAAACTAACCGCTGATTCGCCTTCAACCATGATAGCTTACGTAGAGCGCTTTCTCCACGAAAACGACGTCGAATCCATGCCGGACCCCGACCACCTCTTCGACGGCCTCGACGCCGCCGAATTCGCCTGTTGCGCCTCCGACGCCGGCAAAGATTTCGGCGGATTGCAGTCTTCCAAGCCGAGAGCCGTCGTCAGGCCATCCACCACCGATGACGTGGCAAAGGTTGTCGAGCTGGCACGGCGCTCGCCGGACCTGACCGTGGCTGCCCGCGGCAACGGGCACTCCATCAACGGGCAGGCCATGGCCCACCGCGGTATTGTTCTCGACATGAAATCAATCGAGTCGAGAATCTACGTGGACCCCGCCACGGCGGAGGCTGACGTCAGCGGCGGTGCATTGTGGGAGGACGTCCTGAAACACTGCGTTTTGAACTACGGGCTCGCCCCCCGTTCGTGGACGGACTATTTGGGATTGACAGTGGGAGGAACGCTGTCTAACGCCGGCGTTAGTGGCCAGGCTTTTATTTACGGCCCCCAAACGGAAAATGTAACGGAGCTGGAGGTGGTCACGGGAAACGGCGACGTATTGGTTTGTTCCAATTCTCGCAATCCTGACCTCTTCTTCAGCGTTCTGGGTGGACTCGGGCAGTTCGGGGTGATAACCCGGGCCCGGATCCTGCTCCAACCCGCACCCGACATGGTAATTATTACTCCTAATCCTAATTCATTATTATATAATTAATTAGCTGATTACTTTATGTGGTGGTTTTGGTGATTAGGTGAGGTGGATAAGGGTGGTGTACAGTGAGTTCAGCGACTTCACTCGGGATGCCGAGTTGCTAGTGACTCGGCCGAACGGTGACTCGTTTGATTACGTCGAAGGTTTCGTTTTTGTTAACAGTGATGACCCCGTTAACGGGTGGCCGTCGGTTCCATTAGACCCGAACAGGGATTTCGACCCGACCTGTATTCCTTTCTCAGCGGGCCCGGTTCTCTACTGCTTGGAGCTGGCTCTGCATTACAACCACGGGGACCCACCTTCCACCCTTGACAAGGTAAAAAATCAATCCGATTCCACTATTCCACAATGGTGTTTCACTCCCTGTTTCATAACTTGTTTCCATAAAAATATTATACCCTAGTTAATGACTAATAAACCCTTGGGGCATGTGATTGTATTTTAGGCCTTAGATTAATACACGTGGCAAAAATCTAATAAATGTAATAGGAGATGAAATAGGGAAGTGGAATAGGTGATCCCAATTGGTAAAAAATTAATCATACAATTTTTTACTATAAAAAAAAGAATTAGTTAATTCATAATCTTATATGGATTAGCTTCTAATAATTACTTTCTTTTTTTAATTCGAAAGAATTAATTAAAATTATTCTTTGAAATATTGGTTTTGGTGGTTTAGATTTTAAGAATCAGTGGGCCAATGGGTAACTATAAGGGGGAAGGGAGACTATGAAGGGGACTTAGTTTTGACCTAGTTGTCTGCTAATTGGAACCCACGAATTTTGATGTTGACATTGAAGCAATAAATATTGGACCCCGCCCACACAATGAAAAAGTCAAAAAGGGTGGAGTAACCACGGGCAACCGGCGGAGCCACCGCGGAGACGGCGAATAAAAGATGTTGAAACTGACCACTCGGCGGTGCATCTTCCATTGGATTTTCTGACACCATCAAGGTATGGAAGTGGGCGCAGAATCGGGTCCTTATTACGAGATTGACACCGTACTTGCCCTCTGACGTCCTCCTCATTAATGACAATATCTCCACAGGGCTAAAACCGTAAATTCACCTCAAACCCCCCCCCCCCAACCCTTCGCTTATCATCCAGAGTTCTATTGACGCACCCTGGTCCCCCCTCCACATAATCCAAAATCTCCTCCACACCAACCCTACTTAAAATATTCCATTTTTTTTTTTTACTTTTAATAATTATAATAAGTACTATTTACATTCAGGCGTATATTGCTTTCCATGATTCAATTTCACTGCAGTTTCACGTGATAATCACGTGACACGTGTAGCTTAACCGTTACAATCGGGTCGGTTTGAATCCGACCCGGATTATAATTGGACTCAATAAACAAAAAATATACTCGATATATTGCAGAAGGTGAGAAAGTTGATGAGGGGAATGAGGATGGAAGAAGACACTTGGAGGTTCAGCATGGATGTGGGGTACATGGAATTCCTCCTACGCGTGAAGCGTGTGGAGAAAGAGGCGAAGGCGAACGGGATATGGGACGCCCCACATCCATGGCTCAACCTCTTCGTGTCGAAATCGGACATTGCCGATTTCGATCGCCTTGTTTTCAAGAATATTTTGAACCGTGGCGTGGGTGGCCCTATGCTTGTCTACCCTCTACTACGTGCCAAGTAAGTACTACTTCACATATTTTTCTCGATTTTTAATTGACTCTACTCTTGCTTGTTTTTATTTGAATTTTGATCTCTGGTCTTAATTTCGTCTCTCAATAATTGCATATTTAGTTATTATTACATATATAATTTGGCGACACTAGAAAGAATGGACCCATTGGGACATGGAAGAATAATAGGTTGGACCACCCATAATGTACAACCCGATCCGCTGACAAATTTGCTGGGCCATTTAAATTTGGTGGGTATGATTTTCAATTATTTAGATCCTATTTTCTAGAAGATTAATCTTTAAATTTTGTACCTAATTTGTGGATTTTTTTTATTTATTTTTAACAGTACAATATATTGAACTCACCTCGTGCAGAATTTATTTGTGTCTAATGAATTAGGGAGACGTCATATCAATATTTAAATAGAAATAAAATAATTTGTAATGTTGGTTTCAGGGTATGTTTAATTGTCATGCCTATATATGTGACGACAAAGTATTAACTGGCCAAACCCACTAGCTAGCAACACCTTGACTCTTTCGTTAAGACAAAATTGCCCTTCACTATTTTAATGCATGCTATGTGTTCGATTAATCATCATATACTTTTATATTCGTTTAAATGAGTTGGGTCGAGCTGAAGTTCTAAATTTGGATCGGATCGGATTGAATTCAGGTGGGATAGTCAGAAATCGGTGGTGGTTCCGGAAGGGGAGGTGTTTTATTTGGTGGCATTGCTTCGATTTTGCTCAGCCTACTCAAAAGGGTCATCTGTGCAACAAATGGTTGTACAGAATCAAGAAATTCTTCAGACTTGCACTGAAAGTGGGATAGACTTCAAGTTGTACCTTCCACACTACAACTCTATGGAGGGTTGGAAGCACCATTTTGGGAATCAATGGACCAGATTTCAGGAAAGAAAAGCCCGTTTTGATCCAATGGCTATCCTTGCACCTGGCCAGAAAATATTTCCAAGAAATTGGCAAACCTAGCTAGCTACTTAATTCCATCATATAATTAATTTCATTTTATTTTTTATTTCAAATCCTCATATTTTTCTACTTCAGTAGGAGTCATTACTTTAATTTTCAATTGTTGCTCAGCTCAAGCAATGTAAATGAAGAATATCTCAAGAAATTTTGAATTTGTTTTTTTCTTAAATTCCAAAGAAATAACACACAAATTATTCTATGCTACATTACCTTTCTTTCTTTTTTTTCGATGCACCGGTACAACAGGGACCTCATTCAAGTCAGAAATAAGAGCTTTTTCGATGCATTGGTACAACACGAACTCCCATTTCAAATCAGAAATTAGAGCTTTGAGCTATGTATGGATTGACTACTGAGTACCCCACAGCTATTGATGGACTGACCTCAAAGTTGAAACCAGAGTATATACTAACTACATAATTATTGATAAACTAGCCCACATTTGAAATCAGAGTTTTGCGCTCTATATGGATCGACTTCACAGTTAATAGTTGTACCAATTTCGAATCTAATGCCTTAAAATTTTTATTTTAAACCACCTCATACCCGCACCGTTAGAAACCCTATGAGTTATACTACATTATCGTTTTAATATTATGTATCAAGCTTACCTTTTACCTTTAAAATTATATTCATATTTTACATTTAGAATTTATATTGTGAAATAGAAATCTAAATTACAAGCTAGTCTCTCTCTTTGGTGAAATTTATCCAATAAAAGAGTGGCAAGTAGGAATAATGAAAATATGATGGTTTGTCTTTATAAGAGAATGACAATGAGCCTTAGTCACAATCAATACAGTTCAAGTTCCCAATAATTAAATGTTGGGCTATAAAGTATCCAGGCAACTGATCTCCTAAATTTGACACTTCAAAAGTTTTCTTTTTCTTATGATCATGATGTTTCCTAATTTCCCGAATTTTTTTTATTTTTTATTTCCATTGAATTATTGACTACCTGTTTATTATCACACACACCTATTTAATCTTCAGATATGTGGATGGATTTAATCAATTATTTATTTAAAATATAAATTAAAATGGCAACCCTGAGTAAGACATGCAATTATTGTGATGGGAGAGTATATATTTGTACATACACTTAATTATTTCATCAACAAATTCTCCGTATTTGTTGATACATACTGTAATTGGGTTAATAATTGAATTTTTAATCTAATAGTAGAATATTTGGAATAATAATTGAAGTTTTTAATCTAAAAGAATTTTTAATTCCTATGATCATTGTTTTTCTCAATGAAATTTAGACTAAATCACTCATGTACACAGCACATAACAGTACTATAACTTTTATCTCACTTCCATGCTATGCTATTAAATGATCACCTCATTCTTAAATAATATCATATCAAAAAGTTTAAATTGATAGAAAATATAATTATTTAATATACTCTTTTCTCCTATATAAAGGGTTGTTTTTACTTTTTGCACGTAGATTTAAAAGTATTATTATTTAATGTGTAGTGGGTAGTTGTATTAGTGAGTGTGTAGGTCCCATATTTTAATTATATTAGTTAGTGTGTGTGTGAGTATCATGTGTTTAAAAAAAAGGAAAGAAGACTCTTTTGAATGTGACGTCCAAAATGGAAAAAATTAACTCTTTGGGTGGGACGGATGGAGTACTTAATAGGTCACTCTAACCTACTTCATCTAAAAGTTTAAACTATAGAGAGGAGAATCGTTTAATATACTTAATAGATCACTCTAACACACCTCATCTAAAAGCTTAAGATGGTAGGGAGGAAAATTGTTTGCCATGCACCTCATCTAACACGTTCTTAAATGACCATCTTGCCCCTAGGGCATAGCTCAAGTGGTAGAGGGGAGGGTGGAAATGCCTTCCAACTGAACTTGGTTGCTGCAGGGTGGGGGTTCGAATCTTGCCTTTGGCATGAATTTGGCCCCTTGCTAACACAAGTTAAATAATGAACCCTCTCTATAAGCTACTTGAGGCACATCCTGCGATTTACCTCCTCCATCAATCCCCAGAGTAGGGGCGGTGGGGCCCCTAATGGTGGGGTACACTATTTTTTAAAATGACAATTTTGTCTAAAAACTTAACCTGATAGAGAGGTGGGGAGAATTGCTTAATATACTTAATAGTTGACTCAATGGTTGCTCAATAGGTCACTCTAACACTTCTAACAAGGTGAGGAGAATTGCTTAATATACCTAATAGGTGACTCAATGGTTGCTCAATAGGTCACTCTAACACTTTTAACACGATGTGATAAGATTCTAACCTTAAACATTTGTTAGGTCTTGATTTTGATATTATGTTAATTTATCTATTTATTTGAAAAGAGAAATTTCATTAATCTTAGATATGAGATTTTTTTTTGAACAGCAAAAAAATAATTTTATTATTAAACACTTGGAGTAATGAGAAATACTCTAAGATATAGCATCCAAGTACATCAGACAACAAGTAATAGAAATCATAAAAGTATTTACAGAATCACCAATTCAAAGCATCCATTAGAACTACTCTAAGCAGCAAAACATCAGAACAAGCATCAATCCCAACTTTTTCTCCTCTTTGTTACCTACATCCATTGCAACCTCTAGACAACAATATATCCTCCAAGCTCTGTCCTCCTTGACCTCCTCTCCACCAATTCGTATAACTCATATTGATTGAATAAATACTCTTCCTTCTTTTCAACCAACTCCACACTCTACTCTTCATTTCTCCTATTAATATCAACTTATCTACTTTCTTATCTTGGAATATCACATCATTCCTACCCCTCCACTGTTAGATTATATACTAAAAGTCTGGCTTTTGTGTGAAACAATGTTTTAACAATTTATTTGAAATGAGAATCATATGATCAAACGTTTTGCATATTATAATTTATTTATATTTTGTGCAAAAGTCCATTTACTTTATACTGTAGATAATATGTTGTGCGACAACACACGAAAGATCATATTATCGGTTTCCTTATAAAGTATAAACAGATGCTCACAATTGAGATAGACGGGGACTATCTATCGGGATGGTTGTAGTGTGGTTTGATATTAGTTTTTCTTGACTATAGAATCACATTAGTGCACTTAGTGTGTATTGAGCAGGACTGCTTGAGATCGTTCGACTTGTACTGTCTATATAGGAGAACTTGATCTCAGTTATTATGGATGTTCATGCTCTTAATCTATATACAATAACCTCGACACGTTAGTCAGTATGTATTTCTTTGATTCATCAATGGGTGAGATTTACATGAGTTAAATCGACAAACTCGATGAGTTGGGAAGTAATGTTATCTCTATGGTGTGCTGTTGATTGTAGAATGAATCCGTATCCGACATAGGTTGATGATGTCCCCTTGAGGAGCTCATAAGGTTTATCATGTAAATCTTGCAAGTGGATTAATTCCGGCATGATAATAAGATTGAGTGGTACTACTCTCGGATGAGATATTAATTAATTTGAGTTGTCAGTAACTTAATTAATTAATGGGCATTGTATATCTTAAACATGGGGAGATTTTTGGGCTCATAATAAGAAGGAGCCCATAACGTAATTATTGGATTGGAGCGGCAGTGCAGTAATAATATTTTAGTGGATTATATTATTATTATTGGACTTAAGTATAAGTTTTGGGCTAAGCTTGGATACTTAAGCCCAATGGAGACCCAACTCCAATTTCTCCTCTTGGTCCCTGCTGTAGCCCGTATATAAGTTGTCTCAACTTCCTGGAACCCTAGACTTGTGCCTTCTTTGACGTGAAAAGAGGTTTGGAGCAGATTGAGAAGATTTTGAGGATTGTTGCCCACACAACATCAAGATTGAACTTAGGGAATACAACAGAAGATCAAGAGGTCGTTCTCTGCAGTTCTTCAACAACAAACCCTGGTGAAAGGTATTGTAGACTTTGATTTGTTGCTTTCGCTGATCTAGTTTACATGGAACCCTAACGGTTCACGCTAACCACACGATCGAACGCCAATAATTGGTATCAGAGCTTCGATTTTGTGATGAAACATTACACATTAGGTTAAGGTATGTGCCATACGTGTGTTAGTTGTCGTATAAGAAGCATGAGATTAGGGTTTTGTATATGTGTGAATTATTCATAAATCCTATGTGCTTTGTCGATGTAATTGGCGTGTAATTGTTGATAATCAAACACCAAACGACACACACACAGCTGGACTGTAAGAGAACCAACACACTAGAAGGCTTAATTACTATCGCGCGACCGCGACGGGGCTGGAGGCTTGGTGTGCTAGGCCTAACAGTTGACGGGGACGTTATCGGTGCGACGTGGTGGCCGCATGGACTTGACGTCGCTGGCAATACTCTTGGCGAGTGGCGACACTGCCAACAGGTGATTGTCGCATGCTGTGAACGACTGTGACAGCGTGATATTTCCAGCCAGTTTTGGCACCAATAGGTGGTGACTGAACAGACGATGGACGGCGTCTGACCTGGACTGATGATTTCGGACGAGTCCCTGCAAGTTCTAGGGGGGACCATGACTGTTTCGGGTGGGTCTGCTACCACTGCCGCTGACCGGTGCAACGCCGGAGTCTGGTGTACGATGGTGTGACAGTGCGATTTCGTGTGTGAGCCACCAATGCAGAACCAGGCGGCGAGTCAAAGCAGACTGGTAAGTTTCTGAGCTGATTCTGGTTTAGTCCGAGGCAGATTCTGGGCGAGTCCTTCCACTGCCAGGGCGGGTCTGAGTTCTCCTCCGATAAAGCGGTACTGATGACAGTCGCAACAACAAGGCTTGAGCGGCTGAGCAGGATGATGATGTTGTGGCTGGTGGCTCAACAACTGTATCTTAGGTGACCGGAGAGAATGGATGCTGGCGTGTTTCGTCGGTGTTTTCCTGGCGCGCATCTGGCGAATTCTTTTAGGCTCCGGGCAAGTTGATGATCAGTTGACGCTGCGGATTGGACTCGACGTGGAAGGTAGGCTGACGACACGACTCCGGTGGGCTGACAGCATGACCACCGAGAGCAGCAAGCACCAAGTCGTGCCAGTGAATGCTTGGCACCGGCAAAGCTGGACACGGCTGGGTGGGAATGTGGAGTAGCAACTGACGTGTGGGCTTAGTTTCTACAGATAAATCTGTTTGGGCCAAGCTGCCTGTTTGGGCCAAGCTGCCTTTTTTTAGCCAAGTTGCCTTGATGGGCAAGGGTCGTGCTGTTGATCCCTTTGGGCCCACTGTGCTCGTTTTACTATTTAATATTTTCTGTATTTAATTCGTGATATATATAACTGCTTTAACTGTTATATTTGACGATTATGTTATATATGCTAGCATGTTCTATGAGATTTATTTTTTTAAAATTATTTAAAATAGAAGCATGCTAGGATGTGTATTTTATTATTGGAATATTATATGCATGTTAAAAACCCTCGGTGTTAAATAACTAAGTGGGAGAGGGGATTGGTAAATAATTACCACGGCCTCCATTATTGGTTTGTAAGTGATGTGAGTAAACCTGCGTGTTGGCAATAGGCATTCCTCCACAACGGATGAGTTTATTCATGGATCACTGGTACAAACTTCTTTATGATGATTATAG
Organism: Pogostemon cablin; assembly: GCA_023678885.1. NCBI lineage: Eukaryota > Viridiplantae > Streptophyta > Magnoliopsida > Lamiales > Lamiaceae > Pogostemon > Pogostemon cablin. The sequence goes on from CM042965.1 coordinate 36,923,004, forward strand.
GAAGTTATCCGAGCACGTGTGTACTTCTCCAAATGTAAGGCACACAAGCTTGGGCCGCGGACTTAGAATCAAATAATGGTGAACACTTAGGTGTAAATAATAAGTATACTCCCCAACTGAGTCACTGCTGTTATTTGCATGGATAAAAGGAATCAACTATTAATTATTTTGTCATAAAGTTAGGTTGATAAATGAAATTAATAGGTAAAACCTTCTCTTATAAATGTTTGGGTTTGTATACGTCCACACTAACATGGTATGCAAATTCACGTTAATTGAGATGTTGATGAATTTTATTTTATATTGTTTTGAGGGAATCAATATAAATTGATAAATTCGAAGTGTTTGATCTGTTTATTATTTATGATTCTCAGGATTTTCAAATGGCACTCAACTCACTTTCTGTTATACTTAAAGAACACAAAATTACTTGCACTAATTATGTTGACTGGAAACAGAACATGGATATTGTTTTAACTGCTGAAGATTATATCTTTTTTCTCACTGAGGAATGTCCTCCGGCACCTACTGATGTCTCTACCGAAGAGCAAAGAGTTGCTTATAATAGGTGGATCAAAGCTGATATGATGGCTAATTGCTATATTTTGGCTTCTATGTCAAATGTGCTTCAGACTCAGCATCAAGCTATGAACAACGCCTATGATATGATGCATAATCTTAGGGAACTCTTCGGGCACCAGAGTCGTCCTACTAGGCCGAAGGGCATGTCTGTTCTGATGAACACCAAAATGGCTGAGGGCACTTCCGTAAGGGAGCATGTCCTTTAGATGATAGGCCAACTCAATGAGTTGAAAGTTCTTGGAGCTGAAATCGATGGGGAAACCCAGGTCGATGTCATACTCCAAAGCTTGCCTAGGAGTTTAGAGCAGTTTCTCCTGAACTACGGTATGAACAAATATTTTTATACATTGGCGTAACTTCTGACAGAACTTGTAGCGGTGGAAGAACTATTTCGTAGACCTCCTCAGGTTCATGTTGCTGAAAATGCTCCTCATCCTAGGCCGAAAGGCGGTAGGAATAAGAAGAAGTAGGAAAATTCAGCACCGGTGAACCAAGTGAAAGTAAAGGCTGGTGCAGTCAAGAAGCCTAAAGGCAAAGGCTTCAAATGCAAGCAGCCGGGACACTACAAGGTTGACTGCCCTCTTCTGAAGGGGAACAAGAATGATAAGTCTTTTATACTAGTTATTGAATCGTGTTTAGCAGTTGTATCTGCTGACACTTGGTGTGTAGATACAACCACTGACCATGTTTGCAATTCTTTGCAGGGGTTCCACCAAACCTGACAGCTTAGTGATGGCGAGATTACCATACTCATAGGGAATGCTACAAGAGTAACGGATGTTGCAGTGGGAGACGTCTATTTATTTTTCAATAAGAATAAAACTCTTGTTTTGAGGAATTGTCTTTATGTACCTCATTTTAGAAAGAATTTAATTTCGATTTCTAAATTGTTTAAGGATGATTATTCTGTTTCTTTTAATGACAAGGTTATTTTAAGGAAAAATAAAATTTTTATCTGTGATGGTGCATTGATAGATAATTTGTATACTCTTAATCCAATTTCTCCCACGGTGCAACAAATTGAAACGAATGATACTTCTACTAATAAGAGAAAAGATCCTTCGAAAATGAACCAAATATATCTTTGGCATCTAAGACTAGGTCATATTAACTTGAGTAGGATTCAAAGATTGATAGCTGATGGACCTCTGAGTTCATTAGTAGTGGAAAATTATCCAACTTGCGAATCCTGCTTGGTAGGAAAAATGACAAAAAGGCCTTTTAAGGTAAAGGGGTATAGAGCCAAGGATTTGTTGGAATTGGTTCATTCTGATTTATGTGGTCCTATGTCTGTCCAGGCAAGAGGGGGTTATGAATACTTCGTCACTTTCATTAACGATTATTTTAGATATGGTTATATTTATTTGATGCGCCGCAAGTCTGAGTGTTTTAATAAATTCAAAGGGTACAAGGCTGATGTGAAAAAGCAACTTGGAAAATATATCAAGACACTACGATCTGATCATGGTGGTGAATGCCTCTTGGGAGAGTTTAGGAATTATTTATCAGAGGAAGGGATTGAATCCCTATTGTCTGCACCGGGCACACCCCAGCAGAATAGTGTAGCGGAAAGAAGGAATATGACTCTTATGAAAATGGTAAGATCAATGATGAGTTATTTGGAATTACCTAATTTATTTTGTGGATACGCCTTAGAAACAGCGGCTTACATTCTTAATTTAGTACCTTCTAAATCAGTAGCTTCCACACCCATTGAATTGTGGACTAAGAAAAGCCCAGTCTGAAACACTTTCGGATTTGGGGTGCTCCGGCACATGTGTTGAATATGAATACTGATAAGTTAGAATCGCGTACGGAAGTTTGTCTGTTTGTAGGATATCCTAAAGGAACGAAGGGTGGTTTGTTTTATAATAAAAAAGACCAAAAGGTGATCGTAAGCACGAACGCTAGATTTTTGGAAGAGGATTATGCAATGAACCACAAAACAATGATTAAAATTGTTCTAGATGAAGTAAGAGAGGAAACACCAAATATTTTACCAACTGTACAAGATGATATACCATAGGACACTGCACCGCGTGTCACACCTGATATACAATTACCCGCGGAGCCTCTTCGTAGTGGGAGGGTTGTGAGACAACAGGATAGATTCATGGGATTGGGAGAGTCTTCTGACTTGGTCCCTGGTGAACATGAAATTGACCCATGGAATTACAACGAGGCACTGTAAGACAAAGATGCTCAATTTTGGTAAAATGCAATGAAATCTGAAATAGAATCCATGTATTCTAATAAAGTCTGGGAGCTTGTAGAACCACCCAATAGTGTAAAAGCTATTGGATGCAAGTGGGTCTATAAAAGAAAAAGAGGATCTGACGGAAATGTGGAAACCTTTAAATTAAGGCTTGTTGCTAAAGGATATACTCAGAAAGAAGGAATCGATTATGAGAAAACCTTCTCGCCTGTAGCCATGCTTAAGTCAATCCGGATTCTTTTGTCTATTTCCGCTTATATGGATTATGAGATATGACAAATGGATATCAAGACATCTTTCCTGAATAGAAGTCTTGAGAAAAACATCTTCATGAAGCAATCAGAATGATTCATTGCAAAGGGCGAAAAGCATCTTGTATGTAAGCTTAATAGGTCCATTTATGGATTGAAACAAGCTTCAAGATCATGGAACATCCATTTTGATGAAGTAATCCAGTCATATAGATTTATTCAATATCCGGATGAATCATGTGTGTACAAGAAGTGTGACGGAAATGTAGTGGTATTTCTTGTACTCTACGTGGATGATATTCTCATTGGAAACAATGTAAAGGTATTGTCGGGCGTAAGGGTATGGCTTTCTAAGTAGTTTGAGATGAAGGACTTAGGAGAAGTCGGACACATTCTTGGGATCAAATTAATAAGGAATCGCAAGAAAAGAATGTTGTGCTTATCCCAAGCTTCATACATTAATACAATCCTGGCTCATTTTAGCATGCAAGATTCCAAGAAAGGTTTTCTGCCTTCAGACATGGAATACCTCTATCTAAGGAAATGTGTCCTAAGACCAACAGGAAATAGAGGAAATGAAGTTGGTACCTAATGCTTCGGCAGTAGGAAGCCTCATGTATGTTATGCTATGTACGAGATCGGATATCTGTTATGCCATGGGCATGGTCAGCAGGTATCAATGTAATCCAGGACAAGGGCATTAGACTGCGGTAAAGCACATTTTTAATTACCTGCGAAGGACTAGGGATTATGTGCTGATTTACTGGGCAGATACTTTGTTACCTTTGGGTTATACTGATTTGGATTTTCAGTCAGATAGGGATGCTAGTAAATCCACCTCGGGTTATGTGTTTACTCTTGGAGGAGAAGCCATAATATGGAGGAGTGTAAAGTAGAAATGTGTTGCGGACCCACCATGGAAGCTGAATATGTAGCAGCCTCTGAGGCAGCTAAAGAAGCAGTATGGCTTAGGAACTTCTTAATGGACTTGGATGTGATTCCTGATTTGCCCAAAGTGATCACAATTTATTGGGATAACAGTGGTGCAGTAGTGAACTCGAAGGAACCACGAGCCCATAAGGCGAGTAAACACATTGAGCGCAAGTACCACCTGATACGAGACATCGTTAAAAGAGGAGAGGTTGTTGTCGCTAAGATTGCATTGGAGGATAACCTGGCTGATCCTTTTACTAAGAGCCTTCCAGCGAAAGTGTTCTATGGGCATGTAGAAGGAATGAGGATTAGATGCATGTCAGCAGATATGGCAGCGTAGTCTTTTATTATAAATGAGAGATTATTAGATTGTATACTAAAAGTCTGGCTTTTATATTAAATAATATTTTAACAATTTATTTGAAATGAGAATCATGATCAAACATTTTGCATATTATAATTTATTTATATGTTTGTGCAAAAGTCCATTTACTTTATACTGTAGATAATATATTGTGCGACAACACACGAAAGATCATATTATCGGTTTTTTTATAAAGTATAAACAGATGCTCACAACCCAGATAGACGGGGACTATCTATCGGGATGGTTGTAGTGTGGTTTGGTATTAGTTTGTCTTGACTATAGAATCACATTAGTGCACTTAGTGTGTATTGAGCAGGACTGCTTGAGATCGTTCGACTTGTACTGTCTATATAGGAGAACTTGATCTCAGTTATTGTGGATGTTTGTGCTCTTAATCCCTATACAATAACCTCAACATGTAAGGCAGTATGCATTTCTTTGATTCATCAATGGGTGAGATTTACATGAGTTAAATCAATAAACTCAATGAGTTGGGAAGCAGTACTGTCTCTATGGTGTGCTGTTGATTGTAAAAGGAATCTATATCCGACATAAGTTGATGATGTCCCCTTGAAGAGCTCATAAGGTTTATCATGTAAATCTTGCAAGTGGATTAATTTCGGCATGATAATAAGGTTGAATGGTACTACTCTCGGATGAGATATTAATTAATTTGAGTTGTCAATAACTTAATTAATTAATGGGCATTGTATATTTTAAACATGGGGAGATTTTCGGGCTCATAATAAGAAGGAGCCCATAACGTAATTATGGGATTGGAGCGGCAGTGCAGTAATAATATTTTAGTGTACTATATTATTATTATTGGACTTAAGTATAAGCTTTAGGCTAAGCTTGGATACTTAAGCCCAATGGAGGCCCAACTCCAATTTCTCCTCCTGGTCCCTGCTGTAGCCCGTATATAAGTTGTCTCAACTTCCTGGAACCCTAGACTTGCACCTGCTTTGACGTGAAAAGAGATTTGGAGCAAATTGAGAAGATCATGAGGATTGTTGCCCACACAACATCAGGATTGAACTTAGGGAATACAGCAGAAGATCAAAAGGTCGTTCTCTGCAGTTCTTCAATAACAAACCCTAGTGAAAGGTATTGTAGACTTTGATTTGTTGCTTTCGCTGATCTAGTTTACATGGAACCCTAACGGTTCACGCTAACCACACGATCGAACGCCAACAACATCAGTCATATCACACACATCCAAACCATCAATGCAACAGATTTACCAATACCAGTTTTGAACAAATCACAAAATAGATGAAAATTAACTTTTGCAGACGAATGAATAGGAGAACTTACACCTAACCACTTGAGACATTCACCCCAAATTTTTGTACTCCAACTGCAATTAAAGAGTTGGTGGTCAGCAGTTTCCACATTACTCTTGCATATTGGACATGCATCTCCATAATTAGCTAGAAGCTAATTTCTTCTTCTCAAGTTTGCCATGGTAGCAAGTCTTCCTCTTATGGCTTTCCACATCATCAACTTTACTTTGGGAATAACCGAACTTTTTCAAATCTTTTTATATATTTTTTGGTCCTCTGTCTCCATGTAAGACTTCCTACTCCACAGCATCTCGTAGACTTCTCTCACAATATACTTGTCTTTATTGTTTAATTTCTATCTCCAAGTGTCTCTACCATCTTTGGTTGGTTTATACCTGTTAAGAGAAGATAACAAAATATTGAGATTATCAATTTCAAAACTCCTAAGTACCCTTCTACTTTCCCACCCCCAAGTCCAATTCTCCCCTACCCATGATCCATTTTGCTAATCCTAGCTTTTTTATTAAGACAATATGATAGAGCTTAGGATATAAAGTTCTAACCAAAAACTGATTTCCGACCTATCCCCTACCCTTCTCCCAATAAACTCTCTAAACCACTCCCCTTTATGGTCACGAAGAGACCTAACAATGTTACTCCACCAACCACCACTCGAGCGATTATTTAACTCAAATCCCAACCCCAATAAATTTATCATTTTTGCCCCTCTCATACTCTCGACTAACTTCACCCATAATCTATTCTTCTCTATTAAACCTCTCCACACCCATTTTCCAAGAAGAGCTTTATTGAAATTATCTAGTTCCCGAACTCCCAACCGTCCTAGATTTTTCGGTGAAGTAATTATGTCCAATTGACCCACGAAATTTTCTTGTTGTTCTCACTCCCCCTCCCCCCAGAAGAATTTTCTTTGGATACATTGAAGATCTCTCACACTATTTTAGGAGCACGGCAGATAGACATTAGGTATATTGATAGCGAAGACAAGACTGAGTTCAGAAGTGTGAGTATTCCAGCACCTGATAACTTTAACCCCATCCACTTCCTAACTCTGTTTCTAATCTTCTCAACTGCCGCATCCCAATCCGTTCTTCAATTATGTGTTCTTCCAATATTGACCTCCAAGTATTTAATAGGAAGTGTCCCAACTCTACATCCAATCACTTATGCCATATCACATACTCTGTCATCCTCCACATTCAACCCAATTAGGTTACTTTTATTCAAGTTGATCTTCAGACCTGTAACAAGTTGGAGTAAGATCAAGGCTCTTCTAATAAATAGTGTGTTTTTCAAACTTGCCTTGCCAATGAATATAGTGTCATCTGCCTACTGGAGGTGACTAACATTAACCTTTTTCTTTCCAATAGTATTGACCGGTAATTAGAGTGCCCAAAACTAACAAATTATTCTAATAGTATTAACATATACGACACACTAAGTAAAGAGGATAATATTTAATACTAAATCAAGTCATTTTAATAAATTTTATTAACACAACTTCAACTATAATATTAATCAATCTAAGTAATGTATATTAATAAATTATTAACCAGAACATTAATTAGGGCCATAGAATGCAAGGCTCTATTAGAAATGATGATCTAGATTGTGGGTTTTGATCTTCATTTATTTATGGATTTAATACAAATGCATAAGAAGAAAAGAAAAAATAGTTGAGCAAATATTATCACAGAATCCTCAATGTCAAAGCTAGCTAGTTAGTTATCCTCAATAAAAGTACTGTCTCATCTTTTCTTTTCTTTTTTTCTCTTTATTCTTTCATTTATTTAATTATATATGCAACTTCTGGATATAGATTTATAGATACATGGAAGAAACACAAGATAATTAATTAAATTAACAAATGTATATAAATATCAGCTTGAGCTCAACTTAAATTATTTCACACTTTTATAAATTGATATCTTGGTGGGTTATAAAATATTAATATCAGAATAGTTCTATTAGTGTAACCTAGTATAATTTTTGTATCAGTCAAAGATTTTTTCAACAGAGGTAAAAGTAGTGGTGTTAAATTCATCATATATATATATATATATATATATATATATATATATATATATATATATTTTTTTTTTTTTTTATTATTATTATTTTTTTTTTATAAGAAGGTTATATGAGTTTGAAGTTAAGCTAATGAAAATTTGATTAGATTAGATGTGGGGTATCAGATTCTCTTTTGTAATGCAGAAAAAGATGAAACAGCTCCAAAAACTTTATGAGCTTTTTATGGCCTCGGGGAAAGACCCTAATTTGGTTTCATGCAAAATTAATTAAAATTTAAAACCAAAATAAATAAATAAAATCTACTTGGTTTCCACCCCTAATTCTATAGCTTCGACTTTTTATCCTTTCCTTTTCCCCTTTTGCTTTGTCATTAAAAGCAGGGAAAAGTTTGAATAACATCATGTATATATCATTTACCCCACCACTTCATCTCCTTCCTAGATCATATTGTTGTACTCTTTAAGTTGGTTTAAAGAGTCTAATTTTTTTTATAAGTACATTAAAGAATTATTATTTAATGTATAGTTAGTAGTTGTATTAGTGAATGTGTGAGGTCCATATTTTAATGGTATTACTGAGTGTGTAGGTTCCACGTATATAAAAAAGAAAATGAAACCTTTTAGAAAGAACACCCAAAATGAAAAAAAAAAATTAAATACATAACAAGATTTAATTTATATATTGGGAAGTGTCTTGCATAGGAAAAATATATTCATAGGAGTATTTTTACCCTTAAATATGTCATAAACTATAATTAGTATGAGAGACACGATTCACTACACTACAAAAAAAGTATTTTTTTCCGTTGGTAATTAGTAATGGATTAGCAACAAAAATGACATTTTTGTTTTAGTAACGGAATACTAACGGATTTATTCTTTATTTTAGCAACGGAATTCAATCCGTTGGTAATTACCAACGGATTACCAAGGGAATCATTATATAAATTACTAACGGAATTATTAGTAACGGATTACCAACGGAATTATTTATCAACGGAATTGATTTTTCGTTTCTAAAAATTTACCAACCACTACTTTGCCAATAGAATTTTACCAACGGATTTCGTTGCTAATCTGTTGGTAAGCCAATTTAACAATGGAATTAAGGTTTTTAGTAACGGAATATTCCGTTGTTAAAAAATAGTTTTTTTGTAGTGCTACGATGTGAAATACATCATCAACCTAAAATACACCGTGAATACAGTAGTAAAATTATATACTACCTCCATCCTATAAAAATGGTTGTTTTCGTTTTTTTCATGTAGATTAAAGAGTTTTTTTTATCAGGAAAGGAAAATTATATTGAAAAAACAGTTGGGTATAAGAAATACTCAAGAATAAAAAAAAAGTCTAAGCAAACAATCTCAACACACCCTACACTATTCTACAATCCAACTCCAATCTGTAATAAGGAACAAGATGCCACAGTTCTGACCTATCAAACTACACCAACATACCGATAAAAAAGGATTATTGTGATAGACACTTAAAAGGGTTCCGACTCCACTTCTCATAGTATGAATCATTCCTGAGTTCTCATTTTTTGAAAGACATCCAACTCCACGTCTATACTTTCAATTCAGTCATAATCTTTTTTGAGTTCCATTTCCCATTTTTAAAGATTATATCATTTCTCTTTTTCCATACCAACCACACTAAACAAATCCAAATTTTCACTAGTTTCTTTTTTTCATTCTTACTCAACATAAGATTGCCAAAATGTAGAAAGTTTACCTTGGGTTCATTTGACATCGGAGCTTGTAGATCCAACCATTTGAAGCATTCATTCCATACCTCTTGCGTTTTCGAGCATTCAAATAACACATGTACAATCTCCTCCAATGTATTGCTGAACAAGTTGCAATTTGTAGCTGAATTTACCGGTAAGCTCCCTCTTTTATTTAGCTCTGTAGCAGTGAGAATTCTCCTTCTCATCACCCTCCATGCATGTATAAAACATTTCAATGGAGCTAAATTTTTCAACATCTTGTACAATCTCATCATCTGTGCGGACCCACCATCGTCTCTCTTTTGGATTAGCTGATTGACTTTGTTCACTAGATAGACGCACGTCTTACTAGCCTCCCATCTCCAGCCATCATTTACCTGGTAAGTTAAAGGGTACTTGATTAAAACATCAAGAAGATCATTAGCCAACTCCCCCTCCCACTCCCTCAATTCTCTCTTCCAAATTATATTCCACTTCCACCCCCATTAAAGAGTATTACTCCATCCGTCCGCTTTCAAGGATATCATTTTTCATTTTGGGCATCCGCCCACAAAGGTCTCATTTCCTTTTTTATCTACACACACCCACTAATACAACTAAAAAATAGGACCCACACCTCCACTAATACAACTACTCACTAACATTAAATAACAATACTCCTTAATCTCCGTACCGAAAAGCAAATGGTATCCTTGAATCCGGACGGAGGGTATGTAGTAAGTAATTGTATTAGTGGGCATGTAAACCCCATATTTTATTTGTATTAGTGTGTGTGTGGGGGTCCCATGTGTGTTAAAAAGTAAATAGAACTTTTTGGGTGAGACATCCAAAATGGAAAAAAATGAGCTCTTTAAAGGCGACGGAAAGAAAGAGTATAATTATGTCCTAAAAATCAACATTAAATTTTAAGAATACATTAAACCTTAGCTAAGAGTATCAAATGATATAAAACACTAAAAGGACATATAACTTTTATGTCCATCAAGGGCATGGAATTCTTTGCCTTATTAATCATATCCATGTAGGTGTGTTCATTTTGGAGAAATTAACCACATGTTGGAATATTCCTCATCATATATAGCTGATTCTTAAGATGGCTGGATATATACATATTTGCAAATGAATATTTAGGTTTGTGTACATTCGATTGTATCATGTGATTGAAATTGCTCTTTAGTATAATGGAGAATTACTCTTCTGTATGATGGTTACTCTTTCGTACAAAGAGTAATACTACTATTATACATAAACTCTTCCGAGTAAAATAGTCTTTAAGTATTCTAAAAAAATAATACTCTCGATATCTTAAAAAATAACACTCCCTCGAATGGTGAATGCACCATCCAACATAGTATTACACCTTGACACTACTTCTAGCTTGATCGTACATTAAAATGATAATATTGTACAGTGCTATAGGTATTTATGAATATGTAGAATCAGTGGCGGACATACATGGGTGTTAGGGGGGCACTGGGCCCCCCTGAAAATTTTATAAATAGTAGTATAGATATAGATATGTTAATTATGTCCATATGTAGTGCGGTGGTGAAGTACCCAGGTTGGTTATTAACAGGTCCAGTGTTCAATTTTTCTCAATTACTTATGAGATAATATTTGATAAATTCAGACCCTTAATTGATAGTTTTATATATTTCAAACTCCGAATTGATAAAAAAAATAATTCACTCAATTACAGTTATGAGATAATATTTGATAAATTTTTCTCAATTACAGTTATGAGATAATATTTGATAAATTCAGACCCTTAATTGATAGTTTTATATATTTCAAACTCCGAATTGATAAAAAAAATAATTCAAATCCGAAATTGACAGACCCTTAATTGATAGTTTTATATATTTCAAACTCCGAATTGATAAAAAAAAAAAATTCAAATCCGAAATTGACAGTTTACCATTGGTATATAAAATTCCTAAAATATACTGGACGTAATATTGAAGTTAATTAAAGATGAATTAAGGAAAGTAATGATAAGATTATGATTTGTCGTGAAATGCAGCATTAATAATTAATTAATTAATATGTTAGTATAAGATAAAGAAAGGTGTATTGGTGGGTCATTAGTATCCGATACGTATGTCAAAAAATGTGGCATGCATAAAATACGTCCTCGGTATTCGTCTCATGCATTCACGTACTTTTTTTCAACTTGTCTTTGAATATTCATCTATTAATTTATTTTAGCTTTCCACTTTTCTTTTTCGATTAAATATATTTTAACTGGGAAAACTAAAATCTTTACTTTTATACGTTCTCAAGTTTCCAAACATCTGCTCTCATAACTACTTTACTAATAATAAATAGATATATACATTCATAAAGCATTTGATTAAATATTAGTATGTCGTTTTACAAGTTTAATTTTTAGATGGGTGGGTTATTTAATATGGTATTAGAGTTATGATGAAATGAAAGTATGAGGTTATAATTTCTTATTCGTCTCACGAAACTCTTTCCATGAGACGGTCTAACACAAGTAGTCACCTATATATAAACAAATCAATTATAACTATATGACTTAGGCACCAAATGTCTTATAACATTTTGATGCTACATAAAAGGAGAAATTGAATCTTTTTCTTTATCTATATCCTACCAAAATTTCACTAAAAAAAATCTAACACAAAAACATAACATATGAAGTATATGTATAATATAAAAAGTAAAATGAGAACCACACAAGTAATTAAATGCAAAATGAGTTATTATGATTTTGAAATTCAGGTAGAGAAATGAGAGTGAGATGTCAATCACATTATAGCACGTGAACTGCAACCCTTGCCTTTGTATTTTTCAATAGAAAGAAATTTATTTTCGTAAATCATAATATAACCAGAAAAATTATAAGTATGTGCAAGTAATATATCATGATTATCATTAGAACACTAAATTTGATCAAGAATATTGTTAAATGAGAACGTGCATAATTTAATATTTTAACTAATCAAGAACTTTTTAACTTGAAGATGGACTAATTTGTACTTGTGTATTGCTTAAATATTTTAATTAAGCATTCTAAGTGCAGGTAGTTTAATTTGTACTCAAAATTTTTTATATTCCTATAAATGAATGACGGTTAGATATCAACTCAAAAAAGTCACTTAACCATGACATTGATAAATGATCATTTTATTTAAAAATTTATATGTATTTATCATTTATAACATTTTAATTTAAACCTTATTAAGTAATATTAACTATATATGAACAAAAGCAAATACTACTTTAAAATTAAAATAATGTAAAGATAACAAATATTTTTATGATACCGGTCTCATTCAATTATTAATTAATGTGATTAAAAATTTAAAAGTAAATAGTATATAATATTACAGACAGTGGCCTTTTTATTTTCATGCATAATTACAGAAAGTTGTTTTCTCTTAGTGGGACTGCACAGTTGCTAAAATGATGATAATTTTAAGGAAATTCATATTTATTTATTTAAAACAAATCTTGTCCCCACGTATTTATCTTTACAACTTATAAGTGCACTAAAACAGGGGCGTATCTATTAATGGGCACTTAGAGCCCATTATTTGTTAGATATGTATATTTTATTTTTATTTAAAGCCCAGTCCAAACATGATATTAGTTCACCCAAAAAAGACTTTTAATAAACATTTCATTCATGTGAGTCCAAGCGCCAAGGCCCAAGCCTAGCCCTCTTCACAATGATTTAAATAATTAGCCCAATTTACAATAATTAAAATAATTAATTAATTGCACCAAATCCTTAAAATGAATGACAAGTTAGTAACGGAGAAAAAAAAAATTTTACGCTCTTCCTTAAATAAATAATGTTATATATATATATATATATATATATATATATATATATATATATATATATATATATAATTTATTTATTATTATTATTTATTTATCTTAAAATAAATTTAGCCCACCCCTTAATTGAATCCTGGATCCGCCCCTGCACTAAAATCTTTTTCAACGCACATCTTTTCGCACTAACTCAAGTATTTTACTTATTAAATTCCTAATTATATTATTTTCTTTATTAGATATGGTCCTTTTTAGAGGTGAAAAAAAAAAACTTCCGTTAATTGTCGTTTTCTCCTTTTCTGTAAGTTTTTTTTTAAGAGTTTTCATAAGTTGCATGAAACTTTTAGCTTTCACGGGTGTACTGTTAGGATTAACACTACAACGAAAAACACACTTAATAGGACACTTGTAAGTGTCTTATTAAGAGGTATAATGAGACATTTTCAAGATTTTAAATAAATAAGACACTTATCTTAAGTGTTCTTTTTCGTCGAGTCACAAGGTAAAAGTGTATTATAACATGATAATTAAAACATTTTAAAGTGTCCTTTTTACTTGAGTCACAATATGTAAAAATATTTCATTACATGATAATTAAAACATTAAAGTGTCATTTTTGCTCGAGTCACAATAGGTAAAAGTGTCTCATTACATAATAATTAAAACACTTTAAAGTGTGACCCCCTGGGAAGTCCTCGTGTTGCACCCCCTTTTAACCTCTTCCTTTTGCCCCAGGGCATAGCTCAAGTGGTAGAGGGAATGGTGAAAAGGCCTTCCAATTGAACTTGATTGCTGCAGGGTAAGGGTTCGAATTCTGCATTTGGCATGAATTTGGCCCCTTGCAAACACAAGTTTAACAGTGAGTCCTATCTATAAACCACTTGAAGCACATCCTGCGATTTACCTCCTCCACCAGTCCCCAGGGCATGGGCGGTGAGGAGCCCTAATGGTGTGGTACACCACTTTTTTTAAAACACTTTAAAGTATCCTAATTATCCTATGATTTTATAGGACAGTTCATAAGTGTACTTATTAATTAGCAAATTAATTTTTATTTTGTATTTTTTAAAAGAGATTTTCTTTAAAAGAAATTATGATTTAAAATATAATTATAATTAAATAGCATACAAAGACTCAGAGAAAAACGGGAAAGAAAATAAAGAAAACTGTGATTATGAATTATGATTGCATCTTCATCAACTTACACAATCTTCTTACATTGGAGTATCTCATAAACTATAGATATCTCATAAATGCACTTCTTGAGAAAAATAAGTTACTTTTTGAAGTTCTTGAAAGCAGCAGTATCACCGAGCTTGCTGCTCATATGCAAAATGTAAGGCATCTATCAACCAATGTGAATAGATTCATCTCAAGTGATGGCAAAATCTACGGCCAAAGGAAAATCTTAGTTATTGTCGTGCCCTAAATGAGATTAACAAAAAAAAATCGATACATAATACATACCTAAAAATAAGTATGGATGACATTGATGAACTCCTCAAATCCAAAAAGTATGGAGCCGGCATTAAAGTGTTTATCTCTGTATATGACCCTTTAATTAGCTCTTTTCTTTCCTGATGAGATCAATCAATTCAATTCCATGAACAGAACAATTTCTTTGAATCAACATTTAATATAATGACCTCAGTTGCACTAGAAGTTATACCTTGGCTACCTAGTTGGAGCAATCCACTGCACAACTATTTCATATCAAGACACACAAGCTTATAAATACAAAGACGTAGATATAAGGGGGAAGGGGGTTCCATAAGAATTTATATACCTCAGTGAGCAGCTCAAATTGTTCCCGAACAGCAAGTGCATATCTAGTTCTATGTACCATAACTGGAAAAAGGCATAAACAGTCAGCCACAAGTTAGAAAACTTTATACGTTGAAAATAAATTTTAGCCTTACTCCTTTGATGCCTGATGTCCACATTACTGCAATAGAGGATCTTCCATTGGAGCCTTATTCCTTATTTGATATCAAGTTCTAGGTGTCACCACTAAGAAATAAAAAGGTAAGTCGATAATAAATCCTAGAAAGTTTAAGTAAAATTAAATAAATTTTACCCTTTTTCCTTGAGAACAGGGCTGAACAATCATGTTGATGCATGAGAGAGGGGGAGAGAGGGAGTACTTGTAGCTGGAATGCTCTTGCAATCTCAACCAGCTTGTTCAGCTTATTGTTGTTCAGCATTAACGCGTGTAATTTTGGAAGAAATTCTGCAATTATTTTTTAAAACCAAAACTTGTTGGCTTAACTTGGCATGCTCATAAAAATTTTTCAGAGGCATAGTTGAATCAATCAAGGCAACCATAAGATGAAGATAAGTTAAGAACAAACAAGTAAAATAGGTAAGAGAGAAAAATAAACACATTCACAACAAGTGAAATATACAAAAGGAATTAAACAGATAGAAGGTTAACTGCCCATACAAATCAATCATACATCACTAATTGGGTGGTTCCTTTTCTTATCTGCAAGGGTGTATATTCTAAAAAAATTAAAGTACTATCTGAATGTTCAAAACAACTAACCAGCCTTAGGTTTGTACTCATGAAATATGGTATTCAGAACTGTTGTGCCTCGAGACACAGTAAGGATTGAATTTCATAACCCGAGAAGGCCCCTGGTATGTATGTATAGAAGAAACAGATTGTACCTTACATTCTAGTTTTTGTTCATGCAACATAACAATACAAATAATTTGTTCACTGCGGCAGTTAAAGCTTGTTAACACAAACTGAAATTAGTAGAAATTACAGAAACCCCTATTCCCCTTGTAAATGAATTTATGAAAGCAGTAAGAGTAAATTTGGTGACACGTGCATATACAACCCTCATACATCTTAATGGAGTAATAAATACACAATTAGTGAGTAATTTAATGAGTAAAACAAATGAAATAAGAGTGAAACGAACTTACTGAAACATGATGAACTTACAAAGGCAACTACTTCCCCTGGTTGTACTGTCAAGCTGAATTTTTTTAATACATGCATCTGTTCAATCGCAAAAGTAATATATAAATAAATTAATATAAAAGCTATAAATATGTACAAACTACAATGTTTGGTGTTAGGAAGGAGTGGTACTCTAAAGTACTCTATATCAAAGTTTCAAAATAGATAACAGAATTATCCATGGGGCTTTGGTCAAGCAGAAGAATATGTATTAGTATCCTTGCATCGATGCATTAGTATCAACACTTGATTCTTCTCAAAAGTAACATAGTGAAAATGACAAGATTTGTTTTCTTAGTTTCAAGAACCAAAAAGAAGTGGCAAGATTGCAGATGGTGATATTGAATGACGAAAAATAAGATTATACATACATTCAAAGGATATAAACAAAACATATGATTACTTTTATAACTAAAAGAAAAGATTATACCCGTGGCGGAAGAGGAAATCTATGATTAAGAGATTGCAGTTTTCCTTGAAAAATTGTGTGCTCCATATGATATTTGCAACTTGTTTAACAGGGATCAGCTGGAAACTTTTCACCTCTCCATCTGTGAGTAAAAAGACCTCGATCACAGGTCGATAGAAGCTTTAGAGTTGAAACTATAAAGTTGAAGAACCTGACCCTCATTATTAGGAACAAAGCTCTCAGGAAGCTTTAGATCATAACAGAAAATAACCTCTCTCTACATTATTGTGTAACTTACAGCTCTGGAAGCTTCTTCCGGAGCTGAAAAAGTTACATTTCAAGATCCTCTGCCTTTCCCATTAGGATATCGAAAGACCTGCAACTGCCTTTCCCATTAGGATATCGAAAGACCTGCAACCAAAGATATATTATGATCCATAGAGATGGGAAAGTTTCATGAACATTACCTTAAAGAACAGTAGACTTGCTTATCATTAATAAACATCAGTGCTTTTGCAGAAGTTGTAGCTACAGCTGCCTGAATTAGAAACAAGCAGCTAGTCAAAATATTACTAGAGGAAAATAGAAGAAAAAAAGGGATAGAAAATAGAAATGAAACACTCACATACGTATAGTGCGAAGATGGATATCTTGGTCATAAACATCAATGCTTTTGCAGAAGCTACGAGCTACAGCTGCCTAAATCAGAACCAAGCAGCTAGTCAAAATAATACTTCAAATAAGATCACCTCAATATTATTTTAGATACTACAACAAATTTAAATCATCATAACATCAATATGTAGAAGTTAGTGTCCATCTCTTGTCAAACTCTATTTGGAAGGACTCAATAAAGCATATCAACATTTGAAACCAGCACAGATAATTCATTCTTAACTTTCATGATTACCTTAGGCCAGAATGCTTAAAAGGATATAATCTAAAGATATTTATCAGAAAGTAAACAAAAACCCAAAAGTTTAGTACAAATATTTTACAAATCCAGCTATACGTCAATTTCAAACCAATGACACGGATGAAAAGAAGAGCTTGAATTTGGCAGCGATAAGGAAATTATGTACTCATTTCTCCCCCAAAAATCCTCAAGATTTAAAAAAAAAAATTGCTTTACAGGAAAACAACTAAAATTGATTAAATTGTCTAAATTAAGTCGAAACTTTGATTAACAAACAATACTGATCTCATTAAATTAAATTCATGATAAATAAATGAGCATAACTTGAAACTAACAATTATGGTAATTGATTTGGTTTCCTCATACATCATCATTATGTTACCTTACTACAAGTCATTGTGGCAGAATCCAAAAAGTTGGCGGCAAGTAGAAAGATTCATTTTCACAGTGCTGATATTTCAGCTTCCAACACATCCAACGAAACTCATTGGCTTCTTCCAGTGACTATAAACATTTAGTTTCCCTAAGCCAGTGGCTAAAACATTATGGCATATAGTTAGCAAACTAGATTTTTCTGGACTTATGTTTTATAGAAATAAAAAATAAAAATAAAAGAAGTCGTTCTAGAGAAGAGTGTACCGCACAGTCTATCCCATAGCAGGCATATTCACTTTGTGAAATCATTCATTTTGGTTGCTACTATAAAGGATCACGCAAATCAGCCACTGTGAGAGTCTGGTGAGACAATCAAGAATAACGCGTTACTAAATAGGCTATTTTATTCATTTTCTTCCACAATCCTCTTAATTGATAGGAGCAACTATAACAAGAAGCAACATAAATCAAAACAAACCAAAATAGAATCTCCACAAAACATAACAGATATATTAGAACAAAGTCAAAAACATAACCGAGCACGAATAAACTCCTCGATGCAGCCATTAGAGAAGCGTTCGAGCAACCGAGGTCCCTGCCCTTGCTTTGACATGAACTCAAACGTACGGATCTCATTTTCGCAATCAAAAAATACTTCCACCCTCGCACCATAGATCCTCATCAACACCTTCCTCGATCTCGAAAACGAATCGTTGGTGTGAGAATTGGTAACTTAATCTGAGAGACCTCGTTAGTCACCTTTATCGCAAGAGCATCGAGCAAGCATTTAGATTTAGGGTTCCTGTTTCAATTTGGGTAAATGAGTAATGTCAATTGTGAAATGTTATTTGTTTATAAAGTTGGTGTTTATTTAAATTCTTAAAAAAAAAAATAGGACACTTTAATAGAAGGGTTCTCGAAAATAACATAAAATAGGACATTTTATATATGAGTGTCTCATCATATATGTTATAAGACATTTATATTGGAAGTATCTCAATAAAAGAGTACGTAAAACAGTCTTATATAATTATTGCTTACTAATCAATTATTTGTTCTCTTTAATTTTATGGAGTAATTATTAAATACTTATAATATTATTTAATTTTCTAAAAAAAGTTTCCTAGTTATGCTCGAAGATGATGCAATACGGTCGGATATTGCCAAGTTTAATTTGACAGTACTAGTTCTCAATGGCTTGAAAAATAATTACTTCATCAATTTGAACATTTTTAAATGCATCTTATATTTAGCTTTACTAACATAGACATGCCTAAGGTTTAATATGCACTCTTGGGGTCAATTTCAGGTACATGATTCGTTAAAACATATAATTATTAAAGAGTCAAAAATATTAATTATTATAACATATTAAAATTATATTCTAATTGATCATGCATCATACTTTACTAAATTTTACTTTATTTACCCAACATGACAATTAATATAATTTAATAATTAGTCAACCCATAGAGTTAGTGAGAATTGCTTTTACATCTAAATTATGAGTGATACTTATGCACGGAAACATAATTATGTGTATTACATTTAACCTAAATAAATTGTCGATAAAAACTCTAAATAAAATGTAATAAATCCTAACGATAAAGGGTAAATTATAAGAATAAAATAAGTAATATCATATCTTCATACATTTGTAAGTGGTCTATTTAATTTTAGAGTCACACTAGAGTGCAGCTGTGACACGGTGCACCCAGATAATTTACACTATTTGATTAAAATATGCCCATTTGTAGCCATTGGATTTTTTATTTTTTTTTAAGTTCAGGAAGTAAAACCTACCACCGTTTCGGTTCATTTTAAAAAAAAAATTAATAAATCCCCCCTTATATTCTCAAGAGTTAAAACCGTCCAACATTTATTTCCCTCCTTCCTATTCCTTTTCAACATATAAAAAATATAAATACTAGTATATCATTCTCAACAAAATCCTCCCATTAAATATAATTTTTTTCTTTTGAAACCGAGTATATTCTCATATTATCTTAGTACTAATTATCAATATTAATGTATTTCAATAAACAAAAATAATTAATATTATAGTTATAATTTTAAATTTATTGTATTTAAATTTATTTAAAATTGTATTATTGTACAGCTTTTAGATTATAATTTTTTTTATAAAAAAAATGACTAAAAATATTAGCTTTTTATGATGGATTTGTCATCGCCTGCACTGTACATATATAGTTTAAGGGGAAAAAAACTTATTGAATACAAGTATTTTTAAAGTACTTCCATCGTTGCATTATAAATGTAATATTTATTTTTACGTCGCACAATAAACATCACATCAACTTATAAAAATACTTATTAATTTTAAATTTACTATTTTCACATAATACACGTAATAACATAATTTATACTTTATTCTATAAAAAATTATATAACCCCCTAAAAGTCAATAAATTTAGTTGAAAAATATTTTTTCTTAAACTCACTCTGTCTCTATAGTAAATGTGTCATTTATTCCATGACGAAAAGAGTGATAAATAAAGTATAAGTTATGTTTATGTGTTAGGTGGTGCTCATATTTTTAAAATTAAAATTGATACTGAGATGTTGTGTTTCCTTTTTGGATTGTGCAAATTTTATGAAAATGTAAAGTATAAAGATAATTGTGAGATACATGGAGCAATAAAATAGTCTTATATGACTAAAAATTATACTCTCTCTATCACATTTTAATCAGCTTTACATATTTATAATTTTGGTGTCTCATTTTAATCTTTATATTTTTATTTTTGGTAAATGAGTTTCACACAGAAAAATTAATATATCTCTATGTAAGTCCTTTACACTATTAATACAACTGCACATTTTAAATTAAAATATTATATCTCTCAACCCACTATATATTAAAATATTATATTCATTAATTTTCCATAAAAATCAAATATTAACATTAATTGAAATATACTCTCTCTATCACATTTCAATCAGCTTTACATATTTATAATTTTGGTGTCTCATTTTAATCTTTATATTTTTTTTTTTGGTAAATGAGTTTCACACAGAAAAATTAATATATCTCTATGTAAGTCCTTTACACTATTAATACAACTGCACATTTTAAATTAAAATATTATATCTCTCAACCCACTATATATTAAAATATTATATTCATTAATTTTCCATAAAAATCAAATATTAACATTAATTGAAATATGAAGTACTACTTCATTTTGTCTGAAACACCCTTTATGTTATTGTTGTCCTGTTATTTAAGAAAAGTTACTATTTTTATCAAGTATATTGGCTTTTTTGGAGTAATTTATTATTTTTATGTATTAAATAAAATGAAATTGCATTTTATGGTGATGATAAATATAAAATTAAAGTGTATTATACCATTATTACATTGCTTGAACGTTTGTTTGTCGAATGAGCCCAAATTTGTTGTGGATTGAAAAAAGTATGAAGTGTTTTTACGTGACACAATGAATACTAAGTTATGTATCATCTCATGTTAATATTAATACATACATTTTACTTTTAATGACATGAATATTTTTTTATGAGGATCCACTTACCAAAAAGATAAATACTTATAAACTTAAGAATTAAAAAAAAAATCTATATCTTTGTGTAGGATGGGAGTACTAATGAAAGGGACTCCAAATATCACAAGATTTATTTATTTAAAAGGAGTATTTCATTAATAAAAGTATAATACCTTTTACAAAAGGCTTAATCATTATTTATTCAATAACAAATAAAATTCATATAATGTACCAGTAAATAATAAGGTCTCACTATTAATATCTGCAGATCCTCGATACACACTCTAATTACTAAACACACCGACATTAATTTAATTTTTTCTAGTTCTCTACTAAATATACCCAAAATAGACAACTCTATAATCGTACACCTCATTGTAAGATTGAGAGGTTGAATAAAATATTTTATTTGATCATCGAACAAAAAAAAACATGAATTTTTTGATTACTTAATCCCTAATATTTGGGGTGTATACTGAGGATTTGAAGGTATAAATAATAACGATAATAATGATATTTAAATATAGTAATGTTTATTTTTGAATAAAATGTCAAATTATTAATTAGAAAATAAAAATTTAAAAATAATTTCAAATTTTGAAAATATAATCTAATTAGTAATTACTCACAGTAAAAACGTATAAATTAAGATCCGAAATGAAAAATATTAAATTTAAAATAATATATTTAAAGTATAAAATTGAAATAAAAAAAATTATTTATTTGAAAACTTTAAAAAGATAATATATAATAATAAAAATTATGTATTTGAAAACTTTAAAAATATAATATATTATATTATAGTTTTTTTTACATATTTTAACTTTTTTAAAAATTTAATTAATTTTAGAAATCTTGATTAGATAATTGTGGTCATTAAAGATAAAAAGATTTATTAGATATATTAACCTTGTTTAGAGGTTAATATTTGAACGTGTTGGTTGTTATTTGATTGAATTAATAATTAAAAATTAGAATAATAACTTACTACTTACTCCTATTATAAAGTAAAAGGTCTGCAAGTGCACCGTGTACAAATGCACTGTATAATGACCCTTAATTCTTTTTTATACTTTTATAAAAAAAATTCTAAAAAAAAGTTTATTCTTGTTTATACTTTCTATACTAGTGTAATTGATATACACAGGAATTTTTTTATGAATTATAGGAATATTTAGTTCTATGCTTGAAAGCCCATCAAAGTTTTGCCCCAAATAGTTATCAGGCCCAATAAACTATTGGCCCAATGTATTTTTTTTACAGGCTCGCTAGTCTGGCAATTATGTGATATAGTCTTATCGATGATAATTAAAATTTTAAATTGAACAATAGCCTTGTTTAATTTCACAAACTTTTCCATTCTTCAAGGCCCATTTTAAACCGGAGTGAGTCTCTTGTGCGTCCTGTCATACGGATTTAGATTCGTGCCCCTTTACAATTTTCATGCTCTTTACAATTTAAACTCCCTAACAATATATAGATTTAAATAGAATATGAAAGGAAAGAGTTGTGTTCACATGGGAAATAGACCGTGTTCTCGTTTCTTGGGGGGCGCATGAGCTTTTGCATGTAAACAAAAAGGCTTCCCACAATTTGATGGACCATCCATATATTTTACACCATTTTAGACCCATGAAAAAGACTTCTGTTACCCAAAAAAAAACTTGAATATTGAGAGATATTTTATATTAATTAATTTAACATAATTTGTTTACTTGGAGAATAAAATTAAGGGATATAAAAAATTGTAGCTGCATTATTAACTATTATATATTTCAATAAGTTGTAGTTCGAAAACATGACTCTTTGTTTTTATAAATAACGATAATTATTAAGTTTGACTATTTAACCCCGTGATAATTATTTTGGAGTTTAACGATATCATTGTTGACTAAGAATATTTCAATTTTAACTAAAAGAAAGATTTATTGATATTTCATTTGAACTTTGAAGTACTCGTGCTTAATAGAATTTCTTCGAGGGGAAAAAAACTGATAAATGCCTGTAAATTAGTCTAGGAGTTTATTAATGTAATAAAGTGGAAAGGTTTTTAATTGATTTATTAGTAAAAATTAATTAATTATTCATGCAATTTTTATGATAATTTATAGGTTGAGTTGATACGGTACTCATTTAGATTTAATAATTTTCTTTTGGACCATATTTTGAAGGGAAGTTTAAAAATGCTCAAAATAATGAAAAAGATCTTAATTTGATATTGACGTGATATTAATTTTAAAAGATGTTATTATCGAATCAAATATTTTACTTGACTCAATACATATACTTTGACTCGATTGTAACTTTCATAGTTACCTTTTTTATTTGATGATCTAATAAAGAAAATTAATATTCTGAATAACAAATTCTCATTTTAAAAACCACTTCATAGTTACCTTTTTTATTTGATTATCTAATAAAGAAAATTAATATTCTGGATAACAAATTATCTTGTAAGACATTATACATGTGAAACGTGTTAAACATGCCTATTATATAGATAAAATATATTTAATGGTTGTTAAAGTATGTTTTTCTAAAATATGATGAATGATAAATTAAAGTATGATTTTAGGGTGTTATAATATTATTCATTATTGACATACTTTAACTATAAATAAGCATACTTTACCTATATAATAAACATATTTTAGTAATGGGTCAACCCGTCTCACAACCGTCTCACGAAATGGACAAAATGTAAGTATAACATTGTTTACTTTAAATCATATAAAAAAAAGAGGCGACAATTTTGTATAATATTTGAAGATTATTTTTTTTGAAAACCATATTTGAAGATTATTAATATTATGAATTATTTCTATTTTTGATTTTGCGTAGTTACCGGGAAACCATAAAAAAGTGTATATAAATATAAATGGGCTGCAGAGATTATAATTTTTCAGGATCGGATATTAATAAGTTTGAATTAATTTATCATAAAACTAATTTAAAAATATAATATTACAACTTGGTCCTTTATTTCCCGGGGAATTTGCCACCCTGGACAAAAAGTACTGGTGGGTTCCACATGAACACTTAATTTTTTGTTACAAAAATAATTATTATTTAAAAGAAATAAAAAAAAAATGATGGTAGAGTTATAGGAGGGTGAAGTAAAACAGTGTTGTGTCGGCCACAACAGGCCCATAAATAGTCGGAGATTTGGTGGACCGGCGGATCTTGTTTTTACCATGTTTTTTCAGCCATTGATTGGGCCTTATGGGCCCACATGTTTAAATTAATTCAAATCTTAACTCTCCTAATTATTCTTTAACCATTAAATATGTTAGGTAATTAAGCAGCAGATCCACCCATCAATACTCTGACATCTCTTGTTTTCTGTCTCTGCACTCTTGATATCGAACATTGTCTGCTCCATCTTTACTTTGTCCACAATTAACACTTGCTTAGTTATTATGTCAATATTAATCTCACTTATTTGCCTCTCTCAATAAATAGTTTGGCATTAATTGAGTTTTATATTTTCAAATTACCAAAATATAAAATGGTCAAGTGATATTCATTTTTTAAAATTCAATATAATTTTGGGTTGACATTTATTTAAGTTAAAATTTATGTGAGATTGTATAATATTAATTACTAATAAAATAATATTCTTATAATGTTAAGTAAAAAATAGTAATATATATATATATATATATATATATATATATATATATATATATATATATATATATATATATATATATATATTAAAAGAAGAAAAAAAAGAAATTCCTAGTGATGTTTGTTTTACAATTTTTATATTGAAATAATCTATGCACACCAAACTCACTCGTTGATTAGCTTATCCTCACATCAATAGACTAATGCTAATGTGTTCTTGCTTTATTTAATTTTATTTAATTCGAAATCTCCAACTAAAATTATTTTTTTAATTCAAATTTCAAAAATATTTTCAATACTTATTTTCCAATCAAATTTATATTTCTTATATATTTATATTTTTTCAATTCTTAATTATATAAATTCATATTTATTGCTTTCTATTTTTTCTAATTTATAAGCCATCAAAGCATAATTTTTTTATATTAAACGTACACTTTTCTTTTAATCTAACTAGTATTTACCCGGAGCCGTGCGTTGCACGGTCATGGGTTTTTATAATAGAACCATATATGTAATGGACTGTTTAATTTTAGGGAAAATATGAAGCATTACAATCCAATTATGCGATTGTAAAGTTTTAAGAACTGGTTAATCAAAAAACATTTAGTCAGATTGTATTAAAAAAATACATACATAAATGAAAATTTGATTATGAAAAATTTAGTAATTATTAAAAAAAAATAGAAATTTCATAAAGTAATATCATTTTCAAAATACATATAAAATAGAAAGTCATAAATTTCTAAAAACTTCTCTAAAAACAACATTCTTACAGGTACTGCTGTCAACGTCTTTCTTATCACAAAGCATGATTTTCAAACCTTTACGATTTGTAACTCTAGATATCGCAACATACAACTGACCGTGACCAAAAATTGGTCTCTTTAGGTAGATGCCAACGTGGTTCAATGATTGTCCCTCACTTTTATTTATTGTCTTTGCGTAAGAGACTATTATTGGAAATTGTCTCCTTTGGAACCTAAAAGGAATTATAGAGTCTGAAGGTGTCAATGTTAATCTTGGAATTAGAACACGTTTACCTGCACTGTTACCTGTTAGGACTTTAGCCTGCAAAACTCTGTCTCCTAGTTTCGTAATCACCAGCCTTGTCCCGTTACACAATCCCCTGGCATGATCTAAATTTCTTAGGAGCATTACTGGTGTTCCAATCTTCAAAATAAGTTCATGGTTAGGTATTCCAGAATATTTAATTGAATTGAGGAATTTTGGCGTGTGGACATCAGCCAATATATCAACGTTGGAGTCAGATTTTGATGCAGAGTTTGAACTAAGATAAGTTTTGGATTCTGTTCTGTTCAAAGAAATCATGTACTCATTTATTGAGTCAACAAATTCGAGTGTTGGGGCAAGTATAGCACGCTACTGGAGATAATTGGGATCATCCACCGACATTAAGAAATTTGGATATATTGCATCGACTATTTCTTTGACAGAATCTTCATTAGAATCAAGCAATATGTCTTTTGGTATAGTAACCACTGTGCCATTATCACACTGGCAGCCTAAAGTACCATCACCTATACCTGATATCCATTCTGTAAAATTTTTTAATTCATTTGCATCAGACGAATTCTTCATTGATAGCAGGCGCATGTTCTTCGTAAGTCTCATTACTTTGCATTCGTCCCATAAGTAGGAAGAATTCATGGTTGCCCTAACCACGTCTTGTCGCTTTCCCTTTGGAATTACTGGAAGGATCTGCCTGAAATCACCACAAAAAATAACTGTTTTTCCACCGAATGGTTTCATTAAATTGTCTTCATTCTGTACCTGCATTATATCTCTCATTGTTTTATCCAAGGCCTCTATGCACAATCTATTCACCATTGGTGCTTCATCCCAGATGATCATTTTGCAGATTAAGAATAGCTTAGCTAGATGGCTTCCTTGTTTTATGTTGCACGTTGAATCCTCGGACGCTGAAAGTGGAATACAAAATCTAGAATGAGCGGTGCGTCCCCCTGGTAAAAGAAGGGATGCGATGCCGCTAGAAGCAACATTCAACACAATGTCTCCTCTAGATCTTACAGTTGCTGATATCACTTTCCACAGGAAAGTTTTTCCTGTTCCACCATATCCATAAACAAAATAAACTCCGCCAGATTTAGTTTCCAAATTATTCATCACGCTGTCATAAATATGCTTCTGATCTGAATTCAGTTGGTCCAACATCTCATCCACTTGTTTTCTCTGATCAGCTTTGTTGTACATTAATTCAGTTGATATCAATCTGTTATGATGATTTTGGATTTCTTCATCTTTTGGTACAGGCATCCCTTCAAAGTCCTCAAGGGTTTTGTTGAAAACTCTCAGTGCATGATCTATCTCATGAAGACAACCATTCTTAATTCCATCTTCAGTCATGACCAATTATGGAGAATAAATATTTTGATGATTAATAAAAGATAATTTAAAACATTTAAAGATAAAATAGCTCGTTTCTGCTATACATCACCTTTGTATCTTAAGCTCTTCCTCTAATTATGTAAGATATCCTCAGACATGTCTTTCCAGCATGCTTTCCAAACATCTTCAGGTTTGCTCATTGTTCCTGAAATTAAAAGATTAACAAACATGTTCCGGAGCAATGGTGAAGTTCCCCAAGAAGCAGCTTCGTGAATAGCATCTATGTACTATTTGTCATCTTCTAGGAGTCCACGTGCATAACATGCTTCCCTTAATGTTTTATGATCCTCTCCTTCATTCTTCAGAAAATCTGAATAACATGTTGCACCCCAGACAACGTTCAATAGAATCCTTAGATAATAAGAATCTTCAACCCCTGGAGGGACATAACAAATTCTACCAACGGAAAAGCCTTTTGTGCGCTTGGTCCATATTCTCAAGTCTTTCTTCCAAATAAATTTCTGAGGGAATTCAGCATATGTCAATTCCCTGGCTTCTGGGTATATCTTATTTGCTTCAAACCATCCCAAGAACATGCTCTCCTTAATTGAAGGTTTGGTCATTATTGAATCCAGTGTTTCTGAATCATTGAATATCACGAGTTGTTCATTTTCCAGATGAAAAGCTAGTCTTTCAACAAGTGGATATCTGTATTGAATCTCAAATCCAAAAATCTTCCATGCTGCCTCACATGGAGAAATATAACGACAGTCGTAATACATATCTATTTCATCGATGGTTTCCACCATGTCTCCTTCTGAAGATCTTGTGAAGGTGGTTGAAATCCTATCCAAACCCTTGTTCACGTACTTGAAGAGGTACTTAATCGATCTTGATTGATTGCACCATTCAACATTTATGTGGGCGCCAACTTTCAATAAAAGTTCGCGGTTGTGCTGAACAATATATTGATTGTCCAGTAACACACCGTTCTTGGAAACAGTTCTTCCATCTTCTCTTCTCATGTATATTGGGTATCCATCATTATCTATAGATGTGGAATCACAATATTTCTTTGGAAAGTACTTAGTGCAGACTTCGTTCTCTGACATACATGGTGCGTACTTGTATATGTCTCCACATGGTCCATGAATCATGTAGTCCCTCACAGCAGAAAAATATTCAGGGTCTGCTTGTCCATCTGGAATTTCAGCTGAGATTATTCTATCAATGTTATTCCCAGTTGGGTCTTTCCTTTTGTCTTGTAAGAAAAGTAGGATGTGTGCATGTGGAAGTCCTCTTTTTTGAAATTCAATTGTATATACCACTGTAAAAAGAAAAATTAATTCAATAAAAAAATTGACAATCATAAATAGTTTAATTTGGAACCATAGAAATTTAAAAAAAAATTGAATATGATTTGTTTTGTAAGATACCTGCATTTACTTCTCCAAAAATTTTCTTTATTCGTAGATCCTCAATAAGTCTATCCAACTTAATCTTGAATACTCTAGCTATGATATCTGGGCAATCATCGGCTTTTAATCCTTTAGATTGAACAAATCTTTCAATCTCTGGCCACTTTGGGTTACAGGTAAATGTGATGAAATGGTTTGGATATCCTTTCATAGCACCAGTAGCGGTCATCCCTCTTAGACAAACCTTTCATGCATTTCTTGCATGCTAAATACCACCATCTCTCTGACATATCAATGTCCATAATCTTTCCATAAAACCAATAATTACCAACTATTGATATTCATATAATTAAATAATAAGTATAATCGAAAAAATACTTAAATGTGATTATTTACAAAATTGTTAAATTACGATTAAACATTTTGTATTATGATGTACCTTTGGATTATTGTGAAGTTCAAGAACCGTTGTTAAATTGGTAACACCAAACTTTAGATCATCTTCGAAACCAGTAAAAGTAGACAACGAATTAGTTTGGCTGGAAGATTTTTCAAGTCCTTTCGGTCCAAACCTATATTAAAAGTAAAGTTATTATCAGAAAATGTTACTCGGTACATATGAATGACAAAAGATGAGATACATACCTCTTCTTGTATTCTTTAATTTCATAGACCTCTTGAGAATGAATCAGGTTCGATGAGTGAAATGTGTTTGAAATTGATACTTTATCTAAAAAGGGAAGTAATCCAAAATTTATACAATAATTTAATAATAATGACCTAAAATATATCAAAAGACTTATTGAAATTTAAAGTTAGATGTAAATAGAAAAATACTGGCATAGACTTTTGGTTTGAACATCTGTACAATTATGATGTCTGCCTCAACAGAATTCTTTTGATGCAATTCTTGTACAATATCCATCCATTTCAGATCCCATATTGTCACCTTTAAAGAGTTCCCCCTATTTAATTAAGAAAATTTAATAAAAACACATTAGAAAATTATTATAACTAATGGTAGAGATTCTAATTTAAAATAAATAAAAAGAACAATTTATTGAAATTTACTTAAAATCCTCAAGATTAAATTCCATAATCTTGGTTGGTGTTCCGCCAACAGACACCATCTTTTTTGAAACTATTCCAGCAAGTTTTCCAATGACATCTGGAATATATAAAAGAAATATAGATTTCTGTTAGCTTCCACTATTATCTATATGAAGAAATTTAATATATACAACAATGTTCAACATAATTAAAAATGAATTCGAAGCAAATTTAATATATACAACAATGTCCAACATAAATAAAAATGAATTCGAAGCAATTAGGCAAAATACAATAGTATAAGAATTAGATACCTATTAGTTTATTCTCATTGATATCAGTTTGAACCAACAGATCTTCAATGGGTATAAAGGAGTACATGTTCATAGGGAAGTGTGGATCAACAACCCTGGTAGCTGTTGTGTTGTATACGAATAGAAGACGAAATGCTGTTTCGGACGCTTTACCCTTAAACTTGAATGTATCATCAAGGCCCAAATTCATAAGATTGAAGACCCCCCCTTCCTTGATGATAGGAGTAAATCTTTGGAGATGATGAGACCATATAGTAGATTGAATACGATCTCCCTGAAAGAAAAGTTAAATGAACTCATTAAAATCAGTTATATTCTCTATGAAGAACTATGTAACATATTATAAATTGTATATAAAATACCTCAGAATCAGCAAACACGCACTCAATATGTTTTTTCTCATTTTTCTTGATCTCATAAAGGCGAACACATCTCAACTTCATCTTGAATGCACTCAAACCTTTTCTAAGGTCCTTGATGAGGACGAAGTTGCTAGACATGTTAAAGAAGTAGAAAAATTTTGATTACAATAATAAGAAGAATGAGAGTTTTACACACTGCAACCAAAAATATTGTTTTTATATTTTATTTTATATATAAAGAGAAACCAAAGAAATAAATATTATATAAAATCAATCAATTAATAAGTTAATATCTAAATTTTTCAAAAATTAATTAATATAAATTTTATTTTTGTATAGGTATTTGATCAAATATGCTGAAAGAATAAATTTAACCTACCTAATATAAAGATGTGATAAATATATTAAACTGAAATAGAGAGGATATATAAGGATACATTTTGGCAATCACAAAAATCAGTAAAACCGATAAGGTTAAGGGAAATTAAAAAGCTTACTGATCATGTGGAGATTGAGAACAACTGTTAATAAAAATCAATTAATAAGTTAATACCTAAATTAAAAAAATTAGACGTATCTTTGAAATATTTTCTGAATAATATAAACAGTGGAGATTGAGAACAGCTGTTAATAAAAATCAATTAATTATTTAATATCTAAATTAAAAAAATTAGGCGTATCTTTGAAAACTTCTGAATAATAAAAGTTTTATTTATGTATAAGAATTTGGCAAAATATGTTGTAAGAACAAATTTAACCTACCTAATATAAAGATGTGATAAATATATTAAACTAAAATAGAGAGAATATATAGGGATAGATTTTACCAATAAAAAATACCTTACTAATGTAGCTGAGTCGTGGTCGAGATCGAGAACAACGGTAGAACACAGAGGAAAGGAACAGCTCGGCGGCGATAGGAAGAATAGCAGAGAGAAGAGGAAGTGAGAACTCGAGGCATAGCAAATTCGCACTTCTGCCCCTCATCAAGCTTTTCGTTGGGCTCCCCTCATCAAGCTTTTCATTGGGCTGCTCAATATGAACCATTTTTATTTGAATTAAAAATAGATAAATGGGACTATTTTTGGGCCCATTACTTTTTCGATGTTAACGTGTGTCATAAGAATTATGCATTGATTTTCAAAAGAGGTAAAATTAAAAAAGGGGGAAAATTGATTCCAATATATATGTTCATCAATTAAAATAGACAATTAAAAAAAATAAAACCCTAAAACCCTAAACCCTTAAATCCTAAACCCTAAACCCTAAACCAGGTTGAGATTTGTTTCTAAACCCTAAAGGATGTACTTAAATTTTTAAATGACAATTAAAGAGGTACTTAAAATTTGTTGAATAAAAATATCAAGGGATGTTTAATGGTGAAGATGAATTCTTATATAATAAAGGATTAAGATTAAATTAAAAGGTTTCCAAAAGAGGTAAAATTAGAAAAGAGGGAAAAAATTGAGTCCAATTTAGCAAAATCATTTTGCTTATAAAAAAAATATATATATAAATAAATTAGAAAATGAGGTATTTAAAATTTGTTGAATAAAAATGTCAAGGGATGGTTAATGGTGAAGATGAATTCTTAAATAATAAAGGATTATGATTAAATTAAAAGGTTTCCAAAATAGGTAAAATTAGAAAAGGGGGAAAAAATTGAGTCTAATTTTAGCAAAATCATTTTGCTTATATATATATATATATATATATATATATATATATATATATATATATATATATATATAGATTTTACAAATTACAAGACCCAAAAATAGTAAAAAATTATTAAATATAAACCGTAAAAGTGCGTTTTTTTTTATTCACATGTCTTTACTTTCGTAGGCTTCGTGGGTATTTATATGTTTATATGGTTTAAGATTTCTATAGTTATGTATTTTTGCATCACTGTTTTCTTTTTTTATGGTTTTTTTTTCTCTTGAGGGAATTTAATTGATTAACAAAGATTAATTAATAAATTAATAATCAATTAAATAATAATTAAAGCTATTGAAATTAGTCTTACTTGATGATTAATTATAATACATTGGAGATTTTGGGCTTGGAGTCTAGCCTAATAGTCTATTTTAATTTTGGGCATAAAACGAGCCGTGATAGGGGAGCCCACGAACCTTAGATCCTCTCTAGTATCTGAACGGTCAAAATCAATGACAATTTTTTGTGTGAACATAATCAATAACAATTCTGTGTGTGTGAACTCAATCAGTAACAATCAAGCAATGAATGGTCTCTTGGGCCTATAATAGGATAATTATGTACTCATTCCATATCCCACATCCAAGGCATCTACATACACAAGTATTTACATCCTAATTCAATCCAGTTCTCATACTGGGCGTGTTACTTTCTCGTGGGAAGAGTTATACTCGATGGCGTATACTTGACTTCGCCATCATCTTAGACGTTCAAGATCTAAAGATCCACAATCTAAGATCTAGATATGTAATTGCAATAGTGATGGATTGATATACTAATAAACATCAGTTTCTATAGTCTTCATTTTTGCATTATGTTTCTTATTTGACACAGATAAAAAAATGCTTTAAAGTTGTTAAAGATGATATGATATAATTTTATACGACATATTTTATTTTATTTTATTTTGTTTATGTGTTGATGTTCTTAATTAAAAACTTTCACATCTTTGTGTAAAATTTAGAGCCAAATGCACAAGTATCACATACAAAATGTACTTATGGATTAGTTTTTAATAAATATATTGGTATTATTGTATTAAATCTCATTAACAAATGTACAAGTTCTAACACCAACTGATTATTGAACATTATACTCTTAAAATGATAACCTTTCATAAACATTCATATCCAAGAAAGTGTTTTGTGTATTTTAAGAATGGTGAAATGGAATTGCAGAAGTGTGCTCAACTTCTTTATTTAAAAATGTGAAAAGAGGTTGATCAAATAAAAAAAAAAAAACTATCCTCGCATTACACATCATACTAAATTTTCGTAAATTATCTTCAGTGTCACTCGTCAAACGATTGACACGTAAAAGCAAAGGATAATCTAATCATCGTCTCTAAAGTTTATACTCTCATTTAAATCGTATAATGTTTTCCCTCTTACATGTCATTCATCTAATAATTTAACACATAAGATGTTACATTAAATTAACTAAGTATTTTGGACCAGCAACATTAAATAAAATAAAAAAATATATAAATTACTTCAATTACATAACTAAGTGTACGCATTTTAAAGTTTAAACCATAATGTTGATTGTATGCAAAAGTGTATACATTTGCTCTAACATTCTTTAAATTCCATACTCTCCAACCAAAAACCTCCACTTTTCTTATAAAACCAAAAAAGTAAAATTGTTACATGTTAAAATTCAAACATGTGAGCTTTATCAAACGATTATTTCATTTTAACTGTGCAACGTTAATATTAATAAATTATATCCAAATCAAATTGATCAAATCACAAGAATTTTAGATCATATCACGAGTACAAGATGTCAATTCTAATAATTATTATGAAGTAAATAAAACTAACAAAAAGTAATCATTTGGCGTGTCAAAGAGAATAAATTTCTAATATACTTTTCAAACTCGTTGTAATGAATTATGAGATGTGCCATATGACTTTTCATTACACAAAATGGAGAAGAAATATATACCAATTCACATATACTGAAGTAAAAGGAAAAATTGCTTGCGACCAAAAATTCACCAAAGCAAGGCATAACTTAAATTAGATCGTTATTAAATATAATGGCAAATATTTGTCGTAAGAATGACTTATGTGAGACGGTTAAAAAGTGAATGATTAAATATAATTGTATACTTTCTTAAATACGTCTCATATATGTCTATTTGCACCCTATTTTAAATAGATTATTTGTGAGTAAAACAATTACTAAAACCTGAATCGTACCAAATTAATTCATAATAAATATCTTTTGTTAATTCTCTCGTTATCATGTGCGGTATAATATTTATACTGGGCCCGGCCCAACTAAGTTTTGATTTTCACATTTAGCGGGCCGAAGTTTCAATAAATCACATGTGCCACACAAATCACCTTCACCCGCCCAATGGAAAAGAAGTAAAGTTAACGACGTCGTTTGTTTTCCCAAAAAAACCTAAAGACAAAAATCAGAAATTCCTGGAAAAAGCACTAAGATAAAGCTTTACCGCAGGAGAGACGAGTGCAGAGTCGGGGAAAAAAGAAGAGAGAGAAAGCGAAAAGGGGAAGAAAGACTACAATCGCCATTGCCGCCGATCTTTTCGAAGAACAAATTCTTGAGGAGAGACCTTCCAAACTCTGCTTATTTCATCCGATCCGATCTGTTTTGCAGCTTTTACAGAAATACATTTGCCCGTGAATTTATCCATCTCTCTCCCTCCCTTGTTTTTTTTTTTTCCTTAAGAGATTCTTTTTCCTGTTTCCTAAAGTGGAATGGGTGGTATAAATACTTGATTTTTGTAATCTTTGTTTCTAAATTTGTTTTTGGTCGACATTTTGTACTTTTAGGGTTTTGTTGTGATATTTGGGTCTAACGAGGGGGGAATATGTGGATCGTTTGATAGGGTTAGTGAAGTTGTGTTGTATGAGGATTTGGTGTTTCCCTTTTCTATGCTTCGGAGAAAAAGAGGAAGATAGTCACACCACTTCTATTCATTTGTGTAGTCAAAATAAGGAGAGAAATCATATGAGGGAAGGCGTTTCGGGTAATGAGATCGATGTAATGGACAGTGAAGATTCTGATTTAGGGTTTTGGGCTACTTTTAAAAATGTTGGTAGTGGTGAGGGTGAGGTGTTAGGGGTTCAGTCCACTGACGAGAGAGTACACGATAACGAGACTGCTGAAAGGTTCGCCTTTGACTCCGAATTCAATGAAAAAGGTGGGGATTTTCTTCTGTGGCTTAATGATGCAAGGACTAGAAGTGCTGATGGCGCTAGTGGAAGTCATGGGTTTAAAGTGGATGTTAATTTAAATTTGGGATTAGGTGGTGAACCATCATCTTCAACTTCGTCAATTATTGCTGCTGGAAGAGAGATTTCTGATCGCGATTCACAGAATAAACGGCCTAAAGTTCATTCTTTTTCTTTGTGAGAACTCACATACACGCTCTTTCTCTAATTATGCGTATCTATTTTCTATTTTTTGTGCTGATGTGCTAATATTCCAATTAAAAGTTTTCTCTGTGTTAGAATTTTTTGTCTTTGTAGTGAACTTAAAACTGCGCTTCATGTTGTTTATCTTCATCATGCTTCAATTTAATTAATAAAATAAAGATTGGTTACATATGTTTTATCAAGTAGTTTAAATAAATATTCATCATTCCTTAATAAGGGACGTTCAAAAGCCTATGGTCGAGTATCCTTATGGGGTAGTGTTGCTAGGGTATGGCCTCTGTGTTAATATAATTAGGTTACCGTTGTTCTGTCTGCAAGGACCATTTCTTAATGTTATCTTATCCAGGGACTGGGGGACTAAGTTTGAAAACGAATTTCAATATCTTCATGCCATGTATGACGAGGCTGATGATGGGAATGTGCCTGATCCTAATGTTGGCGTAGACAATGCTGTGAGCAATGATGGTACAAACAAAACAGATGACTCAGAAGTTCGAATGGATCTTACCGATGACTTATTGCATATGGTATGTATAACTAGGAATCTTATGGAAGTGAATATTTCTATCCATGGCAGGTGCTGATTCATTGTATCATAATTCTTTGTAGGTTTTCTCTTTCTTGGACCATGATGTTCTTTGCCGAGCAGCAAGGGTTTGCAGGCAGTGGAGAGATGCAAGTTCTCATGAAGATTTCTGGCGGTACCTAAATTTTGAGAATCGCTGCATATCTGTTCTGCAATGTGAGTATAACCTTAGTGTGATCTCTTATTTGTGTAATGGCTTTCTCAAAAAAGAACTTGACTATTGTATTCAGAAATTCAATCGGTACACAGAATCTGCAACATACTATATTGGGTTTTCATGTTTGGAATCTCATTGGAGAGCAATGGCTTTTGCATATATATTTAACCTACAAGCCTGTATGATTGACCATAAAAAGATGATTCATTTGTTCTTTCTATCTCTATTGAGATATGAATGTTTTTTTGGATTTATCTCAAGGAGTTGACAAGTAACGAAAAGGGCAATGTGACTTCACTGAGAGTCAAATTTGCTTTTGGCTTGTTAGACAGCGTCCCTTAGATGCAAGAGTTTGAGTTTTACCCGAACAACCACTCGAAACTTAAGTTGTAGTTGACTTATTTAAAAGGCTTTCATTCTAACTGATGCCCTTTTCTTGCGGAGTTCTGTTAAAAGCGTAAAATACTTTTGCTTCCAGTTGATTTGAATTTAACAATTTTTTACTACACTATCTTCTGCAATTATTAAGTAGTATCTTCTGCAAAGTTATGTACTAGTATTTTTTTACGGGATACACTGTCTTCTGCAATTATTAAGAAGTATCCTATTCAAATGACATTGTTAGCCAAGAAAATTATGCTGAGCAGATCTTATTTGATAATGTCTTAGTTGAAGCCTAACTAAACCTGGAATATGAGTTTACATCTGACAATTTGCATCTTCTACAACACCTATCATCTTGAGCCAGAGAAGTATATAAAAAGAACTTGTAGGACAGTGACCTCGTCTTGTATTTGGATATTTTCTGACGATGTCTGGATTAAGGACATCAACCGAGGGTTATAATCATGGCATTTTAGGCTGTGTTAGTTCACCATTATGTTTTGGTGAATAGAGGTATTATCTTTTTGATAGATCATGGATCTGTGGATGTATGATATCCTTCATCGAACATGAACCTGTAAGTGTATGCCTGCAGTTGCAAATGTTTGTTTGGATAATAATCTCTGTCATTTATGTTTAAATGAAGAACCCATGTGCCTGGTATTTGTGACAATCTATTACCACTGTAATGTAATTCAATCTATTTCTAGCAATTAATGTAATTTAACCATTTGGGTACTAGATCTAATTTCTTTAGAAATGTTAGGAGTGTTTTCATCCTTATGTCAGCAGTTTCCTAATTTGGATTTCGTATACAGACATGTTTTTGGATGCAACTTTCATGAAGAAACTAATTCTGATAACTTTTTTCCCTGCTAGTTGAGTACATGTGTCAACGATACCCCAATGCAACTGCGGTGAATGTTTATGGCACTCCTGCTATCCATCAGCTTGTGATGAAAGCAGTTTCTTCATTGAGGTAATTAGATTCTGATATACCTGATTTTTTTTGAGTTTTTAACATTTAGGAATTTTCTGATCGTTGTATTTGCATCAGAAATCTTGAGGTTTTAACACTGGGCAAAGGCCAAGTTGGCGAGATATTTTTTCAAGTGCTGACAGATTGCTACATGTTGAAGAGTTTAACTGTCAATGATGCTACGTTGGGTACTGGCATTCAGGAAATTCCCATTTATCATGATCGATTGCGTGATCTTCAGATAGTGAAATGTCGTGTGCTCCGCGTGTCAATCAGGTGCTGGATAATTTCAATTTTGTGTTATTGTATTCCCTTTTTTGTACCCCTGCAGTATTTCGAATCCAATTCTTTTCCAGGTGCCCCCAGCTTGAAACCTTGTCACTCAAGCGCAGTAGCATGCCACAGGCAGTTCTCAATTGCCCCCTTTTGCACGAACTTGATATAGCCTCCTGTCACAAGCTTTCAGACGCTGCAATCCGATCAGCAGCAACATCATGCCCACTGTTGGAATCTTTGGATATGTCGAATTGTTCATGTGTCAGTGATGAGACTCTACATAATATAGCACAGCATTGTGGAAATCTCCATATTCTTGATGCTTCATATTGCCCAAACATCTCTCTTGAGGTAAGATCTATCTGTCACTCTGTGTCTGTTTGTATGTGCATATATATACACCTTCTAATGTCTAACATATAATTCTCCGTTGAAGTCTGTGAGACTTACAATGTTGACAGTTCTTAAGCTTCATAGCTGTGAGGGTATAACTTCGGCTTCAATGGCTGCCATAGCTGTTAGCACATTGCTTGAGGTTTGAATACGCACTTGTATGTATTTTACTTCTAATGTGATGATGTCACAATGTTTAACTGAATTGCCTTTGTATCTTTTCTAGGTTCTGGAGCTTGACAACTGCAGTTTATTGACGTCAGTATCTTTAGAGCTGCGGCGCTTAAAGAACATAAGGCTTGTACATTGTCGGAAGTATGGCCTACTATCTCGCTGTGAGCCTTGTCATCTAATCATTTGGCAGAGAATGACTTATCTATTTGCTCTTTACAGATTTATTGATTTAAACTTGAGAAGCAGCGTGCTAGCGTCAATCACAGTTTCCAATTGCCCTTCTCTCCAAAGAATTAGTATTACATCAAGTGCCCTTAAAGTAATTTTTTTTTTGTTTGAGAAGTTTACTGCTGTGTTAACTGTTACCCCCCGGATTAATACTGATTACTTCAATATAATTCCAGAAATTAGTTTTGCAAAAGCAAGAAAGCTTGACAAACCTATCACTGCAATGTGATTGTTTGCAAGAAGTGGACCTTACTGAATGCGAATCCTTGACAAATTCCATTTGTGAAGTTTTCAGTAGTGGAGGAGGCTGTCCTGTATTGAGATCATTAGTTCTTGACAATTGTGAGGTTAGTCATTGTAGTTTTCCTTTCTTATAATCCCATCAATTGTATAAACTTGATTGTGATCAGCCATAGGTCTGGCTTATAATAGAATTGCAATGCCACCATAATCTCCTGTTGTAATTACAAACTAATCCAGAAAAAAGAGTTTATATATGTGAAAATTTATGTCAATTAGTTTGTGTTTTAGTTCAAACCAAAAGAATTATTTACTTTTATTATGATTAGATTTCAAAGTTTGAGTGTACACGTTCAAGTGTTGAACCATTGGGTCACTAGAATAAGTTTCAAGATTTACCTGGAGATCTAAGAAGATGGATATCGAATGTAACACTGCAGGAAAATATCTTGCTGCACTCAAGTGATATTGGAACCAGTCACATCTCTCATTATCATATTAAACATATTTATAAGTTCTATATCTGGTTTTTGTATAATCATATCTGACTGTATTGTTGCTCTTTCTCAGAGTTTGACTACAGTGAGTTTCCACAGTACATCTTTAGTTAGTCTTTCACTTGGTGGTTGTCGTGCTGTAACCTCTCTTGAGCTCAAATGCCCTTACCTTGAGTACGTCTCATTAGATGGTTGTGATCATCTTGAGAAAGCATCATTCTCACCAGTAAGTAACCTTATTTCATTCTCATTGTCATATGTTGGGATTGAATTTCACTTTTAATTTATGGTGGCCTAAATATTTTATTCAAAAAGAACTGGGGGCTGGAATAATTGCCAATTGTGTTGCTATGTATTATGAAGTAGTTGCAGATTTATTTCAATCAGTCTATTTGTATTTTGCATATCATGTTTTCATACATTTTATAAATTTGTTGCAGGTTGGTCTCAGGTCATTGAATATGGGCATATGCCCCAAATTGAAAGTGCTCCATGTTGAAGCACCTCAGATGGTTTCACTTGAACTGAAGGGCTGTGGTGTGTTGTCTGAAGCATTTATTGATTGCCCTCTATTGACATCTTTGGATGCATCTTTCTGCAGGTAATTTAGTAATTCGTTCTGTTGTTCACGCTTCTGCCATATCAAATGATACTTGATTGTCTCTTCAAAAATGTGTCTTAACTTCATTTCTATGATTGATCTTTGCAGCCAGCTCAAGGATGATTTCTTATCTGCTACAGCATCTTCTTGTCCACTTACTGAGTCCTTAGTTTTAATGTCATGCCCTTCCGTTGGCCCCGATGGACTTTCCTCTTTAGACTGCCTTCCCAACTTGACTTACCTGGATCTATCATACACCTTTTTGGTTAATTTGCAACCAGTTTTTGACTCTTGTCAGTATTTGAAGGTACTTCTTTGCCTCCCTTTAACATCTGTTGCAGTTGCCAGATGAATAACTACCCTTTATTCATTTAGAATTTGTTTTTCTCGTGATTAATTTCCGCTAGATGATTTCTATTTATCCTTTTAAGTGCGTCTGAACTTGATTTTTTTTGTGTCATGTTCCTATATGATAGGTTTTGAAATTGCAAGCGTGCAAATATCTCAGTGATACTTCTTTGGAACCTCTTTACAAAGGAGGCGCTCTCCCTGCTCTCTGTGAACTGGACTTGTCTTATGGGACTCTCTGCCAGTCTGCGATAGAGGCGCTGCTTGCTGGTTGTAGGCACTTAACTCATGTCAGTTTGAATGGTTGTGTCAATATGCATGACTTGGATTGGGGGTTTCACAGTGATAGATTCTCCGAGATGAGCATCTTTTATGATTCATTTGATGACTATAGTCCAGATAAGGCCATCCTACCTGAACACCTACCTAATCGCCTGCTGCAGAACCTCAACTGTGTTGGTTGTCCTAATATTAAGAAGGTGGTTATTCCACCTATGGCTAGATGTTTCCATTTATCATCATTAAACCTCTCGCTGTCTTCGAACTTGAAGGAAGTTGATATATCATGCTGTAATTTGTTCATTCTTAATCTGAGGTATGTGAACTCCCACTTTATATCTTTTTCTTAATATGATTCTTGAAACACCAAAAGTTGATAATAATTTGCATTTATTTTTTCAGCAATTGTAACTCTTTGGAAATTTTGAAGCTCGACTGTCCAAGACTGACCAGTCTTTTTCTTCAGGTACTTTTTGATCACTCTTGAAGTACTGCAATAACTTGAGTAATAACACTTATTTATATGTAGAGCGATTTAGGGTCTGAAGTCATATTGATCCATGTTCGTTGTGTGAATTTAAGGCTCACTTTATGATGTTCATTTCTGTAACTTTATTTCATACCTTTGTTTTTGCATATGGGGGATACACTAGTCATGTAATATTGATGTGGAAGCTGTTGAAACTGCAATAATGCAATGCAATGTGCTGGAGACGCTTGATGTCCGTTTTTGTCCCAAGGTAACTTCATATCTTTTCATTGCGTGATTATCGTCAACTTTTTCAATGATAGGTAACTAGCATTTTCTCTATATGATAGATATCTCCTTCGAGTATGACTACTCTTCGCCTGGCTTGTCTGAGTTTGAAACGGATCTTCAGCAGCTTAGTGCCTACATGATTTAAAGAAAGAGTGGAATAAACACCAATGGGCATGGTTTTGCTTTGGTCGAAAGAGGTAGAATGTGCGATTGTCTGTAGCAGCGGTGTATATAGTGGGTGGTGTTATTTGTTTGGATGTATTAGAAAATATTCATAGATAATTTTTGTGTGATTACTATCACATTATTAATTTATGAATTATGAGCCATAATAACTAAAGTTTATAAATCTTGGTGAATTTGGTTTTGTTATAAAGTTCAACTAAAATTCCCCACCGTTTTATTCTCGACGTGTTTCTTAATTTTCTATAAGGGGATGTTTGATTTACATTTGGTTGATAATGTTTCATGGGTCTTAAAAATTTACTAAGAATAAAGGAGTTTAATAATAATTGTACTTAAAAAGGTTAATTTCCCGACTAAGTGATTTAGATAAAACAAGGAGTTTGGTTGATCAAAATTTACAAAGAATAAGGGAATTTACATTAAAATTGCACTTAAACGAGTTTTATCTCTCTACTAAGTTCGCTAGGTAAAAACAAGGAGCTTGGTTAATTACAACTTAAGAGAAGTTGGGTTATAATATCCCATCAAATTAATAAAGTACTAAGATAATTTTAATTCTCATTCTTTATTTATAACATTTTCAAACTTTATTAATTTATCTAATAATTTTAATGAAACAAACCGTTTCTAAATCGATTACAAAGAAAATGCAATATTTATTATGCAAGTTCAAAGAAAGAAAATTATTTAAATATTATCGTAAAAGACCAATATAGTGGAAGAGCAAAAAATATGCAAATTTGGGAAGTTGTTACATTTACTTCTCCTTGGTCAAGTCCTGCAAAGAAACTATTTACACAGTTATAAAAAAGAAGCGCACAAAACTTGTAATTGAACCTCGAAAGATTATAGATACAGATCACAAAATCGACTCCAACTGCTTCAACTGGGGATCAAGGTTGTCGGGTGCCACATCTTCTCCAGGATCGATGTACGCATCGGCCATAGCCTTCCCCCTGTCCAGCACCTCCGTTGGAACCGTTTCGAGAAGCCTGCGTGCAACCGAAACATTATCTTTGGACATAAGCCACCAACATTACACTATGAATATTCATCTGTTACCCGTTCAGAGCATTGACTGCGGTCGCTACATTCGCCTTCATTGTGTCTATTGATGACTCTGATTCATTTCTTGATGCTCGCAAGAGCAGAGAATCGAGTTCTTCCAAGGCCCTGTCCACAGTTGGCCGAGCAAAAGGCACCGGGGAATTAGCCATTTATAAGTTATTCCCATATCTACAGAGGATTTAGGACACGAATGGATACTAAGGCCAAATACAGGGTTCATGTGAGAATACA
Source organism: Pogostemon cablin (assembly GCA_023678885.1). Lineage (NCBI taxonomy): Eukaryota > Viridiplantae > Streptophyta > Magnoliopsida > Lamiales > Lamiaceae > Pogostemon > Pogostemon cablin. The sequence goes on from CM042965.1 coordinate 36,966,086, forward strand.
CTTCTTTACTTCTAGTTATCTCATAATTTCATGAAAAAGGCATCTAGCATAAAATCTTGCATCAAGAACACTTGAGTCACAAAGCATATCGATTGAAAGCTAATACAGACAAAACAATACCTTAAACATTGATCAACATCATTGAAAGCTGTTTTTCCGTTTCCAGCGTCAGAGGCATACTGTGCTACCTACACAATGAACAATATAGAGATTTATGATCTTCTTTATGCAATGTTATCAACATTTTTCTCAAGTAAAGTACGTCATTTCGAATGAAACCTTCTAATTTTACCAACTGAAAAAATCCCTACTAGAGTATAGCTTGTGTATGCAGATGAAGTTGAGAAAAGGTGAAAAGGAGGCGGCTTGCTAGAAATCACAACTTACTGCTCGAATATTAACACGCAAGGATGATGCAGGACCAGATCTCAAAAGACTCCGGCAATCAGCAAATTTGGGTTGATCAACTTCGAGATACTGCCCTGAAACAGAACAACTCATGAGCATAGGCCGTATGAAATATATCATTCTCTGAAAAATATCACAACTGTTGCAAAATAAACCAACAAAAAAAAATAGACCCATAACGAAAGATTTAGAGCCTTAATTTAGCAATAGCATATACACAAATCCCAAATACCACAGCAGAAATGTCATAACTCTCAGCAGCATCTCCAGCGACCACAAACAAAGGGAGGATGTCCAAGCCTGATTCGATTACCATGATTCTAAACCCTTTCAATTACCAGATAAATCAGTTGAGAGGCATTACCCAGTTCCTTAATCTGCAACTCAGCCAATATAACAGCTGGTATATAAGCTTCTAGTGGATCAAGCTTTTTCCTAGATAAAAGTGGTGACAAATTATTAGCCAAAATGATGAAATATGTGCATTAAGATGATAGCTCATTAGACATTTATAGGAAATCAAACAACAATGCACTTTCCACTCTGACCACAACATACAGTCTCTTCAATCAATTAGAAGAAAAGTATAATTACATGTTCCATTCAACAACTTGACATGAGGTTTTTCTAACACAGACTAATTGTTTATACTAGAGATGAAATTTGTGAAGTATTTAATGGCATAATGTGAGCTTGGCAATATTATGAGTGAGAGGAAAATGTAAGTAGATAAGAGATGGAGATGGAGATGGAGAGAGAAGAGATTTGATCCATACTTCTTGACATATTTGTCAAACACGCCAGCGCTCGCATCTGCAGCTACCAAGGATAAACAGGTCAGACAGGAAATTGATTACAAAAGGAAACAGCAGTTTTTCCAAATTTCAACCAAAAATATAAATCAACAGAACAAAGATTAAAACGAGTACACTACAAAGACGAATCAAGCCTGTACATGTAATTCATATCCAGAGGTGATTGAAAACTAGCCTCTGATCTATTTGTTGTTAAGTAATCAAATCGGGTAAAAAACTAACTCCAATTTTCTATTTCATCAAGCCAATCTTTCGAATTAATTCGGCGCAAAACAATCATTGTACAATGTAAGAGTTAAGTGGCAAAATTACATATATGAATATTGCATGTTCTTATGTGACAGGTAGAAGAGTTATTGTCCAAGATGACATGTGAAGAATTTCTAGAAGATAAGCTGATCAAGAAAAGAAGATAAGGAGATTGGTAGGAACTCCTACTGCCGTATCTACGAGATGATCGAACGTGATGAGACGAATCGCATGTATCTAGGAGATAAAGATTTGGACTTACAGATTCTAACGAGATATCCTAGGGATTTAAGATATCTTGAAGATGAACATTGCGTGTGAGATCTTCATGGAAGTTAGATTCATCAAAGGATATAAGTAGGCTTGATGTTTGATGTAAAAATACATCTATCTTTTCAGAAAAAAGTGAGTAAGCAAACTGATGTTCGAAGTTCTTGTTTTTCTCTAGTTCTTGTTAATCTGATCTTTCAATTGCATCAAGAGCCTTAACTATCCTTCTTCTTCCATGAACTCGAGAAAATCAGGATCCATCACAAAACCACCCTTCCTTGATGGATCTAACTATCCCTACTGGAAGTCAATGATGAAGGTCTTCTTGAAATCTCAAGGTGAAGGATGTTGGGAAGCTGTGGTTGATGGTTGGAAACATCCAACTATGGTGAGCACCGGTGGTATCACTCTCCATAAAACTACGAACTGGACGGAAGAAGAGACAAAAGCTGATGTTGCTAACAACAAGGCTCTATACTCAATTCTAACTTCAGTCGACATGCAGAAACTCTGCCTCATTGTTAACTGTGAAGAGGCTAAGGAAGCCTGGGAAATCTTGCAACTCCAGTTTGACTCTGTTCGATACTCTAAACTTCAACGACTTCTGTCCGAATATGATGGATTAAGAATGAGGGATGATGAAACCATCGATTATTTCTTTACACGATTCACCACCATCACCAACCAATGTCACATGCTTGGTGAAAGTATTCCTGAACAGAAACTAGTTCAAAAGGTTCTTCGAACCCTGCCCAAAAGATTCAGTCCGAAGGTTACAGCCTTGGAAACCTTTCGAAGAATCAGACACATAGGTCTGGATGAACTGATATGGTATCTCCAAACGTTTGAACTCAACAATGGGTTTGACAAAATCAAAAACAAATTTGTTGCCCTTATGGAAAATGAAGCTGATGATTCGGATGAAGAAGAGGGATCACAGAATATAAATGATTTTGAACAAGATATAGCATCACTTACCAACAGCTATGAAAAGATCATGAGAAGGTTCAAATTTTTTTTGGAGAAATGCAGAGCTGCTGGAAAAATGGGAACCAAGAATGGAGAGACTGAAAAGAACCAATGTCGCGAATGTCAAGGGTTCGGTCACTTCCAGGCCGAATGTCCAAACTTCCTCAGAAAGAAGAGATCACTTAAAGCCACATGAAGTGATTCAGAGTTGGACGAAGATGATCATACAAGAATGAATGCATATAATTCGTTCATAAACGAATTGCAGTTTAATAGTAAACCGAATAAAAAATGAAGATTAGGGCATACCTTTGGATAGAGAGAAGAGATTGAAAAAAACAAGCGACAATGAAACGAATTCCCTCCTCTGCGGTAGCAATGCGCACCTCACCCTAGAGCTAAGAATGCGCCGTTTAGGTTTTATCGCGGCGCGTGAGAAAGGAAGATTCGTAGCGAAATGGCGGCTGGCGACGTGCGCCGTCGCGGTGGTGATGCCGGTGGTGCTCATTTCGCGGCCAACAGTTAATGGCAGTGAGCGGAGATCCTATCCAATTTCCTTTATGCATTAATATCATTTGAAGTTACAATTTTACCCCTTTAAAGATATAATTGAAAGAAATGAGTACTGTTTTGATATTTTATAAGTCTTTAGGGGGCAAACTGCAAACCATGAAGTTACGTCGGTGCCTTTAGTTGAGACTTATCAGTATCAGATCGACGCCAACGAACAAATTTGAACAGCTCAATCAGTAAACTGTTCCTTTCTTCAACACCAACACTTTCTTCAACTGCTCCTTCTCTCTCTCTCCCCTAAATTGGAGCAATGGCGAATCCCATATGGAATATTCTTCTTTTCAGTCTCTTCATTTCAGCTCCGGCCAGTGTTCAAAGTAAGCTTCTTTCTGAATTTGTTGCACCTCATTTCCATTTATAATCTGCCTGATTACTTATCGCAATGTGGTTGTACTTTTTTTATGATGTAAGAGGGTATGTGAAAGAGAAGGAAAAATGCAATTACTTGATCTGCTATAAATGAATTTGGGTTTCTTTATGATCATTTATTATTTGTTGACTATGGTGAGATCTTTAATTTTCTAATGGCGGTGAATTTGGGTTTCTATATGATCATTTATTATTTGTTGACTATGGTGAGATCTTTAATTTTCTAATGGCGGTTTGTTTAATGAATTTAGAGAATCATTATTTAATCCTTTTTCTCCCCATTTCTGCATTTGCTTGGTTTCTCTGGATCTCAAGATGGGTGGTTGATTTTCAGTGCTTCGGCAGATTTTCCATGGGATTCTTGTTTGGGAGTCCAATTAGTGGATAAATTCGGGGCCCATTTAGTAATCGGGTCGGGCCAACACTATGTTACTTTCGAATTAGTTATTTCAGTTAAAATCTTTACATATAGGAATATGGTTTTGTTCCTGTAAGTTGATGAGCTAACTATCCCACTCTTCATCACATTTAGCTGTATTTTTCACTACTCGTCTTGTTATCCAAGTTATAGTTTTTGTTTACTAGACGAATGCTTATCCGGGGCTGAAGTAGCTATCAAATTCGTTCTTGCATGGACTTGTTTTCGTGACTTTCGTCTATTGTCATTAGTTATCCTTTAACACAAGGGGAGTAATACGCGAAAATGCACATACCCTTTACCTATCTGATTATATTACATATGACTCCTTGTTTTCGTGACTTTCGTCTATTGTCATTAGTTATCCTTCAACACAAGGGGAGTAATACTTGAAAATGCACATACCCTTTACCTATCTGATTATATTTCATATGAGTGGTCAACAGTCAAGTGCAAGAGATTGGCTTTCCATGGTGGGGGACATGTTTGAATATGAGATGTTTTGAACTCTCTGTTTGTGGTAGTGAGCAATTTAGGTGTTCGGGGTAAAATTATCGGACTTCTACACTCGTGTCCACTTTGTTTAGGTGTTCTTAAAATGTCAATTTTGTCTTATAATTTTTGGTGCTAATTCCTTTCATGTCTGACTTTCTATGCGTGTACTAAATTGTGATAAAATTTGAATCTTCTAGTCATTATTTACAAACTTTAGTAGCAAAGCATCAAAGATTTTGGTATCAAATTCATTTCTTTCTATTGAAGTTTTATTTCTTGCCTCTCGATTATACAAACTTTTAACTTAGTTTCAACGACTCAATAAAAGCTTCTTATGTTATTGAAACACAGATAAAGTGACAGATAATCCAGCTGATATTCTTGTGGATGTAATAAAACGTAATAGAACTGCAAGTAAATCATCGTCATTGTACAGCAACCCGGGCCTTGGATGCATTGCCCTCCAATATATTAAAGCGTACCAAGGCGACTGTGGTGCGGTTGGGGGATCAAACGCCAAGAGACCAGCTGATTCTGAGTTTGCCGAAACCTTTGCTCCCAAGTGTGGGTTTGGGGTCACAACCCTAGCTCCCTTAAGTGGTCGTCTACTCGGATGCCAGTCCAAGTATGCCAAGCCGTCCGAGGCATTTTCGGAGATCTTGATGAAGAACAATAAGAGTGTGGAAATACTTCAAAGCAAGAACCACACTGAGGTGGGAGCAGCTGTGAGTGGCTCGGATGGGGGTGGTCCGTACTTTTGGTGCGTGCTGTTCAGCAACGGAACAACGAACACGAGCTTTGCGTTGGAAGGAAACGTTGCCAAGATAGATCGACCTGGATGCTTTAGTGGAGCCAATGATCAGTGCAATGATTCTATTGCTTTGTCTGGGTATTTTCATCCTTGGTTGATTGCAGTAACATTTTTGATTGCTTTGGTTTATGCATTTGAAATTTGATTACTTACATTTTGATTGTATTCTTGAGATATTGATATGCACATTGCAATGTTTTTTTGTACAATTTTTGGAGTTTCATGATTTATATATCTTCCTTATCTTTTCATCAATCAATTTTGAAGTTTGTTTATATAATGAGTAGTATTTTTTTAGAAGGTGTCGCATGAAACCTATTCTATGTGAAATTCGAACAATTACATATCTTTCATCCTACGAATTGCTAACGAACAAGTTTAATTGGATAGTGATCATTTTTAATCTTTATTAGATATATTATCACATCTTACCTATTTAATGAAATTTATGCGGTCAAATGATGTTATATACTTTTTCGTCCCATTACAACGTATACGTTTTACTATTTTAGTATGTCTCAATACAAAATATGTATTTTCAACGTTTTACTATTTTGGTCTGTTTCAATACAAAATATGTATTTTCCTTTTTTATAGATGTGAGTACGTTAAGCTTCTTTTTTTTAACATAATTTTTCTCTCTCTTCTATATGTCAATGGTGTAATACAGGAGGAGATGAAGTATTAAAATGTCACACATAATCCGAACCAAAGATGGTTAATGGTGATATTTTCCCTAGATATTATTGATGGTAATAATTAAGTCATGAATCGTTAAATCTAATACTACATCAATTTTATAAATAGCCGAAGCGATGTGTATGCATCATATTAATGAAGTGTGATTCTGAATGTGTGGGAATTAGTGAAACGTGACTACAATGACATGTCATTTATTAGCAGCATTAAATCAAAAGGTACATTGTGCATACATCAGAGAGGAGAGTCGCCCCATTGATTATTGTTATTGATTGGGTTTTCACATGATTAGAAACTTGAATTTTTGGACACTCTGATTTCTCTAACACAATGCATCTTTCCAACGACTCCAATTCATCCTCACATAGGAGTGGACCATTACCTAATTTGCCCTTTTCCAACCCAACAAATTACATATCCACTTTTCTCAATACATTTCCATTTATGGAAAGTTGAATTTCACTCTAAAAGCTAGTGCAGACTTTGAGGAGGAGCAATGAGTGTGGGTGTTGAATTTCAACATCTCTTTTGTATGGTTGGATTCAATTGGCACCCTTTTTTAGTATATATAGCCGCTGCTTTTCTTTTATGGAAACAGTTGATAAAGTTACACTCTTATGCCTACATAATAACCTTACCCCCTCTCATACAATTATTCAACCATTTTTCATCACCTTCTATCATATCATCTCTTACATATTTGGATTCTTACAATACTCAATGGATAATACAAGCGGCGGCGGATGGGAGGCTTACACCTTCGCCGTGGAAGAAGTTGATCACCACCACCAATACTGGCCTTACTATCTTCCGATTCAAAATAGTAACATGGATGTCTTGAAGGATCCCATATCAAGCAACTACGAACGAGAGGGAGATCAGACAAACGAAGAAGAAGAGGAGGAAAAACTTGGAGCCATGAAGGAGATGATGTTCAAGATAGCATCAATGCAACCGGTGGACATCGATCCGACCACCATCCGCAAGCCACGGCGGCGGAACGTGCGGATCAGCGATGATCCGCAGAGTATCGCCGCCCGGCACCGCCGTGAGAGGATCAGTGAGAAGATTCGCATCCTTCAAAGACTTGTCCCAGGAGGAACTAAAATGGACACTGCTTCCATGTTGGATGAAGCCATTCGTTATGTTAAGTTCTTGAAAAGACAAATCCGGATCCTCCAAGGCCAAGGCCAACCCTACCACCACCAACAACCACCGTGCGTCCGCGGCGACCAGTGGGCCGCCGCCGCCGCTCCGGGGACATCCTTCCTGCATGGGGGGACGTGAGGTGGTAACCAATTAACTAGCCCTAAGCTTATTTGATTAGTTAATAAATTAATTAAGTAAGCTACATTAATTTCTACATGTGTGTATATAAATAATTAATGATGAATGATGATATGATATTGAAGTCAATTTGTAATCAAAGAATGGTTGCTTGTGATGATAAGTAATTGGTTTGTTAGGATTTCGTTGACTAGAAAAGCATTGGAATAATCACAAAACGGTTAGCTAGCCACACCTTTTCTTGTTTATTTTGTATATCTATATACTAGTAAGATAATATATAGTACTAACAAGTTTAGAACAATTCTTATACAACTGCATAAAATAAATAAAAATAATTGATATTTTTGTTTAAAAAAATAGAGTATAAGCTTACTTCATGAGGAGTGGTTATTTTTGTAATTTTACCATATTTATATTTACAATTCAAATCAAAGTGAATAGCATAATAGGATTTTGAATAAAATATGCGCACAATAATTCCATTACATTAGGTAATTATATGCCAAAAGCTCCTGCGCACTCCGTATCCTATGTGAAAACAATCCTCCCCCTCTATATTCTATTTAAACCTATGTATTGATAGGAGTTTAAATTGCAAAGGGGCACGAAAATTACAAAGGCGCACGAAATGTCCGTGCGCCCGGTACACAGGAGCCTCACTCTAAATATATTAAGGCAAATTATCCCTGCATCTAATTTATACGGCATCAACTCTCAAAAACTTATATATTTATAAATAACAATATATACTCTAATAAATAAAAATGTATACACTTCGTCAGCGAATTTTTTGTTAACTTTTTCTTTTTAAAAAATTAAATGTAAAAAAAACTATATAATTATTAAAAAACATATACTCCCTCCGTTCCCTTGAAACATAAGTAATTACTTTTTGCATGTGAATTAAGGAGTAGTATAGTAATTTAATGTGTACTGAGGTGAGATGAATAATATTTTAATGTGTAGTGGGTAGTTGTATTGTATTAATGTTGAGTGTGGGACCATTTATAGTGGGTTGAGTACGGAGTAATATCTTTTTGTGGTCACATCAATCTTAACAAAATTGAATACACAAACCAAAATGACAAAATATATACATATAAGAAGGCGGAGGGAATATACACTATTAAATAAAAATTTACATATAGAAATTCACCTGTGCACCCAGTGCATAGAATATCTACTCTTATAATAAACTTCGAGGTCGAATATTACATTGAATAAACTTGATTTAAATTAGTTAGTTCTATTTCCACCCATCTTAAAAATGATCTAATTTACTCCTACCGCCCAATTTAAATTTTATACTTTCCATTTTCGTCTGTTACACATTAAATTTCACTATACAAAAAGAAATATCACATGAATTATATACCACCCCTAAAAGTGTATCTTAATTATAAATTTATTATTCCCACTTAACATACATGGGTAGGTCTTTTGTGAGATCGTCTCACGTGAGACCATTTTACATTTTTTAAAATAGTTATCATTTTCGCTATAAAACATTATTACTTTCACTATAAAATATTATCACTTTTCATTTATATTATAAATTGTTCATGAAATAGTATTATCACTTTTCATTAATTTGATATCACTTTTTATTATAAAATTTATCATTTTCCGACCGTCTCACGTAAGTCCTTATGTGAGACGGTCTCACACAAGTGTTTGCCAATATACATAACATAGTATTATAATTTATTTATACATAGAAATACTACATAATCATTTAAAAATCAATAAAATGGGTCAAAAACTAATTTCTTTTCAACTCTGTATCTACAATAAAAGTAAAGATTAAATTGAGATGGGAGATAGTACTGATTTACGAAGTAGTTGATAGTTGATACTTAGAAAGGGAATAACCATATATAGATGCCTTATTGGGCTCATGCAGAGTCCAGTGGGCCGCACCATTCTGGATATCAAAAGAAAGGAAATAATAAATTTCAAAATAGGTAGGTCCACCACGTATACAGCTTTCAAAATTGCAAAAAAATGTGCTCCAATATGGATAATTATTGGGCCAATGTTCACATGCATGTAATTTTTGCATACTTCCAACAACAATTCAATCACATGACAATTTAGGAGTAATTTAGGTTTCTGTGTGCCCGATTTTATTATAGTGATAACATGACTTCCTACAACTTCTTCTTGATAGATCTAGTTGTTATTTTAGTGTGGTTTGTTTTAAATGATTTGTATTTTAATTAATAAAGGGCTGTTTGGTTAGGGGTAATGAGAATAGATGTATATTGATTTCCATTGTTGATGAGTAAAAAAATTCGTCAATAACTCTTATTGCTTCAATAACTACTCTCCACCATTAATTCTCATTGTCATTGACTTCTTAATGATACCCATTGTCATTCCAATTGAGGAATTCGTACCAAGCGGCTTTTAAAGATATTATTTTTTCATTAAAATGTCAGATTAAAATATAAAAGATATTAATGTTTGACTCTTTTTTTTTAAGATGAAGAGTATATGTTTTTATACTAAAGGTACAACATTCAGTACTAAATGATATAAAAATGAATTTGGTGTACATACTTAGATTCGTATATTCGGGTTCATGTAAGACTTTGCTATCTTATTGACTACTCCCTCCGTAGCACCGTCCAATGAAAAGAGTTACGTTTACTGTTTGTACGAAGATTAAGAAATATAATATTTTAATGTGTAGTGGGTTGAGAGATATAATAATTTAACGCATAGTGGGTGATTCTATTAGTGTTGCGTGTCATAAAGATAAAGTGATTGATTTATGTGGGTCTCAGCTACTATAAAAGAAAATATAACTCTTATAGCGGGACACCCTAATTAGTAAAATGTAACTTTTGTAGTGGAACAAATGAAATATATAATTATTTTGCGACAAAAAGATGCATGAAACGATTCCACCATAAAAAGTTCTAGGATTCCGAATCAATAACAATCATACCAACTAATTATTGGGCTGGGGTGTCCAATTAGATGGTAATTGCTTCTTCCATCCCGTCCTAATAGTCATGTTTTTTTTTGCATGAGAATTAAGAAATATAGTATTTTAATGTGCATTGATGAGAGGAAAATAATAATTTAATATGTAATTGGTAGTTGTATTAGTGTTGATAGTTATGTTTGCTTTTTGCACGGAGATTAAAGAAATCGGAAGTGATGTTTTGTTAGGGTTGGAATAAAAATAAAATGAAAAGTGATGCTTGATATGGATGGAGATTGCACTCCATCACGAATAATAAATTATTACTCGTCCATAAATTAGATTATCGTTTCATAATATTTAAATTTTCGAAAAATAATAATTTATCACGAGAAAGGATAATACTTAAGAATTTTTTAACACTATTATTATAATCTCTCGACTTCAACAATTTATGTCCCATGTTAATTAAGTCATCCACCATAAATGATATGCCTTTAATTCGACTGTGAATACATTTCTTTACTAGAATAGTATCTCATATTCAAGTCCACCCCACACTGTAATTAACAAAAAAAAAAAAAAAAGGAAATAAAATTCATATCCACATTATGGAAGTGGGCTATTTCGGGTCAACTATTTTATGCTTTCGTGTAATTGAGTATCATTTAATATTAAAAAATATTACTCCTATTACTTTTTTATACTATAAATTGTTGGTAGAAATACTTCACTTTAACATTATACTTTTTATTAATTATTTATCACTTTTTAAATATCTCAAGAAATAATATATGTGAAATTATCTAACTCAAGTCTTTGTATAGGGAAGGGGCAATTTATTTATTTTTTTATCAAGAAAATAATTTTATTGTTTCAAAGGGCACGAGATTTGACTACCATGTTACAACAGAAATACAACATATATAGCTGCTAAAAGAAAAGTCCAAAATAAAAGACAGTACCAGACTAACACCACCATCATCATCTCTTTTTTATACTATAATATTTGCAGTATGCTTCTAATATCTTCATTCCACCTTCGAAAATATGCACATTTCAATAACTCTTTCTTCTTGAGAGCAAACCATCCCCAAACTTGAGTTCTAATTTCACCCAATAGAATCTTCGAATTCCAACAATCCCCTTTAAACACCATGCTATTCCGCATTGTCCAAATAACCCAAACCGTACAAATCCAAACACAAGAAACTAATAAATTACCCACACTCCCTTCTAGAAAACATCTAAATTCCAAGAAATTTTTCTATACATCTTTGTCGTGGTCCAACCACTCCCATCCATCTCATCACTCTATTCCACAAGTCCGCTACCTTTTTACACTCCACAAATAAATGCAAAATAGATTCATGGTAATTTTGACATACCGGGCATAAAGTGTTGACATTGTCAGGTAGGCAATTCCTTTTCCTGAACTCTTCTTTGGTCGGCAGTCAATTTTTAATTGCCCTCCATGCTAGAAACTGAGTTTTAGGTGTAGCCACTTTGTTCCAAATATATTTAGTATATTCCTCAATTTGCTGATCCTCGCCTAACATCCTTTTTGGAGTATCTCATATGCTTCTTTAACAGAATACTCTTCATGCCTCCTGCTTCCCCATTTCCAGATATCCCTTACATCCTTTACGATCTTCTTATTTTCTACATCCTTCATGAACTCCAAATATAGATTTGTTTCCCATTCTCTAAAGACTCTTCTCCATCGCATATCCCAATTCCATTGATCAAAATCCCAAGCTCCCATAACTCTAATATTTTCATCTTTCATTTCACTCAACATATATAGTCTTGGATATTTGTTTCTCAAGTAAGTATCACCCGTTCATACTTCATTCCAAAACGATGTACCTAATCCATCACCCACCTCTCTTCGCAGAGCGTCTCTAAACCATCCTCCCTTATCATCCACAGTAGATTTTATTATCTTCCTCCACCGTCCTTTGAGACTTTGACTTTTTAGCATAATCTTCTCAAGGTTTTCCAACGAAGTATCAATGTCCAACCTTGCCATCATAACTTCATTCCATATCCCTCCTTGCTTATTGATCAGTTTCTATAGTAACTTGCCCATGAATGCCTTGTTATACAACTCTAAATTTTTTACATCCAAGCCTCCATATCTCTTATCTTTGCAAATTGTTGATCAGCTAACCCAAGCTATTTTTTTACCTTCTCCTTTCCTACTCCACAAGAAGTTTCTTTGCAACCTGATTATCTTCTTCAATACACTAGATGGAGCCCGAAATATCGATAGCACATAAGTGGGTAGTGCATTTAACACAACATTTATCAACACCAATCTCCCTCCATAGAAAATCTTCAGTTTATCCCATTTATGCAAACTTTTTTCAATCTTCGAGATTACATAATGCCAATCACTAGCCTTTTTATGGTTGCTTCCCACCTTCACTCCAATGTACTTAAACGGAATTGAACCCACCTTGCAGCCTAAAATACATGACATATCTTCCAACACCCCCATATCCTCATTAGCTCCATAAATACGATATTTTTCAATATTTAATCCAAGCCCGATCACAAGCTCAAGCAAGACAAGTAATCTTTTTAGAAGTATGGCATTCTTCAGAGTCACTCTTCCAATAAATATAGTATCTTCAGCGAATTGCAAGAGCGAGACTTGCTTCATGTTCCTCCCAATAACAAGTGGATCAAACAGCCCCATAGAAACCGCCTTCTTCAAATAAATACTTATAAATTCTGCAGCTATGATAAATAGGAATGGAGAAAGGGGGTCCCCCTGTCTTAGCTCCCTCTCTAATTGAAAGTCTCCCGATGGACTCCCGTTCACCAAAACTGATGTGTGCGCAGTCGAAAAGCATTCCTTCATCCAGGCTATCCATTTCGAATCAAAGCCAAAAGCCATTAGTATTTCTTCCATAAAAACTCAATTCACAGAATCGTAGGTTTTTGCAAAATCAATTTTGTAGTAAAAACCTCCATTCCTTGTCCCTTTCACCCCCTCAAAATTAATATCAAAATTTAAGATAACCAAATGTGCATAACATTAACAATATAAACTCTATGATTATTATTTGGTAGTATGTGGTACAAACTATAAACAACATCATCATCATAAAAAAACAAACACTATAGTTCATATTTTCAGAGCCAAGCATGGTACAAGCTCTATGATAATGTCTTTCTAATTATACATAGACTTTAAAGAATGATTTTACGATGCAATTTATTCAAAATTTATTTATTTGCAATAATAGAATTAAAACACATATATATTTAAACATGCATACGTACATATTATATCTATTTTACAGTTTAACTACTTTAATACAATTATATATTTTCATAAATTCTGTAAGAACAAAACAACCCTTTAAATCAACCATTACGAATAATACATTGATTTAAAATAGAAAAAAAATAAAAATAAAATAAAAGGTGCAATAGTCCACCCTACAAACACCAAACATGAGCACAGGAAATTACATAGAAACCACTAAGAAAGCCACACTTTGTTAGAATTATTTGTAATAATATTTATAACTCAAAAAGAATATATTAATTGCAAACAAATTGTCAGATTATAACAACAAATTTTGAGGAAAGGGAATGGAAGTTTACTAGATAAGTCATATTATAGAGTTAAACTAGGGCGTATCGGTGCTATGATCCATTAAATTAAGAAACCATCTAATAATTAGCTTTGAATAAAAATAAAATAATGTAAAATTTTAAAAAATAAAAATAATTATACCTCACAAACTAGCCTAAAAACTCTAGGTGCCCAGAATAGGGATGTCAATGGGCTGGCGGGCCGGGTACCTAGGTGGCCCTCCCCGCACTCCAATTCCCCCGCCCTGCCCCGTGCCCCGCTGCGGGTCGGCTAATGAGGACCCGTGCCCCGTCCCAATGGGGGCGGGTCCGTCCCATGTTTTTTCTTTTTTTTTTTAAATCATTTTTTGATAAATTATAATACATTCAAATAAAAAATTTTAAATTAAAATAAAATGGAGTAAATTTAAATTTTAAATTAAATAATTAAACTTTATTTTTATTTTTAATTTTTTTTATTACATTATATATTTAATTATGAGATAATCTCTTGTGAGACAGGTTATTTGTGAGATGGGTTGATCAATCACTAAAGTGTGTTTATTGTATAAATAAAGTATGCTTATTTGCAGTTAAAGTATATCAATAATAAATCAAATTATAACACATTAAAATTATACTTTAATGAATAATCCATCATACTTTAAAAAATATATTTTAACAATCATTAAATATATTTTATCTAAATAATAGACATATTTTAACACATCTCACAAATTGTCTCACGTAAGTAACATCTCACAAGAGACTTTGTCTTTAATGATATATATAATATTTTAATAAAGTATTTTGTAATAGTTACATATAATTACCATACATGATTTATTTTATTTAAATTAAATAAAAAAGTATGTATAATATATATCAATAAATATTATAATATGGCCAAAGGGTTACATTGACCCTCTATCTAATCTTATAAACCCTTAACCTTTTGTTTTGTACATTCAAACCCTCTACATTTATAAATTGGATCAATTGAGCCCTTAATTTTTTAAAAACAATACATCAAATCATTTCTGTTAAATATCACTTGACGGCGTTAAAAGACAATCTATTCTCTTCTCTTTCCCTGTTTCTTTACACATCCTGCAGCAAGAGGGTATAGCAAGCTCGGTTACATGACTCTAATGGTGAAAAAAACAAAGTCAATTACAGAACTGCAAAATTAGTGAATTACAGAAGCTTCATAAGCTTTACACATATGGAGAAGATGAATTTAGTGAATTATAATAATGAATAGAAACAAAAACTAATTTAGTTCTAATTAAAACTGCTAATTGCACTATTCACCGCACTCCTAACAACTCCAAAGGCCAATAGGGATGTCCATCTACAACCGGCGGTAGTCCATCTCCGACAGTTGTCATACCTGCGTCCATGGCCCCAGCAACAAATCATACCTCCTTGAAGAACGCATTCAATTTTGATGCTATATGTAATCAGAGAGGCAGAACAATGCGTCCAAATGCATAAACTACTCCAATCACCGCGTAGATTGGCAAATCCACTAATTGAGAAGGATATCTTGAAAAAACAGAACACTCTTTCGCCAACCTCTAACCGATTATTACGACATTGGAAAGCCATGAACGTATACCCACTTTAAAGCCATGAATGTTGACCGGTTAGAAGCAGTAGATTTTTTTGTGAAAGAAAGAATGGATGACACTGTCATCTGATTTTAACAGAAGGGCTTCTATTTATTTTTTAAAAGAAATTAAGGGTTCATTTGATATAAATTGAGAAGGGTTTAAAGGTACAAAATAAAAGATTGAGGGCTAATGTGATTATATTGGGTTAGTTGAAGGGTCTATATGATCCTTTACCCTTATAATATCATACTGTATTTCGAACACTTTATCAATAAATGATTTATATTTTAATAATAAAATAATTTCATACTTTAAAATGAATTAAATCACATATTAATTCTTTTAATGTTAAAGTATATTATACTTTAAAAGATATCTCAGATTATTATTTTTTAAACGAACAATATTATGAAAATATTACACGTATAATATTGTTGAATACTAAGCACTAATAAAAAAAATTGTTATAATCCTTGCAACATTAATTCTACGTAATTATATCAACTTAATATAAACGAATTAATAATAATGAACTGATTTAACACAAATATATCATATTGTAATATTCGTGTAAATTTATTACAGTTATGCAACCATAGTTGAATCTCATTACTCGTACATGCAATGGTTGTATGAATTAAAATTTTATATAATACACAACAACCAACACATTTGTAATAATTCTTTTAATTAAATTGCGTTAATAATATAAAGTTGGTCACTAATACAATTTTTTAAAGGGATATCAGTTATAATTTAATTGATGCAACTTTTTTTTATTCTTTCTTTTAATTAATTAATTAATTAATTAACAAAGCATTAATGCGTTAATAAAGGCAAGGGCAAGATTAAATAAATCTCGAATCCTAGTCCAACCAATTACGTGCAAGGTAGCTCAAAGTAAAGTAATTTGTAGTATTTAATTACTTTACAACCAAAACACAAACAAATAAATATAAAGAAAATTAAAAAAACACACTCAGACACCATTAAAATTTTAATCTAGGTGCATTTGGAGTAATATTCATGCATTAATTAAGATGATATGAAGGCTACACATAAATATATGAGTGGATAAAAGCTAAAGATTTACATACATGGATAAGTAAAAATATTTATCAACATAATTATAGTGATACATGTTTGCACTTATTTTATATATGGGTAAAATGCAACACCCACATCAGGGTCTATCTCCATCCTTCTTAATTAATTCCTACTTCTTCATTAATGTTGTTTTTTATTTTATTTTTAAATTTATTATACTTAAATAACTATTATACCCTAAAGCCAATGGATAAATTATAACCTAAATCATAAGGGCAAAATTACAATTATACCTAAATCCTAGGGATAAATTATACTCTAAACGACAAAGTGTAAAATTACAATTATAATATAAACCCTAGGGATAAATTATAGCCTAACCACAAGGGTAAAATTACAATTATATCATAAACCCTAAACTCTAATATTTAAATATACCCTAAACCAAAATGGTGAAAATTATAATTATATTTCTAAAATAAAAAGAAAAAAAAATAAACAAAATAAAAAAAATAAAACGGAAAGAAAAAAAAACAGTAACCATAAATTTAAAAAAAAAATAGATGAAACAGCAAAATCACACATTGAAAAAAATGAAGGGAGAAGACTATATTTGAAAATTGGTACTAGCTTGTGTACTCTAATCATTGCCGAAAAAGTATATGACATACTTAAGCAATAAATTGGTCGCAATTTATACATTTAGTTGAACCCTCAACTAATATTATTATCTCGATATAAATTGCATCTGTATGCATTAGAATTATGATAATAAGACAATCAATAAATGCAAATTTTTGAGAAGAGTATACAATATACATATGAGTAATTTTCACTTTTGCCTTTTTATTTTATTTTATGATGGCAGGTTACTAAAGCAATTTTTTTATTTTTTATTAATTTTATTTTATGATGGCAGGTTACTAAAGCAATTTTTTATTTTTTATTGCTATGAAATGAAATAGCCAAAGTTCCCAAAAACATTTTAGTTAAACTCATCTAATTAATATTGGAGTCTACAAGACATGGAGTAACTATGTATCTTAAAAAAGCAATAAAATAAAAAATGTTTATTTATGATTAAAAAAAGAATATAATAATGGTTGTAATTCTAATAATAATAATGAGATAACACACCCACTCAAATAATTTTTTTTAAAATATTATATTATAAATTATGAAGAATGCAGAAGAATGTCCTAAAGCAAGTCTAAACTTCAGCAGAGCAAATCTAAACTTCAGTAGAGCATTGGTTCGATTGATGTTGAGAACAGAGCATTGGTTCTATTGATGTTGAGAAAATGAGTCATTTAGTTGGATATTTTCAGTTAGTTTTCTGAACTCTTAAAGTTGTTAGTTCAAATGATATTGACAAAATGAGTTATTTATTGTGGATATTCTCAGATAGTTTTATAAGTTGTGATTTGGTGCAATAGGTTTGCTATCTCAGTTCACGTATTTTTTTTAAAAAAATAATATACTAAAAATTATGGAGAATGCAGTAGAATATCCTAAAGCAAATCTAAACTGCAATGAAAATTTTAAAATAATATTTGCTAGTTTTATGTTGAAAATTTTAAAATAATATTTGATACTTTAACAAGTTTATTTATGTATATTTGAGAAGATATTCGATAGTTTAACAAGTTTATTTATTTTATATTCTCAATTTAAAATCCATAAAATATGTTTGATAAATTTCTTGCTAAAAAATAAGTAGATTATATTTACTAATTTAATACAATGGAATGTAAGTAGATTATATTTACTAATAATTTACAATGGACCATTTTATTTAGAAATTGTTTATCAAACAATATTAGTGTTGATCCAATGGAAGAAGGTGAGGGTGTTGATCCAAGGGAAAGAAGGTTATTTTTGCTAATTAGGGTGTTTCATTAGATGATCAGTGGAAGGAGAAATTCTAAAGTAAATCTAAACTGCAAAAATATTTATGTTGAACAAAAATATTTATGTTGAAAATTTTAAGGCACATACCTTAGGAGATTAGTTAAATTTAAGAAAGATATGTGATAGTTCCACTATATTATCAATTTAAAAACCATAAAATATGCATATGATAAATTTCTTAAGTAGATTATATTTACAAATTTAATACAATGGTAAGAAGAATTACATTCCTCAGTACATTTTATTTAGAATATTTTGCTTGTAAATATATAATACAATTACAATTGTTATCGTCGTATGATAAACCAATTATTAGTATTTTACTTATTATTATTTTTTATTATATTGCAAATTCTCAAGAATAATAATTAATATGAGTGTACGATAAACCAAGTATTTTACTTATTAATTTTTTTTGTGAAAGAAAGAATGGATGACACTGTCATCTGATTTTAACAGAAGGCTTCTATTTATTTATTAAAAGAAATTAAGGATTCATTTGATCCAATTTATAAATGAGAAGGGTTTAAAGGTACAAAATAAAAGATTGAGGGCTAATGTGATCATATTAGGTTAGTTGAAGGGTCTATATGATCCTTTGCCCTTATAATATCATACGGTATTTCGAACACTTTATCAATAAATGATTTATATTTTAATAATAAAATAATTTCATACTTTAAAATGAATTAAATCACATATTAATTCTTTTAATGTTAAAGTATATTATACTTTAAAAGATATCTCAGATTATTATTTTTTAAACGAACAATATTATGAAAATATTACACGTATAATATTGTTGAATACTAAGTTCTAATAAAAAAAATTTGTTATAATCCTTGCAACATTAATTCTACGTAATTATATCAACTTAATATAAACGAATTAATAATAATGAACTGATTTAACACAAATATATCATATTGTAATATTCGTGTAAATTTATTAGAGTTATGCAACCATAGTTGAATCTCATTACTCATACATGCAATGGTTGTATGAATTAAAAATTTATATAATACACATGATAATACACAACAACCAACACATTTGTGATAATTCTTTTAATTAAATTGCGTTAATAATGTAAAGTTGGTCATTAATACAATTTTTTTAAAGGGATATCAGTTATAATTTAATTGATTCAACTTTTTTTTATTCTTTCTTTTAATTAATTAATTAATTAACAAAGCATTAATGCGTTAATAAAGGCAAGGGCAAGATTAAATAAATCTCGAATCCTAGTCCAACCAATTACGTGCAAGGTAGCTCAAAGTAAAGTAATTTGTATTATTTAATTACTTTACAACCAAAACACAAACAAATAAATATAAAGAAAATTAAAAAAACAAACTCAGACACTATTAAAATTTTAATCTAGGTGCATTTGGAGTAATATTCATGCATTAATTAAGATGATATGAAGGCTACACATAAGTATGAGTGGATAAAAGCTAAAGATTTACATACACATGGATAAGTAAAAATATTTATCAACATAATTATAGTGATACATATTTACACTTATTTTATTTATGGGTAAAATGCAACACCCACACAAAAATATTGTAGTGTTGGGTATAATCAGGGTCTATCTCCACCCTTCTTAATTAATTCTTACTTCTTTATTAATGTTGTTTTTTATTTTACTTCTTTATTAATGTTATTTTTTATTTTATTTTTAAATTTATTATACTTAAATAACTATTATACCCTAAAGCCAATGGATAAATTATACCCTAAATCATAATGGTAAAATTACAATTATACCTAAACCCTAGGGATAAATTATACCCTAAACGACAAAGTGTAAAATTATAATTATACTATAAACCCTAGGGATAAATTATAGCCTAAACCACAAGGGTAAAATTACACTTATATCCTAAACCCTAAACTCTAATATTTAAATATACCCTAAACCACAATTGTGAAAATTATAATTATATTTTTAAAATAAAAAAACAGAAAAATAAACAAAATAAAAAAAAAAACGGAAAGAAAAAAAAAAGTAACCATAAATTTAAAAAAAAATAGATAAAACAGCAAAATCACACATTGAAAAAAATGAAGGGAGAAGACTATATTTGAAAATTGGTACTAGCTTGTGTACTCTAATCATTGCCGAAAAAGTATATGACATACTTAAGCAATAAATTGGTCGCAATCTATACATTTAGTTGAACCCTCAACTAATATTATTATCTCGATATAAATTGCATCTGTATGCATTAAAATTATGATAATAAGACAATCAATAAATGCAAATTTTTGAAAAGAGTATATTATATACATATATGAGTAATTTTCACTTTTGCCTTTTTATTTTATTTTATGATGGCAGGTTACTAAAGCAATTTTTTATTTTTTATTAATTTTATTTTATGATGGCAGGTCATTAAAGCAATTTTTTATTTTTTATTGCTATGAAATGAAATAGCCAAAGTTCCCAAAAACATTTTAGTTAAACTCATCTAATTAATATTGGAGTCTACAAGACATGGAGTAACTATGTATCTTAAAAAGGCAATAAAATAAAAAAAATATTTATTTATGATTAAAAAAAGAATATAATAACGGTTGTAATTCTAATAATAATAATGAGATAATACACCCACTCAAATAATTTTTTTTTAAAATATTATATTATAAATTATGAAGAATGCAGAAGAATATCCTAAAGCAAATCTAAACTTTAGCAGAGCAAATCTAAACTTCAGTAGAGCATTGGTTCGATTGATGTTGAGAACAGAGCATTGGTTCTATTGATGTTGAGAAAATGAGTCACTTTGTTGGATATTTTCAATTAGTTTTTCTGAACTCTTAAGATTGTTAGTTCAAATGATGTTGACAAAATGAGTTATTTATTGTGGATATTCTCAGATAGTTTTATAAGTTGTGATTTGGTGCAATAGGTCTACTATCTCAGTTCACGTATTTTTTTTAAAAAAATAATATACTAAAAATTATGGAAAATGCAGTAGAATATCCTAAAACAAATCTAAACTGCAAAAATATTTATGTTGAAAATTTTAAAACAATATTTGCTAGTTTTATGTTGAAAATTTTAAAATAATATATGATAGTTTAACAAGTTTATTTATGTATATTTGAGAAGATGTTCGATAGTTTAACAAGTTTATTTATTTTATATTCTCAATTTAAAATCCATAAAATATGTTTGATAAATTTCTTGCTAAAAAATAAGTAGATTATATTTACTAATTTAATACAATGGAATGTAAGTAGATTATATTTACTAATAATTTACAATGGACCATTTTATTTAGAAATTGTTTATCAAAGAATATTAGTGTTGATCCAATGGAAGAAGGTGAGGGTGTTGATCCAAGGGAAAGAAGGTATTTTTGCTAATTAGGGTGTTTCATTAGATGATCAGTGGAAGGAGAAAATTCTAAAGTAAATCTAAACTGCAAAAATATTTATGTTGAACAAAAATATTTATGTTGAAAATTTTAAGGCATGTAATAGTTCCACTATATTATCAATTTAAAAACCATAAAATATGCATATGATAAATTTTTTAAGTAGATTATATTTACTAATTTAATACAATGGTAAGAAGAATTACATTCCTCGTACATTTTATTTAGAATATTTTGCTTGTAAATATATAATACAATTACAATTGTTATCGTTATGATAAACCAAGTATAGAATAATATATTTAAATAAAATTAATGGTTCTGCATATAGATACAGAGGTTATATATATATATATATATATGGAATCCGAGTCACAGATAAAAGAAAAAGAAAAAAAAAGTTCCATAACTACGAACTCCGACAATAGAACTTCTCTCTTCCTACCGAAATCTGAATCCCTTTTTCCTCTTTTTTGGGTTTCAATTTCCAATCTCGAACACAAGTCTTCGTCAATGAATTCAGATTCTCATATTTATATACCTACCTGCTTTCTTTATTCATATTCATATCACGAGAAGCAGTATTTTCATTCTGACATTACCTAAATGCCCTCGGACATCCTCTTTTAATTCATGTTCAAACCGTTTCATTAATTCGATTCAAATCATCTCTATCATCGCCAATATTCTTTCATGATCATCCTAATTCTCTCCTTTTTGTTCCGTTGGATTTTCGTTTGAAATTGAAATCTCCGTCTTCCCTTTTCTTCTGATTTGTTATTGGTTATGCCGAGGTTAGAACTTTACTCTTTCATGAGATCATAATTCTGTGGTTTTATTTTCGATTTTGAGTTTTTATGCATAATCTCATTCTTTTTTAGTGTTGTTCTTGTGGCTGTTTAGGTCACTTTTCAATCGTCAAGAATCATCTTTATTTTTTGTTTCCCCCACCCCTTTTGAATAAGAGATCCCCTATGATTTTATCTGGTTTTGATTTAATCTTCATTTTTGCGAGTGTAGTGTTCAATCGTGAGTTTGTTGGGATGAAGCGGGTGAATGAGATTGTTGATGGTGGGAGCAAAAAATTGGGGTTCAAGAAAGTTAAATTCTTAGATGGGAGTGATGAGAATTTGGAGGGGAATAAAGCCGAGGCAGTGGAAAAGAGGATTGTTTTTGAGAATGGAGTAATGGATTCCCCTCAAGTGAATAAAAATGGGGGTCTTTTAGGGGATATAATAGCTCCTTATAGTCATGATGGTCCAAGTTTTAGTGGTATGGAAGTACCCAACATGTGGGATTTTGATATAAGTTTTGATTCGATTTTTGGTATTGAGGAAGAGCAAAAAGGTTTAGTTTTTGATCTTAACCTCCCAGTGTATGGAGAGAACGTTGATGGGGTTGAGCAAGCTTGTATAGAATATACTCAAGGGCCTGTGATTATTGGTAACAAAGTAGATATTATTGACATTGCATCGGATGATAGTGAAGATGAGGTGGAAATAATAGGTTTTTCAAATGGATATCATACAAACGATAAGCATGTAGGGTTTGGTATGGATAATTTGAGTCTTAGTTTGGGAGTTCTTAGCATGGATAATCCACTTGGTGAGGGGAGTTTTGTGGCTGCTGGAGAGAGGAGATTCACCAGGGAAGAAAAGGGGAAGGCTGGTGTTATTGAGGATGGATTTTTCGATGAGAATGTTATTGATTCGTGGTTATCACTTAAGCCTAATTCTCCAATTTATTTGGATTTACCCTCTAGTAGTGAAGATTCAATCTGCTCTATCGAGCCTCCAGAAATTGTTGAAACTAGAAATTGGCTCCCAGCAGCTCCGGATGCAAATTTTGAATTGGCTGAAAGAGCACGACGGCAAGCTGAACAAGCATTGCGAACTAGGCAGAGATTAACTCGGGAGTCATGGAGACACACTGCAAGGCGATTTGCTCGCATAAACTTGCCAGATCAGGAGAACGGAAACCAGCCTACTAGTAAGAAGCAAGAACCATCTACTTCTAAAGCTGTAGAACAATTGGGAAAATCTCCTGGTCCTTTTTCTGATGCTCTTAAGATGGTAAGAGAAAGAACTTCAAAGCGAGCAGCTGAGCAGTTGATAGAGTGGAGATGCTCAGAAGAAAACCAGGACAGGAGAAGTTCTGATGTGTTTGTTCCGTCTCTACTGGATCTATCCTTAAAAGCTCTTGCCGAAAGTGCGGAGGGATTAGTATCGCTTGGACATGTTCCAGATAACCTTCGTGGAAGACTAACTAACATCTTATGCGATACACGTAAAATGAATGCACATGTCTTGAACCTTCTTGTGGAAGGATGTCCAACAGAGATACGCATAAAGAATTGCTCGTGGTTGACTGACAATCAATTTAAGCATGCATTTGGGAATTGTCCGACAAAAGAGTTGAGGGTAATCCACTCTTGCTTCTTTTATGATATCATTCTGAGCTATTATGCTACATTCTTTACAATCTAAATGTTGTGAGCATAGCGACATCCTCATCTTATTTTTGTACTTGAATTACACCATGTGTATATATGTTGTTAGTCTACAAGTGTTGCTTGTGATGCGTAACCTTCACTCTTCCTACAGTTCTAAGGTTGTATTCTTCTTAGTTTGAAGGCATAAAATTGCTAGATATATATTAAATGGAATACGATTAAAGGCTGAACTATTGTTGTTATTATGCACATGAATCAATATATTTTACCCGCTGACTTATTAACGGACTGAGATCAAGTAAAATTAGACATGCTGCCAACAATTTTATTGTGCCTTTTTGAGCCTTTGCGTGCTTCTCCTGTTTGTGAGTTAAAAAGTAAGGGTTGGCAGGTCAAACACTGTGTTCATGTTCATTTTTGAATTCTTGTTACTTGTTAGAATGAATGTGTGGCTCTATTATTTTGGTTTATAATATTTTGTATTTTTTTTCTTATTCTGCAATGAGCTAGATGAACTCTGATGCGGAGTGTTTTTTTTTTTTTTATGAATGCAGGTGCTTCAACTTGACCTATGTGGGCAATGCATGCTTGATTTTGTGTTTAGGGACATTTTAGCTAAATCTTCAAATGATTTTTCTAGATTAGCTATCGTGTCCCTTAGAGGTGCTTGTCGTTTATCAGACAGTGGGCTTAAGGATCTTATTATGTCAGCGCCTGCGCTTCGGTCTATTAATTTGGGTCAGTGCACCCTTCTAACCTCCAATTCCATCAACTTTATAGCTGATTCTTTGGGATCAAGTTTGAGGGAGTTGTATATAGATGATTGCAATAAGATAGATGCAATGCTGATTCTACCTGCTTTTAAGAAGTTCAGGTGTTTGGAAGTATTATCGGTTGCTTGTATGCAGAGCATAACTGATCATTTTGTCAGTGAATTAGTTAATGTATGCGGACAAAGCATTAAGGAGCTTGACTTGGCTAATTGCACGTAAGTTGATTTCTTATTTTCTCTTGCTGCTCAATCCTATTTTATGTTCTAATTTTGCATACCTTGCACTGACTGCAGCAAACTGACTGATTGCTCACTCAAATCCATTGGTGGAAATTGTGCTGATTTATGCTCGTTGAACATTTCATACTTGGATAGCCTGTCCGATATGGGAATGGAGTATATTTCCAATGGTTGTAGATCAATCCAAAAGCTGAAACTTAGCCGCAATGATTTCAGGTTTATTTATTTCTATTTCTCAGATTTTTGTTCTTGAACGATGATTATAAAAAATTCTATGGAAGTGGACAATATGGATGGGGGACGTGACAATATTTAAATGAATTGTTGAGTCATTACATTGTCAAAGTTGGAGATAAACTACACACTTATTGGTATGGCAATAGAAGAAAGATTGATTCGACCATATAAGTTTGTAGTTGAGCCACTTATTTGTATGACCTTTTTAACCTTTTCTTATTATTCCTTTTCTGTTTTCTACTGTTATGCATACGGCACACCTGTTAAGTTCTGAAGAATGGAAACTCGAGGAATATTTAGCAATGCTCCTCGGGATTTATTGTGTTTACTGTTATCCATCATTTTAAGTTGGTTAATAACCACAAGTGCAGGATATGATGTTCCATTGGTTCTTATCTCTGATTTGAAGAAACTTTTTATAAATTACATGGATACTGGATATAGAATTTACTTTATAATAATGTGGAATTTGGAGTTTATAACTGGCATTTGCTTTAAACTGGTCCAAGTTTTCATCCACATGATGTTTTAAGAACAATCATTCAAGGTTCTTTCGAGGGTTTCTGCAGCTACTAAATAATACCTATGCATGACTAGAATATGAAGTTTTTGATGAAATGCTTTAGGTTTCACAAACGTCTGAGTTCTGAGTAATCTTCTCTTTTGTATAGAAAATAAAATCTCATAATCCTAGATCTGATTCCCGACCTAATTATCTCTCTTTGTACTCTTCTGCACGTGGTGTTCAGGATTTTGAAGTTATTTATATGTCTAAGAGGTGAGTGCCTTATTAACCATAGTGTGATCTTAAATTTATAAATCGAAACTAATCTAAGTATTTTTTTTTTAAATTTAAGAGTATGTTTTTTTCTGGTTTTTGGATTTTTGAAATCCTAGACTCGTTCCCAGTGTCTAAAGTCATCCCTACATACGCCTACAAACTCTATTAATCCCCGACCCACCTACATTATATATATCCTCTCTCCTTAATGAATACTACGTAGCTTATTCTCTCATTCTCCCTTCTCTCTCCTCTCTCTTAAAATTAGTGAATGCAAACACCTCCTTAGTTCATAAGTTGATTTGTGTAATCACTGCCTTTAATTCATGACGCTCAAACTGTTTTTCATGCTACATGTTGATATGAGCATAGTATCGAGATAGAGGGTGGTTCATGACGTTTTTAATATTTATTAATTTGTGGTCTCTATTACTGTTCTATCATATGCTTTTTTATCCATCGTCAGGTATGTAGAAGTTGTTGTCCTCTATAAATTATGTAAAAGTGGTTAAAATATGGTTTTTATTCTGCTCGTAGTGATGAAGCTATGGCAGCATTTTTAGAAAGCTCGGGAGAATCTCTGACAGAACTCTTACTGAATAATATGGCAAAAGTATGGTTATCTCAACTTAGCTACCTCCATTCACATTAATCCTTCCTTTTCTCTTGCTCTTTGGTTCTTCTAACTAACCTGTGATATTTGACAGGTTGGGCCCCACACTGCCTTTTCACTTGCCAAACGTTCAAGAAAGCTGTTAAGTTTGGATATATCATGGTGCCGTAAAATTACGAATGAGGCCTTGGGGTTAATTGTTGATAGTTGCTCATCTTTGAAGTTGCTCAAAGCCTTTGGATGTAAGCAGGTATGTATGATCATTAATAGTCTTTAGGATAAATCATGGAACGTTTGCTTATGGCTCTTGAGACTTATAAAAAATTTCTCGGGGTTTATATCCTAATTTTGGAGTAACTTCAATGCAGGAGCATTTTCTTGATTACTAATAAACAAAGTAGGGTTCTGATTTATTTAACATGCTAGATCAAGACCAATTACCTCTAAATCCTGTATATGCTGCATTTAACTAGTTAATTTTGATAAATACAGATTTATAATCTGGTCAATGAATTTTGAAAATGTGTCTATTTTCTTGAGTTAATCACAAGCTCCATACTAGGAATTCAGTTATGATTGCCTTAACAACATCAATTTGGTTGATCGAATGGACTTATTAAGGTTCCGTTCAATGATATTACATGAAATCAGTTTGGAAAATTTTCTAGTTCCCTTGTTTCTCACAATTAATCCTTTTGTTTAAACGATGTGAAAATTAAGATAGAGATGGACATTGTTATTACATCACTCGTGTTTGAACTGGATGACCAACTTTCTTTTCTCCTACATTCAATCAATATAAATTTGGCCTATCTTCTATTCATGCAGATAACAGATAAGTTTCTGAACGGCCACTCCAATCGACATGTGAGGGTGATTGGGTTGAAGTTGGATCCGATACTGGATAACATGACCTTACTCGAACCCGAAGAAGTGCTCTTACAGTATTCATCCATGCCAAGTTGCGCGGTGGATTGAAACCAAGAGACACTGCAACATCAGCTGCCACCCTCCTTTTAGTTTTTTTCTCTCATTTACATGAAAAAAAAAAGAAAGTTTTCATGGGGTTGGCTCAATCTAATTTCTCCATGAATTCTGTAATCACATGGCATGGCATTCAACAAAATATAACCAACAGTCTTTCCCTGGATCCCAGGGTTGAAAACATTTATAATATTCTCTCTCCAAATTGAGTGATCATCCTTCTCTACTATATATCTATACGTATATATCTTTCTGGCAGGGAAATAACATATAACACATACACAATATTGCCCGTATATAAATATGAACGCAAACATAGCTTTTTATTTCACCTGAGCTTTACAGGATGGTTCTTCTTCATGCCTTGAGCTTCAAAACAAAGGTAAGGATGATTAAAATGATTACAATCCCAGTGGAAGAGCCACCGGCGCGGTGGATCCAGTACGGGTCCAACCTGGTAAGCCCGTGCTCTAGGAAGCCCGAAATGGCTATTGCTGTGATCAGAAGGAGCTCCAGAAGGGGGAGGTAGGAAAACAAGCTCACGGGGTCTTCTTCTAGCTCTGGTTCAGGTAATGACCTGCGGTCGACGTAGAGAGGGGAAAGAATAGCAAGAACTGCCAAGGTAATGGCCAAAAGCCTCCTATCATGTGTGGAAAACCTCTTTATTGCTTCTTGATCCATTCTTGATTTCATCAAATGTGATCAATTTCATATGGGATTCAGATTTTGAATATGGGAATAATTAGTGAGAAGTAGACAGGTATTCTCCATCTCTTAGTGGTGCATATCATAGATATGAAGGAATCAGATTCCTGCAGCATCATCTTCAATTCTAGAAAGATATAAATAAAAGCATTGAAAGAAACATATAACTAAATACTTTTTGGCTTTTTATCTTCTCTTTTGCCTTCATGTTTCCTCAATATATAATAATTCTAAGTTTTAAAAAATATAAATAAAAATGTTGTATAAAATCGATTTTAATTAGTTATTTGTTGCTAGTTCGAAAATATAGTAATCTAAAAGTAGTGTACACCTTATTGTTACTTCATAATATATCCAAGGGGCAATATTTTGTTGCGTAATCGTATTGTAAGTTTCTCTTCAAGATTAATTTTTACGTATTCAGTGGGTTAGCTCACCTGACACGAACAGCGAACGTGGGTGTTGTCGCAGTCCCGAAGGAGGGAGGAAGTGAAATACAAGAAGTGGAGGTCAAACAATGTGACATGCTCTCTGGTAGAAGCAGAGACTTCAACTTGAACCTTCTTCGGAAGTATGGTCTTCAAGTCTTAACTCATGGCTCACCCTTAAAGCGTAGGTGGCAACTACAGTTATGCGTGTAGTCACCTCTTACCTTACAGCCACCTCAAATTCGGACACTTGCTTGGACACTCTAGAGTTGATGTCGATTCCAATATGATCATAACTGGAGTCCCAATGACTATTGTAAATGTCAAATTCAACATGGCCCATGTCGCAATGAAAGAGCCCAAAACACCTCCTTTGGATGTTGGAGGGATGAGAGAGCCAACAGGCATGATGAAGAATGTTAGACCGTCACTCATTTGTTTTGCGACAGAGTTGATCGTGAACTGCGTGGTAGCATTGAAGGATGCTTGCAGCTCCTCCTCTTAGAAGGAAGTTGTGAAAGAAAAGGTAACAAAGAGGAAAATAAGTACAAAAATTATGGTTGTCCAATTTTGTTGAAGGGATGACAATTAGAGATAAAATGGTCATGACAATTGGAGGTTGTTAATGTTGTTCACAATCATTTCATGCCTATACCGGTAGACTCACAAAGGAGAATGAAAAGTATGGTGTGGTTTAATACATTTGTTGAAGGCCCAATAATTTGATGATGTAAAAGAAGAGGATCCCCTAAGACTCAATTATATTTGACGCATTTTATTTATCAATTTCTTAAAATAGATATTATTTTTTTTAGCTGGAAAAAGAAAACCATGGTCCATTGTCCTCAACAACTATCGAATGGAGTATTATAAAATCTACCTAACTCCCAAAATTATAAAAATGGTGTATATTGGGTGCACCCATATGTGTATGACTTTTTATTTTATTTTGTATACATATTATTTTATTTTGTATTCGTGTTTTATAATAATTGTATACTTTTTCACATTAAGTTTTCATTAAAAAAAACTAACTTCCATACGTGTATAACTTTTTATTTATACATATTTTTTAATAATTGTATATCTTTTACACTCAATTTTTCATTAAAAAAACTAACAATTAAATTGTATATATTATTACTCATAATTGTATATATTTTTTGTTATATTTGTATATGAGTATACCCTATCTTAGAGTGCAGCCGGACACACACTATAATTAGCCTTGTAAAAAAGTTAGCTTCCCATTTATGGTCACATGTTTTATTTGCTATTAATAATATTTAATCATTACACATTGTCAAATTCCACGTTAGACCTTATACCACACGAACCACATGTCGCACGTGCCTCCAAATTAAAGCTCAATTTCACGCGCAATCATTCAATTTCAACCGGCGTCGTCGGAACCATGTCCACCACCAGTCTCCTCCGTCTATGTCTCTCCCCTCACAACTCACCCCTCCACCGCCGCCATGACTTCCTCCCTCTCTACAACAACCGACGCCGCGCGCTTCTTCAACACTCGCCGAAATTGCATACATTTCCCCGAATTTCGTCGAAATCCGTCGAGTTTGAAACATCCAACGAGCTCCAATTGCAGGAGAAAACAGCTCTGAAAGAGTCCAATTCCACTGTACTTCTTGATGTAGCTGGAATGATGTGCGGCGCGTGTGTGACGCGCGTCAAGTCGATCGTCTCCGCCGACGAGCGCGTTGACTCGGTTGTGGTCAATATGTTGACTGAGACCGCCGCGATCAAGCTGAAGGAAGGAGCTGGTTTAGATTTCTCCGCCGTGGCGGACGAGTTGGCGAAGAAAGTGTCGGCCAGCGGATTCGATGCGCGGCGGAGGGTGTCGGGGATGGGGGTGGAAGCGAAGGTGCGGAAGTGGAGGGAGACAGTGGAGAAGAAGGAAGAGTTGCTCGTGAAGAGTAGAAACCGGGTGGCCTTTGCTTGGACTTTGGTTACTCTCTGCTGTGGCTCTCACGCATCTCATATTTTGCACTCCGTCGGTATTCATGTTGGTCACGGTATGAACTTTCATGTTTTACTTAGCTTCTACGTTTGCAATTTGGCATCAAATTGGGCAATTGTTCTAACTTGTGTTGTTTGTATTTTACCAGGATCAGTTTTGGATATATTGCACAATTCTTATTTGAAAGGTGGTTTAGCTTTGGGCTCTCTACTGGGGCCTGGACGAGGTTTGTTTGCTTTAAATAGCTAGATGGTTCTTCCCATATTAATTTGTCACATTTGGTTTTGAGATATAGTATGAGAGTACGTTGGTGTTTGGCACATTTTTCTGCTTACAATGTGTCTTGCATTTGTTATCTAGACTTGCTTTTTGATGGAATTAAGGCTTTTAGAAAGGGATCGCCCAACATGAACTCGCTTGTTGGCTTTGGGGCAATCGCTGCTTTTGCAATAAGTGCGGTAAGGATGTGATTGTTTAAGGTCAAATCTTTTTTTTAACAAAGAGCTTAACAGTTTTAGCTTGTTGCTTTCTTTTAACTAAACTTACATTGATTAATTTGCTTGTTTTTTTAGGTGTCACTTCTCAACCCTGAACTTCAGTGGAATGCTACATTTTTTGATGAACCGGTATGATTTGTTATAAGTTGAAAGTAACCTTTTTTTAACTGATTTTATGCACGGCTCACTATTAATAATGAATCCCGATTGACATTGCAGTTGACTTACATGGTAATTTCTCAAGCTTCTCATTTCTCACTGAAATTAATTGCTTTTTAGCATGCAGGT
The DNA here is from genome assembly GCA_023678885.1 of Pogostemon cablin. Classification (NCBI taxonomy): domain Eukaryota; kingdom Viridiplantae; phylum Streptophyta; class Magnoliopsida; order Lamiales; family Lamiaceae; genus Pogostemon; species Pogostemon cablin. Next base: position 36,997,913 of record CM042965.1, read on the forward strand.
CATGCTTCTTGGTTTTATATTACTGGGGCGTTCACTTGAAGAAAGAGCTAGGATCAAGGCATCCAGCGACATGAATGAGCTATTGGTAAGCTTTTAATGTGTTTAGTGAGCTTTCTCCTGCTCCATGGGTGAGAATATTGTTTATCTGCATGGGTTAACATGAATCAGTAACAAGTTCATGTCCAAATACCTGTGTATAGTTATAATGCAGACACATTTCATAGGTCAATTAATCTATGCTTTTGAAAACGAAATTTGTTCCAAAGATATTTTGTAAAAAGTAAATTTGCTTTATTGACTTCTGCACAAACCTCTATCAAAGATAATATGGACATGAGGTCTACATGCCATGCATTCATATGAAAATCATCCCATACTATTATATTGCTTATACTTGATAAACTGCTAACTGTGTCATGCTGCAGTCACTTATATCAACTAAGTCAAGACTTGTGGTTGCTCCCTCTGGAAGTGATGTCCCATCAGACAGTGTTCTCTGCTCTGATGCAATGTCAATTGAAGTTCCCACTGATGATATTCGGGTTGGTGATTCAATCTTGGTTTTGCCTGGGGAAACTATTCCTGTAGATGTAAGTGATTCTCCAAATCTGTCTGCAGGCAGTCCTATATATATTATTGTTTTTCCATTTTATTTTGCCTGATTGTTTCTTCCTTTTTATGTTGAATTTTTTAATATATTTGACCAGTTGTTCAAATATCTTTCCACAGAGTAGATATGATGTACTGTTACACACCATAAACACCTAGAATCTCTTATCTGATCTTTCCCCAAGCCTTGCAGAGTTTGTTAAGACTTTTCAAACATCTTATTAATTCTTGGGATCAGTAATTTTAATGTATTTTGATGTAAATGCATGTGAAGATTAGACTTCAGTAATAAAATTCCAACATGGTAGTTTGATAATCTACTTCAGGCTTCAGCACACCCCTTGCTGTCTATTATTAGTAAAGATTAACTCCACAACGAGTGTTTTCTGGAAATCTATTTCTTGGACATGATCGATTTCCAGTAGTATGCTTGCTGAAACTCAAAAGAAATTGTGGTGCTTATATTTTTGTGCAGTAAACATCATTTATGAGTATTTTCTGCTAGTACAAGTGATAAATAAATTTCTTTAGTCATTACTGGATAATTTTAATGCTAAATCGTTCATACAGGGAAAAGTCCTTGCAGGTAGAAGTGTTGTGGATGAGTCCATGCTTACTGGTGAATCGTTTCCTGTATTCAAGGAAAAAGGGCTATCTGTTTCAGCTGGAACAATCAATTGGGTATGAGGATAAATATTTGTATTAAAGTAGCTTTGACTTAATATATTTTATATCAGAGAGATAGAGAGAGAGTTCTAACTTCTTATATATGATCAAAACCTCAAGATCTTATTTCAATTTCTGCGCACTTTTGATTTTATTTTTTTTAGCTATTATCATGCTGCTTAGAAAACACTGAAGTCATAGTAAAACATAGATAAGATCTTCATGTTCCCTGAGAGGGAGATGCACTAATTTTCTGTGGAATGTGATCATTTCAAGATGGTGTTAAGTTTGGCATGATGCTACAAAATTGATTAGTATAGTTCAGATGTGTTTATGTCTAAATTTAAATGTTAACACTTAGCATTTATTCATTGTTCTATTGATGTTTTATGAACATTTTTCCAGGATGGTCCTTTAAGGATAGAGGCCTCTTCCACCGGTTCAAATTCAACAATATCCAAGATTGTTAACATGGTCTCTCTCTCTCTCTCTCTCTCTCTCTCTCTCTCTCTCTCTCTCTTTCTGTCCGTGTGCGTGCTTGATTATTTCTTCCAACTAGTTAATAATCTAGTCTCCCTTTAATAGTTAGTGGTTTAGTTTTCCCCATTTTCAATATATAACTTTGATAATTTATATGCAAGCAAAGTTCTGAAAACAGGAAAGAAAGAATCACTTTACATTCTAAACCAGTGACAATGATGTGGCGACATTTACTTTGTATCTTCTTTTGATTATATATTTATTAATTTGATCAACCAGCCATTACACTGCATTTAGTGTAAAATACATTGAATTTTCCACCTGTATTTTTTAAAATAAAATTTGTGCCATGATTTTTCTTGGGCTTGGGCTAGAAAAAATGGTCAGTGTGTGAACGTTTGAAGTTTTTGATTGCATGAAGATTTGAGTGTGGTGTGACCTTTAGTATTTAATGAGAGAAATTAAAAATATCAGATGTGGACATTTCTAAAAGGGGATAAGAATATTGAGAATTTTTAACTGTGAACAGCGGGAATATAACCATCTTTTGATTTGCTTGCGATCAAGTTCTGGGCTTACATTGAAGGTCACTGCGTTCAAGATCTATTAAAGCCCTCGGACTGAGGGTTGAAATTAACATGACTAAGTTTCTAGTGTAAACCTTCTTTTGTAGGTTTATAAATCATTTAATGATATGCGTGGCATTCCCTATTACCATAGCCTTTATAAATTATATTGACATTTACATGCAACTTGCGGTATAGTTTATTTTATAAAGCTTTCTCATACTCATGCATTACCCACAAAATCTATATGTTTTTATTCCTTGTTTTGAAGGTAGAGGATGCTCAAGGACGAGAAGCACCTATTCAAAGGCTTGCAGATTCTATTGCTGGCCCTTTTGTATACAGTGTCATGACATTATCAGCTGCCACATTTGCTTTTTGGTAGGTGTCTGTGTCTTTACTCTTTGCTTTTATGTATAAATGTGCTTTGACTTTCTGCTCAAATTAGCATAACATTTAGAGGCTAGACTTTGGATCATTGGAATAGCATTTTCCGATTTAAAAAAGATATACTTAAAGTTTGATTATAAAATAAATTATACAAGAAATTGGGTGAGCTAAAAAGTTTTGGTGATGATTTGAAATGCATGGCTAAATATTTTTGTATTAGAATTTTATGCGTAGAAAGTAGCCTAAAAGACAAGATTAGATACTAAGATACCCAGAATCAGTTGTAAAAGATAATTTTGAATGGCATTCATGTATAATTTGTGACACAAATACAACTTCAATTCCCATAGTCAGAAAAGACAACTTGAGCATAACACAATCCTTGTGGAAGGCCTCTATCCCTTAAACTTAAATTCAGCTCACAGTAAAAACATTTGGTCTGTGCTGTGTGCGACTCTATCTTCATGGAAAGTTGAGCATTTATTTACTTATTTATGAGGAACGGAAATATAATGATTGGATTGTGGGAGAACTTTGAACTTGCATCACTTTCAGAGTTCTTACCGCCACCTAATTTTCTCTCTGTGCTGTTTCTTTGTTGAACATATGTTCATCAAAAAAAAAAACTTTACTGAAATTTCTTTCATTGGCTAGATCTTTGTACATCTGTTCCCTCCTTCCTTCATATCTGAATTCCATTCTCCAATGGAAGCGAAATTCTCAAAAACCTGTTTGTTCCATGCTTTAACCTTTTGTTCTGCCGTGCTTCTTCATCAACCCTGACAATTGGATGCTTGATTTATAGGCCTTCTTTGCCTGAGTGGTTTGGGACTAGGCTGCCTTCTGTTTCTTGTATATTATGTGGAATAATGCCAAACCATCCTGTAGAACACAATCCAATCTGCAACTAACTGTATCAGCTCTAGTTGGACCTTGTAATTTTGGCATTTCATAACGCCACCTCTCGCAATTAGAGTTCTGAGACTGATGAATCAGAGCACCTCTTTTACTCTTGAGATTAACTTATTCCATACCTGTTTGTTGAAGCTATATGTAAATCGCAATCCTTTTCAGCCAAGTCTAGAAGTTGTTTTCAGTTTTTCGCCCTTTATGTTGATTTTGATGATATATTGCAGGTGTCTTATTCACATCCAAGATTTGTTTTGGTGGTTTTGTCTTTCTACAGGAACTATATTGGAACTCACATCTTTCCAGATGTGCTACTTAATGACATTGCTGGGCCGGATGGGAATTCACTGCTTTTAAGCCTGAAGCTTGCTGTGGATGTTCTGGTGGGTACTTAGGTGTAACTGAGGATATTTTAGTCCTTATATTGTCACTCTAAATATTTATCTGTTACCCTGGATTTCTTTATTTTTTTTTTTAATAGCATAACTTGTTTATTTCAATTTCTACATACTTCTTCTCTGTGTGATTGAAAGTTGCTGTAATGCATATGAAATAATCTTGCCTTGATTTATTCTCCAGGTTGTATCCTGCCCATGTGCTTTGGGTCTTGCCACACCAACAGCAATTTTAGTTGGCACCTCCCTAGGTACTGTTCTTCAAAATTGCTATCTTTATACAGGACTTTCTGATGCACAGATAACTTTATTTAGTCTCTGTTACATAAATACTGCTTTTCTAGTCGAGTGATTTTTTTTGTTACACGACTGACTTAAGCTTGATCTTGCACTTCTGACTTTTATCTTTATTGACATTCAATATGTAATTACATCCAATCATCCAAAATACATTCTGAACTGTCTGCTAAACTTTCCTGCTTATAGAAACAATCGATAGGTTATCATTTTTAATTAACGCATAGAAATATGTACTTAGCTTTGTGTTTTACTGTACCTTCAGGCACCTTGGGTCCCCAATTTTTCAGGAACTGGAGTGTGTACAAATTAGTTGAGCTACTTATTTATATGTGGTTTTACTTCTAGAAGCTTTACTCTCTTCATTTTCTATCAGGAGCAAAACAGGGGCTTCTCATAAGAGGAGGAGATGTATTGGAACGCTTGGCAGGGATAGATTACATCACTTTGGATAAAGTAAGTATCAAGAATAAATTATGCCTGCTGACCGACCTGCATAAAAATATTAATATAGGAAGAAGAGAGAGAGGGGGAAGGAGAGAGAGAATTGCAAAGCTATCCTGTTGACCATCTTATCTTTGCTTTTTTCTACCTTCAGACAGGAACTCTCACTGAAGGAAGACCTGCTGTATCAGCTATTGCATCGTTGGGTCATGACCAGTCTGAAATACTTGAAATTGCTGCTGCCGTGGAAAAAACGGCTTCGCATCCACTTGCAAAGGCTATCATAGCCAAAGCCGAATCATTGAATTTGAATATTCCTAGTACAAGAGGTCAATTAGCTGAACCGGGTTCTGGAACCTTAGCAGAAGTAGATGGGCTTCTGGTAGCCGTTGGAAAATTAAGTTGGGTTAATGACCGTTTTCAGCAAAGAACTAGCCACTCTGATATACAGAAACTTGAGCAGTCCGTTATTTATCAATCATCAGCAGATTATTCATCATCTAAACATTCAAGAACAATTGTTTATGTTGGTAGAGAAGGAGAAGGCATCACTGGTGCTATTTCTATCTCTGACAATTTGCGACATGATGCTGAATCTACAATAACTAGGTATCATCATCTTTCCTCAACCATACCGTTGAAGTATATTAGCATTTCTCCTGAAAAAATATATGGAAAAGATTGAAACTTGAAATGGTGAATCTGTTTCTGGCTTATATGGTCTGTAAATATCTATTAATTTTGTCCTTTTTTTTTTTTTTGCTTATCTTTTGAAGTCTTCAGCAAAAGGGAATTCGTACAGTTCTCTTGTCAGGGGACAGGGAAGAGGCAGTTGCAGCTGTAGCAAAGGTAGTTGGTGTTGAAGATGAGTTTGTCAATGGTGCTTTAACACCGCAAAAGAAATCTAGTGTTATATCAACTCTTCAAGCATCAGGCCATCGTGTTGCCATGGTAAGTGTCTATCCATTTTCTTAATTGAAAGCATTGAAAGGCAAACTTCTCTTCATATTTTGAGCCATCAATGTATGCGAGTTGATATGGAGGAATGTCAATGTTCACCACCGATTATTAATGTTTTATTTCTCATAGTGAAATAGTTTACTATCATGAGCTTGCAATCTGTGGATTATCAGAACGTTCTATCGGTATAGTATAGCCGCTTATTTTGAGTTATATCTGTTGTTTGATGAATAGCTATTTCTAGCTGGCCTCTTACTGTAGTGGAAATGAGGATGTAAAATGAACACTAAGGAGTAGTTGATTAAGTATATCACATTTTCTGAGAACTTAAAAGTGTTATATTGACTTGTGTTTTAAAGGTTGGTGATGGTATCAATGATGCACCATCTCTAGCTCTTGCTGATGTTGGAATCGCCTTGCAAATTGAAGGACAAGAAAATGCGGCATCAAATGCAGCGTCTATCATACTCTTGGGAAACAAACTATCACAGGTACCACTTCCCTTTCCTCTTGGTGTCAACCATCCTCTGTCATATTGCCATAGCTGGAGCTTGTTAATTTGTATGATGGTTACATATATCATGGACAAAGTTCAAAAGTTCGGAAAGATAAGTCAAAAGAGGGCCTTTCTTATAGTATAAATAGAGATTAAGAGAAGCTTTAACTTGGAACCTAAATTTCTTAGCAATTTTTTTGGGATAGCTTTTCCTGGCTATTGTGGTGGGCTTGTTGGTTGTTATCATAGTAAATGTATCTGTAGCCTATTCTTTTTTTTATCTCTCAATACCATTTGGCGTCTGGGATATTCATTTTTTAATAATGATGCCCAATGTTCATCCTATGCTTTAATTATTTTGACCAAGTATATGTTACCTGTGCATCTATGGCAGGTGGTAGAGGCAATTGATCTCGCAAGAGCAACAATGGCTAAAGTTCGTCAAAATTTGACATGGGCAGTTGCCTATAATGTTGTTGCAATTCCGATGGCTGCAGGAGTACTTCTTCCCCATTTTGACTTTGCTATGACTCCTTCACTTTCAGGTCTGCGATCTGTACAACGTGGCTAGCTCATTGGAATTTTTTAGAAGCCAATTCCTACTTTGTTTTCAAAAAAGTTACCTATCTGCTTGCACTTGTTCTTCTTCGCAACAGAGTGACTCATTTTTATTTAGTCAATGTATTATTCAAATTGTACTGTCAATTGAATTAAAATGACGTTCTTGATTTTTGTTTGGGCAGGGGGTATGATGGCTTTGAGTTCAATCTTCGTCGTCACCAATTCTCTGCTTCTGCAGCTCCACGGCCCTCAAAAAACAAAAGAAAAGAGCAAGACTAGCATTCACTCTCTATAAAAGCAAGTATTCATTTGGTGAGTTTGCTTTACTGAATTGAATAGATGAGGCCGTCTCTTTCCCGTGATTATATTCTAAAACTGCAAACAATGCATAATTAAATCTAGGATCAACTCCTTTTTTAATAAAATAAGAGAGGAGTTTTTGAATTCAATGGGTTGAAAATAAGTCAACTTATGGCCTCTGAGAGGAAGACAAGTTTACAGCCCAAAATACGGAGTACTAAATTTTCGAACGAATATAGAGTTGAATTTCTCTCAGCTGATAAGGAGACAGAGCCCTTTGTATGCAATTCCAACCCTCTCTTAATATGTAAAAAAAAAAAACACTAGGAGCCATTGTTGTTTGTACCAGTTAGGTCTGAAAGTATGAACTATGGTGTTTGTTGTTGTTGATGATGTTGTTGTTTGTAGTTTCAAGTTTGTACCACCTACTCCCAAATAATAATGATAGAGTTTATGTTGTTAATGTCGTATGCATATTTCGCTATGCTAAATTTTGATATTTTTTCGAACGTTGCGTTATTTCCATAATGTGGATATCATTTTATATTTTTATTATTTTTCCTTTTTGAATATGAGATACTCCCTCCATCCCATAATACTTTTCCCGCTTTCCTCATTTGTTTGTCCCACAAAACCTTTCATCCCCCAAAAAAGGAAACACCACTTTATCCAACAACCTCAAAAGTTACTTTAATTTCAAATTTGTCACTCCTTTTTCACACACATATCATTACTTTATACTTTTTAATTACCTAAAAATATTACAATATCCTTCAAAGTCAATAAAATTGGTCAAAAAATGTAATTTTTCTTAAACAACGTGGGACAGTAAACGTGAAAAGTTTTTCGGGACGACGGATGGAGTACTATTCAAGTAAAGAAATGTATTAATACAGTCGAATTAAATGTATTATTAATATGATGGATGACTTCACATGAGACATAATTGTTGAAGTTGAGAGATTATTCTAGTGTTCATAAAATTTTGTGTAATAATTATATAATGAAATAATTGTTACACTTGTGGTTTTGGAATTGACACCCTTGTACTGTTCTACATGGTTAATTATTATCCTTTCTAGTTTATAGTGATAAATTTTTATTTTTCGAAAATTTAAATATTAGTATTATAAAAAGATAAATCTATTTTTTTAAATGAGTAATAATTTATCATTTAAATGAATAAGGAGCAATCTCCATCTTTATACATACCATCTAAACCGACACCCCCAGTAATTAGTAGGTATAACAGTTATTAATTTGGAATCCTAGAAAATATTATAGAGGAATCGTTTCATGCATCTTTTGCCATGAAATAATCATGTAGTGAACAAGATAGCAAAGTCTAGCGTGCACTGGGTATACGAATGTAAGTCCGTATGTCCAAGTTTATTTTTATACTCCTACATTTTAATATTGAATATTATATTTTTAATATAAAAATTTATATCTTTTATTTACTTTGAAAAAAAATAATTAAACATTAATAATTTTCATATTTCAATCGATATTTTCAATGAAAAAAATAATACTTTTATTAATTTAAATGTAAATTTCATAAAACAAAATATTATACCTTAGGGAACAACTCCAGCAAGATATATAAAATACTCTCATTAATTTGTCACGTGATTGGATATTTGTTGTTGGAAGTATGCAAAATTTACATGCATGTGAACATTGGCCTAATTATCCATATTTAGTAATTAAAATTATTTATTATGGAGCACATTTTTTTGCAATTTTGAAAGCTGTCACGTGGTGGGCCTACCTATTTTAAAGATGATTATTTCCTTTCTTTTGATATCCAGAATGGTGCGGCCCACTGGACTCTGTATGAGCCCAATGTGGCATCTATATATGGTTATTCCTTTTCTAAATATCAACTAGTAAAATATAGTAAATTAGATCATTTTTTAGATTGGTTAAAATAGAACTAATTTAAATCAAGCTTTATTCTGTGTAATGTACGAGCTCGAGTTTAAGGGGCAACTTTTGTGTGATAGTTGAAACTATTTTATTATTAATCACTTATTGCTTTTCAATAAAGTTATTATATTATCATTTGAATTTTAAAATATTATTATAAATTTTCATTTATTATATAAATTATTCATAAAATAATTCATATTACTATTATCATTTTTTATTAATTGAGCATCACTTTTCATTATAAATATTATAAATTCTAAGCAATCTCACATAATTCATTTCGTTAGACAGTCTCGTGCAAGTCTTCGCACGAGTTTAATATAATTACTCGTATACAAATATAAACAAAAAATATATATAATTATGAGCAAAAATGTATACAATTTAATTGTTAGTTTTTTTAATGAAAAATTGAGTGTAAAAAAATATACAATTATTAAAAATATGTATACACTATTAAATAAAAATTTATACACATATGGATGTTAGTTTTTTTAATGAAAAATTTAATGTGAAGAAAGTATATAATTATTATAAAACACGTATACAAAATAAAATGAAAAGTCATGAATATACGAGTGCACCAACATACACAACTATAAAACCATCTCTCAACCTTGTACTCCATTTGATGCAATCTTGCACGGTTTTTCTTATCCGTAGAAAGTTGATGCAATTTTACAAAACCATCTCTCAACCTTCTATTTTCCCTATCCACACATTATTCATCATTCAAAATTTAATATCTCCCTCACCAGATAATATCTCTAATTCACCCCAAAAAAACCACCCCTCATTACCGTTTCTCATAGTCTTGTCACCTCTCCCTATGCCAAAAATTCAAAATTTTCTATTAGCAACTACCCTTCTTGAAGCACCCTTAGTCGTGCAAAGGTGGCCCACACGATAGCTTGTGGAAGTATTAATCATCATAAATCAACTAGGCAACAAAACTAATGTACACCCCACGATACAAGAAGCCCTCAACTTTTAAGAGGTTACTCTGAACGATATTCGTTACTTAATTAATTATTTGATAGGTTGTTACCTTGTTGGCTTTTCCATGCAAACCCCTTAATCCACACGTTCTCCATCTAAATTGAACTGTCCTCACCCATAGTCTATGTCTATCTCTCTCGTTATAGAATATTTTTTCTTAAAAAAAAAAAATATTATCACTATTTATACCATTTACAAAATATATTTTTCCGACTACTATTTCTAACAATATTTATCTCATACAATTTTTTTTGTAATAAATGATTAGTGAGCTTGTGTATTATCTCCTAGACTCCTACTACACTTCATTCAAATTAAAAAAAAAAAAAGTAACATTATATTTTCCAAGTATAGATTTTAAAGGAATATTTTTAGCAATTTTCCGTGATTAATTAATTAATCGAGTACCTCAGTACCCCACAAAAAAAAAAAAAAAAAAAAAAACGTTAATCTCAAATATTCTTGAAAATGTTTAGAAGGAAGCAAGTGGACAGTGACCGTAACGGCGTTAAAAGATCCGTTAAGTGCCTGTCAGCCTTTTATAGAAACTGTGGGGCCCCAAACTGTGTGATTATTTAGTGTCAAGAATGAATGAATAGATAGTGACCTTCCCGATGTAACCTAAAAGTAACTCCCGTTTTCACGGCTGGGTGAAAATTTTATTTTTGGGCAACTTCACTGCAATATACAGATTTTTTGGGCCATTCTCGTAATATATTACAAAATTTGGTAAATGTATGAAATTTATTTTACTCCTCAGGGCGGATACACTCAATGTACAGGGGTATAGCTGTACCAAAAAAAATATATATATATATATATATAAAATATTAAATTTAAAAAATAAATAAATTGTACCCCATTTTGTACGTGTAATGATCTTAATTATATGAGTTATATTTGAATTATAGCCCAATTCTAAAAGCCCACCTCCTAATTCTATTCAATTAATTAGTCACAAATCCATTTAACTATTAATATCAAATTATTAATTCATTTAGTGGAAGCCTGTAGAATTTAATTTAAAAGCCCAATTAAATAACTCACTAGCCCATTTAATCATTAATATTAATTCAATCAGCATTGTAGTGGAGGTTTCCATTCAAATTAAAATTTAGAGGAGTCTCGCCGTCTGCAGGCTCTGCACCTTGCACTTTGTTATCGGGAGACTCGATTCCACGGTCCACCTCTTCCTTTTATTTTTTAATTTTCAAGGTAAGAAATAATTAATGTTATTTCAATAATAATGTTATGTTTAGTAAATTTTATTTTATAGACTATATTGAATTATTAGCCAATTAGGGTTTATGCTTTCTCTTTTTAATTTTCATTATACTTTTTGGTAATAAATAATTAACGTAATTTTATTATTAAGATTATGGTTAGTAAATTTATTTTATGTATATTATATTGAATTGATTAGCCAATAAAGGTTTATGTTTCTTTTTATTATTGTTATATGTTATGTGTAATATAAGTTTATGTATTAGTAAATTTTATTTTATATATTATATTGAATTAATTAGTCAATTAGGATTTATGGTTTTTTTATTATTGTAATGTGTAGTTTTATTTAAAAAATTATTTCTTTTGAATAATTTTTTTTAATATGAATATATTTGATTATAATTTTTGTTAAATATAAATTAATGTTACAAATTGAATTGAAATGTGAATAGTTGTCAATTCAATAGAAATTTTGAAATTAAGACTTTTATTATTTTTAACCTATTAATTCATTTAGGAAAATGACAAAGGATAAATTTAAAGCAAAGAAACAAAGGACGATGGCAAAGCAACCCGATCTTCGTCAATTTATGTTGAACAAGATGAAGCAAGGTGCTTCTTGTACCTCGTCAAATGATATCGAGGTTCCTCTTAATTGTGAATCTTCTTCAACCCCTTCATTTAATTCTCCTGAAACTCAAGAGAGCAAAATAGAGTCAAGTGGTTCAATTGAGAACAATAGTATTTTCTTGGAAAATGAATAATTGATATATGATGTTGAGCTTCTTCACAATGATCCGGGCAAAAGAATAGATATAATGGATTATTCACCGAATCAATGAAATGCAGTGAGGAGAGCATATATTCTTAAAGGACATTGTCAACCTAAAACTCATGACTTTCCTCAAAAAGATCTTGGAGGTATGCGTCGGTTTAGTTCCACTTGGTTCAAAAAATATGATTGGCTTGAATATAGTATTGTAAAAGATGTGGCATACTGTTTTAGTTGTTATTTATTCAAGCATGAGAATGACATTAATGTGGGAGGAGAAGCATTTGTTAGAAGTGGATTTAAATCATGGAATAAACCAATTAGATTTGAGACGCATATTGGTAGAGTTAAAAGTTCTCACAATCTTGCTCATGAGAAATATGTAAATTTAAGAGATTCAAGAAAAAAATCTATTTTACATGCTTTTAGTCATGCAAGTGATGTGATATGGAGTGAGTGTGAAGCTCGTTTGAAGGCTTCACTTTCTTGTTTGAGATTTCTTTTACGACAAGGATTGGCATGTTGAGAGCATCATGAGAGTGATGAATCAATAAATAGGGGAAATTTTCTTAAGCTTTTGAAATGGCTAGCAGAGCACAATGAAAATGTTAGAAAAGTTACTTTTGGAAATGCTCCCGGAAATAGTCAAATGACATCTCCCATAATCCAAAAAGACCTCATTAATTGTTATGCCAAAAAGACATCTAAATACATTATAGTGTTAGATTTGTACACTAAAAGCCTCGCTTTTATATTGAACAATGTAATGACAATTTTATTTGAAATGAGAATCATTTGATCAAACGTGTTTGCATATTATAAATTGTTTATATGTTTGTGCAAAAGTCCATTTACTTTATACTGTAGATAATATGTTGTGCGACAACACTCAGAAGATCATATTATCAGTTTCCTTATAAAGTATAAATAGATGCTCACAACCGAGATAGACGGGGACTATCTATCGGTATGGTTGTAGTGTGGTTTGGTATTAGTTTGTCTTGACTATAGAACCACATTAGTACACTGCTGTGTGTATTGAGTAGGACCGCATGAGATCGTTCGTCTTATACTGTCTATATAGAAGAACTTGATCTCTGTTATTATGGATGTTCGTGCTCCTAATCCCTATACAATAACTTCGACACGTAGGGCAGTATGTATTTCTTTGATTCATCAATGGGTGAGATTTAAATGTATTAAATCGACAAACTCGGTGAGTTGGGAAGTAGTGCTGTCTCTATGGTGTGCTGTTGATTGTAGAAGGAAACCATGTCCGTCAAAGGTTGATGATGTCCCCTTGAGGAGCTCATAAGGTTTATCATGTAAATCTTGCAAGTGGATTAATTTCCGGCATGATAATAAGGTTGAGTGGTACTACTCTCGGATGAGATATTAATTAATTTGAGTTGTCAGTAGCTTAATTAATTAATGGACATTGTATATCTTAAACATGGGGAGACTATCGGGCTCATAATAAGAAGGAGCCCAGAATATAATTTGGGATTGGATGGGTAGTGCAGTAATAATATTTTAGTGGACTATATTATTATTATTGGATTTAATTAAAAGCTTTGGGCTAAGCTTGGTTAATTAAATCTGATTGAGGCCCAGCCCAATTTCTCCTCCTGGTCCCTGCAGTAGCCCAAGTATATATAAGTTGTCTCAGTTCCTAATAACCTAACTCTGCGCCTCTTACGTAGAAAGAAATAAGGAACAGATTGAGAACTCTCTGGGGATTGTTGACCACACAACACCAGAGAGTTGACTTTGGGTAATACTGCAGAAGATCAGAGGTGTTCTTCTCAGATCATCATCCACTACACCAAACCAGAAGACAGGTAATTGATTTGTGCTTCCGCTATTATTATTATTACTTGTTTTCTTTTCGAATCGTGTTCACCATAAGATCCAATTGCCAACAATTGGTATCAGAGCAATGGTTTCTTGGTGAAACTGATTTGTAAAGAATTATGTGATTAATTGATTATTTGATTTAATCTGATTTTTTCACATGGAGTAGACTGTCAGGCTTGTTTGTTTGTGGTGTGTTATATTAATTGTTTAATTTATTAATATTTGGCACACACTTCGAGGATTCTCCTCCCTGCTGTTCTACACGCGCCTTCCTCTTCCCCCCCCCCCTTTCCTCTCTCTCTCTCTCGTTTCGGATCGGGGCGGCGACTGCTTCTGACGGCGGCTGGCGGCGGCGACCGAGGCGGACGGCCTTTAGGCAGTCGCCGGAAATGGCACGATGGCTGGTTTTCTCGGCGGATTCGAGGCAGACCGGCGGTGACGGCGGCAGAGGGAATAACGGAATAAGGCGGGGTGACAGGGCGTATGTCCCTATCGGACTGGCGACGGTACGTGGATGTTGGCGTGGCGGCGCGTAACCTTCTGATGACGCGGAATCGAGGCACGGCGCGGCGGTGACTGCTCGACTGATTGCGCTGCGGATTGCGGTGCGTCAGATCGATGCAACGCCGAGCAGATCCGGCGTCCAGATGGCAGCGGCGGGAAGGGCTGCGGCAGATCGGTGCATTGCCAGGCTGATCCGGCATCCAGATGACGGCGGAACAGCGATTCCGGGAAGATCGACTGTCCAACTGACGGCGGCGGGAAGCATGTCGATGATGGCCGGGTTTCGAGGGCGTTTTATAGGCAAGTGGGTGCTTCCGGGCGAGTCAGCGGTGGCTTCTATTCGGACTGATCGGCGCTGTGTTTCGTGGACTGACGGTGATATAACGTCGGCGCGGTGGCCGGTGTCGTTTTCCGCCATCGTTTGCTGGCTGTGATGCTACGGGAAAGAGACTGAGGCAGGGAGCTCCTTGGCGGCGGGCTAACGGCGATGTTCCGGTGGACTGTTGGCGGCACCGGCGGCGGCGGCGGCAGCTGGTTGCGCCGGTGGCTTCTGCAGGCTGACGGCTGAGGAGGCAGGCAGTGGGCTAGGGTTTCTCTAGTTTGGGCTTGCTGGGCTTGTTGTATTTTTTTTATTAATTGCTGTTGGGCCTGTTTTTTTTTGTAATGGGCTTCTGGGTTGTAATTAATTAATTAGTGCAGCTGGGCCTGTGTGTATTTATTTATTAATTGTTTGTGGTGTTGGGCCTTGATATGTATTGGGCTTGTTCCAAAGAAATAAAATTGGCTGGCTTAATGGGCTTTAATTTTTTTTTATTATGGCTGCTCATTAATTGCTAATTTTATTTGGAATAGGTAGGCCCAATTTTTGATCCAACTTTATTTTGCAATTAATTGAATTATATAATTGATTTAATTGTTTAACATGACGATTAATTGTTATATATGTGTATAGCATGTTTTATGTGATTTATTTAATTTTAAATTACTTGGTTTTAAAGCATGCTTTATTGTATATTTTATTTGTTAATATTATATGCATGACAAAAACCCTCGGTATTAAATAACTAAGTGGGAGAGGGGATTGGTAAATAAATTCCCATGGCCTCCATTATTGGTTTGTAAGTGATGTGAGTAAACCTGCGTGTTGGCATCAGGCCTTCCTCCATAACGGATGGGTTTTATTCACGGATCACTAGTACAAACTTCTTTATGATGATCGTAGGAAGTTACCCAAGCGCGTGTGTACTTCTCCAACTGTAAGGCACACAAGCTTGCGCAATGGACTTGGGATCAAATAATGGTACACACTTAGATGTGAATAATCAGTATCCTCCCCAACGGAGTCACTGCTGATATTTGCATGGCTAAAAAGAAACCGACTATTAATTATTTTATCATAAAGTTAGGTTGATAAATGAAATTAATGGGTAAAACCTTCTCTTGTAAATGTTCGGGTTTGTATACGTCCACACTAACGTGGCATGCAAATCCACGGTGCTTGAGATGTTGGTGAATTTTGTTTTATATTGTTTTGAGGGATTCAATATAAATTGGTAAATTCGAAGTGTTTGATCTGTTTATTATTTATGATTCTCAGGTTTTTCAAATGGCTTTGAACTCACTTTCTGTCATACTTAAAGAACACAAACTTACTGGCACTAATTATGTCGACTGGAAGCGTAACATGGATATTGTTTTAACTGCTGAAGATTACATCTTTGTACTTTCTGAGGAATGCCCTCCAGCACCTACTGATGCCTCTACCGAAGAGCAAAGAAATGCTTATAATAGGTGGGTCAAAGCTGATAAGATGGCTAAGTGCTATATTTTGGCTTCAATGTCAAATGTACTTCAGACTCAGCATCAAGCTATGGACACCGCCTATGATATGATGCTTAATCTTAGGGAACTCTTCGGTCATCAGAGTCGTCCTGCTAGGTCGAAGGGCATGTCGGTCTTGATGAACACCAAAATGGCTGAGGGCACTTCCGTAAGGGAGCATGTCCTTAGGATGATGGGCCAACTCAATGAGTTGGAAGTTCTTGGAGCAGAAATCGATGGGGAAACCCAGGTCGATATTATACTCCAAAGCTTGCCTAGGAGTTTTGAGCAGTTTCGCCTGAACTATGGTATGAACAAACATTTGTACTCGTTGGCGGAACTGATGACAGAACTCGTGGCAGCGGAAGAACTGTTTCGTAGACCACCTCAGGTTCATGTTGCTGAACATGCTTCTCATCCTAGGCCGAAAGGCGGTAGGAAGAAGAAGAAGCAAGGGAATCCAGCACCGGTGAACCAAGTGAAGGCAAAGACGGGTGCGGTCAAGAAACCTAAAGGCAAGTGCTTCAAATGTAAGCAGCCGGGACACTACAAGGTTGACTGCCCTCTTCTGAAGGGGAACAGGAATGGTAAGTCTTACATACTAGTTGTTGAATCGTGTTTAGCGGCTGTATCTGCTGACACTTGGTGTGTAGATACGGGAGCCACTGATCATGTCTGCAATTCTATGCAGGGGTTCCACCAAACTCGGCAGCTTAGTGATGGGGAGATTACCATACTCATGGGGAATGCTACAAGAGTAGCAGCTGTCGCAGTGGGAGACGTGCATTTATTTTTCAATAAGAATAAAACTCTTGTTTTGAGGAATTGTCTTTATGTACCTCATTTTAGAAAGAATTTAATTTCAGTTTCTAAATTGTTTATGGATGGATATTCTGTTTCTTTTAATGACAAGGTTGTTATAAGGAAAAATAGAATTGTTATCTGTAATGGTGCATTGATAGATAATTTGTACACTCTTAATCCTATTTCTCCCACAGTGCAACAAATTGAAACGAATGATACATCTACTAATAAGAGAAAAGAACCTTCAAAAATGAACCAAACATATCTTTGGCATCTAAGACTTGGTCATATTAACTTAAGTAGGATTCAAAGGTTGATAGCTGATGGACCTCTGAGTTCATTAGTAGTGGAAAATTATCCAACTTGCGAATCCTGCTTGGAAGGAAAAATGACCAAAAAGGCCTTTCAAGGCAAAGGGGTATAGAGCCAAGGATTTGTTGGAATTGGTTCATTCCGATTTATGTGGTCCTATGTCTGTCCAGGCAAGAGGGGGTTTTGAATATTTCGTCACTTTCATTGACGATTATTCAAGATATGGATATATTTATTTGATGCGCCGCAAGTCTGAGTGCTTTGATAAATTCAAAGAGTACAAGGCTGATGTGGAAAAGCATCTTGGAAAATATATCAAGACACTACGATCTGATCGTGGTGGTGAATACCTCTTGGGAGAGTTTAGAAATTATTTATCGGAGAATGGGATTGAATCCCAATTGTCTGCACCAGGCACACCCCAGCAGAATGGTGTAGCGGAAAGAAGGAATAGGACTCTTATGGAAATGGTAAGATCAATGATGAGTTATTCGGAACTACCAAATTCGTTTTGGGGATATGCCTTAGAAACAGCGGCTTACATTCTAAACTTAGTACCCTCTAAATCAGTAGCTTCCACACCCATTGAATTGTGGACTGGGCGAAAGCCTAGTTTGAAACACTTTCGGATTTGGGGTGCTCCGGCACATGTGTTAAAGACGGATACTGATAAGTTAGAGTCACGTACGGAAGTTTGTCTATTTGTAGGATATCCAAAAGGAACGAAGGGTGGTTTATTCTATAATCCAAAGGACCAAAAGGTGATCGTTAGCACGAATGCTAGATTTTTGGAAGAAGATTATATAATGAATCACAAACCCATGAGTAAAATTGTTCTAGAAGAAGTAAGAAGGGAAACACCAAACATAATACCAACTGTACAAGAGGATATACCACAGGACACTGCACCGCGTGTCACACCTGTTACACAATTACCTGCGGAGCCTCGTCGTAGTGGGAGGGTTGTGATACAACCGGATAGATTCATGGGATTGGGAGAGTCTTCTGACTTGGTCCCTGGTGAACATGAAATTGACCCATGGAATTACAACGAGGCACTGCAAGATAAAGATGCTCAATTATGGCAAAAAGCAATGAAATCTGAAATAGAATCCATGTATTCTAATCAAGTCTGGGAGCTTGTAGAACTACCCAATGGTGTAAAAGCTATTGGATGCAAGTGGATCTATAAAAGAAAAAGAGGATCTGACGGTAAGGTGGAAACCTTTAAAGCAAGGCTTGTGGCTAAAGGATATACTCAGAAAGAAGGAATCGATTATGAGGAAACCTTCTCCCCTGTGGCCATGCTTAAGTCAATCCGGATTCTTTTGTCTATTGCTGCTCATATGGATTATGAGGTATGGCAAATGGATGTCAAGACAGCTTTTCTGAATGGAAGTCTTGAGGAAAACATCTATATGAAGCAACCAGAAGGATTCATTGCAAAGGGCGAAGAGCATCTTGTCTGCAAGCTTAAAAAGTCCATTTATGGATTGAAACAAGCTTCTAGATCATGGAACATCCGTTTTGATGAAGTAATCCAGTCATATGGATTTATTCAATGTCCGGATGAATCATGTGTGTACAAGAAGTGTGACGGAAACGTAGTGGTATTTCTTGTACTCTACGTGGATGATATTCTGCTCATTGGAAACAATGTAAAGGTATTATCGGGCGTAAGGGTATGGCTGTCCAAGCAGTTTGAAATGAAGGACTTAGGAGAAGCCGGACACATTCTTGGGATCAAATTGATAAGGGATCGCAAGAAAAGAATGTTGTGCTTATCCCAATCTTCATACATTGATACAATCCTGGCTCGTTTTAGCATGCAAGATTCCAAGAAAGGTTTTCTACCTTTCAGACATGGAATACCTCTGTCTAAGGAAATGTCTCCTAAGACACAACATGATATAGAGGCAATGAAGCTGGTCCCTTATGCTTCGGCAGTGGGAAGCCTCATGTATGCTATGCTATGTACGAGACCGGATATCTGTTATGTCGTGGGCATGGTCAGTAGGTATCAAAGTAATCCAGGACAAGGGCATTGGACTGCGGTAAAGCACATCTTAAAGTACCTGAAAAGAACTAAGAATTATGTGCTGATTTACCGGGCAGATACTTTGCTACCTTTGGGTTATACTGATTCGGATTTCCAGTCAGATAGGGATGCTAGTAAATCCACCTCGGGTTATGTGTATACTCTTGGAGGAGGAGCCATAATATGGAGGAGTGTAAAGCAGAAATGCGTTGCGGACTCCACCATGGAAGCTGAATATGTAGCAGCCTCTGAGGCAGCTAAAGAAGCAGTATGGCTCAGGAACTTCTTAATGGACTTGGATGTGATTCCTGGTTTGCCCAAAGCGATCACAATTTATTGTGATAATAGTGGTGCAGTAGCAAACTCGAAGGAACCACGAGCCCATAAGGCGAGTAAACACATTGAGCGCAAGTACCACCTGATACGAGACATCGTTAAAAGAGGGGAAGTCGTTGTCGCTAAGATTGCATCTGAGGATAACCTTGCTGATCCTTTTACTAAGAGCCTTCCAGCGAAAGCGTTCGATGGGCATGTAGAAGGAATGGGGATTAGATGCGTGTCAGCAGATATGGCAGCGTAGTCTTTTAGTATAAGTGGGAGATTGTTAGATTTGTACACTAAAAGCCTCGCTTTTATATTGAACAATGTAATGACAATTTTATTTGAAATGAGAATCATTTGATCAAACGTGTTTGCATATTATAAATTGTTTATATGTTTGTGCAAAAGTCCATTTACTTTATACTGTAGATAATATGTTGTGCGACAACACTCAGAAGATCATATTATCAGTTTCCTTATAAAGTATAAATAGATGCTCACAACCGAGATAGACGGGGACTATCTATCGGTATGGTTGTAGTGTGGTTTGGTATTAGTTTGTCTTGACTATAGAACCACATTAGTACACTGCTGTGTGTATTGAGTAGGACCGCATGAGATCGTTCGTCTTATACTGTCTATATAGAAGAACTTGATCTCTGTTATTATGGATGTTCGTGCTCCTAATCCCTATACAATAACTTCGACACGTAGGGCAGTATGTATTTCTTTGATTCATCAATGGGTGAGATTTAAATGTATTAAATCGACAAACTCGGTGAGTTGGGAAGTAGTGCTGTCTCTATGGTGTGCTGTTGATTGTAGAAGGAAACCATGTCCGTCAAAGGTTGATGATGTCCCCTTGAGGAGCTCATAAGGTTTATCATGTAAATCTTGCAAGTGGATTAATTTCCGGCATGATAATAAGGTTGAGTGGTACTACTCTCGGATGAGATATTAATTAATTTGAGTTGTCAGTAGCTTAATTAATTAATGGACATTGTATATCTTAAACATGGGGAGACTATCGGGCTCATAATAAGAAGGAGCCCAGAATATAATTTGGGATTGGATGGGTAGTGCAGTAATAATATTTTAGTGGACTATATTATTATTATTGGATTTAATTAAAAGCTTTGGGCTAAGCTTGGTTAATTAAATCTGATTGAGGCCCAGCCCAATTTCTCCTCCTGGTCCCTGCAGTAGCCCAAGTATATATAAGTTGTCTCAGTTCCTAATAACCTAACTCTGCGCCTCTTACGTAGAAAGAAATAAGGAACAGATTGAGAACTCTCTGGGGATTGTTGACCACACAACACCATAGAGTTGACTTTGGGTAATACTGCAGAAGATCAGAGGTGTTCTTCTCAGATCATCATCCACTACACCAAACCAGAAGACAGGTAATTGATTTGTGCTTCCGCTATTATTATTATTACTTGTTTTCTTTTCGAATCGTGTTCACCATAAGATCCAATTGCCAACATATAGAAGAGCTCGGGGATGATTATTTTGGTATATTGGCAGATGAGTCAAGTGATATATCTCAAAAGGAACAATTAGCTCTTTGTTTGCGTTATGTCAATGGTAAAAGTGGAATGGTAGTAGAGAGATTTCTTGGATTAGTACATGTTGGTGATACCACTTCTTTATCACTCAAAAGTGCAATTGTATCTTTGCTTGTAGAACATTCATTGAGTCCATAAAAAATTCGAGGGCAAAGATACGATGGGGCTAGCAACATGAAGGGTCAGATAAATGGCCTTAAAACTCTGATTATGAATGATACACCATGTGCTTACTATGTTCATTGCTTTGCTCATCAACTTCAACTAACACTTGTTGCAATTGCTAAAAATAATGATGATTGTGGTTGTCTTTTTGAGGTAATTACAAATCTGTTGAATGTGATTGGGGTTTCTTGTAAGCGAACAGAATTAATCCGAGAAAGCCAAGTAGAAAAGGTTCTTGAAGCCTTGAAGATTGGAGAAATTGAAAGTGGATCAGGTATGAATCAAGAACATAGTTTGAGGAGACCCGGTGATACTCGTTGGGGATCTCATTATAAAACTCTTTTAAATATTATTCACTTATTTTCTACAATTCTTGATGTGCTTGAGATGATTGGGAAAAGAGCTACAAGTTCAGAAGATAGGATAAAAGCTCAATCTATTTCATACTCGTTGGAGTCATTTGATTTTATTTTTGTGGCGCACTTGATGCTGACTCTTTTTGGATACACTAATGATCTGTGTCTTGCTTTGCAAAGAAGAGATCAAGATATTCTTAATGCTATGTCTCTTGTTACCTTAACAAAGGAAATGTTGCAAAAAACAAGAGAAAATGGATGAAAAACTCTCTTGGATAAGGTCACTTCATTTTGCATCAAACATGAGATCGTTGTTCCCAGTATGGATGCCTTCTATATTTCACAAGGAAGATCGAAGCGCTTTGTTAGACAGGTGACAAATCTCCAATATTTTCGAGTTGAAATTATGATGGCTGTGATTGATTTACAACTTAGAGAACTCAACGATCGATTAGATGAGATTAATACGGAGTTGCTCATATGCATGTCTTGCTTAAGTCTTAAAGATAACTTCTTTTCTTTTGACAAGAAAGAGTTACTTAGACTTACCTCATTTTATCCTTCTGAGTTTACTAGTGTTGATTTGATGGCTCTAGAATGTCAAATTGATATATTTATTAAAGATATGCGAAGAGATGTCAGATTTCAAGAGTTGCATGATTTGAGTGCCCTTTCAATGATGCTTGTGGAGACAAAGAAACATGTGACTTATCCAATGATTTATTTGCTTATCAAGTTGATGTTGATTCTTCCGGTTGCTTCTGCAAGTGTGGAAAGAGTATTTTTTAGAATGACATATGTGAAAAATAAGATGCGTAATAGCATGGATGATCAATTGCTAAATGATAGTTTGGTTACTTTTATTGAGAAGGATGTGTTTTTACAAGTTTCTGATGATGTTATTTTAGATCGTGTCCAAAAGATGAAGACTCGGCGGTGTCAATTGTAGTGGTAATTTTAAAAGTTTTTGTATGTATTTTATTTATATGTATTTTAATATTTCATAAATTTTATGTCATATCCCCATATTTAAAATCCTGTATCCGCCCCTCCGTATTCCTGTATTTTAGCACTCCTATTTATTTCCAAGGTTTAAATCTCGCTACTCCCTCTTAATAGTTACGTTAATTTTTTACACAGGAATTAAGGAATATAGTATTTTAATATGTATTGAAATGAGATAAATGATATTTTAATATAATGAGTTGTTATATTAGTATTGTAGGTGAGTCTATGGAGATATTTGATTTGTATTGGTCCCATATAGTATTACCTAAAAAGGAAAATGTAATAATTAGAATGAGACGTCCAAATTGAAAATATGTGATCATTAAAATAAGATAGAGAGAGTACATTTTTAACACTTTATCATTAGGCTAAAACTTGTATGCTTCGGGGACACTGTGCGCCCAATAATATTAAATGTTATACTCTATAGTATAAGGACGTGTACCTTTATTTCTGAAAAAAAAAATTAATAAAAGTATATAATTTTTAGAACAAAATGCTGTACCCTTATTAATTAAAATGTATTATATATTATTTAGAACAAAATATTGTACCTTACACACTTTGTACGTATAGTTACACAATAGAACAACTTATCATTATCTACCATATTTATCTCTCCTCAATTAATTTTTAATTTGATATAAAATCAGATATTATAGACATCATAGTGTAATTGTTTAGTTATGTTGAGTATTTTTCTATAATGTATTATTTGTAAATATTAGATTATATTCTCTCCATCTCAATAATTACTACACACTTTCCTTTTTAGCCTATCTAACAATTATGCACGTTTCTAAAAATGGATAAAATACATTACAATCTACTCACTTTTTTTACACATTTTAATAACTTTACACACATTTTTCACTAAATTATCTAAAATACTCATTTTTTACATACAATCCAATAACTTTACACATCTTTATACATAAAAAAATAAAATTTCTTAATCTTCGCGCACTAGAATATGTGCGCAAATTATCGGGACGGAGGAAGTACAATATAATTAGAGTATACAAAAACTCTTTATCGACTAAATAACCTCTTATGTTAAAAATGGTAAAAATGAGCATGATCAAAATGAAAATAAGAACAATTATAAGACTAAAATAAATAATACCAAATATAATTATTTGGAGAAATTATTAATGTGAATGATCTTGTACAACCATTTATAATAATGTTATAATATAGTTTTATTTATTTCACTCAATCTATAGTCCATATAATAATGATTTGATTGTTAGCTACAAGAATTGGGACATCGTACTAGGGCTGGTCCCCTTTGCTATTTACATCATATATACTTGTTTCTATCAAATTAGTTAATGATGGTACTGTGTCATTTATGAACCTATCATTATACCATATGATTTCTCTTTCTCATTATCTGTAACTATCTTTAAAAATAGTTTAAGATTATTTAAATTAACAGTATTATCAAATAATATAAAGTTTGATACATGGAGTAATTTTTTATACTCAATGCACATAATTTCTCTTTAAATTAGGTACGATTATATTGTGATATTACATTATACACATTAAATGAGTGATAAATATGCAGAGTAGAAAATTTCAATTTTTTCCCTAGAGTTGTTATTTCTTTTACATATATTCAATAATTCACAATAAAAAATATAATACAAAAATATAATATGAGATCCAAACGGATGTGGGGAGTAACTCATATCCTTTTTGTTATATTTTTATAATTTAATGTAGTAATTCTGAGTCCCGAACTCATCTTCACATACTCACACTTACACTTTTGCATTGATATTAATAAAATTAACTTTTCCACATACTTTAAGATATTTTTATATTTTTTAAAATAAATATAATTCTAGAATTAAAACATACTATAATGTATATAATTAAGTGTCATTTTATTTTATGGGTGTGAAAATGGATTGAAAAATGTGACATACTAGGTAAGATTACGTAGGAAATTACACACCCATATTTGATAAAGTTTAGTTATACTGTTGAAAAGTGTTATTTTGTCAACTTAAGTAGGGCTAGACGGTACGATATATCAAAAATATTTAAGCATACCGTATATCGTACCGAAATTTTCTGTATTTAAAAATGTATATCAATACCGTACCGAAAGTTTCGGTATACCGACTGAAATTTCGGTATGCTCGTGATCAATACCGAAATTTTACCGAATACAGAAACAGTGTTTCATACTGATATACCGAGAAAAAAAATTATACAGTTGATTTTCCTAAAAATTCAAGTATTCAAAAGTTAAAAAAAGATTAAATAAAAACAATTGCTGAAACAGCTATAATTATGATTACAATAGAAATTGGGACAACAATGAAGATCAGGGTTGGCGTTGTGTTGTTACCACGGTCGCCCTTTTTTTCACAAATCCAAATTGTGGATTACCAAACTTAATTTTCATTACTTGAAGTTTTGAATCACATGGACCGGAAGCAAAGCTACTCTTGTTCAGATTCAAAAACCAGGGGCAAAACACAAGGGTTGGAAACAATCAACTGATAACTAAGAAATTTAATCAACTGATAATTAAGAAATTTAAAAAGAAAAAAATATTACCAGATGATGGAGTAATTGAAGGGAGGGGGAAGGTGGAAGTGGACGCAAAGGCGGAAATATCGACGGAAGTGGAAGAAGAGGTGGAGGGAAAGGAGAGGCCGAGGTGGGGGTTGAGACGAAGGTAGAGGTGGAGGTGGAGACGAAGGCAGATGCGGTGGTGGCGATGAACGCAGAGATTAGCGCAAGATGGGATATGAAGAAGAGAGGGTTTGGGGGCGGCACCTAGGGTTCTCAGTTCTCACTTCTCTCGCCTTCTGATTTATTATAAATTAGGAATACTTAAAGAAACTAATTTATTAAGATCTGTTAAAAAATTAAATTAATTTATCTATTTATTATTATTATTATATTATTTTAATTAACAGTATTTCGGTATATTGGTATATACCGATAAATATATCGGTATTTCGGTATATACCGAAATACCGATTTTCTAAAAAGTCTTACCGATACCGTACCGAACACCGAAAAGTTCGTTACGGTATCATACCGTGCCGAATTTTTCGGTATGCTGAATTTTTCGGTAAATTTGTTATTTTATGGTATGATAAATGCGGTATACCGATATTTCGCCATTTTCATCCACCCCTAAACTTAAGAAATGATTGATTTACTCAGCATACATAGAGAGAGAGTATCTTGTTGAGGCTTAGAAAACCCAATAAAGATTCAATTTTTAAACTTTTCTAGGCACCCCACTATAGCATTTACAGATTTTGATGGATAGATTGGATTTTGTGACTGTGAGTAAGTGAAAAAGAGTAGATATTGGAGTACTTGTGGTGGATCATACTTTACATTTTTTCAGAGAGTTAAATGTGGTTTAGTTTTTAATTCATTCAGGAGGCTTTCTTGGATTACATTAAAGTAACATAGTAGAGATACTTATTTGTATGTATACATGGAGGGAATGAGAGAGAAAATTATCCTGTAATGCAGCAGGGCTGGGATACTAGCAGAGACTTGGCAGATGGTTATTTTTAACTTTTTCCCTCTTCAAATAATTCTTCATACACTTATTTCTCCCTCAGAAAATTCAGATATACACTTATTTCTCCCTCATACCCCACCCCTTCCCTCTCCTTCTCTCCCCACGTTCTGTTACATGCATTATTATACTATTCTTTTTTCTCTCACACACATCCAGAACACACACTGCAGAGCTCCCTTGCAGAGCGATGTGATTGAACATTACACCAAAGCCTTCTTTCCATTGTCACATTTTTCCACCTCTTCACTGAGTTGTAGTCACATTATATTCCTCTTCTTCCAGTCTTTCTCTCTCTTATCCAGGTCGTTGGGTCTAGGACTCCATCAGCTGAGCCCCTGATAGTCTGATACTAGTATCATAGCTTTCACTTTCTCTTACACATCCCATTTCATTTTCAGCTCATCAAAGTCAATATCCCACCCCCCCACCTCTGTGGGTAGAGAACTTTATGAGAGAGTGTTGCTAGTTTATGGTGGGTACTGATCTGTGTGTTGGTCTTCTAGAAGTGTTTTCATGGCAAATCCTTGTAGCAGTGTTCTTCTATATGGATTTCTGGCTCTTTGTTTCAGCTTTGCTTCTGTGGATTGTGATGAAGGTATGTGTCGTTTGCTCTGTTTATGGATGGATTTTCCTCATTCTTGGGTTATTACAACATGTTTCCTCTATTAATTTATTATTCTACTGATTAGCTATTTTTTAAATCTCATTCCGTTTGTCCTTTCTATGATCATGTCTGCACTTAATTAACTAATCATTACCACGTCATTTATCCAGTAAACTTGTGGTTAATATATCTACCCCCTAACCAACCTTTTTCTTAATTTTTTATTTTTAAATAATTTATTGATTTCCTTAAAAACTATAATGTGAAGAAGGGACTCTGTTGCTGGAGGTGAAGAAGTCATTTAGAGATGTTGACAATATGCTCTATGATTGGACTGAATCGCCATCTTCAGATTGCTGTGTGTGGAGAGGAGTCAGTTGTGATAATACCACATTTAATGTGGTTGCACTGTAAGTTTCCCAAATTTTGGTCTCTTATTTCCTAAAATATATTGTTATATATGCATGATTAAAATTTATGATTTTACTGTTTAATTGTTTTCCTTGCGTTTTAATATTGAAAAGGTTGAATCTTTCCTATGATGCAGTAATCTCTCGAGTTTGAATCTTAGAGGCGAAATCTCACCTGCCATTGGCCAGCTTAAATACCTACAATCTGTGTAGAAAGATCTTATCTTTAGTTATAGTTTCTTCAAATTTTGAATATGGAAGTTGTGTGCTGATTTAGCAAGTGATTTGTGTGTTGGAAAATAGTGATTTTAGCAGGAATCAGCTCTCTGGACAGATCCCAGATGAGATAGGGGACTGCACAGCTTTAAGTAGCTTGTGAGTTGTTATATTTCATTGCCAATATAAGTTCTAGTATAATCTATGTATCAGTTTGTCCGTGGGGCCATTTGAGTTATTGAAGTTCTATAATCTTCAGGGACTTGTCTTTTAATGTGCTCAATGGAGATATTCCCTTCTCGATTTCAAAGCTGAAGCAACTTGAGAGTTTGTGAGTTAAAACAGTTTGAAATCATCTTGATTTACGTCGTAAACCTGCTATTTAAATATGTGAATTGCTCTTATATGTATAACTGCTTTCTGCAGGATATTGAAAAATAACCATTTGATTGGTCCAATCCCCTCAACACTTTCTCAGATTCCTAACTTGAAAACCTTGTGAGTGATATTTAACCTTGTCTGGTTTCATTTGGTCTCGATGTGATCATCGTTTGTGAGATAACTCAACGAGTACTTTCATTGGTCTAGGGACTTAGCTCAAAACAAGCTGAGTGGGGAAATTCCAAGACTAATATATTGGAATGAAGTTCTACAGTATCTGTGAGTTGAATAAAACTCTCAATAAATTTATTACCATTGTAATATATGATCTTATGGTCTTCATTTGTTTTGATTAGGGGATTGCGGGGTAACAACTTACAGGGTACACTCTCTCTCGATATGTGTCAGCTTACTGGATTGTGGTACTTGTAAGTTTTCTATACTGACTTTGTTGCTTCAAGATTCTGAAGTCAAGCAATTAAAGTAATGGCTGATCTGCTATTTACAGTGATGTTCGAAACAACAGCTTGAGTGGTTCGATACCTGAAAATATTGGCAAATGCACTTCGTTCGAGGTTCTGTAAGTACTTTTACTGATACATGTGTTTTGAATGGAATTTTAAGTAGCCTTGAGCTAACAAAACTTTTTCATATCTGTGTTAGTGATTTGTCATACAACAACTTTACTGGTGAGATTCCATTTAACATCGGATTTCTTCAAGTTGCTACCTTGTACGTATCTTCGAACTTTCACTTGATGAAGTGCCAAAGCACTTTTACAACGATTTCAGATGTGATGCTACTCGAATTCTTGTGCATTTTAGATCCTTGCAAGGGAACTGGTTCACTGGGAAAATCCCATCAGTCATTGGCTTGATGCAAGCACTTACAGTGTTGTGAGTATTTCCTTATTATTTCAATTGCCTTATTTGTTGCATCTATAAATATTTAGTCTCTGATAATTAATTCTCTCTCTGATGTTGCTATTTTCTTTTCTTTTTTTCTAGAGATCTAAGTTGTAACATGTTGAGTGGAACAATCCCACCCATTCTGGGAAATTTAACTTACACTGAGAAACTGTAAGTATGGATATGTTTTAGGATCTACTATTTGGACTTAAAAATCCAACTTCAGTAGTACAATGTTAATTGTTTCGGATCATATATACTCTTATGTTGAATTTATGTATTGTATTCGTGTTTGTTTATTAGGATAAATTATGTATATCTTGTAGGTATCTACATGGAAACAGGCTAACAGGGTCCATCCCTGCTGAGCTTGGTAACATGTCAAAACTCCATTATCTGTATGATTCTTTTCGACTCTTTCCTCCTTGACATTCGTCTACTTTATTTATTGAGTAAAAGAATAGAAGATTCTTTAACAAGTTTTTGAGTCATATATTGTCGTAATTCTGTTTGAAGTGGTTCATTTTTCTCCCAGGGAATTGAATGATAATCTTCTCACTGGGCTTATTCCACATGAACTTGGGAAACTCACTGATTTGTTCGACCTGTAAAATTTCATCTCCGAGAAACTTTCTTTTATTAATACATGTGAATCATTAAAGTGTAGCTATTCTTACTGTATTATGCAGAAATGTGGCCAACAACCACTTGGTGGGACCTATACCAGATAGTCTTAGCTCCTGTAAAAATCTGAATAGCCTGTGGGTATCTTATGCTATCTAACCTTCGATTTCGGTTGTATGATTGCTCCTTTCTGAATGTTATCTTCTTCATCATTTCATCCAGGAATGTGTATGGAAATAAGTTAAGTGGGACGATTCCACCGAAACTTCAGAAGCTAGAAAGCATGACTTATCTGTGAGTCCCTGGTTGTTTACCAGACTTAACCCTTTGAATAAACATGTTTTCTTGAAATTCTCTTACAGTAGTATATGAAGTTTGATTTGATGCTACAGTTGTTTATTTACTATATTTCACTAAACATGCATTTTGCTTTTGACTACAACTTCCTAAGGAATCTATCGTCGAACAATCTCAAGGGCTCCATTCCAGTCGAGTTATCACGCATTGGTAATCTGGACACTTTGTAAGTACTTTATTTGATTCCTAGATCAATAATTCCTCCTGTTAATAACAGTACAACTATAATGCTACTTTTCTTCGTCTTGTTCCAACAGAGACCTCTCAAATAATAGGATAAGTGGTCATCTGCCATCCCCCCTTGGAGACTTGGAACATCTCCTTAAACTGTGAGCTCCTCTTACTCTGGTATTTGCTCGTTGCATCTGTTTCGTATCTCATCGCTTTCTTATGGGGCAGGAATTTAAGCAATAATGATTTGTCTGGGATCATACCTGCTGAGTTTGGTAACTTGAGAAGTATCATGGAGATGTAAGGAAATCATAACAATCGGATAAACAAGCTGCTCTAAATGTTTCATCCGTTTTCTTTCGAGGTGCCTTGTTTTGAACGTGCTTGTTTCTTGCAGCGATCTTTCAAACAATCATTTGACAGGTCCAATTCCTCAGGAGCTTGGTCAGCTTCAAAATGTCTTCTTGCTGTAAGATAACCATCCCCACCCCACTGCCAAGCCTT
Source organism: Pogostemon cablin (assembly GCA_023678885.1). Lineage (NCBI taxonomy): Eukaryota > Viridiplantae > Streptophyta > Magnoliopsida > Lamiales > Lamiaceae > Pogostemon > Pogostemon cablin. Next base: position 37,028,413 of record CM042965.1, read on the forward strand.
TCAAATTTCAGAATCTGATAAGCTGTTGCAATACTTTGTCCTAATTATGATAGGAATCTGGAACACAACAACATATCTGGTGATGTGATGGCCCTTGCTAGTTGCCTCGGTCTTACAGTGCTGTAAGTTCTCAAACAAAGTTCATTAAACATCAATTTATGCTACTGTTGTAATATGTTGTATGGGTTTGATCTTTTCGCCTCGTTGCAGGAATGTATCATACAACAATCTTGCTGGTTTTATCCCAACCGGAAACAACTTCTCTCGGTTTTCACCAGACAGGTAGGCTTTCCATTAGTTCATGTCTTTGTTTTTAGCTACTTAGTCTCCTTTTGTCCATTTCATATCAACATTATACCCTTTTCAGCTTCTTAGGAAATCCACGTCTTTGTGGGTACTGGTTCAGCTCTTCTTGCTATTCGCCTCATCAATCCGTAAGAGGTGAGCTTAAAACTGATACAACATGGTTCCCTTGTGGCTCGTTGGCTGATCGTTTTTCCTGCATTTGCACATGCAGTTACAATATCAAAAGTAGCTATACTTGGGATTGCTCTTGGTGCTCTGGTTATTCTTCTCATGATCTTATTAGCAGCATTCCGCCCTCACAACCCGAAAACTTACATAGATGGACCAATCAACAAACCAGGTGCCTTATTGCATCATCAATTTTCATTCTTTCATCCGTCTGTAATGCTCTCGTCTTCATGTTTGTAACGTGCAGTCAGCTACTCGCCTCCGAAGCTCGTTATCCTGCACATGAACATGGCCCTGCATGTGTATGAAGACATCATGAGGATGACAGAGAATTTAAGTGAGAAGTACATAATTGGCTATGGAGCATCCAGCACTGTGTACAAGTGTGTTCTCAAGAACTGCAAACCTGTTGCTGTTAAGAAACTCTATTCTCATTACGCCGACAGCCTGAAAGAATTCGAAACCGAGCTAGAAACAGTCGGGAGCATCAAACATCGTAACCTAGTTAGTCTCCAAGGATACTCCTTTTCCTCATCAGGAAATCTCCTGTTTTATGACTACATGGACAATGGTAGTCTCTATGATCTCCTCCACGGTGAGTAGTTCATTGCACGACGAATGTTTTCAATTCCTTTTCAAATCTGTGTATGATCTAGCTGACAAAGTGCACCCTGTTTGTCTTTTTCGTTTAACTTGAAGGAACGACTAAGAAGAAGAAGCTCGACTGGGACACTCGTTTGAGCATAGCTCTAGGTGGTGCACAAGGGCTTGCGTATCTGCACCATGACTGTAGTCCTCGTATAATCCACAGGGACGTGAAGTCGTCCAACATTTTACTCGACAAGGATTACGTGGCTCATCTTACTGACTTTGGCATTGCCAAGAGCTTATGTCCATCCAAAACACACACCTCTACTTACATAATGGGGACCATTGGTTACATCGATCCTGAATATGCTAGTACGTCTCGTCTCACTGAGAAGTCCGATGTCTACAGCTTCGGAATCGTTCTTCTGGAGTTGCTTACTGGAAAAAAAGCAGTGGATGATGAATCCAACCTCCATCACATGGCGAGCACACATTATTACAATATATGATCACTTTTTCAATCACATTTTTTCACCAGTTAACCATATACAGTTTGTTTCTTTGTTGATTGCAGATATTAACCAAGGCAGCAAACAATGCAGTGATGGAGACCGTTGATCCCGAGATCAACGAAACATGCAAAGACCTCGGAGAAGTGAAGAAGGTTTTTCAACTTGCTCTTTTATGCACGAAGAAACAACCGGCCGACAGGCCAACCATGCATGAGGTGGTGCGCGTTCTGGCAACCCTAATGCCGCCTGTAGAGGACAAAATGTTCAACCTGACCATGACGGACCAACTCTCATCTACGAAAGCTCAATGCCACAAGGACGAATATGCAAATCTGAAAACACCTCACTTGGTCAATTGTTCATCCATTAGCACATCAGATGTCCAACTCTTCCTCAAGTTTGGTGAAGTGATTTCTCAGAACAGTGTTTGAGGTATCCCATGACGTAGTAAAGTACTAGAAAAGAATATCAAGAACTAAAAACAGAGTGTTGTAATGTAAATGATGTAGTAGTACTAATTATTGTGGTTATTAAGGTGGAAAATATCACTAGCTAGCTCTTTAGCTATCATGATTAAAAGCATTCACCCAAAACTCTACAACAAACGATGTCTTTGTTCCCCTTGGATACTAAAAGTTGCGACGAGAAAATGATATATCGAGTCGAGAGATGCATCTACTGTTAAACGAGTCGAGCGAGCAAGGCATGTGGTGCATGCAGATAATGAGTGTTTTCTGTAATGTTTGAATTTTATGGCATTGTTGGGTGTAAATGGACCACTGAGAGTGATGCAGAAAAATGGACCCAATTGAGAGTGATATAATCACTGCACCTTGGTACATTTCAATTATTTGTGGTGGTCCTTACCTTGAAAATGTCACACTTTAATTTATCTAAGTACTTAGATAAATTTTCAAAAATAAAATTGGTACTTGGAGAAACCTAAGGTCTACCCATTCCTAAAGGCCTTTTACCAATGCAGTGAAAGAATGACTTTTAATTTCGAGTAAAAGCTACATTATGAAATAATATTAAAGTGTTAGGTGTTATGATCTAGCCATATCTTTAGTTTTGGCTTTTTTCCATTGTGCTAAATTGAAGAATGAAAGAGGGATTCCTCACCGTTGACGAATTAAACCATTAGCTCAACCAAAGATAAATATTTTAGTGAGATATAAGATTTTCGAGACAGATAGGAGTGATAACATTTTCAGTGATATTTAATTAATGAAATGTAATAGTGATGCAATAAACTATTTCATGAATAATTCATAATATAAAAAAAAGTGATAATAGTTTTAATAAGATGTGATAATTTAAAAAAATAAAAAATGATGATAACTCATTTCCTATTCCTTGTATCAAAATCCCTCCATCAAACAGCCCTTAAGATTGGAATGGATAATATTTCAAGGATAATCTTATTTGCACACCTCATCTCATTAAATACACATCCAATTATTATAATAATAAAATTAATATTTTTAAAAGTTTAAATTACCCTTAATTTTATTGAATACACACCTTATATATTTTATGAAATATTTTAAATACACACCTCCTTCTATTTTATACACACTACATTCTTACGTTATAAAAAAATCGAAAATACTCTTTATATACATTAAATATACACTCCTAACAAAAAAACCGTCACTAACCCAAGATGTAATTTATTACAAACTTGTAATAATTTATTTCTCTCATAAAATGAAAGCAGTCCATCATTAACCTGAGTATGTATTTTATTTTATTTTTTGAAAAAGTTATCAATTTTTTAGTAATAACTTTTTATTTAAAGTATTATATTTATTTTGCGAATTATTTATTAAAAAAATCAATTGATTTTTTTATTTATTAGGTATAATTTTTATTAAAATATTATAATTTTGTATTTATTTTATAATTGTTTATAAAATAATTTAATTGTTCGATTTCACTTTTTCTTGATCATTTTTTATTTTTATTTTAAAAAATTGAATACTCATCTCATTAGTGTTTCTCTTTAACTTAACTAGTAGTATTTCAAAAAATATATTTAATTAAATAATGAGTTAAATTAAATATATGTTTAAGTACTTATTAATTAAAAAAATTAAGGGTAAATTTAAAAAAAAATGTAATGTCAGATTAATTAAAAAATTATTTAAATTTAATTAGTTAATATAATTAAAATTAAAGAACTAAATAATAATAATAAATGAGACAACGATAAAAAAAGAGAGAGAGAAAAACACGAAGGATATTGGATGTTAATATAAACTAAAATCTTCTTTCATTATTAAAAGCAACACGTTTATGTTTTTTTTTTTAAATTATTTTTTATATAGATTAATGGATATTCAATTGGGTGATTTTATTTGGTGTATAATCTTGGCGTGATTTGACGTGATTTTTAGTAAAATTGAATTGTGAATTTTGGTGGTGTATAATTTTGAAATTAAAGGGTTAATTTTGAGATGTTAAGGGGTGTGCATATAATAAAATTAAAATTTAAAAAGGGATGTGTATTTAATAAATGAGTTATATTTTATAAAAGGGGGAGCACTCATATTTCAATCAACATTAATTTATGTATTGGGCCAAGACCATTTTTAGACTCAACTCAAAGCGGCCCAAATCAAGTGAGCCCAGTTAAAGCAAGCCCATTTCTTTTCTCGAAAATAACGTTGATCCACAAATTGACATAATTTCCAAAATCGAATGCACTGTCCAAAGTTAAGTGAAACCCCGTTTCCAAACAACCACCACGATTGGACTCATAAGTTGTTATGTATGTGGTCTTAATCAAAAGTGACCTTTTATTAATGACTTAACTAATAAGTATTATTGGGCAGTTAAACGTGTCACACAAGGAATTTAATGAGAGCCATGTATCTATTATTTAAATCTATTTTATATTTCATTTTATGTTTTCTGGTTTATTTCATTTTTTCCATAAGTTTAATCTAACTAAATTAGTTTCTAAATTTTTATATAGATATTCTTCCATATATATCATTTTACTTGGTTCAAATTCTGATTTGGATGTTGTACACTTTGTTGAAAATTTAAAACTTCACATACTGGTTGAATAATTTTTTATGACCGACTAATTATACAAATTCCTTTTTTTATTTAAGTATCAACTCTTTACTTAATTAAAAACAAAAAATTTTAACTGAAAGTTGTTGGTCAATGAAATTTTACTAATAATTTGAAAAGAGTTATTCTTATATTTAAGCGCATAGATTTTGACGGTTCAATTTTACACCAACACTGGATTTTATCCTTTTATCTTCAAGTTGATCCATCAATCTTCATTACAACTTAACTGACACAAGCAAAACCATGATCCATCAATCTTCATCACAACTTAACTGACGCAAGCAAAACCATGTAAACGTAACTCTTTCCGTCCAGCCCAAACAACATCATTTTATTATATTGGGCGTCCCGTCCAAAATGCATCATTTTCCTATTTTAGTAAAGAGGGCCCACCAATGATCCATCACTACCCATCACATCTCTCTAATACACCTACTCACTTTACATAAAATAATAATACTCGTTAATTTATGTGCAAAAAGCAAATGCCACGACGGAAGTACCTCCCAACAAATTTGATAAGCATTTATAAAATCAAAATAAAAATAAATTATGTCAAATTAAAATAAAACATTTTCAGTGGATTGTGCTAGTATAGATATAAAAGAGAAAAGAAAAAAAAAGGCAGGAAAATAAATACTCAAATTGACACCTCTCAAGTCTCAATCCATAACGAATTTCAATAAATACTTTAAAATAGTAATTCAAATTTTGAACTGTTCAATTTCTTTTGTTTTTTTTATTTATTTTATGAAATAGGAAGAACATATAATTATTTTCATGGGAGAGCAAAAATTTGAAATTTTCGTTTAAACTCCAAGAAACAGTAGAGTGAGCAGTAATTCAATTCAGAAGGCGAAAAGGATAAATTATTAAATACAGACCATTAATTGGGTGAATTTGACAATGAATTTCCCCTCCTCTTCGGGCGGGAAGCTGAGAAATTCACCCATTAAAAACTTCCATGGAAATTAGGGCTTGTAACGTACCTTGAAGTTCATCCAGTTCAAAAGATTTTGTACTTTCTTGGCTTTTGGAATCGCAGAAAAGAAGTGGAGCATATTGTTAAATTGCTGCTGAAAGTATGGCTCTTCGGAAGGGTTCGAAAGTGTGGGTGGAAGATAAAGACTCTGCTTGGACAGCTGCGGAGGTAGTTGATTTTGTTGGTAAACAAGTTCAAGTCGTCACTTCCTCCGGCAAAAAGGTGATATTTTCCCCCTATTTATTTTGTTCATGGTCTGTTATAGCTGTGATGGAGATGAGTCCAGTCAAATTATATTTATTATTCTAGTTTTTATCATTTATCTTAATTATGTCATATGTATCAGTGATTATTTATTGTAAATAAATCCTTTATAAAAGGGACCAATCTTGCTTTGAAAGGTTATTCAGATTATTAGTAAAATTCAAGGGTTATTCCCTGGTTATCTTGTGTTCACCGGCATTTGCTTCTGCATCAAGCAGCTAGAAAATGGTGAAATTATCAGCTTGTTGTTGTTTTGTTTGCCCGAATGAGGTCGAGGTGTGTAATTTTCGAGGTTTAGCTGCAACCAGGGTTAATTTATTGGTTTCATTGCGAAAATTAACTGATCATTTTTTGTCTGGAGCAGGTCTTGATGGCTCAAGAGAAATTGCATCTTTGTGATGGGGAGTCTGACCTTGGAGGAGTGGATGACATGACCAAATTGACGTATTTGAACGAGCCCAGTGTTCTTGATAATCTTCAGAGAAGATACGCACTTAATGAAATATATGTAAGTAAATTTCTGAAAAAATTAGGACCGGTTAGAAAATGATTGTTTTAGTGCGAACTTTCTTCTTTCTGCAGTACAATGTTCGTAGAATTAATGCTTCTTGAAACTGTACAGATAATTACTGTTAAGCCACACATTCTACATTTGTTCAGGTTGTGAAATCACTGAAATGGGATGTTATTTATCACCATTGCTTTCTTGGTTATGTGCTTTTAGGAAAAATATTCTTATGCTTTAGGAATGGAATTATATAAAGAGAGCTCAGTTTACTAGAGTCCGAGGATTCTGTACTTGAGATGTTGTGCATATTAGTGGTTGATGGCTAACCTCTTCTCTTGAACACTTGGTCGGAAGGGTCTGTATCAATGAGTTTCAGTGGCAGAGTTTCTTTCTTCTTTTCTTAGTTTTCTATTGTGTAAACTCTAATTTCCCAAGTTTTACTCCAAGAATGTAGTGATTTGATCATTTAATGTTTTACCGAGTCAAAATGTATATTTTCAAGTAAAGATACGGTTGAAAAATTTGTTTGAATGATATAAAATAACTTTTGGTGTGGACTAAACATGATGTACATTGGTCATTAGAAAAAATATTCAAGCATGTCTCAGGCAGTTGCACACTCGTAGAATGTGCCTGCTACCAGCTTGTAGAGACTGCTGATATGCTTTACTACTAATATAAATATGATGGTAACCTTTTTCTTTTTGTCAGCTTTGTTGACATTTTATTGATGTAGGTTGCTTCTAGATGAGGATAACATTTGCAACATGTTTGGAATTAGTGCTTGCTGAAATTTTATGCACTCCTTTGGATCAATAGCTGGTCTACAAGAACTAATAGAATGCACGTTTAAGGTGCTATTTTTTTAATTGAATTCAGAAGACTAACTGCTAGTACTAGGTACCTCTTAAGACTTGACATGACAGCAAAGAACTGCTCTAGATGATTGTGGCCTGTGTTTTAGCCTTTTGATTTTGACAATGTAAAAGATCTTTCTGTGACGAATTAGTAATATGTGTGGTGTTAAGGATGTGTAATAATGGCATTGTTTTAACGACTTTCAATTATACTGGAGCCTTAATTGTGCCATACATTGTGTAGTGATATTTGTTTTTTCATGCCAGATCAACACGTACTTCGAACTGAATACCAAAGTCTTATAACTGCTTGAAGATGTATTTCGGCTGTTTACTTTCTGGCTAATATTTTCCTTATGTCCATACTAGACATACACAGGAAGTATTCTTATTGCAGTGAATCCATTTACGAAGCTTCCTCATCTTTATAATTTGCACATGATGGAGCAGTACAAGGGAGCTCCGTTTGGTGAATTGAGTCCCCATGTCTTTGCTGTGGCTGATGCATCTTACAGGTTTGTCTAGTCTGAAATATATGTTTAATAAAATTAACTGTAACCTGATAAGTGTTTGTCTGCTTCTTATGGCAAAGAGCAATGATGAGCGATGGACGTAGTCAATCTATTCTGGTTAGTGGAGAAAGTGGTGCTGGAAAAACTGAGACTACAAAGTTGATAATGCAATATCTCACCTATGTTGGTGGTCGTGCCCTTAGTGATGACAGAAATGTTGAACAACAGGTTTTGGAGGTAGGTTGTTGACTCTTGTCGATCATGTATATCACTTTACTCCATGTTGTGGACAATTAAATTGAGAGAAAACCTGTACCTTCTTTATTTATATATCTTAAAAAAATTTAAACTAGAGAGCTGTATTTAAAATATTGGATTGTAACTGTCTTCTGAATAATTGGTTAACTGATCAAATTTTTTGTTTACATCAATCTTAAATTGTTAAACAACCCGATGGAGTTGCTAACTGCCTTTTTTTCTCCATTTTAGTCTAATCCACTATTAGAGGCATTTGGCAATGCAAGAACTGTTAGGAATGATAATTCAAGGTATTGCTCTACTCTTTTTTTACTTTTTATTTCTATGAATTATTCCTCTATTGTTTCTGGAAGACATTCATTAAATAACCTCTATCTTAACTTAACTTGTTCGATATTTGGCTTCTGAGATTTTCTGGATTCCTTTTATTTTCACCCCTGAAAATGTTAGCATTTAGCATTTTTTGGTAACGAGCTTTCAGGTTCAAATTGTGCAATCTTATTTTAGATAATATCAGGAAACTGAACCTTGTGGATTGGAATTCTTGTGTGTGCTTTTGCCTTTTGGCCTTTAAAATGATAGTGAACAGTCGCTATGTTAGAGATTCAATGGCTTAATTTTCTCATGTTCAGGCTTGAAATATCTGAACACGTGCCTAATTTATTATTCAAACCACACTGTGACTATGTGGAGTTTTCTTCCATTACAAGTCTTTCTCTCTCAATAATGTATCTGGACTGATATTGTGCTGTGTAATCCTGTGATAGATTTCCAAGAAGATGCTTAAGTGTTTCATGTATTAGTTTGTAGGCTTCTGGTTGAGATCTCTAATAGATTTTCCTGTATTGCTATTCACCCTGAGGCCATCCACATTCTTTGATCTGATCTTGTTGCCTTTATATGTATTGGTGCTTTTTCCTACTTGTATGAGGCTGCAGATCCATGATGCTTTGGCTTAATTACATCCACAATTCTGATTGCTGCGAATGTATGTTGCCCAGTAAATGATACAAATCTTAATCAGTTCTAGGCCACTGTGTGTTCACTTGAAATTTTTCTCAACATTGGGTGGAAAGAACTTTTTGTGACTTGCATTATTTTTTCACATATTCCGTATTGTGACCTCCTTGTTATTATCATGCAGTCGCTTTGGCAAGTTTGTTGAGATCCAGTTTGATTCAAATGGTAGAATTTCAGGAGCTGCAATCAGAACATACCTTCTGGAGCGATCTCGTGTTGTTCAAATTACAGACCCTGAAAGAAATTACCACTGTTTCTATCAGTTGTGTGCATCTGGAAGGGTACAGTCCAAGTCTATGTTACATTAGATTTAATCTTTGCATTAGTAAATAGAAATGCAAGCATTTATTGCACGCCAATTCACAGTTCTCTAAATGGTAAACATGACTTTATATATGACTTGTAGATGAAGTTTGGTTTATGCCTTGAATAGTGGCTTGGAAGAAGATGATTATTGTGGGAAGCTTCTGTTAAATTTCTTGAAAATATTTTGTTATTTTGTCTCTCTTTGATAATTGGTGAAGAATAAATTTGATAGTTGATGAAGAAACAAATGTATTAATCCCATGGTGTGTGTTTATTTTTCTGTAATTGTACTTTGTGTTTTAGATATTTTTAACATGATTGTGCCTGAAACAGTTGAAATCTTGGTTGTCGTATATAATTCTGTTGATTGTGGTGCACTGATAGTGTGCTAAAATTTCATAGTTCTGATACCCTTGTTTGTCTATGACATTTGCAGTAGCAGACTTTTTTTCTCAGGGGCCTGTTAATTCAGGATCTGATAACTAATCTTCATGACAGCCATTAAAATTCGATTCTTATTAGATGAACGGTGTTTTATATCTCTCCTAAATTCCTTTTTAATTAATACTTTCCATTTGCTGCCTTCATAGCATTATGAACATGCTTTAATCGGTTAGTGCACCACATTTTGAAGGTAGCTGGTAGAGATTGTACATTTTGGCTATTATATTGTATTATTTTTTGGATTCTTAACCTCCAGGTTTGTTGAGGATGCTATTCTGTTATTCAGGATGCAGAGACCTATAAGCTGGGTCATCCCAGCAACTTCCATTACTTGAATCAGAGCAAGACATATGAGTTAGATGGAGTAAGCAATGCTGAAGAATATGTGAAGACAAGAAGGGCAATGGATATTGTTGGGATTAATGATGATGATCAGGTTTGCTGAATAAAGTTTGTATTTTATCACACCCCTTTATTTCATTACTAGTTCTTCTTTTCATGAATTATTTACATATTCACCAGGAATCAATATTTCGAACATTGGCTGGTATTTTACATCTTGGAAATATTGAGTTTTCTCCAGGAAAAGAACATGATTCCTCGATCATCAAGGATCAGCAGTCTAATTTTCATTTGCAGATGACTGCTGATCTCTTTAGGTACATCACCTTCAATATTTCTTTATTATAAATTTATAATGGCTGAATGGTTGGTTATGATGTTCTGTTTTTTCCTTTCTACTGTCTCAATCATTAAGATTTATCCTTTATTGTTTTCTTCAGTAAGTTCTCTGTTATCAAAGTTCTTTTTTCCGCTATGTCTTTCCTCTGACTGTTTTTACTGCTCAAAAGTAGTCCTAAAATTTTATATCTGCTAGTTTCAAATTGTCCTTTCATTTTAGTCTGGTCAATAATTCTTGTTAGACTGGTGGCAACTTGTGAGTTTCAATGTTTTTATATATGTTCTTGGACATTATTTTATACAACCTGACTTACCCCCCTCAACTCAGGTGTGATGTTGCTCTCTTGCTAGCTACACTTACAACGCGTTCAATTCAAACTCTTGAGGGTACCATTGTAAAAGCATTGGACTGTAGTGCTGCTATAGCTGGTCGGGATGCTTTGGCTAAGACTGTTTATGCTCGGCTCTTTGACTGGTCTGCTGGATTCATGCCTAGTTTAGAATGAGTTACGACTGTTTTATTATGCTAATAATTTTAATTTAATATCTGATATAACATTTTGTTGTTTCAGGCTTGTTCAAAAAATCAACAGATCTGTTGGACAAGATCATGAGTCGAAGATACAGATTGGAGTCCTGGATATTTATGGATTTGAATGCTTTAAGGCTAATAGGTAAATTGTCATCATATGATTTCTGCTACTTTTATATCATTCATGTGCAGATCTTCTTCCTAGATAATGGAATAGTATTATTTTTTCGAAATCATAATGAAGAGGAATAACCTAGAAAACGAACAAATCCCCTGTTGTACTTATCCAGCGTCGAATGCCGTAATGCAATTGATCTGATTGACCTTATATCTGTTCTATCATATTCTCTCTAGGAGGCACAATGGCACCCTATTAATAATTTATGTCAAAATATATACTACAAGTTTTGGCATGAATATTTCATGAGATCATCAGAGACAATAAATCCTGCAGGACTATGGCATTCATATTTGTTTTTCTTAATAAAATTTTGAATTTTTTCTTTTCTGGTACATCATTGCAATTATAGCATAGTGTTTTTTTTTAGTCGTTTATTAAAATTTCAATTTCATGTTTTGTTGATCCTGGGTTTAGTGCAAAATATCTAGTTTATTGTTTGCGGACATAACTGATTGGTTGGTTCTGCTTTCATTTCAACAGTTTTGAGCAATTCTGTATCAACTTTGCTAATGAGAAGCTTCAGCAACATTTTAATGAGGTGATTACTGTTTTATGGTGCTACCTGTGCTCTAACGACTTTCTAATTTAGGCCAACTTAAATTCTCTGGTGATTGTTTTTCAGCACGTCTTTAAGATGGAGCAGGAAGAATATCAGAGGGAAGTAATCAATTGGAGCTATATTGAATTTATTGACAACCAAGATGTTCTTGATTTGATAGAGAAGGTCTTCTCTTTCATCTCGTGTCTGATATATTAATAACCTTTATGTTCTGCCATGAAATATTAGTTAGTGTTAAAACTGTAGAATTAATAAGAGAATTTTCCAGTGGGCTTGATTACATTGGTACTGATCATTTCAGGGTCCAAACTCAACTTTTTTCTGTCATCTATACATGTGTTTGCAGACTTGATATGTTTGATAGTTTGATTTTTGCTATGATAGGAATGGATCCTGGCAATTACACTGTCTCTGAGTTTAAATAAATATGAGTATAAAGTCTGCTTCTATTTGAGATATTTTTTATATGGTTTCTGAATGGTTCTATCTCTTTAGCAGTTTTTTTTATTTTTTGTTTTAGATGATTGTTCTCTAAAGAAATTTATGGTGTCCCCAGTACACTAAACCTAACACACAGCTCTAATACAATTGAATTACGGTGCTTGCAAACTTCAATAGGCATTAGTGAGATGGTCAGCTGGTGTCTAGGTGGTGAAACTTCTATTTTTAGTTTATGTTACTCTAATAAATTTTAGTTTATGTTACTTTAAATATTTTTGGATATTGTTTATCTATTAATCAGTTGAAGACAAACAAGGGACCCAATTTAATATATTGGCTTGCTCGAATGCTCTATCTAACTATGTCTTGGATTTAATATATAAATACAACAAAAATGTGCAGTAAAATCTCTATAAATAGTCAGTTTGATGATTGATGATGTGTCAACTTATAGATAGTTGTCTTGTCTTGAAAAATGTTTAGTTATTGTCATAATCCTTCTATTAAAGATATAATTCAGGGTGCCTCTCAGCTGGGCTGCTTAGGCGGCGTCTGATCTTGTTTAATTGAGGGTGCTCAGAAAGGCAGACTATGGTAGAACTGGAGCCGCCTAGGCTGGATTTTTGCATTTTATGAGAGTAAATAATTGAAAAGATTAGGGAACGGAATTGCACTGTTTAATTCATCTCAGTACTGAGTGGGGCACCACTTAAAATGAATGAGACATTTGTGGTTGATTTGCTATTGATTTAGTGCAATACTTTGGCTGTAAAATTTTAGAAGCTTTAGAAAGAGTTAAATGCACTTGTAATTACCAAATCCAACATGTGAAGAAGAAAATATGTTTCAAAATTTATTGCTTTTTGTACCCATTTGGTTCTAGAAGAGTTGCTGGATTAAGGAATACAAGGAATATTCCTGAATGTGCATAATTGGCGTATATTTTATTTCTTTTTAATTTTGTCCAAGCATAGCTTAAGTTTCCTCTGGACTAATGCCATGGTGTTTTCCTTCTGCAGAAACCCATAGGAATAATTGCTCTTTTGGATGAAGCTTGGTATATTCATAGTTCCCCCTATCATTTCATGTTCTACTCTTGTTGATCTATTGGATCTTGCGTGTTCTTAATCCCACCCCTGTGATTTTTCTGCAGTATGTTCCCAAAGTCTACTCATAAAACATTTTCAAATAAGCTATTCCAGAATTTTCGCTCCCACCGACGATTAGAGAGAGCCAAATTTTCTGAAACAGATTTCACCATTTCTCACTATGCTGGAAAGGTATGTATTCTTGTTATATAAATCTTTATAAGCATGTTAATGTACTGTCCTATATAAGAATAATTGCAATCTATTCACTTTCCTATTCTTTCTTGTGTAGGTGAATTACCAGACGGAGACATTTATAGACAAAAATCGTGATTATGTTGTTGTTGAACATTGCAATCTATTATCATCTTCCAGATGCTCTTTTATAGCTGGTCTCTTTCCACCTTTACCAGAAGAATCTTCTCGATCATCCTATAAATTTTCATCAGTGGCTTCTCGGTTTAAGGTACCAACTTTTTCTGCTTTGGGAACTTTCCTGACCTTGTTGCAGCCTCTGTTCCCTAGCTACAAGTAGACAGCATCTTTTGTGATCTGGAGGTTGAACTTGAAAATTATTCATGGTCACTGATTTATATGAAGTCACTTGTTTGATATTGTTAGTGGTTTTTTTTGAAGCATTTATTTCAAATATATCTTTTTTGTAGTTTTTTCTTGAGGTGCTTTTATATATTCTAGAGAAAACCTGTTGCTGGTAGTTCTGATGCATAGAAACAATATCTCTCCTTTAAGTGTGGTTTGTTTGAATTATGGCTCTGTTGGGATTCATACCTTTCAAGCCTTTCACTGGTGCAAACATAGATGTTAATTCTAAAGATTGCATTTTCTATCCCAAATACGAGCTATTGGAGTGTAATATTGCACCTCTTTGTTGATCTTTTTGCACATCAATCATATGAGATGGTTATAAGTTGAGTGCATAACAAACAAACTTTTTATTATGGTTTCCCACTCCTGTTAAGTAGGATTCCTGATGTACTCTTGAGAAAACATTATAGATTATTAAATATTTTTGTTACATTAGTGCCAAGTTGGCTGATGGTTCAGGCAGGGTGCATCTTTGGAGTTGTCAATTTTTATTTTAGTGTAATTTATGTCCAATATTTTTCATGGATGATCTGGATCTGATAAGCTGTCCGTTGCTGTTATTATTATTAATATTTTATTTAAACCTTTTATCTACAGTCTTTTTGCCTTTTTAACATAATTTTTTATCTTGCTTAAGTAATCCATTTTATACTGTTCATTTATTGAATGAATTGTGAACTCTGGGAGACATGCATTTAATGCATTCTTTGTCTACGCGAGTAATCTAGACATTTCACGCGCTTGTGGCACTTGCAGCAACAACTTCAGGCTCTAATGGAAACCCTCAGCTCAACGGAGCCTCACTATGTTCGATGTGTGAAGCCAAATTCACTAAATAGACCTCACAGATTTGAGAGTTCAAGCATTCTGCACCAGTTACGTTGTGGGGTCAGTATCATCATTCCATTTGCCTTAACCATTTCAACAAAACCATGTCTTGTTATTTTGTGATTGAATCTGTTTTTTGATCTTGAGAAGATGTTTCCACAGTAGCTTGATTAAATCTCTGACTCTAACTTAAGCTATGAAAAATCTATATTGCATTAGTGGGTTGTGGCATAAATCTACTTATGAGAGAATTTCTTTTGAGGATTATATGAATTTTGTTTAACTAGTTGCAGAGTTGCAAAAGTGGCATCTCTACCCATTCTTTGGGGGAACTTCTCCTACACAACCTTGTGAACTGCCTGTCTCTGAAGGACTTTTCAATTTAGGATAGTAAATTAAGATTTTTTCGTTACTACCATTCTATTTTGTTCTTTGTATTAGGACCTATTATTATTTTTGTTATATCATTTAGTCAACATGCATTTTCTAAAGAAAAGGATATTCTTGCTGAAAATTGACATCCGATCAACATTTTATAGCCCCATCAGATCTGCATTGTTCACGAACAAGGGAACTACATAGATTGGTGAATCTTGTGATAAAGAAATTATTTACGCGGTAGATTCTGGCAATAGAGCTTGAAATTCTATTGAAAAAATGGGGTGTGTGTAGTTGTCAACAAAAAGTTTTCATAGTGGTGATAACCCCTCCTTAGTCCCCTAGATGCAAAAGATTTCAATCCTACTATGGTTCCGTGTTTCTATTTTCTGTATGAATCATAGTATCAAAATTTTGTTCTATTGATAAATTATTAGTAATTATTCATGAGTATTTGTTAAAAATGTAGCTGGTTTAATACCGGGTATGTGATCCTGAAGGACAGTTTAACGAACTATTGAGACTTTTTTCCCCTCATTGAGACACTAGCACCTTTTGTATTATATTTTTCTTATTTTCTACAGGGTGTTTTAGAGGCTGTTCGTATAAGCTTGGCTGGATATCCCACACGCAAGACATACCACGAATTTGTTGATCGGTTTGGGATTATTGCATTGGATATTATGGATATGGGGTAGGGTTGAAAATTCAAATTCTGCACAGTGTCTTATATCATCTATATTTTGCAATGCAATAGGCTTCTTTCCACTAACTTTATAATGATTAGTTGGAATATCAAAATGATGATTTTCTGCTTTCTGGTATTTGGATTGCCATGGCCTTAATATCTCTGTTCATTTTCTAGTGCTTCACTGGGTCTTTCGCTACCCTTGAACTGGTTTTGTTGTAGTTTACTAACAGTATACTAGGTTTATGTCATTATGAATGATGTTACGCCATTTTCTGATGAGATTTGGTTTTTATATTGTGCTGATTCATTTAGTTTAATCAACTGAATGTTACGTCTTGAAACTTAAATCCTTGGAATCTGTTTTGTGTTCAATTTAGCCTTTTATGATAAGTATTCCATATCTTTGTTTGGTGATAGTCATTTGCATTGTTTTTTTCATTTCAAGTTGAACTTACGGTTCATTTGGTTCGTTCTGATCCTTGTTCAGTTACGATGATAAAACCGTGACAGAGAAAATACTGCAGAGATTACAGCTTGGGAACTATCAGGTTTATTATTCATAGAGTCCTTGTAGAGTTTTTAAATTCATTTTCTTTTATTATGAACTACTTATATGTAGTTTGTTGAATTTTCTTTCATCTAAAAACTTACTTTGCAGAACTCTGTTGTATTTTGCAGTTAGGAAAGACTAAAGTTTTCCTTAGGGCTGGACAGAATGGTGTATTAGATTCACGTCGAGCAGAGGTTTTGGATTCTGCAGCCAAGCGCATTCAGGGCCGTGTGCGCACATTTCTTGCCCGAAGGGACTTTGTTAAAATGCGTGTTGCTGCAATTTCTTTACAAACATGTTGTAGAGGTATATTTTTCATGCTTTGATTTTCAGTGTCCAAAATTTTGGGTCATGCATATTATGTTATTGAATCATATTTGTGAGATTCTTGAAGCAGTGACCTTAGCTGCTTGCCAAGTGCTATTGATTGTTAAATATGAGTGGTTACATTTCACTGGACAGTGCTGATGAAATAGCACTATATTGCTTGTGATCATCAGTATGTTGGGTTATATCACTAAGAAATGAATACATTCATAAAAAATTTACAATAAAACTTATTAAATAAACGTGAGTTGCTACTCTGAGTACTCTCTTAATTTATGTGTACTTCCGCAATTTGCAATATCCTAATATTTTCTCTGAGTGCTGCCCATGTGATTATGCTAGTAGTTGGTAAAGCTGATTGTGTACGCTTGTGGAATTAACCATGTTTTTTTGTACCTTTATGTTTATTGAGTGGATTATTTATGTATTAATTTGTGGCAGGAAATATTTCGCGAAAGACGTTCACTGCCATGCGAGAGGCAGCTGCTGCCCTCATAATTCAGAAATATTTTCGATGCTGGTTATCCAGACGTGCATATGTGCAACTTTATTTGGCTTCTGTGGTCATACAGTCTGTTCTCTGTGGTTACTTAACTCGCAGGAAGTTTTTGTATCGTAAGGAAGACCGAGCTGCCACTCTTATTCAGGTGAATATTGTATTGCGTGTTATGTGGAATGGGGGGTTTCTTTTTTGTGTTTTGATTTATTATACATGGTAATTCCTAGCTATCCCTTTATAAATAATGATATGAAGTATTGAGCAATAAATATCAAAATTAATTTATTTTGTGGGGGGGGGGGGGTTGTTTTTGGGCTTCTATATGCTTTAATAGTGGAGTATTTTATGTCCTGTTTGTGATCATTTACATTTTGATTTCTTATGTAATACAAATGCATACCTAAATGGTGTAACAGACTAACAGTTCATCACTCCATTGGGGGCTGGTTATCAAGCATATAGTGCATGATATAGCAGGTCTTTGGTGGGAAGAATTTGTGCCATTGATTCAACTTTGTGTTGGATTGTTATACCTGATGTTTTGTTTCTGTGTCAGGCTCATTGGAGGATGTTCAAGGTTCGCTCAATCTATTGTAATCGTCAGCATAATATTATTGCCATACAATGTCTATGGAGGAAAAAATTGGCAAAACGAGAACTTAGGAGGCTTAAGAAGGTGAAAATGGGTTGCCCTCTCCTAGTATATTGTTGTTGTCAAATGAAGTGCCTATTTTAGCATACTGGTGTATACCAATTTCTCTGCAAAGTGTTCCTGTTAGAATTACTTTACGGATTTTGATAAGAAGCTTGCTGATGAATAGAATATCTTCTTTGTCTTATGCTTCTTTAAAATGCATGATTTGCGATCATCTGCACATATATAGGAAATTTTACGCCCTGCTGTTCACATATACATTGCCCGTGTTTTCAGAGAGAGTGATAATTTTCAATAACCATGCAGGAGGCTAATGAGGCTGGTGCATTACTTTTAGCAAAAAGCAAGCTTGAAAAGCAGTTGGAAGATCTTACATGGCGGTTGCATCTTGAGAAAAAATTACGGGTACCAACATTTGCAATGTACACTTATGGATCAGTCAAAGTGCAATTTGTCATATATTGCCTGTTATATTCGAGTAACTAGTCATTCTACAATTGTTTGAGATGGCATTTGTCTTTTATTGGTTTGCTGGACAGCAACACATTATTAGCATCTGGTGTAGATTCATGACCCTAGGTTCCTTTATTTGAGCAATCATCAGTCCCTTCTTAATTTTTCCTGTTGTGTTGCTGATATATATATTTGTTCATTTGGTCTCCTGTTTGGTATACTCCCCCAACTCTTATTAAATAACCAATTTGAATTGCAGATGTCCAATGAAGATGCTAAATCAGTTGAGATCTCAAAACTTCAAAAAACTGTGGAGTCTTTGACATTGGAACTAGATGCAGCTAAACTTGCAGCTCTTAATAAAAGTATGGTGCTTGAGAGACAGCTTGAGACATCAGCTAAGGAAAAATCTGCATTTGAAAGAGATATTATTTCTTTGACTGAACTGAGAAAGGAAAATGCATTTTTAAAGGTAATTTTTATGATGTGTGCCGATTTTAAAGAAAAACATGCCAAATAAAAGCCTATTTATTATTTTTTTATGTCACAAACTAGAGTGTGCACCATCAACATTTTGATAATTTAGCTAGATGGAGATTACTCTTACATCCACAATAAATTTTCATGCTATGATTGTGGGATGAATTTTGAATCACCTGTTTCTCATCTTGCAGTCAGCACCTTTTGTTTGCCAACAAACTTTTGACCTTGTTTAAAATATGTTACATATCTGTAAATAAGTAGACAAAAACATGTTTTGGGGTTTTGAGATCTGCAAAGTATGGCAGGTGTCCTCAGGCACATTAATAGGCATAAAGATGCATGCCTCGTGAACTGCGCCTGCCTCTGCCTTGAAAAGGCGCACCGTGGATCCCCTGGCACCCTGCCCACTCTAACGACTAGGCTTTATCATGAAATTTTTGTTAAATTAGATTTTTCTTGGTTAGTCTGACTTTTCCAAATTTCCAGATTTGGTCTAGACTACAAAGCAAAGACAAATTTGTCATTTCCAGCTGTGACCATAAATCCAAGATAATAACAAGAAATTTTGCTAATTGATTTTCTTATTAGAACTCACTAGGTTCAATTATTTTTAAACTTTTGCAGAGTTCCCTTACTGCGTTAGCAGAGAAAAACTCATCGCTAGAGTCTGACCTCGCCCAAGCTAAAGAAGATGCAAGTAGTACAGTTGCAAAGTTGCAGGAAGTTGAAAAAAGTTGTTTGCAACTCCAACAAAATTTACGAAGGTGAGGCAGACACATCACAACCTTCCCTGCTCAAACTTAGTGTTAGTATATATTACAATTTACACCGCTAATTGCATAACATTGAAGAAGAAATAATTAACTGCCTTGTCAATTTCCTAAAAAACAATGTTTGTATTATGTGCAGATACTTTATTGTGATTAAGATTGTAATTTTTTGTTTTGACTCAGTATGGAAGAGAAACTTTCAAATCTCGAGGATGAGAATCATGTCTTGCGCCAGAAGACATTGAGTGTAACTCCAAGGAGCAATCGGACGGGATTTGTCAAACCTTTCCTTGATGTAAGCTGTCCTCAGGCTCCTTCCATCATGTGGTGAAGTCTGAGCATAAGTTCTTTCAGGCTAATAGGCATATGGCTTAGATAATTCAACAACAGATTTTTTATCGCATTTGATTTTGTTGATGAAGTTCTAACCACACTTTTTTCACCTAATAAACAGAAGTTCTCTGGTGCACTTGTTCTTTCAACTGCTGATCAGAAATCTTATGTAAGTTTCTGTCTATCTAATATGTGATGAGTATCTGGATTTCTGGTCTGAGTTTCTTGTTATGATTTGCAGGAATCACCCACTCCATCAAAATTTATTTCACCAATGCCACATGGCTTTTCTGATTCCCGTAGAACAAAGTCGGGAATTGAAAAACATCAGGTTTTCCATTACTTCTTTTGGATAACGTGCCAGTCTTTGCACTTTAGGGATTTCACTTGGGCCTGTCATAACTCTTTGTATCTTTAGCAATTTGATGGCATTAATTATTGTTATATCTAACTGTAAAATAGTTGCAGGGGAACTTTGAAATTCTTTCACGTTGCATCAAAGAGACATTAGGCTTCAAAGAAGGCAAACCAATAGCTGCGTGTGTCATCTATAAATGCCTCCTTCATTGGCATGCATTTGAATCTGAGAGGACTGCGATTTTTGATTTGATTATTGAGAGTATCAATGATGTGTTGAAGGTAGTTTTTCTTTCTGTTCCAACTTGTTAATGTAGTGCATGATTGTGTGTGTGTTGAAATTAATTCCAGAATTTTTTGGACAAGAGACTCCTGTGAAACTGTTAAAGAGTTTTGTCTACCATATGACCTACTATTATACTTTTCTGGTTGGTATTCTGAGTTGTATGTGGTGAAATAACTATTTATCTTGTGGTTGTAGGAGGGTGATGAGAGCACTACTTTGCCTTATTGGTTATCCAACACCTCTGCACTTCTGTGTCTTCTCCAAAGAAATCTGCGGTCCAATGGGTTCTTGACTGCTGGGTCTCAGCGTTCTGCAGGTTCAACGGGGCTGAATGGAAGACTTGCTCAAGTAAGGCTAAATGAAATAATATCGTAAAAATCGTGCATAACATCCTGTTGAATGCATATATCAAGGTCTAAGCTAAAATTGAGCAGCTGAAATCTCAATAACTCCCAATTGCATAGTTGTTTAAGGGGAGAGACGCACGAAGGCACAAGGGCTTAGTTGGAGCCTGAGGCGTGAGGCCGCGCCTTTTGGATATCCTTCACTGGAACGTAGTTAACAGATAATTAACTAACTTAATAAAAATCACATAATATTACATAAAACTCATAAATAACATAGTAACACAGTGAACATAATTAATGCCATAATCAACTTCGAAGGTTAAATATTCAACACAGATAGACAATAATCAAATAACTAAGGGTCTTCTAGTTTCATAAAGTTAATAAAGTGTCAAATGATTAGCAACTAGAAAACTAATCATAATAGTCATGGTCGGTGTCATCCCAATCCTTCTCATCAAACTTAGTTAATAAATAAAAAATGTTTGAGGACTAATTCCTGAGCAGCGGGAGCGCCTCTTGCTACGGTGAAAAGTGCAAAGGCAAACATCACTCTATATAGGTGCACTGGCTTGAGGCGCGCTCGGGGCGCGCCTTTGACAATTATGTATTCAACTAGTTGAACTCATATAGTGAGCAAAATTTGACCGGTTTCTCTAAATTTCCCCTTCAGAGTTCAAATAAGTTATTGTATTAGAATATAACTTGTTCTTTCTACGTCTGAAGGAGTAACCATTTTGTAGGGAAGTTGAAAGCTCCGTCTGTAAACCTGTTTTCAAACTCTCTTAGAGAAAACATTATTTAATTGCTGGGTTCTCTTCTTTTAATGATCCTCCTTTCCAATTTAATGGATTTAGTTTTGGTTGTAAACCCAGGAAATGATAGTTCCAACTCCTAATGTCCTATTGAAAGAGGCAATTCAGAGGGACTTGTTGATATTTCCTTGATAGGAGGTTAAGAAATTAAATCATAAACGGTACATCCAGAAGTTGCTTTGCATTATGTACACAAACTGTTATGATATTACACATTAATTCCACATGGAAGTGTGGAAGGGCTTATTAGTGGGGTCAACCCTTTACCTGTGACCATGGTCTTAGGTTAATTTGGGCTCCTCAGCTCATATGCCTAAAAGGCTAAAACTGTCTTTGTGAAACATTACTTTGATACTAACATAAACCTTTTGTTTTTTGCTTTGTAGGGCCCAAAGTCTTCATTCAAATATCATGGTCTGGATGACAGCTTATCCCATATGGAAGCTAAGTATCCAGCTCTGTTATTTAAACAACAACTGGTAGCTTGTGTTGAGAAAATATTTGGTTTGATCCGGGATAATTTGAAGAAAGAAATATCTTCATTATTGGGACAATGCATTCAGGTACTTCCTTTTCTTTGCTCTTTTAACTTGGCCCATTTATCTGAAATTGTTGCATTGTGCTACTTTTTTTTTTTTTGGGCTTTCTGATTTAACTGAGAACTTAGTAAGTGGCTTCCTAGACCGAGGTACCTGGCAATGTGGAATTAACCACACAAGTGTTTGGGCTGTGTAAACTTTAGCAGTTAACTGTAAGATTGTGCTTTGGTGCTGAAAGTTGCCTGCCTTAATCAATGTCATTAATGCCTCACTCATCTTAGTCCAACTCGTGATGTATATTGAAGGTTTCCTGACATATTTCTCCCGTAAAATACCTGATACCATTCGCTTTTGCCGAAACTTTCTTACACATATTTTCTGTAGTTGCATCTAATATTCCTTCTCTGTTAAAGGCACCAAAAATCCAACGAGTTCATGGTGGTAAGTCATCCAGATCACCTAATGGAGTTCCTCTGCAATCACCAAGTAGCGAATGGGATAGCATTATCAACTTTTTGGACTTACTAATGAGTCGTTTGCGGAAAAATCACGTAAGCTACATTTCTTCGATACTATTATCTTCCATTTTTTTCTGTGCTTTTTTTATATGCTTATCGTATGTGAACTAATAAATTTCCAGGTTCCTTCATTTTTCATTCGGAAGCTCACTACCCAGGTCTTCTCCTTCATCAATATACAATTATTTAACAGGTATCTTATCTTACGATTAAATCTCTGTTCATATGACTTGCAAACAGCTAAAGAAACTTTAACCCAAATCATTGTCAGCCTGCTGCTTAGACGTGAGTGCTGCACATTTTCAAATGGTGAATATGTCAAATCTGGTCTGGCTGAGTTGGAAAAATGGCTAGTCAACGCAACAGAAGAAGTATTCTTGATTGTTTTCTTTGACTCAATCTCTAGACCAAACTGAATTTTATGCCTTTTTGGTCTAATCATTGTTGTATGCAGTTTGCAGGAACTTCCTGGCATGAGCTTAATTACATCAGACAAGCTGTTGGATTTTTGGTATAGCCCATTGTTCTGCTTTATTATTATAATTCTTTAATTTTGATCTTTGAATTTGTAGTTATTGAAGTATCTTGTTATAAATAGGTCATCCATCAAAAGAGGAAGAAGTCCTTAGAAGAGATAAGACAGGATCTCTGTCCGGTATGACTTTTGAAATAGTATTACTTTACTATTATACACTTTCTTCACTTTTTCCTTGATATGCAGCCTTTTCTGATCTCTTCTCCCACTAAAATTTTCTTTGTTTCATGTTTTGGCAGAAACTGACCGTGAGGCAAATCTATCGAATAAGTACAATGTACTGGGATGATAAGTATGGGACGCACAGTGTGTCAAATGAGGCAAGTGATTTGAATATCTCTGTTTCCTTTCTTGATATGCCTCAATTAACTGTTTTCTGCAACTTTTAATTGAGTTACAAGAGAATTGGTTATTTGATTCCCATGCCTGAGACTTTACAGTTTATACAGACACTAACTGAAATATCTGATCGTATGAAGTTTGAGCTGTGATTAGCCGTACATTTTTCTGTCATTGTTTGTGTCTTGCATTCATTTATTT
The DNA here is from genome assembly GCA_023678885.1 of Pogostemon cablin. Lineage (NCBI taxonomy): Eukaryota > Viridiplantae > Streptophyta > Magnoliopsida > Lamiales > Lamiaceae > Pogostemon > Pogostemon cablin. The sequence goes on from CM042965.1 coordinate 37,052,217, forward strand.
TTCTCTCTGATCATGTATAAGGTCTGAGTTGAGCGTTAGCCTTCTGTAAATTGTTTGTGTATAACTTTCTTCTTTTCTGGTTTTCTGGCAGGTGGTTGCTCAGATGAGGGAGATAGTAAATAAGGATTCACAAAATACATCCTCGTCAAACTCATTCTTACTGGATGATGACCTGAGGTAAAATATTATGGTGTAAATTGTTAGGAATGTGGTTAACTTTACTAAGGAAATGTGAATCTTATATTTTTAACAGAGGCAATGCCCATTTAACTACTGATATCTTGCGCAATATTGTTAATTCATTGCTGTTATCTTCACAACGTTTTCTGGTAAATTTGCACAAGCTTGACATTACATTTAGTCTTTAAAACCATGGTAACTACAGATTATTATTGCACAATGGAAGAAGGTAAAAGATAAAATATATTGATCCAGGTTTAGAATATACCAATAAAATATAGGAAAAATATGTAGTAGGTCCAGGTTCTCGTGTAAACATGGCTCTAGATATATTCTGCCTATGGGACTGGGACAGAAACTTTTCTTTTTTGTTGGTTTATAATGACTTATGAATATTTCCATATATGTATATTTCTATGTGGCTTAGTAATCTATTTTTTCTTTAATCTCTGATCTTTCTTGCAGCATACCATTTTCCACTGAAGATGTATATATGGCTATTCCTGCAATTGACCCCTCAGACATGGAGCTTCCCAAGTTCTTTTCTGAATATCCTTCTGCTCAGTTACTTTTGCAAAATGCCAAGTAAATGATCCAAAATTAGTTGCTGCACATCACATCTTATGCTCCGCTCCCTGTAAGTTTGCTTTCCATCAGATATGTGTGATCAATTTTGTATTGAAAGCAGTACTTAACAAAAAAGAAGCACAAATCTTGATTTTCACGCATTTGCATGAAATGTAGAGTCAACTGAATGAAGGATTGCCGGAAGAATAGTGAATAGTCCTGCAAATTCAAATTTGCTGCTCCAAGAAAGAAGTTAGTTATGTATTCGATTTCATTTGTTCGTTACAAAGTCACGCATGTTAGATACCGTGGCGATGCATTGTACAAAGTGTAGGTAGCAAATTACTTAGAATGGCTGAAGTTTTATTTTTGTCAATGCTTTGGCCTCTTGAACAATGTACATTACTCATCTTGGTAATGCAGCATGGATGTTTCGTTTTCTTAAAGATCTATCGTCTCTCGTCTTTGGTGACTGCCTAGTGCTAATTTGCGTATATCTGTGCTTCCTTGCTACTTTTGAACTGAATTTGTAGGTCTATCGTGGATTCAGCGTGATAGCTTCAATCTCTTCAGTAGCGACAAGGATGATAGATGGGTTCTAAGAGAAGTCGATTTGTAGAAAATATGTTGGTAGATGATGTCTTTAAGAACACTGGTTTATTTCAGTTAGAATTTGAAAGCTCACGATTACTAGATGGGATTATATATCCTTTCTAACTCCACATTTCATTCATATGATTACAGAAAACCTTTTAACTCAGTCCCTTTTGCCAGCAATATCACAAAAATTAGATCAACATTAGTAACCTCTACACAACAAAACAAGAAGCATTACAGTTAGCCTCCTATGGATCAAGATTTATTTGAAGCCATTTCATTAGAAATAGCAACAGCAGCACAATGCTGCAAATCAGCCAAGGAAAATGATCTCCAGGTGGAGAAATCCTTCCTGGGCAATGATCCACCAACAGAGTTGCATTGCTGGTTGCTATCCGAGTTGCGCATCGCCACGGCCAGCGCCAACGTCGTCCTGCTTGAGCTCGTCACCCGTTTCGATATGCCGCCCCCATTTCCCCTCAAAGGAGAGCTTCTCGGCTTATCCCAGTTGAGATTGTAAGAAAGTAAGTTCCTACGTTTTCTCACATATGCATCCTCTGGTTTAGCAATTTCTTTTATGGATGAAGAAGATGATGCATCTGCCAAACTTGCAAAAGACTTGGATTTACCATTATAGAATCTTGAGATGCCCTTTCTGCAATTGAATCTTCAGATTGTGAGGTGTATGAAAGTGACAGAGAACAGTTGGACCACCATGAAATAATATAATGATTGTTAGGTGCTAGAGTTTTGCACTCATCGAAATACATCCAATTGAGTTATCCATACACTTTAAAACTATACCAAGTCTGTAAAATACATCCATAAATAAAAAAAATTTCAGAACTAGATGAAAAAAAACTAGTTGTCAATCAACAAGTTAGAGCATCCAATAATAAAATTTAAAAAGAAAAAGCAATTATTGAAGCTTAAGCATCAGACAAACTTCTATGAAAACCTACAAAAAGTCAAAACAGAGCAAAGCAACAAAAATTCCTCAAAAAAAAAAAAAAAAAAAGAAAAAAAGAAAGCTTATCAAGACAAATTAGGGTGAAGTTAATTTCAAATTAGAAAAGATTAAAGAACAAACCTTATTGGCAAAAATTCCTCCAAGGCTTCCATGGCATCCAAAGGCCCTTTATATGAACTCTGAACCTCTTCACCATCTCCTGATTTGTCCGATGAATTCTCAGAAAGATCACTGTTCTTCCCAATTGATGATGATTTATCTGAACAAGAAACATTCTGATAACATGATTTCTTCACCAACTCATCTTTTCCAGCCTCGCTCTCTCTAACATCCTCAAACATAACCTTTTTTCCAACCAAAGCCCTCTGATCTCCACAGAAGATTTCATCAACGTTCTTGCTCACAACTCTTGTAGGCATATTCACCGTTAGTTGGTGTGCAATTTCAAGAAACCAAAAAATACTAGGTTTATTGAAGAAAGATGAAATTTTTAGCAGATCATCATGAAGAACACATCGTTCTGCGAAAAGGGTTGTTGCTAAAAATGGAGCCCAGAATCAAATTTAATCGATTGGAGATGGGATCTAAGAAAGTATGCAAGAAGAATATACTCTTGGGAGAAAATGCTTGGATTCTTATCTCTCTCTGTATTGCTATGGATCACTGCTAAATAATAAAATAAAATAAAATAAAACAAGAAAATCACAAGAAAAACACAAACTGGTGGGTAGTTTATATCTTGGACCTTAACGACAAAAACAGAGCAAAGTTTTAAAGCAAGGTAATGAACATTGAATATTCCTTTTGGATGCATATATATTAAATGATGAGATAAAATGGTGGGGTTGGATTGAGGGGGTGGGGTGGGGGGTGTGGGGGTTAGGTCTTATCCTGAAATCCTGATCCACTAGTAATTCTTTGTTTGGAGGAAAAAGTATTAATTAATTAAGGTACTGTTGTTTGTTTAAATATGTATTTGTACTAAAATTAAGTAATAATGCTTTAGATGAGAAGTAGCTGTCTTTTTGTCTAATGTTTGTTTTGTTTCATTTTTTCTTATTTCAAAGTTAGTTTGTATCTAGTCAACTTACTCTGCTTCCCATTCAATTTTGATTTGGCTACCTCTTTTTATTTCTCCTAAATTGCTTCACCAAATCAAAATACTTTCACACTAATTTTAAAATACATAAATTCATTAAAAAGTAAGATTTAGGATAATTTATACTACTATGACCCTATAAGAGGTTATATGGTTGATATAATTAGTTAATAAACAGTAATAATCTTTAAAAAATATTGAAGAAAATCTACATACTAATTGAATTAATATTTCATCTAAATTTATTAATAAAAAGCAAGGGCATATAAAAATTTAGAGGAATAAGTTATAATATCATACTAAACTAGTAAAATATTATAATACTCATATATATTCACACTATATTTAATATATTTATAAACTTTATTAACTCACATATTAATTTTATAAACTATATACACTCTAAATTTTTTATGAAAATTTGACGGATTCTTTTTTTAAGCAGTATATGCATGTTTGGAGGGGCCAGTTTTAGGTACAAAGCTTATTTCTAAGCGAGTTAAATTTATTTTTGGTCCCATAAAAATTGACTTGATCGATTTCAATCTCAAGATAAATATTTTTTTTAATTTATTCCCGTAACTATGTTATTTGATCGATTTATGGCCAATTTTCGCCGGAATTCCAATTTCTGTCGGAAAGCCCATATTTCATTTAGTTGACACGTTAGATCAGATCGTCGGATTCCCCCAAATCGTGCGGTCAGGTACGCTGCATGTGGAATTTTTTCGACAGAAATTGGGATTCCGGTGAAAATTTGCCATAAATCGATTAAATAACATAGTTACAGGACTAAATTAAAAAAAATATCTATCTTGGGACTGAAATCGACCAAACAAATTCCCGTGAACCAGAAATGAATTTACTCTATCTAAGCTAAGATTAGGGCAGATTTGTAATTTTGATTTAATTTGATTTTCTTGGTTGTAGGAAAATTCTCCAATCCTAAGTAGAAAATTCAAGGTGTTGGCCAACATAATAGCTGTTTAATGTGGGGAGACAAATTTTGAGATAATTAGAGATGGACCAATGAGAAAAGAAATATGATTATGTTGATATTAAATGGGACAATGAAATATCAATTGGCCAAAATTTCAACTTAATGCTTATCCTACCTTCCACAATTCAACCACAAATTTCATTTATCATATGGTTGGAAATTAGCTATCACCTATATGGAGTATAATTTTATAAGATTCAATAACATTTGAAAGAAAAAAAATAAAAAATTATTGAAGTTGATCTTATTACGCCCTTTTATATACCAATTAAATCTCATGTTCAAATAAGAAAACATAAAATTTATTTAAAATAGTATATTTTTAAAATCATTAAATTGAAAAGATGTATATAAAATAAATAAAATATCTATATTTTAATATTTTCTTTTGTGTATTGACTAATTACTTCAATGGTCATCAACAAATAAAAATAATAATTTTCTCCATCATTTTGTACGATAAATTAATATATTTTAAAGTGACATTATTATTTTTTAAATAACTAACGAAATAATAAAGAAAATTAAATTTTAAATGAATAATAATTTATCAAGTGGAGCTGAAAATTCACGCTAGAACGGTTCCATACCCAAAAAAAAAAATCCAAATATTGGCATGCCATAATGATAATAATAATATTAATATTAATAATAATGATAAATATATTTGTATTGAAATAAATCAAGACTTGACAACTAGCTCACTCTTATCCATAAACTGCCACATCATCCATATGATCAGGATTAGGGTATAAGCAAACTAAGCAATTGGCAAATACAACCCATGACTCGGTTCTATAAGGACTCATTTATATGAGTTTAATTAATTAAATGAATACTAACAAAATTCATTTTAAAGCTCGTTTTATAAATCAACAAGTTGAATATTGAATAGCTTTGTTGTTAAAAGCTTGTGAACACTCATCTAGTTCATTATATTAATGTGTTCGTTAACAAGCTCCTTTGGAGCTATTTAATATAATATTTTATTAATTTATTATTATTCATAATTAAATATTTTATATTAACATATATAAATATAATAATAGTTTAAGTGATTATCTATATATATCTATATACTGTACTCTTTGTTTTGGATCATCCTTTTCGTTTACTGTACCATGTAACTTAAGAAAAGTTGTTCTTTTTGACTAATTTTGTTGATTTTAAAGAGTATTGTAGTATTTTTTTTAAAGTAATGTTATGTATGTGAAAAAGGAGTAAAAAATTTGAAATTATAGGAACTTTAGAGATTGTTAGATATAGTGATGTTTATTTTTTGAGGTGTTTAGGGTGTTGTGGGACGAACGAATAAATAAAGTGTGAAGGGTGATGTAAGACGAAGGGAGTATCATTTTAAATTTTATTACTATTTATTGTTGATTTGTTTGATTGTTTAATACTCCCTCTGTCCCAAATTCAAGTTCACATTTACTGTAGATACGGAGTTTAAGAAAAATCACTTTTTGACTTACTTTTGAGGGTAGTATGGTATTTTTGGGTAATAAATAAATGATAAAGTATGTTATGTGTGTTAAAAAGGTGATGGCAAATTTGAAATTAAAGTATGTTAGAGGGATATTAGTTTGTTGTTTTTTCCTTTTATGGAAGTGTGAAGTTGAATTTGGGACGGACCAAAATAGAAAGTGTGAAGTTGAAGTTGGGACGGAGGGAGTAGTATATATGAATAATATTATGTGTTCATGAACAAAATATTTTTTTATTGTTCGTGAACAAAAATGTTTGTATGTTCGTGATTTGCAAATATAAACGAATCTCAACAATCAGCCTCTGTTCAAGCTCGATAATTTTTTTCATAACAAACTTGGTATTGAGCTTGATTATTTTTCAACAAATGAGATTCAAACATGCTAAAATTCAACTCGGTTAAACCTCTAATTAGGATCTAAAAGAAATAAAATAAAATAAAATGAAAATCCAAAAAATTTCATCTTTAGAAAATTATTAATATTGATGGAGCTAGGTACATGTACAATGGAAGAACGATGAAAACAGTGAAAGGATAGTAAAATCATTGACTGCACATCTGAGGTGCACCCCAAGGTACAAATATGTAATGCAGCAGCAATGATCCATAACTATAACCATAATAAAGTCATAAAGACTAAAGTCTGAATTATATAGTATCTAAATTTGGGGCCTACACTAACTCTAGGATAAGATTATAAGATCTTTGCCCTGCTTTACCCTCTCTCTCCTCCATAATTCACCCTATCTTCCCTCTCTCTCCTCCATAATTCACCCTATCTTCAAACTCATATTATTATTAAACAGAATAAAAATAAAATGATTAATCAGCTTAGTTGACCTAAAACTAGGAGAGCACATGCTTTCTTTGAAATATGGTAGATTTAAGAGTAACCTTAATCAACATGAGATGTGTTTCAACTTCTTCATTTATTCACTAAAATATTTTCAGCATTAATTTTGACTTTGGGTTTTTATTATGATCTCATTTTTATTCACTAAAATATTTTCAGCATTAATTTTGACTTTGGGTTTTTATTATGATAAATAATTTACTCACATAATAATTTCGAGATAAGTTTTTTTTGGTTATAGGAGAATGTTAGTTGTTATCATGTTAATAGTTAATTTACCAAGTACCCATACACCCACAATTCTATTTTCAAGGGGAATCGATCCTGGATCGCTCACTTAGTGAGGAGCCCAGTAGCCATTTGAGCTCACCTGGTTAATGCTTTTTAGATAAGTAAGTTAATACTCTTTTATATAATAAATTATTACTTTTCAGCATAATATATGATTACTTTTTACTAAAATATATAGTAATATTTTATTTTTTATATGAAAAATTAGTAACACTCATAAATATTCTAAAAAAAGAGCACTACAATGCCCCATATTTTATTCTACATTGAGCAAATTATGAATCAATGCAAATATATAAATTGAGTTGGTTAGAATGATTTGAGATGCCACAACTAGTTTATTTAATATAAGGGTGGTACAAGGGATTTTTGGATATCTTCTACAAATATGTATTTTTTATTTTTTTTCTTTTAAATGTATTTATAAATACAATTTATTAATAAGTGTACTGTTGTGCATTATTTTTAGAAGCTGATGTTAATTCCACGTTTTGTACTAAATGCAGTAATAGACACCTCTCGTGAGAGAAAATAATGAATATAACATGCAAGTGGTAATGTGTTTTGAAATTTAAATAAACTAGAAACGAAAATTGCAATAAAAAAACGCGAGATTTATTTATTCAATTTATTGTCTATGTCAATTTAAGAAACACGATATTTGTTTACGTAATTGTCTTTTGAAAGATTGTCTTGGGCAATGCCAAACCAAAAAAAGTTTACTATAAAATTTTAATGGCCAAGCTCTTATACTCCCGAAATAATTAAAGGTAAATGTACCCTCATTAATATTTAAATGAAAAAATCCCTACTTTTTAAGACATTAATAGGACATGATTTAATTGATTCAATTAAATCATGTCCTAAATATCTTTATAAAAATTATATGATTAAATTCATATTATTTATAATTCTAAACTTACCTTATATATATATATATATATACTCCCTCCGTTCCGCACCAAGAGTCACTTTTTTCCATTTTGGTCGTCTCACCCAAAGGGTTCTCTTTCATTTTTTATACACATGGATCCCACACTCGCCCACTAATACAATTAAAACATGGGGTTAACACCCCCCACTAATATAACTACCTACTACACATTAAATAATAATACTCCTTAATCTACGTGCAAAAAAGCAAAATACACCCTTGGTGCGGGACGGAGGGAGTATATATATATATATATATATATATATATATATATATATATATATATATATATATATATATATATATATATATATATATATATATATATAACCCTAATTTGTAAACTCTATGTTAATTCAATATCTTACGCTTAATTTTAAAACCAGAATTTGAGTGCCTCCATCATCTACAACAAGAGCCACGTTGGAATTATAATGTACTCCTGGTTGCCACCATTTCTGATTAATCTTAATATTTGAATTAATGAATTAAATGAAATGATTAATTGTGCAGTGGATATTTTGGGTTGCCCATTCATTGGGGCATCACTCTATCACCTCACTCTGCTTCATGATATTTACAACATTTTTAAACAAAAAATTCCAACTTTTATAAATAGATACTCCAAATTGGTTGATTAATTAATCTTAATATGAGTTTTTTTTCTCGAAAATTCACTATAACGTATTAACTTGGTTGAATAAAAAAGAATGAAGAAGAATATGTAGGCAAATTAAGTGGCCGGACATATGAATAGGTGGTAATAAAGTGGTCGCTGGAAATGATTCTGTTGACGAATTTGAAGAATATCAAAATGCCTTTATTGGGTATGTTTAGTAATTAAAAATTGAGTTTATAATTAAAAGGTCAAAATTGTCTTTGTTGGAGTATGTTTAGCAATATGTATATGTTTTATTAAAATATATTGATGTGTATTTAGTAAATGATGAGGTGCGTTTAGTAATTTTGGGAGTACGAATAGCCGGCCTCAATTTTAATACAATTGGTCGGCTATTCTTACCTCAATTCTACTAAATATATTTTAATTACTAAATGTACTCCTATCATTACATTATTAAGTATATCCTATCAAGAACTATTTTACCCTTTAAATTAAAAACTTACCCATTTGAATTCATAGCAACTCGACGAAGAAGAAGTAAAAGGAAGAAATGAAAGGGAATAATCGAAAGAACACCTTTAATCTGTTTCAAAATTTAGTCAAACATGTTTCGGTAAATTAAGCATGGACTCTATTGAAATTTTGTTATTGTAGCATGATATTGTAGTATTAATGCAATTTTAGTTGAAATGTGGCTAAATTAAAATCAACGAATGGTTTTATGCGCATCATAAGTTGAACGTTTAGCAACCCGAACAAAGCATATTCCGTTTGCTTATAGCAATCGAATAATCCTGGTAAGTTAGCTTGTTGCAATCGAACAATCTCAGACATATATTTTTTATCTATTTGTAAATCCTAACATGTATTTTCAACTTTGATAAGGATGATCGAAATGATATAGCAGTGATAAGGGGTTGCTCACGGAACCTTTTATGGTGGTCCAACCAATTCATCATTATTGTCAAGGTTTAAAACACATGTGAGTGCTTTGATTTGAAAGGGAAAGAATTATTATTTTTATTTATTTTTGAGTGAGTTATTTTGGAACAAATTATTTTCATTCTGTTATAGCAAGCGAACACTGGAAGTTTGTTCGATTCTAACTACCGAACAATTTGCTTTTGATCGATTATTAAGAGCAAACATTCTGTTAGTATATGTTGACAAACTACAAAAATTATGAATATAACTGCAATATCCTGATTATAATCATTCCATTCTTGATGATTATTGCTTGTTCCATTGAATTACTATGCAGAGCTAGCAGAGTTTATGGGAATGGGTTAAATATAAAAAATTGGAATTTGAATAAATTGGAAATCTTAATTAATAAGGATATTCATATTTTAACAAATAAAAATAATTGTCTTGTATTATATGTTTATTATATAGGGTATATTTAAGTAGAATTGGACTTATAAATAACAGGCCCCTTAATTTAATGGAAGAATTGTTATTTGTTATAATGTAGCTCTAATCTAATTAATTTAGTACGCAGCAGCGGGCAAACAATATTTATTTAAGACAAATGATTGTATAGAATCGTTTTATATTATTTTTGTTTTTATGATTTTCTTATTTTGTCTTTTTATGGTTTATTATGCTCTATTTTATTTATAGAATTTAATATTTATATTTAGAAAATTATTAATTTAAGTGTATAATTGTATTGAGAAATGGGATTAATATCAACTTTATATTTAAGCTTAATTGGATATTTAATTTAATATTATATTTTATAAACAAACCAAAGCTCATTATTTAAGTCTACAATCCAACCGCTCCTATTCTCAAGGAATTGAGGTCCTCATGGTATGAGACGTGCGTAGTTGGGACGCATGAGGAGAAATGAACTTATATATGCTCGATGGAAGAAAGATACAGACATGACGATTAGTACATTTCTTCCCATATAACTGATACTTCATAAAAAGTAAAATGATTGACTTGAGCGTCGGAGGGTCTACGTCGAAAATTCCCTCCGGCATATTTTTGCAGGTTTACGTGGAGTTGCAGATCGAGGAATTTGAAGAAAGTACTTGAAATTTTGTAGGTTTTCTATTCTTTTATATTATTCTTCAAGTTTGTACATCTTGTGAATGCAAGCTAGTTTGAGCTCCTCTTTGATCACACTCACACTTTCTATCTTCCTCACTTTCACTCACGAATTGAATCAACACAAGAATGAAATCAAAACTAAAGAAAGAAGGCAAAGATGTATAGTGGTTCGATCTTAAAGATCTACGTCCACTTCTTAAGGAGAGAGATCACTAATATGATTGAGTACAGGTTACAACTTCTTGATGAAGATGATGAATTAAACTTATAAGAACCCTAACTTGCTGAATCTAACTGATATGAATGATGGATGATCATTCTGATGTGCTTCTGCCTTTTATATCACACATGCACTCAGAATATCCATCAGCAAGCTTTCCATGTGATCTGTTGGCTTCATTCAGTTGCAACTGATCAATTAACTACTTAAGAATCTTGCCATGTCATCAATCCATCATCTCAACTTAATACTTGATCCTACGGTCCTCCTTATGCAGCTTGTTGATCCTAACTTCTTAATCAAACTTGCTGCTGAACTAATCATCACCTTCCATGTGTATACTTATTGATTTATGCCACACATACGTATGCATGCATGGATGGTCTATATGTTGGATTGTATACTAAAAGTCTAGCTTTAGTATGAACAATGTTATAACAATATTTGAAATGAGAATCATATGATCAAATGATTGCATCTTATAATTTATTTTATATGCATGATGCAATAGTCCATTTAATTTATACTGTAGATAATATGTTGTGCGACAACACGCGGAAGATCATATTATCGGTTTCCTTATAAAGTATAAACAGATGCTCACAACTGAGATAGACGGGGACTCTCTATCGGTATGGTTGTAATGTGGTTTGGTATTAGCTTGTCTTGGCTATAGAATCACATTAGTGCACTTGTGTGTATTGAGCAGGACCGCTTGAGATCGTTCGACTTATACTGACTTATAGAAGAACTTGATCTCTGTTATTATGAAAGTTCGTGCTCTTAATCCCTATACAATAACCTCGACACGTAGGGCAATATGTATTTCTTTGATTCATCAATGGGTGAGATTTATATGTATTAAATCAACAAACTCGGTGAGTTGGGAAGTAGTGCTGTATCTATGGTGTGTTGTTGATTGTAGAAGGAATCCATGTCCGTCATAGGTTGATGATGTCCCCTTGAGGAGCTCATAAGGTTTATCATGTAAATCTTGCAAGTGGATTAATTTCCGGCATGATAATAAGGTTGAGTGGTACTACTCTCGGATGAGATATTAATTAATTTGAGTTGTCAGTAACTTAATTAACTAATGCGCATTGTATATCTTAAACATGGGGAGACTGTCGGGCTTATAATAAGAAGGAGCCCAGAACATAATTTTGGGATTGGACGGGTAGTGCAGTAATAATATTTTAGTGGACTATATTATTATTATTGGATTTAATTAAAAGCTTTGGGCTAAGCTTGGTTAATTAAATTCAATTGAGGCCCAGCCCAATTTCTCCTCCTGGTCCCTGCTGTAGCCCAACTATATAAGTCATCTCAACTCCTGTTAACCCTAAGGCAGTGCCTCATTTGACAGTTAGAAAAGAACAGGAGCAGATTGAGAGAATCCTGCGGATTGTTGCCCACACAACAGCAGGATTCGACTTGGGACATACAGCAGAAGATTGTGAGGTGGTTCTCTGCTATTCATCCTCTACATCAACCCAGAAGTACGGTAAACGTTTAATTTATGCTTCCGCTGTTATCGTTTATCTGAATTCCTAACGGATCACGTTGATCCACACGATCCAATTGCCAACAATTGGTATCAGAGCGTTGGTTTCTTGGTGAAACGTGATTTGTTAAGGATAAGGGTTTTATGTGATTATATGATTATATGATCTGATCTGTATTAATCGCATGTTTATTGATTAGTCAGTTTGTGATTATGTGATTGGAGTATAACCTGTTGTAATCGCATATTAATATGTGATCTACTGTTGTGTATTTCTCGTTGATTGTATACACTGTACACGCTGATATCATATACACACACGTCTGCACTATGCCTTCGACGCCTTCAACCTAGAAAAGTACAAAGTCAGAGAGGAAGTCGCGATCATGGATGCCAAAGGTGATGGTTGCTGGTCAAACGGACTCCAGTCGAGGCGCTCGTTTTCTGACAGCGGCGTTCCGAGCGCGTCTGATTCGGCTTCCGGGCAGGTCCACTGCAAGTTTCGGGTAAGTCAACACGTGTTCTGGTTGAGTCGGAGGAGGATCCGAGCGGGTCTTCCTGATTGCTGCGGGCCTGGCGTGAGTCAATGGAGTGGGTGCAGGCTTGGGCGCGGCGGCGCTGGAGTGGGCAGCCACCACGGCTGCAGATCTGGACAGCCATACCCTGGGCGAGTCGAATTTGTTACCGATCGGGTCGGAGTAAATCCGCCCAGAAGATCGGCGACACACGACGGTCATAGAGGGAGATGGAGGCACGTCTATGATCGGGTCTTGGGCAGAATCGTTGGTCCACGGTGGTTTCCAGCGGCGACCTGTTACATCGGAGGTTGGGCGGCGCTGCAGGTGACTCGGTGACTGGGCGGCGCCGGAGGTTACGCAGTTTGCCGATCCGATTAGTCTGCATGCGCGAATGTGGGTCGGTGGGAGCATCGCCGGCGAGCGCGACTGCGATACTTGCTCGCCAGTATTCTGGCGGCTCGATTCCGACGTGGGTTGAGGGCGGCGCGGTTGCAGCGGCGTGCGTCGATGAAAGCTTTAGGAAGTCGACGATCTGCTGGGCGGACGGGCCGACTCCGGTGGTCTGGAGGCTCGTTACCTGACGGACTGATGGCGCCGTTCCGGTGGGCTGAGGGAGGCACCGACGGCGGCAGCAGTGGCGGGCTGACGGCACGATTGCCGAAAGCAGCGGCGCCAGTGCCTCTCGTGGCAGCTCCGAGTGGATGATGAGGGCGGCTGGCAGGAGATTAGGGCAGCATTGTGTTTTGGGCCTGTTTTATATTATGGGCCTAATTTTATTTTAATTTGGTTATGGGCTGTTGGGCCCATATTTAATTAAAATGCAAATGGGCTGTTGGGCCTATTTTATGGATGATGGGCTCGGAATTTTTTTTTAATTACTGGACTTTTCTGCTGCTTGGGCCTGCTCTAATGGCTGTTCTAATTTTAATTTGGTTTTGGGCTATTTGGCTCAATTTTAATTAAAATAGTTTTGGGCTGCTGTTTTAATTAATTGTGGGAATAATGTTGGGCCATATTTTGGATTGGGCTAATTCATGCAGAAATAGGCAGGGTAAATGAGTATAATTAATTAATTAATGGGTTGCTCATTTTATGCTATTGATGCTTGGGTAGACTAGACTCATTTATTTGATCCAACATTTTATGCAATTAATTTTGTTATGCAACTGATTAATTGATTTAATTGTCAATTATTGTTGTATATGTGATAGGCATGTTCTATGTGATTTATTTATTTAAATTGCTGTTAATAGAAGCATGCTAGAATGTATATTTTATTTCAGAATATTATATGCATGTTAAAAACCCTCGGTGTTTAAATAACTAAGTGGGAGAGGGGATTGATAATAAATTCTCACGGCCTCCATTATTGGTTTGTAAGTGATGTGAGTAAACTTGCGTGTTGGCAATAGGCCTTCTTCCCTAACGGATGAGTTTATTCACGGATCACTGGTACAGACTTCATTAAATAATTATTGTTTGTAATGTGGCGCATAAACTTGCGTGTTGGCAATAGGCCTTCCTCCCTAACGGATGAGTTTGTGTGCGGTTCACTAGTGCAAACTAATAATTTATGATTGTAGGAAGCTATCCGAGCGCGTGTGTACTTCTCTAACTGTAAGGCACACAAGCTCGAGCAGTGGACTTGGGATCAAATAATGGTGTACACTTAGGTGTAAATAATTAGTATCCTCCCCAACGGAGTCACTGCTATTATTTGCATGGCTAAAGAGGAACCGACTATTAATTATTTTGTCATAAAGTTAGGTTGACAAATGAAATTAATGGGTAAAACCTTCTCTTGTAAATGTTCGGGTTTGTAAACGTCCACACTAACTTGGCTTGCAGACTCACGATACTTGAGATGTCGGTGAATTTTATTTTTATATTGTTTTGAGGGAATCAATATAAAAGGATAAAATTCGAAGATTTGATCGGAATATTTATTTGTGATTCTCTGAATTTCAAATGGTTTTATTTCACTAATTATTAACTAAAAGACATTATATTTACTTGTCCAAATTAAATGATTAGAAAAGAATCTTGGTTTTGAAAATTACTGCTTAAGAAAATACATGTGTATTCTTACAAAGGACGTCTCATGATGCCTATTAAAGTCTCTAGTGAAGAGATGAGAGGTTCATAGAAATATGATGGTCTCATGTAACTCTTCGGATACTCGAGTAATTTAAAAGGTGATAGGTCATGATAGAATTTGATGAATGAATTGGAAAATTATGGAATAGAAGTTGAAGGGGAAACCTAAGTCAATTTTATGCTCCATAATTGCCTAGATGTTTTGAGTAAGTTCCACCTGAATTACAAGAGGATGTATATGGTGGGAAACTTCTGACAAAACATGTGGAATAGGAAAGCCAATTTCATCATAATGTGAACAAGTTTAATATCTTATTCACTAGTTGTTTAAACATGATTAGTGATGACATCTATTGACACGAAGTGTGTAGATACTGGAATCACTAAATGTTTATCACTTAGTAAGGATAAGATTATTATGACATGGGTATAACTACGAAGGTAGTGACTATTGCAGTGGGAGTTGTTTATTTATCTTATGATAAGAATAAACGATTGATTATGAGAAATTATCTTTACATACGTTTCATAGAAAGAATTTGATTTCGGTTTCTATGCATTAACGGATGGATACTTCATTTCATTTAAATGACATGGTCATAGTAATGAGGAATGAGGCTATAATCCGTTAAAGTACGTTGGTGGATAAAAAGTATACTCTTGAATCATGTACATCCCACAGATGCAATAAATAGTAATTAAATAATGCATCTTCTAATATTAGTAAGAGAAAGGAACCTTCGGAAATGAACTAAACATACGTTTGGCGTCTGTGACTAATTCATTTTACTTGAGTAGGATTCAAAAGTTGATAGCCGATAGACCGTAAGGTTTATCTGAAGTGGAAACTATCGGACTTGCGAGTCTTGCTTGGAAGTAAAAATGATTAACTACCTTTTCAAGGTTGTGGGGTGTAGAGCCAAAGATATATATGTTGGAATTAGTTCATTCTGATTCAAGCGAACCTAATATTATCCAGGCGAGAGGTGGTTATGAATATTCGAAGATTATTCTGGAAACCAATATATTTATATGATGCACTGCATGTCTAAGTTCTTTGATTAATTCAAGAATTGTAAGGCTGGTACAGTGAAGCGTCATGGAAAATATATTAAGTCATTACGATTCAATCATGATGGCGAATACCTCTTGGGATAGTTAGGAGCTATTGATTAGAAGTTGAGATTAAATCTCAAGTTGACTACACCGGGTATGCCCCAAACTGAATGGTGTGGTGGATAGAAGGAATAAGGCTCTTATGGTTATGATTAGATAGATGATGAATTATTTGGAATAATTAAAATTCATTTTATGGATATGCCCTAGAAACAGTAATTCGTAAAACATTTGTCTGTTTGTGGGACATCCTAGAAAAATGAAGTGTGATTTATTTAGTCGAAAAGATTGAAGGGTGATTGTTAATACAATCACTAGATTTTTGGATAAGGACTATGTAATAAATCACAAACCCATGTGTAAATTATTCTAAAGGAAGTGAGAGGAAAACACAAAGTGTAAGTACCAAGTGTACAAGGAGATATACCACAAGGTAAACTGCAACGCGTGTCACGTCTGATACACAATTACATGTAGTGCCTTGTCGTAGTGGGAGGGTTGTATGACAACCCATAAATATATGTTTTGGGAGAGTCGTGAGACTTGATCCCTAGTGAACATGGTATTGTCCCACGGATACGACGTAGCACTACAAGATGAAAATGCGGAATCTTAGTAAGTTGCAATGTATGTTGAAATAGAATCTACGGATTCTATATTAAGTCTGGGAACTTGTATGACCACTAAATGGTGTAAAAGCCATTGCAAGTGGTCAAAGGAAATAAAAGAGGATCATATGGAAAGGTGAAAACCTTGGAAGCAAAGCTGGTTGCGGAAAAATGTACTCAGAAAGAAATGGTTCAATTATGAGGAAACATGTTCGCTGGTAGCTATGCTTATGTTGATCCGGATTCTTTTATTGCTGCTATGAGGAACAGCAAATAGATGTCAAAGACAGCTTTCCTGATTGGAAGTCTTGAGGAAAACATCTATGTGAAGCAACCAGAGTGATTCATTGCAAAGTACTAATAGCATTTTGATAGTAAGCTTAAAATTGTTCAGCGATGGACTAAAGCAAGCTTTAAGATAGTGAAACATCTGTTTTGATTAGGTAATCCAGTGGCATGGATTTAAATCAATGAGCGGATGAGTCTTGTGTGTTGTAAAGAGTGACAGAAACGTGGTGGTATTTTTTGTACTATACGTAGATAGTATCTTGCTCATTGGAGACAATGAAAGAGTATTATCGGGTGTAAGGGTACGATTAATAAAGCGGTAGAGATGAAGGACTTAAGAAAGACAAAATATATCCTTTTGATCACGGTAATACGGATCAAAGAAAGGACATTATGCTTATCTCAAGTTTCATAAATAATACAGTCCATACTCGTTTAGCATGTGAATTTATCTAAGTGAATGTGTCTTTGAGACACAAGAAGAAGATAAATATGATGAAAGCGGTTCCTTATGCTTCGGCGAATAAGGAAGCTTAATCTAAGGAATGCTATGAACGATGTTGGATATCTGTTTTGCTGAATGCATGAACAGTGGGTATCAACGTAACCCGGAACAAGAATGATGAACTGTGGTAAGACATTTATAAAGTACATGAGAAGGACTGGAAATTATATGTGGACTTACTGGACAGATTCACTGCTTCTTGTGGATTACGTAGATTCGGATTTTTTAGTCAAATTGGACGATAGTAAATTCTCCTCAAAGGTTATGTGTTTAATTTTAGGAAGTAGAGTCATAATGTGGAGGAGTGTTATATAGAAATATATTTCAGACTCCGGACTCCATCATGAAAAGATGATGAATTGGAGCCTATGAGGTAACCAAAGTATCTATATGACTCTAGAGACTTCATGATGGACTTTGAAGTGTTTCTAAGTTTGCCCAATGTAATCACAATTTACATTGATGATATTGGTGCAGTTGCAAACTTGAAGAAATCACAAGTCCATAAGGCAATTAAACACATGGAGCGCGAGTACCACCTGTTACGAGAAATCGTATGATGAGGGGAAGGTTGTTGTCGCCTAGATTGCATCGGATGATGACCTAGTAAATCATTTACAAGGACCTTAAGGCGAGAGCTTTTAATGGTCGTGTAGTGGGAGTAGGAATCAGATGTATGGCGGAAGACATGACATCATAGTCTTTTAGTATAAGTGGGAGATTGTTGGATTGTATACTAAAAGTCTAGC
Source organism: Pogostemon cablin (assembly GCA_023678885.1). NCBI lineage: Eukaryota > Viridiplantae > Streptophyta > Magnoliopsida > Lamiales > Lamiaceae > Pogostemon > Pogostemon cablin. The sequence continues at coordinate 37,070,485 of CM042965.1, forward strand.
TTTAGTATGAACAATGTTATAACAATATTTGAAATGAGAATCATATGATCAAATGATTGCATCTTATAATTTATTTTATATGCATGATGCAATAGTCCATTTACTTTATACTGTAGATAATATGTTGTGCGACAACACGCGGAAGATCATATTATCGGTTTCCTTATAAAGTATAAATAGATGCTCACAACTGAGATAGACGGGGACTCTCTATCGGTATGGTTGTAGTGTGGTTTGGTATTAGCTTGTCTTGGCTATAGAATCACATTAGTGCACTTGTGTGTATTGAGCAGGACCGCTTGAGATCGTTCGACTTATACTGACTTATAGAAGAACTTGATCTCTGTTATTATGGAAGTTCGTGCTCTTAATCCCTATACAATAACCTCGACACGTAGGGCAGTATGTATTTCTTTGATTCATCAATGGGTGAGATTTATATGTATTAAATCAACAAACTCGGTGAGTTGGGAAGTAGTGCTGTATCTATGGTGTGTTGTTGATTGTAGAAGGAATCCATGTCCGTCATAGGTTGATGATGTCCCCTTGAGGAGCTCATAAGGTTTATCATGTAAATCTTGCAAGTGGATTAATTTCCGGCATGATAATAAGGTTGAGTGGTACTACTCTCGGATGAGATATTAATTAATTTGAGTTGTCAGTAACTTAATTAATTAATGGGCATTGTATATCTTAAACATGGGGAGACTGTCGGGCTTATAATAAGAAGGAGCCCAGAACATAATTTTAGGATTGGACGGGTAGTGCAGTAATAATATTTTAGTGGACTATATTATTATTATTGGATTTAATTAAAAGCTTTGGGCTAAGCTTGGTTAATTAAATTCAATTGAGGCCCAGCCCAATTTCTCCTCCTGGTCCCTGCTGTAGCCCAACTATATAAGTCATCTCAACTCCTGTTAACCCTAAGTCAGTGCCTCATTTGACAGTTAGAAAAGAACATGAGCAGATTGAGAGAATCCTGCGGATTGTTGCCCACACAACAGCAGGATTCGACTTGGGACATACAGCAGAAGATTGTGAGGTGGTTCTCTGCTATTCATCCTCTACATCAACCCAGAAGTACGGTAAACGTTTAATTTATGCTTCCGCTGTTATCGTTTATCTGAATTCCTAACGGATCACGTTGATCCACACGATCCAATTGCCAACACTATATACAACAAATCTCCACCTTAGACCATGTATCATCATAGGTCATAAACCTTCTCCACCTTGCTACAATTATAGGCTGCAACACACCTTCTTTCATCCCTTTTAGTGAAGACCAATAAGACTCTTACACAATTCATATTTCTGAATTGGTAGAGCCTTAGTAAATGCATCAGTTGGATTGTCCGATGTCTTAATCTTCTTGACAGCCACTAACTTCTCTTCTATAATGTCTCTTATGAAGTAAAGTCTCACATCAATGTGTTTAGTCCTTTCATGATACCCTTGGTATTTTGAGAGATGTAAAGCACTTTGATTGTCACAATATACTTCAATAGCATCTTGTTGAACACCAAACTCTCTCAAAATTCCAATCAACTAAACACCCTCCTTGATTGCTTCTGTGAGAGCAACAAACTCAGCTTCAGTGGTTGAGAGTGCTACTATATGTTGATGTGTAGCCTTCTAACTTATCGTTGTACAAACAAATTGAACACATAGCCTGTAATTGACTTCCTTGTATCAAGATTAGCTGCATAATCAGCATCCACATAACCAACAATAGCTCTATCCCAAGTACCTTGTTTCTGAAATTTCAATCCAACTGTTATAGTTCCTTTGATGTATCTAAGTGCCCATTTTACTGCATCCCAATGTACAACACCAGGATTACTTATAAACCTACTAATCATACTCATAACATAAGCCAAATCTGGCCTACAACATACCATTGCATACATCAAACTACCAACAGCACTTGCATATGGTATGTTGATCATTTCTGTCTTTTCTTTGTCTGTTTTGAGGACCTTGAAGTGATGACAGATTCAATCCCTGCTTAACAGGTATTGAAACATCCTTACAGAGATTCATATTATACCTCTTCAGAACCTTATCCAAGTATCACTCTTGAAACAATCTTAGCTGACCAGCTGATCTGTCCCTTTCAATTTGCATGCCAAGTATCATTCTTGCTTCACCTAGATCTTTCATGTCGAACTCCTTCCTCAAAGTGACCTTTACTATATCAATTCCTTCCATATCTTTGCATGCTATCAATATATCATCTACATAAAACAGTAGATAAGTGTAGCATCCATCTTTACATCTTATGTATACACAGCTATCATACATGCTTCTGACAAAATCACTTGATGTAATGTAATCATCAAACCTGAGGTACCACTGTCTTGGGCTTTGCTTCAGTCCATACAATGATTTAAGTAGCAGGCAAGCCTTTGAGTCTGTACCTTTCAAACTAATACCTTCAGGAATCTTCATGTAGATCTTTTTCTCTAAATTTCCATGTAAGAATGTTGTTGTTACATCCATCTGATATAATTCCAAATCCAATTGAGTAACTAATGACAACAAGATCCTTATTGAGCAATGTTTTACTACTGGTGAGAAGATTTCATTATAATCAACACCTTCTTGCTGTGAAATACCTCTTGCTATAAGCCTTGCCTTATACCTGATTCCTCCTTCCTTACTTGTCACTGGTTTCTTCTTATATATCCACTTACAACCTACAAGCTTCTGATTTGCAGGCTTGTCAACAATCATCCAAGTGTTATTCCTTTTTAATGATTGCAGCTCTTCTTCCATAGCATCTAGCTACTTCATACTCTCCTTTCCTGATATTGTCTCTGAATATGTTCTTGGCTCATAGATATCAATGTCTGATGCTAAATAGAGGGCATAAGACACAGTGTCAGCCTCTATGTATCTGATAGGTATTTTGATTTGCCTTCTCAGCCTATCTCTAACTAGTTGATAGCTGCTTAGAGTCCTTCTTTCACTGGAACTAGATGATTCAGCTTTCTCCTCTGCAGCATCTTCCTCATGTACATCATTATTTCTCTGATCCTGATTATGTTGTACTACTGTTTTACCATCATTCTCCACCTCAAACTCACACTTATCTGTAGTAATGATCTTATCAGCACCTCTCTCAAATAAAGGCATCTTGTCTTCATTAAATGTTACATCCCTATTAACAATGAACTTGTTAGTCTCATAACACCATAGCTTGTAACCTTTTACTTCTTTAGGGTAGCCTACAAGCACACACTTAACAGCTCTTGGATCCAACTTGTCTTACTTCTGATGTGAATACACCTAGCAACCTATCACCCTTAAATGACTATAATCTGGTATCCTTCCAGTCCATACTTGTTCAGGTGGTCTAAACTTAAGTGTTGTGCATGGAGATAAGTTGATCAAATAAGCTGCAGTTGATACTAACTCACCCCAAATACCTTTTGAGAAGCCTCCACTACTCATCATGCACCTAACTCTTGCAAGAAGTGTCTGATTCATTCTTTCTGCCACTCCATTCTGCTGTGGAGTCCCTGGTACTATTTTGTGCCTCTTAATACCCTTCTCTTGACAAAATTTGTTGAACTCATGTGACACAAACTCAAGCCCATTGTCTGTCCTCAAACACTTAACCTTGTTTCTAGTCTGAAGTTCTGTTTCTGTCAACCAAACTTTAAAAACTGATAATGCTTCATCCTTTGTCTTTAAAATTCTTATCCATACCTTTCTTGAATAGTCATCAATGAATGATATGAAATATCTTCCACCCCCTATTGTTGAGGTCTTGGAAGGTCCCCAAAGATCAGAATGAATATATTCCAACCTAGCTTTGGTATTATGCTCAGCTGTACCAAATTTTAACCTCTTTGACTTGCCTAATATGCAAGCTTCACACTGATCTAACTTGCAAGTTGAACTGATCTCAAGCAGCCTCTGTCTTGCAAGTTCTTGCAAGCCTCTTTCACTTAAATGACCAAGCCTTCCATGCCAAATTTTAACACTACTATCATCCTTAGTTGCATTAATCTGTCCAGTCACTACAGAACCATCTAAGAAGTACAGATCAGACCTCTTAAACCCTTTAACAACTACTGACTTTTCTTTTATGATAGTAAGTGTTTCTCCCTTTAAATGACACTCATAACCTTGAGAAACTAACATTCCAAGAGATATTAGATTTCTTCTCAAACTTGGTACACATCAGACATTTGTTAACAACCTAATTTTCCCATCAAACATTTTAAGTTTGACAGAACCTATTCCTTCAATCTTATAGGTGTGATCATCATCTAGCATAACTGATCCTTCATTCTGTGATCTTAATTTAGTAAACTAATCTTTTCTAGAAGTCATGTGAAATGTGCATCCTGAATCCATAACTCATTCTTTTGATAATGAACTAGAACAAACTGATATGGCTTCAATGAAATCAGAATCTGAACCAACTTGATTAGTTGTTACCTGATTTGCATGAGGCCTCTTATTTCCTCTCTTTTCAGCTATCTTCTTTGCCACCATTGCTTTCTATTTGAAACATTGTTTCTTGAAATATCCAGGCTTATTGCAGTGATAGCAGTTCTTATTTTCTTCCTCATCTGATGGAGCACTTAAAGATCTACGTCCACTTCTTAAGGAGAGAGATCACTAATATGATTGAGTACAAGTTACAACTTCTTGATGAAGATGATGAATTAAACTTCTAAGAACCCTAACTTGCTGAATCTAACTGATATGAATGATGGATGATCATTCTGATGTGCTTCTGCCTTTTATATCACACATGCACTCAGAATATCCATCAGCAAGCTTTCCACGTGATATGTTGGCTTCATTCAGTTGCAACTGATCAATTAACTACTTAAGAATCTTGCCATGTCATCAATCCATCATCTCAACTTAATACTTGATCCTACGGTCCTCCTTATGCAACCTGTTGATCCTAACTTCTTAATCAAACTTGCTGCTGAACCAATCATCACCTTCCATGTGTATACTTGTTGATTTATGCCACACATACGTATGCATGCATGGTCTATATACAACAGTACATGAAGGATGGGTAATATTTAGTGATAGATTTTCATTGAACTTATTCCGAAACATATCTAACATTACTTGCATGCTCCTAAAGTAAATTATAATAATAACATAAAATTCTACTGCTTGAAAATTACATTTTATTTTTATAATACCAAATTGTTTTTTACTAAAATTTGCTAGATATTGTTTAAGGAAGTGGCATTAATTAAACAAATGAGAAATATTCATGTTGATTTAATTCGTGAGTCAACAGTCACTAATGATAGGGTAATTGGGCCCACTCCTGATGGGCCAGGATCCAACTCTCAGGCCCACATCAGATAACGAGGCTTCAAAATTCATCTGTCAGCATATGATACGACCACGTTTCAATTTAACAGTTGGGATTTATCAGATAATAATGTAGACTAATTAACTCACATGGAGATGACTCACGTATGTAGACTAGTTTTGAGATAAGATAATATAGAAGAATAAAAAATTAAAGAATTTTCTCCTCCATAAGTAATTTCCTTACTTAAATACTAGATTATCACAAATTTAATGTGACACGTATACAAGACACTGTGGATTTTTTTTAATATAAATAAAATTAGAGTCAAATTCGAATGTACTTTGATCTTAATTATTAGATTAATTTTTAATTTAATTTTATTATTAAATAAAATAAAATAATTAAAATAAAAAAATAACTACCCACCTCATTCTATTTTAAATTTAGTAGTCTCTTGTTTCTCCAAGTGCATAAAGTGTGTAATAGTACAACATTTTGTTTTAAAGGGCATACACTTTAAAGGTACAACATTTTGTTCTAAAGAGTATACAATTTTATTAATTTTTTTTAAGAAATAAAAGGTACACGTCCTTATACTAAAAGATATACAAATTAAATCAGTTGATAAAATTCCATTGGTAATGTAGTGGTTGGTGAATTTTTAATAACAAAAAAATAATTCCGTTGTTAATCTGTTACTAATAATTCCGTTGGTAATTTATATAATGATTCCCTTGATAATCCGTTGGTAATTACCAACACATTGAATTTCATTGGTAAAATAGAGAATAAATCCGTTGACAATGTTATTTTGTTGATAATTCATGGTTAATTATCAATAAATTGAATTTCGTTAATAAATTCTGTTATTAAAAAATATTTTTTTGTGTGGTAATTTATCTAAAAATGTGAAATGATACTTCATAAATAAATAAATCTGAACTGATATAATACTAATAAAATTATATTTTCCGGTTTTGGTAAAGGGATCAAATTATTGTGGGGTCGAAAGCTCGATTATTTATTGGAGTACGTAAATATTGTACCGGAGCCTAATTAAATTACAACAATTATTTACTTGAAAATTAAAGTAGTTATTTTTCTATAAAATAAAATTTACCGTCCTAAATATGTCAATTACTCACTTAAAAAATTTTTGGAAGCTTTTAAAATTTGGAACGGTTTTTGAAAATTTCAGTTATAGGACTATTTGCAACTAAATCTAAATTTTTGAGAAAGTTTTGAGATTAAAAAAAAAAGTATTTTAAGATAGAAAATGAAGTTTGATATAGTTATCGATCACTCACTCTTGAAAGTTAGAGGGCATTTTCTTCAATAATATATGTCTATATATATATATATATATATATTTCGCTCATCTGATACATATAATAGGTAGATGTATAAGTTAGATAGCATGCATTTCGTTCAATAAAAATCTATGATACTTAATTAAAATTCCTAATTAGCTCCTAGCTTGAATAATCTAGGTAATGTCTATCTATCTATCTACAATCAAGTAGCACAAGTAAAGGCAGGTTGATTATCAGTCATCTAAAACCCAATTAATCTATGAACCAATCGATTGTAAACCCTAAAAACAATAGAAATTAATCAGACATTAGCATGAGGAGTTGCAAGCCTTGCAAGAACACCAACAGCCAAAGAATTAATGTAAGTGCATGGCTCAGTCATCGATGAATTGCAACGCTTGTCGGAGAACTGATCGTTCTTGTCGGGCCCACCCAGGATGGCTCCGGTCAGCTCATTCGGGTTCGGAGTATCCACGTTGTACCACTTCACGAAGCTCATCGGACACGTCACCACCTCGTTTGGTTTCAATCGTGGCACGGATGCACCCCGGTGGTGGGCTTGGGTGGGTGGCTTCTTACCAAACCCCACCATGTATGACCTTCTCTCAGGATTCTTCCCTAGTAGATAGTCCATTTGTTGTTTCGCAAACCCCATCAACCGACCCGACCCGAATTTCTTGTCCCCGCAGATGACTTGCTGTTTGTGCTTGCCAAGAATGTCACTGTATACAGTGAATAGGAAAGCAGCTGCTGTCACATACTGGGAATTCGCTCCATCTCTTAAGTGGATCATTCCTCCTGTATGTATCTTCATTTCTCAGTTACAATCCACAACTATTATTGAAGATTTCGATTTTCTTCCCAAACTAATTAAAACTTTTGAAAAGTTCCCATAATTTTTGGATTCAATCAGAAATTATCTTTTTTTTAGGGCGTTTTAGAAATTTTTAGGAATTATGGGACGATTTCAATCAGGAAAGAACCCATAAAATTTGAGACCGTTTTGAAAAAATTTCAGGAGTTATGGGACGAAATCTAAAATTTTGAGATTGCCAGCTAGGGGACTAAATAGAAAATTCTAAGTAATTTGGGAAGGAAATCGAATTTGGCAAAAGGTAAGGGATTGAAAGTCATTTAACTCGTTACAACACGATTAAAAAACGAGGCGAAAATCGGGGGGGTCGAGGGCTTACCCGGAGTGAGGTAAACCTGGTGGGTAGGGCTATCAGGAAGTATGGTGCATATGAAACTGTCTGCTTCTTGTTTGAAGCTCTGAAGATCCTTCTGGCCCTCCATGTAGTACTGCATGCAAACGTACTTGTGATTATTTTAAGGTAGAGATTGTGATGGAGATGTAAGAAAATGAGGCCATATGTTACATTGGAGAGGATGATTTGTACTCCAGCATACTTGAGATCCCAACTAAACTCAGATACACTTGCACTTATGCCCTCATTTAGAATGTAGTCCATGTATACTGATCTTTTCGTCGCGGCATATAGCCATGTTGCTGCCCACAACAGCTCATCCTGCAAGAAAAACACCATGCATATATGGTGTTGTATTGATATCATTTCATGTAAAGATTGAAATAGGGAGACAGAGAGGGAGAGAGTACGTTGAAACCAGAGCTAGAGCAATAGAATGGGCATTCACCATCATAAGTACCCTTGTAATCTTTAGCAAAATTAAAGAGCTGCAAAAAAGAAACTAATTAACCATGCACATCACATGTTAGATAATGAGTCACAAAATCTATACCGATTTAGCCCTGTTGAGGAGACGACGAGCATAAGCCTTATCGACGCGCCTCCACACAATGGAAGAAGCTGCAAGTGCTGCAGAAGTCTCAGCAACAATCTCAGTAGCTGGAGTGTTGCGATCAATCCTCAAAACGCTTCTTGGTGTCTGCATGTTCTCTGGCCTCATCCAGCATTCATGATCTTTAACAGGATCTCCTACCTCAATCACATACCAGCTAGCTCCATCAATGTCCAAAAAAACATCTCTTGTGAGATGGATATATGTGAGACATGTGAAATGAATCAACCCATTGTTAAAGTATGGTTATTATATATATAAAGTATACTTATTGATAGTTAAAGTTTGTCTGTCGTGAATCATATTATAACATCCTAGAATCATGCATCATTCATCATACTTTAAAAAATACACTTTAACAACAACATACTTAGATATAACAATCATACTTTAACATGTCTCACACAAACACTGTCTTACAAGAAACTTTGTCGAGCTACCTACCAATTGGATCAATCCTTACCTGCACATACAACTTATTACGCTTGGCACTAGCCTTTAGAAGGTAGTCTGTTCCCCAACGGATAGCCTCGCGAAGGTTCTTGATTTCTCCGACTGATTGAAGATTGGATTGGTACATGATCGCGGCCCAAGATAGTGTTGTAACTGTGAAAGCCATGGGAAGGCCATACTTCACATTGTCCCCTGCATCATAGTACCCTCCCACAAGATCCATCTATGATGAAACATATAAGCATTGTTTTAAACTATGTGGTAAGAATATTATATTATCAAGAAAATATGTTATGTACATTTGCAAGCTTGCCATCTTCCAAAGCAGAATCTCCTCTCCAGGGGACCCTGTTGTGTGATGGAAGCTTTCCGGATCTTTGAGCTTCCAAGAAAATGATGGACTTGGTGAGAGCAGTCCGGTAATCGAAATCTGCGACGACAACTGAGAAAAGATATCCGGAGATGATGAGCCATGTTATTACATGCACTCGTGCTCCAATGACATGTTCATGGATTCCCATCAACATCAACTTCATTTTACATGTGTGTGTGAGAGAGTGAGAATTGTTTGATGAAGCAAGAAAAAGAATAGTGGGTAAAATTGGTGTATGATTGGATGATATGGATGGAACTCAGCAGGGGAAGTTTGTTAGGGAGGCGTTGAAAACCAAAGGACTGGTTTCATCTGTTGAGATAAATTTGGAGGGTCAACCATTCCATTTACTTTTCTTTTCTTTTTTTTTTAATCTCCTCTAACTCTTAAATTTTTATCAATAATACTAATAATATATAATACTAGTATGTGTCATTTCATTATATGTTTATTCTATTACACTTTTTTACACCATAAAAACATTAAAAACATCCAACACAAATAACTTCTTAGTACATTTTATTATTTTTAAAAATCTCAACATCATTTATTACTAATTTATTATTACTATTCAAGATGACTATATTACCCTAAAAAAATCAATAAAATTAACTAATAAAGTTATTTTTCTTAAACATAGTTCAGTAATTGTGAAATGTAGATAATAATAATAATCACCATACTAAGAAATTCATAACTGATATACCCAAAATAAAGAGTGAATGCCAAAGCTCATCTTTGCAGGACTTGAAATTATACTTTAGCTAGAGAGGGGCAATCCAAATCCCCTGTTTTATTTGACATTGCATCTTGTTTTCATCAACACTTTTTTAAAATTTGAAATTTTAGACCCTAAACCCTAAAAATGACTATTGAAATTTTTAAAAGTGTGATGTGGCATTCATCTAATGTCCGGAATATCATATGGAACAGGTGATCTCCACTCGGGGGTTGTTACTCCATATTTCAATAGGAATCACCATTTCCTAGGTATAATATAATTCCTTCGTTTCAATTTCATTGTCCATTAGAAAGATATAATTCGATTTCTTTAGTGAATCACACTTCCAAGTTTCGACTTATCTTTCAATTTTTCAAAAAATAAATAAAAATCATTACAAAACTAATACCTCGATGGTATCCCAACAAGTGATGCAGAATATAAGATGAATCCTTAATAATTTTACTTACAGCATGGACTCCAAGATTTTCATTTTTCCCAGAAAAAAAAAAACAAAAAAAAAGATCTGCAATAGACGAATGGATAGAGAAATTGCAAATCCCCTGGTGTAGCTACAAAGAATCATTGAAGCCAAGAGAAAAAAACTAGGATTTCCTAACAAACCCCACAATAATATCAGGGCTTGCTCTATATTACACTCTAGCCCGATTCATATAAATCTAACAATTAAGACGTACAAGTATATATGCGTATATATAACCAGGAGACAATGGCATACATTGGTTAGCAGATTAATGCAGCTGTGTTGATATGAATGGGGAATGTAGCAGCATCTCATCCATCCAATATAACCAACGGAGCTCACGATTCTTCTTGATCGTGGAATCTCTCGGTAGAGGCTCAGCACATCCTAATGATACTTGCTACATTTTTTCCAATCTCCTCTTTCGTTTGCTCACAAACCGGAATATCACCAATATACATGTCAAAAAACGCCCCTGGATGCATTCCAGAAAAAAGATGTTAAAACTCAAACCTAGACGTCTTTTTCATGCTTTGTGAGTCGTCCTTTGATTCTTCCTAACAGTAAAATGATTCCCAAAAAAACAATTGACTTACTGCATAGATCTTTGCTTTGAACTGCTCCAATATTATTCCCTCCAACTGCAGGAATAAATACTAACTTGTCAAGCATATCAATCTCCATAGACATTATATATTTCAGTTCAATACTTAAAACTAAAGAACTCATAGAAGAATAAGACATGATCAGATAAAGATAACACTCATTCATGCATGTTTCAGAAAATCAAAAGCCTATTAAGCAATTGTGCAGTAGAAATTAAGTGTATGCCATTCATTGTCAGCATCATAGTGCAGTTCACCTTCGGTTATTAGATGACCATCAGCTGTGCGCCGGAAATTGATTGTTGTACCCTGTAAAGTTCTCACAGTTTCAGTATTCAGATCCTTATAATACAAATTATATATATAAGAGATCAAGTGGCTCATTACCTCATGCAGTGGAATATCATCTGAGAAAATGGAACCAAATTTTTGTAAGCAGCTAAAATCAGCTTCAGGATTTGTCTAAAAACAAAGAAATAATCTAGTCAGTGTAAGAAAACTACCATTGACTATAAGAAAAATTAGAATAAACATACCCTTGATAATCGAGCTCTGAGAGACTTCTCGAAAACACTACAAGAGAGAATTCAGAAAAGGAAAAAAAAATCAGAAATTTGTAATGGTAATTGGAATACGATTGTAGCTATTTCCAGTGATTTGGAGATTATTATATTTCACAAACTGTCTTACTCTTTCACAGTATTGATTTTGATCCCATTGCAGCTAACCACAAGCCTAACCGTCATGTTGATATCCTCCCTGCGCGCATCCACCAATATATTACAGAATAAAATTTCACCAAGTTCAGTTCAGTTCACTAACAGTTTGTGATATTTCTTGCAAGCATATTTTAGTTTTCATACAAGTTAAATGTCATGGGATCGACTAGAAATTGCCCAATTCAAGACCGAAGTAGAAGAAAAATAATATTAGAAATATAGGCATAGCACTACATTATTCCTTTCATCAACCAGTGAGTATTGTAACATACCTTAAAAGGTCCTGATAAAATTCTTTGTGCTTGTTCAAATCATACTCAGGTATGCAAGCATACTTGGGGCCCAGTTTCTCACAAACGTCAAATGGATGAACATCTGTTGAAAGACGAAAAATTAGGTAAATATTGGGGATTGAATCAAACATACTACGTCTAAAGGAAATCAACATTTGGGCAAGGACTTACAGAAACCAAATGCATAGATTTTCAGAGACTTGATTCTTATAATGGTCATAATTCTTGATCCAGTTCCAACAAGGACCTGATAGTTAGGGAGAATGGCCAAAGAAAGTTAATGAATGAAAACAAGGGGGTATAGAAACAAAATAGGAATTTGATTATATGCATGTTATCACAATTCAAAATCCAAATACCAGAATCCAAGGAACATATCAAAGAAAAATTTCCCACGACAGTAAATCATTGCTAGAGAGGTCAAAATCACTTACTACCATACAAGAAATTGCAAAAGCCAGAATGATAAGACATGAGATCATTTTGTCTTTTGTTGCGTAATTCAAGTAATGTTACTAAGGCCCGGGGTTCATGTGAAGCCTTTGATCAAGTATTTACAAATAGAGCATATGAGAATCAGCTATACACATAACCGAGAAGGAGAATGCAATACATCTAAGATGTGAAAATTATAATTTTGTGTTTCAAATGAGAAGTTAAGCATTTTTAAACCTAAAGCATTATCACCAAAAGTTAGACTCAATAGGAAAACCAAAAAGATCTGCATTGAAATGGTATGCACCCACCTCTGGAGTGAAACTGGAGTTACTCTCTCCGGATATATTAGCGTCCAACATGGTAGGAAACTCTATACCAGTTTTGGGCTCAATTGTCTTAGCCCACGCTAAATTCTGCAGATAAAGATCACTGTAGGGCCCACGTCCTTGACTCTCAACATCACAGAGTTTCTGGTCCATGCGTCGCTGTGATTCCACAGAACTAGTGTCCATTGGAATAGCTAGCACATTTGTTGAGCTATAAGAACAGGTGCAAGATCATAAGGTTCCACGAGGTTAAGAAGAAAAGTATGTGTTCATGCAGAGACTATCAAGCGTAAGAAAGAGATGCGAATAAATATCCTCTATCCATTCACCAAAAGTATGAGCAGATATCATTCTTACATATTAGTGACTGGTGGTACCAATGCAGCTGCCAATGATAGCATAGGAAATGATTGAAGCCACTCAACCTCTTTACATATTTGTTTCAGAGCAAAACTTGATATCTTATTAAACACGGCTGGAATTGCAGATCTCCTGATATGCTTTGACTTCCAGCGAAAGCCTGTCAAATCATGTCTTGCAGAAGAAACATGCTTAACTTTTATTGAAGTATTGGAGCAGCTAGAATGAGAACCAAGATGATCACCCGGTAATCTTCTATTGATATTGGAATTTGACCCACTAGCAAACCATATAACTATAGCACCGGCAAATTTTGACATACAGTTGAAAGCTTCCTGAAGTACCAAACTTCCGGGCACATACAGATGTCTCGAATTGTCAACCAATAATGAGATATGAGAGAGCCATTGGGACCCCAAATTGTGTGAAAGAAGTGGATCCATGGGGAAAAGGCCACTTGAACTCCCTTCTGGATCAACCAAGAACAGCCAATTATTCCCCATATTGAACTACAACCTAATTTGTATCCGATCCCAAGTTCTTGTAATCGCTATCACTGGACCCACAACTGATAGCAGAACCTGCTCGAGTTGAAAAGAGAATCAGCCAAAGATAGTAACCTAAATGTTCAATAACAAGTTGCAGTATCAATGCAGGAAAAAATCAAGCAAAATCCAATGTAGGAAAAGCTAGAGAGCTACCACCGAGAAAGCTTAAGGATCATATTGTAATTAAGACCTACCTAATGACAGGATTACCGTAATCCAAAAGGATTAGTTTTTCCTAAGTAAACCAGAAAAAAATTGCAAACAATTCACGAATATAAATTCCATTACAAATGGCTATATGCGAAGAAAAATCTAACATTTCATTGATCCTCCAAATGCAGCTGCATTGGTAATCATATTAGGCAACGAGATCAAGAGAACAGAATGTAAAAACCCAATCATGCAACACAAAAATCAACTCCACCACAACCGGTAAATTCAGCAAATTCCATCAAAACCAAAAAAATAAAAACTGCATTCAACATATGAAATTCCCAATATAATAAATTCATAACAGAGAAGGGAAAAGTGTGCAGAAACCTGGAAAAGGGAATAACAAATGTCCGAAAGTCAGGATCAAGAACCCTTTTCGAAAATATTCACGCGTTTCAAAAGTTCGATCAGGGTTTTGCTTCAGAATTTAGAGAGAGAGAGAGAGGGGGGAAGAATATGCTTTAATTCGATGTGTTGAACTAAACAGGAAATGGAAAGCAACCAGATTGATTTGTTTCTTTTTCAAGAACCTTTTTTTGTGAAATCCTTATGACCCAAATATTCTTCGTTTATTAAATTTGACTCTTATATTATGGACGGTGCATACTAATACCAACTAAATACATTGGTTTAAAATAAAATAAAAAACTTGAAATATATAAATTTGGTTTTTTTAAGAAAAAATCTTGTAGGTTTTTCAAAATTTGATTACATCAAAACCGTTTGTTATTTTTAAAATAATTTAGTAAATTTATGAATACAATCTTTTCTTAATTTATTGATCATTCAATCTTATAAATTTGCAAATCAATTAAAAAAAATACTCCATAAAATACTACATTAGGAGTAATCGGGTGGGTGTCATCCGGAATTTTACTTTTAATTCATTGACCGATTATGAAAGATCACTCAACCAATTACTAGATTTAAAGATGAATTTACAGAATTAATTTTAAAAAATAGACATTACAAGTTATCGGCTAGGTGCTCTCTTCTATAGTAAGCAATGAATTAAAAATCAAATTTGTTACAAATATACAGAATTAATTCTGAAAAATAAAAATAAACTAGACCAAAACTTAAATAGAAAGAAAATTTATTCAAAATGAAGTAATAACAAAAAATAATTTGTTTGGTGAGGGCCAATTGGGTGGGCAGATTGAGGATGTTGGTGGTGGGGTTTGTCTTAGTTTTAGTTTCGGTGTTTCCGCCATTTTTCCTGTTCACATTAATCTTCTCTCTCCCCTCTTCTCTCTCTTCACGTCTCCTATCAACTTCCCCCTTGCATTTAACTCTTCCTCATGTTTTGGAGTCGCTATTTTAATTAATTAATTAATTGATTACCTCAATTGATTGATACTTAGGTAACAAATGTTTAATTAGCCTTAGCTACAGATATCTCATTACACTTGATTTGAACTATTCCTAATTAGATATCTGCTTGAAAATATTAAACAAAATGGCTTCATATTTGTTAATCTCTTGATCTCGTTTTATAATAATCATGTAGGATAATATCACGCCGTTGTTGTTAAAATCTCATTAAGCACAACTAAATTCTTTTTTAGAAAGAAGTGGAACGACATTAAGGGTTTTTTTTAATCTTTATGTTTATGATTTAGTGTTAATTTTAGAGTTTTGTTATAATTTTAATTCATGTTTTATTTTATTTTATTCATAAATTTAATGTCTTATTGCATGACTGCCTCTTCATCTCATTTAATTCGATATTATATCGGATGTGATTTTCACAGGTCAAGTATTCCAAATGCATACTGTCTACGAGAAAAATATGCAACTAATAATCTTAGGTCCACAATTTCAATAGATTGTGACAGACGTTGATAGGTCGGCTCTCCGCGTGTCATAATTGAATGATCAACTCTAAAATATTAGTACAATAGTAGCATATATAATAGGAGTAATTAAGAATTAATAAACGTGTCTCAATTAATGTTGAACATAGTATACATAACTCGTACGCAAATTAGCTTACAAAATACACTTCATCCCCATTCGACTTTCATCGCCACCTAAGCAACACGTAGAAACTTTCAAGGAAATCACAAACCCTAAGGCGAAACTTAGTTTTCCTTCTCAATTTTATGACTAATTGACACTAGAGATTATACACAAAAATACGTAATCAAATGGTTGCAAGTTTGGTTTGCAGATCATACTTGTGCCTAATAAAGGAGAGTACTTGAAGGATGAAAAATCAATGTGATTTACAGCCAAATCACCTCATTTACAGACAATGAATATCAGAATATGTAAGGTTGAAAAAGTACTTCGTCAATCCTCGTATTGACTTTTTTTTTTTTTTAAGAATGTCTTTAAGCGAAGAAATTCAATAACTAATAGCTTTCTTTTTTTTCTTCTTTCTTCCCTCTCTAGATACAAACGACACCACCCAAATGCCCAAACTACCAACCAGTGGATAAAAGAGCAGCAATCGAATTCAGAAAATCTTACGGGTGTAGGCATCACAAGAGCCCGGCTTCGAATAGATTTCGCCGTCTCAAAGTCTCATCTACCAGCTTGAAAGTCTTCTTCACAAGTTTCTGATCTAACGCTGTCGTTCTGTAGATCTTAAACACCCGGTCAACACGATCAGGGGCAGTGCTCTGGAAATACAACTCCTCGAATTTTTTCTTCACAAACCTGAGCAAAATGAAAATTATGTTGGGTGGTCGAAAGAGGTTGTAAAAACTTGAGCGAAAGTACAAAAGAAACGCCCACTAAATACAAATCAACATATGTTTGAGCTATTAGATTTGAGCTTATTTGGTCATTTTTCATTGTTAGGAAGGAGGGGGCATGAAGAAGGGCTTACTCGTATGCATTCTCGATTTCTTGTTTCCCGGTTGAAACCGGGTGGTAATCCTTGAACCACCCACATACATTCAATGGGACCTGCATGAAAGAAAGTTATGATCTAAATCTCATGGAAGTCATCCCATGGGTAAAACGTAAAATCTTGTGTGTCCTTACTTTCAGAACCTTCTTTTCAAATAAGTCGAATTTGTTGAGAAATAGCAGGAAAGAAGTTTTCTGCACGAAAGCAGCAGAAATTGATCAATGATTAGCAAATGCATCACCGAAATAATTACTATATTATAGAGTCTAGCAACATATAACAAAAAATAAACCTCAAAGCAAGGTTGTTTGAGGATCCACTCGAATAGTTCTTTTGTTTCCATCATTCGGTTCTTGTTATCATCCTCAAAGAGACTTTGGTCATACCTGAAAAACATTTATTACACTTCGTACACATCAACTGAGTTAACAGATACAGGCATTCTTCTACAGAGTAATGTCCAAGATTAGAAATCAATGGTATGATGTCCAAGTTAAATTTCTAGGAAATTCAAGATATTGTGATTTGACCACTACTGCAAAATATGGTAGTAGCAAGGGAGGATTATCTCTTTTATTCTCCTCTTCTTTTATTTTTCTGCTATATTAAATGACAAGAGTAAAATGACATACTCGCTTATAGCAGCACAGAATATAACAGCTGAAACACCCTCAAAAAGATGAATCCATTTTCTTCTTTCATTTTTCTGGCCTCCAACATCAAAGAGACGATATACTTCTCCACTTTTCTTGTTCTCTCCAACCGGGCTGCAAATATCTTAAGCAATTAGAGACTAACTCACATGACTGTCATTTGAATCATTATCTTGAAATTTCAGCAGTGCAAATGCACAAACCCTTTTAAAATGATTGACAAATGAGGCACAGGGAATGATGGATAGTCACCAGTGAATGTAGTATAAAATGCACCATCAAACATACACAATGGAGGCTGAAGTATAACTTCAAAATGAAGTGATAAAGAAATTTAGGTTGCAATTGATTGTGAGAAAACTCACTTCTCTTATAAATAATGAAACATAAATATTGTAACATGGATAGTAGAGATGCATAAGAGTGTAAATTTGAAAAAAGTATAATAATTACAATTGATTCTATATATAAGTGGATGAGAAAGTAAATTGGACGTGAATATATTGTTGGGGTGGGGTGGGGGGACCTTATGTTCTTTTGTCTTTTTTCTCTTCTTTCCTGTTTGGGGCACAATATCATTTGGAGTCGCTAATTTTGCAAACAATCAAAAGAGAAAAAAGAAAATCTTTGATTAAGATCATGATACCACTTAAAGCATTAGTAACAACTAACAAGGAAAATGAAGGGATAGGTATTGGATGGTCTACTAGAAAAGATAAGGAAGGGACAAAATCAATTATAAATTGCATGCAAATCATAAAGTTAATGATAGAACTTGGAAGAGGCAAAAATAAACAACAAATAAATAAATAGTCTTAAGAGGGAAAAAAGGGAATCAGTTGTATAACCTGAATTGGATCTCTACAACACCAGTTGTCCGAACCCTGGCATAAAGAACATCTTCCTACATCATGACAGAAAAAAACAATGCCAACACAGTAAAAACAGATTACTAGTTATAAAAATGAAAATCATCATGGAATAAGTTTATTCTTCTTGTTATGAAAAGGTACATGTGAAGCTAGATAACTAAGAAAAATAGGTTTGGTTTGAGATCTATTTCCAAGCCAAATGAATCAGTTTTTTTCCTAAAATGAGGTGGTGATACAACAAATAAAGAGTCAACAAGTTTTGTTTGCCAGGTTAAATGTGATCAGTGAAAGGAGTCAATTTCTTATTTAAATAGGAAACCCATTTGAAAATATATATATATATATATATATATATATATATATATATATATATATATATATATATATATATATATATATTGTCATCTTGTCTGCGTGGCCTGAGCATATTGTTAGCTCTTTTCATATGATCTATACAATTTTTGCAGTCAATAGTTAATTATATACTGTTGTTATTCCAGCTGAATGTGCACAGGGGAAGGAAGATGCAAGCCAACTATCATGTTTTCACATACCTTTGTAGGAATATAATCTGCATCAGATAATCTTTGCAAATTTTCCATAAAATAATGCGCACAATCAGGAACTTGAAGTTCATTACCACGAGAATAAGTTTCCTGCCATAAGGATCAAATCAAACTTTTAAATAAGTAAAATCAATATACGGACCCATTTAGTTAGAATTCAGGGAAAGCCTATTCTAATCATTCAGATGAAGCACAACTGACCTGTATGGCATTATCTCTCCAAAGTGTTCCGATTTCATGTGCAAGCTCCTCAGTTAGACGTGGATAATCCAACATACCACCAATTTCTGAAAGTTTCTCTCCAATTTGCTGACAGAAAATGTATTAACTTCTAACTGAATAAGGCATTTTAAATCTTACTGAATCTTCATGTGTCCACTAGTTACTGAATGGTGTGCTCTAAAACAATGACATTCAAGAACAAATCAATAATGCCATGAAAAAAATAATGCAGACCTTATTTTCATCTGATAGAATGAACTTTGAGGAATCTTCTAAACTTTGAGACAGTTCCTTTGACCCATCATGTAATATCTGTAGGAATAACACAAAACAAAATAAGTATTCATACAACATCAACTCATAGAAGAATGTCATCTCAAGACATATGCCTATAAGTAGACTACAATATTATATTCAAAGGGAAACAACCAACACACCCTTTCATATATTTCATACTTTTATTGTCTGATAAACATTGGCATGGATGACTGGAGTATAGCCTTTTAGCTCAGCCTCATCAAATCCACTCTGAAACAGTAGTTTAATCTGCTTTGCATTCAAACAGATAAAATTTTGAGTGATCTGCATGTAAAGCAGAAAAATACCATATAAGAATGATCGAGGAAAGAATGGAGCATCTTGCCTGCTTGAAAATGGTAGACTTTCCTGAATCTCCAGCACCTTAGCCATCATAAACATTTTCCATGAATATTAAATAAGAGAAAAAAACAAGATTATCACACATGCAAAGAGAGAATCTTACATGCAGTGTTGGATAGAGGATGTAATATTTTGGGGACAAACTTTTCTTTCTTTTTTTGTAACGTGACTACGATGAATTACTTGTATACATCTAGTGCACACATATGGAAGTACTTTCTGAGAGATGATACATATTTTCTTAATATATATATGGGATATACACAATTAATAAGTTGAAATAAAGTTTGGGTGGGCAGCTGCCCCACTTGTAACCACCACATTAACATTCATGCTCAAAGAAAAGCAACTCAAACCGAATTTTTCGGAATTTTGGAGAAAGAACCCTATATTGATATTTAGGCAGCTATGGTCACTCATGGTCATAATGACGGAAGCTAGATTACATCAGTACTCATTAGCTTAAAAAAAAGGTAGCTTTATGATATCATTTTAGGCAGTTCATAATAGTTGATGTTCGGTGTTATAATATTGATCAATATACTTGATGTTTTGTAGATTTCACGTAATTAATAAATTGCTTTCCAAATACCCCTGAATCATCAATGCTCATACATGAATGCAAATATTAATGTATTTTACTAAATATGTATTAGGGTACAATAGATGACTTTTAACTCTTCTTAATATGAGTTAATTGTCTAGAACATTAGGTATTACGAACTAGAGGGAGTATATTTTTAACACAAACTAACCCAATAATGATGCCCATCGCTGTCAATGACATCAAGAAGAGTGATTACTGATCATATTTGAAGTACTAAATGACCCTCATATATTTATGGCGACTTAGGAATTATATAATTCATAAACAAATCATTTAATGGCGAGCCATCCAAAAGTAAGCAAGAACAAAATCACTATGCAATATAATTAGAAGATGAAAAAGCAAAAATAATAAAGACAATTAAATGCAAGTGTCAAAGTCAGTGAAGTAATAGTAAAATCAATAATCAGCTTCCATGTATGATTACCTAGTAACAGAAGCTTCTGAATATGTTTTTCCGCCTTTGTTTCTTGCTCAATTCGCCTTTCTATTTCTGCAGTCTGAACATTGACATAGCATGAAACGTAGATACCAAATAGTAATAATTATAAAAAGGATATCATAGCACATAGAACTATACTGCACTTTAAGGGATGTGAGTTTTGGATGTTAAAATAAGGATGACCTGCTCATTTTCTTCAGAATCAGCTGGATTGTGACGCTGTCTACTGCAGAGTAACCCCATATCGAGTAGTGTACACAACATAAAAACCATATGTACTCAAGCTGTTGCTGTGGATCTATCCCAAAACTCTCTGGCCAATTCTCTTAACAATTCCATTCAGTACCTAAAGCAAAGTTATTGTTTCTTAAAGCCAATGGAATTGAGCAACAATTTCATAGAAGT
The DNA here is from genome assembly GCA_023678885.1 of Pogostemon cablin. NCBI lineage: Eukaryota > Viridiplantae > Streptophyta > Magnoliopsida > Lamiales > Lamiaceae > Pogostemon > Pogostemon cablin. The sequence goes on from CM042965.1 coordinate 37,091,747, forward strand.
GCTATAGCATACAACGACAGACTTACTCATAAACTCCTAATCAAAGCAAATCATAAAATCGATCAGGATAAAAATTAGTTAACAGTTTCACATTCTCATGAAGTTGAAAAATTTAGACACTATTAAAGTATAAAAAGCTTCAAAACCAGATTGCCAATATCCGAAAAGCAATGATTCCTATAAAGATTAGCACAAAATGACAATATAAAATAAGGAAACCATCAAAATCATTAATGCAAAAATCACTCATGATAAAAAGTAATTAAAAGTTTACCAGATAAATCATTTGAGGCTGGAGCACGCAAATGTTAAAAAAAAAAAATCTCTATATATTATCCAAAGCTGCAAACCTAGATCATCAATATACAAAAGAGCAGTAAATCCTGAGAAGATTTTGCACAAAATGCCATTAAAAATAAAATAGTGGAACCTGCAGCATTATTTAGTTGACATCAGAGACCTATCGAAGACTTGATCAATCGAATACATTTTAGCTGAATCCAATTTTTAAAATGGCGTGGTTCTAAATAAACATGTAAGTGATAATATTAAGGATAACTTAACCATTTTAAATAAACACAATGTATTACCCGCCTCCCATGGCCCAAAAATCTTAGAAAGATTTGAATATTGAATGGTGTAAAAATTAGAATTTAAAGGATATGGCTAATTATTTAACCTATAACCATAAATGAGCAAAATAAGCTAGAATAACCAGTATAATCCCAAACCTCTTTATTGAGAGAAAATATCCTTTAATGTCTCAATGTTATCACAGAATGTTAGATTAAAAAAAAGGATTTTGAATTATGCATGAACATACGCAGTCATTCCAAAGTGGAGTATAACATAGTTATACATATTAGAGAAAATAATTTTTGTTGGATGTGTTCTATGATATTTAGGGTTATTCTGTATTTTTCCATCTTTTATCAAGAGTACAATTATTGGGATTAATCAACTGTTCAATTTAAGTCTTCCTAATCTCATTTTTAAATTTTGATTTATAAATGACAAAAGTACAAAGCATTCATCGTTATTCCTATTCTATTTCCATTTATCATTCTTTTTTATCAATTCTTTAAGGGCATCAAATCCACCTTCTGTAGGACAAAATGAGGTATCAATTTTAATCTAATAACTTATGCTGCTTTGCTTTAATTGCAAGGGAATGAAAACCTAAAAAATAAAGAAATTGCCAACTTGTTCCAAACAAAATATAATTAGTTATCAAATTCGACTCAGTACTGAAAGAAAAGCAAGACGCAATGCAACATTGACGTAAATATCTGGCAAAACATGATCACATTCAGAATACAAAAAAGAGTGTTGAATACTGCACTAAAAGTCATTTCTCTTTTATATTCCCCTCGTCCTCCCAGATATTAACAGAAAGAACCCATATCATGTTACACATGCTAAAAAATAAAGCAAATTTCAAGAGTGATCTCGTGACAATGAAAATCTATCCATGCTAAAAGAGCTAGAGATCCCAGTACATTAGCTCACTGTAATTCAGCAATTCGAGAACAGAGCTCCGCTGATCAGGTCCAATGTCAAATTAGTCGTTCATCTCTTCAAAATCTTGATCACACTTTATCTGATCCATTAATCACAATAGGAACCTACTCAAATCCATGCCTACGGTACTCTCGAGCCAACAATTATTCATGTAAAAGAATTCATATCCCGAAGCAAATAAAGTAGTCCATTTTTCCCATAGAGATCTCTAAATACCGTGAAATCTATGATTGGCAGGAAGAATATACTAAAAAGGAAGCATCGTTCGCTTCTACTACACAGACACAACCCTAATGCAAAAATGCACACCAACTCATTCAAAAATATGGCCCTCATCCAGTGATTTTAGCTAATAGTAGCAGTGACTTGCTCAGCTTCTTTGACTAAAGAGAAAAATGACGAAACGAACGGTTTACTAACATACCTCGGGAAAAATAGGTCGAAGTACTTGCACTAGCAATTGACGACGGCAGCAGATTTGATAATAGGCTAACAGCCGGTGGTAGTTGGCGAGGGATAAAATAGTAGGTGATGCTGCGGAAATGGATCTAATGCTGGTTTCAGTAGAGGAATAGACTTCCTTCTCCGATCAACCTAGGCGACGGCGTTTCCACTAGGAGCTGGTGAAACTAGCAGGTCAATAAAAAGTGATGCCCGATCTGACAGGTGCTTTTACAAGTTTGGTTGAGCTGTGATCGTATTTCCGAAATGGTACGGAGGCGGGAGGCTCTGTGGAGACGGCCGCAGTGGCGGTGAGCGACGGTAACCGGCCGGTGGGTAAAGTGAGAGGGGGTGGGTGGTAGGGTGGAAGAGGAGGGTTTGAGGTGGTTTAGTTAGTAGGTTAAATCCATTACATCTGACGCTGACGGTTTTAGATCTTTTGACCAGTCAAATGTGAGAGTATAAATATTAAATTAGATAGATTTAGATTAGATTGGATAGATTATTAGAAGAGTCAGGCTTCGGTGTGCCATTCCCACGATCTGCATTTTTTGAATTTACTATTATAAATAAGGATACATTATTTTGTTTTAAATGATATATAATTTAATTAATAAGGATACATCATTTTACTCTAAAAGGTATACACTTTTTATTAATATTTTTTTTCTTCAAAAAATAAAAAGTACACATCTTTATATTAAAGGGCATACAATTTAACACAAAATTCTAAATGCACATGGAGTGTGCTTCCGTGCGCTCACAAGTTTTTATCTTGTAAAATAAAAGGTACACATTTTTATAATAAAGGATATACAATTTAACATAAAATTCGCACACAAAATGTGCTTCCGTGTGCCCGGCACACAAGTTTTTGTCTTATTAGAATGATTTTTCTCAGAGCCGAAAGATAGATAATGATTCAAAAATTTTCTATATCAATTTATAATCTGAGAGATAAAATACGAATCTAAAATTATAAAATGCAATTTTTTTTTTATGGGTTGTCACACTTATATACTCCCTCAGTCCCATGAAAGATGACACACTTTTCATTTTAAGTTATCCCACAAAAGTTTGCACATTCCTAAAAAGTAAAAAGTCAAACACAATCACCCTTCCTCATACACTTTATTTACAAAAAAATCACTCATACCTAATACACATAACATACTTTATCATTTATTTATTACCAAAAAATATCATAATACCCCTAAAAGTTACCACTTTATTAATCTCTGTATCAGGAAAGGGGTGTAATCTTTTCTGTGACGGGGGAGTATCTCTTTTCATCTACGCATAAAATATGAGTATATCCCTTGATATACATGTGAAGCAAAAATGCACCTTGCAAAACATTTTTTTTTTCTTCTCCATTCTTTCTACTTGTAATAGTATGTGAGATAAGTGTGTGTTTTGTGTATTCAGTCAGTAATCCCTCAATCCCGTAGAAATATTTACATTTGCTTTTTGTACAACGATTAAGGAATACTCCCTCTGTCCCATATGGTTACATATTTCCTTTTTCGGCGTCTCATAAACAGTGTTTTTATAACCGGACCGGAGGCTGAATCGGTAGATGCAACGGTTCGAGGTTCAACCGGTCGGACCGGTTCAACCGGAAATTTGAATTTTACATATTTTTAATTATATTTTATAATATTTACAATTCATTAAAAAAATTTATACTAACCAAAATTATTTTATAAATAGAAAATTCAATTTACATAAAAATATGATTATATAAAATATTTATAGTTTATAATTCATATTTTATACAAAATTTATATATTTTCTCAAATAGGATATTACATAATTTATACTCAAATTACTATACATTTGGTGCACTACTCCAGAAAAATTACATAATATAATTCAAAATTTAAATATTATATTTTAAAATAAATAAAAATAAAAGTTAAATAATATAAAAATATAAAATATAAAAGAAAAATAGAAAAATTAAAAAAAATTAAAAATTAAAAAAATCGGTTGGACCGATTCAGCCGGTTTTCCCGGTTTTGGCCGGTTCTGACCGGTTTTGACCGGTTCAATTCAAAAACTAGTTTTATAGGGGTTTTGGACCGGTTTGGAGGCCAGTTCCCGGTTGAACTGGTTCAACCAGCCGGTTCAACCGGTTCTTGAAATCACTGCTCATAAGTGTGTGTTTTGTGTATTCAGTCAGTAATCCATCTATCCCATAGAAATGTTTACGTTTGTTTTTTGTACGACTATTAAGGAATACTCTCTTCGTCCCATATGGTTACATATTTCCTTTTTCGGCGTCCCATCCTAATGGTTATATTTATTTTTTTAGTATATGGGACCCACACAAATTAATTACTTATCTCTCCATGAGCCCACACATCACACTAATACAGATACCCACTATACATTAAAATACTATAATTTATCTCACCTCAATATACATTAAAATACTACATTCCTTAATACTCGTGCAAAAAACAAACGTAACTATTAGGACGGAACGGATGGAGTATAGTATTTTAATGTGTATTAAGGTGAGTAAAATAATATTTTAATGTATAGTGATTAATTGTATTAGTGGAGTGTTGTGGGACCATGGAGATATTTAAATATTTTGTGTGAGTCTCATTTACTATAAAAATAATGTAAACCTTTTATCGAACTCCAAAAGTAAAAATACGTAAACGTTTCTATGGGACGGAGTAATTACTTGTGTGTTTTTTTTGAGTGTGTTTCTTTTGTGTGAGTGTTAGGTGTAGTGTTGGTGAATATAGAGAGCAAACTTTTTTTTTTTAATATAGTAAGTGGATTACAAAAGAATAGAAAATAATTAGTATATAACACTTTTTTTTTCTTTAATTCGAGTGTCATAAGCAAAACGTGAATGGCAATAACCCATATATATTTAGAGTTGATCTAATGTACACCAATTGTACCTTAAAAACATAACCCATATTTAGAAACGGGTTACATATATAACCCTCAAAATACTCAAATGGGTCATTCCTAATTCTTACGGCGTCCGATCCCCCCTCTTCCCTCTCTCCCCTCACATCTCAACCACGGTAATATCCATCTATGTATCTCCTCACCCTACCGCCTCCCTCACTCCGGTGCCGCCTCTCACTCCATCGCCTCTCCTCTTCCTCACATGCTATCTGTTATTTTGAATCAATCAAAATTGATTCCAAAAGTTTATTGGAACATAAGCAGATTTGTATATTTTTCATTCAATCGAAATCTTCTATGAATTCTAGAGAAGATCAATTCATCTTCTTCATTCTACATTTAAGGTTTGTCAATTGAGATATCATTCAATTTTTTTCCATGGATTTTCTCCTGTTATCTCTCTACACATTTTTCTCTTGTCTTTTAGATTTCTCATCTGTTCAGTTTAGGTTTCCTCTTTTCTCAAATCTTATTGATTAATTTCCTTTCTTTCCTCTTTTTTTTTTTAATTTTCTCAAAAGCTTATTGAAGCATTTGTGCCCTTATCTTATGCTACCACCACTTAATCAATCTTAAATAAATTTTCAAGAGAAATAAAAAATTGATTAAAATTAAGGATTGTGGTAGTGGAATTTGGGAGGAATCGACAGTTATTGTTCGAAGATTGGTGGAGTTGGAATGGAAAATTGAGGATTAAGGTGGCTGCTGAAGGCAGAAGTCACTGCATGGTGGAGATTTATCATCTTATAAATACATGTTTATCTTTGAAAAGAAGAATGTTGATGTTTATCTTTGAAAAGAAGGATGTTGATAGTGTTGAAAATTTGAATTGATTTGGAGCGTGAATAATTGAAGAAGTGTAAATTTTCTCTGTTAAATGTCCTACTGTATAAGTTTTAATAATTAAGTGTATGCGTTTTATACTCATTTTGTACTTTTCTCTAATTTGTATAAGTTCTAGTGTGTATATATTTATGTATTTGGAATTGAAGTACTTGAATTGGGCAAGATCACGGAATTGTTGGGTTGAAAGGATAAGAGATGAAAAGTAGATTCAGTCTAAGAATATAAACGTATGAATATACATATGTATTATTTATAATTCATTAATGTATATATTTTTCTTAGTATATGTATAACTTTTGATTGATCATCAATGTAGATATCAATAAAATTTTAAAAAGTACGGTTTCTAAAAAAATATATACGATATTGAATTACAACTAATACAGTTACTTAAGAAAACATATACATTATTCTTACAACTAATACATTAATTAAGAAAAAGTAATACAATTCTTAAAAAAAAGTTATACGGTACTAAATAACAACTTATACAATTAATTATTAAAATGTATACATATATAAAAAGTACAATTTAATACAACTTTAATAAACAAAATAATGGTACATCTAAGAATTACTGTAAATGTTATACATTTATTTAATATAAAAGATACATTAATTCATTAAAATTAATATATCGAATTTTTTAAACTCAAACTCCAATGCATCTTTACAATACACAGTCTCGTCGTAATACACCACCTCCATTACCAAGCTCCACTCACAGTAGCTCAAAAACCCCCCACACTTCTATGCACCAGTACTACGCTGGAGCCCATCCCTCCACCATCATCCCACTCTCTCCTGCTTTTTCCAAGAACTTCCAAGACAATTTCTATTCAATCTTGATATCCTCTCTCCTCATTGGAAACCTACAATCCATATGAAGTTAACTCCGGCCATCTCCAACCTGAAAACTATTTGCCTTTGTTACGAATCTCAAAATCACCAACAAAAATAATAACAAATTAAAATTAAAACTTAATCACAGATTTAAATCCAAAAATCAATTCACCAAAAATTATAATTAACAAATTAAAATTCAATTACAGATTTCAATATATCAATTAATAAATTTGGAAAAAAGGAGTATGATTGTAACAGAAAGGCGTATTAAGTCCCATGAAGTGATGAAGTGGAAAGAACAGAAGGAGAGGCGTAATGAGTCTCCTACCATAATGGAGTGGTAAGAGAGAACAGAAAGTAGACAACTCACCTATTACCTAGAGGAGAGGCGATTATTGAGAAGAGTGGTGGAAGAGAAGTGCAATCTTTACGGAGGAGGAGAGAAGAGGTGCTGCAATTGATATGGAGAGGAGAGGATAAGCACACAGAGGAGAGGGAGAGTGGAGGAGAAGGCGGAGCTACGGAGGCGGAATCGTGATTTGAGAGAGAGAGAAGGCGGAGCTAGGGAGGCAGAAGGAACAAATCGTGATTTGAGAGAGAGAGAAAGGAAGGGAGAAGATGGAAAGTGGGTGGAACAAATGAAATTAGGGTACCAAATTTATTATATATGCCGGGTCAAAAATTAAAATGGGTAGGTTTGACCCTATTGTACCTTAAAAACAATTGTACAATAGTATTTGCCATATATTTATATATTTTAAAAGATGGAAGTAAAAAATTATTTTAATATCTTAAAAAAATGGGGATACAAATAGTAGGTACGACTGTTAAAAAAAGGACTCTTCAGAAATAACAAGAAGACATTCGCTTAATTAAAAGTTCAACAACTTCAGTGTGTTTAATGCTAATAATTAATTTGGAGAGTCTAAAAATAAATTTATTTTCTTAATGGTATGATTTGAGAGCGAAGATATATCATCAAAATAAACTCCAAAGTCAAAATCAGCAGGGAAAAGCCATGGATATGTTTAACCATTTAAGCAGCAAGTTAAATAAAATGAAATCATATACTACTATTCTATTTCGTATTTTATCTCTTATTTCAGAAGTTAAATGCTTGTGTTATAATCAATGTCTGAATTACCGTCACACGAGCAAGGATTTAATAATTATTATTTAATAAAAATAAATTATAATAAAATACGGAGTGAAATACTATTGTTAAATAGGGGATTAGAGCGAGCTATTTTTCATACATATATACTGATATGCTTTAAAAATTCTCTAAAACAATTGTATTGATTATTATTATAATTCTGATTAAAGGGTGATTAAGACAAGTTTTTCAACCCTAGCATCATGCAACAATTTTCATATTATACAAATTAACAGAATAAATTAATCACACATATAATGTCACACTTCAACAAAAGCAGCTTAATTTTGTTCTTTAAATAACAATTAATATATGAGTGTCGTTAAATACACACCTTATATTAAATACACACCCTTTTAATTTTTTAAAACTTAATTTTATTATATACACACCTTTAACTATCCAAATTTACCCTTTCAATTTTAAAATTATACACACCCATAGTAATATTTTCCCTACCTCTACCCCTCTGCGATAAATCCATTTCATTCCCACTCCCACCTTCTCTGGATCGACTCCGTCCATCTTCCGCCGACTTCAGGCACATATACATATATATTTGAATGGTGCAGATATAGAGACAAATGACGCAGAACAATGAGAGAATGAATGGGCATCAGAGTATCAGAAGCAAGTATCGCCGCCGCCAGTGATTGAGCCAAGATGTCGACATCTGCGCGATTTCGGAGAAGAAGATACAGTTCGTGCATACGGTGTTGTTTTGTTGGTGCGTTGTTAGGAACAAGCTCTAATTGGGCTATTTTTGGAGTGTTGATGGGAAAAAACTGCACCACCAATCCCACATTATTCTTTGAAGATGTTGGGAACACCATTTTAGAGAGAGAAAGAGGAGCCAGGAGTGATCGTACTCAAGAACTTTAAAATGAAACCTAGACATCAATTGAGATTTCTTATTAAGATTTCGTATATACTTGGGTTTGAATTTCAATCATTCTGTTCTTCCCTTTAAAGCTCAGATTCTGCAGCATTCAATTGATTTGAAGATTACGGTGGGTTGTAATTACTGGAAATAATCGCTATTTTGGATAAATTTGAATCAGAAATCAATTGGGGATAAATGAGAACTGGTTTGAGCACGATTCAGTTGACCCTAACGATGAAGACGGCGAGTGTTTTGAACCACTCCATGACAGAGGCTAGTCGCCGGAATCACGGTCAGACGACGCCGCTGCACATGGCGGCGATGCTTCTCGCTTCGTCGTCGGATTCTTACGGCAAGCTTACTTCTAAAAATGGTGTTTAACGCATATGATATGTATGGCTCTGGATGTTGATGTATTGTTCTGTTACTTCTGTGCATATGCTGGGGTTTTGCTCTAATTAATTATCTGTGCATATGAATTATGATGAGTTGAAATACTTTTTTTTTCTTACAATTTGCAAGAAAAGTCATTTGCTAATTAGTTTGGGGTCATTAAATTAAATGGTTATAAAATAGTTAAGGGGTGTGTATTTAATAAAGAGGGGTGTGTATTTAGAGAGACCCTTAATATATATATATATATATATATATATATATATATATATATATATAATACTCCTATTTGTAATTAAGATTATCTCACATAAAAAATTTAAATGTTCACAAGCAAAAAAATAAAAATAGGATCAAGTAAAATGATGAGGACCACAATGTTATCAAATCATGCAAATTCAACCTCCATAAGAATTTTTAAATTATTTATTTATTGATGAAGTACAAATATTTATTTTATTAAAAGTGGATACTATATTCATATATGTATATTGGAAGTTAATATCGTAAAAGCAACATTCACCAAACTACATCAACAGTGAATCATAATTAAATGCTAAAATAGACTAGTAATAGTAGTATTTATATACTACTATATAATTTGTTTAATAAAATACTATATTGGAAGTAAGAAGTCCTTCACAATCTTGTTGAATTGGGCTGGCAGTTCACTTTGGGCCACATGGGTTGCATTTTTCATCACATGTAAACTTGCATTGTCCCCTAGCAACCTGCAATTAATTAATACTCAACCACTTGTCAATTTGTGAATCTTAAATGCAATTTATCCTAAATAAAATAATCTATTTAAATAATCATCAAATTATACTTAGTTTAGTTTTTGCACACTCATTTAAAAGGCAAACACTTTATTTGAAAAATCTCTAATGGAACATATAAGAAATGATAATATTTTAATAAAAAGTGATAGTCGAATATTTAGTAAAAAATACATGGTACAATTAATTGTTTCATGAATTATTAGTAATATAAATAAAAATAATATTAATATCTTAGGTAAAGATCGATAACAATTTAAGAAATTAAAAAAAAATCTCACTTAATAAGATCTCCCCGCTAGAAATTGTGAATTTAAGAAAATCTCTTTTTATCTATCTAAAAACACTCAAAATCTCATGAATTAATCATTAGAAGCTATAACTTTTTTACTTAAAGAAAAAAAAATCACTTTTTCATCCATTAAAAAAAAAGAGAGTCTATTGTGAGACAGGTCGATCCATCACTAAAGTATGCTTATTGTATAGATAAAGTATACTTATTTGTAGTTAAAGTATGTTAATAATAAATCATATTATAACAAATTTTAATCATACTTAATTTAATGCATAATCTAACATATTTTAGAAAATATATTTTATTTATATAATAAACATACTTTAGTGATGGGTTAGACCCGTCTCACAAATAACTCATCTCACAAGAGAATTTGTCAAAAAGATAAATAAAAATTGTAACACGATCTCATCTCAGGTGAAACTTGCTTGTTGTAATAAAGTGTTATTATTTGTGAATAAAAATTAAATGTTTTAAAAATGAATATTGTAATTCTTGTGAATCAAATGATTGATCCTCACCAAAAACACTCACGTTTTCACTCTATTGATTGAAGCTTATGATCACACACTCACACTTATGAATGAATAGAAGAACAACAAAGAAAGTATAGTGGTTCGGCTACAATAGCCTACGTCCACTCTCAAAGGATTTTAATCTTATTGATGAATGTATGCAACTAAAGGAGATGATCTTCACTCTTATGAAACCCTAATCTACTTCATCACATTTTATATACACAGGAAATGAACTGCCTTGCATGCATGCTCTCGGTTGTTGGATGGATCTGATAACCACCTAACAAACTAACAGCTGCCCCTTCCTTTCTTGCAAATCGATCACCATCTCACCTTCCATGCACAAAACGATCAATGGCTCACACTCATGCCAACACATCAATCTTCAATTATGATCTTGTGCTGGCTCAACCAATTATCTATCTCCACGTGTAACGCTTGATTATATGCATCCAATTCTTCATGCAAGGATCTATACTTACTAACAAATCTCCACCTTATAGACCTTGCATAACCTCAGTAAGAATCAAAACCCCACACCTTGCTGTTATAAGGCACAACAACCTTTTTCCTGCCTCTTATTGCATACTGAACATGCTCTTGCACAACTCAAATTTGAGAGTTGGCAGAGCCTTGGTCAATGCATCAGCTGGATTCTCTGCAGTGTTGATTTTCTTCACTGCAACAGTTCCCTTTTCAACCACATCTCTTATGAAGTAAAGCCTTATATCAATATGCTTTGTTCTCTCATGATACCCCTGATGTTTGGATAGATGGAGAGCACTTTGATTATCACAAAATACTTCAAAAACTTCTTGTTGAATCCCAAATTCCTTCAAGATTCCTGTCAACCAAATACCTTCTTTCACAGCTTCTGTGAGTGCCACATATTCAGCCTCTGTAGTAGACAATGCTACCATATGTTGATGTGTAGCTTTCCAATTAATGGCTGTACCAAATATGTTAAACACATAACCTGTCAGTGACTTTCTTGAATCAAGATTTGCAGCATAGTCTGCATCAACATATCCCATAATTGCTTGATTCCAATCTGTCCTTCTCTGAAACTTTAAACCCACTGATGTTGATCCTTTAATGTACCTCAAAGCCCATTTCACTGATTCCCAATGCACTAATCTCGGTTTACTCATGAACCTGCTGATCAGACTCATCACATATGCTAAGTCTGGTCTACAACACACCATTGAGCACATCAAACTTCCAACTGCACTTGCATATGGTATTCTGTCCATTATTGCCCTTTCTTCATCTGTTTTTGGACTATCTTGCAATGAAAGTCTCAATCCTTGTTTTGTTGGCACTAAAACTGACTTGCATTGATCCATATTATATCTCTTCAAGACCTTGATTAAGTATGACTCTTGATTCAAACTCAAGGTACCTGTTGATCTATTCCTCTTGATTTGCATACCTAATATAGTACTTGCTTCTCCAAGATCCTTCATCTCAAACTCCTTTCTCAGCATTTCCTTTACTGCATTTATCCCTGTAACATTATTACATGCAATCAGAATATCATCTACATATAGCAATATGTAGGTGAAATTCCCTTCTTCATTCTTTATATAAACACAGCTGTCATGCAAGCTCCTATCAAAGCCATTTGATGTTATATATTCATCAAATCTCAAGTACCACTGCCTAGGACTTTGTTTAAGCCCAGACAGGGACTTGACTAACTTGCATGCCTTATTTCCTGATCTGTCAACCTCCACACCTTCAGGAACTTGCATGTATATGTCTTCTTCAAGATTACCATGTAAAAATGCAGTAGTGACATCCATCTGATGAAATTCAAGATCAAACTGAGTTACTATAACAAGTAAGATCCTAATGGAACAATGCTTCACAACTGGTGAGAAGATCTCAATGTAATCAACACCCTCCTTCTGTGAAAAACCTCTTGCAACTAGTCTTGCCTTGTACCTAACTCCACCTTCTTTACTTGTTACTGGTTTCCTTTTGTATAACCACTTACATCCAACAAGCTTCTGAGCTGTTGGTTTATCAACAAGTATCCATGTATTGTTTTTCTTCAAGGATAATAACTCCTCTTCCGTAGCAACTATCCACTTATCACTCTCAGTGCTGGCAATTGCTTCTGAGTATGATCTAGGTTCATATATCTCAACATCTGTGGCTACAAACAATGCATAGGACACAACATCAGCTTCTATATACCTAACAGGAGCTCTTACCTGCCTCCTCAATCTATCCCTTACTAATTGATAGCTACTCAATGATCTTCTTTCAACTGATGTTTGACCCTCTTCTGATGTTGATGTGTTTTGATCCCTTACTTGTTGCTTCTTATCTGTTCCAAGCTCTACCTCAAGCTCAACATTATCTGTATCAGAAACTATACCAGCTGCTCTTTCAATTAAAGGCATCTTCTTCTCATTGAAGCTCACATCTCTACTAATAAGAAACTTATTAGCTTCATAACACCACAACTTATAATCTTTTGTCTCTTTTGGATATCCAACAAGCACACATTTAATGGTTCTTGGATCTAACTTATCCTGTTTCTGATGTGCATAGGCTTTACAGCCTATAACCCTGAGATGATCATAACTAGGAAGCTTTCCAGACCATATTTTCTCAGGAGTTTTAAACTTGATTGCTGCTGATGGACATATGTTAATAAGGTAAGCAGCAATAGTTACTAGCTCACCCCAAAATCCCTTAGTGAATCCTCCACTATTCAGCAGACACCTCACCCTTTCAAGCAAAGTTTGGTTCATTCTTTCTGCCACCCCATTTTGTTGAGGTGTACCTGGAACAGTCCTGTGCCTCTTGATACCTTTCTCTTGACAATAATTGTTGAATTCTTGTGATACAAATTCTAATCTATTGTCAGTCCTCAAACACTTAAGCTTGCACTCTGTCTGATTCTCAACTTCAGTAAGCCATGTCTTGAATGTTGTTAGTGCCTCATCTTTTGTTTTTAAGATCCTTACCCACAACTTTCTTGAGTAGTCATCAATAAAGGTTATGAAGTATTTTCCACCTCCCATTATTGTAGTCTTTGATGGTCCCCATAAATCTGAGTGAATATACTCCAACCTTGACTTAGTGCTATGCTCTGCAGGGCCAAACTTACTCCTTTTTAACTTGTCAAGTATGCAAGCCTCACACTAATTCAACACAACAGATGAACTAAGATTCAATAAACCTTGTCTAGCCAATTTTTGTAACCCCCTTTCACTTACATGAGCAAGTCTCCCATGCCATAGTAGTGCTTCATCCTTTTCTTGTGATGCATTGATCTGTCCAGTGATGACAGATCCCTCAAGAAAATACAGATCATTCTTCTTAATTGCTCTTATTACAACTGTAGTTTCTTTCAAGACAGTGAGTATTCCTTCTTAAGCCTACTTTCATATCCTAATGTATCCAACATACCAAGAGAAATCAGGTTTCTCCTTAAGCTAGACACATATCTTACTTTATTCAGCAATTTGATAGATCCATCAAATATTTTCATCTTAATGGAACCTATGCCTTCAATATTACATGTTTGATCATTTCCTAAAAGAACTGACCCCTCATTACATTCAGTCAACTCACTGAACCATTCTTTAATGGATGTCATGTGGAAAGTACATCCAGAATCTAACACCCATTCTTCTGAAATAGAATCAGATACCACAGACAATGCCTCAATAACATCATTCTTAGGTTGAATGTCAGTTACCTGATTTGCATGGTTCTTCTGTTTACCAGCCTTTTCTGCAATTTTCTTGGCCACCATTGCCTTCCATTTGAAGCACTGTTTCTTGTAGTGTCCAGGTTTATTGTGATGGAAGCAATTGTTATTATCTTCATCTGTTGGAGTACTCTGAGACTTATCAGGCTTCTTCTTGTCAAAACTGACCTTCTTATTGTTATTGTTCCAGGTTCCTTGCTTCTTGGCAACCAATACTTCACCACTAATCTGAACATCTAGATTCTTGTGTAGTACTTTTGCTCTCAAGGCAAGTTGTACTTGATCCAGAGTAATTGTCTCATTATTACCAAACAGCAAAGTATCCCTTAATCCTTCAAATGATGAAGGAAGAGCTGAAAGTATGATAACAGCCTTATCTTCTGTATGCAGGGCTACATCTATATTTTCTAGATCATCAATTATCCTATTGAACTCATCTAACTGCCCAAGAATTGATTTCTCTTCTGTAATCTTGAATGAATACAACTTCTGTTTCTTATACAATCTATTAGCAAGAGTCTTAACCATGTAAAGTTCTTCTAACCTTTGCCAAATCCCTCTGGCTGTGGTTTCTTTTGCAATCTCCCTTAAAGCCTCGTCTCCCAAACACAAAATGATTGCACTCCTTGCTTTAGATTGTTGATCTTGATCAGCTGCAGCTGCAACTGCATCAACCGCCACTGCTTGATTATCAGAGAGTGGTTTGATTGCATCTGACAGTCCTTGTTGAATGAGGATGACCTCCATCTTCATACGCCACAAGCTGAAGTCTGACTTTTCTGTAAACTTCTCCACATTGAACTTTGTTGTAACCATGGTGATCTTCTTCTTCAATCAGATGGCAGCAACTTCTGTTTCCCACAGACGGCGCCACTTCTTGTGAATCAAACGATTGATCCTCACCAAAAACACTCACGTTTTCACTCTATTGATTGAAGCTTATGATCACACACTCACACTTATGAATGAATAGAAGAACAACAAAGAAAGTATAGTGGTTCGGCTACAATAGCCTACGTCCACTCTCAAAGGATTTTAATCTTATTGATGAATGTATGCAACTAAAGGAGATGATCTTCACTCTTATGAAACCCTAATCTACTTCATCACATTTTATATAAACAGGAGATGAACTGCCTTGCATGCATGCTCTCGGTTGTTGGATGGATCTGATAACCACCTAACAAACTAACAACTGCCCTTCCTTTCTTGCAAATCGATCACCATCTCACCTTCCATGCACAAAACGATCAATGGCTCACACTTATGCCAACACATCAATCTTCACTTATGATCTTGTGTTGACTCAACCAATTATCTATCTCCACGTATAATGCTTGATTACATGCATCCAATTCTTCATGCAAGAATCTATACTTACTAACAGTAATTAATGCTTATTAAGTAAATTAATTAATAGGCGGCGGATACATACTTCTTGAGTTCCACTGCTTTCTCCAATAAAAATATTTGGTCATTCTCTCCCCATATGATCAACACTTCCTGCAAACAAATTTATTCTATTACTCTTCACTAATCTCGTCATCATATACATAGAAGTATAATTTAATCTCAGTTTATAAAATTATTCTATTTTTTATTAATAATTTGGATAGCTGATTGTTAAGAAAAAAAAAGGATTAATTTTATAACATATATAACAAAATAAATTGATTTTTAATAAAATTAAATGCTTACCTGTGAAAGTGGAGTAAGTGTCACAATTTCATCTCGTCCAATTGTCAATTCTTTCAAGAGTTCTATTTCCTCTTTCTTGTTTTCTGAATATAATTTCTGCATACAATTGAAATATATCAGATCATATCATTATTACTTATAATAATCTATAATATTATACCATTATTATTGAAAAGTGTTTAATTTCAAACTATGTTTCATTACATTCATGCGTATGGACAACTTCAATCAATCAAACGACATCGTAACGCAAGTTGTAAATTAAACTCAAGAAATTACTGCATGAAGGAATTAATTAAACACTCACGTCAAGAAAGTCATTGAGGACGAAATCCGGAATGTACGGCGGTCGCCGGGAAACTACGATTCCGATCATCATTCGCATCTGCTTCGCCGTCGCCGGCACCAGCAGCTCCTCGATCGACGCCACTCCCGCTTTCTTCATCAGCCTCTCGTTGTCGCTCCGCCGCAGGTTCACGGCGGAGCTCGCGATCACCACCTTCTCCACCCTCTCCGGCCACCTCTCCGCGATGCGGTACGCCACGAATCCGCCGTAGCTCGTCCCCACCACAGAGTACCTACATAAACCAACCACGACGGGGGAATTACGTACATATCATGTATGCATAGTTTGAATTTCACTTTAAAATTAAAATGTCTCGTACAAATTTACTTTTATTCAAAATAATCCCAATTTAATTTTTCTAAAATAGTTTCATAATTTTAAATTCTCACAAAAACTGTCTTTTTTACTAATTTTTTTTTAATTTTTCTAATTACATGAGATGAGACTGAATCACTAATTTTACCAAGTTATGAGAAGAAATCAGTAAAAATTACTATTGTTTTGGACGAAATTAAATCGAAACTGAAAGATTTTGGATGAAAATAAATGTACTAATATTTTGAAACTTTTTCATTTTTTAAGTAAAAAAACACAGGATGATTTATGTTTTAAACTATACCTAGAAACTCCGAGGTTTTCGAGGAGTTTGACGACGCAGGTGGCCTGGAAGATTTCGGATCTTTCGGTAGATTTGGTAAAGGATCCGCCGAAGAAAAGAAGTTCAGGCATGTAGACGTCGAATTGTGGGGTGAAGGAGGGTAGGTGGCGCCATTGCCATATGCTAGGAGGTCCGAAGCCGTGGATGAGAATGAGCTTAGGTTTGGAGATGGGGGCGGGGGGACCCCAGAAGTGGATTGTGGTGTCGCCATCGATATGGACTGTCTGAGGGGAGAGGCCGGCGGCGGTGGCGGAGGAAGAAACTAATTAAAGAGACTAGGCTGAGACAGGAGCCCCCCATATTAATTATTGCCCAAAATTAAAGGATGATGTGAAAATAGAATGGTAGAGGAATTAATGTGAGGTACTAGTGTGCGCCTAGTAAAAATATATGCAGGCAAATCTTAATTATATAATGAAGACTGTACTTAGCAATTTGATTAGATCTTCAATCAGAAAAAAATAAAAAAGAATGTTTACGGAGTATAGAAGTATAAATGAAGGAGGTAAAATAAAATAAACAAATTGTCAGTACTTGTATCAAATATCCTATCCTAAATTTTGTGGACGAAAACTAATAATTTTCTACCTACCTACTTGAGTTTTATTTATTTATTTATTTGTTGGATGAATAAGGCAAGTGGTGTATAATGTATTTTTTACCTGAGGAATATTTTTTTTATTTATTTTTAATTAGTTAATACCTAATTAAAATATTATATATAATCATTTTTTATTAAAAATATTATCCTTGAATGAATATACCATAAACTTCAAATATAATGTGCGTTTAGATGTTTATGTATTTTTTAATGTAATTTTTTTTTACTTATTTATAATAATTAATTTAAATAAGTAAAAAAATATTATGATTGTTGTAATTTTAATTTGATGTTTATGTATTTTTAATGTAATTTTAATCTTAATTATTGTCTTAATTTCATGTTTAAATAAATTATAACGTAATGATTATATTATTTTAATTTTAGACATATTAATATTTTTATTATATTATTTTTTGTATTCAAAAATAAATATAATAAAAAAATGAATTAAATGTAATAAATTAATAAAGAGTGTATATTGGGTGCACCCATATGTGTATGCCTTTTTATTCTATTTTGTATACATATTATTCTATTTTGTATATGTGTATTGTAATAATTGTATACTTTTTTCACATTAAGTTTTCATTAAAAAAAAACTAACATCCATATGTGTATAACTTTTTATTGAATATTTTTCATTATAAAAATTAACAATTAAATTGAATATATTTTTACCCTTAATGGTATATGTTTTTGTTTATATTTGTATGTGGGTGCACCCTATTTTTAGGTGTACCCGGGTGCACACTATAAATTGCCATTAATAAAAATAGTATTAATAAAATGAATGTGCTGCAAAATAGAGTCAATTGATGGAGATGATTTACTGAGTTGTCTGCATTTTAAGAATGAATGTGCTGCAACATATTGGCTGTTATATCTGTGAAATATTAATATCTTTAATATTTAAATCGAACATTTCAATAAATAAAATAACATTTTTAGTAATTGAAATGTATACTGTACTCTTTTGAATCAAATATGGAATAACACATTGAAACATTTTGTGCAGCAGATGCACAACATGATACAAATTTACAAGTACACTAATCAAATTACGATAAAATTACTTGAAATAGTGTGATTTACATAATTTTGGATGTATAAAAATCTTATCCATAATCTCAACAAAATTTTATTGATCCATAAAAGCTAGTAACCATATTGAGGAACAGTGGCGGACGCAGGATTTCCGTCGAGGGGGGCCCAACTTTTCTTATACAATAGTTCGTGTTTTTTGTTCTACAAATTTTAAGAAGAATATTTTATTTATCAACTTTTATTAACATTTTTCTAAAGATGTTTTAGTGTTTTTAATTGTATTATGTAAGAGTAACAATTTTGAAACTAAAGTCAATAAAATTATTAAATAAATATGTTATTTAGAGGGAAAATAAATAAATAAAAGATTTGAAACTAAAGTCAATAAAATTATTAAATAAATATGTTATTTAGAGGGAAAATAAATAAATAAAAGAACTAGAAGAGGGGAAAAAAATAACAGTGCTGCATGAATCGAACACGGGACCTTTAAAACTAAAACATCCCCACTTTACCACTTGGACACAAAGGTATTTCAAGAAAATTTCTATATCTATACTATAAATTTGTAAAAGTTCAGGGGCCCAGTGCCCCCTACCCACCTAGTACGTCCGCCCCTGTTGAGGAAGACATTAATTATAACTACTTTTTTGGGCCAGCATAAGTGAGACTATAAATGTGTTTATATATGCACTAATTCATAAGAATAATTTAAGATTAGCGGTCCCAATTTGTTATATTAATTAAGTGATATCATTTAAATTATGACATATGAGAATGAATAATATTGAACCTAAAGAGGAAAGCACAAAATTTTGAGATTAGAGTTAGGATTTCTTATTTTTCTTACATTTCATACAACTAGTAACAGATATGATTAAAAAAAAAAATACATAAAATAGTGTGCCCATAATTAGAACCTCATCGTTTCTTTTTCTAACTAAATTTTGCATAAAATCAGATAACTAAAAAGTGATATTTATTTAATAAAAAATTAATACCTATAAAAATGAAATTTGATACTATATCATATGAGAAAAAAAATTGTTATTCATTTAATCGTAAAAAGGTTTATACAAAGTTTTACTCTTCGTATGATAAAAAGTTTTTTTTTTAATTATATAAATAAATGCATCGGTTTATAATTTATGAGAAAGGATGGACACTTAGTGGCAAATTTAATTTTAAAAATATCACTTACGACAAAAATTTATATGAGATTATATATGAAAGATAAAATATATAATAACATTTTAATGAAAAGTGTTAACCATCAAATATATTATTTTATGATCAATTTATAGTAATAATGAAAAATAATATAATATGTAAGAAAAAATATAATATCTCTATTAAAACTTAAAAGTTAATTAAAAAAGAAAAGATAAAACGGTTTATTTTTTCTTATTAAATTAAGGCAAAAACTCCTATGCACCCGGGTGCATAACCACATTCCGTGCGCCTTTAGAATTTTGTGTTAAATTGTATACCCTTTAGTATACAGATGTGTACCCTTTATTTTCTAAAGAAAATTATTGTGTGTATCTGGGAGCATGAACAACACTCCGTGCGCCTTTAGAATTTTGTGTTAAATTGTATACCCTTTAGTATAAAAATGTGTACCCTTTATTTTCTAAAGAAAAAAAAATATTAATGAAAAGTGTATACCCTTTAGAACAAAATGGTGTACCTTTTATTAATTAAAGTGTATACCCTTTAAATCAAAGCAATGTACCCTTATTCATAATACTAAATTTCTAAAGGCGCACATAATGTGCTCCCATACGCCCGGCGCACGCAAGCCTCACTCTTAAATTATTTAAATTTGATATACATACCCACACACGATAGTTCTCGAGTTACAATAAGATGGTTCATGAATATATGCTCTTGCTCAAAGTTATTTTCTCCCCACATGTTGGCTCCATTTGTGTCGAATACGAGTTTATAATTGAATCAATTTGTTTGTATGAATAAATAAATTTTTATTCTAAAAAAATTATTATAGCTTAATGAAAAGAATGGTTGGTTTGATAATTATTGGTTAAGACTTAAGAGTCTTCTTTGCATGGATATGTATTTTATCGACCAATTTCAAAATTAATTTTCTCATGCAACATAGATGAAAGCTATGCATTATAAAATAGCTTGTACAATGATTATATATGCAAAATGAAATAATTGGATTTATTTCAAAGATATTGAAATATGAAAATATATTTATTTTATTGAATTAACAATAAATAAATTTTATGATTAAAGCTCAAGTCCGAAGAATAAATTTGTTAATGAAATTCTAAAAAATTATATAAAGATCAATAATTGTTAGGCCGTATCTACCCATGCTGCCATTTCATAATTAAAATTTACAATATATTTCTAATTAAAAGGACATAAATAATTTTTTATTATTCTGTGCACATTCCTTAAAAAAAGTAAAAAATCAAAACAATCATCATTTCTTATACACTTCATTTATATATATAAAAAAAACACTCCTACACAACACACCTAATATACTATATCATTTACTTATCATCAAAAAATATCATAATACTTTTAAAAGTTATAATTTTCTTAATCTCCATTTCGAGGTGAGAGTGCAAACTAAAATGGGATGAGAGAGTATAATTAAAATTCCAATATATTCGTTCACTCTAACAAAAACATATACACTTTGTTTGCTTATTCTATTAAAATAATAGTATGTATGTCAAGGGAGGGTGATAAATTTAAAATTTAAGTAAGTTTTAAGATTATGGATAAGATTAGTTTTTTTTTTTTTTTTTTAATTTAAAGGATGTTATGGAATAGATAAATGTAGGGATTATAAAGAGTTATTTAGTACAAAGAAAGTACTATATTTTTTTAGGACACTCCTTGACAAATGTGATTTAAAAAAAAAAACTTCAAAGGTCAAGTCAAACATTGCTGGTGATGACGGATTGCAGAATATTGTGGGCTTTTCCATTTATTTTAGTGATGAGTCTTGGGCCTTTATTTTATTTGGCCCATTTCATTTTTCATGCAAGATAATAAATATTTTCCAAATTCTCTTCTCAGTTCTCTCAACTCTCTCTAGCCTCTCTCTTTATTCTAACAAAAATCTTCCTCCATTTCTTACAATAAACTGAAAACTTAACGGTTCATAACACGAGTTAATAATCAATGTGTATATTATTCTCCCCAATTTTGATAACAATTCCTCTGTTCGAAGTATCACAATATAGAAACATAATATGGTAAAGACAATCCTCAAATACACATTAATTTCAAATTCATTTAGTTAGGAAGTAATCTGTAGTAATCTGTACATAAGGACAATAGCTTCCATAGAAGGTCCGGCCACCCGGAGATCCAATAACCCTTTCTGCCTCAAGTACAACCGCGACATTAGCACGTTGGCGATGCTTGAAATGCCCGATTCCAGCTCCGTGCGTACTAGCAAATTAGCACGCACGCAGCACTTGAGCTAACATGTGCTTGATCCGGTCGCCTTTTGCTATTTTGATGTATGATCTCCTGTAACACATCAGTAACTCTACCCTAAAGGGAAGGATCACTCGTATGACTAGTAGTATGTGTCTACACTTACACCAAGAATGTAAGGCCCCCACCCCAATCCCTATCATCCACCACCACCACCACCACCACCACCACCACATTAAACTATACCATCCCTACATCCTTCAAACTCAATGTTGTATCAATTTTTTCAGCACCTGGAGAAATTACTGCTAATTCCATTTCACTAATTATGTCTTCTGTATTTTCTTCAACAAATGCATCACTGTTCTAAATCTTGGAATCATACCACTTGTAATGGTATTCATCAATCTTCCCAATTTAGAAACAATGTTGGAATTTAGCTCTACAGACATATAACTAACTACATCTGATCTATATACACTCATTGGGAAAACAACATCCCATTATATCTGAGAAAAGATTTTGCTGATAAATTGCAGTAATAAGGAAAACAGAGCAACTGAAATAAACTTGTATATATGAAAACAACAGATCATGGTCCATCAATCATGTACCCCACTTCATTACAGCAGATAGAATGTATAGGAGTAATAATATTTTTTTTTAATAAAAAAAAAAATCAAAGATCCAATCTTTAAACCCCACCAATCATCAGAAGAGAAGAATAAGATGAAGCAATTACTGAATCAAGCACAAGCACAAGGGTTATCAACAAGCACCAAATCCTCGCCGCCCCTGAAAATCAAATACCCGACGGCCAACCCCACCACCACCGCGATGAACACGCCGGCGTTGAACGACATAACCGCCAGCATCAAGAAATACCCGATCGCCGAATTTATACCGAACAGGATCGCGCCCGCGAATTGGGCGGGGCCCAATTTCCGACGGCCGAGCTTCGAGAAGAGCAGAGGGGTTTCGATCGAGGTGCCGGCGGCGGGAGGCGGCGGGTTTTTGGCGACGGAAACGGACTTCAATCGGAGGCGGCGGTCCTCCATGTACTGGTAGAAGACGGAGAAGAGGAAGCAGGCGAAGAGAGAGAGGGAATAGGAGAGCCATGAATCGGTTTTCCATGAATCGAAGAGGATGGTAACTGTTCTACCCCAGTAGAAGGTCATGTGCATCATGGTTGCAGAGATGGAGAAATGGAGTCTGCAAATTTCAGAGAATAATGGCTGTTTGGTGACGATGGAAGACTTTTCCGGGGTGGGGTTGGATTCAAATATTGGAATTTCCGAATTCCTTTAAAATAAATTAAAGTAATTTGGAATTGGATTCTTGGGAGTAGATATGCTGATTGGTAGGAGATAAGATATTTATTTACTTTAAATAAAAAAACTCTCTCTTTTAATTTTCCGATTAGGACAAATTTTCTTAAATTAAGTTTGGCAAAATATCCGTCATTCAAACTATTACAAAATTTTTTAATTTATTAATTACTCCATGCGTATAATTTCAAATGGTACATTTTCCATTTTGAGTTTCTCACAAAAATTTGTATATTTCCATAAAAAGTAAATAAGTAAAAAACAATCACACTTCCCATACATTTTATTTAAAAAAAAATCATTTCTATCCAACATATTTTATCATTTACTTATTATAAAAAAATATCATTATACCCTTAAAAGTTATCACTTCCTTAATCTCCGTACCGGATTTGGGGTGTAATTTTTTGTGGGACGAAGGAAGTATATATCTTAGAATAATAAAAATTTGATGATAAATTTTGGGATTATTCTGCGCCAACGTACTTAAAGTTTTAAACTAAAAAATAGGGCATGATTATATTTTATTTTTAAAATTTTAATTATTTTATTTTGATCTTGGTTATTAAATGATTTCTTAATTTAATGAATTATATTAACTAGGTGCATATGGTCCACTGTAGTTCAACTCTAAATTTTGCCTATTATTGTCAAAGTTAATAAAATCATTTTTTTTAACTTTATATTTTAAGTAACGGTTTAATTAATGGTGAGTATTAGCTGTGGTTATATTTGCGTTCGTATTGTACGAATTTTTAAAATGGTTGTACGTTATTAAGTTGGTAGGTTGTACTTATCGCCAAACGACTTTTCCATTTTTTTTCTCTCTTTTAATAAATAAGACGGCGGTTGGATTGTTAATACAACAAAACGCAAAATAAAATCAATCTAATTCTTACAAAATGAATTGGTAAAATTGGTTATGTAAAAAATACTACAGTATTTAATAGGGAAATACCACAATTTGCCCTATATGAGAAATTCAACATCTTTTTTGCCCTACTTTTTGTAATACATCTAAATTACCCTGAAAATACATGCAATGCCATGAATACCCTCAAGGATGGTCCACCTTTTGTATTGGGAATGAGTTGACAAGTACAGTTGCAGGCAAAATAGATGTGTCAGGGAATATGTTGATTATTTAGGGTTGACACATTAATTAAAGAAGAAATAAATAAATAAATCTACTAAAATATAACCCCTAATTCGGCGGACAAGCTGAATGAAGTGCAAAAGCCAAATTTTAAAATGCACGAAATGAAATTTTTAAATTCCTTAAATTGTTATATTATAATAGGCTTTTTATTAATAAACACATGCAGTAGTATTTAGGTGATTAAACACATGCAACTACCTACCACTCCACTGAAACACAATTCATTTAATGGGGTGAAAAGGCCCTGTTTTCACAATCAGTTCATTTATGTAAATTCTTGTCACATTAAACTCTCAACTATCCCCACCAACCAAATAACTTCACCACCAACAAACATAAAAATTGGGCACAGTGGATTCAAACTTTATTCATCTGTATCCACAAATTATTGGAGCATAAAAAGGTCATCGGCTCCCGCATTTACCCACCGGTTTTTTCGACGGATCCATAGTTAGAGCCAAAGGTAAGATACGAACGCTGCTTGCATTGTATTTTATTTATTACTTTCTTTGAATGTTTTAGGGTTTTTAGGGCTTTAGGGTTTCAAAAACGCATGTCCGGTAAGTAAAATGGTTATATATATCCATGTCCGCCAAAGAAAATGGTGAAGTATGCATGTAATATGCATGAATACCATTACGTACACCCATCGTAGACTTTTCCGCTAATATGCATGGGTTAATTGTGCATGTCCACCCATTATTTGAGACTTATAGTCCATATCCGCCTATTATTTGACAGTATTTCAGCTTGTCCGCCGAAAATAGTAGCCCAATTTAAGGAGTCCGCCAAAAGTAGGTGGCCAGTAGATCCTGTCCGCCGAAAATTTAGCCTGTCCGCCGAATATTGAGCCTGTCTGCCGATGTTTTCCCCATATTTGCGCATGTCCGCCGAATCTGTACCGTATATGAGCTTGTCCGCCGATTTTTTCACCCTATATGAGCATGTCCGACGATTTTCTCACCCTAATTTATCATGTCCGCCATTTTTTTCACACTATATGAGCATGTTCGCCGATTTTTTCACCCTAATTTATCATGTCCGCCATTTTTTTCACACTATATGAGCATGTCCGCCGATTTTCTCACCCTAAATTATCATGTCCGCCATTTTTTCACCCTATATGAGCATGTCCGCCGATTTTCTCACCCTAATTTATCATGTCCGCCGATTTTTTCACCCGTAATGGTCTTGTCCGCCGATATTTCCTTCCTAAGTGAACATGTCCGCCGATATTTTCATCCTAATTGAGCATGTCCGCCGATTATTTGGTGGTTTTTGAACATCTCCGCCGATTTGTAATGCATTATTGAGCATGTTTGGCTATTTTTTAAGCATATTATATGATGTCTTTCGATTATAATAGACCTGTTCGTCGATTTAGGAACTTAATTGAGCTTGTCCACGTACGTACGACTTAATGTTTAACTTTCATGTGTGCTTGATAATTTAATGCTTAATTTGTGTGTACCTACTAAATTGGCGTATTATTTTTTATGAATTCTGTGTAAATATAACAATTAATTGTCGTTTTGTTGAAAGATTTAGGCGTTGGATTTGAAATGAGAAATTTTTGTATATGGTGGGGCGGTTGGTGGCAAGGTTTAGAGTATGTACGTGGCCAACAGACGAGCTTAGTTTTAGATTCAGATCAGCTGACGTTGAATTTTATTCTTGGGCATGTGCACAGTTTAGTTTGCATCGATTTGAATCATTTCAAATATGTTATACACACACTTGTGGACATCGGTGGTTGTATAACAAAACATAAGGTGAAGGATGATATGGATATAAGGGGGTCGTCAATTTTTTTAGCAACAGTATATGTCCAGCGAAGACACAGAGGTCTGACATCCGGATCGGGCTGACCATCGGTCAACATTGCTGCAAAACCTGCGATGCGCTCAGAGGCCCAAGCCTGTGACCAAACATCAAAGTAAGTTCATGTCAACATATATCTTTTTAAATGCATTTAGTTTAAGAATAAAATTGGTGCAATAAAATCAGTATCACTTACTGCTAGGGCAAATGAGCATCCATAAAAGTTGATGCGCTGCTGTTTGCCTAACTCTTGCACCGTAGTTTTTACAGAGTCCATATGGTGCAGTAGGGTTAGGTATGTGTACTTGCCCCATGGGAAAGAGTTCCACAGGTCATCATTTTCAGCTAAGTACCATACCCAGGGCTCTATGTATGCTTTTGACGTATCCCGGCCTAGCAAAAAGTAGTACAGCAGTAGAATGTTGGCCGCTTTCACCGCATTGTGGCCCTTATATTTATTTTCACTGAATCTTCGCATAAGTTCATCAACCAGGACCCTCTTCGTACGAAACGTAGCAAACAAACTGTGTGCAGGTGGCAGATATGAATCATTCGGGTCAATATCCCCACGGTCCTCAAACCCTAGTCCCATGACACGCATAAACTCCATGGGTGTGAAGCTAAGAATTGTATTAGACACCCTGAAGTACCGGGAGTACATATCTGAACCAGGGATTACAACCTCCTGAGCCATCAGCTGAAATAAAGCTTTAGGAGACCCGTAACCTGAATCCAAATCCCAGAAATGCCCGAAACAAGATCTTCGGAACCTCCGCACTGTTTGATCGCCACTCTTTGTAAGCACCTCGCGTATGCAATTAAGAGCTTTGGAAGGCCTACAATAACCTTTAATCCCTACTTTTCGAGTTTGAAGTCCACTGCGTTTCCAGATCCACTACAGTGCATGCCAACTCGATTAGATATAAGACGTGACTACATTTTATACATAAAAACATCGGCGGACAAGCACGGTAAAGGCACAAAAATTGGCGGACAAGCTATTTGTACTACAAATATTGACGGATGACGACACTTTACATACAATTATCAGCGGACAAGTTCAAATACACTTGAAATATCGGCGGACAGGCACATTAAAGGCACAAAATTGGCGGACAAGCTATTTTATGAAGAAATAATGGCAAAATAATGCTGACTAATGGTCAGAAACTCGGCGGACAGGCTCAAATAACTCATAAAATCGGCGGACAAGCACAAACAGGGCCAAAACATTGGCGGACAAGCTATGTTGTACTACAAATATTCGGCGGACAAGTTCAAATACACTAGAAAAATTGGCAGACAAGCACATCAAAGGCACAAAAACGGCGGACAAGATATTTTATGCAGAAATAATGGCAAAATAATGCTAACTAATGGTCAGAAACTCGGCGGACAGGCTCAAATAACTCATAAATTCGGCGGACAAGCTCAAACATGGCCAAAAAATTAGCGGACAAGCAATTTTGTACTACAAATCTTGACGGACGAGGTCACTTTTTGTACAATTATCGGCGGACAAGTTCAAATACACTAGAGAAATCGGCGGACAAGCACATTAAAAGCACAAAAACGGCGGACAGGCTCAAAATAATGCTAACTAATGGTCAGAAACTCGGCGGACAGGCTCAAAAAACTCATAAATTCGGCGGACAAGCTCAAACAGTGACAAAAAATTGGCGGACATGCTTTATTGTACTACAATTTTCGGCGGATAAGTTCAACTACGCTATAAAAAGCGGTGGACAAGCACAGTAAAGGCACATAAACGGCGGACAAGCTATTTTAAGCAGAAATAATGACAAAATATTGCTATTTAATGCTCAGAAACTCGACGGACAGGCTAAAAAACTCATAAAATCGGCGGACAAGCTAAAAAATATTAGAACAAATATGCCGACAAATTCAATTACACTACAAATTACAATGAAATTTCCAATTATACGGCAAATTCATACGGTGCAGACTCTACTTCCTCGGGGGACAAGAACAGTTACCATTAAATCGCAAAAACCCTAAAACTCTAAAATCCTAAAGACGGAATACCTGGTTATCCATATTTGCTACTGCTAATTTTCGACGTGGAGATGACGATGGATTGAACGACACGCCGGAGGCCCGGACGGAGAGCTGTGTTCGACAGAAAAATCGAGTTTGAGAGAGAGAGAAAGGGAGAGTATGGTGCGAATGGTGCCGATGAAAAGAGAGAGAGAGAGAGATACAGGGAGTAAATAACAAAAAAATTTTGAGATAAAGGGGTCAAAGATTCTCTCCCCAAATTCAATGCCATTAAAAGCGGTACTTTTAACCGATGGGCAGTAATCACGAGATTTCAAAAAAAAGGGAAAGATATGACATATGTCAGGGGGGTAAATTAGGAATACACACCAAAAATTGGGCAAATTACATGTTTTAAAAAGTATAGGGCAAAAAAAATGTTGCATGTGTCATATAGGGTAGAAAAAGTGTTGTCCCTATTTAATATCACCCCTATTCCATTAATCATTCTTTTTCTTTTTTTGTTTGATACTCCGAGTATACATTTTATTAATATACCCCTATTAAATACTTACAAAATAATTAATTTATAAATTATTATATTGCTACTTAAATATGGGGCAGATTAGATAGATTTTCAATAAATTTTCTTAGCTCATGTTCCTCATCTGCATCAATGTTTACGTGTTAACTAACTTTGGTGTCTCAACTCAATGTTTTCATTTCTATTTTTATGTTTTTATATATTAATTCTATTTACTCCCTCCGTCCCGTATACACCGGGAGTATAAGAGATCGACTCATCAAAAAATTAATACTCCTTTTATTTAAATTAAACACCTAGTATATATGATAAGCAGGAAATATATTTATAGTCATTGGCGGACCTACTAAGGGAGTAGGGGGGCACTGGGCCCCCTGAACTTCTAAAAATTACTAGTATAAATATAGAAATTTTCTTGAAATATCTTTGTGTCCAAGTGGTGAAGTGAGGATGTTTTAGTTTTAAAGGTCCCTTGTTCGATTCATGCAGCACTGTTATTTTTTTCCCCTCTTCTATTTCTTTTATTTATTTATTTTCCCTCTAAATAACATATTTATTTAATAATTTTAATGACTTTAGTTTCAAAATTGTTACTCTTACATAATACAATTAAAAATACTAAAACATCTTTAGAAAAATGTTAATAAAAGTTGGTAAATAAAATAATTATTCTTAAAATTTGTAGAACAAAAAACACGAACTATTGTATGAGAAAAATTGGGCCCCCCTCGACGAAAATCCTGCATCCGCCACTGTTTATAGTTACAAAATAACCTAAATTGGTGGACTCATTAGAAAGTTATACATGAAGTACAAAGTAGTATGCATGTGCAGTACAGTAGTACTGCCTAATCTTTCCATAAATAATTTGCAAGAAAATAATTGGAGCTAGTCTAGTATACACATGCATTCAATTCTTTTGAATATGTACTAGACACTGCATAATGGATAGTAAATGTATGCACATCACTTATTCATGTTATTACCATTTAACTGCAATGAATTTTAATATCAAACTTGACATAAATCAGATGTAGGAGTAGGATAGGGATAAGATTATCAAAAATCAATCCACATCAATCCCATTGTTGTTATATTTATATTTTTCATATTTGCATACGAGAGTCAAAAGACAAATTTGTTATTGATACCATTGCAGTCATTCACATAGTAAAAACACACAGAATGTTACAAGTTACAACAAAGTTAAAGAGTTGAGTAGCTTAACAGGAATGTCGGAATTACATGATCTCAACTACGGCTCGCCCCAGAATACTCCCCTGATCAAGGTGTTTGTAAGCCTCTTCCGCCTCTTCAAATTTATAATTCTTTGAAACAGCAGCCTCCAGATTAAAAATGCCCGTCTCAGCCAACTCGACCAATTTCGGCAGTTACATTACATATTAAAATCCTAAACACAAACTTACATTACATTAATAAATTATAAAACATACTCTTAATTGAAATAAATTGATAAAACAACATTACTAGCACAAGAAAAAATAAAGTACATAAACATAATAAATAAACACACAAATACTAATAATCAGAGAGACCATCCCCGGACGCTCCTCCAATATCTCGAATAAATTGGCTAAAGAAATCAGAAGCGGTATTCGAATTTTGTTGTTCGTCTAATCTTCTCTTTTCCATGATTTTTTGCTGCTCACGTCTAATGAAGTCACGTCGTACGGGGTCCAAAATGGTGTCCAAATTCACCATTATAAGTCTGTCTTCTCGCATTAATTCTTTTAATTTATTGTTATGTTTTTTAGCCTCAACCATTTCACGCATTATAGCAGCATCTCGATCTTTTTTTTAGCAGACATGTGTAACATTTCACGCATTTTTCACCTTCTTGTTTTATGTTTGCTACACTAGCTGTTTATTCACCTTGTTTCCTTTTCAATTTAGCTTTTTTTATCCCCTCCGGTCGCCTCAATGAAGATCATCCACTATCATCGCTTAAATTGATTGCAAATTCTGACAATGAGGCTTGCGGAGATATAGGAGATGCCGACGTGTTTATTTGAGCACTTGAACTTTCTTCCTCTGCAACTTCTTCTACGTATTTCTTCATAATAGACCACACATGCGCAAATTTGAAACCATCTGGATATTCTTCATTTTTAGACATCAACTCGTTTGCCTTGTCCCAATACATATATACAAAATATTAAATCAAGTATGAATTATAATAACTAAGTATGATTTATAATTAAAAGAAAAAAAATATTTCACTTACGATGTCTTCATCATTTGCACCACTTGGACGAGAATATCAAACTTGTTGTAGACATGCCCAGAACTTTCTACAATCTTTAAGTATGATTCGAAAGCGGTATTGTAAGAATTTTTTCGTACGAGAGACTGATTGCGGTGGTTTTTCAGAATTGAATTTTTCAGTAATACGAAGCCAAAATTTGTCTTTTGTTTGGTTTCTACCAACAATTGGATCTTGTGAAACATCAAGATAACAAGTGCAAAGATTTTTATCATCGGAAGAAGAGAAATTTTTATCTCGTTTAGACATTTTAGAGAGAAGAAAATACGAAAATAACAATAAGTTAAGTGTGAGAAGAGAAATTGTAGAAGCTTGTGGTAGGATAAGGGTTGTGTGTCACTTATTTATAATAAATAATAGACTTCTCACATTTTCCAAAATCACCATCCAGCAGTTGAGATTTAAAGATGATGTTATACTATCAATGGTTGTA
This sequence comes from Pogostemon cablin, assembly GCA_023678885.1. Lineage (NCBI taxonomy): Eukaryota > Viridiplantae > Streptophyta > Magnoliopsida > Lamiales > Lamiaceae > Pogostemon > Pogostemon cablin. The sequence continues at coordinate 37,123,438 of CM042965.1, forward strand.
ATTTAAAGAGCATGGATTGTGTTTCTTTTCTCTCTACACTTTCATCCAACGGTTGAAATTTAAAGATGATATATTTTATCAATGGTTGAGATTTGAAGTACATGGATTGTGCTTCTTTTCTCTCTACACTTTCATCCAACGGTTGAGATTTAAAGATGATATATTTTATCAATGGTTGAGATTTGAAGTACATGGATTGTGCTTCTTTTCACTCTACACTTTCATCCAACGGTTTAGATTTAAAGATTATATTTTTTTATCAATTGTTGAAATTTTAAGTATATGAATTGTGCGATATTTTGGATTATATAATGAACACATGCTACCACTTACTAGTACTTCAAAATTAAAAATTTTCATCACCCCACTCATACATACAACAAAGAATTTTCATGAGATATTTTCTTCTTCATCAAGCTCATCAAGTGATGAGTTTGATGTATTTGCTCGATCAATATTAGAGAGTTACGATACTGAAGAAAAAATGATTGTGCAACATCTACGAAACAACAATGTATTGATAGCTGAATGTCTTAGCCAACAAAATGCATATCCAAGGCATGGAGGATCAGTGCAAGGTCGGAGAACTATTTTTCGTGATCGAGAAGCTGCTGCAGAAAATCTCTACAATGACTACTTTGTTGAAAATCCAACGTATAATGAAGATCACTTCCGCCGACGCTTCCGAATGTCTCGTGATTTGTTTCTTAGAATCGTTGATGCTGTAAAAAATCACGATGATTTTTTATACAACGAAGGAATGCAGCGGAATGCTTGGTTTGTCAACTTTACAGAAGGTGACGGCCGCAATTCGTATACTTGCATATGCAATTCCAACTGATGCAACCGACGAGTATATCAAGATTGGAGAATCTACATCCATCGAATGTGTTAAAAGATTTTGTCGTGCTGTTGTTGAAATTTTTTCAGACCAATATCTAAGAGCTCCTACTACCAATGACGTTGCAAGACTACTCCACATAGGGAAGCAACGTGGATTTCCAAGTATGTTAGGAAGTTTGGATTGTATGCACTGGAAGTGGAAAAATTGTCCAATGGCTTGGGCGGGACAATATTTTGGTCGTAGTGCATCTCCAACAATTATACTTGAAGCTGTAGCTGACTATGATTTATGGATATGGCATGCATATTTTGGGATGCCGGGTTCCAACAATGATATTAATGTGTTAGAGACCTCTCCTCTTTTCTCTAACCTTACTAGAGGCATTGCTCCTCCAGCACATTATATCATTTAAGGAAAAGAATTTAATATGGGGTATTATTTGGCCGATGGGATATACCCCAAATGGACAACAATTGTTCAAACTATCCATGAGCCTGTTGGGCCAAAAAAAAAATATTTTGCAACAAAACAAGAAGCTTGTAGAAAAGATGTTGAACGTGCATTTGGAGTTTTACAAAGTCGATTTGCAATTGTTGCAAACCTAACACGTTTTTAGAATAAAACTGATTTAAAAATGATTATGCGTGCGTGCATAATAATGCATAACATGATAATTGAAGATGAACGAGATCTTAATGCTCCAATTGAGGAAGCAAGAGAAATGCCACTTCCGGATGTTGAATTTGCGGATAGTAATCCTGCTCGATTCCAAAACTTCCTTACTCGATATGCACAAATTAGAGATACAGATGCACATTTCAACCTTCGAAATGCTTTAATTGATCATTTATGGATGGAGTATTCCAACTCGGAGGAGTAGAAATAATCATTCTTAATTTAAGTGTTGTAGTTTTAATTATTGTGTTGTAATTTTAATTTGATGTTTATGTATTATTTAATGTAATTTTAATTTTAATTGTTGTCTTAATTTCATGTTTAAATAAATTATATTGTAATTTTAATGATTATATTATTTTAATTTTAGACATTTTAATATTTTTATTATATTATTTTTGGTATTCAAAAATAAATATAATAATGAAAAATGAATTAAATGTAAAAAATTAATAAAAATAGTATTAATAAAATGAATGTGCTGCAAAATGGAGTCAACTGCTGGAGATGATTTACTGAGTTGTCTGCATTTTAAGGGTATATGTGCTGCAAAATGGGGTAAACTGCTGGAGATGGCCTAAGGGTGCCTTTGGATTAAGGATTTATAAATCCTTAAATCCCTAGTGCATGTTTGGAAGCAAAATCAAATCAATGAATTTAATAAATAATTTACAAAAAATTTAATTTAGAAATAAAATCATACTCCATATGTTTACAAATAAACAAATAATCCTTTTATAAATCCACAAAACATCCAAACAATGACATATAAGTCGAAAAATTCAAGAAATTCTAAATCCCTTCATTTTTAAATCTTTTGAATTATAAATGACTCAATCCAACTGCACCCTTAACTCTTAAGAATCCTATCTCCCTTGCATTGCCAAATGCATTAAACCTACAGGTTATCTAACAGTTTCAAGGGACATTTTAATTAACTACTGAAATCTGTAACAGAAGGTGATATATAAAATGGCCTGGTAATCTTAATAGGAGTAGTTCAGTGTGAAAGATTCAAGTTTCATGAGGAACAACTTAATAAGAACTTTAGCATAGAAGAAACTGACGAAGACCACTGGAGAAGAAAAGAACAAACCTGTCTACGGACCAAATGGTTTATATCAACATCCCCTTTTGCACCAGACAGCGTAAGACCAATCATTACAGCTTTACCTCCATCCCGGACACTTTGTACACATTGTGAAAATGTTTGCGTCCTTCCCAAGGCTTCCACAGCAATGTCTACACCTCTTCCTCCCGTAATCTCCTGTTTTAAACATTTGCAATTAAGAGATTTGAAGCAAATTTTGCTGATAATGTATTAGCTTAAAAGTTTGTGGCAATCCCAGGTAAAAGAAACCTACCAAATATAACATTACCAACACTTTTAAATTAAAATTGGAGAAAATAGAGCATGTACCTTAATTTTAGCAACATCTTCCTTTCGTGAATTTATGGCATGAGTGGCTCCAAATGTCTTGGCTTTCTGAAGTTTCTCATCTTGAACATCCACAGCAATAATTTTAGAAGCCCCAGATGCCCTTGCTATCTGAAGACAACTGAGAAAATTTGGAATCTAAAATCACACAAAAAACTGTGATCGAGCAAGTGGTAATATAGCATACACTTACATAAATAATATAATCTAAATTTTGAAGTACTAAACTCTTAAGAGAAACAGCGAATGATGTAATAGGTTAAGATGTCCTTTGTTAGAAAAATAAAAATAATAATGCTTTGGATGAGCACAATGTGAAAACTCAAAGAAGTAGAATTGTTTCATAACTATGACGACCAAAATTGATAAACAATGCATGCATAAAGTTAAAGGAGCTTTATGGGTATGATATATTGTGCATGTCAGATTACGAGAGGAACTAGATTTCAACTTAAAATGAACTCAAAAAACTCTCCCTTTGTGATAATGAGAGGTATTGGAATTCATCTTGAATTGAGTTAAGAACCAAACTCGGGTTATAGAGATTATATATTTTTCACATAAAGCAGCAGAAAAACACAACAAAGTAGACAGTGAATGAACAAAACATAAAGTGTAATGCAGGTTCATTCGAGCAGTTACCAGCTTTAAGCAACACTTGTGCGAGGCCGTCTCACAGGAGACCATTATATTTTTTTCTAATTAGTTATCACTTTTCAGTAAAGATGTTATTACTTTACATTAAAGATGTTACCACTTTTCATTTTAACTACGAATTATTCATCAAATAGTTCATTCGGATGGTTATCACTTCTCATCAACCAAGTATCTCTTTTTATTAAAATTTTATCACTTCTTATCAGTGTCACAAAACTCATTCCATGAGTCGATCTCACACAACTTTTTGACGATCAACAAAGATGGCAAACACACTCTATGACTTGTGAAATGTCCCATGTCAATATTCATATTCTATTATTTTCTTCTTTAACAAGATAAGTTGAATTTGAGACTATCATTCTATTTGATATATGCATTCCATGGCAGCCCAAAATCTATAAGCATTTCATAATTAATCTGATTGAATAAAAGTGTGCATATGCAGGCCCTTTGCAAGACAAGTCATAAAAGTTGTTAAATTTTCTTTTACAAAACTGATAATTTTTTCAAGGAGCAGCAGATAGCCTAAGAGAAGGAAAAAAGCAGATGACAATGCTTGTTTATTAGAAAGGACAATTTAGCAACCAGGAGCTGGTTAATGTTGATACTTCAAAAAAACGTAGCTTTCTCAACCCCTAATATCAGAAATAGGGGACTTAATTTGGAACAGAAATGACTTTTTATCTAGCACAATCAATTTGATATGTTTAAAAGATGAGGTAATGTAAAATCAATGAAAATTCAAAAGAATTTTAATTTTTTTTTTTCAACCAATATCAAAACATAAGATCCCAAGAAAGCCAACTTTATAACATTGTTTTCCTGTAACCTACCTTGCTGGTTAGAGATTCTTTGACATGTCATACAACTGCTTTCTATTCCAAGATTCAATTCCAGGCCTTCCATCATTCAAAGACTACTACGTTTAAAACTATATTAAAATATCATCAGCAAACAAAGTCCGTTCCACAAAAGTTTAACACATTTTTCTTTGTCCCACAAAAGTTCACATATTTCCAAAAGTGCACATACACAATACAGCTAACTTCATAACAAAATTTATATTCAAAATGCTGCCCTCACTTAATTACGCTTAATTTATTACCCAAAAGATACCAAATTCCCCCAAAAAAATGTGATAACTTCTTTGGGATGAAGTATTTGCTTATTACCTTGAGCCAACACCCCCGATTCCAATCACGGCAATAGCATCACCAACATGCACTTGAGCAGCATGAGTCATTGCCCCATAGGCAGTAAAAACTGTGCATCCTAGTATAGCGGATTCTGTATATGGTAATGTCCTGGGAAGAAGAGTCAATCCATGTGCTGGCATCACACAAAACTCTGCAAGGCCTCCCATGCTGTACATATAAACTGGTTTGCCTGCAGAACCAACATATAATACACCCAATATCTAATCAATGCGTGCATAGACATGAATTTATATCAAGAATACTAAAAATCAGTCATTCATTAAGGATGAGTCATGAGACACGCATTAAACTGAAATATAATTACATTTGAACATAAATGAGTTTTTATGCAAGCCCTTGCATATTTCACGTAACCCCAAGAAAACATTATAACATGCACAAAAATAAAAATAAAAATAAATAGAATAATAAATAAGATTCGCAAAGACGGGTATATTTGGTGATGATATTTGAAAAAATCCAGCCTCTATTAGGGCAAGGAAAAATGAGTGCACTAATGTAAGAAACAACATAGAAAGTGTCATTCACTTAAAATGGAAAAGTGATGACTGTTTCTAATATGCTTACATTATTCTACTTAACTAGACATTGCATAATGGATAGTACATGTATGCACATGACTCACTTATTCATGTTACCATTTAACTTCAATGAATTTGATTTTCAAGCAAACTAAGTTTTTAATTTCAAACTTGACATAAATCAGATGTAGGATAGAGATAAGATTAACAAAGATCAATCCACATCAATCCCATAGTTCTTATATTTTTATTTTTCATCACTCCATATTGGCTGAGTAAGGTCGACCAACATTTAAAACACTCGGTAAATGCACATGCGAAATCTTACTAATTATCTAAACTCCTTTATTGCATTATACTATTCTACAAGATTTCCACGCTTTATTGCATTCCAGCTACAGCCATATCATGATACAAAGAGATGGATCATCTAGGAGCTTCTAAAGAATAAATCATATTATACTTGTCATCCTTAGTTAGCAAGAGAACAGAAACAAATTCAGATTTAATTTGAGACAATGCAATGCAATACATGATTGCTTATAGATGACCACATAATGATATCACCACCTAAGGTGAACTACCAATTACCAAATCAGTTTATTCTGAAGTCTCCTTATTAGATGTTGAATTTGTACTAAAAAAAATAATCAAGAATTGATACAATGCACTTATGCAAACCATATTGTAGTTTATGTTTCGTACATCTCAGGACATTATGTGTATTTTCAGCGCAAGAGCTCATTCTAATTCTAAAATTACCAACACCACTGGAGAGCTCTGGTCTAGCATAAATTCACAGCATATATCAAAGATCAATCAACCCAAGAATAGAGAACAATCCTTATGATTTACAGATAATCCTTTTTAGGAATCACTTAGGACCTTACCAGGTAAAGTACAAAAAAAACAAACAAATTACTTTATATCTTCTCAACATAATGTGATATTGTGATCTAGTGAACATAAATAAATTCTTTACTAAAACCATACATTCTAAAATTTTATCTACAGGGTCCAAGTCCTTGAGACCAAAACTTTGTGCAATGTTTCAGTAATACAACACCAGAACATCATCAATTGAAACCAACCTTTTGAATTCTCCAAGGATTTTCTTTCTTTTTGTAAAATAAATATGATCCACTTTTCTATAACAAAGTAGATAAATATAGAAGATTATAGAAAGTAAGTCTAACGAAGATACTATTCTGGAATACCATTCACGCATGAAATCTGGGGAACAGCCAATTATTCATACTGAGGAACTTTTTTAGTCTCCAAAGTCCAGAGCAAAAGGAGAAACTGCCATGTATGGATTAACAAGAAAAACGATAGTAATTTACATTATGAGGAATTAAACAGGTAAATGGATGCACTTCATTAATGTTCCATGAAGAAGAAAAAATTGTTTGGATTTACCACTGCTCCGGAAAAATAGCCTTGTTTCACCATCATAAAGTGTCCCTTTCGCTCTATTATAAGCAAAGAAAGGCTCACATAAGTCATCTTGACCCTGTCACCATATAAGGCATAATGAATTTAAGAGGTTATGTTAAACTAAGTTTAAATTAGAACTTTGAACGCAAATGAACATTCAAATGGCAACTCTTAATATACTTGCCCTAGAGCAGAAGAAACAACTTCCACAAGGCATTATAAAAGCCCCAACCACTTGAGATCCAATAGGAAATCTGAAATGTTGAGGGGAAAAAAACACTATAATTTCGGTATCAAACATAAGACAAAGAAGAAAGGATTACTTTTTCACAGCTCATCAAACCTTTCAATAATACTAGTTTCAGTGAGTGACCCATGTTCAACAACCTCGCCAGTAATCTCATGCCCTATAACACAGGGGCTGGCAAAGGGAAGCTCACCTTTGATCACGTGAAGATCAGAATGGCAAATTCCACAGGCTGCATTACTCAAACACAATGGAAAGCAAAATCAACCAAAGGACAAGCCAAAAGAATACCCGAGATACTTCAAAATTTGACTAGACAGGTGATTCAAGTAAATTCAAGCATAGAGAGAATGACAGGGAAAGTGATGCCTGTTTCCAACCACCATTAAAAATAAGGTCAAATAAGCTTCATGAAGATTAGGCAAGCAACTTTAACCATGATTTTAAGAGCATTGGAGTCTCCGCTTTACACGATCATTCTATTTCTAGCAAAATTTCATCAAGACAAAGACGTACAACCTTTACAGCATGGCGAACAACAAGAAAAACTACGTTTAGTTTTGAGGAGAATTTCATTAGCCTTAGGGCGGGGCATGTGAAAATCCTCGAGAGTGAGGGGTTTATTCTTTTCCCAGAAGACTACACCCCTCATGTACGAAGAACCATTGTGTAACACCCGTAAGTTTTTTTTCTTTTAGCAATGGCCCAATCATCAAAAAAAAAAAAAATTCCAAACTCTTTGAAGCCCATGATCAAGTTCAGCCCATTCTTGGTTTTAAACACGCGAGTTTCTGAAAGAGGAGCAGAAATTTAGATTTCTTATTTCCCAAGAAAAAAATCAAATCGTGATCTTAAATCTTCATTAAAGAAGATATTTTCCTCTTATCATCTCCTCTATTAGCGGGAAGTTTGTTAAATTCTGCAGAGGATATTTTCTTGAAAGCGGTTCAGCTGTACGTGTATAAGTCACATTCTATTGTTTCATTCCCACTCCCTATACACTAAACTCACGTTCGCTCGGCTGCAACCAGAGGAAGGTAACGATTCTTCCTCCTTCTTTTCTCCTTTCTTTCATTCTCTTTTTCTTCTTTCCTTTTCCTTTTCTTTTCTTTCCTTCCTATTCCTGCGTTCATCATGGAAGCCAAACTGAATCCTTTTCTCTTTCTTTTCTACTTCTAACAGTGAGCCCTAACCCTAACATCGTTATTCTGCAGCTCTTACTTAACCTTGCAGATTTAGTTCTTCGATAGTAATGATATTACGTTAACAAACAGTCGTTTGTATATAGGTTTCGCAAGAGGTTTGGATCGAGACGCGTAGGGTTCGATTCTTATCGCAAGAGATTTAAGGTGGGGTTTTTCTCATCTTTCATATGTCGAATGATCTTATATGTGAAAGTTAAGTTCAATGAAGTATGTGAATTATATGAATTGCAAGTTTGGACCTTCACGGTGCCTTACTCTCTTTGCAAGTTTGGACCCTTGTGGTGCCTTACTCTCTTTGCAAGTTTGGACCCTTGTGGTGCCTTACTCTCTTTGCAAGTTTGGACCTTCATGGTGCCTTACTCTTAATACTAAACGAATCGCGATATCGTAAGACATGACAGGATTGTAAGTGAATTTTGAACTCTCGTACATGATTTTATTTGATATATATAAGCATGTTTAAAACTTCACTGAGCGTGTGGTTGCTCACCCCGATAAATATTCTTATCTCAGGTTGAGCGAAGCGAAAGCGTATGAGCGGGGGCGCGTAGGCGGAGAGACTAAAATACACACTTTGACGGACTGCAGCTCATAGGCTGCATTCTTGTTTTAAATTTGAAAACTTTATTGATTTTGAAGTCTGAAAACTTGCTGTTTGTGCCCCTGTTTAGGACAGAATTTTCTGAAAATTATTGCACCGCCGTTATTTGGATAATTTTGAATCGGAGTCATGTTTTAAAGATTTGCCAGGGGTTACTCGTATAAATTTTGATATTGTGGGTTAGTGTGAGTATTTAATTTATGCATGGGCTTCCCTGTTTCCTTTTAGTTCCCGTGATGTTGATGAACTTGTTCAATGGTCTTGTCCGTCCGGTAGATAGTTGTGATTGGTGGGTAGGACTGCCTGTTTTCGAAGTTTATGCTTCTTGCAGCGATTAACTGCTAATGTTTTCCCTGCATGATTTTGACGACGGGTCCTTGTATTCCTATCTTCTAGAAATTTTCAATCAATTGGTATGGCTTCGATCTGTTTTAGTCGTGATTTTCTAACGATGGCCCTTGTAGATTTGAATTACGGAAGGATGTAGAATGAAGTTATTTCTGTTTTGAAGTAATAACCGGCTAATTAATTGCTGTTCGTGAGCAGTTGAAACTTTAACTAAATAGTTACAGTTTAGAGTTGGGTTTGAATGGTATTATTAGTTAATTCATTTTTACAGGAAGTCAAATGGGAGTGGAACTCCTATTTGTAATTATTTAAAATTTGATGTGAGAGGATTTGCAAGTTAGATTTTAAGTCTGCAAATTTCCCATTTTTAAGTTGAATTTGAGGACATGTGTATTGTATTCATTCACTTTGTTGCATGATGGGTATTTGGTTATTTACCAGAATTTTTGACATGGTCTGCATGTTTATGTAGTATTAAAACTGAAAATTTTAACTTGTTGTCCTTCTTTTAAAGTTCTGTAGTAGCTTAGAGGTCCTACTTTTCATTAAACTTATTTTATTTAAATTAAATTGCAACTTATAGGACTAGTTCCTTATTTGCTTATTTTCCCCTTCATCTTTGCATTATTCATTTAAGTAAATTATTAGTCACGCCCTATTTATTATATTAGTTTTCAAAACAATATGAAATTTTCCTTCTATGAGAATTGGGGTGTGACAGATTGGTATCAGAGCAGGTATGCGATTCTGTATACTTGCTTAAAACTTTTAAATTTTAATTCCGCACATAAGTGATTTACGTGACTTGCATGATATGTTTTACAAGTGAATCAAATTTTAAAAGTCTCTCGCTACGCATCCACCGAGTACGACGCCCGCTTCAACCAAGGTACGAAAGTATGAATTTCATAAATTGATTACGTGTGAGATATTAAATGAAATTTTATGTTACATGACTTATGTAAATTTTTATGATGAATGATGAATTTAGAATTTTATTGCGAAAATACATGATTAGTAAAAATATTACCGCATTAGATGGATGACTTGGCAAGACAACAAGCTTACATGAATTATCACCGGGACGTCCGACACGACCTGCCCACCCACATCGCTCACATGCTACAGATGTGGAGACAAGTTAGGAACATAGGAGAGGGAATTACTGAATATTGGGCTGGAGTAAAGCTCATCAGTACCTTGCCGTGGGATTGGAGAGATGTGGCAGATCCCATGTTTGCTGAAAGACTATACCACTCAGCTCAATTCCAAGTTCCGCAAGTGGACTATGTGCATTTCACCACCGCCTTGTTTGATAGGGTTGCAAGGTGGTATCCACCGGACCCCCCTCCTGGTCATTACATGGGGGAATTGCATGACGAGCAAGCAGGGTTGCTAGTGAACTACCTTGCAGAGCCGGCACCGGCACCAGAACCCAATAACGAGCCAAATGGAGCCATGGATGAAGGGGTACAAGATGAGGATTCGGAGGAAGACCCGTCCGAGGACTCGGGAGTATATGGAGATTAGATTATGCAAGCTACTGTTTCAAGGATTCTTTTTAACATAAATTATCCCGTATGTTAGGGACATGGATTTTTTTTTTATTTCATTATTTGACATATGACCTTCCTTCTATTTAAATTGCAAGTTTGAAACAGTTGTTCATTTAGTTGATCAATGAATTATATTATTTTGAAAATGTGCCTCTATCATGTATTTGTTATTCTGCAATGCTATGATATGCGTTATTATTTTCCATTCGTTAACTCGAATAAATGCTAAAATTATTTTTATGGTGGAATTGAAGGATGCCTCCAAGAAGGAATGTTCAGAACCCTCAAAACGTTCCGAATGCTCAGAATGTCCCTAATGCTCCAAATATTCCAAATGCTCCAAATGCTGATGTCGATGCTCACACGAAGATAGTACACGAGTTTCGCCAAAACCATCCACCCTTCTTCAAGGGGAGTGAAGGGCCCGAGTACGTGGAGGAGTGGCTACGAGCACTTGAGAGAATTTTTCGTCTCTTAAGGTGCAATGATGAGCAGCGTGTGATCTGCGCATCCTACCAATTTACTGAAGATGCCGACCACTGGTGGGACGGATACTGGGAGATGAGACCTAATGAGAACCGGGAAGCTATTACCTGGGCAGAGTTTAAGGATATAGTAATGGCAAACTACTACCCTCAGGTTTACCGCAATAATATGGAGCATGAATTTTATAATCTCCAGCAAGGGAATATGACCGTAATTGAGTATGAGCGGCGGTTCAATCAGCTGCGCCGATCAGCTCCACAACTGGTCAATACCGAAGAGAAGCGAGCCAAGAAGTTCCTGGATGGACTGCACCAGGACATACAAGAGAGAATGTCTTCACTGCCCGATATGAGCTATGCCGACACGTTTATGAGGGCTCAGAAAGTTGAAGCTTGCTTACTGAAAGGGCGAGCGAACAGAAAGCCGATGGAGAACCCAAACAAACGGAAATGGGAAAATTCTAGCCAGGGCAGGAACAACAACCGGCAGGCAAGATCAAACAACAACCCGCCTGCAAATGCACAAAGACCAAAGCCTCTCTGCACGCAGTGCGGAAGAAATCACCATGGGGAATGTCTCAAGGGACAAAACAAGTGCTATAGGTGTTATGAAACTGGTCATCAAGCTCAGAACTGCCCCAAGCCACCTAACTTTAAACCTGATCGTAGAGGACCACCCCCGGGAGGAAATGCAAGACAAGGTACTGGAGGAAGAGGGAGAGTTTTTGCCATGAACCAAGCGGAAGGGGACAATGAGCCTAATGTGATGACAGGTACGTTAGCAGTGGGTAAATCCCGAGCTTTCACTTTGTTTGACACTGGTGCATCGCATTCATTTGTTTCTACCAAGTATTGTAATAAGATTAACTGTAAACGAGTCAAGAGTGATGAACCTCTTGAGATTAGTCTACCTTCGGGGGAGAGAATTGTGGTGCATACCTTAGTAGAAAGTGTGAGTGTACGCATTGAAGGAGTAGATTTCAGAGTCAAGCCGTATGTTATGGACATGCATGGATTTGATTTGATTCTAGGAATGGATTGGCTTACTTACCATCAAGCCAATATTAAGTGCAAGGAACGAGTAGTGATCTTAAGGGAACCAGGATCCGAGAAAGAAGTGGTACATAAGCTCAAGAGTGGTGTGGTACCAAGAATATTATCTGCTGCAAAAGCTGCCAAGATACTTCGAAAGAAGTCCTGCCAGGGATTCCTAGTCAACATTTTAGACACCAAGACCACAGAGGTATCACCTAGTGACATACCTATTGTCCGAGAGTATCTTGATGTCTTTCCGGAAGATTTACCAGGCATACCTCCGAATCGTCAAGTGGAGTTTTCGATAGACTTGCTACCAGGATCAGCTCCGGTATCCAAAGCTCCATATCGAATGGCGCCCATGGAACTACAAGAGTTGAAAGTTCAACTACAAGAGCTCTTGCACTTGGGATTCATCCGCCCAAGCGTATCTCCATGGGGAGCACCCGTCTTGTTTGTTAAGAAGAAAGATGGATCCATGAGGATGTGTATCGACTATCGAGAGCTTAACAAGTTGACAATAAAGAACAAGTATCCCCTACCTCGAATTGAAGACTTGTTTGATCAATTAGAAGGGGCGAGTGTGTTTTCCAAGATTGATTTGAGATCCGGGTACCATCAATTAAGAGTGAAGGAGTCAGACATTTCTAAGACTGCCTTTAGGACGCGCTATGGGCACTATGAATTCGTCGTCATGCCTTTTGGGTTGAGTAATGCGCCCGCAGTGTTCATGGATTTGATGAATCGAGTTTTTCACCCATATCTCGATCAGTTCGTTATAGTCTTCATCGACGATATTTTGGTGTACTCCAAGGATGAAGTACAACATGAGGAGCACTTGAGGTTGGTATTCGAGACACTTCGCAAGGAGAAGTTGTACGCGAAGTTCAAGAAATGTGAGTTTTGGTTGGATCAAGTCACATTCCTTGGACACGTGGTGACGTCACAAGGGATTGAAGTAGATCCATCTAAAATAGAAGCAGTAAATCAGTGGAAGACGCCTACCAATGTTCAAGAAGTTCGTAGTTTCTTGGGATTAGCAGGCTATTATCGAAGGTTCATAGAAGGATTCTCCAAGATAGCCGGTCCGATGACACGATTGACTCGTAAAGGAGAAAAGTTCATTTGGTCTGACAAATGTGAAGAGAGCTTTCAAAGGTTAAAGCACGATTTGACTTCAGCACCTGTATTGATAATACCCAATCCGAATGAAGAATTCACAATCTACAGTGATGCATCAAAGCAAGGGCTTGGATGTGTATTGATGCAACATGGAAAGGTTATTGCATATGCTTCTAGACAGTTGAGACCGCACGAAGTGAACTACCCTACTCATGACCTGGAGTTAGCGGCCGTAGTTCATGCTTTGAAGATTTGGCGACACTACCTTTATGGTGGAAGATGTACGATCTTCACGGATCATAAGAGCTTGAAGTATCTGTTCACGCAAAAGGAGCTCAACATGAGACAACGGAGATGGTTAGAGTTGGTAAAAGATTATGACTGCACTATTGAGTACCATCCAGGCAAGGCTAACGTAGTGGCCGACGCTTTGAGTCGGAAAACCAAAATGGAGCTAAATAGTCTATATACCAAGCAAGAAGAGCTAGTCGAAGAGTTCGCCAAGATGCAAATTGAATTGGTGGCATCACCCTCCGGCACGAAGGCGATTATTGCAGCATTAGAAATCCAGCCAAGTCTGAAAATGGAGATAAAAGAAGCTCAAGAACAAGATCATTTCTTGCAAGGGATGATGAAGAAGGCACTGGCTGGAGGCGAATACAATGGTTTCAAAGTAGATGAAGAGGGAGTATTGACATTGAATGGAAGATTGTGTGTTCCAATGGTTGAGGAATTGAGAGAAAAGATTTTAAAAGAAGCGCATGGAGCACCGTACACCGCTCATCCGGGAGGAACGAAGATGTATCATGACTTGAAGGAAAGATCCTGGTGGAGAAGTATGAAGCGTGATATTGGATACTTTGTCGAAAGATGTTTAACTTGTCAACAAGTTAAGATTGAACACCAGCGACCAGCCGGGAAGCTCAAACCACTCGAGATTCCTGAGTGGAAATGGGAGCAAATTGCCATGGATTTTGTCGTGGGTTTACCAAGATCTTCAAAGGGAAATCATGCCATATGGGTCATCGTTGATCGATTGACCAAGTCAGCCCACTTTTTACCCGTAAAGATGACATTCAAAATGGAGCAGTTTGCACAATTGTACATTCAAGAGATAGTGAGACTACACGGCGTACCAATGTCGATAGTGTCTGATAGAGATACGCGATTTACTTCGAGGTTTTGGGTGAGTCTGCACAAGGCGATGGGGACAAAACTAAATTTCAGCACAGCTTATCACCCACAAACTGACGGGCAATCAGAGAGAACAATTCAAATTTTGGAAGATATGTTAAGAGCCTGCACACTTGACATGGATGAAGCGTGGGAAAAGTTCCTACCTCTAGTCGAATTTGCCTACAATAACAGCTATCAAGCAACTATCAAGATGGCTCCTTATGAGGCGCTCTATGGAAGAAAATGTAGATCGCCTTTATATTGGGATGATGTTGGTGAGAAGGTTGCCCTAGGCCCCAAACTAATAGAAGAAGCTGTGGACAAGGTCAGAATCATTCGAGAAAGAATCAAGACTGCTCAAGATCGACAAAAGTCGTATGCTGATCAAAGAAGAAGAGATTTATATTTTGAAGTTGGAGATCACGTCTTTTTGAAGGTGGCTCCCACGAAGGGTGTCATACGATTTGGAAGAAGAGAAAAGCTTAGACTCGTTTCGTTGGTCCATTTCAAATTCTTGAGAGGGTTGGAGATCTTGCCTATCGTTTAGCTTTGCCACCCGAGTTATCCTCCGTACACAATGTTTTTCACATTTCGATGTTGAGAAAATATGTTCATGATCCTACTCATGTTGTGAATTTCTCGACATTGGAGATTGGCAAGGACCTGACCTATGAAGAAGAACCTGTGTCCATTTTGGATCGAAAGATACAAAGGGTCCGAAATCATGATATGCCACTCATCAAAGTTCAATGAAGTCGACACACCGAAGATGAAGCTACATGGGAAAGAGAGGAAGAAATTCGAGCAAGATACCCCTCTTTCATTACGGGTAAGATATTTGTGTCATTATGAAATTTCGAGGACGAAATTTTTATTAGGAGGGTAGGATGTAACACCCGTAAGTTTTTTTTCTTTTAGCAATGGCCCAATCATCAAAAAAAAAAAAATTCCAAACTCTTTGAAGCCCATGATCAAGTTCAGCCCATTCTTGGTTTTAAACACGCGAGTTTCTGAAAGAGGAGCAGAAATTTAGATTTCTTATTTCCCAAGAAAAAAATCAAATCGTGATCTTAAATCTTCATTAAAGAAGATATTTTCCTCTTATCATCTCCTCTATTAGCGGGAAGTTTGTTAAATTCTGCAGAGGATATTTTCTTGAAAGCGGTTCAGCTGTACGTGTATAAGTCACATTCTATTGTTTCATTCCCACTCCCTATACACTAAACTCACGTTCGCTCGGCTGCAACCAGAGGAAGGTAACGATTCTTCCTCCTTCTTTTCTCCTTTCTTTCATTCTCTTTTTCTTCTTTCCTTTTCCTTTTCTTTTCTTTCCTTCCTATTCCTGCGTTCATCATGGAAGCCAAACTGAATCCTTTTCTCTTTCTTTTCTACTTCTAACAGTGAGCCCTAACCCTAACATCGTTATTCTGCAGCTCTTACTTAACCTTGTAGATTTAGTTCTTCGATAGTAATGATATTACGTTAACAAACAGTCGTTTGTATATAGGTTTCGCAAGAGGTTTGGATCGAGACGCGTAGGGTTCGATTCTTATCGCAAGAGATTTAAGGTGGGGTTTTTCTCATCTTTCATATGTCGAATGATCTTATATGTGAAAGTTAAGTTCAATGAAGTATGTGAATTATATGAATTGCAAGTTTGGACCTTCACGGTGCCTTACTCTCTTTGCAAGTTTGGACCCTTGTGGTGCCTTACTCTCTTTGCAAGTTTGGACCCTTGTGGTGCCTTACTCTCTTTGCAAGTTTGGACCTTCATGGTGCCTTACTCTTAATACTAAACGAATCGCGATATCGTAAGACATGACAGGATTGTAAGTGAATTTTGAACTCTCGTACATGATTTTATTTGATATATATAAGCATGTTTAAAACTTCACTGAGCGTGTGGTTGCTCACCCCGATAAATATTCTTATCTCAGGTTGAGCGAAGCGAAAGCGTACGAGCGGGGGCGCGTAGGCGGAGAGACTAAAATACACACTTTGACGGACTGCAGCTCATAGGCTGCATTCTTGTTTTAAATTTGAAAACTTTATTGATTTTGAAGTCTGAAAACTTGCTGTTTGTGCCCCTGTTTAGGACAGAATTTTCTGAAAATTATTGCACCGCCGTTATTTGGATAATTTTGAATCGGAGTCATGTTTTAAAGATTTGCCAGGGGTTACTCGTATAAATTTTGATATTGTGGGTTAGTGTGAGTATTTAATTTATGCATGGGCTTCCCTGTTTCCTTTTAGTTCCCGTGATGTTGATGAACTTGTTCAATGGTCTTGTCCGTCCGGTAGATAGTTGTGATTGGTGGGTAGGACTGCCTGTTTTCGAAGTTTATGCTTCTTGCAGCGATTAACTGCTAATGTTTTCCCTGCATGATTTTGACGACGGGTCCTTGTATTCCTATCTTCTAGAAATTTTCAATCAATTGGTATGGCTTCGATCTGTTTTAGTCGTGATTTTCTAACGATGGCCCTTGTAGATTTGAATTACGGAAGGATGTAGAATGAAGTTATTTCTGTTTTGAAGTAATAACCGGCTAATTAATTGCTGTTCGTGAGCAGTTGAAACTTTAACTAAATAGTTACAGTTTAGAGTTGGGTTTGAATGGTATTATTAGTTAATTCATTTTTACAGGAAGTCAAATGGGAGTGGAACTCCTATTTGTAATTATTTAAAATTTGATGTGAGAGGATTTGCAAGTTAGATTTTAAGTCTGCAAATTTCCCATTTTTAAGTTGAATTTGAGGACATGTGTATTGTATTCATTCACTTTGTTGCATGATGGGTATTTGGTTATTTACCAGAATTTTTGACATGGTCTGCATGTTTATGTAGTATTAAAACTGAAAATTTTAACTTGTTGTCCTTCTTTTAAAGTTCTGTAGTAGCTTAGAGGTCCTACTTTTCATTAAACTTATTTTATTTAAATTAAATTGCAACTTATAGGACTAGTTCCTTATTTGCTTATTTTCCCCTTCATCTTTGCATTATTCATTTAAGTAAATTATTAGTCACGCCCTATTTATTATATTAGTTTTCAAAACAATATGAAATCTTCCTTCTATGAGAATTGGGGTGTGACACATTGTTGATGTGGTAAATGTGGTTGAACCTTTACTGCTGGATTCTAAGCTTGAATAGAATCTCTGGGAATCGGAGTAATTGGGAGAATCGTAGATGAGAGAAGTGTACACGGCGGCTACTGATCGTCTTGCGGAGTAGAACAGAGCTCCGGTGAAATGCCATTAGCTTTAGCAAGTGAGTGGTCTGGTATTATAAATTTATAATATAGTTTTGTTGGAAGATGAAAATGACTAATGAGAGCGCATTATTGTTCAAATTTCGGGTGTTTTCGAAGAACGATGTTCTTTTGTTGGGCCGTCATAATTAAAAGCCCAATTAGTCTTGGGTCGGTCTGGAAGGTTCATTTTTAATTTTTTCCTCCCTTTTATCCAACTACCCAATTCTCAAGCAACATTAGGATAATGGTAAACAATGCTAATGAGTTTATTATTTATAATATATTGGTATGCTTATTCATGTAGTATTTTAGTATTAGTTTTTATTTTATTATAATTTTATATTATTAAAAAAATCTTATTTTAATAAATTTTATTTTTAATAAATATTTATATAATTAAAAAAAGTATTTTTATAATTTGACTGTAGATCGAATCAGTAAAGGCAACCGTTCAAATTCAACCCGTTGGAGCACTTTAGTTGGAGGTTCTACTAAAAAATTAGATTCTACATCTTTTTAATTATATTTCATAAAATCAACATTCAATTTTAAAAAAAATTGTATCATATCAAAATTATTTTATAAAGAAAAATTTTAATTTAAATAAAATAAATACATACATAAGTTATACTCCTAATTCATAGCGTTTAGTACCAACTTGGGCTCCAGTTTCTGATTGAACCGGTAGACTAATTTTGAAAAATAATAATTAAAAGTATTAATAAGTTGGGATTGGACCTATTTTATTGAAAGAATAAAAGTAATAGCGCACAATTTACTAAGAAAAGAGGAACTCTTTGTTTAGGAATTAAAATTAATGTAGTGCTATCATATCCATCAACCAATTTTATTTTTTTATTCCTTTCCTATTTCATGTTTGATGTGAAATTCACTGAAGAATTTTAGGTTTAATTGTATGAATGAATTACTTTGATTATGTGACTTTAATTCGATAATTAAACATAATTTTAATGAAAGATACAATTAATTGTCTAATTACTTGGAAAAGGATATTTTTGTGATTTTTGTAGATAATCGGCAATTTTGAGATAAAAATGAATTTTACTAGTAAAGAAGGTGGAGACACCAAGAAGATGATGATCATCATGTAAAACTTCATTAGGTGAAATTTAATTCTACTTATTATCTTTCTATGCTTTGGTGGATGATTGATGGCATGATTAGGATTAATTTGTTAGGATGTCTAAATTGAATTTCAGACTTTGATTGGTTTAATTTGTATGCATGCTTTAATTTGAGATTAATGTCATTGGTTTTAATGCAGTATGATTATTGTGTGCATTGTGTATTAATATGTTTTGGTGTTGCTTTTACCTTAGTTGCTTTGTATGATTATTATATGTGAGTTTTTTTCATTTATTACATTCAGAATTAATATGGGGGGAGTTTGGTCAAAACCATCCTATGTTTAGAACTACATAAATGAAAATTGATGAGATTAATCAAACCCAATAATCGAATTAGTGAGGGGATTCAAGCCAAAGTAAACCTAGTGGGAATGATAAACTTTGGAGTCAATCTTAGGACCCTTTTTGAGATTGTGAAAATAATCTATATTCTATTCACAATAAGAGTAAATCGGGATCTCCCTTGTCATGGTATAGCTTAAAAATGAAAAACAATTAAAAATATTGAATGATTAATCGTTTGAGTGCTTTATGAAAACTACCTTTGCATACCAAAAATATTGTACTTAAGTTTATTTTCATGTATTTCTTTGCGTTCGTTTCCCTTCCTTCACCTTAGGTTGTCCCTAACTAATCACGAGACTATATTTAAAGACCATGAATTCTAAAATATTTTCATAATTTGATAATTCAACTTGGTCGTTCGTGCTTACACGACAAGAGTATAATTACTTCTTATTTCACATAAAGAAAATTTGAAATGTGATACGTATAGCTCCATGGTGGCTTATGTTCAAATTATGCAATCTCTAAATTAGATCTAGGATTCTTTAGAATATACTTTTAAATATGAAAACAAATGTCATTAATTCCTCAAGTTCATGCACTCAATGTATATCAATTTAAAACTTATAAATATGTGTGAATTAGTCAATTTTGGAGGACCTGGAATTAATAAAAATAATATAGAATTATGGGTTGACAAGTTGGATTTTTCTTTTTTTGTTTTAAACTATACTGAGTTGAGGAGAGGAATTTTTAAAAGGATTAATTTAGAGTAATTTGTCATATCCTATAAATTTGATAAAATGTATTGTAATTCCATAATTTGAGATTTTGAAAGATTTGATAATTTTCATATTGCAAGAGTGATATTTAATAATCACATAAAAAAAAGTTTATGGGGACTCACACTACACAAGACATGAGACATTATATTAAGATGCATACAGAACACGGAGTGGTCTTTGGGGCAAACATCTAGAGCACAAGATTATTTCTGATTATATATAGTGAACTACTCGTCTCGATCGGTCTTGTTGATATTGTTATTTACCATCACTTTTTATATATTAATTTAACATAAAGTTAAAATATATTAATAAAAAATAAAAAATAAAATAAAATAAAATATTATTACTATTTATTTAGCTTTTAAAACCCTTTAGATTTTTTAAAACCAGTTGCAGAAACCCATTTAAACAAGAAACAAACATACTTTTAATGAGTCTAAATTCAACTTCTCATAAATTCAACTCTCTTTGAAGATGCTAAATTATCCAATTGGAATGAGGTGTAATTGAGTCGAATGCAAGTTAAAACTCATCTTCTACTTGTCAATTTGTTGCAATTCTCTACATACTTATTATGCTCAAACAAATGCTTTTGATAATTAGAATATATAGGAATGTAACCCTTCATATGATGACCAATATTTGACAGATAAATGTGGCATGTATGATTAAAAGTTAAAACTGGCAATTCCTCCACCAAATTATTACCATAAAGTGGTTTATAGTTAAGCTGCTTTCGCTTAACTCATTAGATTGCTATTTGCTACAGTTGAAAAGGATAAAAGTAGGATATTAAATCTACAGAAAACAACCTTCCAAGACACATGAGTGGTTGTTCAATTAAGGAAGCATAATGGTCACATATTAACGGCCAACTTATGTGCAGATATTTTCATGAAATTTATTCAATTTCCACACATGTTTCCCCTGCAACTAAACTGGACCATTACTCTTTTCCCTCTCTCCTTAAATCATCATAAAATCTTGCTCAACTTTCTCTCTCTCTCTCTCATGTGAATTTCCAGCTCATGAACAGTCAAATCGTCGTCATTTTCAAGCCCAGATTCAGGGCACATACAGCTCGAGTTCTTGAACAAATGTGTATAGTTTGAGGCAACTATTTGCTACTCCTCCCGTCCCAATAAACTTGAACAAAAGGTGAAAAGTTTATTGGAACGGAGGGAGTAGTAGTTATATTGGTTGTATTATCATCATTATTTAATACACATTAGCAAACTTCATACCAGAAATCCAAACAAAATTGGCTAGCTAGATAATCTAACATGAGCTATATACAACAAATTCAGAAATAAAGAACATCTTTCCATTAAGAAATTTTGTTAGGGATCTGGTATGCACCAATTTAATTACAAATTGATTACTACACGAGAAATCCCAACAAATTAACATTACTTAATCATAATCAATCCAAACACAAACATTAATCTAAAAATCATGACTACAATAACATGATACTAATTTATTTCAAGAACATTAATCAAACCCTGATCATCAGTTGGTCTTGAAGAAGCCGGATTCGAGAGCAGGGAGGCAGCTTCCGTGGCGGGCCAACCCGGGCTTCCGAACCGGGCTGGATCGGGGCGAATCTAGGCTCCTCCGGAGCAGGTGTTTGACAGCAGAGATGAGTTCTTCAGCAGGATTCTTGGGTGGGCCCACACTAGTGTTGAATTTCTTGCAGAAACTCATGTGCTGATTCATGGCTT
The DNA here is from genome assembly GCA_023678885.1 of Pogostemon cablin. Lineage (NCBI taxonomy): Eukaryota > Viridiplantae > Streptophyta > Magnoliopsida > Lamiales > Lamiaceae > Pogostemon > Pogostemon cablin. The sequence continues at coordinate 37,145,201 of CM042965.1, forward strand.
CCTCTGCACCAATCAGCTTCTCGGATCGGGCCATCTCATCCTTCACTGCTTCACCACAAAGCCCGCAAATCCACCGGCCCGAATAACGATCGCGAACGCGCTTTATGTAATCCACCGTGCATTCCTCCGTCAGCCCACAACACTCGCATTTTGCAACCACGAGTTCTGTTACAACCTTCATCACTTTCATCTCCATTTCTCTGTTTCTAAAACACATGAATAATCAGTAAATCGTGTTTATAAATATAAACCAACCAAAAGAAACCGAAATTTTCGAAAATTCAAATGGCAGAGAATTGATTAAAGGGTTAAATGGCAATTACATTTGTAATCAAATCTGATAGAATATTTGGACCTCAATTATCTTCAAGATTTTGCTGGATTTCCGCAACTTTCCTTGTTTAAATTCCTGGGTTTTATCCAATTCGATCAATTTATCTCTCTTTCTCCCACTCTCCTTCTTCTTCAACAATCTCTCCACCGATGATCAAACGCTTGAAAAACATGTGCATTTCCAGAGAGCCCTTTTCAGCTCTTCTCTGTTTCTCAATCAATATTTATAATCAGGTGTTGAAGTGAATATTGAAGAACATGTGCTCTGCATCTAATTAGGGCATGTTCATGTGTGTGAGCAGAGGGAATATTGTATGAATATATGAAGATTTTGATGGGTATATATAATTGAACTGTGTTGATATTGATTTGCCAAAAATAAAAAAAAAATTAAAAGAAATAGAAAAGTTGGATAGATTTTGTGAACTCTTTTGCCAACTGTGCAGAGCTAACGTGATCAATTTACAGACCCAAAATGCTATCTCCAATCATTGGCATTTTCTGCGACACTATCACTTCGTCTGATGGTTACCGGTTTTACTGCTTCATCTAAAGGCTGTGATCTGCTGCTTTCTGACTTCCCTGCACCCGCTTCATCGCTGCCGTTCATCTTCATATCGGCCCAGTTCGGTCCGAGTCATAACAATTTGGCTACGTCACGGTTCGTTGATTTCACAACTAACATCAATTTTCATTATTAAAAAATTATGAAGGGTTTAGAATAAATTAATTACGAGTAATTTTATGGGTTGCTGTGTTGTGGGGGAATTTCAAGTTGGGTTAAGCTTAATTATAGAAATTAATCGTTTGTTCTTTTATCTTAAAAAAAAAATTAAAAAATTGTTCGTTATTATATTCTGAAATAAAATTGATAAAATTTCTAATTATAATGTGTTTTTTTTGAATTATAATGCCTTTCTTGAAGATTATGTATACCTAAATGTGGGTGTGGTATACTAATTTTAATTTTTTTAAAAGTATTATTATATACATTATACACACGTTGTATTTAATTTTTCTATTTGTTACCTCCAATTAGTTTTTAATCACATTATTTTCTATTACTTATAGTTTATTCCTAATTTCCTATATATTTTATGCCTTTTATTCCTAATTTCCTATATATTTTATGCCTCTATTGTTTACGGTATATTATTATACATTGAATAATAAAATTTTGAATTAAATTTATAAAATTTATCTTTAACTAACTTTGATAAAAATGATAAATTGATTATAAATGATTTATAATTAATGATGAATCTCACCAATACTATAGATTTTAGAGAACTCCTAGTCCCCCACTGATCATTGATGATGCACTATGAGAAAGCTCCTTGTTTCGAAGGTCATAAGATCTAACCAAGATGAGTAGTAGTAAAAGATTTCTTAATTACTCCCTTTCACCCAAATTCTTGACAAGATTTATTGATTTTTGAGAATACGAAAATTTAGAATTTAAGTAACTTTGATATATGAATAAATGAATGTTTTTTTTGTAATAGAGAGTGTCATGATATAGATAAATATAAAAAATGTGAAGGGTTTTTACAACGGAGGAATTTTTATAATAAAAAAAAAGTCACTGTTATAGTCAGTGCGTGTGTCTAGCAACTGGCACGATTTTATATAGGAGAGATGTAAAAATTATTTTAAAAATGGTGTATCATGCTTCATGTCATTCCCATTTTATAGAAATTTTATTATTTTAATATCTTTATCTTAATAGTTAAATACTACTCCCTCCGTCCCAGTGAAATGGAGACAGTTACCTATAGTTTATAATAAGGTAGTGTTCGCAATGCACTGGGACGGAGGGAGTACTATATTATGACTCATGAGTAGTACTGTATAAATAGTAATTCTCCGAGTATTTAATTTATTTATACATATAATTGGAAAGTGTTTGACTCGATGCTAAATAAGTGGGTGAACAAAAGTTGCACTATATGGGAGGAAAATCAATACCAAACACACCCTATAATTCATAATATTGAACATCTTTTAGTATTAGTTGTATTTTATTTCATAACTAAAATACATCATAAATCACAAGTATATATGAAGTTATAATTATACTTTAATAAGATTTTGTTAAAATTTAATTATGACATCTTAAATATTGGGCTATATAATAATATGATAAAGATTTAGAAAATTTTACAAAATTCACAGCCAACTAAATGGAAAGGATTCAAATTGGCATTTATATTTCAATTTAACTCAAATTTTACAACTCCCAATTTTCGATGCTAATAGATCCAACAAATATTTATTTATATTTATATAATGGTTAATTAATAACTTAGCGATTCCAACCAACTTATGGTAAAAATTTCTTTTTGTTAAACCTCTTGTGTGTGATTATTTATAATTACTCCCCCTGTATACTCTATTCTTACGCGTTAAGATTTACACAAAACTAATATAACTACTCATTTTACATTAAATATTATTTCTCTCACTTTTATATATAGTAAAATATTACACTATATCTTAATCTATGTGCAAAAAAACAAACGTAAACGCTAATGCGGGACGGAATAAGTATATATATGAAATGACATATTATGTAATATCCCTATGTAAAAAACTTGTAAAAAACTTAAAAATAAATCCAGAATTTCAGAAAAAAATATAATAATAAATAAGAGAAATGCAGGAAGTGGTGCAATATTGGTTAAATAGACCGCGCGACATGTGATGAGAACAAAAGAGAGGTTGCGCCAGCTGTTGCGACGGCGACGTTTAGCTGGTCATCGGAGCCAATTGCAAGAAGGAATTCCACGTGCCATTTCGCACGCTTTAGGTTTCCTCTCTTACGAATAATGCCACAATATGCCGCTTTCTCCAATTGTAATTGTACAGTACTACGCTTAATCACTATTTAATTCTAATTAATGCCATTTACCACAAACTTTAATACTTCCAATTTGTTCATTCTTTTAGATGTATTTCATTTTAAGAGAAATCTATCTGAAATATTGGTATGTGGTTCATATTTCCACTCATTCTATTTTAATGATGAGTGAGGCTCCTGTGCACCCGGGCGCACGGAGCAAATTCCGTGCGCCTTTACAATTTTCATGCCCCTTTACAATTTAAACCCCTAGCAATACATAGGTTTAAATATGATTGGAGGAGAGGCTGTGTTCACACGGGGACACGGAGCATCTTTCCGTGTCCCCGGGCGCACAGGAGCTTTTGCCTTTAATGATTACATGATATATATTGGATTTATATAAGATATAAATTACTATAATAATCCAAGCATAGCGCATGCATAATTGCAATAGTAGAGGGAAGTTAGGAAATTTTTTAATTCATGAATTGATAGTTGTAACGTGGAAGGTTGATCCACAGTCACAGATTTTATAAAATTCTTAGCAGATAAATACCATGTAAATTTCACGTGCGTAATTTACGTGCGTTAAATAATAAAAATACTGAACATGCAAAATATATAGAATTTGAGAAATGACGAAGATCTGATTAAATAAAATTATTATAATTATTGAAACAAAAACATGAATTGTATTATCAAAATTGTAGAAAACACATTTATCTTTTTTAATTGTTCTTACTATCTTAAAAATTTGAATCAAATATCTCCGTTAGAAAACAAAGTATCATAAGCACATGAAAAGTGAACATTTCAAAGTGCATGCTGTTAGTTAGTGATAATAATCTTGTTTGTTCCTGTTTAATAGTCCAAATTTAAAATTCTTTCTTTCATTCTTTATTCTAGTTGAAGTCTACTAAAATCAGATTACATCAACCTTACCTACCTCTAATACATCACAATCTACTATCTCACATACCTTATTCTTACTCTTACAAAGATTTAATATAAAATTAAAATCTACTCTACTCAAATTCATTCAAAATATACATAAATTTAAATTTACTAAATTCAACTAATATTAAATCCACATTTCTTATTTATACCCACATATAAAACAAACACCATTACTAGTACAATATACAATTTCAATTTTAACATACCCACAATTAACCTTTTATAAACGCAATAATCACTAAAAAAATATTTTTTACTAACGGAATATTCCGTTGGTAAAAACCTTAATTCCATTATTAAATTGATTTATCAACGGAATCCGTTGGTAAATTTTCGTTGGTAAATTAGTGGTTGCTAAATTTTTTTGGCAAAAGCTCTTGCGCCCCCGGGACACGGGGGATACTCCGTGTCCCCATATGAACACAACCCTTCCCCTCTATATCCTATCTAAACTTATGTATTGTTAGAGATTTAAATTTGTAAAGGCGCACGGAATGTGCTCCGTGCGCCCGGGTGCACGGGAGCCTCACTCAAATTTTTTAGCAACGAAAAATCAATTTCGTTGGTAAATAATTCCGTTGGTAATTCATTTCTAAAAATTCCATTAGTAATTTATATAAAGATTCCCTTGATAATCCGTTAGTAAAATAGATAATAAATCTGTTGGCATTCCATTCCTAATAGAAAAATGTCATTTTGGTTGCTAATTTGTTGGTAATTACCAACTCATTGAATTCCGTTGGTACATTCCATTGCTAAAAAATATTTTTTTTAAGTGAATAATCTATATATTATTAGCGATGAAAGTTTTGAATTTGTGCGAAAATTAACAATGCAATTAATTAATTATAATAGCAAACTTATAGATTTGCAACGAATCTTAAATTATCTGTCACTAATTTGGCAATGAATAAAAAATTTTTGTCGCTAAAAAAGACTATTAATTTAATTTTAAGATAATTGTTAACTTAGCAACCAAATAATTCAATTCATCGCTAACTATTTGAATATAGCGACGAAATTTATTTTGCAGGCTTGCAGCTAAAATTTCATCGCTATTCATCCACTTTCTTGTATTGTCTTATGAGATGAGTTTTTTAGATGGGTTGTGAGACGGGTCGATCAATCACTAAAGTATGCTTATTATATACTATTTTATGTTTATTGTAGTTTAAATATATCAATAATGAATCATATTATAACACGCTAAAATTATATTTTAATGTATAATTCAACATATTTGAACAATTATTAAACATATCTTATCTATATAATATGCATACTTTAACACGTCTCACAAACCATCTTACATAAAGTAATATGTCACAAGATACTTTATCTACTTTTTAAGGTTTGTACTGCCATACTAGAATATTATAACAATTATAACACGCTAAAATAATATTTTAATGTATAATTCAACATATTTTAATAATCATTAAACATATCTTATCTATATAATAATAGACATATTTTAACACGTCTCACAAACCGGATCTAATATGTCACAAGATACTTTGTCTACTTTTTAAGGTTTGTACTGCCATACTAGAATATTATGACAGTTCTATAATAATATTACATACTCCATTTTTTATCCCATGAAATGAAGTACACAAAAAAGATAATGAGTATACAAATGTCACACGAACTCATGAGACATGATGATTTTCAAAATAATTTGACACATAATTATTACATGAGCTTAACTCGTGTTTTACTCGTTAACCTCATTAATGAGGAGGGATTAATTGATTGATAAGTATACAAGTGTCGATCGATAGACTTGAAATTCAAACAAAAATTGAGCAACAATATATATAGTATGCTTCTTTATTTTGTTCTCTAATATTCTTATTAAATCACAAATAAATAAATATATGTAACTTAAACTATGTAAATCTAGTTTATTCTTTTAATTAAGCTTATTACCATGTTTAATTAATGAAAGAAATAAAATAAAAATATAGATTTCTTTGATCTACTTTTTCATCCTTCGAATGTGATATTGACGATTTTGCTTCATAAGAAGAATGAAAATGGTCGAAGCAATCATTAAACATTCGGAATATTTTTGTTGAATGGGGCAATATTTGTTGTGGTCATAATTGATGATGTGATGAATATGATAAGCTTACAACATGACAATGTTGACTTGTATAATTATTTCATCTTTGATAATTTATAGTTTATACGTAACTATATTGATCCATAGCCGTCATGATTTTATCAAAATTAGGAATATTCCAAAAAAAATATTGTTAACATAAATATAAATATTACTCCTATTTCTTACGTAAATGCTTAGACAAAAAACTTTCCATGTACTATAATTTCTAGACACACTTCAAAGTAACTACATTTTCAAATATAATTATGGATATTTTCAGAGGATTTGTACATTTGATAATAAACAAATTAAAATCACATAGCGTATACTTTTATAAAGAGGGAGTAAAAATTCCGGAATGCAAAAGTATTAAAATAAAATTTTAAGTTAAAAAATACTCCTTCCATCTCTAAGTATATACTTTGTCATTTAAGTCATTCTCAAAACAAAATATATTCTAATTCTTTTTTGAGTGTATATTAGGTGCACCCGGGTGCACCCTTGCATCCATATTTGTATAACTTTTTATTCTATTTTGTATACATGTTATTCTCTTTTGTATATGTGTTTTGTAATAATTGTATACTTTTTTTACACTAAATTTTTCATTAAAAAAATAAGCATTCATATGTGTATAACTTTTTATTCAATAGTGTATACATATATTTTAATAATTGTATATTTTTTTACACTCAATTTTTTATTAAAAAAATTAACAATTAAATTGTATACATTTTTACTCATAATTGTATATGTTTTTGCTTATATTTGTACGTGGGGTGCACACGAAGCTTCGTGTGCACCCGGGTGCACACTATATTTAGCCTTCTTTTTTTATAGATAAGACCCACATAATAAATAATAAATACTACTTCTTACACACTACACTAATATAATTATTCACTAAACATTAAAATATTATATCGATTAGTTTATTATTTATTAAAATATTATATTCCTATAAAAAGCAAACATATACAGATGGGTATGTAATTTTCCCTCAGTCCTACGTATTTTTATCCAATTTTCATTTTGAGTCGTCCCAACTCCTAAGTACTTTTATCCATTCTAGAAATGGTAAAAATAAACTCTACATCTTACCTATTTTTACACTTTATTCTTCAATTTCAATACTTTTATTTATTTTTTTACACTTTTTTCATTATTCCCAATAATTTTATTTATTTTTTTCTTTCAAAATTATTAATTTATCCTTACTTTTTCTTTCATTATATATATATTAAAAAACAACGTTATTAATTTTCGTACTCGTAGACTGAGTAATTTACATTCTATATATATAGATTAAACGATATTAAACACTCTCGCTCCCTCCACATATCCATCATAGAATTTGATTGGACAGCCATTTCAATGAACTTTCCTATTACTTATTAAAATAAATTAAAAAAGAAAGAAAGGAAAAAAAAGTGGTGCTCGATTTTAGAGTGAAATAGACCAAATATAACCATTCCATAATAATGTATTAAAGCCTAATTAATTTGACCAAACGCGACCATAAAATCCATTACCCTACATATCATATCAATTTTCGAGAATACTTTTGTTTTTCCATCAAAATAATAATGGCCGTTGATCTCATTCTCAATGGGCCCCAGCTGCAATTTATGGCAAGGCACGTTGCGGCCAAGAACAGCCTCGTGGTCTGTATAAGCTTTTGCAATTTGTGGGACCAAAATAAATCAAACCAATAAAAACAAAAGGGATAAGGAAAATAAAATTATAAAACATTCACACACTGACACACACTAAAAATCATCTGAACTATTGTGAATGATCCTCATATCACTCCTCACAACTTGTGTCTTATCAAAAAACAAACGAATTATTTTTCCCCCTCTCAAAAACTATGAATAATTCAAAAGTATCCCAAAGTTGGATTTATTCATTGCACGGAAATGAAAGTGTATGAGCGTGGTAATTAAAAAAATACTCACTTCATTCAACTAAAGGGACACTTTTTTTTTCCTGGCGTTTCACCCAAAGAAGTCTTTTTTTTACACACATGGAACCGACACACATTCATTAATACAATTAAAATATGAGGCATATACTCCTACTAATACAACTAACCACCACACATGAAATAATAATACTCCTTAATTCACATGCAAAAAATAAATACTCCCTCCGTCCCAACTTCAACTTCACACTTTTCATTTTGGTCAGTCCCAAATTCAATTTCACACTTCCATAAAAAGAAAAAGAACAGACTAATATCCCTCTAACATACTTTAATTTCAAATTTGCCATCATCTTTTTAACACACATAACATACTTTATCATTTATTTATTACCAAAAATACCATACTACCCTCAAAAGTAAGTCAAAAAGTGACTTTTCTTAAACTCCGTATCTACAGTAAACGTGAACTTGAATTTGGGACGGAGGGAGTACTAATCTTTGAGTGGGATGAAGGGAGTATAATACTATATTAATGTTGTGTGGGGTTTATAAGAGTATATTAATTATTATGTGTGAGTCTTATCCATAGAAAAATGTACTTTAACATTTTAATTAATAGAATGTAACTTTTTTTTTTGTGAGACAAAAGAATTATATAATAACATTAGGAATATGATTTAAAAGATAGATTAATTATCAATTCGGAATCAGAAGATGTTTATCATCAATTCACAAATGTTACGAAACTATTAATTCAAAATCTAAAGTCATCGATTTAATTGAAATAATATTATAATAATAATAACTATTATAAAATTGGTAGGTCTTACGTGAGACCGTCTCACATGAGATAATTTTACACTTTTTGAAATAGTTATCACTTTTGCTATAAAATGTTATCACTTTTCATTTACACTATAAATTGTTCATGAAATTGCATTATCACTTTTCATTAATTCAATATCACTTTTCGTTATAGAAGTTATCACTTTTCATCCGTCTCACGTAAAGACTTACGTGAAACGATCTCACACAAGTCTTTGCCCCTATAAAATTTCATATATTAAAAATATTTTTAACATAATTGTAAGCAGTTAAAATTTACGGTCCAATTAAATGGCGACACGTGGATTTTATTTATTAAATGTTAATTTATTTTGGAATTTAAATAAATTAATTCCTAAAGTAAATTAATAAATAATTTGAGCCCAACAAATTAAATGGGGCTTAAATTAAGTAAGACATGGCCCAAGTCAAGCAAGCCCAAATTAAATGAGGCCTGACCCAAGTCAAGCAAGCCTGAATTAAATGAGGCCTGACTTAAGTCAAACAAGCCCAGACAAATTAAATCAGACCCAAATAAAATAGGCCTGATTGCAGCCCAAACAAGTGGAGGCCCAAGCCCGCAAGTTGTGGCCCAAATAGAGTGGACCAATCAGAATGCAGGGCATTTATGAGGGGGTCTTCACTTCTCACCTATATAAAGGGGTCTCCTCCCTTCATTCAAGACACACTGAAGCTTCTGAAGACACAGACACTTTGAAGAGATTGAAACACGAGCAACGCTCCTCAAGATCTTCAAGGCGAAGAACGATATACGACCCGGGATAAAGGTGCTAAGCCCCCCAGATCGAGTGTTTTCCACACACTAAGTTCTTCAGTGTTCTTCGAGCTAAGAACGACGTACGACCCGGGATAAAGGTGCTAAGCCCCCCAGATCGAGTGTTTTCACATCAAACACGTTTAATCCAAACAAAGGCTCGACGCCTCTGGATAAACGTTACAAGTCCCTAATTCGAGTCCGGACAAGCTTCAGACGAAGATCCGACTCAACACACAAAGTCAGTGCAGTCAACAAAGTCAGCGCACACACAAGTCAAGTCAAAGACAAGACAAAGTCAAAGTCAAGTCAAGCCACGTTGGTTCGAGAGAAGAATCAGAGGATTAATAGAGATCGTTTCCTTAATTATCAAGTTCAATCCACATCGGATTATCTTTGTAATTCAATTTGTATTTATTTTATTATAAATACAAAAATTTGTTATTACAAATTTTGGCACGCCCAGTGGGACCATCTCTACCTCTCATCTCTTCTCCCTACAAAGATACAACATGACTCCTGTCAAGATCACAGTAGGAAGGACTTCTGCCTCCAAGCTCTCCGCCTCATTGAGTGAACAAGTCGTTGTTGTTACAAGGAGTATGTCGATGAAAGCTCAGTCAGAGGCCTCCTCCGGCTCTAACTTTTCGGTTGAAATGGCTTCAAGAAAACAGCTACCCATGAAAGAGGATAGTGATGAAGATTCTGCATGCTCACACCCTCGTTCATCCTCAAGCTCTTCATCGGACTCAATTGCAGCCCCGGTAATGATGGCCGGCACTACAACTATTGAGGAGCAATTAGCAAATATGATGAAAGCTATCGAAGGGCTCACGAAACATATAGAAGCTCAGGACACCAAAATCTCCCAATTGATGGAAAAAAGAGATGTTGCGGAGACTAGCCGTGCAAACGGAAAAGGAGTTGTGGACGAGAGTGAGGTGGAAGAGTCCACAAAACGCCAAACTACTGAAAAAGAGCAAACTGAAAGAGGAGTGCAACTTTCAGCTGATGGAATGCTCCAAGTGGAGCAACTCAAAGATATTATACTTGGAACAATAAAAGAAAGGTTTGAAGAGAATGCCAAGCCTACCGTCACTTATGTTAAGCCTTACACAAAAAGAGTGAATAACTTAAGGTTGCCACTTGGTTATCAGCCTCCTAAATTCCAGCAATTTGATGGCAAAGGAAACCCCAGACAGCATGTGGCACATTTCATTGAGACGTGCAATGATGCTGGTACTTATGAAGACTATATGGTGAGGCAATTCGTTCGCTCTCTCAAAGGAAATGCCTTTGATTGGTATATCGACTTGCAGCCTGAGTCCATCGACAGTTGGGCACAAATGGAATATGAATTCCTCAATCGTTTCTACAGCACGAGGAGAACCGTTAGCATGACTGAGCTAACTAATACTCGCCAATTGAAGGACGAGCCTGTGATTGATTATATCAATCGATGGAGAAACTTGAGTTTAAATTGCAAAGACCGATTATCCGGAGAGTCTGCTATCGAAATGTGCATCCAAGGGATGGAGTGGAATTTACTCTACATACTTAAAGGGATTCAGCCTAAGACTTTCGAGGAGTTGGCTACGAGAGCTCATGATATGGAATTGAGCATGGCAGCCAGTGGAATCAAACACTCACCAGTGTCGGATTCTTACAAGTCCAGAGAAAGACAAGAAGCCAAGAAAGGGGGCAGACCTTATGCAAGAAACTCCAATAAAGAATCAATGGCCATAAACACTGCTACAGTTAAGATTCGAAAGAATGGAGATGACAAGAAAGATAAAGGAAAACAAGTTACCCAAGAGTGGGGGCAAAGAAGGTTGACCCTGAAGGAGATGCAAGAAAAAGAGTATCCATTTCTGAACTCTGATGTTTCTGGCATATTTGATGATCTGATGAAAGATAAACTCATCGAACTCCCCGAAATGAAACGTCCAGATGAAGCAAGTCGAACCAATGACCCAAAATATTGCAAATACCATAGATTGGTGGGTCATCCCATTCATGATTGCTTCATCTTCAAGGAAAAGATCATGCAGTTGGCTAAGGAGGGAAAGATTGTGTTGGAGGATGAAGCGGCTGCAAACTTCGCTTCCATAAAAGAAGTTCACAATGAAGGCTCTTGTCATGCGGTGAGTGAGGAGGGCAATGAAGATGAACGAGTTGAGAACAAGGAAAAAGCTTATTCTATGAAGGTGACCTTCACAGATGAAGACATGTTGTTGGGTTCACAGCCTCACAACCGACCTCTATTTGTAACTGGTTATACGCAAGGGCTGCAAGTAAAGCGTATACTTGTTGACGGAGGCTCAGCAGTAAACATTCTGTCTTTAAGAATGTTGAAAAAATTAGAGATACCGGTGGATGAACTCAATCATAGCCGATTGATGATCCAAGGGTTCAATCATGAAGGGCAAAGGACTCTCGGCACGATTGTTCTCGATTTGATGATTGATGAGATGAGATCAACGATACTCTTCCATGTCATAGACGCAAAAACTTCATACAATATGCTTTTGGGGCGTCCATGGCTGCACGAGAATGGTGTGGTCCCTTCTACATTACACCAGTGTTTCAAGTATAATGAAGGCAACAGTGTGAAAAGAGTATTTGGCGATGATAAGCCGTTTACTGAAGCTGAATCTTACTTTGCTGATGCTAAATACTTCTTCAAAAACACAAAGGAAGTGAACCGAGAAGAAGCCCCAGCACAAGATAATGGGGGCAGTAAACAAATAAAGGAGGAAGGTAGCACATCATCCACCACTCTCAAGAAGAGCAAAGGCAAAGAGCTTGAGGCCCTGGAAGAATTAACATTACCTTTAACAAAAATTGATGAAGGTAAGACTTCTTCTCCACCGCTCAAAGGATTCGTACGTCCTATTGAAGGAGCAAAAACTGAGCATGGTGAAGTATTTGAAGCAGAAATATCTAAGTCATATGGCCCGCAAGCTTTCAAACTCCTTAAGAAGGCTGGGTATGAACCAAAGGAGAAACCGGTGATGAGCAAGTTGCCTCAAGAGACTGTCATCTCATCTGAACATGGGTTCAATGCCACTCAAAAAATGTTGAAAAATAGTGGCCACACTGTCAAGAATGCTAAGCCAGGTTTGGGATATGTCCCTCAAAAGCCAGTCCGCATAGCAATCAGAAGAGCAAACACAAATTATATCATAGAGGGAGAAGTTTCGTCCACAGAAGATATTTTTGATGAAAGTGGAAGGAAAATCAAGAGGAGTTCTGAGGAGGGTGTGAAAGCCACTGTCTTTACTAAAGAAGACAATGATGATGATAAAGAAAGTATAGCTTCCACCAACCATATCACTGCTCTTGAGGATTCTCAAGTGGAGGAAGTGGATGCCGAGGATGCCCCTCCGCAATTTGAGGAGGGTGTGAAAGCCACTGTCGATGAGTTGAAAGAAATCAACTTAGGTGACGAAAGTGACTCACGTCCTACTTACATAAGTGCCCTGCTAAGTAATGAGGAAGAAGAGCAATATATCAGCCTTCTACGAGAATTTCGGGATGTTTTTGCATGGTCGCATAAAGAAATGCCAGGCTTGGATCCAAAGATCGCAGTGCATCATTTGTCCATAAAAAAGGGAACTCGGCCAATTAAGCAAATGCAGCGTCGATTTCGACCAGAGTTAATTCCATTAATTGAAGAGGAAATTAATAAGCTTCTTGAAGCAGGCAAGATCAGAGAAGTCAAGTATCCTACATGGATTTCTAACATCGTGCCAGTGAGAAAGAAAAATGGACAAATCAGAGTATGTGTTGATTTTCGGGATTTGAACATGGCGTGTCCGAAAGATGACTTCCCACTGCCAATTGCTGAGCTCATGATAGATGCAACAACGGGACATGAGGTCCTTTCGTTTATGGATGGATCATCTGGCTACAACCAGATTGGTCTAGCTCCCGAAGACCAAGAGAAAACAGCCTTTCGTACTCCGAAAGGAATATATTGCTATAATGTGATGCCATTTGGCTTAAAGAATGCTGGTGCCACTTATCAACGAGCCATGCAGAAGATATTTGATGACATGCTTCATAAGATCGTCGAATGCTACGTTGATGATATTGTGGTGAAATCAAAGAAAAAGAAAAATCATCTCCATGATTTAAGGCGAGTGTTTGAGCGCTTAAGGGAGCATCAACTCAAGATGAATCCACTCAAGTGTGCATTTGGGGTTACATCCGGAAAATTTCTTGGATTTATTGTTCGCCGTCGAGGAATCGAGATTGAAAAGGCGAAGATCGATGCAATCATGAAGATGCATGTGCCTCGGAACATCCATGAACTCAAAAGTCTGCAAGGAAAATTGGCATACTTGAGAAGATTCATATCAAACTTGGCCGGTCGATGTCAACCGTTTAGTCATCTCATGAAGAAAGGCAGTATATTTGAATGGGATGAAGCTTGCAATAATGCTTTCAATAGCATTAAAGAGTACTTGATGAAGGCACCAGTGTTGTGTGCGCCAATACCTGGACGTCCGTTAATTCTCTACCTAGCTGCTCAAGAACGTTCTGTTGGAGCTTTACTCGCACAAGAGAATGGTGATGGAAAAGAAACTGCCCTTTACTATTTGAGTAGAACCATGACTCCAAATGAGTTGAAATATTCACCAATTGAGAAGATCTGCTTGGCCCTTATCTTCGTGATTCAGAAGTTGAAGCATTACTTCCAAGCTCATACAGTTCGGCTAGTTTCAAAAGCTAACCCACTAAAGTTCGTCATGTCAAAGCCAGTACTCTCAGATCGGCTTGCCAGGTGGTATCTCCAACTTCAACAGTTTGAGATTATATATGTCCCTCAGAAGGCCGTAAAAGGACAAGTGTTGGCAGATTTTCTAGCTGATCATCCAATGCCTGCAGAATGGGAACTGTCTGATGAACTCCCTGATGAAGATGCCTTCGCTGTAGAGATAGCTTCTCCTTGGAAAATGTATTTTGATGGAGCATCTCATAGGGAAGGGGCCGGTGCTGGAGTTGTATTCGTAACATCCAGTGGCGAAGTTTTGCCATTCTCATTTTCCTTAACAGAAAACTGCTCTAACAATGTAGCCGAGTATCAAGCACTCATACTTGGTTTAGAGATGGCCGTCGATATAAAGCAATTACACCTTAAAGTGTATGGTGATTCGTTACTTGTGATAAACCAACTACTTGGGGTGTATGAAGTAAGGAAGCTTGAGTTGTTCCCATACCACAAGTATGCTCAAAAGCTGATGAGTTGGCTTGGTGATGTTGATATCGAGCATTTACCCAGAAGAGAGAATAAGCAAGCTGACGCCCTCGCCAAGCTAGCGTCAAATATAGCTATGCAGGAGGCGCAAGTTCAAATTTCAGTGTGCAAAAGTTGGGTTGTACCACCAATCTTCGAAGATGATGATTATGAAGAAGTCGAAAATCATTTGGTGGAGGTCTTCGAAATTGAAGAAGAGGATTGGCGTCAAACACTCATCGATTATCTCAAGTATGATAAATTGCCAAATGAGCCACGTCAAAGGGTTGATATTCGGCGTCGGGCACCTCGATTTATTTACTTCAAAGGCACAATGTATAGAAGATCATTTGATGGAATTTTCTTGAGATGCCTAAGTAAAGAAGAGTCTGTTCAAGCAATGGAGGAAGCTCATTCCGGAATTTGCGGTGCTCATCAGTCTGGGCCAAAACTACACTTTAGAGTCAAAAGAATGGGCTATTATTGGCCAACAATGGTGAAAGATTGCATGGAGTATTCACAAAAGTGTCAGGCTTGCCAATTTCATGGGAACTTGATCCATCAACCTCCGGAGCCTTTACACCCAACAGTTGCTTCATGGCCTTTTGATGCTTGGGGATTAGATGTGGTGGGGCCTCTCACAAAATCTTCTGGTGGTCATCTCTACATCCTTGCTGCCACCGATTACTTTTCCAAATGGGCTGAAGCTGTGCCTTTGAGGGAAGTAAAGAAAGAAAATGTTGCTGATTTCATTCGAATCAACATCATTTACAGATATGGTGTTCCCCGCTATATCATCACCGATAATGGAAAGCCATTCAGCAACAGCTGGATCGATAAGTTGTGTGAGAAGTTCGACTTCAAACAAAGGAAGTCGTCAATGTATAATGCAGCTGCCAATGGTCTAGCTGAAGCATTCAACAAAACCCTGTGCAGTCTGTTGAAGAAGGTGGTCTCCAAGTCTAAGAGAGATTGGCATGAAAGAATAAATGAAGCTTTATGGGCGTACCGCACCACCTATAGGACTCCTACTCAGGCTACTCCGTATTCTTTGGTTTATGGTGTTGAAGCAGTGGTACCTCTCAAGAAACAAATTCCTTCTTTAAGGATGGCCATACAGGAAGGCTTAACCGAAGAAGAAAATGCAAAGTTGCGCCTTCAAGAGTTAGAAGCTCTAGATGAGAAGAGGTTAGAGGCACAACAAAGACTTGAGTGTTATCAATCTCGCTTATCCAGAACATTCAACAAAAGGGTGAAGATACGTTCTTTTCAAGTTGGCGACTTGGTGCTTGCCGTGAGAAGACCTATTGTGGTTACACATCGTGTTGGAAATAAGTTTCTCCAAAAATGGGATGGCCCTCATGTTGTAAAGGAAGTATACACAAATGGCGCCTACAAGTTGATATCAGAAGATGGCGTAAACATTGGCCCCATAAATGGGAAATTCTTGAAACGCTATTATGCGTAAAACAACTACAAGATACAACGCTCCTTGATATGAGCTAAAACTGTCCACATGATACTCCTTGATATGAGTTTAAACTATCTGACACAAATAATACAAGGCTACTTGACACGAGTATAAACTGTCTACAAGTTCAAATTCAAGACTCATTGACATGAGTATAAGTTGCCAGCAAATTCAAACACCACGCTCCATGACGCATGAGCCTAAACTGCATGTTACTCCTGGTCCGCACGAGTATAAACTGTGTACGACAAACTCCTGGTCCGCACGAGTATAAACTGTGTACGACAAACTCCTGGTCCGCACGAGTATAAACTGTGCACGACACACTCCTGGCCCGCACGAGTATAAACTGTGCACGGCACCCCCCCAATCAAAAAACCATGTCCCTTTGAACTACGTTATGACTTGATTCTCTTTAAAGAGATACGTAGGCAGCTTGACATTTGTTAAGTTCAGTCATGTTTTCGTTTGTTTGCATCAAATTTGTGAAGTAAAAAAGCAAATTAAGATATAAAGGCAGCAGGTAAACATCCTAAAAGCAGTAAAGCAAAGGCAAAGATGCAGTGATGAATAAGAAGAAAAAAAAAAAGGATAAGAGAGAATATGGATTTTATTGATAATATCATTACAGTTCAAAAAAAAAAATATTGAAATGAAATGGTTTCAATACAAATTAATGAAAAATATTCATACTGGATAACTCATCTCGAGCGGCCACCAAAGCTTGTGTAACAGTCCTTAATTCATCAGCAATGGAATCTTCTAGGATAGGTGTTTTCTTTAGTACACCAATGTCCCTGGTAGCAGTTTGGGCTCCAAGCTTTGCATTTTGAACGGATTCACGAAGACGTTCAACCTTTCGGGATACTGTTTCCTTCTCCTTCAACAGGGTCTCAATTTCTTCCGCAATCTGCTTCAACCTAGTCTCGGATTCTTGCAATTGCTTGATATCTACAGCTTCTTTGCCTTTGTGTTCGTCAGCACGCTTCCTTGCATCGGTCAGGCGCTTATTAACTTCTCTCCTGGATAGCCCATCAGCAAGTTTTATCTTCACGGCATCATACGCATCAGCTTTAGTAAATAAGAAGTCAAATGATGCTTCTAAAGCAGATCCGTCAATCTCTGGAGCACTCTTGAAATTATTCACCATTTTGAGTCCCTCATTCCGCATAGAAGATAAGGAGCCGACAGAAGTCCTCTTCAACTTATCTTGAAAGCTTTTCCACACTTTCAAATTAACTAGTTTCCTAGCATCCGTGATCTCGGCATCAAAGTTAAATATTGTAATTTCTGGAGCTTCCATTATAGTAATTGGAGGATGAGACTCGGGCACAATAGGAGAAATTTGATCTGGAAATACATCATCTACTAAGCCTTTAAGGGCTGCAGCGGAAGCTGATCCTTCTTCCTCAAGTTCGTCATAATCAGAGCCAAATACAGCATCCAGATGCTACAAAAAAGGGGATATTAGAAAATAGTTATATATGGAAGTATGGAATTCATAATTAAAAAAGGGGATTGAAAACCTCGGTTTGAGTTATCAGGACGTGCATAGGAGATTCGCCTCTTTTGGTCCTCTTCAAGTTTCGGTCTGTGCTACTCTCATTTGAATAAGAGAGATCACTCTTTCTTTTTTTTGCTACACCTGACGTTCCAACAATCACCTTCTGAGGAGGTGGGGCTTCTAACGGTACAGTTGCTTCATCAATCTTGGCATTATCCGAATTGCCAATAATGTCAACTTCTTCCTCTACGGTGTGGCTCGGAACAATTCTGATTAGATCCGCCATATGATCTATAAAATAAGTCCCATGAAGTTGAGAGGACCACTCAGCATACTTTGGTGAGCAGAAGTTTTTGAACTCTGTGGGGACGCATGGAAAAGTCGCTTTAGTGCGAGAATTGCGTAAGATACATCGCCTCCAAAGCTGAAGCCCTTGCTCTAAAGTAGACTCTCGAAAGTCTGTTCTCAGTTTCCCTGGAGTATCTTCTTGATAAAAGCCAAATTGACGGCTGAATCGATGTGGGCTATAAGGTTCAACAAAAAATCTCCCATTCTGTCGTAGAGTAAGATAACTCATACGAATAGCAATGAAGAAACTCCAATCACGCCAAGATGCTTGGTCAATATCAATATACTCCCTTGGATTATTTATTCGGCGAACATTACAAAGCAATGAAGCATTACTTCCATTTTGAAGTCTTTTGCGAGCATTAGTTGGAGTAAAGAACTTTGCTCCATTCTCACCTGAATATGTTACCATTAAAGGGATCTTCAGTTCATGTGGATTTGGATAATGAGTATTGAAATAATGAGCCAACCAGGTGTACACAAAGTGTACGGGAAATGTTGATTTCAGCTCAGAGGGTCTAGGATCATTTGAAATTTTGTTCAAGCCTCTATAGATACTCGTCAAGACTGGGACGACAAGTCCAACTGACCTTCCTGTAGCCATCAAACTCGCTACCTTAAAGGTTCCAGGACGTATTAAATCTACTTCATCGGTAGGGAGTACGAAAGAGCAAAGCCAGCAAGCCAGATAAGCAGCCAGATATGTCTCCTCTTGGTGCATAACATCAATACCGAGCATTTTGAAGGGTCCTGTTTCTGCAGAGGTCCATTTCTTATGATCACCAATAGACCCATTTGGGTTGTGTGTTTTCTTGCGGCGGTTCTTCCTACTCTTCTCTACACGTACAGGAGGTTTCTTGTATGTTATAGGTCGACAAAACCAAAATTTTACCCATCGAGTGAGTGAAACAGAGTCAGTACCATCAAGACTGCGAAGTCTATGGTAGGCGTGCAGCAAGTGCCGACAACTAGATGGAATACGTAAGCCATTGAGGTCACGATCATTGAAGAGTTCAGGTTTATCAGGCACAACCTCTTCATATAAATGACCGGCTAGTGGCAAGCCCGTCCAGTTGTACAAATCCCATAGAGAAATTGATATTTCTCCAAAAGAAGTGAGCAAAGTGTTAGTAACAGGGCACCACGCCTCACAGAAAGCTTTGATGATCTCTTGGTTGCAGTCATATGTGAATAAAGATGCAAAAATTGGGTCATAAATCTTTATTCTTGCAAGATCATCATGATATCTGCTTAGAACAACTTCAGTCCATTCCCAGTAGCCAGGAGTATAACGGAATTCTCCAGGAAAATTCACCGAATTGCCCCACGCTGCATGATCATCAATTATTCGGCGCCCTAATGTGGGCAAAGGGTCAAGGTTTTCATCTTCGGTATGGTTAATCGCCTTCAAAATTACAACTTTGGTTTCACCCAAGTTCAGATCTTCAGTCCAAGTCTTTAGATCAGGTTCGCTATTCTCGCAAGGAATTTTGTCTATAGGTGCACCCATCAAGGGTCTCTCAATCGGAAGATAAGTTGCTCCATCGGATGGTGAGTTCTTATTGTCAAGAATCACCAATTGGCGCTTATTGGAGTCTATGACCGTACCAGCGAAGTAAACCATCTTGAAGTTAAATTAACTGCAAGGAAATATATGGGAAAATATATCAGTAAAGGGGGTTCAAATTAATTTATATTTCTTTGATTTAATTAATTAAAAGACCCGGAATAAATTCATGGGGTCAATTAATTAATTCAAGATTATAAATTAAATACACATGACAAAGGGATTTAAGATGATGACAACAAGGGGTGACTAAAATAATTCATGTATAAGTTTAAATAATTTAAACTTAGCATATAACATGAATTATATTTAATTTAGGCCCTAGAAACTGAAGATAAAAGCCCAAAGCTTAAATTGGTTTAAGCCCGAATTATCTTTATGTCCTAATATCTAGGAAATGAGCCCAATCTATAATTTAAAAAATTTGACTCAAACTCAAGAATATGGGCCCGGATTAAATCAAAGTTAATGGGCCAAGTATAATCCAAAATTGAGCCCAATTGAAGGGTCAAAATTTAAAGGATTAGTCAAAATTGATGGCTTCCTTCTTCTGGAAGCAGAAGGCTCCCTTACGAAGATCATTTCCGCCGCCGCTCACGGATCATCGGTACCGTCGCCGCGCGCTTCAGCCACCCCGGAACTGGAGCCTCTTCCGCCACATTTCTCGCCGGAAACTGGATCTCACGTTGCCACACTCTCCGCCGTGAATTGTGCGCCGCTCCCCGCTGCGATGTCGCCCCGCTGCCGCTGCGCACAGCCGCCACTGGTCCGCCACGATTCCACCATCGACGCCTCCTCTCCACGCACACATCACGCCGGAATCAGAACTCCAAGTGCAACGCCGTCCGCTCCCAGAACCTGCAGCGCCGTGGCACGCACGCTGCCGCCACCCATCAACCGCCCCCTTCAATCGGCGATTGCCGCCGGGTCGTCACCCATCGTCAGCCGCGACTGCCGACAGATGCCCACTCGACCATCGACCACCAAGTTTCGCACCGGATTATCACCGAATCCCGTCGCCGCCTGCCACCATCGGATCCCATCATCATCAGTCCCGATCGATGCGCCGCCGCCGCTATCTCTCCGCCGCGACACCACGCAAGGCTGACTGGGTCTGTCGTCACTCAATAAACCATCACCGTTCGCTGGAGAAGCCCGTATGCCCATCATCATCTGCCGATGGAACGAGTCCCACACAAGTCCAGCCGCCAGCGCCACCAGAATCGCGAGGGCTGCCACATCTTGCCATCACCAAGAACACTACTTTGCACTACTCGTCGCGCTGCAAGCCGACACCATACCGGAGATCCACTGCACAAACTTGCCAAATGAGTCCATCACCAGATCCGCACCATCAGACCAAACGGATACCTCCGCCGAGCTCCCCTCGTGCCATTTTCTTGAAGGAAATTACACCGCTGCCCATCTCCACCTTTACGGAGCTGCTCATTGTCGATCGCCGAGAACACCCACCGGATCGTTGTACCTACCCACTGACAGATCACTACTAGCGACCACCGTTTCCATGCCACAGACAACTGCTGCAAAGGACAGCGATTAATTCCGTAAAGGAACAACCGAGGACAACCGAGGGACATTCCTTAACTCCATAAAGGGACAGCCGAGGGACTTTTGTTAACTCCGTAAATGGACAATCGAGGGACAATGGTTAATTCCATAAAGGAATAACCATAAAGGGCCAGCCGATAAGGGACAAGGTTCGTTCCTTCGAAAAGGAAGAGTAACCAGGTTGACAGGAAGAGCACGGCCATATAAAAATTATACAGTATGTGCGTTGAAGACAAAATAAGCAAAATAAAGAACACAGTAAAAAAAAAAAAAAAGTGTACAGAAATAAAGAAGCAGATTTAAAAAAAAAAAAATTGAGGCCTACATACTGATAATAAGCGCTTGATAAAGAAATCTGCAAGGCAAATGAGATCGGTGCTCTTCGAAAAAAAAAGTTTGAAGAGAAGAAAAGAAATCAGAACTACAGGTGTCTTACGTTCTACGTTCTGTTGATAAAAAAAAAATCAAATACACTGGGTCCTTCTTATATAGTGGAGAGACTGCAGCAAATTATGGAAAATTTGCATGATTGAAATATCTCAGGATCTCAAGAGATTTCTTTTTTTGAGCAAAGATATGGAAGGTATCTTGAGGAGCAAGAAACAAATCTGTTTCTATTTCTTTTTGAGCAAAGATATGGAAGGTATTTTGATGAGCAAGTAACAAATTTGTTTCTATTTCTTGTCTCCCGTAAATCTTGAAATTAAACAGGGAAGGAAGTTGATTTGAATCTAAGAAGATGAATTGGGCCACTTAAAAAAAATTAGGGCCACTGAAAACAAATTTGGGCCAAGAAAAAAATAATTACTTGGAAAAAGTAATATCTCAATTATAAGAGCCCACATTACAAGGGTTGAAAAAAAAAAGAAAAGAAATGAACTTTTGCGATTCCTTCACATCAAGACGTGGCGTCCATGAACAAATCGCAAGGGGGCATTTGTAAGCAGTTAAAATTTACGGTCCAATTAAATGGCGACACGTGGATTTTATTTATTAAATGTTAATTTATTTTGGAATTTAAATAAATTAATTCCTAAAGTAAATTAATAAATAATTTGAGCCCAACAAATTAAATGGGGCTTAAATTAAGTAAGACATGGCCCAAGTCAAGCAAGCCCAAATTAAATGAGGCCTGACCCAAGTCAAGCAAGCCTGAATTAAATGAGGCCTGACTTAAGTCAAACAAGCCCAGACAAATTAAATCAGACCCAAATAAAATAGGCCTGATTGCAGCCCAAACAAGTGGAGGCCCAAGCCCGCAAGTTGTGGCCCAAATAGAGTGGACCAATCAGAATGCAGGGCATTTATGAGGGGGTCTTCACTTCTCACCTATATAAAGGGGTCTCCTCCCTTCATTCAAGACACACTGAAGCTTCTGAAGACACAGACACTTTGAAGAGATTGAAACACGAGCAACGCTCCTCAAGATCTTCAAGGCGAAGAACGATATACGACCCGGGATAAAGGTGCTAAGCCCCCCAGATCGAGTGTTTTCCACACACTAAGTTCTTCAGTGTTCTTCGAGCTAAGAACGACGTACGACCCGGGATAAAGGTGCTAAGCCCCCCAGATCGAGTGTTTTCACATCAAACACGTTTAATCCAAACAAAGGCTCGACGCCTCTGGATAAACGTTACAAGTCCCTAATTCGAGTCCGGACAAGCTTCAGACGAAGATCCGACTCAACACACAAAGTCAGTGCAGTCAACAAAGTCAGCGCACACACAAGTCAAGTCAAAGACAAGACAAAGTCAAAGTCAAGTCAAGCCACGTTGGTTCGAGAGAAGAATCAGAGGATTAATAGAGATCGTTTCCTTAATTATCAAGTTCAATCCACATCGGATTATCTTTGTAATTCAATTTGTATTTATTTTATTATAAATACAAAAATTTGTTATTACAAATTTTGGCACGCCCAGTGGGACCATCTCTACCTCTCATCTCTTCTCCCTACAAAGATACAACATGACTCCTGTCAAGATCACAGTAGGAAGGACTTCTGCCTCCAAGCTCTCCGCCTCATTGAGTGAACAAGTCGTTGTTGTTACAAGGAGTATGTCGATGAAAGCTCAGTCAGAGGCCTCCTCCGGCTCTAACTTTTCGGTTGAAATGGCTTCAAGAAAACAGCTACCCATGAAAGAGGATAGTGATGAAGATTCTGCATGCTCACACCCTCGTTCATCCTCAAGCTCTTCATCGGACTCAATTGCAGCCCCGGTAATGATGGCCGGCACTACAACTATTGAGGAGCAATTAGCAAATATGATGAAAGCTATCGAAGGGCTCACGAAACATATAGAAGCTCAGGACACCAAAATCTCCCAATTGATGGAAAAAAGAGATGTTGCGGAGACTAGCCGTGCAAACGGAAAAGGAGTTGTGGACGAGAGTGAGGTGGAAGAGTCCACAAAACGCCAAACTACTGAAAAAGAGCAAACTGAAAGAGGAGTGCAACTTTCAGCTGATGGAATGCTCCAAGTGGAGCAACTCAAAGATATTATACTTGGAACAATAAAAGAAAGGTTTGAAGAGAATGCCAAGCCTACCGTCACTTATGTTAAGCCTTACACAAAAAGAGTGAATAACTTAAGGTTGCCACTTGGTTATCAGCCTCCTAAATTCCAGCAATTTGATGGCAAAGGAAACCCCAGACAGCATGTGGCACATTTCATTGAGACGTGCAATGATGCTGGTACTTATGAAGACTATATGGTGAGGCAATTCGTTCGCTCTCTCAAAGGAAATGCCTTTGATTGGTATATCGACTTGCAGCCTGAGTCCATCGACAGTTGGGCACAAATGGAATATGAATTCCTCAATCGTTTCTACAGCACGAGGAGAACCGTTAGCATGACTGAGCTAACTAATACTCGCCAATTGAAGGACGAGCCTGTGATTGATTATATCAATCGATGGAGAAACTTGAGTTTAAATTGCAAAGACCGATTATCCGGAGAGTCTGCTATCGAAATGTGCATCCAAGGGATGGAGTGGAATTTACTCTACATACTTAAAGGGATTCAGCCTAAGACTTTCGAGGAGTTGGCTACGAGAGCTCATGATATGGAATTGAGCATGGCAGCCAGTGGAATCAAACACTCACCAGTGTCGGATTCTTACAAGTCCAGAGAAAGACAAGAAGCCAAGAAAGGGGGCAGACCTTATGCAAGAAACTCCAATAAAGAATCAATGGCCATAAACACTGCTACAGTTAAGATTCGAAAGAATGGAGATGACAAGAAAGATAAAGGAAAACAAGTTACCCAAGAGTGGGGGCAAAGAAGGTTGACCCTGAAGGAGATGCAAGAAAAAGAGTATCCATTTCTGAACTCTGATGTTTCTGGCATATTTGATGATCTGATGAAAGATAAACTCATCGAACTCCCCGAAATGAAACGTCCAGATGAAGCAAGTCGAACCAATGACCCAAAATATTGCAAATACCATAGATTGGTGGGTCATCCCATTCATGATTGCTTCATCTTCAAGGAAAAGATCATGCAGTTGGCTAAGGAGGGAAAGATTGTGTTGGAGGATGAAGCGGCTGCAAACTTCGCTTCCATAAAAGAAGTTCACAATGAAGGCTCTTGTCATGCGGTGAG
The DNA here is from genome assembly GCA_023678885.1 of Pogostemon cablin. Taxonomy (NCBI): domain Eukaryota; kingdom Viridiplantae; phylum Streptophyta; class Magnoliopsida; order Lamiales; family Lamiaceae; genus Pogostemon; species Pogostemon cablin. Next base: position 37,170,273 of record CM042965.1, read on the forward strand.
TGAGGAGGGCAATGAAGATGAACGAGTTGAGAACAAGGAAAAAGCTTATTCTATGAAGGTGACCTTCACAGATGAAGACATGTTGTTGGGTTCACAGCCTCACAACCGACCTCTATTTGTAACTGGTTATACGCAAGGGCTGCAAGTAAAGCGTATACTTGTTGACGGAGGCTCAGCAGTAAACATTCTGTCTTTAAGAATGTTGAAAAAATTAGAGATACCGGTGGATGAACTCAATCATAGCCGATTGATGATCCAAGGGTTCAATCATGAAGGGCAAAGGACTCTCGGCACGATTGTTCTCGATTTGATGATTGATGAGATGAGATCAACGATACTCTTCCATGTCATAGACGCAAAAACTTCATACAATATGCTTTTGGGGCGTCCATGGCTGCACGAGAATGGTGTGGTCCCTTCTACATTACACCAGTGTTTCAAGTATAATGAAGGCAACAGTGTGAAAAGAGTATTTGGCGATGATAAGCCGTTTACTGAAGCTGAATCTTACTTTGCTGATGCTAAATACTTCTTCAAAAACACAAAGGAAGTGAACCGAGAAGAAGCCCCAGCACAAGATAATGGGGGCAGTAAACAAATAAAGGAGGAAGGTAGCACATCATCCACCACTCTCAAGAAGAGCAAAGGCAAAGAGCTTGAGGCCCTGGAAGAATTAACATTACCTTTAACAAAAATTGATGAAGGTAAGACTTCTTCTCCACCGCTCAAAGGATTCGTACGTCCTATTGAAGGAGCAAAAACTGAGCATGGTGAAGTATTTGAAGCAGAAATATCTAAGTCATATGGCCCGCAAGCTTTCAAACTCCTTAAGAAGGCTGGGTATGAACCAAAGGAGAAACCGGTGATGAGCAAGTTGCCTCAAGAGACTGTCATCTCATCTGAACATGGGTTCAATGCCACTCAAAAAATGTTGAAAAATAGTGGCCACACTGTCAAGAATGCTAAGCCAGGTTTGGGATATGTCCCTCAAAAGCCAGTCCGCATAGCAATCAGAAGAGCAAACACAAATTATATCATAGAGGGAGAAGTTTCGTCCACAGAAGATATTTTTGATGAAAGTGGAAGGAAAATCAAGAGGAGTTCTGTCTTCGAAAGGCTTGGAAGTGTCTTCGAAAGGCTCGGACCATGTGAAAGGAACAAGATTGGGAAGAAAAATAATTTCAAGTCTCCTAGCTTTCCAAAACTCCGAAGTCGAATCCCTTCTCGTATGAAGAGGCAAAATATCTTGACAGTCTCGTGTGGAAGAGAGTTGAAGGCTAAGATGCAGACGATTGTCTTTACTAAAGAAGACAATGATGATGATAAAGAAAGTATAGCTTCCACCAACCATATCACTGCTCTTGAGGATTCTCAAGTGGAGGAAGTGGATGCCGAGGATGCCCCTCCGCAATTTGAGGAGGGTGTGAAAGCCACTGTCGATGAGTTGAAAGAAATCAACTTAGGTGACGAAAGTGACTCACGTCCTACTTACATAAGTGCCCTGCTAAGTAATGAGGAAGAAGAGCAATATATCAGCCTTCTACGAGAATTTCGGGATGTTTTTGCATGGTCGCATAAAGAAATGCCAGGCTTGGATCCAAAGATCGCAGTGCATCATTTGTCCATAAAAAAGGGAACTCGGCCAATTAAGCAAATGCAGCGTCGATTTCGACCAGAGTTAATTCCATTAATTGAAGAGGAAATTAATAAGCTTCTTGAAGCAGGCAAGATCAGAGAAGTCAAGTATCCTACATGGATTTCTAACATCGTGCCAGTGAGAAAGAAAAATGGACAAATCAGAGTATGTGTTGATTTTCGGGATTTGAACATGGCGTGTCCGAAAGATGACTTCCCACTGCCAATTGCTGAGCTCATGATAGATGCAACAACGGGACATGAGGTCCTTTCGTTTATGGATGGATCATCTGGCTACAACCAGATTGGTCTAGCTCCCGAAGACCAAGAGAAAACAGCCTTTCGTACTCCGAAAGGAATATATTGCTATAATGTGATGCCATTTGGCTTAAAGAATGCTGGTGCCACTTATCAACGAGCCATGCAGAAGATATTTGATGACATGCTTCATAAGATCGTCGAATGCTACGTTGATGATATTGTGGTGAAATCAAAGAAAAAGAAAAATCATCTCCATGATTTAAGGCGAGTGTTTGAGCGCTTAAGGGAGCATCAACTCAAGATGAATCCACTCAAGTGTGCATTTGGGGTTACATCCGGAAAATTTCTTGGATTTATTGTTCGCCGTCGAGGAATCGAGATTGAAAAGGCGAAGATCGATGCAATCATGAAGATGCATGTGCCTCGGAACATCCATGAACTCAAAAGTCTGCAAGGAAAATTGGCATACTTGAGAAGATTCATATCAAACTTGGCCGGTCGATGTCAACCGTTTAGTCATCTCATGAAGAAAGGCAGTATATTTGAATGGGATGAAGCTTGCAATAATGCTTTCAATAGCATTAAAGAGTACTTGATGAAGGCACCAGTGTTGTGTGCGCCAATACCTGGACGTCCGTTAATTCTCTACCTAGCTGCTCAAGAACGTTCTGTTGGAGCTTTACTCGCACAAGAGAATGGTGATGGAAAAGAAACTGCCCTTTACTATTTGAGTAGAACCATGACTCCAAATGAGTTGAAATATTCACCAATTGAGAAGATCTGCTTGGCCCTTATCTTCGTGATTCAGAAGTTGAAGCATTACTTCCAAGCTCATACAGTTCGGCTAGTTTCAAAAGCTAACCCACTAAAGTTCGTCATGTCAAAGCCAGTACTCTCAGATCGGCTTGCCAGGTGGTATCTCCAACTTCAACAGTTTGAGATTATATATGTCCCTCAGAAGGCCGTAAAAGGACAAGTGTTGGCAGATTTTCTAGCTGATCATCCAATGCCTGCAGAATGGGAACTGTCTGATGAACTCCCTGATGAAGATGCCTTCGCTGTGGAGATAGCTTCTCCTTGGAAAATGTATTTTGATGGAGCATCTCATAGGGAAGGGGCCGGTGCTGGAGTTGTATTCGTAACATCCAGTGGCGAAGTTTTGCCATTCTCATTTTCCTTAACAGAAAACTGCTCTAACAATGTAGCCGAGTATCAAGCACTCATACTTGGTTTAGAGATGGCCGTCGATATAAAGCAATTACACCTTAAAGTGTATGGTGATTCGTTACTTGTGATAAACCAACTACTTGGGGTGTATGAAGTAAGGAAGCTTGAGTTGTTCCCATACCACAAGTATGCTCAAAAGCTGATGAGTTGGCTTGGTGATGTTGATATCGAGCATTTACCCAGAAGAGAGAATAAGCAAGCTGACGCCCTCGCCAAGCTAGCGTCAAATATAGCTATGCAGGAGGCGCAAGTTCAAATTTCAGTGTGCAAAAGTTGGGTTGTACCACCAATCTTCGAAGATGATGATTATGAAGAAGTCGAAAATCATTTGGTGGAGGTCTTCGAAATTGAAGAAGAGGATTGGCGTCAAACACTCATCGATTATCTCAAGTATGATAAATTGCCAAATGAGCCACGTCAAAGGGTTGATATTCGGCGTCGGGCACCTCGATTTATTTACTTCAAAGGCACAATGTATAGAAGATCATTTGATGGAATTTTCTTGAGATGCCTAAGTAAAGAAGAGTCTGTTCAAGCAATGGAGGAAGCTCATTCCGGAATTTGCGGTGCTCATCAGTCTGGGCCAAAACTACACTTTAGAGTCAAAAGAATGGGCTATTATTGGCCAACAATGGTGAAAGATTGCATGGAGTATTCACAAAAGTGTCAGGCTTGCCAATTTCATGGGAACTTGATCCATCAACCTCCGGAGCCTTTACACCCAACAGTTGCTTCATGGCCTTTTGATGCTTGGGGATTAGATGTGGTGGGGCCTCTCACAAAATCTTCTGGTGGTCATCTCTACATCCTTGCTGCCACCGATTACTTTTCCAAATGGGCTGAAGCTGTGCCTTTGAGGGAAGTAAAGAAAGAAAATGTTGCTGATTTCATTCGAATCAACATCATTTACAGATATGGTGTTCCCCGCTATATCATCACCGATAATGGAAAGCCATTCAGCAACAGCTGGATCGATAAGTTGTGTGAGAAGTTCGACTTCAAACAAAGGAAGTCGTCAATGTATAATGCAGCTGCCAATGGTCTAGCTGAAGCATTCAACAAAACCCTGTGCAGTCTGTTGAAGAAGGTGGTCTCCAAGTCTAAGATTTGCAACGAATCTTAAATTATCTGTCACTAATTTGGCAATGAATAAAAAATTTTTGTCGCTAAAAAAGACTATTAATTTAATTTTAAGATAATTGTTAACTTAGCAACCAAATAATTCAATTCATCGCTAACTATTTGAATATAGCGACGAAATTTATTTTGCAGGCTTGCAGCTAAAATTTCATCGCTATTCATCCACTTTCTTGTATTGTCTTATGAGATGAGTTTTTTAGATGGGTTGTGAGACGGGTCGATCAATCACTAAAGTATGCTTATTATATACTATTTTATGTTTATTGTAGTTTAAATATATCAATAATGAATCATATTATAACACGCTAAAATTATATTTTAATGTATAATTCAACATATTTGAACAATTATTAAACATATCTTATCTATATAATATGCATACTTTAACACGTCTCACAAACCATCTTACATAAAGTAATATGTCACAAGATACTTTATCTACTTTTTAAGGTTTGTACTGCCATACTAGAATATTATAACAATTATAACACGCTAAAATAATATTTTAATGTATAATTCAACATATTTTAATAATCATTAAACATATCTTATCTATATAATAATAGACATATTTTAACACGTCTCACCGGATCTAATATGTCACAAGATACTTTGTCTACTTTTTAAGGTTTGTACTGCCATACTAGAATATTATGACAGTTCTATAATAATATTACATACTCCATTTTTTATCCCATGAAATGAAGTACACAAAAAAGATAATGAGTATACAAATGTCACACGAACTCATGAGACATGATGATTTTCAAAATAATTTGACACATAATTATTACATGAGCTTAACTCGTGTTTTACTCGTTAACCTCATTAATGAGGAGGGATTAATTGATTGATAAGTATACAAGTGTCGATCGATAGACTTGAAATTCAAACAAAAATTGAGTAACAATATATATAGTATGCTTCTTTATTTTGTTCTCTAATATTCTTATTAAATCACAAATAAATAAATATATGTAACTTAAACTATGTAAATCTAGTTTATTCTTTTAATTAAGCTTATTACCATGTTTAATTAATGAAAGAAATAAAATAAAAATATAGATTTCTTTGATCTACTTTTTCATCCTTCGAATGTGATATTGACGATTTTGCTTCATAAGAAGAATGAAAATGGTCGAAGCAATCATTAAACATTCGGAATATTTTTGTTGAATGGGGCAATATTTGTTGTGGTCATAATTGATGATGTGATGAATATGATAAGCTTACAACATGACAATGTTGACTTGTATAATTATTTCATCTTTGATAATTTATAGTTTATACGTAACTATATTGATCCATAGCCGTCATGATTTTATCAAAATTAGGAATATTCCAAAAAAAATATTGTTAACATAAATATAAATATTACTCCTATTTCTTACGTAAATGCTTAGACAAAAAACTTTCCATGTACTATAATTTCTAGACACACTTCAAAGTAACTACATTTTCAAATATAATTATGGATATTTTCAGAGGATTTGTACATTTGATAATAAACAAATTAAAATCACATAGCGTATACTTTTATAAAGAGGGAGTAAAAATTCCGGAATGCAAAAGTATTAAAATAAAATTTTAAGTTAAAAAATACTCCTTCCATCTCTAAGTATATACTTTGTCATTTAAGTCATTCTCAAAACAAAATATATTCTAATTCTTTTTTGAGTGTATATTAGGTGCACCCGGGTGCACCCTTGCATCCATATTTGTATAACTTTTTATTCTATTTTGTATACATGTTATTCTCTTTTGTATATGTGTTTTGTAATAATTGTATACTTTTTTTACACTAAATTTTTCATTAAAAAAATAAGCATTCATATGTGTATAACTTTTTATTCAATAGTGTATACATATATTTTAATAATTGTATATTTTTTTACACTCAATTTTTTATTAAAAAAATTAACAATTAAATTGTATACATTTTTACTCATAATTGTATATGTTTTTGCTTATATTTGTACGTGGGGTGCACACGAAGCTTCGTGTGCACCCGGGTGCACACTATATTTAGCCTTCTTTTTTTATAGATAAGACCCACATAATAAATAATAAATACTACTTCTTACACACTACACTAATATAATTATTCACTAAACATTAAAATATTATATCGATTAGTTTATTATTTATTAAAATATTATATTCCTATAAAAAGCAAACATATACAGATGGGTATGTAATTTTCCCTCAGTCCTACGTATTTTTATCCAATTTTCATTTTGAGTCGTCCCAACTCCTAAGTACTTTTATCCATTCTAGAAATGGTAAAAATAAACTCTACATCTTACCTATTTTTACACTTTATTCTTCAATTTCAATACTTTTATTTATTTTTTTACACTTTTTTCATTATTCCCAATAATTTTATTTATTTTTTTCTTTCAAAATTATTAATTTATCCTTACTTTTTCTTTCATTATATATATATTAAAAAACAACGTTATTAATTTTCGTACTCGTAGACTGAGTAATTTACATTCTATATATATAGATTAAACGATATTAAACACTCTCGCTCCCTCCACATATCCATCATAGAATTTGATTGGACAGCCATTTCAATGAACTTTCCTATTACTTATTAAAATAAATTAAAAAAGAAAGAAAGGAAAAAAAAGTGGTGCTCGATTTTAGAGTGAAATAGACCAAATATAACCATTCCATAATAATGTATTAAAGCCTAATTAATTTGACCAAACGCGACCATAAAATCCATTACCCTACATATCATATCAATTTTCGAGAATACTTTTGTTTTTCCATCAAAATAATAATGGCCGTTGATCTCATTCTCAATGGGCCCCAGCTGCAATTTATGGCAAGGCACGTTGCGGCCAAGAACAGCCTCGTGGTCTGTATAAGCTTTTGCAATTTGTGGGACCAAAATAAATCAAACCAATAAAAACAAAAGGGATAAGGAAAATAAAATTATAAAACATTCACACACTGACACACACTAAAAATCATCTGAACTATTGTGAATGATCCTCATATCACTCCTCACAACTTGTGTCTTATCAAAAAACAAACGAATTATTTTTCCCCCTCTCAAAAACTATGAATAATTCAAAAGTATCCCAAAGTTGGATTTATTCATTGCACGGAAATGAAAGTGTATGAGCGTGGTAATTAAAAAAATACTCACTTCATTCAACTAAAGGGACACTTTTTTTTTCCTGGCGTTTCACCCAAAGAAGTCTTTTTTTTACACACATGGAACCGACACACATTCATTAATACAATTAAAATATGAGGCATATACTCCTACTAATACAACTAACCACCACACATGAAATAATAATACTCCTTAATTCACATGCAAAAAATAAATACTCCCTCCGTCCCAACTTCAACTTCACACTTTTCATTTTGGTCAGTCCCAAATTCAATTTCACACTTCCATAAAAAGAAAAAGAACAGACTAATATCCCTCTAACATACTTTAATTTCAAATTTGCCATCATCTTTTTAACACACATAACATACTTTATCATTTATTTATTACCAAAAATACCATACTACCCTCAAAAGTAAGTCAAAAAGTGACTTTTCTTAAACTCCGTATCTACAGTAAACGTGAACTTGAATTTGGGACGGAGGGAGTACTAATCTTTGAGTGGGATGAAGGGAGTATAATACTATATTAATGTTGTGTGGGGTTTATAAGAGTATATTAATTATTATGTGTGAGTCTTATCCATAGAAAAATGTACTTTAACATTTTAATTAATAGAATGTAACTTTTTTTTTTGTGAGACAAAAGAATTATATAATAACATTAGGAATATGATTTAAAAGATAGATTAATTATCAATTCGGAATCAGAAGATGTTTATCATCAATTCACAAATGTTACGAAACTATTAATTCAAAATCTAAAGTCATCGATTTAATTGAAATAATATTATAATAATAATAACTATTATAAAATTGGTAGGTCTTACGTGAGACCGTCTCACATGAGATAATTTTACACTTTTTGAAATAGTTATCACTTTTGCTATAAAATGTTATCACTTTTCATTTACACTATAAATTGTTCATGAAATTGCATTATCACTTTTCATTAATTCAATATCACTTTTCGTTATAGAAGTTATCACTTTTCATCCGTCTCACGTAAAGACTTACGTGAAACGATCTCACACAAGTCTTTGCCCCTATAAAATTTCATATATTAAAAATATTTTTAACATAATATTTTATTATCATCAAAATAATATAGTAATTAATGACAAGTACATACTATTACATTACATTAATTTTTAACGATTCTATGATTTAAGGTTTTAAAATTTTATATTTTTTGAATAATGAATTGTTAGAATTAATTTTTTCGAATTTCTATTCGATAATTAACATATCTTTTAAATTTTACATTGATAAAACTCGTAACATTACTAGTCTTATCGTGACATAACCTCATAGAAAATTTACTACAGTACAATATATTAATTTTTATGTACGTAGATAATTATATTCTTATATAGATTTAGTATTTTTAAGCTGTCGCATTATTAATGAAAACCTCTACTTTAATTTAGTTGTGGGACTACTTTTAAAAAATGCTAAAATTTATGTGAAATCATCTCACGTTAAAGTGGTTAAAAAACTTGAGGTTAATAGGGTCAGTTCGGTTACCCTTTAAAAAAAGGCTAGGCCAATATTTTTCCGGCCCATTTAAAACCGAGCCTTTTTGGTTTTAGTTCAGGACGACATTATTGTCACTCAAGATTTTGCTCAAGGCACCCGTATTGACGATGAAAAATATATAAAATTCCATTATAATCCTACCTCATTTTATAAGCCTTAAGCCATTTTTTATTGTTATTTAAAAAAAAAACTATTTTGCTTTACAAACCCATCCACCATTATACACTTAAAAACACAAATTAAAATAACACACTCACACCATGAACACACTCTCACACACACATTAGTCGCACTGCACAAAAAGGGCTGAGAGAAGAAGGAGAGGAGAGGAGAGGAGAGGAGAAAGAGAGATGGAGAGAGAGGAGAACTCAATCCACGTCCCACCCTGGAGCATTCCAAGCCCTAGCTTAAGGGGATTCGATTTCAAGGCTTCAACCCGTCTCGACGAGAGGGTAGGAAACACACTGCCCCCAGAATCGTCAAAAGCCCCACACTCAAAACATGGAACAAGCCAATCAATTGATCAAAAGTAAGTAATTTTAACTACATTCTTCCTCTTTTCATGCTTTGTATTATAGAGTTTGTGGGTTAGTGAAATTATGTAGTCAATTGTCAAATTATTGGTGGGTTAGTAAAATTATAGATGTAAGAATTTGATGGTAGCAACATGGATTAAGGTTGTATGTTGTTTGGGTGTTGAAAATTGGAGCTTTGGAATTTCAGAACTGGTCTGTCGAAATTGTTGTTACATTTCGACTGGATGCAGTCGAAAATTTGAAAATAATTCGCTGCCGAAATTTTTGTTTATAAATTCAACAATTTACTGCCGAAATTTTGGTGAGGGGTAGCCGAATTTTTTTTTTACCAGGAATTATTTTGGTGAGAGTTATAATTAACCAATTATTCTTCAAGATTTTGCTGGATTTCCGCAACTTTCCTTGTTTAAATTCCTGGGTTTTATCCAATTCGATCAATTTATCTCTCTTTCTCCCACTCTCCTTCTTCTTCAACAATCTCTCCACCGATGATCAAACGCTTGAAAAACATGTACATTTCCGGAGAGCCCTTTTCAGCTCTTCTCTGTTTCTCAGTCAATATATATATAATCAGGTGTTGAAGTGAATATCGAAGAACATGTGCTCAGCATCTAATTAGGGCATGTTCATGTGTTGAACAGAGGGAATATTGTATGAATATATGAAGATTTTGATGGGTATTATATAATTGAACTGTGTTGATATTGATTTGCCAAAAATAAAAAAAATTAAAAGAAAAAGAAAAGTTGGATAGATTTTGTGAACTCTTTTTGCCAACTGTGCAGAGCTAACGTGATCAATTTACAGACCCAAAATGCTATCTCCAATCATTGGCATTTTCTGCGACACTATCACTTCGTCTGATGGTTACCGTTTTTACTGCTTCATTTAAAGGCCGTGATCTGCTGCTTTCTGCCTTCCCTGCACCCGCTTCATCACTGCCGTTCATCTTCAAATCAGCCGGTTCGGTTCGAGTCGTAAGAATTTGGCTACGTCACGGTTCGTTGATTTGACACCTAATATCAATTTTCATTATTAAAAAATTATGGAGGGTTTAGAATAAATTAATAACGAGTAATTTTATGGGTTGCTGTTTGTGGGGGACTTTCAAGTTGGGTTAAGCTTAACTATAGAAATTAATTGTTTGTTCTTATCTTTTAAAAAAATAAAAAATAAAAAATTTGTTTGTTATTATATTCTAAAATAAAAGAAGGCAAAGACTTGTGTGAGACCGTCTCATGTAAGAGCTTATGTGAGACGGCCAGAAAGTGACAACTTTTATATAGAAAAATGATAATAAATTAATGAAAAGTGATGATGTTATTTTATGAACATAAGTGATAACATTTTTTTAGTAAAAGTAATAACGTTTTATAGTGAAAGTAATAATTATTTTAAAAAGTGAAAAATTGTCTCACGTGAGACGGTCTCACATAAGACCTACGCATGAAAGAATATGTTAGTAATTATAATTTTCTTTTAATTATAATGCCTTTCTTCAAGATTACGGATACCTAAATGTGGGTGTGGTATACTAATTTTAATTATTTTTTAAGTATTATATACACTAGTATTCCCCGTTCGTGCGTTGTACGAAAATTATTTTATTATATGATTGTTGGTTAATTTTATTATTATTATTATTTTAATAATATTATGTATTTGTATGAATATTTTTGAGCTTTTTCATCCGATTTTTGTCTGGTTTGAATTTTATTGCAGTATTATTATTTTATTTATGTTTTAATAATCCCATATGTATTTTACACGGAAATAATTATATTTTGCGAATAATTTTTAAACATTTTATTATAGGATTATTGTTAATTATATATTTTATTTTTAATAGTTTTATCTCTACGAATATGTTTGAGTTTGTCTCGTCCGGTTTTGGTCTGATTAGAATTTTGTTATAGTATTAATTTTTATTTATGTTTATAATTATCTCATGTGTTTTGCACGAAAATAATTATAAATATTTTTTTATTATCTATAATTGGTTTTCTTTCTTATGTTTCCTATGTCCTCCCAGCCTTATATTGCATATTTTCAATTTGGGGATCAGTTCCTAATGGTTTTATTGCCCTTTTTGGTATATGAAACCTACACAAAACGATTAAATCATCATCATATCAAGTTTGAGGATGAAGTACAGGGCTTATGGCTTCTTGGTACATTGTCGGATTCATGGGAGACATTCAGGATATCTTTGTCTAATTTAGCCCCCAATGGTACCATTACTATGGATTTGGTTAAGGGCAGCGTTTTGAATGAGGAAACGAGGAGAAAATCGCAGGGCCCTTTACAGGAATTAGAGGTTTTGGTTACAGAGAAGAGGGGGAGAAGTAATAGTAGAGGTCCAACAAGCAAGCAAAAAGGCAGGAGGAGTAAATCCAACAGACACAACAAGGTTGAGTGTTGGAATTGTAAAACTCCAGGAAACATAGCAATGTATTGCAGAAAACCCAAGTAAGATGAATGTTGGTTGGGTGTCAACCAAAGTCCCACATCGGTTAGAAGTGGGGTTGGCGAGGGGTTTATAAATGAGGGATGGACTCTCCCTAGCATGAGGCCTTTTGGGTGTGATGCCCAGAGTGGTAAAACCGTGCGGGCCAGTGGGCTGCCCAAAGCGGACAATACCATGCTATTGGATTGAGTGGGTCCGGCTCCCTAGGCGGATCTTGTTGGCTTTATCCAAGCTTAGAGAATTTTGTTACTAATTCTCAACTCCAGTTTATCCCCCTTTTCCTGCAGATTTCCTTGAAGATCGTCTTCCATCTTTTTTGTCATTTTTTTGTTTAGAAATATAACTTCATTTTCAAACTTTTTAAGTTTTATGTCTCAATCTAAGTGCAACTGTCTGTCGAATTCCTCGAATGTGTTGTAGACTTGTGAGTTTGGGTACGTACTTTGGTGGTGTTGCATTTCTAATTGCGGCTGAGAGTTGAGATTCATGTTTTTCAGGAGAACTAAATCTACTATTTTTATTCAAGAGTTGGATCCCACATCAGCAATAGAGGTGCAGAGGTAGAAATCTTCATGTTATCTTTTTGCTTTTTGTATCATTTTGTGAATTTGATTTTTATAACCATGAATTATCACACTTTATGCAAAATTCAACTTTAGTCCTCAAGCTTGGTAATTTCTCAAAAGTGATCCTCCGATATTCGTTTTTTGTCCTTTTGGTTCACTTTTGATCCTTTTTGTCCACTTTTGGTACTCTATAATTGGACAAAAGTGGACCAAAAGCGGACCAAAAAGGATCACTTTTGAGAAATTACCAAACTTGAGGACTAAAGTTGGATTTTGCATATCCTAGAGGACCAAAATTGATATTATCCCGTGTTCTGTTCCTATCATCAGTCCTTTTGATGGATGTCTGCTGTCCATGAACCACATGAAGTGAAGATGTGGCATTTTAATTCCTTTCATTTGATCCTGATGCCATGTTTCTCCTCTGGCTGCACAAGGTAACTGATTTCTTGAAATAGGGTTCTACCTTTGTGTATGCTACAGTGATCCTTTGTCTTAGTCTGACTTATATTCTTTGTCATCTTTGTGATTGTCTCTCAGGGAAACAAAATTCTTATTTCAGGTTACAAATTCCTTCAAAATCTCTCTCATTACTGAATTTGCCCAAGTGATTAAGTATACTAATAAAAGTCTATCTCTATATGTAGTGAGCCCTATTATCACTTAAATGTGCACTGTCCAAATTTCTGCCCTAATAATTTACTGTCCTTGAAGAGAATATTCTTTATACAGGGTTTTGAATGTTGAGGCTCTCATTTTAAGCTGAGTCTTCTAAGTTTTAAGCCAACATTGCACTTGTTTACTTTGATATTCTCTCTTGCCATTTTTATCTTCAATCTCATTTACTGGTTAGTGGTCACTAAGCATTCATTTTATTTTTATTTTTGGGAAAAGAAAAACATGCACTTTAGAGACCTGACTTGGCAAGGCTCATTCAAACGACAACCTTGAATGATTGTGGAAATTGAGTCTCTTTCGATCATTTTTTATATACTAAACAAAGGTTTTAATCTGCTGACGTGTCATCATTAGAGTAATCTACGGCTGATTTGTCAAATTCTTATAATTTTGATTTTTTGACATTTTATTTAACTTAATTGGGTAATTAGTATTCGGTGCCATTTTCAAGATATCATGGGAGTTTAGGCATTTCACTGCAATTTTAATTGTCCTTTGAACAACTACCCTCAAAACCCTATTCTACTGCCGTCGCACTCATGGGATTTTGGCTTCGGCGGAGACGCCTCCAACTGTTCGTCTCTGGCAACCGTCAGCCTTAATTCTTTGTGGCGATTGCGGTGGCCGCCGAGCACCTCTACTCTATGTACGTCTTCCAGATGTGATCCTTCTCTACTTCTCTTAATCATCATACTAGGTGAAATTCTATAAAAGAAATGGAGGTAAATATATTTCCCATTATTTGAATTGGTTCTGATTGGTTTAGATGAGAAAATAAGTTAAAGATGAAAATTGGGAATTATTTATTTGCCCTAATCTCGAGCCCATCAACAATCTTTCGCGCTAATTTCATATCATTTAGCAATAATTGAAGCTGAACAGGATCAAATGTTCGATCTTTCTTTTGCCCATTCATTTTTTTCTCTTTTTCCTGTTCATTTTCTCTCTTTTATTATGATTTAGAGTACATTTTGTTGTAATGTTTCCGTTTTGTTTGTTGGTTAATTTGCAGATTGTGTATGTTGGACAATGCAAACCCTTATTTTCCTCTCTTCCATCGACGAATAATTTTCATCTCATCGATCGTGTCTTCCGATCACTGATTCGGAAATAAAGTACTACAAACTACAGTATATCTTTTAATATTTTACCTTTTGCATTTGCCATTCCAATGAACTACATACTTAATTTAATGGTCTCAATGTTTCAGAATCTATACTTTTGTGAGTAACTTTCATCTATTACTTTTTGTATCATGTATTTATATTTTTTAATTTTCAAGTCAATTTTATAAGACTAGGCCCAAAGAAAAATTTGATGGGTAAAAATATTTGATACAGCAATGACAGGGCTAAAATCAAACGCACTCCTGAGAGTGTGTTTTTGGACAAAAATCAATCGCACCGAAAAGTGAAAATGTGAAGATCCATGGTTGTAGCTGTTGGTGCATCCTCTTTATGTGCACTTAATTTCACCGTACACCTCTCTCGAAGCCTAATTCAAGGTACTCAGCTCCCTCCTCCATTTCAGGTACTTAAGTTTGTCATAAGTATTGTTTAATCATGTATGCAAGGCTCATTATAATTTAGGGTTATTTTTCTTGAAACTCTGATCAGAAAACAGTTTTCAAGGGATTCAATTCAAGAAGCCAAAAGGATTATGTTTAATTCATTGGTGAGTCAGAGTATTATCAGTGTTGAGAGTGTGAGCAAAAGAGAGTCTCGAGATCACAGCTAGAACTGGTGGTGCTGCTAAGAATATTGAGGTTGAAGTTGATAAGCCATTGGGCTTGACAATTGGCCAAAAACAAGGTGGTGGGGTTGTCATCACTGCAAGTAATTAGTATCTATCATTTCTTCTTACATGCAGTTTGATTAGAGAAATTTTTGTGTTTTATATTCTTGGTATTGATATGAAACTTCACTGTAATATATAACACATATCACTTACAATGTGTTAGAGTCATATACATGTATCTACGTATACATGTGCTGTTAAATTTAGAGAAAGTAATGAAAAATGAAAAAATGATTTACGCTATGGATGGTGGTGAAATGCAGCAAGAGGTGGGCTTAAAGCAGGGGACCAGGTACTGTACTCAAGCAGCTTCTTTGGAGATGAACTATGGCCAGCTGTTAAGCTTGGCTTCACTAAAGCCTGATTTTGTATACTTTGTTGTTAGCACTTAGCAGGTTATTTGATTACTTCTTTGCATTTGATTTAGTTTCAAACTTTGGAAATCCTTTTTTTACTTTACTTCTTCCAATAGACAGTAAGTCTTTTTCCTCCCCTTTATCCAATCCATTTCATTTAGAACTATGTGCTCATTCTCAGAATTATGTCATGGAATCAAGAACGCCTAAAGAAGTTTTGGTTGATGGGTTGGGATACTTATCATTATAGCTGATCCAGTCTGCAAAACGGTGGTTTGATTTTTTAAGGAGGTTCCTCACTAAGATTTATATTATAAATGGGATAGACTGTGGTTGAAGAGTAAACTATACTGATAGAGTGGAAAAATGCTTCATTCGTAAATCACATGCCCCACATATAATTATAAATTAATATCATAATTTTGATTTTCTATTAACTATTTGGGCAAAATAATTGATATGAAGTTGAATGTTGGAGATTTCTTTTAAGTCGAAATGCTTTATACCCGCTTTTTCTTGTGGCCTGTGAGACATTAAATGCTTTAGTGAAGTTTTTTTTTGCATGATATTTTCTATGAGTTATTTTTATCCGCGTTTAATAAAAATGCACGTAAAATTCAGCCTCAAACCCTTAAATTCAAAATCAAATTATCAGCCGGCAAATAACATATTATTAAAATTAATAGACAATATAATTTTTCTAAAAGAAAATTGTTTCTCACTTATACATAGAAATGGATATCCATTTCATGCATTATACATTGTTGCAGTCACATACCAATTCTGAATATTCATTATAATTGATTTTGGTTTTAAAGTACTATTTTATTCGTACATAAGCTATCTGCTATTTCAACAGTAATCATCAATTAAAATTTATATTTTGATGATGTAGAAGGAATTGTGTAAAATATAAAACTAACTGTAGTTTATAGAGGTTTTCAATATGTTGAATTAATATTTTTGAAATGCAAATTTTAATAAATGCTGAAGGTAAAGTAATACTCCTACTTCATTCATTAACAGTAAGATATTTATTTTGTCTTTTGAACATTTAGCTAAAATGTATCAATTTTTATTTAAAAAAGAAAAAAACGCAGTCAGTCTCAGGTGAGATCTTCTTAGACTTTTCTAATTAGTTATCAATTTTTATTAGAGATGTTATTATTTTTTTAAAAATATTATTACATTTTATTTATATTATAATTTATTTTGCCTTAGAAAAAGACCCCACACATACCTCAAAACATACCATAATTAATACAACAAACCACTTTATATAAAATAATACTATACATTTTAATTCATGTGAATTTAAGTAAATAAATAGGACGAATAGAGTATTTGGTTATCGTATGTATTTTCATTTAATGGTTGTTTTATGCTAATGTATTTTTATACTATTCAATATTTATTTTATATTTATAGAAAAATTATGCCAAATTTCATCTAACGCATTTTAAACTTTTAAAAATTTATAACTAGATTATATTAATATTTAAAATTTAAAAGAAATAGCTTAATGATCCGCGTAATACGCGTGTTAGTTTAGAGTATACAACATGTTGTGACATCCATAAATTCTTCTTAATTTAGTGCATCATATTTAGCTCTGAGTGTAATTTTAAAAAGGGTATATAGGATAATTGTATCCGAAACCAATAATCATGATGTGATGATTAAAATTCTAACATAATCAAATTCATACAACTATAATTAATATGAGTAAAATTCTTTACCTTCATTTGAATCTTACCAGTGAAATGGCAAAAACATGAAAACATTATTACTGTACCAAAAACTGTTGTATTATATTCCCTTCATCCCACACTTATATTCACGCTTTCCATTTTCGTCCGTCCCATAATTATTTTCACCACCCAAAAAACCAACAATCTCAAAATTTATATTAATTTAAAAAATATTACTCTCACCTAACACACATTATATACTTTATAATTATTTATAACCTAAAAATACCACAATACCCCAAAAAAGTCAATAAAATTGATCAAATAGCAATTTTTCTTAAACTTCTTATCAGCCGTATTAGCGAACATAAGTACATAACGGAGGAGGTATGTAAAATAAAAAATGAAAAGATGGCAATTGCTTGTTGAGTTCAGCAATGATTTAGGTTATTGTAGGCACTTGAATTTTATTGCCTATTAAAGGAAAATATGTGGCAAATTAATGCAATAATTATTAATTAATTATTTATTTATTAAGGGATTTAAATAAATTTATTCCTAAAATAAATGAGTAAATAATTGATAATTATGCCAGATCCAGTCAAATAAGTCTGACTTAAAGCCTAAGCAAGTGAAAGGCCCAAGCCCGCAGAATTAGGTCAAATCAGCCCTGGACCAATCAGACTGCGAGTTATTTATGAGGCGTCCTTACCCTTCATCTATATAAGGAGCCCTCCTCTATTCATTCCAGACATACTAAAATATCTGAAGACGTAGACGCTTCTGAAGAGATCAGGAATACGAGCAGTGCTCCCTTGAGATCTTCAAGCATCTTCAAGTCAAGAACCGCCTCCAATCAGAGATCAAGGTGTCAAGCCCCTCCGATCTGGCGTTCTTCCAGTCAACCGCCTGCAATTAGAGATCAAGGTGCCAAGCCCCTTCGATCCGGCGTTCTTCAAGTCAATAGCCTCCAATCAGAGATCAAGGTTCTACATACCTCTGATCCAGCGTGGTCAGTAACAACACTCGACCTGAGATCAAGGTGCTAAGCTCCTCAGATTCGACATTTCTTACAGTCAACGACTTTCTCCACATAAAGCTCTCCAGTCAATGTTTAACCCGAACAAAGGCTCAACGCCTCCCAATCAATGTTACAAGACTAAACATCCGAGCACGAACAAGCTTCATCTGAAGATCCGACTCAACACACACGCTGTCAATACAGTCAGCATACACTAAAATATCTGAAGACGTTGATGCTTTTGAAGATATCAAGAATACGAGCAGTGCTTCCTTGAGATCTTCAAGCATCTTCAAGTCAAGAACCGCCTTCGATCAAAGATCAAGGTGTCAAGCCCCTTCGATTCGGCGTTCTTCTAGCCAACTGCCTGCGATCAGAGATCAAGGTGCCAAGTCCCTCCGATCCGGCGTTCTTCAAGTCAATAGCCTCCGATCAGAGATCAAGGTTCTACACCCCTCCGATCCAGCATGGTCAGAAATAACACTCGGCCTGAGATCAAGGTGCTAAACCCCTCAGATTCAACGTTTCTTACAGTCAACGACTTTCTCCACATAAAACTCTCCAGTCAACGTTTAATCTGAACAAAGGCTCAATGCCTCCGGATCAACGTTACAAGACTACACATCCGAGCTCGGACAAGCTTCATCTGAAGATCCGGCTCAACACACATGCTGTCAATACAGTCAGCATACACTCCAGTCAAAGAAGTCAAAGTCAACACACACACAAGTCAAGTCAAAGTGAAGTAAAGCCAAATTGGTTCGAGAGAAGAATCAGAGGATTAATTGAGATTGTAACTCGTTTATATTATCTTATAAATTAAATCCATCTGAAATTATCTTTGTTCATCTTTTTATGTTTATTTTATTATAAATACAAAATTTGTTGTTTCAAATTTTGGCATGCCCAGTGGGACAATCTCTACCTCTCATCTCTTTTCTCAACAAGCTCGAAGATACAAAGTATGACTCCTCTTAGGATCGCGATAAAAAGGTCATCTACCTCAAAGCCTTTAGAGCTACAAGCTGTGAAGACGTAAGTTATGACTCCGCTAATGATTGCGATACGAAGGACTACTGCATCAAAGCCTCCAGAATTGCAAACTAAAAAGGTTGAAGTCGTTACAAGAAGTATGTCTGAAGGCTCTTCAAAGACAAATCGTATGGTGGGGATTAATCTCAATAAGTCATTGCATAGCGACAAAGATGGTGAAGATGACTCTATCTGCTCAACTCCTCGCTCCACGCCAAGCTCACCACCTACCTCAACTGAAGCTGCAGTGATGACGACAAGTGCTATGACCATTGAGGATCAACTCGCAAGTATGATGAGAGCCATTGGAGGACTCAACAAGCACATGGAAGCTCAAGACGTAAAAATCTCTATACTTATGAAGAAAATGGATAATGCGGAGACAAGCCATGCAAATAAGAAACAAGTTGGGGATGAACATGAGCAGGAAGACTGGACGAAACATCATTCACCTAAAAAGAAACAAGTTGAGAAAAAAGTGGAAGTTTTAGCTGATGGCATGCTTCATATTAACCAACTAAAGAACATCGTCATAGAGACGATAAAAGACAAGTTTGAAGGAAGCTCAAAATCTTCTTCAACATACGCCAAGCCATATACAAAGAGGATTGACAACTTGAGGATGCCAACTGACTATCAACCTCCCAAGTTTCAATAATTCGATGGCAAAGGCAACCCAAGACAACATGTTGCGCACTTCGACATGACATGTAATGATACGGGGACCTATGGAGATCACATGGTGAGACAATTCGTCCGATCTTTAAAAAAAAATGCCTTCGATTGCTATATCGACTTGGAAGCTAACTCTATTGATAGCTGGGGGCAAATGGAGAAAGTATTCCTCAACCGTTTCTATAGCACACAAAGAATTGTTAGCATGATGGAGCTAACAAATACTCATCAAATTGGTGAAGAATATGTCATCGATTATATCAATAGATGGAGGAGCCTAAGCCACAATTGCAAAGAAAAGCTATCAGAAACTTCAGCTATAGAAATGTGCATTCAAGAGATGCAATGGAATCTTAGCTACATACTTCAAGGAATTCGACCTAAAACTTTTGAAGAGTTGGCTACAAGAGCTCACGACATGGAGTTGAGTTTGACATTAAATGACATCGAATGACCCTCTATTCAAGACTCTTATGAGTTTGAAGACATATCTTTCGATAAGCCAGTGTAGGAAGAACCGCAAACAAAAATTCTAGTATCTATAAAGATTCATAGAAATGAAGTGGAAGCAAGAGAAAACAGCGCAACCCAAGATTGGGGGCAATGAACATTTGACAAACTTAAATACAATGCTCCTTGACATGAGCAAAAACTGTCTGTATTACGTTCCTTGATACGAGCTTAAACTATCTATAATCTTCCAAGTCAAATCTCCCTGACACGAGCTAAAACTGTCTACATCACGCTCCCTGACACGAGCAAAAACTATCTACATCACGCTCCTTGACATGAGCTAAAACTATCTATAAGTCATGCTCCTTGATACGAGCTTAAACTATCCAAAAAGCCTCAAGTCATACTCCTTGATACGAGCCTAAACTATCTAACACAAATCAAATTCAAGGCTACTCGATACGAGCGAAAACTATCCACACTATACTCCTTGATATGAGTATAAACTGTCCACACATCATATCATATCTCCTTGAGAAGAGACAAAACTCTATACATGTTCGATACTCCTTGATATGAGTATAAACTATCTACACATCAAATAAAATCTACATGGGAAGAGAATAAACTCTCTACACATAAAGATCCTCGGCACGAGTGAAAATTATTCACACAATACTCCTCGACACGAGTGAAAAATGTCCACACAAGGCTCCTTGACACGAGTATAAACTGTCTATAAGTTCAAATTCAAGACTCATTGACACGAGTTTAAAATATCAACAAATTCAAGTTCAACGCTCCATAACGCACGAGCCTAAACTGCATGTTACTCCTGGCCTGCATGAGTATAAAATGTGTATGGCAACCCCCATCCAAACCAAATCATGTTTCTTTGAACTACGTTATGATTTGATCCTCTTCAAAGAGGTACGTAGGCAGCTTAGTACTCTGTTAAGTTCAGTCATAATTCGGGCTATTCGTATCAATTTGGTGAGGCAGACAATAAAATTCAATCATGTTGATCAAAAATGGATTATCGCAATTTGTTCACTTCAACACAAAGGCGCCCGTGAACAAAATGCGAGGGGGCATTTGTAGGCACTTGAATTTTATTGCCTATTAAAGGAAAATACGTGGCAAATTAATACAATAATTATCAATTAATTATTTATTTATTAAGGGATTTAAATAAATTTATTCCTAAAATAAATGAGTAAATAATTGATAATTAGGCCAGATCCAGTCAAATAAGTCTGACTTAAAGCCTAAGCAAGTGAAAAGCCCAAGCCCACAGAATTAGGTCAAATCAGCCCTGGACTAATCAGACTGCGAGTTATTTATGGGGCGTCCTCACCCTTCACCTATATAAGAAGCCCTCCTCCATTCATTCCAGACACACTAAAATATCTGAAAACATAGACGCTTCTGAAGAGATCAAGAATACGAGCAGTGCTCCCTTGAGATCTTCAAGCATC
This sequence comes from Pogostemon cablin, assembly GCA_023678885.1. Lineage (NCBI taxonomy): Eukaryota > Viridiplantae > Streptophyta > Magnoliopsida > Lamiales > Lamiaceae > Pogostemon > Pogostemon cablin. Next base: position 37,191,957 of record CM042965.1, read on the forward strand.
TTCAAGTCAAGAACCGCCTCTGATCAGAGATCAAGGTGTCAAGCCTCTCCGATCCGACATTCTTCCAGCCAACCGCCTGCAATCAGAGATCAAGGTGCTAAGCCCCTCCGATCCGGCATTCTTCAAGTCAACAGCCTCCGATCAGAGATCAAGGTTCTACACCCTTCCGATCCAGCGTGGTCAGAAATAACACTCGACCTGAGATCAAGGTGCTAAGCCCCTCAGATTCGACGTTTCTTACAGTCAATGACTTTCTCCACAGAAAGCTCTCCAGTCAACGTTTAACAAGAACAAAGGCTCAACACCTCCGGATCAACGTTACAAGACTACACATCTGAGCTCGGACAAGCTTCATCTGAAGATCCGGCTCAATATACACGCTGTCAATACAGTCAGCATATACTAAAATATCTTAAGACGTAGATGCTTTTGAATAGATCAATAATACGAGCAGTGCTCCCTTGAGATCTTCAAGCATCTTCAAGTCAAGAACCACCTCCGATCAGAGATCAAGGTGTCAAGCCCCTCCGATTCGGCGTTCTTCCAGCCAACCGCCTGCGATCAGAGATCAAGGTGCCAAGCCCCTCCGATCCTGCGTTCTTCAAGTCAACAGCCTTCGATCAGAGATCAAGATTCTACACCCCTCCGATCCAGCGTGGTCAGAAACAACACTCGACCTGAGATCAAGGTGCTAAGCCCCTCAGATTCGACGTTTCTTACAGTCAACGACTTTCTTCACAGAAAATTCTCTAGTCAACGTTTAATTTGAACAAAGGCTCAACGCCTCCGAATCAACGTTACAAGACTATACATCCGAGCTCGGACAAACTTCATCTGAAGATCCGGCTCAACACACATGCTGTCAATACAGTCAGCATACACTCCAGTCAAAGAAGTCAAAGTCAACACACACAAGTCAAGTCAAAGTCAAGTAAAGCAAAATTGGTTCGAGAGAAGAATCAGAGGATTAATTGAGATTGTAACTCGTTTACATTATCTTATAAATTAAATCCATCTGAAATTATCTTTGTTCACCTTTTTGTGTTTATTTTATTATAAATACAAAATTTGTTGTTACAGTTATAAAATTTGGCTGCTAGGATGGCTCCTCTCTCTCCCTATCTCCTCTATCTCTCTTTCTTATTGACTTAAATGCATGTAGTATTGTCTTTCTACTACATATTCGAATGTATTGTCTATCTCCGCTTGCTAACTGATCATTAAATATTTATTAAAGAGTGAGGCTTGCGTTCGCCGTACGCACGCCGTGCGTCTTTAGATTTTATTATTATGGATAAGGGTACATTATTTTGTTTTAAATGGTATACACTTTAATTAATAAGTGTACATCATTTTGTTTTAAAGGGTATACACTTTTTATTAATTTTTTTATTTTTCTTCAGAAAATAAAAGGTACACATTGTTATACTAAAGGGTATAAAATTTAACACAAAATTCTAAAGGCACACAGAAAGTGCTTCCATGCACCCTATCACACACAAGTTTTTGCCTTTATTAAAAGTAAATTATGATTATTAATTTTTTAAATCGTGTTACTATAAATATATTTATTAAATTACACACTCTCTATCTTACACAGAAGTTTTTTTATTTTAATTTATTTCACTATAAGATATTCATTTATTTTTAATAGGTTGGTTCACACACCAAAAAAATTAATAATCTAAAAGGTCCTACAATACTACACATCTCATCATAAATTCAAATTAATACAGAGTTTGTCTTATAATTTAAATTAATCAAAATATTATATTATTTAGATTATATTAGATAGATTAGATTAGATTTAGATTTAGATATGATTATCCAAATTTGTGTAATCTCTTGTAAGACATTATATATTTGAGACGTATTAAAGTATGCATATTATATAGATAAATTATGCTTAATAATTGTTAAAATATAGTATTTTCTAAAGTATGATAAATGATGAATTAAAGTATAATTTTAGGGTATTATAATATAATTCATTATTAACATACTTTAACTATAAATAAACATTACCGTCTCATAAAAAAATGTGTCTCACAAGAAAGTGTCTCTTCATATAATTACTCCATATTATATTTATTAAATAGAGACTACAATTTCAAAAATAAAATATATTTTAAAATTATAGATTTTTTTCTATTTTTTAATAATAAAATTATTGAGGAACAAATTTAAATGAACATATCATTGAGTTTTTACTTCTTATAACTTAAATTATAATTTAAATTTAATAAATTCAAATGTTATTAATAAAATGATTATATTTATTTTAGATTTATAATAAATATTAAAATTTAGAGTCACACTGCAGTGCACCGGGTGCACTGGTGCACCTGCATAATATAAACCGTTAGATCAGATTCTTTTTATTCCTAACCACTAAATAAAATAAAATAATTAATAAAAAATACAACCAACTACTCCTTAACATTTACCTTTAAACCCTCAAGTGCATCGGTGTACCTTATGCACCTTAGAATAACCCTAAAATTTATTTACAATGACGTGGCAAGATAAGAAAGATATAAATGATTATCTCCCCTTAATATTACTCCCTAGTAAATAAAGTGCAGTATTTATGTTAAGCAAATAAATGACATGTTAATTTGGCAAATAGATGATAGTATATATTATAAAAAGGAGAAAAATAAAAAAAATACAGGATTAATAGAAATTGAAAAAATAATCCAAAAGTGATTTTTGAAAGATCCAAACAGATGACTTTAAAATGAGGACCAAATCAGGTGGCCTCGTAAAAGAAACTTAAAGCCCTACTCATATACTCAATTTTATATATGTAATCTGCAAGCAGGGGCCATAGAGGAGTAGTTGGTGAAAATCCAACAGTAAGACTCAGTCTATCACATGAAGTTCAAATAAAGCATAAGGCTAATAGTCTTTAACAACATGAAGCTATAGCAAAAGTAGGCACAAGGCACCAATCCCCAGGGCAGGGGCGGTGGGGGCCCCTAATGGTGGGGTACATCATTTTCAAAATAGGCACAAGACCTATTTCCAATATCCCTACGAACTGTATTCATAGACAACAGAGATCCATCTATAACCAAGTAATAGTAAACCGTCATGAGAACTGCAATAATATGTTTTCAAACCAACTCAATAGACGGCGTTAAAGAAATCATCTTCCCTACAGAGGGGAAGATTTGAATCAAAGGAGGCCTGATGGGTGATGAGTGTGAACATCACAGGACATCTCCAAAACGAGACAAAGTGCAAGCAACGCACAATTTGGTCCAAGTAATTAGCTTGAACACCAAAAAGAAGCAAACTCTTTAACCTATTTAAAACATACAACCAGACAAAGCAATAGATGAAGAGGTGTGCTTGTTGTCAATCTAAAATCAAAGCACCAACAATTCAAAAGCTTCCTTGAAGCCATACGTATTTCGGCGAGTTTTAGTGTAACTGGTTTGTCTGAATATATACAGACCCATATTTTTCCACCATGTCGTGCATTTCGTGTCATTGCTCGTCGACCTGTTTCGATTTGTCTAGATGTGATCCAAGCAGATTCAAGTGCTTGAAAATCATATTTACAGAAACCAATATAATTACCTTGATAAGATATTCTCTTCATTCGTCCTCTATATTGTTTATGAAATTTAGTTCTTTTGGGGTTATAGTTCATGGTTTTTTCGAAATTCCATCTCTACTACAGAACTGGACGTGAGATTTTCTTCTCATCCAGCTCCCCGCGAATAACAGGATTCAAAATGAAATTTGAATTAATTGGAATAGATAGATATTAGAACATTTTTATAAAAAAATTTAGAAAATTTTTATTTTTTTCTAACGTCCTACTAAATCTTTATTTTCTTTTGTCTTCTATCCAAGTTTACCAATTCAAATTCCAAAAAAAAAAAAACGTTATCGTGGACGAATATTTACTCTTGCAATCTCTATTTAGGGGTTAGTGGAGTTATATTTTAAAAATTTAATCATTTTATCCGTTTGGCAAATCCATTTATGTTCGTCTTACTTTACTCATATTACTAATTAATCCTCATCTTTGAAAAATTACAAAAAAAAAAACCTACCACATTTAAGTGCAAAATGCACAAAAAAAAACCCTACTTTTAGTTACAAATTTAGTACATTTTGCAATAATACTTTAAAAGTTATGTTTTTTTGCAATTTTTGAAAAAATGAGAATTAATTTGTAATATGAGTAAGGTTCGTGACTTCTTTTATTATTAACCCTAAAATTTTCGATCCAATTCATAATTGGGACTTTGGAGAGAGAGAGAGAGATTAGAGAGAGAATTGAATTAAAAGAACCCTTAGCTCAAAACTCAAGAAATTAAAATACATGTAGAAACAATCAACAGATTTTCTCTTTTTCTGTGTTTGTATCCATTAGCATAAGCCAAATCAATCTCTTTACTCATACACCCCTATCATTTTCTGGTTGGTAATGGAGGTAATTGATATGGTTTCTTTCTTCCCTCAGCTTCTTCGCGTAGGTATGTCATTATACTTGATTTCATTTATAAGGTTGTTCGCATTTTATGGAGATCTACAGAGATAAACTAAGCAGTTTTGATTACTTGCTTTGTTTTGGATGGATCAAATTTGTGATATTTTTTTTTTTAGAATTTTGAATTATTACTGTAATGAGTTCAATTCGTAGTTATGGCTGATGGATTCTATTGTTTTTAATTCCAGATATGATTGGATTCTTTCCCCAACAATCATGACTTTTACTGTTCATATGTTGTCTGTTCTGACTACTGTAATTGTTGGTCATTTTCTGATGTGTTTTGTGTTCTTAATGCAAGATATTTTGTATTGCTAATATTATCTGTATTTGGTTCACTACTGATGAAGCTTTATTTTATTTTATTGGTAATTTTTCTTTTTTTCTTTTTTGATGAAGAAGTGTGTTGGGCCTTTGGGCCTTTGGCCTAAATGTTGGTCTTCAGTCCTTAAGTATTGGGCCAAGTGTGTCTTGGCCCATAACCTTACAGCCATCCCATATTATCCCCCATTTGTGACCCTAACGGGTAGAACGTGGATTTGAATTCATGTGTGAGTTCAACGGGAATCTGAGCACATCCCTCGACCACCTTCTCCGGCAACGACAAACACAAACGAGATGACGAGGATCGATACCTAACAGTGGTATCAGAGCGGGTTTCATCATCCGTCTATCTCCCGAAGCTGCTGACCGTTAGCCGCCGGTGGGAGATCGCCGATGTCCGACCGCCGGATATCCTTTGCCGAAATCGCGATCTGGTCGCCACCCGTCAGATCGTACCACCATCACCAAGCAGCCGCTGAGAACGCGCAATCTGAACAGCGACGCGCCGCTGTCGTCCGCGCTCAGCCACCGTCGCTCCACCGGAATCGCGACCGGTGAGCACCGGCATTAGGGTTTCATCCAGACGCTGCCGTTCCTGCCCGCCGCCGCAGATCTGCTCCGATCTGCTCGGATCTGACGCCACCGCCACTTCCAGCCGCCGATCTACTCCGATCCTCTAGGATCTGACCGCATTCCCGCCGCTGAGTCGCGATCGGAACGCGACGCCAGCCGCTAGGCTTCCGCCTGGAGCTATCCACCACCCGTCAATGTAACGCTGCTCGTTCGCGCGCCGCCACCTGCCAGCCTTTCGCCGCTGGATCTGTCGCGATTTGCAGCCCGCCGCCGCCATCCGCCAGCCCAACGCTCAGCGCCGCTGCTGTTCCGCCGCTGCCGGAGGGAGGAGCCTCCTCTTACATGCACCGCCACTGTACGTTGTTCGTCCGCTGTACGTCAACCAGAAGCGTGATCCAGGTCGGAAGAAGCGCGACCGTTAGCCTGTTGTTCAGATCTTTCAGCCGCCGACGAGTGTGCACCGTTCGCTGTCCGTCAGCCGCCGTTCGACGCTGACTAGAGCTGACCGCCGCTGACCTACGACCACCGGCATTAGGGTTCCGGTCAGATTGGCCTCACCATTTGGGGAAGGGAAGTGTCTCTCCTCCTCCTTTTAAATTATTTCGAAAAATTTCAGATCTATTTTGTTATTTTTCGGGACCGTTCTTTTTCTGAAAATTTTCAGATTGTTCTTCACTAACCCCCAATATTTCTCACTTTGTGTGTAGATTGAAACTTGGAGTGGAGGCTGCCCCATTCGTATTTGCTACGTGAACAAGACTACGAGGGATCCGCCCCTGTTAAATAACGAGCTGGTGGCTCGTAGAGGTGGTACGGTGTTCTGGTCGGAGACACCGCTCTGGTGAAATAGCTTAAGCCTTTTCTTGTTTATTTTTCCTTGTCTGATGCCCTGAGGCGGCTGGCCCTCTTATTTGCTCTTGTGTGATATCTTGAGGCGTCTAGCCCTCTTATTACTGTTCTTGTTTGTTTCTTTGTGAAACTGTCATCTTGGTCTTTCAATTTTCGCTGCTGAAAATCTGTCCTTGTGTGTTATACTGCTCCGTTTCTCATTTTGTGTGTGATTAGAGTAGTGCCAACCTGGTGTGTGGCAGATTGTTGCTCTGTAATTCTGCATTTTTTTCATTCATAGTGTGTTCTACTCAACTTTAAATACACATGGCTTCGTCCTCTTTGTTTGGACAAGCACCGTTTGATGGTAAGTGAGAATGAAGTGCATACTCGTCCAACAAAGGATATTCAAAGCTATATATCACTCGTATGATAAGGATGATACACCTGTTAAAAAGACTAAGATGAATGAGCTTGCTTTGTCTGCGATTATCTTGAATCTTTCTGATCCTGTGCTTAGAAAAGTTGGCGTGCATGAGTCCGCAAAAGTTTTGTGGGAAACGCTGGATAAGCTGTATACTGAAACATCTTTGCCTAGTAAAATGTTTCTTCTGGAAAATTTTTTTCGTTTTAAACTTGATGTAAACAAAGATGTTGCAGAAAATTTGGATGTGTTCACGAAGTTGATTCAAGATATTAAGCTAACTGGTGACAAGCATATTGATGAATATACCCCTATTGTGCTTTTAAATGCTATACCTGATTCTTTCAGTGATGTCAAGTCTGCTATTAAGTATGGTCGTGATGACGTTACTCTTGATATTGTGGTGAATGCCTTAAAAAGCAAAGAGCATGATTTAAAATAAAATGGGGGTGTTAAGAATTCTGGAGAGGTTATGCATGTTAAGGGGAAACCTAACAATCGTAACAAGAACAAGAACAAGAATAAGAACAAGGACAAAAATGCTGATGTGAAACCCCAGAATAATCAGAATGGTGACAAGAAAAATAAGAAATGCTTTAATCGCCATGAAATGGGACATTTTGCGAACAAGTGTCCTCATCCTAAGAGGAATAATTCTAATGATCATGCTAATGTTGCCTCTGAATCTGTGAATTATGGTGATGTGTTTGCTATTTCTGATAATTGTGTGAATTCTGTGCATTCATCTCTGTGTGATAGTGAATGGCTTATGGATTCCAGTTGCACATTTCATATGACACCTTTTAAACATCTTTTCTCTTCATATAAAAATATTTCTCATGGATCTGTGTCTATAGCTAATGAAAAAAGATGTGATGTACTTGGTGTTGGTGACATTTGCTTGCGTTTTAAAGATGATTCTGTGTTCACTTTGAAAAACGTGCAACATGTGCCTGATTTGTGTAACAACTTGATTTCTTGTGCTGCACTTGAAGATGAGGGTCTTGAGGGTAGGTGGGGAAAGGGTGTTGCATGTCTATTGTAAAGGATTCTGTGCCCATCTTTAATGCTGAAAAAAGGAATAACCTGTATGTTTGTTGTGCTAAATCTGTTGTTATGTCTTCTAACGTTGTTAAAGAAGATAAAACAAATATTTGGCATGGTAGGTTAGGTCACATGAGTGGTAAAGGTCTTGAAATATTGCATAAAGCTGGTTCTTTTGGTAATGATAAGCTTACATGCATTCCTTTCTGTGATTCTTGTGTGCAAGGCAAACATGCGAAGGTGAAATTCCTTGTTTTCCCGTACCCTAAGACTTCTTCGTGTAGTGATATACTTTCGTACCTGCATGCTGATGTGTGGAGGCCTTCTAGTGAGCCAACTCAAGGTGGCAATATGTATTTTCTGTCCATTATTGATGATTTTTCAAAAAAAGTGTGGGTGATTTTGCTTAAAAATAAATCTGATGTTTTTGAAAAGGTTAAAAATTGAAAAACTTTGATTGAAAATCAAATGGATAAAAAGATTAAATATCTTAGAACTGATAATGGACTTGAATTTTGCAATAATGCCATGGATGATTTATGTGTCAAATCTAGAATTGTGAGACATAAGTCTGCTCCTTACACTCCCCAACAGAATGAGGTTGCTGAGATGATGAATAGAACTTTGTTAGAAAGGGTGAGAAGCATGTTGGTGTCTTCTGGACTTTCTAAAAAGTTTTGGGGTGAGACACTTATTATCGCAGCATTTTTAATAAACAAATCCCCTTCTGTGCCTTTAAAGGGTAAGTGCCCTGACTATGTATTTTTTGGCAAAAGTATTAATTATTCTGTGCTACGTGTATTTGATTCTGCTGCGTTTGTGCATCAAAAACATGACAAATTGGATCCTAGGAGTAGAAAATGTGTTTTCTTGGTTATCCTGAGGGTGTTAAAGGTTATAGGTTGTGGGATTTTTTGAATCTGGTTTCAAAATTGTGATTAGTAGGGATGTGATCTTCAATGAATCTGAATTTTCTTGCTTATCTGCTCCTTTGCCTGATGTTGTGCCTTTACATGATCCTGCCACCTCTTCGAGTGAGGTGGAGTTGTCTCCTTTGTTATCTGATGTTGAAAACTTGCCTGACACTGTTGTTGATCAAGAACTTGTTGCCAATGAACCTGCTATCAATGATGAAAATGTGCATGATATTCCTGAAGATGATGACTATGTGTTGCCTAGGGATAGACCTAGAAGGAATATTAGGCTACCTGCTAGGTATGATGATTTTCATATTGATACTCATGCTTTCAATGCGTTTGATAATGTTGATAATGAACCTAAGACCTATCAAGAGGCTTTAAAATCTGACATTTCTGTGAAATGATTAAATGCTATGAAAGATGAAATGAAATCGTTGCATGTTAATCATACTTGGACTCTGGTTCCAAAACCTGCTCATTGTTCTGTTGTTGATTGCAAGTGGCTTTTCAAAGTGAAACATGAGCTTGAAAATATTAGATTTAAAGCTAGATTGGTAGAAAAAGGTTATACTCAAAAGAAAGGGGTTGATTACAATGAAATCTTTGCTCCTGTTGTTAAATTCACCACTGTTCGTATAATGCTTGCATTAGTTGCTCATTTTGATTGGGAGTTAAAGAAAATGGATGTCAAAACTGCTTTTCTTAATCGTGATTTGGACAAAAAGATTTTCATGAAACAACCTGAGGGTTTTGTGGACCCCAAAAATCCTGGACATGTGTGTCTTTTGAAGAAATCCTTGTATGGCTTGTAACAATCTCCTAGACAGTGGAATAAGAAGTTTGATCAATGCATGACATCTTTGAAGTTTAAGAGAAGCTTGCATGATAATTGCCTTTACTTCAAAAGTGATACTTCTGTTCTTATTTTTCTGCTCATATATGTGGATGATATGCTAATTGTTAGCCCTGATCTTGAGTATGTTGAGCTTGTTCAAAAGAGTCTATGTGATAATTTTGATATGAAAGATCTTGGAGATGCTAAAAGGATTCTTGGAATGAACATTGATAGAGATAGGAAGAACCATGTTCTCTTGCTTAATCAGATTTCATATGTTGAAAAGATTTTGAGTAAGTACTCTATGATGTCTGCTAAAACTTTTAATGTGCCTCTTGCTGCTCACTTTGTGTTAAGTAAGGATCAGTCCCCAAATACTGATTCTAAAATTGCTGAAATGGAAAAAGTTCCTTATTCCAATGCTATTGGGTCTGTTATGTTTCTTATGGTTAGCACTAGACCAGATATTGCATATTCTGTTAGTTGCTTGAGTAGGTATATGGCAAATCCAGGTGCGCCTCATTGGGAGGCTTTGAAATGGCTCTTGAGATACCTCAAGGGCTCCATGGAGGTAAGTTTGCGCTTTTCCAAATCTGCAAATGGTGTGAGCCTTGTTGGCTATGTTGATTCCAATTATGCAAATGATAGGGATAATAGAAAGTCTACAACTTCTTATGTGTTTACGTTGTGTGGCTCTTGCCTAAGTTGGAAGTCTCAGTTATAGCATGTGGTTGCTTTATCTACAACCGAATCTGAATACGTGGCTATTACTGATGCTTTAAAGGAAGCTATTTGGTTGCAAGGCCTTGTGAAAGAAATAGACTTTCTTGATAATTGTGTCACTGTGTTTTCTGATAGTATGTCTGCGATTCAGCTGGGTAAAAATCCTATTTTCCATGATAGAACTAAGTATATAGATGTTAGATATCATTTCATTCGTGATATTGTGGAAAAAGGTATTGTTAACTGGAAAAAATTGCATCTGAGTTTAATCCTGCTAATATGGGTACTAAATGCTTATCTGTTGAAAAATTTAGGTCTTGTATGAGGACTTTAAATTTTGACTCTCTTGATTGAAGCATGTTGTATGCAGTTCTTTTCCCGTGAATGTTGTGTTCACACTTGAGCTTGTGTGCTCTATTTATTGCTTGTGTGCTCTGTTAATTTTGTCCTTGGGATAATTTATATTTTGTGACTGTGTGTCCGTGATCTTTGCTCCGACTTAGATTTGTGTATCTTTTGTGACACTTTGGCTTTGTGTCAATTTTTGGATCTTGCATTTGACTTTGTGTCTTTCATTTTGCAGGTGTCCGGGAAAAAATGCGATGATGAATTCCCATTTAGTTAAATACAAGGGTGGATGATTTGGGCCAAGGTGGAGATTTGTTGGGCCCTTTGGGCCTTTGGCCCAAATGTTGGTCTTCAGTCCTTAAGTATTGGGCCAAGTGTGTCTTGACCCATAGCCTTACACCCCATCCCATATTATCCCCCATTTGTGATCCTAACGGGTAGAACGTGGATTTGAATTCTTGTGTGAGTTCAACGGGAATCTAAGCACTGTGGAGTTCATCCCTCGACCACCTTCTTCGGCGACGACGAACACAGACGAGATGACGAGGATCGATACCTAACAAAGTGTAGTTGATGAAGTTCTAAAGTTGAATACGAAATGGTTTCATTCAAGGGATCAATATTTTCTACTTAATTATGTGGCTTGATGCTATTTGAATATATACATTGCAAGTTAATTGCACTGGTTTCTATCTGGATGTATCTGTGAAGAACTCTATCATCTCCATCCTCTGGCTAACACAATTTAGTTGTTTCATCAAAGGAATTTCTGTTCTGCTACTGATACATACCTAAAAACTGATAAAAACGCGACTGAGTAAAAGATAATGAGCTTGTTATTAGTAAACGGAACTTCTGTTGGCGATAAAAAGCTTGGTGCTGAAGCAACTTTGAATCCAAATGCTGCAGAATTTGTTCCTATTGCTCTTAGGCCACGGGTTGCAAGTATCAGCATTCCCGACACATCTTCAAAATTTGTCGCATCTGCAGCTAGGGATGGCAGTTTCGCGGGTTTTCCCGGGTACCCGACCGGACCAAACCCTAATGGTACGGGTTCGGGTACCTATAATCGGGTTTGGGACGGGTTTGGGAAAAAATAAAAATTCCCATTAGGGTTCGGGTAGAGTTCGGGTAGACCCCCCTCGGGTACCCGCTACCCGAATCCGTATAAAGAAGCGGATAAGGGTAGCGGGTACCCGCATATATCCGTCCCGTTTACTTGTATGTATGTATTTTTTAGAGGATTCGAACACTCAACCTCATTAAAAAAAATATCCGTTCATCGTTTAGACATAAGTATCTTGTTATATGTTTCAATATTTAAATAAATTTACAAATCATTAATCTAACCTATCATTTTATTTTATTTGTATGTTATTTAAAGTTTGAATTGAAGATCTTTAAACTTGTGTGGTGATTTTATCTCATGTTTTAATTATTATTGTTTAATGTTGTAGACACATTTATTTAAATGTTTGAGATTTGAAATTTATATTTTAAGTTTTATAAAAAAGTTTGACGGGTTCGGATACCCGCGGATAGAAACAACCGGGTTCGAAACGGATACGGATATTTCAATAATATTTTAAACGGGTAATGGGACGGATACGGGTAGTGGTATTCTTAACGGATACGGGTTCGGGTACCCCAAAAAAATGCGGGTACCCTACCCGCTGCCATCCCTATCTGCAGCTCCCACTCCAGGGAAGTCTGTATTAGATAAATCAGAGTCATCAGTTTCCACCAACTCTGAAGATGAGACCCAACAATTTTGGCATCATCAGCTCCCAGATGACATTACTCCTGACTTTAGGGTCACAGGAGATGATGAGACTCGATATATCAACAGCTTATGCTTTTCAAACTCATCTATTATGAAACTTGAGCAAGAATTTGTTAAACCTCTCAAGAACACACACACTTGGTTGATTGATCACTCACGTTTCACTCTCGAATTGATTGATAAACGAAAAATGAAATGAAAGAGATCAACACAAAGATGTATAGTGGTTCGGCGTAAGTCTACATCCACTTTTGAAAGAAAGATCACTCACTAAGATGATTACAATACACACTTGAGGAAGAGAGAATGATGAACTTATGCACACAAACCCTAATGTGCTTTTCCTAACTTGTATACTGATGTGTTGATGCTTATGTTGATTCAACCGGCTGATCATAGTACTTATATAATCACCAACAATCCACTGATGCAACTGCCATTCTTGGCATCTCACGTGGAAGCTTCTAGATGGTTCAACAAACCAACTAACCACCTAATTAACTTGATTCCTTCCTTAATGCATGGCTAAGATGAGATTGAATCCTACGGCTCCTACTCTTCATGCAGATCCTTTAGTCAATCCTCATCAACACTAACTCACCAATCATCACCTTCCACGTGTTTATCATTGTATGAAACATCACACACACATGCATGCAGGCTATAACACAACATTATCGTTGACTGATGTTAATGAAAGCTCAAGATATACCACTTCAAGTGGTAGTGGCTTTATGCTGAAGGGGAGGCAGGGGTTATCACTTGAACCTCTTCATGGCACCACTTTTGCTGAAAAGCTCAATTATCCAATCTCATCTTACAGAGAATATCAATCACCGACACGCTTACAGCCTTCCTTTGCTAAGCCTTGGGAGAAACGAATTGTCAGCAATAATCAGCTTTTTGCAAGAGAATTGCATGGGAGAAACGAATTGTCAGCAATAATCAGCTTTTTGCAAGAGAATTGCATCCGCTTTCATAAAATAATATTATCATTTTTCATTAATTGAGTATCACTTTTTATTATAAAAGTTATTAATTTTTATACATCTCACATAAGTCTTTACATATTAAATAATAATACTCCTTAATTCACGTGTAAAAAATATTTTTTTTTTAATGGAACGGGGGAGTATGCTGTATTTATATAATTAAATTTTCAAGAATTAAAAAATTTCAAAATCAAGTAAAATAGGACTTCGAATTTATATATGAATTCGCTAAACTATGATACAAGATACCTTAAAATATTTATCTTTGATTTAATCCACTAATTTGAAGAGAGTATTGTTAAATACACTCCAATTTATTGAATACACACTCCTTATTAATTTTTTATTTCTTAATTCTATTATATATAAACCCTTAAAACTACAAAAGCACCCTCTTAAATTATCTCTTTATAGACCCCATGATGCAGAAACGAGCAGCGAAGATTAATCTGACTAAAAACTTTAACTTGGAATGAAGATTAAGAAGCAACGGAAAAAAGATTAATTTGATTAATCCGGAGTCCGACTATTGAAGCAACATCACCCGGTCCCAACAAATCCTTCAAACCCATTTTAATTAATCTGATCAAGAATTAGAAAAAGGATTAAGTAGAATGAAACAAGTGATGCTCTGACTTGGAATGAAGAGATGAAAGAGAAAGTGGAAGCGAAGGATGAGTGAGAAGAGGGGGCCGTGGGATCCTAATTCAGATTACTCTTGCCACCAATTATGACTAAATCAATAGTGGTAGTCTCGTAGATCTCACTGATATGTAATGGTACCATTTGAATTAAATTTTATTGATTTTAGATTAAATTCTCCGTCACTATTTTTCTCTCTATCAGTCAGTTTCCTTCCATCATTTTTTCTTGTTTTGTGCTGCAAAGATAGGAAAGTCAAGAGGAAGTGCTTCATATCGGAAGATTAAGGATGGGGAGGATACCGTGAATAGAATTTAATAAAGCAAGAAACTTAACATTAAATAGATAGGGGTGTGTATTTAATAATTTATGGGCAATTTAGATTTTTTAAAAATATATATTTTATTTATATAATTATAGGTTGTGTATTTAATAGAGGGGGTGTGTATTTAGTGAGATCCTAAGTAAAAAGAACAAATATTTGTATTATTGAACAGTAAACACTTTCTCATTAATAAAAAGAAAAAGGTAGGCCCGCCTCAATTCGGGCCAATTCATTTAAAATTTGCCCACTTTTTGTATAAGCTGGGGAAGTTCGGGCTAGGGTCTACATTTTTACGGTTCATATTGCGGTGAGAAAGACTATAAAAAAAACAGTGAGTAAAAAAAGCGAATTAAAAAGAAAAAAGAAAATCAACATTAAGAAAATTAGAAAGATTATTACTCAAGAGTCAGTGGTTCATAATTGGGACTTTGGAGAGAAGCCAGAATTTGAGAGAGAGAGAGAATTGAATAAAGAAGCTTTAGCTCAAAACTCAAGATATTAAAATACATGTAGAAACAATCAACAGATTCTCTCTTTTTCTGTGTTTGTACCCATTAGGATAAGCCAAATCAATCTCTTTACTCATACACCCCTATCATTTTCTGGTTGGTAATGGAGGTCATTGATATGGTTTCTTTCTTCCCTCATCTTATTCGCTAGGTATGTCACTATACTTGATTTCATTCATAAGGTTGCTTTTTTGTTCGCATTTTATAAAGATCTACTGAGATAAACTAAGTAGTTATGATTCTGAAATTTGCTTTGTTTTGGATGGCTGAAGTTTGTGACTTTTTTTTTTTTTAGAATTTTGAATTATTACTGTAATGAGTTCAATTCGTAGTTATGGCTGATGGTTTATATTGTTTTTAATTCCTGATATGATTGGATTCTTTCCCCAACACTCATGACTTTTACTGTTCATATGTTGTCTGTTCTGACTACTGTAATTGTTGGCCATTTTCTGATGTGTTTTGTGTTCTTAATGCAAGATATTTGTATTGCTAATATTATCTGTATTTGGTTCACTACCGATGAAGATTTATTTTATAATAATTATTTTTTTTTATGAGGAATAAGTGCAGTTGATTAAGTTCTAAGGTTGAATACAAAATGGTTTCATTCAAGGGATCAATATTTTCTACTTAAATATGGGGCTTGATGCTATTTGAATCTATACATTGCAAGTTAATTGCACTGGTTTCTATCTGGATGTATCTGTGAAGAACTTTATCATTTCCATCCTCTGGCTAACACAATTTCGTTGTTTCATCGAAGGAATTTCTGTTCTGCTACTGGTACATACCTAAAAACTGATAAAAACGCGACTTGAGTAAAAGATAATGAGCTTGTTATCAGTAAACGGAACTTCTGTTAGCGATAAAAAGCTTGGTGCTGAAGCAACTTTGAATCCAAATGCTGCAGAATTTGTTCCTATTGCTCTTAGGCCACGGGTTGCAAGTATCAGCATTCCCGACACATCTTCAAAATTTGCCGCATCTGCAGCTCCCACTCCAGGGAAGTCTGTATTAAATAGATCAGAGTCATCAGTTTCCACCAACTCTGAAGATGAGACCCAGCAATTTTGGCATCATCAGCTCCCAGATGACATTACTCCCGACTTTAAGGCCACAGGAGTTGATGAGACTCGAGATATCAACAGCTTATGCTTTTCAAACTTATCGTTGACTGACGTTAATGAAAGCTCAAGATATACCTCTTCAAATGGCAGTGGCTTTATGCTGAAGGGGAGGCAGGGGTTATCACTTGAACCTCTTCATGGCACCACTTTTGCTGAAAAGCTCAAGTATCCAATCTCATCTTACAGAGAATATCAATCACTGACACGCTTACAGCCTTCCTTTGCTAAGCCTTGGGAGAAACGAATTGTCAGCAATAATCAGCTTTTTGCAAGAGAATTGCATCCTTATAGTGGCGTTTCCAGTCAACGTTCTCTTGCTGACCTGCCAAATGATCAATTGCTTGACAATGCAGATGTGAGCCCTCTTGAGTTTTTAGCTTCACAATTTCCTGGTTTTGCTGCTGAAGATCTTGCAGAGGTATATTTATCCAGTGGAGGTGACCTAAATCTCACAATCGAAATGCTTTCTCAGCTTGAGGTTGGGTATTTCCTCACTGATATTGCTTTAGTTCTGGACACATTATTTTGCAGAAAATTACATGGTTTCATTAAAATTTTCAGCTTTTTGTGCGATTTTTTTTTTCTTCTGTGATCTTTCTCTTGGAACTTGTATTCAGTATTTTGGAACCTTAAACAGTTAGATCAGTGGTCATTTCTTAGTTCCTTGGGCAGACTAATCTGATTTCATGTTGGTCAAATTTCATACGTGCCTGACATATCGTTGCACGTGTAACATGTTGGTAGTTTGATGACCTGCACAAAAGAACCAATATCTTTTTTAGTAGGTATATTTTCAATTTAGGTGTGAAGAGAATTGGCAGCCCTTTAGCAGATCATGTCTATTGTGGGACTTCTGAATGATACGTGGGCAAGCAAGACATTATGATAGATACAGGGGAGTGAAGGTTGACCTATTTAGAATGAATGTTTGTCCTAATTGGCTATTTGTGGATTACTACATAACAGGGTTTAAGATGACTCTTTTTATTTATACCGATTAGTAAGTGTGGAGGAAACATTGTAAAAGGTTTTAGTAGGCTGACTTCTGGTATCTGACGGTAAAATATGATACCTGGAGCTTCAATCACTGTATGTGTAGTCTGATTGTTTTTTCTTACTATAATTTCCTTATCTACTGCCTCTTATTTACTTGATTTCGAAATAGTTTTGCTTCCAAACAAGGCAGGTATTCCTATGTATGTCCTCTTTACCCATAGTTGGGTCATATCCTGACTAATATGTACTTTTCCACGTGGTTTTCACCTTATGTTGTAATATTGGAGTTTCAGGTTGATGGAGTTTTTGATCAGACTTTTTATTCAAGAGCCATGCCTACTCCAAATCCTAGTGCCTTCGATTTTCCAACTCACGATGGTTTGGCAAAGCCTGCTGGAGATTATCATCAAAACCTTAGCCCTTACGCGTCTGCTGTAAAGGATAGCACACACCTTTTCAGATCTTCGTCCATTCCATCAAGAGGTGGTTCAAATTTTGCTTCAGCAGTTAGGAGAGTGGCATCTCAAGATTCAAGCATATGGAAGTATGAAAGAAATGGTTCATCAGATGACAGCATTGGATCTAGTCAAAGTCCACAAGTCCTTGCAAGTTCTTACAATACTGGTCGCGTGAAGGGCGTTTATGGTGATAGGCTCTTAAACCAGGGTTCAGCTCATGCATATCCACTCTGGCGTGAAACTGGAAAAGCAGTCGGTAATGTTTTTGAGGCTATAAAATAACTTGCTCTGCATTACTTTAATTGCAGGTAAGTACTTTATGCATCTATATATGATTTAACTTTGTCGAAATGGCAGCAAATGAGTATTCTGAATTGCGAGAGGAAGCTCATGATCATGCTCGCCTACGCACTGCATACTTTGAGCAGGTATGTTCAATGATGATATCAACAAGAATCAAATCTAGAAAATAAAATACTGGTGTCTGTGTGTGTCTGTGAGCGAGAGAGACAGAAAGGAATGAGGTCATTTTAAAACTGATTGTATTGAGGTTAGGCACGGAAAGCATATCTCATCGGTAACAAATCGCTAGCTAGAGAGTCGAGCATTAAAGGACAGTTGCACACAAAGCTTATGAAATCAGCTCATGGGAAAGCTCAAGAATCAATTTATCAGCAAAGGTATGTTTGTGTTTTCACTCTCAAATTACTCATGAGCTTTATTCATGTTGAGATATTCGGTTGTTTAGAACACGAAGCAGACGTACACACCCATTTTGAATTTCTGCTTTTACTGTATCCATCCGTATTAATAATCTCCTCCAGATATTCATCATTGTTTCGCGTGTTCTATCTCAGGAGTCCTGATATGCAGGCCATTGGGAGAGAGCGAATCATTGACTTAAATGGTCTACAAGTGAACGAAGCAATTCATGTACTCAAACAAGAGCTTGCAGTTTTGAGGATTGCTGCCAGATCAACAGACCAACGCATGATAGTGTACATACGTATTGGTACTGATCAGCACGCAAGGGGTTCACGCTCGCCTGCTAGACTTCCCACTGCTGTTCAGCGCTACCTTCTGGAAGACGAAGGTCTCGACTACTCTGAGCTCCAACCTGGGCTCCTACGAGTAGTGATATACTGAATCAGGAAAGCTTAGGAGATTTTTGACAAACCACATTAGTCATGAAATCAATCCAGCCATCTTTAAAAGAAAAGAAAAAAGAATTTGTGGTCTTCTGTAAATGAGAGAAAAATGTAGGGAAATTCTGCACAGATGTGAAGGGGAAAACGGAAGTCTGTATATCTTTAACGGTGTAGTTGGCCAAGGCAAGAGTACATATTATTTTGAAGCCGGTATAGGCCTACTTTGTATGTATATATACTATATGCAAATTCAACTGAAAATTCTTTCACATAATTTAGGAGTCATGCAAGATCTTAACCACTAAATTTTATAATATTAAATTTCCACCATTAGATTCAAATTGGAAACTAACTTTTTAAATTAAACAATTACTATTATACCTTACTTTTATTCATTAAACTCTAGAGTGCACCAGATGCACTCCAGAATTACCCATAATTTAGATAGAGTTTTATCAACCTTGTGGGATTTGAGTTGGTACTTGGCTACCCATCACATTACTCATATTGGGGTTTGTATTAATACAATATAAAAGTTACAAGGGAAATGTTAGGAGTTTAAAGAGTACTTATTGTCATTTTGAGCATATCACTTGAGGCTATGTTCTCTTTCATGAAGTTCATATTATCATTTTGAGCGTTACACTTGCTATGTTCTCTTTCGGTTTATTACATTTTATTCAGATTTAATAAAACTTTCATATAATCCTTACCTAGTTATAATACATTAATTCTTCTCCGCTTGGTATAAATTCCACAATAAAAAAGACAATAAATACCATTGAGGAAGTCAATTACAATGGAAATGAAAATGGAAATGATTGAAGGATAAGGAGTGGTTATTGATGATATTCAAGAAGTCAATCACAATGGAAATGAAAATGGAAATCATTAAAGGATGAGGAGTGGTTATTGAATCAATAATAATGATAGAGAAATTTGATTTCCACCAAACCAATCAAATATTAACAATGAGAATCAATATGTCTTTATCCTCATTATCCCTGATCAAGCAACTCCTTAATTAATAAAATTTGGAAAAAATATCATAATTCGTTCAGTAAGAATAGCTGATTTCAACTTTAGTCATTTTTTTATTTGCGATTCTTAATTTTGATTATTTTTATTCAGTTTTTATTCTTTTTGTCCAAATTTAGTCAATTGTATCAGTATTTGTCCAATTTGCCTAAAAATTTTGACTTAAAAATGACTAAATCTGAAAAAAAAATCAAATTTGGAAAAAAATGATTAAATTCAAACAAAAAATGATTAAATTTGAAAATAACAAATAAAAAAGAACTAAAGTTAAAATCAACCATGCACGACAAATTAAGAATTGAGATATTTTCCCTAAAATTTAACATAAAATGTAAATCTAAACTGCCAAAATCCAAAACAAACATGATTTATCATTATTAATTGGTTTATTAAATCTAAAACAAAACATAGACTAAAATATATTTCTCTTTTTGTATGGCCATACACCAATAAATCAATACCATAAAATTTTTATAATATTATATAATTTCTCATCATATCAAATTAGTATTAGAGTTAACAAAGTAAAACACAATTAAAATCTACCAACCACACATTAAATATTAAATTACTAATTATTTTGTGCATCGGGTGTACCGTATGCTCATTTTTAAAAATTTATACATTAATGAATAAAAATGTATACTTAGTTAAAAAAAATTTCTGTTAGTTGTTTTCAATGAAAAATTTAGTGTAAAAAAACTATACAATTATTAAAAAATATACATATACTATTAAATAAAAAATAATGCATTGCACCCGATGCATCGAATATCAACTCATATTAAATTCCTTAATATCTGAGCTAAAAGAAAATATAAATGTTAGGATGGCATAGGAGTAATATTTGATAAATTATGAGATTAATAGTCTATATAATTACACTTCCTCCTCTCAAGAAAAAAAAAAAAAAGAATGTCAACAGTTCTTTTGGAGTTATCGGATGTTTTATTGCATATGATGGTGTTATATCTCTTAGTATTACACAAATTAGATGAGTAACACAAATACAAGTAGCAAAATCTAAACTTCTTTCTCTTAGAGTAAATATTTATATTTTAAAATATAAATAATATTTTATCCTAAGTGTCTATGAATAGATGAGTAACACAAATACAAGTAGCAAAATCTAAAATTCTTTCTCTTAAAGTAAATATTTATATTTTAAAATATAAATAATATTTTATCCTAAGTGTCTATGAATAATGGTCTCTTTTGGTTGACTTATTCATATATTAAACCCCACATATATTTATGAGGTTTTATTATTATTATTATTATTATTATTTTTGTAATGGGTAATTATTATCGAAAATGCAAAATAAAATGGGAAGGGAATCAAGTAGTCTAATTTATATAATTTAAAAAAGAGTAATTATAATTGCAATATTTTTTATGGCCATGGCTCCCCTGCAACTGCAAGGAATACTGTTGTTGTTGTTGTTTGTCCTCCATCTTCAACCATTTAAATTTGTAGGTGGTAATCCGATCAGTTTAGGATCCTCTCTCTCTCCTCTACCAGGTGAGAACTCATGGAAATCTCCATCGGAGCTATTCGCCTTCGGCTACTACCGGCAACGGCGAGGCCTCGCAGTGGGCATATGGCTCTCCGGCAGCGAAGAGAACACCGTGGTTTGGACGGCGCACCGAGACGATGGACCAGCCTCGTACAGAAGCACGATCAACTTCACTACCGACGGGAAGGTCGTTCTATTGGAGGGCGGCGAAACGAAGGCCATTGCTGAAGCAGAGACTCCAGCTGCATCCGCCGCTATGCTGGATTCCGGTAACTTTGTGGTGTACGATGATAAATTGAAGGTTATCTGGCAAAGCTTCGATCATCCGACGGACATCTTGTTGGGTGGTCAGAAGTTAAGAGTGAAGCAGATGCTGGTTTCCAGCGCAGCGGATTCAGATCACTCGAGTGGGAGATTTTGTTTGATTTTGCAAGGTGATGAGAATCTGGTTGCTTACCCTTTGAACATGACTCATAAAACTGCTGCAACCGCTTACTGGGCTTCCGACACATACGTCTACCGTGGTTCCACCGGAAGAGCGGATGTGTTTTTGTATCTTAAGAAAGCAGGATCTCTCATCATCGGCCATCCTAATGACACCGTCAAGGAATTGTTCTCAAGTCCAAGCAATGGCTCTGTTATTTACAGAGTCACCCTTGGGTTTGATGGAAACTTGGTGCTCTACTCCCACAGATACAGATTTGGGATTAAGGAGGTTGTGGAGGAGTGGTCTGCACTGAACATGAGGGACAGCCCATGTGAGAACAAAGCTTACTGTGGGTTCAACAGCTACTGTAATGCTGCTGGGAATTGCAGTTGCTTCCCAGGATTCGTGCACCACTCTGTTTCTGCAGATTGCTACCCTGAGTTTCTGGATGATGGTGGTTGTGCTGCCATTAATGATTCCACTTTACGAGTATCACACAACATGACTTTGTTGAAGAATATCAGCTGGCAAAGCAGCCCTTACGCTGTGATCAAATTAGATTCTATCAACTACTGCAGCCAGATTTGCCTCCAAGATTGCAATTGCTGGGGAGTTTTATTCGATAACACTACGGGAATTTGCCGCAAATACAAGCTTCCATTGATGTTTGCATCTCTGGATATGTATAGTTCCGTAACTGCGCTGGTGAAATCATCTTCTCCAATTCAAACCAATTCCACCTCCACCTCCACCTCCAATACCTCTAATAGTGTGTTGGTGGTGGTGATTGAGAGGAGGCCGAGGATACTTGTGTTGTCTATTGGTCTCAGTCTGGGATTGTTTGCTGCATTGTGTTCGATTCTTGCCATCCTCAGCTTCTTCTACTACAGAGGTCGAGTTCGGAGGTACCAAGTGCTGCCACCTGCAACCATCAATGGAGACCACTTGAGTCTGCGTTCATTCTCATACCCAGAGCTGGAGAGAGCCACGGACGGATTCAAGGGCCCTGGACCCCTCTACAAAGGCAGCTTGGCCAACAAGACCGTCGCAGTCAAAGCACTGGAAAATGTTACCGAGGGGGACACCAGATTTCGGACAGAAATGACAGCAGTTGGTCGGACGCACCACAGGAACCTGGTTCAGCTACTTGGCTTCTGCATCCACGGGTCCAGGAAGCTTCTTGTGTACGAGTTCATGAGCAACGGGTCGCTCGCGGATCTCCTCTTCGGACCGGGTCGGACCCGACCCACGTGGAGCGTGCGGGTTAGAATAGCTTTGGACGTGGCGAGAGGGATCCTGTACCTGCACGAAGAATGCGAGACCCGGATAATCCACTGCAACATAAACCCACACAACATACTCCTGAACGACACGTGGACGGCTAAGATCTCCGATTTCGGATTGGCGAAGCTATTGACGAGTAACCAATCGGGGACGTACACGGGGGCTAAGGGGAAGACCGGATACGTGGCGCCGGAGTGGCAGAAGTCGTCGCTGATCACGGAGAAAGCCGACGTGTACAGCTTTGGGGCGGTTTTGCTGGAGATCATATTTTGCAGAAATCTGGAGGAAGTTGGGTTTGATAAGATTGAATTTGAGCAGATGATGGGCATGGAAGAAGTTGAGATGAAGGTGGGGGAAAGAATGGTGAAAGTTGGATTGCTGTGCATGCAAGAAGATGCTAACATGCGCCCCTCCATGAACGATGTCATTATGATGTTAGAGGGAACCATCAACATACCCACACCGCATCTCATGAATCCACCTGCACTATCCCTGATTTAATTCACCTTTTGAATTCAATTAATTACAAGCGTTAAAATTAAAAGATAAGGCTGCTAGATGATGAGTGATATTTTCACCTAAATTTTAGTGCCTTTTTATATTTGTTTTAGTATTATTTTATCCGTATTTTTGTGTATTTTGGTTGTATTTTGTGTTTTTATGGAAAAAAACAGAGCTCAATTCGGAGTCCAAACGAAAAAGTTATGATTAAAATGGTGTGCCACTTTGCATGACTTGTTACGCTTTCAAATGTTGGACTTTTTGTCAGATCTTTATATGGATAGAAAACCAAGGAAGAGAGGATCGCGTGAGCGTAAGAATCACTCGAATCAGATTTTGGATGTGAAAGTTATGCACGAAACGGTGAGACTGCGCTGCACCTACTCGACCCGAGTACCGAGCTCGCCCTACCGAGCTCGACCCATGTTTGGTCAAAAGTCAGTTTTTGGATCTGTACGTCTTCCAGAAGGTTCTAGGCCCACAAATACATCATTTGGCATAAAAATTAGGCAGAAATCGTTCCTGGATCTAATCTACACCTAATTCACACCATTTTTCACACAATTTACCCTCCATTCCATCTACCCTTCATTCCATCCATCTACACTTGATCTTCTCCATCAAATTCACCATCCAAGTGATCAAGGAAGTAAGGGAGAGTGAAGATTGCAAAAAGAAGGAGATCTCCATTGAAGGACTTCAAAGGGGGAATCTAATTCTAATTTTTGTGAACTTCTTTATAGTTTGATCATGGAATTTGTAGATTCAATTGTCTATGTTGTTTTCTCTAAGACTATGATAGGCTAATCTCCTTTGTGAGATTAACTCCATGATTGGTGTTGGATAATTTAGTTTTTATGCAATTTGATTTTAATCTTGAATGGGCTTTGCGTATTTCTATCATTGAATGTTGTTTGCTTGATGTATATGATGATATGTGTGATTAATTGTCATGGGCATGTGATTAGATTGAGAAATCAATTATGTGTTTAGGATAGTTCATTGAATCATTTCATCATACACTTCATGTGCATTAATTTAGAATGAGATAGAGATATCCTTCTAGATTTAGAACCCTTTGATAGAACATTTGATTAGCTTGATCGAGAGATTGGTTGATTAGATGAGGGGACCCAAACCATTAGTGAGTTCATAGTACCTTAAAAGAGAATATTGCCTATGATTTAGTACCTAGTTAGGGAACTCGTAGAGTAATTAGAACCTTTTGGGAGGTGTTCATTTTGGTCTCGATCCTATGTGTTTTTGGGAGCCTTGTTGAGGGTTTACATCCTATCCATCTCGAGAGAGAGTTTAGGTGGAATTAGTGATCGCTCATATGCTATGTCCATGATAGATTATAATTAATTGTATGATTACTTTATTATCTATGTCATAATTGTTGTGAATCTCATCCTTACATTATTTGGAACCCATCATTTATCTTTACTTTTATCTTATTTCTTGCATTAGTTTAAGTGCGTTCATTTGCACGCTTATCCTCCATCACATTCCGTCGTCTTTATAAAATCACGATAATCTTTGTTTTATCTTATTTCTTGCATTAATTTAAGTGCGTTCATTTGCACGCTTATCCTCCATCCCATTCCGTCGTCCTTATAAAATCACGATAAACTTGAGATCGCTTAAAATCTAGTACCTTCCTCCCTGTGGTTCGATAAATTCTTTAATTGGTCATCCCGACTACAAATGACCAATCACTAGACAAAATAAAGATATTAACGAACTAGGAGTATTAATTAAGGCAAATTTGTAAACTTCGTTTGATGATATAATGCGGTACTTGAATTAATAAAAGTTGATTATAATATCGTGGATTATTTTAATGAATAATTCATAATATAAATAAATAAATAAGTAATATTTTTAATGAAAATATATTTTAAAAAGGTGATAATAAAAAATCTAAAAACAGTCTTACATAGGTTTGTTTACTGTTTTAAAATTCGATTTTGAATTTTTAAAACCCAATCTTATTTTAAATGAGTCAAAATTTTTGTAAACCATATTAATGAACCTCACTTCATCAATCTTTCATTCAATTAATGTTCTCGGGATAAAAACTATTTTAATTCCATAATTTTTCTCATGGTCTTTTTCAGTCCCAAGAAAGATAAGTTTGTCAAATTAGTCCTAGCGGTGAAGAAATAGGGCCAAACACGTCCTATTTTCACCGAAAAATGACACATGACAACCGGAGTTGCCAATTTCCGGCCGGGATGATGACGTGGCGTCCACCTGACATTCCAACATGGCTTTTTTTCTTTAAAAAAAATTAATAATTAAAATATATAAATCAAAACTATTACACATATTAAAAAACTAATTAATAAACCTAAAATTATCTATGAACAAATGGGGTGGAGACGTGGATCCGAACATCTCCGATGGCCCTGCTTGGTAGTATTTGATGTGGGATCGATCGGAGGCGGTGATGTGAAAACAAACGGCCTCGAGGAAGCGTAGGGCGTCGGTGGCGATGACGTACGTGGTGTAATTGGGGATCTCAAATGAGACGGCGACATGGGACTGGGCGACGAGGTTTTAGACCTCGTCGGGGAGAATAATGTCGAGCGAATGGCAGAGGAAGGAGGTGTCGGTGAGGTCGTCGTAGTGGAGCTTCATTCGAGCCTTGTGGGCATTGTGAGGTCGATATAGATGTGGTTGATGCGTTGGGTGTTGACTGCAGGTACTGGTCCGTGAGTACGGCCGACCGCAGTACCATAGTCTCCATCCGTTGAGAGCACAGTCGATCCCCGATTGCACTCTCTTCACTCCCCAGGTCCTCGACGGCTCGCTCGTTTGGATTACGCACATGCCCACTGGAAAGGTTGTCGGGCGGAGCAGCTCCAGCAGCCACCTGCACCTGGATGCTCCCGACTCTGATTAGGGCGATTTTTCAGGAGAGTTTAAGGGAGTTGGGGTTCAGTGCGTCATTTGCGGCGGATTCGGATTCGGATTCAGATCTGGTGGGATTGGAATCGGTGTTTACACTGTGGACTGCGGCGGCGATGGTGGCCATTGGAATGTTGCAGGAGGACTGGAGATAGAGGAAAGTGGGGGTAACAGGCGCAAGATCACGACTCAATATCCAATCCCTTTGCCCCAATTTTCATGGTTCTTGACGTGATTCGATCACACAATACCTCACAATCTCTCAAGAAATACACACACACTCTTTGATATGAAAAATGAAAAGAAAGTAAAATTTTGCACAAAGATGTATAGTGGTTCGGTTATGAATAACCTACATTCACTTTGGGGAGAAGAAACTTTATTATTGATGATTCAA
Organism: Pogostemon cablin; assembly: GCA_023678885.1. Lineage (NCBI taxonomy): Eukaryota > Viridiplantae > Streptophyta > Magnoliopsida > Lamiales > Lamiaceae > Pogostemon > Pogostemon cablin. The sequence goes on from CM042965.1 coordinate 37,218,546, forward strand.
TACACTTAAGAACAGATTGAATCGAAAAGAACAAGCAAGAGAATAAACTTGCTGTGAAACTGTGAAATTTTCTAAGTGTTGAACTCTTACTCAATAAGGTGACTTTGAGCCCTTATATCATGCTACTCCTTCAACCTTTTGATCCGGTTAAACCTCCACTTGATAGCCCTCACTTAGTAGATGAGATGCAGCCACCTAGCCGGTTTCATGTAGCTTGATAAACTGCTCTTAAACCGCCTCAAAGTCGGCTGATCATAACTGCCAAAAACTCTCAGTCATAGCAGTTATATTTGTTGAGTTAGTTTCAATCTTTTCTTTAAGCTTCCAGCTGCCATGCAACACGTTATAATCATTCTTCAGTCTCCAATGATCATTATCCACGTGTGTATCAGCTTATCCAAGTGATAGACAGAGCTAAACACTTTATTGAACACTATCTACTTCGATTCGACCTCTATTCGAGTGAATGATCAGGTCGAATCAATGTTGTCGTGGTCGAATCCACCTCCCAGTGAACTGATTCGACCATGATTCGACCTCCCTATCAGGTCGAATCCACAGATTATGGTCGAATCCTCCTTCAAATGAGTTGGTTCGACTTTGATTCGACCAATCTCAACACATCGAATCCATCCGTTCAGGTCGAATCACTTCATGCATGCATCTATTATCATCAATCTACACCTTAGATGTATGCATGAACATCTTCATCTCTTCTCCCCACCTTTGCTGCTTTTAAGGAGCAGCAACCTCTATGTCTCCACACATTCCAATCAAAGTCTTGCACAACTCAAACTTTGCAGCTGGCAATGCTTTAGTAAGTGAATCAGCTGGATTCACAGCTGTGTCAATCTTCCTCACTTCCACAATTCCACTGTCCACCATGTCTCTTACAAAGTACAACTTTACATCAATGTGTTTGGTCCTCTCATGATATCCCTGATGCTTAGCTAAGTGTATTGCACTTTGACTATCACAATACACCACCACAGTATCTTGATATTTTCCCAATTCTTTCAGTAAACCAACAAGCCATACTCCTTCCTTGATTGCTTCTGTTAATGCAATGAATTCAGCCTCTGTAGTTGATAGAGCTACTACAGACTGATGGCTTACTTTCCAACTTACTGAAGTACCAAACATATTGAACACATAGAATCCAGATTTGCTGCAAAATCAGCATCAACAAAACCAGTGACAACTTCTGACTTTGCTTCCCTTCTCTGAAATTTCAAACCAACAGATTCAGTCCCCTTTACATACCTTAATGCCCATTTGACTGCTTCCCAATGCTGCTTCCCTGGACAACTTAAGAACCTACTAATCAAGCTCATTACATAAGCAAGATCAGGCCTACTACACACCATATCATACATAAGACTGCCCACTGAACTTGCATATGGTATCCTGCTCATTTCAGCTATCTCAATGTCTGACTTTGCTCCATTAAGCAGTGACAGACTCAATCCTTGCTTGACAGGTGTTGTAACAACTTTACATTGATCCATATTGTACCTTTTGAGTACTTTAACAAGATATGATTGTTGTTTCAATACAAGTGTTCCAGCTGATCTGTCTCTGCTTATTTCCATCCCTAAGATCATCTTAGCTTCACCAAGGTCCTTCATCTCAAATTCAGACTTGAGAATTTCCTTTACTGCATCAATCCCTTGAATACTCTTACAAGCTATCAAAATATCATCCACATAGAGAAGTAGGTAAGTGTAACAGCTGTTTTCTTCCTTGATGTATACACAGCTGTCATAATGGCTTCTTTGAAATCCATTGGCAACAATGTACTCATCAAACCTTAAGTACCACTGCCTTGGACTTTGTTTAAGTCCATATAAAGACTTGAGTAATAAACAAGCCTTTAAATCAGCTCTCTCAACTGTAACACCTTCTGGTATCTTCATATAGATGCTCTCATCCAACTTCCCATGTAGAAATGCAGTAGTTACATCCATCTGATGAAGCTCAAGATCATACTGAGTCACCAGTGCTAGAAGTATTCTAATTGAACAATGTTTAACCACAGGTGAGAAGATCTCATTGTAATCTACTCCTTCTTTCTGTAAAAACCCCCTAGCAACTAGTCTAGCCTTGTATCTAACTCCACCTTCAGCTGCAAGTGCTGGTTTTCACTTGAAAATCCACTTACATCCAACTAGCTTCTGAGATTTTGGCTTGTCAACAATTCTCCATGTCCCATTCTTGTTTAGAGACAATAATTCTTCTTCCATGGCTATAAGCTACTTATTACTGTCTTGACTAGCCAATGCCTCAGTATAGTTTCTTGGTTCATAAGCTTCAACATCAACAGCTGTATATAGAGCAAAAGACACTATATCAGCCTGTACATACCTTGCAGGTGGTACTATAGTCCTCTTCTGTCTATCTCTTGCAAGTTGATAGGTATTAGGTTGTTCTTTAACCCTTGATACTTCATCTGTACCTCTGTTGGTGGAGCTCTCTTCACTTTCTCTTGATCTGTCCATATCTTGAGGCTCCACCTCAAGCTCAGACTCTCTTCTTTGATCATTCTTGATCAATGACATCTTATCTTCAACAAAGATAACATCTCTACTGACCATGAGCCAGTTCTCATCATAACACCACAGTTTGTAACCCTTTACTCCCTTAGGATAACCTATCATAACACATTTGAGTGCTCTAGGTTCCAACTTATCTTGTTTAACATGTGCATAAGCTTGGCAACCTATAACTCTAAGGTATGAGTAATTAGGGACCTTACCAGACCATACTTCCTCTGGAGTTTTGAAGTTTAAAGCTGTTGAAGGACACAAGTTGATTAGATAAGCTGCAGTTGCAGCTAACTCCCCCCCAAAACACCTTGCTCAATCCTGTACTGCTCAGCATACATCTGACCCTTTGCAAAAGTCTCTCTGCAATGCCATTTTGTTGAGGAGTACCAGGGACAGTTTTGTGTCTCTTAATCCCCTTTTTCTTGCAATATGAATTGAACTCTTCAGATACAAATTCCAATCCATTGTCTGTCCTTAAATACTTCAAACTACTCCCTGTGATGTTCTCAGTCTCTGTCAACCAGCCTTTGAAGGTTGTGAATGCTTCATCCTTTGATTTCAGAACATATACCCATAACTTCCTTGAGTAATCATCAATTATGGTCATGATGTATCTCCCTCCACCTCTGGTTACAGTTCTTGATGGTCCCCAGAGATCTGAATGAACATAATCCATTCTAGCTTTGGTTGTATGTTCTGAATTATCAAACTTAAGTCTCTTGGACTTACCAGGAATGCAATGCTCACACTGTCTGATCTTATCACCTTCACTGAAATTGATCAGCTGTTGTTTTGCAAATTCTTGCATTCCTCTTTCACTAACATGTCCCAACCTGCCATGCCAAAGCTTGGCATCATTCTGCTGACCAGTGTTGTGTATCTGTCCTACAACAACACTCCCATCCAAGAAATACAAGTCTGATCTCCTGGTTCCTCTCATGACAATCTTATCATCCTTAGTCACTGTGAGGATTCCCTTTCTCTGGTTTGAATCACAACCTTGAGTATCAAGCATCCCAAGGGAGATGAGGTTCCTTCTTAATCCAGGAACATACCTTACATTCCTAAGAAGCCTCTGAACTCCATCTAATATTAGCAATCTGATGGATCATACTCCCTTTATCTCACAAGAGTGATCATCACCTAAAAGTACTGATCCTTCTTCCTGATGCTTGAATTCCTCAAACCAATGCTTCATATGTGTCATATGGAATGTACACCCTGAATCCAATACCCACTCAATAGATACATCTGAAGTAGTGATGGACAGAGCTTCAATACCTTCCATACCAGCATTGTTTTGTACTTAACCAACCTGATTGACTTGGTTCTTTTTATTTCCAGCAGGTGTTTCAGTTTTCTTGGACTTGCTAGCCTTCCACTTTGCACACTGTTTCTTGAAGTGCCCAGGTTCATGACAAAAGTAACACCTCTTGCCATTAGACTGTCCTGATGCACCTTTCTTTTGATCAGTGTTTCCACCTTTGTTCCACTTCTTGTTCTGATTCCCTTTCTTGGCAAAGAGTCCTTCTGCCCCTGACTTTTCTTTTCTATCAGTGCCTTCTTCCAGATCTTTTGATCTAAGCGCCCTCAGCACATCTTCAAGCAGTACAACATCCTTACCTCCATAAAGAACAGCATCCTTGAAGTGCCTTTGTGATCTTGGCAATGCTGACAGCAACATGATGGCCTTGTCTTCACTAGATAGCTTGAAATCCACACTTTCCAGATCATCTGTGATCTTGCAGAATTCATCAGCTTGATCCATCAGAGATCTTTCATCAGTCATCTTGAAAGCATGAAGTCTTTGCCTGAGATGCATCTTATTGGCAGATGTTCTTACCATGAACAAAGCCTCTAATCTATTCCATACTTTAATAGCTGTTGTCTCCTTTGATACTTCTCTAAGTATCTTATCACTAAGACATAGAATTATTGTAGAATAGGCCTTTTGAAGTACCTGATCATCCACTGGAGCTCTTACAGGACCTGCTGCAGCCTGGGGATCCTTGATGATTTCAGTCTTCACTGGTGGAGGAGGCTTCAGTGCATCCATCAGACCTTGCTGCATAAGAACTGCCTTCATCTTGATTTTTCATAGATTGAAATCTAATTTCTCTGTGAGCTCTTCAACATCAAATCTTGTGGTGTTCATCTTAAATGCTTCCTGTGTGTTTGCTTCCCACAGACGGCGCCAATTGACGTGATTCGATCACACAATACCTCACAATCTCTCAAGAAATACACACACACTCTTTGATATGAAAAATGAAAAGAAATTAAAATTTTACACAAAGATGTATAGTGGTTCGGTTATGAATAACCTACATCCACTTTGGGGAGAAGAAACTTTATTATTGATGATTCAATACACCTAAGAACAGATTGAATCGAAAAGAACAAGCAAGAGAATAAACTTGCTGTGAAACTGTGAAATTTTCTAAGTGTTGAACTCTTACTCAATAAGGTGACTTTGAGCCCTTATATCATGCTACTCCTTCAACCTTTTGATCCGGTTAAACCTCCACTTGATAGCCCTCACTTAGTAGATGAGATGCAGCCACCTAGCCGGTTTCATGTAGCTTGATAAACTGCTCTTAAACCACCTCAAAGTCGGCTGATCATAACTGCCAAAAACTCTCAGTCATAGCAGTTATATTTGTTGAGTTAGTTTCAATCGTTTCTTTAAGCTTCCAGCTGCCATGCAACACGTTATAATCATTCTTCAGTCTCCAATGATCATTATCCACGTGTGTATCAGCTTATCCAAGTGATAGACAGAGCTAAACACTTTATTGAACACTATCTACTTCTATTCGACCTCTATTCGAGTGAATGATCAGGTCGAATCAATGTTGTCGTGGTCGAATCCATCTCCCAGTGAACTGATTCGACCATGATTCGACCTCCCTATCAGGTCAAATCCACAGATTATGGTCGAATCCTCCTTCAAATGAGTTGGTTCGACTTTGATTCGACCAATCTCAACACATCGAATCCATCCGTTCAGGTCGAATCACTTCATGCATGCATCTATTATCATCAATCTCCACCTTAGATGTATGCATGAACATCTTCATCTCTTCTCCCCACCTTTGCTGCTTTTAAGGAGCAGTAACCTCTATGTCTCCACACATTCCAATCAAAGTCTTGCACAACTCAAACTTTGCAGCTGGCAATGCTTTAGTAAGTGAATCAGCTAGATTCACAGTTGTGTCAATCTTCCTCACTTCCACAATTCCACTGTCCACCATGTCTCTTACAAAGTACAACTTTACATCAATGTGTTTGGTCCTCTCATGATATCCCTGATGCTTAGCTAAGTGTATTGCACTTTGACTATCACAATACACCACCACAGTATCTTGATATTTTCCCAATTCTTTCAGTAAACCAACAAGCCATACTCCTTCCTTGATTGCTTCTGTTAATGCAATGAATTCAGCCTCTGTAGTTGATAGAACTACTACAGACTGATGGCTTGCTTTCCAACTTACTGAAGTACCAAACATATTGAACACATATCCTGTAAGAGACTTTCTAGAATCCAGATTTGCTGCAAAATCAGCATCAACAAAACCAGTGACAACTTCTGACTTTGCTTCCCTTCTCTGAAATTTCAAACCAACAGATTCAGTCCCCTTTACATACCTTAATGCCCATTTGACTGCTTCCCAATGCTGCTTCCCTGGACAACTTAAGAACCTACTAATCAAGCTCATTACATAAGCAAGATCAGGCCTACTACACACCATATCATACATAAGACTGCCCACTGAACTTGCATATGGTATCCTGCGCATTTCAGTTATCTCAATGTCTGACTTTGCTCCATTAAGCAGTGACAGACTCAATCCTTGCTTGACAGGTGTTGTAACAACTTTACATTGATCCATATTGTACCTTTTGAGTACTTTAACAAGATAGGATTGTTGTTTCAATACAAGTGTTCCAGCTGGTCTGTCTCTGCTTATTTCCATCCCTAAGATCATCTTAGCTTCACCAAGGTCCTTCATCTCAAATTCAGACTTGAGAATTTCCTTTACTGCATCAATCCCTTGAATACTCTTACAAGCTATCAAAATATCATCCACATAGAGAAGTAGGTAAGTGTAACAGCTGTTTTCTTCCTTGATGTATACACAGCTGTCATAATGGCTTCTTTGAAATCCATTGGCAACAATGTACTCATCAAACCTTAAGTACCACTGCCTTGGACTTTGTTTAAGTCCATATAAAGACTTGAGTAATAAGCAAGCCTTTAAATCAGCTCTCTCAACTGTAACACCTTCTGGTATCTTCATATAGATGCTCTCCTCCAACTTCCCATGTAGAAATGCAGTAGTTACATCCATCTGATGAGGCTCAAGATCATACTGAGTCACCAGTGCTAGAAGTATTCTAATTGAACAATGTTTAACCACAGGTGAGAAGATCTCATTGTAATCTACTCCTTCTTTCTGTAAAAACCCCCTAGCAACTAGTCTAGCCTTGTATCTAACTCCACCTTCAGCTGCAAGTGCTGGTTTTCTCTTGAAAATCCACTTACATCCAACTAGCTTCTGAGATTTTGGCTTGTCAACAATTCTCCATGTCCCATTCTTGTTTAGAGACAATAATTCTTCTTCCATGGCTATAAGTCACTTATTACTGTCTTGACTAGCCAATGCCTCAGTATAGTTTCTTGGTTCATAAGCTTCAACATCAACAGCTGTATATAGAGCAAAAGACACTATATCAGCCTGTACATACCTTGCAGGTGGTACTATAGTCCTCTTCTGTCTATCTCTTGCAAGTTGATAGGTATTAGGTTGTTCTTTAACCCTTGATACTTCATCTGTACCTCTGTTGGTGGAGCTCTCTTCACTTTCTCTTGATCTGTCCATATCTTGAGGCTCCACCTCAAGCTCAGACTCTCTTCTTTGATCATTCTTGATCAATGACATCTTATCTTCAACAAAGATAACATCTCTACTGACCATGAGCCAGTTCTCATCATAACACCACAGTTTGTAACCCTTTACTCCCTTAGGATAACCTATCATAACACATTTGAGTGCTCTAGGTTCCAACTTATCTTGTTTAACATGTGCATAAGCTTGGCAACCTATAACTCTAAGGTATGAGTAATTAGGGACCTTACCAGACCATACTTCCTCTGGAGTTTTGAAGTTTAAAGCTGTTGAAGGACACAAGTTGATTAGATAAGCTGCAGTTGCAGCTAACTCCCCCCCAAAACACCTTGCTCAATCCTGTACTGCTCAGCATACATCTGACCCTTTGCAAAAGTCTCTCTGCAATGCCATTTTGTTGAGGAGTACCAGGGACAGTTTTGTGTCTCTTAATCCTCTTTTCCTTGCAATATGAATTGAACTCTTCAGATACAAATTCCAATCCATTGTCTGTCCTTAAATACTTCAAACTACTCCCTGTGATGTTCTCAGTCTCTGTCAACCAGCCTTTGAAGGTTGTGAATGCTTCATCCTTTGATTTCAGAACATATACCCATAACTTCCTTGAGTAATCATCAACTATGGTCATGATGTATCTCCCTCCACCTCTGGTTACAGTTCTTGATGGTCCCCAGAGATCTGAATGAACATAATCCATTCTAGCTTTGGTTGTATGTTCTGAATTATCAAACTTAAGTCTCTTGGACTTACCAAGAATGCAATGCTCACACTGTCTGATCTTATCACCTTCACTGAACTTGATCAGCTGTTGTTTTGCCAATTCTTGCATTCCTCTTTCACTAACATGTCCCAACCTGCCATGCCAAAGCTTGGCATCATTCTGCTGACCAGTGTTGTGTATCTGTCCTACAACAACACTCACATCCAAGAAATACAAGTCTGATCTCCTGGTTCCTCTCATGACAATCTTATCATCATTAGTCACTGTGAGGATTCCCTTTCTCAGGTTTGAATCACAACCTTGAGTATCAAGCATCCCAAGGGAGATGAGGTTCCTTCTTAATCCAGGAACATACCTTACATTCCTAAGAAGCCTCTGAACTCCATCAAACATTAGCAATCTGATGGATCCTACTCCCTTTATCTCACAAGAGTGATCATCACCTAAAAGTACTGATCCTTCTTCCTGATGCTTGAATTCCTCAAACCAATGCTTCATATGTTCATATGGAATGTACACCCTCCAATACCCACTCAATAGATACATCTGAAGTAGTGATGGACAGAGCTTCAATACCTTCCATACCAGCATTGTTTTGTACTTCACCAACCTGATTGACTTGGTTCTTTTGATTTCCAGCAGGTGTTTCAGTTTTCTTGGACTTGCTAGCCTTCCACTTTGCACACTGTTTCTTGAAGTGCCCAGGTTCATGAAAAAAGTAACACCTCTTGCCATTAGACTGTCCTGATGCACCTTTCTTTTGATCAGTGTTTCCACCTTTGTTCCACTTCTTGTTCTGATTCCCTTTCTTGGCAAAGAGTCCTTCTGCCCCTGACTTTTCTTTTCTATCAGTACCTTCTTCCAGATCTTTTGATCTAAGCGCCCTCAGCACATCTTCAAGCAGTACAACATCCTTACCTCCATAAAGAACAGCATTCTTGAAGTGCCTTTGTGATCTTGGCAATGCTGACAGCAACATGATGGCCTTGTCTTCACTGGATAGCTTGAAATCCACACTTTCCAGATCATCTGTGATCTTGCAGAATTCATCAGCTTGATCCATCAGAGATCTTTCATCAGTCATCTTGAAAGCATGAAGTCTTTGCCTGAGATGCATCTTATTGGCAGATGTTCTTACCATGAACAAAGCCTCTAATCTATTCCATACTTTAATAGCTGTTGTCTCCTTTGATACTTCTCTAATTATCTTATCACTAAGACATAGAATTATTGTAGAATAGGCCTTTTGAAGTACCTGATCATCCACTGGAGCTCTTACAGGACCTGCTGCAGCCTGGGGATCCTTGATGATTTCAGTCTTCACTGGTGGAGGAGGCTTCAGTGCATCCATCAGACCTTGCTGCATAAGAACTGCCTTCATCTTGATTTTTCATAGATTGAAATCTGATTTCTCTGTGAGCTCTTCAACATCAAATCTTGTGGTGTTCATCTTAAATGCTTCCTGTGTGTTTGTTTCCCACAGACGGCGCCAATTGACGTGATTCGGTCACACAATACCTCACAATCTCTCAAGAAATACACACACACTCTTTGATATGAAAAATGAAAAGAAAGTAAAATTTTACACAAAGATGTATAGTGGTTCGGTTATGAATAACCTACATCCACTTTGGGGAGAAGAAACTTTATTATTGATGATTCAATACACCTAAGAACAGATTGAATAGAAAAGAACAAGCAAGAGAATAAACTTGCTGTGAAACTGTGAAATTTTCTAAGTGTTGAACTCTTACTCAATAAGGTGACTTTGAGCCCTTATATCATGCTACTCCTTCAACCTTTTGATCCGGTTAAACCTCCACTTGATAACCCTCACTTAGTAGATGAGATGCAGCCACCTAGCCGGTTTCATGTAGCTTGATAAACTGCTCTTAAACCGCCTCAAAGTCGGCTGATCATAACTGCCAAAAACTGTCAGTTATAGCAGTTATATTTGTTGAGTTAGTTTCAATCGTTTCTTTAAGCTTCCAGCTGCCATGCAACACGTTATAATCATTCTTCAGTCTCCAATGATCATTATCCACGTGTGTATCAGATTATCCAAGTGATAGACAGAGCTAAACACTTCATTGAACACTATATACTTCGATTCGACCTCGATTCGAGTGAATGATCAGGTCGAATCAATGTTGTCGTGGTCGAATCCACCTCCCAGTGAACTGATTCGACCATGATTCGACCTCCCTATCAGGTCGAATCCACAGATTATGGTCGAATCCTCCTTCAAATGAGTTGGTTCAACTTTGATTCGACCAATCTCAACACATCGAATCCATCCGTTCAGGTCGAATCACTTCATGCATGCATCTATTATCATCAGTTCTCCTTATTATCCCAATTTTCACGGCTCAATTTCTCCTCAACCAACCTACTGTTCATATTCTTCGACTCCCTGTTCCCATTGGGCCTACCCCTGAGGAGCCCCAATCAAGATCCCACTTTCTCCCAAATCTCTTCCCCTTGGCGATCCCATTAATTCCAAGTTATCCACATTCGATCCAAGCAGATGGCGAAAAAAAGGGTTGAAGTCTCCCTGGAAGCAATGGGAGCTCAAACTGCTTCGCCCATAGAAAGACGGCGCCGGCAAATGACAGCGGGAGATGACGGCTGGTGGACAATAAAGTTCATAATTAAATCTAATTTTAGGTTAATTAATTAATTTTTTAATAAATTTAACAGTTTTAATTTATGTTTTTAATTATTTAAAATTTCAGAAAAAAATGTCATGTTGGAATGCCAGGTGGGCGCCACGTCATCATCCTGGCCAGAAATCGGCAACTCCGATTGTCACGTGTCATTTTTTGGCGAAAATATGACGTATTTGGCCATATTTCTTCACCGGTAGGACTAATTTGACAAACTTATCTTTCTTGGGACTGTAAAAGACCATGAGGAAAGTTATGAGACTAAAACGGTTTTTATCTCAATGTTCTCTCATCTCTTTTATTTTCTCTCCCCTATCATAAATAATATCTTACTCATTAATTTAATATAAATTTAAAATTTAATTATCACATAATAGAATAAAAATATAAATTATTACTAATATTTACAGTTTTAAAAAAATCAGAGGTACGCGTTAAGTGTATTAATTTATTGACAATATCCTTGGAAAGATTGGAAGATGAAAAGAAAGAAAGACTTAAACACAACCATTTGTTTTAGAGTCGTTTGGGCCCATCACATTCATTTTCTAGATATTAATATTCACTTCCATCTGTCGACTGAAGAGTCTGTGTAGGCATGCACTGAGCTAGCCAATGGAACAATAATCCATGTGCATGGTCATTAAAACTTAAATTGTGTTTTCAAAATAAAAGTATGAATAAATATTGGAGAGTGGAAACAGAAACGGGGAAAGTAATATCTTTAATAAAAAGTTATGAAAAAAAAAAAAATCTTTTATTAGAGTGAAAGGTGAACTCCTGCTAGTAATATTTTCTCATTACACTTATATTTGTTTATATCTCAGAACAAAAGCATTATAACTATTAGTAATGAGTTTCAAAATTTATTTAAATTATAAAATTTAAATTAAAAAAAAATCTAAATTCTATAACAAACAGCACCCACTAAATAAGCAACACAAATCCCCTATTCCACCCTATATTCCATCTTCTATTCCACTCAACTCAATAAATGACATATCACCCATTTTTTTACATTATTCATTTTTAAAATAGATGATGTGTCATCTTTTTATCCCCTTGGAATAGTGGATGGAACACCCATGGAACAGGGGATCCCAAATGCTAAATAAGTGGTTTTGGGTATTGGAAGACTTTGACTTGAAGCAAAGAAAATTGAAGGCTGTCTGCAAATTGCGGTCAAAACTTTTTGTCAACAGTATTTCATTTTAGGACCACTGTGGATCCAGGTCCCATTGCCAAGATTACAGAGGGAGCCAATTCCACACTATTTCTTTTTAATAAATTTTAATCATGATTAAAAAATAATTATATAGTGAAAATTAACATTAAACTTTAGTAAATAATTATAAATCATACTAATTGATTTTGAAACAGGAACTAATTAATTACAATTATACTTAAAATACTCTCTCGATCTCTTCTTAATAATTGCATTTGCTTTTGTTAGGGATTAAAGAATAATATTTTAAGGTGAGATATATAATATTTTAATGGGTTAATTATAAAAAAATCATGAATTTTACTCCTATAGTAAATTAATTCTCACTTTTAAAAAATTGCAAAAAAAACCACTACCTTTAAATATTATTAAAAAAACCCAAAAAACCCTACTTTTAGTCATCAATTGGGTTTTTTTTTTGTAACAATACTTAAAGGTGGGACCCACACACACCCACTAATGCAACTAAATAATAGGACTCACATCTCCACTAATACAACTACCCACTACACATTAAATAATAATACTCCTTAATTCACGTACAAAATGACACCTTAAAAGCGGAAGGAGGGAGTACTCCTTGCTCGGTGGTTAAATTAGTTTTCATAAAGTGTAATAGGACAATTAGCAAATACACCGATGTTGATTTGGATTAAGAAACAAGTGTGGGTATTTAGAGGTGAGTGTAATAGGATTAAGAAACAAGGTTGATGATGATGGCTAATTATCTTCTTGGAGTTGAAGCAGCTCTAACCTTGATCCTTTTCCCCTATCTTGTATCACCTGCTACTGATATAGATAAATCCCATGTAATAAACTTGAATCAGAAAATCCATGCAACTCTCCAACCCACAGCATGGTACTCACCCTCTCGCCGCTTTGCCTTCGGGTTTTTCTCACTTGAACATCAACAAAATGAATTTCTGGTGGGAATCTGGTTACTGGGTGATGATGATAATGCCCAGAATAATATAATTGTTTGGACTGCAAATCGGGACAATAATCCTGTTCCTGCATCCTCAAACTCCACCATTGAGCTCACCAACGCCGGTCTGATTCTGACCAACCCCGACGGCGAAACCACCCTCATTGCCGAATCATCCGTTGCTTATGGCCTCATCAACGACACCGGCAATTTCGTGCTTTACGACATCAATTCTAAAGCCGTGTGGGAGAGCTTCGACTCTCCCACCGATACAATTCTCGGCGGTCAGAAGCTGGCCGCCGAGACTCAGCTGGTGTCGAGGGCGTCTCCGACAAACTTCTCAACCGGACGGTTTCGCCTTAAGATGCAGTCCGACGGAAATCTTGTTGCGTACCCGTTGAACGCAGATGATGGGGCAGATGCTTACTGGGCTTCCAACACAAACAACTACTGGTCTGCCAGATCAGATCCTTACATCAACAATTTTTATTACCTGCATCTGGACACTGATGGCACCCTTAAGCTTGAAACCCAATTCAATTCCTCTGTATTTATGACACTCAACGGAAGCTACGCCGTAGATGCAGGCGGCGCCACTATCTACAGGGCAACACTCTATCCAGATGGAAACTTCCAGACTTACTACAACACTTCCGCAGAAGCGTTTTGGAAGGCGTTGACTGATTCATGCCAAGTGAAGAGCTTCTGTGGTTTCAACAGCTACTGCACCGTCAACGACTTAATCCCCACCTGCAATTGTGTTCCTGGCACTGTCAACAACGGCCAATTCTACGATGGTTGTCTGAGGAACTTCACGAAACAGAGGTGTAGAGATGGGAGAGCAGACATCTCTTCCTACAACATCACTACAGAGCAGAAACTCAAGTGGGAAGATGAACCTTACTTTGTTGGGCTCATGTCGGAGGAAGATTGCAGCAGGTCTTGTCTCCAAGACTGCGATTGCGACGCCGCCGAATACGATTCAAACCACTGCAATAAACATAAGTTCCCTCTGAGATATGTCAGCAGAGATGGGCAGAAGAACTCAAAGACCTTCTTCAAATTTGGAACAAACAATATGGATCACAATGGTAGGGATATTCTTCCTACATCTCCAGTGCCGGATGGTGTAAGGACGATCAAGAAGACTAATTGGATGATGATTCTGATACTTGCATCCGGCCTAGTAGCTTATTCGGTTGTCTCGCTCGCGTTATTTGGCCTATTTTTGTTCAAATCGCGTGTTCTGGAGTACAAACGGCTAGCTGAATCAGGCATCGCCAAAGAGCTAACTTTGCGATTGTACTCGTACAAAGAGCTCAAAGTGGCTACAAAAGGGTTCAAGGAAGAGCTAGGCAAGGGATCATTCGGAGCAGTATTCAAAGGAGCTATAAACAATGGCGAGAAGTTAATAGCAGTGAAGAGACTGCAGAAGCTGGTGGAAGAGGGGGAGAGAGAGTTCCAATCAGAAATGCGTGTAATCGGAAGAACGCACCACAAGAACCTCGTTCGACTCCTCGGTTACTGCACCGAGGGGTCGAACAGGCTGTTGGTGTACGAGTTCATGAGCAATGGCTCCCTGGCTGATCTCCTTTTCCAGTCAGCGAGGCGGCCTGACTGGCACGACAGGGCGAGAATCGCCCTGGACGTGGCCAGAGGGATCCTGTATCTGCACGAAGAATGTGAAGCACCCATTATTCACTGTGACATCAAGCCTCAGAACATACTAATGGACGAGTTCTGGAATGCCAAAATCTCCGATTTCGGGTTGGCCAAACTGCTGATGCCGGATCAGACAAGAACCTTCACTGATACAAGAGGGACTCGAGGCTATCTTGCGCCAGAGTGGCATAAAAACATGCCTATATCTCTCAAAGTGGATGTTTATAGCTACGGAATCGTGCTGCTGGAGATCATAAGTTGCAGGAAAAGCATTGATCTCAGCGTCTCAAAACCCGAAGAGATTCAGCTCTCCGGGTGGGCTTACAGCTGCTTCGCTGCAGGCGAGACGAGCAAGCTCTTGAAAGGCGAAGAAGTTGACAGAAGATCTTTGGAGAGAATGGTTAGTGTTGCTATTTGGTGTATCCAAGGTGACCCCATTCATCGACCTTCCATGAAAGGTGTTGTCCTAATGTTGCAGGGACTTACAACCATATCCACTCCACCATGTCCTACTGCTTAACCCCTATATGTCAACCAAAAATTGATGCTGTTAATGTGTATATGATGTGTATCTGCAGATTCTTAGTTCTTAAATAATTTGCACCTGAAATTAATGTGTATATGATGATTTGGTTTTATGCAAATTTATGAGGTATTCAAAACAGTATATGCATGGATGAGATTATTAAAACAATTCAATTCGTGCATTTTCCCGAACACCTTATATGCATCCTGAAAACATCCTTTGCTGTATATTCATTATGGGCTAATGGGCCATCTTCATAGAGAATCTCTTTTACTACCTAGTTCTACGCCAGTTGTGCTATTATGGTAAGTAGCTCCATTCACTAACTCACTCCTTAATCTGCAATAATCATACACGTCATTACAGAAGCCCTCAAAAATACACAACTTCTGCTACTCATTTTATCATACTGCAGAACGAAACACCGCCCCCCAAAACACAACCCAAATCTCTCTACCTTGTATCACACATGGCTATTCCCATGAAATGTATTGACCATATTTTTTATTCTCCTTGAGCATCAATAGCTCGGTTTTCATAGGAATTACGGTATCTAATCTTTCACTGTGAGTTTGAGATATAAATCTGAAATTAATTTCGTTGAAAGGAAATTCTATCATTATACGTGTTGTAACTGAAGCTGCAGTATGAGATGGTTGTTTCTACCTTGAATTAACTGTTTAATTGAACACGAACACTGCTGCCATTTTTTTATTTCTTGCAGGATTACTGCATGTTTCTCTGTCTATTTCTTCACAATTAATTGCTGATAACCTGTTCGATAAAATGTCGATATCGGGGTTTTGGTCTTGCATGCTTACATCTTGAAAAGGAAAATCCTTATGCAGGAAATTTACAATTAAAATGGCCTGTAACAATGTGGGAAGATTACTCTGCAGAGCTAAAAATTTATGTACACAAAATACTAGGATGCTTACAAGGATAGCATACTATCATTCTGGAGTGGAGGGATCCACTGAGGCAGAAGAAGAGGAAATTTTTTCTTCAGAATGGTATGAATTTGCCTTTTCAAAGATGAATAAATGGAGCCACTCATTGAAAGAACTAGATTTGATTGGTGGGAGGCTTGTGAACATCAATGATCATTCATGAGTTTTTGATGATAAGCTAGAGAAAAAGTTGCATACTTTCAAGTCCATTTCCAGGGCCTTTATTGGACTTCCATCAATGAAGGAAACAATTCAGAAGAATCTGAGTTCTTCTGTAGCTGATACAAAATTCACGGAGTTTGAGTATTTCTGTAAACATCACGAAAGGGAGGCACTTACAGTGAGCTCTCTAACAAAAGTCTCCGACATTTTGAGCATTTCAGCTCAGCAAAGGAAGGTGGTACGACATAAGATTTGTCCACAGGTGACACAGTACAAGATATGGACAGGTGCACTTGTTGAGATACTCAATGGATTGAAATCTGAGCTTGAGGTGCTGATTCATAGGAGGCCGATTAAAGAGATGAGATTAGCTCAGCAAATTGTTGTTGGTTGTTTGAAGTTTCTTGAATCTGCTGTGTCTTGTGACCCTGAGACTAGTTCTTGGATGCGCCTCACACCTACAAAAGGGACGGATTCGCCTGATTCTCCCAAGTGGGAGGATGCTCTTGAGATGTCGATTGATCTTATTAACTGCTTGAGTGATGAAAGTGAATTAGCCTTCCATGTGTCTAATCTTGAGGTGATGAAAGAAGGGCTCTATCAGATTCGAGATGTGTTGGTTGATAAGAACATCGGGTACAAGGAGGTCCGACATCAAGAATATTTGGTGCAGAAAAAGTTAACCAAGACATTAGGCCACTCATCAAAGTGTTTATTCACATTGTTATTGCATTATCTGTATGGCACTGTTGGAGGTATTGAAATAGACGTTCGTGGAGGTGTTCATGGAGTTGGCGGTCGCAATAAGTTTTGCTTGTACATGGGAAAGATTTTGACAATGGACGAGGAAAATGTCATGTGGAACGGAGTGAAGCAACTAGATAGAGCGATGGGGTTGTTCAAGTTTGTATGGGAGAGTGCAGAGATTAAAGGAGAGTTGCAATTGCAAGGACATTTGTGGTGTGTTGGAGCTGAAAACAGATCATTTAGATATAGAGGAAATGTTTACTTGGTGCATGAGATCAGTCTTTGATATAGCAGTTGTTTGTACTTGTGAAGAATTTGATTTTTTTGTAGGATTATCAAAAGTTGATAATGTTTGAAACTAGAGTGCTTTTAGACAAAATATAAGAAGGTTGAATTATTTGCCAAATATTCACTTTTTTCTTCCAGCAATTTTTCAAAAATTCCCAATTGTTGAACTGGAAAAGATGATGTCTATTCACAAAAGAATCAAGAATCTGTTTAAGTAGTTTTCTGGTTGTCAAGAATCAATATTTTGGTAAGGTTGTTTATTTGCAGAAGTAATAAACATACATTCTGAATTATGTATCTATGATCTTTTATTAAAAGGAAAAAAGAAAGAAAAAGAGAAAAGAAAGCAAAACATGGGAGATGCACCTCATCGTTGAATCTTTTTACAAGACTCTTCAGCTGCATCTTATTGCCCAACTCTGCTTCCCGAGCATCGTCAACCACTCCCTCCATAACTTCACCATCCAAAATTATGTACAACCACAGAGATCCACTAAGATGGTTTAATTTCTTCAATAGTCTCATCTTGTTCCAACGACTTCCTACTGAAAAACCACTCAAAGTGCTGAGACGGACTAACTGGCTCACTCCATCTCAGCCCTGAAATATCCAGAGTTGTCAGTTCGACCAAACCGCATATGCTCTCTGGCAACTCCCTCAGAGCACCATTCATACTTAAGTAGAGGTGTCTCAGGTGAATCAAATTCTCAATCTCCCCGACCATACCTTGTGGGATACTTTTTAAGCCACAATGTTGCATACTTAACACCCTCACACGTGTGAGGCAACCACAAATACTTTCTTTGCGATCCCAAGACGCGCTGTAAAATTCATTTATTGATTCCTCTTCATTCCTTCCACCAAGGGCCAAGCGACGCAATAATAACCAGCAATCTTCTTCCGAGAGGAGTTTATGTCGTCTTCCCTTACTCCCATCATTTTCACTACTCTGTGTGGTCACCAAAACCTTACTACCAACTCCACAACATATAAGAGTGCTTTCTAAGGTTCCCATTTCTTTCGATCCTCGGTCCAAACATTATCAAGTACAAGAAGAAACTTCTTCCATGTAATGGACTCTCTTACATGTTTCAATAAAACATCCAAATTGTTGGTACTTGGAGAACTCCCTTTTATACTTGAGAGGAGCAGCAACAACATGATTGTCAATCTTGAGTTTTGAGGATCGCGTAGCTCCACTCATCCAAAACGCCCTCCATTTCATTAGATTTATGTTCCAGCTTCCACAACCAGCGGTTGATATTCTTGTCGTGAAATCTTCGATTCTCAGCATCACCCAACACGTTTCTGAGTGTCTGCAGTTCATTGGAAAGATTAAGAATTTTCTTGTCGACACCTCTCACCAAACGGATTTCGTTTTGAATCTGCTCTTTGATGAACACGATTACGTCCGCCATCAACCTCTTCTCTTGTTTTGTAAATTCTCATGGATATGAAACAATACATTAGCAAATTGATCAAATTCTTTTAGATACGTACAAATTTGCAAAAGGAAGAATTTATAAAATAAACAAAATTCAATATTCAATATCAATACAACCATTTTTTAAAAAAAAATTCTTTTCAAATCGTGAGAACCCAATTTTAATGAATCTCATTTGATTTTTTATTAATGAGTATTATTATTTAATATATATAATAGATAATTATATTAATGAGTGTGTCACAAATCACTTGCACTTATATTTTAAAATTGTATTAGTGGTTTATGTAAAAGGAAGTGTTACTTTTAAAACAGTCGAGAATAAAAAAATTAATTTCTTTTAAGCGGATAGAGCTAAGTATAACATAAAATATTCACTTAAAATAAACTGACACATAATCAAAATGCGTGAAAAAAAGACAGACTTTTTTAATGAAATATCGTAGTTTTAAAAAAAAATAACATTAGATATTGTAGCTTTAAAAAAAAAAACCAAATCTTATAATTGCATGGGTGTTAATAAAATAAAAAAAGTTGTCTCTAATAAAGAGGCAACTTTTTCAATAGTGAAGTTGAAGTTGCCCATGCAAAGAGTAACTTTGTTTACCTGGCAGGTTTAATAGTGAATTTTAGACACTTTTTTACTTGTAATAGTAAAATTATCTTAATCAGGGCAACTCTTGAATATTTGATTTTATTTGTAAAGTTTAAATTCTTTTTTTGAAGCGATTCATATATTTGTTTTTTTAACTTTTATACTAGTTTTTGTCCCCCCCCTACTACACGGTTCTGCTATGTTTTATGTTTTTGTTTTAAAAATATAATTTATAAAAATTTCTTTTTATGATTTTATATTTTATTGAATGTATATTTATATTTAATAGTTTTTTAATTGTAATTTTTCACTCTTACAATTTGTAGATTATATTTAAGAAGAAAAAATTATTTTTATTTAATTAGATATTTCATAAAATTTTATATAACAGCTAAAAAGTGATAATATTTTTAATAAAAAATGATAATAAACTATAAAATTGTGATAATTCATCCAATTAAATTATATTATAAATAATTCAAATTATTAAATTATTTTATGAACAATTATTACGATGCATAAAAAGTGATAATATTTTTAATTAAAAGTGATAATTGTTAAAGGAAAAGTAATATCCGTCAATTTGAACAATTTTGCAACGAATCATTAGACGGATAAAAGTGATAACATTTTTTATAAAAAGTGATACTTGATCAAGAAAAAGTGATATCCCTCAAATTGAACTTTTTCATGAACAATTAATATAAAATAAATAAAAAGTAATAACATTTTTATAATAATACCTTAATTATTAAAAGTTATAACCTATAATGTACTATTTCATGACAATTCATAAAATAAATAAAGAGTGATAATGTTTTTAATAAAAAGTGATGTATAATCATGCAAAAGTAATATACATCCAATTGAACCATTTGATTATGATCAACTTAATTATAAAAATCAACATTTTAAAAAATAAAATAAAAATATATATTATTTTTAATAATTTAAAATCATTAATAAAATAATCTATTTAAATCTTATTAAAAAAATCACAATTAACGCCACCTGAACATCACGTTAAACACAATTTAAAATATGAATATTTTTAAGATTAAATACGGTATTAAATTTTATAAAACAATTCGTTCATAAATTCATTTATAAATTTATAAATATTCTTAAGATTAAATACAATATTAAAATAATTATATGTAATATAATTCTTTATAAATTAATGAATATAAATGCCATATAAATTATTTACATATTAAATACAGTAAAGAATTTATTAAAATTTTCATTTATAAATTCTATTTAATCACAAATTGTTTAAATTCTTTAAACATGGAATATTTAAAGAGTAATTTTGCAAAAATAAGATTTATATGTGAACCCAATTTACACAAAACTCACTTATTATATAATTATCATTTTATTATATTATTATTTATATAATAATATATACTTATTAACTATAATAAAAATAGATCATTATAATATAGGATAATCATTTTGTAATGATTGCTAATTTTATTTAATTATTAAATTCAATCATCATTTATTCAATCATTTTGTAATGATAATACTCTTATTCATCAATTCAAAAGTTGCCTCCACAAAAAGCAACTTTGTTTATCAATAAAATCACACAATTAACGTGATGTTCAAAGTTGCAAAGAACAACTTTACTATTGACATGTGTCATCTCATCAAAGTTACCTTGTAGAGATAACTTTGCTTATTTCATTAATAAGCCATGTTACTACAATATTTAGTTAAATTTTTTTAAAACTACAATATTTCATTAAATAAGCCAAAGAAGACATGTGACATAAAAAAACTCGAAAATAGTACTATTGGATTATATTTCAGAGTCCAACTAGGTCTTACTATAAATATCTTTTTTTTAATTATTTAATTTAATTTAATGGAACTTAATTTAACAGTGTAGATAATTCAGGTGTATTGGCACATCACATAATTACCCTATATTTAATTTTATAGATTATTCATTTTAATTAATAAGAATATTATTTTAATTTTATAGGTTAATTACAAGAGTTACTTTCTCTTATTACAAAATAATTCTCATATTTGAAAAATTATAAAAATAAAATTCACCTTTAAGGATTGTTGCAAAACATATTCACTATGTGATATATTTTTCAAATGTAACTAGAAAAATTCATAATTACTCCATAAGATAAAGAATTACATGAGATCGTCTCATGAAAGTCATTTAATGAGACGAATAAAAAGTGATACCTAATATAATTTCGACGTCTAATTAATGTATGTGATAATGATGAAGTAAATTATTTTATGAACAAATTATATTATAAAAGAAAAATAATTAAATTTTTAATAAAATAAAAATTTATAACTAATTACTCATTCAAAATTATAAAATTACAATCTCAATAAGTAAAAATAGGTTGAACCAGAATGAATGAAGGAAATAATGAATGCAAGGCACAGCTTATAAGATTAAAAAAAAATATAACCCCTAATCAATGCCTAATTATTTTGTACCTTACACACCAAAGTAAACGTGGTCGATTGATGAGAATTTGCAGTGGCACTAAATTTGCTGAAATAAACCGCACAATCAACACCTCACTTTCTCTCTCTCTCTGTAACTTTCACTTTCTCTCTCATTCAATAAATTGGGTGAGGATATAGAGATATATATACATACAGTCACAAACATTTGCAGCTAGCTGTTGATTCCATGTCCTCCACTTTATCTCAAGTGAACTATACGCCCCTTTAAATTATTTTCCATTCTTTTCTTTCAAGAGATTTTGTCCAATTTCTTTTCTTTCAAGAGATTTTGTCCAATGAGGGAGTCTTAATTGTGCCAGAATAATCAAATTTATATTAATATATATGTTGATGAACTCTTTACAAAGGAGCTAGGTTGGTTTATTTTCCTACTTTTGATATTTGAGATTGAGACCTCAATCAAGCATAGGTTGGTTAACATGAAAATGCATGTAATACTATTTTGCATTATAGATATTTGCTAAATTTAAGAAAATCTCAAAAATTAATAGATGGGCTCAACATAAAGCCCAGCCTCACATTGTATCGGCCCAATAGGATTCCATATCCTTTCGGATTCAAATCACCAAACATAACTCCACTCACCATTTTCGTAGTAAATCAAAATTTTCTTCCCCAATTCTCCACTCCCGGATTTCCCTCTTCACACTCTAAATGAAATCCGATCACTAGCTCAGTTTCTCGGAGTTGCAGCAATGGCGGATTGGTATTGGTACACAAAATGGGCCACCGAAGATTTCAAAACATACGCCTACATCGCCCTCTCCAGTGCCCACATATTCTTCAACTAAGGTTACATAAATATTCTCTAGAATTTCTATATGTAATATATACCCGAGTCGATTGAACTTTTCAAGTAAGCATTTTTTCAAGCAGCTGGTGGGTGCTGCATTGATCCTATCAGTTTGAAGAAGATTATCAATTTGGGAATTTCTACCACAACTATCGAATTTCAAAGAGAAGTGGTTGTAATTCGATTTTTCCAGGTCGGTTTTTCTTGTTCTTCGTTCTGGGGTTGTTGATGCTCTTTTGTCCCATGTTTGGTGAAAAAGTATTCTATTACAGGTAATCTGATGCGCTAAGAAATGTTATATAAACTGCTTTGTATGGCCCTGCTTTTAGAGAGATTTAAGTACTTCTTATATGTAGCCTAGGTGATATTCTTCTGCCCAATTTTCGATTCATCTTTTCTTTTCGCCCAGTGGGATTTGTGAATCATCATTGCAAAGCCTTTGGCCCGGTTATGTAAGAATCAGTTTAGCTAATTTTCAAGTTACTATTAAGCAAGCTTCTTTCTACTAATTTATAATTCCCTGTAAATACCACGACCGTCGTATTCCACTAATGTGTTCTACCTCCTCCCACCATAGCTTTTCAATCTAATAAACAACCCATTCTAAAGGACTACCAGGTGCCAATTTATCTAGACCACCTTCTGCTTTTTATCTGCTTCAAGACGTGGGAAAGTTATGCCCCTTGCCTCAGATTATTGTTGCTGGTCTAGTGCCAGTTTCTCATTATTTTTTATTGCTTATTAAGATTTCAGTTGTATGTTATCTTTAATCATATGGTAAATACGTACTTTGCATTTTCATTAAAATTTTTAACTTGAATATTTTGACAAAAGCATCATATCTTATAGGTGAAATTATTGGCATAATTTGTTGTCTGGCTATTCAGCCTCACTGATAATGTTCACGTATGCACTGGGAATGTCAATTAAATATATCTTATTTCAGATTATTAAGAAGAGTTGGTATGGTCACTGGAGCTGCAAGTGGCTTTGAAGAGAACATTGTGTGTATGCTTCACAGACATGGTGGAAAGGTTTGTATAGCCGATATTTGAGACAATCTGGGTCAGCACATCTGCGAAAGCCTCAGTAACAGCCCCAACATATTGTTTTGTAGGATCATGATTCATGCATATGATGTCCGTTGTGAAAAGTTTGGACTGAAATTGTGTTTAGGAGGCTACCACCAACTATCTTTTACCGTGGATGAGATCAATTCTATAAAAAAGTTCATTGTTCTTTATTTTTTTGGATTTAACGGTTTCCATTCAAAACTTAACGGCAGGGATCAAAATTGCATCTTTTGGGAACAAAAAGAGGTTAGGGACCAAAAGTGAAAGTGGACTTTTTGTATGGGACTAAAAGTGCAATTTTCCCATTTCTCAACTGAAAATTGCTGATAAACTGTTCGATAAAATGTTGATATTGGTTTTTTGTTCTTGCATGCTTGGATCGTGAAAAGGAAAATCCTTATGCAGGAAATTTACAAGTGAAATGGCCTGTAACAAAGTGAGAAGATTACTCTGCAGAGCTAAATATTTATGTATACAAAATAATCGGATAGCATACTATCATTCTAGAGTGGATGGATCCCCTGAAGCAGAAGAAGAAGAAGAAGAGGAGAATTTTTCTTCAGAATGGTATGAATTTGCCTTTTCAAAGATGAATAAATGGAGCCCCTCCTTGAAAGAACTAGATTTGATTGGTGGGAGGCTTGTGAACATCAATGATCTTTCAAGAGTTTTTGATGATAAGCTTGAGAAAAAGTTGCGTACTTTCAAGTCCATCTCCAGGGCCTTTATTGGACTTCCATCAATGAAGGAAACAATTCAGAAGAATCTGAGTTCTTCTGTAGCTGATACAAAATTCACAGAGTTTGAGTATTTCTGCAAGCATCATGAAAGGGAGGCACTTACAGTGAGTTCTCTAACAAAAGTCTCCGACATTTTGAGCATTTCAGCTCAGCAAAGGAAGGTGGTTCGACATAAGATTTGTCCACAGGTGACACAGTACAAGATATGGACAGGTGCACTTGTTGAGATACTCAATGGATTGAAATCTGAGCTTGAGGTGCTGATTCATAGGATGCCGATTAAAGAGATGAGATTAGCTCAGCAAATTGTTGTTGGATGTTTGAAGTTTCTTGAATCTGCTGTGTCTTGTGACCCTGAGACCAGTTCTTGGATGCGCCTCACACCTACGAAAGGGACGGATTCGCCTGATTCTCCCAAGTGGGAGGATGCTCTTGAGATGTCGATTGATCTTATTAACTGTTTGAGTGGTGAAAGTGAATTAGCCTTCCATGTCTCAAAGCTTGAGGTTATGAAAGAAGGGCTCTATCAGATTCGAGATGTGTTGGTTGATAAGAACATCGGGTACAAGGAGGTCCGACATCAAGAATATTTGGTGCAGAAAAAGCTAACCAAGACATTAGGTCACTCATCAAAGTGTTTATTCACATTGTTATTGCATTATCTGTATGGCACTGTTGGAGTTATTGAAGTAGACGTTCGAGGAGGTGTTCATGGAGTTGGTGGTCGCAATAACTTTTGCTTGTACATGGGAAAGATTTTGACAATGGACGAGGAAAAGGTCGTCTGGAACGGAGTGAAGCAACTAGATAGAGCGATGGGGTTGTTCAAGTTTATATGGGAGAGTGCGGAGATTAAAGGAGATTTGCAACTGCAAGGCCATTTGTGGTGCGTTGGAGCTGAAAACAGATCATTTAGATATAGAGGAAATGTTTACATGGTGCATGAGATCAGTCTTTAATATAGCAGTTGTTTGTACTGGGGAAGTCTTTTAACAGGAAAAGATTGGCAATATAGAAACCTTCCTCATTGGCTCTGCAGCTGGGGAGGCCAAGTGTCCAAGAACGTGTTTCATGCTCTTGCATGTATACTCGAACAGGAAGGAATCTCAGGCTTGTACAAAGGCTCGGTCCAAGCTGTTCGAAGTTGGTTCCTGCTGCAGGGATTTCATTTATGTGTTACGAAGCATGCAAGAGGATTCTGGTCGAGAAGGAAGGCGAAGAATAGGAGGACTCACTTGGTCAAGAATAAACGAAGACATGGGTGCAGACATAGATCAAAGACAGACAACAACACTCGACATCCCATATTTTTTTACCATTTGAAAAGGATTTTCTTGAATTTTTCTTTTTATCCTGGAGTTTTAGATGAGTGTTCAAATTCTATTGAACAGTTGATTTAACATTTGCTTACAAGCAGAAATCTGCTTGGATATAGAGATCAAATCTTTTTTTCTTTTTTCTTTTTTTCTTTTCCCTTCTAGTATAATGATATGAAGTTCTGGTTGCTAAAACTTACTCCCAAATTTCTTAAGAGTTGTTTATCAGCAATCCACATTTTTTACAGTAAATCCATTTTTGATAGTATTTATTTATGCTCTTGTTTCTTCAGAGTTTATTGCATGTTTCAGTAATCAGTTATTACAAGCACAATCAGATCCAACACGCATGCAAATACCTGTCATCATGATTTTGTGGATCACTGAATGATGTGGACTGTTATGCAGAGTGCTTTTAGCAGTTAAGAATGATATATTCAAATTTATTCAATTTTCTTGAGTGTTCTTCAGATTTAGTTTTCAATATTCTTCTTATGTCACTTTCTTTGAAATTGATTACTAACTGACTTGATTGTCTCCATCAACCAGGCATAGAAACTTCCAAATCTTGTACCATTTTTATACATCATCTCATCTGCCAATATTTATACTTCATCTTATCTGGCACTAGTATATAAGAATGAACTATAATTACTAGTAGTAGTAGATTTTCCAAATCCAACAATAACTTCAATATCTCTAACTAAGATCAGTTAAGAGCAAAGACTTTAATGAAATATGTAATGATTCAATCTCTGCTGCGAGAGCACAATTCATGACATTGCTGCACAAAAGGAACAAAATAACTTTTGACACCTCTACACTAACATATAGACTTTAAATCATATCGACCAAAATTACCAATTCTTCAATAAATACAAGTATACAACTATAAAATGGTACTTCTCTTTACTTTCTTGTCTGATATCCACTATTAATGGCATATATGAAACACCAGCTACAATTCCCACAATGTTAAACATTAGGACAGTGGTTGGAGGAATGAGGAGGAAGGGAATTCAAATGTCCCCATAGTAAATGGACTTAATTTCACCAAAATAGCATAATTAGTTGCTTACCTCAGGAATGATAAATTTATTAGTGAGGAGACAGATAGCAGGAAGAACACAATACGCGAGCAAAGGAATAGAGGTGAAGGGGATAAACAATTTTGTTGGCCTGCTCGGAAGAATTTCAATGGAACCCAAGAGCCCACCGAAGGACATGGTTCAGACGATATGACAGATTGATTGGAGCAGAACCTTTAAATGCTGGGCGAGGAGGCATACAATATATCGAAATCCATCCTCGTGCATGCATCTTAAACCCAGTTAAAATATCTTCTGTGACTGAACCATATATCCATCCAATCTGAAGTGAAGAACTAGCTCAATGAGTTAAATGCCTCAAATTTATCAGTTTCACAAGCAACAAAAATGAGACTGCTAAAAACGAAAACATACCTCTTTTCCCCATTCGGTCTTATCCTCATATCCACAACTAATGACATGGATAGCTTCTTTCAAAAGAGTAGCTGAATTTGTTGAAGGAGGAATGCCTACCTCTTCCATGAAGGTGGCAGCAAAAAAAAAAAAGCAGTTGATTCTATTTTCAAGATTTTGAAAATTTGCCTACATCAGAGCCATTTCCAAATATACATGGAAAAGTTGAAGTTGTAACATCAGAAGAACCCAAATTTACGGCTAGGACAGACGGAGTATTTGACCATAGTTTTAAAAGATTTAAAGAAAGTGATGAACAAATACTCAATACCCACCTTCCACACCCTCTTCTATGTCTTCCATATTAAAGATTGGAATGGTTGATTCAGTCCTTTTGGCTTCTCTTTTCTTATCAATGTACTTCTTGTTAGCACCCTTTCCTTTCTTTCTTGGACCACAACAGCTTTTAACAATAATGTTTGGTTGCAAATCTTCTTCTGTTAGAACTGGGTCATAGCCATACAGAGCTTGTCTGTTAAAACAGCACCCCGTTCCCACGTAGACAGGACCCTGAAGGCCATCCAAACCTTTCATGGAGAGTTACATTTAAGAAAACAAGTACTCCATTAACTCTTATATTAGAATATGCAAGGCAGGTAGCAATCCAAGTATTTTTATTTTACCTAGTACAGTTAGACAAGCAATTAAGCTTAAAATTTAGAATCAATTGTATAATAAAGTAAAGCATAAAGAATCAGAAAAAACATATGCAAACATTAATTAAACCAAGTAGCAACCATTATCTAACCATGTACAGATCACATTTGCAGAACATTTACTTCATCATAACAAGATTTGTTCTAAAAATATGATTCTATTCATGAATCTGATTACAGTATATAAACCAACAACATTCTGGAGACAAGAGCCAAAAATACAAATCAAATCAATTACTTTACATACTAACTAATCAATGAAATATCTGCACACTTGTTCATCTATCTTCAAGTTTGTTTCCATGTACACTTCAAAACTCCACATATAATTGACCCACGTTAAGAGCAGATTCAGCTGATATTCTTGAGTAGATCAAAACCCCAATTCGACCCCCGAGAACGAGAACTTCCGTTTGAGCAGATTGTTAGACTGCCGAACCAACTTAGCAGGGCATCTCGGCAAACTCTGAAATCCAGGCCAAGCAACCTCATCATCAGGTTGGCGTGCCAAGAACCCTGAATATCCTGTTGATCTCTTCCTCTTCGGACCACCTCCCTCCGAACAACATCTCTTCAACAGTAGCTCTGCCATTACACACCCGACCGACCACATATCTACAGCTAGGTATCCAATCCCATAAGTAGCTCAGGAGCTCTGTAACATGGAGTACCTACATCAGGTTCAGACCACCTCCCTCCGAATAGCATCTCTTTCAACAGTAGCTCTGCCATTACACACCAGACAGAACATATATCTACAGCACAAGAATAGGTATCCAATCCCATAAGTAGCTCAGGAGCTCTGTAACATGGAGTACCTACATCAGGTGAGTATTGTTGGTGTTTTGTCAAATAAAATTAAGAAGGTTTTGTCCCACATCGGGTGAGAGAGTAAAGGGGGAGGGACTCCTTATGCTATTTAAGGAGATTCCTAGTTTTGATGTTAAGTGCACCAATCAAGTACACTTTAATCTTTGTATTTGATTCTAGTTAAAATTCCTTTCTTTGATTCTCGGTTGTGAGAATGGGGAAAAAGGTGTGGATTAGTCAAAGATTTGTAAGAGTGTAGGGATTGGGGTCGGGAGAGAGAAATTATGTGTGATTGTACAAATTTTTCATATGGTGGTATTTTCTCGATCCCTGGTTTTTCTCCGATTTTAGAGTTTTTCACGTAAATTCTTGTTATGCTTTTTATGTTCTTCTTTATTTGTCTTTTAGGAATGAATGAGGATCTGATAATCCCAACAAGTGGTATCAGAGCCCGATTCATACTCTTATAAAGTTCTTAGTTTGCTTTGTGGTTGCAGCATAATCTGACCTTCCACATCAGAAAAGACTTTATGAGAGGAAGAGGGTTATTCATTAGGCTAAGGGTGGCATGAAAGAAGTGGAAAAAACTAGTGGCACAAGGGGGTCAGAAGAACAGTCGGATGCGGTGGCATCTCCTTTCTTGCCGTGAAATGCGCCGGACAGTGGCGACAGTGGCGTGGCAATGGGTGGGATTTGCAGGACAGCAGTTTTTGGTGGAGTTCTTGGACCTGCAGCAATGTGAATTGCTGGGACTCCCGGTGGTGGTGTTGGTTTAACAGCGGCATGGGGTTTTCTATGGATGTTGGCTCAAAGAGGTTTGAAAGGAACGGGATTTTCCGGTAATGGTGGTGGCGTGGGAAAGCGGCGATTCAACGGTGAAGATGGCGATGTGGTGGCTTGGTATCGGCTAGCGCTAGATCAGTAAAGAATAGCGTGGATTCAACCGACAAGTGGGGAAAAGCATCGTGAATTCCGGAGGGCTGGAATCGACTTCAAGTGACGACTTTTTCAGTAGGAAAGGGTTCGGACAAACCAAGTGTAGCTTGGCGGTAAAAGGCAGCAACGTCATGTCGGTACAGACGAGTTTTGCTCAAGGTGGAGCAATAGTGCGGTAATTGCGGTGGAGCAATGGCATGGTAATTGTTTACGGTGGAGCAATGGTGACGTTGCTGGTCAAGGAGGAGTTGGTGCGGCAACAACTCTAAATGTTGAGTTAATATTATTGGGGATCCTTATGACATGTTCAGTTGTCATGGAAAATGATGTAATAATATTAGCATGGTCCACAAGTTTGCACACGGACATTGACTTGGCAGGTGATGTAGGGTGTGCGGTGAATGTATATCGATGGCTGATAGACTTCCAGGGGTAGCCAAGATCTGAAAGTAGCACCATAATTATCAGCAGGTGTTTTTGATATGTGCCGCAGGAAATTCTTAGAATGGTTGATTCTAAGTGGTCTACTCATATGGTGGAGTAGAATTCTCGGGATTGAGAATGATTGTCGGTAAAGACAATAAGTCTTCTTTTATTTTGACAAGGTGGAGATTGTTGGTGTTTTGACAAATAAAATGAAGAAGGTTTTGTCCCACATCGGGTGGGAGAGCAAAGGGGGAGGGACTCCTTATGCTATTTAAGGATGTCCCTAATTTTGATGTTAAGTACACCAATCAAGTACACTTTAATCTTTGTATTTGATTTTAGTTAAAATTCCTTTCTTTGATTCTCGGTTGTGAGAATGGGGAGAAAGGTGTGGATTAGTCAAAGATTTGTAAGAGTGTAGGGATTGGGGTTGGGAGAGAGAAATTATATGTGATTGTACAAATTTTTCACATAGTGGTATTTTCTCGGTCAATGATTTTTCTCCGATTTTGAAGTTTTCCACGTAAATTCTTATTTTGTGTTTTTTATGTTCTTGTCCTTTAGGAATGAATAGGGATATGATAATCCCAACAAGTCGGATGCTCATCCGGAAGAGGAGCACCAACCCGAAATCACAGATCTTCAACCTTCCTTCGTTGTTGATCAGACTCCCTCAGCAGCTGCTTCATTAAGAACTTGAATTCATCGTCCACAACCACTTGCTTGAAATCGGTGATCTAAGTGTGGGAACGAAGGGATTTCAGAATATTGATTTCTCTCAGCGATGATATGGTCATCACAACAATCTCTCCAGTTTTTTCTTGTTCCGAGCTCTGTAAACGACACCGAATGTTCCTGATCACGTTGAGACTCTGGCAGTCGTCTTTCACTAGGGCTCGAATTGAAATTAAGGTTCACGTCGAATTGAAATTAAGGTTCACGTCTTCCAATTTCCTCTTCTTCTGATGAAGTTGTGTCGAAACTATCCTTCTTCGTTGCTTGAATTAATGGTGGCGGCCATAGAACTACGACCATAGGTTCGCTTCTGTGGTAAAATTCCCATTCCCTTCGCGTTTTTGAAATCGATCAAGAAAGGTAAATAAAACAGAGTATTTGATTTGATTTTATAAAACTCCGTAAACTCTCAAACACCGCCGCCAATAATTCAAATTTCAAATACGTGATAGGGTTTCTTTTAAAAATAAATTGGCCACAAAATAATAAACAAAATAATAATTAGGTTACCTATGGGCCTGGACTTATCAATTTGGGCCTCAAAATCGTTAAAATCAATTTAACAAAAATTAAATACATATATAAAGAGAGTACATATTAGCTTCTCTTTTAAGTGTTTTTTTTAATGTATTATCGTTAAATAGACAAGATATATTAAATGATAAATTTCAATGGTTGCCATTACTTTTTTTTAAACAATTTCATAATTTTAGATTTAATCGATAAATTTAACATCTATTTGAGATCTGAATTGATAAAATAAAATCTTTAGATCCAAATTGATTATTAACTTTTTTTCTTTTCTTTTAATTAATTTAATTTCATTTTAACTTATTAATTGATTTTTTATTACCTAAAATCATTTTTTAAATTATAGTTTAACTGGTTTTGATTATAATGAGGGTAAAGATTTGTGTTGACCTCTTATGTACTAATTTTCATAGACGATAAAAAGTGCTAATAATTTTTATAATAGAAAGTAATAATGGTGTGGTAAATTATTTTATGAAGAATTTATATTATTATCTTACATAATTCTTCACATAAACACAACTATATATGCGTTGGATTATTTACTTATTCTTTTTCCTTTTTCTACTTAAAATGCTAATCTTGTATACATTCTACTACTGCTCAAAGCATCTTTGGGAACACTTGCCGTAATAATTATCTAGTGAGATTATTTTTACGCTTTTTAAAATTACTTTTATTAAATATATTATCCTTTTTATAACCTTCTATACATTGAAGTATTATTTTCTATTAAATATATTACTCCCTCCTTCCCATAAATACATTCGCATATTTGATGGCACGAAGTTTAAAAAAAATAACTTTTTGTTAGTGTGTTGTAAGAAAGAGATGATGGTATTTTGGGTAATTGAGTAGAATAAAGTGTATGATATAGTTGACTTTGACTAGATTGTGTGTAAAAAGGTGGTATTTTTGTAATATTATAGTATTGTAAGGTTATTGATATTGTGTATTGTTTCCATTTTTAGGGTGTGCATGTATTCTTGGAACGGACCAAAATAGAAAGTGTGCAAGTATTCTTGGGACGGAGGGAGTATCATTTTTCTCTATAACTTTTGAGTTGGTCACTTGTGTCCCCAAGTGCACCAGGTGTAAGGGTACAATATTTTGTTTTAAAGGGTGTACACTTAATTAATAAGGATACAATATTTTATTCTAAAATGTATACACTTTTATTAATTTAATTTAATTTTATTTTTTTCAAGAAATAAAGGGTACACGTCTTTTATACTAAAGGGTATATCATTTAATATTAAAGGGTATTTGGACGCGCGGTACTCTCAGAGCACACAAGTTTTAGCCATCGCTTTTCGTTATTTTTAAGATTTTTTAAATAACTTTTGCTTGTACATGGGAAAGATTTTGACAATGGACGAGGAAAAGGTTGTCTGGAACGGAGTGAAGCAACTAGATAGAGTGATGGGGTTGTTCAAGTTTGTATGGGAGAGTGCGGAGATTAAAGGAGATTTGCAATTGCAAGGCCATTTGTGGTGTGTTGGAGCTGAAAATAGATCATTTAGATATAGAGGAAATGTTTACTTGGTGCATGAGATCAGTCTTTGATACAGCAGTTGTTTGTAGTACTTGTGAAGAATTTGAGTTTTTTGTAGGATTATCAAAAGTTGATAATGTTTGAAATTGGAGTGCTTTTAAACAAAATTTAATTATTTGCCAAGTATTCACTTTTTTACTTCCAGCAATTTTTCAAAAATTCGTAATTGTTGAACTAGATTTACACAAAATCTTAAGTATAGAAATGTAAAAGATTATGTCCATTCACTAAAGAATCAAGAATCTGTTTTAAGTAGCATAATGGATTACTACGGTATTGAAGATTCATTAGATGGATAATTCAACTAAATCCTTTGGTATATTTCTCCAACTTATTATTATCCATTTTGTCTTGTTACTCTTTACACATATTCAACTTATATATTCCTTAAGTTAATCTGCAATAGCACGACACTATTACATTCTCCATTCACTCCAAGTAATCCTTTCCTATTACTCCATTTCCCACTTAAGCCGATTCCATAGACATGATTAAATGAACCACAAAGCCAAATAAATAAATTACGGTCAGCAGTAGAATTCTGACGTACTAATTGAGAAAGTAAAACATTTTGTTTATTTACATAGAGATAAAAAGAGATTCATGAAAATATCAGGTGAGATGAAATCAATTTTAACCATATGCTTATTGTTGGCAGTGAAAGTAGAAGCAAAGGTTATACTAATCTATTTTAGGGATGTGCTACCTGACAATAACTGCAGGAAGCAAGTTGGCAGCTTTCACTCTGAGAACTGGATGCCCCTACTTTAAGTGAGCAATATTTTTGTAACAATAGAAGATTGATTTTCTATTTCCTCAGAAAAATCTGAGGGTAGCCCAAGATCAGAACAATATGTTCTCAGTTTCCTTGTAAAGCCCATGTTCAGCATACTCATGCATTCTCTAGAAAAACACAAATTGATTTACACAATTGGTAACCACTTGGTTTGGGGTTGACAACGTAATCATCAAACTCGCCAAGACTGCTTCTGATCATGAAATTACTGAGGAAAGTCACGGACGAGATAAGCCAATCACTGATGTGTATGATGTTAAGTAGATTATAACAACATTGAACTGCTTGCCCATGTAAAGACCCTCAACTCAAAGCTCGGGCATTCCAACATCTTTTCTCTTCATCTAGGGGGAATGAAAAAAAAGTCAAACTGTTGGTTAAAAGCTAGATGTGAAATGCTAACTAAAGTTTGAGAGTATCACTTAAAAGTTAAACCAATTTTCCAGAGCAGGGACAAAACATAATTGAGAATGTAGAATGCAGATCTGTGTTTCCCAAAGAAGTCAAGCCTAAAGCACTCAACTCGGAATCAATTCATCTTGTCTTATCTTTACTTCTACTGACATTTCTCTGCCTATTGTAAGAAAGAACTAACCTATTTTCTATGATTCTAAAGGAAGACGAAGAAAATAATCATACCTTAATGTAGATGCATGCTACATAAGCTTTTTAGTCGTCCAAACAGAGTTACTTCCATTCCATTCCCGGAACATAACTGCATATATAAGGTGGATAACAAAGTAAACTTGCAGGTGGTTAACATGCACTTCACAAATTTACACTCACAGTAAATTTCAACGCGTAGATGGAAAGACATAACATACAATATCGAAATAAATAATTCTCGCTCCAATGCTTCCTCACAAACTACTTGTGATGCCAACACAATGCCAGCATCCCTCACAACCTACTTGTGATGCCAACACAATGCCAGCATCCCTCACATCCTTGGATTTCTTTAAGAGTATCAGTCAATGCTGCAAGGTTGTGAAAAAAGTTTACACGATGCTGCTAAGACTCTGAACTTGTGAAGGCAGGTGCAAAAGGCTATTGCATTTGCAAGGAAAGCTCATCATGGCCAGATGAGAAAGACAGGAGATCCTTATCTATCCCACTGTATTCACACAGGAAGAATTTTAGCTGCATTAGTCCCATTAGATGGTAATTCACTTATTTAATATACATCCCAAACTTTTATTGCATGATTGAGATTGAAACCACCCCCAAAGAAATTTGCAAGCACATTTTTCTTTTTGGATGAATCATTGAACAAACAAAACTCAGCGGTCGATACACAACAAATTAGAAGTGAAAAAAGAAAAAAGAGAAAAATCGAGTGGCATTCTACTCTAATCACAAAATCCTAAATCATTTCAACTTTGATTTTGAAGAACCCTTCACAGGCTTTGCAATGGCTTGAACAGTGGCGCCTCGGACAACCTTCTTAACATCGTATTTAACGGATAAAAACGCACAAACCAACGCCAGCAACATTGTCGGGTAGACATAAACAGCTTTTTCCGGATCTGTGTTCTCTGGCTTGCCAAGAAACCCTTCCTTAAGAAGACCCCAAATTACTAGAAGAGTACCAAACATGCTCATTCTCCCACGTTTTAACAGTCCAACTAGAGCACCAGCCACGCAGAAGTAACTTCCTGCAAGAACCTGAGAATAACAGTTGAATCATTTTTAGACTGAAGAGTGGGTAAAATATTAGATTTCCCTCAAGAATTGGAAGCTTATTACACTTAAATACGACATGTTGTGTATAGATCAAAAATTTACTCATGATTAACTTCCAAAAGACTCTGAAGACCCAACACACCAAAAAATATTCAAATCAAGAAACATGTGTATAATGAAATTTGTGGGGTATGTTCAAGGAGACATATCAAGGCCAAATTGCAAACCTCCAAACGTTGTAGTTCTGTTTCTGCAGAAGCTTCCTTTACGTTTGTAAGGTTATAGATGCTCAGCAGGTTATCCCAGCTTGGCACAGCCATATTATTGATAACGCCATTTACAAGGGCTCCAGGATAGAGAAGGCCTTTCACCACCGCAAGAGGGAAGACGTCACTAGAAATCAACTGTGAAGATGTAACCTGAACAGGTGTTGTGCATATGCCCGATCTACACTGAACCCTAACACGAAAATATACGAAATCGAGAGTAGGTCAGTAAGATAACAAAATAGGTTAATTTCTCGCTTTAGTTGTCTAAAACAATACAAAGTCACAGGACATCCGACATGGTAGAGATCATCTCGTAGTGATGAATTCTTGGAATGCTTTCTTAATATGTGATGAACTTCTTCAAGCAACACACTTTCGCAAAAGTCTCAAAATATCATCATTAATCCTACCAAGAATTTAGGGCATTCTCAATCACATTATACCTCTGAGAATGATGTTTCTTAATATTATTACTACTTAACATTATCTTAGAGCCAGGGATGTGTTTAGAAAATGCTCCCAATCCATAGATTGAAACCCCTGACCATTCTCAATTTCTCATTCACAGAGTGACGAAAAAGAATCAAATTATGAAGCCCCTAACCATTCTGAATTTCTCATTCTTTGGTATTAATTGATTTTCAAGAATTGTTAAGAGTTGAGCTGCTTGTATTACTTTTCAGGGAATTCAAGCAAGAAGAAAGCTATTATAGGTGGGGTTGTTTGAGGTGGAGGTCTTGTGCTTATTTTACTTGCATTCTTGCTATGGTACAACTTTTCAAGAAAGACTAAAACACCTCCAAGAGGTGAGGTGGTGTTTGTGTATATATAATCTTTCTTCATCAATACTTGCAAAGAAAATGGAGAAAATCAAATTGTTGTGTTCTCCAGGTAACACTTTAGGGGCAACAGAATTGCAAGGCCCTAATATATACAGTTACAAAGATTTGAAAACAGCAACAAACAATTTTGGTGAAGAAAATAAGCTGGGTGAGGGTGGTTTTGGCGTTGAATACAAGGTAAATATTAAATTGTAATAATCTTTCTGTAAGAAGCTCATCATCTGAGGCATTAATACGAGTAAGTTCCACTAAAATTTTCTCAATCAAATTATGATTAACAAAAAATGACAACACAGATCTATGAACTCTACCAAAAAAGTTATACGGTTTCCCAATCAAAAGCACCATCATCAAAATAGAAACTGGAAACTTGAAATTAGGATCCAATAATTCAAACCTAGAGATTAATAGCTGAGATCATTACAATTACAAAGGTAGAAAATCGAAACTTAAAGTCAAAGGCAGAGATTCACCTGAAAAGGGGCACCTGAAGTATGATGAGTAAGAAAAACATTTGACAAGCGTATTTTGATAGATTTGCCCATATCCCCTGTCCTTGTGCTGTCGTTGGTGTAGTCGCCATTGCAGATTGTGCAACAGTGGAGTAGAGGGAAAGGGACAAGGAAGTAGGCATGGCAATGGGGCGGATCGGGCCGGGTACCTAAGTGGCCCGCCCCGCCCCGTGCCCCTTTTTCCCCGCCCCGTCCCGTGCCCCGGTACGGGTCGGCTATTGAGGACCCGTGCCCGTCCCTATGCGGAGCGGGTCCGCCCCGCCCCGCCCCGTTTTTTTTTTTTTTTTTTTTAATTATAATAAATTCAAATAGAAAATTTTAAATTAAAATAAAATGAAGTAAATTTAAATTTTAAATTAAATAATTAAACTTTATTTTCATTTTTAAAATTATTTTATTACATTATATATTCAATGATATATATAATATTGTAATAAAATATTTTGTAATAGTTATATATAATTCCTATATATGATTTTTTTATTTAAGTTAAATAAAAATGTATGTATAATATTTAATTATAAATTAATAAATTATATTATATAATAAATATTTTAAATAAAAAATTTTATATTTTAGGGGCGGGGCGGGCCGGGACGAAGCTAGGACCCAGATCCGACCTGGCCCGTACACGGGGCGGGGCGGACCCGCCCCATTCTCTGTGCGGGGCGGGGCGGACCCGGCCCAATCGGGACGGGCCGGGACGGGCCGAACCGGGGCGGTCCCAAATTGCCATCCCTACAAGGAAGGGGAGAGAGATTCTTCAAGATGAAGTGCAATGCGCTTTTACTTCAAGCTAAACGCGAGATTCTCATGGTAAAGCGTTTTTATTGATCCATAATAATAAATTAATTAATATTTGTAAACTTCTTTAAAACTACTAATACTAGTATAAAGCCCGGATAACATTTTAAATAATATAAGATAATCTATTTACTATAATTATAAGAAAATTTTTAGGATCTCAATTAATATAATAAAATAAATTACTTCTCTTTCTCATAATTTTCAAACTAAAGTATATTATGATTTAAATTTTTTATTTTTTATTGTAAATATTAACTTGAGTTTGTGTCGGATCAAAACAGAATATGAGATTAAAGTTGAAATGGAAGAAATATCATATTGAAAGCAAAACATTTTCATTTTAAAATTTTTCTTAAAAAAAAGAAAATTAATTTAGTAAAATTATTCATAAAAAAAAAATTTCACCACCACACAACTATTAACTTATTCCCATTTAATTAAATTTAATAAAATTAATAAAATATTTTTTTAACTTATTCTAATTTAATAGTACTACTGAAATTGAATTTTTTTTTACACTACGTGAATGTTTATCAAATTTTTATTTAAAAAAAACTAAAAATAATTAATTTTTATTCATAAAAAGCATTCAATACAATTCAAAATGAAACTTTGTACTCCATATATAGTATAAAAAATAATAAAATAATGAAAAAAATTATTCTTAAATCCTCATATCATCAGATGCGTGGAGTGAACAATCATGGTGCAAGTAAGTAAAATATAAGTGATTTTTTAGCTTGCAAAGTAGAGAGCTTTAACCCTTTATCTAATTGCTTTTGACATTTAAGAAGCATACTCTAAAAATCATCATCTCTTTTTCAACTCTCCAATATTTTTTTTTTCATGATCAACTTTAGAAAAAAAAATACCAATTCTATATATACACAAAAATCCAATGAAATTTGTGAAAAATAATTAAATACAATATGGTAATAAATTCTTTAAAATTCGCAATTGATTATTCACTCATGATTAATAAAATCATCATAAAATAAATACATTGATTGGTGTCAACATTTATGGATAAATGAATTTATTCATTCAAAATTAAAATTAAAAATCCTAAATTATTGTAAACAATATTTAGTAAAAAAAATTAGAAAATTTAAATAGTGATGTAAAAAAAATTATAGGAGCGTAAATAAATATGTCATGTCTAGCGTTTAATTTTGTCAATTAAATATATATAAAGAGAATACGTTAATTAATTTTTATTTTATAATTTTTATAAAAGTCAGTGTAATCTCATTTAAATTAAAATTATCTTAAATGCTAATTTATATAAACGGAGAAAAAATAAATGTGCTAGTCATAACCTTTTTTAAGTAAAAATAAAAAATATATATATTAAAATTTAATAAAATAATATAAAAATTAAGAGTATAACTCTGAATAATCTCAATCGTTAGATTAGATTTTTATTTATCACCACAAAATTAAATAAAATAATTTAAAAAATAACTTTCCATTATACCTTAATTTTTACCATATTATCCCCACGTATACAATGCACCTAAGAATTAAGCACAAATTAAAATAAATTAAATTTATATTAAAAAGAAAATAAATAAATTACAGTAAAATTTGAATCATATATGTACATACATACACTAATTTGCTTAATTAAAGTAAATTGAATATAAATGGATCAAACCATAAAGACTACCATTTAAAATTAATGTTAATCATTTTTGGCTCAATTAAAGCAAATTGATTATAAATTGGTCAAATCATAAAAGTAATGACATTTAATATGTGCATATATAACATGGAAAATTGGGAGGGTGCCGTTCTTATTGATAATGGTTAATGATTCTAAAAAAATATAATACCAAAAATTGAGAGGGTGCAATTCTTATTGAAGATTATTAATAATCTACAAAAAATTAAAAGAAAAAAAATTAAATTCATAAATCATAAATACTAAATAATAAATTAATGATACTAAAAAATTAAAGATTCTAAAAAGAAAAAAATAACAACTTCATAAATTATAAATAGTAATAATAATAAATAATATTAATTCATAAATAATTGTATGCATGAGAGGAAGGTCGGTGTAATACCCAAGCTTCTCACTACTAGTGTGCCAATATAATTTAATTTGTATTATGTGCATTTTATAATTATGTGACAATTGTTTCTCAATTTTATTTATCTTTACATTTTATTTGAGACATCTGTGATAATAATGGTGATAATATGTGAATATATGTATGCATAAATATTCACGTGTATTAATTTGAATATATGAGTAAATTATTTTATGTGTATAAATACACTTTTCTTAATTATTAAGTATCACACGTATTTTCATTATAATAATAATAATAATATAATATATATATATAAAAAAAAGAAGAAAAGTAAAGTCAAGAGTTGTTGGCAGCCAAATTTGAATGCATGCATGGCTGCAAATCAATCATTAATTTATAAAAAAAAAAAGGGTCAAAATTGGTGGTTGCAAGTTGAGATGGCATTAGCAGCCAAGATTGAAATTCATGCATGGCATGTTGAAGTGGCCAAATTGAAATTTTGCCATCCTCAATCCCTTTCCCCTTGCCTATATATACGGGGGTGAGGAATTCATCACCTCACACCCCAAAATCAATCGGTAATAAAAAAAAAGAGAGAAGGAGGTGTACCGGAGCGGGAAGGAAGGAATTAGTTTCGTTTCTTCACGGGTCTATAGTGTTACTATTGTCGGAGTTCAAGTAAGTAGAAGTCCAACTACAATGCATAAATATTTTGTGTGTAAATTATTTGTGATTAATATGTGATAATTATGTTGAGAATTATTTGTGATTAGTTTAATTATGTTATGAATTATTTAGGATTAATTGATGATACAAGTTGTGGATTTATGTGATTTGAGATAATATCATTATAGATCTGTGTGAAGTTGTTATACCAGAAGTGGATATGTGTGAATTAAAAATTAAATTATTATTTTATTGTGATTAAATATTGATATTAATGTCATAAATGATTTATGATGTATATTTAATTGCACTGGTTGCATACCATGCATAATCATGAAAAGTGTTTTCCCTAAAATTAATAAGATACTAATGGTGTGTGCGGCCACTATATATGCATCTCTGTCAGAGTTCGGAAAAATCATTCCCGATATTTTTTAGGGGTTCGGAAAAATCGTCCCCACCACTTTGCTAGAGTTCGAAAAAATCGTTCTCGGCACTATTTTTGGGGTTCGAAAAAGTCGTCCCCATTGAGCTCATTTGGGGTGCATATCATAAGTGTGTCGTGGGGATCCCGCAACATGAACAATTTTCAAGATAAAAGAGACCAACTAGAAAGATTAGAAAATAAATGCATTTTCATACACTATCATGCATGATTTTTACTTACTGAGATTTTTGTCTCACTAGTTTATGCATTGTAGGTGAGCCGGATGATATTTGAGTATGTGATGTACTGTGCAAGCTGTGGAGCTCCTACAGGGTTTGAGCAAGATGTACATAGATGACGACCTGTTGGGCTAGACCGTGTGTTTATTTTGTTTCCA
The DNA here is from genome assembly GCA_023678885.1 of Pogostemon cablin. Lineage (NCBI taxonomy): Eukaryota > Viridiplantae > Streptophyta > Magnoliopsida > Lamiales > Lamiaceae > Pogostemon > Pogostemon cablin. Next base: position 37,259,938 of record CM042965.1, read on the forward strand.
CTGATATTTTATTATGTAATATAATAAGTATTGTCACCAGTTTGTGTGGATTGATGTGGTGTCAGAAACCAGTTGCGTATGTTGAACTGGTGTGACCGTTTGGATAATATATATATTATGTGAGGAAAAAAAAATGAGTGCAGATTTTTATAATTATGATATTTATGATAATTAATATTTGAATTATAAGTTATGTAAAGTGGGTCGTGACAGAGTGGTATAAGAGCACGGTTTGGGTCCTGCAGACTATCTATGTACATGAACTCATTCCTTGGGAGAGCAGATTTGCGTGTAAGTGTTATTTTCCTTCTGTGTTGTTATGTGTTTTATAAATTATATTGGCCATGTGGTGTAGGACTTGTAGTTGGTAGACAAAATGGAAAGAATTATGGGTGAAAGTTCTGAAAGTGATAGAGCTGCTGAGCAAATAGCACCTACTGAAGGAAATAATAGTGATGCGGTGATTACTCACCTGATGGAACTGGTAGAGCGCCAGTCCCAACAGATACAACAACTGATTCAACAGAGAGATATGGGTGGACAGCTAGAGGTTAATATTAATCACAATCAACGTCAAGTAGAATGTGTGAAAATAGTTTGTGAAAGGTTTCGAAAGCTGAGCCCTCCAATATTTGAGGACGCAGCAGACCCCACAGATGCAGAGGATTGGTTACGCACGGTGGAAAACATGTTTCAATACAGTAGAATTCCAGAGGAGGACAGAGTGTTGTGTGCTCTTTCATGTTACGAGGAAGTACAGGCCACTGGTGGGATACGATTAAAAGTATCGAGGATGTCACGAATATGACATGGGAAAGGTTCAAGAAACTTTTCAGAAACAAGTACTTTACGGCACCAGTGAGAGCCATGAAGATGAATGAGTTCATACAGTTGAGGCAAGATGGCATGTCAGTCACAGATTACCTTCGTAAGTTTGACCAGTTATCGAGGTTTGCTGAACATATGGTGAGTACAGAGGCACTGAAAGTGGAGAGATTTGTGGAAGGCTTAAGGCCTGAACTTTACAGAGATGTGAGTATGGATGGACTGCATGGAGCAACATACTCACAAGTTGCAGAAAGGGCTCAAATTGATGAGCAAGCAGAGATGATGATCAGACAAGCGCAAGCTATCAGACGTCAATTTCAGCAGAAACCAATGCAGCAGTTTGGAAGAGTTGATAAGAGGCTGATGCCATTTCAGAGGCCAAATTTAAATGTTCAAGTGGAGCAAGGACAGAGACGAGGAGAACCCAACAAGCGTCCCAAATTCGATCAGGGTAAGATGCCACCGGCACCGCCACTACCTATATGCCCTAATTATCTTAGATCACATGGTGGAGAGTGTCAAATTCCTCCGAGAACATGTTATACATATGGGGAGAAAGGACATGTGACTACTACTTGTCCTAAGAAAGAGAAGCAGGCACAGCAGGGAAGAGCTCCAGCTAGGGTGTATACTTTGACTCGAGAGGAGGCAGACGCGAATTCCTCAGTTGTCACGGGTAAGTTCTCTATTTTTGGCACTTCTACATATGTGCTATTTGATTCTTGAGCAACACATTCATTTGTATCAACTGAGTATGTGAGGAAGCTGGGTGGAACACCTAACTTGATAAAAACTAATTATGAGGTGATGATACCTTCTGGTGAGTCAAAACAAACTAATCAACTTCTTCGAGGTTGTGTTATTCCTATTGAAGGAAGACAACTCCTCGCTAATTTGATTGTGTTAAGTATGAATGATTATGATATCATATTGGGCATGGATTGGCTGTCAAAATACGGTGCTACAATAGATTGTCAGAAGAAGAGTATCACTTTTCAACCAGTGAAAGGAGAACCGTTCACTTTTGTTGGAATCAAGAAAAACTTCAGATTTCCAGTGATATCAGCAGCAAAAGCACATCGGTTGTTGGAAAGTGGTTGTGAGGGGTATCTGGTGAGTGTGATGAATGTTGAGGGGCAGCAATGTCCAGTTCTTGATAATGTACCAGTAGTTCGGGAATATCTAGAGGTATTTCCAGATGATCTTCCAGGTTTGCCACCAGACCGGAAAATAGAGTTTGTTATTGAGTTACAACCAGGAACTACTCCTATATCTAAAGCGCCATACAGAATGGCACCAGCTGAACTGAAGGAATTGAAGATACAGTTACAAGAGTTGCTAGACAAAGGATTCATCCAATCTAGTTTCTCCCCTTATGGAGCACCAGTACTGTTTGTTCGAAAGAAGGATGGCACATTGAGGATGTGCATTGATTATCGGGATCTCAACAAAGTTACGGTAAAGAATAAATATCCATTGCCTCGCATTGATGATCTATTTGATCAGTTATAGGGTGCAGCTATCTTTTCGAAGATTGATTTGCGGTCGGGGTATCATCAGTTGAAGATAAAGAAGAAGGATATTCCAAAGACTGCATTCAGTACAAGGTACGGGCACTATGAGTTCTTAGTGAAGCCGTTTGGATTAACAAATGCTCCTGCAGTATTTATGGATTTGATGAATAGAGTATTTCAGGAATTTCTCGATAAATTTGTGATTGTGTTTATCGATGATATTCTAATTTACTCTAAGAATAAGGAGGATCATGCACTGCACTTGAGAAAGGTGTTAGAGATTCTGAAGGAGAAGCAGTTGTATGCGAAGTTCAAGAAGTGTGAGTTTTGGTTAGACCGAGTTATTTTCTTGGGACACGTGGTATCGGGAGAAGGAATTTCAGTGGATCCAGGTAAAGTAAAAGCGATTCATGATTGGCCACAACCCTCAAATCCCACTAAGGTTCATAGCTTTCTTGGATTGGCGAGATATTATCGAAGGTTTGTTGAAGGATTTTCTAAGATTGCTTCACCATTAACACAGTTGACCAGGAAGAATGTAAAGTTCACATGGACGGAGGAATGTGAACAAAGTTTCCAAGAATTGAAGAGACGATTGACATCAGCACCTATTTTAATTATTCCTACAGAGACAGGAAACTTCAAGGTTTACAGTGATGCTTCAAATAATGGTCTTGGGTGTGTATTGATGCAGAATGGGAAAGTGATAGCTTATGCATCCAGACAGTTAAGAGAGTATGAGAAGAATTACCCAACTCATGATTTAGAGTTAGCCGCAGTGGTGTTTGCACTCAAGATTTGGAGGCATTATCTGTATGGGGAACGTTGTGAGATCTATACTGATCATAAGAGTTTGAAATATTTCTTCACTCAGAAAGAGTTGAATATGAGACAGAGAAGATGGTTGGAATTGGTGAAGGACTACGACTGTGCTATCAATTATCATCCGGATAAAGCTAATGTGGTTGCTGATGCATTGAGCCGAAAGGCAATACAGAGTATGGCTGCAACAAGCCTAAATCAGAAACCAGAGTTGCTTGACTTGCAAAGATTGGGTGTGGAGATCATTCAGGAAGGATCGTTAGAAGCAAAAATGACAGCTTTGACACTTCGACCAACTTTGATGGATAAGATTCGACAGGGACAAGAGGTGGATAAGTTGTTTAACAAGATAAAGAATAATATCAGCTCTGGAAAGTCTTCTGATTTTCAATTAAGAGTTGATGGCGTGATTCATTATAGAGGTCGATTATGTCTACCTGAAGTGGACGATATTTTGAAGGAAGTGATGGCAGAAGCTCATTCAACACCGTACTCTGTACATCCAGGAGCTACTAAGATGTATAGAGACTTGAAGTTACATTATTGGTGGCCAGGGATGAAGAGAGATGTCGCTCAATATGTGGAGCAATGTTTGACTTGTCAACAAGTCAAGGCTGAGCATCAGAGACCAGCAGGAACTTTGCAGCCTCTATTTATTCCAGAATGGAAGTGGGAGAATATTACTATGGATTTTGTCATCGGACTACCGAAGACGGTGAAAGGTCACAATGTTATTTGGGTTATCGTGGATCGATTGACTAAGTCAGCTCATTTTTTTTCTATTTGTTCTACGTATTCTATGGATCGTTATGCACAGCTGTATATTCAAGAGATTGTCAGACTCCATGGAGTACCACTTACCATTGTATCAGACAGAGATACAAGATTCTTGTCTGCTTTCTGGAAGAGTTTACATATGGCGTTGGGGACCCAATTATCTTTCAGCACAGCATTCCATCCACAGACAGATGGTCAATCAGAGCGTACAATACAAACCTTGGAGGATATGCTCAAAGCGTGTGTGTTGGATTTTCAAGGTCAGTGGAGTAAATTTTTGCCTTTGATAGAGTTCTCGTACAATAACAGTTATCAGTCTATCATCGGGATGGCTCCATATGAAGCATTGTACGGGAGAAAGTGTAGATCTCCAGTATATTGGGATGAAGTTGGAGAGAGGAAACTTTTGGGTTCAGACTTGATTCGTGAAATTTCAGAAGCTGTTACCCGTATACGAGAGAAGATGAAAGTTGCTCAAGATCGGCAAAAGAGTTATGCAGACAAACGGAGGAGAGAATTGGAATTTGAAGTGGGTGATCAGGTATTTCTGAAAGTATCTCCAATGAAGGGGATAATGTGATTTGGAAGGAAAGGGAAACTCAGTCCAAGATATGTTGGTCCATTCACTATCATTGAGAAAGTTGGCAGTGTTGCCTATAAGTTGGAGTTACCAGCATCAATGTCTAGAGTACATGACGTGTTTCATGTGTCTGTGTTGAGGAAGTATGTTCCAAATCCATCTCATGTTCTCAGGCAGGAACCAGTTGAGTTGAAAGAAGATTTGAGTTATGAGGAAGTACCAGTTGAGATCTTGTGGCGAGACGTGAAGAAGCTCAGAAATAAAGAAATACCATTAGTAAAAGTATTATGGAGGAACCAACTAGTTGAGGAGGCTACTTGGGAAAGAGAGGATGAGATGATGGCTAAATATCCAGACCTCTTCAGGTAAGTAAATTTCGAGGATGAAATTTTTATAAGAAGGGAAGAATGTAATACCCAAGCTTCTCACTACTAGTGTGCAAATATAATTTAATTTGTATTATGTGCATTTTATAATTATGTGACAATTGTTTCTCAATTTTATTTATCTTTACATTTTATTTGAGACATCTGTGATAATAATGGTGATAATATGTGAATATATGTGTGCATAAATATTCACGTGTATTAATTTGGATATATGAGTAAATTATTTTATGTGTATAAATACACTTTTCTTAATTATTAAGTATCACACGTATTTTCATTATAATAATAATAATATAATATATATATATAAAAAAAAGAAGAAAAGTAAACTCAAGAGTTGTTGGCAGCCAAATTTGAATGCATGCATGGCTGTAAATCAATCATTAATTTATTAAAAAAAAAAGAGGGTCAAAATTGGTGGCTGCAAGTTGAGATGGCATTAGCAGCCAAGTTGGAATTCATGCATGGCATGTTGAAGTGGCCAAATTGAAATTTTGCCATCCCAAATCCCTTTCCCCTTGCCTATATATACGGGGGTGAGGAATTCATCACCTCACACCCCAAAATCAATCGGCAATAAAAAAAAAAGAGAAGGAGGTGTACCGGAGCGGGAAGGAAGGAATTAGTTTCGGTTCTTCATGGGTCTATAGTGTTACTATTGTCGGAGTCCAAGTAAGTAGAAGTCCAACTACAATGCATAAATATTTTGTGTGTAAATTATTTGTGATTAATATGTGATAATTATGTTGAGAATTATTTGTGATTAGTTTAATTATATTATGAATTATTTAGGATTAATTGATGATACAAGTTGTGGATTTATGTGATTTGAGATAATATCATTATAGATCTGTGTGAAGTTGTTATACCAGAAGTGGATATGTGTGAATTAAAAATTAAATTATTATTTTATTGTGATTAAATATTGATATTAATGTCATAAATAATTTATGATGTATATTTAATTGCACTGGTTGCATACCATGCATAATCATGAAAAGTGTTTTCCCTAAAATTAATAAGATACTAATGGTGTGTGTGGCCACTATATATGCATCTCTGTCAGGGTTCGGAAAAATCGTTCCCGATATTTTTTTAGGAGTTCGAAAAAATCGTCCCCACCACTTTGTCAGAGTTCGGAAAAATCGTACTCGGCACTATTTTAGGGGTTCGAAAAAATCGTCCCCATTGAGCTCATTTGGGGTGCATATCATAAGTGTGTCGTGGGGATCCCACAACATGAACAATTTTCAAGATAAAAGAGACCAACTAGAAAGATTAGAAAATAAATGCATTTTCATGCACTATCATGCATGATTTTTACTTACTGAGATTTTTGTCTCACTAGTTTATGCATTGTAGGTGAGCCGGATGATATTTGAGTATGTGATGTACTGTGCAAGCTGTGGAGCTCCTACAGGGTTTGAGCAAGATGTACATAGATGACGACCTGTTGGGCTAGACCGTGTGTTTATTTTGTTTCCGCTGATATTTTATTATGTAATATAATAAGTATTGTCACCAGTTTGTGTGGATTGATGTGGTGTCAGAAACCAGTTGCGTATGTTGAACTGGTGTGACCGTTTGGATAATATATATTATGTGAGGAAAAAAAAATGAGTGCAGATTTTTATAATTATGATATTTATGATAATTAATATTTGAATTATAAGTTACGTAAAGTGGGTCGTGACAGTCGGACAAAATCAAATTATACTAATTAGTAGAAACTATATATGGAAAGTCAAATTTATTAATCATTAATCAAAATTAATCAAAATATAATGGAGAGTGGAATAAAAAGAGAAAGTTGTAACAAAAAGAGAAATAAAAAATAAAAAATTTATGTGAACGACACGTCAGCATGAAAACTTTTGAAGATGTCACGTCATCATCTCAAAAACTCTCTAATATTATTATAAAGATTGCTCAAAGGCAGCATCACTCTCTTCCGGTCTTCCCTGCAATATCCACTACCTATGACTACTTAACTCCATCATTTGAACACATCACACACACACTCAGTCTAACCACACTAACCGCATGTATCTGATTTCTTCAACTGCTACATCCTACAATAGTTATAGTGTATTATCTGCAGTGGTTGGGCAAATCCTAATTCAAAGTGTTGTCTTATTTCGAACCATTATATTATTTCCTCGATCAAAGATTATCTTTATAAAAAAAAAGTGATCGCTTCCTATCCATTGTACTGTGTATTTATTGCAATTTGAGTACAAGGCTACTCCATTGCTTACCATGGAGAGTTACACTTAAGAAAACAAGTATTAAGTATTAACTCTTATATTAGACAAGCAACTAAGCTTGAAATTTAGAATAAATTGTTGTATGATAAAGGAAAGCATAAAGAATCAGAAAGAACACATGCAAACATTAATCAAAGCGAGAACCAACTGATTATCTAACATGTACAGATTACATTTGCAACACAACTTTATCATAACAAGATTTGATCTTATCTGATAACAGTAAATAATCCAACAACATTCTGGAGACAAGAGCAAAAAATACAAATCCAATCAATTACTTTACGTACTAACTAATCAATGAAATATCTGCACACTTGTTCATCTATCTTCAAATATGTATCCATGTACACTTCAAAACTCCACAATACTACAATTGAAATCAGTAATTTCGATGTTCGGTTCGTTTTTCGGTTACTGGTTTTTGAAATCAGTAATTTCGATGTTCGGTTCGTTTTTCGGTTTTTTAAAATTGGAATTTCGGTTAACCGAACCGAAGTAATGACATATATAAGTTAAAAACCCTAGCCCCCTTTCTAATTTTCTCTATTTATCATGTATTTTGTTAAACTTTATGTCTTTGGGAATTATTGTAGACTTTATATGTTTGGAACTTGAATTATAATATTAGGATTTCTTATAAATGATGTTTTAATGATGGGGTTTGTGAATTTAGTAAGCTGTGAATGTTGTAATGTTGCAAGTTTTAGGTGTGGATGTGAGAAATAATGTGAAAATTAATTTTTTATATTATTATTTTTTTTATAAAAAATATAGGGATCGGTTCGATTAACCGGTTAAACTGATCAAAATAGTTCAGTTCGGTTTAATCTGGTTAACCGAACCAACCGAAGCACACCCCTACTGAAATCCAGGCCAAACAACCTCATCAGATGTGCCAAGAACACTGAATATCCTATTGATCTCCTCATCTTCAGACCACATCCCTCCAAACAGGATCTCTTTCAACGCTAGCTCTGCCATTACACACCCGACCGATCACATATCTACTGTACGCGAATACATCTCCAATCCCAGAAGTAGCTCAGGAGCTCTGTAACATGGAGTGCATACACCAGGTGATTATGGGTATGACTCGGATGAAGTTCGGAAGCGGCAAGCCAACCCGAAATCACAGATCTTCAACCTTCCTTCATTGTTGATCAGAATGTTTGATGGTTAAATCTTGTGCATAATGTGATTCTTGTGAAGAAATTCGACTCCCTCATTAAGAACTTGAATTCATTGGATGTCAACTTCTTTGATCTGGCTTTCATGTATCTATGGAGATCATTGTTTGCCTAATTTTGTGCACTCACGAGCAAGAATACTCGATCGTTGTAGTAGTATATCCCAAGAAAAATTATCAATCCAATAAGGAGTTATGTTCGGACTAGCAAAATACGTGAGCTCAAGTTCATGTTGTTTTTGTAAGGATGATCGGGGGGTTTTGAAATAGATTAACAACTAAAACAAGTAATAAGTAAATAGGGATAGCAAATAAGAAAAATGACAAGGAAAGATAATGGGTGCTAAAGTTCAAGTGTGAAAAACATGGGATTAGAAACATCCAAGCATACTCAATTCATATTATCATGCAAAAGGAATCCAACTTAATTGATGTAGACTAAGGGTGATCACTATTGTATCCTAAGCTCCCTTTCGGGTTACAAAGGTTGTTGATCCATTTTAGACTCCCAAAAGCACTTAAGATCAAAGCCCAACATTAACCTCTTCCATCTAGGTACTAGTTAGATTAAACTCTCCCTTTTTGTGTACTAAGGCCAACGAATGGATTGGTTCCCCTCATTGAATTCAAATATCTTTTCGGTCAAACCCAAACTCAATGTCTATTCATGCCTTCCTAATACTATAGAGGGTCGTTTCCGTCTCACTCCAAGCAATACATACATGAACATCATGATAGCATTTAATTACCACAAATAATCCATTGATCAACAATCCATTAAACCAATAAACATTCATGAATAACAAACCATGCCATCACAACATCAAGACAATTAAACTCCATGAATAGAAATCAACATCAATTAAATCAAAAACCAATTTAATCCACATGATAATATAAATTTAATATGCTCTTCATATTCCTAATCCCACTAGAGGGATTAGCCTAACATGATAAAAGTAATAAAATAAATAAATGATTCATTACAAATACCCATAGTCTTAGATCTAAAGAAATACAAAATGAATGGATTCTTCCCTATCAATTTCTTGAAGAGAATCTTCTATTCTTCTTGATCTCCACCTCTAGCTCTTGATTCCTTGAGATCTCTCACACCCAATGGAAGGGATGAAGTTTTGATGAAGAATTAATAGAGATGATGAAGATGGATCAAAATGGATGAAGGTGGATGAAGATGATGGTGGAAAATGGATGAAATGGTGTGTGAGGTGTGTGTAGATGATGGGATTTCAGATTCTTTTTATAAAATCTGAATGGAGGGGTATTTATACTCCTTGACAAGCTTCTAGAAGGATTCTGAATTTTTCTGATCCCTGACACGACACGAGTCGTGTGGCGCAACACGGCCATAAGGTGCCCGTGTTGCGTGAACTGATGCTCCCGCATGGCCATCGCTTACAGTCCCGTGTTGGCTACACGGGTCGTGTGCTACAACACGAGTCGAGCTCCGCAACACGGCCAAGTGGTGGTCGTGTTGGATAAATAGATGTCGCCGCACGGCCATTCTGGACAGGCCCGTGTTAGCAATACGAGTCGTGTGCTGCGACACGACTCGTGCTCCCGACACGGCCAGTCGTGTTGCTGCTGCCCTGTTTCCTTCACTGTTTTGGCTCGTTCTTCCTCGTTTCAACTCCAAATTGAAATCCGCTTTTTCCTACATCTTCCTTATCATGTTTAGCATCAAATAAAAAGTGAAAATCGTAGGTTTAAGCTCATTCACACACATTTCCATAAAAACACAAAACACAACCAAATAAAACACAAATACGGATAAAAATATACGAAAACACACATAAAAAGATACTAAAATCTAGGTGAAAATATCACTCATCAATCATTCTCCTAGTAGTATAAATGAAAAATGATAATATTTTATAACAAAAGTGATAATATTTCGGATAGAAAGTAATAACTATTTTAAAAAGTATAAAATTTTCTCTTTTTCATTTCACCTTCTTATTTCAAGAACGAGTTTATTGTCAATATTTTTTTACATCAAATTTGTAAGATAAAGCTCTGTTTTGTTCAACTGGCAAAATAAACATGAAAAAAAAGAGTGTTACAACTGTCCAAAATCTGAAAATCAATTATAGGAATTTCAAGAACGATTATGTTGGGTATATTTGGGTTTCGATATAATATGTTAACTAGAAAATATGACGCAAAATAATAAAAATAGAATTTGAGTCAAGTCAAGAGTTACACTCTTTCTCCTTAAGTCAAAATTGCCCCGCTCTAGTGCATACGGTTCTATGGCAGTCATCTCCAAGATACAACGACTCAAATCTTGTGATATTAGCACTACAAATCACAAGATACAGCGAACCAACCGATTTTATGAACTCATCTTAAGAGTGGGACGATTTGAGAATACTCTATGAATCAGTTACAACGACACAACTTTATTGGACTTTTTCAGACATCCACGACTTTGTGACAAGTGCTCAAGTAACTCAAGTGAAATTCAATTTCGGAGTGAAAATTAAGTGATGGATTATGGAATGGGAGATACCTATTTATAGATTTTAAGGCATTTTTTCGTGAATTGTTGCGACCATTGGTTTTGATTTTGAATTCAAATTCAAATATCTTTCTTTGAAAAAACACAATTATTTAACAATCACAACATTTGATCGCACCTCTTTATAAACACACTTTAATCTAATAGACATTATTTTAAGGTTACTTTTTCGTTCACCTAAAATTTCCAACAAATTATTCATTGGATGTCAACTTATTTGATCTGGCTTTCATGTATCTATGGAGATCATTCTCCAAGTACTCCATGATCACATAGACTCCATCATAGTCATCTACAACCACTTCCTTGAAATCGATGATCGAAGGGTGGGGATGAAGGGATTTCAAAATATTGATTTCTTGTTGCGATGATGTGGATAATCTATCGAACTCCTCCTTCATCCCAATAATTTCTTCAGTTTTCTTGTTCCGAGCTCTGTAAATGACGTCGAATACTCCCTGTCTGATCACGCCCAGACTCTCGTAATCATCCACACTCCCACACCCAGAAATCACATCCCTACTCCTCGTAAAACAATCGAAAGCCAAAAAATTTTCCAGAATTTCACTAGGGCTCGAATTGAATACGTCTTCCAATTTCCACTTCTTCTGAAGTTGCGCAGTTGCCAATTCATCGAAATCTAGTATTTCATCATCGAAAGTATCCTCTTCGTAGGATTAATAGCTTGAATTGGTGGTTTGGATCTACAAGCCTTCTTCATGCGACCATAATGCCTCTTAAACTAAGCACCGGTTCGCTTTTGTGCTAAAATTCTCTTCGCCATTGTTTGAAATTGATAAAGAAAAGAAAAGAGAAAGTATTTGATTTTATAAAACCCCGGTAAACTCTCGCCTTACCACCGCCAATAATTCAAATACGTAGTGTTTCTTTTAAAAATAAATAAATAAATGGGCGTGTTTCTTTTATAATTGTTTATTTTCAGTTTTTTTTATTTATCAATTTGGGCTTCAAAATAGTTAAAATTAATTTAACAAATTATTTATCAATTTGGGCCTCAAAATGTGTAAATCTATTCATTTAAAATTTTATAAAATTATAAAATCGTTAAAATTAATTTAGCAAAAATTAATTACATGGAGTATATAAAGAGAGTAGCATCGCTAAATAAACAAGATACCATTAAATTATTTTAAACAATTTCATAATTTTAGAATTTAATCAATAATTTTAGAGTCACACTGCGGTGCACTCGGGCACCTAAATAATTTCAAGGGAGGATTACTACTAGGTACACAAAAAAACCCTAAATTACTATGAGATACAAACATACAAAAGTATTACTACTAGGTACAAAAATATATAGTGATATTCCAATATTACCCCTATTAATGTGCTGCACATAAATATTGTGTGCAGCAAAAGTTCATGTGCAGCAAAGTGTGTGCAGCAAAAAAAGTGTGTACAGGAAAAAAAAAGTGTGTGCAGCAAAAAAATGTGGTGGTCCGGCGGCGGCGGTCCGGCAGCTTTTTCGGCGGCGGCAGTTTTTCCGGCGACCAGTTTTTTTTTTTTTCTTTTTTTTTTTGGAAGAACAGTTTTTCCGGCGACCGGCTGCCGGAGCTCCGGCGGCGGCGGCGCGGCAGCTTTCCGGCGACCAGTTTTTTTTTTTTTTTTTTTTTTTGACAAACAGATTTTCCGGCGACCGACCGCCGGAGCTCCGCCGGCGGCGGCGGCGGTCCGGCAGCGGCAGCGGTGGTCCGGTGGTGGGTGGAGGTTGGGGTTAGTGTTTTAAAGGTATATGGGTTTAGGGGTATATTTGGTATTTTACTTTAATATTTTGTATTAAATAAGTAATTATTTTAAATCAATGTATCTAGTAGTAATTAGGAGTACAAAGTGTGTACCTATCAATATATTATTATAATGAATCATATACATAAAATAACATCTTAAAATCTTATTTTAATGAATATACATTATACTTTAAAAAAATATATTTTAATGTTAAACATATTGGGTTCACGATATAAACATGTGGTGTCCTCTTTCAAACCTATATACCATATGTATTGCTAGGTCCAGTTTAAATGAAGGGGAATCACAGGGTTTACAAGGATTTATAATGTAAATTCGGTTTATAACAAATTAACTCCTTCACGTATATAACAATCATAATTTAATGCGTTTTACAAATCGTTTCATATTAACATTGTCTCATAAAAGACTTTGTCATTCTTGATATATTGTTTTTTTTTTCATTTTCCATTTGAAAAAAATAAAGTCTCGATCAATTTTCATGGATAAAAAAATGTGGTTATATATTAACATCGTAAATTTAATTTAAAATTTCCTTTTTTTTATCATTTGTACTGAAAATTTAAATAATTTTGTTTTGTAAAATAAAAGTATTTCTATGTTGTATTGATCAATTTAATTTAATCATGAATAGACAAGGGTAAAATTGTAATTAAAAAACTAGTTGTCAACAAGGTGACACAATTGAGATCTCATTCCACCGACAATCACTTGTTTTAATTGTCGGAGAAGGGCAACTAGCAACAGCTGATAATACAAAAGGACTGTCTGGTACAAGGCAACTTTCATTTGGTCTTCTCCTAAATAAAAATTAAATTATCTAATAAAACACTCCCTCAAAAATATTCACACCTACTGCTCCACTAATAAAAAATAATAATTTTATGACCAGTATTTTTTTAATTTTTTTAAATAATGTAAGTGATATTTTTAAATATTAAAAAATATAAATAATTTATATGAATTAAGTTAGAATGATATATTAAAAAATAAAAATGTATTAGTAAGAGATTATTTGTTTGAATTTTTTTTTTTAAGAAACCCTAATATTTTTCTTTGGGGTAGGGGGAGTATTAAAATAGATCGGAATCAATTAATCAGAAAAGAAAAATAAAACTGAAATACTTACACTTTACTACAAATATATACTCAATCATTATATATATCTATATATGTTTTCTTTTTTAAATTCATGATTTGTTAGGTGAAAAAGACAACAATATGATGATGAGTTGTTATCCATTTGTTTAATCATGAAATCATTGTTTACTCCATTGGTAAATGATGCTAATTAAGATAATTTCATTAAAAAAATTGTGTACCCCATCATTAGGGCCCACCGTCTCTGTCCTGAGGATTGGTGGAGAAGGTAAATCGCAGGATGTGCCTCAAGTGACTTATAGAGAGGCACGGGATGTTCTGTGATACATTCGTGTGACATCTTCTATAACATCTGTTTATGAAATGACACTTATCGGGGTGAAGAAATCCAATTACTTGCCCCAAGGGTTGACTAATTGACTTAGAATATAGTTTTTCTTCTCTCTCTTATGTATCACTTATCCAACGGAGTGTCACACTAAAATGACACAAAATATCCAGACCCAAAGGGCTCATTGTTTAACTAAAAAGATTTGAAAAGAGTTTTTTTTTCATCAAAAATAATAAACTAACTGAGAAATTAACAACGAATTCTAGAACTAAACCTCATGAAAAATAAATTAGAAGTAAACCTCATGAAAAATAAATTAGAGAAATTAAACTATATATGAACTGTTAGTTATATATGCACCGAGTTCAAATTAAATAAAATGGAATGAAATACTTCAAAAAACTCTCAAAACAGAACACTAAAAAAAATTATTTTTTACCAATGAAATATTCAGTTGGTAAAAACCTTAATTACATTGATAAATTGGTTTACTAACGGATTAGCAACGGAATCCGTTGTTAAAATGGTGGTTGGTAAATTTTTAGTAAAAAAATATCAATTTCGTTAGTAATTCGTTACTAAAAATTCCATTGGTAATTTATATAAAGATTCCCTTGGTAATACGTGGTAAGTAATCTGTGGTAATTACCAACAGATTGAATTCCATTGGTAAAATAGAGAATAAATCCGTTGGCATTCCATTGCTAACAGAAAAATATCATTTTGGTTGTTAATCCAATGGTAATTACCAACTAATTGAATTCTGTTGGTAAATTATGTGGCTAATAAATATTTTTTTAGTGGAAACTACATAAAAGTCTTTTATAATTCTACAATGAGAGAGATTAAATTTCATTTTGGGAGTTATACATTTTTTTAATTAAGTTATTTATGCACGGAGTTCAAAAATAAAACAAAAAACTATCAAAGAGGAAGCTAAACAATAAAAGGTCTTTTATAATTTTAAAACAAGAGAGAATAAATTTGGTTTTTAGTTACACCTCTATTTTTTAATTTTTACTTTGTATATATATATATTCAAAAGATTTTTAGCTGCTACTTGTATTAGTAAATTGTACTTGCAAGAATGGAATTTTTCTAATTAATTGATCTTATATTTCTTGTTTACTAATTACTATTAGGGTGGACAATAAAATTTAAAATTAAATTGTATTTCTAAAATAAACCTTTTTTGGACTATTGAGGATTAAGATAACTTATCATAATCATTATCAAGTAAAACATAAATAATCTAATAACTAAATCAGTTACTAAAGTCATGCTGCTACATTTTTTTTGATTGCAAGTCTGAAAATAAAACAAATTCTTTTTAATAAAAAATGGTCAATAAATGAACATTTATGCAGATCTTAGAGCATAAATTAATCTTAAAACATTTATCAACATTTTGGTTTAGAGTAATGAGGGTGAGAAACAAATAGAAGGAGTGAGGTGGTCTGTTTGACTAGTGTTAGAAAGTTTAAAGGGTGGTATGAATGAGTCTTAGAGTGTCTAAAAGATGATAAGGGGAACTAGTTCGAGTAGAATATTAAAAAGGAGGTAGTAATTGAAGATATCACATCTTTCTAGGAGGAAAAATAGCCTGGAAGTGAGATATTGAAGTATATGTTCCCTGGGTCGTTCTATCTTTGCAAGGACAACAGAAAGTTACTGTCGGGAATGGGTTTTTGGGAGGGGAATCATGGGTGTGGAAATTGGAGTGGAAGAGAGAGTTAAGGAGTTGTGAAACTAACATTGTGGATGAGTTTCTTTCTTTGATCAACAAGTATCAAATTTAAATCGAAATGACTGGTGGAGATGGAGTGGCAATGAACAAGGAATGTATATCATTGGAAAGGTATGCAATATGCTCGGAGAAAGGAAGAGAAGATAGTCAACTACCATAAAGGAGATTTCAAGGATGATATGGGATATCGAGGCCACAACGAAGATCAAAATCCACACGTGGAGGGTGATCAACAAAGGCATTCCAACAGCATCAAAGCTCTTCAGACGAAACTGTCTCCTGAGTACTGCATCAAAGATATGTGTTTTATGCGATAATGAGGAGGAAACGGTGAAGCATGCAATGGGAAGTTATAGGATAACCCAATAATTAATAGCTAAGTGTAAAGGATGGTTAAGAATACAGATGCCGATGCATGAAGACCTAATAAAACTAAGTCTTATTCAATTTGAAAATTCACTTACACATAAGAATAAGATTAAGCTTATTTTGGATCGTATTACTATGTTCTATTTGAGTAGTATAAAAAGCTAGAAACCATATTATCTTTAATTCGGAAGGTAGGAGTGGGAATGTATAGAAAGCCATAGAGGAAATCAAAACACATACTATACATAGTTTTGGTGGAACTTGAAAAAGGGAAAGTTTATGTGGGGTGAAAATATTGTTTAGTATATAAACTATTGTAGTATATTTTGATGATTTTGGGCCACTCTAAATGTCCAGTTCTGTTTTGTAAATTTTGGGTAACTCCCCTACCCAAAATAAATGAAATTTCCTTGAAAAAAAAAAAGAAAAAAAATATCTTAAAGCATATATTTTCTATTATACAAGACAATATTATAAAGTTGTTTCCTGTAATATAATTAGAACAAGTATTTCGACTATTAGATAATCAAATCCAAAAATCAACTATCAATATATATCACGTAATTCTAACTTTTTATTACTTAAAAATGAATTATGTAATTTTAATTTAATACTCCCTACGTCTCTAAAACCTTTCACACTTTCCTTATTTGTTTGTTCCGCAAAATCTTTCACCCCTCTAAAAGAAAATATAATTTTTTCTAACAATCTCAAAAGTTACTTTAATTTCAAATTTGTCACTCAATTTTCACATGCATATCATTACTTTATAAGTACTTTTTTTATCACCTAAAAATACTACAATACCCTCCAAAATCAATAAAATTGGTCAAAAAATGAAACTTTCTTAGTAATAAAATTTAAAATTTTAGTTCGTGGTACCCTCCCTCTCTCTCTATATATATATATGACAATTTCATATTTAAAATTTTAGATTTTTAAATAAGTAGTGTAGTTATATTCATCGATTTGAGCCATTAAAAAAAAAAAAAAAGTAAATATTCATAGTTGAGACCGACAGATGAGTACTGGCTACCGGCTAAACGGGTAAATAATCTTATTTTATCATTATAAGAAAAGAATAAACAATAATCAATTATATTAATTTGTGAAAAAGATGATAAAATTGACAACTGGAGTGACAACTGGAGTGGTACTTAACTTGAAAAGTGTAGAAAGAGAGAGGGAGAGAGATGGCTGATTGATTGTGGCTATGAGCATCCTGATATCAATGCTCTTCTCCTTCTCAATATTTGTTTGATCTTGAAATTACATTCTTAGTTTAATTAGCCCATTGTTTTCCTGCATATCCTGGTAAAGAAAGTGGTAAATTTGGATATAATGGAGGCAACCGGGGGAATGGTGGCTGGATCGCACAAAAGGAATGAGCTCGTTAGAATTCGCCACGATTCTGACAGCGGGGTATGAATTTTTCTTGGATTACCCTGCATTTGGGTTTTAGTTGTTTAATTAATTGTTTTGTGATGGTGTTATAATTGGGATCTGATTTTTAATTATATTGAAACCGTGTTTTTGGAGCTAAAATTTGGATCTTGACATGGATTTGAAATGGGTTAATCTAACTTCTATAGTTAGAGTGTTAATTGTGTTTTTGAGCACTCCATTCGTGTTAGTTTGGTGTTATTTTCTTACAGTATAATGTTTAGATCTGATTGTCGGTTTGTAGCAGATTGACTGTTGTAATCAATTTATCTGTCGTTTTTGTTGAAACTATGAAGTGGGCACTTGTTACTTTCTATATCTACACCCTAGTTTGTTTTATTCTTGATGTTTTAGTTTTCTATTCTCTCTGTGTTTTCTAGGAGCTTAGGTTCTGTTGGATTGCTGTTTGTAATTTCTAGTATTAGTTTTCTGTATTTTCTGCAATCAAACTGATTTACAGTAGGATCAAACAAAATTGACTGACCTTTGACTAATTTTTAAGACGGTCAGAATCTTGGAGGTTATTTTATGATCTTGGCTGTATTTGATAACTGCGCCGGATCTATACTATTTGACTGGATGAAGAGAATCTGAATCAATAATTCATTTTTATGATCCTATATTGATTGTTACATTGCATGTGCATGGTGCAGTCAAAGCCACTGAAGAACTTGAACGGCCAGTTATGTCAGATTTGTGGAGATACTGTTGGAGTGGCTGCTACTGGGGATGTCTTTGTTGCTTGCAATGAATGTGCCTTTCCGGTATGCCGTGCGTGTTATGAGTACGAGCGGAAAGATGGAAATCAGTCGTGCCCCCAGTGTAAAACTAGGTACAAGAGACACAAAGGTTAGTCGGCTTCTCATAATCTACTATCTATTCTTTTGGACATTTTTTTGGACTATATGAAGGCTACGGACTTAATTTTTTCTGCATATAGGGAGTCCAAGAGTTGATGGTGATGATGAAGAGGATGGTATTGATGATTTGGAGAATGAATTTAGTTATTCTCAGGGTAAAATCAAGTCTAGATCTCAATGGCATGGGGATGAAGTTGAATTATCTGCATCCTCCAGACGTGAATCTCAGCAGCCAATCCCTCTTCTTACCAATGGACTGCCAGTAAGACAATCAAACACATTCTTGATACAAATGCTTACTATAAGGTCATAATATTTTACGGGTGGAAGTCATCATATCCAAATGCACAGTGATGCTTTCAGAAATTAAATTCTTATACTTAACATGAAATTGTTGCCAAAATTGTCCCTGGCATAGTTGTTAAAGGCGTGTATAAGGCTCTCAGGCTCATGGGTCTGCGCCTATATTGTAAATTTTTTTCTATTCCAGGCTCATGTATCAAAGGCATGCGCCTAGGTGCGCCTCTTCAACATCCTTTTTTTTCTTTTTTATTTTTTTTGAAGTCGCTACTCAATTATTAAAGGGTTTACTCGTTTTTTAAGATAAAAATGGACAGCCCACTTATAAAATTTAATAAATAGAGAATTAGGGTGGGTTTTAGTACTTGAACTTTCAAAACAAAGACAAAAAGGTGGGCTGCCTTCACCTCCACAATTTGCCGCCTACTTGAACTTTATTTGTGTGTACGTTTTTTGTGTTATAATGCTATTATGAGTTATTATGTATCATTATGTGATGTTATGTGATTTTTACCTTTGTTTAGTTAGATAAAATGATTATAAGTAGGATATATTTGTGTATATATATTGTAAATTCATATTTTGGCACAATGTACCTCAGGCGTGCCTAGGGGTCCGTGCGCCTCTCGCCTTTAACAACTATGGTGCCTGGTATTTGCAGCTCTTCCAGTATCACCTTGATTTGGATATATTTCTGTATTATTTGCAGTTTTTTGCACTGCAATAATTAGTTGTCTGTTTTGGAAAGCTACCTTGTTGAGTAACTGCTCTATAACCGTTTACCACTTATCTTTAGTTTTGTTTTTCCTTAAAAAAACACTTAAAATATTAGTTTTTTTCATGCCAATGAATGAATTTGACAAATCTGTATGCCGATCTTATCTGAATTTTTTGTCTAAGATGAGTAAAAATCCATATACCATTGTGCCTTTTTCTTATTTCGTCCATTAGCAAGACCCTAATATCTTTAACTCATATTAATTCATTAACATTTTGTTGTCTGAATTGTCTCATTCTGCTGTTTTTTTAATGCTTTATTTTAAGGTTCCTTTTGTTTAACCTTTCTTTGCGGGTACAATAAAAGAGTATGAAATGTTTCAACACTCAATAGTATTTCTACTTTTGGAAATCTTGTGGGTCTGTTGATGGATGCACATGTTCTTTTTCTATTTATTTACTTAACTACTTTATAATGAACCCAATTTATATGTTTTCTTTATTTCTTATGATGCACATGTCTTTACCCTTTTCTTATGGTTCTATCTATTATCCATGATTGATAGGTCTCTGGGGAGATTCCTCCTTCTATACAAGACACTCATTCTGTCAGAAGTACATCAGGCCCTTTGGGACCTGGAGACCGCGTTCATTCCCTTCCTTACGTTGATCCACGGCAACCTGGTATTTGTTAAATATATCTCTTGGTTATGATGTCTTTAATCTTGTTGTAACAAATAATTGACAAATTCATTCATTTCTGCAGTTCCTGTCAGAATAGTCGACCCTTCCAAGGACTTGAATTCTTATGGACTTGGGAATGTTGACTGGAAGGAGAGAGTGGAAGGTTGGAAACTAAAACAGGAGAAAAATATGGTGCATATGAACAACAAGTACAGTGAAGGGAAAGGAGATATTGAAGGCACTGGGTCAAATGGAGAAGAACTGCAAATGTAATTCTCACAAGAGATAAATTCATTCTTATATGGAATGTGTAAAGAGTAAAGAAATCACTTTTTAAAAAGATAATAATAATAATTCTTTTATAACAAAAATACTAACTGATATTTCTGTTAGAGCAAGCAGATTATCAGAAGTCTTCTACTCTCTAATTAATTTTTTGGCGCGAGGATATATATCATATTTTGCACTTCAAAATTTCTTTTCGAGCATATTTTCTTTTCAATTAACCATCAGTATCTTCTCTGTAGAATTTTGTTGGCTATACTAATAGTTTGTGTCTTTGACAGGGCTGATGATGCTCGCCAACCTATGAGTCGTGTTGTGCCTATTTCTTCTTCGCAGATTACTCCTTATCGTGTTATAATCATTCTTCGATTGATCATCTTGGGATTTTTCTTGCAATACCGTTGTACTCATCCGGTGAAAGATGCTTATCCTTTGTGGCTGACGTCAGTCATTTGTGAAGTTTGGTTTGCTTTATCCTGGCTTCTGGATCAGTTTCCAAAATGGTATCCTGTTGAACGTGAGACCTTTCTTGAAAGACTTGCATTGAGGTTAGTGAACTTTTATCTAATTGCAGCTCAATATGCCAAAGCTTGGATTGATAAGATATAAGTTCTGTGTGATAAGAGTCTGTGCGTTTTATTCCTGCTCTTATTATTTGTCTCCCCTTTTTACAGATATGATAGAGAGGGCGAGCCTTCCCAGTTAGCACCTGTTGATGTGTTTGTGAGTACAGTGGATCCCATGAAAGAGCCTCCTCTTGTAACTGCCAACACTGTGTTGTCCATCTTGTCTGTGGATTATCCAGTTGACAAAGTCTCCTGTTATGTTTCGGATGATGGTGCAGCAATGCTGACATTTGAAGCCCTCTCTGAAACTGCAGAATTTGCCAAGAAATGGGTACCTTTCTGCAAAAAGCACAATATTGAACCTAGGGCCCCTGAATTCTATTTTGCTCAAAAGATAGATTACCTCAAGGACAAGATTCAGCCTTCCTTTGTCAAAGAGCGTAGAGCAATGAAGGTAAAATGACGAGTTAATTTAGTAATGCAGTCTCTGATAAGTTCATATTGTTGATCAGGGAACAAGATAACAATGGGATCTTATTGTATTTCCAAACATGTTTTCCTACAGAGAGAATACGAAGAATTTAAGGTACGTATAAATGCACTTGTTGCAAAAGCTCAAAAGATGCCTGAAGAAGGTTGGACAATGCAAGATGGGACTGCTTGGCCTGGAAACAACACAAGGGATCATCCAGGAATGATCCAAGTACCGATTCCTGCCCTCAAATATTCAACATTTTTTCCTTCCCAGTGTTCCTGTAATAATTTTTTCCTGCATTTCTTTAACAGGTCTTTTTGGGGCACAGTGGGGGTCTTGATACCGATGGAAACGAGTTACCCAGACTGGTTTATGTTTCTCGTGAGAAGCGTCCTGGATTCCAGCATCACAAGAAAGCCGGAGCTATGAATGCTTTGGTGGGTTATTGATAACTCCCTATTAAATTTATGGCATCCTAAATGTGATTTATTTTATTCTTCTGTTAATAAATTTTCATGGAATAGCTCTAAGTTGCTCTAGAAGTTTGCTATGATCAATCCCCTCCTAGTTCTTAACTCTCTCTAGAAAGATACCATCTGATTTTGAAATATACTGAGGGGAAAAAATGAAAATGTCTGTGAATCAATGTATATTTTTCTTACACTTCTTTTGGTAAGTAAGCTTATGCCTCAACGAGATAGCCCGGTAGTCAAAAAACGACCACCATTGGGTATTTAAAAGCCTGACTGCTGATGTACAGATTGTCAAACCATATGTTCTCTAGGGTTTTTATCTGATAGTAACTAAATCTGATGGTCATCAAATCATTTTTTTAAATATGAGCTATGACTTTTAATATGATAACGTAGCAAAAGAATTTCTTAGGCCATAATGTTATCATCTTTTCTCATATCAATTTTTTGTAAAATTGTTTCTTTTCTCTAGTGATTGATGATTTTCTATATGACATTAACATAGTGTTTTCTTATGTGCGACAGATCCGTGTCTCTGCTGTCCTCACAAATGGAGCATATCTATTGAATGTCGATTGTGATCACTACTTCAATAATAGTAAAGCTCTTAAAGAAGCCATGTGCTTCATGATGGATCCTGCTCTTGGAAGGAAAACTTGTTACGTACAGTTCCCACAACGTTTCGATGGCATTGACTTGCATGATAGATATGCTAACCGCAACATTGTGTTCTTTGATGTAGGTGTCTTTGAATTTAAAAACCTCCTGTTCCTGTTATATCACTCTCCATCAATTAATCATGTGCATTAAATTTCCTTTTTGCAGATCAACTTGAAAGGTTTGGATGGCCTTCAGGGTCCTGTCTACGTGGGAACGGGGTGCTGTTTTAACAGACAAGCTCTGTATGGCTATGACCCAGTTCTAACAGAAGAAGATTTGCAACCAAACATTATTGTTAAAAGCTGTTGTGGTCCAAGAAAGAAAGGAAAGGGTGCTAACAAGAAGTACATTGATAAGAAAAGAGCAGCCAAAAGGACTGAATCAACCATTCCAATCTTTAATATGGAAGACATAGAAGAGGGTGTGGAAGGTGGGTATTGAGTATTTGTTCATCACTTTCTTTAAATCTTTTAAAACTATGGTCAAACACTCCGTCTGTCCTAGCTGTAAATTTGGGTTCTTCTGATGTTACAACTTCAACTTTTCCATGTATATTTCAATGGCCTGATGTAGGCAAATTTTCAAAATCTTGAAAATTAATGCGACTGCTTTTTTTTGTATTGACAGGATATGACGATGAGAAGTCACTTCTTATGTCTCAAAAAAGCTTGGAGAAGCGGTTTGGTCAATCTCCCGTCTTCATTGCTGCCACCTTCATGGAACAGGGAGGCATTCCTCCTTCAACAAATTCAGCTACTCTTTTGAAAGAAGCTATCCATGTCATTAGTTGTGGATATGAGGATAAGACCGAATGGGGAAAAGAGGTATGTTTTCGTTTTTAGCAGTCTCATTTTGTGGTTTGTGAAACTGATAAATTTGAGGCATTTAACTCATTGAGCTATTTCTTCACTTCAGATTGGATGGATATATGGTTCAGTCACAGAAGATATTTTAACTGGGTTTAAGATGCATGCACGAGGATGGATTTCGATATATTGTATGCCTCCTCGCCCAGCATTTAAGGGTTCTGCTCCAATCAATCTGTCAGATCGTCTGAACCAGGTCCTTCGGTGGGCTCTTGGTTCCATTGAAATTCTTCTAAGCAGGCATTGCCCTATATGGTATGGCTACAACGGAAAACTGCAGCTCCTGGAGAGGCTTGCATATATCAACACAATTGTTTATCCCCTCACCTCTATTCCATTGCTCGCATATTGTGTTCTTCCTGCTATCTGTCTCCTCACTAACAAATTTATCATTCCTGAGGTAAGCAACTAATTATACTATTTTGCTGAAATTAAGTCCATTTAATATGGGACGTTTGTACTTCCTCATTTTCTCTCCTCAAACCAAAATTTTCAATCCAAATGCAACCCACAACTTGTTTATTTTACTCATTCTGTTGCTCTACTTTTATTCTTCTGCAGATAAGCAACTTTGCTAGCATGTGGTTTATTCTTCTCTTCGTTTCAATTTTCGCTACCGGCATTCTGGAAATGAGGTGGAGTGGTGTTAGTGTCGAGGATTGGTGGAGAAACGAACAATTCTGGGTCATTGGTGGTACATCCGCTCATCTATTTGCCGTCTTCCAAGGTCTCTTAAAAGTGCTAGCCGGTATTGACACCAACTTTACTGTCACTTCCAAGGCGTCTGATGAGGATGGGGAATTTGCTGAGCTTTACGTTTTCAAATGGACCTCTCTCCTCATTCCTCCAACCACTGTCCTTATGTTTAACATTGTGGGAATTGTAGCTGGTGTTTCATATGCCATTAACAGTGGATATCAGTCGTGGGGGCCTCTTTTCGGTAAACTCTTTTTCGCTATCTGGGTCATTGTCCACTTGTATCCCTTCCTCAAGGGTCTGCTGGGTCGCCAAAATCGCACGCCCACAATTGTTATCGTCTGGTCTATTCTCCTTGCATCGATCTTCTCTCTGCTTTGGGTTCGGATTGACCCCTTTACATCGGAGGCTACAAAGAGAGCTGCACAAGGACAATGTGGTGTGAACTGCTAAAGTCATCCGATGATCGTTTTGTTAAACGAGCACATGCCTCTGTATATCAGATGTGGGTGTGTATATATGCAGACAAGAAAGTAAAGTGAAGTAGGGGTCCCTAAGTTATGGTTCACCATTTGATAGTTGTATACTTGTATTTATCGAAGAATTGGGTAATTTTTGGTCAATATGATTTAAACTACTTATAATTGTATTTATGGGAACCCTTGTTAGTGTAGAGGTGTCAAAAGTTGGTTGTTCCTTTTGTGCAGCAATGTCATGAATTGTGCTCTCGGAGCAGAGATTGAATCATTACATATTTCATTAAATTCACCTCTCTTAACTGATCTCAGTTAGATTGTAGTATTAGATTGCTTTTTTTACCTGGAGATTGAAGTTATTGTTGGGTTTGGAAAATCTACCACTCTTAGTAATTACTATAGTTTATGCTTATATACTAGTGGCAGATAAGATGAAGTATAAAAATTGGCAGATGAGAAGGTGCATAAAAATGGTACAAGATTTGGAAGTTTCTATGTCTGGTTGATGGAGACAATCAAGTCAGTCAGTAATCAATCTCAAAGAAAGTGACTTGAGAAGAATATTCAATAAAATTGAATACTAAATCTGATAAACACTGGAGAATATTGAATAAAATTGAATATATCATGCTTAACTGCTAAAAGCACTCTGCATAACAGTCCACATCATTCAGTGATCCACAAAATCATAATGAGAGTTATTTCCATGTGTTGGATCTGATTGTACTTGAATCTATTGATTTGAATTATCTAACTGATTACTGAAACATGCAAAAACCTTTAAGAAACAAGAGCATAAATAAATTCAAACCACCAAAAATGGATTTACTGTAAAAAATGTGGATTGCTGAAAAAAGACTCAACAAAGTTGGAAGCACAAAGTTTTAGCAACCAAAACTTCATATCATTATACTAGAAGGGCAAAGAAAAGAAAAAAAGATTTGACCTCTAAATCCAAGCAGATGTCTGCTTGTAAGCAAATGTTAAATCAACCGTTCAATAGAATTTGAACTCTCATCTAAAACTCCAGGATATAAAGAAAAATTCAAGAAAATTCTTTTCAAATGGTAAAAAATTATGCAATGTCGAGTCAATGCCAAAAACTCGTATTGTTGTCTGTCTTTGATCTACGTCTGCATGGTGCACCCATGTCTTCGTTTATTCTTGACCAAGCGAGTCCTCCTATTCTTCGCCTTCTTTCTCGACTAGAATCCTCTTGCATGCTTCGTAACACATAAATGAAATCCCTGCAGCAGGAACCAACTTCAAACAGCTCGGACCGAGCCCTTTGTACAAGCCTGAGATCCCTTCCTGTTCGAGTATACATGCAAGAGCATGAAGCACGTTCTTGTACACTTGCCTCCCACTCACAGCCCCAACTTGCATGTGCTTACGGGCCACCTCTAGAGGGAATGTAGCACTGCTGGAAATGGCCCCAGCTGCAGAGCCAATGAGAAGGGTTTCTATATTGCCAATCTTTTCCTGTTTAAAGACTTTCCGATAGACTCTCCGTAATGTGTCATAAGCACAATAGTTGGTAGCAGCATACGGGATTACTCCAATGAGACTAGGAGTAAGACCTCTGTAGAGCTCTGGTATCCCACCCTCTTCCAATATTTTTACAAATGCATCGAGCAGACCATTATAAACTCCTCTCTGCAAGTTGGAAATAGGCTAACTAGAATAAATTATGCATGAACACTATCAGTATAACTGATAGCTATTTCATGAACTTACCTGTATGGTTAATCGAGTCTTGACTAACTCAAGGGGATATGTGATCAGAGTTGAGCTGACTCCAGCACAGGCTCCAGCAACTAAAGAAGGAGGAATCGGTAATTTCAATTTCACCTCACCAGGTTTGGGTGACAGATTCTTGTTAACAGTGTCATAAACAAGTAACTGGGAGAAAAAAAATAAAGATCAATAAGAAAGATACAAGAGCAATGCATTCTTAAAAAGGCACAAAAGTAGTAGTTCTGACTGTATCGTGTTTCGCACGCATAGGTGATAGGTCATTGCTTGGCAACAATAACAACAATGTTAAAGACAGATCAAAGTTGGAGAGATCAAAGACACAATCATACTAGTGCTTTATTTGTGCAAAAGAACCAAAGCAATTACAGGAGCGAAAATTTAAAGAAACAAAATGTATGCTCTGAATATCAAAACTTAGAAATGCATACACAAATAAGAAAGTTGTCCTCTCTGCAAGTAAGTGGTATGCAGATAAAAACAATGTGGTCCTAGGAAAAGGTTATGTCTCTCTGAAACATGGTCTTCCTATCTAACCTTTTATTTCAAATTTTACCAATCACCAGCAAAAAATTTCTTATAAAAATGTGGAATCCAAAGTCAATCCAAAACTTTATTGAACTTAGATGACAACAATATTCCTGATGAGCCCATAACTCACCCGAGACTGTCAACCAAATTGCTATTATATCAGCTGTAAGTTGGATCTCTACATATCTCTACTACTAAGACAATGCAGGCGCAGTCTTTGATAATCATTGAGGATGTGTACCAGTTGAGTGAAGCTTACCAGAAGATATGATTACATAGACTTATAGTAAAATCATATTTTTTCACTATGCTAAGAAACAACATATAATCAAGGGTGAGAACCAAATGAGAAGTATGACTGAAGGGGTTTGAGGTTCAGGTTTTGTATTGTATAACTACACATACAGACAATAAATGATAAAATGAAAGAAGGTATGAATGAAAGAATGTATGAATGAAAGAAGGCAACAGAGCTGTGGAAAGGTATAAATGATAAAAAGGTTGCGGATAAAATAGAATTATAAATATGCACAACACACTCAAAACTAATCCGAAAATGTGCTCTGATTCCTCCCACAAGGCAAAACCACTAGTAACAAGAAAAAGAAAGCATATATCACTTGAAACTAATTCAAGCTGATCATCATAAGATAAGTAACATATTTCATCAATCCCAAACACTTGTAGGAATACTGAAACAGCCACAACTTTCTCAAAAGCCAATAAAGTACAACCACCACAGATGGATTCAACAAAACACAGAGACAGAATAAAGGAAACAGATGGATAAAAAGTAAGGATAACGAAAATAAAGTTAACATAGTGAAACATAGATGATCTTTACCTCTATAGCTTTGCTAGGTGCAACTCGAATAACATTAACCAAGTTTCCCCTAAACAATCCTCTCCATCCTTCGGTTTTCATAATATTATCAAACACCTCCGTAGTTGAATGTCCACTACTACCCACCATCAAATGAGTCCTAATCGTCTCCAGTGGAGCCACTGCGGTTCTCGAAACTGCCCCAGCAATTCCTCCACTGAATAACCTCCTCAAGGACGGGTTGGCAATCTTAATCTTAAGCCTAAGCCCACTTTTCCTTTTCTTATTCACCAAATCCTTTTCCTCCTCCGTCATACCCTTAAACTCATCAGGTAACGAAACATACTTCACAAGCAAATCTGCACATGGTAATTTTAAACCGCCATCTTCTTTGTTTCCCATTTGGCTCACAGAGGCAAACAATCCACCACCCGGGTAAGAGTTGTAATCATGAAGATTCCATTGAAGCCCCGAATGAGAATTCGTAGAAAATCCATCCTTCTTGAACTCCAAAGATTGAATATTTTCAGTTCTAACCATCTTTCGACACTCAAGAACCCAAAAACCAAAACCCTTGAATAACTGTGGGTGTAATCTCTCTATGCGTTTTGGTAAAACTCAACAAAATGCGGAATTCGCAGAATTTGCGTTTTCAGGCCAAAGTGAGAAGGTGAATATACCGAAAGATTTGATATTGGGAAAATTGGAGGGTAGAAAATCCATTCATGAAAATAGGGTCGGTAGGTGAGAGGGACTATGAGCTAAAAAAGAAATTCGTAAATTCCAAGTGTACGAAGATTGCGATAATAACAATGTAGGAGTATATATGTCAGTGATTGTTGCAGGAATGAGGATTGAGATTATGGGGGCGGAGAACTCAATTAGGGCTTATTTGGGTGGGGAGTGAGACTGTGTTCTTCCCCTTTTCAACCCAATTAAATTAAGAATTAAAAATCTTTTTATAAAGAGACTTTTGTTTTTGCCTTTCGTAGCAGTTCACCTTCTCATCAGCTACTACGTACGTCGACGGCGAGAGTCTCCAATTTCTTACAGGATATTATTAGTTTTGACATATAATTTTATAAGTTTCAATTGTAATCTTATACTCCTTCTGTCCCAATTTCAACTTCACACTTTCCGTTTTGATCCGTCCCAATTTCAACTTCATACTTCTATAAAAGGAAAATGTACAAAACTAATATCCCTCTAATATACTTTAATTTCAAAAGTGTCATCATCTTTTTAACACACATAACATACTTTATCATTTATTTATTATCCAAAAATACCAAACTATCCCCAAAAGTTACTCAAAAAGTGAATTTTCTTAATTTGCGTGTGTACAGTAAATATGAAGATGAAAATGGGACGGAGGTAGTAATTTTTTATTTTTCAATTTTAATTATTTGTATAAAAAAAAATTCCCTACCTTTTTACTATTTCTATTAATTCTTTTACGAAAAAAATTAAAACTTACAAAACTTGCAAATTTCTAATGCAATTTTTTTTTTCAAAAAGTCCAAAATTAGAAAAATAAAAAATTACATGAGTTGTGTCCCTAAGTGCACAAGGTGAGTGTACAACATTTTATTCTAAAGGATATACACTTAAATTAATAAGAATACAATATTTTATTTTAAATGTACACACTTTCATTAATTTTTTTCAGAGAATAAAGGGTATACGTCCTTATACTAAAGGGTATATACATTTAAGAGTGAGTCTCTTGTGCGTCCGGGCACACGGATTTAGATTCTTGCCCCTTTGCAATTTCCGTGCCCTTTTACAATTTAAACCCCTAGCAATACATAGATTTAAATAGAATATAGAGGGGAGGGTTGTGTTCACATTGGGACACATAGTATCCCTCCATGTCCCCGTGGGGCGCAGAAGCTTTTGCCTACATTTAATACTAAAAGGTATTTGGACGCACGGTGCACGAGACACACAAGTTTTAGACAATTTACATAATTAAAATTGACAATAAAGGAAAATTTTAATTAGGTGGGCTAACCAATCTAACCACTAGTCTTCTCACTTACCTAGAGACTCAGGTTCAATTCTCAACTAATAATTCTCAACGCAACGAAATATGAATTATAAATGTTTGATAAAAAAAATTCAAGAAATAAATAGTACACGTTTTTATATTAATACAAACACTTGTATAAATCGGGTTTACAAACGTTTATATATAAACCCTATTACTCTTAGTTTATGAAAAATTACTCTTTGAACATTGTTATTCTTTGAAATTAAAAATTACTCTTCAAATTCTAATAAACCCTAATGTATCGATTACTCTTTAATATATAAAAAATTACTCTTTAGAGACATGGATTATTACTCTCTATATAAAAATTATTACTCTTCATAGAGTAATTTTTTATATACTAAAGTTATTTTCTTAAAAAATAAAGTTTATAAGTAAATTCAATTTACATGAGATCCACTATTTTATTAAAGGATATACCATTTATTTAATACTAAAAGGTAACTTTTTAAAAAATACAAAATTCAGAAGCACGGATAGCACACAATTTTTAGCATATAATTAAATGTATTTCCTTTGATCTTGTTAACATGTAGTACACTCTCGATCATAGTGTAAATTTAAAAAAAAAAGTATTTTTTGCATGCATAATGTAAGATTATTTTGAGTATTTTGATGAGAAAAAAAAGTGAATAAAATTAGTATTTTGAGTATTTCCAATGGCTCTCTCTCTCTCTCTCTATATCTATTTTACCGCATAAAACATGCTCTAGGGAGACGTTATCCGCCACATTATTGAGAAGGAATACTATTCCTCCTATATTTTTACTCACCACCTCAAAATAAATTTCACACTTTCCTTTCCGTTCCCATCCACCTCACAATAATTTGCACTGTCCCAAAAAAACATCAAATTAATTCTAATCTAAAAATTTCTTCTTAATTAGAAATTTATTATTAATACCTAACACATAATATATTTTATAATTTATTTATTACATAAAAAGTCTACATTATCCTCCAAAAGTCAATGTAATTGGTCAAATTTTTTTTCTTAAACTCAGTATTTACAGTAATAATGTAAATTATTGTGGGACGGAGTGAGTAATAATTTTGCGAATAATGTATTTAAATTAATTTAGATTCTACATTTCTTAATTTAGTTTTATTATTTTAATTAAATTTCACTATCTAATTACTTAATTTACTCTCTTTTTATTAGTCACTTAATTTATTCAAAATGTGTTTTAAGCGTGTAATTTTGATGTTTTGAAATATAATTAGATTCAAAAGAGTAAACAAAAATAAAATAATGGGAGGATTACTACTAGATATACAAAAAAATCCTTAATTATTATGAGATACAAACATATAAAAATGTTACTAATAACTACAAAAATATATAGTGATATTCCAATATTATCCCTACAATGTGCTGCACATAAATATTGTGTGCAGCAAAAATTCGTGTGCAGCAAAGTGTGTGCAGTAACAAAAGTGTGTGCAGTAAAAAAAAATGTGGTGGTCCCGCGGTGGTCCGGCAGCTGGTCGGCGGAGCTCCGGTGAAGCAGTTTTTCGGCGGCAGTTTTCCGGCGACCGGCCACCGGCGGTCCGCAGTGGTCCGACTCCGGCCAACGGCGGTCCGACAGCGGCGGTGGGTGGGGGTTTAAGGTTTGTAGTTTAAAAGTATATGAGTTTAGGGTTATATTTGATATTTTACTTTAATATTTTGTATGTGATCAGGGACGGTGCTGTTCAGGTGCCAAGGGGGCACTGGCCCCCCCTCAATTTTTGAAAAAAATCAAGGGTATATTAGTCATTTTACATTTAATTAATTAAGTATTAATTAATTAATTATATAAGTAATTTAAATGTAGGTAGACATAGACTTTATTATTTGGATACCATCATACCAAATTACCTATAATTGGGCTTATAACTTAAGGCCCAAATGCATAAATAAATTAAATGGGGTGTAAGTATAATTTATTTAGGTCCAATCCAATATTATAAAATAAATATAATTAATTTAATCTATCAAAATACAACAGAAAAAAAGAAAAACAAATCTGCAAATGTTTACAGTGAGTTCGCGAGATGCAATTTGCAAGGAAGAAGACTATCCACCATCACTCAAGTTTCATTTAATCTTCACTCTTCCGTCAATTTTCAAATCCTAAGGTATATTCTTTCATAATAACTTAAATTCTCTTACATTTTTCTTAAAAATTATTTCCCCCAATTTATTTAGGTTTGTGCCCCCAATTTCAATCAATATACTTATGCTCTAATTTAATTGTAATTCTAGATTTTGTATTACTATTTAGTTTATTAATTTCAAACTTCTTGAACCAGCTTGATACTCATTACCATTTTTATTTGGATATTTTTTTTTTGATTTGCAAATTAAATTTACTCCTTTAAATTTTATTATCTTTCATAGATTATGGAACGCTATTATAAAAAGACAACAAATATCGTGGAGACATCATCTTCATCAGTTAATGCCCCTATTGTTCAACTTCAAGTTCCCCAAGGACCCCAACAATCATCAAGTCAAGATAACAACATTGGAGTTGATTTGGAAAATCTTCCGAGTGATCCGGGACTACGACCTAACATAATGAGTTATCCACCAAACTTGATTGAACAGGTGCGTAGATCTTACTTATTAAAAGGTCTATGTCAACCACGTGAGCATAATTTTCCTCAGATAATGGATGGAAATCGAAAACGTAAATTTGTTGTGTCTTGGTTTGATGACTATGGTGAATGGTTGGAGTATAGCATTGAAAAAGATGCAGTATTTTGTTTATATTGTTATCTATTCTCTGCGGGTCGTAGTGAAAGAGGGCATGACGCTTTTGCTTCTAAAGGGTTTGATTCTTGGGGTAAAAAAGAAAAATTGAAAATTCATGTTGGAAAGAAGAATAGCGACCATCATAAATGTAGATTAGCTTGTGAAAATTTGATGAATCAAAGTCAACACATTGAAGTATCTTTTGCTAAGATATCAGAACAGTCAAAAATTGATTATCGTTGTAGATTGAATGCATCTATAGTTTGTTTGCGTTATCTCGTTACACAAGGATTGGCTTTTCGAGGAAATGATGAATCTGAAGAATCATTAAATCAAGAAAATTTTATTGAGCTTTTGAAAGTTGTTGCCTCATTTAGTGAAGAAGTCAATAAGGTTGTGTTGCATAATGCTCCTTATAATCTCAAGCACACATCTTCTACAATCCAAAGAGATATCATAAGTGCAGCTGCAATTGAGACAACTAAGGCTATCATTAAGGATATGGGTAATGAGTTTTTCTCAATTTTAGTTGATGAGTGTCGGGATGTATCTGTAAAAGAGCAAATGGGAGTTGTTATACGTTATGTGAACGCAAATGGATGTGTTATTGAACGTTTCCTTGGTCTTGTGCATGTTAGTGATACAACTGCAGTTTCACTTGAGAATGGTATTGAATCATTGTTTTCCACACATGGCTTGAGTATTTCTAGTTTGAGAGGTCAAGGTTATGATGGGGCTAGCAATATGAGAGGAGAATTTAATGGTTTAAAAAGTTTGTTGCTAAGGAAGAATCCTGCTGCTTATTATATTCATTGTTTTGCTCATCAACTCCAATTGACACTTATTGCTGTTGCTAAAAAGCATACAAGTGTTGGGTCTTTTTTCAATACTGTTACACGCTTATGTAATGTTGTTGGAAGTTCTTGTAAGCGTAGAGATATTCTTCGAGAGAAACAAATGGAAAAGATCATCAAAGGGATTGCAAATGATGAGATTAAGACTGGAAGAGGATTGAATCAAGAAATGGCATTGAAACGACCTGGAGATACTCGTTGGAGCTCCCATTATGGTACTCTTATAAACTTGTTGCATTTATTTTCCTCAATTGTTGATATTCTTGAGTTTGTTGAGGAAAATGGTAGCGATGATTCACAAAGAGTTGAAGCTATTGATTTACTAGAGGTTGTGAATCAATTTGAGTTTGTCTTTGTATTACATCTTATGAGACATCTTATGGGAATCACACATGATCTCTATCACAAGTTTTGCAAAATAAGGGTTAAGACATTGTTAATGCAATGAATCTTGTAAAAGCATCAAAAGCTCGTTTGCAAGCAATGAGAGATGATGGTTGGAAGACTTTGTTAGATGAGGTTTCAGATTTTTGTAGCAAACATAAGATACTTCTAGCAATCATGGAAGATATCTATGCACCTCGAGGAAGATCAAGACGTAGAACAGAAAAAGTGACAAATCTTCATCATTATCAAGTTGAGTTATTTTATTCGGTGATTGACATGCAAGCATTAGAGTTAAATTCTCATTTTGATGAAGTGAATACTGAGTTGCTTTTGTGCATGGCATGTTTTGATCCGAGAGACTCATTTGCTATGTTTGACAAAAAGAAACTTCTTCGCCTAGCAAAATTTTATCCATCTGATTTTTCTGCAGTTGATTTATATGAACTTGATAGTCAACTTGAGACCTTTATTTTTTATATTCGTTTGGATGAGAATTTCTCTAAAGTAAATGGAATAGGAGGACTTGCTCAGAAGATGGTCACCACAAGAAAGCATATTGTGTTTCCGTTAGTTTTTCTGTTAATTAAGTTGTCATTGATTTTACCAGTTGCTACTGCTACAGTGGAAAGAGCTTTTTCAGCAATGAAACTCATCAAGAGTTCTCTTCGCAATCGAATGAGTGATAAACTATTGAATGATTGTTTAATATCATACATTGAAAGGGATGTGTTTCAAAATGTTAGCAATGAAGTTATTATGCATCGATTTCAGAATATGAAGAATAGGAGAGAAATGTTGTAGTTATGCTTATTTTCATGATAAGATGTAACTGAACTATTTAATTTAGTAATATACAAGTATTTTTCTTAAATATTTTTATCTTTTCATTTGAAGTTATTGAATATTATATAGAATGGGCAGATGTATGTATTTTATTTTTGAAATCTTACCAGGTTATTCCTTATAAGTTGGACCCCCCTCATTAAAATTCCTGGCACCGTCACTGTATGTGATAGTAATTATTTTAAAACAATGTATCTAATAGTAATTAGGGATACAAAGTGTGTATCTAATAGTAATTTTTCCTAAAAGAATAATACTTATTTTATTAATTAATAAACTATTGTAACTAATTATTACCTAAACATAACGTGTTTGATATGGCTAATGCCTAAACATAACGTATTTTGGATGCGTTGAGTTTGAAAATTACAATGTGTGACATTATATTAAGTACGTACTTGGCTATATTGAATTGTTATGCTTTTGAATTAATGTTATTAGTTGAATCTACTTTGCATTATGTAAAGACTACTTAATTAAGTGATTCGCAAAGTATAAATTTATAATTAATAAGACAAAAAGACAAGGTCCTAAAATTAATGTATTATTATGATTTTTGAATGAATGTTATTAGTTGAATCTAGCTACATTTCCATCAAAGACAATTTAATTTAGGGTCATGACGAAAGTAAAATTATGAGACAAAGGCAAGATTTTAATATTCAACTCTAAGCTAATTAAATTGCATAATAGTGATAATCTAACCACGTTTTGAATGTGTCTATTATTGAGAGAAAAAAAATAAAATAAAAAACTTCGCACCAATTACGGAATAAGTTTTTATATAATTGGTCCAATATTACTAATTAATATTGTGGTTTAAGGTTTTTACGATTTCAAAATTATATACAGTTATGAAAAATAAAAAGATTTTCAAGTCATGATCATTCCATTATATTGACAACTTTAAAAAACTGATCATATATTATGATCATAGTATGAAAGCACCTAGTTAAATTAATTGGCATTTAGAACATCTCTTTTTCAAGGAGGCAATAGGTTAGGGTTGTTCAATTCCCTTTGAGAACGAAATAGAGGAAAGTTATAAAGAGATTTGGAGAAAGATGAATTATAAGTGCTTGACAAAATAACTACTAACTATATTAACAATTAATTAGCATTTGTCTATAAAAAAAATAATAATAAAGTTGATCATGGATTTCCAATAAGCTTAAAATGAATTCTTAAAAGAAATTTCGTTGGGGTCAAGTCCCGAACGGTTAACAGAGACTAATTATAAATTCGTTGGCAATATGTGTATGTTGGATCAACTTTAAATATATAAAGACGTAATATTATTATTTAGGGAGCGGCTATTTGCACCCCAAATCTACTAAATGAATCCATTAATTTATAAATTTAAAATATATTTATGTGAGAAGACGTAAATAACCTTTTATAAATAAATAAATTAGATTAGTTATAACAAATTTGTTATATAGACCCAATTAAATTTCTAAATGCACCCCAAATCTAATGTCTCTTCTTAAATCCAACTCATCTTCTCCGGCTTCAAAATCCAAAAGCACCACTCCGGAGCTTCCACACGAACCCGCCCTCCTGCCGGAACAGCACCAGAACCATCTGTTGGATGCCCATCAACGGCTGAGGACCCTCATAACTCACCACTTCGTTCCCTACACGTCATGAATTCCTATCAATCCATTTTAACCACCTAATTAATTAATTATATTACTTATGAAATTATATATATATGCCTCACCGAACGTAGTTCCTGTACTTCCCGGAATGTCACTTACCAACCTGTATACTCAATGTATATAGAATCAAGATGCAATTATTAAAATGAAACGAAACGAAAGCATAAACCCTAAATTTGGGTGAACTTTGAGTTAGCCAATCCACCATCAATTACCTCAATTTTCTACACCTCTTCCTATTGTAGTATACTGTTCGACGACAACAGTCGAACACTTAAATATGTTCGATGTTTGTGATCGAACAGTTGGGGTGTTTCTCATGACTACTCGCTTCCTATGATCAAATATATGTATTTGTGTTCGGTTGCTGTCGTCGAACACCCTATTTTTTTCCTTTCTATTTCTTTTTTACGTCAACTACTAACGAACAAATGGAAGTTGGACATGCAAGAAATTAAAATTAATTAAAAGAATGAATTCTGTAATGTTGAAGTTATCCGAAAGGAAATTTTATTCTTGATTATAATGAATTAATATATACTGATTAATCCCAAATTATGCCACATAGATTTACTTATCCAATTCTTATCTTCTACAATCCTCACCTTCAACCTTTTTTTTTATATTTTTTATTCGCTCTCCCTTCTCTCCTGAGCAATCGCGGCAAGGAAGACACAGATTTGTTCTTTTTTCTTTTTCAAACCGCAGCGGCGTTTCTTCTTCATTTATTTAATATTGTGATTAATTTGCTTTTTTTTTTAATTTGGGTAGAGTTAATTAAAAGGGTAAAGTTGTCTTTGTATGGGGTGTATTAAGTAATTTAAATATGTAATCTTTAATTTCAGTGGGGTAAGTTTAGTAATTGATGTTCATTTAACAATTTTGGGGGTGCAAATAGCAGCCCCTACTATTTATCCTTTTTTTTTAACTTATCCTTCATTCTTAGAATTTATCATATTTTATTTTAAGAGTTTTATTATCAAATTCATTAAAATTAAATGCAGTGTACGAAGCTATAAGTCGTGCAATTAATGTGCACGAGTGTTACTCTCGTTTTACTAATGCTAAAGATTTGAAAAGTTTGATTTCATGGGAGTTTGGTTTAATTCCATGAAACATAGATTTGAATAAAGCAACAAGACCGAGTTTATTTTGCAGATATTACGTAATACTTTTGTGGATATAAACGGGAATTTGTACCCTTTTTTTTACCTTCTGCATTTTACTTCTCTCTCAAATTGCACTCAGTTTCTATCTTCCTGGTGTTGCCTCAGAATATAGTTCAACCTTCTGAACATTTATAATCCTTCAAAATGTTAGTAGATTCAAAAGCCCTCTCACATTCTCCACGCTTTCCATCTTTAAAATCCTATCCTCATGGTCTCATCCTTCCAACCCTCTGTTATCTTATGTTTTAGATGTTGAATCTCTTTTGTTTACTTGGAGTATTACATAATATCTGCAAAATAAACTCTGTCTTGTTGCTTTATTCAAATCATTTGATCTATTTCATTTTGTTTTCCTGGTGATAGAGAATTGAATAGGTTCTTACTTAATTAAGTTGTCTATATTATTATTTAGTCTAGTCTACTAAAATTTCTCTCATAAATGATTGATTTGTGTTGGTGTCCCTAAAAAAATAAATGTCAATGATAAAGAGTTTTGCAGAATTGTCTTTTCTTTTGTGTTACACACACCTTCTTCTTCATATTATATGCATTTGAATTAGTTTTGAAATTGCTTGGTCATGTGATCCAGCATGCACACAAACCAACTTCCATTGCTGAAAAAGTTGAACAAGATGATATGTAATTATTTTGATACTGTGTTACTTATAATTACCATCACTAAAACACATTTAACCACTTGATGGAGTAGTTTTCTTCTACTTTTTGACTGTGTAGGAGATTAGAACCGAGGTCAAGAACATTGCTTTACTGGAACTCTCCAAGAATCACCAGGTCTAAGGTAATTAAAACACACACACAAAAACACTAGGAAATGAATCATATATATTTTCTGAAGCATTTATTTTATACAGGTTTCTGGGTGGAAAATTAAGGCAAGGAAACCTCAAACTGTTTTGAAATTTGTGTCTTATGGGAGGTGTCATTCCACTAGGTAAAGTCAACAACAGATCATTTATATCCAACTCAACCCGTTTATATTTTTCTTTTAGGATATAGTCAATGTAACACGAAATAATACATCAGCACAACCACAATTTCTAGAAGTGTAACAGTAGTTTGACCTAAAAGATGAAGAATTCAATTTATGCATTGTTATTTTATGAGGTACCATCCTTCAATTTGCAATTTAAGTTGGTTCGAAAATTCATAAAAAAATAAAAATAAAAGTCACTTGATGACAAGTAGTGTGTTATAAGAATTAGTCTAATGTATGAATTAATGGTCCAGATTTTGGAAGGAAGAGGATTTGCCAACAGATGATACATGGGGGAAATGTTGATATAGCTTTTGTTAAGCTGTTGTTCCATGATTCTCTCGCCTACAGAAACCGATAAGCTAAAACTATTATTTCATGATTCTCTCGCCTATAGAAACCAACAAGTTGAAGTTTGGATAATACTATTTTTCAGAGGATTTATTCCGAAGCCAAAACATTATAGAATCTAGTCTAAATGTTCAACATAATCTCAGTTGAACATCATTACCCCTAAACAAAAAGAAAAGCTATCAGTCACTCTACTTTTCTAGTTGTCATTGTTTTGAGCTGCTTCTTTAGCCAATTTCTTGTTGTATTCTTCCACTTTCTTCTTGTATGCTTCCATTGCTTCACCAGCTTTCTTGTTCCAAATTTTCTTCTCTTCCTCAGCCATTCCCTACACAATCACAACAAAATTCTTACACTCTTCTAACAAAAACCAAATACAATTTTACAATTTTTAATACTTTTAATTATAAATATACCTTCCACTTCAAAGAAATGAGAGCATTTATGGTGGAGTTATTGACTCCTGGACGCTCTTCCACAATGGTCTTCCTTGCCTCCTGAACTTGATCGCAATTTTCAATGTAAAAGAGCAACCATATTCTTGTCGTGTAGACACGGGCAACCAAGTTGAATTATCGAATCGGGAGAATTTAGGATTCATGGCCTTAAGGTATAGTATCATGATTAGTTAGGGACGATCGAAAAGGAGGATAAGAAAAATAAAAGAAAATAAAATGCAAGGAAAATAAATCTAATTACAATATTTTTGGATGCAATGGTAGTTTCTCAATGCACTCAAACAATCATTAATTGATTCCATTTTTAAACTAATCATGGTAAGGGCGATCACTAAATCATACCTACACCTAAGCTCTTTGCCAAGATGAATAGGATGCAAGTAAAAATGGCTCATTAGATCGTCTCCAATGCTCACAATTCCTACAGATACTTACGGATATTCATATACTAATATAGAGATATTATCACGAAGAATTTTCTCTAGTAGGCAGAGACGTTTTCCTAGTGTTTCCTTTCTAGGTACTATGCTCACATTGGCTTGGTCCCCTTCACTAACTCAATCACAAGTAATCTCGTTAGTGTTCGTTTATGTAGTTCTAAACATAGAAAAGTTTTGGCCAAACTCCCCCCATATTAATCCTCATGCAATAAATGGAAAAAACTTACATATGATAATCATGTAAAGCAACTAAGGTGAAAACAACAACAAGACATGTTGATACACAATACACAACCTAATCACTATACACTAATATCAAAGGCATTAATCATAAATTAAAGCATGCATACATATTCCATAAACGAAACCTAATCATAGTCGGAAATTCAATTAAGAAACATAATCATGCATCAATCACCCACCAAAGCAAATAAAGATAATAAGTAGGATTAGATTTCACCTAATAAAGTTTTACATCCATGAGAATTATCCTTTCCTTGGTGTCCCCACCTTCTTGGAAAATAATAAAAATCCTAATCTAGAAAAATATTTAAACTACGGACGGATCCCTCACCCCGAAAGGGGGAGGGATCTCAACTCTGGAGATCTTTAGTGAAAAAGCTCTCTTTGAATCTAATGATTCAATTTAATGGAATTTACTTGATGGAGAATTGGTGTATGGTGGCTTTCATGGAAGAATGTATTTATAGTAGTAAGGGTGAGAGAAATTTGAGTGAGTTTCCAATGTGGGACAAGTGGGTTCATGTAGTGGTAGTGAGAGGAATTTGTGGTAAGTAATCAATGTGGGATAATTTAGCTCATGGGACCAAAAATGAGATTTATAGCAAATTTTTCTTTGGCCCGTTCTTACTCGTTTCAACTCCAAATCGAGCTTCGTTTTCTCCCACATCTTCCTCTTCACTTGTAGAATTCATTTTTGTCTTAAAATCACCCTTTTTCTACAAAAATAAACAAAAATATCTTTCTCAAACTAATTAAGCAATAAATAGAATTTCCATTAAAATCATACTTAATTATTGAATTTAAGCCAAATAAATCCAATTAAATTCATGCAATTTAAGCCCAAATTCTAGGTGAATTTTATGCCGATCAAACCCCCCAAACTTAAAGTGTTGCTCATCCCCGAGCAACGAAAGAAAAGAAAGAACGAGGAGGGAAATTCACCTAGAATTGAATCAAGATATCAATTAGAATTGAGTTATTTCAAACCATTTCAATTCAATCAAAACAAATGACAAGACATCAATTTAAATGCATACAAGTTTAGCTTTAGAAATATGCAAGCATGTGAGACCTTCACTACTCCTCTTTAGATTTTGCATTACTCTCACACTCAAAAGAAGTGTACGGGAGAAGTGTATACTCTCAAAAATCGATTCAAATTCATGTCATTACCATATGCTTGCCAAAAGTCTACGCTCTCCACCACTTGTATGTTTGTTAATTATTAAATCAATAAGGTCTTTATATGGGGTTGTAATATAGGCTCTTTGGTATTGGATAGGAAAAGTAAGCTCAAGATTAGTAGAGAATTTAAGTTGACGACCATTATCAACTCTCACTCTCTCTTTCCTCAAATTAGTGAAGAATTCAAGTTGGTTGTCAATATCAACTCTCATTCCCACTTTTTCATTTTTTCACCTTAATAAAAAATAGAATTTATCCATCCAACAAACTAAAGAACCTTTTTCTTCTCTTCTTCCACTATTGAGTTTTTTTTTCTTTTCCCCAATGGCTCTCTTTCCATTTTTCTAGTAAAGCTCCTTTATATTTCTTTTATACAAGTTTTACTCAATTTTTTTTCTCAACCTCCATTTTTTTCTTTTTCATCTTTTCTCCTTTTTTCTTTCACTTTCACCATGTCTCTCTTTCTAAACTCTCTTGCAAGCTTAATTCAACCACTTCATCCCCATTAATCCTCTATTAATCGACAAAGGTGATTAGGATATAAAATATGGATACAATGGCTAAATTTGTAGGTTGCCAAAGAAATAAGGATAATAAGCTCAAAGGGGCAAACTACGATATGATTTCATTTGGTATGATTAATTTGGCTAAGTGACTTGTCAAAACAAAGATGACCTTAAATCATTTCCAACAATCTTCACACACATGTAGTTTCAAGAAGACACAATGACAAGTTCTAGAATGCACACAAAAGAATGATGCACACACAGAAAGGAAAAACCATTTGATTTAATGATTTTAAGGGTCAAAAGCCCACGGGTTTATAGTAATGAAAGATAACACAAAACAAGCATAAACCATAGTTCAACAAGTACATAACTAAAAATCCATCTCGTCACAAGTCTCAACCAAACATCATAGCCTCAAAATTTCTCACAGTTAAGCACAAGAGAGCCAAAATTTTTTTCTCCTTATTGAAAGCAAGAAAAGCACGAAAAACAAAAACAATAAAAAATGAGAAAATACGTGCCAAAGAAAAGAGTAAGGACTTAAACGTACGCCGGTGCAATATGCTCAAGTAGGAGTTCATGGATGCAATTTTATAATTCAAACCATAGAAAAGTCAAGTAACGAAAGCAACTTTTCCCCAAACTTAAATTAGACAAAGTCGATTTTAAGTTGAGAAGTGTTCGTTACCTCAATTTGCACCACTCCTTTGCTCTTCAAGGCCAATACCACGACACCATGCTTTCGTCCCTACAAACACAACCATAAAACAAAAATAAATCAAAGAAAAAAATGTCCCTATCGAACCACAGGGAGGAAGGTACTAGAGTTTAAGCGATCTCAAGTTTATCGTGATTTTATAAGGACGATCGAAAAAAATGATAAGATGCAAATGAATGCAATTAAACTAATGCAAGAGATAAGAAATAAATGAATGCAAGAAAAATGGGTTCCAAATTATACAAGGATGAGATTAGCAACAATCATGGCATAGATAACAAAGTAATCATGCAATTGATTATAATCTATCATGGACATGGCATATGAGTGATCACT
The DNA here is from genome assembly GCA_023678885.1 of Pogostemon cablin. NCBI lineage: Eukaryota > Viridiplantae > Streptophyta > Magnoliopsida > Lamiales > Lamiaceae > Pogostemon > Pogostemon cablin. The sequence goes on from CM042965.1 coordinate 37,302,718, forward strand.
AATTCCACCTAAACTCTCTACCAAGATGGATAGGATGTAGGCCCTCAATAAGGCTCCCAAATGCACATAGAATCATGACCAAAGTGAACACCTCCCACTAGGTACTAATTACTCTACGAGTTCCCTAACAAGGTACTAAATCATAGGCAATATTCCCTTTTAAGGTACTATGAATTCACTAATGGCTTGAGTCTCCTCATCTAATCAACTAATATCACGATTAAGCTAATCAAATGTTCTATCAAAGGGTTCCAAATCTAGAAGGATATACATATCTCATTCTAAATTAATGCACATGAAGTGTATGATGAAATGATTCAATGAACTATCCTAAACATGTATTTGATTTACCAATCTAATCACATGCCTATGACAATTAATCACACAAATCAATCATATACATCAAGCAATTAACAATCAATGCTAGAAATAACACAAAGCCCATTCAATATTAAAATCAATTTGCATAAAAACTAAATTATCCAACACCAATCATGGAGCTAATCTCACAAAGGAGATTAACCTCTCATAGTCACAAGAAATTCAACATAGATATTAAAATCCTTACAAACCATGATCAACTATAAAGAAAGTCATAAAATTAGAATTAGATTCCCCCTTTAAAGGTCTTCAATGGAGATCTTCTTCTTCTTCTTGTGATCTCACTCTCCCTTGCTTCCTTGATCACTTGGATGGTGGATTTCATGGAGAAGATCAAGTGTAGATGGATGGATGAAGAATGGATGAAGATGATGGTGTAAAATGGATCTAGTATGTGAAAATGTGGTGTGGAGTGTGTGTAACTGCTCTCAATTCTGATCTCCCTCCCTAAATTTCGCACAAGTCATGATTTTATATCACTTATAGACCTTCTAGAAGCTTCCGAAATATTCTGAAAATTATACAGGATTTGGCACCTACACGGCCCGTGCTGCAGTACACGGCCCGTGTAGGGCACACCTACTTCGGCGTGTTGTGCGTACTTCCAGACACGGCTCGAGATGCAGTACATGGCCTTGATCATGGTCGTGTAGCGATTTCTGACGACAATGCACGGTTTCTTCTTACAGGGCCGTGCCCCGCACACGGGACTTGCTGCAATGCACGGTCCGTGCGCCAGCGCACGGCCATCCTACTGGGCGAGCAGCGAAATCTGATGACATTACACGGCCATTGGTTACAGGGCCGTGTTCTGCACACGACCCGTGTACCAACATACCATGTCTTTCCGACTCTGTTTCGCTCCCGACTCCGTTTTTGTCCATTTCTTGACCTGTTTTACACATATTTAAGCCCATTACACAATTCTATAAGTTCATACCACATTCCTCAAAAATATCAATAACTCCACCAAAAACAGCACAAATATGGATAAAAATATCCGAAAATATACACATAACGACACTAAAATTTTGGTGAAAATGACAACGATCAACTCCCCAAACTTAAGGTATTGTTCGTCCTCTAACAATGAAAAATAATAACCAAGAGGAGTAATTTTAACTTAGAAAACATCAAATGAACATAAACCACAATACATCACAAGTAATAAGGACTACAAATTCATATTAAACATCTCTACATCATCAAACTTATAACATGAAAGATTAACAAGTCCAATCTTAAGAATGACAAAAGAATACTTAAATCCCTTTCAATCCAAGCCTCTCATAGATTATAATTTCCACTCAACACTCTTTATGGTAGGGTTTTGATCATCACTCATCAACTGGTTAAAATCGACTCACCATAGGCTTGCTCATGGACTATGTTCACAAGCCACCCTAGTTTCAATAAGTGATCAAAAAGGTCTTTATCTTAGGATGTAATATTTAGGCTCTTTGGTAGGGTAAGAAACTTTGGATAATAGTGACTATTCAAGTGTAGATAATCGAAGAGATGATTATTTTCTCTAATTTCTTCAATTTCAAACTTCCTCCATTTGTCAACAATTCAAAAGCACTAAATATCAACATACATGAATTCCTTGAGCTTCTTTTGAATGGCATACTTCTTATCCTTGACTTTTGTATTCCTTGAGCATATTTTATGATTTTGCTCCTTTTACACTTTTGTTGAAGTTGCACTTGCTTTTATCTTGAGCTCTTTCATCCTTTTTCTTAATTCGCCCTTTCTTCCATTTATTTGCATATTTTTTCCACAACTTCCCTTGTGAATCATCATCATCCTCAATTACCCGCACATAGGTTATATATATAAGGTTTAAGTGGATTATCAAGGCTTGTATTGTGCCCAAATTACAAAGAAAAGGCTTATAGACTCAAAGTGGTTCACTAAGGATAATGTTTTTGGTAAGGAGTTTTATGGCTATGACTTCATTTAACAAGGATGGCCTAAGATCATTTCACAAATTTTTCACCATTCGGGCTTCGTTCCTATAGTCCATGAGCAAGTTCTAGTTTGTCTAAGTTCAACCAGTCCTCTCATCAAGAATGAACCATGGAGGCACGGTTGAGGCTCAAGTCTCACAAGCTTTTGCTTGGACCAAAAGAAACCTAATTACCCTTCATACTTCTCAAAATTGAACAAATTATATAATTCATGTCACAATTTTAACAAGTAGAAATCATTAATATGCTTGCCATCACTCATCACAAACAATGCATTATAGCTCATATTCAAAAACACTCAACTTTTTCCCAAAAACATACCACCAAACTCTTCCTACAAGAATAAAAATTCAAACATTACACATAAGAAAAGACTCACCAAACTAAAAACAAAACAAAAGCACATAACATACATGACCAAAATCATCCATCATAAGAAATTAAAGCATCTCAATTCATCATCTATAACAAATAAGCTCAACAAACATCTCATCCTTATTTGAAAATGAAATCCTAGATTACGAAAGTAGACCTCCCACAAACATAACATATGAAGTAGCATGCTAATCCAATACACTCCAAATCAATATCAATTCATGTCAAGCAATTAGAATTGATAAGATGTAGAGTACTCCCTTAAACATTTGAGAATGGAAATGGTTGGCATGAGCTTCCGCCTTGCATCCACAATGTTTTCTCGATTTGATCTTCGGGCTCAATTCATGCTTCCACTATACTCCATTTATGCTCAATAACTCATCAAAAACCATTAGCTCAACAATTGCAATAAAAATAAGGACTATTATGCACTTCAACACAACCAAACGACCCAAAATTATAACCAAACTCATGAGACCAATTTAAAATTGACCCAATTTTACATAAAATAATCCTTCAATCAATCATTAATTAAGATCTATAGCACACTCAAGTGGTAAGTCACACCATGCACTCTCCCCCCAAATTTAAATCGAAACAAGAGTTGAGAATTAAGTTTGCAAAAAGTGGTGGGATTTACCCTTGTAGTTTTCAATGATCTTCATGAAGTTACCTTGTGATGACATATGTGCACTTACAATATTCAAGTATGGCCACCACACACTCCCCACAAACTTAAATTAACACAAGTGTTAAATTTAAGTTTGAACAAAGTGGTGTAATATACATCTCCATTCCAAATTAAGCACACCTCGTCTTCTTCATACATATCTTTCTTCATGAGCACAATCCACCTACATACCAAAAATACAAGAAAAATAAAACTAAACAAGAAAACTCACATAAAATGGGTTTCCTCCCATCAAGCGCTAAGTTTAATGTCTTCAAGCCGGACGATATTTTCAAGCTCATGGTGGTCTTGAATAGTCTTTAGGCACCGTCATAGGTTTCTTCTTGAAGTAGTGCCTTGTGCTCTCCCGTTCAATCACAAGAACGTGTCCTTTCTTGTTGAATAGTTCAAGTAATTGTTCCCCGAAGACGTTCTTCACAAGGAATGACCCTTTCACTTGTTCTACTTTTTCCATGGGGCTTTATATGCGTTTAGAACTTCAACCACATCCCCGATAAGAATTTGGACATTGACAAGTGTTGGTGTCCTCTTGCAACCCTTTTCCTACAATTTTCAACAAACAAGTTTTTATCAATAAAATCATGAAAATTCTTAAGAGAGTTTGAAATTTCAATAGAATGAGAAGGTTTTTTCTTGTGGGGAGTAGAATCCATGATCTTAGTTTTCGGAGGTTTCTTTTGTTCCATAAGTGCATGAATCTCTTCTTGGTTTCGAAGCTTTACTTTCTCAACCATCACTTCAAGAGACTCAACAAATCTTCCAAATTCCCCCTTCAACTCTTCTTTCAACTCTTTTGCTTTCACCCACTTAGGAACTCTTTCTCTCTTCTCCTTCATAACCTCATCAACCCCTAAAAGCCTCTTTTCTATCCTTAATGATCATGCATTCTTTATTTGTTCCGGAGGTAGAAGGCTTGTTGTTCTCTTCTTGAAGTCTCTCCATGGTGGACACAACTTGAGTTATTTGGTGTTCAATGGAATTCAATCTAGCACCATATGCTACGATTTTATTTGTCACCATTTTACACCAATTTCTCATTCGATCCTTCCACTCTTCATTATACTTCTTCTCCCTCTCCATGCGTTCCATAATTTTTTCAATCAACTCATCTCTACGCTTGTCTTTATAGTCACATTGGGCAAAATAAGAAATATTGGAGTCTCGAAAATCTCCCCATAGTTGTAGTTGATTTCCTTCTTTGTTTCTAGAAAAAATTCCTTGTAAAACATCATCCACACCTTGAGGGTATACTTGTTGACTCATTTGATGAGGAACTCTAAAATCTCCATAACCTTGTTGTTGGAATTGCATATTAGGCACTTGTACTCCAAAATCCGATTGCAAGTTTGGTTCACAATTTGTCATTTGAAATCCTTGAAAATTTTCTTGTGTGTTCATAGTGGGATAAGCACTTATATTCACCATATCTCGAAGAATATCCATGTAACTTATATTTTTGGGCTTGTTCTCTTTCTTCTTCCTTCTCAAGGTATACACCTACAAGAGAAAGAAAAATTTGAACAAAATTTTCTAAAGTAAAATAAGATGCAAAAATAAAAAAAATGTCCTTATTAAGACCACTCTAAATAATCCTTCGTCAAAATACTAGCGACCGTTACCTCCCCGACAACGGCTCCATGAACTTGATCACAATTTTCAATGTAAAAGAGCAAGCGTACTCTTGTCGTGTAGGCACGGGCAACCAAGTTAAATTATCAAACCGGAAGAATTTAGGATTCATGGCCTTTAGGTATAGTATCGTGATTAGTTAGGGATGATCGAAAAGGAGGATAAGAAAAATAAAAGAAAATAAAATGCAAGGAAAATAAATCTAATTACAACATTTTTGGATGCAATGGTAGTTTCTCAATGCACTCAAACAATCATTAATTGATTCCATTTTTAACCTAATCATGGTAAGGGCGATCACTAAATCATACATACGCCTAAGCTCTTTGCCAAGATGAATAGGATGCAAGTAAAAATGGCTCATTAGATCGTCTCCAATGCTCACAATTCCCATAGGTACTTACGGATATTAATATACCAATATAGAGATATTATCACGAAAAATTTTCTCTAGTAGGCAGGGACGTTTTCCTTGTGTTCCCTTTCTAGGTACTATGCTCAAATTGGCTTGGTCCCCTTCACTAACTCAATCACAAGTAATCTCGTTAGTGTTCGTTTATGTAATTCTAAACATAGGAAAGTTTTGACCAAACTCCCCCCATATTAATCCTCATGCAATAAATAAAAAAACTCACATATGATAATCATGTAAAGTAACTAAGGTGAAAGCAACAACAAGACATGTTGATACACAATACACAACCTAATCACTATACACTAATATCAAAGGCATTAATCCCAAATTAAAGTATGCATACATATTCCATAAACGAAACCTAATCATAGTCGGAAATTCAATTAAGAAACATAATAATGCATCAATCACCCAACAAAGCAAATTAAGATAATAAGTAGGATTAGATTTCACCTAATGAAGTTTTACATCCATGAGGATTATCCTTTCCTTGGTGTCCCCACCTTCTTGGAAAACAATAAAAATCCTAATCTAGAAAAACATTTAAACTACGGATAGATCCCTTTAAAACAATAAAAATCCTAATCTAGAAAAATATTTAAACTACGGATGGATCCCTCACCCCGAAAGGGGGAGGGATCTCAACTATGGAGATCTTTAGTGAAAAAGCTCTCTTTGAATCTAATGATTCAATTTAATGGAATTTAATTGAAGGAGAATTGGTGTATGGTGGCTTTCATGGAAGAGAGTATTTATAGTAGTAAGGGTGAGAGAAATTTGAGTGGGTTTCCAATGTGGGACAAGTGGGTTCATGTAGTGGTAGTGAGAGGAATTTGTGGTAAGTAATCAATGTGGGATAATTTAGCTCATGAGACCAAAAATGAGATTTATAGCAAATTTTTCTTTGGCCCGTTCTTACTCGTTTCAACTCCAAATCGAGCTCCATTTTCTCCCACATCTTCCTCTTCACTTGTAGAATTCATTTTTGTCTCTAAATCACCCTTTTTCTGCAAAAATAAACAAAAATACCTTTCTCAAACTAATTAAGTAATAAAAAGAATTTTCATTAAAATCATACTTAATTATTGAATTTAAGCCAAATAAATCCAATTAAATTCATGCAATTTAAGCCCAAATTCTAGGTGAATTTTACGCCGATCACCTCCTTACTACAATATCATAATTCAAACAAGTAAATATACAAAGTTTGGTGATTAACTTAATTATCCTTAAATGCTGACAGGAATTACATGGTTGAGGAGAAAACAATTAATCGAGAAAACATATACAATTAAAATAAGTCATTATACAAATCATGTCCATGTATAATTCATACCATATCTATATATAATTAACGGAGAAAATATATACAGTAAAGAAAAATCCATCACATCGAATGCACAATGCTACCAAGATGCCCATAACGCCCAAATACAATTCAGACCATACCTACGTACACTTAACAGAGAAAACATATACAATTAAAATAATCCACTATACGAATCATGACCATGTACAAATCATACCATATGTATATACAATTAACGGAGAAAATATATACAGTAAAGAAAAATCCATCACATCCAATGCACAATGCTACCAAGATGCACATCATGACCACATACAATTCAGAACATACCTATATAAAGTTAACAGAGAAAACATATACAATTAAAATAATTTACCATACAAATCATAACCATGTACAAATCAGACCATACCTATGTACAATTAACAGAGAAAACATATACAATTAACAGAGAAAACATATGCAGTAAAGAAAAATCTATCACATCGAATGCAAAATGCTACAAAGATGCATATCATGACCACATACAATTCAGAACATAGCTATATACAGTTAATGGAGAAAATACAATTAAAATAATTCACCATACAAATCATTACCATGCACAATTCTGACCATTCCTATGTACAATTAACAGAGAAAACATATACAATTAAAATAACCCAACATACAAATCATAACCATGTACAATTCAGACCATACATTCATACAATTAACAGATAAAACATATACAACTAGATAAACAATACTTATTGTACGCAACATTAAACAACAAATTGGATTAAAAATGAGAGCACAATAAACTAAAGCAGAAATATATACAATTGGAGAAGAATGAATCATAGATTAGAAGAAAAAATCTAACAAAATTATTTGAAATCAAAAACTACAATTGGAGATAAGATTAACTTTACCTATTTTTGGAATAAACTTTAACCCCTGCAAAATCAGCAGAACACAAACGGTGGTGAAATCGTCAGATGACGGCGGTGGAATCTGGCAGCGAACTCAGCAGAACACGACGACAGAATTCTAGCGGCGAAATCAGCAGAACACGGAGGCAAAATCCTGGTGGCAAAATTAGCAGAACACGGCGGGGGCCCAACAAAATCGTAAGGACAGCAGTGGCGCGACTTCAAAATCGTGTGGACTAAGAATCGTCGAAACCTGACGGTAAAATTGGTGATGGACTGAGAATCGCCGTGGGAGATAATCACCGTGGTGGGAGAGTATCGGGGGAATGTGTTGATCGTAGTAATGAATTTTTTGGGCTTAATATCAGGTTTTATATGACCCATTTAAAAATGGGTCAACCCGATGTACAATTAAAAAACATGAAGGCAATTTATAGTGTGCACCCGGGTGCACCTAAAGATAGAGTGCACCCATATACAAATATAAACAAAAACATATATAATTAAGAGTAAAAAATGTATACAATTTAATTGTTAATTTTTTTAATGAAAATTTGTATATAATATTTAATAAAAAGTTATACATATATGGATGTTAGTTTTTTTTTAATGAAAACTTAATGTGAAAAAAGTATACAATTATTACAAAACACGTATACAAAATAGAATAATATGCATACAAAATAGAATAAAAAGACATACACATATGGGTGCACCCAATATACACTCAAACATGAAACTAGTTGCACCCAATATACACTCATTATATTTTAATAAATAAATAAAAATTCATATTATATATCTTAGGCTAAATATAGTGTGCACCCGGGTGCACACGAAGCTTCGTGTGCATCCACGTACAAATATAAGCAAAAACATATACAATTATGAGTAAAAATGTATACAATTTAATTGTTAGTTTTTTTAATAAAAAATTGAGTGTAAAAAAATGTACAATTATTAAAATACATGTATACACTATTGAATAAAAAGTTATACACATATGAATGCTTGTTTTTTTAATGAAAAACTTAGTGTGAAAAAAGTATACAAATATTACAAAACACATATACAAAAGAGAATAACATGTATACAAAATAGAATAAAAAGTTATACAAATATGGGTGCAAGGGTACACCCGGGTGCACCTAATATACACTCTATATCTTAAGCCTTTAAATATAATAGTCTTTAATTCACGTGTGCAAACAATATTTAAAATATTATATGTTTCTATCTTAACTCAATGCACATTAAAATACAATACTCCATTCATCTCATTATAATAGTTACATTTTCTTGGGGTTCGCAATAAGAGTTACATTTCTTTTTTAATTAGATATATATAACTCACACAATCTTCGTTGGATTCATTCAAATATATATAACTCACACAATCTTTGTGGGATTTATGGGATTCACACAATACTAATACACGTAACTACTATACATTAAAATATTATATTTTTTCATTATTTTCAATTAAAAAAACTATATTCTTTAATCTATATACAAATAGTAAATATAACTCTATTAAATAGACGGAGGAGTATGTGTACAAACAACATAACAATGTTACGAGTGGTGAGTATATAAAGGTTATAATGAATTTGATACTTCATCCCTTCTCTAATTCCAAATCTCCATAATTTGATTGAATGAGTCTAAGTGCAAACTATTTCACGTAAATTCCTTTTATTGAAAAAAATTATAAAAAAAATTATATTTTTTAATATTATAAATTCTTAAAAAAAAATCTAAGAATATTATACGACATAAACCATTAAAATTTACAAAGTGTGCCGTTTGTTTGCCAATTTGATTTAGTTAATACAAACTATTCATTATATCATTTATTTCTAAATATTTATAATATATATTTTCTTAAATTTGAACATTTAACATTTGATTATGTAGTTATTTTCTTAATTATTTTCATTGATATTAATATTAGTTATCAATATTATTAATATTTTTTACATTTATGTAATAAAAATAAAATTAATTTATTTATAGTTAATACATAATTTGCTAATAGAATTTAAATATATATAAAAAATTTAAAAAAATATTACTTAAGATTTGATAAACTGAAAAAGTATGTCACTCAGTTTTACATGAATTGTTTCTTTTAAAATTTATATTTTGTATATGAAAAGTAGAATAGATTAATTTCGTTTTAAAATTTCATAAAGATTATAGACGTTAAATGTTTTTTATTTTTTATTCAAAGCAAAAAAACTCATATTAGAATTTAGAGTTATAGATAACAATAGTAGTATTTAATAAATAAAGTCTGAATTTCTCTTAATTTTTCTTTATAATTTATTTTTTTAATTAAAAATAAAACAAACAATTTTTAAAATTTTGATAAAGACCTTAAGGATTCTTAAGAAACTCGTACTACATGATATTCTAGTTATAAAGAATTATAGTATATTTTTTATATATAAAAACTGAAAAAAATTCGTACATTATTGTGCACATTTTTCTTTTACTTTCGGCTCAGCCATTCCACACGTTTTGTTCAACGCACCATACCACTTGGGTTGAATCTACACAAAATATCAAAAACGACAGATAGATATCCACCACAAATCCTTACCTATGAACCCTTCAATTCCCGAGTACTTCTCCGGCAGGGGTGACGGCAACACTAATCGACCCTCGCCGAGGAGAGAATTGCAGGGTCCACGTCCCGCTGCCCTCAAAGTCAACAAAGATTCACACAAAATCAGAAAGCCACCTGTTGCACCGCAACCCTATCCTCAATCATTACCAGAAACCAAGCATCAGTCGGTAGAAGACCGTCAGCCCATAATAATCTATGCAGTTTCGCCCAAAGTCATACACACAACTGCTAGTGACTTTATGAATCTGGTACAACGCCTCACCGGAAACACAAGTGATACTGCCTCTTCCTCAGCTTACGGCGAATCAAGCATAGGACACCTCTCTCCTGCGGCTAGATTGGCTAGCATAGAGAAAACAAGTCTCACTAGTCCAAAGGACAAAGAAATTACTAGTTTCGTTGATAATAACTCTAAGGAGAGCACGCTATTGATGGGGGATTTTATTGGAGATACAGATGTGGAGCTGGGAAGGGTTCCCGGAATATTATCACCGGCGCCGACCAACTTGCCTCAAATATCATCAGGATTCTTCTCGCCAGCGAGCTTGCCTCAAATATCTCCAGGATTTTTCTCGCCAACGGTGGATCCATTTATGATGGGTTACAACATGTTCATTCAGAGTCCATCGACGTTGTTCTCAGCTCCGATCGCTTCGCCCTCACCGTCGTCGTCTTATGGTCTATTCAACCCATTCTTTGACTTTTGATAAATATTTTTTTTTAATTTTTTTTCTTTTTTCTATTTCTAATTTACGATTAAAAAAAGATTTTCTCTAGCCAATCCTACTCGCTTATTGTTAATTAGTCCCTTCCAGTTTATTTTTTTTAAAATTATTATTCTGCACTTAAATCTATACTTTACAAATTTCTTAAAAATTTAGTAAAATATTAGTACGAGTTTTATTCTTTTTAAATGCACATAATGTTAATAAGTCCCTTCATATAATAGGATTATTTAATATTTATATTTGATAATTTTAAAATTTGTGTAAAACTTTAAATATTCAAATGGAGTATAGTGGAATAAAAGGAATACAAAAATATTCAACCTAGAATTGGTTTTTCTCCCTCCCTATTTTTAATTTAAAAACATGTCTCAAATGAAATTAAGGGAGTTAAAGATATTCAACCTAGTTAATAATTTTATTCTCTCTCTCCCTATTTTTATTTTAAAAATATGTTCTTCTTTTTTTAGTGAATTATAGCAATGAATGAGGTAATGTAAATTATATGAGTATATGATAAAATTCGAATTTAAATCAGAAAAAGTTACTTTAAAAAAAAAAAAAAAAAAAGGAAATTTCATACGTTAGTTAATATTATTATAACTACTTTAATACAAATGTAATTTAAAATTCAAAAGTAAAAAAAGAGTATTTTTGTTGTGACTTGGTATACATTTTGTAAAATGAGAAAAGAATAATACCCGCCATCAACGTGCATGCTCAACAAAACAATATTTAGGGTGACAAAATACATAACCATGGAGTTATTCTCTTGTACATTCGGATTGACCCGTTAAATAGAGAACATAACAAGTAAGGTTACTATAAAAAAAATGGGTAAAATAGTATTTACATTGAATTGTCTAAATTAAACTTAAAAGAATCAACAATAAAAACTTTGAACTTTGAGTAGAATGTAATAAATTAGGATAAATAATACTAAATCCTAAACTACAAGAATTAAATAGATGGTAAGAGTACATCAGAAAATACACACACCTTATCACTATTATAGTAGCACATTCATATAGGAATTTCGCAGTCAAATACGTAGTATCTCTTAAAAATTATTATGCATACACACCACAAAGGATTTTCATATGAAGCAGTGGGCACGGATGGTTTTAACTGTCCGTAAAATTAAGCTGTGATGTGGTTGTAGTTTGTTCCAAAAATATTCCAGATACAACTCTTAGATGAAGTATGTAGAGAAGAAGATAGAAAGACAATTAGAAAAGAGCAAAAAGCTGAAGATTCCAATATGAATCAACGCTGGCTAAATAAGGTTTTGCCAATGATTCCAGTGGCCTCTATGTAACGATCAATGCACCTCGAGATGCAGCTGCTTTCACTACCACTCAGACTACTCCCGGGTTTTGTGACACACTTCTCAAAGCACTTTCCTTGAACAGTCTGCACGGCGGTTAAAACATTCAAGTATTATACAAGGAATATGATACTAAATGCACATCAATTTTAGCCTTTACATGAAGGACTAATCCTTAATAAGAGCACCATTTATATTTGCCTTATCATAAATGACTAATCCTCAAAATTTCTAAATTCTACAATTCCTCTTCATCTTTGATGTATCGCACAAAATCAAAATGCTAATGTATAATTTCAAGTTAAAAATAGAACAAAGAAAACAAAAATCAAATAAATAGAATCAATTTACAGAGTTGATATTAACAGAAAAACATGGGTGTAGGCAGCTTCTCATCCTCATATCAATAAACAACTCCATATTAGCCTAGAACAATCACATATTGATCTCATATATATCTTTCCAAGCAAGCAATCAATACTGATTACACCAATAATATTCCAGTACATCTTAAAGATGCAACCAGATTCACTCAAAGTTTGGTCATGATAATGTTAGAGATTTATCTGATTGGTGTGACCAAAGTGGAGGCATGGAGCAAAAAGACAAAATATGCAACCAAAGCTTCCAAAAGTCCAGCCATTTAATGAGGCTGGGACTGAACTCAATAGTCTCCATTTCAAACAAATTCTTGTACAACAGTCAATATATGTGAAACAATAGCCATAAAAATATAATCAAGCAAATTCAAAAGTATTATTCCAGCACTAATGAAGTTAGGATAACGGAATATTCAATCGTTAAAAATTATGAGAAAAGTCATTATTTCTCTGTGCTAATTAAATAAAGCTCAAATAGTGCTGAGCCTCACGCTAACTTTATCATCCAACAAGCCAAGCCTAAACCATTGAAGAAATTGGTCTATGAATGACAAATAAAAATCCTTACGACAGTTAACATTCTACCTCTTTATTACACCATTCCAAATGGTAGAGCAATATTTACAGAGCTTTGTTAACAGCATTACCAGAGAATGGAAGTATTTTCAATTCTTCCAGTCCAAAGAATTTGCAGCAACTGACTGAAAATGATTGGTAGCGAGCCAGTTTAAGTAAGATCACAAGGAGACATTTGTTTTCCAGTGCATCTCTTAACTAATAAACTGGAATTAGTCTGCTCTGAAAGATTGAAACATTAAGTTACTGCTGATAATTGAGTCAAGTACCCTTCTCCCTAGGTCTCAGTGCATTCTTGTGCAATAAAGGACAACAAACAGGTTACCCTTAAAGTCTGAAAAATAAAATCTAGTTTTGGAAAAATCACTATAATATGATTGCCTTCCAGACTTCCGGTCAAGCGCTGACCTTTCTCAGTCCATAGTCCACTATGGCTTTGATCAGTTGGTGGCTCCTTAATTTAGTTTTAAATGAGAAATCTAATATAATGGCAAGACCTAATTTACTCACCATAATTGATAATCCTGGAAACTATCACATTATACAAAGATTTTGAGTCAAATTTATGAAAGATAAAGGAGATTTAAAATGTGAAAATTCACTTAGTCTCAACCTATCAAGGAAAGCAACTGGGCACCCGAGAATAAGATCTGCAAAAAAGACAGAAAAGAAGAGAAAACAAGCAAGCAAGCATTCCTTAATTCTTATTTGATATTTGAAAGATATCATTAAGGACAATATCACGCGAACTCAGAAAAATCAACCAAAAATTCTGGAAAAAAAATATGTTTATGGAAGTCTTCCAACGCATAACTAGTATCTTAATAATAATAAGCTTGAAAAATAAAATCAAACACCGATTACCCTGATCTTCTTATGAGGGTAGAACTTGCTTTAGTAACATAAGATAAAAGTATTACTTTTTTTTTTTGCTTTCACACTATAATTCACTTCACTAATAACCCAAATAAAATAGATGAAAGCCAATTAGCCAACAGCTACAACAGATTTGTGGAAAATTTCTTAGTTCCCTCAAAGTTCATGCAAAGTTATCGAACGATACAGAAAATTAGGGTAATTCTGAGATATAATAGCAGATGAAATACATCATCTTCATTAAAATATACCTCGAAAAATTCTTCAGCGTAAACCTGAGCAAGCTGCAACTTAAGCTGATCCATGATTTCCTCCGACGAGAATTTGGAAGATGGTCCACTAGATGGCGACGAGAATGAGTCCATCTCGAATTAAATTTCTCTGCAGTATGTTTGTTTCTTTCGCTCTGGACTCTATAAACCCTAACTCGTATACAGAGGCGCTGCTGCTGTAACTTAAACCCCTTCTCGATACTTAATTTCCCCATCTCCCTTTAGCCCACCGCTATTTTGTATTTCCATTTTTACCCCTTAGTGAGAAATTGAATTACCCTCAAATTAATTAATAGTAAAATTTTAAATAAATTAATATTTTTTTTATTATTATTTTATTCTAATTAACATACATTTTTTTTATTATTATTAAAATTTGAAAACAATTATCTTTTGGAATATTTCATTATTGAAAAGAGTTTATTAATCTGTCATTCAATTATGTGGCTAAAATTTGCGTGTCCTAGATGCTCTCCTAAATTCCGCATTTTTTTATAAGTATATTTTTTAATATTAAATGATAGTATATTTTTTAAGTATATATTTTAATATAAGGATGTGTATCATTTATTTCCTGAAATAAAATTTTAATTTTTTAATTAAATATTTATACTATTCATATTTTAGTCCATTTTTTAATAAAATAAATTATACATTTATTAATTAAAATATATATATTTTATAAAAAATACAAGAGAGAAACTCTTATTATATTCAACTCTTCATCCTATATATTTCAACATGTAATTAGTCATGCATTAAGTCGGATTTAGAGAGAAATGTTTCATTAATTGAGATGTTGACTCTAATTAATGCTCTTGTAAAGAGCAAAACAAGATATTATAAAATGGTGTACCCGCCATTAGGGGCCCCACCGCCCCTGCCAGGTAAATCGCCAAAAGCAGGATTCGAACCCCCACCCTGCAGCAACCAAGCTCAGCTGGAAGGTCTTTCCACCCTCACCTCTACCACTTGAGCTATGCCCTGGGGGCAAAAAAAAAAAACACAATATTATAATTAACATTTGGGGTTATTCTAGAGTATACCAGTACATTTATAATTTATAGATGTAAATAAAGATTAGTGGGTAGTTATTTATTTTAAAATTTTACTCTCTCCGTTCGCTTCAAATGTATTCATTTCACTATTCTTAGCGTCCGCTTTAAAGGTATCAATTTCATCTATTTAGTAAAAAAAGTACACAATATGATTCACCACTTCCCTCTAATACAATTACCTATTTTATCTATAATAATAATACTCCTTAATCCACGTGCAAAAAGCAAATAAAGACCTTAGAATTGTCCACGTGTAAAAAGCAAACGGTTACCTTTGAAGCGGATGGAAGGAGTATTACTTTATTTTATTTAATAATAGAAATTAAATTAAAATTTAATCTAACAGTTAAAATTGTCCAAGTACACCGATACATTAGATACACACTAGTTAAACTCTAAAATTTAACGGGGTACGCGCCTTGGTAAAATGAAGATTAGACTTCTTATATTTCGTCAAGACATCATACATGATTTTCAAGTTTACAAGGGTTTAGGGTGTGTGAAGATAGTTTTGAGATTAAAAAAAGAAAGGACATGCGTGAATATAAGTACGACATGCAGAGAATATTATATTGTATGGTAATAATTGAATGTGAAAAATATTATAAGAGAACGGATTAAATGTATGAAAAAATAAGATAAAATGTATAAGAAAGAAGATAAAAATATACAGATAGTGTATGTTTGAATTTAAAATGAATAGAGATTACAGAATAGGATTTTATAGATTTAAAATCTGATTTTATAATCTGATCAAAACAAAGTTTTGAAGATTATAAAATTTAAAAAATACGAAATTATAAACTATGAATCAACATAGCTTTAGCGCTTAGTGATTCATGTACTATTCATCTCTACGATTTACTCTCTTTTATAAAGAAGTTGACAATTTTTTTTTTTAAATTCTCCCACAAAAATTAACACATAACAAAAAAACTATCCTACCTCTAAAATGTTGACATATAAAGTTAATCAAATACTTAAAAGGCAAAGACTTACACGAGATCGTCTCACGTCTCACATTCCGTGTGACGGATCCCCTTTAACCCAAATTAGCGTGGGTTTAAGGTAAATCTTGGCGCAATTGCCACGTGGTCCGTTACTAATGCAGCGGTAATACAGCGGTCTTGTGTTTGACAGTTTTTTTTTTCGTTTTTCCCCCTTTTTTTTAGTTTTATTTATTTTTTTTAATTTTTTTATTAATAATAATATTTTTAATAAAAAGTGATAGTTGTCAAATTGAATTCTTTCAAAAATAATAATATTTTAATGAAAAGTGATACTTAATCGAGAAAAAGTGATAACCGTTCAAGATAAAAGTTCATGCGCCCCCAGGGACACGGTCTGTGTCCCATGTGAACATAATTATTCCCCTCTCTATTCTATTTAAAACTATGTATTGCTAGAAAGTTTAAATTGCAAAGGGGCACAGAAATTGCAAAGGGACACGGTGTCCTCGGGGCACAAGAGCCGCACTCACCATTCAATTAAACTATTTTATAAATAATTTGGAAGATGAATAAAGTGATAACATTTTTAATTTGGAAGATGGATAAAGTGATAACATTTTTAATAAAATGTGATATTTGATTAACGAAAAGTAATATTCGTCCAATCAATTATTTTAATAACATTTTTAGAATATATAAAAGTGATAATATTTTTAATAAAAAATAATACTTAATAAAGGAAAAGTGATAATCATTTAATTAAACTATTTTCTAAACAATTCGTAGACGAATTAAATATAATACTATTATTTTTAATAAAAGTGATGCATAATTATGAAAAAGTAATGAACTAACAATTAAATTGTTTTATGAACAACTAAATGAAAAAATAAAAAGTAATAATATCTTTAATAAAAAGTGATACGTAATTAATAAAAAGTGATAATCCTCTAATAAAATTATTTTATGAACATTTCGTTAAATGAATAAAAAATATAATATTTTAAAAAAAATAGCAGAAAAAAATTAACAAATTTAAAATAATATTACTTTTTATAATTAAAAATAAATAATAAAATAATTTATATTGAATTTTCATAAGAAAAGAAAGTATATGAGAAATTATAATAATCTATAAAATGAGATTTAGTGCAACAGCAAGTCAGCGCTGATGCATTCACGCGTCGGTCAGCCCGTTAGTTCTTTTAATGAATTATTGGATAATCCATCTCGTGGAATAAGATTTGTGAAACGATTAAATAACACAATTACTGAACATCTCAATCCTTAAAATATTGTAAGTTGAAAAGTCAATAATATGCCTTCTTTCATAATATCCGTAAAAAAAAAGAAATACGTCAATTAATCTAGAGAACGGAGAGAGTAATATTTATCGGTTTCAAAACTTAGTAGTATTAATTTTTAGGATTTATTATATTTCTTTTAATTTATAAAATATTTATTTTATAATTTATGGAGTATATAATTAAATTGTAAACTTTAATTTTTAAATTTAGAATTTAATATTATTAATAAAAAGAACACAAATACTTGTTTTACTTAAAAAAGTGTTCTCAGGCCATCTCCAGCAGTTCGCTCTATTTTAGCTCAGATTTCACACTAATTTAGTGCAGGATTACAATACAACTCCAGCAGGTTGCACTATATTTTCGCACTATATGGAATATTCTTAGAATATTCCATTTTATATTAAATTTTAAATTAATATTTATATGATTTTTTATTTAATAAATTATATATTATAATTAAACAAATTAGGATTTAATAAATTCAATAAACTATATATTTGGCAGATGAAAATAGAATTTTACTGATAGATTTGAAAATCATTGCAGATCCCCGTCGACATGAATACTTTCGAAAAGCACAGGAGAAAATCTTGCAAGAAAAAAATGAACAAGTTCAACCAAAAGCAAGTGCTTTTAACATGTTTGATCGGTTTTTTTAAGATTTTAGAGGATTAGGAAGTAATCTTGGTGATTATTAGAAGTAATATATATCTATGTTTTAGGATTTTAATATTTCATTTAATTTAGTGTGCTTTTATGATTTTAAGTATTTTGTAATATCTATGTTTTAGGATTTTAATCTTTCATGTAATTTAGTGTGCTTTTATAATTTTAAGTATTTTGTAATTTATCTTTTTAAGTATTGTATGCAATGTTTTTATTTTAGTTAATCAACATTGTAATTTAATATAAATTATAATTTAGATAAATAAATTAAAATTAAAATTTCATAATTTCTAAAAATACAGTAATTAATATATATTAATTTTATAATATTAAAAAACTAAATAAAAAAATATAATAAAACAAAAATTAAATAAATAAAAAATAATAAAATTACCGTAAATATTAAAAGAGAGAGGATCAGTTTTATTAAAAGAGATGGGATCAGTTACATATATGCAAAATTAAAAGAGAGGGGTTCAGTTTTATTAATTTAAAATATTAAATAAAAAAGTGGATAAACAGATTATATTATTAAATATACATAAACAGTGGATAGCGCTAAGTTATTTTCTGCGTAAGATGTGGCGCGGTTCTGTAGCGATCTTCAGAATAGCGCAGCGTCGCAGTGCTGGAGATCAAATTTTGCGCTAGAATTGTGATCTGAAGCACTACTACAGATGCTCTAAAGAGTATTATTATTATATGTGTAATAGATAATTTTATTAGAGTAATATGGTGAGTCATGTACGGGTCACTTTTATTAAAAAAAACTTTGAAAATAGTAAAATGGATACTGTTGAGTGGTTGGAGGGAACAGTGGAGTATACTGCTAGCAAAGAATGAAATTTTGGAATGTAGTATAAAAGTCTACTACTTCTTACTTTCACTAAACATCCATTAGTTTTTTCTAGAAAGTGGTAGCTCCCATTAAATCCAATTATGAGGTCGGAAAATATTGGTTGTTTTAGACGCATGAGAATTTATTTTTCGTGTACTATTATTTATATGATTGATGTGTAAGAAATAATTTACAAAAAAAATCAAATTATTGTCCACATAATTAATATACTCTTTTTTGGTATTTAGTTTTTTCCCTTTTTCCTCTCCTTTATGATTGACTTGGGACAAAAAAATGATATCACCGAAAATGTGACCATTTTCAGATGCTCTAATAATGGATTTTGAACAAATAATAGTCAAAATTACCTCATCCGATTATCCCAATCATTCCCATTTCATATTCTTCGTCACACACATATATATATATATATGCATAAGCGTGATTGGTGGTATTACATCTCATATATATAAATATGCGAGTAAGAATTAAAAAATTTGAGGTTTTATATATACATTGATTCACATGGATTATAAGTTAGTAGGGAGAATGGTTGTTCTGTTTTGGTGTACACATGTTATAACCCTAGCTCTTGGAGATATTGGCACTGCCTCTTCCTATGGTCCTCCATACATGCGTAAGTACTACTTAATTTGTTTGCTGTATATATTTTTGACACATATATAAATGTTCCTAATTACTAGATTCGTCACGTGTTATTCATTTAATAGTGTAGTATAAAAAATATAACATCAAAATATATTAAACAAGAAATTAATCTCGATCGACTAACGAGTTACTATATAATAATAAAGTGATCAAGTCTTTGTTGTGTGTAGCCACCAAGTGCAATGGCAATAGAGAAGACCAATTTCCGTCGGGAAACTTGTTTGTGTCGGTGAGTGAAGGGCTGTGGGACAATGGGGCGGCGTTATCGCCTGAGATGTCTAAGTGGGAACAATAGGCCATGCAAAGACGGGACGGTGGACGTAAGGGTGGTGGATTTCTGCCGTACAAGGCCATGCCCTTCCACCATCCTCATGTCAAATGACGCTTTTGCCACTATTTCACTTTCTCCCCATTCTAAAATTAACATCTATGTTTTTTTCTTGGTTGATTTCCTTAATATCATGTCTATCAAACTGCATTTATTGTGCCTTTTTTAATTTTATTTTATAATTTGCTATAATTAATATTTGCAGGATATTATTAATACTCCAAGCTAGGGAAGATTAAAGTTCAAGAAAGATGGAGGGAAGCACTACATAATTTTTGCACTATGAAAAAGAGTTGTTAAATCTCATTTAAATTTTAATGTGTATCTATATTTATTCTTTTTTTGAGCATTAAGAAATTGGGGGAATGTCTCCATTAATACTATGAAACATTTACATTTTAATAATGTTGTAGAGCTAGCCTGGCTTCAAGGCTAAGCAACATACTGACATAAACTACCTTTACATATTAGTTTAATGCAAACCATTTCTTGTTTTGAGCTGATTAATTCATATAAATGTGTGCAAAGATAATTGCTTTCAGAATGCTTCATACTTTCTTAGTAGATGATTACTTTGATATTTCTTATGAAGCATAAATCAGGGGTGCCTAGACTTTTACAACATTTCAATACTATGGTTGAAAGGCATGCAATAGTTTTTTGAGCTAATAGAATAGGTAAATAATTCATGAAACAATATATTTTGTTTACATCCCAGAATGGTGTGGTAGAAAAATACATCCTTAATACATTTATCTTTTCCAGATGTACATTGCTTTTTCATTCTATATATGAAGATCAACATCTTTTACAAAGAATAATAAAAAAAAAAAGTGGAATATATATATATATATATATTTTTTAATTTTTAAGTTGGCAATTAACTTATGGAGCATACAGCTGCATATAATTGTGAGCTAACTGAAGTAATAAAAAGCAAAGGTTGCATGTTATATGATGAAACAAATTCAATCTTCCATTCGTATATATACGCCTCAAGAGAAGAAATGTATCCTAGATTTTTATTTTTATTTAATATAAGAAATTAACAACCCTTTTGAGTTTATAGATGATCTACCAAAGTTTTATTATATAATGATTTTTCATTTACTTGACTAACAATATCCTTCATACTGAGAAATATTTGATCAATCCAATCATTTTAAAACACACTTAAACTTCAAATATTGCATTTCGCCCTATGCACATTACATACCTTCAATTTATTTATTATTTAAAAATATCAATATATAATTTTTTTTTAAAAATCAATAATTTTAATTTTTTTTAAACAACAAGAAATAATAAACATAAAGATGTTTGGGATGAAATGAGTCTTTTATTTATTTATTTATTTTAAGGTTTGATATAATTATAAGTAGCAATAAATTATAAATATACAGACTATATAGCTAGCTAGCCCATTTTGTTGGACCAGACCAGACCTCCAATTATGTCGAGCAAGCTATTTTCAATTTTTTTTGCATTGACTTGAATCATATTTTAATCAAGCTTATTTAAAATAATAATAATAATAATAATATAAAATTTTTAAAAAAAGATTGATATAAAATTTTAAAAAAAAATATTGATAGTACTTAAAAAATACTTGTTTTTCTTTTCCACTAATATAAATATGCTTTAAATATAAAGTCAAAAGGTGGCATGCATGATTACATTATGGGTTCATCACTAAATTATGGTGTTCATACATGATATAGTCGCAGTCAACAACGTATTGTAACAACAAATTTTTGTATTTATAATAAAATAAATACAATATTGGGTACAAAGATGATTTGAGATGGATTTAACTTGGAAGATATGTAAGCGGGTTACAATCTCTAATCAATCCTCTGATTCTTCTCTCGAACCAATGTGGACTTTGACTTGACTTGTGTTTTTTTTACTTTGACTCTGTTGACTGGAGTGTATGCTGACTATGTTGGCAGCGTGTGTTGACTTGACTTGTATGTTGAGTCGGATCTTCAAACGAAGCTTGTCCGAGCTCGAGTGTGTTGAACGTTGACCCGGAGGCGTTGAACCTTTGTTCGGATTAAACATTGACTGAGAGCTTTCCACGAAGAACACTTGATCTGGGGGACTTGGAGCCTTAATCCCGGATTAGTAGCTGTTCTTGACTTGAAGCTTGAAAATGCTTTGAGGCTTGAAGCTTTAGAGGCTTGAAGGCTTGAAGCTTTGTTGAAGATCTTGAGCTTGAAGCTTTGGAGGCTTGAAGACTTGAAGATCTTGAGTGTGAAGCTTTAGAGGCTTGAAGACTTGAAGCTTTGTTGAAGATCTTGAGCTTGAAGCTTTCGAGGCTTGAAGACTTGAAGATCTTGGGCTTGAAGCTTTGAAACTTTGAAGATTTGAAGACGCTTTGAAGATCACTTGATGACTTGAAGATCCTCGGACATTCTTCGCTTGAAGCTTTGAAGATTTGAAGACGCTTTGAAGATCGCTTGAAAGCTTGAAGATCCTCGAACGTTCTTTGCTTGAAGCTTTGAAGATTTGAAGATCGTTCTTCGTTTGTTCTTCGCTTGAAGATCTGGAGGGAGCTTTACTCGTGTTCTCGATCTCTTCAAGTGCGTTGTCTTCGAGTGCTTGAATGTCTGTCTGTCTCTGTCCCCCAAATGAATGGTGGAGACCCCTTTTTATAGGTGAGAAAGGAAGTCCAGGCCACCTTTGGACCTCACTTAGCGGGCTTGGGCTTCAGCCTGACTGAACCATAATTGGGCCTATCTGATTTGGGCCTGATTTAATTTGTCTGGGCTTGTTTGACTTGGGTCAGACTTTATTTGACTTGGGCTTGATTGACTTGGGTCATGCCTCATTTGACTTGGGCTTGATTGACTTGGGTCAGACCTCATTTAATTTAAGCTCATTTAATTTATTGGGCTCAAATTATTGATTAATTTACTTTAGGAATTAATTTATTTAAATTCCAAAATAAATTAATATGTAATCAGTAAAATCCACGTGTCGCCAATTAATTGGACCGTAAATTTTAATTGCTTACAAATGCCCCCTTGCGATTTGTTTACGGATAACATGTCTTGATGTGAACGAATCGCAAAAATATTTTATAATATTTGTAATGTTGGGCTCGAGAAGTTACTTTATCCAACAAAGTTATAAGGTCTTGACCCAACTTTTTTTTAATGGCCCATTTTACTTTCTTAAGCCCAAATCAACTTACTTCCCTGCCTTAGTCCAATATTACGGGAATATACAGATTTATTTCCTGCTGATTCTTTAAATCTGATTCCAATCAGTCTGCAATCAATCTTTCCTCAAATCAATCAATTTATTTGCAGTAAAAGAAATCTGGGAGATTCGCTAATTACTTTTCCAATCAATCAGTTTTATCTGTTGTAAAATAAATTTGAGAGATCTCAATTACGCAAATCACTTCCATAACTTGCTGCAGGCTTATCACTATATAATAAGAGACTCAGTGTATTTGTTTTCTTTCATCCGCAAACAGTAAGAACTAAAATTCTTGTCTTTTTATTTCCTTTCCATTTTTTTTATATTGCATCTAATGCATTCTGTCTCCTACAGCTTTCTTTTGGAAGATCATTATTGAAAGATTATCGTTGCAGCACGCACGACACAACGAACTCATTGCCTCAAGGTGAGCTTTCAATCCATCTTTTAAATCCTCTCTCTTTCCGCCTGTCGTAATTTTTTTTTGGAAGATCATTGTTGTATATTGACACGACAGACTCATTACTTGTTGCCAAGGTAACCCCACAACTCTCCTGTCCTTAATTCACTTCTGTCCCTTATCATACATAATTTTACACCCATCATTTTAAATATAACTCGAAGCATATTTGAATGTTTGAATCATCACGCCACATTAGACTTGCTTATAAGAACATATACCATATCGAATACTCCCCGTGTAATTCCAATAAGTTGGGTTGATGGCGTGACTGGCGAGAAAGACTCAACAAATCTGGTGGTGGATTTTGCTAAGAGCAACAAAGTGATGATGGGCTTATCAACCTCACCCGTGGTGGATTCGCGGCAAACGGTGGCTGGACTTGAATGGAAGACGGCATCTACCTGAAGCTGAAGAATGTTGATGAGTGGAGTGTTTCTTGATGGATCGTGATATCCCGAGTGCGTTCAACTGCTGACGGAGAGCCAGTCGGAAGAAGATCCGGCAACAATGCGTGATGAGTGGAGTGTTTGCCGCGGCGACTGATGGTAGAGTGCGGAGCAGGCATTGGCTCGATCTGGTGGCACGTGATAGCAGATCGGTGGACGACAGATGTCGACTCTGTGTGACATCGCAGTGGAGCATCAGGCGGTGGTGATCGGCAGTGAAGGTGCAGCGGCTTCGCCATCCCGGTGTCAGATTGGAGATGGATCCGGTAGCAAGATCGTGATTCTGGCATGATTTTAGGCGAGACCTCTGCGGCCTGCGGTAGCTTCGAAGCAGCGACAGGATCCGATTGCAGCGATCGTGTGTTTGCTCCTGGAAGCAACGGGCGACGGCGGCGATGCGAAGAATGGCGAAGCTGGGATACTGCGACAATCGGTGGCGAGCAACGAGGAGACTGGTGGGCTGGTGGCTGGATAGTGCGGCAGCTGGCGAGGATGGGCGACGTGGTCGCGACTCGTCGGAGGCAGCAGCGCGCGATGAAGAGTGGTTGATGGCGAGTAGATCCAGCGACGCGGCGAGTCTGCGATCTGCGGCGGACGATCGTTGGAGACGAAGATGCGGCAGGCGGTCGCTGGAGCTGAAGACGCGGCGGTTGTTGAGGATGAGTTGATTGGCGGGTTCCCACGGTGGATCCGTCGACGTGTCGAGTCTGCAGTGGCTAACTCTGGCTGGGGACGGTGAGTGATCTTCCGCGGCAGCTTCGCATTCCCATCGGCACAATGGTGGCAGCGACTTGCATGCGCAACGAGGCGACTTGCAGTTGCGCGGATCCGGGTCACGGCAGTGGAAATTCCGGTGGTGGAGACGACGATGGCGTGGACTCCGACAACGATTGAATGGGCCTTCTCCGGCTGGATTTGTAGCGACGGCGACGGAAGTGGCGACTGAACAGCGATGTGGATGCGATGCGGAAGAGATGATTTCCGTCGAGTTTTCTACCTCTGGAAGGAAGAAGTCCTTTTCCACCAATTTTACCTGCTTTCTTCAATTTTGACCTTTCAAATGGGCCCAATTTTGATTTATACTTGGCCCATTTTTGAATAATCAAACTTTGGGCCCATTGTTTTGAATTTGGTCCAGACTTTAAACCATGGGTTTGGGCTTATGGTTCAAATGTTGGGCATGAATACACCTTGGGCCTAAATCGATTTAAGCTTTGGGCCTTTATTTATCAAAATATGTCTTCAATTTCTTCGGCCCAAATTAAATTTAAATCATGTTGTATGTTGAGTTTAAATTAATTAAACTTACACATGAATTAATTTAATCACCCCTTATTGTCATCATCTTAACTCCCTTTGTCATGTGTGTTTAATTTATAATCTTGAATTTAATAATTAATTGACCCCATGAATTTATTTCGGGTCTTTTAATTAATTAAATTTTAAATTAATTTTCACCTTTCTTCTTTTCCTTATTGCAATAGACTCAACTTTAAGATGGTCCAATTCGCAAGTGAGAAGACGTCCTCCACAACACGTGAATTAGTGATTTTTAACACCGGGCACCAGCAAGACAAGACTCGTCTCATGATTGAAAGACCTCTCTTGGGGAAGCCTATAGAGAAACCCTCTCGTGAAAGTGAATTTGCCATGACGGGATGGACTAGAGATATATATGTGGACAAAATCAAGGTTTCAATCTTGAGAGGAGCTCATCATATCAAAGAGAATCCAAGCGCCACTCCTCTGCACACACTTGGGCGCCAGATAATCTCTAATAATGCAGCGTGGGGACAGTCAGTCGAGTTCTTGGTGACTTCCACTACATTAAAGGGTACTGGGATTGGACTGAAGATATCATAAGCTGTTGCTACTCTGCTCTTTGGGACATAAAGCTCTACCATGCAGTCTTTGCATCTTTGTTCACTTACGATTGCAACTGCGAGATAATTAAATCCTTCTGTGAGGCGTGGTGCCCTGCTACCAATACTTTGCTGACGTCCTTCGGGGAAATGTCAATCTCCTTATGGGATTTGCATAGCGGGGCTGGACTACCATTGGCTGGTCACTTATACGAAGAGGTAGTGCCTGACAAGCCTGAACTCTTCAATGAGTTGGATGCCAATCGTGTACGCATCCCACCTAGCTGCCGGCACTTACTACATGCTTACCATAAGCTTCGTAGTAATGCTGATAGTGAGTATGTCTCACTTACCGAGTGGGTAGAGTTTTGGTTTCGCAAGACTGCAAAGC
Source organism: Pogostemon cablin (assembly GCA_023678885.1). Lineage (NCBI taxonomy): Eukaryota > Viridiplantae > Streptophyta > Magnoliopsida > Lamiales > Lamiaceae > Pogostemon > Pogostemon cablin. Next base: position 37,329,384 of record CM042965.1, read on the forward strand.
ATAAGCGACCTCCATCTCGCACCGAGAAGAAGGGCAAATCACATCTCAAGAATACTCATAATCCGAAGGGAGCTATTGGAGCTCACAAGAAATGGACTGCAGCGGAGATGGTTCCTTTTACAGAACTTGGCATTGCTGAAGCACAACAAGAGGAGACATACTTAGCTGCTCATCTAGCCTGTTGGCTTTGCTCTTTTGTCTTCCCTAGTGACGAGGTAGATTTGATACGCCCCAGCACTTTCAAGGTAGCGAGCCCGCTGGCTACTAAAAGATCAGTTGGTCGTGCCGTTCCGGTATTGACAAGCATTTACAGGGGTTTGAATAAGATTTCAAATGCACTACGGCCTTCTGAAATTAAATCAACCTTCCCAGTTCACTTTGTGTATGCTTGGTTGGCTCAATATTTCAACACTCATCATGCAGTTCCGCATGAGTTGACCAAACCCGCCATGGTGATATATTCCGGGGAAAATGGAGCGAAGTATTTTGATGCGATCGATGCTCGTAAAAGGCTTCAAGTAGGAGATACTGCTGTTGGATTGTATACTAAAAGTCTAGCTTTTTGTATGAACAATATTATAACAATTAATTTGAAATGAGAATCATATGATCAAATGATTGCATCTTATAATTTATTTATATGTTCGATGCAATAGTCCACTTACTTTATATTGTAGATAATATGTTGTGCGACAACACGCGGAAGATCATATTATCGGTTTCCTTATAAAGTATAAACAGATGCTCACAATCGAGATAGACGGTGACTCTCTATCGGGATGGTTGTAGTGTGGTTTGGTATTAGCTTGTCTTGGCTATAGAATCACATTAGTGCACTTGTGTGTATTGAGCAGGACCGCTTGAGATCGTTCGACTTATACTGACTTATAGGAGAACTTGATCTCAGTTATTATGGAAGTTCGTGCTCTTAATCCCTATACAATAACCTCGACACGTAGGGCAGTATGTATTTCTTTGATTCATCAATGGGTGAGATTTACATGTAATTAAATCAACAAACTCGATGAGTTGGGAAGTAGTGCTGTCTCTATGGTGTGCTGTTGATTGTAGAAGGAATCCGTGTCCGTCATAGGTTGATGATGTCCCCTTGAGGAGCTCATAAGGATTATCATGTAAACCCTGCAGGTGGAATTTATTCCGGCATGATAATGAGGTTGAGTGGTACTACTCTTGGATGAGATATTAATTAATTGAGTTGTCAGTAACTTAAATTAATTAATGGACATTGTATATCTTAAACATGGGGAGACTAACGGGCTCATAATAAGAAGGAGCCCAAAACGTAATTTTGGGATTGGTACGGTAGTGCAGTAATAATATTTTAGTGGAATATATTATTATTATTGGACTTAAGTATAAGCTTTGGGCTAAGCTTGGATACTTAAGCCCAATGGAGGCCCAACCCAATTTCTCCTCCTGGTCCCTGCTGTAGCCCATGTATATAAGTCACCTCAGTTTGTTCTAAACCTAACTCTGCGCCTAACATACGAGAGAGAGAGTGAACAGCAGATTGAGTAGGTCTCGTAGATCGTCGCCCACACGACGTCGAGATCGGACTTGGGACATACAGCAGAAGACCGGAAGGTCGTTTGCTGCTGCAGTTCGTCATGTTCCAAAATTCATATAAAATCGTACAGTTCTCCGATTTTGATGTATTATATACTGACGGAAAGCCGTCGAAGAGAGGATCGTCTGAGTACAAAGATCACTTAATTCCGACATCAGAAGAGGAACTTATGGCTATTCTCGTGGGACTGCGCAGACTGCCAGCGAGAATTCAACCTCTACATCAACCCTTGGTGAAAGGTAATGCGTTTCATGTTTACTTGCTTCCGCTGCTTGTTAGAAATACATGGAACCCTAACGGGTCACGTTAACCAAACGATTGAGCGCCAACAATTGGTATCAGAGCTTCGGTTTCGTGGTGAAGCGTGACACGTTAGGCTAGGGTTTATGTGATTAATTTTTCGGAATTAGGATCACATGTTTAGGGTTTTGGTTTTATTGCGCAAACCATGAATATCCCTATGTGATATATACCCTGTATCATATCTATTCGTCCATGGTTGTGTGTGAGAGGATTCGACGAAAACTGTTCGTCAATTTCACATGCAAGGAAGAAAAAAGAGGGCAAAAATTGAATCACGTTTTTGAGAGAAAATCCAGCGCAGTGATATTACAGAGGCAATAACCGGAGTTTCAACGGTCGGATTGAGCTGTAATTTGGTCAGCACGTTCAGATCTTGTGGATGTACATTCTGAACGGTGGAGATCGAATTTGGAGCTTTTTCGTGCTAGGATTACGCTGAAAACAGAAGCAGATTTTTGGGCGATTCTGTTTTGCGCAGTCGAGGGAAAAGAGCAGTTTCTCACAAACTAACCGTGAGATCGAGCTGTAATTTGGTCAGCACGTTCAGACCTTATGGATGTACATTCTGAACGGTGGAGATCGAATTTGGAGCTTTTTCTTGCTGGGATTACGCTGAAAACAGAAGCAGATATTTGGGCGATTCTGTTTTGCGCAGTCGGGGGAAAAGAGCCGTTTCTATCAAACTATCCGTTGGATCGGGCTGTAATTTAGTCATAACGTTCATACCTTGTGTATGTAAATTCTGAACGGTGGAGATCGAATTTGGAGCTTGTTCTTGCTGGGATTACGCTGAAAACAGAAGCAGATCTTTGGGCGATTCTGTTTTGCGCAGTCGACGGAAAAGAGCCGTTTCTCACAAAATAACCGTTGGATCGACCTGTAATTTGGACAACATGTTCAGGACTTACAGTAATAGATTCTGGACGGTGGAGATTGGATTCTGAGAGTTTTGCAGTTTCGAACTACGAACGACAGTTTGTGTAGTTTGATGTTGCGCGTTGGGCTGAACTTGGTTTCATGCAAGTAGGCCCTTGGACGAGCGACAGTCCGGGCGAGGGGCGCTCGTCAAGGCACTTGGAGCGCTCCCTGACACGATTGGCGGTGGGATATGGCGATGGACGTCTTGGGGCACAAGCAATCCTGCTTGTTGCGTAAGGCATCGATTCCACAGTAGGAGTGTCGGACAAGACATTAAAATTTAGAGGCGTTTTTATTCCTAATATATATAACTGTCATAATTGATTTAATTGTCTATTATTGTTATATATATATGGATGCCTGATCTCTATGATTTATTGTCTTATATAAAAGCATGCTAGATTGCGTATTATATTTGGTATATTATATGCATGTATTGCTAGAGTGTTGGATAAGACATCCAATTTTAGGAAAACTAATTCCTAATATATAACTGCCATAATAGATTGTATATTATTGTTATATATGGATGTCGAATTAATTCCTAATATATGACTGCTATAATTGATTTAATAATCTATTATTGTCATATATGGATGTCGAATTAATTCCTAATATATAACTGCTATAATTAATTGTCTATTATTGTTATATATGGATGTTGAATTAATTCCTAATATATAACTGACATAATTGATTTAATTATCTATTATTGTTGTATATGGTTGCTCGTCGATATCGATGATTTCGATAATCTAGACGATATCGACGATCGATATCGATAGTTTTGGAATGTTGATAATCTTGATATTTTTCGAATATTTGATAATCTAATCGATATCGATGATTTTGATAATCTGGACGACATCGACGGTCGATATCGATGGTTTCGAAAATTGGACAATCTGGATATTTCAAAATTTTTATAGTTTGGAAGTCTTTGCTGATATTCGTGCCTGATGGCGAACAATCGAATTCGCTGATATATAACTGTTAATGATTGATTTAATTATTAATTATTGTTATATATGTATGCATGACTCTCTGGGATTTACTGCCTCATGTGCCGTGATAGGAGCATGCTAGAATTGCGTATTTTATTTTATGAATATTATATGCATGTAAAAACCCTCAGTTTTAAATAACTAAGTGGGAGAGGGGATTGGTAATTAATTCCCGCGGCCTCCATTATTGGTTTGTTAGCAATGTGAATAAACTTGCGCGTCGGCATTAGAGCCTTCCTCCCCATCGGATGAGTTTATTCATGGATATTGCTGGAACAGGCTTCTTTAAAATTATGTTTGTAATGTGATGCACATGAACTTGCGCGTTGGCTTAGACCTTCCTCCCTATCGGATGAGTTCATGTGCGGATCACTGTACAGACTTATAATTGATGACTGTAGGAAGTTATCCGAGCGCGTGTGTACTTCTCCATCTGTAAGGCACATAAGCTTGGGCCGCGGACTTGGGGTCAAATAATGGTGTACACTTAGATGCAAATAATAAGTATCCTCCCCATCGGAGTCACTGCTTTTATTTGCATGGCTAAAGAGGAACCGACTATTAATTATTTTGTCATGAGGTTAGGTTGACAAATGAAATTAATGGGTAAAACCTTCTCTTGTAAATGTTCAGGTTTGTAAACGTCCACACTATCGTGGCTTGCAGACTCACGGTGCTTGAGATGTCGGTGAATTTTAATTTTATATTGTTTTGAGGGAATCAATATAAAAGGATAAAATTCGAAGATTTGATCGATGTATTTATTTATGATTCTCTGTAATTTCAAATAGTTTTATTTCACTTATGGTTGACTAAAAGAAATTATATTTACTGGTCCAAAATTAGATGATTAGAAAAGAATCTTGGATTTGAATTTTACTGCTTAAGAAAATATATGTGTTCTCACTAAAGGATGTTCTCATGATGCCTATTAAAGTCTCTAGTGAAGAGATGAGAAGTTTATAGAAATATGATGGTCTCATGTAACTCTTCGGATATTTGAGTAAGTTAAAAGGCGGTACATCATGATTGAATTTGATGAATGAATTGGAAAGCTTGGAGTAGAAATTGAAGGGAAACCTAGATCAATTTAATTCTCCGTAGATTGCCTAGATGTTTTGAGTAAGTTCCACCTGAATTACAAGAGCATGTATATGGTGGGAAACTTCTAACAAAACATGTGGTAAATGAAAGCCATTTTCATCATAATATGAACAAGTTTTATATCTTATTCACTAGCTGTTTAAACATGATTATTGATGGCATTTACTGACACGAAGTGTGTAGATACTGGAATCACTAAATGTTTATTACTAAGTGAGGATAAGATTGTTATGACATGGGTAAAACTACAAGAGTAGTGGCTATTGCAGTGGGAGTTGTTTATTTATCTTACGATATGAATAAACGTTTGATTTTATGAAATTGTCTTTACGTACATTTTCATAGAAAGAATTTGATTTCGGTTTCTATGCATTAATAGATGGATACTCCATTTCATTTAAATGACATGGTCATTAAAATGAATGATAGAGTTGTAATCTGTTATGGTACGTTGGTGAACAATTTGTACACTCTTAAATCATGTTTATTCCCTGGATGCGACAAATAGTAATTAATAATGAATCTTCTAATCTAGTAAGAGAAAGGTACCTTCGGAAATGAATTTCCCACCTTAATGGTGTGACGAATAGAAGGAATAGCACTCTTATGGTAGTGATTAGATAGATGATGAATTATTTGAAATTACTAAATTCATTTTATGGACATGCCCTAGAAACAGTAATTCGTATGAATGTTTGTCTGTTTGTGGGATATCCTAGAAAAATGAAGGATGATTTATTTAGTTCAAAAGATCGAAGAGTGATTGTTAACACAAACACTAGATTTTTTGGAAAAAGGACTATGTAATAAATCAAATACCCATGTATAAGTTGTTCTAAAGAAAGTGAGAGGAAAACACAAAGTATTAGTACCAGGTGTACAAGAGGATATACCACAAGGTAAATTGCAACGCTTGTCACGTCTGATACACAATTGCTTGTAGTGTCTTGTCGTAGTGGTTGGTTGTTCGACAACCTGTAAGATACGTGTTTTGGGAGTGTCGTGAGACTTGATCCCTAGTAAACATGGAATGGACCCACAGAAACGACGAAGCACTACAAGATAGAAATGCAGAATCTTAGTAAGATGCAATGAATGTTTAAATAGAATCAATAGATTCTAAATAAGATCTGGATGATTGTAGAACCACGGATGGTGTGAAAACCATTGGAAGTGGTCATACAAAATAAAAGAGGATCATACGGTAAGGTGAAAACCTTGGAAGTAAAGCTTGTTGGGAAAAGGTATACTCAGAAAGAAAGGGTTCGATTATGAGAAAACCTGTTCGCCAGTAGCTGTGCCTATATTGATCCGGATTCTTTTATATGTTGCTACTCATATGGAATATGAGGGATAGCAAATAGATGTCAAGACAGCTTTCCTGATTGGAAGTCTTGAGGAAAACATCTATGTGAAGCAACCAGAGTGATTCATTGCAAAGGGCTAAGAGCATTGTGATAGGAAGCTTAAAAGTGTCCATTAATGGACTAAAACAAGCTTCAAGATCATGAAACATCCGTTTTGATGAGGTAATCCAGTGACATGGATCTAATCAATGATCGGATGGGTCTTGTGTATTGAAAAGAGTGATGGAAACGTGGTGGTATTACTTGTACTATACATAGATATTATCTTGCTCATTGGAGACAATGAAAGAGTATTATCGGGCGTATGGGGTATGGTTAATAAAGCGGTATAAGATGAAGGACTTAAGAGGAGCAAAAATATCCTTTTGATCACGGTAATACAGATCACAAGAAAGGATGTTATGTTTATCTCAAGCTTCATGAAATGATACAATCCTTACTCGTTTTAGCATGTGACTTTATCTAAGGAAATGTGTCTTGAGACACAAAAGGAAGATAAAGGAGATGAAAGCAGTTCCTTATGCTTCGATAAATGAGGAAGCCTAATCTAAGGAATGCTATACATGAGTATGGATATCTGTTTTGCTAAATGCATGAACAGTGGGTATCAACGTAACCTGGAACAAGAATGATGAGCTGTGGTAAGACATATATGAAGTGCCTGAGAAGGACTGGAAATTATATGTAAGCTTACTGGACAGATTCACTGCTTCTTGTGGATTACGTAGATTCAGATTTTTTAGTCAGATTGGACGGCAGTAAATCCACCTCAAGGTTATGTGTTTAATTTTAGGAAGTTGAGTCATAATGTGGAGGAGTGTTATATAGAAATGTATTTCAGACTTCGGACTCCATATGGAAAGATGATAAATTGGAGCCTATGAGGCAACCAATGTATCTGTATGACTCTAGAAACTTCATGATGGACTTTGATGTGATTCTAAGTTTGCCCAAGGTTATCACAATTTATATTGATGATATTGGTGCAGTTGCAAACTTGAAGGAATCACAAGTCCATAAGGCAATTAAACACATGGAGCGCAAGTACCACCTGTTACGAGAAATCGTATGATGAGGGGAAGGTTGTTGTTGCCTAGATTGCATCGGATGATGACCTAGTAAATCCATTTACAAGGACATTCAGGCGAGAGCTTTTAATGGTCGTGTAGTGGGAATGGGAATCAGATGTATGGCAGAAGACATGACAGCATAGTCTTTTAGTATAAGTGGGAGATTGTTGGATTGTATACTAAAAGTCTAGCTTTTTGTATGAACAATATTATAACAATTAATTTGAAATGAGAATCATATGATCAAATGATTGCATCTTATAATTTATTTATATGTTCGATGCAATAGTCCACTTACTTTATATTGTAGATAATATGTTGTGCGACAACACGCGGAAGATCATATTATCGGTTTCCTTATAAAGTATAAACAGATGCTCACAATCGAGATAGACGGGGACTCTCTATCGGGATGGTTGTAGTGTGGTTTGGTATTAGCTTGTCTTGGCTATAGAATCACATTAGTGCACTTGTGTGTATTGAGCAGGACCGCTTGAGATCGTTCGACTTATACTGACTTATAGGAGAACTTGATCTCAGTTATTATGGAAGTTCGTGCTCTTAATCCCTATACAATAACCTCGACACGTAGGGCAGTATGTATTTCTTTGATTCATCAATGGGTGAGATTTACATGTAATTAAATCAACAAACTCGATGAGTTGGGAAGTAGTGCTGTCTCTATGGTGTGCTGTTGATTGTAGAAGGAATCCGTGTCCGTCATAGGTTGATGATGTCCCCTTGAGGAGCTCATAAGGATTATCATGTAAACCCTGCAGGTGGAATTTATTCCGGCATGATAATGAGGTTGAGTGGTACTACTCTTGGATGAGATATTAATTAATTGAGTTGTCAGTAACTTAAATTAATTAATGGACATTGTATATCTTAAACATGGGGAGACTAACGGGCTCATAATAAGAAGGAGCCCAAAACGTAATTTTGGGATTGGTACGGTAGTGCAGTAATAATATTTTAGTGGAATATATTATTATTATTGGACTTAAGTATAAGCTTTGGGCTAAGCTTGGATACTTAAGCCCAATGGAGGCCCAACCCAATTTCTCCTCCTGGTCCCTGCTGTAGCCCATGTATATAAGTCACCTCAGTTTGTTCTAAACCTAACTCTGCGCCTAACATACGAGAGAGAGAGTGAACAGCAGATTGAGTAGGTCTCGTAGATCGTCGCCCACACGACGTCGAGATCGGACTTGGGACATACAGCAGAAGACCGGAAGGTCGTTTGCTGCTGCAGTTCGTCATGTTCCAAAATTCATATAAAATCGTACAGTTCTCCGATTTTGATGTATTATATACTGACGGAAAGCCGTCGAAGAGAGGATCGTCTGAGTACAAAGATCACTTAATTCCGACATCAGAAGAGGAACTTATGGCTATTCTCGTGGGACTGCGCAGACTGCCAGCGAGAATTCAACCTCTACATCAACCCTTGGTGAAAGGTAATGCGTTTCATGTTTACTTGCTTCCGCTGCTTGTTAGAAATACATGGAACCCTAACGGGTCACGTTAACAAAACGATTGAGCGCCAACAACTGCTACCCTATTCTGCAACGTTCGCCAAGCTCCACTGTCATTTGTTGACCATGATGACAAGACATCTTGGCGCGACTGGGGCTATTTTGTTGCCATCCGCACTAATTATCTTACTCAACGACAAAATGGAGTTTTTCTTGTTGAGCCGTACAGTCCTCATCGGTTTAGTCGCCAATTTGGGTTTTACCAAGACATTCCGGGAAAGATGCAATCAGACCTCCGTGAAGTCTCTTTAGAGCAAGGGATTCGGTATTGGAGACAGTGCACATTACGCAATTCTCGCTCTACAGCCTCTCTTCCGTCCGCTCCTTCAGGATTCAGGAGATTTTGCACACCCGAATATAAAGAGTGGTCATCCCGCATACATGGTACTTATTTCGTAGATCATGTAACAAGTTTAACCGAAACTGCTTCTGAACATGCTTTAGAAGAAAACTTAGATATTCCTGGTATTGCGGACAATGCCGGAGGTGCTTAAGATATTTTATTACCAGGAGCTCAGCTTGCTCGAAAGCCAATTGCAGGGAACTCCACTGAAGCCAGTAGAAGGAAACATAGTGCTTCTCACTCGGTGGAGAGTATTGGTTCAGACCGTTGGATCTCCGGTGCATACGGAGAAGAGAAATGAGGTTTTTTTTTGAACTCTTTTGATTATATCTTCATGTATGCATCCGTAATTTTTATATATTCTTGACATCTTTTCCTTCTTGTAGGTTTTTCTTGAAATCTTTGGCTCTAATCTTGAAGAACCTATTCGAGATCGATCAACCACAGTTGCGACTCCGAAGCAAACTGCCGATGATACCTCCGACAAGCTTGACCCCTTTATTGAGTCGACATCACATCCACACATCATGGAAGTTGAAGACCAAGAGCCCTCGCGTTTTGTTGGTGAGGCGTTCATTAATGACTTTGATAAGAAATATGCTTCATTAATGTGGAATCACTTTCGGGAGAAACTATGAAGATTCCCCTAAAGTCATTGTCTTCTATGAGGGGCGAAGTATCTGTAATGGTGGAGAGATGGAAGGAAAAACTTCGAGGGATTAACTATTCTTTCATAGAATTATCCTTGAATGAATTATTTGACAAAGCCGACGCTTATGATGCTATGCAATCGAAGGCTACTGATAGTATGCCCCAGCAAGATGTGGATATATATTTGATTGAGGCGATGGACCATGTTCTTGACTGCAAAGCAAAAGAAGCTGCAGGGGCAAAGAAACTGCAAACCATTGACACCAAGCTGGAAGAGATGGCTAGAGAGATTGCTGAATTGAAGAAGATGAAGGATCAAGAAATCCAACTTCTCGAGAAAGCAAAACTTGATACTCAGGCTGCCAAAGGCAGAGTTCGCAAACTTGAGAAGACTTCGATCTTGAGCGATTCTGCTATTGAAAAGTTGGAGGATGTGAAGCAAGCCCTGGAATCTGCGCGTGAAGAACTGCCACTTACTCATACCTTTTAATTTTATTTTGCACTTTCCCTTGTATTGAATCTTTAATGACTTCATCAATAAAGCTGATTCTTCCTTTTATTCTTCTTTATTTGTTATTATTGCATTTATTCTTTCTTCTCTTGCACTTAATTCCTGTACTTGCATTCATACTCAATCTCTTTACTTCTTTCATAAGCTTGATAAGAATAACTTGAATCATGACTGAACTTAGTGAATTACTAAGCTGCCTACGTATCTCTTTAAAGAGAATCAAGTCATTTACGTAGTTCAAAGGGAGCTGGTGTAATTTGAATGGGGGGGTGTCGTGCACAGTTTATACTCATGCGGGCCAGGAGTTTGTCGTACACATTTTATACTCGTGCGGACCAGGAGTTTGTCGTACACAGTTTATACTCGTGCGGACCAGGAGTTTGTCGTACACAGTTTATACTCGTGCGGACCAGGAGTAACATGCAGTTTAGGCTCATGCGTCACAGAGCAAGGTGTTTGAATTTGCTGACAACTAATACTCATGTCAATGAGTCTTGAATTTGAACTTGTAGACAGTTTATACTCGTGTCAAGGAGCCTTGCATTATTTGTGTCAGATAGTTTAAACTCATATCAAGGAGTATCATGTGGACAGTTTTAGCTCATATCAAGGAGCGTAATATCTTGTAGTTGTTTTACGCGTAATAGCGTTTCAAGAATTTCCCATTTATGGGGCCAATGTTTACGCCATCTTCTGATATCAACTTGTAGGCGCCATTTGTGTATACTTCCTTTACAACATGAGGGCCATCCCATTTTTGGAGAAACTTATTTCCAACATGATGTGTAACCACAATAGGTCTTCTCACGGCAAGCACCAAGTCGCCAACTTGAAAAGAACGTATCTTCACCTTTTTGTTGAATGTTCTGGATAAGCGAGATTGATAACACTCAAGTCTTTGTTGTGCCTCTAATCTCTTCTCATCTAAAGCTTCCAACTCTTGAAGGCGCAACTTTGCATTTTCTTCTTCGGTTAAGCCTTCTTGTATGGCCATCCTTAAAGAAGGAATTTGTTTCTCGAGAGGTACCACAGCTTCAACACCATAAACCAAAGAGTACGGAGTAGCCTGAGTAGGAGTTCTATAGGTGGTGCGATACGCCCATAAAGCTTCATTTATTCTTTCATGCCAATCTCTTTTAGACTTGGAGACTACCTTCTTCAACAGACTGCACAGGGTTTTGTTGAATGCTTCAGCTAGACCATTGGCAGCTGCATTATACATTGACGACTTCCTTTGTTTGAAGTCGAACTTCTCACACAACTTATCGATCCAGCTGTTGCTGAATGGCTTTCCATTATCAGTGATGATATAGCGGGGAACACCATATCTGTAAATGATGTTGATCCGAATGAAATCAGCAACAGTTTCCTTCTTTACTTCCCTCAAAGGCACATCTTCAGCCCATTTGAAAAAGTAATCGGTGGCAGCAAGGATGTAGAGATGACCACCAGAAGATTTTGTGAGAGGCCCCACTACATCTAATCCCCAAGCATCAAAAGGCCATGAAGCAACTGTCGGGTGCAAAGGCTCCGGAGGTTGATGGATCAAGTTCCCATGAAATTGGCAAGCCTGACATTTTTGTGCATACTCCATGCAATCTTTCACCATTGTTGGCCAATAATAGCCCATTCTTTTGACTCTGAAGTGTAGTTTTGGCCCAGACTGATGAGCACCGCAAATTCCGGAATGAGCTTCCTCCATTGCTTGAACAGACTCTTCTTTACTTAGGCATCTCAAGAAAATTCCATCAAATGATCTTCTATACATTGTGCCTTTGAAGTAAATAAATCGAGGTGCCCGACGCCGAATATCAACCCTTTGACGTGGCTCATTTGGCAATTTATCATACTTGAGATAATCGATGAGTGGTTGACGCCAATCCTCTTCTTCAATTTCGAAGACCTCCACCAAATGATTTTCGACTTCTTCATAATCATCATCCTCGAAGATTGGTGGTACAACCCAACTTTTGCACACTGAAATTTGAACTTGCGCCTCCGGCATAGCTATATTTGATGCTAGCTTGGCGAGGGCGTCAGCTTGCTTATTCTCTCTTCTGGGTAAATGCTCGATATCAACATCACCAAGCCAGCTCATCAGCTTTTGAGCATACTTGTGGTATGGGAACAACTCAAGCTTCCTTACTTCATACACCCCAAGTAGTTGGTTTATCACAAGTAACGAGTCACCATACACTTTAAGGTGTAATTGCTTTATATCGACGGCCATCTCTAAACCAAGTATGAGTGCTTGATACTCGGCTACATTGTTAGAGCAGTTTTCTGTTAAAGAAAATGAGAATGGCAAAACTTCGCCACTGGATGTTACGAATACGACTCCAGCACCGGCCCCTTCCCTATGAGATGCTCCATCAAAATACAGTTTCCAAGGAGAAGCTATCTCCACAGCGAAAGCATCTTCATCAGGGAGTTCATCAGACAGTTCCCATTCCGCAGGCATTGGATGATCAGCTAGAAAATCTGCCATCACTTGTCCTTTTACGGCCTTCTGAGGGACATATATAATCTCAAACTGTTGAAGTTGGAGATACCACCTGGCAAGCCGATCTGAGAGTACTGGCTCTGACATGACGAACTTTAGTGGGTTAGCTTTTGAAACTAGCCGAACTGTATGAGCTTGGAAGTAATGCTTCAACTTCTGAATCACAAAGATAAGGGCCAAGCAGATCTTCTCAATTGGTGAATATTTCAACTCATTTGGAGTCATGGTTCTACTCAAATAGTAAAGGGCAGTTTCTTTGCCATCATCATTCTCTTGTGCGAGTAAAGCTCCAACGGAACGTTCTTGAGCAGCTAGGTAGAGAATTAACGGACGGCCAGGTATTGGTGCACACAACACTGGTGCCTTCATCAAGTACTCTTTAATGCTATTGAAAGCATTATTGCAAGCTTCATCCCATTCAAATATGCTGCCTTTCTTCATGAGATGACTAAACGGTTGACATCGACCGGCCAAGTTTGATATGAATCTTCTCAAGTATGCCAATTTTCCTTGCAGACTTTTGAGTTCATGGATGTTCCGAGGCACATGCATCTTCATGATTGCATCAATCTTCGCCTTCTCAATCTCGATTCCTCGACGGCGAACAATAAATCCAAGAAATTTTCCGGATGTAACCCCAAATGCACACTTGAGTGGATTCATCTTGAGTTGATGCTCCTTTAAACGCTCAAACACTCGCCTTAAATCATGGAGATGATTTTTCTTTTTCTTTGATTTCACCACAATATCATCAACGTAGCATTCGACGATCTTATGAAGCATGTCATCAAATATCTTCTGCATGGCTCGTTGATAAGTGGCACCAGCATTCTTTAAGCCAAATGTCATCACATTATAGCAATATATTCCTTTCGGAGTACGAAGGCTATTTTCTCTTGGTCTTCGGGAGCCAGACCAATCTGATTATAGCCAGATGACCCATCCATAAACGAAAGGACCTCATGCCCCGTTGTTGCATCTATCATGAGCTCAGTAATTGGCAGTGGGAAGTCATCTTTCGGACACGCCATGTTCAAATCCCGAAAATCAACACATACTCTGATTTGCCCATTTTTCTTTCTCACTGGCACGATGTTAGAAATCCATGTAGGATACTTGACTTCTCTGATCTTGCCTGCTTCAAGAAGCTTATTAACTTCATCTTCAATTAATGGAATTAACTCTGGTCGAAATCGACGCTGCATTTGCTTAATTGGCCGAGTTCCCTTTTTGTTGGACAAATGATGCACTGCGATTTTTGGATCCAAGCCTGGCATTTCTTTATGCGATCATGCAAAGATATCCCGAAATTCTCATAAAAGGTTGATATATTGCTCTTCTTCCTCATTACTTAGCAGGGCACTTATGTAAGTAGGACGTGAGTCGCTTTCGTCACCTAAGTTGATTTCTTTCAACTCATCAACAGTGGATTTCACACCCTCCTCAAATTACGGAGGGGCATCCTCGGCATCTACTTCCTCCACTTGAGAATCCTCAAGAGCAGTGATATGGTTGGTGGAAGCTACACTTTCTTTATCATCATCATTGTCTTCTTTAGTAAAGACAATTGTCTGCATCTTAGCCTTCAACTCTCTTCCACATGAGACTATCAAGATATTTCGCCTCTTCATACGAGAAGGGATTCGACTTCGGAGTTTTGGGAAGCTAGGAGACTTGAAATTATTTTTCTTCCCAATATTGTTTCTTTCACACGGTCCGAGCCTTTCGAAAACACTTCCAAGCCTTTTGAAGACAGAACTCCTCTTGATTTTCCTTCCACTTTCATCAAAAATGTCTTCTGTGGACGAAACTTCTCCTTCTGTGATATAATTTGTGTTTGCTCTTCTGATTGCTATGCGGACTGGCTTTTGAGGGACATATCCCAAACCTGGCTTAGCATTCTTGACAGTGTGGCCACTATTTTTCAACGTTTTCTGAGTGGTATTGAGCCCATGTTCAGATGAGACGACAGTCTCTTGAGGCAACTTGCTCATCATCGGTTTCTCCTTTGGTTCATACCCAGCCTTCTTGAGGAGTTTGAAAGCTTGCGGGCCATATGACTTAGATATTTCTGCTTCAAATACTTCACCATGCTCGGTTTTTGCTCCTTCAATAGGACGTACGAATCCTTTGAGCGGTGGAGAAGAAGTCTTACCTTCATCAATTTTTGTTAAAGGCAATGTCAATTCTTCCAAGGCCTCAAGCTCTTTGCCTTTGTTCTTTTTGAGAGTGGTGGATGATGTGCTACCTTCCTCCTTTATTTGTTTACTGCCCTCATTATCTTGTGCTGGGGCTTCTTCTTGGTTCACTTTCTTTGTATTCTTGAAGAAGTATTTAGCATCAGCAAAGTAAGATTCAGCTTCAGTGAACGGCTTATCATCGCCGAATACCCTTTTCACACTGTTGCCTTCACTATACTTGAAATACTGGTGTAATGTAGAAGGGACCACACCATTCTCGTGCAGCCATGGGCGCCCCAAAAGCATATTGTATGAAGTTTTTGTATCTATGACATGGAAGAGCACCGTTGATCTCATCTCATCAATCATTAAATCAAGAACAATCGTGCCGAGAGTCCTTTGCCCTTCATGATTGAACCCTTGGATCATCAATCGGCTATGATTGAGTTCATCCACCAGTATCTCTAACTTCTTCAACATCCTTAAAGACAGGATGTTTACTGCTGAGCCTCCGTCAACAAGTATACGTTTTACTTGCAGCCCTTGCGTATAATCGGTTACAAATAGAGGTCGGTTGTGAGGCTGTGAACCCAACAACATGTCTTCATCTGTGAATGTCACCTTCATAGAATAAGTTTTTTCCTTGTTCTCAACTTGTTCATCTTCATTGCCCTCCTCACTCACCGCATGACAAGAGCCTTCATTGTGAACTTCTTTTATGGAAGCGAAGTTTGCAGCCACTTCATCCTCCAACACAATCTTTCCCTCCTTGGCCAACTGCATGATCTTTTCCTTGAAGATGAAGCAATCATGAATGGGATGGCCTACCAATCTATGGTACTTGCAATATTTTGGGTCATTGGTTCGATTTGCTTCCTCTGGACGTTTCATTTCGGGGAGTTCGATGAGTTTGTCTTTCATCAGATCATCAAATATGCCAGAGACATCAGAGTTCAGAAATGGATACTCTTTTTCTTGCATCTCCTTCAGGGTCAACCTTCTTTGCCCCCACTCTTGGGTAACTTGTTTTCCTTCATCTTTCTTGTCATCTTCATTCTTTCGAATCTTGACTGTAGCAGTGTTTATGACCATTGATTCTTTATTGGAGTTTCTTGCATAAGGCTTGCCCCCTTTCTTGGCTTCTTGTCTGTCTCTGGACTTGTAAGAATCTGACACTGGTGAGTGTTTGATTCCACTGGCTGCCATGCTCAATTCCATATCATGAGCTCTCGTAGCCAACTCCTCGAAAGTCTTAGGCTGAATCCCTTTAAGTATGTAGAGTAAATTCCACTCCATCCCTTGGATGCACATTTCGATAGCAGACTCTCCGGATAATCGGTCTTTGCAATTTAAACTCAAGTTTCTCCATCGATTGATATAATCAATCACAGGCTCGTCCTTCAATTGGCGAGTATTAGTTAGCTCAGTCATGCTAACGGTTCTCCTCGTGCTGTAGAAATGATTGAGGAATTCATATTCCATTTGTGCCCAACTGTCGATGGACTCAGGCTGCAAGTCGATATACCAATCAAAGGCATTTCCTTTGAGAGAGCGAACGAATTGCCTCACCATATAGTCTTCATAAGTACCAGCATCATTGCACGTCTCAATGAAATGTGCCACATGCTGTCTGGGGTTTCCTTTGCCATCAAATTACTGGAATTTAGGAGGCTGATAACCAGGTGGCAACCTTAAGTTATTCACTCTTTTTGTATAAGGCTTAACATAAGTGACGGTAGGCTTGGCATTCTCTTCAAACCTTTCTTTTATTGTTCCAAGTATAATATCTTTGAGTTGCTCCACTTGGAGTATTCCATCAGCCGAAAGTTGCACTCCTCTTTCAGTTTGCTCTTTTTCGGTAGTTTGGCGTTTTGTGAACTCTTCCACCTCACTCTCGTCCACAACTCCTTTTCCGTTTGCATGGCTAGTCTCCGCAATGTCTCTTTTTTCCATCAATTGGGAGATCTTGGTGTCTTGAGCTTCTATATGTTTCGTGAGCCCTTCGATAGCTTTCATCATATTTGCTAATTGCTCCTCAATAGTTGTAGTGCCGGCCATCATTACTGGGGCTGCAATTGAGTCTGATGAAGAGCTTGAGGATGAACGAGGATGTGAGCATGCAGAATCTTCATCACTATCCTCTTTCATGGGTAGCTGTTTTCTTGAAGCCACTTCAACCGAAAAGTTAGAGCCGGAGGAGGCCTCTGACTGAGCTTTCATTGACATACTCCTTGTAACAACAGCAACTTGTTCACTCAACGAGGTGGAGAGCTTGGAGGCAGAAGTCCTTCCTACTGTGATCTTGACAGGAGTCATGTTGTATCTTTGTAGGGAGAAGAGATGAGAGGTAGAGATTGTCCCACTGGGCGTGCCAAAATTTGTAACAATAAATTTTTGTATTTATAATAAAATAAATACAATATTGGGTACAAAGATGATTTGAGATGGATTTAACTTGGAAGATATGTAAGCGGGTTACAATCTCTAATCAATCCTCTGATTCTTCTCTCGAACCAATATGGACTTTGACTTGACTTTGACTTGACTTGTGTTTTTTTTACTTTGACTCTGTTGACTGGAGTGTATGCTGACTATGTTGGCAGCGTGTGTTGACTTGACTTGTATGTTGAGTCGGATCTTCAAACGAAGCTTGTCCGAGCTCGAGTGTGTTGAACGTTGACCCGGAGGCGTTGAACCTTTGTTCGGATTAAACGTTGACTGAGAGCTTTCCACGAAGAACACTTGATCTGGGGGACTTGGAGCCTTAATCCCGGATTAGTAGCTGTTCTTGACTTGAAGCTTGAAAATGCTTTGAGGCTTGAAGGCTTGAAGCTTTGTTGAAGATCTTGAGCTTGAAGCTTTGGAGGCTTGAAGACTTGAAGATCTTGAGTGTGAAGCTTTAGAGGCTTGAAGACTTGAAGCTTTGTTGAAGATCTTGAGCTTGAAGCTTTCGAGGCTTGAAGACTTGAAGATCTTGGGCTTGAAGCTTTGAAACTTTGAAGATTTGAAGACGCTTTGAAGATCACTTGATGACTTGAAGATCCTCGGACGTTCTTCGCTTGAAGCTTTGAAGATTTGAAGACGCTTTGAAGATCGCTTGAAGGCTTGAAGATCCTCGAACGTTCTTTGCTTGAAGCTTTGAAGATTTGAAGATCGTTCTTCGCTTGAAGATCTGGAGGGAGCTTTACTCGTGTTCTCGATCTCTTCAAGTGCGTCGTCTTCGAGTGCTTGAATGTCTGTCTGTCTCTGTCCCCCAAATGAATGGTGGAGACCCCTTTTTATAGGTGAGAAAGGAAGTCCAGGCCACCTTTGGGCCTCACTTAGCGGGCTTGGGCTTCAGCCTGACTGAACCATAATTGGGCCTATCTGATTTGGGTCTGATTTAATTTGTCTGGGCTTGTTTGACTTGGGTCAGACTTTATTTGACTTGGCCTTGATTGACTTGGGTCAGGCCTCATTTGACTTGGGCTTGATTGACTTGGGTCAGACCTCATTTAATTTAAGCTCATTTAATTTATTGGGCTCAAATTATTGATTAATTTACTTTAGGAATTAATTTATTTAAATTCCAAAATAAATTAATATGTAATCAGTAAAATCCACGTGTCGCCATTTAATTGGACCGTAAATTTTAATTTTGCTTACACGTATGATTACAGAAATGATATGTAGGTGTACTGTATTTCATTTGTGAACGCACCAAGTTGAATGTGTTCTTCCCCACTCACAAATTCATCAATTATCTCATTACTTACTTACTTGCAACAAAGAATCTGTGATCTACTCACTTATATTTGAGAGCTTATTTTTTTTTAAGGTTTTATACCAATATATTCAGATTAAAATTAAAAAAGATATATCCACTTAATGACAAATAATCAACATTATTTCCTAAAAGGTTATTATTTTATTTTAAATATCATTTATCTATATCATACATATAAGAAGTGATAATCTTATATGAAAAGTGATAATGATATTGTAAATTATTTCATAAATAATTTATACTATAAAAAATAATAATATTATTAATAAAAAATAATAACTAATTAAAAAATATAAATGGATGTGTATCTATCCATGATCTATACCATTATCCATATATATATATATATATATATATATATATATATATATATATATATATATATATATATATATATATATATATATATATATATATATATATATATATGTGGCGAGGAATTATTTGGTAATTCATGATTATATATTTTATTATAAATATTAATTACTCCTTTAAATGTTTATGAATTTTTTAACATAAATTTTATTACTTCTCTTTATTCAGCAAAATTTTTCTTCATTTTTATACCGTGGACCCGTGTCAAATATCTAAACCCAAAACAATTTGAATACATTGAAATTGCACTCTTAATACCAAATTTAAAAGTTCAGATTAAAATTTAATTTATGTGGACTTAAAAATAAAATAAACTAAACACGATTAAAATGATAATGGCATAAGTGGGAGAGAATGATGATTTAGCCGCCCGATAAACAAAATAAGAGTACTAAATTGTGGGTCGAATTCATCTGGTGCACAAAAAATTAGTGGATCATCAATATCCATTCAGATAAAGATATGTTCAAATATATTGAATGCCCCACTTACCCTGATTTTTAATTATCTATCAGAATCTTTAATCTAACACTTACTCCCTTAATTAATTATATTTAACGTCTCTTTCTAAATTAATCACGCTGCTGAGTAAGTATAGGAGTTAATTAAAATCGGTTTAAGTGAGCGTGGATGAAAGAAATTCAGCCTCACTGCCCACCTTCATGGAGGATTGGATCCTCATACCATAGATTATTTCAAGAATACAGACAAATTTTGCATCGAGTATAGTGCGCCCACTCAAATATTGAACACTCATTAATACTTCACCTCCCACACTTAAATTGACTGCACTACTAGTACTCCCTCCCCCTCCGTCCCATAGTTAAGTTCACCGACATCGGAGTTTAAGAAAAATTATTTTTTGATCAACTTTATTGACTTTTTAGGGGTATTGTGATATTTTGAGGTAATAAATAAATTATAAAATATGTTATGTGTGTTAGGTGAGAGTGATATTTTTGAAATTAAGATAACTTTTGAGATTATTGGTTAATGTGAAATTTCCTTTTTTGGGTGGTGAAGATAAGTGTAGGACGAACGAAAACGAAAAGTGTGAACATAAGTGTGGGACGAAGGGAGTATATTAGAAAAAATATTTTTTAATCAATTTTATTGATTTGTTAGGGGTATTGTGTTATATTATGATAATAAATAAAGTGAAAGGTATGATGAGTTGGTCTCTTGTATGCTCGAGTGCACAAAGCGTTTAATGGTACTCCCTCCGTCTCGGGTATTTTTATCAATTTGTACGGGCACGGACATTAAGACGTGTTATTTTATTAATAAATAATGTAAGAAAAAGTAGGGATAAATTAGTAATTTATAAAGAAAAAGTAAATAAAGTCGTTGGGAATGATGAATAAAGTGTAAAAAAGTAATTAAAGTTGTTGGGATTGTAAAAAGTAGGTAATAAAATATTATGTATTTTTACCAAAAATGAAATAGGTAAAAATACGTGGGACAATCCAAAATGAAAAGTGAATAAAAATACGTGGGACAATCCAAAATGAAAAGTGAATAAAAATACGTGGGACGGAGGGAGTATAATATATTTTTTTAAAATAAAAGAGTATACACTTTAATTCATAAAGACATTATTTTTTAATGAAAGCTGAGTCAATTGAAATATGAATAATATTAATGTTTAATAAGAAAAAATAATCAAGAGATTAAGGGTATAAATTTTTATGTTAAAGGGTACTACAACCACTTTTAATACTAAATGGTAGTATATACTTTTTTGAGTTCGTCGGATCTTGGAATGCAAGTATTATCCAAGTATGTTGTGTGTAATTAATTAGGTGAAAGTATTATTTTTGAAATTTTAACAATTTTTGAGATTATTGATTGATGTGATATTTTATTTTTATGTAATAAAAATGTGTGAAAAAAACGAAAACAAGAAGTGTGAAATTAAGAATCCGTTTTCTAGTGTAGATTTTGACAAGACTCTAATATAGTATGAATCCGTGGATAAAACGACGCACACATGTTCATTGTTTTTTTTTTCTTCTAAATTTTATTTTATTTAAGGCCTACGAGATTTGAATGCTTTGATATAGAAAGGGTTAAGTATTCAGAGGAGTTAATTAACCCCGTGATGGCAGCCAAACGAATAATTATTAACACAAGGTTAATTATATTGTATACCCGTGCATTCTAAGATAAAGTGCACCTATTTTTAAAAATGTATACAAATATAAATAAAAATATATATAACTATAAACAAAAATGTATACAATTTAATTGTTAGTTTTTTTAATGAAAAAATTGAGTGTAAAAAAATATATAATTATTAAAAAACATGTATACACTATTAAATAAAAAGTTATACACATATGGATACTAGTTTTTTTTAATGAAAAACTTAGTGTGAAAAAAGTAGTATAAAATTATTAAGTGTAGGCACTTGAATTTTATTGCATATTAAAGAAAAATATGTGACAAATTAATGCAATAATTATCAATTAATTATTTATTTATTAAGGGATTTAAATAAATAAATTCCTAAATTAAATTAGTGAATAATTGATAATTGGGACAAATCCAGTCAAATAAGCCCAAACCCGCAGAATTAAGTCAAATTAAGGATCAACCAATCAAACTGTGTTATACATGGAATGGCTCAAGCCCGCAGAATGAGTTTAAATCAGCCATTAACCAATCAAATTGCGAGTTATTTACGGGGTTTCTTCACCTTTCACCTATATAAGGAGCACTCCTCCATTCATTCCAGACATACTAAAACATCTGAAGACACAGATACTTCTGAAGAGATCAAGAATACGAGCAGTGCTCTCTTGAGATCTTCAAGCATCTTCAAGCCAAGAACGACCTTCGATCAGAGATAAAGGTGCTAAGCCCCTCCGATCCGACGTTCTTCCAGCCATCCACCTCCGATAAGAGATCAAGGTTCTAAGCCCCTTCGATCCGACGTTCTTCGGTGTTCTTCAAGTCAATAGCCTCCAATTCAGCGTTGGTCAGAAACATCACTCGACCTGAGATCAAGGTGCTAAGCCCCTCAGATTGGATGTTTCTTCCAGTCAGACTCATCCAGCTCAACCTGAGATCAAGGTGCTAAACCCCTCAGATTGGACGTTTCTTCCAGTCAAACTCATCCAGCTGTCTTTATGAAGTCAACGGTATTCTACCAAATTGAACGACGTTCTTCATAAGAATTATTCAAGTCAACGTTCAATCCGAACAAAGGCTCAACACCTCTGGATCAACGTCAAGACTACACATCTGAGCTTGGATAAGCTTCATCTGAAGATCCGACTCAACACACACGCTGTCAACACAGTCGCACAGTCAACACACATACTCAAGTCAAAGTCAAGTCAACAAGTCAAAGTCAAGGCCAAATTGGTTCGAGAGAAGAATCAGAGGATTGATTGAGATTGTAACCCGCTTAAATACTCTTTCAAATTAAATCCGTCTGGATTATCTTTGTACCCCAATTTGTATTTATTTCATCATAAATACTAAATTTGTTGTTATAAATTTTGGCACGTCCAGTGGGACCATCTCTATCTCTCATCTCTTCTCTCTACAAGCACAAATAATGACTCCTCTTAGGATCTCGATCAAAAGGTCTCTACCTCAAAGCCTTCAGAGCTGCAAGCTGTGAAGACTCAAATGATGACTCCATTAAAGATTGCAATACGAAGGCCTACTGCATCAAAACCTCCAGAGTTGCAAACTGACAAGGTTGAAGACTTTACAAGAAGTATGCCTGAAGGCTCCTCAAAGATAAACCATATGGTGGGGATTACTCTCAATAAGCCATTGTAGGGCGATAAAGATGGTGATGATGACTCTGTCTGCTCAACTCCTCGCTCCACGCCAAGCTCACCATATGCCTCAACTGCAACTGCAGCGATGACGACTAGTGCTATGACCATTGAGGATCAAATCGCAAGTATGATGAGGCCATTGAAGGACCAACAAACACATGGAAGCTCAAGACATAAAGATCTTCGTACTTATGAAGAAAATGGATAATGTGGAGACAAGCCATGTAAATAAGAAACAAGTTGAGGATGAGCACGAGTAGGAAGACTCGACGAAACAGCATTCACCCTGTAAAGAAGCAAATTGAGGAAAAAGTAAAAGTTTCAGCTGACGGAATACTTCATATCAACCAATTAAAAAACACCGTCATAGAGACGATAAAAGACAAATTTGAAGTAAGCTCCAAATCTCCTGCAAACTACGAAAAGCCATATACAAAGATAATTGACAATTTGAGGATGCCAACTGACTACCAACCTCCCAAGTTTTAACAATTCAATGGCAAAGGCAATCTAAGACAACATGTGGTGCACTTCGTCGAGACATGCAATGATACGGAACCTACGAAAATCACATGGTGAGACAATTCATCCGATCTATAAAAGAAAATGCATTCGATTGGTATATCGACTTGGAAGCTAACTTCATTGACAGTTGGGGGCAAATGAAAAAATTATTCCTCAACCGTTTCTATAGCACACAAAGAATTGTTAGCATGATGGAGCTAACAAATACTCATCAAAGTGATGAAGAATATGTCATCGATTATATCAATAGATGGAGGAGCCTAAGCCTCAATTGCAAAGAAAAGCTGTCAGAAACATCAGCTATTGAAATGTGCATTTAAGAAATGTAGTGGAATCTTCGCTACATACTCCAAGGAATTCGTCCTAAAACTTTTGAAAAGTTGGCTACAAGAGCTCACAACATGGAGTTAAGCCTGACATCAATGTTGGCGTTTGGATCTTTAGGCTAGCGTGAACCGTTAGAGCTTCAAATAATTCTACAGTAGTGGAAGTAAAAAAATAGAATTACCTTTCACCAGGTTTGATGTAGAGGATGAACAGTGAATGATCTTTCGGTCTTCTGTTGTAGTTCTAAGCCTCTCCTTGACGTTGTGTGGGCAACTATCACCAAGGAGAACTTAATCTGTAGCTCCTCTCACTCTCACGATTCTTGTCGCGTGTTGTGTTGAGTGTTGTAATGAGCTGCTGAGGTTGGCTATTTATAGACTACAATAGGGACCAGGAGGAGAAATTAGGGTTTGGGCCTCCCATTGGGCTTAAGCATCCAAGTTTAGCCCAAAACTTATGCTTAAGTCCAATAATAATAAATCATTCTACTAAAGAAATATTATTGCACTGCTACCCTAATCCCAAATTACGTTTATGGACTCCTTCTTATTATGAGCTCATTAATCTCCCCGTGTTTAAGATTCAATGCCCATTAATTAATTAAGTTACTGACAACTCCATTAATTAATATATTTACCGAGAGTAATACCACTCAACCTTATTATCATGTCGGAATAAATCCACCTGCAGGGTTTACATGATAATCCTTTTGAGCTCCTCAAGGGGACATCATCAACAAATTCCGTTAGGACACGGATTTCTTCTACAATCAACAGCACACCATAGAGACAGCACCATTTTCTAACTCACCGAGCATATTGATTTAATAATTAAATCTCACCCATTGATGAATTGAAATAAATACTGGTTTAAGTGTCGAGGTTATTGTATAAGGATTAAGAGTATGAACTTCCATAATAACAGAGATCAAGTTCAATTATATAGTCAGTATAAACCGAATGATCTCAACAGCGATCCTATTCAATACACACAAAGCGCACTAGTAAAATTTTATAGTCAAGACAGACTAATGCCAAATCACACTACAACCTTACCGATAGATAGTCCTATTCTATCTCGGTTGTGAATATCTGTTTATACTTTATAAGGAGCGGATAATATGATCTTCCGTGTGACGCCGCACACCACATTATCTACAATATAAAGTAAATGGACTTTTGCAACAATTCATAAATAATTATGCAAAACATTTGATCACGTGAGTTTCATTTCAAATATATTGTTTAAACATTGTTCATACAAAAAGTAAGACTTTTAGTATATAATCTAACAATCAAATGACATCGAATGGCCCTCTATTTAAGACTCTTCTGAGTTTTAAGACATGCCTTCTGATGAGCTCGTGGAAGAGGAACCGCAATCAAAGACTGCAGTTTCCATAAAGATTCATAGAAATAAAGTGGAAGCAAGAGAAAACAGCGCATCCCAAGATTGGGGGGCATTGAACTGTTGATAAATCAAGTCAAATCTCCTTGATATGAGCGAAAACTGTCTACATACTCCTTGATACGAGCTTAAACTATCTACACATTATGTTCCTTGATCTAAAACTATCCACACAATTAGTGGAAGCTATTTATTGTTCATAGTTCAATTCTAATTCTAATTCTATTCTAGTTTCTATTCTAGTTTCTAATTAAAAGGATAATGATGATGCCACCATTTAATTATTATAATTTAAATAAGTTATCAAGAAATGGAAGTCCCTAGAAACTTTGAACTTAAATAAACATTGAATGATGATATGTAAAACAACTTTCGTCACACAATCATTTATGACTAAAATTTTAATTGTTCTCTCCCATGGACCTGCACAAGGTGTACTCTAAAAGGTTTACATATATTTTATGGACAACTTTTAAAATACCCAAAATTCAAAGTTTTGTTTTAATATAAACACTTTTTCTCTCTTCTATGAATAGTAATTTTTTTGAACATTAATACCCTTATTCAGTAACATTGTCGGCTACCATTATGGTGGCCAACATGGCTGCCAGCTTGGTATCTTTGTCGGTTCAGACTCATTTTAACTCAATTTTAATATTTTTCTTTTTCTCAAAATAGACATAATCCATTACGACCATATCAGGCACATCATGCTTTCGTACATTAACTAAACAACATTAATCTCGTGATTAACCTACTTAAAACAGTAACAGTACCTTTTTTGACCGTCAATCCACCGGGTATTCGGGAGATTTTACAGCTTCTCCTCACAACCAACCACGTACCCCGCAGTGTGATGGTTCAATCTCGTTCCTTCAGCGGACCCTACGCCGGGTGTAAAGGATATTGCTACTGTTTCTCATCGAAAAATATGGAGATTAAGGTTGCAGAATATAATGGAAGATTACATACTTCGGGCAGTAGCCCAAGATTATTTATTTATGGAATGGAAATATATTACACACTCATACTACTTAAACAAGAGGAGAAGACTCCTCTAACTACATATGGTAGCTGGAATAGAAACACTCATACAAGCAAAGAAAGAAAAATACAATGTTTATTGAATGAGATAAAACAGAGGGGAATGGTTGATGCCTTCTGCTTTCTCAGCTCTGCTATTTATAGAGGCTTTCGGATGTGAAATCTGAATTTCAAAGCCTCCTTACTTTGGCTGACGTCATTGCTTACATCATTGTGCTGGCGTCACTGCTTACATCATTCTCATTTGGATTCCAACTTTTGCAGCTGGTTGGTCCTTCTCTCTTTATTGGATGCCCTTATCTAGTCCATCCCTCTTTTGGCTTTTGCAGGAATCACATGGCTCCTTATCCCTTTGGAAAAATCATCCGACTCTTACTTTTTTGAAGAATCATTTGTCTTTCTTGATGTCTGAAGATTCTCCTGGCTCTTGGATAATTTGAAGAGATTTTACCCTCTTCTTTTCACGTGTCTCTTTTGCTGGGGGTGGTTCAGCACTCCTGATCATCCCTATGCCCAACTTTATTCATTTTCCAAACTCTGGTTCTGTTTGAGTGGAACAGCTTGTGCATACTTTGTTTGTCCATTGCCCAAAATGATCATGTTGCAATATCTCCGATGAGTTTGTTTACTCACCGGAATATTATTTTTCCAAAGAAGGTCTTATTTTTCCTGGAAGGCCTTCTCAGCAAACACTGTCTTTTTCCCTGTTAAAGTATTCAACAGAAAAAGACCTATTCAAAGACTTGTGCTCGAACTTGAATGGCACATCTAACATTGCTTTAATGCAAGCGTACAAACCCTTCGCTCTACGCGTAGAGATCTGCTCTTCAAAAAATGTAGAAACCAAGACTGGTTCCTTCCCAGAAGACTCCTTGATCCTATTTGATGCTGAGATATCGGGTCTTTTCAGCTTGATGAAATGGAAGGCCTCATGGTTGCCTTTCTCTACTGGTTCTGGAGCCGCACTGGTGAAGTAAAGCTCCAATACATCGCCTCTGGATAGAGTTACGTTATTTTCTCATGCTTTAAAAACTATTTTTTCTAGCCACTCTGGTAGCCTCGAAAGCTCTAGGAAGCTTGGTGCAACAGTATATATTGAAGATAGAGCTCCAAAATCATATCATTACTTTACATCATTTGGATTTGATCCTTCTTGCATCCAAACTCGGGGATATTCCCCAAATATATCTACCCGGTATTTCTCCGGTCAGATTCTTTGTCTGGTATTTAATTTCTCCCAACTGGCCTGGTATTTCTGCCAATAAGAGAAATCAGCTAAGTTAATACCAACCTTAGCAGTGTCTGTCATTGGCCTAAGGTTGATCTCTCCCTCTTTGACCCCAGAGGTGCTGGGTTGACTCGTAGACTCTAGATGTGACTCCAGGGCCTCAATTTTTTCTTGGACTGGTTCCTCTTTTGGAGGTTCCAATCTAGGACTTGTGCTAAGGGTACTTGAATCCCTTGCTCTGGGTTTAGAGTCTCGTTCTCGACTACTCTCCTTTTGTCGATTGCTATTGCTATAAATAGCCCGGAGGAATGGCTCTCGTAATGACTCGAATAGACTCGCATTGTTGCGAATGCAATCTCGTATGTGATTTGACACTTTGGTCTGATTGCTCTCTTGTATTCTTTCAGCACGCTTTGCATTGAGTGCTAGATTCTCGAATTCCCTTTGGAGCAACTCAAGGTTGTCCATCAGGTGCCTTGAAACAGTCAGGATGGAGTCTATTTCAACTCCCTCCATCTCTTGTCAGGAAATCTGCCAAAACATTATCAACAGATTTAATAATGACAATATTAAAATCATAATATTGGCATTCTGCTTTCCATCTTAATAGTCTAGCCTTTTCTGGTTTAGATTTAATTTTATTTTTCAAAAAGGCTTTGACGCTTGTGTTATCAATTTTAAAGATAAATTTATTCACGAAAAGAAATAGCGGCCATTTTTTTGAACGTCTTCCGAACTGCAAAGAACTCATTTTTATTGATGTGCCACCTCTTCGCTTCATTCTCCACAAAGAGCCCGTTATAGTATCTGCATGACACTTCTCCTTCTGGTGTGGACTTCGTAAGAATTGCTACCCACCAATGGTCACTGGCATCTGTATATAGTACCAGATCATCCTCGTCATTAGAAATGGCTAATGTTGAGAGTGAAAATAAGCGTGTTTTAATGTTCAATCTAACACCTTTTTAATGGGAATTATTATCATATATTAGCATAAGTATCTTATATTTCATATATGTGAGAAAAAGGTGCACTTGAGGTGTTTTATTGTGTTTTAGATGAAAAAAGGATCAAAAATGTAAAGTTGGAAAAAGGTGCAATTTGTGCAAGGTTGCTGAAAAACGCACGTCCAACTTGTGTAATTTTTATGTGTTCTTGTGGAGCTTTGAACTTGTAGTGTAATACATGATTGAAAGCCACAGAAGAGAGAGTCATTTTGGCATAGAGAAAACCTCAATCAAATTCCAAACGAGGAAGTTATGATCAAAGTGGTGAGATCGCGCAAGCTATGCCGAATAGAGCGGCTGTTCCATTTTTTATGACTTTTTACATATTCAAATGTTAGATTTTCTGTGAGCTCCTTACATGGACAGAAAGACAAGGAACAGAGGATCTCGTGAGCATAAGAATTACTCAAATCAGAGGTCGGATGTAGAAGTTATGCATGAAATGGTGAGACGACGCAAGCTTATTCGACCAGTGAGAGTCCGTTCAACCAGAATCATCTTGGTCGAATGGAGGAGGAAATTCTACAAAATGTGCAAAATCATACAGAGAGCTTGTTCGACTTCTGTTCGACTTGGAGATCTTGTTCGACTTCTGAAGGCTTGGTCGAACGGAATGTCGATGATGCTATTTTTGGTAGTTTCGGGTTTCTTTTACCAAATTTGGCATATGTCTCAAGTAAAAGCCTATCTAAGGTCCGTAATGAGTACTTTACAAGTATAAAAAGGGATGTAGAGCACATCATATTGGGAAGATTATTCATATTGGATCAGAGAGAGGCCACAACAATACTACACCCCACAAAGGGGGGATCACCCTCTAACCATCATCCACATCCTTTCCTCCATCCATCCATCATTTTGAAGATTCGTTTGTGGAATCAAGAGGAGAACCAAAAGAAGGATTCAAGATGAAGAAATATGTGACGACTCCCCATCTATGGTTTATTTCATTTTCTAATTTATCTTGTAATTTTTCAGACATTCGGGTAAGATATATCCAACATCAATGATTATTCTTTATAACATCATGGGCTAGAGTCTTTTGGTAGAACTAGGGTTGTGAAGGTTTTTACGAATTAATTGAACTTTTGTGTGTAAACTCCATACAACACTACTTGTGAATTTATTTTATATATGATTGTGCTTTCTTAATCCATATTCAGGGTCATTTTGTGCATCTTCAATTGGTATATAGAGTCTAAAAATATATCTTGGTTGTAGATTGAGTGCGTTCACCGCTGAACATGATTCCATGTTATGATTCTAAGTGAGGGAACTCCGAACTTCATTAGAACTATCATATATGAATACTTATTAATTGAATTGAAATTTGGGTTATTAAGTAGGATAAAGAGGATAATTTTATAGTACCTATAAAGGGAGATAATATCGGGTTAGAGTACCAATTGGCCAAGGAAATAATTTATATTGATAGTGTCTAGAAAGGGGGATGGAATTATATCTCTTGCTCCGAGGTTATTCACACGTATTACATGCATGTTTACTTGTGTCTATAGAGTATATATGCATGGTTTAGTGATGCGTCCATATTCCACAAGGCAGAGTCGGACATCAACACACGGAAGGAAAATTAATGAGTGAAACTGGATTTTCCTAGAGTTGTCTATTCTCTTACTTGATTCACTTTCGTATTCTTCTAAGTGCTTTTATTTTATTTGTTATTTAATTTAAGTCTTTTAGTTGTTAGATTAAATCCTCAAACTTAATTGCCTAGTCTTAATTAATTTAGTAAATAATTAAATTGATAATACGCTGTCCTTTAGGTTCGATAATTCACTTGGTCGCTTGCTTAAGCTGCAACTGATATTCTTAATACTTGGGGATTAATTTTGCGTGCAAAGAAAACGTGCATCAGCTAACTTGAGGAGCTTCTTGCAAACCTCCTTTAGTTGTTTTACCATAGCTCGGTGTGATTCCTCCAATTTGAACTGAACATCTTTTTTCAACAGAGGACTGAACACCTTCCTGTATTGTGCTAGATTATTGATGAACATTCCAGCAAAGTTGACAACTCCTAAGAAGCTCTAGAGTTGTTTCTTGTCCTTGAAACCTTCAGGAAATCCTTGAACCTTTTCTACAATGTGTGGTTGTAGAATAAATCCAGACTCATCGATCTCGACTCTAAGAAATTCGATCTGCCTTATTGCTATTACTGCCTTCTTTTCAGAAAGCACTAATCCCTCCTTGTGGCATGCTTCTGAAAATACTTCCAGATGCGCCAAATGTTCCCTCATGTTCTTTGAGGCTATGAGGATGTCATCTACATAGACAAACATGAATGAGAAATAATCTTTGAAAAGATTATCCATCTTTCTCTGATATATTTGGGGTGCTTTCGCCAAGCTCATAGGCATGACATTCCAGATATAATGGCCTTGTGGTATGGAGAAGGCTGAGAACTTCTTACTTCCTTCTTCCATCATAATCTGATAGAACCCCGATTTGCAATCGAACTTTGAGAATACCTTGGCATTCTTGATACAGTTGACCAAGTGTTCCCTACTTGGTATGTAGTATCCATCGAACTCCAAGATGTTGTTGATTCCCTTGTAGTTGATTACAAGTCTCGGCTTTCCACGCTTGACCTCTCCATGATTTCTGACTAGAAACCCTGGACTGTTGTATGGAAATACTCCTGGTGATATCAACTTGAGGTCCAGATGTTCCTTAAGTATGAGTTGTATATCCTTCCAATCCTCTTGGTTCATTAGGATAGGCTTGTATCTCATGAACTCATGCTCATTTCCTTCTCTTACTTTAAGTGAGGCATTGAGGTCATTTTTGTTCC
The DNA here is from genome assembly GCA_023678885.1 of Pogostemon cablin. Lineage (NCBI taxonomy): Eukaryota > Viridiplantae > Streptophyta > Magnoliopsida > Lamiales > Lamiaceae > Pogostemon > Pogostemon cablin. Next base: position 37,360,749 of record CM042965.1, read on the forward strand.
ACCAGGCTAGAGGATCCTTCTTGAAGTTCCTTTGTATCTTCTTTTTGACGTCCTCCAAAGATATATGTTCTTCGATCACGACGTCTTTCTGTAAGCTTTCTCCCAAGCTTGCTTTGAGAAGGTGGATTGTATTCTCTTTTAGTTTCTCCATCTTCCATCCTCCTCTAGTCTCGGTTCTCATTTGAAGGACCGCTTCGCCATATCTCCTTTGATCATTCATCTTTGGATGGCTGAGTTTTCCTTCATTATCACCACGCTTGCTGCGAAATCTAATTGGCATTTTTCTTTGAAATACATTACGCAGTCTTGGTGTGATGATCTTATGTTAACAAAAGGTTGTGAAAATAAGCCTCCTTGTTGCGTTTTCTTGTGTAAAACGCTTGAATATCTGTAGGAAATTATTTTCTAACAGAATATCCGCTCCGGTGTCGTGAAAATATATTGGTGGAGTTTTCACCTTGTACCATGGGGTACGATCCGCTCCTCCGATTATGATTTCCGCTTGCTTGATTCCTCTTTTAAGGATTAGTACCCTTTGAGAGAAATCTTTTCTTAGTACTGTTGGCAATTCTTCGCCTGAGTCTTTAGGAAATGATCCTTCTTTTGCTGTGCAGATCTCGGCTCCTGAATCAATGTATGCCGCAAAATACTCTGCACGATGCTCCTTATATATCATCCCAACGGTGATATATATCGAGAATGGACTTGTGGTCATGTGTAGATCAGAGCTTTAAGCCCGAGCCTCTACTAGTAAACCTTGTATCTTTTCCCTTTGACCATGAATTTCATTCCATCTTGTAATCTTTCCCAAGGTTTGTGATCCTCAAAAATTCCAAACCCAGCACTAGTTGTTCTGGGAATCTTCCTGCAACTCCCTCAATAATCAGCTCAAGATCACCAAGTTTGAGCTGTCCTTGGTATCTCCCAGTCGTTGGCTGTTGAAGATAATATAAGATATCACAAGGAATATAGTTTTTCTTTTTTGTGAAATCGAATATTACTTTGACTTCTTTCCATCTTTCTGGACATTTTAGTTCACCTTTAGTTGTGAACTTCTCTGGTTCCTGGATTATCTCCACGATCGGCTTATTTCCCCATTTTTCACTAATCATTCTGTCTTCTTGGAAAGAAATTCTCCTTCGCTTGAATCTGAGGCTATCTTGCCTATTCCAGACTGGCTTATCTCTAATTCGCAAGTCCATGTCGTGGATTGGCGGTAACTCCATTATTTCTGGCCTAGTTGCACATGCAATACTCTCGAACACTTCTGGTATCTCAATATACACCTTCATTTGGAATAAATTCGAATGATGGGTGTTTGACAGAGCATACGAGATACTATATGTGATAGAGTAATGCCTATTCCCTTCTTTCATCAAGTCTTTATTTTTGAAATCTTGATGAAGAGTGAGTGCCCTATTGAAATCTTGGTCCGCCAGATTGTAGGCAATCCTTAAGTAAATGTAGGATGCCACTTTTCCTGCGTACAAGTTTCCCGAGAGTCCTCCTAGGCATGCCTCTTTTATATTCTTGATCCTCTTATCAAAGATAGCGATATCGATCGGTGTATCGATCCTTTCTTTGAATGTTGCCTTAATGGGGATCTGAATAGCTCCGATATGGACCCAAGACATGGTCTTAGATACCTCTTTTGGGAGCTTGCTGAGTTCTCTCTTGATCTTCTCATAAGGAACCAGCTGTATTTCCATCATATTTTCGGTTCGGTTACCTTATATATGATGTTATGCTTTCTCTTCTTGAAGCTAAGGATCCGCTCCCATCGTCCCACGGTGAATCCGTCATATAGATCGAGTCTTGGGTCCTCTTTCATGATTCTCATAAGAGTCTTATAGAGATGGATGTCTGGAAAAAGAATCCCGACATGTCCTCTTGCATCTCCCGTCTGAAGTTTTCTTCTTCACTCTGACTCATCTTCGGAAGACTCGTCTTGGCTGAAGAATTCTTCTTCGTAGATACTTTCGTCTGAGGGTATATCTTCAAATTGATATACATGAACTAGATCTTGGAAGTAAACAGCTTCCCCTATTTCTGGAGTTGTTTCGAACTATCGTAATCCTCGCTTCTGGTTTTCTGGGCAATCTGGTGAGATACGTCATCTTGCTCCACACGTGTAGCAATTACAATTCTTGAATCTTTCATTAGCTTGCGTGGCAGCTCTTCGAAACGTCTTCCTTGTGGGAGTTCTTCATGAACTCCTCTGGTTTGACCATGAGGATGAAGCTTGACTCCTTGAACTCCATCTTGATGGCCCAGACCTTTGCCCTGATTTATACCTTCGGGCCTTTTGTTTGGACCAAAAGGATCTTGGCCTTTTGGGCATCCATCCTCCGCTTCTTTGGGCATAAGGATGATGTCTCTTCATTCTCTTCTGCTTCTTTAGACTTCTTCCAATGATAGTTGGAAGATCGTTATTCTCGCAGCATATGGGTACCGTCTTGTTGATTCCCCTCAATCTCTTGTAGTTTTTGTGTAGTGATGCTTGATGAAACCACTCTGCAATCTTGGCTTTGAGGAAGGATATTCTCCTTGCTATTGAATCCAGCTCACATGATTCATACTCTTTTATCAGTATTTCTCTCCATGGGCTTGGGATCTTGGCAAAGAACAGGTGGAATACTTCTTCCTCTTTGACCTTTGATTTCCATATATACTCTGTGAAGAGTTTGATGTATTCATCTATGTGACAGATGTCCAGTAGTTCCAAGCTGTATAGGCATTCCTATACTTCTTCTTCTTTTCTTCTTCCATTCCTTCGAAGTAACCTACTCCGATGAAGTGGATCTTGAAGATCTTGGCCATTCGATCAACAGTATTGCCTAGATCTTTACCTTCCGTGGCTTCCTTCTTGACTACGTCTGAGAGCTCCTCCCATGCGCATTTTACAGATCCTTCCAGGCTCATAGTTAGAAATCTTATAAACCCTTCTTTGTCTAGTTCTAGCACGCCTCCTGCGATCTTCATCGCATTGGTCCACTCGTCGATCAGAGTCTCTCTGTTCTTGAAGTCTAGAGTGTCGAGGTTTAGGATCAACCCGTATGGATTTATCGGTTCAAGGTGAGACTGACCATATGGGGTGTTGTGTAGACTAGACCCTCGAACTCGAGTTGCTCCTGTTGACAATCTCATCGCTTTCATCTTGAAATTTCCTTGGTTTTGGGATGTCTCTTCTCGTCGGACTCCATATGATTTAGAAGTCTCTACATTTTGGCTCAGCTCATGTTGAGGAGCCTGTGACTACTGCTGTGAGCTTGATACTTTTTCAACATTCATTTTAGATCTACAATTGATTGTCCTTGGAAGGACTCATATAGATCTCGTAAATCTTCAAGATTTGCTATTTCCATCTGGGGATGTGGATTCTCCTTGAAGGATAGCAATTATTTTCTTTCTTTCGGACTTTGGCCTTGTGACCTCTGTTGTCTTCCCCTTTTGGTGCAAAAGGGGTTCCATTCCAAAGGTTGCTGGCAACCTTCCTCCTGACTTTCTCCTCGTCACCTTGATCTCTAGAGACATTACTTGATCTTTCAATTTCTTGATGATATCGAGTTGTTTGTTTTGCAATGTCTTTATCTTGTCCATTTGGAAGCTGATCTCAGCTACTGTCTTGGACATTTTTTGCAATATTCTCCAAAGAATTTCACCGTCTTCTGTAATTCTCTAAGATCTTGGTTTATCTTAGAGTTATCTGCCTCGATCTCCTTCCACTCTGTCATTCCAATGTATAAAGTGATAGAGCTTGCAGATCTCTCTTGGACCCTGGTTTGGTCGTCTCCTCCATTGTTCGTGTTTAGGAACACGTCCATGGATCTCGGTGAAACTTCAGAGTTCCACTATATTTCTGGATACTTATTCAGAGTATCTTATCTCCATCTGGCGTCCTTCCTCCAGATGTTCCTCCTTAGTGTGGTTTACTCGGGCATCCGCCAGTTTCCACCTTCGATCGAATCTATCCCAAAATCGATCAGCGTCCTCGTATTCTTTTTCTGCATATTATCTATACAGAATATTATATTGTTGTATAGAGCTACTTGTTTCATCATATACAGCAGGCCAGAAGTCCATGTTGCTCCAACTTTGAACAAGGCTGATAGTCCTGTCCCTCTCGAATGTCAAACTTTCGTTCGGATCCATATTTCTTGAAACTCTCCTCTCGTTAAGTGATATAAGTATATAATAAATTTTTCATTCATAAATAAATAAACCTAGGGCTCTGGTATCATTTTGATCGTCCCGCCCCTTACGGAGGTTCCCATCAAAAGGTACCTATCAGTATGCCAACCCGCCCAGAGCACCACGGGTTCGTCTTAGGTGATGGGCTATATTTTTAAGGGTCATTCCATACGGAGACCTGCGCTTCGGGCTCATACGTCACACATTAGATGCTTTGGGCTTTTTATAGGCTCTGATACCATTTTAAAGCGTGAGGAATATGAGAAAAATTAAGTCGAAATGAAGCTTTATACCGACATGATCACCTATATGTTTACCAATCTAGTCACCTATATGACTACCAACATGGTTACCGACAAATATTGATAAGTGAAAATTTTGACCAGTTGACCAGTTTGACTTAAAATTTTTTATTTTTATTTTTTTCGAGGGCAAAACTGTCCGAAAAGTGACACATGGGTAGAATTAATAACTTTTTTCAATGATTGGCAAAATTAAAATTTTACATTGAATTTTGGGTATTTTTAAATATTGGCACATATTTTATTAATAAGGATATTATTTATTCATAGAAATTGATAATTGAAATATAAGTATATTAATATTAAAAATATAATCTTGAAAAATCAAAGATATAAAATTTTATATTAATTGATTCAATTCAAATGTGAGCATATGTAATGTTATTAATACTTAACTAAAACTAATAACTTAACATAAAACTTATTTTATCCTTATAATTGATTAAAACTTATCTTTAATCCTTAAATTTTATTATATTCTTTGCTCAGAGAATGCTTTGTTCATTCAATTAAAATTAAAATTTTTATCATTAGTTGAAGACTTGCATTTTGTTGCGTTCAAGTTTGCGTTCAGGCATCAATAAATACTGGCGTTTTGAACTTAACGAAAATAGAAAGTAAAGTTTCCACAAAAATTTGGCACCAATTTCATTAATTTGTTGTTTCATCCCTTTTTCCAAGATACCAACATGAATTTGAACCTAACTGGATATTTTATTACATATTCTATGCAAGGTTAAATGAGCAACTCATACGGGAGAGTAAAATCTCAATATTTATATTTAGGTTAAGATTTTCTTTAGGGCGACGCTATTGTCATCCAAGACTTTACTAAGGGCATTCGATTCTTAAAATAAATGATAGTGAAATTCTTATTATAACCTCCATTCCTAAACTTACATCCACATTAATTCTAACAACCCATTTTGCTAATCCACCCAATACTATTACTGAACCCACCCACATACATTCATCTCTCACATGTAAACCACTAACAAAAAAAAAATCACCCCCTTCGTCTCTATCATATCACTATCAAACTCACTCCCTCACTTCTGCATTCGCCGCCGACACCTCATTTTCTTCCTCGTCACCTGGACGATTCCATTGGAGCAAGATCCAACAAAAAAAAGAGAAGGGTCCGGATCCGATTACGAATATGGGGTCGGATATTGAATCAGGATCCAACTTATGTTGGAAATTAATCCATGAAACCTTAACCCTATTATGATTAACGAGATTTAAACCGTAAAGCGGAAGCGTACCTTATCAAATGAGTCTCTAGGCGGAACACGAACTCAGGATCAGTGGTTATATGGCCTTCCTCAACTAAGCCTCCTTATTCCTTATGGGGACCGTAGTAATCCCTCCCGATGGGGAGAAGGGAAGATCATGTGCGGCTTAGTATATTGGGGACCATAACCGGGTAACCTTTATATACTACTTGACTAGACCACCCATAATCACCTAATCACGTAGTATTGGGTATCTACTCATTTGGCCCATATTAATTATTATTATAGCCCATGGACCTTTAACCTTAATTGGATCACTTAATTAAGTCCATAAAATAATTGAATAGCTAATATAATTGCATAATAATATATTGCCCACAATTAGATTATATTGGAAATTAATAAATTTCCAACAATCTCCCACTTGTGCTATATATTTTCTCAAAGCAATTATATCAAGAGTCCTTAGTTGCGCAACTTTATGCTATTCCTCTTCAGGCTATACTTAACAATCTGGTCCATCTCATATACTAATATGGAACTACCGCGGCATTCACCACATTATAAATCGTGATTAAACCCCGACAATCACCATATTAATATACTCAATGACATAGATCAAATATGGTGAGTAGCATGGAAATTACATGTCAAATGTGATCAACATCATGTCTATTTCCAACTGGTCCAACTTTAATCTTTAGTGAGATCAATCCATAATGTAAAATATTACAAAATAGAAAAATTAACTTTAGTGAATTCACAATGAATTCAAAACCATCAACTTTATTCTGCAGAAAATTGAATTATCCAAATTAAAGTGTGTTAAAAACTTTAAAGAGCAATAAATATAGACTCTCACTAAACAAATGTATTCTAAAACCATATAATACCCAAATGAGTAGATAGCTCATAGAATTGCAGGGCGTTGAATACATAATTGGTGGATCCATATTTAGAGTCTATCATAATATGTTCTACTAAAATTTTATCTACACAAAACACTTTCTTTAACAACCAAGAATTCTATGTCAATATGCTTGACTTATAAGAACTCTTATTGCTAATACTTTACTGCGAACTAACTGTCACAATCAACTTTATGTGACTAAACTTCGCAACCTTTATTTCATGTTTGAATGCCCCTTAGTGTGCTACTGATTATGTTGTCATGGTTAATGAGTTAAAGTGTTTGCTTAATACTTTTACTTGTATAGCTCTCCGGACCAACAGAAGATGTAGCCTGAAGTGGATCTTATATCGTATTGGCATCCAACAAACTCATAATCAGACTACTTTATGATCTCCTACTAATCTGATTATCTCTAATGTTAAAGCATGTTATCCTTAGTTCTCTGTAAAGATCCATACTAGAGTTACTTAAATGTCTACTTAATACACCAACAATAGAAGCCAAATTAGGTCTTGTATAGACCTCATCATATAACAACTTCCAATAGCCAAAACATATAGAATATTTCTACATTTCTTAAATCTTTAGTTTAACTTTAGGGCACCTGATTGAGACTGCACTTGTCTCCCTTACTTTAACTTAAACATTCTCCCACTGAATCACATAATTATCTACATTTGTCTCAAAACCAAATGAGATAATTAATTCATGATGATACTTGTGATTCCTTTACGGAAAAGCTTTCTTAAATGCATAGATGGATTTCCTTTTGGTTCTTAAACTTATAATATCGTATCATGTTGCCATCAAGGAACTTTATCTTTACATCCATCTAAATGATTCAAGATTAAAATGTACTAATAATATCACGATTATCTCAAAACAATGCCTTCCTTCCCTTTAGAGTATAATCCTTTATCAAGATGCAAACCTAATAATCTTGTATTGATTTATACTCATAACTTATGGCATTAACCCACTTTCGAGTATTTGGACCTTGCATGGTTTGATGGACATTGTTTGAATGTTCTACCATTAATTCCATAGTGTCCTCTTTATTTAGGAGAAAACTACATAATTATCCGAATTGATTTTCTCCCAACTCTAGTGGTTTTCTTAGTGACATTAATTCTTGAGGTTGTTGATTTTATTATACCTTAAATATTATTGACATTGTCCCATTGATATTCTGAATTTACATAATTTCTAAAAGTTTAAGTAGGGATCGTATTAACTCCCCCTCAAAGACAATGTCTCTAATATTATTCTTCCCCCAAATCAACATCCTCACAGAATACCGTATTACCCGTCTCAAATATGATCCGATTAATTGGATCATAAACTTTTATTTTTATTCATAACCAATAAAGTAGCTTACATTTATTTGAGTCCAATTTTCTTTAGTAGATCCCAATGATCTAGCTTTAGTTGGACATCACCATATGCGAAACTCAAAGAGTTCTCACAACTACTTTGGTTAAAAAATTTATTGAGACCATAAGTTGCAATCTTAAGTATTTCTCACATTAGTGACCATATGTTGTGGAGTTCAATTATGTCTTTTAACTGCACCATGCATACTGAATAATTTAATGCAGTGTATTATAAGACAATTCCACAGGCCTTTAGGAGAAAACAAAAGGTTATACTTTAGTTGTCTTTAACAGCTTTCTTAATGGGATTTCTTGTATTGCCCTTATACTTTATTGAGATTAAGTTTGACTTATTAGTCTCATCCTTATTGTGGAAGTTCACTCATCAAGTATGATTTTGTTGTTGATATATGGACAACTTAATTAGCAGACTTCTTAATTATACAGAGAATTAATGCAAAATAATTTTTTTATGCTCGCATTAAACTTTATAATCTTTCAAAAAACTTTATAGTCTTTCAAAATTTAACTAAATTAGAATCATCTAGAAGATTCGAGCACAATATTAGTATCAAGTCTTTGGACAAAAAATACTAATTTAAATTATGCTCTCATGCAGTAGTCAAATACTGACAATAAAACTGTCAAGCAATAGCCTTCCTGTGGGCCGACTTATTACTCACATGTCAAACCAAATAATTGTCACGTATTTACCACCACAGGTACTTGTGTATTTCTGCCAAATATTAATCTACCTGTGGGCCGATCAATACCCGCATGAAGATACACTCATACAACATTATTAATTGGGGACCCATCACAAGACACCTTGTGCAACATTAACCTCGTCTGTGGACAAAAATTAACTGCAGGGGTAATCTTGGTGTAATAATCAAGTATTGACAATAAGTTCTGTCAAACAAGAGTCTATCTGTGGACTGACTAATGTTCACATGAACAATCCAAATAATTATCACATACTTATTATCACATGTATGTTATTATTCTGTCAAACTGTGCCTACCTGTGGGCCGAACACAGAACACATAAATAATACCACACCCATCTATGTAATTTCAATAAAGTCGCACTTCACACACAGAGGCTGCTGTGGCAACATGAGGCTTTGATTGACTAGATTGAAGGTTTACTAGACTAATTAAACAAATATTTAAAATAAATATTTATGTTTAATTGACAACATTAAAAATGTCTCCCCAAATTTAATTAATTAAATTATCAAACTTTACGAGAATATTTGATGATTCCCACATATTTCTTAATGAAAGATTTATTTAACTTAATTAGGGATTCCAAAATCCCAATTTAATATAAATTAAATTAGGCAAACATTTTCTTATAAATTATTGGAATATAATATCAACTTGCCTAAACAAAATTCGATAATTAACTTACCCAAATATTAATTGGATATCAAATCATATATTCCATAATAAGAAAATGAATACACGTGAATATCGCACATATTATTTCCACATAAATGGCATATATCCGTCTATATATGTACTAATATCACTTGTGATAATCATTACATAATCACCCGTATGAAAGTTAATCAGAATCAACCAATCTGATTCACACTTTTCAAATTTAATAAAATTACACAATTACTGCCATATCTTAAATTATTACCACAATGTCGATAGTAGCATCAATTAACATATATGGATATGTTAATTTGCAAAATTAATCAATCCAAATAGTGACTCATCCAATCCACATAAATAATGTCATATACTGAAGACATAATACTCACAAATTTTAAGTGGAATAGTTAACCCCTTGATGAGTCCAGAATGATAAACTATTAAAATTTAAATCAACAATAATTGAAACCTATTATTAATGGAGCCAGTAACCTTAGATAATTCCACATATCTCCATTAACAATATTTCTAAAGATTTGTTGAAATTCCACAAATATTTATTGGAGATCACACCGAAATCAAAATTATAAATTATGCTCCTCAATAATAATATTAAATTACGAACCTCAAGTTATATAACTGAAAGAAGCTGTCAAAATCACTTCAATAAGAAATAGTCTGCTATCAAATATATAACTGAAAGTGGCATCCATAAATCATAATAACCAGAATGATTTTATGCATAGCATTAATCCTTATATCATAATTCCAAATAATGAGAATCACAATCGTAAGCATCCTTTAAAAGCTAATTAATATTAAATTAGCAATTGCGAATTTTAATCTCACTGAATGTAAGAACTAAATCCTGAGCCATACATTTACAGTACAAATGCCCGACATGCATCGGTGTATTCATCATAATGAAATTAAAATATTAATCATTAAATTTGATAATTAATATCACGTAATAATTCCAATTCTCAAATCCGAATATGTAATTTCATATAATGATCAAATTCAAATGTTTTGATCTAAACATAATTCTTTCAAATCTCAGAAAATCATTAATAGGGTGGCTCTGATACCACTTGTTGGAAATTAATCCATGAAACCTTAACCCTATTATGATTAACGAGATTTAAACCGTAAAGCGGAAGCGTACCTTATCAAATGAGTCTCTAGGCGGAACACGAACTCAGGATCAGTGGTTATATGGCCTTCCTCAACTAAGCCTCCTTATTCCTTATGGGGACCGTAGTAATCCCTCCCGATGGGGAGAAGGGAAGATCATGTGCGGCTTAGTATATTGGGGACCATAACCGGGTAACCTTTATATACTACTTGACTAGACCACCCATAATCACCTAATCACGTAGTATTGGGTATCTACTCATTTGGCCCATATTAATTATTATTATAGCCCATGGACCTTTAACCTTAATTGGATCACTTAATTAAGTCCATAAAATAATTGAATAGCTAATATAATTGCATAATAATATATTGCCCACAATTAGATTATATTGGAAATTAATAAATTTCCAACAACTTACCATATAATGTTCGGGTTCAGGCGTTGAAGAAGCTTTTCTTAGTATTTATGAATTATGAGTTGCTGTGTGGACATTGTTGCAGTAAACACCAAGATAATTAATTGGCGTTTATAAATAAAAAAAAAATTGTTAGATAAATCCCACAATTAAATCATCAAATGATGAATTTAATCCATTACTGGTTTTGCTTAAATTCAATTGTGATAATTATTGATGTTCACAAGTTATTTTTTTACAGAGAAATTTATTTTCTGAAGCATGCCATTAATTAATCTAGAAAAAACTTAATCTCCTCAAAATACCCACCATTTTAATGGGTAATCTTTTCGTCATCCGAAAACAGGATTTGCAGGCGAGCAAATAATTCCAGCCTTCAAATTAAAACAACTTTAGGTGGATAGTGGTGATATAGAACATGTGTATATGAACAGGCGGAGAACCCTATTCTATTGATTTTCTTCTCGCGATCTCTTTTTTTTTTTTTTTTTGATTTGTTAGTGTTTGTTTGTGTGAAATAAATGTATTTGGGTGGGTTTAGACTTTTAGTAATAGAATTGGGTGGGGTTAGCAAAATGACTTGTAAGAGTTATTATGGGTGTAAATTTTGGACTGATGGTATAATATAAATTTCACTAGTATTTATTTTGATATTTGGATGCTTTTAGTAAAGTTTCAGGTAATAATAACAGTGCCCTTTTCTTTATAGGAGTATATTTTATTTATATTTGTCATTTATTAAACAATTAGTATATTTATAATAGGAGATCCGAATAGTTTGAATCCTTAAACACAGAATAAATTAATTAGTTTTTGGTACAAGTAATTTAGTCTTAAGCTGTAATATATAGTCCACACAAGATAATTGAAGTGACCCCTCCAACCTTCCACTTGAAAAGGAAGATCATGTGCGATTTGGTGCTACGCACTAATGCGTATTCTTAATATATAAATAAATATTTTGACCAATCTAAAATATAATTTAAACAATTAAATTTCATTCTATCCAACCCCATATTATAATTATTTAATTGCATTACACGTGCGCCAACTATTGACACAAGCCATGTGTGCTATCACCCCTCAACTATATATTTGGCCCTCCAAGTACCACAATATAATCAAACCACACTTTGTAATTTTTTCCTCGTAATTCTTATTCAATAGTATATTTCCCCTGTTTTTCTCACCAATTCACCATGAGTCTCAAATCATCCAGTGGCATTGCGATGATGATCCTAATAATTAGTACCACGTGCATTGAAAGGAGTACTCTTGTTCTTGCTGATATAGGAACTGCAACTTCCTATGATCCTCCATACACTCGTAAGTAATGTATACATACACACACACAATTATATTATATATAATCACAAACGCATGCATGCAAACCTATTCCCCACAAACACTTGTGTAAACCAGATCACGGTCTGTAGTCCCTTACCAATTCTATTATACTCAATGTATTACATCGTAAATCCAGTTCACATGTGACTAACTCTTGTTTCTCTCTGGTGATGTTCATGCAGCTACCAAGTGCCATGGAAATAGACAGGACCAGTTTCCAGCGGGTAACCTGTTTGTTCAGGTGAGTGAAGGGCTGTGGGACAACGGCGCGGCCTGCGGGAGGCGGTACAGGCTGAGGTGTCTGAGTGGGAGCAACAGGCCGTGCAGGGATGGTACTGTGGACGTCAGGGTAGTGGATTTCTGCTCCAAGAGGCCTTGCCCTTCCACCATTGTCATGTCCAATGATGCCTTTAACGCCGTTTCTCGATCGTCCGATGCAAAGATCAATATTGAGTTTATCCAGTACGCCTTCCATCTTTCACCCTCCATCTAATATCTTTATTAGTATATATAATGCATGAGAAGATGATGATCATGATCACTAGCTAATTGTGTTGGTTTGATTCTTTCTTGCAGGATTTGAGTACATGTTGGATGATTGTGAGACAGAGTTTTGAGTAATAATTAGGTAGAAGAATTATTTAGTCACGCTTCTAGTTCTTACAGGATATATAAATGTAATTAATTGAATTCAATCATATATACAAGATATTAAACTAATTCATGATGCCCAACATAGCATGTGTTGTTACTCTCTGATCAATGTTGGAGAGGATTAATTACAGCTTACATAGGGACTGGATATGAATTACAAAGCCCCACTCAGAATTATGTAATAGGGATTTTTAAGTGTAAGAAGAGTAATTAGCTTTCTGTAAAAACAAACAGAACAACTAGAAATATTACTCCATTTACTATGATTTTAATGTATGAAATTTGAATTTTATTTTTTTTCTTTTAAAAATTTTACCATGAATGATTTGTTATGAGGTCGAATTCCATAATTAAACAGGATACAATAATTAAGCTTCGAATTCATGAATTCTGTTATAGTGCTAAGTGCTAACAAGCATTTGTCATTTTGTTTAATTAAAGATTAAAGTGTTGATATCTTGCTCCGATTTAACCTATTTAAAAAAAAAAAAACACAAATATCACAATACTTAAATGGTAAATTATATTCCATTATTACTTGTAGGTACGTCCACCTAAAATTAATACTATTAAAATTACATTGCGCAATCTCAAATATACTCTTCCAATATAATTCTTATCACAACTCATGAAAATTGCAACATATATTATCTTATTCTTTTCCCTTTTGTGACCCGATGCAATTACAGGAATCCATTTTATAAATTGAGAAATTCATCCATGTCACCAACGTAAATTTAGTATCTCTCCACCGTGGGATTTGTCATCAATTCGTCATCAATTCAATGGAATTTGTACTAAATTTAGTCTCTCTCCACCGTGGGATTTGTCATCAATTCAGTGGAATTCGTACACTATATATGATTTTTCTGTCCGTTCACGTTATTTATTTGTGGATATGATTTTTCTATTGTAGATTATATGATTTTTCTATTGATATAGTCTACATAATTGATTAAATATTTTGCACAATTTTACCATAATTTTAAACAACTAACAACTAGTATATAAATCTACACAATACAAAATATGTATTTAGATAATCGATTTCTTATAAATCTATTTAATTAAATTGCCATATAATATAGTTATATTAAGTTATATTACTGCACAACACATTTTGTTTAATCATATTAAAGTATAATGATATATTTTGTATATATATTCTAATGGAGTTATGAATAATTTTGCACAATTAGTGAATATTTTTGCACAACGAATTAATACATTAATACATCTATACAATGAATTAATAATTCTGCACAACATAATATTTTATGTATTTTTCAGGAACAAAGTTGCAAAGTAGAGAAAATTAAAATCCCAACTACGTAGTTCATTTGATAAATGGAACTTGGGGTATTCAGGCTTGCACGACTTTCATTTTCATACTAAAAATTATTACTCGTCGTCGTTGAGGATGACGTGACAACTCTTAATAAATGGTTAATAAAAAATATATTCATATTTAAAAATATAATTAATTTACGCAGCTTTTGATCGATGAACAGTTTGTACTCGTACGGCTTGTCGAAGTGGCAAACGACAAACCACTCGGTGTCAAGGAGCGCGTCTGGTTGTGCGCCACGGATGTGGTGTGGTGTATAGTGCTCCAGGCTTTCGTTACGACGTCTCATCCTCCCAGCAATCAACTACTCTTCTTGCAGAGCTCTACCGATCGAGTCCCTTATTCTTTCGGCGACGTCTTTGGAATCTCTATAGGATCTCGTCTATAGCAGAGAAGAACGTGGAGGGGACGTGGATTCTGCTGAAATCTTATGCACTGTATTTAATATAGAAGAGTGGATTGAAGAATTCCTTATTTAATGGAGATCATAACAACAACAAACAATTGGATAATATATTTTTTTTAAAAAAAATATTTAATTGGGATTAAATTAGGTATATCACTTTAAATTTTTGTATCTAATGATAATATATTTGAACTTGTGTATCTTAAAGTATGTATCTAATACTACTAATTAATCCAATAAAGTAGGGAATGTCGGAATGAAGTGATTTTGGGGTAATGGGCTGATTGAAAGGAACACGGCCCAATGGGCTGTTAGAAGAAAGAAAAACTTACTAATTTACTAATTAGGATCATGGAGGAAATGATGTGACCAAATTTACTAATTTTCCATTTCTCTCGAATGGAAACATATTTCATTTTTGTCTTAATCTCTTTAAATTGGATTTTTTTTTATTATTTTTTTTTATAAAACATTCTAAACAAACAACCATTTTAATATTTCATAATTTCAATTTTATCATTCATGCCTTTCACATATAATACACTTTATATTTTATTTATTATTTTAAAATATTACATTATTCTACAAAATTCAATAATTAAATAATTAAAAGGTGATTTTTTTAATTTTTTTAATAACCTTGAAAATAGTTGTTCCTTTAAAAAGGACGAGGAAGTATAAAATTTTGAATTACTGTTTTGTCCTAGAGTAAGTGGGATTTTTCTTGGTGCTTTTCTTATCCAAAAACCCATTATTTTAAATTAATTAGAAAACAGTTTAAAAAAGAAGAAGATTTTTTATTTTAATAACAATAATATTATTGGCAGTCAATGTCTAGGTTAAGTGTAAAGAAATAGCCACCATAAAAACCAAGACTGTCACATCCAATAATTAACACCCAATAAAAGTAGCAAATCACATCCCCCAATAGTGTACATAGTATGTGTTAGTTAAGCATTTAACCACATGATATATACATGCATAATTTAAATTGAAATTAATTTCTCACAATAATATTAATAGCTGTGGGAAAACCTTTTGTGTCTCCATGTGAATTGTACAACCCATTATTCATCTAATAGTGCTCAAAATTAATTTAAACCAACTCCAATCTGCTAAGTCAACTCTTATGCCAATCAATACCTAATGCTATAAAATAACTATAGATTTATTTATCAAATAAATAATAATAATAATCCCATCTACTACGATTATCTTTACCATCAAACAGGCAGGCAAGTTCAGATTATAGACATTGAAGGACCAATAATTCTAACAAAAGTTGACTATACTTTTATGTATATTCTGCAAAAAGAATAATATCTAATGAAGAAGTAAACATAGTGTAGAATAATACTACTATAAGACGGTGCAATGTGAGGTTCAAGAATTATTAGGCCCCCTTATTTAAATTTTCATCTCTCTAAAACCTTTCATATATAGAGATTAACAATAATTTTGAATGTTAAGATTTAAATTCCAGGATTCCAATACATGGCAAATACTTAAAAGTCATATGTGAGAAGATTTATAAAATGAGACCGTTAAAAATAATATTTTTATGAGAAGTGATAATAGTACAGTGAATTATTTCATGAGAATTTATAGTATAAATTAAAAATAATAAAATTTCAAAAACAGAAAAATGATAATTAATTAAAAACATAAAATGCTTTCATTGCGGGTGGTCTCACACAAGTTTGCCACATGTATATTTATTGAATTAAATTTATATTAATATAAATACAAATATTTGTATTTTGAAATGGAACCAAATCTTATAGCAATAATATACTTATGTATAATAAAAATTATGAAATATATTATTAGTAAATTCATCAAAAATTTATAGTACTTCACTATTTTTAGTTCAAAATTTCTTTTTATATTTCATTGAATTTTATACAATGAAATTATTTTAGGGAGAAAAAAAAGGTCTTATCTTGCCGTTGTATCATCTTTAATAATAATTTAATTACTACTAACGCCCAACTTGGCAACTTCAAGTATTATCAAGTTAAAAGATCTTTTTAGTAAATGAAACTTCAACTTAAAATAAAAAATTATAAATCTATTATAATTTGATTTTGTAATGCTCTCACTGCCTACTATGACTTTATTTATGACTTAATTATAAGGTGAAATTTGGATTTTTATTTTTCAAAACCCGTTTAAAAGATCTTGAATTTAAAAAGAATAATAAAAGATAATCAATCCATTATATATATATATATATATATATATATATATATATTTATTTATTTATTTATTTTAGCAATTGAATTTACCAACGGAATTCGTTGATAATTAGCAATGAATTAGCAACAAAATGACAATTTTGTTTTAGCAATGAAATGTCAACGGAATTATTATCTATTTTAGCAACGGAATTCAATCCGTTAGTAATTACTAACGGATTACCAAGGTAATCAATATATAAATTACCAACGGAATTATTAGCAACGTTTTACCAATGGAACTATTTACTAATGGAATTGATTTTTCATTGCTAAAAATTTATCAACCACCACTTTACCAACGGAGTTTTATCAATAGATTTCGTTGCTAATCCGTTGTTAAGTCAATTTAACAATAAAATTAAAGTTTTTACCAACAGAATATTACATTTATAAAAAATAAATTTTTTTTGCAGTGATCATTACTAAAGATTATTCTTTAAATCAAAGTTACAATTGTGAATTCGGTTTACAAAGCTTCTAAATAATAAAAAGGTGTCTAATATTTAAACGTAATTTACATTTTCCAAGAAAACACATATTCTACATTTTTGTCCAATCCAAAAAATCTTTCACATTTTTTAAATAGTAAAAAAAATTAAAATAACTAATCTTTTCCTAATACTTTTTTTACAAAAATACCATTAATATCATACCTAACATACTTTATAATTTTATTTATTAAAAATATACTCTCTTCGTCCCACACAAAAAGTCTTTTTTTCTATTTTGGGCGTCCCATCCAAAGAGCTCATTTTCCTTTTTTACACACATGGATCCACACACACCTACTAACACAACTAAAATATGAAACTCACACTCCCACTAATACAACTCAAATGGGATCACCTGTTCCACAATGGTGTTCCATCTCTTATTCCACTAATTAAATAATTGCCGCGTGTCATAATCAATGCCCAAAATTCAATACTTGCCCCAAGGGTTTAATGGTCATTTGTAGGGTATAGTTTTTTTTATATTGTGAAACACCAATGAAACACCGAAAATGTAATAGGGAATTCAACTTGAATACAACTACCCACTACACATTAAATAATAATACTTCATAATCTATGTACCAAAAAGCAAAAATTACAACTAAAATATGTGACCCACACTCCCACTAATACAACTATCCACTACACATTAAATAATAATACTCCTTAATCTATGTGTCAAAAAGCAAAAATCACCCTTAGTGTGAGACGACATTAAATAATAATACTCCTTAATCTATGTTTCAAAAAGCAAAAATCATTTTTAGTATGGGACGAAGGGAGTATATTTTTTCTGAAAGTAACATATTTTTTTAATTTAGTGCGAGAAGAATATTGTAAAGATTTTTTTTTAATACAAAGGGAGTATACATATAGGAATAGTTGTGTACTTCAATATTTGTACTTGTCGAAATACTCCCCCATATACGTCTTACGCGAGTTCAGATTAGAATACCACGTGATATTACCATCCTACCCTTGCTATCACCAAACTGATTAGGACAAGAGATCATCCAAAGAAAATGGCTTGAGTAAAGATTTACTAAAAGTCTAAAGTCAATGAAACGCATTGCAAAATTTTCTAACATTGCCATTTTCTTCCCTCATATATTAAGACAGACTATCACTCTCCATTCATATTGAGCCAAATAAAAATACTCAGTAATAATAATATAAAAAAGTCTCCATTCTAACCAACTCACATCCTGTCTTGTCTGGAAAGAGCAATCATTTTTAGCATCAAATAAGCCATTCACATGACTATTTGTAATATAATCTAATCACACATTAACAATACACCCTTCATTAAATCAAATCAAAAAGATTGCAAATTGCAAAATAATAATTCATCATAAATGGAAATTATGTCTTTCAAATCTCAGTGATTGATAATAGAATCAGAGTAACTCCCAAATCATTAAAGATGAAATGAAGCAACAATCAAAGGGAAAAATTGAATGAAGACTTAATTATGAAATTTATGATTATAATGATACATTAATCAAGTGTATAAACAAGAAAATGTGGATGTTAAACTAAGAAGAAAAATAAATTAAGCAAATCAAAACATCATCTTTTAATCCACATACCTAAACCCCAGATGAGATCTCCATGACATCCACATATTAATTTCTCCTCAAATTTATTCCAATCAAAACTCTGTGTTTCTGTTTCTCTCTCATGATTCCCAAATCAAGCCTGTGAATCCCCCTTCTTCCCCTCTTCTCTCTCCTCCAGCAGCTTCCCAGATTCCTCATCCGCCGCCTGCGTCTTCTTCTGCGCTTCCTTCGCCTTCAAAGCTTGCAATTTCGAGTGATTGTAAAACCCTACGCCCAAAAATGCAAGCCCGTATCCGAGCAGATTCAATGGCGTCACTGTATCCTTAATCACAGACCAAGAGAACGCAATCAGCAGCCAATCCTTCACAACTCCGGCGACGTTCATGGTCAGAGCCGAAGTCTTTCCGACCAACAAGAACACGGCCAAGTTCAACGCAAATGCGCAGAGGGAATTAGTCCCAAATATCACGAAATCGAAATGAAACCCAGAGCTCTGCTGTTGCAGCAATGGAAATTCGACGATTAGCCACGGAATTGACAGGAAAACCAAGCAGCTCGGCGCAACGTAGTACAGAGACGTGATTGGATTTAGGTTAATCCCCTTCGACGTCAACAGAATTTGAATCATAACCAATCTCGTCGCTTCGAAGGCCACCGCCCCCAATTGCAGAAAAACCCCCCACGAATCGTACTTCGCTTCGCCGTAGGCGGCAATGGCGACGCCGACGGAAATTGCAACCATGTTCGACATGGTGGAGCTCTTGTAGCTGTCCTTTTTGAAGAGAATTCCGATTGAGTAAACGGCGACGGGCATTAGGGCTTTTAGCATCTGAATGAAGGAAACAGAGAGGTAGATGTAGGCGGAATTGGAGAGCCAGAGGGAGAGTGAGTACAACGCGCCGATAGGGACGACGGAGGAGAGGTAGACTCGGCGGGAGAGGGCGGCGGGCTCGACGAGCTTGAAGACGCGGACGGCGGCGAAGGCGAGGGAGGAGCAGAAAGCCATGTGAATCATGGTGAGGGAGATGGGGTAGGGCCAATTGTAAAGCTTCTTGTCGAGGATGTATTTGTTGTAGACGATTACAGTGAAGGAGAGGAAGATCCATACGGCGACGTATGCGTAGGAGAGGATTATCTTCCTCAGCACCCCTTCGGAGATTGCTCCGCCTTTCCCCATTGGTGGCGGCGGCGGCGGTGGTGGTGGTTTTTGAAATGGAGAGGGATTAGCGGTGGCGTGGAAAAAAGTGGAGTAAAGAAAGGAGTTTAATAAAGGTGGAATTGTAGACAGACTTGGTCACGTTGACTAATTGTATTGTGCCTTATAAATGGGTTCAATTAGGGTTGAAATTCTTTTTTTTTTTAGTTAACTTTGCTTTGATTTGGTGTTTTGTAATAGTTGAAATTTTCAATAAATATATTTTATTAACTTATACTACATCTTATTAAAAATATTAGTGTAAAAGGGTTTTCATTTTAATCATGTAACCGACTTGAGATCTTTTAATTTGAGCAAGCAAATTTTTACAAAAGTGAAACAAGAACACCATCTTAGAACTTCATTTGATTTATTTTGAATTTTTTACCCAATATCTAAGGGGGTCTGTAGGATTATTATTAGGATAAAACTTGTATTAGGACGTTTTACATGTAAATGTTTATTTAGTAAATGGATAAGTATTAAACCGTTTTACATTTAGATAATTTCATTTATTTGTAATTAGTTACTTATTTTTATTATTATAAAGACAGCTTTTTTATAAAATGATTTATGAGATGGAGTTTTTTATAAAATGATTTATGAGACCCGTTAAAGTATGATTGTTATTTAATTAAAATATATTTATTTATTAGTTATAATATTTTTTAAAAAATATGATGAATAATGCATTAAAAGTACAATGGATATTCTTTTCATAAGAAATTTTTTTTACTGTAAATAATTTATAAGATAATTCACTCCTTACTTTTTATTAATTGAGTATCATAATTTATTAAAAAATTATTATTATTATTTTGTAGAAATTATTCCGTAAAATATTTATTTAGAATCGTTCAATTATTGGTCAACTATGTTTATCATTTAAATCTTATACTAATTTATAATTTAATTTTTATTTCTATGAATATCATATATTTTAATTTCAACTTCATGGAAATAAAATATTACTATTTTATATTATCTTTTAAATTTACAACTATTTATATTATCTTTTAAATTTACAACTATCGTTATTATTCTTTTAAAAGAAAATCCATTAGAATATTTAATTTGTTCAAAATTTAATTCACAAGACCGTAGATATCAATTCTAATAATAATTAAAAAAAAGTAATAACAATCTTTTGGACTTGGTGAGATTTAAGGATAAAAATAGAATATCTCACCTAAAATGAAATTCTTAATTTATAGATATTTAACGTGACATCCACTATATATTGCACTTTACCATACATTATTACAAATATATACACGCATTTATTACTCTACATATTATTACTATATATACATCAAATAGGACATAATTAAGTTTATTAATTTTAGAGAAAAATTTAAAAAACTCAAACACATCCATTGAAAGAAACTCAAAGTGTATGTTCTTAGTTGGGTTTTTTTCACTAAATGGGACATTCTATTGCGGAAGTCGATTTTATTATTTTTTTTTTTTTGCAATTTTAGAAAAAATCAAGTAAAATAGGAATATATTTTATTCTTTTCTCAAAATATAAATATAGAGGATTTGGTGAGGTAGGAAACGCGTGGGGCCCATATGGACCCCAGCAAATTAGATTATTTGTAGGTGAAGGATCTCACTCGCATATGTGAGGTTTCCGGGTTTTTTCAAATGGATTTTTTTTCTTCCAATTATTTAAATTAATTTATTTAATAATTTTCTATTTTTAACCATTTCTTTTATAATTTACCCGAATCTTGAAATCGGGGGATTTTTAGTTTAATTCTTTAAGACAACTTTTTCTTGTAAAAAAGTTGAGGAAAAGTGAGTTAGATTTATTTAGCATTGGATTATTCATGTGGTTTGTGAGTTGATGATACAAAGTGTGAGACATAATCAAAATAATATTTAATTTCATGAAACAATTATGATAAAAGTGAGTAGGATTTATTTAGCAAGGAATTCACGTGGTAGATGAGTTGATGCTGCAAAAAGGAAATAGGAAACTCGGGCTCATATCACATGCATTCACCCATTGGAAAATAAATATATGAAATACAGTTTGTATCTTGTCTACAAACGGTTCATTTCATTTATATTTTATTTTAAAAATTATTTATTTTAATTAATAAAATTAATTCGGACTAGAATTTTTTATTTTAGAAAATCATGGTTTTTTATACTATAAAGAGTATTACATCAATAAGTAAGAGTATAACGTATATTCAAATAATTGGGATGCACACAACACTTTACCAATAAAATATAATGATTTTTTAAGTTAATTTATTAATAAAAGGATTTGTAACTGCAATTGAAAGTTGAAAGTATATAGTATTTGGATAAATTAATTAATAGTAGGCTCACCCTATTTTAATCCGTAAAAATAAAATGATGAATCTTGGTGGACTGTGGATCAAAAATAGGATGTAAACGGATAGGGTACGGGTTGGACAAATTCACATGCTACATGCTATCCTATTTACCCTACCATTACCCTACTTTATTACCCTAAAATTGAACATCGGGTAGGGTATGAGTATACCCGTCGGGTATACGGATAATCCGCGTGTAAATGAGTACCCGCAATTTTTATAAAATATTTTATGAATATCCGCCGTTTCTCAAACTTGTTCACTCCTACCCGTATTGAAATTAAAAAGTTTTTTTTAAGTATAAATATAAATTTGGAATTAAATAATGTACTTAAATATTATTAATTAAAAACTAAATAAATGATGTAAATACGTAATTTAAAAATTAAATAATAAAAAATATATATAATTTTTGAAAGTAGAAATATAAATATAAACATACATAATTAGAAATATATAATACTCCATTATAATATAAATAAAAAATATGTAATGTAATTAAAAATGTATAGCATAATATATATAGTATTATACAAATATAACATGTATAATATATAGTATCGGGTAAACGGGTTAGATATCGAGTCGAGTAAACGGGTATAAAAGGAGAACCCGTACCCTACCCTTACCCGTAAAATTTTTATCGGGTTCGAGTATTACCATACCCATTACCCGATAAAATCTACCCTACCCGTACCCACCACCTCAGGTACCCGTGGATAACTCGACCCTGCGGATAAAATTGACATCCCTAATCAAAAACTTAACACCCCTACCTAGCAATTGCAAACGGTGCTTTTCTGAAATACGATTAATGTGCAACATCTCCTCTTATCACTTATCCATCTCAAACACAATCCAAATTTGAAAATATATCCATAATCCATGGTAAGAAAATTCAGAAATATAAATCTCAAAATATATATATTGTGTTGAGGTCGATCTGGATTGTATTACTTTACAATTTATTTTTTAATATTTCCTACAATTAAACTTTTTTTTAATACTTATATGAAATCGTCTCCAAAAAGAAATAATAATATTTTAATAAAAAGTGATCTTTAAATAAATAAATAATAATAATACAGTAAATTATTTTATGAACAATTCGTAGTATAATTAAAAAATAATTAGAGGAATATATTTTTAATGAAAAGTTATTTCGATAAAATGTGATAACTATTAATTAGAATGTAAAAACAATTTTACGCTTTTTTTTTTGTTAAATTAAGTCGTTTGTAATTTCAGTAAGTATCAATCTTACAAAATATTACAAGAGATATGGAGTATGTTTTTCGATTAAAAATTCTATATTTTTTTATAGTTAATTTGTGCTGCTGGTATTTATTTTCTTGACTTTAGGTTTTTCCACTAAAGTTTTCAATAAGCAAATTTTATTGAGAGCACCTTACGTTATTATTTGTTACCTGTTAGAGGCTTCATTAAAGCTTTTTTAAAAGTAAATAAGCAAGATTTAAAGTTAAGGGGCTTAATTTTTAGTATAAAATTATAAAATAATATAATAAAGTAAAAATAAAATAAGTGGGTTTACCTCTACTTTATTGTCAAAACTCTAACATATTTGATTTTTAATAAAATACTATACAAAAACAAATCTTTTTTGAGGTAAAAGAGATTATTAAGCCCTTAATTTGCTATCAGATTCCAAATCAACTAGCTGGAAATGAAAACGACAAAGATGAGGCTGCTATGTAAATTAAGTACCGAGAAAATTGAAAGTTTAAAAGGTTGAATTGAGAGAGGTATTTAGATTAATATAAGTATTTTAATTAATATATAAATGAAATAGAAATCACTATTTTTGTTTGGTTTTGCATAAAGAAATTGACATCATTAAGAACCAATTAAAGGGAGGTAGCTGCACTGACCTTTACTTTTTTTTTTTTAAATCACTATATATTTAGGTATTTTATTTATATATTATTGCATTTTTTCTGATGTTTAAGTAAAAAAATCTCATATCTTTGAGATCAAGGAATTAAATTGCTTCTAATCAAAGGCGGATCTAGTGTGGGAGCTGTACCCCTAATTGAAACTTAATATATATATATATATATATATATGTGATAATGGTTTAAATATAGCTGCAGCGTAGTGGTTGGTAGCCTCTCTTTTGATTTAAGGTGATCAGGTTCGATTCCCGTGGGGTCACCCATATTTTTTTCCTGTATTTATAATAATTATTTTATTTTTTATATAATAATTACTAGTATTTTATTTTTTTAAATCAAAATATATCCCTCTTGGTGTTATGGTACTATATTTTTTCTTAATTCTTTTTTCTTTTTAATTAAGCCTCTTCGTGCACAATATATTAGTATTCGTGTTTTAAGTTTATTCATTTTTTTATTTTTTTTTAAATTTTAAATTATTAATTGTGGAGTGTATATTAGGTGCACCCGGGTGCACCCTTGCACCCATATTTGTATAACTTTTTATTCTATTTTGTATACATGTTATTCTCTTTTGTATACGTGTTTTGTAATAATTGTATACTTTTTTCACACTAAGTTTTTCATTAAAAAAACAAGCATTCATATGTGTATAACTTTTTATTCAATAGTGTATACATGTATTTTAATAATTGTACATTTTTTTACACTCAATTTTTTATTAAAAAAATTAACAATTAAATTGTATACATTTTTACTCATAATTGTATATGTTTTTGCTTATATTTGTACGTGGGTGCACAGGAAGCTTCGTGTGCACCCGGGTGCACACTATATTTAGCCTTAATTGTGACATAAATTTACAAACAATTAATTGCTCTATTTCTAAATTTGTGCTATAAATTCATCATAATAATGTCTTAAATTGTTTTTTACAAATAAAAATTCAATAATGTCAATAATAACTATAATTTTTTAATTTTAATTTATTTATGGGACGATTTTGTATATTAAATAATATTTTATAATTACATGTCGTATCCCCAAACTAATTTTTCTGGATCCGCCCCTGCTTCTAACGTTCACTGGTTGGAAAAGTCTATACCAGAATATGCATAATCATATAAGTATATTCTTTTGACAAACCTAATGAGATTAAAATATAAAAGTTAAATTTAATGTGCATCGATATTACACATATGTGATATTGTTAGTACAAATTAAAATTAGATTGTAAAATTAGATAGAATTAATAATTAAAATAATTAATTAGATAGTACGTAGATGACAGTACAGCTGCATGTATATGCATATCTTACTACCATTTTATTCTTATTATTTAGATTATACTTATTATTTGCTTTTAACGTATGCATGCTTATTTGAAATTAATGATCATGTAGATTTTGAAAATCCGATTTTAAAATCATGAATTTTGAAAATTAATTGGATAGCGATAATCTATCTCTCGATTCACCAAATATTATTACATTTTACTAATTATTAGTGTCTCCCAATTATTGTTATATTTCTTTTTATGGTAAATTTACGTAAAACAATTAATATATCTACATAACTAGATCTCACACACAACATTAACAAAACCTCTTATTATATTTTAAATTATTATATATTATATATTATATATCTCAAACTATTACAAATAAAAGTACTATATTCCTCTATCTCTATACATAGCAAATGTAACAACGAAAGAGGGATTATTTGTTATTATTTAAAAAAAAATATAAAACCATTTAAAGTTTTCAAAACCAATTGAAGTTGGTGTGACTTGTGAGATCTAATCAGGTATAAAATGAGACAAATTTTCTATACTTCATATATCTAATTATTGGCAAGACAAAATTCGTTATTTGATTTTATTTTTAAAATTAGTCAAGAAACCAACATTACAAGTGAAAAAATTCAACTTTACATACGAGTTAAATTCGACAAGTCTCGTGTGTGTATATGTGAATATTTAAGTTTATTAGTCAATCTTATACAAGATACTACATATAAATAGTTATTCAGTAAAATACTTGTCCCAACTTTTTAAATTAGAAAGTACTTGGAAGTAAACTTACACCAACTTCTTCAATGGATGCTATCATGCATACTTAAAGATTTGACGTCCCTAATTAATCCAAGTTGGAATTTCTAACTGCTACTAAAATTTATACCAAACTTCTTATTAATTAATTTTGACTATGTTAAAGCTCTCGTAATAAACCACTGTAGGTAGGTAACTATATCAATATTGATGTGGATAAATATATTTATTATATTTATCAATTAGACAAAAGCTTTATGGTTAACTCTACGATGGAGAACGTGGATTATCAAGATGGTTATTATAATCTCATAAAACGAGATAGAAGGCAAGAGGGCAATCACAATTATTACAGTTTGTCTTGTGATAATCTATGATTAAGATATTGATGATGAAAAAACTAACTTGAGCGTCGGAGAATCTACGTCGAAGGCGTACTTTTGCAGGTTACGTACGAAGATTATTGAAGATTGTTGAGGATATTGCTGATGATTGAAGAATACCTGAGTAATCAAATTAGTTTTGTATCCTCCTAATCTTTTATATTATCGTTTAATTAATTAATTTATTATTTGATGATTCAACCTCATCAAATTGGCGCCATCTGTGGGAAAAAAGAGTTGAGGCGAGAGATGTTTTATCTAAATATTTTTCTGAAGTTTTGAGTAAGTTTTGAAGTTGAAACCTGCAAATGGTGAGTTAAAATGTTAAGAACTATTAACTGCGAGTTTGAGGTGTGTTCATTATTTCTGCCTCTCATTAGCCTAAATGTTCCAGAGCTCCACTTCCTCTGATTTTATTCACCTCCATTATTATTCTAACCATTATGTGTTTATGAACTTACAATTTTTACATGATCGTAACATACTCCTTACCCCTGCAAGACAAAACCCTGAAATGTCTCTAGTAAAGGCAAACAGGGACGATAATAGGAAGCATTGTTTTGGGAATTTGGTTAATCTTTTTTATTTTTTCATTATTGTATTCGTGAGGTAATGTGCACTTTTATCTCTGGGATTCGGAATCTTTGTGTCTCCTTCCCATTACCCCCTTCTTCTTCCATGATGAAACATCCCCAATTTTCAGAAGCCATGAAAGTGTATACAAGGTGTTCGAGAGAATACCTGAATTGAATGTTTGCATTTTCAGATACAATAAATAAATTTTTACATTTGTTAGATTAATCATTCATCATTTGAACGATTGTGAGAGCTCCAAATTCTCATTCTGAAATTTGAGTTTTAGGAAGGGCATGCACTGATACTGCTATACATACATGCAAGAAAGTGATGAACATTATGGTCTCAAATTTCAGAATTCATGCTTTACACACCGCTGAGGTTTGTGATACAGACACATGGTTAATTTGAATACTTGTGAGGTATTATCTTACCTTGTATTAATTTTGCAACTCAAAACTCAATGTTTTTATCAATCTTGTGATTGTTGATCTGCAAAAAGTTTTGTAATATTTACATAGCTGAATTTACATGGATATTGGTATGTAGTTTACACCTATTGGATTGAGAGGAAGTTACTCATGCATTTGAGATTATGAAAAATTATTTGAGATGTTCTAATACTTCTATTGTTGGTACAGTGGAACCGAGTAAAACATGCATACAAGATGGGCCCGAGCCCGGAGAATGAGGAGACTGAAGTGTGAACCCTGTCCTTGAATGTGATCAAGGCTACGAAGCCTGAATTGAGGCTAGGACCACGCGCCTGGCTGTATAGCTCGGTATTAAGGCTAGGACCACGAGGCCCGACGTCTGGCTGTATAGTTCGGTATCAAGGCTAGGACCACGAGGTCCGACGCCTGGCTTTATAGCCCAGTATTAAGGCTAGGACCAAGAGGTTCGACGCTTGGCTGTATAGCCCGGTATCAAGGCTAGGACCACGAGGTCCGACGCCTAGCTTTATAGCCCGGTATTAAGGCTAGGACCACGAGGTCTGACGCCTGGCTGTATAGCCCGGTATTAAGGCTAGGACCACGAGGTCCGACGCCTGGATGTGAAGCCAGGTATTGAGGCTAGGACCACGAGGTCCGATGCCTGGCTATGAACAGCCGCATTGAGGCTAGGACCACGAGGTACGATGCCTGGTTGCAAAGCCTATCATCTCTTGATTGCGAGATAGTTGAAGTTAAGACCTCGAGGTCTGATGCTTGGATACTAAGCCTTAATTTCTACTGATGATGAGATAACTTAGAAATGAGTTCCCTTTCTGACTTACCAACTGCCCAAGGGACATCATGCGATGAGTTTCATGAACTATGGGACGAATGGAAACTGAATTACATGAATAACAGATTTCAGAAAGCGAAATGAAGATGAGAAGAAACTGAACTGAAAGTATGGTATGACCTGGCTCAGTTGAATTGCAGAGTTCATCGCTTTTAAGCAGGTATACAATAGACGTCCCTGCCCCTCTACCCTTAATGTTCCAGGTTAAAGTATTGTGCAATTTTGGAATATGGAATGTTGAATTGGCAAAATTTATACATCACTGCTGTAAGTTATTAGTAGTTTGATTGCTGGAGCTCATGAGAGTTGACATTGCTATGTATTCACGGTACCATATATGGTGACAAAATTATGTTTTCTGCTATTCTTTCGATGAGATTTGTTTTTATAAATGTGTATAATTGTTAAGAGCTGAAAGCTATGAAATACTAACCTTGGGAGCCTGAAATGAGTAAAAGATACAACCTGCATTGGTGAGAAATCAAGTTATAAGCTGCCATCTGCATACTTGCTGCGCATCTTCCCCCCAGACAGTAAATCAAAATGCTGGTGGCCGAGTTATATTGTTGAAATACTTTCACTTTCTTAGTGGATAATCCCTGATTCCATTGCTGGAAGATGGAGCTACAACAATTGAATTCGACCAGGTTCTATTTTCTTATTTTTAGTGGCTCCACATTTTAAACTATCTTTGGTAGAGGTTATGTACTCGGAATATTTCCAGAGTTGTTATTAATGTATCTCTCCCATTGATCGTAGTCATTTTCACCTAGGTTTTAGTGTCTTTATTTGTAGATTTTCGGATGTTTTTATCCGTATTTGTGTGATTTTTAGTGGTGTTATTGTTGTTTTGAGAAATGTGGTATGAATTACCATCAAGAGTTTTGCATATCTAGCTCAAGTCTTCACCATAAGTATGATTAGCCTTGCTCTTTTCTCAAGTGAATTCTACATCCATTCCATTCATCATTTGATTATTGTTTGATCATTTACTTTGTTAGTCTTAACTCTAGTTAATTGAGTAGAATCGTAATTAAGTATTAGTTTTAAATAACAAAACCTTCAAACTATCATCCTTACAAAGTATAAATCAATGGAAAATCCGGATACAAGCCTCAGTTTACTTTTCCTTGGGACGACATTATTATAAATTTTGTAATTGGTCATGCGTTTACAACAACGATAGAGTCTCTTACTCTTAAACATTTTGCTAAAAATACGACTAAGAAATCTCGCTAATGTTCGTTTATGTAGTTCTAAACATAGGAAGATTTTGGCCAAACTCCCCCCATATTAATCCTCATGCAATAAATGAAAAAACTCACATATGATAATCATGTAAAGCAACTAAGGTGAAAGCAACAACAAGACATGTTGATACACATTACACAACCTAATCACTATACACTAATATCAAAGGCATTAATCCCAAATTAAAGCATGCATACATATTCCATAAATGAAACCTAATCATAGTCGGAAATTCAATTAAGAAGCATAATCATGCATCAATCACCCACCAAAGTAAATTAAGATAATAAGTAGGATTAGATTTCACCTAATGAAATTTTACATCCATGAGGATCATCCTTTCCTTGGTGTCCCCACTTTCTTGGAAAATAATAAAATCCTAATCTAGAAAAAATATTTAAACTACGACGGATCCCTCACCCCCAAAAAACAAACTTATTGTTGTGAGTATATGATTACAAATTGTTGTCATGACATGTACTTTGTTGCTTGTCTAAGATTTTGAGAACCAGATTGAGTTAAAAGATTTGGACACTAAGATTATATTGTTCTGTAAGATTATTGCATGTGAATTTGGTGAATGGGCTTGGCTGCAATTAGTAGCCTTTGCTTGGTTGTTGGTTCGACCCTAATTAAATTAACTTGTTAAGTAAATTACCTGCTCATTTTTATTGAATTTCTTCTAATTTTGAGTAAGCTGCCTTCTACTCCCAGATTTTGGTTTGAGTTTGATGATATTTATACACGTGGGTATCATAAAATATTTTTGCTCTTTATTATCAATTAAGAAAATATACTTTATTGCATTATAAGTAAGCGTGCAACTGCACATGTAGAATGTATATATGTTTACAAAGATTCACTTCTTATTTATATGGCCGTTATAATGATGATAGTACTCAGTCTTTTTATGAGATAATCTCATCTCTTAAACTTGGAATTCTTTATGTGAGCTCGTGTTCAATGAGTATAAAATGTTAGAATAGTTTGACTTTAAGCAAGAGAGAGAATGCTTTGTACTGCGAAATACTTTACTATTTGATTGGGAGAGGAGTGTGATTTTCTTAATTATTATTAAGATAATTAATTCTGGCAACCTTGTTTAATTAATAATGATTTACTTTTGAATAAATATGATCAAATTTGAGTTGTGTTCAATACGAGTTTGATAAAATGTGGGAGTGAATTTTGCGTCTGGGTTCTCCGAAGTGACTAATAGAATTCTAGCAATATGATAGAAGTAAACAATATTAGTTATTTTATATTTTATTTCAAGTCAATTATTTCTTTAATTTAGATTATTTAGTTTCCTATTTTCTTTATTTCCTTAATTAGTACTAAGATCTAGGGTTTTGTTCTTGGGCTTGAGCCTATTTAAACTAGGTATGTTGCTCTAGGTTTGATCAATAAGAAAGTATTTTATTTTGCAGTCTTAATTGGTTTGTGGCAGAGTTCATCTCTGTGGCCTTCTTTTGAAGGAGTGCAGCCTTACGGCTTGTGGCGGAGAATTTATTCTCCGTGACCCTCCTTGAGGGATTATTTCAGCGTGTGTGTGTTTATTTTATAGATCCTGTGTTCGTGTTCTATCACAATGACTCATGACGAATTACTTCCTCCAGGTTATGTTTTCTTTGATAGCTCCACACTTCTGAATTATGATATAATGATGATTGTATTTGTCTACTCTGAATAATTTGTTGAGAATAATCAGAGTAGGGGGGAGTAGTTGATGTGAATAAATATATTAATTATATTTATCAATTAGACAAAAGCTTTATGGTTAACGCCACGATGGAGAACGTGGATTATCAAGGTGGTTATTATAATCTCATAAAACGAGATAGAAGGCAAGAGGGCAATCATAATTATTACCGTTTATCTTGTGATAATCTATAATTAAGATATTGATGATGAGAAACTGACTTGAGTGTCGGAGGATCTACGCCGGAGATCCTCTCCGGCTTACTTTTGCAGGTTAAGTACGAATTGTTGAGGATATTGCTGAGGATTGAAGAATACCTGAGTAATAAAATTAGTTTTGTATCCTCCTATTCTTTTATATTATCGTTTAATTTATTTATTTATTTATTATTTGATGATTCAACCTCATCAAATATGTAGTATATACTCCATATGAGAATATAGAGGTTAAAAAAGACAAATATATTAGCTAGCCAGAACATTTATCAAGAGTTGTGTAATAATGTCACTTGTAATCCAACTCAATTAACTAACATGATGGCGATGTACCTTTGAAGGTCACTTGTAATCTTGATTTTTTGGTGAAAATTTAAGTTAATTGGCATAATAACCATCATAATGCCTTGTGATTTCATCTTGAAAATCTTCGGTTGACCCTTCAAAGGAAATGGTATATGATTGTAGATCAGTCGTAGTGTTAGACGTGGAAGAAGATGGCAACGACAAGCAGAGCTCGGTAGGTCGGGATGGTGGCAATATCATCAATGGCTCATCAAGATTCAAAAAAATTTGAACCACTTTCCTCATTTTAGGCCTTTGCATTTGATCAGGATGCAAACAAGCCAATCCTAGAGTTAAACTTCTCTTCACTTGTTCCTCGTTGAACTTCCCTTTCAACGTGTGATCCACGCACGAAAGCAACGACCCCTTCTCGTATAAACTCCAAACACCATCCACTATGCTATACTCTTCCATCACACCCTTTGATGATCTTCTCCCACACACCACTTCAAGAACCACCATCCCAAAGCTGTACACATCCGACTCAGGGGTGGCTCGTCCTGTATAACCAACTTCTGGTGCCAAATACCCGATGGTTCCAGCCACCATTGTGGTGACAAAGGCGTTGTTTTGGACTAGTCGTGCTAGGCCAAAGTCGCCTAGATGAGCATTGTAATCGGAGTCGAGCATCACATTGTTAGGCTTCACATCACGGTGCACTATAGGAGTGCCACATTCTTCGTGGAGGTACAACAGAACGGATGCTAGACCGGATAGAATCTTGTACCTTGTGTCCCAATCAAGAACATCGTTTCCTATGTACTTGTCTAGGCTTCCGTTTGGCATGTACTCGTAGACGAGCAACAGCTGGTCTCTGTCATGGCACCAACCTTGCAACTGCACTAAGTTTTTGTGCCTTAACCGCCCAATAGTGCAAATTTCAGCTAAGTACTCCTTTTCACCTGATCAAATCCATGTCTTAAAAATCATTAAAAACAACAGAATATATAATCAAGAAGTGCTGTAGCATCATACCTTGTGTTGAAGTTGCATTGATCTTCTTGACAGCAATAGTTTTAGGAAACTCAGAATTCAACACGAGTACTCCTTTATAAACACTCCCAAATCCACCTGTTCCTACAAGGTTTTCTTTACTGAAATTGTGAGTGGCTCTTGAAAGCTGCTTGTAAGTGAAGAAGTTGGGAGCACCGGCGGCGTTTCTTGTCAGCTTTTCCATGTCGTCTCTCCTGTCTCGTCTCCTTCGAGCCATAACCAAAAGCAGCACAACAGCTACTGATAGCAGTAGTGCTACAGATGTTGGGACAAGAATCAGCACAAGCTTCTTACATCTGTTTGTAGTAATCCCATGATCTGGAAGAGAGTCCTCTGGCAGTTGATACAGAGTGAAATTCCAATCAAGAATCTGGTGTACTTCCCATACATGGCCAGTTGAAGCAGTGAACCCCACATAGGAAAGCTGATGAACTGTTTCTTGCAAGATAATCCTCTGTTCCAAGAATTTTACCATGGATTCACCTGCATATGCCGCGTAGATCTGCAGCATTTGTTTCCATCCATCGTACTCGATTTTGATTGAGATGTTCTTCCCGCTCTTGAGATCAATCCCAACATCAGTTAGGCTTCTTACAGCAACTGGATACTCCACGGTGGTCGTGTCGATTGCAATATGATTGTCGTCTATGTCACGATGATTCTTGTACGTGTCGAACTCCACAGCAATTTGTCGAAGAACCCCACCTGATCATGATCATCAACTTCTAACAACTAACAATTACTGATAAAAAAAAAAGACATGATGTAGTATAACTAATGTGTTCACCTTCAGTTTTAGGATCCATGATACCAATGAAAGAACCATAACTGTCTGGTGGGGAGGGCTTGTCATCCTGTGCAATGATGAACGCCATTCCATCACCCGAAAATGATGAATTCGACCCGATTCTGATGGTGAAGGTGGTGGAGAAAGACGAAGACCATACCCGAATTGGATGCCCGAACAAGACTCTTCCTACTTCACTCGTTTCTTTAGATTGATCCGGTGTGATGTTGAGGCTACCATTGTCGGAATTCACTGACCCTAAACAGATTATATTGCTGCCATTGACACAGCTCGAGGGATCAAATGATGGGAATGAGAAATTATGTGATCCTACCAAGTTAGGACAGGTCAGATATTGGATCAAGAACACAAGAACTTGAATTACCAACATTCTTGTATGCGTTTCAAACTTGGTTCGATTCCAAGCATAAATAAAAACATGCAGAAAAGTTAAATATATTTGATTACTACGATGTTGGAAGTTGACTAAAAGGAAAGATTCTTGAATTTGTTAATTTTCTTAGGCTATGAATTAACTAGGATGCTTTTCACAACTGATCAAGAACAAGAATATATTTGACTAAAGCTTGTCTTTTGTCCCTCTTTCTTCTAGCTCCATTCGAGTGATGGTGAATCAATGTGTGTTATACTTACTCTTTTGTGTATGATCATACTACGGAGTATGAAATTTTCATACATGAATGAGTGTTTATAACATCCGTGTATGAAATATTCATACACAGATGCATTCGTGTAAAATGATGTTTTAGTTAAATCATGCATAAAAAAGTAGTTCTTAAAATTAGAATAGAAAAATACATTCATAAAGTCTGACGGGTAATGTATAATTTAGCCCATAAGAAATATTTCTTCATATGAAAAACCACAACTTCAGGAATCAGTTCTTAGTAACAAAGACTATGATTAATTATTTGTACACAGCTCTACACAATTACTGCATTTATTTTAAAAAATCCAATAATTTCACGAATTTTTATTCAACAAGCTGGTTTAGCGTCTACAAAGAGCCAATAAAAGAGCTTTTGAGGAGGAATCAGGAAAACATACATTGAGCAAATAAAACACGAATTGAGATAGAAACGTGAATTTTAATTTGGGAATAAATGGAACAAAATTAATTGAAATGGATTTTCAAGTATTTGTGCGGATTTATATAACTTCTAATTAATCAAAATGTTGATAACAAATTAATTTACAGATATTATGAATCCGAAGCTATTCACCATATATGAAGGATGATGATTTAATTGAGATTTGGGGGTAAAAAGCAAATGAGATTTTAACTTTGGAATGAGTTTAATATAATGCTATTTTTTTCATTTCATATTAGTTAAATTAGAAAAACGGGTGCTTGGGTAGCAATAGCGTAACCCTTTATTATTTATTTACTTTGATCAAGGTAATTAATAATCTCCTTTATGTTTGTATTCAAGAATGAGTTCAAACATTAATAAACTGAATGTATAGAATTATAAAATACCTTGCATCATCCCAGCGTTTGTAGTCCAACGGTTAGGATAATTGCCTTCCAAGCAATAGACCCGGGTTCGACTCCCGGCAAACGCAGTTATTTTATTTTGAAAAGTCACTGTATTATACGTATTCTTTTTAAAAAATTTCAAAAAAATAAATTCAAATAAATCTAATGAAAATACAATAAATTGCAATAATTAAAAAGTGAAAAAGTAACATTCTTCTCAACTTATGCATGTGAAAAAATAGAACAAGAAGAGTTGGAATTTTAAAATCGCTATAAGCATAACGTTTTAGTACTAGGATGATGATGACTTTCTCATAATTTCTTTCTTCTGTAATTATCGAATTTGTCCAGGGGCAAAAAGGTCAGCAAAGATTCGCAGTTATTTGTTGGCTGTTGTCAGGCCACCGCCATTGCCGTATCATATCGCTCCCTTAACAAATATCTTTCGGTTTCGCGTAAATTTCTAATTTCTTTCTCTGCAGAATTACGAAAGTTGAAACCCTAATCAGTTGAAGGATACATTGCGCATCTTTCTTCAGCAGGTAAGAAGAAGCATTGCTCCATATTTTGGACTTCTATATATATTGTTGTAATTGTGTAATTGGGTTATGTGTAAATAGTTATTGTTTCATATTGTTCGACTGTTATGTGTAAAGATTTACAGTCTGCGATGAGAAAGATTTAATTTGTTTTTTGATTTATTGAGCAGCAAAAAGTTGCAACAGAATATGAGCGACACCAAAGAGAATGATGCATACGAAGAAGAGCTCCTCGACTACGATGAAGAAGACGAAAAAGCACCTGATTCAGTCGGGACTAAGGTCAACGGCGACTCCGTGAAGAAGTGAGCTTTTGAAATTATCTATCCATACGCATGTTTACTAGTTGATAATCCAACAGATGTGAACTCCTTGCAAAATTTTCCAAATTAGGTTTTCACAAGTTTATTTAGTTGTTAATTGTTTAATTCCTCTGCTTTAGTTTAAATGGTATAAAATTGTTGTTTTTGCTGAGCTTGTCGAGCTTTCTCTTTGTTGGTTAGATAGCTGTCGTATCATTTCATTTATTCAAACGTGTCATCTTAGAGCATATGACGACCTGAGGATTGGAGAATGTCATTTTGGGATGTAGATTAACACAATGAACATCCTTTTAAATACATGTGATATATGGCAGACATTAACTCCAGGCATCTTCGGTCTTTGATTACAGGGGTTATGTGGGGATACACAGTTCAGGATTTAGAGACTTCCTCTTGAAACCAGAGCTTTTACGTGCAATTGTGGACTCAGGATTTGAACATCCATCAGAAGGCAAGATCCTTTTCTTTGCCCAAAAACCTAAACTTTATTGAATATTATTGCACATCTATGCCATTTTAACTGGATGAGCACGAAATGATTTTTAAGTAACGTAATCTAAATATATTTTGTGGGTGATCTTGGTTTTGTGTGAGTTCATTTAATTGTTAAACTCTAAAATAAATAATAGTACGAATTGTTACTGTGGTCACCATAAGAATTTTACAGCTATGTAAATTTCTTCATCTTAGTGCTGGGTGCTATTCATATAATACACATGCATCTTCAGTTTTCTGAATCAGCTCTTTTTGGGGGAATATTGAATTAAGTTCTTGTTGACCTTTGTTTTTTTCAGCCTGATCAAAGGGGTGTAATGATTTGCCTTTTATTTTCCTTGTATTGTTTCATATGATGTTGGTTTTACTAGTTATGATAGTTTCTTTGTCCCTTCACTTAATCCATATGAACGTGGAGCACTCTCTTGCAGAGTTTCTGTTATATGTTAAACTACTTCTTAGCTGTGTTGTTTTTCTAAACCATGAGCCCCATGATTTCTGTATGATATTATTCTTATATATCATCTGAATATTACAAACTTAGCCTTACACCTGTTTGGGTTATGTTTCTCAGGTAAATCATAGTTATAACTCTACCTTGGAGAAGTTGAATGGTAAATATTTTTAAAAAAACTGAGGTTTCCTTGGATCGATTTCTTTGGTTCTTTGCCAGTTCAACACGAGTGCATTCCTCAAGCTATATTGGGAATGGACGTCATCTGCCAAGCAAAATCTGGTATGGGGAAGACTGCTGTGTTTGTTCTTTCAACAATGCAGCAGATTGAACCAGTTGCAGGCCAAGTTGCAGCCCTTGTCCTATGTCATACAAGAGAATTAGCTTATCAGGCATGTATTGAAAAAACATGAACATTACATTCCATTTTCTTATAAAGATATTAGTTGTATATATTGAACTTATCTACTACCAGTCTTTTTTTTAATTTACTACTGCCTTTGTTGATCTATTCGCAGTATGTTTACCTTGTATGTGCTATTCTCATTTGCAGATTTGTCATGAATTTGAAAGGTTCAGTACATATTTACCAGACATTAAGATTGCTGTTTTCTATGGAGGTGTCAACATCAAAGCACACAAAGATCTTCTGAAGAATGAATGTCCTCAAATTGTTGTTGGAACGCCTGGAAGGATTCTTGCTCTGGCCAGAGACAAGGATCTCTCTCTGAGAAATGTGAGGCATTTCATACTAGATGAATGTGACAAGATGCTTGAGTCTCTCGGTAAGCTTTTGATGACAATACCTGTTCCCCTTCCTGTTTAAACAGATGCATGCTATAAGTCTCTGAATATTTGTTTAATGAAACTGTAGATATGAGGAAGGATGTGCAGGAGATTTTCAAGATGACCCCTCATGACAAACAAGTTATGATGTTTTCAGCTACTCTCAGCAAGGAGATTCGACCTGTTTGCAAAAAGTTCATGCTAGATGTAATCTCTCATGGCCAGTTCTTGAATTTAGAAGTCCTTATTTCAATTTTCCTGGATTTCGAGCGGGCGACACTTGGTGAAGAATGCAGCAGCTGATGCACTGTATACTTGCCATGTCGTGTTTATCTATGCAACTGACAAGTGATGGTTCATTAAAAAGGTTCAGCAGTTTGGTGTGTCAATGAGTTCCTTAATGCTCTTCTTGGTGGAAATGCCTTGGTGTTTAGGGTTCATCTTTACTGAGTCATTTTTTCTTTTCTTTTCTTTTCTTTTCTTTTCTGTTCTTTTCTTTCTTTCTTTTCTTTTCATTTCTTCTCTTTTCTTTTTTTCCTTCCCCTTTTAGGTTTTTTCTTTCTAGTTGGAGGTATTTAAAAGGTTTACGAGTGAAACTCAGTGTTTAGGTATTGTCTGAAGAGCTGTGGTGACATTTAATCGCTATGAGTGGGTAAAAGTACCTGCAAGGAGATGATTCAGATGGCCAAGTACCTCAAATCGGACCTTTTTTGACCATCATTCATGTCATACTGGATAGTTTAGCATTGGATGGGCTCCTAATATGATTTACTCTGACATTTCTTCCTTTCAGCCTATGGAAATTTACGTGGATGATGAAGCCAAGTTAACCCTTCATGGTCTTGTTCAGGTTGGATTTGGCATCCACGATACTATGTTTAATATTTTAAGTTATATTTTTGCTGGTTTAATATAATTCGGTGACAGCACTACATCAAATTGACTGAGATGGAGAAAAATCGGAAGCTTAATGATCTGCTCGATGCATTGGATTTCAATCAAGTGGTAATCTTTGTCAAAAGCGTTAGTAGAGCAGCGGAGCTGAACAAGTTGCTTATAGAGTGTAACTTTCCATCGATTTGCATTCACTCTGGCATGTCCCAAGAAGAAAGGTCCGTGCAATGTGTTTTCAAAATTAAGCCCTTCCTTTTGCTTTGTTACTAATTGGTGGATTAAGTATGAATTTAATGATGAGGCACAACAATACCATATCTTCTTTCAGACGCTTGGAAGAGAACTTGAGATGCCTGTAAATGCATTCAATTGCCTGAATGGAAATGACATTTACAATTCATATTGTATCTTTCTGACTCAAATGTTCTTAAACTTGGGAATGCAGATTAACTCGGTACAGGGAATTCAAAGAGGGGCATAAGAGGATTTTGGTAGCCACAGATTTGGTTGGTAGAGGAATTGACATAGAACGAGTTAATATTGTGATTAACTATGATATGCCAGATTCAGCAGATACTTATCTTCACAGGGTGAACTCTTTACTTCTTTTTTTATATCAGCAGATACATACCTACTCAAACTCTATTAGTGGTTGATTATTTGAATGACTAATATGACCCTCCCAGCTGATATTGGTTTGCAATTTCTTAGGTTGGCAGAGCTGGGAGGTTTGGCACCAAGGGACTCGCCATAACATTTGTTTCTTCTGCATCTGATTCAGATGTTCTTAATCAGGTTTGATATATTCATACTCAAGTTGTGTAGGAAATTCTTTACCCAATTACTCCTGGCTACTAACAAGTTAATGTGTGCTAATGATGCTTTGTACAGGTTCAAGAAAGATTTGAAGTTGATATTAAAGAGCTTCCTGAGCAAATTGATACTTCCACCTACAGTAAGTTGCACCACCTCCTTTTTTGTCATGTACAAATCTTAATTTGTCATTTAAGAAACTGAATCACTGTTAAAAATTACAATGTGGGTAATATGGCCTATTCATAATGCAGTACTTGGCTACATGAAGTGAGTTGACTTCCCTTTTGAGATTAGAGACTATTTTATCTTTTTAGTAGTAATAAAAAAAATCGATATAACATGTCTCTATATTAGCACCTTAAATGAGGGGCCCTTTTCCTGCTGACATAAAAGTGATATATCCTAGTTATTGGAGATGTAACCACTTGATATCTGTTTGAGGAGCTGAGGGCATGGGTTAAGCTACGGACATTCATCTACCTTAATATGTTTAATTGGGTCATTTACCTGTGATCCTGTTTTCTAATTGCTTTTTTTCTTTTTTATGCCACGTGATTTCGTAATTTATTTGTGTTTGCTTAGTATGTTGTTCTCTGTCCATTGCCTTAGTGTTATTTAAATTGGGATTCACACTTGAGCCTGTATGTTTTGGAACATTAAAAAAAAAAGGGTAATGTGTTTTGATTGGCTTACACGATCTTTCCTCATGCAGTGCCATCTTAGTGAGAGACTATTCAAGAACCCAGATCTTGGGCTGCGTAGATTGAGGACAGATTTTAATGCTCTGTTTAAGCTCCGTTTTGTTATGTTCACCAAGTAAATCTTAGCCAGTTATCTAGAACATTTGATGTGGTGCTACACACATCTCTGTGCCAGAAAATTAGTTTTGAATGACTGATTGTGTAGAATGTTTGTTTTATTTTGAATTATGGTCGAACAGGGTCACTTGGATTTGGTTAACTTGCTTTTGATCTCCTGTGTCTTTGAAACCATTGTAATACTGAATTGTGTAGAATGGAAAAGATGTCACAAGTGTGTTTCTGAGATGGTGGACGTCATTCTTTTTTATGTACTATGTAAATATGCATGCAGGTGTTGCACTCTTTTCATTGAAACATCAAATCGGGTCTGTTTTTATCAAACTACTATCCCGAGTCTCAACCAAATACAAATCTGTTGGTTAGGTTCGATTTTTGCATGTGAAATCACAGGCTTTGCATGAAAGTGGACATCTGCATTTGAAGCAAACAAGCAGCCTCTGACTCAGGAACCCATGCATGAAAGACGTGCTTTTCTTCCTCAGCTTCTATCAAACTCGCTCTCTTCACCCCTCTTTTCTTCAAGAATGCTGTTGGGAGCTTGTTTCCACTTACAACACAATAGCTTGGGCTGTGGCTGACAAGTTTCCCAAGAAAACATGATAGCCCAGCCAAGTGGTTGAGCCGATACAGAATCCACCTCCGTGAAAGTAGAGCAACACCGGAAGTAGTGGCGGAGGATCGGATACATGATGAGGTATGAAGATCCTGGCTAGTATTGGTTTGGTGGGGTGGATTGTTACATTCTTTGACTTGTACTTTTGGGATATGTTGGAGCATTGGGCTGTTTGAGGGGCAAAACGTTTGATGATGCCATTGGAGAAGACTTGGATGAAGCCAGGTGGTTCTGCAACTAATAACATCATTGTGATTATGTGATTGGGAAGTTGTTTGTAAGGTAATCTAATAAGCATGCATTGTTGGTGGATGGTGTTTAATACTATTATTTCTTTTAAAAGAAAAAGAAAAACAACAATATAAAATTTTATCGCGCCAGGTAGGGGTCGAACCTACGACTTTCTGCTTAGGAAACAGACGCTCTATCCACTGAGCTACAGGCGCTAGTTGTTAAAATATGACCACTTTCATTAATTGAATTGTATATTCTATTGCTAGGATGCTACGTCTCCCTCTTACGTCTGTTCCTGTGTTTTTGTTTTTTAATACCTCTTATATAAATATATAATTGAAAAAAAAAACTGTTATTAAGAAAATTCAGTGTAAATTGCATTTTTAATTATAGCAGTTAAATAAGTGTCATGTAAATGATCAAATGATCACGAGAGACAAAGTTGGGTTAGAGGTTAGAACCCACGATTTCTTAGAGGGATAGTAGGGTTGTCCATGGAAATAATAATAATAATAATAAAATTTTGATAACTATTTGATGGATTTTTATTTTTTTTATTGTTTAATGACTTATGAATAGAAAGCAAATCATTAATTAATGGGAATTACTTGTGTAATTCATGTCATCTATCATCCAAAATTTTAACATACTAATCTTATATGCACCATTTTCTTTATTAATTTACACATCATCCACGTCTTTTTGTCTTAGTTGTCTTGGCTAAGGCTGTTGTCCAATTTACACGCTATCCTAATTATCACATCAATATTCATATATATTTCTTGCAAGAATATTATTAATTCTTTAATTAAAAATTTAATATTAAAGTATTTCAAGTAATTATTCACTACACTTGTATAATTATTTATCAAATTTTATTAAAGAAGTAATTTTTTTTAAAAAAATCTTTTAAAATATTATCACTTCTATTTATAATATAAATTATAAATTCTTAATAAAATAAGAGTTGGTGTCTTGTGTTCTTAGGTGCACAAGATATGTAAAGGTACAACATTTTCTTATAAATGGTATACACTTTAATTAATAATGGTACAATATTTTATTTTAAATAATATACAATTTCATTAAATTTTTATTTTATTTTTTTAGGAAATAAATAGTACACGTCTTTATATTGAAGGTATATCATTTAATACTAAATGATATTTGGGCGCACAAAATCCTGAAGGTACACCAGTTTTAGCCATAAAATAATTCATTAC
The DNA here is from genome assembly GCA_023678885.1 of Pogostemon cablin. NCBI lineage: Eukaryota > Viridiplantae > Streptophyta > Magnoliopsida > Lamiales > Lamiaceae > Pogostemon > Pogostemon cablin. The sequence continues at coordinate 37,403,502 of CM042965.1, forward strand.
ACCATTATCATTTTTTCATCAATTGAGTGTCTTTTTCATTAAAATATAATCAATTCTTATGCATTTCATTGTAATAATTCTGTGAGACAAACTCACATTAGTCTTTTGCTTTTATTTTTTCGTTCGTCTCAAATTCATATCCCTAAACAAAAATATCATTAGGCATCACAATCATAAATCCATTTTAATTTTAAAATTATCATAATTTTTATTTAAGTTATTTGTTTTTTTAATTTATTTATTATCTAAAATATCATCCATTTTAAAAAATTAAAATAATAAGAATTAAAATAACTTTCATAATGCTCACTAAAAAAAGTTAAGTGTATATACGAGATGAGGGGCACAAAGTAATGACAAATTATCTCTTGTACCCGAATTTACTATGCACATTAATAGAGTATTATTCTTTAACAAATGAAAAATTATATTTTAAATGATGAATTATTACTCTTTCTAAAGTAACCAAAATTTGATATATTGTGATTTCCACTCTAAGCTATTATAATGAGTAATTTTTCTAGAAGAGCAATTTCCTTAAAAAAATATATAATAAAATTTCACTTTAGATAATCTTTAAGGGCAAAAACTCTTATGTTCTCAGGGCACAAGTCTCACTCTATCATTTTAAAATTTAAAAGCAAAATTTTGTGTGAATCCATTTCTTTTTTATTTGGCACAACATTTTATTTTAAAAGAATCTGTCTATAAATGGTTTACAAAATAATTTATTTAGATTAATATAATTTTTTCGACTTTATATTAAAATTATTAATATTTTTTATTCATATTATGATTGTTAGAGTTCAAATATAGTGTTTCGATTCCGTTAAATTATTTTAATTGTTAAATTAAATTTTAATTTATACAATAAAATAAAATAATTAAAATTTAAAGATAATTACCCACTATATTTTAATAAAAAAAATATCAACACGACTTCTTGTATTTAATATTTTTATTAAAAAATTAACCAAAAACAAAGATTTAAATAAGTAACTAATATAAAAATGATATTTAAAAAATTGCAGGTGAAGGCAACGGCAAAGACAATGATTTAAATAGTTTATTTTTTAAAAAAAGACAATGATTTAAATAGGTAATTAATATAAAAATAATAATCAAAGGATTGCAGGGTGAAAGGCAACGGCTTGTGTAGGTTGTCCGGCGATTATTTATTAAATTCATCCAATGGTCCTTTAATTTTTATTGATATCCAATGGTTGCAATAAGATTGGGCTATATGTGATCTGGGTCACACAAGAATCTGCCTTAATTAATACTATTATTAATAATCTTAATCTTATAATTAATATTTTATAAAAAATATAATAATAATTTTGTAGATGGAGTCACCAAATTTTTCTTGAAAAATTTTACATGTTATATTTCATTTAGTCTTTCTTATTATATTTACCAATAATATTTAAAATAGTTAATAATAATTAGTTTTAATATATTTGGGCTATTCAATAAAAAAGTAAGTAAATTAATTTTTAAAAGTAAAAGAAAAAGAAAACAAAAAGTGACTATTAATAATAACTAATAAGTTTAATATTTTTGTAATACAATTAATTTGTTTATTATTGCACATCATTTCCTTTTTTTATTAGAATATTCATCTTTTTAACACGAGAAAAATCAAATATATATATATATATATATATATATATATATATATATATTTAATAATAAAAATATAATAAATTGTAAAATCTATTTTTTAAATAAAAACATTATACATAACAAAATTCTTATTATACACCGGAGAACAAAATTAATTTATAGTAGTGGAGTATAAAATTACATTACATTTGTTACAGATTCTAATTGATGAATTAAAACGCACTTTAAGACGATTCAAAACAACCAGTGAAGAGTTAAAATTTGTATATCCTACTATTCCTAAATTAAACACTTTATGAATTTTATTTTTATTTTTTTATTTTTATAAAGATACTTAAAAATGGCATTCAAACAAACATATTTTCTGCATTCTTTTTGTACCTTGGAATAACAAAACCATTCCCGCGAACCCCCCCCCCCCCCCCCCCAAAACCCACCCACCCACCCACCCATAGGAGGAAAGAAAACGAAAATCGAAAAGAAGAAACTTCTTTGATACTCATCCTATTGTCACTGTCTACTCTCACTTTACTTGACTCTTCAGTTTATAGTCTTCTTACGATTCTCCATCTGCTTCAGTTCACTTGACCACTGGCGGAGAGAGGGCGGCCTTCGTTGATCGTCTAGTGACGGGAAAGAGGTATCTGGGCTCTCTGTGAATTGCTAGTTTCCTATTTTTCTTTGGGGGGTTTTTTTTTTTTTTAAACTGAATAATCGCTTCATTCTCAGTCCTTTATGTGAAAATGAATTGTCGACATTTCAATATTCTTCATACCCTGCAGAACACATTTATCTGTGAATTAGTACATTTAAGATCCAATGCACAGCGAAATTAATATACAGTGGTTCGTCTTTCGTCTTATATATCATCTATTCAAAATCTGTACCCTTTACAACGGAAAAACAATGGATGGAAAGATTTAGACCCTTGATCTTCAATGAGAATTACCAATTCTTCTTGTGCAAAAACTCTGTAGCTTAGCAATTTTTCCCCTTTTCCTGTTCCACTTAATTATGGAGATCTTTAGTTTGGTTGAGTTACGTTGTATATGAATATGCCTGACTGGTCTTATTTTTGTGTTGTCAAATTCTTTTTTGATGCTATATGTTGAGCATGTGTTGATGATGCTTCCTCTGCTTAGTTGTCTGTAGTTTTAATTTTAAAGTTGACATGATAATATTGTTTGGGTACAGAGGACTTCCACATAAAATTTCCCCGAATTATATATCTTCAATGTAATATCTGAACTGCTTATTTATTGTCTAGATATTATTGGGTCAATTCTAGGAGACATGATGCAATTTACATACACTGTTAGGTGGGGAAGGTGCAGATTCTAAATGTTCTGGATTAGAGATGGATTGAGTATGAAAAGCCATTTTTGATCTATATTTACAATATGTGTTCAAATGTGCATGTTATTTTTTTTATTCAACTGCTGTTTGTTGGCTTTTATAGTATTCTATGAGTTTTCCTGCTATGTAATGCACTGATTCAATTCATGCTTAAGTTTTATGAGCGTAGACTAGTCCCTACATGGCTTTGATGGTGGTCCATTCTTGCTGATATTCACATTATTTAAAGTCCATCCAATGTACACTAATTGAATGCTATATAAACTTTTTCTTTCTCAGATTTTTTTGTGACTTCTACAATGGGATCTGAGGTGGATGACAAAGAAATGGTTGTCACTCAAATTAGTGTGGGAGGGCTAGAAAATAATGTCACCGCCAAGATGCTTTTGGAATTCTTTGAAGATAAAATTGGACTTGTCTGGAGGTGTCGATTAAAGACTTCCTCAACCCCCCCAGAGTCATATCCAAATTATGAGGCTGATACTGATTGCGTGCTCAGAAAGAATGATTATTCAAAGGTTGTACCTCATGCATTTGTGCATTTTGCGGTTGCACGTTCAGCAACATTGGCATTAGAAGATGCATGTCGTGGAGAGCTTATATTTGGCCGGAAACCTTTAAAGGTTAGTTTGGGTCCGCAAAATCCTTACTGCTTGAGGGAGAGGAGAAGAACTACAACACCATACAAACTAGCTGATGCGTCAGTGGAAATTGGAGTAATGAGGAGCAAGGATGAGTTTGTTGTTCATTGGAGGGGGCCTCAAAGTGGAGTTGATTTTCTTGTTGATCCATTCAATGAGACTTGCAAATTACATTTCACAAGAGATACTGCATTCTCTTTTAAAGGTGATGCCAGATGTGCTGTGATAAAGTGCAACTTCAAGATTGAATTCTTGACACGAGAAATCAATGAGATAACATGCCTCAGAAGTTTGACTTCTATGGTAGTCATGTTTCAGCTTGCATCATCACCCTTTCTTTACTACAGAACTGCTGACGATGACATTGAAGAGCAAGTGCCATTTGATTTGCTGGATGATGATGATCCATGGATCCGTACAACAGATATTACTCCAAGTGGTGCGATTGGTAGGTCCAACATGTACAGGATTTCTCTCCGGCCACGGAGCATTCCACATTTAGAAAAGGCCTTGAAATATCTTGAGACGCGGAGGGTACGAATTTCTCGTGCACGTTCAATAGGGAAAGAGCAAATCCAGTTGCAGGATGAACCAGACTTTGGGGTTCCATTGTCAGATCCTTTTCTATGTTTGCAGTACAAGGAAGGTCTATCCTTCAATATTATGTTTTTGTTGAATGCTGTCTTGCACAAAGGTATTATTAATCAGCATCAGTTGTCAGAAAGGTTTTTCATTATATTGAGAAGTCAGACTGAGCTAAATACAGTTTCACTTAAGCACATGTGTTCCTACAAGCATCCTGTTTATGATGCAGTCAAGGCCTTGGAATCTGTTCAGAAATGGCTGATGAAAAACCCCAAGCTCCTTGAGAGACCACGTGAGATGGATGATGTTGTTGAAGTACGAAGATTGATCATCACTCCATCTAGAGCTTACTGTCTTCCACCAGAAGTGGAATTATCAAACAGAGTGCTGAGGAATTACAGAAACGTGGCTAACAAATTCCTAAGGGTTACTTTCATGGATGAAGCAATGCAAACTCTTAATAAGAATGTCCTCACCTACTATCCTAGTCCTATTGTTAGAGAGAGTACCTCGATCTCCAACCCACAAAGGACCACCATGTTCAAACGGGTAAATGATATTTTAACAAGTGGATTCTATTTGTGTGGTCGGAAGTACTCTTTTTTAGCATTTTCTTCAAATCAACTAAGGGACCGATCGGCCTGGTTTTTTGCTGAAGACATGAACATTAGGGTCAACAACATTATGGATTGGATGGGAAAGTTTTCCAATCGTAATGTTGCGAAGTGTGCTGCAAGAATGGGACAGTGCTTCTCTTCAACTTATGCTACCATTAATGTCCCATCATCAGAAGTCAACCCTAACCTCCCTGATATAGAGAGAAACAATTATGTATTCTCTGATGGAATTGGTATGATGTCTCCAGAACTTGCCATGGAAGTTGCAGAGAAATTGCAGCTAACTAAGAACCTGCCCTGTGCATATCAGATCAGATATGCAGGTTACAAAGGCGTCATTGCAAGTTGGCCTGACTTAACTGATGGAGCCCGCTTATTTCTTAGACGAAGCATGAAGAAATTTGACTCAAATCATACGATTCTTGAGATTTGCTCTTGGACCAGATTCCAACCTGGTTTTATGAATCGTCAAATAGTCACACTTCTCTCTGCATTGGAAGTTCGGGATGAGGTTTTTGGGAGAATGCAAGAAATAATGGTTTCAAGACTTGGTCTGATGCTTGAAGACACAGACATGGCTTTTGATGTTCTTACCGCTTCATGTTCTGATCAAGGGAACACAGCAGCGCTAATGTTGGCAGCTGGGTTTATTCCACAAAATGAACCTCATTTACGAGGAATGCTCACGAGCATAAGGGCTGCACAACTTGTAGACCTAAGAGAAAAAGCTCGAATTTTTGTACCTTCAGGAAGGTGGTTAATGGGCTGCTTTGATGAGCTTGGTGTACTTGAGCATGGTCAATGCTTCATCCAAGTATCAAACCCTTCCTTGGAAGATTGCTTTGTGAAGCATGGATCACAGTTTTCGGAGTCCAGAAAAAATCTTCAAGTGATAGAAGGCCTTGTGGTAGTTGCAAAGAACCCCTGTCTTCACCCTGGAGATGTGCGTATTTTGCAGGCAGTTAAAGCTCCTAGTTTAGGCCATCTTTATGATTGTCTTGTCTTCCCTCAGAATGGAGATAGACCTCATACTAATGAAGCATCTGGGAGTGATCTCGATGGTGATCTCTATTTTGTCACATGGGATGAGAATCTTATTCCTCCTAGCAAGAGAAGCTGGACTCCAATGGAATATGCACCTGGGGAAGAAAAACAACAGCCACGAGATGTGACGCACTCGGTAATCACCTGCCTTATACAATTTTACTTTTGAAATCTTCCCTTCCGAAAATTTATGTGAAAGTGGTTATCTTATTATCATTCTGATGGTTTTGTCACTTGATCCTAGTTTTTTAACGTCATTCATTATGTGCCTGTGAAGTTTTAGTTATGGCTCTGCTGTGATTTAATTCTCTTAAATGTTGATTATTTAACATATTATAGAGATATACTCCTATCATTTTTTTTCAAATCTGGTTTTGGATTTTTTATCCTTTATGATTTGCTAACTGTTCAGATTTTCTACAGCATTCTTCTTGCCTATATCTTGACAAAGTTTTGGAGCATTTGAGTTTCCGCGCACGATATAATTGGTATATGTTTAACGTGATTTACTTATGCAGGATATTATTGGATTTTTCACGAAGAATATGGTGACTGAAAGTCTGGGTGCTATCTGCAATGCCCATGTGGTTCATGCTGACATTAGTGAATATGGTGCATTGGATGAGAAATGCATCAAATTGGCCGAGCTTGCAGCGATTGCTGTTGATTTCCCTAAAACAGGAAAGCTTGTGACTCTGCCCTCTGAACTGAAACCAAAATTGTATCCGGACTTTATGGGGAAAGAGGAAATTCAATCTTACAAATCAACTAAGATATTGGGCAAGCTTTATCGGACAGTCAAAGATGCTTATAACTCAGATTATGAAACTTCTCCTGAAATTGCATATCCATTGGAAAACATCCCATATGATCAAGACCTCGAGATTTCAGGTTCTGAAACTTTTATTGCTGATGCATGGAACAGAAAATGTTCGTATGATGGGCAACTGAATGGCCTCTTAGGACAATACAGAGTTAATAGAGAAGAGGAGGTTGTTACTGGACACATATGGTCCATGCCAAAATCAAGCAACAAAAAGCAAGGGGAGTTGAAGGAAAGGCTCAAGCAAGCCTATAGCACCCTAAGGAAGGACTACAGGAAAATTTTTGAATACATTGGCCCAGAATTTGATCAGCTTTCTGATGATGAAAAGAATATTATATATGAAAAGAAGGCATCAGCATGGTACCAGGTTACTTACCAGGAAAGTTGGGTAAAGAAGTGTAAGGAGTTGCATGATTTAGATGAATCTGGGAGAACAGTGATCTTAAGCTTCGCTTGGATTGCTGCTGATTACCTTGCACGAATCAAAATTAGGCATAGAAGGATGGAAAATGGCATCTCCAAAACTAAGCCCATTGATTCTCTCTGCAGATACCTTGCTGATAAGATCTGAGCAGGTTCCGATAATCCTTTGGTACAGGCTCTGATTTCCTTTTTTCTTCTTGTATGGCTGTTAGGCCACTCTGCCGCTTTTAGAAATCAGTATCTGCCCTGCACAAAACCAAATTTTGCATGGGCATGCTGGTTTCGTCTACCCTGTTATTTTATCAGTGTTGTTTTGTTCTCGTCAAGTTCTTTCTACTTAGTACTTACTGTTATTGTGGAAAAATTACCGAGTACAATAATAATGTTACTTTCTTCAGCATTTTTTTGAATGGTTTTATATTGTTTGGATTTGCCTTGTTAGCATCCTGTTTAATGCCTTCTACCTTGTCATGTATTTAATATCTTCAGAGAACAGTTTGTTACTCAGAATTTTTTCAGAATTTGCTTCTAGATAAAGTTGCATCTTACCAATAACTTCTAGTTTCATTCTAAATAAGAATTAAGTTTGATTTTGTGGTGATGTATGTATTTTTTTGGTATTCTAATTTGTTAGCACTGCAGTTTAAGAAAAGTGTGTAATTATTCACGGGGGTAAACAAGTACAGTGGAATTTCTTTTCAAGAGATGGATAGCCCCAACATAGATTACTACCTCAGAGGTATGTGAAGTTATAGAAAGCCCTTCTGGATTCTGGTGTGAATATAACTGTCATAAATGCATAAATTTATGTACAATCAAGCATCTGCTTTCATCTACCATCTTGAAAATAGCTTACTAGAGCTAATCAGCATTGATGATCAACCAACCAATTCCTGTGAGTCTGTGACAGTTAGTGTCATGATGTATGAAGAATGTGTACCAATAAGTGTAGGCCACACGGCGTATTCTTCTTTCAGAATCCAAAATGCACTTGTAGTTTGGATATTCTAAGCCATACGAAAAGTCAAACCTTAGTTGAAGTGGGGCAGAAACTTTTATTGCTACTAATCCTCAAATGTACTAACAGACAGTTAGAAGTCTCCACTCTGTCAACCCTGTTGCTCCCCTTTGAAGAAAGCACTACTTACACTGAATGTGACTTGTTCCAAACAGAGAGTCGTCAATATGTGGAGATGTGCTTTTTTCTTTCATCTTGCATCTTGCATCCTGCATTTTGTTACTCTGCTTTCTTACCCTCTGCAGAAACCGGACTTTTTGTTTAATCTGCACTTTAGATTAATAGGGTGAACCAGTGATTATGCCAAACAAAAGTGCAAGAAGTAAGAAGTTAGGGAAAAGTGAAAACTAGTTCAATGGTTGTGCAATAACAAACTTGGTACAGTAACTTAAGTACACATTATAGGGAACTTAGTATGTGGATTACTTCTAAATAGTGAGCGGATGTCTGCATGACACGTGGCATTTGATAAACAAATGAAGTTAACACCACAGAAATGTTACTAAATCCTTTCCCAATGTCGTTATGTGAATATGTACTTATTATGATGCATTTTTATCTTGATTGCTATCATGATTGATCTCTTGACTTAAAAACTATAATGTGTTAAAAACTTTCTGCTGTTTGAGTTCATTGCAAACATGAAAGTGAGTGCATGCGCTTGAGACCTGTTACTTTGAACCTCTTTGTCCAGTCATGTGCCTCTATTTTTCTTCTTTTAGTCATGTAAATCCATGTTTGGACTAAAATGTACTTCTTGAGTAGTTGCAGCACATTGCAATTTGTAATATACAAAACCCAGAATCTACCAGGAACTGATACATATAAGCTTGCATTCATTATTCTCATGGTTATCACAACTGGTAAAAAAAAAATGTTTCTGTCACATCATGCCTTTGATCAACTTCTATCAACATGTCTGTAGTGCATAGTAGTATATATAAGAGTTAATACATTGTCTTATTCCAGTAGAATTTAGCTGTACACAGTTGGTTATGAGATGCAGGGAGTGAACCTATTCCAGCTATGTCGGTTGAAAGACGACGGTTGCCCCTTGAAAGTCTCGAGTTTCAGAATAAACTGTTTAACCCATACCTACATTTTGCTCATTTGGAAGTGAAGTTGTTGAACCATTCCAATACAGCAGCTCTTCCACCATTTGAAGAGCAACTCTGTTCTCTTCATCCATGGGGACACCAACTTCATCGACTTCTGATGATGTCGACCCTAATGACACGGACGGGGAGCACCTGTCGGACGGCTGCTTCTTGAGCTCCACTTTCATCACCCAGTGCGGGCCGGAGTTCCTCCCGGCTCGCTTCTGCCACACTCCCAGGTTAGAATTGTCGTTGTCGAGCCTTAAACAGGTGATGGAAGGAGCTGGAGTCTTGCAGCATTTCTTCAGCTTCGCTCCGAGGATATCCGAGAGAGACGTGGGGAACAGGGAAGAAGACTCCATAGCTTGGGCGGAGTCGTTGTCCGTTATGGGGAAGTTGGTCCTCGCATTGTGTCCGTTCATTAGAACAGCTGCTTCATCATATGCCTTTGCTGCTGCTTCCGCTGTTTCGAAAGTCCCCAGCCATATCCTCTTCTTCCTACACACACAGAGATCATTAAAAGCAGCTAACAAGTGAGTACATTTGAACACTAGTGAATGAATAAGTGGTTCTTGAAATCTCTCTCTCATATATTATGGTGTGGGGGGGTGGTTAATGAGGGTTTTGTGGTGGTGGTTGAGCTTACAGTAAAGGATGGCGGATCTCTGACACCCAAGAGCCCCACTGGCGCTGCCTGACACCTCTGAACTTGTTTGATTGTACCATGATGATGATGATGAAGAAGAGGTGGTTAGTTGGGTGCATGAATGAATGAATGAGAGAAGAGGGAAGTCCAAAAGGTGGTAAAGAGTATAAGTAGGGAGTAATGAGAGTTGTCGGTGGTGGTGGTAGTAGAAATTTGTGGCACTCTACGTGCCTGCAATTAAAGCCTTCACCAAACCATCCACAATTTTGATAACCACTCTACTTAATGCCAATATCCCATCCACCACCCTCTCTTCTCTTCTCCTATGTTTTCCTCCAACTTCTACACTGGTCCTCCCTCTTTCCACTTCACATTTTAACTTGCCTTATTTATGATTCAAGTTTAAGGATGAGTTATCCTTTAACCAATCTATGAGCCATAATTAATCGGATGTGAAAATGAATAAAAATTTCCTTCATTCTTTTTTGGGTATTAACTTTTTAATTTAGTGTTTTCTGTTTATTTATGGCAACGTGTAGGGTGTAACGTTTGCATGTTATGCAACGTTGTCTCCCTTGGTTTATTTCACTTTGAGTTTTGTGTTTACTGTAATATTTAGAGTTTGTTTATAGTTTTATTTTTGTGGTTAACGTAACATTTTACTCTTGTAGTTCTTTGCAGTATATTTATTTTATTTATTCCTGCATACATCAGTACATTCCACCGTGAGTGTTAAAATGTTGCTCAAGTTCTCTTGTAAACGATTACTACTGTTTAAAAATTGAATGTTAATTATGTTTAAATATCTTCCCCCTTTCAGTTCTAATTAAATGAGTACTGACAGCTAAATTTCCATGTGAATTTGTTGTCACTCTGGCTCACATAATAAAATCAATTAACTATATATTGTTCAATTATTTCAATATTATATTCCACCTAACTTATGTAGCATGCACACTCATAAAACAACACAAAGATTTCTTATGCCATGCTTTATATCATTTTGTTTATTTAATAAATAATGAGTCTAGTTTGAATGGTGTTCAATTGAATCTAACACGTCAACTTTAAGTAGTTTAATATTTTTGTCAGTTTTTGAGAGTTGATTAACACAACTCATTAACATCATCTTTTTAGCATCAATCTCATATAAACACACACACCCTCTTTTAACTATATAAGTAAATTATTCGTGTATAATCAATTGTGTATAAGAACATGTTTACGATACATCTTATACACACCTTCTTAAATAAAGTGTTTTTTATTGTTATATATACAAACCTTTTTATATCAATCTTATATACACGCACCTCTTATAAACAAGCTTATATAAACTTATTAGTATATAATTAAGAAAGTATAAAAACGTTTTTACATACCTTTTATATAACTCCTTCTTATACAACCTTCATAAATAAGGTTTTTAAACACACATTCATATACAAACAATCCATAAATAATAAAACTCTGTACAAAATCAAATTGTGTATATACATCTTTTATATTAACAACTTCTTGTACACACCTTCCTCAATAAGGTGTTTATACACACCTTATTATATGCACTGTGTATAAACCAATCGTGTTTAAAAATGTGTATACGCACATTTTATATACATACCAACTTTTACACACCTACAAAATCATATGCATACACGCCTCCTTAAACACATCTCCTTATACCATCAATCTTATATATCACCTTCTTATATACATCTTTTTATACTTACACACCTTCTTAAATACGATTTTTATACACGCCATATTAGATATACATACATTCATTTTAGTATCAATTTTATATATACACACTTCTTAATCATACTCGTGTAAAACCATAATCAAGCGTTATAAGAATGTGTATACACATTATATATACACAATTTCTTATACATATTGCCTTAAATAGGTGTTTATTTACACCAACTTATATATACACACCTTCTTTTTACTATAAATTTTATACATACACACCTTCTTATACACACTAGTGTTCGAACAATTCGTATATAATAAGGCGTGTATAAAAATGTGTATACACACCTTGTAAAATAAGGTGCTTGAACACACCTTCTTATACACACAATCAATTTAGTATTAATCTTATATATAAATATGTTTATATACACTTGTGTATAAACCATCTGTCTATTATCAAAAAAGTACAAGAATGTGTTAAACAAATTTTATATAAACAACTTCTTATATATATACACGTCATCTTAAATAAGGTGTTTATACACGCCTCCTTATATGTACTCACCTTCTTATACACACCTTTTTACAATCAATTGTATATACACACACTTTCTTATACATAATCATGTGCAAACTATCCATATATAATCAAGCGTTTGTAAAAATGTGAAAACACACCTTTTTATACACACTTTCTCATCTTTTTAGCATCAATGTTAAATACACAATTTCTTCTACCTTCCTCTTAACCATCTTAAATATCTTATGCTTAATTGTGCATGAGTTTGGACATGCTCTTGCAACAAGGTTAAGAATCTCTTGTTGTGGAAGTGGGGAGCCTATCCAACAAGGACAGACAATAGACAATGATATATCCGGTACAACGAAAATACAATAAATCTCAAATAATATTAATGATAAATATGCAGGAAAAATGTACACATAATCAACACCAGTATTTTTAACGTAGAAAACCTCTTCAACCTGAGGGTAAAAGTCACGGGACCTCTCGTCCAGGAAACAATCCAATAATGCACAATAAAGTACACAGTTCAAACTCTCTATCACAAGTACAATACAACTCTCTATCACAAGTAGAGGAATAATATCTCTATCACAAGTAGAGGAATACAACTCTCTATCACTAAGTAGAGGAATATTATCTCTCCATTACAAATAGAGGAACACAACAGAAACACCAAAATAGCCTCAAGAGAATCCCTCTTGGAATACAATACAACAATGGGAGAAGAGAGAATAAAATAGTACAAAGTGAATACAAATCACCCGATTCTCATTTGCACCCCTCGGAGATGTTTCTACGAAATCTACTCCGATCAATGTGTAGAGAACGTCGCCATAAACTCCCACTTCAAATGTGAAGTGAAAAGCACACCTCGGAGATGTTTCTACGAAATCCACTCCAATCAATGTGTAGAGAACGTCGCCATGAACACCCACTTCAAATGTGAAGTGAAACGGTGAAGAAATGGACATCCAAAGTTAATGGCTTATCCCAAACTCTACTCTCTCTCTCTCCTTCCCCTGTTTTCTTTCTTTCTATTCTGTTCTTTTCTACTTCTCCTTCCTCACACTGCCGGAGGATTAAATTCATTTAACCCATTCAATGGGCCAAACACTTGGGCCCATCAACTTAAGTAAATTTTGGGCCACTTCCTTTCATTTCTGTTGGACTTCTTTTCTTCAATTATTTTAGGTCAATATTTGGGGCAAGCCCAACAAGGGTTTATCGGCCCAGCGGAGCCCGACTCACTCAATCCACTAGCATGATATTGTCCGCTTTGGGTCGCCCATTGGCCCGCACGATTTTGCTCTCTGAGCTCACACCCAAAAGGCCTCATGCTAGAGAGAGTCTTGTCCGCACTTATAAACTCATCGTCAACCCCACTTCTAAGCGATGTGGACTTTGATTGACACCCAACTAATATTTTCTCCTCAAACAAAGTCTCGCAGCTAGACATCAGTCCGAGGCTAGAACATCCCACCAACTGCGTCGCATTTTCCCCTCAAACAAAGTCCTGAGGCTAGAAATCAGTTTGAGACGCGTGTCGGTCCGCCACCAACTGCGCTGTATTTTTCCTCCTCAAACAAAGTCTCATGGCTAGGCATCAGTTTGAGACGCGTACTGGTCCGCCAACAACCGTGCTGTATTTTTCTCCCTCAAACAAAGTCTCATGGTTGGACATCAGTTTGAGTTACGCACCGATCCACCAACTAGGGGTGAGCATCGGTCGGTTCGGTTACCGAAACCTAAACCGAATTGTAAAAACTGCTCAAAATCGAAATCAGGGTACTATTAACCAAAACCAAACCATATAAGGTTTAAACTAATTCTTCACCGAACCGATTTACCGGTTCGGTTAAGGTCGGTAACTAAAAAACCGACCCCTCATACACCTCATTAACACCGTAATTAGATTCAAACTGATCCCATAATTAAATTTCTCACAATAAAGTACTAATTCACTAGATCAATATACAAGCATTAAAACATGAAACATCATATCTAAAAGCCACTCTAAAATCTTAAGGTCACTCTAAAATATACATAGATATCGATCGGATTCTTGGAGAGATGGGAATGATCGGACGAGTGTTGGCCGGAGATAGCAAAAACCCATGGCGAAGATGGCGGAAGGCTTCGATGGCAGAATGGGCAGCGGCAGAAAAAATCAACGACAGCGATGGAGGAAAGCTTCGATGGTGGAATAGGTGGAGCCGCAGAATGGGCAGCGACAGAAAAAATCGACAGCGGTGATGGTGGTATGCGTAATTGGGAGTGGGTGTAGTGAGCGATGATGTGAGATGAAGGTTAATGGAGTGTGCACCGCGCCGTTCACTGTATTAGATTAAAAAGCAGATTTAAAATGGGTAGTTGACTGGGCCTAGGGTTTCTTATATACAGAGTATATAATAGGATATTAAATGGGTGGCTAGGATTTATAATATATATATATATATATATATATATATATATAAAGAAATTTATGTTCGGTTATTGGTTAATCGATTTTAAAAATCTTGAAACCATAACCGAACCGTAATACCATTTTTTTCAATTTGAGAAACCGAATACCGAACCGCATATGTGGTTATCGAACCGATTTGAGCAGTTCGGTTCAGTTTCGATCGATTTTTGAGTTTTTACCAAATAGTGCTCACCCCTACTGCCAACAATCGTGTCATATTTTCCTTGACGCTCCGGTTTCCAATGTTTTTAGTGATAGCATCAGTAGTCTCAACTGCAACAGCATTTGTGATATCCCTTTGAATTTTGGCTGATGTAAGTTTAAGATATTCAGATCATTATTCAACACAACATTTTTTATATCATCATTGCATAGAGCAGTAACCTCGAAAAGCTAATCCTTGTATAATTAGATTCCTCAAGCAAATAACAGATGCATTTATTCTACAACGATAATCAATCTTTGACTTCTCTGATTGTCAAGAAATAATCACTTCTATATGCTGAGCTTGATACATCAAATCTCGACAAGCCAATCTACATTTATTTTGATTACTGTTAACATCTCCAACATGATTCGTTAATCTTTCTTTCTTGTATCAATTATTAAATCCATTTGAAATAAAAGTATCATGTCTTTTCTCACTATACCCAGTCGAGAAAAGATAACAATATAAACAAAATTCAACATCTTTTACTACACTATATTCTATCCAATCCTTAAATTCCTCAAACCACGATGCAACAAATATACATATTCAACCTCCTTCCACCTTTTGAGGGAAATCATGATTACGTGGTTGACATGAACCTATTAATAAATAAATTCTACGAACTTGCTCAATAATATTAGATAGATAACTGCTTATTTTAGGTTGAAGTCCTAGATCACTCGAAGATTTTCTAAATCATATTCACTATCCTTATTTTCTTAATTTAAAGGGTATACACTTTTCATTAATATTTTTTATTTTTTTTAGAAAAATAAAGAGTACACATCTTTATACTAAATGGTACACAATTTAATACTAAAGAGTATGGGCGCACAGTGTGCCTCGGGGACACACAAGTTTTAACCATATTATTATGTATTTTATTAAAATATAATTATACCAATTATTTTATATATATACTCCCTCCGTCCCACGACAAATGTAGTTTTTGCTTTTTAGCACGTGGATTAACGAGTATTATTATTTAATGTGTAGTGGGTAGTTGTATTAGTGGGAGTATGAGTCCCATATTTTAATTGTATTAGTGGGTATGTGTGGGTGGTCTCATTTGTGTAAAAAATAAAGTATACTCTTTGAGTGAGAAGTCCAAATGGGAAAAAAGAGACTCTTTGGGTGGGATAGAGGGAGTGTGTGTGTGTGTGTATATATATATATATATATATATATATATATTCCCTCTGTCCCACGTTAAGATTTACGTTTTCTATTTTAATTTGTCTCATGTTAAGGTTTACATTTTCATTTTGGGTTGTCCCAAGTTAATGTTTACATTTCCCTTTTTGTCAAGTTGGACCTACATAAATCATTTAATTATTCCATGCACGACCACACACAACACTAATACAACTACCCACTTCACATTAAATATTATTACTCTCACCTCAGTACATATTAAAATATTATATCACTTAATTTACGTACAAAAAATAAACGTAAACATTAAGTCAAAAATGAGTGAGTATAAATTTTGGGGCTATCATATTTTAGGGATATAGGGCGGTCTCCCTCTTTACCGCTCCTCATGGCCACCACTAAGTTAACTCAATATGCGTCATTCCTGTGACACATTAATTATCGTGATCGATCTCCTTTATCTCTTGGTGCGAACATGTATAACTATTTAATTATCATGATTGGATTTCTGTGTCTTTTGGTGGACAAGTTGTATAATTATTTTACTATAAAGGGTAAATGCTTTAATTATTAAAGGATAGGTTTTGCGTAAAATTATCTCACGTGAGATCATTTTATATTTTTTAAGTTAGTTATCATTTTCATTATAAAACGTTACCATCTCGCTATAAAATGTTATCACTTTTCATTTATAATATAAATTGTTCATGAAATAACATTATCACTTTTTATTATAAAAGTTATCACTTTCAGACCGTCTCATGTAAGCCTTTACGTGAGACGGTCTCACACAAGTATTGCCTTAATTAATAAGAGTATAATTTTTCATTAAAAATGTCAGTTAAAATATGAATAGTGTAAATATTTTGGCAAAAACTTGTGTGAGACCGTCTTTTGTAAGAGTTTACACTCTTATGTGAGACGACCAGAAAGTGATTACTTTTATAAAAGAAAGTGAAAATAAGTTAATAAAAAGTGATAACGTTATTTAATGAAAATTTTATAGTATAAATAAAAAGTGATAACATTTTATAGCGAAAGTGTTATCGTTTTATAGAAATAGTGATAACTACTTTAAAAAGTGAAAACGGTCTCACGCAAGACCTACCCAAATATTTAATTAAAAAATTGAGTTTTTTTTTAAGAAAGTGATAATAAGCTAATAAAAAGTGATAATGTTATTTAATGAAAAATTTATAGTATAAATAAAAAGTAATAACATTTTATACCGAAAGTGATAATGTTTTATAGCAATAGTGATAACTACTTTAAAAAGTGAAAAGCAGTCTCACGTGAAACGCACGCACGACCTACCCAAATATTTAATTAAAAAAATTGAGTTTTTTTTTTTTAAGAAAATCAGGGATATAAATTTTTATAACAAAGGTTATAATATTTAATACTACAAATAGAACTTTCGAAAAACGTGACTGTGTGAGATTTGAAATCACTGTATTCTCGAGGACAGAGGGGATAGACAAGTTTTGGCCAATTATCATATGTTTATTTTGCTTGCAAGCTCTTTGAAATTATTTCTATCCACTAAATAGTCAAAAAATAAATAAATAAAATAGTAAAATTCAAACTTAAAAAGTCCAAAGTACCATAATACTGCAAGGTAAGTACACCACATGGTATCAGAAGAAAGAAATTACGGTTATTGAATTAAGAGGATATCATGCTTGGAAATAGTCACCAAAGAAACATAGTGAATTACAGACCTCCATACAGAGAAAGAGAGAGAATGAAATATGGGCACTAAATAGTCTAAGATATAATCTGCTTCTTGTTACTAATAAATTGCTACATAGTTTGATATAATCATGCTCAATTCAGAATAAAAAGTCTGAACAGAACCTTGCATGTGATAAGAGGCTCGTATGTCAAGGGGTTGAACTATCCTCCTCATCAGATTGTTTCTTACTATCTTGTTTTTTCAAGTCCATAACTCGCCCAGTCATTGGATCAACTGGGCGACTGTCTCGTGGACCCCCTTTTCGCCCCATTGCCATCATAGGTGGTGGGGGTAACAAACCTGCTCGGAAGAGAACCCGCTGAACAGGTTCAGAAGGCTGTGCACCCACTGAAAGCCAATACCTAGATAGATGAAGATTGGAGATTAGGCATTTTGATGACCACGTAAATGAAACCATGCATATTATATTTATCAAAATACATCACTCCAAACACTGAAAGCAATAACACCACAATAAATATATAAATAACCTAGATTAGCTAAGCTAATGTTACTTGTCAATGAAATTGAGAAGAGGCACCTTGAACTAAAATGAAGTGTAGTTTGTTAGGAGTGCCATAATTAGACGGTGAATCATGTATAGAAGAATTATTCATAAACCAGTGTGCCAAACTGAAGAAAATACTAAAATTTGTAAAGTTAATTAGAATTTTTCTAAATTCCTTTAGTACTGCAAATAAAAGGATGACTAAAATAATGTTCTTCATAGTGAGTATCAGTGCTTGACTGTAATTGCAGAAGGCATTTGGGAAAATTGTATTCAAGTAGAATGATCTAATGACACGGTTATTAAGTTGCGTGGAGTTTCTTGGTTCAAGAAACAAGCACGCTTGGATCTTAAAGAAGAGAAGTGTTTAAGAGTTGGGGAAAGTGAAACTCCCCCACACAGATGAAGAAAATATTTCTGATCAATTCTTCCAAGAAGTCGAAGTCTCAAGGTCGATATGAAAGAGATCGCTGATCTCTTGCTTGATCTCCAAACTTCAAATGAAGAAACTAAATCCACTTACAAAGCAAAAATCCTTTGAGGACTAAGAGATCGATTCGATTCAGATATGGTTGCAGATATTCAATACAAGACTCGAATTGGTCGATCAATGCAAGATGGCTAACCGGAGGATTCCAGCGACATATGCAGGGGGGAAGGAATGCTGCTGATCAAATTTAAGTTTCAATTAGAAAGGATTATGATCAAAGCTTTGAGGGAAAAACATTGGCGGATTACAAAGGAGGAATCAAGAGGATGTACGACAATGCAACTGGGTGAAGATGATTGAGATTTGGTTACAGGAAATGGGAGAATGGAAAATATTGGAAGAGTAGAGGGAGGAGAGTTTGAAGAACAGAGAGAGGTTAGAGTGTATAACGATGTGATTGTGATGGTGAAAACTCTAGGGGAGAAGATTGATAAAATTGAGCATGATATTGCTGTAGCGGGTAGTTTTATCAGGGGTGGAACAGTCAGTCTTTTATATGCAAAAGCAAATGAAGAGAGAAAGAAGTGGATATGTAAGGTGGTTTGTTGTACTTGATATTATATTGGCGCTAAGTTTCAATATTCACAAATTAAACATAGAAGATGACTTGAAAATTCAGATTTTAAAACACTTACTTGACTCTATCGAAGTTAATGCCCATTCTTTTACCACCATCTTGACCTGCACGATTTAACAAATTATACTTAATCAGACTATGTTATGGAGCTCTCAGTGGATATTTGCATTGCCAGTAATCTTATCAAATATAGATCAAGAATCCAATTCAACACCACTAAACGACTAAAACTTTTGCATAACTTTCTCTAATAAATAAATACATGAATATACTACAATTGGGGGGAGGGGGTTAGAGAATTAAGGTTTACCAGGAAGGGGGTTATAATAGCCCAAGATTTCCAAATGTTTGCCGTCTCTAGGGGATCGACTATCTGCCGCCATTACACGATAAAACGGCTTGTTACGGCATCCAAATCTCGACAACCTCAATCGGACCACCATGTGTCTCTCTTTCTGCGTATACAAACTACAAAATTTAACTTCTATGGATAACCATTATAGACTTATAGTATCTTGTCTAGGACTCTAGATAATGTTTTCTACACATGATATGATAATAAGTCCTAATCCTATCCTATCCTAATCCTATTCCTAATAATCATACCTAATTCCTAATATATTAAAAGTACCTAGCATATGTAAAACATTTTTTCTCCATTTTATCCCTACTTATTTGTTTTATTTGCATCTTTAACACTTATCCCTACATATTTCACATTTCACATGGAATAATACATTGTACTTGCATCTCCCATTTACTCCACTATACATTACTCCCCATTTACTCCATATACGTTACATGGTACATACATCGTCTATATGCAACGTGGAACAATAATACATTGGCCCCTGAAATACATAATGTCACTCTTTCATAATGTCACTTGGATCACTAGCTGCATCCGTTATCTTTAACCAAGTTTTCATAGGTATTCATGAAATCTAACTTTCTTTATACAGTGGCCCCTGAAATTCTATAATGGTATTTATTGAATCTTAATCAGCTATTACTCATAAATACCAACACATAACTTGTGATGTCATGTTTCATTTGATTACATTTGAATTGCTAACTACATTAAAGAAAACACAAGAGTAGCTTTGAATCGATGGAGAACTCGAAAGTCAAGCAATTACCTGAAGACCCAAAAGGCACGTCTCCCATATAAACACACTTAAAATATTTTACTCATACAAGAATTATCTGTTAGGTTTTTTATTTTTTTTAAGGTGTTTAGATATGGAAGAAAAACTTTTTAAAGAGTTAATTCCTTGTGAAGATGAATGGTACATCAAAGTAAGAGTTGCTCGGAAAACTCTAAGAGAAGTAGATCATAGAGGGAATCGAAAAACAGAAATTTTGAAATTCCTCTGGATTGACAGTGAGGTTACTACTTTAAATTTTAAAATTTCTTTATCAATTACGATATCTAAGTATACTCACCACAAATCTCATTTTGAAAACCAGGAAATTTCAATTTTACATTTCTTTCTTTTGCACCTAGCATCTTCTTATGAGTAATATTCAAGAACATCAAATTAATAATCACAAATATGTGTGTTCGTGTATCAATAGTGAAGAAACACTTTACGGAAACATACAATGCCAGGGGTTCCCTACAACATGCATTTGGACATTATTTATGTCAGTTAAACGTTATGGTAACTGGTAGTAATAGATTCTACAAGCAACATAATAGTCAAATACAGGTAGACCTAGAGTTGTAATTGAGGCGAGCCGAGCCGAATATCACTAGGCTCGAGGCTCGAGCTCTTGATTCAAATATTAAAATCTAGGCGCGAGCTCAGTTCATTAGAAAATATATAGTTCGCAAATAGTTCGAGCTCGGCTTGAAAAAAATTTGTTTACCAATTAGCTCGAGTTTGACTAGAAGTTCATAAGTGATATTTGAGTTCAAGTTCGTGTTTGGGTCAAGTTAGATCTTGAGTTCGGCTCGAGCTTGATAGGAATAAAAAAGTAGCTAAACAAATATTCAATCTCCTATTAAAGCTCATAAACAAGAACTTGTCTTCTTATAGAATTAAATTAAAAACACAACATCAATCTCTTTCATAACAATTAACAAACAATGAGATTACTTCACAAAGGAGTAAACTTAAATACAGCTTCATTCCGAAATTGAAAATTACACTCGACTGGCAAACAAACAATTAACCAAATGTTTTGTAAGCTTTTCCTGTTGAGAGTTTATCACTAAGTTAACAAAGCGTACATCAATTTAATATGACAACAAACTAAGATTTGTGGATGAATTATATATAGATGGAGTATTTGGAATAGACGTAATTCGAAATTGTCCTGTAAATTACATTGGCAAGCACAATAAATTTAAATCCAGAATCAACTATAACATTTTTATTTGTGAATGTGTAGTTTCTAATTACTCTATTTAATCATAAACTTCTGAATGTATGTTTCATTTTTCATCATCATTGATCCCTACTTAGAAATAGCAAACTAATTTACAGAGAAATTATTAGGAGTATTTTGAATTAAGCAACAGTTCCTAAATTTGTGAAAAATAGGCAAGATTTTTCTAAATTTTCATATTTCAAATGTCATACTGATACTTAAAACAATCTGCCATATATTATGTATTATAGTAACATTTACAATTTATGAGAAAATAGGGTTATGGGGAAAATGATAAATATAGTTCTTAATAGAAAATGGTGAGGCTAAAGTGCAACTGATATACATTATATTCATTTATTACAGTTTTTAAACATGTATCAATACCACATTGGAACATGGGTTTTTATCGAAGAGAGACATAATATTCTCATCTGCCAGGTAGTATAACAATGGATAAAATATTTGAAAAGTATTTTGATATCAGTAATGAATAGATTCACTTTAACTAATATGCAGTTCATTTCCAATTTCTTATGCTACATCCTATATCCATAAGAGTAGGACTAATTATCTACTAAAAAAAATTCACTAGATCTCAACAATTGGAAGATAAATCACCCAAAGGATAAAAATATACTCCTATATATATTGCCAAATCCACAAGAAATAGAAATGATTTAGTTCAGAATCAACAATGCGGGAAATGAAAAATCCTCCGTTCGAACCTATCATGTGACCAAACAGCTTGCAAACAAATCTAAAGAGAAATTGCACCAGAATTAAAAATAATAATAAAATGAAAAAATCAAGCAAGCATGAAACTAGTAGAAATGAACAAGAGAATCACCAATCATAGAAAATTCATCTAACCACACAAATAAGATCACAATACCAAAACTGCAAATATATATTTTCTAGCCCTAGAATTTGGAAAATATTTCTCACAGCGCACCGCGAGAGATATACACCTTGTAAAATGGAAAGTAAGAGCGAGCAAGAGGGTCGGTAAGAGGAACTACTGTCAGAGGGATAGGTGGAGCACGCAGACGAAGTATAAGTACATTATTTAATCGAGATTCAGAGAAAGAATTTACAGAAAAGAAAAGAAAAGAAACAAATGTTACCTTGTATGAAAGTCGAGCAGGGGAAGCGCTGTAGAAACGATGGTGGCTATCGGATAGATTGGTGGTGACTCCGGTGGAGGTGTGATGGAGGTCGAGTTGCGCTGGGATAAGAGGAAGAACGAGAATTCAAGTCTTGGATCCTGCTTTTAATTATTTGTCTTTGGGCTTGTCAAGTGGGTTGTCTGTTATTGGGCCTAAATCATTTTATTTAAAAAAATCAATTAAATAATTCTTTTTATCTTGTGACACACGTATTTGTGAAGGCTGGTCAACCAATTATTAAAATATGTTTATTATATAAATAAAATATGCTAATTGATAATTAAAATATATTTGTATTGAATGATATTATAACAATTTGGAATCATATTTTAATCCATTATTATCATATTTTAATAAAATATACTATACTTTAATAGTTAATCAGTAACTTTAACTAAATAATGCACATACTTTAATATGTTTTATAGGAGGCTTTGTCTTTTTTAATTTACTCCTTTACTTTTATTTCAACCCTTCTTAAAATCACTTGAAATAAATAATTAAATCATAAAATTATGGGATATTCTCTTGTGAGTCAGGTACATATGAGATGTGATAGCTAAAATATGTTTGTAGTGAATCATAGTATAACACTTTAAAAAATATATTTTTATTTTAACTACAAATTAACATACTTTACTTATATAACAATTATACTTTAGTTGACCCATCTTTATAAAAAATTATATAGTCCAATTTGACATTTTTAATAATATAAATAAATATCTTTTTCAATTAATTCGTATACGTTGAAAATATTTGGAAAGAGTATGGAGTAATAAAAATATATAAACAGTTTGACAATCATGTTGGTTGGAGCAGGAAGAAGAAGATGGTGAAGTCGGAATGTTGTTGTTATCAAAGCCAGATAGTGGAAATGTGAATCCTAG
The DNA here is from genome assembly GCA_023678885.1 of Pogostemon cablin. Taxonomy (NCBI): domain Eukaryota; kingdom Viridiplantae; phylum Streptophyta; class Magnoliopsida; order Lamiales; family Lamiaceae; genus Pogostemon; species Pogostemon cablin. The sequence goes on from CM042965.1 coordinate 37,427,183, forward strand.
AAACAGAGAAGTCTTCAGAAGAGTAGACCAACATGCTCAATATCTCAACCATTCTCATAAGCAGAAGTAAAGTCCATGGAAACACAACCAAATACGACACTGATTTTGTTAAAAACGATACAGAATCATATAAATAGAAGGATTGGGGAAAGCAGTGAAGTAATGTTGTCAAAATGAAGGATCAGAAACATATCTTAGGCCACTATACAATCAAGTATACATGATCAACACAATCCTCAACTACAAAACCAGTAAGCTGTTAAATGTTAATCACATGCTCGTTCAACATATCTTAGAATTTGATCAGCATCTCCTTTCTTTAGGTGATTATGCCACAAAGAAAAGGGAATGCAGCCTCTCCACATCTATAGAGGATGCCCAATGCAGCGAAAAAATTGTTGGTTAGCAAGAAAAGAAAAGGCCTAGCTTTCAGCATCAGCAAGATGATATCTCAATTTATTGCATGGACATATAAGAACATGCATAACACAAATGGGGCAAATATAGTACATATAACAGTTTCACTGCAGCTTAGTTAACAAACCTGCCATATAATCATCACTCAGCAATTCCAAAAAGATTTATCAAGCAGAATTAATCAACATGAAGCAATGTGAAAAAATATGTGCATTATTCCCAGAGGGTTTAAACCTAAGATGAAACAGCCAACATGTCAAATCTGTAGTCTTTTTTAAGAAATGGCATGGCATGAATATTTTAATTTTATCAGAAGAATAACAAAATGACATAACATGTAAGTACAACAATAATCTGACTCGAGAAATGAATGTGTTGTTCATGCTTATAGCTCAGTTTTTTAAACCAAGACAACAGGAAATTCAACCAACCAAGGGACAACATGACTACAAAGCCCAAGATATGTTAGGCAAAGACAGAGGAGACAAACAATAAGCACACATCAAACAAGATTATGATTGTAAATAAATGATTTTACATCTGGCCAGGTATCTGTGATGAACTCTACTATGTCATAAGCAATGTCTCCTTGAACATCAATTTGCTCCTTCTCAGAAAGTACAGACAGAACAGATACTAATAAGTTTCTTTTTTGTTTTGAATAACAGATATCTATGTATTTTCAGTACAGCCAAGGCTACCTACCTTAACAACAGAAGCTTCTTTGATGCATCATTTAGCTTTACCCCTGAAAGTTGCATAAGAAAAATAAGACATATTGTGCTTAAACAAGAGAATTAGGTAACAAATCTTTACCAAAAATTTCACAGTAGTTACACATTTCGACTCATTTTTTCAATGATAACTTCCTGTTTATCCTGCAAAGACAATCAGAATTTCCAATTGCTTATGTTTCAAAGTCAAATTTTACGTTTCACAATGCTACATTCAATATAATGCTAACACACGTAATAAATTGAAAAAACATCTTGTCAAATCTATACTGACCGAGAGAAAACAGTATTAAAATAGATGATATATTTAAGAAAAAAGCTAACCAAGAAAAATACATGATGAATCCAAAAGTTATTCAGAGACAAAAACCTATAGCAATCAGGGATAAAAAAACCCAAGCCAGCCCTGTTAAGAATAACCCAATGGGAAAAACCTTGAGGGTAAAAGAGATGTAGGAAAAAAATGGAAAAATATAATCATCTCAGGTGAAATTTTTTTTCATGCAAAGTCCTTCATAATGAGTTTTTGAATAGTCCAGAGGTTGAATCTCCAAATTCTTCTCCAATATTAAATTTTACACAGATTTTCACTGTCATAAACAGCCACTCTATACAAGTGAAATATATATATAACACATGGGCAGGTCACAATTGCTATTGATTTCGATAGATTGGTATCTCGATCTCTTACAATATTGCCACTTGGTAATCAACGTGGTCAATACTCTCTAACCAAAAATTCACACTTTGAAAAAAACACAGATAATTCTCAAAGTCAAACCAACCTCACTACTAAAACAAAGAGAATATAAACTCATATGTAGGAAGACAATGGGACATATCACATAAGGCAACATGCTTTGTAAGTTCTTTTTTTGTGGCTCCCTTTTAACAAGGCTAATCTTTATACTTATAAAATAGAACATGGATATATGGTTTTATGGAAAATGAGCTGAAAACTTCGATTCAATAATCAATCCTCATTTCCAAGACTAAAATTGCATTAGTTGTTAGAAACAAGCGCACAGAGGCTCACACCTCTTGTAGAACCTGCCCTAATATGATTCTACAGTAGAGTAGATATCCCACTTACAACATAATGAACTGAATAAATAAAGGTAAAAATCACATACCACACAATCATACATAAATACCTCCAACATAATTACAGGTAAAAAAACATGATGATACATAATAACTCAGAAATAACATGAAAACACGTGGAACACTCATACATTTTATTATCTTAAAACAAAGTCTTCAAGTTCAAAAAAATTATCAAGCTTCAAATTATTAGCTACTAGCAAACCTAATCAATTATCATCCTCCTTCTAAAAATGAGCGTCTTTCTCGTTAGATTCTTCCACTTCATCCCCTTCATACTCAAAATTAATTTCAATATCTTCATCGTCATCTCCAAGCCTTAAAATCATAAAATGACTATAAAACTTTTAATTATCTATATTATATTACACTTGGTATATGTGACCGTAAAGCATGCACACTAATGTATTTAGGTCAACTCCTTTAACATTGATATTTTTATCATAAACATATATTCATAAATTTCCTTTCTTAAAAAAAAAATCCATTTACATACATATATATCTATAGTATCTTTTTCAACAAATATTCAAATGGAATATTGTACATTTAAATTCAAAAACTTGTGCGCGTCGGGCGCACGGAAGCACATTTCGTGCGCCTTTAGAATTTTGTGTTAAATTGTGTACCCTGTGGTATAAAGATGACAAAAACTTGTGTGTGCCCGGGCGCACGGGAACACATTCCGTGTGTCTTTGAAATTTTGTGTTAAATTGTATACCCCTTAATATATGTGTACCTTTTATTTTCTGAAAAAAAAATAAAAAATATTAATAAAGTGTGTACCCTTTAGACTAAAATGGTGTACTTTTTATTAATTAAAGTGTATACCCTTTAGACCAAAATAATGTACCTTACCCATAATACTAAATTCTAAAGGCGCACGGAATGTGTTCTCGTGAGCCGGACGCACTTAAGCCTCGCTCATTTGCAAAATAATATATGAATTTGGATGAAATTTGCATTTTTAATCAGTTTTTTTTAGATTTATATATCTTAGATACACGAATTCAGAATTAAGTCAAATAATAATAAGATTCTATTACCAAATAAATTACTTTATTCTCTCAATCCTAAAAAGACTAAGGAAGTAAAATTCTTAAACTGGGTCCATGTGTGAGTTGGATGATCCGCTTTAGTTGGGAGTTGAAGTTATGAGCCCAATAAAATGCAGGGGCATAGGCCCATGGATTTTTATTTTATTTTATTTTAATTATCCGTCCGTCTAAAAAATCACTTTATTGAGTTTGATATATTTATCTTGAAGATTTTGTGAGACGAATAAAAAGTAATACTGATGTAATTGATTATTTCAAGAACAATAAAAACCTAAAACAAACGGTTTCATACAAAATTTCTCCTAAATTATTTGTGTATTAGGTGGAGTAGACAAATTTAAAATTAAAATATAGTACTCCCTCCGTCTCCGGGTATTTTTACCCGTTTGTACGAGCACGGAGATTAAGACGTTTTATTTTTTTAATATATAATGTAAGAGAAAGTAGGGATAAATTAGTAATTTAAAAAGAAAAAGTGAATAAAGTTATTGAGAATGATGAATAAAGTGTAAAAAAGTAATTAAAGTTGTTGGGATTGTAAAAAATAGGTAATAAAATATTATGTATTTTTGTCAAAAATGGAATGTGTAAAAATACGTGGGACACCCCAAAATGAAAAGTGGGTAAAAATATGTGGGACGGAGGAAGTAAAAGATTTTTGTGTTTGGTTATATTTTCATTCTTGAATATGAAAATAATGTTGGTACAAAAAAAAAATATATATACTCTCTCAATTCTCATACTCTATTATAAAAAGGTTTTTTTATGAACAAATTCTCACTCTATACTCAATTCAATAACTACATAATATATTTTAATTTTAAAATTATCATAATTTTTTCATTCACATTCGCATGACGTATATTATAATTCATTACCTAGGATATCACATTACATTTAAACTTAAATAAAAGTTTTTTTTAACTTAAATGCAAGTATTTTATTTATTTATTTATTTCATATCTGCAGCAATTGTAGGAAGGGGGAGTAGTATAAATAAGTTAGCAGGATGGGAAATATTATGTTTAAGAAGTATTGGGCCCTATATGTGGATTTTTTAATTTATGTATTGCGATTAAAGAAAAAATGGAAATAATCAATTAAACTTTATGTAAAGAGCAATTATTTATGTAAATAAAAAATATAAATAGGAGTATAATATAAAGTGAAGTGAATTATATTCGACCCAAATAATTCAATAATAAAGAAGTCAACCCACATGAGGGCAGCCATGTCATTTCACAGATAAATCAAGTGGGCTTAACAGCCCCCATACTCCATTGCCCACTCAGCCCACCTCTACCTCCCCCCCTCTCTCTCTCTCTCTCTCAGTCGACACTTTTTCTGCTACTATATTCGAGAATCAACCACCACATCAAACAGTTGGTGGAGGTAATTGATTGGATCAAAGGGTATTTTTGTTTCTTGATTATTGTGTTTAGTTATTTATTTATGCTCCGGTTTGATTGATTAATTCTTGATTTTATTTGTTTTCGGTTGCAGATTGGTCCGCTATCTCTTTCTATGGGTATTTAGATCTGGGCTTCGTGAAGAAGGAATGATTTTTTTCGAGTGAATTAGTATCATCTTTGAATGAAGTATTGGTGTAGATCAATTCCTTCTTGGATTTCTCAGTTGATTGCATGCATGGGGTCAGTTGTTTTGCCTCTCCTTGTGTATTCGGTGTGTGTGCTCGTGCTCGCGATTAATCATTTTGCTCTGTTAGAATTAATTGAGTTCAGTTCTAATGAGTAAATGGTTGATTTTGCTGATTTCTGTGTTCCTTTCCGGTTCACATTTGGTGGGCAGCTGCTAAAATATGGAGGATTCTTTTTAGATATACAATTTTATATTAAAAAAGCCACCCCACCCACCCCTAAAACAAAATAGAGCTGAAAGATTCTTATTTTATTTCTTCCTCTGTATGTTTATATGTGTGAATGCTACGCTGATATTGACTAAGAGGAAGGAATAATGATAGAGCAGGGGAGGAGCTTGAACATACTGATTTGGGTGAAGGGGTAATTTGGTTGTGAATATATGTGGGGGTGAGTGTAATGTGAGGATATTTTGCAATTTCATTTTTAGTTTTTGGGGCAGCAGTGGGGGCCTAAGGGCTGAAGCAACTGGTAGAGGACTGTCAAAAGCACATTCAGCATTCATGAATGCAAGAAAACATAAGGACATAAAGTTGTTATTTAACTTCTTTTCTTGATCTTTGGTGAGTCATCTTAGTACGAATGAATAATTTGTCTATTATTTTTATTTGTTCTTTTTTATGTGGTTTGGAATCTTGATATTGCTTGTGCTTTAAGCAAGTCACAGTAGTGCGTGCAGACAGAAAGTTTTTGTATGTCTCTTTCTTTTGAATCGTTATTTTCTATGTGGTTGTTTGGGTTATTCTTTGATGCACTTCATAAATGTGTTGATTGTCCATAGCATCATGAGGCATTTGTGAAAAGAAAAGGATTGAAAATATTCGCAGTTATGTGCTGTAGATGCTGGTTGCATGTACAGATAGAAGCTTGTTACAAAAGGCCTTTTTTCTCTCCTGGATTGTTTTGGGACGTACTTCCGATTATTCCTTGGGTTGATTATGTTAAGGTTTAAGGATAAATGCCGAGATATGTTTAATGTAAGACATTATAATGAGTTTTCAACATTATATTTGGCTAAAGTCGCTCTGATTTGTTGAATTAAGTGCTTATGTTGCTCTTTTCTGAATGTTGAAATTTCCTTCTACATTAAACTTTCATGATATCCTTGCTTCTTGCTTATTTGACTTACCTCCTTTTGACTGAGCTTAACAATTTGATTGCTTTATTTCAGTTTTATGGATGTTCGGTTTTTTTCTCCCCCTTTTCTTTTCTCAAATGTGGGATATGGATTTCTATATCGCTTTTTTCTGGATTTTGAAATCTTATTATTGTGGATAAATGATCAGCTACCACACAAACTATGTGCTTGTTTACTGCCTCGATTGACAGTCAATCTGGCAAATTTTATCCCTTTCCTGTTTTTCTTACCAAATTTTACTGAAGCAATGCAATGCTCTTTGACATCTCCGTTCTTCGGCTCGTGCTTGCCAAATTATTGATATTGTTTTAAACTGACTACTTGAGATGGTTATTGAGCTCTCTGTCCCTTTCTTTGACACCTCCATCTCATGCAGTTCCTTTATGATAATTGAAAAGATTACGTTTGGTTTATGTGGATGTGGATCTGCAAATTAGTTTGCAGTGTAGCGGTTGATCTCAAATATGGGGTATGATACTACATATGTGTAATATTCATTACCCAAAATCAATTTGAATCATTCAACTCTTCTAGTTCGCGTCTGTGGAAAACCTGTTCAACATGATGTTTTCTTACATGTTAATTATTAGTTTCCACTGATACACTAATCATTTGTGTGGTGATAACCTCATTTGTAACAGAGCAGAGGTTGTCTTGGATGTTGTACCAAGCCTCCGCTTGTGATATCCGTTGATGAGCCATCCAAGGGGCTCAAAATTCAAGGCCAACGTGTCAAGAAACATAGTTTAACGGAAGATTTTTGGAGTCCCAGTTCAGGTGATATGGATAATAGTGCCTTTCCATCCCACAGAAGTATCTCGTCAATCAGCACTTCAAACCAAACCCTCGACACGCACAGCAGTGTTGGTGGCACAAGCAACTCTTCTGAATTCGTCAATCACGGTAATAAGTTTCATCCTCTATCTTTGCGCGTTATTGTCAAACTTGTCATATGGATTCTTTGGTTCTGACACCTCACTGTTGCGTTTTTCTGTCAAAGGTCTTCTACTCTGGAATCAGACCAGGCAGCAATGGGTTGGATGTAAGGGATCTCAAAAGGCTGAACAAGCACAAGAACCTAAATTGAGGTAACAACTTGAAACCAACACCAGTTCCTGATTTTCAAGATATGTCAAAAGATATGAAATGGACGATGTTATGGTCATGCAGTTGGGATGCAACTTATGATAGTTTGCTTGGGACTAACAAACCTTTCCCACAGTCCATCCCATTGGCGGTTAGTCTGCTTGCTATAATGGCAAAATTCGCCCTAGTTTCAGTGTGTTGTGTTGGTAACTAATTCGGGATTCGGTTTGATGAGCAGGAAATGGTGGATTTCCTGGTTGATGTGTGGGAGCAAGAGGGATTTTATGATTGAGGAGGGGGACAAATTTTCAAGAATTGGCTTTGTACATCATCACATCATAGCTACATTCTCAAACTGTTCCTTCAAAACAGAAACAACAAAATGACCCTCCTACTTTTTATTTCTATTTTCTACCATCCCCATGAATTTGTAATTAGCTTGTTTTATTTCTTATTTATATGTCTTGAGCACCATATCCTCTCTCTCTCTCTCTCTTTCCATCTCTCTTTTATTGATGAAATATCTCAAGAACATTATATCTTCACAACTCTCAACTCTAAAAAAAATACAAAGTGTAAAGTGAAATAATCTGCCTCATTAATCGAAGGAGAAGCTATTTATATGTTGCCTTAAAATTTCCACCACTTAGATGGTGCCACGAGTGGACACAGGAACCTTTTGTCCTTTAAGAGCTCGTCATTGGGTGTTGTCCTTGTGAAAGTAATGTGAAGAGTGACTTGTCCTTATCCTTAGTTTGTGCCTTCTTGCTTGGCAGTATGCTTAACTCACCTACTCTCAGCTAGGGAGTCAGTCTAACCTGGTTAAAGAATGAGCGATGTGCCCACCCAAGAGTATTGGAACAGCTTCGTTTTTTAGCGGGCCAAGGATTATGTTCATTAGGTCTTTGGGTCGCTCACCTTCTTATGTATTTGGCATATGGGCCTCTATTCTTGTTGGGCTTTTTTCTTATCATTGCATTTAAAGAGGTTACTTCATTATTAAAACTATTTTTTATTTCGTCAAATTTATTTGTGGATAGTTAGTTATTGTCTAGGTGACACAACTTCTATTACTTTTTTTTATTTCATGGTTATAGATTATAACTAAATTTGTATTTAATATCATGTAAATTTTTTTTTTTTATCTGAATTACTCAAATTAATTTGTATTTAAACAACTCAAGACAATGTGATTAGCATTAGCTACAATTTTTTTCCCTTTAGATTTTCCTCTCTCTTTAAATTTTTACTGACAAAATATGACTATTTTCCATGGAGCAATTGCTGGTTAGACTAACTGTCTGAAAGATTATTTAGATTTTAGAGCTGCAGAGCACACCAGTGAGAAATACCAGAAGAATACTGTTTTGGGAATGCAAGTTAACACATTCTTCAATAGCCATGCAAAGCTTGCCATTCAACAATAATGTACCAGGACTCCTCATCCCATACCTCAAATCAAATGCATTTCAAACAAAAAAAACATTCATACGGCACAGAGGTTTGGGACATCTTTGTGAGGATAAGAATCAACTTGGATAAAAATGGGAAGTATTTCAGTAAAATCTAGATTAACACTGGTCCATTGCTTTGAGGTGATAAGTTGACCTTTACATCTTTCTGGTACAAACTGAGTGATATACTTCTTCCTCCGTCCCCTTTAAAGAGGTTTTTTTTTTTCCATTTTGGACTTCCCACCCATAGAGTCCCCTTTCATTTTTTACACACATGGGACCCACACACACCCACTAATACAATTAAAATATGAGACTCTCACTCCAACTAATACAACTACCCACTACACATTAAATAATAATGACAAAAGCTCCTGCGCTCCCGTGTCCCCATGTGAACACAACACTTTCCCCTCTATATTCTATTTAAACCTATGTATTACTAGGAATTTAAATTGCAAAGGGGCACGGTGTCCCTAGGGGAACAAGAGCCTCACTCAATAATAATATTCCTTAATCCATATGTCAAAAAGCAAATGACCCTCTTGGTGAGTGACGGGGGAATATATTTTATGAAAGGGATTTTTGTGAAATGGATAAAAGTGATAATTTTTATAATAAAAAATAGTAATAATACTCAATTAATAAAAAATGATACCAAGGTAATGTGAATTATTTCATGAATAATTTATAATATAAATAAAAAGATGTTATAAATCAGTGAATTATTTAATAAATTTATTTATAATAAAAATAAAAATAAAATGAAAAGTGTCGTACAATTAATTTAAGAGTTGATCTTCTTCCCAAAGTCATCCATTCCATCTCAACACATTAATACATGCTCCAGGTTTTCTTTTCCACTGTTTTTTTATTCACTTGGAGTATGAAACTTGAATTCTTTGGGCCCATATTTCCTTTGGCTCAATTGATCCTAATGGGCTTAGGGTTAGGGCAAGATATCTATTTAATAGATTGTTTCTCATTGTAATTAACTTAATCAAGAAGTTTCTCATTGTAGTTGATTGATCAAAAAGAAAAGAAAAACCTGGCTTGGCATCGCCCCCAGACGTAGTCGAAAGACGAACTGGGTAAACAAATCTCGTGTTATTTTTGTGTCATCGTGTGTGTGCGTCTAAATTCCTAACAACTGGTATCAAGAGCCTCGGGTTTGAAGGGAGCAGTCACGATGAGCGACGAGAAGATTTCAATCAAGCAGTTTGACGGATCAAATTTCGGGTACTGGAATATGCAGATCGAGGATTATCTCTACGGTAATGATTTGTATGTCCCCTTAGAAGAGAAGGTAAAACCCGAAAAGATGGATCTGAAGGAGTGGAATCTGTTAAACAAAAAGGCAATGAGTGTGATACGTTTATCGTTGTCCATGAAAGTAGCCTACCATAAAAATTAAAGCCAAGTCCGCAAGGGAGATGCTGCAAATCCTGGAGGAGATGTATCAGAAGCCCACAACCGCGAATAAGGTTCATCTGATCAAGAGATTGTTCAACCTTAAAATGTCGGAGAGCACACTTGTGTAGCAACATCTGAACGAGTTCAACATGATCATTGGGCAGTTGTGTTCAGTCAAAATCGAATTCACTAATGAGGTACGTGATTTAGTTTTGTTATCTTCTTTGCCAGATAGTTGGGCTGCCACAGTAACTGCAGTTAGCGCTTCATCCGCGAAAGATAAATTGAAGCTTGACGAAGTGAGAGATCTGATGATTAGCTAGGAGGTTCGTAGGAAAGAGTCTGGATCTACTTTAGGGTTAGCGCTGAACACGGAGAATAGGGACAGATCGAAGGTGAATCGTGGTAGATCAAAGTTCAGAGGAAGGAGTCAATCCAAGAAAGATAAAGACTCAAACCAGTGCTGGAATTGTGACGAGTTTGGTCACTACAGGAATCAGTGTACAACACCCAAGAAAAATAAGAAGGGACAGAATGAGAAGAAGACAGCAAACACAACCACAGATGATATTGGAGATGCGTTGGTCTTGAGTATCAGTAGTCCATTGGAATCGTGAGTGTTGGATTCTGGAGCATCATTTCACTCATGCAGTGATGCTGAAATAATGGAGAACTGTGTGTCTAGTGAATTCGGACAAGTCTACCTTACTGATGATGATCCCTTGAAGATCGTGGGGGAAGAAGATGTTTAGATATCCACACCAAACGGATCGACATTGAAGCTGAATGGTGTAAGGTACATTCCAGGATTGAAAAGAAACTTACTTTCAATCAGACAGCTTGATGTAGAGGGATACTCAGTGACTTTCGGCAGTAACAGTTGGAAGATCAGTAAAGGAGTAATGATAGTAGCACGAGGAAAGAAGGAGGGGACGTTGTATACTACAACTAACTCCAAAGACTGGATAGATCTTGCAGGAGCTACGACCAATGTTGATTTATGGCACTGTCAGCTGGGTTACATGAGCGAGAAAGGGATGAAGGTAATGTGTTCGAAAGGGAGACTTATAGGGCTGAAATCTGTTGAAGTTGGCCTATGCGAGGACTGTGTTTTCGAGAAACAAAAAAAATAAGTTTCTCGAGAGGTGGCAGAATCTTGAAGGCAGAAAAATTGGAGTTGGTGCATAGCGATCTATGGGGACCAGCACCCATGAAGTCCCTTGGTGGTTCGGAGTATTACATGACCTTCATTGATGACTCCACTCGAAAGGTATGGGTTTATTTTTTGAAAAATAAAACTGATACATTTAATACTTTTAGGAAGTGGAAAGCCCTTGTAGAGAATGAAACGGGGCTGAAAGTAAAGTGTCTTCATTCTGACAATGGAGGTGAATATGAGCTCTGTGAGTTCAAGGAATATTGTGCTAAGAATGGGATTCGCATGGAGAAGACTGTGAGAGGAACCCCGCAACAAAATTGAGCGGCAGAACGAACGAATAAAATTTTGAATGAGCGAGCTAGATGCATGAGATTGAAGAGTGGACTGCCTAAGATGTCTTGGGTAGATGCAGTAAACACAACAGCATACCTAATTAACAGAGGTCCATCAGTTCCGTTGAAAAACAGATTACCCGAGGAAGAATGGATGGGAAAAGAGGTAAATCTGTCTTACTTGCGTGTCTTTGGTTGTGTTGCATATGCTCATATTAGTTCTAATGATAGAAGCAAGTATTCGCAAATTTATTTCTTGATTTATACTTGTGTGAAATAGATTTCAAGAAATTAATAGATCGATCATTTTTGGAACGACTTTACATAAGTATCATTTTTCGGATTAAGGGTTTAAATCCTATTAATGTAGTAAAATCATATATACACACACAAATAATCGCCTACTCGACTATATTATTTAACTTGATGTTGGCTGAACACTCGTTTGGTGTTAAAAAAATTTATTTATTTATTTATTTATTTTATTGGTTGATATACTCTTGCATCACCAATTACCAAAAAAGATGTCTTCTTCAAATCTTTAGTAAGGTGGATCGATTTCTTAATGTTTTCTTATTGCAAAAGAAAGTAGGTTGTTGTCTTTTAAGAAGATTTGCAAGATTTCCTGGGATTCATGATGGTCACTCTCCATAATTTGAGTAGTAATTGGGATACTAAACTATTTAATTATTGGACGTTTAATTAATAGATAAAGCCTTAAATAAAAGATGGTAAAATAACAATAATTACATTTTATCAAGAAAAAGGAATCTTATGTTGCAGTGAGTAGAATTATTCACAAGATTTGCAATGTGTGACATCTGAAAAGTAATGGTTAGTAATTAATTATTAGGTGATAGTTGGGGTGAGTGTATATCAAAGAACAAATCCAAATCATTCCAATAACCCTGCAGGCATGAATATACAACAAAATTTTATTTCATCTTTCAAACTTGTCCTCTCAATAAAAAAATTACTCCACAATTTGTACAAATGATGTAGTATCAGTTTAGATTCATCTAAAACTAAACTTGTATGTTCTATCATAAAATTAACATTCACTCACACCAAGGAAAATTGTATTTGGTGGAGGAGTTCAATTAACTACAGGGTCAACAGGAGGCTGGTGCTGTTGAGGGTGTGGTACATCTCCAGCAACGGCAGCATGTCTCCTCTGCCTCTCCCGTAGGTAGAGAACCGTAAGGAGGCATGCAAAGAGCGTTAGGATCGTTGCATTTCCTTCCTCCAGAATCACATTCTCCACCCAAGCCTCAACTTTTGGATATAATTCAGGAAGTGTATCAATCATACCCACCTACCACAAAAGTCACCAATATTTGAAGCCAAAATAAGGAAGATTAATGAATAATGTCCATCATATTCTTTAGATTCACTGCTTAAAGGAAACATAAACATATTAACTTCAAATTCATTGTATGACATGAGAATAAGGACTAATTGCGAAAATGAATGTCTCAAGAAAGAACGAATACATTTTGTAGGTTTGAGATCATCTTGAAAGGTAAATATCAAAAGTTCTCATGTTTTTTCCAAGTACTTTATCGTAATGATGATGAGGGAGCTTCCTTGTAAAATGAATATGATAAAACCTTGGGCTTGCTAGAGCAATTCTATTAATTCATCGATGCCATGAAATAGAGACTGCTTCATTGGATTAGATGTCATGATTAAAAGAACTGATTTAAAGGGATGTCACACTACATTTTTAAGCATCTAGACAAGTCAACAAAATAAAACAAGTTATACTCACAAGAAAACTGTTGGCATAATTTCTTCTCATCCAAAGGCTGGCAAGGGCTAGTGATACAGGTAACTTTGCAGCAGGATCAACTTCTAAGGCTTGATCATAATAACGCTTAGCAAGGTGAAGATCTAATGGTAGTCCCTGACCATGCTCATGCATGTATCCAAGGTTGAACATCGCTTGGGCGTTGGACTGAGATTTAGCATGCATATAAGCCTCAGCTGCACGATCATAGTCCCTCTCTGTACCCTACAGAATACAAAAGCAAGGAAACTCAATGGTAATACAGGAACTTATCAACATGACCAAGGTGGTGGATCAGGTGTTTTCATATCATCAATGAGCAAAACTCCATTGAGAACATATTAAGAATGTCCAAAGCAGTTACATACCCGTCCATAGTAATATGCATCCCCTATCAGAAGTGCAGCATGTTCATTACCCTGTTCTGAAGCTCTCCACCACAAGGCATGCGCACGCTGATGCCTTTCTGCATCAGTACAGAGTCCAGACTCGCCCATGCACATACTTCGTTCCCCATATTTGTCAAGAATCCAAGCAGCATTACTTTGTGCAACCTCATACCCTATCTCTGCCATCCTTGAGTACAAAAGGAATGCGGTGCCAATATCACCTTTAAGATATGACTCTAAAGCCCATCTAGATAATGAGCTCCATGGTCCACGCTCTGCAACTAGTTTATACAATGCTGTTGCCTGAAATGAAGCGCATAAAGTAATTAGTAACTGCACTGAAGTAAACTGCAATTTGTCAAAAGAAAATTGAAAATTCAAAAGGGAAATACACTTATTGACCGGTTAATTAGGCAAATTAATGATCATTTAATCAAATAAAGAGACCTTATACAAGTACAAGGTGAAAAGGTACAGATATACCATATGAAGATTCTTCTTAAGCCCAACACCAGTATGAAACATCTTTGCTAATTGGTAAAATGCTTTGGGTTGACCATTATTAGCAGCTAACGCAAAGTATTTTGTTGCAATTTTCAAGTCCCGCTTCACCCCAAGTCCCTTTAGATGCATCACACCAAGGTTGTAAAAACCACCAGGTTCCTCGTTCTCAACAGCTTTCTCAAAATATTCTTTGGCCTGAGATAGGGAAGTATGGTACATAACTAACACGTGATTCATTTCTATAAAAAGGATTAGTGAAATAAGTTAAGAAAAAAAGAGGGGAGGGGGGATAAAATATTGACCTGCATTATCATAACTCATATTAAAATGATAATAAAGACAGATTATAGAGACGGGAGGAATGAACGTAAAAAAAGAAGAGAACAAAGTAAACGATATAAATGTAGACTTGCGGAAATAATACCTTGGTATAGTTCTTTTTCTCCACTCCATAACCCTTTACATACAAATATCCCATGCCATTATAAGCTGAATAAAGTTGTTGTCTCGATGCAAGTGTAAGCCATTCTAAAGCCTTGGTATAGTTCCTTTCAACCCCAGCACCTCTTGCATAGATTTCTCCAAGAAGTTCCATTGACCTAGGCTCACCCTTCTCTACTGCCTTTGAGAACCACCTCAATGCCTTAGCATGATCACGCCTCACGCCTCTCAACCCAAAGTAATAAAATATTCCAATTTTATACATAGCTCCTGCATTCCCTTTTTGTGCTTGGTATTCCAAAATCTGGAAATCTTCATCTTCCTCACCTCTAGACTTTCTGAGAGCTTCTTTGTTTTCCTCGGCACCATTGTGGATTCTAATTGGTTCAATCACAGGTGAGTCCTTTGTAATAAGAAAACTATGAACTGCTACTTCAGCTAACTCAGCATACAGCTTAACAGCCTTTTCATGCATCTGCACCAAAATAAACATGGATCAACACTATAACAACTAATTAAAACATGGATCAACACTATAACAACTAATTATACAATAACTTTAATTAAAAGATTGCCCCGCTAGTCGACGATGGGTTCTGAGCTCCCCCGGATTAGTCTACAAATTGGATACCGGTGCATAAAAAAAAAAAAAAAGATTTCCCCAGAACTTCAACTAGGTATATTCCTCGCTCTATTGTTGTTTTCATTTACAATGATATCTACATCAAGCAACTGCATCCTCACACTTCTTTCACTCCAGAGGGTTATAAGAATGATTATATTGACCCCAAATTTCGCTGATTGCCAGATCCTATATACCATATATCCTACAAATAACATCTTCTCTTTCCACATTACATTTCAAAGTGTCATAACAAATAAGCATAAAACAGTAAAACACGTTGTAAAAATTAACCTAACTTCCATCAAATTCTGCCATACATTAAGATGAAATTCGAAAACATCCAAAATAAACAGAAAATGGCTCACTTTATTCAGCTGCAGTAGAAAACTACGTGCCAAGTCAAGAAGCAGAACAATACAAGGATGCAAAGAGAATTTATACTTTTTACCCCCAACAAATTGTAAAATAAAGAAGAAATACAATAAAGCACACTCATAAAACATCTCCAATTTACATAAACTGATCTCAAATCATCAATGTCTGGATGTAGAACCTCCTATAAGCTACTGGAACACGGAATTACTGGCATGATAAATGACTGCATCATTTGATAATCAAATATTATTCTTTAGTATCAGAACCTGGAGGAGGTCTAGGCTCTGCTGTATGTTCCTTTGTACATATGTTTACATGATTGCGCCCTGAGGCAATTTTTTATTGAAAAACAATATCATACTGAAATCAACCACGAAAATGATAAGATGAAATCTTTTCCCAATCAGATAACATACTCTCCCGAGTCCCAAAAACTTTTAACTCAATAATAATTTTCTGTAGCATCCCGCTTTAGGTTCCACAATCCATTGACTGATATGGCAATAAGATAAGATAATGGTAAACCTGAACTATTTTTGCAGTTACTGTTTGTACTTCGTGTAAGGTTCTTCATCCATAACTCTTTGTAGTTTTATTAAAACAATTGTTTCTATATGATAAAAAGAAAAAATGGCAAGCCCCATGTCGGTTTTTAAGCCAAATGCTACCATATCCTCCTTCAAATTATTACAAAATCTAAAGCAGTCACTCTATATATACACCATATCCTCCTTCAAACTCTCGGCCCTACACTAACAATACATCAATCATTTCACCAAAATAAGTAAAGCAGTCTCCACTCAATATTTCAAAAATTCTGTATAACATACCTGGGTAAACACACAACCAAAACCAGGTATGTTCTTAGCAGTTCACCAGTTGAAAAAATATTTATATCTCAAAATCTATTTAAACTAGAAATTCTGGAAGAAAGACACTCACATCTTGGCGATAATAGGTGTACGCTAAGGCCATCTTGGACTGCATATTACCCCCCTGTGCAGCAAAGTAATGATGCAAAAATGCTTTCCCTTGGCTCCTCTCCCTACCAATTCCCATACTAAGTAAAAACCCCATCACCGACTGTCCGTGCGGCTGCCCCAGAGAGGCCGCCTCCTCGATCTCCGCACTGACCTCCTCCATAATTCTGAACTCCCCCTTACTTGCCGCCTCCACCATCTTCCTCACCCCATTGTAATAAATCCCATCATTAGGGTCAGGGCTTTTGAAGTTGGGATCGGGCTCGAAGAGTGGAGACCATGACCCGGGATCGAGGACGGAGTCGGGTTTGGATTCAGAGTCAGGGAAGTCGTCGAAATCGGAGGCGTCGTCGGCGGTGGAGGGGCTATTGGAAGGGTCGGAGAGGTCGTCCTGGGAGAGGACAAGAACGAAGGGTCGGGAGAGAGCTGAGAGAGGAAGGAGGGTGAGAAGCAGAAGAGCGCAACTCAGATTCAGGGTTTTCCGGCGGAGCATTTCCGGCAACAGACTAGTACTTGAGGCACAGAATTTGGTCGTATTGGGGGCTACAGCTACGGCTACAGAGACGGTTGTATATTGGAAAAAAAAATTTTGGTGACGTAACCAGAGATCACAATAGCCGTTGGATGCAATTAATCTAAATGGAACCATTGGATGAAGTAAACTCCTAGAATTACCTGGACAATCCTTTTGTTAATGGATATAAGATTACTATCAATTACTCCAAAATTGAATATGTATTTATATCATATACAAATCCAAAATTTAATTGAGATACAAAATTAAAAGATAATGTCCTTCTTACCCAATTGTATACATATGCATGTTTACCAAAATTAAATTTATAAATCAATGAGATTTGTTCCAGCTATTTTTTAAAATTGAATATGTATTTATATCAGATACAAATCCAAAATTTAATTGAGATACAAAATTAAAAGATAATGTCCTTCTTACCCAATTGTATACATATGCATGTTTACCAAAATTAAATTTATAAATCAGTGAGATTTGTTCCAGCTATTTTTTAAAAAACAAAATATATTTATAAAAATTTAATTTTGTTACATAATAATTTAATGTATTTAGCCTAAACTCACTTATTTATCCTAAACTTAATAATATTTAAATAATTAGAAAATAATAGTGTTTAAATATATATTAATTATATATGCACAATAAATGTATAAATTTCCACAATATAATTAAATTATTGCACAACATATAATTATATTATTACATAACAATATTGATAATTATTTAATATATAAAAATACATAATTATTTAAGGAAATGACTAGAATATACCCGTTATTTTCTTAAAAAATGGTATAATCGGATCTAATTAGTATTATAATTGGGTCAAAACCATTTTCAATGAGAGACAACTGACATTTCCTCTTTCATTTAATTGTATTCTTAACAATAATAATGGCCTCTCTCTTCTTTTCAGATCTAAATGAAGAAGACTAGATTTACTATTCCAATCTCGATGGATTTTTTTCCAGCAGCAAACAGCTGTGATTCTGGTAGCGATTGCGGTGTGGTGCGGTGGATTTCCTCCTTCAATCATCTCTATCTGTTGACAGATTTTTTTTCAACAGCAACAGGGGTGGATTCCGGCAACGACTGCGGCGCGACCCGGTGGCAGACTCGACATGATTGATCTGCAGCGTGAATTGGGGCTTTTCTTCATCTCTTTGTCTCATGAATTCAAACACAACAATATGAAACAGCAATGCTTTGATCAACAAGCTTGCTCAACTAACCCTATAACTAATGTTGTGTGTGGATTTGTAAGAAACTAAACTTAAACTTGAAGTAGAAATACAAGAATTATAGTGGTTCGATCATGTTGATCTACATCCACTTACTAAAGGAGAATAATCACTAAAACTGATGCTACAGGTTATAAAAGAAGATGATGATGAAGTTCAACACTTTGAAAGAAAACCCTAATCTGATATGCTAGCTTGTATGATGATTGTTCAGTGCTCTATATCTTTTCTATGCATGATATACTCCTTATATACTATACTGATGCACCAAGCCTGCACCAGCAGTTGCAACTTCTCCTCATGATTAATTGAGTTGGTTACAACCAACTTACAAGCTACCTAACTGCACAATACAGCACCTTTCTTGATCCTATGGTTTTATTACCATGTTGATCACCTAGTGTTAAATCTTTCACCATCCAATCAGTAGATCTTCACCTTGTATTCATCTGATGGATCTACCAAGTTAACTGCTAAGTATAGCTGATCAACTTCACAGCTGATGCATCACTTGAGCTGCTGGCATCTTTCCCAACTTGTCAACAAACATGAACTAACATATAACCGATCAGTTGATTGCCAATGATCACTTTAACTTCCTTCAGTTGTTGCTAACAGTTGTAACTAACTTTCTATCATTTAATCTTCACTTGATCAAACAACACCTCAACCACAGTCTGCGGCAATCCATCAGTTTCACCTTTGATCTTATGCAACATATTAAACTCAACTCACCTATGCTGCTACCCATCCATTATCTCCTTTTTGTGTGTATCTATTGATATAAACCACACACACCTGCTCATGCATGCATAGAAGCATGGTCTACATACAACAAATCTCCACCTTAGACCATGTATCATCATTTAAGTGATAAAAT
Organism: Pogostemon cablin; assembly: GCA_023678885.1. Classification (NCBI taxonomy): domain Eukaryota; kingdom Viridiplantae; phylum Streptophyta; class Magnoliopsida; order Lamiales; family Lamiaceae; genus Pogostemon; species Pogostemon cablin. Next base: position 37,446,495 of record CM042965.1, read on the forward strand.
ACTCTCCATATTGCTGCCCTTATAGGCTGCAGCTCACCTATCCTTTCCCTTTTAGTAAACACCAATAAGACTCTTATACAATTCAAACTTTTGAATAGATAAAGCCTTAGTAAATGCATCAGCAGGGTTATCTGCTGTCTTAACCTTCTTAACAGCAACCATCTTCTCCTCTATCAGATTTCTTATGAAATAAAGTCTTACATCAATGTGTTTGGTCCTCTCATAATAACCTTGATGTTTTGAGAGATGTACAACACTTTGATTATCACAATACACTTCAAAATTATCTTGCTGAACTCCAAATTCTTTCAAAATACCAACCAACCAAACACCTTCCTTTATTGCTTCTGTAAGAGCAACAAATTCAGCTTCAGTAGTGGATAATGCCACTATGTGTTGATGTGTAGCCTTCCAACTTATTGATGTGCCAAATAAGTTGAATACATAACCTGTTATGGATTTTCTTGTATCAAGGTTGGCTGCGTAATCTGCATCCACATAACCAACAACAGCCTCATTCCAAGCATCTTGCCTCTGGAACTTTAATCCAACTGACATAGTTCCTCTAACATACCTCAATGCCCACTTCACTGCATCCCAATGAACCAAACCAGGATCACTCATAAACCTACTAATCACACTCATCACATAAGCTAAGTCTGGTCTACAACATACCATAGCATACATCAGACTGCCCACTGCACTTGCATATGGTATTTTACTCATTTCAAACCTTTCTTTATCAGTTTGAGGTCCTTGAAGAGATGACAGACTCAATCCTTGCTTAACTGGTACTGATGCACTCTTACAAAGATTCATATTATATCTCTTTAGCACTTTATCCAAGTATGACTCTTGAAACAACCTCAATAATCCAGCTGACCTGTTCCTTTCTATCTGCATTCCAAGTATCATCCTCGCCTCACCAAAATCTTTCATTTCAAACTCCTTCCTTAAAGTATTCTTTACTGAATTGATTCCTATCATATCTCTGCAAGCTATCAGTATATCATCTACATAAATTAGTAGATAAGTATAGCTTCCTTTATCACACCATATGTATACACAGCTATCATACATACTTCTGACAAAGCCATTTGTAGTAATGTACTCATCAAACCTGAGATACCATTGTCTTGGACTTTGCTTCAGACCATATAGTGATTTAAGTAAAAACAAGCCTTTGAGTCTGCTCCCTGTAGACTAACACCTTCAGGAATCTTCATGTAAATCTTCTCTTCTAAATTTCCATGCAAGAAAGCTGTTGTTACATCCATCTAATGTAATTCTAAATCCAACTGAGTAACTAATGACAGCAAGATCCTTATTGAGCAATGTTTAACCACTGGTGAGAAGATCTCATTATAATCTACACCTTCTTGTTGTGAAAACCCTCTTGCTACAAGCCTTGCTTTATATCTTATTCCTCCTTCCTTGCTTGTAACTGGTTTCTTCTTATATATCCATTTACAACCTACAAGCTTTTGATTAGCAGGTCTGTCAACAATCATCCAAGTATTATTCTTTTTTAAAGATTGTAGCTCCTCTTCCATAGCATCCAACCAATGCATACTCTCCTTACTTGTTACTGCTTCTGAGTATGTCCTAGGTTCATAGACATCAACATCTGATGCCACATACAATGCATATGACACAGTGTCTGCCTCTATATACCTTATAGGTGTTTTAATTTGTCTCCTCAACATATCCCTAACCAACTGATAACTACTTAGAGTTCTTCTTTCATTTGAACCAGATGACTCAGACCTCTCTTCAGCAGTTATTTCTTCATGTACACTATCCTCTCTTTGATCTTGATCATGCTGTACAATTATTTGGTCATCATGCTCCACCTCAAACTCACACTTATCAGCAGTTATCACCTTATCAGACCCTCTTTCCAACAAAGGCATCCTTTCTTCATTGAATGTCACATCCCTGCTAACTATAAACTTGTTATTCTCATAACACCATAGTCTATACCCTTTTACCTCTTTAGGATAGCCTACTAGAACACACTTAACTGCTCTAGGATCTAACTTATCTTGTTTCTGATGTGAATACACCAGACAACCAATAATCCTCAAATGACTATAGTCTGGTACCCTTCCAGACCATACTTCTTCAGGTGGTTTAAACTTGAGTGCTGTACATGGTGACAAATTAATCAAATAAGCTGCAGTAGATACTAGCTCACCCCAGAAACCTTTTGAGAAACCTCCACTACTCATCATACACCTAACTCTTGCAAGAAGTGTCTGATTCATTCTCTCAGCCACTCCATTTTGCTGTGGAGTACCTGGTACTGTCTTGTGCCTCTTAATACCTTTCTCTTGACAAAACTTATTGAATTTATGTGACACAAATTCAAGACCATTGTCTGTTCTTAAGAACTTGACCTTGTTTCCAGTCTGTAACTCCACTTCTGTCAACCATACTTTAAAAACTGACAGTGCTTCATCCTTGGTTTTCAGAATTTTAATCCATACCTTTCTTGAATAATCATCAATGAATGAAATGAAGTATTTTCCACCTCCTATTGTTGAAGTCTTGGAAGGCCCCCAAAGATCTGAGTGAACATATTCTAACCAAGCTTTGGTGGTATGTTCAGCTGCACCAAACTTCAATCTCTTTGCCTTTCCTAATATACAAGCTTCACATTGATCTAACTTACAGGTTGAGCTAATCTCAAGAAGCTTCTGTCTTGCAAGTTCTTGTAAACCTCTTTCACTTATATGACTAAGCCTCCCATGCCAAATCTTAACACTACTATCATCCTTAGTTATATTAATTTGTCTAGTTACTACAGAACCATCCAAGAAATACAGATCAGACCTCTTGAATCCTTTAACAACTACTGCCTTTCCTTTAATGACAGTAAGTGTATCTCCTTTCAAATGACACTCATAACCTTGAGATACTAACATTCCAAGAGATATTAGATTTCTCCTTAAGCTTGGTACATATCTAACATTATTTAATATTCTGACTTTTCCATCAAACATTCTAAGTTTGACAAAACCAATTCCAACAATCTTACAAGTATGATCATCACCTAGCATTACTATCCTTCATCTTGTGATCTTAATTCAGTAAACCAATCTTTTCTAGAAGTCATATGAAAAGTACATCCAGAATCCATAACCCATTCTTCTGATACTGAACTAGAACACACAGACATTGCTTCAATGAAATCAGAATCTGTAGCAACTTGATTTGTTGTTACCTGATTTGCATGAGACCTCTTATTTCCTCTCTTTTCAGCTATCTTCTTTGCCACCATAGCTTTCCATTTGAAATATTGCTTCTTGTAATGTCCAAGCTTATTACAGTGGAAGCAATTCTTGTTGTCTTCTTCAACTGCTGGTGCACTATAGTTCTTTTCAGGCTTTCTCTTATCAACAAAACTCTTACTATTCTTGTTGTTCTTACTCCACTAGTTCACTTTCTTCACTGTCAATCCTTCTGCAGTTGCTTGTTGTTCTGGATTCTTGTGAAGTACCTTTGCCTTAACTGACAACAACACTTGCTCAGGGGAGATTGATTCAGCATTAGCAAACAACAAAGTATCTCTTAAACCTTCAAAAGACTTTGGAAGTGCTGACATGAGAATTACAGCCTTGTCTTCAGTTGACAGGGCAACATCTATATTTTCTAAGTCATCAATAATCTTGTTAAACTCATCTAACTGGCCAATTATAGACTTATCTTCAGTTACCTTGAAGGAGTGTAATTTCTGCTTCATGTACAAACGGTTGGCTAAACTTTTAACCATGTACAACTCCTCCAATTTCTTTCAAACTCCTCTTGCAGTAGCTTCTTTTGAGATCTCCCTTAGAGCCTTATCTCCAAGACACAAGATGAGAGTACTTCTGGCCTTGGTTTGTTGATCTTGATCTGCTGCAAGAATAGCAGCATCACCTCCTGCAACCTGACCTTCAGGTAATGGTTTAATGGCATCTGATAAGCCTTGTTAAACCAAAATGGCCTCCATCTTCATCATCCACAGACTGAAGTCTGCCTTCTCTGTGAACTTTTCAATATCAAACTTTGTGGTAACCAATTTACCTTCTTCTTCTCCACTGAGTCTTCTTCTTCTTCTTCTGGCTTTGGCTTCCCACAGACGGCGCCAATTCTCATGAATTCAAACACAACAATATGAAACAGCAATGCTTTGATCAACAAGCTTGCTCAATTAACCCTATAACTAATGTTGTGTGTGGATTTGTAAGAAACTAAACTTAAACTTGAAGTAGAAATACAAGAATTATAGTGGTTCGATCATGTTGATCTACATCCACTTACTAAAGGAGAATAATCACTAAAACTGATGCTACATGTTACAAAAGAAGATGATGATGAAGCTCAACACTTTGAAAGAAAACCCTAATCTGATATGCTAGCTTGTATGATGATTGTTCAGTGCTCTATATCTTTTCTATGCATGATATACTCCTTATATACTACACTGATGCACCAAGCCTGCACCAGCAGTTGCAACTTCTCCTCATGATCAGTTGAGTTGGTTACAACCAACTTACAAGCTACCTAACTGCACAATACAGCACCTTTCTTGATCCTATGGTTTTATCACCATGTTGATCACCTAGTGTTAAATCTTTCACCATCCAATCAGTAGATCTTCACCTTGTATTCATCTGATGGATCTACCAAGTTAACTGCCAAGTATAGCTGATCAACTTCACAGCTGATGCATCACTTGAGCTGCTGGCATCTTTCCCAACTTGTCAACAAACATGAACTAACATATAACCGATCAGTTGATTGCCAATGATCACTTTAACTTCCTTCAGTTGTTGCTAACAGTTGTAACTAATTTTCTATCATTTAATCTTCACTTGATCAAACAACACCTCAACCACAGTCTGCAGCAATCCATCAGTTTCACCTTTGATCTTATGCAACATATTAAACTCAACTCACCTATGCTGCTACCCATCCATTATCTCATTTTTGTGTGTATCTATTGATATAAACTACACACACCTGCTCATGCATGCATAGAAGCATGGTCTACATACAACACTTTGCTTTTCAAATATGGTGTTTCGACTACGGATGAATTATCCACTCTATGGATGAATTCTTCCACTTGTCCGAGTTAAACTTAGCCTCCCACAGAGTTGACACAGCCTCATATTCTCATGGTGTTTACATCATAGGAAACACAATAAACGAAAGTGGAAGTATTAGTGAAAAATGGAGGCCCTCAATGTAGTTGGAGTGAAGCCACTGTCAGTTGTTGCTAAAACGACAGAGCCCAAAAGACAATCATCACTGGCCACATTTTCTCCATTCAAGAACCAGTCTTTTCCCAACTTCACCCATTTAAATTCTGCGTCAAAAACTCTATCTTCGTTTATGTGGCCTCAATTAGCGAAAGCACTGACCTACGAAGAATTTTATTTTATCCTTATCTCTTCACATATTTTCTTTACCCCTCATTTATCTTTCTCTTTCCAATATTTTTCTTTCCTCCTGTCCCCGACAATAACCTACTCATTTCCCAGGTCATTTGAAGACTTTATTTGGCTTGGCACTTGGCTGCCCTTTCTTGGAGAATTTATGTATCAAACCTAGACTTTGATCTACACACCTCCTTATGTAATAAATTAATAAATGGGGCAATTCAACAATGTTTTATGCAGCTTATCTTATCAATCACTCTGCTCTATTTCAACAATGTTATTTAGCTTATCTTATTGCTTTAATAACACTTATGCGATTTATTTTGTAACCATATTTTATGTTATTATTTTTATTAATAGGTTATTCTTTAAAATAAATTAGATTACTATTTATAATGAAATGAGTTACTCTTTAAAATAAATTGGGTTACTCTTCGAATTGAAATTTAATTTTCTGAGTATGATGTCATTTTAAATTACTCATTATAAATAGATTACTCTTTTTTAAATAAATATTTTAGATATTTTTTTAGGTTATTCTTTTTTATTAATTGAGTTATTTTTAATAACAAATTAGATTACTCTTTAAAATTAGACTCATGTTTTATTTCTTTATATTTCTCTTTAAATTTTTCAGTTTGGGCAACATCTTTTATATTATTCTTTTTTATCGATTGAGTTACTCTTTATAATGTATTATGTTATTACGAACAAGTTATTGAATTACTCTTTATGTTTATATTTGATTTCTTAATTTATATTTTTTAGATTACTCTTCTTTATTAATTGAATTACCCTTAATAACTAATTAGGTTACTCTTTAAAATTAAATTAAATCATGTTTGATTTCTTTATATTTCTTTTAGGTTACTTTTTTTTCAATTAATTGATTACTTTTAAAAACAAATTAGGTTTTATGAAAATAAAGTGAAGAATTAAATTGTATTCAAAATAAATATAAATATAATGTTAGAACTTCATCTTCACCATTTATGAAAGAATTTTCACCAATATGATAATCTTCCAACATCAAAACATAACTACCAAGACATGGGTTGAAAAAAATAAAAAATTCAAAAGTATACTTTTACACCTACCATTAGAAACCATATCATCTCGCTGCGATGGTAAATCTAAAAAAAATCTTCAATACCCAACAATCAATGATAAAATAATAAGTAAATAACAATTATAGCAAATTAAGAATTAGTGTAAAAAGATAATTTGAATTTGAGATCTCCTTTTCTGCAAGTACTGTACACGGTTGGCGCACTCCTTCTCCTTCTCATAACCCGCTACCACCATTCACTTCGTGTAAATTGCCGATGGTGCCCGTCGGAAGGGGATGGATTACATCTCTCCCGCCGCCTCTCTCGTAACATCGCTTTTGACGTTGTCCAATTCTAGGAACCTTCTTCCTTTCTCGATTTGATTTACCCATTAATATGACAATCTTCCTGCATTTAAGACCATCTGTAATAAGTATTACTCCACAAATTAGCTTAACATAGTTAGGATTAATTCAATTCAATTCAATTTTATTAATTTATTGAAGAATGAGTTCCAACCTGATGTGCCCTAATTAATCCAAAGGATGGAGAAATAAATAAATGCTTTACCGAAATTAAAGGCAGAAAACGTTAGATACAAATGATACATAAATAGTTAAATATGAGCCATAGGACAAAACTCCACCATCATAAAAATTTTTAAGGGAGGTTTGCGGAGATATAGAAATTGCATTCATTCATTAAGCTTTGTTGGACATGAATAAAAGAACATAGCACTCAAAATCGAAAAAATGCTGACCTTGTTCTCTTTTCTACAACTAACATATCATTTCAACAATCTAATTTCACATCACAACAGAAGCTCCCTTTGTCTCCCCCCACCAGCTCATAATGAAAGCAAAAAGCCATAGCAATGACAAATAAGGGGAGTAAAGTAGAGAGATAGATACCTAATTGCGTTCAGAATTTGCTAGGCCTGAGTACCAGACATGGTCTTTAATTGAATGTGAATGGAGTCAACAGCAATGTGGGCAAGGACTCGTACGATCTTAACTTGCTACGGATACCCAAACTCTTGGCAACAGCACCGTAAACCATCAAGGAGATAAGGAGCACCAAAAGAACGTAAAGAACAAAAATCAGATCGAGAATAGCAGCCCTGAGCTTGGAGTCTTCCAACTCGAATTTTGTGGATCCCTCAACGCCAGCCACTACGTCCAGCAGCTTAGGCAACCCTCCAGGATGAAGGCGTCGACGTAGAGGGAGAGGCCAGTCTGCAGAGCCCAAAGTCCCTGCAAGCAGAAGGAGGCGCCAAGGGCAGCGTCAGCGACAAACAGCCTAGGTTTGCAGGCGAGGACCAGACATACGGGCGGCACTTGGCCTGGAGATCGGAGGTCTGGACGGCGGCGGCGGAGGAAAATAAGGAGTATTGAAGGAATAAAAGGGCGAAGGTAAGGGGGAAGATGAGATCGGAGGGAAGAGGGAGAAGGGATGTGGAGTCGAAGAGGAAGAGGGCGAGGGTGAGGAGGATGAAGCAGAGGAGAATGTCGGCTTCTTGGAGAGAGGTGAAGAAGTGGATGGGGGTGTGGCCCTCCTCAAGGATCGGCGTAGGAGGAGACGACGAGCTAGTGGAGAAGGTCGATGAAGAGGCAGATGAGGAGGAGGAAGGGGGGGAGATTGCGGAGGAAGCAGTGGTGGTGGGGGGAGGGTGGAAGGGTTTAGCTAGGTAGTCGCCGGGGGGCTTGAGGTGGTTCCGGGTGGTGCAGATGAGGTGGTAAAACACCTGCGACAGCAGCGCGACGACGTCAAGATCTGGTAAATTAGGGCTGCCATCCCCAAATTCGATCACAACCAAGTAATTCAATGTATGTAGAAGGGGAGGATCCGATTCCACCAAAATTTGGTAGGACAGGTTCCTACCCTAATCACTCTCATTATTTAATATTAATAATATACTCCCTCCGTCCCGGGCTAAGAGTCCCCTTTGCTTTTGGGCACGTGGATTAATGAGTATTATTATTTAATGTGTAGTGGGTAGTTGTATTAGTGGGTGTAGGGGCCCATGTATTAATTGTATTAGTGGGTGTGGGTGGGTCCCATATGTCCAAAAAAGGAAATGGGACTCTTTGGGTGGGACGACCAAAATGGTAAAATGACCCTCTTAACCTGGGACGGAGGGAGTATAATTAATATATATTATATATTATTATTCGAATATATTCGCGAATATTCGAATCGAATATTTTATGAATCATATTCAATTCGAATATTAGTTAAACTAAAATATTTATTGAAATTCGAATTCTGATATTCGAATTCGAATATCGAATCGAATTCGAATTATTTGATTCATTTACAACCCTAGTTAAGAGTAATTATTTATTCCATCTTCTTATTATATTTTTAATTATTTAATTTTTGGTTAATTTTTTCAATAAAATATATTCATTCCGTCCTTTAACAAGCTTCGTAGTTTAATAAAAAAAATTATCGATTTTATTAACTTTTGAAAGTATTTTAGTATTTTTAAATAATAAATAAAGTGTAAAATATTAATGTTATAAGTATAAGTAGGAATGACAAATTTAAAATTAAAATAACTTTTGAAATTATTAATTTTTTTAACCTAAACTAAAAATTAGATATTTGTATAAAATTCCCACGGGTGTTCTTGATGGTTCATTACCTTGACGAAAGGTGTTCTTGATAGTTCATTACATCTCATATCCAACCTTGAATATTAATAATACCAATTCAAAATAATAACAACTTTCTAATAAAAAAATGATGGCAATTTATAGTGTGCACCCGCGTGCACCTAAAGATAGTGTGCACCCACATATAAATATAAAAAAAACATATATAATTAAGAGTAAAAATGTATTCAATTTAATTGTTAATTTTTTTAACGAAAAATTATATATAATATTCAGTAAAATGTTATATACATATGGATGTTAATTATTTTAATGAAAAATTAATGTGAAAAAAGTATACAATTATTACAAAACACGTATACAAAATAAAATAATATGTATACAAAATAAAATAAAAAAGTATACACATATGGGTGCACCCAATATACACTCAAAAATGATACTCCATTTGATTAAATGATAGTATACTGTATATCAATCTAATTAAATTATTTTGTAAATAATTTATATAACTTATAATAAATGAACTTTTTTAAAATAAATTTGTATATCTAATTATAAAAGAAAGAGATTACTTAATTTTACAATAATATTTCTAGCACTTGTTAAAATATATAGGTTTGGAGAGTTAAATAATGGAGAGAGGTCGTGGGTCAAATTCATAAATCAAAATATGGGGAAAATTTTTATTTTGGTGGAAGAAAATCTAGTTTCAGGTAGAGGTAAAGGTAGAGGGCAAAAAGAGCATGAGAATTGAATTGGTGGGAAGATGAATGTGAAATTTTATGGAAGAATAGAGGGTAGAAGTATGAAAGGGGATTTACATAATAGAGGTGATATAATCTTCTTTAGGACAGATTGGAAAATAGGAGAGTCCTAAAGAGTTTTCCTAAATTATTAAAATTGAGTGGACAACAGGAAGGTTGAGCAGTAATGTAGGAGTGTTGGGAAAAGATGAATGTTAGTCTCCTGTTAATCAAACAGTGTAAATCATGTGTTCTTTTCTAATTTAAATTCTAGCAATATAAAAGGTTTACATTCGTGAATCCGATTTATACAAGTACGTATTTGCTTTTGTTAAAAAATGAGATTGTTGAGATGGACACGATCAAACCAATCTCAGATCAAATCGGTAGGACTGATGGTGGGGTACACCAGAGAAAGGGCAAATACAGAAAAATAGGAACGGCGAGAATTGCGTAAAGATTGTTTGGTCTACACTTTTGTCAACTATAATTATGGAGTATCGTATTTAATATTTATATTCCAACCTCCCTCCTTCAAGAAATCCTAAAAACAATTTTGCTAACACATTGTCCACTTTTCTACCGTGATTCAACTTATTTGCAATCTTTTTTGTGCTATCAAGGGGCGTTTATTTACTATCTTTTTTGTGATTCAACAATTATTTACAGTTTTTTCGTGCTATCAAGGGGAAGATTTTTAGTGAGAATACACAAGAGTTAAGACATATTTTTATTTTTTTTCAATTTAATAACCTAAATAAAAATTACTTATGCGTTTAAAGCTAATTCTGAAATGGTGCAGACAGCAAGTGTGGGGTGGATTATTGTTTATTATGATGGATTACTTAGTGTGAAGTAATAAAGAAAATAAAATTAATAGATGATAAGTAAAGGAGTAGTTAAGAGTAGATGAAGTTAAAGAAAGAATGATCCATGAGCAGTGGTAATAGTGTTGTATTCATATACTCCAGTTTAGAAATCAGCATAGCTAAAACACACAAGCTTAATTTCATCATTGCATGTATATACATCAGCTCAGCTCAGCTATTAAAACCATTGGTATTAAAATATCACTAGAAAATCCTATCAAGGGAAGTTTTGACTCAAAACAGGACACCATGGAAATTGCAATAGGAATTGGGATTTTAAAACAACCTGAAAATCAAATCAAAATCAAAATCAAGCCCAACAATTATCAAATGCCGCTGAGGTAATTGCCTGCGAGAATTCCTGAAAATTGATCCTTCCATCGCCGTCGGTGTCGGCTTCCCTAATCATCCCCGTTAATTCCTCCGCCGTGAGCGCGTGCCCTAGCTTAGCCATGGAGTGAGCCAGCTCAGCCGCCGTGATATACCCATTCCCATCCCTATCAAACATTTTAAACAGCTGCTTCAATTGCTCCTCCGTGTACGGAGACTTCGCCGGCACGAGCTGTTAGAGTAGTATGCCCAGCGCACCAATTAGATTGGATAATTATACTCTTTATATTTTGAATATAAACAATCTCATTGGAAATTATATTATTAAAGGCTGTTTTAATTTATCTATTTTTTGCATTATAACAAATGATTATTAGATAAAGTCCCTAGACCAATTAAAGCTAAAATGTATGGTTACGCATATGATGGTGATCATGGAATTTATACATAGAGCTTTGGTCTTAAACATAGTTCCGAGTCAAGAATTTTTCTAAATGGGACAAAGAATAATTCAGTAAAGACTCGTACATATGATGAATGCTCGTTGGACGAGAATATTGTATTCCATCAATATTAGTGTTGTGACACAAATTCATATATGTAGATACTTATTAGAGAATAAGTTTATCGAACATGATCCGTAGAAAATTCTTATTGGATATGTCGAAATTAGAATTTTCTAATTACGATAGTACACGATTAGTCTTTAGACTTGAAGCACCATGGTAGTTTTGTGTACTTCTTCTAATACTTAGATTTATCTTCTGATTGTTTAGCAATCATAAAGGGGATATGTTGGGTATTATATTGATGTACATGGAGACTTATGTGTGGCTAAGATAGAATCTAACACTTGTCTAGGACAAGAGAATCTCCTGTGTATTTCATTGTTAATGATTCAAAGACCTTGGCCAAGGCAATGAGAATAAAGATTCACAATGAATCATTGTAACATGGAATAGAAACACAGTTATTGAGTTAGTAGAGTTTCGACTAATATTCCTACTCTAGACTCAATCGGGAGATTAATTGTTAGAAAGACCGTACGTGTATGTCACTCGTTAATTTACAGGTTTACTCGCTATTCACCTAACACTAGAAGATCACGCTACTTGCTAGGTGTTACCGTGATTAGTAGGTTCTTGAAATTAATTAGTTAATTTTAAGTGGATTAATTAATTGGATTAATTAATATAATAATTGTTATTTATAAGTTACAAATGTTGTAAGCCTACTACTAGAGTTAGAAGTGAACCTAAAGGATCACACCTTAATTTGAATGAACAACTTTTATCAATTGGAATAATAGTTAAATGGTTAACTATTTATTATAATTAAATAATTTGATTATTTAATTAATATAAAAAAAGTGGGGGACATCCATGCATTATTAGCAAGTGTTAGTGGCATGTATGATTAAAGTTAGTGGAGTGAAAAGATAGCACTCATGTCCACTCACTATTAATGTGATTAATTTTTCATGTCATGTACCATTTTTTCTAACATTCATAAATGCATGTGTCGGCACTTTCATGTTTTAAAAGGAAGAAAAGTTGATACTTCATGTACCAATTTTTGATAAAAAGTATCGGCATTTTGTGTTTTAAGAAAGAAAGGAAATAGTTTCCTTTCAAGTTAGAAATTTTTGCTTATTCAATTTTGGTGTTTCAATTCACAAGATTTATACTACTAGCAAAGTATAAAATTTGTGTTGTTCATTCAATTGGTGGATTACTTTAGAGGGGATACACTTGGATCCCTTATTGAGAAGAACGGAGTTTTAGCCACAATCCGGGAATTGATTCCCTCACTCCTTACATCAATTGGAAGAAAGTCTACGAGGGTAAAAATTTTCTTTACGTAGATTTCTTTCAATATATTTTAACACCGGATCCTATAGTCATTTGTGAGCATTCGGGTTGAAACCTTTTCATGTATTTAATAAATATGATTTATTAATTATGAAAATTTTTAAATTCCGCTGCATTCACCCGGATCGCTATGACGAACCCAACAGTGGTATCAGAGCCTAGGTTCACGGTGTTGAAATATATTTGGTACTAAAATTGTTTTAGTATTATTTAATGGTTAAATAAGAAAACTTGAAACAACGAGAAAAGGTTTCTTGACAATTATTAATTACTCTAAAATTTCAACTGTTGTAGTATGATAAGAATTGTTCTTAAACTACTATTTATACAGTTAAAATTTTTCGGTAATTTTAATAAATTTGACTAAATATTAGTTTATGACTATATTGGTTTCTCATGTGAATATGAAATATTAAATAAAAGTTATTTATATTTCTTATTCAAAATATTCATTTGGAATGAAATTTAAGCAATACGTTGTATTTAATAAGAAATTGTTTCTTAAAATATCATTGTTTAATATAATAATTATTATTGATAATTTGTTATCAATATTTAATATTTAATTTGATATAAGCATTAGATGTTTATTATCAACAATGATATTTGATGGCTATTTCTAGAAATGGGTTTCTAAGAAAAATATTTCTAAGTAGAAATAATTAGCTATCATTGAATTGAATTGGTTTTATTAATTTAGAAATTGTTTCTTAATTAATTAAGGCCAACAAAATTCTTAAAATCAATTCTAAAATTTTAGTTTTATAATATTGACTAATTGTTAGTCATAATTCTCAATTAGTATTATTTTAAAATGAGAAATAGGAATAATTGTTATTCTTATATCTCGTTACGGTATTATTCATTGTGAATGGATATAAATAAATTTAATATGTTAAATGCATATTTATTTATTTAGGGATGATCATGAGCCTTGGACTTTATGTGATGGTTGTAATTTATTTGGATTTTATGGGGACTGCGAGCCTCTTTAATTTACATTTGTAAGTTCTTTAAATTTATGCAATGAGAGTAGATTAATCCGTGAGGATTTAATTTTATTCATTGTAAATTGGAGGACTTGAAGGAAGCCCAAAAGAAGACCCAATTGTTGATGGGTAATTAAATGTAATAGAATAGATGCTCAAGGCCCATAAGTGTATGGGTTTTATATTATGATGTAAAAGTTCTCATTATCCCTTAGATTGACCATAGACCCGTTTTGGCTCAAACGGGTCGCATAGGTTGGCCATGATCATCCCACCGCTTTATGTATGTATAGGATATATGCGTGCTAGAATTTATTTAATGCACTCATTTGATGATAAACATTAAATAATTTACCTAAATGAGATGATGAGGTCTTGGAAATAAAAATAATCCCTAAGTTTTTGAAACTTATACAAAAATTTTTTGAAAATTTTATTTCAAACAAATATGGATGATGAGTATGACCCATCAAATCCATGCCTACTATCAAAAGATAGAGACATGATGATGCTACTACACTTAACCACTGGCCATGAGTCGTGGGGTGGGTTTGTGGAAGAAAACTGTGTTCTTTATCTATCATAATGATGCTCATGAATTAAATGCATCACTGCATCGGCAATGAGTCGTGGGGTGTTTTGATGTTTTAATTGCATGAATGTTTGATAGGTATTGTTTGACACTAAGTAACGTATGGGCTCATAAAATTGAGGTATGCGTGAAAGGTGAGGTAAAACAAATTGAGGGTTGTATAGTGATACAATTGTAAAATGTTTTACTACCGAAGAGAATTTTTCATGGGCTCATAAAATTGAGGTGTGAGGAATTCTATTTGGGCCTCAAACCTACTAGAAAATTATGATTTTCCGATTTTCATTGGGGGTTATGAAATTCGAATAAAATAGTGGGAGACATTTAATATTGAAGACCTTATATTAAATTAATATTAATTTTCATAGTTTTCTCATTTTCTGCTTCATCATTTTGTAGATTCATCTACTGAAATGGCAAACAATCCTATAACTGCTTTAATTGGGCAAAACAAGTTAACTGGACCAAACTTTAATGATTGGCTGAGAAATTTCAAAATTCTCTTAAAATCTGAAAGAAGTGAATATGTTCTTGACAAACCAATCCCTGATGCACCTGGTGCTAATGCTACGACTGAGGAACTTGAGAAGTTCAAACGTCATCAGGATGACGATCTGAAAGCTCGGTGCTACATGTTAGCATCTATGTCAAGTGAGCTGCAGAGACAAAATGAGGATCAAACCTCTGCTTATGCTATTCTTAAACGACTTGAGAACTTGTTTGGTGAGAATAGCAGGCAACAAAGATATGAGATATCTAAAGATCTCTTCCGCAGTCATATGGCTGAGGGCTCTTCAGTCCAGGAACATGGATTAAAGATGATAGCCCTAACGGAACGACTCGCGTCATTGAAAGTTGAGGTTCCACCTGAGCTTTGCACTGACTTGTTGTTGCAGTCTCTGCCCCCTTCATTTGACACATTTGTTGTCAATTATAACATGCATAACATGACGAAAAATCTCACTGAGCTTGTTAACATGTTAAAGACAACTGAGTCCACGATGAAAAGGGACAAATCAGTCATGTTTGTTGGGTCCACTTCTGGATCTAAGGCTGCAAAGCCAAAGAAAAAGAAGGGAAATAGAAAGGGTTCTAACAATCCCAACAAACTGAAAGCAAAGGGAGGTGTCAAGAAAAAGAAAACTTCTCAGTCCAATGATAAGTGTCACCACTGCAATCAAACTGGACACTGGAAGAGGAACTGCAAGGATTACCTTGCAACCCTGAAGAGTTCAGGTATTTATTATGTTGAAGTTAACTTATCAGTTAACGATACTTCTTGGGTATTGGATACCGGTTGTGCCTCACATATTTGCAATGATTTGCAGATGATGGAAAGAAGTAGAAAGCTAGAAACAAGAGAAATGGTTCTAAGGCTGGGGAATGGAGCAAAGGTTGCTGCATTAGCCATAGGAACTATTAATCTAGTTTTAAGTAATGATTATGTTTTGGTATTGAATAATTGTCTTTATGTTCCAGAAATTATTAAGAACATTATCTCTATTCCTGTTTTGGATAGAGAAGGTTATTGTTTTAAATTTGAACATGGAAGTTGTTCCATTTCTAAATGTTCTTCTTTAATCACTACTTGCATATTGACGAATGGTTTATATACCTTAACTCCCCAAAATTTCATTCTTAATCTTCAACAGAATAAAAGAAAATTAGATAACCGTAGTTCTATCACATTATGGCATGCAAGATTAGGTCATATTTCTAAGAAAATGATAAATAAGTTGGCAAAATTGCTTGACCTAAAGGACGAGCAAGAACTACCAACATGTGAGTCCTGTCTCAAGGGAAAAATGACCAAATCTCCATTTGTTGGACAAGTGGAGCGAGCTACACATCTATTGGAATTAATTCATACAGATGTATGTGGGCCATTAAATGTTAATGCTCGTGGGAACTACAGCTACTTCTTAACCTTTACCGATGACTTCTCTAGGTATGGTTATGTGTACCTATTAAGGTACAAATTTGAAGTTTTTGAAAAGTTCAAAGAATTCAGAACTGAAGTAGAGAAACAAACTGGCTTAAGTATAAAAACACTTCGATCAGATCGAGGGGGTGAATACTTAAGTGCAGAGTTTCTAGAATATCTAAAAGAGAATGGGATTCTCTCACAGTGGACTCCTCCTGGCACTCCCCAACTCAATGGAGTTTCGGAACGCAGGAATCGAACCTTGATGGACATGGTTCGATCTATGATGAGTTTCACATCATTACCTCTTTCTTTTTGGGGCTATGCTTTAGAAACGGCAGCTCACCTATTGAATAGGGTGCCTTCTAAGGCCGTTCCTACTACACCTTATGAGATGTGGTGTGGTAAAGCACCCTCATACAAATACCTTCGGGTATGGGGGTGTGATGCTTACGTGAAGCAACAAATGGGAGATAAATTGGATATGAGATCCAAAATATGTAAGTTTGTTGGATATCCAAAGGAATCAATTGGATATTACTTCTACGATATCTCGGAACAAAAGGTGTTTGTTTCAAGGAATGCTACATTTCTTGAAGAAGAATTTCTATCTGATAGAAATGGCAAACTCGTAGAACTTGAAGAAGTTCAAGAAACAACAAACCTTCCAATTGCAGTGAGTGAACAACCAGTAGAAACTGGGACATCTGATACACAACCTCTTAGGAGATCCGAAAGGATACCTAAGTTACCTAGTAGGTACACTTTGTTATTAGAAAACAAAGAAGAGGGAATCCTATTGGATAATGATCCAAGAAGCTATGGAGAGGCAATGTCAGACATTGACTCAAAGAAATGGCAAGAAGCAATGCAATCCGAGATGGACTCCATGTACTCTAACAAAGTATGGACTTTGGTAGACCCACCAGAAGGAACAGTTCCTATTGGATGCAAATGGGTTTACAAGCGAAAGCTTGGAGCTGATGGGGAGATAGCAACCTATAAGGCAAGACTGGTTGCTAAAGGTTATTCTCAAAAACAAGGAATTGACTATGAGGAAACCTTTTCACCAGTAGCAATGCTAAAATCCATTCGAATTTTATTAGCTATATCTGCATATTATGACTATGAGATATGGCAAATGGATGTAAAGACTGCTTTTCTTAATGGTAACGTTAAGGAAGAGATCTATATGAAGCAACCTGAGGGCTTTATATCCAGTGGGAGTGAACAAAAGGTTTGCAAGCTCCAAAGATCCATTTATGGGCTTAAACAAGCTTCGAGGAGTTGGAACATTCGATTCGATGAAACAATCAAATCGTTTGATTTTCAAAAGAATCCGGATGAACCATGTGTATACAAGAAAGTTAGTAGAAGTGCAGTTACTTTTATTGTGCTCTATGTTGATGACATCTTACTTATCGGAAACGATATAGGTATGTTGCAGTCAACAAGAACTTGGTTGTCTAAACAATTCTCCATGAAGGACTTGGGAGAAGCATCATTTATTCTAGGAATAAAGATCTATAGAGATAGATCTAGAAGAATGATCGGACTATCCCAATCCATGTACATAGATAAGATACTAAAGAGATTTAGTATGGAAGAATCCAAACGAGGATTCTTGCCAATGAGTCATGGGGTTTCACTTTCTAAGGCTATGTCTCCTAAGACGCCTGAAGAAAGAGAAAGAATGACTCGCGTGCCTTATGCTTCAGCAATTGGAAGCATATTGTATGCAATGCTATGTACAAGGCCTGATGTCGCGCATGCTCTAAGTGTCACGAGCAGATATCAGTCAAATCCAGGTGAAGAACACTGGAAGGTCGTCAAGATGATCCTTAAGTACTTGAGAAGGACTAAGGATATTTTTTTGATATACGGCCCTGGAGAGCTGAAATTAGAAGGATATACTGATTCTAGTTTTCAGTCTGATGTGGATGACTCTAAGTCAATATCAGGTTATATATTCACTTTGAACGGTGGTGCAGTAAGTTGGAAGAGTTCCAAACAAGAAACTACTGCAGACTCCACCACTGAAGCTGAATATATAGCTGCATCAGATGCAGCAAAAGAAGCTGTTTGGATCAGAAACTTTATCCAAGGGTTGGGTATAGTTCCATCTATTGTTGATCCAGTAATGATATACTGTGATAACAATGGAGCCATTGCTCAAGCAAAGGAACCAAGATCTCATCAAAGATCCAAGCATATCTTAAGAAGATACCACTTGATTAGAGAAATCATGGGGAGAGGCGATGTCGTTATGGATCGAGTCGCTTCAGCAGAAAATGTAGCAGACCCACTGACTAAGCCTTTGTCTCAAAAGATATTTGAGAAACATCTTGAAAAGATGGGACTTAAATATATGGGTAATTGGAGCTAAGGCAAGTGGGAGATTGTTAGAGTAGTATGCCCAGCGCACCAATTAGATTGGATAATTATACTCTTTATATTTTGAATATAAACAATCTCATTGGAAATTATATTATTAAAGGCTGTTTTAATTTATCTATTTTTTGCATTATAACAAATGATTATTAGATAAAGTCCCTAGACCAATTAAAGCTAAAATGTATGGTTACGCATATGATGGTGATCATGGAATTTATACATAGAGCTTTGGTCTTAAACATAGTTCCGAGTCAAGAATTTTTCTAAATGGGACAAAGAATAATTCAGTAAAGACTCGTACATATGATGAATGCTCGTTGGACGAGAATATTGTATTCCATCAATATTAGTGTTGTGACACAAATTCATATATGTAGATACTTATTAGAGAATAAGTTTATCGAACATGATCCGTAGAAAATTCTTATTGGATATGTCGAAATTAGAATTTTCTAATTACGATAGTACACGATTAGTCTTTAGACTTGAAGCACCATGGTAGTTTTGTGTACTTCTTCTAATACTTAGATTTATCTTCTGATTGTTTAGCAATCATAAAGGGGATATGTTGGGTATTATATTGATGTACATGGAGACTTATGTGTGGCTAAGATAGAATCTAATACTTGTCTAGGACAAGAGAATCTCCTGTGTATTTCATTGTTAATGATTCAAAGACCTTGGCCAAGGCAATGAGAATAAAGATTCACAATGAATCATTGTAACATGGAATAGAAACACAGTTATTGAGTTAGTAGAGTTTCGACTAATATTCCTACTCTAGACTCAATCGGGAGATTAATTGTTAGAAAGACCGTACGTGTATGTCACTCGTTAATTTACAGGTTTACTCGCTATTCACCTAACACTAGAAGATCACGCTACTTGCTAGGTGTTACCGTGATTAGTAGGTTCTTGAAATTAATTAGTTAATTTTAAGTGGATTAATTAATTGGATTAATTAATATAATAATTGTTATTTATAAGTTACAAATGTTGTAAGCCTACTACTAGAGTTAGAAGTGAACCTAAAGGATCACACCTTAATTTGAATGAACAACTTTTATCAATTGGAATAATAGTTAAATGGTTAACTATTTATTATAATTAAATAATTTGATTATTTAATTAATATAAAAAAAGTGGGGGACATCCATGCATTATTAGCAAGTGTTAGTGGCATGTATGATTAAAGTTAGTGGAGTGAAAAGATAGCACTCATGTCCACTCACTATTAATGTGATTAATTTTTCATGTCATGTACCATTTTTTCTAACATTCATAAATGCATGTGTCGGCACTTTCATGTTTTAAAAGGAAGAAAAGTTGATACTTCATGTACCAATTTTTGATAAAAAATATCGGCATTTTGTGTTTTAAGAAAGAAAGGAAATAGTTTCCTTTCAAGTTAGAAATTTTTTGCTTATTCAATTTTGGTGTTTCAATTCACAAGATTTATACTACTAGCAAAGTATAAAATTTGTGTTGTTCATTCAATTGGTGGATTACTTTAGAGGGGATACACTTGGATCCCTTATTGAGAAGAACGGAGTTTTAGCCACAATCCGGGAATTGATTCCCTCACTCCTTACATCAATTGGAAGAAAGTCTACGAGGGTAAAAATTTTCTTTACGTAGATTTCTTTCAATATATTTTAACACCGGATCCTATAGTCATTTGTGAGCATTCGGGTTGAAACCTTTTCATGTATTTAATAAATATGATTTATTAATTATGAAAATTTTTAAATTCCGCTGCATTCACCCGGATCGCTATGACGAACCCAACACGAGCTCCGGCGCCACCAGAGCCACGAATTCCGAGAACTCCACCAAGCCGTTGTTGTTGGTGTCCGCCTTTTGGATCAGCGCGTCGATCTGATTGGGGCTGGGCTTCAAGCCGAGAGAGCGCAAAAGAGAGCCGAGCTCCAGCTCGGTGAGGCTGCCGTCGTTGTTTCGATCGGAAGATTTCTCGCAGCTCCGTCAATTGCTCGTCGTCTAACTTCACGGAACCCTCTGTATCGTTCATCCTCGATTATTTCAATTTCAATTCTCTCTACTTCCTGCGATTGCGATCGCTGATTCTGTTATCAATTACCAAAGTAGGAGTGCAGATGATTGGTTGATGGAGCAGGCGATTCCCAATAGCATGTTATGTTCTTCTTCTTGCTGAGTGTTTATGTTTAATGATCCACAAATTCTGACGAATAATCATCCGAATTGTTTAAATTAGAGCTAATCATTAGGATCTAATTTAAATGTTTTTTTTTTGTCGATGGTTGATAACACGTAGTTGACACACCTATTCTTTAATTCTTTGCATACTACTAACTCTCCTATTTTTTGACAAAGTCAAATAAAGCAACAAAACTCCGTTTATTTTTTCCCCTAAAAAGGACAAATCATGATAATCTTGACGCTTAGGTTATAATTACAGTCCTAGTGATTAGTTGATAAGACCCAATATTTTTGGATCATTACATACCCAAATAAATCAATTCCGAAAAGGTTTGTGTGATACGTATTTTAAAAATTATATTGTGAAACAGATAAAAGATAAAATTTTGATTTGATTAAATAAAAACGAAATGATCCCATCACCAAATAATTATACTCACGTTATGGTAGTTTTTACCATAATCTAGAATGTGTAATTACTAGTATTTTAGGTAAACAAGTAGAAAAAATCATAAATAAAAACATACCAAATGAATTATAAGTCAGATGAAAGAAAAAGTTATGTTTGGCTCCGTCGTCATAATTGATGCGGGCATTTGTCTCCTTTTTAAAAATAAAAAATAAAAAGAAAATTTGATGAAATTTCGTAAAACGTAATGACAAATTCTATTGTGAGACGCTACATATGTGAGAAGGTTTGTGATACGTTTTAGAGTATGTCTATAATATAAATAAAGTATGTTTAATTATTGTTAAAGTATATTTTCTGAAATATGATAAATGATGAATTAAAGTATGATTTTAGGGTGTTATAATATAATTCATTATCGACATACTTTAACTAGGCATACTTTACCTATATAATAAGTATACTTTAGTAATGAGTTGACCCGTCTCACAAGAGAGTATCTCAAAGATAATTTGTCATTCCATCTTTTCAAAAATATAAATAAAAATTAATGCAATTCAAGAAGTAGATAGTACAGTTTTACAACCAAAATTTTTTAAATGGTGGGACATTTACTCTTGAATTATTATTAAATTATGATTATTATATAGATAAAATATTTACTTATTAATTAAAATATCATTTATTAATGAATGATCATATATGATAAACAGTGTATTAAAAATTATTTAAAATACTTTGTATAATTTACTATTAAATATTTATTTATACTTTAAATGGTGTACCCCACCATTAGGGGCCCCCACCGCCCCTGCCCTGGGGATTGGTGGAAGAGGTAAATCGCAGGATGTGCCTCAAGTGGCTTATAGGGAGGGCTCACTGTTAAACTTGTGCTCTCAAGTGGCTTATAGGGAGGGCTCACTATTAAACTTGTGCTTGCAAGGGGCCAAATCCATGCCAAAGGCAGGATTCGAACCCCCACCCTGCAGCAACCAAGCTCAGCTGGAAGACCTTTCCACCCTCCCCTCTACCACTTGAGCTATGCCCTGGGGGCTATTTATACTTTAGTGAATTGTAATATAACAGTACAATCATACTTTAAATATCTAATAACATAATTTACATATATATATATATATAATACAGAAGTTATTATACTTTAATAATATATCAATCTATTTTATATATGTCTCATCTCATAAGAAGCTTTTTCAAATTTATTTTATTATTAATGTAATACACTTGTGTCATTTTAAACTTATTTATGAGGATAATTTGGGGCATTAATTCTAACATAAATTATCCTTGATTTAGAAAATTTGTTTGTCTAAATTAAATAATAATAGAATTAGCAGCACTTGCCAAAAGTTGGCATGTAACGAGATTTGTTGGACCCAAGTCACACAACCTTGGTCATTGTTGATTATTCTTACCTAGTAAAATTAGTGTGTACTCATATATTGTATTTCACTACCGTATTTCATCTCCCACTTTAACTCATAGAACTGGATGAAAGTTCAAAGAAAATAGACTAAAACTTAAAAAAGAAAAAACACAGATGATTACTCCCTCCCACCTCATCAAACATACCCCTAGTTCCTTATTAACGTTAACTTTCTTCTATTCCAAATTAAAATTTTCATTTTCCTTTTTTTAACTTACAAAACAATTAATTATGAAGCCTATACACATCCTATATAATTATCTAATGCACATTATATATTGTATCTCTTAATTTACTATCTATTAAAATATTATATCTATTAATTTAAGTATAAAGAGCAAACGGTTTCTTTAATGCGAGAAGAAAGTGAGTGCACATTATATATTGTATCCCTTAATCTATTATCTATTAAAATATCATATCTCTTGATTTACTGTTATATCTCTTCATTTAAGTAAGCAGAGCAAACATAAACCTTAATGTGATAAGGGGGAGTGAGGGAGTAATATGATACACTAAATTAAAAATGAATTGTATAGCTGAGAGTTGAGATGCATGCAAATTATGTAAGCACCAACATTTAGAATTTGGTGATACATGAAAATAATAATATTGAATCTGCAGGGTTGAGATTAATTAATTGTATGATGATCATGAAAATATTTGGCTAATCCAAGCCACAAATCAAACAAAAGAGCAAAAGAAAAGAAGTAGCTTAGTTAACAATATCCAATATTTTCACCTCAAACTGGAGTTTGATCCACTGCTACGCTGTGCAGTCGATCTTCTGATGGACTCGATCCTCTGCAGCCTAATTTGCTCTCTAAACTTGGCTATGAATTCATCTGCCTTCTTATCAACATCAGGTCCAACATCATTTACACTACTCTTATTACTTAGATCACCTTCTGGAAAGTAATCATCTTCCTCCTCTGTATCTGCACCATCCCTACTCCCTTCCACTGTTACCCTTTTGACGAATTCTTCCTTCTTCTTCGATTCTTTATCGCCACTCATCGCCAATTCATTTGCTCTGAATGTTCTTACAGATTTAACACCAAAATCTTCCACCTCACCCCTCACTTCTGATACACTCCTCCTCAAGTCCTTCTCCGGAGAATCTACATTCATCGCAATGCTGGTGTTCGATTTCATTAGTACTGGTTTATGTAGGAATTGAGGGGCGGGTGGTGGTGGCGGAGCTGCTGTAGGTGGTGGTGGTGTTAAGGGCTTCTTCCTAAACACATTTTCAGTGCTACTGTTGGATTCAGATGCAAAAGATTTAGATGGATATAGGACATTGGGTGGTGTTGATTTGAAAGATGATGAAGATTCAAGCCTAGTAAAATCTTGCCCTGGAGGGTCCTTCATCTCCATTCTCCCTGATCTTGATCTCCATGGAATTGGAGATGGAAGAACCACATTTTCATCCCCCACATCTCCATTAACTCTCAATTTTCTTGAATTAATGCTACCCAATCTTTTGGAACCTGATCTTGAAACACTATCTTTCCCATTATCAGCTAAATCAACCTCATTAGAGGCAGGGGTGGGGGGTACCCTCTGCTTAAGGCTTCTAACAGGCAAGAGAAGGGGCTTTTGTGTAATTGACTCACCATTTTCAACAGGGGTTTCTTTACACACTACAACTACAGGCTCCCCCCTATAATACTGCGAATTCATCGCCTCAATCTTATTCTCTTCAATCACGCTAGGGTTTTCAGATTCATCGTCAAAAACTGATGAAACTTGAAGGAGCTTAGATACATAGGATTGGGCATTATCAATATTCTTGGAGGAATCATCCAATTTCTCCTGATTTTTCTTGCTGAACAATCCGTAAGAAACAGCAATACCCACAAAAATCAGCTGGAGAAGCTCCCAACTTCGCGCATGTAATGTTTGATTGACGAAATCAGGAGCTAAAGAGGGGAAAAGTGGGAGCACAACTAGAAACAGAGTGACGAGAGAAGCTTTGTAGATGAAATGGGTGAGTGTTAACTTACTTGGATTAGCATTATCAGGTAGGGATTTGGGGGTCTTGGAAACCGCATCTGCCATGGGAGATTGCAGAATGGTGGAAGAAATCTTAGGAAGTAAGGAAAAGGTGAAGTGGTGGTGGTGAGAAATGAAAGGAAGTTTTGGGAAGTTATTTCAAGCTATTGTATTGCATATGCTTTTCTTCTTTTTACCCATTTCATTCTATCATTTGACATCAATGCCCTTCATCTATTGTTTTTGCATGTTGTGATTTGGTTGGGGAGTAATTGGGGGGAGGGCATAATGGGAAATAGAAGAAAGAGTGCTTTTGGAGTGCGTACGCTAGCTTTTGTTCTTTTTTTTTTTTTTTTTTTTTTTTTTTTTTTTTTTGATGTATGTATTGTGATTTAGGAAGGGAGGGTATCCTTTTCTTTTCTTACCCTTCACAACATTCTTTCATTCTTAATTTTGGGGTTTCATAGATGCTCTCAAAAGATCTGTATGGATGCGAGTGTGACTCACTAATCTAACTAAAGGCCTAATCTGGTCAAACCATTTTATCAATGGGATAATTGCGAGGAAAAAGAAACAAAAACTACTTTTTAACCCATTACATCTTCATAATAATAATAATAATAATGTATGGAAAATTTTTGTGACCACACATAGAGTGACCGTCTCACGTAGTCATTGGACGAATAAAAATGTTTAACATTTTCATTAAAAAACGATATTCAATAATTGAAAAGTGATAATAATATAATGAACAAAAGTGATAATTGGTATATTTGATGTTGCAAAATGGAACTCGGCATAAATGCTTGCGCTCGCTATTTTAAACCCAAAACGCTCCACCTTATCCATCACATATCATCAATACCTACCGTTTGTTTGAGTTGTACATATTTAATCTAATTTCCCATTTAGTATTGCTAAAGTCTGAGTTTGATATGAAGAACTTGGGTGAGGCTATTATGATCTGATGCAGATAGTGAAAGATAGATCAACTAGCTCAGTAAAGTTGTATCAGAGTGTATACTTGGAGAAGTTCCTTAAGAGATACCATATGGATTTAATCAAGTCTGTATCTACTCCAATAAAGCAAGGATTGTGTTTATTTGCATTACAAGCTGCTAAGATGAGAGAAGAAGTGTTGCAAATGGACAAGATTCCATATGCAAGTGTTGTTGGAAATCTAGTGTATGCCATGATGTGTTGTAGATCGGATTTAGCTTATGCTACGAGTTTAGTTAGTAGATTCATAAGCAAGCTTGGTAGAGATCATTGGGAATCAGTGGATTTAGAAGTAAATTAACATTAGGTTTGCAAGTCAACAAGTTTATTTCTAACAATAATTTTTTTGTAGGCTTTGTGGATACTGATTATACAGCCAATCTAGACACAAGGAAGTTCCTTTCAGGCTATGATTTTTACTTATTTGGTACTGCTATCAGTTGGAGAGCTACACACATCAACTAGTTGTGGCATTATCTACTACTGAATCAGAGTTTATTACACTAACATAAGCTGTGAAAGAGGGAATGTGGCTGATTGGGATTTTAAAGGAATTTGAGATTGAGCAAAATTATGTAGTCATTAGAGTGTGATACATTTGACAAAACATTAGGGGCACCACGGATGTATTAGACATATTGATGTGAGAATGTATTTTGTAAGGGATATGATTGATGAGTTAGTCTCTTATAAATCGGGTTTACATGGAAAACAAGAAATTCGATTATCTTCCGTGATGATAAATTTGAGTCTGGAAAACTATTGGAAGAGCTTAAGTTACGTCTTTGGAGTTGGATTCTTGGGAGACACTCAGAGAGCTTATCAATTTGTTACAAAGAATGGAGACGTTCTCCAAGATTCATCTTATAATTTCGTGGGCAGTAGATTGAATATGAATACTGATGTTTGTATTAAATAGTTGGTCTACCTTTTTAGATGAGACTGATAATTCTATTTTCTGTAATTTGGGCAATTCTCTTGCCTTTACCATTAATAAATTGTTTTTTGCCGATAAAAAAAAACATCATAAACCCTGTGGTTCCCTTAATTTTAACACCCTATATATACTAACAAGAATCTTGCCCAAGGCTTTGCCTCGAATTATGCATAAGCCTAATCAATGTTTGCCTAGCATTTCAGTGGTAAGTTGTGCTGCCCTTTTAAAAACAGTGTAATAGAGTGGTAAGTTTAAGGTGGATCAATGTTATGTATTAAGTTTAAGGTAGAGATTTTGGTGTAAACATGGGAATATATTGGTTAAGGATTGAGTTGGGTGTTTTGCATGGGAATAGAAGTGCAACATGAAGAAGCAAATTGATTGCAACTTAAGCATCAAGAAATCTGGCCAGCTGCAAGTATACGCATGGATGGACACCTTTACACATCAGCTATCCGTTGGGATCAAATTTGTGCAGTTTTACAACCATTCAACAGCTCAAACGACTACTAACTAGTCCCATATCTAATTCTGTTATTCTATCTTTGTGTATATAAGCTATTCTTTAGCTTATTTTCACATGTAATCATCTCATACTTGGTCACAGTGGATGTAGGTTCATTCTTATATCGAACCACTCTTTAATCGTTTCTCGTTTTGTTTTGCAATTACACACATCAAATCATTAATTTTAGTGTTTTAATTTTTTGATTTCTATCGAGTGTGAGTACTATTTTCTATGAGGTAATTCATCACTCTATAAAATCATATACTGTAGTGTGTGAGTCTCCATTTCTTGTAAAGTATGCTAAAAATTTTATATGAAAGTGTCATTCATATTTAGGATGCTGAATATACCCAAAATTTTAATAAAGTATCCTTGTGTTCTTTCCAATACTAGTGACTTTGTTTGGTAAGATAACTCTCAATCATCCTAGCACAATAACTCAATAAATAAAAAATGTCAATGTAATAAATGAAAATGTCAGTTATAGCATTAGAATCTTCGATGTAGATTAAAACTTCTCCCACGGGAGATGCTAAATAGATAGAATTTATCCTGATAGAAGATGGTTTTCTTGTAATTTAAAGGATAAAATAGGGTAAGATATTTAATAGGTTACCAATTTACCCTTCTCTTCCATTTAATTATGATTACAATTTTCAAGATGTAATTATTGAGATCATACTACTTTTAAGATAGAATAATTGTTTATTATTTCCAAAAACAACATTAACTGTGATATATTTAATATTAAAAATTGTTGCTTTAATTTATTTTCTTAGCAATTTTTCCCCCATTAAAAAGTATTAAGCTATAGTATAAAAAATTGTATTTAAATATACTCCTTTATTAACCTGTAACTAAAATTATATCAAACTAATTTAATTTTCTTAAGGATTCATTACTACTAGGTACACACTTTATACCCCTAATTACTACTAGGTACATTGATTTAAAATAATTATTATTATATATAAAATATTAAAGTAAAATGCCAAATATACCCCTAAACCCATACACTTTTAAACCACCAACCTCACCCCTCACCCACCACTGTTGACCGGCGTTGACCGGCGTTGACTGCCGCCGCCGGAGCTCCGCCGGACCACCACATTTTTTTGCTGCACACACTTTTTTTTTGCTGCACATACCTTGTTGCACACGAACAATTGATGCACACAACATTTATGTGCAGCACATTTATAGGGGTAATATTGGAATATCACTATATATTTTTGTAGTTAGTAGTAATACTTTTGTATGTTTGTATCTCATAGTTTTAAGAGTTTTTTTGTGTACCTAGTAGTAATCCTCCCTTTTTTTAATAAAAATATTTTACTCAACTTATTAAAATTTGATTACACTCAATTATTTTAGTATATAAAATAATAATATTTCTCAAATGCCTAAAGTATAATAGTTGATAAATTAACGTAGAAAAAATGGATTTAAGTTTAATGATGATTTCAAATAAAAATTTGTCACCCAACTTTGACATTCAATATATAAATTTAATGTTAAACTAATTTTCATTACGAGAGCCAATTTATTTAGGGAAATTTTTTTATAGTACTACTTAATTTATAATAGTACTAAAACTTGTGTGCACCAATTATACAAATTATACTTTATAGTTTATATTATATTGGTATAATAATTGAATTATACCCAAATTTTTTAATTAGTCTGATTCGATATAATGCATTGATACTACAAAGGTAAATTATTCTTTGCACTCGATGATGTGTAGTTTGTAAATTTTAGTTGTATCTTACTTTTTTTATCCCTAATTTTAATTTGGATTCATTGTAAATATATAAGTATCAGTGTTTTCATAGACACATCGGAAATCAAACTGGTGGAGGTATCAGTTCGGGTTCAATTAGCTGGACGTTCAATCGAAAAATTATATTTTACATATTTTTAATTATATTTTATAGAATCACCCGTTATAAAAAAATCGTATAACCACCAAAATAATTTAATAAAGTTAAAAAAAATTAAATAAAATATAATTAAAAAAATATATTTATAGTTCATAATTCGTATTCATGCATAGTTATAATATGTCCATTAAATGTTATAAATCATAGTTTAATTTATAATTTAAATACGAGTATGTTCTAAAATATACCAAAGTAAAAAATGAAACATCATACAAATTAATAAAAATTAAAATGAAAAAAATGGAAATAATTGAAACATATATATAGAAACCGGTTAGATTGGTTCAATTGATTTTTCGATTTTGACCGGTTCAACCTTAAATTATTATTTTTTGTGTTCTAAGTTTGATTTCGAGTTAAACTGACCGGTTCATATATACATATATACATCCTGCGATTTACCTCCTCCACCAATCCCCAGGGCAGAAGCGGTGGGGGTCCCTAATGGTGGGATACATATATATATATATATATATATATATATATATATATATATATATGGAAATATTACTGTGTAAAGTGTAATTTTTTATTTAAAAGCTTGAAGACATATTAGATCAAATTTCTATACATCTTATATATACTAACTGCGAATATACAGCTTAAAATAACTTTTTAAAAATATTATGTGTCGCAACGTGGTAAATTGTTATATTTTTTAATTTAATATTACATATAACTAGCTTTGAACCCGTGCGTTGCACGGGACTATAGTGTTCTGATATTATTTAAACCATAGGAGGATACGTTTAAATCATGCATTTTAGATAAACCATTATATCTTTACATTTTATAAAATATAAGTATATTTTCGCTTAAAATTTATCAGAATTGGAAATTTTATGTAATAGATTGTTTTTATAAAATAATTATATTTTTTTAATATAATAAATAATGATGTTTATTATTTATGTAAGATACTTGCTTATTTTGTAATACTCGTACTCATGTATAAATAAATAATTTCAAACCCATTTATCAATACACGTTGATTACACATAACCATTTAAATAAGATGTCAGGACTAATAATATTAATTATTAATAATTTAATAATCAAGAAACATGATATATAGACTCTTACCATTAAGTAGTGGTAAATATTTAGCGTTTTTATAAAATTATTATATTTTTTTGAACATAATAAATAATTATGTTTATTAATTATATAAGATACTTGCTTATTTCATGATACTCGTACCGTGTATAAATAAATATCATTTAAAAATTAATATTTTTAAATAATTATGTTTATTAATTATATAAGATACTTGCTTATTTCATGATAATCGTACCGTGTATAAATAAATATCATTTAAAAATTAATATTTTTAAATTGTTTCATTAAAAAAAATATTATGATACTCATACCTTTCTCAAATCCGTTTATCAATACCCAACTACTTATATTCTTACCAGTTTCATTAAAAAAAATATAAAATAATTTAATTCCGTTCCAAACCCATTTATCAATACCCGTTGATTACACATACCCATTTAAAATTATTAAGATGTTAGGACCAATAATATTAATTCAAAATTATTAAAAAAGAAGAAAATAATTTAATGATGAATTAATTATTAAAACTACATTACAGTTTCAAACTACATTATAGTATCAAAAAAGGCAAAAACTCCTATGCACCCGGGCGCACGGACCACATTCCGTGCGCCTTTAGAATTTTGTGTTAAATTGTATACCCTTTAGTATACAGATGTGTACCCTTTATTTTCTAAAGAAAATTATTGTGTGTATCTGGGCGCATGGACCTTTAGAATTTTGTGTTAAATCATTATGATAAAGATTAATAAGGTATATTTTAAATAAGGTATCAAATTAATGGCCAAGATCTAATCTCATAATTATGATGAATAGATGAGATTCAATAATGTGATAAATGGATGAGATTCAAAATGTCTTACACATACATACCCATTTAAAATTATTAAGATGTTAGGACTAATAATATTAATTAAAAATTATTAATAATGAAGAAAATAATTTAGTACCGTTCCAAACTCATTTATCAATACTCGTTGATTATATATACCCATTTAAAATTATTAAAATGTTAGGACCAATAATATTAATTCAAAATTATTAATAAAGAAGAAAATAATTTAATAATGAATTAATTGTTAAAACTACATTATAGTTTCAAAAAATACATTATAATTATAATTACAAAAATAAATCATAATATAAACTTAATTGTTAGTACCATAAAAAATAAATTAAATTTTGCTGAAATAAATAAGAGGAAAATTTAAAATCTTAAAATTAAAATTAATTAAATATGATATCATTATGATAAAAATTAAATAATGTATCAAATTAATGACCAAGATCTAATCTCATAATTGTGATGAATATGTGAGATTCAATAATGTGGTGAATGGATGAGATTCAAAATGAATTATAGTAATCAAATCCAAGGGTGTAAATTAAAAATTTGTTCAATTTTGACTTTTTCACTTTGCTATTAGTATTACTTTAGATTAGATTTAAGATTATTTTTATTTTTTATCACTATGTATTAACATTTATTATTATATCACTATTTTTTATATCTATAAAATATTTATTCCTATCTTCAAAATATTGGATAAGTTTTAATTAATTAATTTCAAAAAGATATTATTTAAATATAATAATTAATATATTACATAACATACTTTGTATTTAATTTATTATTTATAAAAGATTACATTACCCTAAAGCAATTAATAAAGTAAGTTATAATTTACTTATTTGCCATATTATAAAGCAAAGATGTGGGTGAGATAATAATATTATTATATATATTATATAAAGTAAAGATGTGGGTGAGATCGTTTCTCGGATCCATTTATGTGAGACATATTATACATTAACTTAATCAAATAATTATAAAGGGTTCTATTTGGTTATTATAAAATTAGAAATTTGAAAAATTAATTATAAAAGATAAATTAATTAGGCCTTAAATGTATTTTTTTCTACTTTTTTTTTCATGATTAATTGAATAGATACTTATTAAATATTTTATAGATGAAAATTGATATTTTCGAGATATATAATAGTGATATAATAATAAATATTAATATATACTCTCACTGTCCCATATAAAGAGGGGCTTTTACTTTTTGCACGTAAATCAAGGAGTATTATTATTTAATGTGTAGTGGGTAGTTATATTAGTGGGTATGTGGCCCCCATATTTTAATTGTATTAGTGGGTGTAGGTGGATCACATGTATGTAGAAAATGAAAGAGGACTATTTGGGTAGGACGACCAAAATAGAAAAAAAGATCATCTTTACATGGGACGGATGGAGTAATAATAAAAAATAAAATTTTGAGATAAATAAAAATTGATAATTTCTATAATGAAAAGTAATACTCAATAATTGAAAAGTATAATGTTATTTCATAAATAATTTATTTAGGTTGAGTTTCATGTAATCCGGGTTTACATGTAAATCTTATTTTTTTTAAAAGTACTCTTTAGTATATAAAAAATTACTCTTTGAAGAATAATAATTTTTATATAAAAGAGTAATAGTTCATATCTTTAAAGATTAATTTTGCATGTATTAAAAAGTAATTGATTAATCAGGGTTAACAACAATTTGAAGAATAATTTTTTAATTTAGAAGAGTATCAATATATGTATTTAAAGAGTAATTTTTTATATACTAAAGAGTATCAATGTTTATATATTAACATATGTAAACTCGGTTTACACAAGTGTTTGTAATTTATTTATAGTATAATGAAAAGGGAAGTAACATTTTATTATGAGAGTTTAGCGTGAGATGAATAAAAAGTAATAATAATAAAAAATTATATTCAATTAATAAAAAGTATAATGCTATTTTAAGAATAATCTATAATATAAATAAAAAGTGAAGTAACATTTTATAGCGAAAGTGATAAATAATTTAAAAAGTTTAAAATAATTTTATGTGAGACGGTCTTACACAATACTACTTGTTTTTAAATAAAATGAATCCTACTCGAGCTTTTACATTTTTTATTTAAAAATTATAGTAAAATTATTAATTATAGAAAATTTTATAAATTTATATTCTCTTGATTATTTTTTTAATAAAGATTCATTTTTAGTGTTATGTTTATTCAATAATAAAAATGCATGCGTTTATCCCGATTTAACATTCTATTAACAATGACACTTAAAAAGTAAATGTCTGCAGGTCATTTTTTTCTTAAGTCTACAATAAAGATATAGATAATTATGAGAAGATACATTAATTATTCATTGATTTAAGGAATTATAAGAGAGATACGTAATCTATTGATTATAGGAATTAGGAGAGAGAAATATTAACTATTAGTTAAAAAAATTATGAGGTTAAAATAGTAATTGTCACCCACATTTAATTTTTCTATCCGGATAGATAGTTTTACAGTTGTTTAATATATCCTTCGCACAATAACGAAATTATAAATAATCTTAAAAAGCAATTTTAATTTGTTAGGAAGAATGGAGACAATGTTCAAAATTTATTCTATAATACCCCAGTTTCTAGTTAATCTTTGAGTATAAATATATCGTGATGTTCGTTTACGGTTTTCAAATCCAAGTTTTGGTTTTCAAAACTCACATCTAGATTTTAAAGATCATCCATATATATACCTACTACATTCTCTCTCCTCAATTAATACAATCTATCTCTTTATATCTCCTCTCTCATTTAACTTTTTAAATAAATTAATACATTGATTTGACATAAAGTTAAAACATACCCTACTCAAAACCCAAAACAAACATAGAACACACTATTCATGATTTTCAAACCCCACATAACCCCAAACCAAACATCACCTAAGGTTTGTTATACATTTTTTTAGAGGTAATTCTCTCCATATAATTGAATATATAATTGGTTTTTTTCGATTGAAATAAAAGCAATTTCAATTTAAAAATATCTCTTTTAAAAAAGTTTCTTGTGAGACAATGTTGATGTGATACTGTTTGTGATTCTTGTTAAAATGTGATTATTATATAGGTAAAATTTAATTATTGATAATTAAAGTGTGTTTACTTATAACGTGATGAATGATACATTAAACACATGTGTATAGATATTATAATACTTGATCGTCGCTATTTTTACCTAGATTTTAGTATCTTTTTGTATGTATTTTCGTATTATTTTATCCGTATTTTATATGTATTTTGATTTTGTTATGTGTTTTCATGAAAATGTGTGTGAATGAGCCTAAACATGTTAAAAACAGGTCAAAAATGGAGTCAGGAGCTGAAACGAGCAAGAAACGAACTCACGGGACCCAACTCGAGTTGCAAGGTGCAACTCGAGTCGAGTAGGGGTGCGAAAATGTCCAGAATTTATCCAGTGAGCCAACTCGAGTTGCAAGATCCAACTCGACTTGCAACTCGAGTCGAGCTGCATCTCACCAAGTCGAGCTCCAAGTCGTGCGGTGCAAGGTAGGTGCAAAAAATCATACAGCGAGTCAACTCGACTTACAAGCTGCAACTCAGTTGCCAGCTCGAGTCGAGCTGGTCTCCGAAGGAAATCAAGTTTCAGAGCCTCGCAACACGACCGAACAGGCGAGTGCTCGAGTTGCTGACTCGAGTCGAGTTGGGTAGCTCGAGTTAAAACACATGCTACTCGACTCGAGTAGCTAACTCGAGTAAGGAAGGCCAAGTCGAGTAAGGTCATTTTTGGGCTAAAAATCTGGATTCTCACCTTCCAGTGCATGTAAGTGAGTGTTTAAAGCCCAGTTGACACAAAATTCGAGGCCCAACTTGGAGAGGGTATAAATAGCCTCAAGTTCAACATTTGAAGAGAGATTGGATATTTTCAACACAAGGGTTTCAATCCTACACCTAGATCACACATCAATTCTTCCATTTCACACCATAATCTTCATCCATCTTCATCCATTCTTCATTCTTTTCATTTGGGTGTTAGAAACCTCAAGAATTCAAGAGCTAGAGGTGGAGATTAATGAGTGTTGAAAATTCTCTACAAGAAATTGCTAGAGAAGATTTACATCTCTTTTGTTTTTTATTTGGATTTAAGACTATTGATATGTGTAATGGAGCATTCATGTGTTTTGTTACCATTATCATGTTAGGCTAATCCCTCTAGTGGGATTAGGAATATGAAGAGCACATTAGATTTATATTATTATGTGGATTAAATTGGTTTTTGACTTAATTGATGTTGGTTTCTATTCATGGACTTTAATTGTTTTGATGTTGTGATGGCATGGTTTGTTATTCATGAATGATTATTGGTTTAATGGATTGTTGATCAATGGATAATTTATGATAATTAAGTGTTATTATAATGTTCATGTGTATATTGCTTGGAGTGAGACGGAAACGACCCTCTTAAGTATTAGAAAGGTATGAATAGACATCGAGTTTGGGTTTGACCGAAAGGGTATTTGAATTCGATGAGGGGAACCAATCTATTCGTTAGCTTTAGTACACAAAAAGGGAGAGTTAATCCTAATTAGTACCTTTGAAGGGAGAATTGGGAATTAATTAGTACCTAGATGGAAGAGGTTAATATTGGACTTTGATCTTAAGTGCTTTTGGGAGTCTCAAGTAGATCAACAATCTTTGTAACCCGAAAGGGAGCTTAGGATATAATCGTGATCACCCTTAATCTACATCAATTGAGTTGAATTTCCTTTGCATGATAATATGAATTGAATGTGCTTGGATGTTTCTAATCCCGTATTTTTTCATACTTGAACTTTAACACCTATTCTCTTTTCTCGTTACTCATATTACTTGTAATTTCTCTTATTTACTATTTTATTTACTTGCTACTTGCTTTAGTTGTTTCTTTCAAACTCAAACCCCTATCATCCTTACAAAATTGACATAAACATGAGCTCATGTATTTTACTAATCCAAACATAACCCCTTTGTGGTTCGATAATTTTATTTCTTGGGATATACTTCTACAACGATCAAGTATTCTTGCTCGTGAGTATTTAAAATATTCAAACAAGAAATTGGCGCCATTGCCAAAGGGGAGTTTAACTGATTAGTCGAGTACTGTGTTATTGTTTTAGTTGTTCTTGATAAGGATATTTTTTATTTTATTTTAGTTACTATTTTTGTTTGTGGTCTCACTCTTTGACTTTTCGTAGGTGTTTTATGATCACAAGATCAAAGAAAAATCAATCGATTATTCCTTTGAATTTGGAGATAGAAAAGACCGCACGACAAAGGAAACGAGAGAGACGTAAAGCTAGAAAATGAACAAAAATGGAGAATCAACATGGAGATAATGTTAATGATGACCCACCTCAAGATCCATTACAAGATCAAAGGGGGGTACACGAAGGAGTGCAAGAGAATCAAGCGCAGATATTTAGGAATTTCATTGCTCAAAATCAAGACTACATGCAATTGCTTGCAAATCAAGAAGCTCAAAGGATACTCAACAACAAGAGTTGCAAAGGCCTAGAGTAATTCGGGATTACTTCCAACAGAGAGCCATGCATAATATGGTTCCTCTGGTTCAAGCCAATAATTTTGAAATTAAAACTGGATTGATCAACATGGTCAAAGCAAATCAGTTTGGGGGAGGTCCTCTTGAAGACCCGAACGCCCATCTAGCTACTTTCTTGGAGGTTGCAAATACCGTCAAGATGAATGGAGTGTCGGAAGATGCTATTCAAATGAGGTTGTTCTCTTTCTCTTTACGAGACAAGGCCAAAGCATGGTACAATACAATTCCATTGGGAAGTTGTAATACGTGGGAAGATCTTGAGTAAAGGTTCCAAAACAAGTACTTTTCTCCTTCGAAGACTCTCCAAATGAAAAGCCTTATCACTCAATTTAGGCAACTTCTGGATGAGAGTTTTTATGAAGCATGGAAATGCTACAAAGAGATGCTACGAAAGTGTCCTCAATATGATTTTCATGAGAATCAACAAGTGGCTTTCTTTTATCAAGGGTTGAGTCAACAAAATCGGATGCATGTAGATGCCTCATCCGGAGGGTCTATATTTGGAGTGGATGCTATGAAAGCTATGGAAAATTTTGAAGATATTGCAATGAATGCTTATCAATGGCCTTCCGAGAGAGTAATGAGAGGTTATGCATTAGGAAATGTGGCTCAAGTGGAAAGTGTTAATAAATTGAAGAGTGATGTGTTTCAAAGTGAAGGAATGAAAGAATTTAATGAGGGCATCCATGCTTTAACAAAGCAATTGAATTTGATCACTCAAGGAGTGAGTCAAGGGGGAAGTACAAGTGTTAATTTGAATGATGAGAGCAATGTTATGCAAGGTGTACAGGATGTTGCCTATTTAGATAGGAGAAATTACCAAGAGAATTTCCAACATCAAAGGAATTTCCAAGGTAATTATCCTTCTAACTAAGGTAATTTTCAAGGAGGATATCAAGGGCAAGCTAGGGGGAATAATTTTAATCAATCTAGTGGAGGAAATTATCAAGCTCCGAGGAAGCATGAAAATCTTTCTTACTCCAATACTCAAGCCGCCGTGGCACTTCCTCAAGGCATGGATCCGAGTGCTAAGCCGCCCAATGGAGAAGGTAAATCATTATTGGAAGAGACATTGCTAGCATTCATGAAAGATACAAGGGCTTATATGGAAAAGAGAGATGCTAAGCTTGAATCTCAAATGGAAAAGAGGGATGCAAAGCTTGAGGCTAGAATGGAGGAAAATGAAAGGAAATCCGACAATAGGATGAGAGCTTTTGAGTATCGAATGGGGCAAATTGCTTCTTCCATTGGATCTCAACACCAACAAGGAAAGTTCCCATCTACCACGGTAACTAATCCTAAAGAAGATTGCAAAGCTATCACTCTTAGAAGTGGAAAAGAGTATAAGGAGCCTCCTATGCCTAAAGAGGATATCGTTGTTGTTGAAGGGGAAGTGGAAAGAACGGTTGAAGAAGGGTTGGTGCAAGAGGAGATTGAAGTGGAGGAAGTAAGCAAGAAAAAAAAAGTTGT
The DNA here is from genome assembly GCA_023678885.1 of Pogostemon cablin. NCBI lineage: Eukaryota > Viridiplantae > Streptophyta > Magnoliopsida > Lamiales > Lamiaceae > Pogostemon > Pogostemon cablin. The sequence continues at coordinate 37,484,690 of CM042965.1, forward strand.
TGAGAAAAAGAAAGATGAAGAGAAGATAGAGAGAATTCCAAAGTAGAAGAAGGCAAAGGAGTTAAAAAAAAAGGAAGTTGAAGTTGAAAGAGATAGTTGGGGGATACCCAAGGCTCAAGTACCGGTTCCTTTTCCTCAAATGTTCTTGAAGAAGGGTTTAGATGAGAGGTTCAAAAAGTTTTTTGAAATCTTCAAGAAGATTCAAATCAATATCCCTTTCGCCGATGCTTTGGAGCAAATGCCGCATTATGCTCGTTTCTTGAAGGACATCATGGGAAAGAAAAGAAGTCTTGGAGAAAATAAAACGGTTAATCTAGGCGAAGAGTGTAGTGCCATTCTACAACGGAAACTTCCACAAAAATTGAAGGATCCGGGTTGTTTTACTATACATTGTGAAATTGGAAAGTGCAAGAAGAACAAGGTTCTTTGTGATCTAGGTGCAAGCATTAATCTAATGCCTCTTTCTATATTTAAGAAGCTTGGGTTAGGTGAAGTAAAGCCAACGTCCATCACTCTTCAATTGGCGGATAGATGTATGACACATCCAAAAGGAGTAATTGAAGACGTGTTGGTGAAGGTGGATGAGTTCGTCTTTCCGATGGACTTTGTTGTTTTAGATATGGAGGATGACGAGAATGTACCATTGATTCGTGGGAGACCGTTTCTTGCTACCGGGAGAGCTCTTATTGATGTCTACAAAGGAGAGTTGAAATTGAGAGTGAATGATGAGGAGGTGGTATTTTCTCTACACAAGGCCATGCAATATCCAATGAATGATGAAGAGTGCAAAAGTGTGGATGTTGTAAAGGGAAGTATAGAGGAAAGTTGGCCTTCCATTGTAACCAAGGATCCACTTGAATTTTGCTTGAGCAATTCTCTATCTCTTTCTCATATTTCTACTACTTCTCTTGATTTAAATGATGAATTGATTAATTATTTGCTTGATCTAGGTGATTGTAAGATGAGTGTTACTTCTTCAAGAATTTGACATTGAAGTAAGAGATAAGAAGGGCACGGAGAATGTGGTAGCCGATCATCTTTCAAGGCTAGAGTCGAGGGAGTATTGCGAAAGCACTTATGAGCTAATCAAGGAGGTTTTTCCCGATGAAGAAATCTTGAGGTGTGATTGCTATCAAATTGAGGTTTTAGTGGAGCAAAAAGGAAGCCTGTGGTACGCGGATTATGTGAATTACTTGGCTAGTGGAAGGAAGCCTTATGAGCTTAATAAGTATCAATCCAAGAAGTTCTTTCATGATGTTAAAAGCTACTTGTGGGATGATCGTTTCTTGTACAAGATGTGTAATGATTCTTTTGTAAGAAGATGTGTGCCCGAGGAAGAATGGAGTAGTGTGTTGGAGTTTTGCCACTCTTCACTTAGTGGAGGCCATTTTGGAGCTCAAAAGACCGCTGTAAAAGTCTTACAATCGGGGTTGAATTGGCCTTCATTGTTTAAGAGTTGTAAGAAATTTGTAGAGGGTTGTGATCGGTGCCAAAGGATGGGGGAATTTCCAAGTGGGATGAGATGTCCCTTAAGAGCTTTCAAGAAGTTGAGATATTTGATGTGTGGGGTATCGATTTCATGGGACCGTTTCCTCAATCTAATGAATTTCTCTATATCTTATTGGCGGTCGACTATGTTTCGAAGTGGGTTGAGGCTATACCTTCAAGAACAAATGATGCAAGAGTGGTCAGGGATTTCTAAAGAAGCATATCTTTACGAGGTTTGGAGTTCCTAGAGTGTTGGTAAGTGATGGGGGTAGTCACGTCATAAATAAGCTCATGGAAAATATTCTCAAGACTTATGGAGTGAAGCATCGAGTGTCTACTCCGTATCACCCTCAAACGAATAGTCAAGCTAAAATTTCTAACCGACAAATCAAGTAAGTCTTGGAGAAAACAGTGAGTGTAAGTAGGAAAGATTGGTCTACTAAGCTTGATGATGCTTTATGGGCCTTTCGAACCGCATTCAAGACCATTCTTGGCATGTCTCCATTTCAAATTGTCTATGGCAAGTTTTGCCATCTTCCCGTGGAGTTAGTGCATAAAGCTTATTGGGCCATTAAGAAGTTGAATTTTGACATGAAAGCTTCGAAGAAGATAAGATTCTTGCAATTGAATGAGCATGAGGAATTTAGAGAAAATGCCTATGAAAACTCAAGGATTTTTAAGGAGAAAACCAAGAGGTGGCATGATGCTCGTTTGAGGAAGAAAATTTTTGAAAAAGGTGAGAAAGTGTTGATATTCAATTCTCGACTAAGACTTTTCCCAGGCAAGTTGAAGTCCAAATGGAGAGGGCCCTATGTGGTGAAGGAAGTTCTTGATGGGGGAGCTCTAAAAGTTATTGGCGAGAACGGGGAAGAGTTCTTGGTTAATGGTCATCGAGTGAAGCACTACGTGGATCCATCACAAAGGGAGACCCTCTTTGTGGATACTTTGTTTGAAAGATAATCTCGCACTCCATCTAGCTTGGAGACGTTAAACTCAGCGCTAGATGGGAAGCAACCCATCATTATCTTTATTGCTTTGCATTTTTTTGGCTTGTAGGTGGATTGTGCTTGTGAGAAAATGCACATTGAAGAAAAGAGAAGTGCTTCATGGATTCAAGTTGACATGTCTCACCACTTATTGCAAACTTATTTATCGACTCTTGTCACGAGTTAAGTTTGGGGGTGCTAGTGCGTGGTGGACATAACTTGATTTGTTTGGATGCATATGCTTCTCTACAAGAAGATCATTGATGAAAATTACAAGGGTAAGTCCCACCACTTTTTGCAAACTTAATTCTCAACTCTTGTCTCGAGTTAAGTTTGGGGGGAGAGTGTGTGGTGTGACTCACCACTTGAATTATGATTCTTGTAAAATTGAGTCAATTTTAAAAAAATTCTCATGAGTTTGGATAGGATTTTGGTCCGATTGGGTGTGTTGAAGTGCATGATAGTCCATAATTTTTAATGACATTGTTGAGCTAATGGTGTTTGTGAGTGTTTGAGCATGAATGAAGGGTATTGGAAACATGAATGGAGCTCGGAGCTAACGCTTTCCACTACCAAATGCCTATTGAGGGAGTACTCTACACCTTATAACTTTTAATTGCTTGACATGAAGTGATTTTGATTTGAATTGTTGTGATTAGCATGCTACTTCATTTGTTTTGGTTGTGGGATGTTTACTTTCGTAATTTAGGATTTTAATTTTCAATCAAAGTTGGGGATGAATGTGTGCTTAATTTTCTTATGGATGGATGTAATTTGTATTTTTGCATGCTATATGTTTTTGTTGAGTCTTGTTTGTTGAGTCCTTATTTTTTATGTTCTGTGTGTATCTTTAATTTTGTCTTGGGATGTTTGGTGATTTGTTTTTGGGATGTTGTGAGTCGCTTTTGAATGGGAGTGATGACATGTTGTTGTGATAAGTGATAACAATTTATGATTAAGAATCTCTACACTTTCAAATTGTGACATATTTTACTTAACTTGTTCAATTTTGAGATGAATGTTGTGTAATAAGTTCCTTAAGGTTCAATGCATAAGCTTGTGAGAGTTTGAGCATCAACTGTGCATACATGGTATTTCTTCATGAGTGGATCGGTTGTGTTTGATAAACTAGAACTTGCTCAAGGACTAAAGGAACGAGCCCGATTTGTGGAGATTAGTGATATGATCTAAGGCCATCCTTGTCATTAATAGTCATTGCCAAATATTTTCATACCATGGACATCATCCCTAGTCAACCACTTTGAGCATTTAAGCCTATTTATTGTGAATTTAGCACATTACAAGCCATGATTACCCACTTAAAGTCTTATATATATACCCGTTGTGTGGGTGATTGAGAAGGTGATAGCTAGAAATGATAGATTGAATAACAAGAGAAGAAAAAAAATAGTAAACAAGTAAGAAAATGATGAAAAGAGCACAAGCAAAGAATGGACATGCAACTATAAAATAAGAAAAAGAGCAAAGTACCAACATATGCTTAAGTACTTAAAAGTCCAAAGAAGGAAGCATGAATCAAAAGAAGCTCAATCTAAGGAGAGTTGATGATTAGTGCTTGTAATTACCAAAGTTGAGAAAGGAAGAAAGATTAGTTAAGGAATGGAAAAAAGTAGCCACCTCTTCGATTACTTACACTTGATTAGTCACTTATATCCATATTCTTCCTACCCTACCAAAGAGCCTATCATTACATCCTTAATAAAAGACCTTTTTGATCATTAATTGAAACTTTGGTGGTTTGTGAATGTAGTTCACGAGCAAGTTTATAATGAGCCGAGCCAATCGATTGATGAGTATTGTTTTACCACTTTAAAGAGTGTTGAGTGACATTGATAACCTATGTGAGACTTGGACCAAAAAAGGGAATATATTACACTTTATTCTCTTGTGATTGAATTTGTTAATTCCTTATGTCACGAGTTTAATGTTGTAGGATGACTTAGCATAAATTGTGATTCTTATTGCTATCGATGTGTTATTGCTTATGTTTGTTTAGTCTTTTCCTAGGTGAAAATCATTCCTCTTGTTTTGTCATTTCTATTGCTCGGGGACGAGCAACACTTTAAATTTGGGGGGTTGATCGTCGTATTTTTACCTAAATTTTAGTGTATTTTTGTATGTATTTTCGTATTATGTTATCCGTATTTTATATGTATTTTGGTTGTGTTATGTGTTTTCATGGAAATATGTGTGAATGAGCCTAAACATGTTAAAAACAGGTCAAAAATAGAGTCGGGAGCTGAAACGAGCAAGAAACGAACTCACGGGACCCAACTCGAGTTGCAAGGTGCAACTTGAGTTGCCAACTCGAGTCGAGTAGGGGTGCGAAAATGTCCAGAATTTATTCAGTGAGCCAACTCGAGTTGCAAGGTCCAACTCGACTTGCAACTCAAGTCGAGCTGCATCTCACCAAATCGAGCTCCAAGTCGTGCTGTGCAGGGCAGGTGCAGAAAACCATACAGTGAGTCAACTCGACTTACAAGCTGCAACTCGAGTTGCCAGCTCGAGTCGAGTTGGTCTCCGAAGGAAATCAAGTTTCAGAGCCTCGCAACATGACCGAACAGGCGAGTGCTCGAGTTGCTGACTCGAGTCGAGTTGGGTAGCTCGAGTTAAAACACATGCTACTCGACTCAAGTAGCTAACTCGAGTAAGGAAGGCCAAGTCGAGTAAGGTCATTTTTGGGCCAAAAATCTGGGTTTTCACCTTCCAGTGTATGTAAGTGAGTGTTTAAAGCCCAGTTGACACAAAATTCGAGGCCCAACTTGGAGAGGGTATAAATAGCCTCACGTTCAACATTTGAGAGAGATTGGATATTTTCCACACAAGGGTTTCACTCCTACGCCTAGATCATACACCAATTCTTCCATTTCACACTATAATCTTCATCCATTCTTCATCCCTTTCATTTGGGTGTTAGAAACCTCAAGAATTCAAGAGCTAGAGGTGGAGATCAATGAGTGTTGAAGATTCTCTACAAGGAATTGCTAGGGAAGATTTACATCTCTTTTGTTTTTCATTTGGATTTAAGACTATGGATATGTGTAACGGAGCATTCATGTGTTTTATTACCATTATCATGTTAGACTAATCCCTCTAGTGGGATTATGAATATGAAGAGCACATTAGGTTTATATTATTATGTGGATTAAATTGGTTTTTGACTTAATTGATGTTGGTTTCTATTCATATGCTTTAATTGTTTTGATGTTGTGATGTCATGGTTTGTTATTCATGAATGATTATTGGTTTAATGGATTGTTGATCAATGGATGATTTATGATAATTAAGTGCTATTATAATGTTCATGTGTATATTTCTTGGAGTGAGATGGAAACGACCCTCTTAAGTATTAGAAAGGCATGAATAGACATCGAGTTTGAGTTTGACCGAAAGAGTATTTGAATTCGATGAAGGGAACCAACCAATCCATTCGTTAGCTTTAGTACACAAAAAGGGAGAGTTAATCCTAATTAGTACCTTTGAAGGGAGAATTGAGAATTAATTAGTTCCTAGATGGAAGAGTTTAATGTTGGATTTTGATCTTAAGTGCTTTTGGGAGTCTCAAGTGGATCAACAACCTTTGTAACCCAAAGGGAGCTTAGGATATAATTGTGATCACCCTTAATCTACATCAATTGAGTTGAATTCCCTTTGCATGATAATATGAATTGAATGTGCTTGGATGTTTCTAATCTCATGTTTTTTCATACTTGAACTTTAGCACCTATTCTCTTTTCTCGTTACTCATATTACTTTAATTTCTCTTATTTGCTATTTTATTTACTTGCTACTTGCTTTAGTTGTTTCTTTCAATCTCAAACCCCTATCATCCTTACAAAAGTGATATAAACATGAGCTCACGTATTTTACTAATCCAAACCTAACCCCTTTGTGGTTCGATAATTTTATTTCTTGAGATATACTTCTACAACGATCGAGTATTTTACTAATCCAAACCTAACCCCTTTGTGGTTCGATAATTTTATTTCTGGGGATATACTTCTACAACGATCGAGTATTCTTGCTCGTGAGTATTTAAAATATTCAAACAATACTCTCTCTGTCCCAAAGATATTGACACACTTTTCTTTTTGAGTTGTCCCACAGAAATTGACATATTTCCTTTTAAAGAATATGGGACCCACACAAAAATAATTTATTTATTTACATTGGCCCACACACACATCACACTCACCACTAATACAACTACCACTACACATTAAATATTATTTCTCACACTTCACTTTATATTAAATTATTATACTCCTTAATCTCCGCGCCAAAAAAAATGCGTCAATATCTCCGGGACGGAGGGAGGATGATTTATTATCAACATATTCTAAATATTAACATTTATTTTACTCCATATAATACTTCCTCCCTCCGCTGTAAAGGTAACCATTTCACTATTCTTGGCCTCCGCTTCAACGGTATCAATTTCCTCTACCCACCACTTCCCTCTAATACAACTATCCACTTTATCTATAATAATAATCCCTAATAATGGATTAATTACTTTCAAATACACAATATTGAGTGTTATTACTATGAGGTGCACACATTAAAATTTATTATTATCAAATAAAAATATTAATACGATATACCTTATATAACCCTAATGTTAATTAAATAGTTAAAAATTGAATTTTATCCAATATCAAGCTTCCTATTTTTATGCCTAGGCACCACGATAAATAGTTAAATTCGATGCACCTAATAATAATAAATCGATATCAATTGGACTTAATAGTAACTATCTCAATAATAATACTTCTTAATCACGTGCAAAAATCAAATAAAGAATGGATACCTTTGCTTGCTCTGGACGGAGGAAGTTTTAAACTTCATTACTTAAAAATATATTAAAATAATCTAAAAGATTAATAAAATTTATTATTCTAATAAATTTCTTAAACTAACGTAAAATGGTCTTTTTTTGGACGAAATTATAATACTCATTTTGAGTTAGGCTTGTTAATTTAATGAACCTGACCAAATTTTTATTGAATCGAGATTTCATTTGTATATTTTTATTTTTACAATAAATTATACTTTGCGAAAGTAACACATAGTATTATTATACTAATTAATATTAATAAATGAAATATGGAAATCTTTAAAATATGGCATGCAATTTGAAAGTAGTCATTTTGGGATTTGAAGATTTCTCAAATGAATGAATGAAGTGAAGAAACATTGAATCTAGAGAACTATAGTTTGGTTCATTGTATCGGATACATTCTCTCGCCTCTTATCTTTCTCTCTCATCTTTAAAATACAAGGAAAAAAAACTGAAAATTAGAGACAAAGGTTGGAAGGATGGGCCCACCTATTGACAACAAAAGATATGCGTAAGATATTACACCACCACACCCACATAATTCTGTGTGTTTCCATGTACAAATACATAAGCCTAATATAATTCCAGTTGTGTATCCTTCCTACCTCTTTCTATCTCCTCTCACTTCCACCCCTTTTTGCCCTTTGAAGAGGGTTTCTTCATGATCTCTTGCCCTTGATTTTTCTCTGATGCATTCAGTTTTGATCGTAGCACTCTTGATAGCCTTTTTCTCGCTTGATCTGATTGTTTTTGCTCTCGACAGAGGGTTTTTTGGGCTTCCACGGTTTGGATTTGACCTTCTTGGGCCTTTCATACCATTCCCATGTCTAAAGTCTTTGATTTCAGTGGTATGGTCTCTAATCTTTCATGGGTTTTGATTTAAACCTTGAGTTTACTTTTATTTTGATTTTAGATTCATGTGTATTTGTCAAAGTTCATATCTTTATTTTTGTTGGCCTTCTTATTTTTTGTGGATCTTCTTGATTTGTAGCCATACGCAAGTATTTACTCATGTGCCATGTTTTGATTTGAAGGTCCTTCATGGATCTAGGTGTAAGTTTGTGTGTTCGTAGGTTTTATGCTCACATCTCCTTAATTCATTTTGTTATGTTAAGACTAGTGCTAACAATCTCATGTGTATCTTATGAATTTTGCTTTCTGTATGTTTTAGGACTTTTTTCATGGTTGTGTGTAGCTTAATTCCTTTAAAGAAGTCAAATTTGCAAAAATGAAACTTGACTTGATCAATAACGGTTGATTTAAGTATAGCATAGGCTTTATGATCCGTATAAAAGTGGTGTTTAATTTGATCTCCTAACATATGCTTGGTCTTAAAGATCTAGTTTAGATGTTCTTGATGTGGAAACTTTGTTATATTAGCATGTCAGAAATTGATGCTTGACTGCAAAGTCAGTTTGATCCATGTTTTTTTTTCATAATAATGAAGCTATTTAAGATACTTTTAATCTGAATATTGCCTGATTTCTGAACCACCATCTATTCTTTCAGGTGTCACTGGTTTTTGTCCAGGAGGGTTTCTCTATCAAAAGCCCAAAGAATCGAACCCTTTTCTGTCTCTTGGTAGCCATGTGGATGTGTATTTTCCTCCACGCAAGAGATCTCGCATCAGTGCTCCGTTTGTTGTCAGTGGAGAGCCGAAACAGCAGCCTTCAATTGAAATTCTTCCTGATGAGTGCCTGTTTGAGGTTTTCAGACGGCTTCCTGGAGGCGAAGAAAGGAGTACCTGTGCCTGTGTATCCAAGCGCTGGCTCATGCTTTTGAGCAGCATCTCCAGAGATGAGATTTGCACCTCTACTGAAACCTCACAAACAGTGGAGCCTGAGATCAAATCCGACTCTCAGAAGGCAGATGAGTCTGCTAAGCCTAAAGAAAAGATCGAATTTGGTGAACTGAATGGAATTAAGTCCGAAGATGAGGAATGCCCGGAGAATGATTCTCAGGGTTATCTTTCGAGATGCTTGGAAGGGAAGAAGGCTACTGATGTGAGATTGGCTGCCATTTCTGTCGGAACTGCCAATCGTGGAGGCTTGGGCAAGCTTTCCATCCGAGGAAATGCTTCTACTAAGTTGACTAATCTTGGCCTCAAGGCAATTTCCCGAGGGTGCCCTTCTTTGAAAGCTCTTTCCTTGTGGAATTTATCCTCTGTTAGTGATGAAGGGCTCTCTGAAATTGCAACTGGTTGCCATTTACTGGAAAAGCTGGAGGTGTACCGTTGTCCAGCTATCACCGATAAATCCATAACTGCCATTGCGATGAATTGTCCCAATCTGAGATCTGTTACCTTTGAGTCTTGCTCTAACTTGGGTAATGAGGCCTTGAAAGCTTTGGGCAGCTACTGCCCCAACTTGACTTGCATTACCCTTAAGAACTGCCCGATTGTTGGAGACCAGGGAATTGCAAGTCTGTTTTCTTCAGCTGGTCACATCATAAACAAAGCCAACCTTCAGGCGCTTAACATCAGCGATGTCTCCCTTGCTGTGATTGGGCACTATGGAAGTGCAATGACTGATCTTACGCTCAACTCCCTTCACAATGTGAACGAGAGAGGATTCTGGGTTATGGGTAAGGGTCAAGGATTGCAAAAGCTGAAATCTTTATCAGTGATTTCTTGCCAGGGAGTTTCAGAAGCATCTCTTGAAGCTATTGCGAAAGGTTGTCCAGATCTGAAGCTGTTGGGCCTCCGAAAATGTCCCCTTGTATCAGATAATGGAGTGGTGTCGTTTGCTAAAGCTGCTGGCTCAATTGAAAGTCTTAATCTGGACGAGTGCCACAGGATCACGGAACGTGGGGTCTTTGGTATTCTTGCACTTTCTGGGGGGAAATTGAAGGCTCTTGCTTTAGCTAACTGCATGGGGCTTCAAGACGTTAACTATGGATTCCCATCTGCATCACCCTGCTCTTCTCTCCGCTCGTTGACGATCCACAACTGCCCAGGATTTGGTGATTCAGGCTTGGCTATGGTGGGCAAGCTGTGCCCTAATCTGACCCACGTGGATCTTAGCAGTCTTCAGGGAATAACCGACTTTGGCGTTCTACCTCTTGTTCAGAAAACAGAGGCTGGTTTGGCAAAAGTTAACCTGAGTGGATGTGCCAACCTAACAGAAAATGTGGTCGGAGAAATTACTAGGGTTCATGGAGAAACTTTGGAGAGACTGAAACTTGAAGGCTGCAGATATATCAGTGATGTGAGCTTGATGGCTATTGCAAGCAACTGCTCAGTACTGTCTGAACTCGACATTTCCCAATCTAGAATAACTGATTCCGGGCTTTCTGTCCTGGCCGGTGCTGAGCAACTCAGCTTACAGATTCTCTCTCTCTCGGGTTGCTCTTTGGTTTCAGACAAGAGCTCTACTCTCTTGAAAATACTGGGAAAGACATTGGTTGGATTGAACATCCAGAACTGCCAAGGAATTAGCTTTGCTGCGATTAATATGCTTATGGAGCAACTCTGGAGGTGCGACATACTCTCTTGAGCAGAAAACATTTTCAAGACGAGTGGGGCAACTGTATCAGTAAAGATATTATTAGCTACTAGAACAAGTTTTTGGGTCCATCCTTCAATGGTCCGGTTCCACATCTACCGTTTTTTTCCAGCGAATTCATGGCCACTCATTTTTTTTGTAGCGATAGATAGCTGTTCTTTGATGGCCATGTTTATTAGCTGTGAACTTGACTGTGGCTTCCGGATCTTTAAATCCTCGAAGTGGTCCTATGATGAATGTTTTCAGCTTCTACCCCAGCAACGGGCTACCAATTGCTGGGGTAGAAGCTTGTTTCAGTTCCATAGAGTGTACCCTAGAGTTGGTCGTCTATGTTTGGTTATGTAGTGTTCTTGGTTTCGTCTAACGGGTTGTTTGGTGGTTGGCGCAATGGTTGTCGCCTTGCTGTCGGGGGCTTTGGGCATGGCAGCGGTTAGTCATGTTGTGTTGCCATGACAACTCTGGAAGGAGTTGTTTTTTAATGTTTTGCCAAAGCTCTAGTTTTGCAGGGTTATCTTGCTGTGACCTGTTATCGCCAACCTTGTTATGTAATCCATCTTTACATTTTCTATTCTACTGTGTTTTATGTTTCTATGTTTGTCTCACTATAACACTAGTGTAATAGCTATGCAATTGCATTAATTATTTCATTTATATTTCTAATAATTTCAAGAAATTGTTGAAATTTGATTTGAGTTGCACAGAGTCGGTATTTTTCTTCAGTAAAGTATGAATGTTTTTTTTTTACACCAAACTTGGTTTATATGATTATTATATATTGATAATGTTAGGTAATATACGGAATATATTAATTTGGTAAACACTAAGATATAAAATTCGGAAGTGAATTCCAATCTTGATATTCAAATATAACTCATAAAACAACATTTAATCAAATTAGCCCAAATGGAACACATCAAATATTTAATTAAGTAAAGCTTATATCTGAAATTCAGTTATAATAGCAAATATTTGTGTTTGTTACTTTGTTTTGTGAAAATATTAATTGAAATCTGAATATAGTATATGACTGTCCGTAAAGTGTCAAAAGTAAATAATATACTATTAAAGAAAGGATTGAAACACAGTCTCTGCCATAAAAAAAAAAATAATAACAATAATTTTGTTTTTTTGTTTTTTTTTTTAAAAAAAATTGTAGAAAAGGTTCTCCTTTTCTTTTGAGAGAAAAACCAGCAATTTGACTTGAATTGATATTATATCAATTACAAGTTACAGCGTGTAGCGCGGTACGCTTGATTTGAAATTAACTTGATAATCTATTATTATTAATAAAAAGGTAATTTGATTAGTAAAAACTTGATCTGTAAATTTATGGTAAGATAAAATTGAAAAGACTGTTATTAAAGAGAAGATGAAAAACAAAAGAAAGTGCATGCTTAAAACAAAAAAATATTACTACTTAACATTAGCATGTATTTTGTAAATGAAAATCAGAATTTATAATTCAATCAAAACAAACAAACTTTTTCTTACAAAATATAACTATGCCAGAATTAATAAGCTCAAAACAAATATTCCTACAGACAAGTGGTGGAACATATTAAAACCTAAAGAAATTTATTTCAAGGGAAAAGCAATAGAAACCCAACGAAGATTCTAAAACAGGCAACATTTTTGATGTAGAAGCAATTCAAGGCACAACTCATAATCATACCTCAAAATTTCCACTTAAAAAGATGGACAAAAGTATCCAAACACAATTTAGGACAGTTACCATACCATGCAGCAAGCTTGAAAACAAATATTAAACAACCAAACTTAGCTGACTACGGATCAAACGACAAGCCAATCCTCACCAACCTTGGATTAATCGAGTTCTTTATTCGAGCAACTCTGATATTTTAGGCAAAAGTGAAGATGGTGTTGTAGGCGAAAAGAGAATATACACACAGCCAAAACTACTGAATACTGATGATACATTACTCACACTGCAATGGCAGCTTCCTGGACCAAAGTGCTTTCTTCTTGATCCTCCAAAACGGGGCCCTCATCTATGCTTGATTGATTCTTGATAGGCTCAGCAGCTGTGGTCCCTGCCTCAGGTTTTTGTGCATCAGACACGTTTGTAAGATGAACTGCTGATTCAGCTGTTGCTTCTTTGGAAGTGGCTTTCTTATGAGATGTAGGTTTTTTCTTTTCATTGGATAGGTTCGAGTCCTCGGATGGTAACTTGGGAGGGAGAGATTTCCTTAGCGGCTTCTTGACATGATCGATACGTGGTGCTTTGGCAGCAACGTTATTTTGTGAGAGTTTCTCGTCAAAGCTCAACCTAGCTGGACGAACATTCAATGCACCATTTTCTTTGGAGTCAACAGTCTTTTTACGGCCAAGTTTGGGAGATTTGGCTCTTGTGGTAGGTATCTACATAAGGAAATGACGGCGACAAGGAATTAGGAAGCAGTACACCAGAACTAGAAACCAACACTATAATACAGTGAGATCAACAAAAATAGTAGTATTAAAACGATAAGTGTTTTAAAAAAACTTTTAGTATAGAGATCTAACTAGAGTGATCCAACTGATGATCAGTAGTTCCAAAGATTTACATGTAAAGAATTCCAATTTGGATATACATTCTCACACAATCTGTCACAGGAAATAGATACACTAAAAATACAATTTCTGTCACACACACACACACACAACATAGAGAAAATGCATGCCCACATGGACATTATATTCATTTTTAATCAAATACTGAGATGAGAATTTAATTTCATAAGATGTATCAAATTTTGTCATAATTTACTCCCTCCATCCCACAATCTCGTTCACATCTTCCTCATTTATTTGTTCCATAGAATCATTTACCCTCCAAAAAAACAAATAACATCTCAATTCAGAACTTCAAAACTACACTTTAATTTCAAAATTGTGATCCCTTTTCATGCATTATTTATTGCCCAAAAAGTTAATAAAGTTGGTTATTGCCCAAAAAGTCAATAAAGTTGGTAAAAAAATAACTTCTTCTTAAACATGGAACAAAAAAGGTGAACTATTACTCTATGGTATGGAGAGAGTATTTGAAATTCTTCTCACAAGCCCATACAAAATATGAACAAGGGATTTGGAATGAGGGTGTCAAACTACAAATGCAAAATCAACAGTTTAAGAGGTTCTGAGACAAAGTTAAACCTCTTAATCTAATAGCAGAATATCCCAATTTGAAATGTATTCTAAACACAAATTCTGTGCATCAAAATAATCACTCTCTACAGCTCGCATAATTAAAATTTACCTTCTTTAATTCCACTTTTGGAGGTGTTGGTTCCTGATAGAAACTTGGCATAGGTGTAGCTTTAAATCCCAAACTTTTTCTCAACATTTTGATCTCAGCCTCGTGTGTTTCCTAATTAACAGATAAATATAAATCTGATTCAATCACAGAGTCCATCACATGAAACTTTAATATGATATGAGAAAGTACCTTAGATTTAGCCTGAAGATTGTTCTTCTCTTCTTCCTTTGCCAGAATCTTTTCCTCGAGTTTAGAGTAAAACTGTTGAAAGAAAGATGAAGGTAAAATCATCAGGTCTATATCTTGCAATATATAGCAAATAGTGGGCACTGCAGATTGAACAATATACTCACCTCTCTTCGTTTCTCAGCCCTTTCATTACATTTAAAACTGAAACTATAGGCTGGGAGAGTACCCGATCTACGTGGCTTGGTATCTCCAGCAGTGGGACTTCTACAAAGTACTTAAGGATAAATCAAATACAACCATCATATCACAATGACTTATATGAGAAGCACACCTTCACCTTTCAACATCAAAAGGGGATCAATTCCAGTACATGCTAAAAAGGATACGATGACGACTGAGATTTCTCTTCGGTTGTACTAGAAGGGCCTTTCTTAAGGGTCTTCAGTTTTGTCTTCTCTCTGTAACCGAAAACCAAAGTTCAGAGAGTAATTAAAAGGAAAAAAAGGATACTCAACTTCAGGTAATGCTTGCAAGGAATAGATATCCTTGCATATTCTCAAGATGAAATATATCCATTAAATTTTCCAGTGATTATCATGAAGAATCATCTAGACAAGGAACTAACAGCCATCAGTTAAAGGAACATACAGGGGTTCCTCAGTTTGTTCTCCAATAGTAGAAGACGAGGTTTCCTCGGGAAGTTCCTGCTCCTTATTGAGATTAGAGTAGATCACATTAAGGGAGATAATAGCACATGTAATGAAGGAAATAATAACAATGTACAGCATTGCTTAGACTTTCTGGCATTTTTACCTTAGAGCTATCTTGAACAGATGCTGATTTTAAGTCAGCACCTCCATTAAATGATTTACTTTTTGTTCTCAATGCAGGAGTCTGCCTATGGTTTGACTGTGAAGCAATGCCATTCGAAGAAACAGAGGGTTTTATCACCTCTTTAGCATTTTTGCTCTTGCTAGAACCTGCTACCACAGCATGTCTGGTACTTGAAGCTTTCTCATTCTTGGCCCTTCCCATACCCTTCACTGGTTTCAAATTCTTAGAATTGCCAGATTCTTGAACTCCATGTTCCTAGAAGCATATTAGTCATTAGATTACTTCCCAAAGAGCTACATGTGCTAAGCAACCGAAGAAATATCATGAACCTCCTACCCTGGCTTTGCTGGTTGGATGGTTTTCAGGTGGTAAAGCGGGTTCTTCTGTGATTCCTCGCGCAGAGTTTAAAGTATCATTGTCATTTAACTGAACAGCATCTTCAAGACTCTCACCAAGTTCTATTACCACGTCGCAATCGGGAGTCCCATTTACCTTCGCGATGACCAGTTGTTCGGAAACACCATTGTCAAACTCAGCCATATTTCCAGACACAGGAATGGCATTATCAGCATCCATCACTTCCATTCTATCCAACAAGAAATCACACTTCAAATCACAATATTGGGAAAAGTACATAAAGTGCTTACAAAAAAATTAGTCAACTACAAAAACATAACAACTTTTCCTTACCTTCAAATCCTAAACAACATGCAATAATTAAACCACACATCAGGAGGTAGTTAAGCTTAAAAGGACAAAAATGTAGCAAAACCCATCTTCAATGATCAATAAACTGAATATAAATTAAGATTCCACAATCAGTCTTCACAAACAAGAATGCAACACAAAGTCATTTGATACTTAGGAATCCAAACTTAAAAAGTTCAACATTCCCAATTCCCCCTCTTTAAATCTCTTCTGGCAACCATAAATTCCTTCCCACAAACAAATCTTATCACAATTACAACACATAAATTAACCAGAAGAAGAACCCAAAGACTAAACTAAGTATTTCAGATTTAAAATATGAAAAGAAAAAAGAAACCCCACAGGAAGAGAGCTAAGCAGCAGACCCACGAGGAAAAGACAAATATCAGAAAAAGTAGATCTTCAAAACACCCCAACCACAACAAGATCCCATCTTTATCCATTAAAAGATATAGATTAAGAAACCCATTAACACAGCAGAAACAGCACATTATCAAATCCAAAACGCACACATTTTCACGTATTTACCTTCACCGGTGTTGAGCTACGAACATCATTCCAGTAGCAGAAGAACTTACCTTACAAAGCATTTGAAGGAGAAACAATCACAGGGGCATCAAATCATTAGAGGATTAGAAAGGATCTGAACGATTCTGAAATGGGTCTCACCCAGTCTGCTCTGGTCAGTATTGTAGTCTGAACTATGAAATGATCTTGAAATTTCGAATTTTCTTTTTCCTTTTCTTTTTCGTTGTTTTGGGGCAATATATATTTTTATTTTCCTTTTTTGGTGTTTCTTGAAATTGAAAAATGAATTGAATGGATTTATTTCCTGATTTTCTCTACCCCTCTCTCTCCGCTTACTCTCTTTCACCTATGTTGAAAATTGAAATAAGAGCATAGACCGATGGGCAAAGAAACAATCAAACAATGAGTCGCATATGTAACTAGCTTATATAATACCATGTATACTTCTCAATTCGGAAATCACTAGTTTTAATATTAATCTAAATCTTGATTCAGTTTGAAATTAAACTTTAAGAAATTAAAATAATCATAATAATAATAATCACTCTCTGATCTCAAAATTACTTCCATTATTTATAGGACTTTGAACTATTTATAAGACGGTATAAGTAATGGTGGATCTCTTTTGTCCATTATTTATAGGACTTTGAACTACTATATAAATAATGGTGCATTTGAAAATGAGTTCATCTTTTTGTCCTGGGCAAACCGTACGCTCATACATTTTTTAGTATTTAAGGATAATAATACTAAAATTTAAGAGACACACACGTTTTTATCTTTGAAAATTCTCGATTTACACAAGTATGTAGTTAGTACACCAAGTTTCCATACACCCTTATTCTCTAAGCCTCCTTATAACTCCCTCTTATTTTGAGTGTACATTGTTGTGATAAAAATAAAAATAAAAATGTGCATATATTTTTGAAACGGAAATTATAATTATTTTAATACTCTGTATCTTTTATTATTATTATTGTTTATGGTAATTATTAAAATCATTTTAGAGACTTAACTCAACTCAATTTGTTAGTGGTTTTTTTTTTTTTTCAATCTTTATGGTCAAAGCCAAAGGTGTATGATTTTGGTGGTTTTCTATTATGAATCAAATCTACTCCGCTCCAGGTCGCTTTCGGCTAAGAAAAACAATTTGAAAAAAATAATTACTCCATGTTTACAAAATTTAAAAAAGAATAATAATTGTAAGGTGTAGTTGATATATATTGAAGAACTTCTAAGTTTTCATTTTTATAAGATGAATGAATACTGGTGAATCATTTTTATAAAAATAAGAGTAAATAAATATACGTATGTAGTAATGATGTCATACGTGATTCGTGTCTATTAAAATAGAATTGACGTGATTCGATGTATTTTAATTTATTTATTTTTTATTATTTTTTGCGAAAAATTATCTTTTCCGCTAGGCAATCACAGCACTAATTTAATTTTATTTATTTTATTTTTAATATGTTAGATTTAGTATGAATTTCAATTTATAAAGCACTTAATTAATTAGTGCTGCGTCATTAATTTAACACCATGGTAATTAGGGATGCCAATTTAGACCGACCCGCGTTTGCACCGACCCGCCCCGCCCCGTTTGGGCCAGATCAAGCCCGCCCCACAGAGAAGATGGGGCGGGTCCGCCCCGCCCCGGTCACGGGTCAGGTCGGGTCCGGGTACTAAGGTCGCCCCGCCCCGTATTAATTTAATATATAGAACTAAATTAATTATTTATATATTATAAATACCATATATTTATAATTTGGGGTTAAATTATTTTCCCAAATGTTGCCCTAGCATTAAGCGCCGTTCTCTTCTCACTCTCAACACTGTCTGTCGTTCTCGTTCCTCTCTCTACGTTCTCACTTCTCACGCAATACTTCCAGTTCCAACCCCAAGGTTCAAATCTCATTCTCATTTCTTTAGTTCTTATCTGAGTTTTCAAAGTTCGTTGCCCGCTTCCAATCACCTCAATTTCTGCGGCCGACAGCAAAGGTATGATACATTGATACTTGTTTTATTTTTTCCCTTTATCAAATGCTTGACCGCTAGATTTCTAAATCTTGTCTTCCTCACGTTGTATAATTAGCTCACCCATTACACTCAATTCACCACTTTGACGTATCTCTTCCGTTGCGTCGCTCTCCGTCGTCTCGCCCAACTAGGTATATTTTCACTTATTTTATGAGCAAGTCAATTTACTAAGTATGTGTGCATCGTTTCGTTTTTTTATTACTACTACGATAATTATGGGGTAAATTGCTTTTCTTTAATTATGTGGAAAAAAATGACATCTATCACACAAATTTATTTTATATTTTTTATCAGTTGAACAAACAAGATATAAGAGAGTTATCTGGAAAAAAAATTTGGCAAAAGGTGAAATCCTAAGCCTTAGGCAGTAGCCACCCTCTTTCTGTTATATTTGAATTGTTTTTGGGAATTGAGTTTAAGTTTTTTCAATAATTTAAGCCCTTGATTTTTACATGAATTAATATGTTGATCATGTAAGTTAATGTCTTGTTTTTTAATATTAGATTGCATTTTTTTTTTTAAAATTTGCCCTCAATTCTTTTGTTGAGATGATGGATCCCTTGTTAATTTTGAACACGTATGAATAAACAAAAATATACATGATTTTGTAAGTATGCATATATGTGAGGTTCATTGAGTTTATTATTTCCTCTTTGTATTTAGAATTGGGTTTGAACTTTTTTGGTAATTTCGTGCGTAATTATTTTCAATTATGGACTATATATCTTAATGGGCTTACTGCAATACTCATTACATGCAAGGAATATTTACTCTAATATTATGACATCCAAATCTACAACTCCAACTCCATCTCCCATGTCACCTGTTAGCACTGATATGGTGTCTGAATCACAAGAGCAAAGTTCACCAAATGAGTTGACATCTCTCCCAAACGCATCACCTCCCGACGCTGAAAGTTCTCCAAGTATTTCAAATGCCCCGAAGACTACTGCTGGACGGGTTACTTCTAAAGCTTGGGAACATTTTGACAAATTGACTGTTGGTACTGATTTGAAAGCCAAGTGCAAGATGTGTGGTTTGTTACTGTTGGGAGATCCAAGTCAAGGTACTAGTCACTTACATAAGCACATTCTTAGATGTCCTAAGAAGAAAATGAAGGATATAAGACAACAACTCTTACAAACTAACTTTTTCAAAGGGAAAATGGAACTTTCACCGTATAGCTATGACAAAGAGTTGGCTCGCAAAGAACTTGCAAAAATGATCATCATACATGAATATCCTTTAAAAATGGTGGACCATGAAGGATTTAGGTCATTTTGCAAGAGTTTGAATCCAATTTTCAACCCAATGTCAAGAAACACAATTAAAGCAGATTGCTTGAAGATATATGAGTCGGAAAAGGAAGCCACTATGCAAATTTTTGGGAAGAATGAAAGCCGCATCGCTATAACAACAGATATGTGGACATCTTCTTTTCAAAGGAAAGGATTCATGGCCGTCACAGCCCATTACGTTGACAATAATTGGAAACTAAACAGCAGAATTATCGGGTATTTGTAATAAAACCACATATATTTCTGATGTATGTTTGAATTATCTCATTACTTATTTGATTTTTACTAATTCTTTTTTAAACTTTTGTAGGTTTTTGTTTGTGCCAAGTCCACATACAAGTGAAGTTCTTTGTGAAGCATTGCTTGACTGTCTCCTAGATTGGAACATTGATCGAAAATTATCTTCTATAACAGTTGATAATTGTTCGACCAATGATGCTATGCTGAAGTTGCTCTTAGAGAAGCTTTCCCTGGAAACTTTATTAGTTGGTGGTAAGTTATTCCATATGCGTTGTTGTGCTCACATATTAAATTTGATTGTGAAAGATGGATTAGATGTCATTGAAAAGGAAATTTTGGCAATAAGAGATAGTGTTGCTTATTGGTCGAGCACCCAAAAGAAATGGGAGAAGTTTGAGGAAGCAGCTCGTCAAGTTCGTGTTCCAATTACAAAAAAACTTGCTCTTGATTGTAAAACACGTTGGAATTCAACATACTTGATGTTGCAAGTGGCCCTTGAATATAAAGACGTTTTTGCTCGTTTGAAGCACCGTGATTCAAAGTACAAGTGCTGCCCAAGTGATGATGATTGGAAAATTACAAATGAAATTTGTGGCAAGCTCAAGGTATTTTACATTGCAACTGAGATCTTTTCGGGCACTCAATATCCTACTGCAAACTTGTATTTTCCTAATATTTGTGACATTAAGTTGGATTTAGTCCAGTGGCAAGTTTCTGGTGTTAAAGTTATTGAGTCGATGGCTTCGAAAATGATAGAAAAATTTGATAAATATTGGTCTATTGTGAATGGTTTGATGGGGGTGGCAGTTTTACTTGATCCAAGGTACAAAACTGATTTGTTGGACTATTGTTTTGGAAAGATTTATGGTTTAGGAGGTGAAAATGAGGTACATAATATTCTTACGTTATGTCGTGAGTTACATGATCAATATGAGAGAGATTTTTCAAAAGAAGCTAGTGAGGTTTGTGGATCATTGGAGGGCAGTCAAACTACCAATTCATCGTCTCTTTCTGAATATAACTTGTTTAGATCTCAAAGGAAAAGAAAACCAATGAGGTCAGAGTTGGATCACTACTTAGAAGAAGAATCTTTACCCGATGTGAAAGATTTTGATGTCTTATCCTGGTGGAAATTAAATAAGGGTAAATATCCAATCTTGAGCCAAATGACAAAAGATATTTTAGCTATTTCCGTCTCTACGGTAGCTTCTGAGTCTGCTTTTAGCACAAGTGGAAGATTAATTGGCCCTCATCGTAGTAGACTTCACCCGAAAACCATAGAAGCTTTAATGTGTGCACAAAATTGGTTATCAATTCAGATGAAAGGTAATTTACTTCAATTATTGTATTCTACATATTTACTTGCTACATTGTGATTTTGTATAATTATTCATATTTATACTCATTACTATATAGATGGCACATCCAGTGAAAATGCACATGCAAGTGTATTATATGACTCAGATGTTGAAGGCGAACAAGTGGTATGTTAATATAAAATTTATGTTATATATTAATTAAAAGTCTTGATATTAATACATTACTTTAAATCTCTCAATGTTTTATTTAAAATTCTTTTTTATTATTGTAGGAGGATTAGTATGGAACGAAGGATATCAATCAATGGTTTAGTGGCTTCTTGAGTGAGAACATGGGAGAGCTAATGGTTTGTAATGAATTTAGGAGAATGTTACTTATTTATATAATTGCAGGACTGAACTTTTGTTTGTATTTCATGGTTTTTAATGAACTTATTATTGTGGTTTGTAATGAAAATGCTGTTGGTTTTGATGTTGTGGTATTTTGAATGACATGTTTTTTTTAGGGTGGATATCGGATGTGAACAAAACTTGGAATACAGATTTTTTTATATATACAGGGAAATAAACGGGGCGGGGCGGGGCAGACCCGCCCCGTACCAGGGCGGGTCTGGGTATTAAATGTATGACCCGTGCCGGGGCACGGGGCGGGGCGGGGCATCAAAGTAATGTCGCGGGGCAGGGCGGTCAGGTACCCGCCCTGACCCGGCCCATTGCCATCCCTAATGATAATTATTATGAATGATTTCTAATTTGTTACCAAACAAATAAAAGTTGGGTCTATCCGGTGAGGGATATGGGAATGAATGATGATTGATGTATAAGAAAATAATCAATTACGGAATTGAAGATAAATTAAAGAAATTGAGTCATATTAAATTCTCACTTGTAAATAGTATATCAAAAAAATTGTCGTATTTAATATCCATGTATAATGCATCACATGAATAACTTGCATTATTAGTTCTCAATGACTTAATTTTATTTAAGTAATTTTTAAGAGAATTTAGATACATAAATATAAATATAAATTAGTATTAAATAAACAATTAGGGATACAACAATATCCATATATATATATATATATATATATATATATATATATATATATATATATATATATATATATATATATATATATATGAAAGGGCGTGGGATAAGATTCAAAGGATGATGCTTTTGTCATGCAAATTTTCTATAAAAAGAAAAAGAAAAATAGAAGATAGGATTCATTCTAGATAATGTAAAGAATGTGCTTAAAATACCTCCGAGATGGCCTTCGAAATCCTTAAAAAATGATCAACTTGTTTGTGGAATAATCTTGCAGCTACACATAAGTGCTTCTTTCTAGGTAGATTGAGATTGAAAATGATTGGAGAATAGGAGTTCAAATTTCACTCCAATATTATTTGTCCTAATTAAAGTTGAAAAGGAAATTATAATAACACTTTGGCCAATAAGAAAAGGATAATATCAAATCCCCCACCCCACACCTTTAAAATGTTTATCGTGGTTTTAATTATTGTGATTATGATGACATTGTTCTTAGAAATGTGATTAAAAACACTAACACGCATGAAAGGTGCATTGATGTTAGCTACACGGACAAATTTGTGGCAAACCTTAATCCAAACATCACATTAGATATAGACATGACTATTTTTGCAATACACTACTTGTCTTCGAGTGTAATGCACTAACAATTGCGTGATGGGGAAGAATTTGTAGGTAGGAGAAAAATGATACGGAATGCAGGTACCATTTGTCTCCTTTACAAGCATGTGGAGTCGAGAAACAGTGTTTCTCGACTCTCGAGCGTGTGAGCTCATGAATGTTCTTCTCACGACTCGTGCAGATCTCCATCTTGCGCCCGTGTTCACGAGTTTAGTATAGACTTTCTCAAAATCTTGGAAAAACAGGTTTTGATCATTGGCATACTTTGTGATCCACCTGTTTTGTCAGAATAACAAATGCAAAAAGTTAGCAAGTAAAATCAAACATCCATGATATTACCAAGATATGGTCAAATTGTACACATATTAAGGATAGAATGGAAGCAAGAAGAGATTCACAACATGCAACACTGTCTTTAGGTGGGAATTTGAGCCTGGGTTGTTGATCCGACCCACCTTAGACAACTCATGTGCTGCCCAAGGGAATGGTCTGAACCGACACAAATAGGTTCAGGGCCCAAGAATTGACAACTAAAACATAGGATAGGGCAACAGTGTCATCCAGTCGAAAACGGTAACACTCGCTGGCTTGGCCCAACTTGGCAATCGATTATACCGCATCTAATAATGGTAGAAGCAAACGAGGCCATACAATCATTTTTACATTCATCAGGATAATGACAAACTTAAAGTATACACTAATTAGAAAAACGATGCAGTGAAGTAACGGTAACGACATACCTAAGGCATTCATTGTCCTCGACAAGTGCTCTGTCCGAGGGGAGGCCAATCATACTACCCATGCCACCTATAGTATGAGACAAATTAATGATTTTTGATAAAAAGACATAGGAAATTCTGGATTTATGCAGTGCACAATAATAGCTAAGTCCTAAACCGAAAAACTACTTGGACTGTTTGAAAGTGAGAAGCTAGCACAACAAGATAGCAAAGAAATAAAGAACATGCTTAATTATGTACCCGGTGATGCCCATGGCTTCTCTAGAAGAATTTTGTAGTACGAATTATCAAAGACAGTTGGATTTCCAAAACCTTTGCCGCCTAGAGTATGAGCTCCAGATAATGCAACAAGTTCCTGGGCTCTGTAAATGAGTTCCGTCGAACATTTAATATAACAATAACAGTGAGCTAAAACGAAGAACATGATTCAAATGAACCACTACAAGAAAACTGGCACGCCAATTTATAAGAGACAACCTCCAACAATTTGTTGAATTAAGACTTAACCTTCCATCTCACATGATGCTATGATAAATATAAATAAATAATTTTTTTAAATCATCAGTTGTTTTTGGTTTTCTGTCTGATCCACCCCACAGCTTCCCAGTCACATGCACTTTCGTGTCAATGAAGGAAGCATTCTGTTCCTCTCACATGCTTAAATAACTATAATGTTCTTGTGAAGCTTCGTACATGGTTTAGGGTAGTGTAATATAAAAAATAATTTTCATTACTGGGAAAACATTCACGAAAAACACACACGTCTAAAATATCAGTTTCATTGCTCAGAAGTGTACTGTAGGTAAGCCTAATATGTGTTATGTTATATCTTAGTTCTACAAAGAACTGGCCAACTTAGAAACTGGACATATATATATTCTTCCGACATAGATGAATATTTAGGGAATATCGAAAACCCCAATGAGGGTAAACAACAGAAGGAATTAGAGGAAAAATATCAACATTTATCTGCAATGGGATAACTGAAATTCTTAGTACGACATTGGAAAGAGGGAGAGAGAATAGATTCCAGATGTGCAACAGTTAATAATACTCACGAGAAACCTTTCTTTTGGAAACTTTGCTTCATGGAACTGGCATTAAGTGACTCTTCTGGAAGCTTCCCTTCTGGATCAGGCACCCTGCACGGCAGCAGTTGAACTTCCAATAATTTATCTTCATAATTACAAATGCAGTTAGTACAAATTGATGAAACCTGAGGGTGTCCAAAATGTTAAAAACAGACTCTTATATACAAAACAGATTTGGAAAAGGTACAGGGACCATTCTGTTTTGGAAATACATCGATCCTGTTTTGGACAGTTGAGTTGCATCAAATTAAATGGTTATGGAGGATACTTTCATAGGTGCACATGTGTCATATTTTTGGAATAACTTGTCTAAGAAAATGAATGACTTGATAAGATTTAAGCCACTTACATAGCATCTATTCTTCCCAGCTTAACAGTAATCTTCGGACCTCCACAAATTAGAACAGCCTCTGCTCCAGCTACGGCTATCAGATCAGCCCAGGATACTAGCATAGCAAGCACCAAGAACAAGGTGTTAGGTGATATTTGACTACCCGGCAGTAGCAATATTTTTATGGTTTCTTCGACCTTCGCTGAAAACTACCTGGCAGTACTGCATCCAATTGTTCTTTTGCTTTCTCTAGAATCTAATAAGAAAGCAACCATTAAGAAGTTAGGGATCGGAGCTTGTGCAATTTTAATAAAATTAGATGATAGTGAATACAACACAAATCCCAAATTTGACAAGAATGAAGTGTTAGAAAGTACAGTGTCATGAGAGTCATACATGTGTGTGCAAAAATGATCACCAAAAACTAAAGGGAAGAGTTAAAGAAGCAGAAGCAAGCTTGCCTTCAATGACCTTTTAAGGCCAGTGTTTTCAGGTCTTTCAAGTTCATAAACTATTGATCCATTCATGCCACCTAAAAGAATGAAAGATTTAGCCAGAAAATACATAGG
Organism: Pogostemon cablin; assembly: GCA_023678885.1. Classification (NCBI taxonomy): domain Eukaryota; kingdom Viridiplantae; phylum Streptophyta; class Magnoliopsida; order Lamiales; family Lamiaceae; genus Pogostemon; species Pogostemon cablin. Next base: position 37,510,345 of record CM042965.1, read on the forward strand.
CGAAATAACCACATGTAGTGGAACAAAACAATATGGTGGTTATACAGGATCTAAAGTCCTAACATAAGTCAAGATCCAAATTACTATTTCAAACTCGATGCAATCTCCGACTAACAAACTTGCATTTTAAATGCAAGAGTTAGTGTGTTCATTACATAAATTACCTCACATGTGCACATATATCTTATATATTTCCTTAATAGAAAATTTCTACTTTTGAAATGATACCTGTATTGTCACCATTGTCAAAAGTTCCAGCATCATGAAAAACTAAACGAAGTAAACCAGCAGCTTTGCCCTTGGATAATACTTTTCTGATTTCTTCTTGCAACTCAGAGTTCTCACTGAAGCCAAAGATCTTGAGGTCAATTACTAATAAATTGTATGCTTTTTTCGTGAATTATTTACTCAACAAAACAACTAACATAAGTTCATCTTAATTGTGTACTCCATATTTTATTTCACAAACATCTGAAACAATTTAAATGATTACCCAACGTTAGACGCATAGAATCCCTTTTTCCAATACAGAAATCAACAAGATTTTATTATTAGCTGATTGAAACCAAAACCCTAACGAACTCATAAGTCATAATCAATTTCACAATTGTCACCAGTTCTAATACATTTTAACGAGAAAAAAGAGAAGCAAATGAACAACATTAAGGTTCATCCTTACTCAATAGCACATGACAAGCTGGAATGAGGAATGAAAAACGACGTCGTCGCAATATACATTAGCGCTCGCCTCCCAAACGAAGAAGGAGAAGCAACAGCACAGGCTACAGTGAGCCTTTTTCCGGCGGATTTAACTACTGGAAAGTATATGACCGTAAGCTTAGGCAGGCTGACGGCGGAAATGGAGGCCGCTGAACCGAGCAACGTCGGATCCATGGCTGCGGCGTTGTTGCTCATTCTCCCAAGATTCACTTTGCCGCCGTTGTAAATCGTTGCCTCATCTTAAAATGAAAGATATTTTCAATTGATTATTCGCCAAATTATAAAACTATACTCATCTGTCTCCTTGATAAGTGTTCGTTTACTTTTTGCACGTGCATTAAGGAATTTAATATTATAAAGTAGAGTGTATATTGGGTGCACCGGGTGCAATGGTGTATCTACATGTGTATAACTTTTTATTCTATTTTATTTTATATACATGTTATTCTATTTTGTATACGTGTTTCGTAATAATTGTATATTTTTTCACATTAAATTTTTCATTAAAAAAACTAGCATCATATATGTAAAACTTTTTATTCAATAATGTATACATGTTTTTTAATAATTGTATATTTTTTACACTTAATTTTTCATTAAAAATCTAACAATTAAATTGTATACATTTTTGCTCTTAATTGTATATGTTTATGTTTATATTTGTATATGGGTGCACCCTATCTTAGGGTGCACCCGGGTGCACACTATAATTAGCCTATAAAGTATAATGAGATGAGAAAAATAATATTTTAATATGTAGTGGGTAGTTGTATTAATATTGAGTGTGGACCATGTGTAAATAGTTGAGTATAATAATATTATTGTGTTGTGTCACATCAACCCAAAAAGAAAATGAATACTCCTTCCGTCCCGCCCATATTGCACCGTTTACTGTAGCTTTTGTAAGAGCTTTATGCAGTCAAACGGTGCAGTTTGACCGGGACAGAAGGAGTACTTTGTATCGGGACAGATCAAAATAACAAAATGGACACTTATCAGAGGAACGGAGGGAGTACAATTTAAGGGTCATTCTAGGATGCATGCACATGTGCACCCATGTTAATAGGTGAATATAGGTAGTGGGTAGTTTTTTAATAAAAAAAATTAATTAAATTATTTTATTTAAGGGTAAGTTTTGTGTGATTCGTGAGACGGATTATTCAATTACCCAACTAAATAAACTAATCCACTCAATTACCTGCGTTGCTACTTAATCCATTTTATTGGCGCGTGGAGCTAGCTGGCTGGAGCTTTGCGTGCGCTCACACCATCCTCAAACCACTCCTACTATTCTTTAGTTTTTACTTTCTTTAATTAGATTTTTAAATATTTTATTTTATTAAGAATGTGTTAAAATTAATAGAATTATATTTTAACACATAACATATTTTATATTTTATTTATTATTGTTATCACTTTTCTTGATGAAGTATTATTTTTTATTAGAAATTCATGAAATAATTTCACCTAAATATTTACCATATTTATATTTTTCATGTCCTTTTAATTATTAATTAAATATTTTAATTGAACTATTATATCTTTTATTAATTATGTATTATTTTTATTAAAATTGTTATCACTTTTTATTTGTTCTACTAATTATTCATAAAATAGTTGAATTTTTACTATTACTTTGGGTAGGTCTTAATGAGACCGTCTCACGTGAAACCATTTTTCACTTTTTAAAATAGCTATCAGTTTCACTATACAACATTATCATTTTCGCTATAAAATGTCATCACTTTTTATTTATACTATAAACTATTCATAAAATAGCATTATCACTTTACATTAATTTATTATCACTTTTCTATGTGAAAGTTATCACTTTCTGGCCGTCTCACGTAAGCCCTTACGTGAGATAGTCTCACACGAGTCTTTGCCTTCGTTGATCATATATCACTATTTACAAAAAAAATTACTAATTTTTTTTCATCTTGTACAGTTGTTCATTAAATAGTTCAATTCAACAACAATTACTTTTTTTATTGGTGTCACTTTTTTAAAAAAAAATATTATCACTTTCTATATATTCTACATATTGCTTATGAAATAATTCAATTGAATGCATATTACCATTCTTTCATCATGTATCACTTTTTCTATTTTATTAATTGTTTATGAAATTGTTCAATTTAACGATAATGACTTTTTTTTTAACTGGTGTAAATATTATTACTTCTTTTTCTTTTTTCTATATATAGTTCATGAAATAGTTCAATTAAATGTATATCACTTATCTTTCATCAAGTATTACTCTTTATTAAAAATATTATCACTTTTTCTCCACAAATTGTTGATGAATCAATTCAATTCAATGATAATCACTTTTCTTTATGTGGTGTCACTTTTTATTAAAAATATTATTATCATTTTATATATATATATATATATATATATATATATATATATATATATTATGAATTAGTATTGAAATAGTTCAAGCGAATGAATATTACTTTTTTTTAATTAAATATCACTTTTTAATATAAATTTTATCACTTATTCTAATTCACGAATTATTCATAAAATAGTTGAAACGAACTGAATTATTTTCTTATGATTATTATACTATTTCTTATTATTTAGTAAAAATATTCACTAAATTTAATTTAATAAATGATGTTTAAAATTATAAAATTAATGCATTAAATAAGAATCTTAAAAAATATATATTTTATCCGGATAAATTTTGAGTGAGATCATTTTACACTTTTTAAATTAATTATCACTTTTGCTATAAAATATTATTACTTTTACTATAAAATGTTATCACTTTGTATTTAAATTATAAATTATTTGTAAAATAGCATTATCACTCTTTATTATAAATATTGTGACTATGTGAGGCGATCGCACACAAGATTTTGCCTTTTATCATTTTATACATAGAATTTTCAAAGTTAAAAAAAACTATAATAATAAATTAAATGAATAAGAGAATGTCTTTAAAAAATTAAAAAAAGAGTTAATTATAAATTAAATGAATAAGAGAATGTCTTTAAGAAAGAAAGTTAAATTAATTAAAATGAATGATAGGAATATGCATTAGTTAATTAGGCAGCGCATAACAAATTAAGTAACTGGGCCGTTGGGCATGAACGGCGCGTGTATTGACGTCAATGATAAATGGGTGTGGATAGATCCATCTCACGGGATGAGATCCGTGAGATGGTCTCGCACAAGTCTTTTCCTTTATTTAATGGTGTGGATTAATTTAAAACTAATCCAGCTGTTAAAATTGTCCAGGTGCAGTGCACCCGGTATACCACAGTTGAACTCACAATTTAATGATAATTATATAAATTTGAGTTTTTGTCCTTATTATTTTAATAATAATAAATTATAAAAAAATTCTTAAGAAATATATTTAAATTAAGTGATAAAAAAATCCTAATTAAAGTGATAACAAATAATTTAGTGGTCTCCTATTTAAACAATCTAATCCCCGTCAACGACGACATTTGCTTGTTCACAATTTTGCATGTGTCCCCAAGTGTAGGGAATCAATTGTAGCTCAACGTGTGACCAAGTAAAAATATCGAACCCAAGGGATTAGTGTTAAATAAGATACACACTAACTAATTCACACCACTAATAATTAAGACAAAGTAACCTTTTCTGGTTTTGGAAATTATTTAACTAATTATGCAGAAAAATAAATATTAAATAAAATAAATAAAAATAAAAGTCACAATCAATCACAAGTGTTTCAAGAGAGAAGACAATATAGCACTAGGAAATTCAGTTAAATTGATCAAATCAAATCACTAGACAATCGGTTAGACTTTCTGCAGTTCTTATAAAAGCAATCACGTAACTATGTTAAATTCTTTTTCTAAAGTAAACTTAACACATAAATCTGGTTTAAGCCCTCAGATGCAGAAGAATAATCATTACTCTCTTTCTAGGTACTTCATGCAAAATTCCATTAAAGGCTAGTACACTAGACTTCCTTTTATAGGTACTTAAAAATTAAACCTCGGTTCCCGCTGATTAGCCATAGTTTAGTGGAGAATGACCAATTCAAGATATTATCGAACCATAGGGAGGTCATGCTAGCACTTAAGCGAGATCACATTTATCACAATTTTATAGAGACGAATCATAGAGGGGGTTGATTAAACAAGTACTTAAATGAAAATCAATGCAAGTGTACAAGCAATGATCACGTAACAAGATGAAATGATGAAATGAGTGGATATCCAAATTGAGTAGAAGTGAGATTAACAACACTAATGAAGTGGTAACTCATGGACTCATGCATTAAACTCATATGTATCAAGGGTTAAGACTAAGGGCCAACACATATACCTCCTAAACTTCCTCTCGAAATGAATAGGATGTAGATCATTTGCACAATCTCAAAATAGCTCAAAGGTTGGTTCTCAATTAAACTATTCCAACTAGGTACTAAGTTCAATTAAAGAATCCCTTCATATAATCAATTGACTTCTCAATCTAACTAATCACATATTCTATCAAAGGGTTCTAAATAATAAAGGATTTCTCAATCACTTTACAATTTATAATGCACATGAGATGTTTGATGAAATGATTCACTCAATTATCCTAAGCACATAATTGATTTCTCAATCTAATCATATAATTAGAACAATCAAACGCACAAAACATCATAAACCTCAAGATAATTAATCATCAATGATAGAAAATCAAATATCCCCATCAACATATGAATTTAATTACATAAATCCACAAATTAACCAACAACTTTCATGTTGCTAATCTCACAAGGGAGATTAGCCTACAATCTTCATAAGATCCATAACATAGACATTAGAAACCTTATAAATCATTGTAAACTAAAGGATTAACACAAAATTGGAATGAAAACTCCCTTGGAAATGGATCCAATTGAATCTCCTTTCTTCCTTTGGTGATCACCCACTCTTCCTTGCTTCTTCACTTGATTTGGATGGTAGAAATTATGGAGAGATGATGTAGGATCAAAGGATGTATGAATGAGATGAAGAATATGGTGTAAAATCAAAGGAATGGTGTGTGAGGTGTGTGGGCAGCTGAAATTTCGGATCCTCTCCTTGTCCACTAGCTCAACCTCTCCATTCTTGCTCACTAGCATCAAATCGTCGTCAAGAAGTGAGTCTAGTGGACTTTCTCTTTCTCCTTTATCAATTTTCCAATCAAGCTCCGATTCTTTCATCCTATTAACATCATAAGAAGATAAGTTAGCATTTGAAAATTTCATATAATCATGAAGAAATGAATTTAAATTGTCAAAGAGAAGAGAATCATGATCATCAAAATCATCCGGAGGCCTTGTATGATGAGGCTTGATCCCTTTATCTTTCTTGCATAAGAATATGACACTTTTTCCTTTTGAGCTGAAGGATAACTCCTCTCTACCAACATCAATTTTAGCTCTTCCCGTAGCTAGAAACGACCTTCCCAAAATAAGTTGAACTCGAGGGTCCGCCTTCACTTCCAACACCATGAAATCAACCGGAAATGCTAGCCCCTTCACTTTGACCTCAACGTCTTTCACAATCCCAAGTGGCTTCACAACCTCGCCATTCACCACTTCAAGACGGATTGTTGTTGGTTTTAGCTCTCCAATTTCAAGGTCTTTAAACGTGGCATGAGACATCACGTTGACACTTGCCCCCAATTCACACAATGCATCAAGGGTACCTTTCTTTTCAAAATCACAAGGGATTATGAACTTTCCCGGATCACCAACCTTCGTAGGCCCCCCTTTTTGCATTGACTCACTTGTTTCGGGTTGCTCTTTTTTCTTTTTTTCCTCATACTTCTTCTTAAGATTTTCACATATTCTTCAAACTCTTTTTTCTTCTCCTCCTTTACAAACATTTGTGGATAGGGAATAGGGAATGGAGTCATAGGAATACCCCAATAATCACGTTTGTACTCTTCTTCTTTGCTCTTCTCCTCCACTTTCTTTTCCTCTTGCACCTTTTTCCACTTAGGTATCCATTTAGGAACCTTCTCTTCTTTCATTTCTTCAACAACCTTGCTTTCCACCAACCCTTCTTCAACCTTTCTTTCCTCTTCCGTTTCAACAAATAAACATTGAGCTTTCGGATTAACCTCGGTTGTAGCCGGAAACTTCTCTTTTTGTTGAGCACTCAATGAGCTAGCAATTTGACCAACCGAATGCTCCAAAGCTTTGAATCTTCTATCACTAGTTTCCTCAATAGCTTTGAATCTTCTTTCATTAGCTTCATCAATCTTTCTCCTTGTTTCATCTTGAGCTTTGTTTGATGCAATCAATTATTCAAGAAGTTCTTCGGTGGTTGTCTTCCCTTCATTATTTGGCGCTTTAGCTCCCGAATAATACCTCGGAGGATAAGCAACCGCATTGCTCGGATTAGAGTAGGAAAAATTATCTTGCCTTTGTTGGTGTGGATATGAGCTTCCACTACTTTGACCATTGAAACCTCCTTGCCTTGGTGGATAGTTTCCTTGACTTTGGTTGAAACTACCTTGGAAATTATTTTGGTAATTCCCTTGGAAATTTCTTCCTTGCATGTACGACACATCCTTAACACATGGCATAGAGTTGGTCAATTGTTCACCATTCACAACATTCAGAGTTAGCACACCTTGCTCAAATTGTACCCCTTCAACCATATTCGCTCCTTGATTGTTCACACTTTGATTCAAGCTCATTTGTTTAATGACTTCCGCCACTATCTTTTCCATGCTTGGCGTACTTGGTTCAACACTTACACTCTTCACATTATATTGTTGCCCTTGATCAAAACTTTCAAATCCATAGCATCCACTTACTCTCTCCGATGGCCATTGATACACATTAGTGGCAATCTCCTCAAATATCCTGATAGCCCTTTCCGGAGTTACACCAAGTACGGATCCATCCGCCGAAGCATCAACAAGGACTCTTTGCCCATTCAATAAGCCTTGGTAGAAAAATTCCACTTGTTGGTTCTCCGGGAATCCATGTTGTGGACACTTGCGCAACATATCTTTAAATCTTTCCCACGCTTCGTAAAAGCTCTCTTGAGGCAATTGCTTGAATTGAGTAATCAAGCTCTTCATTTGAAGCGTTTTAGAAGGTGGGAAATACTTGTTCAAGAACATTTGTGTAAGTTCCTCCCAAGTGTTGCACGTTCCCGGAGTAATAGTAGATAGCCATGTGCGAGCACGATCTCTCAACGAAAATGAAAATAACCTCATATTGATACAATCCTCGCTCACCCCATTCATCTTCACGGTGTTTGCAATCTCAATGAATTGAGCTAGATGAGCATTAGAATCTTCATTCGGAGTTCCACTAAATTGTTGCTCTCTCACCAATGAAATCAAGCCCATTTTAAATTCAAAGTTGTTGGCATGAATTGGTGGTCCCATCATTTGTGGCATTGTCCTCGGCATGAAGAAATCCCGAATCACCCTTTGATCATTGTGAATTCCATGTTGCACCGGAGGTGGTGGTACATATGCTTGTTGTGGAGGAGCATAAGCTTGTTGAAAGCCTTGTTGAATCATAGCTTGTTGCACCATTTGTTGAATCAAAGCTTGATTATTAAACTCCCCAAATTGTTGATAAGCTTGTTGTTTAAGATTGGCATTGGCTTGATCTTGCATATTTTTCACTCCGCCTCCATCATTCCTAATATTGCCACGTTCATCTTGATTGTTTTCCATTTGGTCCTTCTTTTTGGTTATATTCTCCTTTCTCTTTCTCCTCAAAGTGTTCTCAAGCTCTATATCAATAGGTTCAACTTGTTCCCCTTTTGATCTTGTTTGCATACACCTTCACGATAAAAGAAGTTAGAACAAGATTTTCAAAAAGCAAATACAAGTAAAAATAAAATAAAAAAAATGTCTCTAGTAAGATTACTCAAAACGATCCTTCTTCAAGCTACTAGCAACCGTTACTTCCCCGGCAATGGCGCCATTTGATTAGCCATAGTTTAGTGGAGAATGACCAATTCAAGAAATTATCGAACCCAAGGGAGGTAGGAACTAGTGCTTAAGCGATCTCACGTTTCTTATAATTTTATAGAGACTAATCATCAAGGGGAGGTTGATCAAATAAGAAATTAAATCAATCAAAGCAAGCAAGCAATGATTAGCAACAAAATAGAATGATGAAATGAGTGGTTTTCAAATTGAGTAAAAGTGAGATTAACAACAATTAAGAAGTGGAAATTCTAGGAATTATGTATCAAATTCATATGTATCATGGATTGAAGACTAAGGGCCAACACTAAAATCACCTAAACTCCCTCTCGAGATGGATAGGATATGAATATCAAATAGCTCAATGGATTGATTCTCACTTAAATAATTCAAACTAGGTACTAAGCTTAAATGAGAGTCCCTTCACACAATTAATCAATCTATCGATCAAACCAATTACATGTCCTACCAAAGGGTTCTAAACTATGAAGGACTTCTCAATCTCTTCACAATTTATAATGCACATGAGGTGTTTGATGAAATGATTCACTCAATTATCCTAAGCATATAATTGATTTCTCAATCTAATCACATATTTAGAACAACTAAACACACAAATCATCAATACAAATCAAGCAATACATAACCAATGATAAAAAATCATAGATCCAATCAATATATGAATTCAAATACACAAATCCCCAAAATTATCCAACAACTATCATGTTGCTAATCTCACAAGGGAGATTAGCCTACCATATTAACAAGGAAATTAATATAGACATTAAGATCCTTACAAAACATGATGAAACTATGAGGTTTAACTACAAAGATTGAATGAAAACTCCCTTGAAGTGCTTCAATGGTGATCTCCTTCCTTTCCTTGCAATCTTCCTCTCTTCCTTGCTTCTTTTCTTCAATTTGATGATGGTTTTGATGGTGGGATGATTGTAGATCCAATGGATGGAGAATGGATGAAGGTGAAGGTGAAAAATAGAGGAAATGATATGTAAGGTGTGTGGGGAAGGTGGAATTTTGATCCTCTCACTTCAAAATGTTGAATGGATTGGTATTTATACCCCATGGAGATCTTCTAGAAGAGTTTAAAAAAATATTCTGTTCTGGTGCCGACCGAGTCGTGCTACGTAGCACGAGTCGAGTCGTGTCAGGGTTCCTTGGTCAACTTTACTCGAAACGGCACACGAGTCGTGTTACGTCGCACGACCAAAGGGTGGCCGTGTTGGACGAATCTATGGCTCTGGACGGCCGTCGCTTACAGGCCCGTGTCTGGTACACGAGCCGTGTGCTGCAACACGAGTCATGTTGCCAGCACGACCAGCCGTGTTCTTGCACTTTTGTTTCTTCTTCCTTGTTTGATCTCCCGTCTCCATTTTTACTCCATTTTCACCTGTTATACATATGTTTAAGATCATTCTCACACATTCCCATGAAAACACATAACACCACCAAAATACACAAAAATACGGATAAAACAATATAAAAAATACACACAAAAGGCACTAAAATCTAGGTGAAAATAACGACAATCACCCACTTAACAATCTAAGAAACCAAATCCTCTAGAATTGTAATTAATAGTTATATTAAGTGTCCAATATTAATTATTCTAATGAATAAAGGTTATATGGTTAGCAAGCACCGTGATTGAGTGTGATAGGTGAAAGGCGGGTGAAGGGTAGAGATGGATGGCGGAAGGTGGTGAATATTTGTAAAATTATGTAGCCCAAAGCTTGCCACCAAGAAAATAGGAAATAGAGGGTAATTTTCGTGAATTTTTGGAATTCTCACTGGCAGCTGCGCGACCTCACGGTTTTAAGCATAACTTCTTTGTCCGATCTCTGATTGAAGTCATTTTTACGCTCACACGATCCTCACTTCCTTGTCTTTCCAGAAATATATAGAACTCCTGAAAATTCATCCATTTCTGTATGACACGAGTCGTGCAAAGGTGGAACGAGTCGTGCTAGTCGGCACAGCTTGCGCGACTTCACCGTTTTGATCATATCTCTCTCATCCGAGCTCTAATTGAGGTGTTTCTTAAGCCAAAATGACCTCTTCTTCTGTATCTTTCCAATCATATATCACATGATAAATTTGGACTTCCACAAAGATACATAAAATTATGCAAACTGGACATGCATTTTTCAGCATTCTTTCACGATTTCACTCTTCATTCCAACTTTGCACTTTTAATCATTTTAAATATATTGATGAATTTCTTAGGAGATAATATTTTAAATATATTAACAATTTTCTTAAGATATAAATAAATTTAAATATATTGACAATTTCTTAAGAGATTGTACATTAAATATTTCAAAAAGTTGTTGACTTTTGAATATAATTTTTTATAGAAAAAATAATAGATAAATTATTTAAAATTATATATATTTATATTAAATGAACAGTATATGTTTGATGAGTGGGTGAATTTTATTTATTAAAACAAAGTAAATACAAAATCTTATATGCATGTGTTGATAAAATATCATTATTAATTAATTTTAAAATTATAAATAATTAAATTAATTCAAATTAGCCACTATCTACTACCCTCAGCCAAATAAAAATAAAATAAAATTCAAGGACAATTAAATGAACAGTGTTAATATACCTTTGATAAGTGAATTAACTTTCGACTTCCTCCATCCCATAGAAGTTGTGACATTTTCTTTTTATTGTCCTATAAAAGTTGTTCCATTTCTTTTAAGAGCCAATAGGCAAATATACCCAATTCACAACTATCAAATATCAATACTAACACTTAAACTACATTCATTTTATTTTAATCAATGACAAAAAATGGACCCTATTACCCCTCACCCACCCCACCTATTATTCCACCCTCACCCACCCCTGTGTCTATACCTCCCAGCGACCACACTCCCCTCCCAGCTGGTATAGTGGTATTCCACCCCCCTCCTCCCTCACCACAGCATCCTCCCATCTAAAAACGAAGTCTGACCACGTGAACCCATTCCAACCCACCATCCCCAAACCCTATCGTCGACGAAAGGTAGTCGTCTTGGCCTGATTCTTCTCTCCCGCTGGTTATTGTCGGGTCCAACCCACCATTGTCCACTTTTACCCAAGGTCTCTATCGTTATCGTTTTCTGCTGGGTGTCGCCGACATCTCAGTCAACGGCGGTAGTCAACGCCCTTGAACTCGGAGATAGTAAACCGCCTTCCATTAGGTTTTATCTGTGACAATCAAGGTGTAGAGCGCTCAGTTCCTTCACGGCGGCAAGTTCTTCAACGCTCAAGGTGTATTGAGGAATCCACAACTGTACCTAGTATTAGGGGCGTCCGCTTCTCCAATTTCCGATAAGGTAACCAATTTTTCATTTTAATTTGCCTACTGGCACTACTAGGTTGATTTGACTGAATCTGTTTCTTTGTTGAACTAATGTATTGTGCTTATAATTGAGAGTTCCTTGATATTTAGTATGATGTACACCCGATTTGTTTGGTTTCTGTAATTGTTCACTGCCCCTATTGCAGAGATTAGATTTTTTGGATAACATGAAGATTCTTTTTAAGTTGTGTATAGATAATAACTAATGATTAAGAGGTGCCAAACCAATTTTAGTTTCACTTCAAGAGTTCATTTGGATTTAATTGGTTGTTTAAGTGGACGACTGTTAGTGAACTCTTGATACATGGTTTGAACTCATTCACATTCGACACTTATCGTTGATTATTTTCTCTTTGTGTTGTATTGAAAATTTTAGCTACCTACTATTTATTCAATTAAGTAGGTGAAGGTGATTGTACTTAACAAAAGATGTTACTTATTTTCCCCTTGGAAGTTGCAGTTAAATATGGTGAATCAGATTGTTGCTGTGCATACTAATGGAGTATAGAATGGTATAAATTATGTCGGTGGAAATGTATGGGCTGTGCGTATGCCTGCAGACGATCACACCATAGAACGTTTAACACAGCTCCTCCACAAATTCATGAAATCAGATTGCAACAGTGTTATATATGATATTTTCAACTATGTACTGTGAATGATAAGACAATGCAACTCTCAATTCTAAATGATGATGATGTAAGTTTCATATTCAATAGTGAGGTGGCCCCCGAGATATATGTGGATTAAAGGAAATCGAAGCCATCCCTGAACTGTACAGACGCATGTGGTTCAAGATCTTTTAAGGAACGAGATGATGGTTTGGTTGATTGGTTTAATGAAAAGGGGTCCGACAATCCTGCAGGAAGTATTGGTGAATTCAATTGTACGTGGGATGGATCGTCATTTTCAAAAGAATTACATTTTGATAACGGATTCAAGTGTTGGATTGTATACTAAAAGTCTAGCTTTAGTATGAACAATGTTATAACCATTTATTTGAAATGAGAATCATATGATCAAATGATTGCGTCTTATAATTTATTTATATGCATGATGCAATAGTCCACTTACTTTATATTGTAGATAATATATTGTGTGACAACACGCGAAAGATCATATTATCGGTTTCCTTATAAAATATAAACAGATGCTCACAACCGAGATAGACAGGGGACTCTCTATCGGGATGGTTGCAGTGTGGTTTGGTATTAGCTTGTCTTGGCTATAGAATCACATTAGTGCACTTGTGTGTATTGAGCAGGACCGCTTGAGATCCTTCGACTTATACTGACTTATAGAAGAACTTGATCTCTGTTATTATGGAAGTTCATGCTCTTAATCCATATACAATAACCTCGACACGTAGGGCAGTATGTATTTATTTGATTCATCAATGGATGAGATTTACATGTATTAAATCAACAAACTCGATGAGTTGGGAAGTAGTGCTGTCTCTATGGTGTGCTGTTGATTGTAGAAGGAATCCATGTCCGTCATAGGTTGATGATGACCCCTTGAGGAGCTCATAAGGATTATCATGTAAACCCTACAGGTGGAATTTATTCCGGCATGATAATGAGGTTGAGTGGTACTACTCTTGGATAAGATATTAATTAATGGAGTTGTCAATAACTTAATTAATTCATGGACATTGTATATCTTAAACATGGGGAGATTAACGGGCTCATAATAAGAAGGAGCCCAAAATGTAATTTTGGGATTGGAAAGGTAGTGCAGTAATAATATTTTAGTGGACTATATTATTATTATTGGACTTAAGTATAAGCTTTGAGCTAAGCTTGGATACTTAAGCCCAGTGGAGGCCCAACCCAATTTCTCCTCCTGGTCCCTGCTGTAGCCCATATATAAGTCATCTCAGATGTCCATAAACCCTAATTACACGCCTAACACTGTGAGGGGGTGAGGGAATAGCAGATTGAGAAGATCTCGAGGATTGTCGCCCACACGACGTTGAGATTGGACTTGGGAATACAGCAGAAGACTGGAAGGTTGTTTGCTGCTGCTGTCCGCCACCTTGAAAAATTCTTATAAAATTATATAGTGATTTGAATTCAATGTTTAATATACTGACGGAAAGCTGCCAAAGAGAAAATCGTCTGAGCGCATAGATCACTCTAATCAGAGTTAAGATGAAGAAGTTATGGCCATTCTTGTGACGCTGCGCAGGCTGCCAGCGAGAATCAACCTTCTTCGACATACCCTGGTGTAAGGTAATACGTTTCATGTTTTCTTGCTTCAGCTGCATATTAGAAATGTATGGAACCCTAACGGGTCACGTTAATCAAACGATCGAACACCAACATCAAGGACTTTCTCCGATGATGATTCAAGTTTAGAAGGATGTCATATTTCTGAGGATGATTTTAATCAAGAAATTGGGTGTACAGATTACCACCCAACTGCTGATATTGATAATGATAACATAGACACAGATTTTAATGATGCAGACAGTGACTCTCTCCATTCTGTTTGGAGAATACCCTGCAAGGCTCCAATTCCGGAACCATTAAATACAACTCCCGAATCCTATGATCTCGCTTCCAATGAATTGTCGACGAAGAAGATATACATAAGCAGTGAGGAAATGGTGGAAGATGTAAGTATGTATCACTTACTACGGGGTGCTGGGTTTTTGGTTTTCCGTTCTGACCCTAGTAGGTGGGAGTTGAAATGCAAGGTATAAAATTGTATAACTTCTTCTTTGCAATGAAGGGGAAGCATGAGGTTTGGAGTTGTACAGGGTTCACCCGACATTCATGTTTGCTTAGTGGTGATCGTTCCAAACCAACGTCATGCTACTCTAGAGTTATTGCCAAGTTGTATTTTGACAAACAAAGGGATCCATCCACATCCATGACACCCAAGGGTATTAAGTATGATATGAAACAGCATTTTGGGGTTGATATAAAGTACTGCCATGCTTACCGGGCATACCAGCAGGTGAACCTTTATGTGTATAGCTCACCGGAAGAATGCTTTAGTTTGCTTCCGTCTTACCTGCATGTTTTACAAAAGTGCAATCCCAGGAGCACTACAGAGTTGATCACACACCCCGATGGAAAGTTCAAGTTTGCATTTACTGCCCTTGGGTCATGTGTGAATGGATTCAAGCACTTCGGACGACCGGTGTTAGTTGTAGATGGGGCTCATCTTAAGGGGCACTACAAGGGGGTTGTTTTTGTCACGGTGACTCAAGACCCAAACAATCAGATTTTTCCGGTGGCAACTGGCGTTGGCAATCAAGAAAATGCTGAGTTATGGTCCCTTTTCTTGTCACAGATACAAAGAGCGATAGGAACCCCATCAGAACTACTAATTGTGTCTGACCAACACTCAGTGATCATACGGGCAATGGATCAAGTATTTCCTGGAGTTGCTCACGGGCTATGCCGCCGTCACTTGAGCAAGAAATTTGTTCCCTTTGGTGCCACAATTGTTAATATTTTGAAAGAGCGGCAAATGCTTATAAGGAAGTTGAATAAGACAGGTTTAATCATTAATTTCACTCTACCTTTTCATTGTACATCATAATGTAACTTCCTCAGTTGCATTGGAATCTTTCATTCATAGTTCTAGATTGTTGTATTGATTGACCCTTTTCCAATACTCCTTACATTCTAATTGTACAAATATATGTAGGCTTGTCGGCGTACTTAACCGGTTCGACCAAGGAAATCGCATATCCAACATTCTAGGAACTGCAAGAAAAGATCATTGGTCCCGATTTCATTGCTCCATACGTAGGTATGAGTTTAATTATGACTTCAAATGCCGCAGAGTCATGGAACAATGTCATCCACTGGCGACGGAGGTTTCATGTGATATATTTGTCGGAGTCCATTCGAAAAATAATTCAGGATTGGTTTACATCTCGAAGTGGTGAGGCAGAGAAACATGGCGATGATGTTTGCACACGGGTCACAAAATTATTGTCCACAAAATCAGATTCATTGAAAACATTCAATGTAAACTCTAAACATATAATCTCTATGGTAAATATAATCGATGTAGATTAGTTGTCGTTGCTACAGCAACAACTAATTCCCCATCATAATCCAATCTCTGATTGCCCTCAGACGACCTTCTGCTGACACGACTCTATCTCCAAAAAGAAAACGTAATTGAGTATACTCTGGATCATCACCACGCACATATGTTCTTGCAAAGGAGTCTTTTTGTATGAAAATCCATTTAACAGAATAAACTTTTAATCTTTTTATTGAGTCATTAATCGATGTTTTGAGTTTGGTAGCCATACCTCTATTATGGATTTCCAAATCCTTCTGTCCGCATGTAGATTCATCCCAGCCATGTTGTTAATCCCTTATGCGCTCATTCTTTCCAGCACAAGAGTGAACGTTTCGTAACATTTGCGCATGAAGTCCTTTCTATCGTAAGCATTGGCCCACGTAAGCCGCTTCATCATTGACCTATTCACCATATCTTTGGCGACTCCTAATGCCCAGCCACTAGGTCCACCATTATCCCATTCTCCCAAGTTCTTCTGATGGATTAGGGCATTAAGGAAGCATGCATCCATTTCAGCATTCCAGATTTGGTCATACAACATTTCATTAGGGAATGGTATATTTTCCATAGTTTTGATTTTTCTATATGGAACTGAGTAAGAATGGATTACAAACAATATGCAATAAGAAAGAGCAATATGATATATATAGGGAAATGTATAAGAATCCTATTTGTACTTCAATCGACACAACTGAATATTATGTCCAAGAATGGAAGTTGAAAACTTACGTGTTCATATGGAGTCAGACTTATCCTATGATTAATGAAAATAACGATGTCCGTTCTTGTATTACTTTGTTGTCACGTCACTTATCTCACAATAAATAAGCGGACCATGTTTCCTCAAAAATTGTTAACAGTCGCTTCATCCCCATCCAAACTTTAATACATTTGATCACCCACAGTTTGATTACTCTCAAACAATCAAATAAATATACGTAAAAAAATTCAATTATAACAATGATGACATGTTAAGTTATGAATGGTGAATAAATATAAAGATTAACCATTACAAGAAAATTGATAGAATATGGAATGTATAGAAACAACAACGATTAAAATGAGGAGTGACTTTAAGGAGAGCCACACCCATATAGAAAGTAACATTCATTGATTAGGGAATGAAATTTATGATTCAACTACCCAGCACATAATAGCTTTTAAGGAAGTTCATTTCTTTATACTCCCCCACTTCCAAATATTGATGCGAGAATTTGAAGTTTGAAATATCATTGAATTGAGTACTTCATGCCAGAAAATTTTACTTACATGATTTTATGTATTAAATGCCCGATAATACTTTTTTTCAAAAGATTTGATTCACCTAACATTGCATGGATATAGATGTATCATTCATGGCAAAAAAAGTGTTGGTGTTGGATTTATATTACTCACTATGAATTCATTTCGAGACCACAACCTTCACTAACCACAAAATTCATTTGTGGGATTATTAGATGGATATGGGTGATAACCATCAAGTGGATCACATGTTTTGGCTCTACACATAGACTACTATGAATGAAAGAGCTTTAGCTAACATCATGTGTGACGTGTTTCAGGAAGGTAGATGGACATCAGAAGAGATGTACGATTGGCTGCTCAATGACATCACCGATATGCTGATCAACAAAGAAGGGAAGCTTTTCACCCATTCCAATGTGCGGCGTAAGATCAAGGAGTTCAAGTCGCGCTTCATTATTTTCGACGAGCTCCAGGGACTGCCTGGTGTGGAACTCTGTACTGTCACTCAAACGCTCCACGCTGAGGAGGAGATGTGGGCCAAAATTATTCAGGTGCATCTTTGTTTACATGTTCAGCGTAAACAATCGGTGGTACCGATATTTTTAATATTGTTATTTTGCAGAACAATCCCACTGCAGAAAGGTTGAAAAACGAAGGTGATAGTCTCTGGGATTGCTTGGATTTCACTTTTGGCCGGTTCAAGAGAAATCAACCAATCCCTACACCAAGTCCTCTCTACAAAAGGAAGCCTGCGCTTGACTTCTACCATCCAGATTGTGCTTGTGGCAGGAATCCACATGACTTTTGGGGGCGGAGTGATTAGGGAAATTTGCTGCTATATGCATAAGAGCAATGGATTTTCAAGTTTTGTTTTAACCATTCCTCTTTCACGCTGTCTTTGTAGTAAATCAGACTATTATTAATCCATGAAAATGTGGTAGGGTTTAAGGGTTTTCTTAATTTATTTTGTTGTAACCTATGGTTATGTTTGATTAAGAACACTAATATTGGTCATCTACTAATGATATCCGGTTTTATTAATACTGTTGAGGGGGTTTCAAATATGGTGACAATGTATGTGATTATTTGGGAGTGAGTATGAGTGAATGGTGTGGGTGATCAAGTTCAGTATGTGTTGTACTACCATTTACTTTGACATATATAGTCCACTCACCCTAAAATGATAACCTACAATTCTTATAAAATGATATCAAAGAATACTAGTAAGAGATATCAGTCAATAAAGGCTAGTAAATACGTGTGCCACATTGGTACTCCTATTAAACCTAATATCTTTGCAAGCTTACTAAGATAGACATATGGACAAATCGTCCTTGCATGACTTATTGCTTCAATGCCCTATAACCTATCATATCAAATTAATTGAACCACCTAACGACCCATGAATGGAGAAGTAACATTCAAGGCAACAACTCTCTAAGATGACTTTAAATTACTCACTATGAATTGAGTTCGGCACCGCCACATTCGCTAACAAGAAAACTCATTTGAGGGTTTGTCAGATGGATATGGGTGAGAACCATCAGATGGATAATATGTTTTGGCTCTATACGTGGACTACTCAGAATGAACGTGCTTTAGCGGATACCATGTATGACTTGTTTCAGCAAGGGAGAAGGACATCAGAGGAAATGGACGATGGGCTGCTCAATGACCTCACTGAGATGCTGATCAACAAAGAAGGGAAGCTTTTCACCCACTCTAATGTGAGGTGTAAGATCAAGGAGTTCAAGTCCCGTTTCACACTTTTCGACGAGCTCCAGGGACTGCCGGGTGTGCAAGTGTCTAGCGTCTCTCAAAGGCTCAATGCTGACGAGACGACTTGGGCCAAAATTATTCAGGCGCATCTCTATTTAAATTTTCAAAGTTAAGAACCAGTTATATTAACATTGTTAATATTACTATTTTGCAGAAGAATCCCGCTGTTGAAAGGTTGAAAAAAGAGGGTGATAGCATATGGAATTTCTTAGATCTCACATTTGGCCATTTCAATCGAAACAAACCACTTCAAGACTCAAACCGACACTACAGGCAGAAGCCTGCTCATAACTTCTACCACCCAGACTGTGCATGTAGCAGGAATAAGTTTGACTAGGGACAACAGAGACATCCAAAAATATGTATAAGAGCGAATGAATTTTCAAGTGTCTATTTATGGCTCTATTTAATTTCTTGTATTGTAAGTGTAAACTAGTTAAAATGCAGTAGGATTATGGCTCTAGAATGACTCTTGTTCTTTAACATAATGTTCTGGTAATATATACTTCATTATAAAGCAGGTGGAGTAGTGTGTCGAGGAGAAGCTACAGTGTGGGTGATTATATGGGTTAGTGGCGCGTTTCATTTTGGGTGAGTGGTGTGGGTGATAATATGGGGAATTGGTGTGTTGTTGAAGTTTCATTGTGGGTGAGTGGTGGGTCCAGGAAGAGTGAGGGTCAGTGTGTGGGTGAGTGGTGTGTCCACGAAGTTTCGGTATGGGTGATAATATGGGTGAGCGTGTGGGTGATTTGTGTGTCGATGAAGTTTTAGTGTGGGTGACAGTATGGGCGAAAATGAGGGTGACAGCGTGGTGAGAGTGTGGGTGAGTGGTGTGTCGAAGAAGTATAAGTGTGGGTGATAGTATGGGTGAGACTGAGGGTAAGAGGGTGGGTGAGAGTGTGGGTGAGTGGTGTGTCCAAGAAATATCGGTATGGGTGACAGTATGGGTGAGAGTGTGGGTGAGTGGTGTGTCGTGGAAGTTTTAGTGTGGGTGATAGTATGGGTGAGAGTATGGGTGAGTGGTGTATCGTGAAAGTTTCAGTGTGGGTAAAAGTATGGGTGAGTGGTGTGTCATGGAAGTTTCAGTATGTGTAATAGTATGGGTGAGAGAGTGGGTGAGTGGTGTGTCGAGCAAGTATTAGTGTGGGTGAGTGATGGGTAACAGTGAAGCTGAGTGAGTGGGTGAGTGGCGTGTCCAAGAAGTTTCGCTATGGGTGATATTACGGGCGAGAGTGTGGGTGAGTGGTGCGTCATGGAGGTTTCATTGCAGGTGATAGTATATGTAAGAGTGTACGTGAGCATGAGTTTCAATGTGGGTGATGGTGTGGGTGATTGTGTAGGTGAGCATGAGTTTCAGAGTGCTGACTTTCTGTGACATACCGATCCACATACAGAATTATGAACTAATCTAACAATCAGGATAGAGAATTCAAACAATAACGTATTAACATTAATTTCGCCGTTGAAGCACATACATAATATACACAATTCAAAGCTTCAACTTGGAGCCCAATATAACTAGCTATTAATCTACTTCAAAACTTGGTTTAAGAAAGTCACTTTCACAACTACACAGTTAAAGACTACAAAACTACATAGACTCTGAAGATAGTCAATTGACCGCTTAAGGCATGATAAAGTCTTCGTTGTACAGCTCCGCACAAAAATGAACCCGACATTTTGTGCAAGTTGATGGATCGACTTCGTGTACAGATTTATTCCTAATAATTTTGTCAAACAACATCACGGTCAATGGCCCACATTCGCCTCCATTCATCTATTGCGGAGGGTGTAGAAACTTCTCCACTACCCAAGGTTTTTCTGAAATAGCTTCATCGACGACCTTGAACTGAAGTAAAATACTTTGCATCATATTGGAGAAGTCCTCAAAATCATCCAGATATTTTCGCTTCGTGGCCTTAGATCGGGTGTCATAAATAATGATGTTATGGTCTGAAACACGAACGTCATATAAGACCCAGTGATTTCCACCAACAAAGCCGACTCCATAGATTGATTTGATGTTCTTCCAATCCCTCGGTGGGCCTCACTCGGGTAGTTCTCCACATATGAACTTCTTCAGGCCACGATACTTTTGTTCCTAGTCCCATAGCAAGTTCTTCTTCTCTGCTGCCAAGAACTCTTTCCGAAAACCCATAACTATGTTCTACATTTAACAAAAACAAAAGCATGTCAAATTTCCAAAACAACAGGGCATGGTTAAAAAAGTAAAAGGTATGTTGAACATTACCCAAAAATCAATATCTAACACTACTCAATTATGCACAAATAGCTCTGGCCATTTCGCAGATTTATGAACAATAAGATGGATAAGAGCATCCATATTCTGCCATTCAAATTAAATGCATTTAATATCAACCCAAAAATAATAAATCATGTTTCAACAATTACAATATATTGTGAAAAGAAGATATAACCTGGTTGGATAACCATTGCTACGGCGCATAAATGTTACTTAAAAACTTTGCAGTATAAGGATAACGAGTGGGCTCGATAGACAAATAGAAACTGCTCCTTGTTTTTTTAATTTATCATACCAGGTTGCGAAGTCATTAATAAATTCAGGTGGATATATCTCACCATTCACATCCGAAGGGCACTCCACCTCAACATTCGACGTAGCATTTCCTTTATTCTTTTGCTAGTTTTTTGGGCGATTTGGATTTGTCCATGGAGACTTCTTATGTCTTCCCGGCATTCGACTACGCGTCGATGGACCATCGTGAACAATAGCCACTGCCTGGTGGATAAAAATAGAAATTACTTATGAAAGAATAATACAACATAGGAACTATATTTCACTATTAAGAGAAAATACCAGTTCATTATTGATCCTCTTATCACACTTCAAATTCTCAATTTGAACTCCTTCTTGATTTTGGTCGGGAACTCCGAATTCTCCTTGCACGCAATGCTCAACTTCTTCCGCAATCCATTACATTTTTTAGCAGTGGTTCTTCAAGTCCTTCTACATCGAATTCATCTTCATTAAATCCTTGATCAGATAGCTTAACTGCTTCGTATTCAGCTTCATTATCTTCTCTAACCATCAAATTCCTCAACTTCATCTTGTTTCTCATTGCTTAGATCTTCAATGCCTTCTTCAGGTGCTTGCTTATCATTACCTTCTTCTTTGGCATTTCCTCTACAGTGTCTTCTTCTCCCACTCCAGGTTTGTGCTCAACGTTCTCTTCTTTATCTAAATATTGTTCTTGATCCTCAGTTTGTTCTTCAAATTCATTACTAAACTCTTTCACCTGTGGTGAATCAGCTTCAGGCATTCTTCTTGATCTAGATGAAGAAGGAGAACATACTGGGAATCGGTCATCAAATCGTCGAGCAAAAGCTTCAATCATTTGCATAAGCTGCCTTTGATTACTTTTCACAGACTCTATACTGCCACTAAGCGCATCAATTTTCCTTTCTAATGCTCTGTAGCGAGTCAAAGGTGGAGATTGTGCGGCTGGAGGGGAATCTTCTCGAATGCGTCTCAAACACTGCTGGGGCCTGCGTACACTAGAAGATGGTTGTGAATGAGTGATCTTATTCTCCCAACTGACAGCACTAAGATACGATTCAGATTCAAGTTCCTCTACAGATGCATGAAGCGCGTCCTTCACTTCCACCTAGTGAAGAAAACATCATGTTATACACATACTCAATTGATGAAGCCATATGCCTCACTAAATAACAGTAAATAACTTACGTGTTTGGCACTTTTATCAGACCCACACAACTCCTTGAACACCAGTTTCCTTAGTTCTATAAAACTAGGGGTGCAATTCGGTGACCATTTCATCAAACGAGGATATGCTTCCCCCCTCGAACGACCATACGCCTTTCCAAGACTGGGGATTGCTTCATATGACCACGCCAACAGTGTAAAGCTGAATCCGTTGGCATCATAATATTGTCTTGGTTGTTCACCATCTCTTGACCACTTCATCAACATCTTTAACTTCCTGAACTCAGTCAACAGGTTGAAGAACACAACACAACCCCATGGATAGGTGTTAAATAGATGTAGATCGTCGATAAGGCATATGTATTCAGGGTTCACAACAAATTGTTTGGAACCTTGAGGGATAAGTAAGAAGACAAGGACCATCAACAAAGCAAGTCTAAGAGAATCATCATCGTTGGTAATCTCAAGAAACTTTTCCCGAATTTAGGGCGGTTTAATGTTTTTCTTATCCCCAAATACACGGGCAAGAAAGTCACCCTTGTCTGAAATTTCCGGTAGTGGACCAAATCGCAACCCAGTCGCCAAAGCTAATTCACGGGGCCCAAACTTAGCTTCTACTTTATTGATTTTGAATACGAATGACTGTTTAGATAATTCGAGCTCAAATGTGGAGAGGAGATGGAGATTCAACTGATCCTGGAACTTAAACTCAGTTAATCATAAGAAAACTCCGAAACAGGTTGAACGAAACCTATCTAAGTTAGTAGGGCTGAGTTTTTCCTTGATATCCCATAAAATCTTAATTTCAGATCGATTTGATATACTAGTTGGATTGGAGCTGGCCATTTGTTTTATCCTGGAATGTGACCCATATAGATTAGTAGAGAATAAACACATGGTTTGAACTCATAGCATGACATATAATAATCATTGATGAGTGATAACACATGGATCCCCAAACAACTAATTAAGAATACCCATTCACCCACAATCAATAATATGGTTTTGAAAGTAAGAACATAAACAGATACAAGAACAACATTCTTACAACACGGTATGGAGAGAAGAAATCAACAAAACCAAGTATGAATTCATTTGAAAAACAAGCAACAAAACAAACAAATTTGCGGTGTGAAGTAAGAATCAACCATTCTTGGCAAAGCTTGGCTATTAGCAAATCTCCCAATATACAGGAATTACAAAATCACAGACTTGTTTTTCTCAATCTCCATTTTCACTTCCACAACTAATATTATCTTACAAAATTGAAGACACATAGTCTCTGAGTTTGAAGAACTCACTAATATCTTCAAAATTTATGAAGTATCACTGACTCTGAGAAGCAATTAGACAACAGTGGCCAGGGATTGTGGCTGAAGGAGTCGACGAAATGGTGGGTTGTGTTGCTGGAACAGTGGGGTCGAAGAACTCACAATTTTCTTCGCACTGTAACAATAGACGGAATTGTGCTGCTCTATTCGGTGGTCCGGTGATGAAAGGAGACGGTGAATGTGGGTGATTACAGGGTTGGTGATGTTCTGGAGATTGATGAATAGAATATGATGAAAAAGTAGTGTAGTGTGGTAACTGCATCACTACAACTACAACCATTCTTCGGGGTAACCTGATAGTTCTAGACGTGGCATGTCAGAGTCTGGCGGAGGATCCTCTTTATCGTCGTCAACAAACTCAGGAGCTATTCCGATAGCAACCACAACATGAGCTATTCCGATAGCAACCAAAACATTCCAATACACAGTGGAGTTTGGGAAGGAAGATTATAAAAAAAATCCCTTAGGTTTTTCCAAAGTATGCCCCATAATACCGTGTCAACAATTTAATATTAAAATAGTTGTATTCACGTGGAGACAAAAAAAAATTGATAAAAAAGATATAATGGACATATATGCGGAGTTTGATTAAAAAAATGTATTTGAGTTATTAATATTGAAATTTAATTTGAAAGTAATAATAAATTGAGCCAAAATACAAAAGTGCTTGAGTATAATCTACCCATGCATATGTTGGCGTTCGATCATTTGGTTAACATGAACCGTTAGGGATCCATGCAGTTCTACTGCAGCGGAAGCATAAGAGTAGAATTGTATTACCTTTCAACAGGGTTGATGTAGAGGATGATCAACAACATCAGTAAATGACCTTCCCGATCTTCTGCTGTATGACGTCGTGTGGGCGACGATCTTCAAGATCTCCTCAATCTGCTTTCCTCCCTCTTTTACACGGTTTTAGGCGTGTGATGAGTGTGTAAATTCACGAGTTAAGCACCGATATTTATGTTATTTTGGAGAGTTTGAAGGTTGAAATAGGTGAAAAACCTATATATATTGTGAAAGAGCATGAATCAGGTGTTGTTGGAGCTATTTGAGTGGTTTTACTGGCAAAATCGGAGTTAAAGTGTCAAGAATTGAAGAGACGAAGTCGAAGCCATTCGTATAGGCGAAAAAAGAGGCTCGGTTCGACCTGAAGGAGGCGGGTTTGACCTCTCCAGCAGGTCGAACCAGCGACACGAAGCATACAGAAGGTAGGTTCGACCAGGACCAGAGGGTTCGACCTGATCATCAGGTCAAACCGTGGTCGAACCAGCTCGCGAGAAGGAGGGTTCGACCATGACATAGTGGTTCGACCTGTCCAGTTGGTCAAACCGGACGCTGAAGACTTCCAGTAGCTGGGTTCGACCAGTGGTTCGAGCTGTGCTTAGTGGTTCGACCTGCTGCTGAGGTCGAACCGATATGCGGAAACTTACCTTATCCGGATTTTCGAGGCCTAAACGCATGAAATCACTTGAAAAGCCCATTCCAAGCCCTAAAGACGTGATTACAAGTATAAAATGAGGCTCATGTAGTCCAGAAAAGGAGCTTTTGATCAAGAATCATACAAGGAGACATAGAGTTGTGGGGAGACAATCTTCCACCATCCGGAGGGCTGTGAGAGAGGTTCCGCTGGAGGTTCAAGTAAGATTAGTCCATCTAACCATGATTGTTCTTAGATCAATCATGGGCTAGAGCCGCTTCGGTAGTTCTAGGGTTATGAAAGTTTCATGAGTTAATTTATCTTTCGTGTGTAAACTCCGTACAACACTACTTGTGGTTTGTTTTATATAAGATTATACTTTTTTAATCCATACTCATAGTCGTTTTGTGCATCGATAATCGTTGCGTAGAGTCTGAATACATAACATGGTTATTGATTGAGTGCGTTCACTAATGAGCAGGGTTTTATGTTATAATTCTAAGTGAAGAGATTCCGAAGTCTTATTAGAACTATCTTATATGAATACTTGTTAATTGAATCATATTCAGGTTAATAAGTAAGATAAAGAATATAACTTTATAGTACCTATAAAGAGAGATCAAATCGGGTTAGAGTACTAAGTGCACGGGAAATAATTGATTATGATAGTACCTAGAAAGGGGGGTAAAGTATACATCTTGCTCCGAGGATATTCACACGTGTCATACATATATCTACATGTGTCTATAGAGTAGATTTGCATGGTTTAGTGATGCGTCCATATTCCACAAGGCATAGTCGGACATAGACACACGAAAGTATGAATTAATAAGTAAAATTGGATGACCTGCCAAACTACCTATCATCTTACTTGATCACAATCTACTATCTCTTCTCTTGTTATTTTTACTTGTCATTAGTTGTTATTCAATACCAAAACCATTATATTTTCCAACATAGTCATAATTTACTAGAACATAATTAAATTGATAATTATCCATCCCTTGGGTTCGATATATAACTTGGTCAACTTCGAAACTACGATCGATATCCTTCATACTTGGGGATTAAATTGTGTGTTGAGAAAACTACCCGACAAGTTAATGGCGCCATTGCCGGGGACGGTGTAAAATATCTTTTTGTTATTTCTAGTTTATTAGGACTATTTTTCTTGTTTTACTGTTTTAACTCTTGTTCTTTTCAGGTGTATGCTTACGAGATCAAAGAAAGGTGAATTAGAACCATATAATCCTGAGATCGGAGCATCATCGAGAAAGAAGAAGAAGAGTAAGAACAAGCTTATAGATCCAACTGAAGCTCTTAACCTTGGAGTTGAAGTTGACGTGCAAAAGCGATTGAAGCTGCAACCGAAGTTAATTTGGAAGAAGAGACAGTCGACATGGCAGCGAATCCAGATAATCTGGCCATCCGTGAAGTCTTCAAGAATAACGGAGCTGGATACTTTGGGCTTCTAGGAGCAAGAGGGGCTAATGCGGATTTCGATCTTCACCCCGCTCTTATTAGCATGATAGAAAGGAACTCTTTTCAGGAGGGTCTTTCGAGGATCCGCAGCAGCATCTTAATAAGTTCTTGGGCTATGCAAGTACTCAAAAAGACGCAGGAGAACATGAAGATGCTAGGAAGATCCTTTTGTTCAAATTCTCGCTTACTGAAAAGGTGAGAGATTGGTACGATACTCTAAACGTAGCTGAGTGCACCACTTGGGAGCAGTTGAAGTTAAGGTTCTTGGAGAGATACAAGCCACCTTCGAAGGTGTTCAAGATGAAGCAAGACATTAACCAATTTGCTATCGGTGGAGGAGAGAAGTTTCATGAAGCGTGGGATAGATTCAAGGACATGCTTCGTAAGTGTCCTCAACATGGGTTATCTAAAGCTCAATATATCAGCATATTCTACAATGGATTGGACTATGATTCATGTGTGTTATTGGATGCTTCTTCTAATGGAGCATTGCTTACTAAGTCATCCGTAGAGGCCGAGAAGTTGTTTGAGGATATTTTGATAAATTCGAGGTACTGGCCAACTGATAGAGTTAGAGGTACTTACGTTCTTGGAAAAGTGGCTAAGGTTGAATATGCTATGGTGAAAACAAGTAGAGAAGATGAGATCGTCTCTAGCTTGTCATCTATCAACAAGCTACTTGAGTCCCAGCAAAAACAAATCAGCGATATATCTCAACGCGTACCAATCATGCAACAGGAAGTAATGAATGATGGAACAATCCAAGAGGAGTTGGAAGAGGCGAACTACGCAATGGGTCAAAGTATTCAAGGAACTAGGTACCCGAATCAAGGAAATCGGAATTATCAGGGGAACTACAACAATCGTGGTCCCCCGGGTAACTATCAACAGCCTAGGAGGCTGGAGTTTTCATGGAGCAATCCGAACAATGCAATTCAACCTCCGATGGGTGTTGATCCCGGTGCGAAAGTGAAAGAAGGGAAGCCGGGATTCGAGGATAAGGTGAACAGGTACATGGCAAGGAATGATGAAAGAGTGAACCGCCTTGAGGCCAAACTTGAGAAGAAGATCTATGATCATCACAAGGATTTGTCTACTCAAGTTAAAGATCTTACATTGTTGATGGGAACAATAGCAGAGAATATGAACAAATTGATTCAATCAGTAGAGAAGGGGAAGCTTCCGTCTCAGAGTATTGAGAATCCAAGGTCCTGTAATGCCATCACATTGAGGTCTGGAACGCAGTACGAGGGACCAATGAGGCCGTAATCAAATTTGGACATGTCCAGGACGCGATTCGACTAGGGTTCGACCAACAAGGTTGATCGAACCACACAGGGAAAGTCGAACCAGAGCTCTGGACACGATCAGAAGGCATTGCAGCATCGGTTTGACCAACATGCAGCTGGTTCGACCTGGCCTACAGGTCGAACCATGGTCGAACTAGACCATTTGGAGCACTCTATTTTTCTAGATGATCGGTTCAACCAAAGCAAGAATGGTTCGACCTTGACAGAAGGTCGAACTTATGTTGAATCGCACAACTTGGAGCACCCTGTTTTGTCATAGCAACGGTTCGACCACGATGGACATGGTTCGACCAATCTATTTGGTCGAACCTTGGTTGAACCGGAGGGCAGAAAGAGTACAGTAGGCCGGTTTGAACTAGGGGGCAATGATTTGACCTACCAAACAGGTCAAACCCACGTCGAACCTCAAATTCAAAAAGAGAGCAGTCTTCCAGACGATCAGTTCGACCATTACGTACCTGGTTCGACTTTTTCATCAGGTCGAACCCAAGTCGAATCTGTCCGAAACATGCCTATTGTTACACCAAACGCTCTCTATGATTTGGATGCTACTCCAGTGGTTCAGAATGAACAAAATATAGAGATTATAGCAGAGAAGAAGTGGGAAAAAGCCAAAAGATTGAGAGCCAAGAAGGAGAAAGCGGAAAAGGTTGAACGTGACGAATGGGGCATCCCCAAAACAAAGATAGCTCCGCCGTTTCCTAACAAGCTCGTGAAGAAGGGATTGGAAGAGAAGTTCAAGAGATTTTCAGATATCATAAATAAGATAAGCTTGAGCATTCCTTTCTTTGAGGCAATAATTGAGATGCCGTACTATGCCCGATTCCTTAAGGACATATTGTTGAAGAAGAGAAGCTTGAACGGAATTGTGATGGTGAATTTGTCTAAAAATTGCAGCTCGATCATCCAGAAGAAGCTACCACAGAAGATGAAGGATCCGAGAAGCTTCACTATCTTATGTGAGATTGGAAAAGGGCCGGCACGACGAACCTTGTGCGATCTTGGGGCAAGCATCAATTTGATGCCATTGTCCATCTTTCAAAGGCTTGGTTTAGGGGAGTTAACTCCTACAATAGTTGCACTACAATTGGCAGACAGGTCGATGACATTTCCGAAGGGTATCATTGAAGATGTTCTTGTCAAAGTAGATAAACTAGTCTTTCCTGTGGATTTTCTTGTACTAGAGATGGAAGATGACAAGGATAATATCCCTCTTATCTTGGGGAGACCTTTCCTTACTACTGCTGGGGCCATGATTGATGTTAAAAAGGGGGAGCTTAGGTTGTGGATGGATAAAGAAGACGTCTTATTCAATCTTGACAAAGCAATGAAGATGCCTATGGAGTCACAATGTCATAGTATTGATGTGGTGGAGGAGATTGTGAAGGAAGATATGTCTCTGATCCTGTCTAAGGATCCTTTTGAGACATGCTTGATGTAGTCTCTTACTTATCCCACTACGGAGCTTGACGATCTTTCTAATGAGGTATGTATTGAATATCTTGAAAACTTACTTGCTTTGGGTGATGTCAGGTATGAATTGGAGAAGTCTAAAGTTGAGGAAGTGAAGTGGACTAGGGAGTACTTACTGTTGGATCGAGAGAGCACTCCGATGGAAGAAAAGAAAGAGGAGATGAAACTGTTACCGGAACACTTGAAGTATGCATTCCTTGGTGACAAAGGGAAATATCCGGTAATAGTATCTTCTTCCCTTGATGATGATCAACTTAAGGAGTTGTTAGATGTTCTTAGGAAGTACAAGTCTGCGATTGGATGGTCTCTTGATGATTTGAAAGGCATCAATCCTTCATATTGCATGCATAAGATAAGGTTGTTTGATGAGGCAAAGAGTAGTATCCAAAATCAGCGGAGGGTGAATCCCGGGATTCAAGAGGTGATTAGGAAGCAAATCCTAGCATGGTTAGATGCCGATATTATATATCCTATTAGTGATAGTCCCCATGTGAGTCCATTGCATATTGTAGCTAAGAAGGGGGGCATGACTATTAAGAAAACCGAGGATGGAGAGAACATAGCCACTAGGATTCCAACGGGATGGCGTGTGTGTACTGATTACAGGAAATTGAATGAAAATACATGCAAAGACCACTTCCCTCTTCCTTTCATGGATCAAATGCTTGATCGTCTTGCAGGGTATGAGTTCTATTGTTTCTTGGATGGGTACTCGGGGTATAATCAAATCATGATTTCTCCCGAGGATCAGTGTTTACCTATTTTTATAGCACTCACGAGCAAGAATACTCGATCGTTGTAGTAGTATATCCCAAGAAAAATTATCAATCCTCAAAGGAGTTATGTTCGGACTAGCACAATACGTGAGCTCATGTTCATGTCATTTTTGTAAAGATGATGTGGGGGTTTTGAGATGATTAACAACTAAAGCAAGTAGCAAGTAAATAAGATAGCAAATAAGAGAAAATGACAAGTGAAGATGAGTGAAAATAAAAGAGGATGGGTGCTAAAGTTCAAGTATGAAAAACATGGGATTAGAAACATCCAAGCATACTCAATTCATATTATCATGCAAAAGGAATCCAACTTAATTGATGTAGACTAAGGGTGATCACGATTGTATCCTAAGCTCCCTTTAGGGTTACAAAGGTTGTTGATCCATTTTAGACTCCCAAAAGCACTTAAGATCAAAGCCCAACATTAACCCCTTCCATCTAGGTACTAGTTATATTAAACTCTCCATTTTTATGCACTAAGGCCAACGAATGGATTGGTTCCCCTCATTGAATTCAAATATCCTTTCGGTCAAACCCAAACTCAATGTTTATTCATGCCTTCCTAATACTATAGAGGGTCATTTCCGTCTCACTCCAAGCAATACATACATGAACATTATGATAGCATTTAATTACCATAAATCAATTCATTGATCAACAATCCATTAAACCAATAATCACTTATGAATAACAAACCATGCCATCACAACATCAAGACAATTAAACTCCATGAATAGAAATCAACATCAATTACACCAAAAACTAATTTAATCCACATGATAATATAAATCTAATATGCTCTTCATGTTCCTAATCCCACTAGAGGGATTAGCCTAACATGATAAAAGTAATAAAACACATAAATGATTCATTACAAATACCCATAGTCTAAATCCAAAAGAAAATCAAAAGAGATGTAAATCTTCCCCAACAATTTCTTGTAAGAAATCTTCAATACTCATGGATCTTCTTCTCTAGCTATTGATTTCTTGAGATCTCTCACACCCAATGGAAGGGATGAAGTTTTGATGGAGAATTAATGGAGATGATGAAGATGGATCAAGGTGGATGAAGATGGATGGAGATTGTGGTGTGAAATTGAAGGAAAGGTGTGATGTGTGTGTAGAGGATGGGATTTTCGGATCTGATCTGTAAAATGTTGAAATAGGGTCTATTTATACCCATGTGGGCCTTCTAGAAGATTTCAGTAATTTTCTGCGTTTTTGCAACAACATGGCTCGAGCTCCGCCGCACGCCCCGTATTCTAACACAGCGCACGAGTCGTGTTCCGCACTCGGCCACAGGGGTGGCCGTGTTGTGTAATCGGGCATCCTAACACGGCTTTCTGGACAGGCCCGTGCGAGGTGTCCGGGCCGTGTGTCTGTACTGGGCATGGGTCGTGTGCTGCACTCGGCCACAGGCGTGGCCGAGTTGGTGTTTCGGGTGTTAGTGCACAGCCATTCTGACAGGGTCGTGCGCTGTACATGGCCCGTGCGCGTGCTGCCTTGTTTCCTCTTTCACCGTTTTGGCTCGTTCTCCCTCGTTTCAACTCCGAATGAAGATCTGCTTTTTCCTATGTCTTCCTTATCATATCTAGCATCCAATAAAAAGTGAAAATCATAGGTTTACGCTCATTCACACACATTTCCAATAAAAACACAAAACACCACCAAATAGTACGCAAATATGGATACAAATATACGAAAAGACATACAAAAATACACTAAAATCTAGGTGAAAATAGCTCTAATCAACCCCCCAAACTTAAGGTGTTGCTCTTCCCCGAGCAACGAAAATGACAAATCAAAAAGAAATTTTCACCTAGAATAGACTAAACGAATATAAGCAATAACACATCGTTAGCAATAATAACTACAAACTATGCTAAGTCATCCTACAACATTAAAATCATGACATGAGAAATTAACAAGTTCAATCAAAAGAGAATAAAGTGTAATATAGTTCCTTTTAAGTCCAAGCCTCACAATGGATATTGATGTCTCTCAACACTCTTTTGAAATAGGGTAAATCACACTCATTAATCGATTGGCTCGACTCGCTATAAGCTTGCTCGTGGACTATATTCACAAACCACCAAAGTTTCAATTAATGATAAAAAAGGTCTTTAATTAGGATGTAATTATAGGCTCTTTGGTATGGTAGGGAAAATATGGATAATAGTGACTCAACAAGTGTAAGTAATCAAAGAGATGGCCAATTTCCTCAACTTCTCCACTTTTCTTTCTTCCTTTCTTATCTTTACAATCTCAAGCACTATTCATTAACTTTCCTTGGGTTGAGCTTCTTTTGATGCATGCTTCCTTTCTTTGAATTTTGTTTACTTGAGCATTTTGATGTTGATTTGCTCCTTTCTTACTTTGAGGTTGCATGTGCATTCTTGTTTTGCTCTTTTCATCATTTTTCTTGCTTGTTTACCATGTCCTTTTCTTCTTTTGATTCTTCAATCAATCCTTTCTAGCCATCATCTCCTCAATTACTCACATAATTGATGTATATATAAGGCTTAAGTGGGTAATCAAGGCTTGTAATGTGCTAAATTCACAAGAAATAAGCTTATAGGCTCAAAGTGGTTGACTAAGGATGATGTTCAAGGTAGGAACATATATGGCAATGACTATAATAACAAGGATGACCTTAGATCATTTCACTAATCTCCACTAATCGGGCTTGTTCCTATAGTCCTTGAGCAAGTTCTAACTTATCAAACACAACCGATCCACTCATGAAGAAATACCATGTATGCATGGTTGAGGCTCAAACGCTCACAAGCTTGTGCTCAGACCTTAAGGAACTTATTACACCACATTCATCTCAAAATTGAACAAGTTAAGTAAAACATGTCACAATTTGAAAGTGTAGAGATTCTTAATCATAATTTGTCATCATTTATCACCACAACATATCATCACTCATGTTCAAAAATGACTCACGACATCCCAAAACAAACCATCAAACATCCCAAGACAAAAATGAAAATACACACCAAACATAAAATAAAGAACTCAACACACAAGACACAAACAAAGACACACAACATGCAAAAACAAAAAAATACCATCATCCATAAGAAAATTAAGCACACATTCATCCCAACCTTGATTGAAAAGGAAATCCTAATTTACGAAAGTAAACCTCCCACAAACATAACAAATGAAGTAGCATGCTAGTACAACAATCCAAATCAAAATCAATTCATTTCAAGTAATAAAATGATAAGGTGTAGAGTACTCCCTCAATAGGCATTTGATAAGGAAAGCGTTAGCTCCAAGCTCCATCATGCTTCCAATACTTCTCATTCATGCTCAAATACTCAACAAACACCATTAGTTCAACAATTTCATTATAAATATGGACTATCATGCACTTCAACACCACAAATCATGCCAAAATCAAACCAATACTCACGAGAAAAATTTTAAAATTTTCCCAATTTTACAAGAATCATACTCAAGTGGTGAGTCACACCACACAATCTCCGCCCAAACTTAAATTAAAACAAGAGTTGAGACTTAAGTTTGCAAAAAGTGGTAAGACTTACCCTTGTAGTTTCCATTGATGATCTTCTTGTAGAGAACCATACACATCTAAACGCTCAAGCTATGTCCACCACGCACTAACACCCCCAAACTTAACTCGAGACAAGAGTCACGAATTAAGTTTGCAACAAGTAGTGGAACATGTTAACTTGAATCCATGAAGCATTTCTCTTTTCTTCAATGAGTATTTTCTCCATGAGCACAATCAACCTACAAGTCCAAAATACAAAACAACAAAACCACAACCAATATTGAAAGCACTAAAATAAAGCAATAAAGATAGTGATGGGGTGCCTCCCATCGAGCGCTAAATTTAACGTCTTCAAGCTAGACGAATTTTGAGATCATCTTTCAAATAAAGTATCCACAAAGAGGGTCTCCCTTTGTGATGGATCCATATAGTGCTTCACATGATGACCATTAAACAAGAACTCTCCCCCGTTCTCATCCATAACCTTTAGAGCTCCCCCATCAAGAACTTCCTTTACCACATAAGGTCCTCTCTATTTGGACTTCAACTTATCCGGGAAAAGTCTTAGTCGAGAATTGAATACCAACACCTTTTCACCCTTTTCAAAGCTCTTCTTCCTCAAACGAGCATCATGCCACCTCTTGGTTTTCTCTTTAAAAATCCTTGAGTTTTCATAAGCACTTTCTCTAAATTCCTCAAGCTCATTCAACTGCAAGAATCTTATCTTCTTCGAAGCTTTCATGTCAAAATTCAACTTCTTAATGGCCCAATAAGCTTTATGCTCTATCTCCACGGGAAGATGACAAGACTTGCCATAGACAATTTGAAAAGGAGACATACCAAGAGTGGTCTTGAATGCAGTTCGAAAGGCCCACAATGCATCATCAGGTTTATTAGACCAATCCTTTCTACTCACACTCACTGTTTCTCCAAGACTTGTTTGATTTGTCGATTAGAAATTTCAGCTTGACCATTTGTTTGAGGGTGATACGGAGTAGACACTCGATGCTTCACTCCATAAGTCTTGAGAATGTTCTCCATGAGCTTATTTATGAAGTGACTACCCCCATCACTTACCAACACTCTAGGTACTCCAAACCTTGTGAAGATATGCTTCTTTAGAAACCCCATGACCACTCTAGCATCACTTGTTCTTGAAGGTATGGCTTCAACCCATTTCGAGATATAGTCAACTGCCAATAAGATGTATAGGAATCCATTCGATTGAGGAAACGGTCCCATGAAATCAATGCCCCACACATCAAATATCTCCACTTCTTGAAAGCTTTTAAGGGGCATCTCATCCAACTTGGAGATTCCTCACATCCTTTGACACCGATCACAACCCTCTACAAATTTCTTACAACTCTTGAACAATGAAGGCCAATACAACCCCGATTGTAAGACTTTTGCAGCGGTCTTTTGAGCTCCAAAATGGCCTCCACTAGGTGAAGAGTGGCAAAACTCTAACACACTATTCCATTTTTCCTCGGGCACACATCTTCGCACAAGAGAATCATTACACATCTTGTACAAGAATGGATCATCCCACAAGTAGCTTTTAACATCATGATAGAACTTCTTGGATTGATACTTATTAAGCTCATAAGGTCTCCTTCCACTAGCCAAGTAATTCACATAGTCCGCATACCACGGGCTTCCTTCTTGCTCCACTAAAGCCTCAATTTGATAGCAATCACACCTCAAGATTTCTTCATCGGGGAAAACCTCCTTGATTAACTCATAAGTACTTTCACAATGCTCCCTCGACTCTAACCTTGAAAGATGGTCGGCTACCACATTCTCCGTGCCCTTCTTATCTCTCACTTCAATATCAAATTCTTGAAGAAGTAGTACCCATCTTATCACCCTTGGTTTTGCATCCTTCTTTGCCATGAGATACTTGATAGCGGTATGGTCGGTGTATACAATAGTCTTCGTTCCTACCAAATAGGGACGAAATTTATCAAATACGTATACTACCGCCAAGAACTCTTTTTCGGTAGTAGTGTAGTTTCTTTGAGCCGCATCAAATGTCTTGCTTGCATAGTAAATGGCTCGGAACTTTTTCTCTCTTAGTTGCCCCAAAACTCTCCAAGAGCTACATCACTTGCATCACACATCAATATAAATGGCTCTTTCCAATCGGGGGTGATCAAGATGGGTGATGAAATCAAAGCTTCCTTTAGCACCTGAAAAGCATTTAAACAATTATCATCAAACTTAAATGGAACATCTTTTTCAAGGAGATGAGATAGAGGTTTAGAAAATGAAGAAAAATCCTTGATGAATCTACGATAGAACCCGGCATGACCAAGGAACGATCGTACTCCCTTCTCATTTGTTGGCGGTGGAAGCTTCTCTATAGTAACAACTTTAGCTCGGTCCACTTGCAATCCCTTTGAAGAGATGTGATGTCCAAGTACAATGCCGTCATTTACCATGAAGTGGCACTTCTCCCAATTCAACACTAAATTAGTGTCTTGACATCTCTTCAAAACAATAGCAAGGTTAGACAAACAAATATCAAAAGAAGAACCAAACACCGAAAAGTCATCCATGAAAACTTCCATAATATTCTCAATCAATCCTTCAAAGATTGCCATCATACACCTTTGAAAGGTGGCTGGTGCATTGCAAAGTCCAAATGACAATCTTCGAAAAGCAAATATTCCATAAGGACAAGTGAAATCAGTTTTTTCTTGGTCTTCGGGTGCTATGAGAATTTGGTTATACCCGAAATACCCATCAAGAAAGCAATAAAACTCATACCCAGCCAACCTATCCAACATTTGATCCAAGAAAGGTAAGGGGAAGTGGTCTTTACGTGTGTTTTCATTAAGCTTCCTATAATCAACACACACACGCCATCCCGTCACCGTCCTAGTGGCTATGGTCTCATTTTTCTCGGTCTTCACTATAATCATACCCCCTTTTTTAGATACTACATGCAACGGGCTCACATAGGGGCTATCACTAATAGGAAAGATCATATCGGAATCTAACCACTTAAGAACCTCTTTTTTTACCACTTCTTGCATGATAGGATTAAGTCTTCTTTGGTTTTGAACACAAGCTTTCCCTTCATCCTCAAGCCTTATCTTATGCATGCAAATTGTTGGACTAATTTCCTTCAAATCATCAATACACCAATCAATAGCCGACTTATGCTCTTTAAGGACATTAAGCAATTTATCAAGTTGACTAGAGGTTAAAGATGATGATATAATTACCGGATATGTCTCACTTTCACCAAGATAAGCATAGGCAAGATGATCGGGTAGAGGCTTCAACTCCACCTTCTTTTCCTTTTTCTCTTCTTGATCGAGTGGATCTCTAAGTGGTAAGAACTTTCCATTTCCCCTTGAGATGGCAGCTGCAACCTCTTGAGCTTCACTACAATCACTTAGATCAAGCAAACAATTAATCAATTCTTCATTTAAATCAAGAGAAGTAGTAGACATATTAGAAAGAGATAGAGAATTGCTCAAGCAAAGTTCAAGTGGATCCTTGGTTACAATGGAAGGCCAACTCTCCTCGACACTTCCCTTTACAACATCCACACTTTTACACTCTTCATCATTCATTGGATATTGCATAGCCTTGAGTAGAGAGAATACCACTTCCTCATCATTAACTCTCAACTTCAATTCTCCTTGTAGACATCAATAAGAGCTCTCCCGGTAGCAAGAAACGGTCTCCCAAGAATCAATGGCACATTTTCATCCTCCTCCATATCTAGAACAACAAAATCCACCGGAAAGAAGAACTTATCAACTTTTACCAACACATCTTCAACTACTCCCTTTGGATGTGTTATAGATCGATCCGCCAATTGAAGTGTGATGGAAGTTGGCTTTACTTCACCTAACCCAAGGTTCTTGAATATGGAGAGAGGCATTAGATTAATACTTGCACCGAGGTCACAAAGAGCCTTGTTCTTCTTGTTCTTTCCAATCTCACATGGTATAATGAAACTACCCGGATCCATCAATTTTTGAGGAAGTTTCTATTGTAGAATGGCACTACACTCTTCGGTTAGATTAACCATTTCATTTTCCACAAGACTTCTTTTCTTTCCCATGATGTCCTTCAAGAAACGAGCATAATGAGGCATTTGCTCCAAAGCATCGGCGAAAGGGATATTGATTTGAATTTTCTTGAAAATTTCAAGAAACTTTTTGAACCTCTCATCCAAACCCTTCTTCAAGAACCTTTGAGGAAAAGGAACCGGTACTTGAGTCTTGGGTATTCCCCAACTATCTCTTTCAACTTCAACTTCTTTTTCTCTTAACTCCTTTGCCTTCTTCCACTTTGGAATTCTCTCTATCTTCTCTTCTTCTTTCTTTTGCTCAACAATTTCTTTTTTCTTGCTTACTTCCTCCATTTCAATCTCCTCTTGCACCAACCCTTCTTCAACATTTCTTTCCACTTCCCTTTCAATGACAATACTATCTTCTTTAGGCATAGGAGGTTCCTCATACTCTTTTCCACTTCTAAGAGTGATAGCTTTGCAATCTTCTTTAGGATTAGTTACCGTGGTAGATGGAAACTTTCCTTGTTGGTGTTGAGATCCCACGGAAGAAGCAATTTGTCCCATTTGATACTCAAAAGCTCTCATCCTATTGTCGGATTTCTTCTCATTTTCCTCCATTCTAGCCTCAAGCTTTGCCTCCCTCTTTTCCATTTGAGCTTCAAGCTTAGCATCTCTCTTTTCCATGTAAGCCCTTGTATCTTTCATGAATGCTAGCAATGTATCTTCCAATGATGACTTCCCTTCTCCATTGGGCGGCTTAGCACTCGGATCCATTCCTTGAGGAAGTGCCACGGCGGCTTGAGTATTGGAGTAAGAATGATTCTCATGCTTCCTCGGAGCTTGATAACCTCCACTTGATTGATTGAAATTACTCCCTCGAGCTTGCCCTTGATATCCTCCTTGAAAATTACCTTGATTAGAAGGATAATTACCTTGGAAATTCCCTTGATGATGGAAATTCCCTTGGTAATTTCTCCTATCTAAATAGGCAACATCCTCTACACTTTGCATAACATTGCTCTCATCATTCA
Organism: Pogostemon cablin; assembly: GCA_023678885.1. Lineage (NCBI taxonomy): Eukaryota > Viridiplantae > Streptophyta > Magnoliopsida > Lamiales > Lamiaceae > Pogostemon > Pogostemon cablin. The sequence goes on from CM042965.1 coordinate 37,549,540, forward strand.
CCATAGCACTTGTGCTTCCCCCTTGACTTACTCCTTGAGTGATCAAATTCAATTGCTTTGTTAAAGCTTGGATACTCTCATTGAATTCTTTCATTCCTTCACTTTGGAACACATCACTCTTCACTTTATTCACACTTTCCACTTGAGCCACCTTTCCAAATGCATAACCTTCCATTACTCGCTCGGAAGGCCATTGATAAGCATTCATTGCAATGTCTTCAAAAATATCCATGGCTTTCATAGCATCCACTCCAAATATAGACCCTCCGGATGAGGCATCTACATACATCCGATGTTGTCCACTCAACCCTTGATAGAAGAAAGCCACTTGTTGATTCTCATAAAAATCATGTTGAGGACACTTTCGTAGCATCTCCTTGTAGCGTTCCCATGCTTCATAAAAATTTTCATTTGGGAGTTGCCTAAATTGAGTGATAAGGCTTTTCAATTGGAGAGTCTTCGAAGGAGGAAAGTACTTGTTTAGGAACCTTTGCTCAAGATCTTCCCATGTATTACAACTTCCCAATGGAATTGTATTATACCATGCTTTAGCTTTGTCTCTTAGAGAAAAAGAGAACAACCTCATTCTAATAGCATCCTCCGACACTCCCTTCATCTTTACGGTATTTGCAACCTCCAAGAAAGTAGCTAGATGAGTGTTCGGGTCTTCAAGAGGTCCTCCCCCAAACTGATTTGCTTTGACCATGTTGATCAATCTGGTCTTAATTTCATAATCGTTGGCTTGAACCGGAGGAACCATATGGTGCACGGCTCTCGGTTGGAAGTAATCCCGAATTGCTCTAGGCCTTGCAACTCTTGTTGTTGAAGTATCCTTTGAGCTTCTTGATTGGCAAGCAATTGCATATACTCTTGATTTTGAGCAAAGAAATTCCTCATTATCTCCGCTTGATTCTCTTGCACTCCTTCTTGTACCCCCCCTTTGATCTTGTAATGGATCTTGGGGTGGGTTATAATTAGCATTCTCTCCACGTTGATTCTCCATATTTGTTCCTTTTCTAGCTTTACGCCTCTCTCGCTTCCTTTGTCGTGCGGTCCTTTCAATCTCCAAATTCAAAGGAATGATCGATTGATTTTCCTTTGATCTTGTGATCATAAAACACCTACGAAAAGTCAAAGAGTGAGAACACAAACACAAATAGAAAATAAAATAAAATAAAATAAATCCTTATCAAGAACAACTAAAATAATAACACAGTACTCGACTAGTCCGTCAAACTCCCCTTTGGCAACGGCGCCATTTTCTTGTTTGCCTATTTTTATAGCACTCACGAGTAAGAATACTCGATCGTTGTAGTAGTATATCCCAAGAAAAATTATCAATCCTCAAAGGAGTTATGTTCGGAGTAGCACAATACGTGAGCTCATGTTCATGTCATTTTTGTAAAGATGATGTGGGGGGTTTTGAGATGATTAACAACTAAAGCAAGTAGCAAGTAAATAAGATAGAAAATAAGAGAAAATGACAAGTGAAGATGAGTGAAAATAAAAGAGGATGGGTGCTAAAGTTCAAGTATGAAAAACATGGGATTAGAAACATCCAAGCATACTCAATTCATATTATCATGCAAAAGGAATCCAACTTAATTGATGTAGACTAAGGGTGATCACGATTGTATCCTAAGCTCCCTTTCGGGTTACAAAGGTTGTTGATCCATTTTAGACTCCCAAAAGCACTTAAGATCAAAGCCCAACATTAACCCCTTCCATCTAGGTACTAGTTAGATTAAACTCTCCCTTTATGTGTACTAAGGCCAACGAATGGATTGGTTCCCCTCATTGAATTCAAATATCCTTTCGGTCAAACCCAAACTTAATGTCTATTCATGCCTTCCTAATACTATAGATGGTCGTTACCGTCTCACTCCAAGCAATACATACATGAACATCATGATAGCATTTAATTACCATAAATCAATTCATTGATCAACAATCCATTAAACCAATAATCACTTATGAATAACAAACCATGCCATCACAACATCAAGACAATTAAACTCCATGAATAGAAATCAACATCAATTACACCAAAAACCAATTTAATCCACATGATAATATAAATCTAATATGCTCTTCATGCTCCTAATCCCACTAGAGGGATTAGCCTAACATGATAAAAGTAATAAAACACATAAATGATTCATTACAAATACCCATAGTCTAAATCCAAAAGAAAATCAAAAGAGATGTGAATCTTCCCTAACAATTTCTTGTAGGAAATCTTCAATACTCATGGATATTCTTCTCTAGCTATTGATTTCTTGAGATCTCTCACACCCAATGGAAGGGATGAAGTTTTGATGGAGAATTAATAGAGATGATGAAGATGGATCAAGGTGGATGAAGATGGATGGAGATTGTGGTGTGAAATTGAAGAAACGGTGTGTGATGTGTGTGTAGAGGATGAGATTTTCGGATCTGATCTGTAAAATGTTGAAATGGGGTCTATTTATACCCCATGTGGGCCTTCTAGAAGATTTCAGCAATTTTTTGCATTTTTGCACCAACACGGGTCGAGCTCCGCCGCACGCCCCGTGTTCTAACACAGCGCACGAGTCGTGTTCCGGCCATAGGGGTGGCCGTGTTGTGTAATCGGGCGTCCTAACACAGCTTTCTGGTCAGGCCCGTGCGCGGTGCCTGGGCCGTGTGTCTGTACTGGGCACGGGTCGTGTGCTGCACTCGGCCACAGGCGTGGCCGAGTTGGTGTTTCGGGTGTTAGTGCACAACCATTCTGACAGGGCCGTGCTCTGTACACGGCCCGTGCGCGTGCTGTCTTGTTTCCTCTTTCACCGTTTTGGCTCGTTCTCCCTCGTTTCAACTCCGAATGAAGATCCGCTTTTTCCTATGTCTTCCTTATCACATCTAGCATCCAATAAAAAGTGAAAATCATAGGTTTACGCTCATTCACACATATTTCCAATAAAAACACAAAACACCACCAAATAGTATGCAAATACGGATACAAATATACGAAAAGACATACAAAAATACACTAAAATCTAGGTGAAAATAGCTCTAATCAATCAGGAAAAGACGACCTTTACTTGCCCTTACGGGACCTTTGCTTTTAGAAAGATGCCATTTGGATTGTGTAATGCGCCTGCTACTTTTCAGAGATGCATGATGGCGATTTTTGATGGGTTGATAGAGAAGATCATGGAGGTGTTCATGGATTATTTTTCTATATTTGGTTCCTCTTTTGATATTTGTTTATCTAACCTAGCTACTGTGTTGAAGAGATGTCAAGAAACGAATCTTGTCTTGAATTGGGAGAAGTGCCACTTCATGGTGAGAGATGAGATTGTTCTTGGGCATCATGTTTCTGCCAAGGGATTGCAAGTGGATAGAGCTAAAGTGGTGGAAATTGAGAAGCTTCCACCACCGACCAATGAAAGAGGAGTGCGGTCCTTCCTTGGACACGCCGGATTCTGTAGAAGATTTATCAAAGACTTCTCAAAATACTCCAAGCCCTTGTCTCATTTACTTGAAAAGGATGTTCCTTTTGTGTTTGATGATGAATGTCTAACATCTTTTCAAGTTTTGAAAGAGGCGCTTACTACTGTACCTATCTTGATCACACCGGATTGGACTCAGCCGTTTGTACTTATGTGTGATGCAAGTGATGTAGCACTTGGAGTGGTGCTTGGGCAGCTGAGGAAGAAGAAGTTCTGCGCCATCTACTATATGAGTAAGACGTTTGATGCAGCTCAAAAGAACTACAACGTTTGATGCAGCTCAAAAGAACTACACTATGACTGAAAAGGAGTTCTTGGCTGTGGTGTATGCATTCAACAAGTTTCGTCAGTATTTAGTTGGCATGAAGACTATAGTGTACACGGATCATTCTGCGATTCGGTACTTAATGGAGAAGAAGGAGACAAAGCCTAGAATCATAAGATGGATTCTTCTACTTCAAGAGTTTGATTTGGAGATCCAAGATAAGAAAGGTGCGGAGAACGTATTGGCTGATCAATTATCGAGGTTGGAGACAAAGGAGCATTGTGATGATTCTTTCGATTATATTGAGGAGATGTTCCCGGATGAAAAGATTATGGCTGTGTTCGTTGAAGGGGCTGAACGAGCATATGTGGTTGCTACACAAGGGATTGATCCATGGTATGTGGATTATGTTAATTACATTGCCGTGGGTGAAATTCCGAGAGATCTCAACCGGTATCAACTTGCCAAATTCAAAAGAGATGTTGAGACTTTTATATGGTATGATCCGTTTATTTACAAAATATGCACGGATTCTATCATCCGTAGGTGTGTGCCCGAGATGGAGATGGAGAGTGTTCTCGAGTTTTGCCATGCACAACCGAACGGAGGGCACTTCGGAGCTCAAAAGACAGCAGCCAAGGTACTTCAATCCGCTCTCTTTTGGCCTACTTTGTTTAAAGATTGTGAAACCTATGTGGCGTTATGCGATAGATGTCAGCATATGGGGAATATAAGTAGGAGAGACGAGATGCCGCTTCAGCCGAGCATTGTTGTGGAGATCTTCGATGTGTGGGGGATCGATTTTATGGGGCCTTTTCCTCCGTCTAATGGATTTCTCTACATTCTTTTAGCTGTGGATTATGTTTCTAAGTGGGTGAAAGCGATTCCTACTCGCTTGAATGATTCAAAGACTGTCATGTCTTTCTTGAAGAAGCATATCTTTGCCCGCTATGGAGTTTCTAGAGCACTAGTTAGTGATGAAGGTTCTCACTTCGTCAATAAATTTCTGGAGAAGGAGCTTAAGGATTATGGTGTCAAGCATAGGGTCACTACACCCTATAATCCTCAAGCGAATGTGCAAGCGGAGGTCTCTAACCGTCAAGTAAAACAAATCTTGGAGAAGGTAGTAGGAACCAATAGAAAAAATTGGGCTATGAAGCTCGATGATATGTTATGGGGGTTCCGTACTGCTTATAAGATAGTGTTGGATATGTCACCGTACCAAATTGTCTATGGGAAGCCGTGTCACTTGCCTGTGGAGATCCAACACAAAGCTTTTTGGGCTTTGAGGAGCTTAAACTTGTCTTTTAAGGATGTGAAGGAGTTGAGGATAACTCACATTAATCAACTTGATGAGTTTAGGAGTCGTGCTTACAAGAATTCCGAGATTTTCAAGGAAAGGATGAAGAGGTGGCATGATTCTAAGATCTCATACAAGGAGTTCAAGCAAGGAGACGAGGTATTACTCTTTAACTCTCGTTTGAAGCTTTTCGCAGGAAAATTAAAGTCAAAGTGGACAGGACCATTCATGATTCATAGAGCCTGTGGAGGGGGGAGTTTTGAGTTTATTGATAAGGATGGAGACATTATCGCGGCGAATGGGCATCGATTGAAGCATTATAGATCGCCGGATGATGCTTGTGTCATCTTTGAAGATACCTTGTCTTAGTTGGGTACCGTCGTGACTCTCCGACGTTAAATATAAGCGCCTGTTGGGGGCTTTCCCTCCTGTTTTTATTGTTTTATTTCTTTAGTGTGCGTAAGAAATTTTTATATTGAAAGTGCTTCCTTATCGGCAATTACATCTTTTTGCAAACTTAGTTTCACTTAAGTTTCTACTAAGTTTGGGGGGTGTGATGTACTTACCTCATTAAGCACCGGATGTATAATCTTTTCTTTGTATCGTTTGTTAGGGGAGTTGATTTTTGCGGCATATTTAAAATTTTAACCGGTTTTGGTGTGTCGATTTTTTTGCAACTTGCCTAATGTTCGGTGGTATTTGGTTGTGTTTTCTATGGAGTTACTCATGAATGCTATTTTTAAGGAACAATTTTTGATGAAGTTGTGCTCTAGTTGGTACCTAATGATTCGTTTTGAAGTTTGAAGTGTGTAGGGATTGAAGAACACTCGGTTTTGAAGCTTCACGGGGTCAGTTCGACCATGCCAGGAGGTCGAACCCAGTAGAGGAAGTCGAATCGAGGTGTTAAAATTGTCCAGTAAAGTGGTTCGACCTCGAGCAAGACTGTTCGACCTGAATGTCAGGTCGAACCAAGGTCGAACCAGGGCCAGCAAAATTCCTGAAGATCGGTTCGACCACGACGTTCTTGGTTCGACCTGTTCCACAAGTCGAACCAAGGTCGAACTGGTGACCTGAAACTTACAGTAGGGTGGTTCGACATGAGGTGTTGTGGTTCGACCTGTTCAGCAAGTCGAACCCAAGTCGAACCGGGAGGAGCTCTTGTCCAGAAGGATGGTTCAACCTCGACATTCATGGTTCGACCTGTTAAACAAGTCGAACCGAGGTCAAACCAAGCCAGGTAAGTATGTTTTAAGTTCAATTTTTGAGTTGGTTCGATCACTTTTCACTTCACCCTTACCCGAACCAGCCTCAAATCGACAAACCCTTGCACCAATTTTTCAATTACACTTGATTTTGCACCGATTACATAACACTACATCCTTAATTATTGATTTGGTCGAGGACTTGGGTGAAATTCGTTGCGAATTAGGATTCCAGTTGCGATTTTTGGTTGTTGTGTGTGTTTGATCGATTATTCACCATGGGAAGAACTAAAGGTATGTTTTCTCAATTCAATTACCTTAGGAATGAAGCTTAATTTATGCCAATTGATATGGATAAGTTGATTGATGTTGATTTACTTGAAGTTCATGGTGATATTGGATGTTTTTTGGTATGTTTGAATTAATTCATATGAATTCGTGGATGCTTGATAGAAAACTTGAGTTTTTATGTGAATTGATTAAGGATATAGTGCATATATGAGAATGAGCATGTTGATTCGGTTTGGAATTGTTGATATTTGAGTAGTTCATTGAATTGTTCGTTGAATTGCTTGAATGAATTGATACATGCTTAATGGTTTTTGATGGAAGGGTAGTAAGTGTGATTGGTGTAAGTTGAGCAAGTAGTTTTGGATTGACTGTCGATGAGTTGGTGGTTGAAAGTATATGGTGTGTTGTTGATTATGCATGGAGGCTTGAAGTTTTGAGTAGAGCGTATGAAGTGCTAGTTATTTGCTTGTTTTCTTGTCTTGTTGGTTGTATTGAAGTATTGTTTTCAGGGACAGGACAAGGAACGAGTAAGGGAAAGGGGAAGGAAGCGGAAGTGAGATCGAAGAAGAGACAAGATAGGTCTTCGAACGTGGACAATGTGACGAAGAAGCTTAGGTTACAGAAATGTCTCCCTGAAAACTTTAAATTTCAGATGAGGGAATGGAATGATATCAAAGAAAAGTGGGAAGAATTCTCGGACAAGATAGCTCGGACGAGATACCAAGATGATGATGCCATGAGGACGATGAGCATCCGTGATGACATCTTCTGGATGTTCGACCAAGTAGGGATCCGTAGGCTCATGGAGTTGAAGAGGCCGACTTACTTCCATGTCACAGCGGAGGTAATTTGTTCTTTTGAGATGGAGAAGGACCCGCTTGGGTATCCTTATCAGTGTTGGATTCAACTTGGAGGTGTTCGGAGGAGATGGACTGCTGAGGACTTCAACGAGCTATTTCAGACACCTTTGGAGATTTCTCGTGTGGAGAACGGGTATTTTGATGCTAATCGTTTTTGGAGGGAGATCTCTGGAGAGATTGGAGATTACAAGACCAAGCAAGCTCGAACGTCCTCCATCAAGAATCCAGTATTGAGGTACATAGATAGGGTGCTAGGTAACACACTGTTTGCCCATTCAGAGGGGAGCTGTGTGTCTAGAGGGGAGTTGTATGCCCTGTGGTGTATGTTGAGCGGGGTGAGATTCAATGTGGGAGCTTACTTCATCGCTCAGCTAAATCGGTTTAGGACCCAAGGATTTCAAAAGGTGAACATTGGAGGGTTGCTGACAGTTGTAGCCGAGCACTATAACTTGGATTTCACCGACATCGCACTGGTTGGAGGAGAGCCTGATTTGGTTGTGTTCACGTCTGTGAAGGGTGGATTCGCTCATTTCAAGAATGGAGATTCCAAACCCTTCTATTTCATGTTCCCCTTCGACGTAAGCAACCTGACGACCATTCGGGAGGAAAGGAACAAGTTGATGGTTTTTCTCGGACACACCGCCCTATCCGTGATAGTGAAGACGAATGGAGATTGGAGGGCAGTGGCTCGGATGTGCGTAGAGGGCAGGATGGAGGAGTTGCAGCAGATTGTCGACCAATGAGAGTACCGTCAGCCACCTCAGCAGCCACAGCCGCCACAGCAGCCTGAAGTTGAGGACCGGGAGGATGAACAGCAGGATATGGAGATCCTGGATCAGCAGGATATGCCTCAGCATGTTCCAGCAGCGCCGCAGTAGCAGCGGCTATTCCGGACGATACACGTGAGCAGCTTCACCTTATTCATGAGCAGCTGAATACGATTACAGCAAACCAACTTGAGACGAACAGACAGCTGGCCTTGGCAAACGCCAATTACACCGCATTGAGTGCGAGGCTACAGTCGATGGATAGAGACATCCGCGACATTCATCGGAGGCTGGATGAGAGGGATGCGAGTGATGATGAGGATGATGATGCTTCGGAGGAGTAGAGCGGCAGGATTTGATGTTCTCTGATTCATCTCATCTCCATTCTTCTTTTTCTCTTTACAGGTTGGGGTGTGTTCTTTTGTGAGTGGCATGTACTAGATTGATATATTTGATCTTGGATGAGGATAGACTATATTGCATGAGTGGGGATTGTAGAGATACTTGTATGATTTGATTTGGTGTATGGGTTTCATGGATTTTTGTGCATTCATATGTTCATGTGTTAATTTCTATTGATGAGAAGCATGTGTAATTTGATAAGTATGTAGAATTCTTGTGGAATTGATCTTGATTATGTGCTATGAGGAGTACTTAGGATTCTATTTACCTATGTGAGGATTTGAGCCTTTTAATCATGCTTGATCATGATAGTTTATTCTTAAGAGAATCATTCATATGAACGTATTCTAGAACTTGGCTTGGAGTCTTGTGTGAAACTTACGATTGATGAATTGATAGGACATGATCTTAGGCCATTATTGTGTAACTAAGTTACTTAGCCAAATTTTACCTTTCCTATTGATTAAAAACCTTTGGTAGCCCCGTTTGAGCCATTAAAAGCTTTTCTTTAGCAAGCCTAATAAAAGAGCCTTATTTACTACTTGAGCTTTGTAAATACCCTATTCATTGATAGAGAGAGTTGAGGTGAATAAGTGTTGCAAGAAGAAAAAGGAAGATGAAATGAGGTTGAGTAGAGTAAGAAAAGTACATGGTTAAATCTTGTTAGGGGTAGTGCCCGAAACTGGTATCCCGAATTGCTTATACATGGGGCATGAAGCTTAAAAGCAGCTGATTGCTTATGAGAAGAAGGGTAGTGCCTGCAACTGGTACCCAAGTGATCAAAAAAAAGATGATGTTGAAGCAATGGAAAGAAGGAAAATTCACGGATTTCAAGAAAAGAAGAGGAGAAGTTGGAGGAGAATTTGTAGCAAGAAGAAGAAATCAAGAACCTCCAAGGTAACTCTCTACTATTGATTTGAGTCACTTATCTAAATTTTCATACCCTTTCCAAAGAGCCAACATTACAACCCAAAGACAAGTCCTTTGTGATCCTAGTCATTAGTTGATTGTGAGTTGATTTTTGAGACCCTTGCCAAGCTTATGGTTACGCGTGAATATGGATTGAATATGAGCGTTTATACTAGCCTATGAAGTATCTCACGCACTTGAGTGAGAGAGTAAACACTTATCTTGTGAGCTTGATGACTTAGTACTCCGAATGACATTATGATTGAGTGATATTTTGCATGAATGATATGTATGATAAAATTAATACTTGTTTTGACTTAATGAAGTGACATGTGTAATATGTATTGTACTTGATCTTAGTGAATTATACACGACTCCTTTGGTCTGATTGCGTTGCCTCGGGACGAGCAACATGTAAGTTTGGGGGTTTGATGAGTGTGTAAATTCACGAGTTTACACCGGTATTTATGCTATTTTGGAGAGTTTGAAGGTTGAAAAGGTAGAAAACATATATATATTGTGAAAGAGCATGAATCAGGTGTTGTTGGAGCTATTTGAGTGGTTTTACTGGCAAAATCGGAGTTAAAGTGTCAAGAATTGAAGAGACGAAGTCGAAGCCATTCGTATAGGCGAAGAAGAGGCTCGGTTCGACCTGAAGGAGGTGGGTTCGACCTCTCCAGTAGGTCGAACCGGTGACACGAAGCGTACAGAAGGTAGGTTCGACCAGGACCAGAGGGTTCGACCTGATCATTAGGTCGAACCGTGGTCGAACCAGCTCGCGAGAAGGAGGGTTCGACCACGACATAGTGGTTCGACCTGTCCAGTTGGTCGAACCGGATGCCGAAGACTTCCAGTAGCTGGGTTCGACCAGTGGTTCGAGCTGTGCTTAGTGGTTCGACCTGCTGCTGAGGTCGAACCAATGTGCGGAAACTTACCTTATTCGGATTTTCGAGGCCTAAACACGTGAGATCACTTGAAAAGCCCATTCCAAGCCCTAAAGACGTGATTACAAGTATAAAAGGAGGTCATGCAGTCCAGAAAATGAACTTTTGATCAAGAATCATACAAGGAGACATAGAGTTGTGGGGAGACGATCTTCCACCATCCGGAGGGCTGTGACAGAGGTTCCGCTGGAGGTTCAAGTAAGATCAGTCCATCTAACTATGATTGTTCTTAGTTCAATCATGGGCTAGAGCCACTTCGGTAGTTCTAGGGTTATGAAAGTTTCATGAGTTAATTTATCTTTCGTGTGTAAACTCCGTACAACACTACTTGTGGTTTGTTTTATATAAGATTGTGCTTTTTTAATCCATACTCATAGTCATTTTGTGCATCAATAATCGTTGTGTAGAGTCTGAATACATAACATGGTTATTGATTGAGTGCGTTCACTAATGAGCAGTGTTTTATGTTATAATTCTAAGTGAAGGGATTCCGAAGTCTTATTAGAACTATCTTATATGAATACTTGTTAATTGAATCATATTCGGGTTAATAAGTAGGATAAAGAGTATAACTTTATAGTACCTATAAAGGGAGATCAAATCGGGTTAGAGTACTAAGTGCACGGGAAATAATTGATTATGATAGTACCTAGAAAGGGGGGGGTAAAGTATACATCTTGCTCCGAAGATATTCATACGTGTCATACGCATATCTACTTGTGTCTATAGAGTAGATTTGCATGGTTTAGTGATGCGTCCATATTCCACAAGGCACAGTCGGACATAGACACATGAAAGTATGAATTAATAAGTGAAACTGGATGACCTGACGAACTACCTATCATCTTACTTGATCACAACCTACTATCTCTTCTCTTGTTTTTTTTACTTGTCATTAGTTGTTATTCAATACCAAAACTATTATATTTTCCAACATAGTCATAATTTACTAGAACATAATTAAATTGATAATTATCCGTCCCTTGGGTTCGATATATAACTTGGTCACATTCGAAACTACGATCGATATCCTTCATACTTGGGGATTAAATTGTGTGTTGAGAAAACTACCCGACAAGTTAGCGTGTGGCTTAGGGATCCGGATAAGTTGAGGTGACTTATTTATAGGCTACAACAGGGACCAGGAGGAGAAATTAGAGTTGGACCTTCATTGGGCTTAAGTATCCAAGATTATCCCAAAGCTTATGCTTAAGTCCAATAATAATAATATATTCCACTAAAATATTATTACTGCACTATCGTTCTAATCCCATAATTACGTTATGGACTCCTTCTTATTATGAGCCCGTTAGTCTCCCCATGTTTAAGATATACAATGTCAATTAATTAATTAAGTTACTGACAACTCCATTAATTAATATCTCATCCAAGAGTAGTACCACTCAACCTCATTATCATGCCGGAATAAATCCACCTGCAGGGTTTACATGATAATCCTTATGAGCTCCTCAAGGGGACATCATCAACCTATGACAGACACAGATTCCCTCTACAATCAACATCACACCATAGAGACAATATTATTTCCCAACTCACCAAGTTTGTTGATTTAATTATATGTAAATCTCACCCATTGATGAATCAAAGAAATACATACTGCTCTACATGTCGAGGTTATTGTATAGGGATTAAGAGCACGAACATCCATAATAACAGAGATCAAGTTCTTCTATAAGTCAGTATAAGTCGAACGATCTCAAGCGGTCATGCTCAATACACACAAAGTGCACTAATGTGATTCTATAGCCAAGACAAGCTAATACCAAACTACACTATAACCATCCCGATAGAGAGTCCCCGTCTATCTCGGTTGTGAGCATTTGTTTATACTTTATAAGGAAACCGATAATATGATCTTCCGTGTGTTGTCGCACAACATATTATCTACAGCATAAAGTAAGCAGACTATTGCATCGTGCATATAAATAAATTATAAAATGTAATCATTTGATCATATGATTTTCATTTCAAATAAATTGTTACATCTTTGTTCATACTAAAGCTAGACTTTTAGTATACAATCCAACAGCATATTAAAGTGGGGTGCATAAATAATTACATATTTTAAATCCATAAAACACACCTGTTACACACTTATATAGTTTAGTTTATATAACAAAAATATATAATATGTCCATAGTACAAACTTTAGTGAGTATTTGATTAATCAATCTCTTTTATTAACCTTCTGGCGGATTAAAACCATTAACTCAAAACAAGAAAAATTAAAATATTAAAGAAATAGTAGTTATTTTTATTAAATATTGATTTTCCTCATGAATAATCATGATACTTACAAATTATTTAAATACAATTTAGCTATCAAAATAATAATGTAAATAAACTACTTTTATAAATGAAAATTGAACGGTGGGTATGATTTTTAAATTCACATTCTAATAAAAGAAGCAATGTGAGAGGGAGTTAGTAATTTTTACAAGAAATTTCAGTAAAAATAATATTTCCAGGCCATGACATTCCATTCTAAAAGTAATATTTTTATATTTTTGTATAAAATGGAAGAACATGCCATGACATTGTAAATCCAGAAACAAGCATGTAAATCCAGAAAAAAGCAAACGTTAATGATGAAGTAAGTAATTTTGTAGACTATGTATAATAGATGAATTGTAATGACCAAATATTTTTAATAATAAATATATACTCCATCCGTTCGCCCGAAAGAGGGTTGTTTACTTTTGTGTACGTTGATTAAAAAGTATTACTCCATTATTTAATTTGTAGTGGGTACGTAGTTGTATTAGTGGGACTGTGGACCCCATATTTTAGTTGTATTAGTGGGTGTGTGTGGGCCCCATGTGTGTAAAAAAAGGAAATGACCCTCTTTAGAACGAACGGCCAAAATAGAAAAAAGACCCTCTTTCGAGCTGACGGAGGGAGTATAATTTTTGTTTATAAATGTTTTCAAAAGCATGTTTTATAGTAATAATTTTAATATTTGTTTAACTTTTTAAGAAATGTATTTTAGTTCATCTATACTATACTAAATATCGATATTAAAAGTATTTTCACGTTAAGGGATAGAGATATGCTTTGTTATAAAAATACCTTCTTTTAATTATATATATATATATATATATATATATATATATATATTATATATATACACTAAGTTAGACATATTTCAAATATTGTTACATTTAATATTACTGTATAAAGTTTCCAAATATGCTATTTAAGAATATTATCTGTTTACCCCTTGTTTTAATAAATGTATTACTATTAATATTGTTACTATCAAATTTGAGATTTCAGAAAGTATTGTCAATGTTATCTATTTACCCCTATTGTTTTAATAAATGTATTATTCGGAGTCTTGAGGAGTAACCTGGTAGTTCATCAGAATCCATCAAATTCTCGCCTTCGCTTTCTTTAATCACTTCTCCTAGACAATTCTCGCCTTCGCTTTCTTCAATCACTTCCCCTAGACGCTGACCAGGGTTTCCAGCAGGGGACTTCCAGCAAGGGGACGCCGCCTTCATTTGCGACGGAGTAGCGCCGGCCACCGCGCCTTGAAACTCAGTATGGCGTCCGCCACCATTAGGATGTCAGGCGGCGGCGGCACCTCGTTCATGCAGCGGCGGGTGCTCTTCAGACATCCCGAAATTACAGCACAACACCTACACATGATTTTGCTCTCTCCTTTTGACTACTTATAAAGTTAGGCCAACTAGACTCACCCCAACATCTTAAACTCACTCTTTTATTTATCTATTTTTTAATTTTTAAGTATTTATTTACTTTTTGGAATTTCGTTTGCTCTCCTTTTCTTTTCATTTCCTTTTCTTTTCGTTTTCCTTTTTTTTCTAATTATATTGCTGTAACAATAAATTTTGTATTTATGGATGAATAAACACAAAAGTGAATTACAAAACAATTCGAAAGAATTTAATTTGAAAGAGTATGTAAGCAGGTTACAATCTCCAATCAATCCTCTGATTCTTCTTGTCCGAGCTCGAATGTGTAGTCTTGACGTTAATCCGGAGGCGTCGAGCCTTTATTCTGATTGAACGTTGACTGGAGAGAATGCTGGATCGGAGGGCTTTGCAGCTTGATCTCTGATCGGAAGCAGTCGGCTGGAAGAATGCCAGATCGGAGGGCTTGGCAGCTTGATCTCTGATCGGAGGCGACTGGCTGGAGGAACGCCGGATCGGAGGGCTTGGCAGCTTGATCTCTGATCGGAGGCGGTTGGCTGGAAGAACGCCGGATCGGAGGGCTTGGCAGCTTGATCTCTGATCGGAGGCGGTTGGCTGGAAGAACGCCAGATCGGAGGGCTTGGCAGCTTGATCTCTGATCGTAGGCAGATGACTGGAAGAACAACGGATCGGAGGGCTTGACAGCTTGATCTCTGATCGGAGGCAGTTCTTAACTTGAAGATGCTTGAAGATCTCAAGGGAGCACTGCTCGTATTCTTGATCTCTTCAGAAGCATCTGTGTCTTCAGATGTTTTTAGTGTGTGGAATGAATGGAGGAGGACCCTTTATATAGGTGAAGGCAGAGGATGCCCCATAAATAACTCGCATTCTGATTGGCCCAAATTTGACCTAATCCTATGGGCTTGGGCCTTCCACTTGCTTAGGCCTCAAGTCAGACTTATTTGTCTTGAACTTGCCTTATTTAATTTAAATCCCCTTCAATTTATTGGGTTTTAAATTAATTATCAATTATTTATTAATATATTTTAGGAATTAATTTATTTAAATTCCTTAATAAATAAATAATTAATTGATAATTATTGCATTAATTTGCCACATATTTTCCTTTAATATGCAATAAAATTAAGGTGTTTACAAATGCCCCTCGCATTTGTTCACGGACGCCTTTGTGTTGAAGTGAACAAATTACGATAATCCATTCTTGATCAACATGATTGAATTTTATTGCTTGCCTCACCAACTTGATATAAATTGCATGAAATATAACTGAACTTAGCAGAGTACTAAGCTTCCTACGTACCTCTTTGAAGAGGATCAAGTCATAACATAGTTCAAGGGGATATGATTTGATTTGAATGGGGGGTGCCGTACACATTTTATACTCATGCGGGCTAGGAGTAACATGCAGTTTAAGCTCGTGCGTCGAGGAGCGTTGGACTTGCTGACAGTTTATGCTAGTGTCAATGAGTCTTTAGTTTGAACATATAGACAGTTTATACTCGTGTCAGGGAGCCTTGTGTGGATATTTTTCACTCATGTCGAGGAGTATTGTGTGGAAAGTTTTCACTTGTGCCGAGGAGCGTATTGTGTAGATAGTTTAAGCTTGTATCAAGGAGCATAGTGTGTAGATAGTTTAAGCTCGTATCAAGGAGCGTGTGTAAAGAGTTTAGTCTCTTCTCAAGGAGATTTGATTTGATGTATAGACAGTTTTAGCTCATGTCAAGGAGCGTAACTTGAGGATTTTAAATAGTTTAAACTCGTATCAAGGAGTATGGTGTAGACAGTTTTCAATTGTGTCAAGAAGCTTTAAGCTCGTATCAAGGAGCGTCATATATAGATAGTTTTAGCTCATATCAAGGAGCATGATGTAGACAGTTTTCACTCGTGTCAGGGAGCTTTGACTTGGAAAATTTTAGATAGTTTAAGCTCGTATCAAGGAGCGTAATGCAGACAGTATTAGCTCGTGTCAAGGATCTTTGTCTTGATTTATCAACAGTTTATTGCCCCCAATCTTGGGATGCACTATTTTCTCTTGCTTCAACTTCATTTCTATTAATCTTTATAGAAACTGCAGCCTTTGTTTGTGGTTCCTCTTCCAGGGGCTCATCGAAGGACATGTATTCAAACTTGTAAGAGTCTTGAATAGAGGGCCATTTGATGTCATTTGATGTCAGGCTTAACTACATGTCGTGAGCTGTTGAAGCCAACTCTTCAAAAGTTTTAGACCGAATTCCTTGGAGTATGTAGCTAAGATTCCATTGCATCCCTTGAATGCACATTTTATAGCTGAAGTTTTTGATAGCTTTTCTGCAGTTGAGACTTAGGCTCCTCCATCTATTAATGTAATCGATGACATATTCTTCATCTCTTTGACAAGTATTTGTTTGCTCCATCATGCTAACAGTTCTTCGTGTGCTGTAGAAACAGTTGAGGAATTCTTTTTCCATTTGCCCCCAACTATCTATGGAGTTAGCTTCCAAATCGATGTACCAATCAAAGGCATTTCCTTTCAGAGACCGGATGAATTGCCTCACCATATGATCTCCATAGTTCCCGACATCATTGCATGTCTCGACGAAGTGCGCCACATGTTGTCTTGGATTGCCTTTGCCGTCAAATTGTTGAAACTTGGGAGGTTGGTAGTCAATTGGCATCCTCAAGTTATCAATCCTCTTTGTATATGGCTTGACATAGGTTGAAGAAGATTTGGAGTTCCTTTCAAACTTATCTTTTATCGTATTTATCACAATATTCTTTAGTTGGTTGATAGGAAGCGTTCTGTTAGTTGAAACTTGTATCTTATCCTCAGCTGGCTTTTCTTCAGGTGAATGATGTTTCGTCGAGTCTTCCTCATCGTGATCATCCTCAAATTGTTTCTTATTTGTACGGCTTGTCTCCGCATTCTCCATTTTCTTCATAAGTTCGGAGATTTTTAAATCTTGAGCTTCCATGTGCTTGTTGAGTTCTTCAATGGCTTTCATCATACTTGCGAGTTGATCCTTAATGGTCATAACACTTGTCGTCATCACTGCAGCTTTAGTTGAGGTAGGTGGTGAGCTTGGCGTGGAGCGAGGAGTTGAGCAGATAGAGTCATCTTCACCATCTTTGTCGCCCTGCAATGGCTTATTGAGAGTAATCCCTACCATATGGTTTGCCTCTACGAAGCTTTCAGGAATACTTCTTGAAACGACTCCAACCTTTTCAGTTTGCAACTCTGGAGGCTTTGATGCAGCAGGCCTTCGTATTGCAATCTTGAGTGGAGTTATCTTTTGAATCTCTTCAGTTTGCAGCTCTGAATGCTTCAAGGTAGAAAGTCTCACTACTAGAAAATGCTGATAGACATCGGTGCTGCACCGATGTCTATTTCACCAAAGAGGTGATGTTGTATCCCATGATGTTGAAATTCACGCTGCAAGACATCAGTTATCCACCAATGTCTTTTCTTGAATAGAGATCGGCTCGAACCATTAGACATCGGTTATCCACCGATATCTTTTCTTGAATAGACATCGGCTCGTACCATTAGACATTGGTTATCCACCGATGTCTTTTAAAGAATAGACATCGAGTTTCACCCATTAGACATCAGCTTTCAACCTATGCCTTTTATAAAAAAGACATCTTGAACACATTAGACATCGGTTACAAACCGATGTCTTTCCATGGGAATCTTTTTTTAAATCTAATTATTATACATAAATATAAATTATTATTAGAAACAAATTAAAAAATTTTATAACTAAAAAATTCTAGTAATGATAAATTATATATAGAAAGGTAATTGTACAAAGTACACTACATTAAAAGTATAAAAGTGTGAAACCAAAAACTAATCCTTAGTGAACACAATCTATATAATTGAACTTGCCCAAAACATAATGTTAAAATGAACACCAACACCATTTGTCCAAGTTTAACTTCCACCAACACTAACCTACCTAAAACATAATGTTACAATGGACACAGTCTATACAAGAAACTAACAAGCACCAAATGTAGAAGAAACCAACCACAAAAGCAGAGAAAGTGATTCCATTTCAGTTTTGATTCCATCTTTGTTTTTGCATCGTCCAAGTCCACCAAAGCTCTTTTGACAAAGTCTGCTCCAACCTGCATAAGGTCATCAAACCTATTAGAACTACTAAAAATAAAGTTTGGAGCAATAAAGAGCCATTTGCACATTGCACAAAATTTTGAATATTCTTACACAAATGGTAGCTTAAAGAATCATATTAATATCTTACAGATGTTGAATAAAAATTAGATGAATATTAAATCCATTTATTAAATCTGATACAAACCAATTTGAGGAATTATCAGTCAGCATATACAGTTCAGTAGCTGAGTATATCATACTATCTCTTGGAATTAAGTTGTTTAAATCCTCTTTTGTCAATTTTATATTAACATATGGAGACTTTCATCCACAAAAAACTAAACCGAACAAATCAGAGCTCAGTGAAAAAATATCAAAGGCTACTGAATTAGTTGCATATAACAACTAAATTATAGTAAACAAAAGCTCATGCATACAGCCTATCTCAACAAGCATCAAATGAAAATATATACAAAAGAAAACCAGAATGTATATTTTTCTCAGTTACATTAATATTATATGAGGCCTTAAATTGAAAAAGATCTTGTACTGAGTAGCACTGATTTCCTTTGTAGTAAATTAATCTCGTATATTGAGAATAGTAGCAGTTATCTACAACCATAGCAAAATTCAGGAATGAGTAGCAAGAAACATTGAGTTCATTAATGATGATCATAATAAATTTAGTTTCATAACACAGAGCGCTTGGAAATAGTCAAAAGTCTCACATTCAAGCCAAATTACAGAAAACTAACACAACCTATGAGATAGGCAGTCACAAGTTCAGAAGGAAATCTGATGATAGTTGTCTTCTTACAGGATAGAAAGTATTGTAGAGCGTTACTCAGCAACTCAACATGAAACAACGTTAATTCAGCAGCATGAGAAGCTCAACAACAACTGAAACCCGCAGTGGAAATGTAAAAATCAGCAAAAGAGCCAACAACAAACAAACTAGAAAGACCAGTATGGAGAAACCAGAAAAATCAGCAAATATAGCTCCATTCAGCTTAATAAAAGGCATCAGCCCTCAATAAAAACTTACACTATAGGCTGAACAATTTGGAAAGAAGATAGGTAACCAGTCAAATACCAATAATAATGAGGAAACAACTAAGTGGCAACCATTTCTCATTGAGTTTGATATAATGGTAGCATATTATTAATTGTGCAGAAAGCATAGTGATACTTAACTGTTCTAACTAAGCAGCAAATTGTGAAACTTTCTCTTGCTTGATTGACTGATGTTGTTACTTCTTCAATTTGGAAGAGATCAGCAGTTCTCTTATAGTAAATGATAGCTTGATTCAAGTTCTGCTCTTGTTCATGCACTCAGCTATTTCGCAAAGTGAACAAAACTAGTTATTATCTTCAAATAATTCAAGTTCATTAACTTCCAAAATGCAAGATCGACATGAAAAAATATAAGGCAACAAATAATTATTTATTGTAAACAACTCATAAGATTTAGAATTTGACTTGTAAATAAAAGAGTAATGCCTCAGACTCTCACAACACATATGGACATATTTTAAGGGTTTTAACCTTGCAATATATGGCAGAAAAATGAAGCCTTTCAATTTCCATAATATAACTAATGATTTTTTCTAACCAAAACAGAAACAAGCATTTCAATGAGTTAGAGATGACAATTATGCATGTTAACAAGACAGTTTCATATGGCATAGAATTTCACTTCTATCATTAGAAGATAATAAAATATGTATCTGTAACCCAATGAAATAAACAAAATTTCCATGTCGTATCAGTAGGACAACCCTTATCCATAAGATTAGTACAGGTTTATGAGAATGCAAATTACTCTTGGCCATATCACCATCAACAGACTACTTAAGTAAGAATTCAATTTATAAAGAAATTTTATTTAAGCAAGAATAACACGCAACATAATTGAGTTATAAAGTAAGTTGCTTCATGATCAATTGATTGCACGCTATAAACTATGACACGAAGAGCAATTTGCACTGTATAAAAATAGGCCATCAATTTTTAAGTGACAAAGTGACGAGAAGAGATCATTCAGTTATACTATTAACGATCATTCAAAATACCCTTTCAGCCCTACATTTCAACAAAGCACAAAAGATGATCTCAGATAGTTATATCCCTAATTTAAAATAAAGACAAAAAATTAAGGACATGCTACCAAATTCTTCCTTCTCCATCAACCAAAGCATGCAAAAATTATCAATACTTGAATAACACTCCTGAACTGCATATGCCATGTATTTGTCTTTGCATATTCTATTCCAGAGACTAGCTTGTGTGTCTTAGCAATCCACTGCTAAATCAATGGCCAATAAGATTCGAAAGCAAGAAAATATGGTGGATACTGAGACTTGAGAGCTAAGAAGACTCAAAATTTTTAGAAATTCTAGTAATTATGGGAGGCAACCAAGTTATAAGGGTATACCTTACTGCTTAGAGAGAAAATAGCCATTGGACCAATTTCAGACTTCCAATGTTGCTAGGCATAGAAAGTAAGTCCATCTCCCTGAAATCGAACAATAATTTCAGCAACTAGTTTTCTATTAAGCATTTCATCTAACATGTTTAATACAACTGATTTCAAATAATAAATAAAGGTTTCTAACCTATCCATATGACGATATTCTAACCTTGTTATTTCAATTCTGTGTTCTAATAAAGTGTAATTCTTGCAGCTTCAAGCAAAATTTACAAGGTTGCACTAGTATGATATAAGAGCTAGTGGAATAAAAACAAGAAAATAGTTGCAATAAATATATATACTATCAAGCGAAACAAAGTCCAGCCTTTACATCAAATCAATCCAAATTATACTATGTTGATCACTTTCATATCAATATTACCGAATCAGCCAAGTCTAAATATCTGAGAGTTCATAAAGACTTAAGAAATAATTAAACTCCACAAATCATTATCGATAAAAGCCAAAAGCTTTTGAAAAGATGATAAATTAACACAAAGACTGAAAAATAACAATATCGAACTAAAGCATAAAAAGGAAAAATTATGGCATGGACACTTGTACCAAAGTAAACAGCTACAAAAAAAAACATTCAACCATTAAATGATAATTTTCTTAATCACTATCAATTTTTTTCTGCACGTTTTTTTTCTTCTACTTCTTTTGTTGCTGTCTTGCTTCAATACCCTGGTAGCAAATAATTCACACTTCGTAAATTTAAAGAATTTAAAAATATCCCACTGCGACATAATACAATTACTTACTTCGTTCACAACGTATGGAATCTTTGTATTTTCATTTAAAATCAACTCAAGCCAGTAAAGAATAGCTACCTGGACATATACATGATAGTTTATTTTGCTGTATCAGAGGTATTTTAATAATGTATTTCAATGCCAGTATAGTTTTGAAAGAGGCATAGCAACATCTCATAATTATCAAGTCTAAGAATCATCTTTAATGCTTCATGACAATAAGAAAATATACATCCATTGCCCATTACATTAAGAGTCCTTAGTTCCTTTAATTCAAGATTCATAGCTGAAGAAGATATTACTAAGGAAACACTAATTTTAGGAATTTATATTTGATGATAAATAATTTTTATTACTACATCTCCATATAATGCCTTGGACTCAGATGGCAACCAATAACTTCAAACTCTATATTTGCTATTAAACTACATAAAAAATTACTGTAACAGAACTCTTAGTATAAATTTCCATTGGCCATAAAGAATCATAAACCAGACTTAACCTTAACGCACTTGAATTCTAAGTGTTCATGACTATAGGACTGTGCATTCAAACTTTGTTAATGAACTTCAAGCAGAACCCAAGTTTGTAGAGCCTTATCAATGTAAAACCAACTGAAAGCTTTATATATTATTTACTTTGCTTCCTAAGATATCATCTACTACAACAAAAGCATAAATATATTTAAAAAAATTCAAATAAAATAAAGAAGAAGACAACAAATTATTGCTTTAGGAAGTCCAACTTCTACGGATACTTTTTATTTCTATCTTAAAAAACTTACAAGCTAGAATATGGTGCATCTACACCAAAATCAACAACTACAGAGAAAACAACTACGGATCCAATTTGTGTCAAAGTAATTGCAACAAGCTTTGAATAATTTCAGCCATAGATTAACAACAACATCAAATTTTGGTGAAGAAGAGCCATGACCATGACAAGCAGCATAACTACCAGTCTACACGGGGGAATTTAGTTTCCCTAATCCACTAAAGCTTTAAAATTAAAAGTTAGTTTCATAGAGCACATACCAAAAAGTAAAAGAGAGAGACATAGTAGATGCTAATGTTTATTTCCCAAGGATTTAAAGCAACAAAAAAGGACTTAGACTTTTATGTTTAAAATGCAATATAGGTAATACTTTGGCCCTTTTTTGGACTTCATAAAAAATAATAACATAACTTAATCCAACATCAAACATCATAGGAATCTTTTTTAAAGATAAAAATTAGTTCACACTTCACCCAAAATTGATAGAAACAGGAAAGGGAGAATAACTGGAGATTTCAAAGCCACCACTGAATAACACAAACTATCGCGGAAATTCTCCTTTGTTCGATTGAGGCCTGCGAGCTTGTCAACAGCGGCGGCAGAGTAAGAGAAATAGCAGAATGGCCAAGCAACAGCCATATCGTCGCCTTTCCAAATGCAAAAATTCTCCTCCGAATTAAGTGTGGTGAGCGCGTTGGCGACATAAAAGAGAAGTGAGAGGCGGCATTCCCAAACGGATGCAAGTGTGGCGACGATATTGTTGCCGACTAGCAGCCAAAGGATAAAATTAGGGCTTCAGTTCACAGAGTATTTGGGAATTTTCAATTTTGTGTTTTAGATTTCTGAAAGGTGTTTGTCACTTAACAAACAAACAACGATTTTAAGAAGAAAACTAACATTTTTTAGTTTTATTTTTTTAATTAATTAATAATTAATAATAAAATTAATAATAATATTTAATTAATAATATTATTATAATTAAAAGACATCATATAATAGACATCGGTATTTTATAACCGATGTCTAACAAAGAATAAACATAAAGTGAAAAGACATCGGTTTGAAGAACCGATGTCTATCAGCGTGTTTTTTTAGGATTGAGAATAGACATCACCTGAAAGACATCGGTCAGTGAAAACCGATGTCTATCAGCGCATTTTCCATTAAAATCGATGCCTATCAGCGAATTTTTACACCAATAGACATCGGTTATACAAAAGAAATCGGTGATTCACCAAAAGACATCACATTTAATAAAAAACCGATGTCTATTCAGTGATGTCTATCAGCATTTTTCTAGTAGTGTCTTCTTATTGCAATCCTGAGAGGAGTCATACTTTGTATCTTCGAACTTGTAGAGAGAAGAGATGAGAGGTAGAGACTGTCCCACTGGGCGTGCCAAAATTTGTAACAACAAATTTTGTATTTATGGATGAATAAACACAAAAGTAAATTACAAAAACAACTCAAAAGGATTTAATTTGAAAGAGTATGTAAGCAGGTTACAATCTCCAATCAATCCTCTGATTCTTCTTGTCTGAGCTCGAATGTGTAGTCTTGACGTTGATCTGGAGGCGTCGAGCCTTTATTCGGATTGAACATTGACTGGAGAGAATGCCGAATTGGAGGACTTTGCAGCTTGATCTCTGATCGGAAGCAGTCAGCTGGAAGAATGCCAGATCGGAGGGCTTGGCAGCTTGATCTCTAATCGGAGGCGACTGGCTGGAGGAATGCCGGATCGGAGGGCTTGGCAGCTTGATCTCTGATCGGAGGCGGTTGGCTGGAAGAACGCCGGATCGGAGGGCTTGGCAGCTTGATCTCTGATCGGAGGCGGTTGGCTGGAAGAACGCCTGATCGGAGGGCTTGGCAGCTTGATCTCTGATCGTAGACAGATGACTGGAAGAGCAACGGATCGGAGGGCTTGGCAGCTTGATCTCTGATCGGAGGCGGTTCTTGACTTGAAGATGCTTGAAGATCTCAAGGGAGCACTGCTCGTATTCTTGATCTCTTCAAAAGCATTTGTCTTCAGATGTTTTTAGTGGGTGGAATGAATGGAGGAGGACCCTTTATATAGGTGAAGGCCGAGGATGCCCCATAAATAACTCGCATTCTGATTGGTCCAAATTTGACCTAATCCTATGGGCTTGGGCCTTCCACTTGCTTAGGCCTCACGTCAGACTTATTTGTCTTGGACTTGCCTTATTTAATTTAAACCTCCTTCAATTTATTGAGTTTTAAATTAATTAACAATTATTTATTAATCTATTTTAGGAATTAATTTATTTAAATTTCTTAATAAATAAATAATTAATTGATAATTATTGCATTAATTTGCCACATATTTTCCTTTAATATACAATAAAATTTAGGTGCTTACAATTGCATACTTATTTGTGAGACGACTCATCACTAAAGTATGCTCATTTAATAAAGGCTGACCCATCAATAAAGTATGCTTATTTAATAAAATATACTTATTTGTAGCTAAAGTATGTTAATAATAAGTCAAATCATAATATGCTAAAATTATATTTTAATACATAATTTAACATACTCTACAAAATATATTTTAACAATAATTAAACATAATTTATCTAAATAATAGATATACTTTAACACGTCTTACTACACCGTCTCACAAAAGTAGTGTCTCGCAGATACTTTGTCTACCTATATTTATAAGTATTGTCCAATAATACTTGTAACGTCTGTATTTTGATCTATTACCACAAAAAAACTTGTAACTCCTAAAAATAAAACAATAAATAATATGAATAACCTATAATATTACAAAAATATTACTCTTTTTTCATGCAATCTATCAAATCAATAATATTGTACACTTTATTGTATTGATCAATTACACAAAACACCCCTCTTCTTTCTTCCATTATTACAAAAAAAATAAAAAAAATGCCACGGTTACAAAAATGCCTTTCTTTTTACGTGCAATATGTTGGAATCAATCATATTATACACTTTAATTTATTCAATCACCTTACTTTATTAAAAAAAAATATCACTAATTACGTGCATGTATTTTTTGGACAAAGGAGTATTATTTTAGGTCGTCTCAAAATAATACATATTCTCTCCATCTCACAATAATATTTACGCAGGAGTATTTCCAATTTTGACGTTTTGCCTTAATAGTTATATTTTATTTTTTTAAATGAGGTCCACACAAAAATAATTTAAAAGAAGCACACCCAACACCAATACAACGTCTTTGTATTAAAATATTATATCCTTAAATCATACTCCCTCTTTCCCACTAATACATTCACACTTTCCATTATAATCCGTCCCAAGAATACTTCTACACTTTAAAAATAAAACAATATACAATATTAATAGTCTTACAATACTACAATATTACAAAAATATCACCTTCTTTACACTACAAAAAAGCAGTCAATTTGTGACGGCTTTTTTGTGACGGCCATGAAGCCTTCATAATTATGACGGTTATTGTGATGGTTTTTTCGAATTGTGGCGGCTTCGTGATCAAATCCAGTTTGTGACGGCTTTAGTGACGGTGTTTATTTGTGACGGCCTTTACAAAAATTAATTATTTTTTTTAAATTTAATGACGGCCTTTGTGACGGCTTTTGGCCTTCACAAAGTAATGAATGCGTGAAACGACACAGTTTCAACTCAAATTCGTTTGTGACGGCTTCAAAGCCGTCACAATAATTAATTAATTAATTTTTTTAAATTTAGTGACGGCCTTTGTGACGGCTTTTGGCCTTCACAAAGTAATGAATGCATGAAACGGTACCGTTTCAACTCAAATTCATTTGTGACGGCTTCAAAGCCATCACAAAATTAATTATTTTTTTTAAATTTGTAACGGCAGTCGGGGTTAAAAAATAACACTTTTATATCTAAGGATGTAGGAAAATGTGAGATATTACTAGACAAAAATAACTAATGTAAGAGAATATAATATACTAATTATTACATTTTATATAAATATATATTAATTAATATATTATTGTAATAATTATGAAATAAATACTAATAGGTATACATTACAAATGTATACATAACTAAATATTGAGGCTGAATATTTAAAAAAGAAAACAACTATGATAATTTATTTATTATAATATAATGAATGCAGAATATATTGTTTTGACATATATATATATACACACATATTATTTTTAATATATTAATGGTTTAAATATGATTTATATATAATATAAGATGTATTATTGAATTATGAGTATAAATAGAAAATTAATGCATATACATGTGTAATACATTATATTTACGTATATAATTAGTATATATATACATTATAAGTATAAATATATATGATAATAAACATATACAAATAAATATATAAAATATATTACATATAAGGACGAAGGAAGAGATGTGAGATATTAATAGACAAAAACAATTAATGTTAGAGAATGTAGTATACTAATTACTATTAATATAATTAAATTACTAAAACGTTATATAGATCGTGAAATAAGTAAACAATTAATATATTATTGTAATAAATATGGAATAAATAATAATAATAAGTATATATAAAATATGTATACATAACTAAATATTGTGCCTAGATGTTTAAAAAAGAAAACAACCATTCATGATAATTTGTTTATTATAATGAGTGCAGAATATATATTTTAACATATATATACACACATTACTTTTTAATATATTAATTTTTTATATATGATTTATATACATTATAAGATTTATTATTGAAATATGAGTGTACAACATTACAAAGTAAAATTATGATATATACAATAAATGTTAAATATAAAGCAAGAATTATTCTGGCTCAAGTGACCATCCCTTACCCTTAAAACCCTCCCCACATAGGAGGTCAAGGGTTCAAACCTTCTTAAGGGGGTAATATTCTGCCATTATCAAAAATTAAATACAAATTCAAAAAAAAATGAGTGAGCCGCTTGGGCCAAGTGGCTCAAGCATGGTTCAATCCCCCGGTTGGGGTTCAAACCTTCTTAAGGGGGTAATGTTCTATATCAAAAATTAAATACAAATTCAAAAAAAAAAGGAGTGAGCCGCTTGGGCCAAGTGGCTCGAGCATGGTTCGATCGCCCGGTTGGCTAGGGTTCGAAACCCTTTTTTGTAAAAAAAAAAATTTTGTGAGCCGTTACAAACTTTAACCGTCACTATGGCGTGATCTTCCGTCACAAAAATTAGTGACGACCAACATTGTGACGTCCACAAAACCGTCACTGATGCCGTCACAAACGAGTAACATTTTTGTAGTGTTTTAATACAAAATCTAGTCAAAATCAACTATATCATACACTTTATTCTATACAATTATCGAAAATACCCCTCTCTTTCTTACATCACACCAACAAAAGTTACTTTTCTTAAACTCCGTACTATAGAATATGTGAATGTATTTCTGAGATGGAGGGAGTAACATTTTAGAATATATTGGAGTATATTTATTAATATTCATGTAAAAATCAAATATAAATAGAAGAAGTACAGTTTTTTTTCTTTTTTAAATGAAAGGAAAAAATATTATATTAATATTCCTAAAAATTCTAAAATATCACATAAATTGTTATCACTTAAAATAAAAAATTGAGATAAAAAGTAAACGAACAACTAAACTTAAGATATTAAGACAAACACTAAGTTGGAACCTAGTTATTTGTAGGACCGCATGTTTCAAGTATTTTACAATATGGGTTTAATTTACCGTGCGTGAATTGGTACCTCAACAAATTGATATGAAGTAGATCTTATTTCATTATGTATGGCAGGAAACAGTTGATGCTGTGTGTAGCAGCGATCAATGAGGGCCTTGTTATTAAAACTGGATTCAGTACCTAGATCAAAACATATATAAGCTAGGAAGCTGAGGTAGCACGTAAGCCGCAAGAGATACTGGACGCATGCAGTTTCGAATAGAGCATTGGGATGACATTGTTGAGGAGATTGAGAAAGAGGTTCTCAATCAAATTTGTATGAAAATCAGCCTATGATGATACCTAAACAGCATGAAATTGCTAATTCGTGCTTCTATCATTTGCTCTGCACCTCATTCTTCATGGATATATATATCACATAGATCCGAATTCCTAGACTTATCCGCACAATCATGCAAGATGTTGCCAGCGTTTTTGGAACCAACGATTTACTCCATGACTAATGATGCCAACAAGCTTTCCCTTCATTCAGAGTTTGCAGCTGATCTTGTGCCTACCCTCTGTTGTGGTGGCAGCACTTAGCATTCTTAATCACTCACTTTTGATGTCCATCAACTGCAGTCACTCAATTTTGAGTTGCAGAGTATTGAAACAACTAGATTTTTAACTTTAGAAAATTGAACATCAACCTCCAAACATAAAGTTAAAAATGATCGACATTAAACGATTGTGTTTCTTTTTATAATGTATTAGGTTGCTATAAAAAAATTTTTGAATTACTTGTTGATTTGTTTCTAGGTTTTTTTTTGTAGGAAAAGAAATGCATTAATGTGAAAGGCATAAGACATGCCAAAAATGGTACAATTTCAAAGAAAGTTTCAAGTTGCAAAATCAAATAAAAAAACAAATGTATAATGAAGCAATTAGTCTCCAAAATCTCTCGTACTGCTTCGACTATGTTAACATTTGAAAAGAGAGAAAGGATTGTCTAACTAGTTTCTATAGTCACCTCCCGATCATTTAAACTCTTTCCGTGATAACCAGCTCCATAGACGAGCTGAACTTCTCTAAATAGCCTTTCAATATCAATCTCTTTGGATTTGAAGATTTTTATCAGTTCGTGCTTTCCATAAGATCCAGATGACAGTGCTCCAGAGAGAAACAACAAAAGATTTAGCAATACCTCCCCCAAACAGATTACTAAAGTAAAGAAAATGGAGTCTGACATTGCAAGGGAACGCTCCTGATTTCTGACACCAAAGTAAACATTTCATCCAAAATGAATAGGATATTTGACGGTTGAGTAGTAGATGATGGATATCTTCATCATAATCTTCACAAAAAGGACATGAGATAATTGAGTCTTGTGTTAGGATGTTACGAAGTCTTAGTTGTGTACGGGTTGGAATTCTTTGCCATATTGTACGCCATGCCATCATTTGTACCTTTGGGATAGTAAAGTTTTTCCAGATTTGAGTAAATTTTTTATTCCAGAAGCCGACGCCATTGTTGAGCTTTTGTAGAAGAAGCTGATATGAATCTGAAACTTTATATCCGCCATGTTTGCTTAGTTTCCACCGCCATCTATCCTCCTGCACTTTGTTGAGATGGAACCTATTCAAAAGAGATAAGAAAGGGTTAAGAATTATATGATCTCTCTCAACTAAGTCTCTTCTCCAATTCCACTTCCAAACCCAATGTTCACCCTCCCATTCCCCCATATTCATAACTGAAATATTATTAACCATATTAAGTCTAAAAACTCTAGGAAAAATTTGCTTTAAGATTCCCTCACCACTCAAATTTTCTTCTCGGAAAAGAAACTTCTCTCTATTTCCTAATTCCCTAATCAAATTTTTCTCGAACCAGCCCCCTCTATTCCAATCAACCGATTTGATGATATTAACCCACCATCCCCTAATCACCACCCCTCTAGATGAATATGGAATCGAGTTAGATCTAGTTCAAGACTCTCCCCACCTCAACCTAATGATCCTAACCCACAATTTAGACTTCTCTATATGGTATCTCCACATCCATTTATCCAAAAGTGCTTGATTAAAGCATTCAATATTTTTTACCCTAAGTCTGCCCCTATTTTTAGGTTCACAAATTGCTTTCCAACTAATTCATGATGTTTTTCTCTCGCTCTCTTCCCCCCTCCCAAAGAAAGTTGAGTTGAATTTGCACCAATTTTTTTTATCACACATTTCAGAATTTGGTATAGCGACAACAAGAAGGTAGGTAAGGCGTTAAGAACTGAGTTCACTAGAACGGATCGACCACTCATAGAAAGTTTAATAGGGACCCAACCACTGAGTCTTTTCTTGATCTTGTGAATAAGGATATTCCAATCCCTTTCTTTGTTGTAATTGCAGCCAATCATAGTCCCCAGATAATTGAAAGGAAAAGAACCAGTTGGGCAGCTCAGAGTATGACCAAATGAATCCATCAAATCAGGTTGTATATTATTCCCATAGATTTTACTTTTTGAAAGGTTTACCTTGAGGCCTGAGATGAGTTCAAAAATCACTAACAACCGTTTTAGGAACCAGACATTTTTTTCGGACGCCTTGCCAACAAAAATTATATCGTCTGCGTACTGCAGATGAGACACCTTAATATTCTCATATCCAATTTCCACAGAGTTGAAGAGATTGATCTCAATAGCCTTTTTCAAAAGACAACTTAGACCTTCCGCAATAATCAAGAAGAGTAAGGGAGATGGGGGATTCCTCTATCTGATACCACGTCTTAGCTGAAAATCCCCTGATGGGCTCCCGTTAACAAGGACATCAAGGTGGGCTGTCGAGATGCATTCATATATCCATCATCTCTACTTGTCGTTAAATCCCATATTCTTCATCATGTCATTGAGAAAGTTCCAATTGATAGAGTCGAAGGCCTTTGAGAAATCAATTTTAAAGTAGAAACATGCTTCTTTGGAACTCTTTACTTCTTCTAGAACTTGATTGAGCGTAACTATGCAATCGAGGATTTGTCTACCCTCAATGAAGGCTGATTACTCTTCTGAGAAGATATGATCCATTACTTTGCCCATTCTATTAGCCAAGATTTTTGCCAACAGTTTGTAAACACAACCTATTATGGAGATGTAGGAAATAAATCCTAAACTTGAGACCCTATCATGATAAACTGAGATTAAACCGTAATGCGGAAGTGTACCTTAATCCTTAATCCATGGGGTTGTCTAGACAGAACACGAACTTGGAGATCGGTAGGTATGTGGTCTTCCTCAACTAAGCCTCCTTATTCCTTATGGGGCCGTAGTAATCCCTCCCGATGGGGAGAAGGGAAGACCATGTGTGGCTTAGTATATTGGGGACCATAACCTGTGAGCCTTTATATACTACTTGACTAGACCACCCATAATCACCTAGTCATGCAGTATTGGGTATCTACTCAATTGGCCCATATAAAAATATTATAGCCCATGGACTTTACACCTTAATTAGATCACTTAATTAAATCCATAAAATAATTGAATAGCTTATATAATTGCATAATAATATATTGCCCACAATTAAATTATATTGAAAATTATAAATTTCCAACAATCTCCCATTAGTTGCACAACTTTATGCTATTCATCTTTAGGCTATACTTAACAATCTGGTCCATCTCATATACTAATATGGAAGTACCGCGGCTTTCACCACATTATAAATCATGGTTAAACCCCGACAATCACCAATATCAATATACTCAACGACATAGATCAAATATGGTGAGTAGCATGGAAATTACTTGCAATGTGATCAACATCATGTCTATTTCCAACTGATCCAACTTTAATCTTTAGTGAGATCAATCCATAATGTAAAATATTACAAAATGAAAAAATACTTAAGTGAACTCAGAATGAATTCAAAACCATTAACTTTATTATGTAGAAAATCGAATTATCCAAAACAAAGTATCTTGAAAACTTTAAAGAGCAATAAATTTAGACTCCCACTGAACGAATGTATTCTAAAGCCATATAATACCCACATGAGTAGCTAGCTCATAAAATTACAGGGTGTTGAATACATAATTGGCGGATCCGTATTTAGAGTCTATTATAATATGCTCTAACAAAATTTATCCATAAGAACACTTTCTTTAACAACCAAGAATCCTATGTCAATATGCTTGACTTGTAGTACTCTTGTCATTAATACTTTACTGTGAACTAACTATCACAATAAACTTTACGTGACAAAGTTTCGCAACCTTTATTTCATGTTTGAATGCCCCTTAGTGTGCTACTAATTCAGTTGTCATGGTTAAGGAGCTACAAGTGTTTGCTTAACACTTTACTTGTATAGCTCTCCAGACCAACAGAAGATGTAGCTTAAAGTGGATCTTATACCGTATTGACATCCAACAAACTCAAAATCAGACTACTTAATGATCTCTAACAAATCTGATCTCTGATGTGCAAGCATGTTATCCTTAGTTCTCTGTAAATACTTTATAAAGATCCATACTATATTTACTTAAATGTCTAAACCTCGCTCTGATACCATTGTAGGAAATAAATCCTAAACTTGAGACCCTATCATGATAAACTGAGATTAAACCGTAATGTGGAAGCGTACCTTAATCCTTAATCTATAGGGTTGTCTAGACAGAACACGAACTTGGAGATCGGTAGGTATGTGGTCTTCCTCAACTAAGCCTCCTTATTCCTTATGGGGCCGTAGTAATCCCTCCCGATGGGGAAAAGGGAAGACCATGTGCGGCTTAATATATTAGGGACCATAACCTGTGAGCCTTTATATACTACTTGACTAGACCACCCATAATCACCTAGTCATGTAGTATTTGGTATCTACTCAATTGACCCATATCAAAATATTATAGCCCATGGACTTTACACCTTAATTAGATAATGTAATTAAGTCCATAAAATAATTGAATAGCTTATATAATTGCATAATAATATATTGCCCACCATTAGATTATATTGGAAATTATAAATTTCCAACAGGAGATATGTCTGAAATCCGAGAGGTCTGTGGCAGTCTCCTTCTTTATGATAAGAGAAACGAAAGCGTGATTGAGCCCTTTTGTGAGTTTGCCATGAGAATGGAACTCCTCTAAGAATCTGATGAAATCTGGTTTGATAGTGTCCCAACACTCTTTCAGAAAAGAAAATTTAAAACCGTCTAGACTTGGGCTTTTGTTTCCTTCACATGAGTTCAAGGCTGATGAGATTTCCTCTTCTGTGAATGAGCTAGTAAGCATCAGGTTGTCTTAAACAGAAATTTTCATAGTAGTAAAACCATCAAGTAATCTGATATTCGATGAATTTATCTGCTCAAAGTGATTTTCGAAGGTAAGATGGATAGCATTTTTTACTTCTTGAACATCTTGTAACCATTCTCCATCAATGAGGAGTCTAGAGATTCCACTTTTCTTTCTTCGAAAGTTGATATAGCGATGAAAGAATGAAGTATTTGCATCTCCATCTGTGATCCATTTTGATCTTGATTTTTGAAAGTGAATACTGCTTTTGTTTCTGATGTCTGAAATAAGTAGAGCTCTTTCTCTATTCCTTGCAATAACTTTGTTTTCCTCCAGGCCAAAAACTTCGTCGATCAAGTCTAGCTTTTGTATTTCATATCTACGATCCTCAATTCTCTTGTCAACTTAGCCAAAGACATCTGCATTCCAAGATTTTAGATCTACTTTGAGCATTTTCATTTTTTCTTTTAATACATATCCTCTCCAGCCATAAACAGTATAGGACTTTCATTTATTGTTCACAAAGTTGGAGAAACCTAGGTGTGAGGTCCATGCGTTTAAACTTCGAAAAGGTTTTGGACCCCAGTTTACTTTTTTTTTTAATTAATGGGTTACTCTTTATAATAATTTGGGTTACTCTTTAATTTCATATTAAAATTTTAGAAAATAAAATATTGTTCAATGTGACTAACATCTTTTAGGTTACTTTTTCTATTAATTGGTTACTCTTTTTAATAATTAGGGTTACTATGTAATTTCATATTCGGATTTCAGAACATAAAATATTATATTATTTGGCTAATATCTTTTAGGTTACTCTTTTGTATTAATTGAGTTACTCTTTTTTAATAATTTGGGTTACTCTTTAATTTCATATTCGGATTTTAAAAAATAAAATGTTATTCTATTTGGCTAAATATTTTTAGGTTACTCTTTTCTATTAATTGAGTTACTCTTTTTAATAATTTGAGTTACTCTTTAATTTCATATTAGGATTTAAGAAAATAAAATATTGTTATATTTGCTTGACATCTTTAGGTTACTTTTTTCTATTTATAATGAATTAAGTTATAATTTAATTTGAAATTTTGATTTTCTAAATAAAAAGTGATATATTGTAAATAATTTAATTATATGCAATATGTAAGTTAGTAGATACACTCTATAAAACTATTTAGATTATTCTTTAGAATTAATTATGTGCAATAATCATTTTTCATTTTTCTAACATCTGTTATGTGATTTCATGTATAGTCCAACGATTTTCAGCTTCCCAATGTTTTTTATGTGATTAGCAGCAGCAGAAGCCTCCTCCTGAGTCCAACGATTTTCAGCTTCCCAATAAAAGACCATGGAGGGCTAAGTCTTCTGTTACTCCAGAACAGGTTGTGCAAGTAGCTTCTCCCAACCAATCTGATCCAGGCTGCTGATTCCTCCACTTCGATCTCGGTTGCTGCTGCCCAGCCTTCCACGCAACCTGAGATTTTGGGTTTGAACCCTTTGGAGCTCTCGGACGATGTGTTGGGTGCTTCACCTGCTAATACTTGTGATCATGAAATAGACAAGGGCAAGGGTGTCAAAAATTCTATTTATCAATCTTCTCTTCAAGATAACTATGAATTTGTTGAACCAACGTCGGACTACAATAACATTGTTACTTTTGAGGAGTTTCCAACTCTGAAAAGTAGTAAGGCCAAACAGAAGAAGGGAAGTACCAAAAATCAACCGACCATGAAGCCAAATATACGCATTCAAGTAAAACTTAATTCAGGTATAAAGTCGATTGATCAGATGCAACTTATTGTCGTCATGGAGTTAAAAAGAAGACAAAATAAAATTGGTTGAGGGCCACTTGTTTGATTCTTTTAAAGCCACCTGTTTGGCTAAGCTATTGTGTACTTCATTGAACAAACATCTTTTTTCATGTTCCACCATTTGTACTATTTTCTTTTTAATAATAGCCTAATGTATAGTGTAGTCTTACGTTGAATTTGATATTTTTCCACTAAAATCCATGACAAGAATTAATATGTATTTTTTTTTTAATAATAAAACTTAATGTATCTCCTACCGTCCATACCCTGAGGCACCACCCTCTCTCTCTCTTAAATATCAGCATATGAGAGTAATATTCAATCTCCCATCTAATCTTCACAGCCATGATGGAAATGACGCCGAATGGAGTTCTCTTCTCCCTATACAAGTTCGATCTCTCCCACAGGTTCTTCACTTCCCATAATTTCTTATTTGAAAAGTGAAACAATGAGGAATTGAGAATTGATTTTGAATTTGCAGGGTTGTGTTGACTCCCTATAACTGATTAAGAATTTTGGTTTACCCCTCTTCTCTCTCTCATGAAGAGATTGTGTATATCACGTGACCAAGCTATACATAGATTGAGCCACGATAGCAGACCAAACCCCAAGGTGAACACCCCTGTTTTTTTTTTTTCTATTCATTCAATAATGCTCTGCTTTGTTGCTGCCTCGATCACTCCCCCTCTCTATCTTTTCCACATTATTTTTCTCTTCGCTGCGAAGGCGGTAGTAATTGGAGACTGAGCGGCAGCGGCTGACAACTAATCCGGCGCCCTTACACGGCGTCCTGTGGATAGCTAATTGGGGCGGTGGTGTTTGTCGCAAGGCAGTGGCGTTAGCGGTTTCAATTGTGGAGCTCGGTGGTGAAGGGCTATCGACAACGGACTTAACTTATGGCAAAACTGGTGGAGCCATTCTTTTTAGAATTCAATTTTGAGAAATTGGAAGGAAAGCAGCGTATTTTGAGGAATTGAAGTATCTGCCGTGGAACAAAATAATAACATTTGACCCATTAATCTTTCATATTCTAAACGCCCAATCGATTCCCACACCCAATTTATTATCCACATTTTAAACTGGACGCAAAATTTAATAAAATCGTATAAGAACAAATAGTGCAGTTATAACCCTAAATACCCAATATATTCCCACTTCTAATTTCATATCCAAAATTAAAAATAAACAAAAAAAATGGAGGGATATATGGATGAACATCACCTGCGCAACTTTACTTTGTCTCTCGATACCGATCTGCAACACTTCGATGCCCACAAACAGAAAATTGAGCCACTCGGCTGTGATAAAGACTCACAGATCTGATCCTTCGTTCTTGCCAAGATTGAGAAGGCAAATGCCCAGTAATGGATTTTTTCACCTTTATTAAGGAATGGCATATTTGAAAATTTTATTGAATAGTTAGGTACATAAAAGTCATATTACACTACTATATAGTAATAATAAAGCCTACCAAACATCAAACAAAATTAATCTCATTTACAAATTAGTACTACCAAACACACTTACAGATACATATTGTTGACTCATCTCACACCCCTAATACGTCATCCCATATTACGCCCAAATACTATCTGATTTGTTCATTTATTAACCAAAGTAAAAGCTAAATAAAATATAAATATACCAATTAAAAAAATCAAACCCCATGGCTGCAGCTTTTCTCCATCGAGCCGAAGCTCTCGTCGGAGAACCCAAAAATCATCTCATCACCCCCGATTAATCGTATTCTATCCCTAGAAATTAAATTAAAATTCCATAAATTTTCATAAATCATACTTCCTCCGTTCGCCCGAAAGAGGGCATTTTGCTTTTGTGAACGTTGATTAAGGAGTATTGTTATTTAATGTGTAGTGGGTAGTTGTATTAGTGGGAGTGTGAACCCTATATTTTAGTTGTATTAGTGGGTGTGTAGGTCCCATGTGTGTAAAAAAGGAAATGACCCTCTTTAGAACAGACGACTAAAATAGAAAAAAGACTTTCTTTCGAGCGAACGGAGGAAGTAATATATTATGACAAAGATTTATATACAACCTCCAATTGGTACAACCTTCGTTACAACCTCCTTCCTTCACATTCAGTTTGTGTTTTCCTTTTTTTTTTTTAAACTGTTACTGTTCTTTTTCTTATTTTTTTATTTTTTATTTATTTAATGTTTGAGATATAATTATAATTTTACACTTGTGGTTTAGGGTATAATTTATCCATACGCACTAAAAAAAACTCCTTTTTACCAACTGAATGAATTTCGTTGGTAATTACCAATGGATTGCGAACGGAAATTGAATTCCATTGATAATTAGCAAGGGATTGCCAACGGAAATTAAAATCATGAAATACCAACGGATTAGCAACGCAATATTTAATCATGAGTTACCAACGGATTAGCAACGGAATATTTACCAACGGAATTTGGTAATTAGCAAGGGATTACCAACGAAAATTGAAATCATGAGATACCAACAGATAAGCAACAGAATATTTACTAACGAGATGAATTTCATTGATAATTAGCAAGTGATTACCAACAGATAAGCAACGGATAATTAAATTGAAATCATGAATTACCAACAGATAAGCAACGGAATATTTGCCAACGGATTTCATTCCCTTGGTAATTACCAAGAGATTAACAACGGAAATTAAAATATTTAGCATGAATTCCGTTGGTAATTAGCAAGAGATTGCCAACGGAATTATATTTGTGTGGAATATTTGCCAATGGATTTCATTCCCTTGGTAATTACCGAGAGAAATTATATTTTTATGGAATATTTAATAACGGAATTCATTCACTCGTTAAAGCAACATAAATTAAATTTTTGTGGAATTAGAGTTTAAAATTCTAATAATATTATTAATAATTAATTTAAAAATAACTGTATTGATCAGTTATATAATTAAAAATATAAATAATCATAAAATTATTGAAATAATAAGTAAATACATGTCAAATTAATAAATTATTAGTTTGATTAATAACAAAATAAAATAATGTAATTTTAATTTCTGGTCAGTATATCAAATAGTAGTAGTTAATTAATATGGTTTTTTAACTGTAATTTTATTTTAAATAATTTGTTAATTACTCTTTATCTCTCTCCCGTTAGATAATAACATTTCTGCAGCCGTTACTCCCTCCCACTGATCAGCTGCGGAGCTGCTAACGCCTCCGGTGACTCTCCGCCGTCCGTCGTTACCACCGCCGCCGCCGCCGAGCGTGGAGAGGAAGAAGAATAGGCGAGTGAGTATTTGAGAGAATATCGATTCTGATCTTGTATGATCTCCATTGCAGAAGCGGAAGTTTCGATACTTAGCAATCGGAGATTCAATTGCGATTCATTTTTCAATCATCGAGCTAAATTCTTATTGATAGCTCCTTCCGAAGTCTGATCTCCACCGCGCGCCTCCACCTCCCGTCGTCGTTCCTCCCGCACCAGGTATTTTTGTATGATAGCCGCAACCATCACCTAAATCTCTACTTCTAGTAAACTTCTATGCACTACATAGGTTTCTCCTAAATGCTTTGATTCATACCTGTACTGTTGATTTTCGCGTAGATTAATTTTAAATCTCTACTTGTAATGTTTTTCCCCCTTTTTTTTGTATGAGACTGTTTGAACAAATATTTCAGTCATTCAGTTATGTAAATCTGATTTATTAATTAATTACGTGAATATCTTCATTAGTGATTTAATGGAAAGGATAGTATCATTGTAGAATAGCTTGCCTGAATTTGTTTTGAAAATCTTTGAAAGTTTGGCGTGGTGCTGTTATTATCAGCCTCTCTTCTCTCTCTTATTGCTTTAATAGTGTGTCTTAATTTTTAATTAAGTTGATTGATATCATGAATATGTGATGATCCGAGCATCATTAATGCACAGAAGAACAAGTAACAATTTGGAGCAAGGATTAGCTTGAGAGTAGTAGCGTAGTTTACTTATCTGTTTTCATTATAAAGAGTTTTATTAAAATAAATTGATTAGTTCATAATAAGAATACAATTCCTCAAAAACTAGTGGAGAGAGGAGAAATAGGTGCAGCTCCTAGGAGAAGAGGAAGCTGATGGAAAGGAAAGATACCGGGTAGAATATGAATTCCCTTTTTATGAAATACTATCTTCAATTTGAAAAGTTAATCAGTTGGTGTTTTCACAAGTCCACTTTACTTGCATATGTTTAGATATAATTACTATCTACTCAAGATTTAGACATCCATATATAATTATCTTTCAAGAGCCTTTGGAATTTGGATTATATTCTCTGCTGTCTTTACATGATAGGAGATTATGTGGTATTAGGAGGAAGAGTTTCGATTCGTGATCATGTCTCCATAGCATCAAAGGTAATATTTCTTTTGTAACCTTTTTCTCACCTGCCATCGCATATATAGGTAATAGCAGTCCCTTGATTATATTATAAATGTTATAATCACTATATCTTGCCAAAAAAAACCATGCTTTTTTTTTAGTTACTGCAAACTTGAGAAATAAGAAAATACATGGCTGTCGAGGATCAAACAAGGACTGGTATTATAATTAAATTTCTCTGATGTTAAACTAGAAGTAACTCAGATGTTATCAATTTTAACAGCAAAAAGCACATTAGGACAATCCCCACTTCAGTAAAGCCCTTTGATCCTGCATTTACAACACTTAAAATTTCATTTAACCTCTATATTAGATGATAAGTGTGAGTTTTTTAAGTTATTCATTCATAGCTCTCTGTATATGAACTTTAGGACAACTTTTTGAGAGCCAGTGGATTGTCCCCCGTACATTTCCTAAGAGGACGATAGGCTCGCATCCTCGAAGGAGAGAGAGAGAGAGAGAGAGAGAGAGAGAGAGAGAGAGAGAGAGTTGGTATGTGTTGTTTTCTTCTCTTTTTGCTGTTTTTGTTTCAAGATTTGAGATTTTCTGTTTTCTGTCTATGATTTTGTGTTGTGGGCAGTTGGAAATTTTGTGATTTGGAGCATTTTCTTTAGTCTCTCAACCGGGGCATTTGTGTATTACTCATGTGCAATTTTATTTATTATTACTATTATTGTTTTGAATTGTGAGTATTACTGATTTGGCTAAGTGAAATGTTTTTGCATGTGTATTCATTGTTAGAGGTTTGAATTCTAAGAATTTCCACAAGTATTGCTTTTTATTTTATTTTAATTTGGTCCATCATTATTCATTCTCATCATCAATGTTTTAGCTAATGCTTAATAATATAATTATTTTCTCTCTATTAGGTTTATACAGGACATAATTGAGGAGCATTGAAACAACCTAAGGTACATGTAAGTTCTTATTTCTTCAAGTTTGATGGTTGCAAGGTATATGAAAATGCATGTTTGCTAAACTTCTCAAAAATCAATTCTCACCATCTGGCTACATGTACCATGTAAGTCAAAAGACCAGTTTGAATGGAGAAATGGGGTTATATTATCTCAGGGGGATTTACATGTCTTTTCAAGTGAGTCTTGGCGGATCTCTTTCATATTTCCTGTCTGAAAGATCCTGTAATGCTGCTTTTTGTAGTATAAATAGCTTTTTGGTTTTTAGTTGATGATAATGGATTTTTAAATGCATAATTAAAGTAGCCAAGTATACGGGCTTCACAATCACCAGAGGGGCTTTTTAGTTTACATATTAACTTTATCTCAGGTGAATAATCATTGAAAATAGATGGCATACTAAGATTTCCTTGCATTTATGGAATTCATTCTTGCTGATTTCCTTGCATATATGAAAATCTAAATAGTTGCCCTTCTGATCAGAAAACAGTTGAAGAAAATGAGAATTAGAAGTATTGGTAAACATTGATAGAATAAAGTAATTATTTATAAATTTCTCCATTTGACAGGAAGCACCTTGGAGGGAAATTTTCAAATCTAAATTTGTATGGGCAATGAAGCTATTATAGAGTGCTACATCCTCCTCGTGCTACATCCTTTGCAGTGAGGAGATGAACCTTGATTCGAAAGAGGCAGCATGGGTATGTCTAAGATAGTCTTTTAGAAATGTTGTAGAAAGGTATAATGTTAACCTAATTTTACCACATCAATGACCATCATCATGTTAAATATTCACTTCTTGATTGTACCAATGATCAACCTAATGGTAATACACAAATTAGTATGATTGTTTTCGATTATGAATACATTTAAGTATATTTCAATTTTAAATATATGTTATATTTTTAGAATATTTATTTTATTTAAGGTAGAGAAAAAAAAATCATATACTCCCCCGTCCGCTCGAAAGAGGGTCTTTTTTCCATTTTCGTCATCCGTTTCAAAGAGGGTAATTTCCTTTTTTACATATAACTGACAAAGTGGATTTCTTTTTGTCCAAGTTGCTTTTCTTTTTGAATTACAAAAAATACACATTAACATCTTGCCACCCTTATAGAGGAAAAATCACGCTATGTAGGATTTGAACCTACGACATCGGGTTTTGGAGACCCACACACACCCACTAATACAAATAAAATATGGGGTCCACACTCCCACTAATACAACTACACACTACACATTAAATAATAATACTCCTTAATCAACGTGCACAAAAGTAAATACCCCTCTTTCGGATGGACGGAGGGAGTATTATTTATGCAATGAGCTATCCAAATTGATTTAAAATAAAATTATTATTTTTAAATTTACCAACGGATTAGCAACGAAATATACTTACCAACGGATTAGCAACGGAAGTTTTAGCAACGGATTAACAACGGAATATACTTACCAACGGATTAACAATGGAATTTTTAGCAACGGATTAGCAACGGAATATACTTACTAATGGATTAGCAACGGAATTTTTAGCAATGGGTTAGCAACGGAATTTTTAGCAACGAAACTCAATTTTGGTTGCTAATATTTACCAACCACCACTTTAACAACTAAAAAATTTCGTTGCTAATCCGTTGTAACACCATTTAGCAACGGAATTAGGGAATTTAACAACAGAATTTTCCGTTGCTAAAAAATTATTTTTTTGTAGTGACGGTTAAGGGTATAAGTATAAATTTACCCTTATGATTTAGGGTATAATTTATCCCCTACGATTTAGGGTTTAAGGTATAATTGTAATTTTACCCTTGTGGTTTAAGGTATAATTTATCCCTAGGGTTTAGGGTATAATTGTAATTTTACCCTTGTGGTTTAGGGTATAATTTATCCCCTAGGGTTTAGGGTCTAATTATAATTTTACCGTTGTGGTTTAGGGTATAATTTATCCTTACGATTTAGGGTATAATTGTAATTTCACCCTTGTGGTTTAGGGTATAATTGTAAATTTACACTTGTGGTTTAGGATATAATTTATTCTTAGGGTTTAGGGTATTATAGTCATTTAAATAAAATAAATTTAAAACTAATATAAAAAATAAAAGAAGGGTGGTTACAAAGGTTGTACCAATTCAATTGGTACAAGGTCAATTATATTTTGACATAATTTACATTAGGGTAGGTCTTGTTGAAACTGTCTCATGTGAGATTATTTTTAACTTTTTAAAATAATTATCGTTTTCGCTATAAATTGTTATCGCGTTCGCTATAAAATATTACTCCCTCCGTCCCGGAATAAACTTCACCATTACTGTAGACACGGAGTTTAAGAAAAAAGTTACTTTTTGACCAATTTTATTGACTTTTGGAGGGTAATGTAGTATTTTTAAGTGATAAATAAATTATAAAATATGTTATGTGTGTTAGGTGAGTGTAGTAAAGTTGTAACTAAGATAAACTTTTAGGGGTGGGAATTGATGTGATATTTTCTTTTTTGGGCGGTGAAATTTAATCTGGGACGGACGAAAATGGAACGTGTGAAGTTTATTATAGGATGGAGGAAGTATTATATTTTATTTATACTATAAATTATTTATAAGAGCATATTATCACTTTCTTTATCTACGCTATTTCCTTTACATTAATGGTGTTTCTATAAATAAGAATATTTTCTTTATTTTATTAACGAATATTAAAAAAATAACTCTACAAGATTTTATGTAAAAAAAAAAACAAATAAATAAATTTTAATTGAAAAAATAAAATTATAACAAAAAAAAGAAAAGAAAAGGAATGGGTTAAGTTGATGCGCTAGGTAGTCCAGGTAATAAGTTTGTCTAGGATCCACGAGAAAATGTTTAGGTCATATTTGACCCGTCTTACGAAATGAGATTCGTGAGACGATCTCGTACAAATTTTTTTCATAAATAATATTTTATTTTTTAATTTAAAAAAGTAAAGTTATAATTATTTTAATGGATAACTGAAATTTATTTAAGAAATAGGTTGTTATATATATATATATATATATATATATATATATATATATATATATATATATATATATATATATATATATATATATATATATATATATATATATATGAGTGAGGCTTGCGTGCACCCGGGCGTATGGGAACACATTCGGTGCGCCTTTAGAAATTTAGTATTATGGGTAAGGGTACATTGCTTTAGTCTAAAGAGTATGCACT
This sequence comes from Pogostemon cablin, assembly GCA_023678885.1. Classification (NCBI taxonomy): domain Eukaryota; kingdom Viridiplantae; phylum Streptophyta; class Magnoliopsida; order Lamiales; family Lamiaceae; genus Pogostemon; species Pogostemon cablin. The sequence continues at coordinate 37,592,986 of CM042965.1, forward strand.
TTAATTAATAAAATGTACACCATTTTGTTCTAAATGGTATACACTTTTCATTAATATTTTTTTTTCTTTAGAAAAAAAAGGGTGCACATTTTTATACTAAAGGGTATACAATTTAACATAAAATTCTAAAGCCGCACGGAGTGTTGTTCATGCGCCCAGATACACACAATAATTTTCTTTAGAAAATAATACAATTTAACACAAAATTCTAAAGGCGCACGGGATGTGGTTCGTGCGCCCGGGTGCACAAGAGTTTTTGCATATATATATATATATATATATACTAGTATGAAACCCGCGTAATATGCGGGATCATTTAATTATTACTCTTATTTTTTATAATTGAATAATCAGTATCATATAATTATTCAATATTAATTATTGATATTTTCTTTATAGCAATACAACTTTTATTAATATAAATAATTTATAACAATGTACACCTTTTTTACTTTTAATAATATGATGTATAGCTGAATCATATGTAAAAATTAATATATATTTACTTTATTAATTTATGTGAGTTACGTAATTTTAATTGATTTTTATTATCTTCAAATACTCACCCCGTCCCGCCCAAATAATATCATTTTACTATATTTGACGTCTCGTTCAAATTGCACCATTTTTTTCTTTTAGTAAAAAGGGTCCACCAATGGCCACTACTACCCATCACATCTCTCTAATACACCTATTCACTTTACATAAAATAATAATACTTCTTAATTTACGTGAAAAAAGCAAATTGTGATGTTTGCCCAGACGGAGGGAATACATGTTAATGTGATTCTATATATATATATATATATATATATATATATATATATATATATATATATATATATATATATATATATATATATATATATATAATATTCAATATATTTTTATTTATGATAAAAGTTAAGTATTTCTTAATCAGTTATATATAATAGTAATTCAATTTCAATTAATTATTTTTTTAATAAAAAAATTAATATAAAATATAAATAAAATTAAATTTGTATACAATATATTTTTAAATATTTATAAATTTATAATGAATTTATTATATTTAATTTTTTTAACTGAATTTTTTGGGTAAGTTTTGCGTGAGACCGTCTCATGTGAGACCATTTTACACCTTTTAAAATAGTAATCACTTTCGCTACAAAATGTTATCACTTTTTATTTATACTGTAGATATTGGGCATGAAATAATATTATCATTTTTCATTAATTAAGTATCACTTTTCTTAATAAAAGTTATCATTTTTTGTTCGTCTCATGTAAACCATTACATGAGACGGTCTCACACAAGTTTTTGCCTAATTTTTTAGGTTTCAAATTATATGAATAATAAGTAAATTTTAAAATATTTATAAATTTGTAATGAAGTTATTATATATATATATATATATATATATATATATATATATATATATATATATATATATATATATATATATATATATATATATATATATATATGGTAAACTTTCTTAGTTTCAGATTATATTAATAATTAAAGAAAATGAATTTTATATGTCATAATTGAATAATTCAAATACATATGAATAATTAAATAAAATTAATAAATCAACAATTATTTAAAAATTCGATTCCAATATCATTTGTCAACATCAAGTAATATATTAAAAAATACTCCATCTGTCCATCCTCAATTTATCCATTTGCTTTTTGTACGTAGATAAAAGAGTATTATTATTTTATATATAGTGGTTAGTTGTATTAGTGGGGTGTGTGGGTCCCATATTTTAATTGTATTAGTGTGTGGGTGGGTTCCATGTGTCTAAAAAGAAAAATGGATAGATTAAGAGTGGACGGCCCAAAATAGTAAAATTGATAGATTGACAGTGGACAGAGGAAGTATAATATAAAATAATGATTAAAGTTAAATAACTTAAAAAAGCTTTCGATTGAGGTAAATCGATTCCAAAAATACTTGAATGATTTACATGAATCAATTTTTTGACCTCTTATTCATCTTAAAGAATACATCTTAACAAAGACTTTAATAGATTATCTACTTGAAGAGATAAATCGATTCCAAAAATACTTGAATGATCTACATGAATAAATTTTTTAACCTCTTATTCATCTTAAAGAATATATACTTGAAGAGATAAATCGATTTAAAAAATGCTTGAATCGATCCTCTTATTCTTCTTCTTAAAGAATACTTGAGATTATATACTTGAATAGGTAAACTGATGAGTGTGTAAATTCACAAGTTTGACATCATGTTTTGTACTAGTTTTGGAGAGTTTTGAGGTGGAAATAGGTGAAAAACCTATATATATTGTGAATTAGCATGAATCAGGTGTTAGTGGAGCTATTTAAGTGGTTTTCATAGCGAAAGCGGAGTGGAAGTGCCAAGAATTGAAGAGACGAAGTCGAGACCACGCGAACCGCCAAGAAAAGAGGAGGGTTCCAAAAACTTGAAGAGGTAAATCGATTCCTCTTAAAGAATGCTTGAATCGATCAAAATTTTTTAACCTCTTATTCATCTTAAAGAATATATACTTGAAGAGATAAATCGATTTAAAAAATGCTTGAATCGATCCTCTTATTCTTCTTCTTAAAGAATACATCTTAACAAAGACTTTAATAGATTATCTACTTGAAGAGGTAAATCGATTCCAAAAATACTTGAATGATCTACATGAATAAATTTTTTAACCTCTTATTCATTTTAAAGAATATATACTTGAAGAGATAAATCGATTTAAAAAATATTTGAATCGATCCTCTTATTCTTCTTCTTAAAGAATACATCTTAACAAAGACTTTAATAGATTATCTACTTGAAGAGGTAAATCGATTCCAAAAATACTTGAATGATCTACATGAATAAATTTTTTAACCTCTTATTCATCTTAAAGAATATATACTTGAAGAGATAAATCGATTTAAAAAATGCTTGAATCGATCCTCTTATTCTTCTTCTTAAAGAATACTTGAGATTATATACTTGAATAGGTAAACTGATGAGTGTGTAAATTCACAAGTTTGACATCATGTTTTGTGCTAGTTTTGGAGAGTTTTGAGGTGGAAATAGGTGGAAAATTTATATATATTGTGAATTAGCATGAATCAGGTGTTAGTGGAGCTATTTAAGTGGTTTTCATAGCAAAAGCAGAGTGGAAGTACCAAGAATCGAAGAGACGAAGTCGAGACCACGCGAACCGCCAAGAAAAGAGGAGGGTTCGACCTGTTGGAGGAGGGTTCGACCTCTCCAGCAGGTCGAACCAGCAACGCAAAGTGGCAGAAGATGGGTTCGACCACGACTCGAGGGGTTTGACCTGTCTAACAGGTCGAACCATGGTCGAACCAGTTCTCGAAGAACTTGATTCGACCACGACGTTGGGGATTCGACCTGACGGTTGGTTGAACCAAGAGCTGAAGTAGTCCAGTAGCATGGTTCGACCTGTGGTTCGACCAAGATGGAGTGGTTCGACCTGTGCAAGAAATTGAACCAAGTGCAGAAATTGTCCAGTAGGTGGGTTCGACCTGTGATTCGACCTGTGGCCAGGGGTTCAACCTGTTTGCTGAGGTCGAACCATCGTGCGAAAACTTACCTTATCCGGATTTTCGAGGCCAAAATGCGTGTGATCATTTGAAAAGCCCATTCCAAGCCCTAGAGACGTGATTACAAGTATAAAAAGAGGCTCATGCAGTCAGAGAGGAGAGCTTTGAGAGAGAGAGAGTTTGATGGAGCACAAGTTCGGGTAGCACAAGAGGAGACTAGGAGGAGCGGTGACAGAGGCTCCGCTGGAGATTCAAGTAAGATTGGTCCATCTAACCATGATTGTTCCTAGATCAATCATGGGCTAGAGCCACTTCGGTAGTTCTAGGGTTATGAAGGTTTCATGAGTTAATTTGTATTTCGTGTGTATACTCCGTACAACACTACTTGTGGTTTAGTTTATATAAGATTGCACATTTTTAATCCATACTCATAGTTGTTTTGTGCATCAATAATCGTTGTGTAGAGTCTGAATGCATGACATGGTTATTGGTTGAGTGCGTTCACTAATGAGCAGGGTTTATTGTTATAATTCTAAGTGAAGAGATTCCGAGGTTTTATTATAACCATCTTATATGAATGTTTATTAATTGAATTGAATTCGGGTTAACAAGTAGGATTAAGAGTATGACTTTATAGTACCTAAAAAGAGAGATCAAATCGGGTTAGAGTACTAAGTGCACGGGAAATAATTGATTATGATGATACCTAGAAAGGGGGGTAAAGTATACGTCTTGCTCTGAGGATACTCACACGTGTCAAAAGCTTATCTACTTGTGTCTATAGAGTAGATTTGTATGGTCTAGCGATGCGTCTATAAACCACAAGGTAGAGTCGGACATTGACACACGAAAGTATAAAGTAACGAATGAAACTGGATGGCCTAACGAACTACCTATTATCTTATTTGATCACAACAACTCTTCTCTTGTTCTTGTCATTAACTTTCTATTTAAGCTACTGTTATTACTTAGTTTAAAAATCAACTACTACAATTCTCAACATAGTCATAATTGCTAGAAAACAACTAAAGTGATATTTACCCATCCCGTGGATTCGATATTTAACTTGGTCACCTTCGAAACTACAATTGATATCCTTCATACTTGAGGATTAAAATTGTGTGTTGAGATAACACCCATTAAGTTTCTGGCACCGTTGTCGGGGACGGCGTAAAATATCTTTTTGTAATTTCTAGTTTATTAGGGCTATTTTTCTTGTTTTACTATTTTCTCTTTTATTCTTTTCAGGTGTATGCTCACAAGATCAAAGAAAGGTGAATTAAAACCATACAATCCTGAGATTGGAGCTTCATCGAGGAAGAAGAAGAAGAAGAAGAGTAAGAACAAGACCATAGATCCAACTGAAGCTCTGAATTTTGGAGTTGAAGTTGACGAGCAGATTTCGCAGACGATTGAAGCTGCACTTGAAGTAAATTCGGGAGTAGAGACAGTCAACATGGTAGCGAATCTGGATAATCTAGCCATCCGGGAGGTTTTCAGGAATAATGGGGCTGGAAATTTTGGGCTTCTAGGAGCGAGGGGAACTAATGCAGCTTTTAATCTTCATCCTGCTCTTATTAGCATGATAGAAAGGAACTCCTTTTTCAGGAGGGTCTTTCGAGGATCCGCAGCAGCATCTGAACAAGTTCTTGGGCTATGCAAGTACTCAAAAAGACACATGAGAGCATGAAGATGCTAGGAAGATCCTCTTGTTCAAATTCTCGCTTACAGAAAAGGCGAGAGATTGGTACGACACTATCAACGCAGCTGAGTGCACCACGTGGGAACAATTGAAGTTAAGTTTCTTGGAAAGGTACATGCCACCGTCAAAGGTGTTTAAGATGAAGTAAGACATTAACCAATTTGCTATCGGTGGAGGTGAGAAGTTTCATGAAGCGTGGGATAGATTCAAGGACATGCTCAGAAAGTGTCCTCAACATGGGCTATCTAAAGTTCAATATATCAGTATATTCTACAATGGATTGGACTGTGAGTCACGAGTGTTATTGGATGCTTCTGCTAATGGAGCATTGCTGACTAAGTCATCCGTAGAGGCCGAGAAGTTGTTTGAAGATATTTCGATGAATTCGAGGGATTGACCAACTGATAGAGTTAGAGGTACTTATGTCCTTGGGAAGGTAGCTCAGGTTGAACAAGCAATGGTGAAAACAAGTAGAGAGGATGAGATCGTTTCTAGCTTGTCCAATATCAACAAGCTACTTGAATCCCAGCAGAAGCAAATCAGTGAATTATCTCAGCGCGTACCAATCATGCAGCAAGAGTTGAAGAATGATGGACCGATCCAAGAGGAGTTGGAAGAGGCACATTATGCCATGGGTCAAAGTATTCAAGGGACTAGGTATCCAGATCAAGGAAACCGGAACTACCAAGGGAACTATCGAGGAAACTTTAATAATCGTGGTCCCCCAAGTGGTTATCAACAGCCTAGGACGCCAGAATTCTCATGGAGCAATCCGAATAATGTGATTCAACCTCCGATGGGTGTTGATCCGGGTGCTAAGGTGGAAGAAGGGAAACTGGATTTTGAGGATACTGTGAACAGGTATATGGCCAAGAACGATGAAAGAGTGAACCGCCTAGAGGCTAAACTGGAAAAGAAAATTAATGCAAACTATGAGGTTTTATCTAAGTAGGTGAAGGACCTTACTTTGTTGATGGGGGAGATGGCAGGAAGTGTTAACAAGCTTACTCAAACTACTGAGAAGGGAAAGTTCCCGTCTCAGAGTATTGAGAATCCAAGGTCCTGTAACGCCATCACACTGAGGTCGGGAACCCAATACGAAGGACCTATGAGGCCGGAATCAAATTTGGAGATGTCTAGGGCAAGGTTCGACAATGGTTCGACCAACATTGAAGGTTGAACCATACAGGGGAAGTCGAACCAATGCACTGGACACGATCAGGAGGCATTACAGCATCGGTTCAACCAAACTGCAGATGGTTTGACCTGGCATACAGGTCGAACCATGATCGAACCTGACAATTCAGAGCACTCTGTTTTTCCAGAACACCGATTCGACCAAATCAATGATGGTTCGACCTATCTAACAGGTCGAACCTAGGTCGAACCGCACAACTTGAAGCACCCTGTTTTGTCGCAGCAACGGTTTGACCACGACGGACATGGTTCGACCTATTCAACAGGTCGAACCTTGGTCGAACCGGAGGGCGGAAGGAGTACAGTAGGTCGGTTCGACCTAGGTGACCATGGTTCGACCTATTCAACAGGTCGAACCCAGGTCGAACCTCATTTTCAAAAAGAGAGAAGTTGTACAGAAGTGCGGTTCGACCATTACGTGCCTGGTTCGACCTGTTCTAAAGGTCGAACCCTGGTCGAACCCATGCAGAAGTTTCCTGTTGCTACTCCGAACACTCCCGATGATGTTGATGTTACTCCAATGGTTCGAAATGAGCAAAGTACAAAGATTATAGCTGAGAAAAAGTGGGAGAAAGCCAAGCGATTGAGAGCCAAAAAGGAGAAAGCGGAGAAGGTTGATCGTGATGAATGAGGGATTCCCAAAACAAAGATACTTCCGTCGTTTCCTTACAAGCTTGTGAAGAAGGGATTAGAAGAGAAGTTCAAGAAGTTTTCAGAGATAATGAACAAGATAAGCTTGAGCATTCCTTTCTCCGAGGCAATCATGGAGATGTCGTACTATGCACGATTCCTTAAAGACATATTGTTGAAGAAGCGGAGCTTAACCGGACTTGAAACGGTGAACTTATCTGAGAATTGCAGCTCAATCATTCAAAGGAAGCTGCCGCAAAAGATGAAGGATCCGGGGAGCTTTACTATTCTATGTGAGATCGGAAAGGGACCGGCACGGCGAGCTTTATGCGATCTAGGGGCAAGCATCAATTTGATGACGTTGTCCATCTTTCAGAGGCTTGGTTTGGGGGAGCTGACCCCTACAACAGTGGCTCTCCAATTGGCGGACAGGTCGATGACGTTTCCAAAAGGTATAATTGAAGACGTTCTCGTCAAAGTGGAGAAGCTAGTCTTTCCTATGGATTTTCTTGTACTAGAGATGGATGATGACAAGGAGAATATCCCTTTAATCTTAGGGAGACCTTTCCTTGCTACTGCTGGAGCTATGATTGATGTTCAAAAAGGAGAGCTTAGGTTCCATATGGACAAAGAAGAAGTTCTGTTCAACTTGGACAAAGCAATGAAGATGCCCATGGAGTCTCAGTGTTATAGTATTGACGTGGTGGAGGAGATTGTGAAGGAGGATATGTCTTTGATCCTGTCAAAGGATCCTCTGGAGTCATGTTTGATGGAGTCTCTTACTTATCCCACTACGGAGCTTGACGGACTCTCTAACGAGGTATGTATTGAATTTCTTGAAAACTTACTTTCTTTGGGTGATGACAGGTTTGAATCGAAAAGAACTAAGGTGGAAGAAGTCAAGTGGACCAGGAAATACTTGCCTTTGGATAACAAGAGCTCTCCGATGGAAGAGAGGAAAGAGGTGTTGAAACCTTTGCCGGAACACTTGAAGTACGCCTTTCTTGGCGACAATGAAAAATATCCGGTAATTGTATCTTCTTCTCTTGATGATGATCAACTTGAGGAGTTATTGAATGTTCTTAGGAAGTATAAGTCTGCGATTGGTTGGTCTCTTGAGGATTTGAAAGGAATTAGTCCTTCATATTGCATGCATAGGGTAAGATTGTTAGATGAGGCCAAGGCAAGTGTTCAGAATCAGTGGAGGGTCAATCCCGCGATTCAAGAGGTGATTCAGAAGCAAATCCTTACGTGGTTGGATGCTGGAATCATATATCCTATTAGTGATAGTCCCCATGTGAGTCCATTACATGTTGTTGCTAAAAAGGGGAGCATGACTGTAGTAAAAGCTGAAAGTGGAGAAGCAATAGCCACGAGGATTCCTACGGGATGGCGTACATGTGTAGATTATAGGAAGTTGAATGAGAACACGTGTAAGGACCATTTTCCTCTTCCTTTCATGGATCAAATGTTAGATCGTCTTGCAGGGTATGAGCTTTATTGTTTCTTGGATTGATACTCGGGGTACAACTAAATCATGATTGCCCCCGAGGATCAAGAAAAGACTACTTTTACTTGTCCTTACGGGACCTTCGCTTTTCGGAAGATGCCATTTGGGTTGTGTAATGCTCCTGCTACTTTTCAGAGATGTATAATGGCAATATTCGATGGGTTGATAGAGAAGATCATGGAGGTGTTTATGGATGATTTTTCTGTTTTTGGTTCCTCCTTTGATATTTGTTTGTCTAACCTTGCTACTGTTTTGAAGAGATGTCAAGTGACTAATCTTGTCTTGAATTGGGAGAAGTGTCACTTCATGGTGAAGGATGGGATTGTTCTTGGGCATCATGTTTTCGCCAAAGGATTGCAGGTCGATCGAGCTAAAGTGGTGGCAATTGAGAAGCTTCCACCACTGACCAATGAAAGAGGAGTGCAGTCTTTCCTTGGACACGCCGGATTTTACAGGAGATTCATACAAGACTTCTCAAAATACTCCAAGTCCTTATCTCACTTACTTGAAAATGATATTCCTTTTGTGTTTGATGATGAATGTCTAACAGCTTTTAAAGTTTTAAAGGAGGCGCTTATCACGGCACCTATCTTGATCACACCGGATTGGACTCAATCGTTTGTACTAATGTGTGATGCAAGTGATGTAGCACTTGGAGTGGTGCTTGGGCAGGTGAAGGAGAAGAAATTCTGTGCCATTTACTACGCAAGTAAGACTTTCGATGCGGCATAAAAGAATTACACGGTGACTGAGAAGGAGTTTTTGGCTATTGTGTACGCATTCGATAAGTTTCATCAGTATTTGGTTGGCATGAAGACTATAGTGTACACGGATCATTCAGCGATTCGGTACTTGATGGAGAAGAAGGAGACGAAGCCTAGGATCATAAGGTGGATTCTTCTACTTCAAGAGTTTGACATGGAGATCCGGGATAAGAAAGGTTCTGATAATGTGTTGGCAGATCACCTTTCGAGGTTGGAGACTAGGGAGCATTGTGATAATTCTATCGAGTATATAGAAGAAATGTTCCCGGATGAAAAGATCATGGCCGTGTTTGTTGAAGGGGCTGAGCGAGCGTGTGTAGTTGCTGCACAGGGAGTTGATCCATGGTATGTGGATTATGTTAACTATATTGCTGTGGGAGAAATTCCAAGGGATCTCAACCAATATCAACTTGCTAAATTCAAGAGGGATGTTGAGACTTTCATATGGTATGATCCGTTTGTGTATAAGATTTGCACGGATTCCATCGTCCGTAGGTGTGTGTCCGAGATGAAAATGGAGAGTGTTCTCGAATTTTTCCATACACAATCTAACGGGGGGCATTTTGGCGCTCAGAAGACAGCAGCAAAGGTACTTCAGTCCACTCTTTATTGGCCTACGTTGTTTAAGGATTGGAGACCTATGTGGCATCTTGCGATAGATGTCAACACATGGAGAACATCGGTAGGAGGGACGAGATGCCACTTCAGCCGAGCATAGTGGTCGAGATCTTTGATGTGTGGGGTATCGATTTTATGGGGCCTTTTCCCCCATCTAATGGATTTCTCTACATTCTACTTGCGGTGGATTATGTTTCTAAGTGGGTGGAAGCGATTCCTACTTATTTGAATGATTCGAAAACTGTTATATCTTTATTAAAGAAGCATATCTTTGCCCGCTTTGGAGTCCCTAGAGCACTAGTTAGTGATGGAGGTACGCACTTCGTCAATAAATTTCTTGAGAAGGTACTTAAAGGGTATGGTGTTAAGCATAGGGTTACTACTCCCTATCATCCTCAAGCGAATGGGCAAGCGGAGGTCTCCAACCAGCAAGTCAAACAGATTCTGGAGAAGGTGGTCGGAACCAATAGAAAGGATTGGGCTTTTAAGCTCGATGATCTCGTATGGGGGTTCCGAACTGCGTACAAGACAGTGTTGGATATGTCACCGTATCAGATTGTCTATGGGAAGCCGTGCCACTTACCTGTAGAGATTCAACACAAAGCGTTTTGGGCTTTGCGAAGCTTGAACTTGACTCTCAAGGATGTGAAGGAGCTGAGGATGACTCACATCAATCTATTAGATGAGTTTCGGAGTCGTGCATACAAGAATTCAGAGATCTACAAGGAAAGGATAAAGAGGTGGCATGATTCGAAGATCTCGTACAAGGTGTTCAAGCAAGGAGACGAGGTATTACTCTTTAACTCTCGTTTAAAGCTTTTTGCAGGCAAGTTGAAGTCGAAGTGGACGGGACCGTTCATGATTCATCGAGCTTTAGGAGGGGGGAGTTTTGAGCTAATTGACAAGGATGGAGACATTATTGCGGCGAATGGGCATCGCTTGAAGCATTATAGGTCGCCGGATGATGTTTGTGTCATCTTTGTGGATACCTTGATCTGAGTGGTACCGTCGTGACTCTCCGACATTAAACAGGAGCGCTTGTTGGGGGCTTTCTCTTCCGTTTTAGTGCTTTATTTCTTTTGTGTACGTAAGAAATTTTTATATTTGAAGTGCTTACTTATTGGCAATTCAATCTCTTTGCAAACTTAGTTTCGTCTATAGTTTCTACTAAGTTTGGGGGGTGTGATGTACTTACCTTGATAAGCACCGATAGTATAATATTTTCTTTATGACGTTCGTTAGGAGAGTTAATTTTTTGCGGCATATATTCAAAACTTTAACCGTTTTGTAATATGTCGATTTTTTTGTAACTTGCCTAATGTTCTGTGGTGTTTTGTTGTTTCATATTTTGAGTGATTGCGGAGTTACTCATGATTGATAGGATTTGAAAGAACCAATTCTTGATGAAGTTGTGCTCTAGTTGGTACTTAATGATTCGTTTTGAAGTTTGAAGTATTTAGGGATTGAAGAACACGCTTTTGGAGCTTCCAGGGGGTAGGTTCGACCAGTGCCAGGAGGTCGAACCCAACAGTGGAAGTCGAACCAAAGTCGAACCATGGTGAAAAATCGTCCAGTGAGGTGGTTCGACCTTCACAAGTATGGTTCGACCTGATCCAACAGGTCGAACCTAGGTCGAACCAGTGCTGCTGAAGTTTGGTTCGACCACGACGTAGTTGGTTCGACCTGTTTAACAAGTCGAACCAAGGCCGAATTGGTGTTCTGAAATATACAGTAGGGTAGTTCGATCTGATGCGTTTTGGTTCGACCTGTTCCAATAGGTCGAACCCGAGTCGAACCTGAAGAAGAACTTGTCCAGAAGGGTGGTTTGACCTCGTCAGTCGTGGTTTGACCTATTCAACAGCTCGAACCCAAGGTCGAACCAAGCCAGGTATGTGTTTTAAGTTCAATTTTTTGAGGGGTTCGATCATTTTTTTCACTTCACCCTTCATCGAACCTTCACGAAATCACTATACCCTTGCACCAATTCTTCAATTACACTTGATTTCGCACCGATTACACATCACCACACCTTTAATTCACGACTTGGACACGAATTTGGGCGAATTTCGCTGCAAGTTAGGGCTCAGTCGCGAATTCTTGGGGATTGTGAGTGTTTGATCATTCTTTTGCCATGGGAAAAGCTAAAGGTATGTTTTCTCAACTCAATTACTCTAGGATTGAAGCTTAGTTTATGCAATTCGTTGTGGATAAGAGGATTGATGTTGATGTTGGTTGAATTTCATGGTGAATGCATATTTTGTTTTGATTCATATGAATTCATGTTCATTGGTTTGAGAATGCTTGATTATTGATTGAACTTGAGTGTTTATGTGAATTGATCAATGATATTGTGCGATTATGAATATAAGCATGTTGGTTTAGTTGAATCGTTCATAATTTGAGGAGTTCATGTTGTGACTTGTTGGAACTCATGTGAATTGCTTGGATAAGTTGAAGGCATGCTTGTATGGTTGTGCTTGAATGTTGAGGAAGATGTGATTGAAGTAGTTTTGAGCATGTTGAAAAGTAAGTGGTGTTTGATGATGGTTGTCGAGGTGATGTTGGTTAAGCATGGATGCTTGAAGTCTTGAGTAGAGTATAGGATATGCTAGTCGATTACTTGCTTTCTTGTCTTGTTGGTTGTACTGAGTATTCATTTTCAGGAACAGGACAAGGATCCAGAAAATGATCCGGGCAAGGAAAAAGGAAGGGGAAGGCAGGCGAGGTACGATCGAAAAAGAGGCACGATAGGCCTTTGAACGTAGATAAGGTGACGAAGACGCTGAGATTACAAGAACACCTTCCCGAGAATTTTAAGATTCAGATGCCTGACTGGGAAGAGATCAAAGAAAAGTGGGCAGAAGTCTCAGAAAAGGTGGCCTGGATGAGATACCAGGATGACGATGCCATGAGGATTATGCACATCAGAGATGGAGATTCCGGGGGAGGAGCAGCACAACGTGCCTCAGCATGCTTCAGTACCGCAGCAACAACGAGCTGTTCGGGATGATACCCGGGAGCAGCTTCGCTTGATTCATGAGCAGCTGGTCGCGGTCGTAGTTGCACAGCAGGAGACGAATAGGCAGCTCGCACTCGCCAACGCCAACTACGCCATGCTGAATGAGAGGTACACTGCCTTGAATGAGCGGGTTGGTAGGGTGAGTAGTCGGATGGATCTTATGGATAGGAACATCAGCAGTCTGTCTCGAGCTGTGGAGCAGAGATTGGATGACGAGGATGATGATGATGAGGATGATGATGCTCCGGAGGAGTAGATCTTCAGGTTTTCTTTTGATTTTCTCCGATTCATTCCACCTCCATTTTTCTTTTTCTCTTTACAGCTTGGGTTGTGTTTATTGAGTGAGTGGCATGTATATTCTTGGATATCGTTGTTGGGATAGATGGATTCAGGAGTGTTGAATACTTGTATGATGGAATCGGTTTGGGGTATTGATTTTGTGCATTCATATGTTCATGCATTACTTTCTATTGATGAAAAGCATGTATAATTTGATAAGTATGTCGAGTTCTTGTGGAATTGATCTTGATTATGTGCTATGAGGAGTACTTAGGATTCTATTTACCTATGTGAGGATTTGAGCCTTTTAATCATGCTTGATCATGATAGTTTATTCTTGAGAGGATCATTCTTATGAACGTATTCTAGAACTCGGCTTGGAGACTTGTGTGAGACTTATAATTGATGAATTACTAGGACATGATCTTAGGCCATTATTGTGTAATTAAGCTATAGCCAAATTTTATCCTTCCTAATTATCATATAAACCTTTGGTTGCCCCGTTGAGCCGTTAAAAACCTTTTCTTTGGTAGCCGAAGTAAAATAACCTTTTAAACTTTTACTTGAGCCTTAAATATCCAATTCATTGGTAGAGAGAGTTGAGGTGAATAAGTGTTGCAGGAAAAGAAAAAGGAAGATAAAATATGATTGGATGAAAAGAATATGGTTAAAACTTGTTTAGGGGTAGTGCCTGAAACTGGTATCCCGATTGCTTATAACATGGAGCTTTAAGCTTAAGAGCAGCTGATTGATAAAAAGAAGTAGGGTAGTGCCTAAAATCGGTACCCGAATTGTCTAAAGAGATGATGTTGATGCATGGAAAAGAAGGAAAATCCATGACAAGAGGAGAGGAGAAGTTGGAAGAGATATTGCACCAAGAGGAAGAAATTGAGAACCTCCAAGGTAACTCTCTACTAGTGTCTTAAGTCACTTTACCTAAATTTTCCTACCTTTCTCCAAAGAGCCAACATTACAATCCAAAAACAAGTCCTTTGTGATCCTAGTGAAGAGTTGATTATAAGTTGATTTTTGAGACCTTTGCCGAGCTTATGGTTACGCGTGAATATGGATTGAAATGAGTGTTTATACTAACCTATAGAGTGCCTCACGCACTTGTGTGAAAGAGAGTAAATACTTATCTTGTGAGCTTGATTACTTAGTACTCCGAATGGTGTGTGATTAGATTGGTTGTGCATTAGTGACATATATGATTCAATTAATACTTGTTTGATTTAATGAAGTTGCATGAGTACTATGTGTTGTACTTGATCTTGATGAATTATACACGACTCTTGTGGTTTGATTTGGTTACCTCGGGACGAGCAACATGTAAGTTTGGGGGTTTGATGAGTGTGTAAATTCACAAGTTTGGCATCATGTTTTTTGCTAGTTTTGGAGAGTTTTGAGGTGGAAATAGGTGGAAAACCTATATATATTGTGAATTAGCATGAATCAGGTGTTAGTGGAGCTATTTAAGTGATTTTCATAGCGAAAGCGGAGTGGAAGTGCTAAGAATCGAAGAGATAAAGTCGAGACCACGCGAACCTCCAAGAAAAGAGGAGGGTTCGACCTGTTGGAGAAGGGTTCGACCTCTCCAGCAGGTCGAACTAGCAACTCAAAGTGGCAGAAGATGGGTTCGACCACGACTCGAGGGGTTTGACCTGTCTAACAGGTCGAACCATGGTCGAACCAGATCGCGAAGAACTTGATTCGACCACGACATTGGGGATTCGACCTGACGGTTGGTCGAACCAAGAGCTGAAGTTGTCCAGTAGCATGGTTCGACCTGTGGTTCGACCAAGACGGAGTGGTTCGACCTGTGCAAGAAGTTGAACCAAGTTCAGAAATTGTCCAGTAGGTGGGTTCGACCTGTGATTCGACCTGTGACCAGGGGTTCGACCTGTTTGCTGAGATCGAACCATCGTGCGGAAACTTACCTTATCCGGATTTTCGAGGCCAAAACGCGTGTGATCACTTGAAAAGCCTATTCCAAGCCCTAGAGACGTGATTACAAGTATAAAAGGAGGCTCATGCAGTCAGAGACGAGAGCTTTGAGAGAGAGAGTTTGATAGAGCACAAGTTCGGGTAGCACAAGAGGAGACTAGGAGGAGCGATGACAGAGGCTCCGCTGGAGATTCAAGTAAGATTGGTCCATCTAACCATGATTGTTCCTAGATCAATCATGGGCTAGAGCCACTTCGGTAGTTCTAGGGTTATGAAGGTTTCATGAGTTAATTTGTATTTCATGTGTATACTCCGTACAACACTACTTGTGGTTTAGTTTATATAAGATTGCACGTTTTTAATCCATACTCATAGTTGTTTTGTGCATCAATAATCGTTGTGTAGAGTTTGAATGCATGACATGGTTATTGGTTGAGTGCGTTCACTAATGAGCAGGGTTTATTGTTATAATTCTAAGTGAAGGGATTCCGAGATTTTATTAGAACCGTCTTATATGAATGTTTGTTAATTGAATTGAATTCGGGTTAACAAGTAGGATTAAGAGTATGACTTTATAGTACCTAAAAAGGGAGATCAAATCGAGTTAGAGTACTAACTGAACGGGAAATAATTGATTATGATAGTACCTAGAAAGGGGGTAAAGTATACGTCTTGCTCTGAGGATACTCACACGTGTCAAAAGCTTATCTACTTGTGTCTATAGAGTAGATTTGTATGGTCTAGCGATGCGTCCATAAACCACAAGGCAGAGTCGGACATCGACACACGAAAGCATAAAGTAACGAATGAAACTGGATGGCCTGACGAACTACCTATTATCTTATTTGATTACAACAACTCTTCTCTTGTTCTTGTCATTAACTTTCTATTCAAGTTACTGTTATTACTTAGTTTAAAAATCAACTACTACAATTCTCAACATTGTCATAATTGCTAGAAAATAACTAAAGTGATATTTACCCGTCCCGTGGATTCGATATTTAACTTGGTCACATTCGAAACTACAATTGATATCCTTCATACTTGAGGATTAAAATTGTGTGTTGAGAAAACACCCATCATAAACCGATTCTAAAAATACTTGAATGATTCAAGAATACTTGAATCAATCCTCTTATTCCTCTTGAAGAAAGAATACTTGAGATTATATATTTGAAGATGTAAATCGATTCCAAAAATACTTGAATGATTCAAGAATACTTGAATCGATCGATTATCTTATTCCTCTTGAAGAATACTTGAATAGATTCTCTTTTCATCTTGAAAAATACTTGAATTAATTCTTTTCATCTTGAAGAATACTTGAATTGATTCTTTAGAGGTGAATGAGATTCAATTATTTAGAAGTGAATCGAATCTCACTCCATCAAAATAAATTTTTATATTTTTTATAAATCATTTATCTAGAGCAACTTGAAGAAAGCTTCTATTCCTCTTGAAAAATCGAATGAGTGTGTTTGGAATGAATAACCAAAAATGCTTATTTATAGGTGGTGTGTGAGAGAATATTATATGGAATATTATTTTATTCCTTTATATATAATTTAAATTTATTCTTATTAATTTATTTACAATAAAAGATTTAGTAATTAAATAATGATACCAAAATAAATACATAAAGATATTCAAAATTTAATTAGTCATCAATCAAAATAAAAAAAAAATCGTTTTATGATAAATTAATAAGGTGCACATGTAAGAAAAGATAAATATATTTTTAATTTAGATTTTGATATATATTTTTAATTTGAATTTTTTTCTTAAATTATGTATATGTTTATTTTTATTTATTATTATTATCTCAAATAAACATATTTTTTATTTTTAATTAATATTTTGTTCTTAATTTCTATAAATAATTTTTTTAATTTATTACCTATTTAAGATTAATTAATAGAATAATAAAATACATTATTTTAAAAAGAAAATATTAAATAAGGAAGTTAATGATAAGTAAATAAGGAAAACATAAAAAAATAATTTAAAAATTCAAAAAAATAAGAAAATTACATGTCATAATGGAGCGCTCTGGAGACGACACGTAGGCAGAAAAGTTTCTGCTATAGTATATTTAAGATATATAAACCGATTCTAAAGATACTTGGATGATTCAAGAATACTTGAATCGATCCTCTTATTCCTCTTGAAGAAAGAATACTTGAGATTATATATTTGAAAATGTAAATCGATTCCAAAAATACTTGAATGGTTCAAGAATACTTGAATCGATCAATTATCTTATTCCTCTTGAAGAATACTTGAATCGATTCTCTCTTCATCTTGAAAAATACTTGAATTAATTCTTTTCATCTTGAAGAATACTTGAATTGATTCTTTAGAGGTGAATGAGATTCAATTATTTAGAAGTGAATCGAATCTCACTCCATCAAAATAAATTTTTATACTTTTTATAAATCAATTATCTAGAGGAACTTTAAGAAAACTTCTATTCCTCTTGAAAAATCGAATGCATGTGTTTGGAATGAATAACCAAAAAGGCTTATTTATAGGTGGTGTGTGAGAGAATATTATATGGAATATTCTTTTTTTCCTTTATATATAATTTAAATTTGTTCTTATTAATTTATTTACAATAAAAGATTTAGTAATTAAATAATTATACCAAAATAAATACATAAAGATATTCAAAATTTAATTAGTCATCAATCAAAATAAAAAAAATATTTTATGATAAATTAATAAGGTGCACATGTAAGAAAAGATAAATATATTTTTAATTTTGATTTTGATATATATTTTTAATTTGATTTTTTTCTTAAATTATGTATATGTTTATTTTTATTTATTATTATTATCTCAAATAAACATAATTTTTATTTTTAATTAATATTCTGTTCTTAATTTCTATAAATAATTTTTTAATTTATTACCTATTTAAGATTAATAAATAGAATAATAAAATACATTATTTTAAAAAGAAATCATAATTTTATTTTTAATTAATATTCTGTTCTTAATTTCTATAAATAATTTTTTAATGTATTACCTATTTAAGATTAATATATATATATATATATATATATATATATATTAAGATTTAAGATTTTTTATTTTTTTTGTTTATTGTTGTTATATTAATTAAAGATTTAACAACAAATAATATATATTTTCTAATTTAATAAAGTTATATTTAATTATTTTAATGGGTGACTGAGATTAGGATTTGGACTATATTATTTTTTAATTTGAAAATATTATAATTATAATTATCTAATTATTTTAATGGGTATAGTTGAGATTTGTTTGGGAAATAAATGGTTAGGATTTTATTTATTTTATTTTTTATATATATTAAGATTAAGATAAGATTTGAATTTTAGAATTTCATGGGGATAAGTTTGTACGTGATATATAATAATAATTGATTACCTTAATTTTAACCTAAATATGAATAAAGATCCGAGAGGGAATAAATATCTATTAAAAGTAGTTATTATTTTGGTCATTGAAATTGTATTTTATCAACCCATTATAAAATCAATATCTGAAAGAGTAGAATCAAATCAACCGAAGTGTGTTTTATTTTCTTTTGTTTATTTATTTTATTTTAATCAGATTGTCTGTGTGGTTACATTCAAGTGATATGGCAGGAAGTGATGGGGGAAGTAAGAAAAGAAAGATTTGTTTAGGACATCAACTAAAGGAGTGGAAAAGTAGAGTAATTGATTGGTTGTGGGCGTTTATTGGTGCATCAAAAACAGTTAGTAGGAGCAATCCCCGACGAGTAGCATGGGGAGAGATTCAAAAAAGGAGAGAAAGGGGGCTTTGCTTCAATTGCGATGACAAGTTTGTGGCAGGACATGAATGTAAAATCAGACAAGCAATCCTGATTGACCCTGTAGATGAGATTGAAGAGGAGGAAAAAGAAAAGGTAATTCAAATTCCTCAAACACTTGTTAGACGGTTTGCATTCACAGCAAGGGTTGAAAACCTCGTATTTTAATTTATTGAATAAGGAGTTGGGTGAGAAGCTTAATCTAATAGCCACGGAGGTTAAATCTACTAAAATAAGAGTGGCAAATGGAGATGTAATAAGTTGTAATAAGTTGTACAAGAAAGTGAGCATACGAGTAGAGGGGATTACAATTGAAGCTGCAGATTTTTTTGCATTTCCCACGGGGTCAGGAGGTTTGGTGTTGGGTATGCCGTGGCTCCAAAAATTGGGGAGATTTGTAATTGATGTCAGCGGGAGAAGCATGGACTTCCATTGGGGAGATCAAATTCGAACCTTGAAAATCGACTGACACTTTTTATTTTTATTATCATTTTTTTTACTTTTTATCTCTTCTGTTTTTGTTAATTTTGCACGATTTTATTTGTCTAAATTTTGTTAAGATACTACTTTGTGTGTTCCACCTACACCGTTGGATAGACACGTCTTATCACAAGGCTAAAACTCTCATGAGTATTCATAAGGTTGTGAGATCTGTGAGTAAGATGGAAAACCCTAGTTCAATCAAACTAAAGTTATCCTTTGATCCAATTATTACATGGCTTAGCCGAGTGACTCAGTATCTGGATGATGATGTCCGCTACGCAGCCTACTCGCTAGAACATTACCTAAAGGAATCGAAGAGTAGAGTTGTTGATTGGTTTATTGGAGGATCAAAAACCAGACGAGTAGGATGGGGAGAGATGCAAAAGAGGAGAGAAATAAATGTCTACACAAATTTGTGGCAGGGCATAAATGTAAAATCAGACAACCAATCCTGATTGACCCCCTAGATGACTACACAAACACAATTGAAAAGGTAAAGTTAATAGCAAGGGCCGTTGCTCATGGTGTTAGATACCTTAAATATTTCACAGCAAGGGTTCAAAACCAAAGGTCTCATGGTGTTAGATACCTTAGTTTTACAGCAAGGGTTCAAAACCGAAGAGTTAACGTCCTCGTCGACACCGGATCCAGTTATAATTTTATCAACAAGAAGTTGGGTGAGAGACTTAATCTAATAGTCATCGCCTGTCAACTCGTGTTGGCTCTCTGGACAAAATTCAGCGCTACTCTGCCTCACACGACATGAAACTCGACTTGCCTTCAACGCAGCTTGAGTCGTGCTGCAACTCGAGTTACGTAAGACAAGTCGAGTTGGCTCACTGACCAATTCTGACTTCCTACGGCACCTCACACGACTCAAGTTGCAAAGTCGAGCTGACCCTTGCAACTCGAGTAAGGCCATTTCGTGCCCGTTTCTCACCCGTCTTCGGTTCCACTTCATTCTTACCCTGTTTTATCCTTCAAAACTCAACAAAAACCATTAGTAGCACCAGAATCATGTAAAACACATAAACTACGCACTCCAACACGAAAATATGGCCTTATCCTAATATAAACACGGTAATATACGACCGAAAAGACGTAGATTTCCACTCTCATCAATTATTAAAATATATTTTAATTAATAATCAACACTTCTAATAATTAATAAAAAATAATAATAACTCTAGATACCGTTTTTTTATCAAAAACTTTATTATAATAAAATTTTATTATTCGTAAAACGATCTCACTCAAGCCTTTGTCACATTAAAAATAATTAAAAATAAATAATTTTCTGCTTAACGAGCCCGAGCTCGAACTAATGACTACTCTCTCCGTCTCCTTTCAGATGACACACTTTGTATTTTGGGCTGCCCCACAAAAGTTTGCACATTCCAAAAAAGCAAAAAGTAAAAAACAATCACACTTCCCCATATACTTTATTTACAAAAAAATCATCTCTACCTAACATACTTTATCATTTATTTATTACAAAAAAATACTATTATACCCCTAAAAATCATCAAGCTGAATTCAAGCTCGAGCAAGTTTGATTTTTTTTATTCAGTAAAAATGTTTCGAATATATTTTACACACGAGCCGCCTAAATAATAAAATTCGAGCCGAGAGTTGGGGTCACAACTAGCTAGAGTACATTTTTGAATCTCAACATAATTTAATATGTCAATCGAATTTTAAGGTGACAATTCCATCTCCCCTGGTTCTCCTCTTACAATCCATTACAACTCTCCCCAATTGTTGGAGCCACGACACACCCAACACCAAATGTGTTACATCCATGGGAAATGCA
Source organism: Pogostemon cablin (assembly GCA_023678885.1). NCBI lineage: Eukaryota > Viridiplantae > Streptophyta > Magnoliopsida > Lamiales > Lamiaceae > Pogostemon > Pogostemon cablin. Next base: position 37,614,293 of record CM042965.1, read on the forward strand.
AACAAGTCTGTAGCTTCAATTGTAATTCCCTGTACTCACCTTGTTGTACAACTTGTTACAACATACTATCTCTCCATTTCCCACACGCAGCAGATTCAACATCCGTGGCTATTAGATTAAGCCTCTCACCCAACTTTTTCTCCAACAAATTATTACTCGATCCGGTGTGGATGAGGACGTTAACTCTTTGGTTTTGCTGTGAAATTAAGGTATCTAACACCATGAACACCTGGAGGAACTTTATTTACCTTGTACTTTTCTGTCAAGTCTTTTGAATTCGAATCTAGGGGGTCAATCAGGATTGGTAGTCTGATTTTACATTTATGCCCTGCCACGAATTTGGCATCGCAATTGAAATCTCTCCTCTTTTGCATCTCTCCCCATGCTACCCGTCGGGGATTGCTTCCTCCAATAAACCAATCAACTTTTCGATTCCTTCAGGTAATGTCCTAATGTCTGCATCTGCTTAATTTTTCTCCAGTAGGCTGCATAGCGGGCATCATCATCCAGATACTGACTCACTCGGCTAAGCCATGTAATTGGATCAAAGGATAACCTTGGTTTCATCTCTTCCTCCCAACTGGGGTTGGTTGAACTAGGGTTTCTCACAACTTCTTCTTCCAACAATTCTCCATCACTTCCTGCCATCGAACCCACACTCTGAATCCGCCTCCACTTTCTCTGCAACGGAATAAACCCTAAAAAGCCTGATTTATAATATTGCTATTTTCTATTGTCAACTATATATTACATTACACCTTTTTATTTTTAAACAAGGATCTTGCTAAACGATTTATCTTATTTGATTTCATACATTACTTATACTCATAGATTAAGTTAAACAAGGAGTATATTTTTTTTTCCATAAAGAAAATAAATATTCATAATTAATTAATCTTTTAAAACTCGATTTAAATTCAATGAAATATATGTTATTATTTATCTATTTTTTTCTTTTAAATTATATTCTCAGTACGGATCCCTGCCGGATAAATTTATAAATTAAATATATTTATAATTTAATATAAATTTATTTTGAGGACCAAAATTCAAATTCATATACATGCTCATGAAATAAATAATCAGTCTTGTTTTTATTAATATATAAGTATAATCCTAAGATAACACGAGAATATAAATTTAAATTTTAAGAGATAAAAACCAATTCAATTTCCTTAATTATGGTCTATTTCAATCCCAAGGAAGAAAACTAGTCAAGTTAGTCCATCTGTAACACCCCGGGTTATGCTATGGGGTTGGGACGCTACTAGATATAAATTCCCCAATATAATAATAAAGGGGTCGAGAATGCACAGCGAAATAATATAAAAATCCCCAAAGTGATAGTATAATAAAGTAAAAGTTGCATAGAGATTATTACATATTAGCATCTATTTACCCGAGTAGAGTGAGATATCCAAAACAAGTACATTCAGATGATATATCTGAAATAAAGTTCTAACAGAATACTAAAATATAAGTCATAATATAAAGTCTTCTAAGGACTTGGGTCAACTGCAGAGGCCTCTCCATCTTCTAAATCTTGTTCTAAAAATCATTAAGGGGTGAGCGTCTAAAATACACTCAGTGGGTTAACTTAAATGATTGCACAGTTAAAAATAAATATGCATGTCAAATATACCATAAAATGTAACATATGCCATTTAATAAAATAATTTGCACATTGTCGTTCGATAACTCAATGAAAATATTTTCGACCGAATCGTCATCCGATAACTTGTGTTAGTTGGTATATGTGCACCAGGCCGTCACCCCAGTACAATGTTAGCATACTTGAAATATATTTTAGTGCTGAACTGACGTAGTCAGTAACTTGTGTTAGTTGGTATATGTGCACCGAGTCGTCACCCCGTACAAGTGTTAGTAGAAAATATATTTGTCATCGAACTAAAAGTACACATGACACATAACATGACATATAAGTAACACATATCACATTTTAACATAGCAATCATGACATAAAATTGTAACACTCGGTAAAGAGTGAAAGTTACCCCACCTTAAACTTATTGGAAGTATGAAGAGTGGACTGCTAAGCTTGCTCGCTCTCTGGTATGTCTGCAAATGTATACTAAATTGAGTTCTACTTCTAATAATAAAACTCCTAGTACTAAAACTAATTTCTAACAATAATTTCTAATAATCAAGCTAAATTTTAAAATATTATAATTTAAATAAGCTAATTATTAACTTAAGAAAATAATAATAGCTAATTGTTAAATAAAATGTATTAAAATAAAATGTTTATACTTAAAATAATAAAAATACATATTTCATTTTAAAAATTAAAAATAGTAATAAATCGTAACATTACAAAAATATGGATACAAATGACATCAATTTTATTAAAAACGAATATTAAATAAAGATTTTATACATAAAATAATATAGATGGTAAAATTATAATTAATACTTATTATAAAAACTATAAAAATCAAAAATTATAATTATAAATAAAATGTTAAAGTATATACAAAAATTATAATAATACTTAATTAAAAAGTATTAAGTTAAATATATAATTAGGATATTAAATAAAGTAAATAAATAAATAAAGTAAATAAGTAAATAAATAAATAAATAATCAACAATACGTACGCACCCACCCACCTTGAATGCACATTTTTTATTTCGAAACTGAGTATTCGAATTTCGAAATTTAATATTTTTTTTATATATATATAAATTGCAATCAAGTCCCTGTATTATATCAAATTCTTATTTAAACTTACCCTAAACTTTAACCTTATTACAAAATGACCCAACTTGAGTTATACAACTCCATTTGAAAATCCGAAAGTACGTATGGAGTCCTCGGAAAGTGAAGATCACATGTATACCAGTTTTTCATGAAAATAACGAAGTTTAAAGTGGACAAATTTTTTGTACAAAGTTGGTTTCTTTCCATTTTCTTCATTTCACGTCCAAACTTAAAACTAATTATATGTTTGTGATCCTCGTGAGGAGAGCTTCAAAATGACCTATAATATCAAAGTTATGTCGCAACGAAATAAAACTTGTCATTAGAGGGTCGAAAGCTTCGTCTTAAGTTTTGCTTACTCATACGAAATACATTTCACAAAAGAGTTATATATATGGAATCTACGCTTCGAGACAATCATTTTCATATATAACATGTTAAGGTTTGACAAAGAATAGAGAAATTTTTAAAGTAGCAGAGTGATATATATATACACACACATATGTTCTGTATATATGTATATGTACCTATTCTTATTAAAGAAGTTACTACCATAATAAAATACCTGTTAAAATTACTGAAAGGGAGGAAGTTACTGCCTTTCTCTTTCTCTAGCTTCCAGCTTCGCAATTGTATATACGTGTATATATATATACATATAAGTTATATGCACGTGTGTTTATAAGGTAAATCTTATCTAAGATTTGATCTTATCTAATTTTACCACTTGACAAAATATCAGACATTTATATATATATATATATATATATATATATATATATATATATATATATATATATATATATATATATATATATATTTATATATATATATATATATATATAACATATATAGTGGTTATTACATCCACCCCTACTAAAATAAAAATTTCGTCCTCGAATTTTCAGTTACCAGATATGGGTAGATTCGGATATTTATTTCGTATATCATCTTCACGTTCCCATGTCGCTTCTTCTTTATTGTGTTGGCTCCATTGAACTTTGACTAAAGTAACTTCACGATTCATTAGCTTATGAATTTTCTTGTCAAGAATGGCTATAGGAAATTCCTCGTAAGCTAAGTTGTTGTCGATTGCTATAATCTCGTGGTTAAAACGTGACTCAGATCAAACACATATTTCCGTAGTATAGACACATGAAATACATCATGTACCCCAGCTAGCTCAGGAGGTAAAGCTAATTTGTATGCCAACTCGTCGATTCGCTCCAAAATCTCGTAAGGCCCAATGTATCTTGGCTTGAGTTTTTCTTTCCTTCTAAAGCGAGAAATTCCTTTCATTGGTGAGATTGTGAGAAAAACTTTATCTCCTTCCTGAAACTACAAATCTTTACGTCTCTTATCAGCGTAAGACTTTTGTCGGTTTTGCGCAGTCAAAATTCTTCTTCTGATATTTTCAATTGCTTCCACTGTCTTTTCTACTATCTATGGTCCTAGAACTTTCTTTTCACCAACTTCATCCCAATAAAGGGGAGATCTACACTTCCTTCCATAGAGTGCTTCATAAGGGGCCATGCCTATTGTGGCTTGAAAACTGTTGTTGTAAGCAAATTATATCAGTGTTATGTATATTTCCCAACTTTTCCCAAAATCTAGGACGCATGCCCTCAGCATGTCTTCCAATATTTGAATAGTCCTTTCAGACTGGCCATCGATTTGAGGATGAAACGCCGTGCTAAACTTTAGCTTCGTGCCCATCGCGTTTTGTAAGTTGTGCCAAAATTTTGATGTAAATCTTGGATCTCGATCAGAAACTATAGAAACTGGTACACCATGCAATCTGACAACTTCTTCTAGATAAATTTGTGCAAGCTTATCCATTCCATGAGTCATTTTCACTGGAAGAAAATGCACTGACTTGGTCAAACGATCCACTATAACCCATATAGCTTGATTTTCTCGTACTGATCTTGGTAAACCAGTAACGAAATCCATTGTAATGTGCTCCCATTTCCACTCAGGAATTTCTAATGGCTTCAAGAGTCCTGAGGGTCGTTGATGTTCTGTTTTCACTTGCTGGCAAGTCATACACCTTTGGATAAACAGGCCTATATCCCTCTTCATATTTCTCCACCAAAATGCATTCTTCAAGTCTTGATACATCTTGGTTCCTCCTGGATGTACCGTGTATGGAGTACAATGAGCTTCTGATAAAATTTCTCTAATAAGATCCTCATTTTTAGGAACACATAATTTTTTTCCAAATACGAGTGTTCCATCGTCTGTGAGAGCAAATCCCTCTCCTTTCCCAATCTTCACGCGTTCCTTAATTTTTCTGAGAAATCTATCTTCATCTTGAAGTTCTTTGACTCTATCTCTTAAGGAGGGTTTAATCAGTAACACAGTTAATACTGCTTCAATGCTACTTGGAGGTATCACGACTTCCAAACTCATCCGAGAGAACTCGGCCACTAATGATTCTTGGTTTATTATAGAATAGGCTAATTTCCCTTTACCTTTTTTGCTTAGAGCATCTGCTACAACATTTACCTTTTCTGGATGGTACAGTATTGTAAAATCGTAATCCTTAACTAATTCCAACCATCTCCTTTGCCTCATGTTTTACTCCTTCTGTTCGAAAAAATATTTTAAGCTCTTGTGATCCGTATAAATTTGACATTTTGCTCCATACAGATAATGTCTCCAAATCTTCAAGGCATATACCACAGCTGCCAATTCTAAATCATGAGTTGGATAGTTCTGTTCATGAATCTTGAGTTGTCTAGATGCATAGGCAAATACTTGATTACGTTGCATCAGAACACATCCCAATCCTTGTTTTGAAGCATCACTATAGATGACAAATTCTTCTGTTCCATCAGGAATTGTCAGTACAGGAGCGGTGATCAATTTTTGTTTGACAAGGTTAAAACTCTTTTCACACTCTTCCATCCAACAGAATTTAACTTCCTTATGAGTTAATTTCGTCAAGGGTCCTGCAATCTTCGAAAATCCCTCAATAAATCTTCTGAAATATCCAGCCAATCCAATGAAACTCCGTACTTCTCCTACATTCGTAGGTGTCTTCTATTTCTCTACTGCTTCTACCTTGGCCGGATCCACCTCGATTCCTCGAGCTGACACAATGTGCCCAAGAAAGATAACTTTGTCTAACCAAAACTCACATTTCTTGAATTTGGCATACAACTTTTCCTTTCTTAGTGTCTCTAGAACGATTCTCAGGTGTTTTTCATGTTGTTCCCGATCTCTAGAATACACTAAGATATCATCAATGAACACGATCACGAATTTGTCCAAGTACGAGTGGAAAACACGATTCATCAAATCCATGAAAATTGCTGGTGCATTGCTGAGACCAAAAGACATTACTATGAACTCATAATGATCATAACGTGTTATAAAAGCAGTCTTCGAAGTGTCACTCTGTTTGATTCGCACTTGATGATATCCAGATCTCAGATCTATCTTGGAAAACACGCTAGCACCACCCAGCTGATCAAATAAATCCTCAATCCTTGGCAAGGGATACTTATTCTTGATGGTAAATTTATTCAGTTCTCGATAATCGATACACATCCTAAACGAACCATCTTTCTTCTTTACGAACAAAACAGGTGCTCCCCAGGGTGAAACACTAGGGTGTATGAAACCCAATTCCAAGAGTTCTTGTAATTGGATTTTCAGTTCTTGTAACTCCTTTGGTGCCATTCGATAAGGTGCTTTTGAGACTGGTGCTGCTCTCGGTACTAGATCAATTGTAAATTCTACTTGCCTTTCAGGTGGCAAGCCTGGTAAGTCTTCTGGAAACACATCTTCATATTCCCGCATGATAGGAATATCATCTATGCTCGTCTTCTCGTCTTCACTTTTCACGATACTCACTAAGAATGCTCGACATCCATCTTTCCTCATCATTTTGATTGCTTTCATTGCAGTTATAACTCGCGGTATTACTCCAGCTTTAGCTCCGTGAAAATTAAACTTTTCATCTTCTGGAAGTTGGAACTGTACTTCTTTTTCACGACATCTGATTACTGCATGATTAGCTCTAAGCCAATCCATCCCTAAAATTACATCAAAATCTTTCATCTCAATTACATGAAGGTCTGCAAGTAAGACTCTGTCATTTATCCCTATCTTTACATTCTTGCACAACTTCATGGTTCGGATGGAGTTACTCGAAGGTATACTAACCTCAAGAATGAATGAATGAGTGGCTCCCGTATCAAAAAGTATAAGAGCGGGAGTGTCAAATACTGATAGCATACCTGCCATTGTTTCTGGTTCTTCCTCAGTTTCTTGCTGTGTCATAGCATATGAACGTGCCGATCTAGCACTCGATCCCCCTGCTGTTTTAGACTTTGGGCATTCTAGTATGGGGTGTCCCGGTTGACGGCATCTATAACATATTCCAGTTCCATATAAGCATGCTCCAAGGTGATTCTTTCCACATTTTGGGCAAGGAGAATTTGTTCCGAGTGGCGGTGCTCCTGATCTACCTCCGATTTTAATTTGCTTGTTCTGAATCTTATGGTTTCCTTTTTCGATCACCGGTCCTCCCCACTTCCGCTTTGCATGTATCTCTATCAACTTTTTGTTTTGGTTACTGTTATTCTTCTGTCGAGACTCAATTTCTTGAGCTCTAGAAAATGCATCTGCAAAAGTCATCGTCCCTTGTCCAGCCAAGATAGTGCTGATCTCCGATCGTAATCCCTTTTCAAATCGTCTAGCTTTCTTCTCTTCCGTGTTGACAAGGTGTGTGAAAATCTGGAGAGTCGATTGAATTCTCTTTCATATTCGAGAACACTCATTGTTCCCTGTTTTAAATGCAGAAATTCACTTTCTTTTTCATCTCGGAATGACTGAGGCATGTAGTTTTGAATTATCACATCCTTAAAGTCTTCCCATGTCATCCTTGCTTTTTTTTAGGTGTTTTGGTGCGTCCGTAAGCCTCCCACCAGAAATCAACTTCACCCACGAACTGGAAAACAGCGCACGCAATCTTCTGTGCATCAGTGCAATCAAGATAGGTGAAAATTTTATCCAACGACCTCAACCATTTTTCAGCTTCCGCAGGGTCCTCCGTGCCATTGAATGTTGGTGGATTGAAACGTCGGAATTGTTCAATTACCAAGGCTGGTTCATTTCTAGAAATAGGTTCTGGTGGTGGTGGTCGTGCAGAGTTTGCTTGAAATTGTTGAGTCAATCCCCGAAGGATTGTCACTAAATCATCTCCTGGATCGCCATAAACGTTTTCAAGATTTTCATTTGTAGGTAAGTTTTGTGGTCTTCTTCAACTCATGATCTGTTCAAAGTTTTTATACTCATCATTATTATATGTTATTATATCATTAAAATACAATGAGTAAGATGTATAAACACATATATAATTATATATACACATATTATATATATATATATATATATAATAACAAAATGGTGCCGTTGGCACTCTGATTGTTAAGTATACATATGCATCTAAAGGTCATTCTTAGTCTAGAATACTGTCAAGAAAGCCTATTTAGTGCGACATCTAGATTACCTATATACATCACCCAATTATGGGTCAAAAAGGTTCCATTATATTGGAACGTGTCGCTACTAACTATAGCAAAATCTTAATAAGTATGAGTTAGGCTAACTACTAGGGTGTCCTAATCCTCCACCACTCCATCAGCAATATCCCCATCAACCTAGAAATCACCAGGTATATCAACGAACACTTCAACAGGATCCATTGGTACAGCCATAGGGAAATGCATCATCGGCACACCCAGGAATCCGACAGGGGAGGTGTCTGGTCTCTAAGGGCCCATGTGTGGTACAAACATACATTAAAAGTCACATAATTCAGCTCGTACCCTGGAGGAACCACGAACATCTCAAAATAAATCTGCTGAGCAATCTCAGCCCACACGCCGGGTAAGATATGAATAAGGATGAAGCAGTACTGCACCTTCGTCTCCCTCCGAGCTCCATGAAAATCCTCATGATGAATGATGAGCATTAAGGCGAAATGAGTGCCTAAGTCATCAATCTCAGTCCTGCCACGAAGGGCGGCTCATTGGGCTCTAACAGCATTAATGTGAGCAATAGCTGCTTCCATCTGGTTAACATAATTTAAATTTACTCTACGGTCATTAAAGAATTTAAAATATTTAAGAATTAAAATAATCACACATAAAATCCTAAAGTGTATTTATGACGTAATCATAAAATAGTCAAAATCCTAGGGTACGGTAATAAATTATAAGTCAGGTACTTGAGCAAGTCTTAGATAGACCGCTCTGATACCACGCTGTAACGCCCCGGGTTACACAATGGGGTTGGGACGCTACTATATATAAAATTCCCCAATATAATAATTGAGGGGTCGAGAATGCACAGCGGAATAATATAAAAATCCCCAAAGTGATAGTATAATAAAGTAAAAGTTGCATATAGATTATTACATATTAGCATATATTCACCCGAGTAGAGTGAGATATCTAAAACAAGTACATTCAGATGATATATCTGAAATAAAGTTCTAACAAAATACTAAAATATAAGTCATAATATAAAGTCTTCTAAGGGGCTTGGGTCAACTGCAGAGGCCTCTCCATCTTCTAAATCTTGTTCTGAAAATCATTAAGGGGTGAGCGTCTAAAATACACTCAGTGGGTTAACTTAAATGATTGCACAGTTAAAAATAAATATGTATACCAAATATACCATAAAATGTAACATATGTCATTTAATAAAATAATTTGCACATTGTCGTTCGATAACTCAATGAAAATATTTTAGACTGAATCGTCATCCGATAACTTGTGTTAGTTGGTATATGTGCACCAGGCCGTCACCCCAGTACAATGTTAGCATACTTGAAATATATTTTAGTATTGAACCGACATAGTCAGTAACTTGTGCTAGTTGGTATATGTGCACCGAGTCGTCACCCCGTACAAGTGTTAGTAGAAAATATATTTGTCATCGAACTAAAAGCACATATGACACATGACATATAAGTAACACATATCACATTTTAACATAGCAATCATGACATAAAATTGTAGCACTCGGTACTGAGTGAAAGTTACCCCCACCTTAAACTTATTGGAAGTATGAAGAGTGGACTGCTAAGCTTGCTCGCTCTCTGGTATGTCTGCAAAGGTATACTAAATTGAGTTCTACTTCTAATAATAAAACTCCTAGTACTAAAACTTATTTCTAACAATAATTTCTAATAATCAAGCTAAATTCTAAAATATTATAATTTAAATAAGCTAATTATTAACTTAAGAAAATAATAATAGCTAATTGTTAAATAAAATGTGTTAAAATAAAATGTTTATACTTAAAATAATAAAAATACATATTTCATTTTAAAAATTAAAAAAAGTAATAAATCGTAACATTACAAAAATATGGATACAAATGACATCAATTTTATTAAAAACGAATATTAAATAAAGATTTTATACTTAAAATAATATAGATGGTAAAATTATAATTAATACTTATTATAAAAACTATAAAAATCAAAATTTATAATTATAAATAAAATGTTAAAGTATATACAAAAATTATAATAATATTTAATTAAAAAGTATTAAGTTAAATATATAATTAGGATATTAAATAAAGTAAATAAATAAATAAATAAAGTAAATAAGTAAATAAATAAATAAATAATCAACAATACGTACGCACGCACCCACCTTGAATGCACCGTTTTGATTTCGAAGCTGAGTATTCGAATTTCGAAGTTTAATATTTTTTTTATATATATATAAATTGCAATCAAGTCCCTGCATTATATCAAATTCTTATTTAAACTTACCCTAAACTTTAACCTTATTACAAAATGACCCAACTTGAGTTATACAACTCCATTTGAAAATTCGAAAGTACGTATGGAGTCCTCGCAAGGTGAGGATCACATGCATACCAATTTTTCATGAAAATAATGAGTTTAAAGGGGACAAAATTTTTGTACGAAGTGGGCTTCTTTCCATTTTCTTCATTTCACGTCTAAACTTAAAAACTAATTATATGTTTGTAATCCTCGTGAGGAGAGCTTCAAAATGGCCTATAATATCAAAGCTATGTCGCAACGAAATAAAACATGTCATTAGAGGATTGAAAGCTTCGTCTTAAATTTTTCTTACTCATACGAAATCCATTTCACAAAAGAGTTATGTATATGGAATCTAAGCTTCGAGACAATCATTTTCGTATATAATATGTTAAGGTTTGACAAAGAATAGAGAATTTTTTAAAGTAGCAGAGTGATATATATATACACACACGCTCATATGTTCTGTATATATGTATATGTACCTATTCTTATTAAAGAAGTTACTACCATAATAAAATACAGAGGATCACTTGGGTGACCCGTGGTCACTCATGACCCTCTCACGTAAGGGGGTGGGGGCCCACATGTCAGGGGTGGCCCCCACCCCCTCATGTGAGAGGGTCATGGGTGACCACGGGTCACCCAAGAATTACCCTAAAATACATGTTAAAATTAGTGAAAGGGAGGAAGTTATTGCCTTTATCTTTCTATAGCTTCCAGCTTCGCAATTGTATGTACGTGTATATATATATATATATACATATAAGTTATATACACGTGTGTTTATAAGGTAAATCTTATCTAATTTTACCACTTGACAAAATATCAGACATATATATATATATATATATATATATATATATATATATATATATATATATATATATATATATATATATTTATTATATATAAAATATATATAGTGGTTATTACACCATCGGTGCATAAATAGAGCCGAACACGTCCCATTTTTCATTAAAAATGCTGACATCACCGAAAATTGTCAATTTTCGACCAAGACAATGATGTGGCGCCCACCGGGCAACATGACTCAACATTTTTAATGATTTAAATTGCAAATAAGATCAAATAAAATAAGAGTGTATATTGGGTGTACCCATATGTGTATGACTTTTTATTTTATTTTGTATACATGTTATTCTATTTTGTATACGTGTTTTGTAATAATTGTATACTTTTTTCACACTAAATTTTTTATTAAAAAAACTAATTAACATCCATGTGTATAATTTTTTATTTAATAGTGTACACATATTTTTTAATATTGTATATTTTTTTACACTCAATTTTTCATGAAAAAAATAATAATTAAATTGTATACATTTTTGCTCAAAATTGTATATGTTTTTGTTTATATTTGTATATGTGTGCACACTATAGTTAGCCATAAAATAAAGTTAATAAGATTTAAAAAATTTATAAAAACAGGGTTATAGAATATGAAGAATATACAAAAGAAACGAACAAAAAACATAGACTATAAGATAGACGAAAAATAAAAAAGAAGAATAATACCTCAAATGGAATGATTGAACCTGAAAATAAGATCAAATAAAAGTTTATAAGATAAATAAATTAAAGTATATAAATAAGGTTTATAGAGTTATTATAAAGAAAATACAAAAATAGAAAGAAAATAAAATAAGATTTTAAAAAAAAAAAGAAAAAAGATACTTCAAATGAGAATGATTGAACTGCACATAAAGATCAAGTATGAGAATAATTTAATATAAAAATAAGATCAAATAAAATTTTAAAAGATAAAATAAATTAAAGTATAGAAATAGGGTTTATAGAATTATAAATAAAATAAATAAATAGATGAGAAAAAAAATAACAAAAAAAGAAGAATGATACATAGAGTGAATAAACAAAAAATAAAAAAAGAAGAATGATGCCCCAAATGGAATGATTGAACCTGAAAATAAGATCAAATAAAAGTAGTATAAGATAAAATAAATTAAATTAAAGTATATAAATAAGGTTTATAGAATTATTATAAAAAATACAAAAATCGAAGAGAAACGAAAATAAGATTTCAAAAAAAAAATTCAAATGAGAATATGATTGAACATGCACATAACATAAGTATGAGAATAATTGAATATAAAAATAAGATCAAATAAAAGTATAAAAAGATAAAATAAATTAAAGTATAGAAATAGAGTTTATTAAAATAAATAAATATATGAGAAAAAAAAGAATGATGCATACAGAATGAACCTGCAAGATCAAATAAAAGTAAATATAAAAGATAAAACAAATTAAAGTATGACAATTTATAGTGTGTACCCGGGTGCACCTATCTTATGGTGCATTCATATACAAATATAAACAAAAACATATACTCCTACAATTAAGAGTAAAAATGTATACAATTTAATTGTTAATTTTTTTAATGAAAAATTGTATATAATATTCAATAAAATGTTATACACATATGTATATTAGTTTTTTAATGAAAACTTAATGTGAAAAAAGCATACAATTATTACAAAACACGTATACAAAATAGAATAATATGTATACAAAATAAAATAAAAAGACATACACATATGGGTGCATCCTTGCACCTGGGTGCATCCTTGCACCCGGGTGCACCCAATATACACTCTTAAAGTATACTCCCTCTGTCCCAGGCTAAGAGGGTTATTTTACCATTTTGGTCGTCTCACCCAAAGAGTCTTATTTCCTTTTTTGGACATATGGGACCCACCCACACCCACTAATACTATTAAAACATGGGGCCCCCACACCCACTAATACAACTACCCACTACACATTAAATAATAATACTCCTTAATTCACGCATCCAAAAGCAAATGAGACTCTTAGCCTGGGACGGAGGGAGTATTTGAAATAGTACAAAAGTAAAATAGAGAAGAAAAAGAAGAAGTACCACAAAAAATAATGATTTAATTAGGTAATGAAATAGGGTTTATTAAAATAAATAAATATATGAGAAAAAAAGAATGATACATAGAGAATGTACCTGTAAGATCAAATAAAAGTAAATGTAAAAGATAAAACAAATTAAAGTATATTTGAAATAGTATGATAGTGAAACAGATAAGAAAAATAAGAAGTACCACAAAGAAAAAAGTAATGATTTTATTAGGTAAAATAATGATTTGATTAGGTAATGAAAATGATTATATAGAATTATTTGAAAAAATGTTTGAAAGAATGAACGATCGTAATTGAACAACGTAGGAAAAAAAGTGAAAAATTACCAAAGATTGCGTTGAAAATTTTGATATTATATATAGATTAAATTAAAATATATTACTTGATACTATATTGATTTAAAATTAGTATATTGATTAACAATGAGTAGAATATATGCGAATAATATTTTTTATATTTATTAAATTTATATTTTTAATTTAAAAATAAATAAATATGAATATATGTCAATAATATTTTTTATATTTAAATAAATAAATTTTCTCATATTAACAAAATTTATATTGTTAAATAAAAAGTAAAATTTAAATAATAAAATCTATTATTAGTAATAATTAAATTTTATGATTGAAATCAAAAGTATTAATTAATTAACGATCAAGATTAAAATTGAATTATTTCTAAATAGAATAAAATTGAAAACAAAATAGAAGTTTAGGTTTGATTTTAAGATAGATAGATAGATAATAATAATAATAATAATAATAATAATAATAATAATAATAATAATAATAATAATAATAATAATAATAATAATAATAATAATAATAATAATAATAATAATATAACATGAGAATATAAATTTAAATTTAAGAGATAAAAACTCATTAAATCCCATAACTTTTTATGGACGATTTTAATCCCAAAGAAAGAAAACTGTCAATTTAGTCCATTGGTGCATGAATAAAACCGAACACGCTCCATTTTCAACATCACCGAAAATTGGCCATTTCCGACCAAAACGATGACATGGGGCCTACCAGGCAACATGACTCAATTTTTAAATGGTATTTTAATGGCAACTAGGCATTTTTATTTTCTCAAATTTTAAATAATTAAAAAACATAAACTATTAAACATATTTTTAAAAAAAGTTAATAATTGAGACCAAAAAACATTTGAGTGAAATGCGATTTAGGAGCTCATGAGTCATGACCCGCCGCCACCACCACGACGTGGCCATTGTCCTTAAGACTCGTGTTCGGAAACTCGAAAAGCCCGCCTTTTCCTTCGAGGTAGAATTGGTTCTCCGGGATCAGACAGCAGGGTGGTGTGGAGGGCGATGTGGCCGGTGCTACGTCCCATCAGCTTCACCAGCTCGATGCCGTTGACGGCGCTCTCCGCCTCCGTGCAGGCGGCATTGATTGCTTGCTGTGCCATCTCCACCGTGGTTTGAAACCCGAATGATCCATAGTGTCTATGATTCCAACGTCTTTGTCCACAGTTTTGGGAATTCCGGCAACGACTATGTTCAGTTTCCGGCGATTGATTTCGTTGAAGATCTCCTCTATCCCATGCATGGTGCCATCCCCACCTATGATGTGTAACTATTGCATATATACAGATCGATCGAATAAGACCACAATTCAAAATTAAGAAGAAATTAATTGGCTTAATTACTACCTGTTGAACCCATGATCCTGATTGGCATTAACAATCTTCTGGAGATCAAACCCACCCTTGGACGTCTCAAGAACAGTGCCACCTTTCTGTGCCAATCATGAACCATCTTCGAGTTCAGCTCCACCGGCTCACCGGAATAAAAATATCAACAATATCAGTCCACAGTTCTTCCTATAACGAACAAATCAGCAAACACAGCAACAGCTTCAACTGAGCTTAACAACCAGAACAGATATGCTTACTCAGCTAACCACTCTTCTCAGAAAGAGCAGATTAGCAGTACACTGAAACTTCAACACATCAAGATTAATGCTAAGAAACAAGCCCTACCGATTCTAGGGTGTTTTTCTGATGACCATATACAATCACCCAGAAGAAGCTTCCATCTTCCATAAGGTTTTCTTTCGCCATAGCCATTCCAACGAATTTGAAGCTCTCACAGTTACATTTCAAAGCTTCCATCTGATTCTGATCAAGATTAGTTTATTTAGTACAACGGGTTGCTTATAGAAGATGAGCTAAAACTAGACGGGCTCTGTCCAATTTGCTGCCAGTGTATTCCACTACTCGTGATTCTGTCCATGGTCCACTGCCCAGGCCTCAAGCTTGGAAATTCTGCTAGGGTCAAAACTGGAAGTTCTAGGGTAGTGCTTCTTCAAGGCGGATTACAACCCCTCCAATTTACTGTCAGAACTCGCAAAAGGCCAGCATTGGATGCGAATCGAATGTGGCTCATAGCCCTGTAGTCGCATCCACGCACGATTGGTAGACGCAGGAATCGTATTCTTTTTGTTTTTTTCTTTTTCTTTGAGAACAGCCCAACTTTATATCTGAAAGTTGGTAAACGTGAAATCAGATTGGCAGGAAGTCATTTGCTTTCACTTCCAAGAGATTCTCCAAGTGATTGCAATTCCTACAAATGAAATAAAGACTTCCATATGTGATTATCAAGTAATAGAGAGGCAAAGAATTTAAAAGTTGAAGAATAAAATGACTCAATGTCATCTTGCCTTGTGATGTGACTTCCACCCTGTATTAAATATTAAATATAACCCGTAAATATACAACTTATTTGGCAGAAGGTAGAAAGGGGAGGGATAAGTACCCTGGCAGGAGTTTCTCTTGAAGTTGATTTTGTGTTCTCTGTCAATGTCAATGCTATGACCACCATCCAGCAAGAAACCATTGTCCTACCAACCAAGAGGCTTCATTCTCAATACAATACATATATTCAATTCTTGAATCAATAAGGGGTGTTATAACATGTAATCATACCTGAGAAATGGACATTTGAAATGCTAACAAAATTATCCCTGATCTCAATTACTACTTGTACACGTGAAACAGCTCGTGATGAATGAATGAAGCCTTCCATCAGTGGTGGATTGGTAGAGGGTCTCCTATTAGAGGATGGCTCCGGAGATGTACTGGCCGAGCCATGGAGGGTTCAATCGACCATTTGGCAGAATAAACAGGAAAAGAAGAACATTAAACGAATTATATATCTTCGAAAACCGAGTAAGGATTAAGAGAGGTAGTACTATTATTAATTAGTAAATAAGATCTAGTTTGATAAATGAATCAAAAATCATAAAACACAAGTCCAAATTTCATAACCTAAATCCAAAACAATAAGCACTTTCAATCCACGGAGCCCAATCTCCAAGACCTAGACTAGCTCAACTCTAATTAACCAACAAACAGCTCGAAATTAAATTTCAGAATATGGAAACTCACCGAAAACAATGTCGATAGGGTTAATGGCCACCTGATTCTTGGCCGGTGTGTCGGTGAACGCCACATACAATGGCGTCGTACGGTTACCCTGATCATTGACGATACGAGTAAATTGTCCCCAAATCAATTCGAATAGCAGGTAATTTACCCTTCCCAGTTCCCTGTCATTCTCACAACAATAATTGCAAAAACGGAAAAAATAAAATTCAAACGTATTCTTCTAGGGCATCGGTATAACATTAAATTACCCTCAATGTCGTCGCAGATCTCCATGGACAACAAGTCCCACCTTCCTTCAGCCATTGATAATGTAGCCAAAAATACGAATTGAGAGTTAAAAACTCTTTTATTTACTGAGTACTCTGTTTATATAAATAAAAGACAATAAATAAATAAATAAAACATTTATAATAGGGCACATTTAATAAAAGTTTCAATCAAAGTTTTGTTGGCATTCTTTTGATAATTATTAAAGGGGAGAATTGATATAATACCCAAATTATTTAGAGTGTATATTTGGTGCACCCGGGTGCACCTTCACCCATATTTGTATAATTTTTTATTCTATTTTGTATACATGTTATTCACTTTTGTATACGTGTTTTGTAATAATTGTATATTTTTTTCACACTAAGTTTTTCATTAAAAAAACAAGCATTCATATTCATATGTGTATAATTTTTTATTCAATAGTGTATACATGTATTTTAATAATTGTACATTTTTTTACATTCAATTTTTTATTAAAAAAATTAACAATTAAATTGTATACATTTTTACTCATAATTGTATATGTTTTTGCTTATATTTGTACGTGGGTGCACACGAAGCTTCGTGTGCACCCGGGTGCACACTATATTTAGCCAATTATTTATAACACTTATGCACTTTTAAGATTGAGAATCTATTTGATATTGTTTTTTTTATTTAGAAGACGGTGAAGTTTATTTTGAGAGGGTCAAAAATAAAAAATTTATTATTGAATAGAGGGATTACTATTTTTATAATCATATATGCGCATAAATAATTTATAATGGATGTTTTACGTTGATATGCTTGGAGTTGAGATATTTTCATCCCCATGCACTCCTAAAATAAATCTATTTAGATTGTTGCTTTGGAAGCACCACTAAATGCAAAACTTATAAAAGTGTTCAATTAAGAAGGTATATTAATGGGACATTTCATAATAACAGAGTTTAATGAATAAAAAATTCATATTAAGACACTTTTATATAAATATATAGAAAAACTAAAACGTGTCTTATTGGTGTGTTAATTAAAAACGGAAAATAAGATGATTTAAGTTAATGTACACTCATTTTTAGTTTGTTGGTCATATTTTTAAAAAAAAAAAAACACTCAAGTAATAACATGATAACGATTAACGAGGTTTAAAATGAAAGGTTTTTTAAATAAACTCGTTCAAATTTAATTATTTACTGCCTTTTTCATCATTTTGAACTATCTATACATACATGAGAAAGAAGTAAAAATAATGAACATCATAATAAAATAAATTCTCACAGTGTCCTTGAGATTATTTCATGTAAAAAACACAAACTAAAAACGATGAACACATCAAGAACAAGTAATGAACAGTACAACAGACAGAGCCCATAAACAATCAAACCAGCCAAGTTAAGTAGGTCTAATCATCAAATCCCATTAGCATCAAGAAGTAGAACCCAGATAAAGAATTAGGTCGAAAACAGATCTTCAGCAGAAACCCAGGTGGAAAAATGCTTCTCAGCAAAAAAATTGAAATGAGATTACAAGTTTTCTACACGAGAGTCAAAATACAACAAGAGTAAAGGTGAAGGCGATTCATGAATAGAAGATGCATCAGTAGAGCTACACCTATTCTTCGGAGTAACCTGGTTCTTCAAGAAGTGGCATGTCAGAATCCGAGGATAGGTCGACTGGCGGAGGATCTTCCCTATCCTCGTCAATGTCGTCGACAAACTGAGGACCTATTCCCACAGCAAGCACAGCATTCCAATAAGTGGAAAAATAGGAATAGGAAGATTATAGACAAGCCCATTATGAGGTTTCGCTGGAAGTACCCCCGAACATCCTCCAGGTAGGCATGCCACCAGGGATGGTTTTCTTCATCAGCGAGATAGCGTTCAAGCAGATAATCAGGCACCAGGGCTGGGAAGTGCTCATCCCAATCAGGGTTTTCATCGTTTTGAATTTCACCATGCGGGTTTTCTACATCATACAATTTTGAATATCATTTTCATCACAATCAATATTGGGGTTTCGAATGTTACCTTCACCCGTGTTTTCTTCATCATCAGAGTTTTGACGGCTTTCTTGATCAATCAGCTCTCGGAGACTATGATGGCGTCGGCCAGCGGAGACGGCGGCGGCGGAGACTCCTCGGGGGTGGTGTTCAAACACCTGGATATTACAGCACACCACTTGCACATTGTTCTCTCCTTTCTTTATTCTTCAATTTGAAATGACGATCAACTTCTTACTGCTTACTTATATACACTGCCCCCTACCATTTCGACAACTTCTTACTGCTTACTTATAGACTCGCCCCGAAACATTAAATAAAATAAAATAAAAAAACTTTTACACTTAAAAAAATAAAATATATTACTCCCTCCGTCCCACGTATTTTTACCCACTTTCCATTTTGGGGTGTCCCACGTATTTTTATCCATTCCATTTTTGGCAAAAATACATAATATTTTATTACCTACTTTTTACAATCCCAACAACTTTAACTACTTTTTTACACTTTATTCATCATTCCCAACAACTTTATTCACTTTTTCTTTTTAAATTACTAATTTATCCCTACTTTTTCTTACATTATATATTAAAAAAATAAAACGTCTTAATCTCCGTGCCCGTACAAACGGGTAAAAATACCCAGGACGGAGGGAGTAATAACTTTACAATATTATATTATAAAAGTACCCTTCTTTTTACATGCAATGTGTCAAAATCAACCATATCATACATTTTATTTTATTCAATTACTCAAAATAATCCATCTTCTTTCTTACATTATTACACAAAAAAATTGCCACCTATTTCTTACATCATTAAAAAAAAATTGCCACTACGTGTATATATTTTTGGGACAAAAGGAGTATTATTTTAGATCGTCTCAAAATAAAATATACTCCCTACATCTCACAATAATAGTTACATGGAGTATTTTCAATATTAACGTATCTCCTTAATAGTATATTTTCATTTTTGGTAAATGAGATTCACACAAAATAATTAACCCAACACCAATACAACACTTTTGTATTAAAATATTATATCTCTTAAATTATTACATTTTAAAATTTTATATTTATTAGTTTTCGTACAAAAATCAAAAGTAAGAAGTACATTTTTTTTCTTTTGTAAATGACAGGAAAAAAATATTAATTAATATTCCTAAAAATTCTAGAATATTAGATCATTTATTATCACTTCAAATTAAAATTTGAGATAAATAAACAAAAACTTATCTTATCTGTTATGTACTCCTTTCATGCGCTTTTAAGATATTATTTTTTCAAATGATCTCATTTCCTTTTTTTACACACCTACTAAAAC
Organism: Pogostemon cablin; assembly: GCA_023678885.1. Classification (NCBI taxonomy): domain Eukaryota; kingdom Viridiplantae; phylum Streptophyta; class Magnoliopsida; order Lamiales; family Lamiaceae; genus Pogostemon; species Pogostemon cablin. The sequence goes on from CM042965.1 coordinate 37,634,758, forward strand.
AATTAAAAAATGGGATCCATAAATTCATTAATACAACTACCCACTAAATAATAACACTCCTTAATTCGTAAGTGCAAAAAAGAAATAACACCCTTAAAAACAGACGGATAGAGTATTAAAATATCAATCCCTCCATCTAGTTATGAAAAATAAACGTAAAATCAATTAATGAACTATAATTTCTGTGGCCTCAGCGGGAACAAAACAATAACATTTGACCCATTAAAATGGTAAATTATAGTATTTTTTACCAAATTCAATTTTAGTCCTATAACTTTTACTAGTATTTTAATTTTAGTCATTTTAATTTTAATTTTGATCCTATAACTTTTAAAATTTCAATTTAATCCTACAAGTTTCAAATTTAGTCATATATCTTTTTGAATTATCAAAATTAGTCCTGTATTTTTTGAAATATGATACTACTTCCGTCCCACGTATTTTTATCCACTTTTCATTTTGGAGTGTCCCACGTATTTTTACTCATTCCATTTATGGTAAAAATATATACTCTCTCTGTCTCATTCTAATAGTTATACATTTCCATTTTGAGTGTCACATCCTAATGGTTACATTTTCCTTTTTAGCATATGAGACCCACACAAATTAATTACTTATCTCTTCATGGGCCCACATATCCCACTAATACACCTACCCACTTTACATTAATTTATTATTTCTCTCACCTCAATACACATTAAAATACTATATTCATTAATTTTCGTGCAAAAAGCAAACGTAACTATAAGGACGGGATGGAGGGAGTACTATTTTATTACCTATTTTTTACAATTCCAATAAATTTAATTACATTTGATACTTTATTCATCATTTTCAACAACTTTATTTACTTTTTCTTTTTAAATTACTAATTTATCCCTACTTCTCTTACATTATATATTAAAAAAATAAAATGTCTTAATCTCCGTGCCCGTACATACAGGTAAAAATACCCAGGACGGAGGGAGTATAATTTATAATAGGACTAATTTTGATAGTTAAAAACGATATATGACTAATTTTGAAATTAATAGTACTAAAATTGAAATTTTAAAAGATATAAAACTAAAATTGAAATTAAAAAAATTAAAATTGAAAATACTAAAAGTAATAGGACTAAAATTGGATTTGACAAGACTAAATTTGATATTTTCCCATTAAAATGACACCTCATAATTTATTAACCAAAGTAAAAGCTAAACAAATATAAATCTACCAATAAAAAAAAATCTAACTAAATACACACTCCCATTGAATATATACATCCTATTATTATTTTGTTAAATTACAAAATTTTATAAAGTCTAAAATAACCTTAATATATTGAAAACAAAAACCTTCCTTCCACGGCAGTGTTCACCGTATGAATGACTCTCAAGCTTCTTCCCGTAATACAAATTATGAGCACTGGGCCTTCCAGATTGTTCCCAGAGACGTCAATTTCTACAAAAAGATTGTTATTAAATAACTTTAAATTTTTTAGTTCTGTATTTAAAGCTATTATCTCTGGAATTTCAACTTCTAAGAAATTATCATTGAGATGCAATGATTCCAGAGGCGAGGCTACTTTCGGCAAGACTATCAGGTATTCTTCTGGTGAGATTGTTTTTCGAAGCATCGAATTGGAGCAAAGAAGTGAGATTCAAGAAGGCGTTCGGAAGTACACCAGAGATGGTTTTTGAATAGTTCGATTTGCTCTGCATTTTTCAACCCACCAATACTTTGGGGTAGGGATGTAAACGAACCGAGTCGAGTCGAACACTACTAGGTTTGAGGATCGTTTGTTAAGAAATTATCGAACTCGAGCCCGAGCTCAAACTCGTCAAGAAAAAAAATATCGAACTCGAGCTCGAACTCAAACTATTTGTTAAGACTCGCGAACATGTTCTCGAACACATAAAGTAACTTGTTTATGAATATATTTTCATGAACATTTAAATAATTTTGTGCCTGGATAATAAAAAAAAATTCGTTTATAAACATTTAATGTTACTCATAATATTAAATAAACAAACTAACAAAATATAATAATAAACGGTAAAAAGTATTTAAATATTTAAATAATCACTTAAATTATTATCATATTTGTGTGGTTTAATATAAAATATTTAATTATTGAATATTAATAATTAAATAAGAATATATAATTCTAAAGAATAACTATAAAATTTACGAACGCGTTTGCGAGCCATTAGCGAGCCTATAAACGAATATGTTCGCGAGCTTTCGAGCCGAACACCCTTAGGCTTGAGTTTGGTTTGATAAACTATTCGAACTCAAAATTCAAGTTTGGTTTGGCTCGTTAAGGTTTACGAACGAGTTCGAATGAATATTTAATCAAACCGAGACTTGAATAGTTCGCGAACGGTTTGGTTTGGTTACATCCTACTTTGGGGTATCTTTTCAGTGAGGTTTTTCAATAACATATCAAAAATTTTGATACAGTTGAAATTTTCGATGGAACCAGGAATTTCTCCGACAAGATTTGATTGTGCCGCCACAAAGTTCCCACTTTAGTGAGGTGTTAGATGTTTGCGGCGGATGGATTCACCGGAAAGGATTTAAGCTGAGATTTTACATTGGGCTATATTTAAGTTTTAGAGGATAGTTTTGTAATTGTAAAGGGTATGTATATAGTAAAATTAAAAATTAACAAAAGGTGTGTATTTAATAAGGGGTGTGTACATAATAGAAAGTGAAAATGGTAAAAAGTGGCCACTTTTGGATAACTGTAATTTTAAGTGGTCACATTTATTATACATAATTTTTTCTAGTCACTTTGAAATGAATTGGCCAAAATGCCCTTGTGGGGGACCCACTTTTCAGCTGGTTGCAAAATGAGATTCCACACTTTTTTAACCCAAAGTACAGTAAAGGGATCAAATTCTTCTTTATTTCTGAATAAAGTGTTGAAGTACAATACCTAATACCTAGTACTACTATGTAGGTATGTGCTCTCGCAGCTCCCCCATATCCATACAAAATAATGAGGATAATATATAGTGGAAAGTGGAAAATGGGGGTGGTCGTCCAATACTTATTAAAATTTTTTGTACTAGAGGTTGAGCATTTGGGAGCATATTTTCAGTAATTTTGGAGAGAATTAAGATATTGGGTAGCAGGTGTACAAAGTATGTTTAAACTTGTTTTAACATTTATGAATGCTTTAATTTTATAGTTGTGATGCCCTAATTTTATAATTGTTGACATGGCTCATGAGTGTATTCTAATTATTCAACGTTTTTATAATAGAATAGAAAAAATTGTATGACTTGTAGAATAATTTTGTAACATTCAAAAGTTTTTCTCTCTTAAATCTTCACCACTCATGTTACATCTTGGTTTTTTTAATTAATCTTCTCAAATTTGTTAAAAAATGGTGAGTAGGCCGAATAGATTCAGTTGTTGGGCCGAGTAGAACAACTTTGTGGGCCGAATAGAACACCCGTTGGCAGAAATGCCCAAAAATGATCTTTTATTTTCTAAAACTTAGTAGGCCGAATAGAAGAAGTTAATGGGTCGAATAGAATAGCTTGGTGGGCCGAATAGAGAAACCGTTGGCCGAATAGCCCAAAAAAATTCTTTAAATTTCATAAAGTTAGTAGGCCGAATAGAACAACGTTGGTAGGCCGAATAGAAAATCAATGTGGGCCGAATAGAAAGATGTAGGCCGAATAAAAGGACTTAATTTTCCACGCATTTTTTTGTTTTAAAAACATGTAGGCCGAATAGAGCAAGTTACTAGGCCGAATAGGAGACACTTTTGGGCCGAATAGAGGAATAATTGGCCGAATAGAAGAAAAAAATACTGACACATTTTAAGGTGTGTCTTGGTTTAGGGTTTTGTTGAAACAGTGTAAGTTTGCATACATTAATTTGTTGACTGGATAGAATACAAATTTAATACAAATTTTCTAATGATTTAATGATGCAACTAATTATCTAATCTTTTAATATTGATGTCATTAAAGTTGTTTTTGAAAAAATGTGCAGATGAGTTATAGAAAAGTTGGGATGCATTGGGGTGGAGCATGGGAAGGATTGCAATGCATAGGTGGAGTGGTGAACTGGTTGTTCTTGCCAGAGGCCAGTTTGTATTATAGTAGCTTGCTAAAATAAATTCATGACATAGTGCAAGCTGATTTGGGGCATTGGAGTTATGTAGTTCATTCTCTAGTTGATTACAATGGCCGTTTGTTCAAATATAAGATAACGAATGATGCACGTGTGGCAGAAGTGTTCAAATGTGTTGATGATGTCGGAATGATGTACGTCACACTTCGTCCTATCGCGGGTGCAGGGAGTAGTATGGTTTTAGGGATGGATTATGATGACGGAGGTGCTGGTACGAGCAATGAGGGCACATTCTTGTGGGAGGCATGATTTTGATTTGAATGTGGAGTGTTGTCCGGTCTCAAAGATGCAGTGTGCTGGTTTTAGAGAATCTGTAGATACAGAATCTGGTGCTATCTCTGGTGAGGGTGCGGAGGACGTAGACGGTTGTAATGATGATGATGATGACCCCGGGAATAGAACGTTGGAAGAAGGGGATCGCATACAGCAGGATACTAATCAGTCTTCTAGCGAAAGCGATGATGGTGCTGAGGAGAGAAGACGCCAATTGTGAAGAAATATGTGATTACATACGTAAGAGAGGAGGGCCTAGCTTTCTTGAACAGATTAATCGTGAGTTGCGCCGTCCTGAAATGCAGTCAGAAGAGTTGCGTAGTGCACGACCCAACACCCGTCCTTGGTTGATTCCAGGTATGGAAACTATGTTTAGTTATAATAGAAATAGAACTAAAGTATATTTGTAGATGAAACTAATGCACCTGCCACGTTCATAGGCATGCCGATTGAAGCAGAGAGAGTAGATCAGCTAACTGGCCTTGAGATTGATGCGTCTGGTGTTATTGAAAAGGATAGTGTATTTGAGACAAAAGAGAAGATCCAGACAGCAGTAGGCATATATAACTTGCGGCACGGAGTGGAGACCTATGTTGAAAGATCTAGCACGACAAGGTACAACGTTGTATGTAACATGAAGGGTCAAACAGGCTGTCCATTTAAGTTGCACGCAAGAATGAGCTCTGGGTTGTGGAGAGTGGTTAAATTCATCGAACATCTTGGTTGTTTAAAATGATCCAGACAGGTCTGCTCCTACACAGGTGTCGTCCAAAGTAATCGGTCAATATTTTGTTGCTAGGCAGTTTGATAAGGTTCATGGCCTCCGACCCAGTGCGATGAGAGATGAGATCAGGACTGATTTTGGATTCAACATTAGCTACAATATAGCGTTAAAGGTAAAACACTACGCTGTTGGACACATGTACGGGGATCACGACAGCTCATACGAAATGCTCCCTGCGTACATGTATCAATTGGAATCCACAAATCCCAGTACATACACCCGAATATATGTCGATGAAGATGACCGTTTAAAGTTTACATTTTATGCACTTGGAGCATCGAGGCGGGGGTTTTTAGAGTCTGGTCGTCCGGTCATTGTCATTGACGGCACTCATACGAAGGGGAGTCACAGAGAAACCGTGTTTATCGCAGTCACGCATGATCCAAACCATCAGATATTTCCACTTGCCTTTGGCACTGGCGATATTGAGAGCAACATGTCATGGACGTGGTTTCTAGAGAGGTTACGTGAGGCCTACGGATGTCCACGAGATCTGTTGATAGTTTCTGACGGTCATGCCAGTATTGCACACACTATTTCTACTGTGTATCCTGATGCCCATCACGGTCTATGCGGCTACTATTTAAAGCACAGATTGGTTGGCTTTGGAAAGAACGTTTTATATACATTTCATCGTGCGATGGATGTATACCTACCGAGAGATTTTGATAAGTGAGTCAGCCAACATATTACACTTTTATAATTTTTTATACAAGAACGAGCCGGTATAATGTCTTTTTTAACATAATTTTACCACTCCTACCTTGTTATTTGCAGGATGATGGACTTACTGAGATGTGGGGCACGATCGCAGGAGTTAATGGAGTTGATTGGGTCGTGGGGATATGAGAGATGATCAATGATGCATTGTCCTGTCAATAGATACGAGTTTATGAACTCAAATGTAGCTGAGACGTATAACAATGCCATCCTTTGGGTGCGGAAGCTACCTATCTGCACAATGCTAGAGTTTGTCGGACTACCACTGAGAGGTGGTTTTACGAACATCGAATAGCAGCTAAACAACGGAGTACCATCCTATGCCAGCGTCTCTATGACGAACTAGTGGAACTTTTTCAATCAGCCCAAAAGCTAGAATTTTCCATGCTCATTGAAAATAAGTTTGCGATCAAGGATGCTAGTAATATATTCACTGTTGATCTGAACTACTACACCTGCACATGTCAGAAGTTCCAGAAAGAACTTGTTCCATGCATTCATGCGATGAAGGCAATCGAGTACGCAGTCATTACCTTACTTACTTGCATTGTTATCATTTTTATGTGTCTCTTACACTATACGTTGTACAGTGCTTGCGGTTTGCCAGCCAGTGGTTTTGTGTCTCCAGCTTATCATAATACGAGTGTCGTAAATATGTGGCGTGGTCCAGTATTATCTGTTCCCCATTACACTCAGTGGGACACACCCGAAGGAGTCCTGTCACAGAGGGTGAACCCCCGCTGCCATGCAGACAGGCCGGGCGACCACGAATGTCTCATATAAGGTCAGGGATCGAGTCTTCCAGGAGACGTCACAAAGAACATGTGTGCTCAAGATGTCGACAACCAGGTCACAATCGTAAAAATTGTACTGGAGTGGCGTGCTCACAAGACAATCCACCTCCTCCTATCATAGATAATCCTAACCACCGTATACGTAGACAAAAAAATGTGGGAAATGTGGTGAAATTGGGCATACACGTCTACATTGTCCTTCTTAAACAAAATCAAAATTAAATAAGAACGCTGGGTCAAAAAAATTTTCATCTCACGAATAAAACATATTTGTAACATGCGAAGCATGTCTTGTAAATGAAGGTTTATAAGAATTTTAACACACAAATTAATGTCTAAAAGAATTTCATTAATTTTGAGTAGGTTTAAACTAAGTTCATCATGTTCTAGCACACTGAAAGATCATGAAGACAACTTGCTTACGGAAGCGCAGGATGTGATCAGGGGTGTCCTAGTTAAAGTTCCTTGCTAACAGTCCCTCTATGGTTCTCAGAGAGGCTAGTCCACAACTCGAACCATCCTCTTGCTTGAAACAATACTCTCTGGGAGCTGGTGACAGCGGGAATGTGTTCGGGATGACACACCCGGAGGAGTCAAGCTCGCACATCAGAGCTGGGATGACACGTCTGTATGGTAGAGTCTCCAATATCCGGCGCTCCTTCATTTCAGGCTCGTCATCCCATCTATGCCAAAACGAGTCAAAACAAATGAATTTAATTGGCTTTGTAAGGACCGCACACGGGTAGTAGTGCCCTGAGGTGTGGACAATGAACGATAACTGCCAAAGAAAGTTAAAAGGAATGCATACATTAGATGTAAAAACAATAGAGTCATTCTAGGGCATATTATCATGTAATTGAACCAAGGGTTAGGATATAATACCACGCCACAATCAGTGAAAAAGGAAGTCCCTACTCTACAACTAAGACTAACGTCGATCCTGCATTCAATAATTCATTAAAATCAGTGCACATTATTTAAAGTAATATATGATAACGTCTACAATACTGGCGTAGCACTTACAGTTCTCCGCTTGAAATAAATCTGCGGTACAGTTCCTATCGGCGCTCTCGGTATGTCGTGGTAAATGGAGACTGTAACGCTGCAGCTAGATTTCGTTGCCTCTTAGACCGCATGATACCCTCTTCATCACCCCTGGGTGTGGGGGCCATCGGACTGAGCGCCTCCACCGGTCTAGTAGGGGAATGTCTAACCCCGGACCTCGCACTGGTTGGCTCAGCTTCAGACATCCGGGTCTGGGTAAGATCTGATCGAAGGCGCCTAATCTCAACCGTAAGCGTCTGTAGAAAATAATGAGCTGTTTGATGCTCAGACACAACCTGACAAGTAAGGTGGTGTAAAAACTCATCCTGTTGATCCAGCCTATGAAAGACCTTTTCTTGGAAATCCTGATTATATCCCTGGTCGTGCTGATCACCTCGGTATGCGTCCCTAAACCCACTCCCATGAAAACCTGGGGAATCATTCATCCTATCGTCAAGGTGCTGCTGCGCGTCTACGTCGTAACGATGTTGTTCGTCATGATCTTTCATAAATCGAGCATGCTAGCCAGCACTCAGATCATAGGAACCGGGCTCAACATACGTCGTCTCCCCTGAAGCATATCCGCTGTGGTCAGGACTGGGAGTACAGCGAGGTTGGTAAGAATGGGGATCCCAATTTGTCATCCAAGCCGCAGCATCATCCGCCCGCTGGCCCCTCCACGCATCATCAACAGCCATACCCGTATAGTACCGCTGATCCCATGAATTACTGGTAGGATCGTATACTCGGACAACCTTTGTGCTGGTTTTAGAGAATGACTTGGTATACATCCCCATGATCAACCCCTCCAAAGGATCATCCTCTATGCCAATCCAATACTCTCGTCTACGCTCATCAGCAAGGATTATCGGAAAATCAACCACATCAAGAGCCTGATTCAAAATAAACAATTACATAAGAAACAATATAAAACATATCTGTCTTCACTAAATGGATTAATAAGTCATACCTGATCAAACAGAGTCCTATCAACCCTCTTCCATGTGTGAAAAATCCATCGCAAGCAGAGTGGCCTTAAATTCAACCTACCGTGGGGGATATGGCCATACGGTGCAGCAACGGCAGGTAGACGCTCGTACGCCCAAACCTGTCATACGTAAACCACATATGTCAGATAATTAATGCTGATAAAATTGAAAATACACTATAACTTTAATATATCTACTAAAACACGTACCAGTAGTGCGAATGTGCATCCGTAAAAGTGGTATCTATACCGATCGGAATTTGCTTTAGCTGGGACTTTGGTCACAATGTGGTCCAGAAAGTGCAAAAGCGTCATATAGTTGAGCTGTCCCCAAGGGAATAAATTCCATCTCTGTTCGTCCTCTACTAGGCACCAGACCCAGTTGTCTACACCCACCTTGGTGATATCCGACCCAAGGAGAAAGTAGTACAACAACAGAACTTTGGCAACCTTAATCGCGTCCTCAGGGCTAACACCTATAAATCTTCTTCCTTCAAAGTCACTAGCAATCTGACTTACTAATGGTCTCTCACCCTGACCATAAAACCTATCATATAACCCACCAGGCGGGATACCATACATCTCGTTTGGATCAAAGCCGAGTCTATCCTGAAAATAGAGTCCCATAATCTTCATGAACTCTACCCGGCTAAATCTAAGGCACACGTCCCCAACCTAAAAATACCTAGCCGTTAAATTGTCCTCCCTATGTATGATCTCACGGGTCATGAGACTATGCAGATGAGCATTCGCATTCCACTCATCGCTGAAATTCCAGTAATGACCAAAACATGATCTCCTAAATATCTCCTCCGCATTACCCCCAACCCTAGTTAACTGCTAACGAATGATATCCATAACGACCTCAGGTTTGCAGTAATTATTTATACTGCATTGTTGACCCTGCATGGAAGGACGCTTCCATTCACCCTGCACATATATTTTTTTTGCTAAATAAGACATAAATTCATAATTATGGGCAAAATAACAATAAGTTCATGAAAACCCTAAAACGAAATATTTGAACACAAAAATATTTACTCTATTCGGCGCACAGTTCCTTCTATTCGGCCTACCAAGTTTGCCCTGTTCGACCAAGCAACATTTCCCAAAACATTTTAACAGCTCATATTTCCTCTATTCGGCCTACAATTGTTCTATTCGGCCTACAGATTTATTCTATTCGGCCATCCCTAAATCTCTATTTGGCCAACAAAAATTTCATTAAATTTAAAAAAATACAAGTCTTCCTGTTTGCTCTATTCGGCCTACACTTGTTCTTTTCGGCCTAAAGATTTGTTCTTTTCGGCCTAAAGAAAACCTCTATTCAGCCTACCAAAATTAAAAAAGTCATTACTATACTTTGCTATATTCGGCCTACACTTGTTCTATTCGGCCTACTGAAAACCTCTATTCGGCCAACCAACATTAACAAAGTCATTACTCATACACTTTGCTCTATTCGGCCTACACTTGTTCTATTCGGTCTGAAGTATTGTTCTATTCGACCTACTAAAAATCTCTACTCGGCCAACCAAAATTAAAACAGTCATTGCTCATACACTTTGCTCTATTCGGCCTACACTTGTTCTATTCGGCCTGAAGTATTGTTCTATTCGGTCTACTGAAAATCTCTACTCGGCCAACCAAAATTAAAACAGTCATTGTTCATACACTGTGCTCTATTCGGCCTACACTTGTTCTAGTCGGCCTGAAGTATTGTTCTATTCGGCCTACTATAGATCTCTATTCGGCCAACCAAAATAAAAAAAAAAACCAAAAATAAATGAACACCACTGCATTCCTACTACAGTTAAGGCCAATTCAACACATTACATTACATTACACACATTACATTATACGTATTTAAACATGTCAATAACAATGCTTATATACATACCTGAAAATTTGTCATTTCCAATTGATGCACTCTGGAGACCGCAAATGGAGAATTCTCCACCCAGAAATGCACTGTTCTTCACTGGGACGAACGAAGAGTGGAAGAGAGAGGATGTTGGACGAATGGAGAGAAGAAGAGAGAGGGTGTTGGACGAAATATGAGAGAGAAAGAAAGAAACAAAGAAGGAAGGGAGAGAAAAATGTGAAAGTGATGGTATTGATGTACCCCACCAACCCACATCCAAAATCTTAAATTCAAAATTTAAAAACTCTAAAAAATGTGGTCCACCCACCCCTCATTTATTGCAGTCAAAACTGACATGATGATGGCCCAATTATTTTCGTCCTTTGGGTAACAGTTATGGGGGTAATTTGGGGGAATCCACTTGAAAGTGGCTAGTAAAAATTGATTTTAAGAGATGTGGCTATTTTAAATTGTACTTTATCAAAAGTGGCCATTAAAAAAATGGACCCTAATAGAAAAGGGTTACATCCTAAAAAAAATCAAAACCCCATGGGTGCTTTCCTCCATCGAGCCGAAGCTCTCGTCGAAGAGCCCAAAAATCATCAAATCACCCGATTTATCGTATTCTATCCCTAGAAATTAAATTAAAATTCCATAAATTCTCAAAATCAAACAAGCTTCTACACAAAATTTGTTTAATCCACCATCGATTTCACCACACTCTATTATCGGAAAATCATTACTTCGTTATTGTTAGTGACTTCCCCGTTATATCTTACTATCACAACGATGATTCCCCATTGTCGTATCCCCCAATGCTACATTTGTTGGGATAAACACACGAATAATCAAATAATAAACTATTCGTCTATGCAGCGGAATGACCAATTATCTCTCTCTTGTGTGAATCTAGCAGGAAACAATCCTAATAATATAATGCACGATAAAATAAGCAATCAACAACGCACAACACAAGCAATTTAACGTGGAAAACCTCCTCAATGTGAGAAGGTAAAAAACCACGGGACCGAAGCCCACCAAAAATTTCACTATGAGACAAAAATCCAAGAGTTACAATCTGCCACCACAGACACTCTATCACAAACGTATCAAGACACTCAATACTTGATAACAAACAACGAGATTAGAAAGACCTCACCAAACTGCACCAACTGACGTTCAGAGTTTACAATTGTAGGACCTCGGAATCTGATCTCCACCGTCCAGAATCAATCCGTATGAGTCCTGAACGTGCTGTCCAAATTACAGCTTGATCCAACGGTTGGTTTGTGAGAAACGGCTCTTTCCCCTCGACTGCGCAGAACAGAATCGCCCAAAAAACCTGCTTCTATTTTCGGCGTATTCCCGTCAACAAATAGCCCCAAACACGATCTCCACCGTTCAGAATGTACCTCCACAAGTTCCGAACGTGCTGACCAAAATTCAGCTCGATCCGACGGTTGAAACTCTGATTATTGCCTCTGCAATATCACTGCGCTGGATTTTCTCTAAAAAACGTGAATTATATTTTTTGCCCTCTTTTTTCTTCTCTCTTCCGTCAATGACTTACGGGACAAGATAAAACCAAGTATCGGGCCTACTTGGGCTTATCCACCTTGTTGGATATTGGGCTCTACACATATTTGAAAACCCAATCCAACAAATCTCCCCCTTTTCGATTATGTGGAGAGACTTCCCATTCCGGCTATCACACGACATACCTCGAGCTTTTCTCTAGGCAATACCTTCGTCATCATGTCAGCACCATTATCATCTGTATGAATCTTTTCAAGCTCAAGCAACTTATCATTGATGACATCCCTCATCCAATGATATCTCACATGAATATGCTTCGATCTTGAATGAAATGCAGCATTCTTGCTGAGATGGATAGCACTCTGACTATCACAAAATACTACATACCTTTGTTGCTTCAATCCAATCTCCTCCATAAACCTTTTGAACCATAACACCTCTTTGCATGCTTCCGTTGCAGCGATGTACTCTGATTCTGTTGTGGAGAGTGCAACACACTTTTGCAATCTTGATTGCCATGACACAGCGCCACCTGTGAATGTCACTAGGTAAGCAGAAATCAACTTTCTGGTGTCCACATCAGATCCCATATCTAAATCGTTATAGCCAACTAACTCAGGCTTCCCACCTCCAAAGGTGAGTCTCAAACTAGACGTACCTCGTAGATACCTCATTATCCACTTCACAGCATTCCAATGCTCCTTTCCCGGATTAGACAAATAACGGCTAACAAAACCAACTGCATGAGCTATGTCAGGCCTCGTACACACCATTGCATACATCAAGCTTCCCACAGCTGAAGCATATGGGACTCTTCTCATTGCTTCCTTCTCTTCATCGGTTGAAGGACTATAATGAGCACCAAGCTTAAAATGAGTGGCAATAGGAGAACTAACCACTTTAGCTTTGCTCATATTAAATTTCTCAAGCACTTTCTCAATATACTTCTCCTGTGACAAGTGCAGCTTCTTATTTGCTCTATCTCGGGTGATGTTGATACCAAGGATTTTTTTTGCTGGCCCCAAATCCTTCATGGCAAAGGATTTTCTCAATTGTTTCTTCAACCTGTCAGTTCTTGAATCATTCCTGCCAACAATCAATATATCATCAACATACAGCAATAATATAATGAAATCATCATTCGAGAACTTTTGAACAAACACACAATGATCAAAAAATAGTCTTTTGGTAGCCTTGCTCCCCCATAACTGACTCAAATTTCTGATACCACAATCTAGGTGCTTGTTTCAAACCGTAGAGACTTTTCTTCAGTTTGCACACATTATCTTCTTTTCCCTTCACCTTGAAACCTTCAGGTTGCACCAAGTAAATCTCTTTATCTAGCTCACCATGAAGAAAAGCAGTTTTAACATCCATCTGCTCAATCTCCAAGTTAAGAATAGCTGCCAAACCAAGCACAAAACGGATGGAAGATATTTTGACAACCGGAGAGAAAATTTCTTCAAAATCAACTCCCTCTTTCTGATTGAAACCTTTAACAACCAATCTAGCTTTGAATCGAGGCTTTGAGGTGTGCTCATCTTGTTTTATCCTGTATACCCACTTGTTTTTCAAAGCATGCTTCCCCTTTGGTAGTTTCACCAGATCAAATGTGTCATTTTCATGCAAGGACTTCATCTCATCTTGCATTCCTTCCAACCATTCATTCATGTGTTCTCCACGAACTGCTTCTCCATAGCATTCAGGCTCTCCCCCGTCGGTCAAGAGCACATACTGATCAGGAGGATACATCCTAGAAGGTACACGAGCTCTACTACTTCTTCTAGGTGGTTCTTGAACCTCCTGTTCTTGAACATCAGGTGGTTGCGGCTGATCGATATCCTCTTCATCATGCAAATGATGATCGACATGCTCATCATTACCAAAATCAGGCTGATCCTGATTCTCCTCTTCAGTTTCTACTTGACCTTGACCGTGAGAAACAATTTCCGAGTCAATCAAGTCATCACCAGGTGTAGAAACTGAGCTATCTGTCTTCTCAATATCTCTTATGGTTTGATCCTCAACAAACACAACATCCCGACTTCTGACAAGCTTCTTCTCCACGGGATCATAAAGTCTGTAACCAAACTCATCTTGGCCATAACTAAAAAACACACACTGTCGAGTCTTCATATCCAACTTAGACCTCTCATCTTTGGGAATATGCACAAATGCCTTACATCCAAAGACCCATAAATGATTATAGGAAACATCCTTTCCTGACCAGACTCTATCTGGAACATCAAAGTCTAAAGGAACACACGGAGTAAGATTTAAAACATGTACCACAGTACTCAGAGCCTCACCCCAAAATGATGAAGACAATCCTGCTTTTGATAGCAGATGATGAGTGATATTTTCACCTAGATTTTAGTGTCTTTTATATGTGTTTTCGTATTATTTTTTCTGTATTTGTGTATTATTTGGTTATATTTTATGTTTTTATTGAAATGTGCAGAACACGAGCCGTGCAGCATCAAATCAGGCCGTGTAGCAGCACACGAGCCGTGTAGGTGTAAATTCTGTCAAAAATCAGAATCCTTCTAGAAGCTTCCCAAGGGGTATAAATACCCCTTTATTCAATATTTTATAGGAGATTCGTTTTTCCAGCCCTGCACACACACCTCACACACCATTTCTTCCATTTTACACCACCATCTTCATCCATTCTTCATCCACTCATCCACACTTGATCTCCTCCATCAAATCTACCATCCAAGTGATCAAGGAAGCAAGGGAGAGTGAGATCACAAGAAGAAGAAGGAGATCTCCATTGAAGCACTTCAAAGGGGGAATCTAATTCTAATTTTTGTGCATTTCTTTATAGATTGATCATGGTTTGTAAGAATTTTAATGTCTATGTTGAATTTCTTGTGACTATGAGAGGCTAATCTCCTTTGTGAGATTAGCTCCATGATTGGTGTTGGATAATTTAGTTTTTATGCAAATTGATTTTAATCTTGAGTGGGCTTTGTGTTATTTCTATCATTGATTGTTGATTGCTTGATGTATATGATGATTTGTGTGATTAATTGTCATGGGCATGTGATTAGATTGAGAAATCAATTATATGTTTAGGATAGTTCATTGAATCATTTCATCATACACTTCATGTGCATTATAGGTTGTGAAAAGATTGAGAAGTCCTTCATAATTTAGAACCCTTTGATAGAACATTTGATTAGCTTAATCGAGAGGTTGGTTGATTAAATGAGGAGACCCAAATAATTAGTGAATTCATAGTACCTTAAAAGGGAATATTGCTTATGATTTAGTACCTAATTAGGGAACTCATAGAGTAATTAGTACCTAGTGGGAGGTGTTTGCTATTGTCTCGATCCTATGTGCGTTTGGGAGCCTTGTTGAGGGCCTACATCCTATCCATCTCGAGAGAGAGTTTAGGTGGAATTAGTGATCGCTTCTATACTATGTCCATGAGAGATTAGAATTAATTGCATAATTATTTAATTATCTATGCCATGATTGTTGTTAATCTCATCCTTGCATCATTTGGAACCCATTTTATGTTTGCATTCATTTTATTCGTATTTCTTGCATTGTATTTCTTTGCATGCTTATCTATCCTCTCTTTTCCGTCGTCCTTATAAAATCACGATAAGCTTGAGATCGCTTAAACTCTAGCATGTTCCTCCCTGTGGTTCGATAATTTCTTGAATTGGTCATTCTCCACTAAACTACGACCAATCAGCAGACATCTTACTCTCTCGACCAATGTTCTGTTCATCATTTCTACAAGACCATTCAACTGAGGAGTCTTTGGAGGAGTCTTTTGATGTCGGATACCTTGCTCTCTGCAATACTCATCAAAAGGATCAATGTATTCCCCTCTATTATCCGATCTGATGCATTTCAACTTCTTCCCAGTCTGTCTCTTAACTATGGCATGAAACTACTTGAATGCATCGAGCACCTGATCTTTCATCTTCAACGTGTAGATCCAGGTCTTTCTTGAGTGACCATCTATAAAAGTAACAAAATATAAAGTACCACCAAGAGTTCTTGTTTTCATAGGACCACAAACATCAGAATAAATTAAATCGAGTATACCTGATGCTCTGGTAGGAGTTGAGGTCTTGAAAGCAACTCGAGTTTGCTTTCCCGCCAAACAGTGAGAGCACTTCCTTAAAGATGCATTCTTCAAGTCTGGAATGAGATTTCTCTTCTCTAAAATCTTCAATCCCTTTTCACTGATATGTCTGAGTCTGCTGTGCCACAACTCAACTATCCCCTCATTCTTAACTGCATTAATAAAGACATCAAGTAGCTTTGCTTGCATCAAATACAATGAGGAATGTTTTTGACCTCTAGAAACAACTAAAGAACCTCTTGTAAGCTTCCACTGACCATCGAAGAACACACTGCAGAAACCTTCATCATCAAGTCTCCCAA
Organism: Pogostemon cablin; assembly: GCA_023678885.1. NCBI lineage: Eukaryota > Viridiplantae > Streptophyta > Magnoliopsida > Lamiales > Lamiaceae > Pogostemon > Pogostemon cablin. Next base: position 37,651,308 of record CM042965.1, read on the forward strand.
CAGATATCAAGTTCAATCGAAGATCAGGCACGTGCTTCACATTTCTTAAAACTAGTGTAGCACCATTACTAGTCTGTAAACATACATCTCCAACACCAATGGCTTTAGCTAAGCCATCATCACCCATCCTAACATTATCATAGTTACCTGACATGTAGGATGTGAACATCTCTCTACGAGATGTGGCATGTATGGATGCCCCACTATCAATCACCCAACTACTTTCACGACATGCAAGATTGACAACTTCATAATCACGAAAGATAAAAAAATCATCTGTTGCAGCAGACACTCGTTCATTATCTTTCGTTTCTTCAAAGATAAGAAAATCATCTGTTGCAGCAGACACTCGATCATTATCTTTCGTTTCTTCATTCTTCTTTTTTTTCCCATTTTCTTTCTTGTCATCTTGCTTGGGTTTTCTGCAATACCTTGCTATGTGTCCTGGAGTTTTATAATTCCAACACTCAACCTTGCTGTGTCTATTGGATTTACTCCTCCTGCATTTTTGCTTGTCTGTTGGACCTCTACTATTACTTCTCCCCCTCTTCTCTATAACCAAAACCTCTGATTGCCGTAAAGGGCCCTGCGATTTTCTCCTCGTTTCCTCATTCAAAATGCTGTCCTTAACCAAATCCATTGTAATGGTACCATTGAGGGCTGAATTAGACAAAGATGTCCTGAATGTCTCCCATGAATCCGGCAATGTACCAAGAAGCCATAAGCCCTGTACTTCATCCTCAAACTTGATATTCATTTCTGACAATTGATTAATAATGCCCTGAAATGAATTCAAGTGATCAGTCATAGGAGTGCTATCTTTGAATTTCAAATTCATCAACTGCTTGATTAGAAGTAACTTGTTGTTCCCAGTTTTTCTAGCATACTGTTCCTCCAACTTTTTCCACAATGTTCGTGCATGTGTTTCTCCACTAACATGGTTGAATACATTATCATCCACCCACTGCCTAATGTAACCACATACTTGACGATGCAATATATTCCATTGAAAATATGTTTTATCATCAGGCTTTTTAGTTTCAAATACAGGTAAATAATAATCTTTCACATAAAGAAGATCCTCCATCTTGCCTTTCCACACATGAAAATTAGAACCATTGAGATTCACCATTCTATTAGTATTGGTTTCCATATTCACCACAAGGCACAGAGCAGCAACCCACTCTGATACCACTTTGTTGGGATAAACACACGAATAATCAAATAATAAACTATTCGTCTACGCAGCGGAATGATCAATTATCCATCTTTTGTGTGAATCTAGCAGGAAACAATCCTAATAATATAATGCACGATAAAGCAAGCAATCAACAACGCACAACACAAGCAATTTAACGTGGAAAACCTCCTCAATGTGAGAAGGTAAAAAACCACGGGACCGAAGCCCACCAAAAACTTCACTATGAGATAAAAATCCAAGAGTTACAATTTGCCACCACAGACACTCTATCACAAACGTATCAAGACGCTCAATACTTGATAACAAACAACGAGATTAGAAAGACCTCACCAAACTGCACCAACTGACGTTCAGAGTTCACAATTGTAGAAAACTCAGAATCTGATCTCCACCGTCCAGAATCAATCCGTATGAGTCCTGAACGTGCTGTCCAAATTACAGCTTGATCCAACGGTTGGTTTGTGAGAAACGGCTCTTTCCCCTCGACTGCGCAGAACAGAATCGCCCAAAAAACCTGCTTCTGTTTTCGGCGTATTCCCGTCAACAAATAGCTCCAAACACGATCTCCACTGTTCAGAATGTACCTCCAAGTTTCGAACATGCTGACCAAAATTCAGCTCGATCCGACGGTTGAAAATCTGGTTATTGCCTCTGCAATATCACTGCGCTGGATTTTCTCTCAAAAACGTTTTGCCCTCTTTTTTCTTCTCTCTTCCATCAATGACTTACGGGATAAGATAAAACCAAGCATCGGGCCTACTTGGGCTTATCCACCTTGTTGGATATTGGGCTCTACACATATTTGAAAACCCAACCCAACAACATTGTCAATCCAATTGTTGTTAAAGACTCCACACTTTTAACAACAGTGCTCAAACTATTGTTGTAGCTTATTTTTAACAACTGTGAGTCGTATGTATTATACACACTACAAAAAGCTGTTTTTAGCAACGGAATATTCCGTTACTAAAAGCCTTAATTCTATTGTTAAATTGGGTTACCAAATGATTAGCAACGGAATCCGTGGGTAAAATTCTGTTGGTAAAGTGGCGGTTGGTAAATTTTTAGCAACGAAAATTCAATTTTTTTGCTAAATAATTCCGTTGGTAATCCGTTGCTAATAATTCTGTTGGTAATTTATATAAGGATTCTCTTGCTATTCTGTTGGTAATTAGCAACGGACTGAATTTCGTTGCTAAAATAGAGAATAATTCCGTTATCATTCCGTTGCTAAAACAAAAATATCATTTTTGCTGCTAATCCATTGCTAATTACCAACGGATTGAATTCCGTTGCTAAATTCGGTTGCTAAAAAATACTTTTTTTGTAGACATGTTATTTGAAGTATTGTTAAAACATGCAACTTTTAACAACGAGAAATCCCTGTCGTCGTAGCCATTTAATTTTATTTTTTTTATTTCACTTGCTCTAAAATTTAATAAAATAATTATAAAAATCATAATATATTATTGAAAAATGCATCACCAATCCAACCATCATTACACATTAAAAATTTAACCAAAAAAAATCGCTAAAGTATTTTTGAATACACAAAAACTAAATCAATATTATATTACTAAAATTACATTTCATGAGCCTCACACAAACAATCTAATAGCTATGCATTATAACACAAATCTATTACAATCAAGTACAGCTTGTTTGGTAGGGAAGATGGGATTCCACATGATAGATGAGATAAGTGATGTCTTCTTCAAAGGTAAATAGATAATATATGAGTTACTCACTTGTAAGACGGATTTTTTGTGAGACGGTCGTGAGACGGGTTGACCCATTACTAAAGTATGCTTATTATAAAGTTAAAGTATGTTTATTTGTAGTTAAAGTATGTCAATAATGAATCATATTATTACACCATAAAATCATACTTTAATTCATAATTCATTATATTTTAGAAAACATACTTTAGCAAAAATTAAACATACTTTATTAATATAATAGACATATTTTAACCGGTCTCACAAGCCGTCTCACAAAATTAAGGTCTTACAAGAGACTTTGTCATGCATGAATACCATGTTTGCTTTATAATTATAAAATTAAGAAAATGAGTTTCTAGTTGCAGTTTCGTAAAAATAAACTGTCAAGTTCATCTGATTAAAAAAATAAATAAATTGCTGAATTTACAATTACATGAAAAACATTTCTATTTTTTAGTTGCTCCGGCATGTCCGTGGCAGAAAGTTAAAAGTTCTTTTATTTTCCTCATCTCTCCTTTACTCCAACAACACAACTCTTTCGCATTTCCTCCGCATAATATTGTTCTTAATCTTATCTTTCAAATAAGGACATCTTCCAAATCAGATCTACAATTCAGGCTTGCTAAAATGAATAATTATATGCTTATTTACTGCATCAATTTGTCTACGTTTGAAATGCATTCAAAAGATGTTAAGACCAAAGAATCAAAATCTTTTAATTTCACGTATATAATAAATATAATCTGTGAAAAATTAAAATAAAAGTGCTATATACATTACCTAAAAATGATATGAAGCACCATTCAATATGGAACATAAATTTGATGGCCAGAAAACTAAGAAGATGTCACTTCATGTAAAAAATAGATTAAATCTTTTAAATCTGCCATTTTTCTTTCTTGCTTGGAAACATCGAACCCCCGCTGCTATTTCCCTTGCCGGCGCCCGCCGTTGTATCCATCAGCAGATTCGTCGCTGTCCACTCGCCCAACGGAGAAACACCAAAATTTCCTAGCCACTGCTTACCAGTTCGTCGTTGTCTCCTCCGCTCAGAAATAAATTTTTTGATTGATTACTTCTCTTTATCCTAAATTAGGCAAAATATAATAAATTTAATAAACAATTGAATTAAGTAAATCAACTATTCACAAATTATTCTAAATATTATCTAGAATATTCTTGGGAGGAAGCGTTCCAGTCTCCACGCTCTGCTGCCCTAAATCATCTCCCCAGAAATCGCTGAAGTCTGAAATGCCGCCGCTTTTCAGATATTGAATTTAACTTACTGATCTTCGCTGTCCTATCTTGCCAAATCAAAACTTGAAATGGTGAAGGAGCTGATGGAGGTTTTTCAAACGTGCATTTCTTTGTAGGGTAAAATTGAAATTTTACCACTCTTCTCCTTGAAGATAAAGAATGTAGGAGGTCTAATACCTAGTACAACGGGCCATCAGTTTTTAACGGGCCAATAGTTTTACCGATCTTATTAACCAAACAAGAGATTACAAGGGTTTACCCATCTATCCCTATATAATACCCCCCTTACCATACAAGCTGTAAATGTATTCTTTCATATATGGCCTTGCCGCAAATTATAATAAGAATATATCCAATTCTAATCTTTACCTTCTTTCTTCCATGTCAATGATTATTTTAGCCATTGACCCTAGGCAAATGACCTCACTTCGTGAGGTACTAGCCTATATTTATATATATATATAATCGTTGCATCTTCGCATAAGTCATTGTGCACACATAATTCTACTACAAAATCTACATGCATGCGGTTAACCTTAGAAACTCGTAGAAATATTCTTTGAAATGTTTGGATTCATTGCAGTTTGAGAGTCAATAAATAGACAGGCCTAAAACCTATTATATGAGCTTATTCGCTGAATATTTGCACTATGGATCTAGCATTATATCTATATTAATTATACATTCCTTAAGAAAATCCATGGTAGACCATCATCATGAGCAGCTAAGATGGGAAATTCCATGGACTGCAATATTTTAAGAAACTAAAGCATCAGCTGGAAACATCATCAAGTTTAAGATATGTTTTAAACCTAAAAGTTCCATAGAATTGCAAAATTCAGAAGTTTATCATCACATAATAATCAGCTGTAACAGAAGGAAGGTTTCATTATATAGATAGATAAACAACTGAAAAAATTAAATTATTATTCAAAAACAGAATTAGAGATGGAGGACTTTCAATTATATATTAAGGAACTACAGATCAATAAATATCAAACGACTACCAGCTGAAAATTTTTGCAGATGAATTTAGAACTCATAATTTCAATATATTTAGCAATCATACAAATATGCAGTTTAATGCTATGAAAAAGTGACAATTCTTCAAATATATTGCATTTTGTGATGCCGTATGAAAGTGTTGCTGAGCTCACCAACCATTCATTTGAATAACCAACATTTAGTTGATTAAATTGCATGATGTTGGGCATTACTACGTTATGGTGGTGAGATCTTATAAGTATATTATGAAAATAACATAAATTACAAAAAAGAATCAGCAGGAAATTAAATAGGGGAACAGTAGGACATACAGCATAGTAAAAAGCCTTCACCTACAGAGGCTGGTTCATTCAGTAACAGGAGATAAAATCAGTGGCAGAAGATGTACTTGAACCAGGCATTGGGGTATTTAATTAGTGAACAAGGTAATAAAGCGAAGGGTTATCTTTAAAAAACGACTTGGAAGTTATGATCTTTACAAATGCAGATTATGTTGTGAAAGAGAATCATATACCAGTGAAGCTGTGGTCTTCATAAATCTCAGATACCCTGGGCACTTCTCCATTTCTTTGATGCTGGCACGTGAGCTCAAAGTGAGAAACATCTCATATATGTTGACAAAAATATAACCAGAAAAATCTTATCCACTGAAAGCTAGTTTTTTTTAAGGTATATTTTGATGGTTTTATTAACAAGAAGTATCTTAGAAATTAGAAATAAACAAAATAATGATTTCTGAAATAATGCATGTGCTTCTCTAAACACAATCAACAATAGAAGAAAAATGCGCATGAATGAAGCAGATGTGTACAAGAAATACCCTTTTAGCGTAGTATATAAATAAAAGATATTACTTAATAGGAGCATGTTGCACAAATCTAAAATTAGAATCTTGAACATACATAAAATATTTATTAGTTTTGTCATATAGCAACCCACGCATTAAAATAGGACAGAATTGGATGTCTACATAGCTGACTTTACTTGGTGAGGCAAACCACATTCTCAAATGCCTAGTTCTCCAATCAAAAATGCCATATCTCAATTATATTGCGATGATGCTCTTGCTATTAATAAAGTAATGCATCAGGTCTGCTTCTTCATACTTATCATACCTAGAGCAATTTATGGATCCCCTTATTAATAATTGTAGCTGAAATAAACAATTGGAGCTGTACTTGAAAGTCCATCTCTACTATGAATACTAAACTTTATGCATCTGATGATGATAATACTGCAAAAAGAAAGATATAATTCATTATTGTAATCAGGACATTAAAGAAGTGAAGACAAATAGGTTAAATGAAATCACAAAACTACATTGGAGATGATTGTTGACAACTTAATAATATGTTGACAAAATGACCCAAAATTCATAAAGCTATGAGTTATTTCATTCTAGAATTTGTGCATGAATGAGTTACAGAATTATAATAGGGGACTACTCCATTTAGCTTGCAATGAGCAACAGTTAGCTGCCAAATTGTAACTCTCTTCTAGTGTTATTAAAAGCCCTTTTATCTAATTACAGAATCAATTCCTGGTCATGAACAACAAACATTTATGATACCTGTCATTTTTATTTATAGATAACAAATCATTTAAATCACTAATTTTCAAATATCTTCATACTCTAAAAATTAAGTTTATTGCTTCCAGCTTTTCATATTTCATATCAAATATTTTGTAATAATTAAAACTGAAACTACTATGTCTAACTTAAAGATCTAATACGCTTAATTCTTATAACTTTACATCAAGGCATATGCTAGTTCAGCCTAAAATTCAGCTAACTAAAAAACTGAAGTGATGAGTGACGTGTTTGACCCAAAATACCTCTGTTGCAACATCAGTTGTTTTGCAAACAAATGTTGATCCAAGGACATATTCCATAGCAATATCTGCATAGCAACAATAGGTCTGAAGGCTTTATTTCACTTCATTTTGCACAGAAGAAAGCAGATATAAGACATAATATAAATTCCATTGTGCTAATACAGATTCATCCCTATGGACATAACGATCCAGAATCCCCTTTGTTGTTTTTTGACAATCATCATAGAGTGTCAAAAAGAATTATAGAGCAAAGAGAATCATTCTCAGTTTGCAAACTCAAATACATAGTGACACGGAAATTTTTTTTTTTAAATGGAGACTTAAGTGAAATAATGTGGGAACATTATACCTTAATAAATAGGCATCTTCCCCACAGTTCCTTTCACCTGTGCACAAATTTGAGTACGTAAATGACTGGTATATAATGAATTTCACAAATTGTACAGGTATTTTGCAAGAAAAAATAGGAAATATTTATAAGTACTTATGCTCAAGTTGCTGAATTTAAATCTATTATCCTGTCACAATTTCAATGGTCTAAAGCCCCCCCCCCCCCCAAAAAAAAATAAAATAAAATAAAAAGCTTAAGGAGAACTACAGGATTGTCTTATGATTGGATTATTTTTCTTGAAAATTTTCATATAATAATAGTATTCCATGTTTGGATAACTTACCTCTCAATAAAGAAATTTCTGCAAAAAAATATATAAATGCAGATAATTTTTACATTCCATGTTAGGAATGGCTAGGTGAGGAGAGTATCATAGTTAAATAAAATTTGAAGTAGGCGTAGATATGTTATAGACGAAAATTCAAGAAATACTACATAAACTTCAGCATTCAACTTAATGAGAGCAACTTAAGGTACTAGTGGTAAACTGTTGTTAATATTCCAAATTTTATTTGCTTTTATCTGGCCCTTCTCAAGTAGGAAATCTGCTAGAAGTGGAAGTAAATAGAAAGACATCAGTATCAGTATTTCCTGCTAAGATCCAGAACATGCAAAGAGTAAAGAAAACAAGAGACATGATTCAATTCATTAAAATTCTCGCTATATTTCTTGCCAATTGATCTACATTATCAGTATTTCTAAAAAGTTATAGACCAGCCAACACAAGATTACCTGCTTAAAAACATAACAAAAAAGCAATACTTTAGTAGTAGCGTCTTACTCAGCAAATATATAAGCATCTTCTTTCATCTTAAGTTCTTGTTTTACCCTCATTAAAATCTGTAAATGAAACCAAATACATTGATTAACAGAGAAACAACTAAACAAGGGTAGATTTAGGGACAAATCCATTTCTAGTAAGTCCTACATGATGCACATATATGATGGAAAAGTAAAACATAATTGGTAGAAAGAATCAACCACAAATTTTGGGTTCTCATTCCTTAATGTCTTGACAGACACTGTAAAAAAAATCACAATGAAAAAGCAAACATAAGCTTCCTACTTACTGAAAAAGATCAGAGGTCTTAAACTTATAAAGAAAAAAATTAGTGAAAACCATTATATTAAATTACATACACAGTTTCTAGAAGATAATAACTAAGTAAAAAACATTACTCAAATGTATAATGTATCGTGGGATAGCCCAAGATTATGAACTACATTTAACACTGTTACAAGATTGCAAACTCAAACTCAAGGGCAAGTTATTTTGAAACCAAGGAGAGTGGTGCAGATTCTGAAATTATTCATGCCTAGAGTCTATTTCAAACCAAAAACTGATTTAATAGGGAATGAATTTGGCTTCATTGAATATATCATTGGAAAGCCATGAAAGTCTAGTTTCTAAGGAATTTTGAAAATTGCAATTCGGAGTTTTGAGTTAAAAGTTATGGTCAAATTACGAAAGAGTGACAGTCCACTCTGGAATCTTGTATTTGGTCCAAAAAACATAACAATATGACTTAAACTTTGCAGGTGAGTAAGAACATATCAAGTAAGAGTGAAATTCCAAAGTCATAACGAGTTTTGAGGATATGAATAACAATTGTAGTACACTATCAATACCAAGTGAGAGACCCCTGCATGTAAGAGCAGAGTTAAAATGTGCAGTGTGAAACAAACAAAATTAATTTCCATTTCCAACTTATGCTCAAGAAAGGAGCTGGTACAAAAGTCTGTAGAAAATTTAATAAAGCAAGACAATATCATCATTTAAGCAGGATACAATTCCAAATAAAATTCCACTTAATATGAGAAAAAATCTATAGCATGCAAGTTCTATGTCTCGGAATTAGGATTGCAAGTACTCAACTTGAAGCAAGCTGCAAATGATTTGAAGACTATTAGAGAAATGCTGAAACAAAAAAATATATTTAACTTAGAGAACCAAAATTTTTTAAGACCATAAGAAGGAAGAATGTAAGAGCTTCACACCAGCTCAAAGGAACTCTATTATGTCAAACATATCACAGAGTCTATCTATTTTCTCAACATTCCTTACATCATGCGTCATTTATGCACAAAACTATATGAAACTAGGATAAATAATAATTATTGAACCCATCAGTTTTTAGTAAGAAATATATACATATCAATCCAAGAAAGACTACAAAAGTTAATCATTCAAACCACTTCTAAGAAGATAATTTGCTTCTAGATACAATCCATAATCTTATGTACCACAAGATATCACCCATAAAGAAACCAATTACAAACTTTGCATAAGCTGCATTTTTATATTTCTTTTTTACCATGTTTACAAATCAGTAGTTTGTGATAGCAGTGGCTAGATAAATAATGGTTCTATGGGGTACAGGCAGTGGGGAATCTGTATATACTCAATCCATCTAAATACTATCAATAATTTTTTTTTAAATTTTCCTTTCCAAATTCAATGTCATTATAAGAAGCAACAAAATTTAATTGAGAGCAATGTCTTTAGGATAGAGTGAACTGTGTGAACATGTATTCTAAAATGAAATGGCTTTTATTTTTCAAATTGTTGTTAAATCATTCAATTAGAAGAAAGTGGATTTCGAGGTATTATTCAAAAGGGAGTGTTGAGGCTTACATTTTATATTGGACCAAATGATATCACATCAATGTGAGAGGAAAAAAATTGGGGATATTCCTCCTAGTGTGTATGCTGTCGTATGATCGTTGCAAGGGAATGGCAGAAACTCTTATATCTACTTGGTAGCAACACATGAATGGATGTCTGTGGCTTTTAACTAGAGAATCAAAGGCAGCTTTCATTATCATTTCATTCATTCAAACCATGCCCATTCCAACTACATTAATATGAATCTTTAATATATTAAAGTTGGAAATCTGAATTCTGAAAAGGTGCATGCATGACTAATTAATCAAACTTGTACTAAATTGAAATCATGATCAACTCACACGATTAAACTACTCTACAAATTCTCAAGACCACCAATTATCATTCACATATTTTATTTTGGATCCATAATCACTTATCTACATTACGTATTAAAATTCGAGAAAACAAATTAGACAACAGCAGATTGATAATTTCACAGCACAGAAGAATTGTAGGGATACCTTTTGGGGAGAGAAGTGAGGAGTGAGATGCGGGTAGGAGCAATCTGAAAAGAAGTAAGAATAAGCAGAGAAAGTTTAGAAAACCCACGTAAAAGCATTTCAGAAGGGAAGAATTGTTGGACATAAATACCATTCACAATAGCACCTCCTCGACTCTCCGGCGCTAAGAATGTCAGAGAAATAGTGAGCGCCAGCAGGGTGTCCTCAAAACATCGCGCGTGTTAACTGTTAAGAATATAAAGTACCGATCGACGGCAGCGGCTTCGGGGATCGGAGTAGAAGTCGACGATGCATAAGTCAAAATCGGTTGTGTTTCTGCATACTTGTCTGGCTAAGTTCGGATCCATTAGGGGCGGTAGCGGAGTTCAGGGTAGTCGCTGCGACTAAAGTTTCAATAAATATGATTCTAATTAATCAAAAATTAAAGGGGAAAACGTGAGTAAAGGGAAACAAGAAGCAAAGTAATTCCGTACAACATGGTAGCTCCCGTCGCCATGACAGTGTACTCGAAGTTGTTCCTTGAGCCCGATGGGGAGAAATTCCGGATGTATCTCGACAGAGTAAAATTAGGAGAAGCAAAATTGCTGCCGGAGCACTTCTTCCACGCGTTATTAATCGCGGCGTTGCGATTCTCATGAAGGAAGTGAAGTGGCAGATCTTCTAGCTAGAAGAGAACGGTGGACAATGACCGAAGAAGAGGAAATTGAACATCCACCTAAAGATAGGGTCACCTACACAGATATAAATAAAAACTTGTATAATTATGAGAAAAAATGTATATCATTCAATTATTATTTTTTTAATAAAAAATTGAGTGTAAAAAAATACAATTATTAAAATATATGTATGCACTATTAAATAAAATGTTATATATATGTGGATGTTAGCTTTTTTAATGAAAAACTTTGTATGAAAAAAGTATACAATTATTACGAAATACGTATACAAAATAGAATAACATGTATACAAAATAAAATAAAAATTTATACACATATGGGGGTGATCACGGTGCGGTTTGGCGGTTTTTTCGACTAAATTTAAATTGTCTTGCTAGGTGCGGTACCGTTAATTGTATAATTTTAAAATGCGGTTTTTCTATTAAAAATTATCTTGCGGTTTGAGCGATTTTGAGGTGGTTTTAGCGGTTTTACGGTTTCAAAAAAAAGATATCCAACATCTATATATAAACTACAACATTCGATTATTAAAATCTTTAATAATCTCAAAAGTTTAAGAGTAATATTTGAAAACGTTAAATATGTCCAAGTAGAAAATTACCAATAATTTGATTCAATTATTAAGTTTTTATGATATAATTTATCTAGTTAAGAAAACTTAAAATAGCATACAAGAAATATTTCATATAAAACTACCTCAACTTTTGATTAGAACGGTAAGTCTAACCTATAATTTCTTCTAGGCTTTGAGTAGTTTTGTTAATTTAAGTATTAATAATTAACTTTTAGAATAATATTATATATATTATATAAAAAAAAATTAATTTTGATAGGGCAAAGTCATTTTTTTATAAAAATATTAATACTAAATAAATATTTTATAATGGCGGTCGGTGCAGTGCGGTTTTACTTGGAAAAATGAAATTGCATTGCCTATGCGGTGCGGTTTTAAGAAAAATAATTAACCTTGGTTTGTATATAAAAAATGCTCGTCGCGGTGCGGTTGGGTGCAATGCGGTTGGTTTAGGCAGTTTTTAAAAAAAATTGCCCACCCCTATGGGTGCACCCAATATACACTCTTTGTTTAGCGATTTTTGGTGATAAGGGGTAATTTGGAGTGATTACCGTGAATATGTGTACCGCACAGTATTTTTATTTTGGAAAATTGGGTACAAGCATATATCACACTTTTAGTTTTGAGCTCCACAAGAGTACAGAAAAATTACACAAGTTGGACGTGCGTTTTTCAGCATTTTTCTTAATTTGACTAATTCTCCCTCGTTTCAACTCCGAATTAAGCTCCATTTTTCCCAAATCTTCTTTATCGCGTCTAGAATTCATTTTTACCTGAAAATCATGCGTTTAAGCTCATTCACATATATTTTCATAAAAATACAAAACACAACCAAAATACACATAAATACGGATAAAATAATACGAAAATACATATAAAAAGACACCAAAATCTAGGTGAAAATATCACTCATCACACCCCCAAATTTAAAGTGTTGTGCATCCCCGAACAACAAAAATGATAAACTAAGGAAAGAAATATTTTCACCTAGGGAAAGACTAAACGAACATAAGTAATAACACATCAATAGCAATAAGAACCACAACTTATGCTAAGTCATCCTACAACATTAAACTTATAACATGAGAAATTAACAAGTTCAATCACAAGAGAATAAAGTGTAATATAGTCCCTTTTAGTCCAAGCCTCACATAGGATATCAATTTCACTCAACACTCTTTAAGGTAAGGTAAATCAACACTCATTAATCGATTGGCTCGACTCGCTATAAGCTTGCCCATGGACTACATTCACAAACCACCAAAGTTTCCATTAGTGATCAAAAAGGTCTTTCATTAAGGATGTAATGATAGGCTCTTTGGTAGGTTAGGAAGAATATGGATAATAGTGACTAAGCAAGTGTAAGTAATCGAAGAGATGACCAATTTCCTCAACTTCTTCACTTTCTTTCTTCCTTTCTCAACTTTGGTAATCACAAGCACTACTCATCAAATTTCCTTGGATTTCTTGAGCTTCTTATGATTCATGCTTCCTTTCCTGGATTTTTAAGTACTTGAGCATATTATTATTGCTTTGCTCATTTTTTTGTTTTGAGGTTGCATGTTCATTCTTATTTTTGCTCTTTTCATCTTTTTTCTTACTTTTTTTTACCATTTCCTTTCTTCGTTTTGCTTTCTCATCAAACCTTTCTAGCTACCATCTCCGCAATCACCCACACAAAAGGGTATATATAAGGCTTTAAGTGGGTAATCAAGGCTTGTAATATGCTAAATTCACAAGAATTAGGCTTCAAGGCTCAAAGTGGTTGACTAGGGATGATGTTCATGGTAGGGAAATATATGGCAATGACTATTAAATAACAAGGATGGCCTTAAATCATGTCACTAATCTCCACAAATCGAGCTCGTTCCTATAGTCCTTGAGCAAGTTCTAGCTTATCAAACGCCATCGATCCAGTCATGAAGGAAAAACCATGTATACACGGTTGAGGCTCAAATGCTCACAAGTTTATGCATTGGACCTTAAGGAACTTATTACACCACATTCATCTTAAAATTGAACAAGTTAAATAAAACATGTCACAATTCGAAAGTGTAGAGATTCTTAATCATAACTTGTCATCACTTATTACCACAACATGTCATCACTCACATTCAAAAATGACTCACGACATCCCAAAAACAAACCACCAAAACGACCCTAAACAAGAATAAAAATACACATAAAACACATAAGAAAAGACTCACCAAACGAGAAACAACCAAAAACACATAACATGCAAGAATAACAAAACCATCATTAGAAAATGAAGCACATATTCAAATCATCCATAACAATATAAGCTCACAATCATCCCCATCTTTGATTGAAAAGGAAATCCTAAATTACCAAAATAAACATCCCATAAACATTATATATGAAGTAGCATGCTAATGACATCAATCCAAATCAACATAAATTCATGCTAAGCACATAGAAGTGGTAGGGTGTAGAGCGAACTCCCTCAATAGGCATTTGGTAGTAAAAGTTGCTAGCTTCGAGCTCACTTCGTGCTTCCAATACCCTTCATACATGCTCAACAAAACCATTAGCTCAACAATTTTATTAAAAATATGGACTATCATGCACTTCAACACAACCAATCATACCAAAATCCAACCAATACTCATGAGAAAAATACAAAATTAGCTCAAAAATACGAAAAGTATATGCCTTCAAGCAAAGTAATTCACACCACGCCATATCCCCGGCAATGCCGCCATTTGATTGGTCGTATATAGTCGGGATGACCAATTAAAGAATTTATCGAACCACAGGGAGGAAGGCACTAGAGTTTAAGCGATCTCAAATTTATCGTGATTTTATAAGGACGACGGAATGGGAGGATAAGATGCAAACAAATGCAATTATACTAATGCAAGAAATAAGGATAAAGTAAATGCAAGAATAAATGGGTTCCAAATGATGCAAGGATGAGATTAGCAACAATCATGGTATAGATAACAAAGTAATTATGCAATTAATTCTAATCTCTCATGGACATGGCATAGGAGCGATCACTAATTCTACCTAAACTCTCTCTCGAGATGGATAGGATGTAGGCCCTCAATAAGGCTCCCAAAAGCATATAGGATCATGACCAAAGCAAACACCTCCCACTAGGTACTAATTACTCTACGCGTTCCCTAATGAGGTACTAAATCATAGGCAATATTCTCTTTTAAGGTACTATGAATTTACTAATGGTTTTGGTCTCCTCACCTAATCAACAAATCTCTCGATTAAGCTAATCAAATGTTCTATCAAAGGATTTTAAATCTTGAAGGATATCTCTATCTCATTCTAAATTAATGCACATGAAGTGTATGATGAAATGATTCAATGAACTATCCTAAACACATAATTGATTTATCAATCTAATCACATGCCCATGTCAATTAATCACACAAATCAATCATATACATCAAGCAATTAACAATCAATGATAGAAATAACACAAACCCATTCAAGATTAAAATCAATTTGCATAATAACTAAATTATCTAACACCAATCATGGAGCTAATCTCACAAAGGAGATTAGTCTATCATAGTTTTAGAGAAAACAATCATAGACAATTGGATCCACAAATTCCATGACAAATCTATAAAGAAGTTCACAAATATTAGAATTAGATTCCCCCTTTGAAGTCTTTCAATGGAGATCTCCTTCTTCTTCTTGCAATCTTCACTCTCCCTTGCTTCCTTGATCACTTGGATGGTGGATTTGATGGAGGAGATCAAGTGTAGATGGATAGAGATGAGGATGGATGGAATGGAGGGGAAAGTGTGTGAAAAATAGTGTGAATTGTGTATGGATATGATCCCTACTGATCTTTGTTTGCCTATTTTTATAGCACTCACGAGTAAGAATACTCGATCGTTGTAGTAGTATATCCTAAGAAAAATTATCAATCCACAAAGGAGTTATGTTCGGACTAGAAAAATACGTGAGCTCATGTTCATGTCGTTTTTGTAAAGATGATAGGGGGTTTTGAGATGATTAACAACTAAAGCAAGTAGCAAGTAAATAAGATAGCAAATAATAAAAAATGACAAGTGAAGATAAGTGAAAATAAAAGATGATGGGTGCTAAAGTTCAAGTATGAAAAACATGGGATTAGAAACATCCAAGCATACTCAATTCATATTATCATGCAAAAGGAATCCAACTTAATTGATGTAGACTAAGGGTGATCACGATTGTATCCTAAGCTCCCTTTCGGGTTACAAAGGTTGTTGATCCATTTTAGACTCCCAAAAGCACTTAAGATCAAAGTCCAACATTAACCCCTTCCATCTAGGTACTAGTTAGAATAAACTCTCCCTTTTTGTGTACTAAGGCCAACGAATGGATTGGTTCCCCTCATTGAATTCAAATATCCTTTCGGTCAAACCCAAATTCAATGTCTATTCATGCCTTCCTAATACTATAGAGGGTCGTTTCCGTCTCACTCCAAGCAATACATACATGAACATCATGATAGCATTTAATTACCATAAATCAATTCATTGATCAACAATCCATTAAACCAATAATCAATTATGAATAACAAACCATGTCATCACAACATCAAGACAATTAAACTCCATGAATAGAAATCAACATCAATTAAACCAAAAACCAATTTAATCCACATGATAATATAAATCTAATATGCTCTTCATGCTCCTAATCCCACTAGAGGGATTAGCCTAACATGATAAAAGTAATAAAACACATAAATGATTCATTACAAATATCCATAGTCTAAATCCAAAAGAAAATCAAAAGAGATATAAATCTTCCCCAACAATTTCTTGTAGGAAATCTTCAATACTCATGGATCTTCTTCTCTAGCTATTGATTTCTTGAGATCTCTCACACCCAATGGAAGGGATGAAGTTTTGATGAAGAATTAATGGAGATGATGAAGATGGATCAAGGTGGATGAAGATGGATGGAGATTGTGGTGTGAAATTGAAGGAAAGGTGTGTGATGTGTGTGTAGAGGATAGAATTTTCGGATCTTATATGTAAAATGTTGAAATGGGGTCTATTTACACCCCATGTGGGCCTTCTAGAAGATTTCAGCAATTTTCTGCGTTTTTGCACCAACACGGCTCGAGCTCCGCCGCACGCCCCGTGTTCTAACACAGCGCACGAGTCGTGTTCCGCACTCGGCCATAGGAGTGGCCGTGTTGTGTCTTCTGATGCTCGCGTACGGCTATCTGGACAGGCCCGTGCGTGGTGCACGGGCAGTGTTTCTGTACTCGGCATGGGGCGTGTTCTGCACTCGGCCACAGGCGTGGCCGAGTTGGTATTTCGGGTGTTAGCGCACGGCCATTCTGACAGGACCGTGCGCTGTACACGGCCCGTGTGCGTGCTGCCTTGTTTCCTCTTTCACTGTTTTGGCTCGTTCTCCCTCGTTTCAACTCCGAATGAAGATCCGCTTTTTTCTATGTCTTCCTTATCATATCTAGCATCCAATAAAAAGTGAAAATATTAAGTTTATGCTCATTCACACATATTTCAATAAAAATACAAAATACCACCAAATAGTACGCAAATACGGATACAAATATACGAAAAGAC
Organism: Pogostemon cablin; assembly: GCA_023678885.1. Taxonomy (NCBI): domain Eukaryota; kingdom Viridiplantae; phylum Streptophyta; class Magnoliopsida; order Lamiales; family Lamiaceae; genus Pogostemon; species Pogostemon cablin. The sequence continues at coordinate 37,668,672 of CM042965.1, forward strand.
ATACAAAAAGACACTAAAATTTAGGTGAAAATAACGACAATCAATCTTTACACTCCAAAATGGGTATTTTTACCCCTTGGAATCTTCTAGAACACATTATAATCATAAAATTGACTTTGGGCAGAGTTCGGGTCGAATTCGGGTCAAGTTTGAGTTGTTGCAGCGCAGTCTCACCGTTTTGCATATAACTTTCACATCCGAAATCCAATTCAGGTGATTCTTGCACTCACGCAATCCTCTATTCGTTGGCTTTCTATCTATATAAATATCTGACAAAACTTCTAACATTTGAGGGTGTAATAAGTCATGGAAAGTAGCACAATCATGCTAAGTAGGAACAGCTTGCGCGACGTCACCATTTTAATCATAACTCTCTCATTTGTGCTTCAATTGAAGTGTTTTTTATACCAAAACGATCCTCTTTTCTGTGGCTTTCCAATCATATATCACACTTTTAGTTTTGAGCTCTACAAGAGTACAGAAAAATTACACAAATTGGATGTGTGTTTTTCAGTATTTTTCTTAATTTGACTCATTCTCCCTCGTTTCAACTCCGAATTAAGCTTCGTTTTTTTTCAAATCTTCTTTATCGCTTCAAGAATCCATTTTTACCTGAAAATCATACGTTTAAGCTCATTCACACACATTTCCATAAAAATACAAAACACAACCAAAATGCACATAAATACGGATAAAATAATACGAAAACACATATAAAAAGACACCAAAATCTAGGTGAAAATATCACTCATCAACGACCCTATTCTAATAAAATTTTGTTCAAATGTCCTTTGACCACATTCCCTTTAAAAGTTTAAGTAAAAAAAAGAAAATAAGTAAATTTGATATTTATTTTTGGGTCTTCTACTTTTAAAAATTACAAATTGAGAAGAATGTCCTAGTCCCCAAATCACCTATGAAACGAAGCTTCGAATTCTCCAAAAATTCTCCATCTGCTCGCTTCGAACATCTACCATGAAATTGAATTTATGAAGGAGTAGTAAACATAGTCTACGTACGTCTGGTAACTTTCAATAGGGCATTTCCTTCTACTACTTCTCTATGTTAACTTTCTTATGTCACTGCCCTCTTCACTGATCAACGCAAGTGAGTTATTAGGTCGTGCTCTACAACGTCTCTTTTCACTCTCAACTGATAATTTTCAGGTAGGCATCAATCGAACTTCCTCTTTTAATCAAAACATAAGTATGTGTAAGTTTATTTTTGCATTCAGTTAGAAAATTCCATTCCATGTAGTCTTATTTAATAATGTAAGAATTTATATTTTTTATGGATTTCTCTTTCTTTCTTTAACATGGTGAATACATAGATTAATTTGGGTGATAATTCTTTTTGTTTGAATGTGGGCTTGAGGAGAGTTTTGTTGGGTTGAATAAATAAAGTTTATACTCACATTTTAAAAACAAGTAGTGTGGTCATAAAAAAAAAGAGGTTCACAAATACAAAATGCTTGTCATTATCAAGAGATAGGTCAGAAGCATATAGAGAAACTTGATTTTAGAAGTACATATTGTACATGATACCTTAATCAATACCTTAAGAAAATTCTATTATAAGATGACAGTTAATGGTAAGCAACAACAGAAGCAAGTGGAATTGTATTTTACATAAAGATCAACTAAAGAGTGCACATTTTAAAAATAAGATTTAAGAATTCGTTGAAAACAAGTAAGGTATGTATTTCTAAACTCTTACTTCGATTTAGACATGCACATTTTAACCGGAATCGGCCAAAACGGAACCAAGATCGGATATATTTTGGTTCGGTTCTGGTTTCTCATTTTGTGGAACCAAAATCGGCGATTCCGGTTCCAAACCGGTGGTTCCAGTTCCGAACTGGCGGTTTTTTAATTTTTCTTTTTTTTTTACGTTTTAAGGCTAAAATTAAAAAAAATGGAACCGGCGATTTCGAATCGGAACCGAACCCGAAACCAACCTATCCTCGGTTCGGTTCCGATTCCATATCTTAAAACTGAAACCGGCGGTTCGGAACCGAAACTAGCGATTCCGAACCGCCGTGCATGTCTACTTCGGTTCATGCTAAAAGTACGACACATTCAAACCTTACTTGTTTGATTTAGGGTTAAGTACGACATAAAGAACATTTTAAAAGTTTGAATGTGTCCTTTGAATATGTTCTTACTAGGGCACGACTAAAAGTTGTTATTTCATTCATGCATGTTGTGGAATTTTCTTGCTTGTTTTGCTTAGGTTCAAATGTGGAATAAATGTTAGAAGTGAAATGGGAGTTGTACGATTGATTTGGCTTGTTTTAAAATTTGGTGAAATTTGCAATGCAAATATGAATGATGTTCTTATGCCTTAATAATGCATACAATGTGTTTTATGAAATGCCTCAGAGAAAAAATTTACTTTAAATGGTGATTTTAATTGAGGAATACTCCATCCGTCCCAAAAAGTATTTCACACTTTCCTTTTTTATCCGTCCCTCAAAGTATTTCACACTTTATTTTTACTAAAATTGGTAAAGAATACACTATAATAATACCCACTTTTTACACACATTTCAATATAATACTCATTTTTTCACATATCTCAATAACTTTACACAACTTTTTTATTAAATTAACCCAAATATTTCTTCTCTTTCTTACTTTATACATAAAAAAGTAAATTTTTCTTAAACTCTGCGCACCACAATACGGAAAATACTTGCCGGGACGGAGGGAGTAATTGTTTATGAGAGAAGAGTGATGCATGATTTTGGGCTTATTGTTGAAAGAATGAGGTAATGAAAGCAAGAATCATAAATCTTAAAAGTTGAAAAATTGTGCACATCAATTGTTTGATGAAAAGTTTAAGTGAAATTTTTTTTTCTTTTTGTGCTTCATTGTGTTATAAGTTGAGAACTTATTTTTCATGGGAGAAGATGTGATGCATTAATGCATGAAATTTAGGCTAAGAGATGATGGAAGTGATGAGATGCATAAATCATTGCTAAGAAAAGAAAAGAATGGAAAAATTGAGTAAAAAAAGCGTGTGAAATGCTTAGAAAAATATAAAAAGTAAAGGAGATGTAAAAAGTGCATGAAACAAAAAGAATTTTGAAAGAGTTTGAGTAGTATTGTGATATCTTATTTATGAGAAATGCTCGAAGAAGGATATTGTTGTTATGCATTGAATGAGTAAGTTAAAAAAGGTTTTAAAAGGATGACAAAAATGATGAAGAAGATGTGAAAAGAGATAAAGAAGTGATTGCAAAGTTTTCAATAGGATCTCTCCATAATGTTTAGTTACTTCTAAAATAAGTTTGCATATAACTTTCACATCCGAAATCCAATTCAGGTGATTCTTGCACTCACGCAATCCTCTATTCGTTGGCTTTCTATCTATATAAATATCTGACAAAACTTCTAACATTTGAGGGTGTAATAAGTCATGGAAAGTAGCACAATCATGCTAAGTAGGAACAGCTTGCGCGACGTCACCATTTTAATCATAACTCTCTCATTTGTGCTTCAATTGAAGTGTTTTTTATACCAAAACGATCCTCTTTTATGTGGCTTTCCAATCATATATCACACTTTTAGTTTTGAGCTCTACAAGAGTACAGAAAAATTACACAAATTGGATGTGTGTTTTTCAGTATTTTTCTTAATTTGACTCATTCTCCCTCGTTTCAACTCCGAATTAAGCTTCGTTTTTTTTCAAATCTTCTTTATCGCTTCAAGAATCCATTTTTACCTGAAAATCATACGTTTAAGCTCATTCACACACATTTCCATAAAAATACAAAACACAACCAAAATGCACATAAATACGGATAAAATAATACGAAAACACATATAAAAAGACACCAAAATCTAGGTGAAAATATCACTCATCAACGACCCTATTCTAATAAAATTTTGTTCAAATGTCCTTTGACCACATTCCCTTTAAAAGTTTAAGTAAAAAAAAGAAAATAAGTAAATTTGATATTTATTTTTGGGTCTTCTACTTTTAAAAATTACAAATTGAGAAGAATGTCCTAGTCCCCAAATCACCTATGAAACGAAGCTTCGAATTCTCCAAAAATTCTCCATCTGCTCGCTTCGAACATCTACCATGAAATTGAATTTATGAAGGAGTAGTAAACATAGTCTACGTACGTCTGGTAACTTTCAATAGGGCATTTCCTTCTACTACTTCTCTATGTTAACTTTCTTATGTCACTGCCCTCTTCACTGATCAACGCAAGTGAGTTATTAGGTCGTGCTCTACAACGTCTCTTTTCACTCTCAACTGATAATTTTCAGGTAGGCATCAATCGAACTTCCTCTTTTAATCAAAACATAAGTATGTGTAAGTTTATTTTTGCATTCAGTTAGAAAATTCCATTCCATGTAGTCTTATTTAATAATGTAAGAATTTATATTTTTTATGGATTTCTCTTTCTTTCTTTAACATGGTGAATACATAGATTAATTTGGGTGATAATTCTTTTTGTTTGAATGTGGGCTTGAGGAGAGTTTTGTTGGGTTGAATAAATAAAGTTTATACTCACATTTTAAAAACAAGTAGTGTGGTCATAAAAAAAAAGAGGTTCACAAATACAAAATGCTTGTCATTATCAAGAGATAGGTCAGAAGCATATAGAGAAACTTGATTTTAGAAGTACATATTGTACATGATACCTTAATCAATACCTTAAGAAAATTCTATTATAAGATGACAGTTAATGGTAAGCAACAACAGAAGCAAGTGGAATTGTATTTTACATAAAGATCAACTAAAGAGTGCACATTTTAAAAATAAGATTTAAGAATTCGTTGAAAACAAGTAAGGTATGTATTTCTAAACTCTTACTTCGATTTAGACATACACATTTTAACCGGAATCGGCCAAAACGGAACCAAGATCGGATATATTTTGGTTCGGTTCTGGTTTCTCATTTTGTGGAACCAAAATCGGCGATTCCGGTTCCAAACCGGTGGTTCCAGTTCCGAACTGGCGGTTTTTTAATTTTTCTTTTTTTTTTACGTTTTAAGGCTAAAATAAAAAAAAATGGAACCGGCGATTTCGAATCGGAACCGAACCCGAAACCAACCTATCCTCGGTTCGGTTCCGATTCCATATCTTAAAACTGAAACCGGCGGTTCGGAACCGAAACTAGCGATTCCGAACCGCCGTGCATGTCTACTTCGGTTCATGCTAAAAGTACGACACATTCAAACCTTACTTGTTTGATTTAGGGTTAAGTACGACATAAAGAACATTTTAAAAGTTTGAATGTGTCCTTTGAATATGTTCTTACTAGGGCACGACTAAAAGTTGTTATTTCATTCATGCATGTTGTGGAATTTTCTTGCTTGTTTTGCTTAGGTTCAAATGTGGAATAAATGTTAGAAGTGAAATGGGAGTTGTACGATTGATTTGGCTTGTTTTAAAATTTGGTGAAATTTGCAATGCAAATATGAATGATGTTCTTATGCCTTAATAATGCATACAATGTGTTTTATGAAATGCCTCAGAGAAAAAATTTACTTTAAATGGTGATTTTAATTGAGGAATACTCCATCCGTCCCAAAAAGTATTTCACACTTTCCTTTTTTATCCGTCCCTCAAAGTATTTCACACTTTATTTTTACTAAAATTGGTAAAGAATACACTATAATAATACCCACTTTTTACACACATTTCAATATAATACTCATTTTTTCACATATCTCAATAACTTTACACAACTTTTTTATTAAATTAACCCAAATATTTCTTCTCTTTCTTACTTTATACATAAAAAAGTAAATTTTTCTTAAACTCTGCGCACCACAATACGGAAAATACTTGCCGGGACGGAGGGAGTAATTGTTTATGAGAGAAGAGTGATGCATGATTTTGGGCTTATTGTTGAAAGAATGAGGTAATGAAAGCAAGAATCATAAATCTTAAAAGTTGAAAAATTGTGCACATCAATTGTTTGATGAAAAGTTTAAGTGAAATTTTTTTTTCTTTTTGTGCTTCATTGTGTTATAAGTTGAGAACTTATTTTTCATGGGAGAAGATGTGATGCATTAATGCATGAAATTTAGGCTAAGAGATGATGGAAGTGATGAGATGCATAAATCATTGCTAAGAAAAGAAAAGAATGGAAAAATTGAGTAAAAAAAGCGTGTGAAATGCTTAGAAAAATATAAAAAGTAAAGGAGATGTAAAAAGTGCATGAAACAAAAAGAATTTTGAAAGAGTTTGAGTAGTATTGTGATATCTTATTTATGAGAAATGCTCGAAGAAGGATATTGTTGTTATGCATTGAATGAGTAAGTTAAAAAAGGTTTTAAAAGGATGACAAAAATGATGAAGAAGATGTGAAAAGAGATAAAGAAGTGATTGCAAAGTTTTCAATAGGATCTCTCCATAATGTTTAGTTACTTCTAAAATAAGTTTGCATATAACTTTCACATCCGAAATCCAATTCAGGTGATTCTTGCACTCACGCAATCCTCTATTCGTTGGCTTTCTATCTATATAAATATCTGACAAAACTTCTAACATTTGAGGGTGTAATAAGTCATGGAAAGTAGCACAATCATGCTAAGTAGGAACAGCTTGCGCGACGTCACCATTTTAATCATAACTCTCTCATTTGTGCTTCAATTGAAGTGTTTTTTATACCAAAACGATCCTCTTTTCTGTGGCTTTCCAATCATATATCACACTTTTAGTTTTGAGCTCTACAAGAGTACAGAAAAATTACACAAATTGGATGTGTGTTTTTCAGTATTTTTCTTAATTTGACTCATTCTCCCTCGTTTCAACTCCGAATTAAGCTTCGTTTTTTTTCAAATCTTCTTTATCGCTTCAAGAATCCATTTTTACCTGAAAATCATACGTTTAAGCTCATTCACACACATTTCCATAAAAATACAAAACACAACCAAAATGCACATAAATACGGATAAAATAATACGAAAACACATATAAAAAGACACCAAAATCTAGGTGAAAATATCACTCATCAACGACCCTATTCTAATAAAATTTTGTTCAAATGTCCTTTGACCACATTCCCTTTAAAAGTTTAAGTAAAAAAAAGAAAATAAGTAAATTTGATATTTATTTTTGGGTCTTCTACTTTTAAAAATTACAAATTGAGAAGAATGTCCTAGTCCCCAAATCACCTATGAAACGAAGCTTCGAATTCTCCAAAAATTCTCCATCTGCTCGCTTCGAACATCTACCATGAAATTGAATTTATGAAGGAGTAGTAAACATAGTCTACGTACGTCTGGTAACTTTCAATAGGGCATTTCCTTCTACTACTTCTCTATGTTAACTTTCTTATGTCACTGCCCTCTTCACTGATCAACGCAAGTGAGTTATTAGGTCGTGCTCTACAACGTCTCTTTTCACTCTCAACTGATAATTTTCAGGTAGGCATCAATCGAACTTCCTCTTTTAATCAAAACATAAGTATGTGTAAGTTTATTTTTGCATTCAGTTAGAAAATTCCATTCCATGTAGTCTTATTTAATAATGTAAGAATTTATATTTTTTATGGATTTCTCTTTCTTTCTTTAACATGGTGAATACATAGATTAATTTGGGTGATAATTCTTTTTGTTTGAATGTGGGCTTGAGGAGAGTTTTGTTGGGTTGAATAAATAAAGTTTATACTCACATTTTAAAAACAAGTAGTGTGGTCATAAAAAAAAAGAGGTTCACAAATACAAAATGCTTGTCATTATCAAGAGATAGGTCAGAAGCATATAGAGAAACTTGATTTTAGAAGTACATATTGTACATGATACCTTAATCAATACCTTAAGAAAATTCTATTATAAGATGACAGTTAATGGTAAGCAACAACAGAAGCAAGTGGAATTGTATTTTACATAAAGATCAACTAAAGAGTGCACATTTTAAAAATAAGATTTAAGAATTCGTTGAAAACAAGTAAGGTATGTATTTCTAAACTCTTACTTCGATTTAGACATGCACATTTTAACCGGAATCGGCCAAAACGGAACCAAGATCGGATATATTTTGGTTCGGTTCTGGTTTCTCATTTTGTGGAACCAAAATCGGCGATTCCGGTTCCAAACCGGTGGTTCCAGTTCCGAACTGGCGGTTTTTTAATTTTTCTTTTTTTTTTACGTTTTAAGGCTAAAATAAAAAAAATGGAACCGGCGATTTCGAATCGGAACCGAACCCGAAACCAACCTATCCTCGGTTCGGTTCCGATTCCATATCTTAAAACTGAAACCGGCGGTTCGGAACCGAAACTAGCGATTCCGAACCGCCGTGCATGTCTACTTCGGTTCATGCTAAAAGTACGACACATTCAAACCTTACTTGTTTGATTTAGGGTTAAGTACGACATAAAGAACATTTTAAAAGTTTGAATGTGTCCTTTGAATATGTTCTTACTAGGGCACGACTAAAAGTTGTTATTTCATTCATGCATGTTGTGGAATTTTCTTGCTTGTTTTGCTTAGGTTCAAATGTGGAATAAATGTTAGAAGTGAAATGGGAGTTGTACGATTGATTTGGCTTGTTTTAAAATTTGGTGAAATTTGCAATGCAAATATGAATGATGTTCTTATGCCTTAATAATGCATACAATGTGTTTTATGAAATGCCTCAGAGAAAAAATTTACTTTAAATGGTGATTTTAATTGAGGAATACTCCATCCGTCCCAAAAAGTATTTCACACTTTTCTTTTTTATCCGTCCCTCAAAGTATTTCACACTTTATTTTTACTAAAATTGGTAAAGAATACACTATAATAATACCCACTTTTTACACACATTTCAATATAATACTCATTTTTTCACATATCTCAATAACTTTACACAACTTTTTTATTAAATTAACCCAAATATTTCTTCTCTTTCTTACTTTATACATAAAAAAGTAAATTTTTCTTAAACTCTGCGCACCACAATACGGAAAATACTTGCCGGGACGGAGGGAGTAATTGTTTATGAGAGAAGAGTGATGCATGATTTTGGGCTTATTGTTGAAAGAATGAGGTAATGAAAGCAAGAATCATAAATCTTAAAAGTTGAAAAATTGTGCACATCAATTGTTTGATGAAAAGTTTAAGTGAAATTTTTTTTTCTTTTTGTGCTTCATTGTGTTATAAGTTGAGAACTTATTTTTCATGGGAGAAGATGTGATGCATTAATGCATGAAATTTAGGCTAAGAGATGATGGAAGTGATGAGATGCATAAATCATTGCTAAGAAAAGAAAAGAATGGAAAAATTGAGTAAAAAAAGCGTGTGAAATGCTTAGAAAAATATAAAAAGTAAAGGAGATGTAAAAAGTGCATGAAACAAAAAGAATTTTGAAAGAGTTTGAGTAGTATTGTGATATCTTATTTATGAGAAATGCTCGAAGAAGGATATTGTTGTTATGCATTGAATGAGTAAGTTAAAAAAGGTTTTAAAAGGATGACAAAAATGATGAAGAAGATGTGAAAAGAGATAAAGAAGTGATTGCAAAGTTTTCAATAGGATCTCTCCATAATGTTTAGTTACTTCTATCATATACTCCCTCCATCCCAAATTCATCTTCACATTTACTGTAGACACGGAGTTTAAGAAATTCACTTTTTGACTTACTTTTGAGGATAGTATGGTATTTTTGGGTAATAAATAAATGATAAAATATGTTATGTATGTTAAAAAGGTGATGACAAATTTGAAATTAAAGTATATTAGAGGGATATTAGTTAGTTGCTTTTTCCTTTAATGAAAGTGTGAAGTTGAAATTAGGACTAGGGGTGTCAATTTTACCCGCGGGTTCGGGTACCCGGCTGGTAATACCCGATCGGGTAAAGGTAGGATAGAGTATAATCGGGTATCGGGTAGGGTACTACCCGTATCCATTTAAAATGTTAAGGGTAGGGGTAGGGTATGGTTTTTATATTTAAAATATTAAGGGTAGGGGTAGGGTATGGTTTTTATAAAATATCCGTCTACCCTACCCGATTACCCGTATACTTTTATATATATATATTTCTTTATTTCTTTATATTTATCGATATTTCTTTATTTCTTTATACTTATTATAATGATAGTTATTAAAATATGTCCTTTAATATTTATATATGTATTTTTTTAGGATGAATCTGTTGCCAATTAAATTTGAGATTATGGAACTATGAAGATCTTTGTTACATTTGAAGTTATCAAATCTGTGTAAACTTGAAGCCATGCAATAGTTGAAGTTGATTTTATAAACATTGCTTGATTAGTTTTTAATTGTGCTACTTGGGTTTTTTAATGCTATTAGTATAACTTGAAGCCTTATTTTGTAGTTTATTCATGATTCTTGTATGGTTGAGAGTGTTGATTTATTTATATGTTGGGCATTTGTACTTATTTGAGGCGAATAAGATAAAGAGAAGTATCGGCATCATAGGGATAAATGAGAATAGTAAGACAATTAAGGTGGCCATTTTAAAATAGGTGGATATCCGTTTACCCGATGGATATTCATTTACCCGGATAATACCCGTACCCTACCCGATGATATATTTGAGGGTAATAGGGTAGGGTATGGGTGAAGGAAATAGATATAGGGTAGGGTATGGATTTGACGTACCCGTACCATACCCTACCCGTTTACACCCCTAATTAGGACGGATCAAAATAAAAAGTGTGAAGTTGAAGTTGGGACGGAGGGAGTATTTATCATTCTCTAACCAAGGAGCCTTACATTACATTCTACTCCCTCCGTCCGTTCGAAAGAGGATCTTTTTTTCATTTTGGTCATCCGTTCAAAAGCAAAATACTCTCTTTCGAGCGGATGGAGGGAGTAATAAAATTCTAGTTAGGCATTCTTGTTTGCTTAGTATGAGTCCTACTAGAAACTGAAGAAAACAATCTATTGAGTTCATGGATATTTAAAATTCTTACAGATATTGAAATAATCATCAATTATACATGGGGAAAAAATCAATAAAAAAAATCCAAGGGAATATTCATGACTTTCCCTATGCAGTATATAATTTTAGTTTTACATTAATTTATAAAAATACATTATTATGTGTTAATATTTTGTTAAAATATTATAATTATATTGTTTGTTTTGGATTTTTAGGGAAAAAGATCATGGAGAAAGAGGCTACGCTGCAGGAAAGAAAAAAAAAAGAGAAAGAGACTATTTTGAATTTCGTTTAATGTTAAGTTATTTTTCTACTATTTTGTTTACTTTAAATGACAACATAAAAATTGTCAAATGAAATTTTATAATCAAATCGAAAAGACTATTAAATTTTTGAAGTTCCCTAAAATCACTTGAATTTTGAATAACGGAGTGCAAGTTGTTATAATGGAATAGTTCCGTTATGGGACAAGACAATACAGAATTGGCTATTTACTAGAAAAATAAGTTAAAATGGTATATAATAATGGTTAAAGTGAATTTTTTTTACTAGGAATGCCCCAAGAATCACTCAAATTTCATATAACGGTGTACAAGTCGTTATAATGAAATGATTTTATTATGGGTCAAACAATTCTATATTGATTATCCACTAGAGAAATAAGACAAACGATGTTTAAAAATAAAGGTCAAAATGTGGGCTTTTATCTAGGAGGGCCCTAGAATCACTAAAATTTCGAATAACGGCATGCTAATCGCTATAATGTAATGGTTACGTTATGGGTTGAAACAATGCTAAATTGACTATTCATTAAAGAAATTAGTCAAATGATGTACAATGAAGGTAAAAATACGAAATTTTAATTGAGACGACCACGAAATAACTCGAATTTTGAATAACAGCATACAAGTTGATATAACGGCATGATTCCATTATGGGCATAAACGCTCATATTTTTGTACGTACCAATCAAATAGTAAATTAGGATCATATATTAAACAACTACTTTGATTTCATCATATTACTACAAGCTCATTCGAAAATACAAGTGTATACTTATGATTTGTAATGGTTCGAATCCAAACTTAATACATGCTACTTAGAACATTTATGAGATATTCTACAAGTGAGTCAATATCGGCATTCTTTTGTTACATTATGATATTAGGCTTTATATCTATATATGGAGATCGAAACAAGTCCAAGATCCCTAAAATACTTAAATTTCGAATAACGAAGTGCAAGTCGTTATAATGAAATGGTTTCGTTATGTGGTCAAACAATGCTAAATCGGCTATCCACTAGAGAAGCAACTCAAATGTGTAGATTGAAGTTAAAAGTGAGAAATTTTGATTCAGACGATTCCGAAATAACTCGAATTTTGAATAGCGGCATGCAAGTCGTTATAACAGCAATAATTCTGTTATTGGCATAAACGCATATGTTTTCGTACAAGCCAATCAAGTAGTAATTTTTGACCTCATATTAAACACCTGCTTTGATTTCATCATATTTCTACAAGCTAATTCAAAATACAAGTGGATACTTGATTAGTGTGAAAATCTGCGTATTTTAGAGTCCGATTTAGCACCATTGTGTGGAATTTATATTCGTGTTTGAGCATTTTTTGGTTGAATTGCATATACTTGTGTTATAGATGCTTGTGAGGTGTTATTTCGTATTTTTAGGTAGAAAACAGGGGTAAAAAAAAGCAAAAATGGAAGTCGGGAGCGAAGTCGGGCCAAAATAAGAATTGGTACAGCATGGCACAACTCGTGCTAGACTTGGCATGAGTCGTGCCGCGCACTCGTGCCGGCCACATGCGGCATGAGATGCCATCGCTGCCCAGCACGCCCCGGTAGTGCATGACTCTTGCCACTATCTTGCACGACTCGTGCGAAATTCAAATGGACAAATTTTCAGGAGTTCTTTATATAATTGGAAAGTTAAGGAAGAGAGTATCGCGTGAGCACAAAAATCACCTTAATCGGAGATCGGATGAAGAAGTTATGAGCAAAACCGTAAGGTCGCGCAGGCAGCCAACGGGTGGCACGACCCGTGCCACATTTTGGCACGACCCGTGCCGGGTGTCCAACCAGCCCATGCTGCCAATGCCTCCAAGATATGCTGCACGTCCGTGTCCGGCACGACTCGTGCCGATGCCCAGCGAGCCCGTTTCATCTTTTTTTGCTCGTTCGTCATTTTTGACGTGAAAAAGCCCTATTTTGAGGTGGAATCCGATTTTTAGCAGCCTGGAACTATAAAAGAGACCCTTGGGGTGTTCCAAACCCTAACTCTCCACAACTCTCCATAACTCTATAGACCTTTTCACAATTCACTATCCCATCCACTCATCCCGGGGAGTTCATCAGTGTTGCTTACTTGAGAATGTGAACAAGAAGATTCAGAATCACGGAGGAGAGAACGGGGAATCACACCATATTTAGGATTTTTCTTACTCTTTCTTTCTTTCTTTCTTAATTTTGAACATGCTGTCATACCTAACCATGTGTGTTGCCTGTAACACCATGGGCTAGTACTTCTTGGATAGCGCTAGGTTTGAAGGTTAAGTTGTTTTGAATTGATGATCTAGACTTAAGGTTGAATACCTGCAGTATACTTATTCCTTTATTAAGCTTTGATTTGAGACTTTTATTTTGTCTTATATGATCTGTCCTTATTCATGGGTATGTCATTGTCCTATGCATGTTCATGATTATTGCTTGTGTCATAGAAGGAATTATATTTGTCTATCTGTTATGGGTAAAGGGGATCTAACCATATAACATTTATTCATTAGAATAATTAATACTGGACACCTAATATACTCCCTCCGTCCCCTTGATACGTATCTATTTTGCCATTTTGGTCCGTCCCAATACAAAATATCCATTTTCTTTTTGGATTGATGTGACACACAAAGGGCCCACACTCAACACTAATACAACTACCCACTATACATTAAAATATTATTTTATCTCACCTCAATACACATTAAAATATTATACTCCTTAATCTACGTGAATAAAGTAAATGGATACCTATTAGAGGGACGGAGGGAGTATTTATTAATTACCATTCTAGAGGATTTGGTTTCTTAGATTGTTAGGTGGGAGTTGGGGATTAATTCTTAAGTACCTATAAAGGGAAGTCTAGTGTACTAGCCTTTAATGGAATTTTACATGAAGTACCTAAAAAGGGAGTAGGAATTATTTTTCTGCATCTGAGGATTCAAACCAGGCTTACGTGTTGAGTTTACTCTAAAAAAGTGATTTAACATAATTAAGTGGTAGCCTTCATAAGAACTGCAGGGATTCTAACTGATTGTTTAGTGATTTAATTTGGCCAATTTAACTGAAATTCCTAGTGCTATCTATCTTCTCTCTTGAACACTTTATCTTTATTTTATTTGCTATTTAATTATTTTTAGTATTTATCTTCTGCATCTTTAATTTAGGTAATTCTCTAAAAATATCACAGATTTGTCTTAATTTAGAATAGTCATAATTAGATTAGATAGTAAGTCTAGAATTATCCCTTGAATTCGATAATAGACTTGGTCACACGCTTATCTGCAACAGATTCCCTACACTTGGGGACACGTAAAAAGGTGAACAAGCAATACTTCATATTTGTAATACTTCGTATCCAAACTTATCACATGCTACTTATAATATTTATGGGATATTCCATAAGTGAGTCAATATTTAGCATTCTTTTATGACCTTATGATAATATTAGGCTTTATATCTATATATGGAGATCCGAGCAAGTCTAAGGGTCCTAAAATCACTCGAATTTTAAATAACGTAGTACAAGTCGTTATAACAGAATAGTTCCGTTATGTGGCCAAACAATGCTAAATTGGCTATCTACTAGAGAAACAACTCAAATGGTGTACAATGAAGTTAAAAATCATGAGAAATTTTGACTGAGGCAATCCCGGGATAACTCAAATTTTGAATAACGACATACAAGTGGGTATAACGGAATGATTCTGTTATTAGCATAAATGCACATATTTTCGTACATATCAATCAAGTAGTGATTTTGGACCTTATTTTAAACATCAACCTTGATTTCATCATATTACTACAAGCCCATTCGAAAATTCAAGTGGGATACTTCATATTTGTAATGTTTCACATCCAAAAATTTATACATTATACACTTGTTCATATGACATGTATGAAATAATTCATATGTAACTCAATATCAATATCCGTTGGTTAGTTTATCCAAATATTATGCTTTCACATTGTATACAGAAATCCAAGCGAATGAAAGGCCCTTAAAATTGCTCGAATTTCGAATAACGGCGTGCAAGTCGTTATAACGGAAAGATTCTGTTATGGGGTCAGACAATGCTAAATTCTCTATTTACTAGAAAATCAGTCAAATAGTATACAATGATGGTAAAAGTGAGAATCTTTTACTGAGGCGACCTCGAAATAACTCGAATTTTGAATAACGACATACAAGTGTATATAACGGAATGATTACGTTATGAGCACAAACACACATATTTTCTTACATGGAAATTAAGTTGTGCGTTTGGACCTCATATTAAACTCATGCCTAAATTTCATTATACTTCTATAAGCCCATTCAAAAATTTAAATGGGATACTTCATATTTTATAATACTTCGCATTCAAACTGTATACTTTATATACTTATTTTATTTAACATGTATGATATACGTCATATGTGACTGAATATCAATATCCATTTATCAGTTTATTAGAATATTATGTTTTAACATTATATGTGGAGATCCAAGCGCATGAAAAGCGCCCTAAAATTTATCGAATTTCGAATAACGGCGTGCAAGTTGTTATCATTCCGTTATGGGGTTTAACAATGCTAAATTTTTTATTCACTATAGAAATCAATCAAATAGCATAGAATGATAGTAAAAGTGAGAAATTTTGACTAAAACGATCCTGGAATAACTCAGATTTTGAATAACGACATACAAGTGTGTATAATGGAATGATCCTGTTATGAGCATAAACACGCATATTTTCGTACATGACAATTAAGTTGTGCGTTTGGACCTCATATTAAACACATGCTTTGATTTCATAATATTTTTAAGCCCATTCAAAAATGTAAGTGGGATACTTCATATTTGTAATACTTCGCATTTAAACTGTATACTTTATATACTTGTTTTATTTAACACGTATGAGATACTTCATATGTGACTGAATATCAACATCTATTTGTTCGTTTATAAAAATATTATGTTTTGACATTTTATGTAGAGATCCAAGCGAATGAAATGCCTCTAAAATCAATCGAATTTTGAATAACGGCGTACAAGTCGTTATAACAGAATGATTCCGTTATGAAGCCAAACAATGATTAATTAACTATTCACTAAAAAAATAAATCAAACGGTATACAATGAGGTAAATGTGAGAAATTTTGATTGAAATGACCCCGGGATAACTCGAATTTTATATAACGATATACAAGTCGGTATAACGAAATGGTTACCGTTATGGGCATAAATGCTAATTTTTCAAAAATCCATAAAACATTATAATTTAGTATAATGTTCCATTTTTTAATTTTACAAAAAAGTCCCAAACTTTTATTATTTTCTTAAAAGTCCATAAAATATTAATAATTAAGTAAAAACCTTATTTTTTAAAAGGAGGTCATTTACACAAAATTTTATAACCTTAGGCATTTTAAATAAGATTTATTGTTGACTAGGCCTTTTAAGTGAACACCCCTTTTATTTTTTATACTCCCTCCGTCCCGGGTATTTTTACACACTTTTCATTTTGAGGTGTCACACGTATTTTTACCCATTCCATTAATGGTAAAAATAAATAATACTTTATTACCTACTTTTTACAATCCCAATAACTTTAATTATTTTTTTACACTTTATTCATCATTTCCAATAACTTTATTTACTTTTTCTTTTTAAATTACTAATTTATCCCTACTTTTTCTTACATTATATATTAAAAAAATAAAACGTCTTAATCTCCGTGTCCGTACAAATAGGTAAAAATACCCTGATAGAAGGAGTATTGTATTTAAGTGTAAATATAAGTTAAAAGTGCATATCTTATAGTAAATTCTACTTTATTTAAGATGCAGTTACCATATACTCCCTCCATCCCATCGCAAGATCACCATTTTACTATATTGGACGTTCCATTCAAATGTCCTCATTTTTCATTTTTAGTAAAAAGTATCATATGTGGCCCACCACTCACTACTAATACAACTACCCATTACACATAAAATAATAATACTCCTTAATCTACGCACAAAAAGTAACCGGTGACGTTTGGGCGGGACGGAGGGAGTAATAAATAATATATTGCTTGCGTCATGCACGACTCATCATAATTAAAAAGGAAAATTTTCACATTTGGTCCCATAAGAATTCCTTCAATTCAATTATAATCCCGTAGAAATATACTGGTCTCATAGCTAGCGGTTTTGGTCCCATAAGAATATTATAATCGAAAATTTTCATCCCAAATTAACTTATATTATTATAAACTATCAGATTTATATTATTTTATGTGTTTCAAAATAGACATAGTTTGTTTTGTCATGTTAATGTTTCAGAATATTTCGTCAACTATTAACAATTTAGATAAAAAATTCATATGGAACTAAATCTGCCAATTTTGGGACCTTTTTGGCATTGAGCAATTTTTACGGGACTAAATATGAAATTATCCCTAATTAAAAATAGGAGTTCTTTTTCTTTTAAGACATTATTTTGATTAGCTTTTGAAAGGTAATTCAATTTATTTTGAACAATAGATAAAAAATATATGTTATGTTTTACGTTTTCTTTGTATTTCTATTTTTAAGCTTTGTTACTGTATTGTACCTATTGTATTGGAATAAATGAAAGTGAAAAATGTTCAAATTATATCAGAATGTGAGGAGCATTATAAATAATTATATATTTTATTTTTTAAAATATGAATGTTAAATTAAATGAGTTGACATTGTGTCCATGTTATATGTTATTTGAATAAAAAATTATATGTTATATCCCTTTCAAAAGTGCAGGCTGTGAAATCTATTTTCTAGAAGTAAGGATATATACAAGCCCAAATATCTATATTAATAATAGCCTTTCGCAATTAGAACAAGAAGAATACAGAAGTTCAGATTAGACCGAAAATCTTCAAATACAGTGTTCATGTTCAAGAATGGGCAGCTGCTGGATCACTTGCCACGTCACGTAGGACCCTCTTGTTGGATTGTATACTAAAAGTCTAGGTTTTTGTATGAACAATGTTTAAACAATTAATTTGAAATGAGAATCATATGATCAAATGATTGCGTCTTATAATTTATTTATATGCATGATGCAATAGTCCACTTACTTTATACTGTAGATAATATGTTGTGCGACAACACGCGGAAGATCATATTATCGATTTCCTTATAAAGTATAAACAGATGCTCACAACCGAGATAGATGGGGACTCTCTATCGGGATGGTTGTAGTGTGGTTTGGTATTAGCTTGTCTTGGCTATAGAATCACTCTAGTGCACTTATGTGTATTGAGCAGGACCACCTGAGATCGTTCAACTTATACTGACTTATAGAAGAACTTGATCTCTGTTATTATGGATGTTCGTGCTCTTAATCCCTATACAATAACCTCGACACGTAGGGCAGTATATATTTCTTTGATTCATCAATGGGTGAGATTTAGATGCAATTAAATCAATAAACTCGGTGAGTTGGGAAATAGTGCTGTATCTATGGTGTGCTGTTGATTGTAGAAGGAATCCGTGTCCGTCATAGGTTGATGATGTCCCCTTGAGGAGCTCATAAGGATTATCATGTAAACCCTGCAGGTGGAATTTATTCCGGCATGATAATGAGGTTGAGTGGTACTACTCTTGGATGAGATATTAATTAATTGAGTTGTCAGTAACTTAAATTAATTAATGGACATTGTATATCTTAAACATGGGGAGACTAACGGGCTCATAATAAGAAGGAGCCCAAAACGTAATTTTGGGATTGGTACGGTAGTGCAGTAATAATATTTTAGTGGAATATATTATTATTATTGGACTTAAGTATAAGCTTTGGGCTAAGCTTGGATACTTAAGCCCAATGGAGGCCCAACCCAATTTCTCCTCCTGGTCCCTGCTGTAGCCCATGTATATAAGTCACCTCAGCTTATCTGGAACCCTAATCTAATTCATTATTCACGTGTGATGAGGGTTGATAGCAGATTGAGTAGGTCTCGTAGATCGTCGCCCACACGACGTCGAGATCGACTTGGGACATACAGCAGAAGACCGGAAGGTCGTTTGCTGCTGCAGTTCGTCATGTTACAAAATTCATATAAAATCGTACAGTTATCCGATTTTGATGTATTATATACTGACGGAAAGCCGTCGAAGAGAGGATCGTCTGAGCACAAAGACCACTCAATTCCGACATCAGAAGAGGAACTTATGGCTATTCTCGTGGGACTGCGCAGTCTGCCAGCGAGAATTCAACCTCTACATCAACCCTTGGTGAAAGGTAATGCGTTTCATGTTTACTTGTTTCCGCTGCTTGTTAGAAATACATGGAACCCTAACGGGTCACGTTAACCAAACGATCGAAAGCCAACAATTGGTATCAGAGCTTCGGTTTCGTGGTGAAGCGTGACACGTTAGGCTAGGGTTTATGTGATTAATTTTTCGGAATTAGGATCACATGTTTAGGGTTTTGGTTTTATTGCGCAAACCATGAATATCCCTATATGATATATACCCTGTATAATATCTATTCGTCCATGGTTGTGTGTGAGAGGATTCGACGAAAACTGTTCGTCAATTTCACATGCAAGGAAGAAGAAAAAGAGGGCAAAAATAGAATCACGTTTTTGAGAGAAAATCCAGCGCAGTGATATTGCAGAGGCAATAACCGGAGTTTCAACGGTCGGATTGAGCTGTAATTTGGTCAGCACGTTCAGATCTTGTGAATGTACATTCTGAACGGTGGAGATCGAATTTGGAGCTTTTTCGTACTAGGATTACGCTGAAAACAGAAGCAGATTTTTGGGCGATTCTGTTTTGCGCAGTCGAAGGAAAAGAGTCGTTTCTTACAAACTAACCGTTGGATCGAGCTTTAATTTGGTCAGCACGTTCAGATATTGTGGATGTACATTTTGAACGGTGGAGATCGAATTTGGTGCTTTGTCTTGCTGGGATTACGCTGAAAACAGAAGCAGATTTTTGGGCGATTCTGTTTTGCGCAGTCCAGGGAAAAGAGCCGTTCCTCAGAAATTAACCGTTGGATTGAGCTGTAATTTGGTCAGCACGTTCAGATCTTGTGGATGTACAATCCGAACGGTGGAGATTGAATTTGGAGCGTTGTCGTGCTGGGATTACGCTGAAAACAGAAGTAGATTTTTGGGCGATTCTGTTTTGCACAGTTGAGGGAAAAGACCCGTTTCTCACAACATAACCGTTGGATCGACCTGTAATTTGGACAGCACGTTCATGGATTACAGGAGTAGATTTTGGACGGTGGAGATTGGATTCTGAGGTTCTTTCAGTTTCGAACTACGAACGAGAGTTGGTGTAGTTTGGTGTTGCGCGTTGGGCTGAACTTGATTCCATGCAAGTAGGCCCTTGGACGAGCGACAGTCCGGGCGAGGGGCGCTCGTCAAGGCACTTGGAGCGCTCCCTGACACGATTAATGGTGGGATATGACGATGGACGTCTTGGGGCACAAGCAATCCTGCTTGTTGCGTAAGGCATCGATTCCACAGTAGGAGTGTCGGACAAGACATTAAAATTTAGAGGCATTTTTATTCCTAATATATATAACTGTCATAATTGATTTAATTGTCTATTATTGTTATATATATATGGATGCCTGATCTCTATGATTTATTGTCTTATATAGAAGCATGCTAGATTGCGTATTATATTTGGTATATTATATGCATGTATTGCTAGAGTGTTGGATAAGACATCCAATTTTAGGAAAACTAATTCCTAATATATAACTGCCATAATAGATTGTATATTATTGTTATATATGGATGTCGAATTAATTCCTAATATATGACTGCTATAATTGATTTAATAATCTATTATTGTCATATATGGATGTCGAATTAATTCCTAATATATAACTGCTATAATTAATTGTCTATTATTGTTATATATGGATGTTGAATTAATTCCTAATATATAACTGACATAATTGATTTAATTATCTATTATTGTTGTAAATGGTTGCTCGTCGATATCGATGATTTCGATAATCTAGACGATATCGACGATCGATATCGATAGTTTTGGAATGTTGATAATCTTGATATTTTTCGAATATTTGATAATCTAATCGATATCGATGATTTTGATAATCTGGACGACATCGACGGTCGATATCGATGGTTTCGAAAATTGGACAATCTGGAAATTTCAAAATTTTGATAGTGTGGAAGTCTTTGCTGATATTCGTGCCTGATGGCGAACAATCGAATTCGCTGATATATAACTGTTAATGATTGATTTAATTATTAATTATTGTTATATATGTATGCATGACTCTCTGGGATTTACTGCCTCATGTGCCGTGATAGGAGCATGCTAGAATTGCGTATTTTATTTTATGAATATTATATGCATGTAAAAACCCTCAGTTTTAAATAACTAAGTGGGAGAGGGGATTGGTAATTAATTCCCGCGGCCTCCATTATTGGTTTGTTAGCAATGTGAATAAACTTGCGCGTCGGCATTAGAGCCTTCCTCCCCATCGGATGAGTTTATTCATGGATATTGCTGGAACAGGCTTCTTTAAAATTATGTTTGTAATGTGATGCACATGAACTTGCGCGTTGGCTTAGACCTTCCTCCCTATCGGATGAGTTCATGTGCGGATCACTGTACAGACTTATAATTGATGACTGTAGGAAGTTATCCGAGCGCGTGTGTACTTCTCCATCTGTAAGGCACATAAGCTTGGGCCGCGGACTTGGGGTCAAATAATGGTGTACACTTAGATGTGAATAATAAGTATCCTCCCTATCGGAGTCACTGC
Source organism: Pogostemon cablin (assembly GCA_023678885.1). NCBI lineage: Eukaryota > Viridiplantae > Streptophyta > Magnoliopsida > Lamiales > Lamiaceae > Pogostemon > Pogostemon cablin. The sequence goes on from CM042965.1 coordinate 37,690,588, forward strand.
TTTTATTTGCATGGCTAAAGAGGAACCGACTATTAATTATTTTGTCATGAGGTTAGGTTGACAAATGAAATTAATGGGTAAAACCTTCTCTTGTAAATGTTCGGGTTTGTAAACGTCCACACTATCGTGGCTTGCAGACTCACGGTGCTTGAGATGTCGGTGAATTTTAATTTTATATTATTTTGAGGGAATCAATATAAAAGGATAAAATTCAAAGATTTGATCGGTGTATTTATTTATGATTCTCTGTAATTTCAAATGGTTTTATCTCGCTTATTGTTGACTAAAAGAAATTATATTTACTGGTCCAAAATTAGATGATTAGAAAAGAATCTTGGTTTTGAATTTTACTGCTTAAGAAAATACATGTGTGTTCTCACAATGGACGTCTCATGATGCCTATTAAAGTCTCTAGTGAAGAGATGAGAGGTTCATAGAAATATGATGGTCTCATGTAACTCTTCGGATACTTGAGTAAGTTAAAAGGCAGAAGATCATGATTTAATTTGATGAATAAATTGGGAAAGCATGGAGTATAAATTGAAGGGAAACCTAGATCAATTTAATTCTTTGTGAATTGCCTAGATGTTTTTGAGTAAGTTCCACCTGAATTACAATAGGATGTATATGGTGGAAAACTTCTGGCAAAACATGTGGCAAAGGAAAGCCATTTTCATCATAATGTGAACAAGTTTTATATCTTATTCACTAGTTGTTTAAAACATGATTAGTGATGGCATTTACTGACACGAAGTGTGTAGATACTGGAATCACTAAATGTTTATTACTAAGTGAGGATAAGATTGTTATGACATGGGTAAAACTACAAGAGTAGTGGCTATTGCAGTGGGAGTTGTTTATTTATCTTACGATATGAATAAACGTTTGATTTTATGAAATTGTCTTTACGTACATTTTCATAGAAAGAATTTGATTTCGGTTTCTATGCATTAATAGATGGATACTCCATTTCATTTAAATGACATGGTCATTAAAATGAATGATAGAGTTGTAATCTGTTATGGTACGTTGGTGAACAATTTGTACACTCTTAAATCATGTTTATTCCCTGGATGCGACAAATAGTAATTAATAATGAATCTTCTAATCTAGTAAGAGAAAGGTACCTTCGGAAATGAATTTCCCACCTTAATGGTGTGACGAATAGAAGGAATAGCACTCTTATGGTAGTGATTAGATAGATGATGAATTATTTGAAATTACTAAATTCATTTTATGGACATGCCCTAGAAACAGTAATTCGTATGAATGTTTGTCTGTTTGTGGGATATCCTAGAAAAATGAAGGATGATTTATTTAGTTCAAAAGATCGAAGAGTGATTGTTAACACAAACACTAGATTTTTTGGAAAAAGGACTATGTAATAAATCAAATACCCATGTATAAGTTGTTCTAAAGAAAGTGAGAGGAAAACACAAAGTATTAGTACCAGGTGTACAAGAGGATATACCACAAGGTAAATTGCAACGCTTGTCACGTCTGATACACAATTGCTTGTAGTGTCTTGTCGTAGTGGTTGGTTGTTCGACAACCTGTAAGATACGTGTTTTGGGAGTGTCGTGAGACTTGATCCCTAGTAAACATGGAATGGACCCACAGAAACGACGAAGCACTACAAGATAGAAATGCAGAATCTTAGTAAGATGCAATGAATGTTTAAATAGAATCAATAGATTCTAAATAAGATCTGGATGATTGTAGAACCACGGATGGTGTGAAAACCATTGGAAGTGGTCATACAAAATAAAAGAGGATCATACGGTAAGGTGAAAACCTTGGAAGTAAAGCTTGTTGGGAAAAGGTATACTCAGAAAGAAAGGGTTCGATTATGAGAAAACCTGTTCGCCAGTAGCTGTGCCTATATTGATCCGGATTCTTTTATATGTTGCTACTCATATGGAATATGAGGGATAGCAAATAGATGTCAAGACAGCTTTCCTGATTGGAAGTCTTGAGGAAAACATCTATGTGAAGCAACCAGAGTGATTCATTGCAAAGGGCTAAGAGCATTGTGATAGGAAGCTTAAAAGTGTCCATTAATGGACTAAAACAAGCTTCAAGATCATGAAACATCCGTTTTGATGAGGTAATCCAGTGACATGGATCTAATCAATGATCGGATGGGTCTTGTGTATTGAAAAGAGTGATGGAAACGTGGTGGTATTACTTGTACTATACATAGATATTATCTTGCTCATTGGAGACAATGAAAGAGTATTATCGGGCGTATGGGGTATGGTTAATAAAGCGGTATAAGATGAAGGACTTAAGAGGAGCAAAAATATCCTTTTGATCACGGTAATACAGATCACAAGAAAGGATGTTATGTTTATCTCAAGCTTCATGAAATGATACAATCCTTACTCGTTTTAGCATGTGACTTTATCTAAGGAAATGTGTCTTGAGACACAAAAGGAAGATAAAGGAGATGAAAGCAGTTCCTTATGCTTCGATAAATGAGGAAGCCTAATCTAAGGAATGCTATACATGAGTATGGATATCTGTTTTGCTAAATGCATGAACAGTGGGTATCAACGTAACCTGGAACAAGAATGATGAGCTGTGGTAAGACATATATGAAGTGCCTGAGAAGGACTGGAAATTATATGTAAGCTTACTGGACAGATTCACTGCTTCTTGTGGATTACGTAGATTCAGATTTTTTAGTCAGATTGGACGGCAGTAAATCCACCTCAAGGTTATGTGTTTAATTTTAGGAAGTTGAGTCATAATGTGGAGGAGTGTTATATAGAAATGTATTTCAGACTTCGGACTCCATATGGAAAGATGATAAATTGGAGCCTATGAGGCAACCAATGTATCTGTATGACTCTAGAAACTTCATGATGGACTTTGATGTGATTCTAAGTTTGCCCAAGGTTATCACAATTTATATTGATGATATTGGTGCAGTTGCAAACTTGAAGGAATCACAAGTCCATAAGGCAATTAAACACATGGAGCGCAAGTACCACCTGTTACGAGAAATCGTATGATGAGGGGAAGGTTGTTGTCACCTAGATTGCATCGGATGATAACCTAGTAAATCCATTAACAAGGACCTTAAGGCGAGAGCTTTTGATGGCCGAGTAGTGGGAGTGGAAATCAGATGTATGGTAGAAGACATAACAGCATAGTCTTTTAGTATAAGTGGGAGATTGTTGGATTGTATACTAAAAGTCTAGGTTTTTGTATGAACAATGTTTAAACAATTAATTTGAAATGAGAATCATATGATCAAATGATTGCGTCTTATAATTTATTTATATGCATGATGCAATAGTCCACTTACTTTATACTGTAGATAATATGTTGTGCGACAACACGCGGAAGATCATATTATCGATTTCCTTATAAAGTATAAACAGATGCTCACAACCGAGATAGATGGGGACTCTCTATCGGGATGGTTGTAGTGTGGTTTGGTATTAGCTTGTCTTGGCTATAGAATCACTCTAGTGCACTTATGTGTATTGAGCAGGACCACCTGAGATCGTTCAACTTATACTGACTTATAGAAGAACTTGATCTCTGTTATTATGGATGTTCGTGCTCTTAATCCCTATACAATAACCTCGACACGTAGGGCAGTATATATTTCTTTGATTCATCAATGGGTGAGATTTAGATGCAATTAAATCAATAAACTCGGTGAGTTGGGAAATAGTGCTGTATCTATGGTGTGCTGTTGATTGTAGAAGGAATCCGTGTCCGTCATAGGTTGATGATGTCCCCTTGAGGAGCTCATAAGGATTATCATGTAAACCCTGCAGGTGGAATTTATTCCGGCATGATAATGAGGTTGAGTGGTACTACTCTTGGATGAGATATTAATTAATTGAGTTGTCAGTAACTTAAATTAATTAATGGACATTGTATATCTTAAACATGGGGAGACTAACAGGCTCATAATAAGAAGGAGCCCAAAACGTAATTTTGGGATTGGTACGGTAGTGCAGTAATAATATTTTAGTGGAATATATTATTATTATTGGACTTAAGTATAAGCTTTGGGCTAAGCTTGGATACTTAAGCCCAATGGAGGCCCAACCCAATTTCTCCTCCTGGTCCCTGCTGTAGCCCATGTATATAAGTCACCTCAGCTTATCTGGAACCCTAATCTAATTCATTATTCACGTGTGATGAGGGTTGATAGCAGATTGAGTAGGTCTCGTAGATCGTCGCCCACACGACGTCGAGATCGACTTGGGACATACAGCAGAAGACCGGAAGGTCGTTTGCTGCTGCAGTTTGTCATGTTACAAAATTCATATAAAATCGTACAGTTATCCGATTTTGATGTATTATATACTGACGGAAAGCCGTCGAAGAGAGGATCGTCTGAGCACAAAGACCACTCAATTCCGACATCAGAAGAGGAACTTATGGCTATTCTCGTGGGACTGCGCAGTCTGCCAGCGAGAATTCAACCTCTACATCAACCCTTGGTGAAAGGTAATGCGTTTCATGTTTACTTGTTTCCGCTGCTTGTTAGAAATACATGGAACCCTAACGGGTCACGTTAACCAAACGATCGAAAGCCAACAATTGGTATCAGAGCTTCGGTTTCGTGGTGAAGCGTGACACGTTAGGCTAGGGTTTATGTGATTAATTTTTCGGAATTAGGATCACATGTTTAGGGTTTTGGTTTTATTGCGCAAACCATGAATATCCCTATATGATATATACCCTGTATAATATCTATTCGTCCATGGTTGTGTGTGAGAGGATTCGACGAAAACTGTTCGTCAATTTCACATGCAAGGAAGAAGAAAAAGAGGGCAAAAATAGAATCACGTTTTTGAGAGAAAATCCAGCGCAGTGATATTGCAGAGGCAATAACCGGAGTTTCAACGGTCGGATTGAGCTGTAATTTGGTCAGCACGTTCAGATCTTGTGAATGTACATTCTGAACGGTGGAGATCGAATTTGGAGCTTTTTCGTGCTAGGATTACGCTGAAAACAGAAGCAGATTTTTGGGCGATTCTGTTTTGCGCAGTCGAAGGAAAATAGTCGTTTCTTACAAACTAACCGTTGGATCGAGCTTTAATTTGGTCAGCACGTTCAGATATTGTGGATGTACATTGTGAACGGTGGAGATCGAATTTGGTGCTTTGTCTTGCTGGGATTACGCTGAAAACAGAAGCAGATTTTTGGGCGATTCTGTTTTGCGCAGTCCAGGGAAAAGAGCCGTTCCTCAGAAATTAACCGTTGGATTGAGCTGTAATTTGGTCAGCACGTTCAGATCTTGTGGATGTACAATCCGAACGGTGGAGATTGAATTTGGAGCGTTGTCGTGCTGGGATTACGCTGAAAACAGAAGTAGATTTTTGGGCGATTCTGTTTTGCACAGTTGAGGGAAAAGACCCGTTTCTCACAACATAACCGTTGGATCGACCTGTAATTTGGACAGCACGTTCATCGATTACAGGAGTAGATTTTGGACGGTGGAGATTGGATTCTGAGGTTCTTTCAGTTTCGAACTACGAACGAGAGTTGGTGTAGTTTGGTGTTGCGCGTTGGGCTGAACTTGATTCCATGCAAGTAGGCCCTTGGACGAGCGACAGTCCGGGCGAGGGGCGCTCGTCAAGGCACTTGGAGCGCTCCCTGACACGATTAATGGTGGGATATGACGATGGACGTCTTGGGGCACAAGCAATCCTGCTTGTTGCGTAAGGCATCGATTCCACAGTAGGAGTGTCGGACAAGACATTAAAATTTAGAGGCATTTTTATTCCTAATATATATAACTGTCATAATTGATTTAATTGTCTATTATTGTTATATATATATGGATGCCTGATCTCTATGATTTATTGTCTTATATAGAAGCATGCTAGATTGCGTATTATATTTGGTATATTATATGCATGTATTGCTAGAGTGTTGGATAAGACATCCAATTTTAGGAAAACTAATTCCTAATATATAACTGCCATAATAGATTGTATATTATTGTTATATATGGATGTCGAATTAATTCCTAATATATGACTGCTATAATTGATTTAATAATCTATTATTGTCATATATGGATGTCGAATTAATTCCTAATATATAACTGCTATAATTAATTGTCTATTATTGTTATATATGGATGTTGAATTAATTCCTAATATATAACTGACATAATTGATTTAATTATCTATTATTGTTGTAAATGGTTGCTCGTCGATATCGATGATTTCGATAATCTAGACGATATCGACGATCGATATCGATAGTTTTGGAATGTTGATAATCTTGATATTTTTCGAATATTTGATAATCTAATCGATATCGATGATTTTGATAATCTGGACGACATCGACGGTCGATATCGATGGTTTCGAAAATTGGACAATCTGGAAATTTCAAAATTTTGATAGTGTGGAAGTCTTTGCTGATATTCGTGCCTGATGGCGAACAATCGAATTCGCTGATATATAACTGTTAATGATTGATTTAATTATTAATTATTGTTATATATGTATGCATGACTCTCTGGGATTTACTGCCTCATGTGCCGTGATAGGAGCATGCTAGAATTGCGTATTTTATTTTATGAATATTATATGCATGTAAAAACCCTCAGTTTTAAATAACTAAGTGGGAGAGGGGATTGGTAATTAATTCCCGCGGCCTCCATTATTGGTTTGTTAGCAATGTGAATAAACTTGCGCGTCGGCATTAGAGCCTTCCTCCCCATCGGATGAGTTTATTCATGGATATTGCTGGAACAGGCTTCTTTAAAATTATGTTTGTAATGTGATGCACATGAACTTGCGCGTTGGCTTAGACCTTCCTCCCTATCGGATGAGTTCATGTGCGGATCACTGTACAGACTTATAATTGATGACTGTAGGAAGTTATCCGAGCGCGTGTGTACTTCTCCATCTGTAAGGCACATAAGCTTGGGCCGCGGACTTGGGGTCAAATAATGGTGTACACTTAGATGTGAATAATAAGTATCCTCCCTATCGGAGTCACTGCTTTTATTTGCATGGCTAAAGAGGAACCGACTATTAATTATTTTGTCATGAGGTTAGGTTGACAAATGAAATTAATGGGTAAAACCTTCTCTTGTAAATGTTCGGGTTTGTAAACGTCCACACTATCGTGGCTTGCAGACTCACGGTGCTTGAGATGTCGGTGAATTTTAATTTTATATTATTTTGAGGGAATCAATATAAAAGGATAAAATTCAAAGATTTGATCGGTGTATTTATTTATGATTCTCTGTAATTTCAAATGGTTTTATCTCGCTTATTGTTGACTAAAAGAAATTATATTTACTGGTCCAAAATTAGATGATTAGAAAAGAATCTTGGTTTTGAATTTTACTGCTTAAGAAAATACATGTGTGTTCTCACAATGGACGTCTCATGATGCCTATTAAAGTCTCTAGTGAAGAGATGAGAGGTTCATAGAAATATGATGGTCTCATGTAACTCTTCGGATACTTGAGTAAGTTAAAAGGCAGAAGATCATGATTTAATTTGATGAATAAATTGGGAAAGCATGGAGTATAAATTGAAGGGAAACCTAGATCAATTTAATTCTTTGTGAATTGCCTAGATGTTTTTGAGTAAGTTCCACCTGAATTACAATAGGATGTATATGGTGGAAAACTTCTGGCAAAACATGTGGCAAAGGAAAGCCATTTTCATCATAATGTGAACAAGTTTTATATCTTATTCACTAGTTGTTTAAAACATGATTAGTGATGGCATTTACTGACACGAAGTGTGTAGATACTGGAATCACTAAATGTTTATTACTAAGTGAGGATAAGATTGTTATGACATGGGTAAAACTACAAGAGTAGTGGCTATTGCAGTGGGAGTTGTTTATTTATCTTACGATATGAATAAACGTTTGATTTTATGAAATTGTCTTTACGTACATTTTCATAGAAAGAATTTGATTTCGGTTTCTATGCATTAATAGATGGATACTCCATTTCATTTAAATGACATGGTCATTAAAATGAATGATAGAGTTGTAATCTGTTATGGTACGTTGGTGAACAATTTGTACACTCTTAAATCATGTTTATTCCCTGGATGCGACAAATAGTAATTAATAATGAATCTTCTAATCTAGTAAGAGAAAGGTACCTTCGGAAATGAATTTCCCACCTTAATGGTGTGACGAATAGAAGGAATAGCACTCTTATGGTAGTGATTAGATAGATGATGAATTATTTGAAATTACTAAATTCATTTTATGGACATGCCCTAGAAACAGTAATTCGTATGAATGTTTGTCTGTTTGTGGGATATCCTAGAAAAATGAAGGATGATTTATTTAGTTCAAAAGATCGAAGAGTGATTGTTAACACAAACACTAGATTTTTTGGAAAAAGGACTATGTAATAAATCAAATACCCATGTATAAGTTGTTCTAAAGAAAGTGAGAGGAAAACACAAAGTATTAGTACCAGGTGTACAAGAGGATATACCACAAGGTAAATTGCAACGCTTGTCACGTCTGATACACAATTGCTTGTAGTGTCTTGTCGTAGTGGTTGGTTGTTCGACAACCTGTAAGATACGTGTTTTGGGAGTGTCGTGAGACTTGATCCCTAGTAAACATGGAATGGACCCACAGAAACGACGAAGCACTACAAGATAGAAATGCAGAATCTTAGTAAGATGCAATGAATGTTTAAATAGAATCAATAGATTCTAAATAAGATCTGGATGATTGTAGAACCACGGATGGTGTGAAAACCATTGGAAGTGGTCATACAAAATAAAAGAGGATCATACGGTAAGGTGAAAACCTTGGAAGTAAAGCTTGTTGGGAAAAGGTATACTCAGAAAGAAAGGGTTCGATTATGAGAAAACCTGTTCGCCAGTAGCTGTGCCTATATTGATCCGGATTCTTTTATATGTTGCTACTCATATGGAATATGAGGGATAGCAAATAGATGTCAAGACAGCTTTCCTGATTGGAAGTCTTGAGGAAAACATCTATGTGAAGCAACCAGAGTGATTCATTGCAAAGGGCTAAGAGCATTGTGATAGGAAGCTTAAAAGTGTCCATTAATGGACTAAAACAAGCTTCAAGATCATGAAACATCCGTTTTGATGAGGTAATCCAGTGACATGGATCTAATCAATGATCGGATGGGTCTTGTGTATTGAAAAGAGTGATGGAAACGTGGTGGTATTACTTGTACTATACATAGATATTATCTTGCTCATTGGAGACAATGAAAGAGTATTATCGGGCGTATGGGGTATGGTTAATAAAGCGGTATAAGATGAAGGACTTAAGAGGAGCAAAAATATCCTTTTGATCACGGTAATACAGATCACAAGAAAGGATGTTATGTTTATCTCAAGCTTCATGAAATGATACAATCCTTACTCGTTTTAGCATGTGACTTTATCTAAGGAAATGTGTCTTGAGACACAAAAGGAAGATAAAGGAGATGAAAGCAGTTCCTTATGCTTCGATAAATGAGGAAGCCTAATCTAAGGAATGCTATACATGAGTATGGATATCTGTTTTGCTAAATGCATGAACAGTGGGTATCAACGTAACCTGGAACAAGAATGATGAGCTGTGGTAAGACATATATGAAGTGCCTGAGAAGGACTGGAAATTATATGTAAGCTTACTGGACAGATTCACTGCTTCTTGTGGATTACGTAGATTCAGATTTTTTAGTCAGATTGGACGGCAGTAAATCCACCTCAAGGTTATGTGTTTAATTTTAGGAAGTTGAGTCATAATGTGGAGGAGTGTTATATAGAAATGTATTTCAGACTTCGGACTCCATATGGAAAGATGATAAATTGGAGCCTATGAGGCAACCAATGTATCTGTATGACTCTAGAAACTTCATGATGGACTTTGATGTGATTCTAAGTTTGCCCAAGGTTATCACAATTTATATTGATGATATTGGTGCAGTTGCAAACTTGAAGGAATCACAAGTCCATAAGGCAATTAAACACATGGAGCGCAAGTACCACCTGTTACGAGAAATCGTATGATGAGGGGAAGGTTGTTGTCACCTAGATTGCATCGGATGATAACCTAGTAAATCCATTAACAAGGACCTTAAGGCGAGAGCTTTTGATGGCCGAGTAGTGGGAGTGGAAATCAGATGTATGGTAGAAGACATAACAGCATAGTCTTTTAGTATAAGTGGGAGATTGTTGGATTGTATACTAAAAGTCTAGGTTTTTGTATGAACAATGTTTAAACAATTAATTTGAAATGAGAATCATATGATCAAATGATTGCGTCTTATAATTTATTTATATGCATGATGCAATAGTCCACTTACTTTATACTGTAGATAATATGTTGTGCGACAACACGCGGAAGATCATATTATCGATTTCCTTATAAAGTATAAACAGATGCTCACAACCGAGATAGATGGGGACTCTCTATCGGGATGGTTGTAGTGTGGTTTGGTATTAGCTTGTCTTGGCTATAGAATCACTCTAGTGCACTTATGTGTATTGAGCAGGACCACCTGAGATCGTTCAACTTATACTGACTTATAGAAGAACTTGATCTCTGTTATTATGGATGTTCGTGCTCTTAATCCCTATACAATAACCTCGACACGTAGGGCAGTATATATTTCTTTGATTCATCAATGGGTGAGATTTAGATGCAATTAAATCAATAAACTCGGTGAGTTGGGAAATAGTGCTGTATCTATGGTGTGCTGTTGATTGTAGAAGGAATCCGTGTCCGTCATAGGTTGATGATGTCCCCTTGAGGAGCTCATAAGGATTATCATGTAAACCCTGCAGGTGGAATTTATTCCGGCATGATAATGAGGTTGAGTGGTACTACTCTTGGATGAGATATTAATTAATTGAGTTGTCAGTAACTTAAATTAATTAATGGACATTGTATATCTTAAACATGGGGAGACTAACGGGCTCATAATAAGAAGGAGCCCAAAACGTAATTTTGGGATTGGTACGGTAGTGCAGTAATAATATTTTAGTGGAATATATTATTATTATTGGACTTAAGTATAAGCTTTGGGCTAAGCTTGGATACTTAAGCCCAATGGAGGCCCAACCCAATTTCTCCTCCTGGTCCCTGCTGTAGCCCATGTATATAAGTCACCTCAGCTTATCTGGAACCCTAATCTAATTCATTATTCACGTGTGATGAGGGTTGATAGCAGATTGAGTAGGTCTCGTAGATCGTCGCCCACACGACGTCGAGATCGACTTGGGACATACAGCAGAAGACCGGAAGGTCGTTTGCTGCTGCAGTTCGTCATGTTACAAAATTCATATAAAATCGTACAGTTATCCGATTTTGATGTATTATATACTGACGGAAAGCCGTCGAAGAGAGGATCGTCTGAGCACAAAGACCACTCAATTCCGACATCAGAAGAGGAACTTATGGCTATTCTCGTGGGACTGCGCAGTCTGCCAGCGAGAATTCAACCTCTACATCAACCCTTGGTGAAAGGTAATGCGTTTCATGTTTACTTGTTTCCGCTGCTTGTTAGAAATACATGGAACCCTAACGGGTCACGTTAACCAAACGATCGAAAGCCAACACCTCTGGCTCCCAACTCGGCTAGATTGGACTGCCAAGCACTCCCAACTCGGCTCGAGCTTCATGCCGAGCCGCTGCCAAGTTGGTCCATTCCGACCCTATTCCATGCTGCTTCCGATTCTGATATATTCAAAACTCACAAAAATACCTTAATAACCTCAAAATCATGTAAATACTCAAACGTATACAATTCCATGCAAAAACGATGACTTTCCTCAACAAAATGGTGTGATGTGCACACATAAAATGCGTGAAATTTCACTCTCAACAAGTTCATCTCAAGAATACTTACACATCCTAAAAATGTAAATAGTATGTACTCAATATAAATAACTTTACAATACTACAATATTACAAAATGTCACATATTTTTTACACACAATCTAATCAAAGTCAAGAATGAAGCTCTTGTGCCCTCGGGAAAATCGTGTCCCTTTGCAATTTCCGTATCCCTTTGTAATTTAAACTCCTAACAATACAAAGGTTTAAATAGAATAAAGAGTGGGAGGGTTGCGTTCACATGGGGATACGGAGTATCCCTCCGTGTCCACGGGGCGCAGGAGCTTTTGCCTCAATTATATCATACACTTGATTCTATTCAATTACCCAAAATATCATTTCTTTTTTTTTACATCATTACAACAAAAAGTTCATTTTTAGAATAAATGTGATGAAGACTGAAAATCCTTATTTATAGGTGGAGAAAATAATCACTTATTAGATATTTTCTCCTTGAAAAGATTGGGTTCACACTTGAATTAGGCTTGTCCCGTTTAATTAAGAATGTTGGACTGAATTCGAGCTTATTTAATTTAATTAGGCCTGCTGGACTAAATTTGAGTCTATTTAATTTAATTAGGTATGTTGGATTTGATTTGGGTTTAGTTGACTTGGATCAAATCCACTTGATATATTTTGGGTTTGTTTGACTTGAGTCAAACTCACTTAACTTGTAATATTTAGCTCATTTGACTTAAATTTAGTCAATTTGATTTGAATTTTGGTTCAAATAATTATATTAATTATCCATTATTTATTCATTTATTTTAAGAATTTATTTATTTAAATTTCTTAATAAATAAATGTTTAATCAATATCAATATACTTTCTCCTTGCATTTATATATATTTGGCAATAAAATTGGGGTCATTTTGTGGTGCACCTGAAAGTTTATAGGGTAAAAGTTAGATGTAGTGGGTAGTTATTATTTTTATTTTTAATTATTTTATTTTATTTAGTGGTTAAGATTAAATATAAATATGATCTAATGGTTTAAATTATTTAGGTGCACCGATGTACTCGATGCACTGCAATATGAATCATAAAATTGATTGCTTATAGACACAATTTTTAAAAAATTTATAAAAACTCCTCAGTGCAACTTGTACATTTGTTTTTGCACGTAGATTAAGAGATATAATGTTTTAATGTAAAGTGAGGTGAAAAAATTAATATTTTAATATAAAGTGGGTTAGTGTATAAGTGTGATACCCATGAAGACATAATTAATTAATTAAGAGACTCTCTTGTAAGAGAGGTTATTTGTGAGACGAGTCGACACATCAATAAAGTATGTTTACTGTATAGTTAAAGTATGTTTATTTATGATTATTTATAGTTAAAGTATGTTAATAATAAATCATACTCCTTTCGTCCACTTCTAAAGTGCAAATTTTATTATTTTTGGCGTCCGGTTCAAAGGTGTCCATTTTCATTTAAGGTAATTATTGGTCCCACCAATAATATCGCTTAACCCCTTAAAACTTAATATTTACATGAATGCCATTACTCATTATCACACCTCAATTAAAAGGGGATGATAAATAAGTAAAAGTACACACCTCAACTACCCACTACACATATAATAATACTCCTTAATCCACGTGCAAAAAGTAAACGGATATTTTAAAATCGAACGGAGAGAGTATTATAATACCCTAAAATCATACTCCTTCCATCCGGATTCAAGGGTGTCATTTGCTTTTGGACACAGAGATTAATAAGTATTGTCATTTACTCCCTCCGTCCCTTTGATACGTATTCATTTTTCCATTTTGGTACGTCCCATTTCAAAGTATCTATTTCCCTTTTTGGATTGATGTGACCTACAACCACTATACATGATCCCACATTCAACACTAATACAACTACCCATTACAAATTAAAATATTATTTCTCTCACCTTATTATACATAAAATTATTATACTCCTTAATCCACGTGCAAAAAGTCAACGGATACCTTTTAAGGGGACAGAGGGAGTAATGTGTAGTTAGTGTGGGTCCCATTTTTTAGTTGTATTAGTGGGTGTGTGTGGATAAAAAAGGAAATGAGTTCCCTGGGGTGGACGTCCAAAATAAAAAAATGATACCCTTGAAAACGGACGGAGGGAATATTTTAATGCATAATCCAGAATACTTTAGAAAATATATTTTAACAACCATTAAACATATTTTATATATGCAATAAGCATACTTTAGTGATAGGTCGACCCGTTTCACAAATAACCCGTCTCACAAGAAACTTTGTCTAATTAATTTTTGTTTAATATATAGATCATTAATGAATACTCCCTCCGTCCCAGAAAAGTTTGCACACTTTCCATTTTGGGTTGTCCCACAAAAGTTTGCACCTTCCTTAAAAAGCAAAAATTCAAATACAATCACCCTTCCTCATACACTTTATTTACAAAAAAATCATCTCTATCTAACACACCTAACATACTTTATAATTTATTTATTACAAAAAAAATATCATAATACCCCTAAAAGTTATCACTTTCTTAATCTCCGTACCGAAAAAGGGTGTGCAAACTTTTCTGAGACGGAGCAAGTATATATTTTAACGCGTAGTTAGGGAGTTGTATTAATGTTTTATGTGAGCTTCATAAATATATATATATATATATTACTTGTTTTAAGGGGTTTTGACAATAAGGGAACTATAAATTCTCTTAAATAAATGGATGAAATATTTATTTTAAAAAAAACCCTCAAAAGTAAGTATTTTTTTAATCTATATAAAAAATTTGTGAAATTTATTTTTTTGGACAGTATTATTATTTTTATTTATTTGTTAGTTGATGTCAATTCATCACGAACCAGTTCGATATACGTATTTCTACTGTATTTGTACGTATGCACCTATCTACCTAATCGGATCTCTCCTGGTAGCATCCCCCTAATTTCACGCGTACAACACGTGCGTAAATACCTTCTCCCGCGTCTACGTGTCCGCCCGACAAACTCCACACCGCAACTACACCGTATCTCGCAACGCAACCAATCGCCGCACGACACGTTACATCAACCCACCTCCGTAATGTCCACCATCTCTACGTGGCAGCATCTGATAGGCCTGTTTAGCTGTTACAATTTGTAATTATAACGGTTCCTCTGCTCCGTTTCTTCGTAATATCCACCTTTCCTTAATAAACACAGTTTTGTCGCCTCCCATATTCCTTTCTAAAAATATTTCATCAATCCAAAAATAAATAAATATACATTTCAAATAAATTCCACAACTTTTCCTCTTTTCTCGAAATTATTATAGTCGTAATTAAAAAGATGGCCGTGAAGATAAGGAAGTGGCCGCCGTGGACGCCGGCGGCAGCCGTGGCGACGCGGAAATTTCAGGTGGCGGTGAAGCCATTGAAGCTCGAGGGATTGCCGGAAGAAGACGGCGGCGGAGACGACGATCAGACGGCGGAGAAATTCATGGCGATCAAAATTAAATGGAAGGGTGAGCCGAAGTTCTTCCCATTAATGGCGCCGAAGCCGAAAAAGGAATTATCCAATCAGAAGGCTGTGAAGAGAGGAGTAATCCAGTGGGACGCGGACCACTGGTTCGAGAACACGTGTTGCTTTTCTGTGGCCTCCAATCATCATGATTCAAAGTTCGGACCATGGGAAATCTCCTTCAACGTTCTGCAAGTAAGTATTAGTGAATTATTACACGAAAACTCAGAGTTCGTTTGTGTTCGTTGATTATTGAAATTAATTAGAGTGTAATCAACAGATGGATTCGAAGGGTAAAATGGGTGTGATTGGTCGAGTTTCGATGAATTTATCAGAAATTGCTTGGAAAATGGAGAACGTTTCAGTTGAACAGAAGCTTCCTCTGAGTTTGCAGATGGATGGAGTTACCAGAGACGTTACACTCACGGTAAATTTTTATTTAATTCTTTTTTATGATTTATTTATTCTATTATTTTTACGTTCGAACAGATTTTAAACCATTTCATTGATCATTATAAAGATATCTTAATCAGAATATTCATGAATATTACTATATGTGGTTTTACCTTTTAAATTAGTTTATTTTATTTGTGATCGAATGTGACAACTAATGCATTCGTGTCTTACGGAAGAATTTACATTTTAAATTGCTATTTTTTATTCTGCAAACATGCTGAAGAAATCATTGAAATATTCAATAATATTAATTCAAACAATACATACTTTTTAGTTTGTCAATTAGTGAAATTAAAAAAAAAAAAAAATTAAGTTGGGTCGAGTACAAATGTCCTAGTTTACTTGGTAAACTTATTTTTTTATAATTACTTTTATATCTTTTAATGATATTCATCTAGAAGGCTGGTTATTTTTGTGTTTAAAGTAAAAGAAAGTAGTTGAGGGTTGTAGTATATCGGGTACATTAATTAATAATTAATAGATGGTGGTAAAAATTAGATTAATGTCCATTTATGAAATTATGTCAAGCTTAATCACCTATGATAACGACTGATCATAGCATGAGTTAAATTTCATCAGACACTAAACATGAAGAGAGTAGGCTATGTTTGAATTCTGATGGGCAAAATAATTGAATTATTAAATAATTATATAGAGTCTTTCAAACTCTTTATATTTAACCAAGTTTTACTGCGTTAATTGTCTACGTCTTTTGACTATAGTATATTTTATTTTGGACAAAGATTTCTATATAATAATTGTACTTGCACCATATCTCTATTTTATTTTTAGAATTACTAGAAGTTTAACTTTTATATTTGAGGTTTACTTACTTTTTTCTATAGTTCTTAGTTATTTTACTTGGTTTCATATATTTTATCCATAAAATTTAATTTTAATCTTAAAGATATAATTTAATGTAGATTTCTAGAATAATATTCTTTTTAACTCATAACCGAAGAGGATGTATGCATGCATGCACACAACTCAACTCGACTCAAGCTCTTTACAGACCCTCACAGTGTCATTATGTGTTCATGACTCAATAACACTTATTTATGAGAAATTGCAGAAAATGCACTACAAGTTTTATCAAAATTTTCTTATACTCCATTTTTAGTGATGAATCTTGAAACCCCCTAAATTATAAAAATATTTGATTCAATTTTTGACTCGATTAGAATAAATAATTCGGTGATACATATTTAATAACACAATTTTAGATATGTATGACTCGATTGCACATAATTATTATTATTATTCGGTTTAAGTTTTTAATTCGAATCACAAATCAAATCAATGATATTTCCAACATTTTGGGCATTAAAACATTTACCATTAAAAATTGACATTAAAAAAATGCTAATTTAATTCCCTACTATATATTATTTACTATTACTTTTGAAAATAATTTAAAATACTTTGTTAATTTTAATCTTAGGTGCTACTCAACTTGGTTGAAGTAAGAGAAGCACACGACTCATTGGCCACCACTCAACTCGACGGTAACGAGCGTAAAGCGAATGTGAAAGCAAGACGAAGATCACTGAGTTTAGAGGAGGTGAGTTTGGATGACTCGGGCGAGCTGAACAGCTCTTATGAGAAAATAGGTTTATCATCGACCAAGCTGAGACCAACAGGAGCCGTGCTCGATTCCGACAAGAAAGAGAGATGGTTTTCATGGACGAGCAAGCGCTTTAGCTTCAAACGAGCAAAGACGAAAGAAGAGAAACCGGAGGAAATTGCAGAAAATCGCACCGACGACAACAAGATTGATGTCGATCATCATCCACCAACTGACTCGTTCATCGAGCATGCATTACAGGTATGCAAATCATTGAATATCTCTTTTTTCCATGTAACGTTAACTCTTGACTTTGAATTCCATTTCCTATTATATATTCGTAAGCCGTATATTAATCATCAAGTATTTTAAGACTTGGTAAAGAGTTACCAACTCAAACGGTTTGACTTGGTCATTAATATTTTAGCAAAAACTTGTGTGACAACGTCTCACATAGGACTTACTTGAGACGAATAAAAAATGATAATTTATAGTACTATAATAAAAAGTAGAGTTAGTAACTTGTAAACTGAGTTTACATTATAAACCCTTGTAAACCCTGTGGCCCCCCTTAATTTAAACATCCTATCAATACACAGGATATATAGGATTGGAAGGGGGACCACATTGTTTACATCATGAACCCAGTTTATACAAGTGTTTGTGTAAAAAGTAATTTTCAATCAATGAAAAGTGATAATGCTAGCTATTTCAAGAATAATTCATAATATAAAATTAAAAGTAATGACATTTTATAACGAAAGTGATAACTAATTTAAAATTTATAAAATGATCAAACGTTATATGTTCTCATATAATACTTGCACTAATGGTTTTTGTATTATAATAATCGTCATTTCAAGTTGATTCCTCTATTTCAAACAACGTTCGATTGTCGTTGATTGTTTCCTCGTATTTGATTTCAGAAAGATGATCCTAGTCCACAAGCAGATAAACAGGACGAGAGTGCAGATATTTGGGAAGAAAAGGAGCTAATCAGCAGAGATGGTGAAGCTAAGGTTAAAGCTTCTGTTTTCTTCGCTTCGTTCGACCAACGAGGCGATGAAGCTGCTGGGGAAAGTGCTTGCACGGCGTTAGTGGCCGCGATATCCCACTGGCTTCACTCAAATAGCGACGCCATGCCCAACCGGTCCGAATTTGACAACCTAATAATGCAAGGCTCCTCGGAATGGAGAAAACTATGTCAAGATGCTTCCTACGTGAACGACTTTCCCAACAAGCATTTCGATCTTGAAACTATCGTAAGGGCAGACGTTCGACCCGTTTCAATATCCCACAGCAAGTCGTTCGTTGGGTTCTTCGGTGCAGACACATTTGAGGCCTTGAAAGGAGCCATGTCTTTCGAGGATATATGGAAGGAAATAAGCAGCAATACTGGAGTGTACATTGTGAGCTGGAATGACCATTTCTTCGTGTTGAAAGCCGAGGTGAATGCTTATTACATCATCGACACATTGGGTGAGAGGCTCCACGAGGGCTGCAATCAAGCCTACATACTAAGGTTTGACGACACAACCATAATGCAGAAGCTCCCAAATGGAGAAAAAGGCGCAAAGTCAAAACAAGAGACGGAGAATGAAAACGAT
Source organism: Pogostemon cablin (assembly GCA_023678885.1). Classification (NCBI taxonomy): domain Eukaryota; kingdom Viridiplantae; phylum Streptophyta; class Magnoliopsida; order Lamiales; family Lamiaceae; genus Pogostemon; species Pogostemon cablin. Next base: position 37,709,510 of record CM042965.1, read on the forward strand.
GATCAGGAAACGGAAGAGGTAATATGCAGTGGCAAAGAATGTTGCAGAGAGTTTATCAAGAGATTCTTGGCTGCTATACCATTAAAGGAACTCGAGGCCGAAGAGAAAAAAGGCGTCGTTTCTTACTTCTCACTCCATCACCGGCTGCAGATCGAGTTCAACTACAGCTTCTTAACTTCTCCAGTTTCATCCCTAACATCTTCACCCCTTTCTTCTATAGCCACTGCTACATCCTCTCCACTTTCCGAATGAGAGAAGATGTGGATCGACATGTGTAACTTATTACAACACATGCGTAGATTGTATAGAGGAGAAATACCATCTTCTTGTATTTCAAAATAAAAATGTATTTACACTATTGAAAGAGCCAGGCATTGGTCCTCTATAAGTGGAGGGCCCAAAAAAGGAAATCAAGACTTGAATAGATTCGCGATTAACCAGTCAGAACATGCATGTAAGAGGCTATCATGCATTCATACTTGTTAGAGTGTAAACTGATTAAGTATTAAACGATTCAACTCTCTACAAGCTTAAGCTGATAGAGAGGATAATGGTTTAATACTTAACCAAATGTAGAGAGTTGAATCGTTTAATACTTAATCAGTTTACACTCTAACAATACTAAGTAGTATGCAAATAAATCAACTCATGTTGTTAGAATGTCTATTCATAAATATAAGAACATTCTGAATTGGCCTTTAATCTACGTGGAACTAACAACCACCAATCAGAGCTTGCGTTCGAGCCTCTTACATGCTCAATTTTGCAAACTCTGATTAACTCAAGTCATTATCATCCACGTAGAAACTCTCGTTACAATCTACGTGGAACATAACAACTAACCAATCAAAACTAGCATGTGGGGAGGGATGGGGTACCTTGAGCCACTTATCAAAAAAGTTCCCACTTCATTAAAAGGTCAATCTTGATGCACCATAAAGATGAGCTCTTTCTTATCTTAAAGCTGATGATTAGTTGGGTCACCATCATCAAAAAATGGAGTTGTCACTAGCAGTAAAAGAAAGATGCTCGAACGGACCCTACGAACTCAAACAAAAAGCCCACCTTTCTTTGCTTCTTATAAGCAGTGTTGCTAAAACTTTAGACAAGGTGAATAACTTTAAATGATGGCAAATCATTATTCTTCTATGTGCCACTGCTTTTTTTCCCAATAGCCTCTTCTCAAATGGTTTATGGGAGTTAACCTAATCCACTCGTTCCCCAAAAGGATCCAAGCAGATAACAACTTTAAGAATCAGAAGGAAGCAATATCCTACACTTTAATACAAGTAATTATGTCATTTTATACACGTGACATGCAATTATAATGCAGAACAAGGGATCAAACACCTTTGTGATACAAGACACCACACATCTATGCTTTTAGGAATTATATGCATCTCATATCGATATTATGTACATTAATTCTCAAGAATCACTTCTACAAAAACAAAGGAAAAACATCATTAAGCATACCTTAAAAGGCAACCAAAAAAACATAAAAAGAAAAATATATGCTATCCATTCTTTCAACTAGCCACTTTTTCATCTTTTGAATCATTAAAGCAAAACACAAACTATAATCATCAATGGACCCCTTGTGTTTCCTTACTAACTGAAACTCATCCACAAAAGATAGAAAACAAGAAGAGGAAGAAGAAAACTTATCCTCAACTTTCATCCCCACTTTGACACTGTATATACTTGACATGTATGGTCCACCAATAGCAGGTCCATTCTCTTGATGAAATAAATGAAATGTTCATATGGTATTACTACACTTTTTACACTACTTAAAGCTTGTTTCCACACATGTCCATTTGTGTCAAACCAAGGAACCCAAAACTCCGACCACGCATGTGGGAAAAATACGAATCATTTCTTAAAAGAAGTAAAACAATCCTTAAATGTATAGAAGCATGTCTCAACCTAACTAGCAAAAAAAATTTTTACTGCATACTAATAGTTTTCCAAAGTACATAAAGAGTTTTTAAGCTAAACTAAACTGAGAGCTACTCTGAATCTTTAAACAAGCTAGAATTTTCACATGTTAATTACGAAGTTGTGTACCCACATTTTAGATGCACAAAATCACAGCTCATACTTTACCTGAAAAAAACAAGCTGATTTCCAGCTCAAAACAGTTGGAATGGGACTGGACACACCTTTGTAAACGTGTTGAAGTGCACTTGTTCCTCCAAAAGAACCATCCCGCCACAACTGAGAAGAATGGCTCATTCTCGCTGTATCTACTTCCTGAATATTCAATGCTCTCTACTGTCAGCATATGATTCTCCGAGCTACCAGTCATGGATGATATCAGAACATATCATCAAAACAAGCTGCAAAGTAGCAGAGTTCGTCATTTGTTGAGATGAGTCATGAAATTCCTCCCTTGTGGGGTGCTCCTACTACCATTTTCCACCAGAAAACCTAGCCGCAATGTTAAATCACATTCAATTCCACACTCTTTGTCAAATGTCCGATCATGATCAGATGGAGAAATAGCTCCCAAAGAATCAAGTTTGCAGTGGGGAGATTGTTGTTGGAGACCAGTTGAATTTGAAGGTTTTGATGTGTGCATCTTCGGGTTATTGGGTCGAATTTGATTATTATAGTGTAGGGGATAGACAGACCATAAGTTTGATGAGGCAGAAGTCAGAGGAGGTGCATGATGGTTATCGCCCTGACCAGAATTCTTTGGCAAAACAAAAAATTTCTTAATGTGATTCGAATTTCTGCTCTGAAAACTATGATCATGATCCTTCAAAGAACTAAAGGGATTTGCGGGATGTTTAAACGTTGGAAATTGGGGGCAATGGAAAATTGGAGGATTAACAGTTGCAGGATTTCCAAAAACATTTGTTTTTGAATTGCTATCAAGACCAGAGGTGCCCTCTAATCTTTCATGCCTAAGGTAGTCTCTAGGAGTGTCGTTTCGTTGGCTTCGCGATGATCTTCGAGGAGTGCATCCCAAATGCAGTGCAGCTAGCCATTGTGGAAACAAGAAATTGAAATTTAGTATTTTCCCAATCCTAAGTGAATCACTCTATAATCACAATGAAACTTTACAACATCCACTTCATATATGAGAAATGAATAAACATCCATACATCATACATGTAAATACAAGAAACACATACAAAGTCTCTCACCCCAATAGCATACCTTCAATACAAGGTTGCAAGAGTTCCCCAGTTTCAGTACTCTCATCTCTTCGAATTATTGTGTCAATTGCATCATTCACTCTATCCCAGAGTGTTTGAAGGTCGGAATACTCAGCCTAATCAAGCAAATTCAACAAAAATTCGAAGCAGAAACAACAAAATAAAAACATATTACACAATAAAGGGCAGCCTCAAGATTGTTCAATCACAAACCTACCTCAGAGTTGGCTTTAGAATACATAATTTCCTCAGCTTTCAACACAACAATCGGGAGTTTCTCTTGCCACTCTCTGTTCTTTTTAGTAGCAGAACAGTGAACCTCGTTGACAATCCTAAGCAAACACCCCACCACACATGAGCAAAAAGAACAAAACTTCCCCCATTCACGATCCCAATCAAACACCCCAGAACAAGAGAGAGAGAGAGAGAGAACCTGAAAATCTCTTGAATAAGAGAACCCCTGATGGGGTGGTGTCTATCGCTGTGCCAAGCTCTTCTAACGCACTCATAAGGCCTTGGACCTGGTCTTGGCATCTTCAAAGCATAAAGGAGGAGGAGGAGAGAGAAAAAAGCAGGTGTAAAGCTGTTGTCTGGTTTGAGTTATGGTGTCCTTTTATGGGGTTTGCATTTGGGAGAATGCAGAGTGAATTTAACGGTGAGGGATTAAAAGGTGATGGAGAATTCTGGGGTGGAGTGGGGTATTTAGAGATTATATATTAGATGAATTGTTTCAGTGATTGTGTCCCGTCAAAACTGTCAATCAATTATCAAAGAGCAGTGAGAGCTTCTTTTCTGGTGTGTCCCCCACTCAGCCACATGCCAGCCTCCCAGAGCAAGAACCCACATACACGCAGGCACCTATGTGTGTGTGAGAGAGAGAGAGAGAAAGAGAGCATTCATGTGGTGGGGGAAGAAAGCTGTGACGATGACGATATTTGTCACTGTCGGTGGCCAATTAACAAAACCCCAGCCTCACGCTCTCGAATATATAACCAATCCTACACTACTTCCCCTTCTAATTCTAATTAACCATTTTTTATTTTAATTATTTCTTAATTTTTTTTTAAATATATATAGAAATACTGGTCTTGCTTGCCTACATAATGATTCACTAGTTAAGTCGTAGGCATTAGAGGTGTTAAACGAGTCGAGCGAGCTCGAGTATCCCATACTCGAGCTCGGCTCGAGTACTTATCGAGGCGAGCTCGAGCTCGGCTTGTTAAGGAAACGAGTTTATATACGAGCTCGGCTCGACTCGAAAAATACTCGAGCTAGCTCGAGCTCGACTCGTTAAGAAAAAAGTCGAGTTTTCGAGCCGAGTCGAGTATTAACTAATATATTTTATATTTTTATTATATTTAAAATATTTATTTTATTATATACTATTATAATTATATAATAATAATAATAATAATATTATTAATTATTATTTTCGAGCCTAAACGAGTCGAGCCGAGCTCAGCTCGTTAAGAAAACGAGCAAAAGGTCGAGCTCGAACTCGAGCTCGAATAGTCCACGAGCCGAGCTGAGCTCGAGTTTAACGAGCCGAACCAAGCCGAGTACTCGAACGTCACGGTTCGTTTAACAGCTCTAAGAGCAAAAGTGTCTCTCTTTCTTTCAAGAAAGTGGTAGAACATTAAAAATCTCAGAGTTATCTTACTCAAACATATGAACCTCATTCTATTGCTATAAGTTCCGTCATAAAAAAAAATGGAATTAAGAATAAAATACTAGATCCTTTTTTAACATTCATAGTTATTTTAATTTCATAGTTTATTTATTATGTAAAAGTATTAATATTAAATAAGATTTTATACACTCAAACATTTAATATTTTAACTCGAAGAATAATAATAAAAAATAAAATTTTAAATACTCGAAAATTTAAAGCTATGGTTTTTTTTACTTAGAATTTGAAAAGCAATTAATAGTACCCAATCTATTTTTGTTTTGAGTTTTAAAATGATATGTTTTTCAAAACTTCAAAACAAACATAGATGGAGGACTATACATAAATGGAGTACTATTAATTGTTTTTCAAATCCTAAGTAAAACGAAAATAAACATAGCTTTAAATTTTGGAGTATTTAAATTTTTATTTTTTATGTGTTGGAATATACTATATAAAAATATATTAATTTATGTGAGAGAGAAGAGAAATAGATAATATTAATTGAGAAAATAATGCATAAAATGTAAGTGGTTTTGAGGTTATTAAAATGAGAAACTCTCTTTTGAGACGGTGTTTTTTGTGAAATGGTTGTGAGACGGGTCGACCCAATATTAAAGTATGTTTATTTTATAATTAAAGTATGCTTAATTTTTGTTAAAGTATGTAAATAATGAATTATATTATAACACCATAATATTATACTTTAATTCATTATACATCATACTTTAAAAAACACACTTTAACAATCATTAAGCATACTTTATGTATATAATAAACATACTTTAATATGTCTCACGAACCGTCTCATATTTATAACGTCTCACAATAGATTTTGTCTATTAAAATTTGTAGGTATATATGAGAGTGATATGAACGTATATATTGAAAATTGTTTTTATAAATTGAAACAAACACATCATTAACTGAGTGTTGATCTTGTGATCTAGTCATAACCACTGATTAACTAATTTATTGGTTGAATAATAAATTAATAATTAATTGGCTATGGATGACAATTATAATATTTAAAATGTTATATAAAAGAGAAATAACAATTTATATATATATAAAGAATAAATGTTGGAAATGTTAGAAATAATTGGTGAACGATAAAATAGGAATAATCTTAAAAAAAAATTATTGCCCGAGCAGTTGAGCTGATGCAACCACTTGAGCATGAATTCAGTAGGATATTACTAACTTTTACTTTTGTTACTATAATTTAGTTTCTATTTTCTAATTAAAAATGTAATTCTCTTTCAAATATTGGCATAACTCACTATCTATATTAAATTACTTGAGAACAATTTCCTATTCCCGAGAATATTTGGATGGGAAGATAGTAGAATTTCCAATTTAATTTAAGAAAGAATTGGTGATATTAGATATATAGTCGTAAAAATGGGTTAGACCCGTTGGTTTAGCCTATTCTGCCATTTGAAAAATAATGGATTGGGCTTAAAATTTATGAGTCCGTTTAAACTACGGGCTTATGTTAGCTAGTCTAAACGAGCCGTGGATTTTGGCGGCTTGGGTTGGTTGGGGGCAGGCTAGCCTACCAGATTTGTTTTTATTTAATTTTTTAAATTTATAATTTATACACTATATAAAAAAATAAAATGACAAAAGGCTATGAACTATTTTAATTTAATCTCATATAAATTTTATCCATAAAATTTAATGTTGATTAAAGATAATTAGACAAATAAATTATACATTTATCTATCTCATACAGTGATAGCGATACATTCTTCTTTTTTTCTTTCATCTAGCATTATCGAAAATAATGTAATTTTCACTCTTCAATTCTTTCATCACTATTTTAAGCTTAATCTCCATAATAATAATAATAATAATAATAATAAAAATAATAATAATAATAATAAAAAAATTACAAATATAATTTAAAAAATAGAATAATAAAGGCGGGTTGGCCGGTCATGGCCCACAACCCGCCATGGAATGGATTATGCTTAGCATATTTAGCCTACAGCCCGCTTGCACATGCACGTCTAAATTCGTCAAAACGTGGGTTAAAGGAAGTTATGGCTCGCCCCGCCCATCTGTTTTGACATCTCAGATATTGTGAGGTGGGAAGGAAGTGGTTGAAGTTGGAGCTAGGGGATAAAGAAGGGGTTTTGAGATATAATATGGTAAAATTAGAGGTGTGAAATTTGAATGAGTTGTTTGATAGCTTGATTCGCATCGACTCCATAAGGTTTGAGCTTATTTAATGCTCGTTAATTTAACAGTTGAGTTGAGCACATACGAGTAATTTTCAAGTTGAGTTGAGCTTTTTTTTAAGCTCGATGTCTAATTAAACCCAAGCTCAACTTGATAACTATTTGAGGTGCACTACTCAAATTCGCTTAGCTTGTTTAACAGCACTATGTTTATGAGTAGGAGTGAGAAGTAGTATTTGAGATAATAGTAAAAATTATACTTCATCTGTCTCATAGATCTTTTCACACTTTCTTTATTTGTTTATCTCACAAAATCTACACCTAAAAAAAAGAAACAACATTTTATCTAACAACTTCAAAATTTATTTTAATTTTAATTTTGCCACTCTTTCCTCACACTCATAATATTATTTTACATTTTATTCCCTTTTTATAAAATACAAAAATATCCAAAAAAATCAATAAAATTGATAAAATAATTTTTTTTTTTAATAACGTGAAATAGGAAATAGAGGCATGGGATGGAAAAAGTACAAGTTAATTGTCAATTTGTAGTCTGAAATATCTTTTCTTCATATTAGGGGAACATCGAGAACATTCTAAATCAAATAACAATTTAAATTGCGTTTTTTGTAAGAGGAAACAAAAATGTTGAAACACGTGTATCTTTTTTTAATGTAAGATTTCCGAGTAGCTAATTTGGAGTTTGTACCATTTCACAATGTTATAATCTGATTACAATGAGTTTAAAATCCTGTCTCATTGGTTGGGATTCTAGTATTAATTTGCCTTAAGTTATTAGATATTTTGGATTTGATTTGATTTGTTCGTTTCTCTAAGCTTTTTTGAAGTGGCTTGTCTTCCTTTATGGGCCGCGGTGGATTGTTTCCTTGTTTCATTTTTCATGCATCTGCAATTGTTCTCTAACTTTCCATCTACTTTTTTATTACATTAGGGCCAATCAATCTATTCGAATTTCCAGTGTAACATTTTTTTTATTATATTATTAGATAAATAACATGCGAAGAGTGGAAAAATTATATTTAAAAAAAATCCTAGAAATAATGATTAAAATTTTCTTTTTTATCTATCAATCATACAACAAATGATATACAAAAATTATATATATATATATACTAGTATATGACCCGCGTACTACGCGGCATATAATATTTTTTTCAAAATAATATATTATTTAATAAATATAAAATAAATTATATATTTTGATTATTTACGCCCGTACATTATTCATATTATATTAAATAAATTATACAAAATTAAAATTAATATTATGGAATATATTTTTTTAAAGAGTAATTAATATTATTACATTATTTCTTAAGAGTGAGGCGCGCACGGGAACACATTCCGTGCTCCTTTAGAAATTTAGTATTATGAGTAAGGGTACATTGCTTTGGTCTAAAGGGTATACACTTTAATTAGTAAAAGGTACACCATTTTATTTTAAAGGTATACATTTTTCATTTTTTTTCCTTTAGAAAATAAAAGGTACACATTTTTATACTAAATGGTATACAATTTAACACAAAATTCTAAAGGCGCATGAAATGTGGTCCGTGAGCCCGGGTGCACAGAAGTTTTTTTCATTTTTAATTTATTATAAAATATATTATATACTTAATTTAATTGTTTTAACTAATATTTTTTTAAATTTTATTTTGACTTTAAATAAAATATAAATCAATTAAATATTAATTTACACATTTTATTTTGATAAAATATAGATTATTTTCTTTTATTTCGAATTTAATAAAACTAATAACCCATTTATCTATTAGTATATGTTTTAAATTGCTTAATTTAATATCTATTTTATAATTTAGAATAAAGAAATTAATATATTTAATTATTAATGCTTCACACCTAGAAATTTGCCATAATTAAATGTAATTAAATGTTGATAAATATTAATCATTAAATTAAAAAATAAATAAATAGAAAGAATTAATTAAAGACTAACCAATCAAAAAGCAACACATATAAAAAAATTTTTAAGAATGCACCTAATGTTGCCACATACTCCCCCGTCCCCTTGAAAGGTATCCGTTGACTTTTTGCACGTGGATTAACGAATATAATAATTTAATGTATAGTAAGGTGAGAGAAATAATATTTTAATGTATAGTGGGTAGTTGTATTAGTGTTGAGTGTGGGGACATGTATAGTAGTTATAGGTCACATCAATCCAAAAAGGAAAATGGATACTTTGTAATAGGATGGACCAAAATGAAAAAATGAATACGTATAAGGGGACGGAGGTAGTATGTTTTTGTAAAAAGTTATTTTAGGCAATTACTCCTCAATTATATATATTAAGATATTCGATTGGCCCACAGCCTACTGATTAATGTTATGTTTTGACAAATTTGTACTCTTATTTAAGTTTTTTTTTTAATCTTTTAAGTTATATACAAATAATTGTTCAACAATGTGTTATTTGTATTTTGTGGAAATATTAACACTTTGTTTACACATTTTTTTTATTAAAATATGCATTCATATATCTTAATAATACCCTTAATTCACATATAAAAAGTAAATGAGTATGTTATTGATGGATAGAAAGAGTATTAAATTATTGGATTAATTACTCATAGGTACACAGTTTGTACCCCTAATTACTACTAGATACATTGATTTAAGATAATTATTGTCACATACAAAATATTAAAGTAAAATACAATTTATAACCCTAAACCTATAGGGTCCGTTTACTTTGGCAGGTAAGGTTAAGGTTTATAAACCTTTAGTAAGGGTTTATTGTAGGTTGAGTTAATATTGATCATATTGGTTAATCTTTGAGTGTGATGTATACATTGAGGGTTTATTTTTAACATTTTACTACAATACCCTTATCTAAATTTATTAATATTTTTAATATCATTTTGCCATCGACGAAAATGAAATTTGCAGAAGATTAGGTTGAATCCTAAAAAATTTCTGCCGGCAATTTCGCCGGAATCACACTCATCTGCTGGTAATTTCACCGGAATCACACTCATCGGTATTCGAGATCTCCTTTTCCATCTGAATGGATAAGATCAGTTCATGAAATATGAGAATCCACATTCAGATCTTAACACCACGCTAAGAAATCCAAATGGCTAAGATTCCAATCAAAGAGAATATTTCTTACCTTAATTATTGCAACAATCAAGATCCAAAATTCTGATTATTTCTTTAACTTAATAGCAATCAGAAACCATCCATTTGAAGTATTTCCAAAATTAAGATACAAGATTTACAAACCCACGTCGAAATCCATTTTCTGAACTTAACAGCAAATAGAAACCATCTATTTCCTTCACCGATAATGGCTGCAGCAAAGCCGATCTGATACTCCGCTACTTCGCCTCCACGCTCGTCGCTGCTATCAAAACCGACGGCGGTGACCGTTCAATCACCGCCCAAGATAACGTCCCTGCATCCCTCGATCCACCCACCGGCGTCCACTCCAAAGATGTCGTAATCGCGCCGGAATTCAACCTCCGCGCTCTCCTCTATCTGCCGCCGGATGCCAACTCCAACGACAGACTCCCCTCCTCCTCTACTTCCACGCGGCGCATTCACCCTCTCAGCATGTGATCTCTCCCCGATGTACCAGGAACAAGCTTTCGCCCAAACCCTAAACCGCCGCCGCTAATGTCGTTCTAGAAGACAACGGAGTCTCTATGTAATTTTTTCAAAATGAGGGTAAAATGATAAATTCCTCAGTTAAAGCCGCAGGAGTCCCACTGCCGTTAGCACCTTTGCTTTGAGGGTTGAGTTGACCCTCTCTCCTCCCATTATAACACCGGACTGTCGTTGGCCCGAAGGTTATCCCTTTGTAAAAAATGTAAACAAAAGTTAACTAGGGTTGGTTGGGGTATAACCCCCCTAAACCTTCAAAGTAAACGCATCCATACATTTTTAAATCACAAACCCTAATCCCCACCTACCACCGACCATCGGAATTCCGTACAGTCGTCGGAAAAATCCGTACCGCCAGCGGCAGGTCGTCGGAAAATTCCGCACAGTTGCCGAAAAATCCGTACCGCCGACGGCTGATCGCCGGAAAATCAGTACCACCGGCGGCCGATCGCCGGAAATTTCCGTACCGCCTCCGGAGCTTCGCTGGACCACCACACTTTTTGCTGCACACACTTTTTTTTACTGCACACACTTTTGTTACTGCACACACTTTGCTGCACACGAACTCTTGCTGCACACATGTGCAGCACATTGTAGGGGTAATATTGGAATATCACTATATATTTTTGTAGTTAGTAATAATAGTTTTGTATGTTTGTATCTCATAGTAATTAAGGGTTTTTTTTTACCTAGTAGTAATCCTCCCTATTTATTATATACTAATTATTTTCTTAATAATGTTTTTTCTTAATGATTAATATATTTATTATACAAAAGGATATTGTTTTTATCATACAAAACGTGATATATATATAATAAAAACTTAGCAAAAACTTTCATTCACGCTATATTTTTTGGGGAAAAAAAATTGTGTAAAACAAATAATATTTTTTTAAAATTGAATCAAGAAAAGTCACGTTTATTAAACATGACTTTTATATGTGACTTTTATTAAACAAATAGTGTTCACGCTATTAAACGTGACTTTTCTTGATTCAATTTTAAAAAAAATACACAATTTTTTTTCCCCAAAAAATGAGAGCATGAATGAAAGTTTTTGCTAAGTGGGCTTTCCTAGAATACTTCGTATTATATTCTCTTCACTTATGTTAATTTCCCTTTTGTTTTTTGAATACCACTCATGTACCAAGCTTATCTCATCATGACTTCTCAATAAAATAATACCTCATTAAACCATTCCAAATCCAAATTAAACCCAACACTACCATATCTCATTTGATCCTACGACTACATTTGGGTTGGATCTTGAAAATCATTTTTTAGATTTAAAAATTACTTTTATATGTATCCACAAAATTTATTAACTCTCAATCCGTCCATTTTTTTATATTTTTTTCTTTTTAATTAATATATTCATTCTCTTTGCTCTTTTCTCTTACACTAGGAGTATTTTTTTACACATATAATTACCTATTTATTTTTTACACACTTATTTGACACAAAATTAAAACTCATACTATCAAAACTAAATAATCAAATACTTACTGTCTCAAAAATATTGACACTATGAAAATGTATTTTATTGGGGTAGTTTCATATAGTATATTTTTTGATAAATAAATTAAGTGTAAAATATATTATATGTTGTATGTGAAGTACCAGATTACTATATTAAGAAGTTTGTTGTCTTGAATGTATTTTTATTTTTGAAAATATGAAAATTGTTGTATGACCAATAAAAAATTATTGAAATGTAACACAAACAAGTATAGATTAATATTATTCATTATTTTCAAATCTCAACCACCCAAGCAAACATATCCTTAATAAGTTGAGGCAAATCCCATAATAATTCATTAGAAAAACATGATTTCCTCCATGATCACGAGAAACATTCTCCACGGATAAAAGAAACATAAATAAATACCGAAAGTAGGGAAATAATTAATAATATATCTCTATCCTCGTGACCCCACACGATATAAATGCTTACACCTCCTAATTAAATCATGTACCTCCATTTTCTGCATGTAAGCCATTTGTCCATTTACATACTAAAAATAAATTCGTGATACATCTTATTTTCCATTTAATTTTAATAGTATATTATTACAATAGCTATCTTATACTAATAAAATTTATTTATCGCAAATAAGTTATTCTAATCGCGAGTTGACAAATTGTTTAGATTAATTTATCCACCCTACTAATCTAGACTAAGTTCATGTGTTCTTACAATCTGTTATAATATAAACTTATAATAAAGTACCCGTAACATAGTATAACGCATTAATTAAAAAGACACATGATACTAGTTCATAATCGTTTGTTAGTATCTTAATTACAATTAATTTTATATTTATCCAATTCGTTTGTTATATGGAGTAGTATATACAGCCGTTTCGGTGTCTATGAAAATTGAATAACATCCTCACCAGGCACCAATAATTAAGTTTTAAGTTTATCGTACCAACACATATTTGGTAAAATTATAAATGAGCTTTAATGCTCCACATAATGATATTAAAATAAGTTCCATAGATGATAAAGTCTTTTATAAAATCGCGTTTTGAAATAAGTTATGAAATATGATAAAATATGATTGTTATATATATAAAAATATATATGTTGAAATATATTTTTTGAAAATACGATGAATGATTGCATTAAAATATGATTTTATGGTGTTATACTATGATTTATTGTAGATATAATTTAACTACTCATAATTATACTTTACCTATATAATAAATATATTTTAATAATTGATTGACAAGTCACAATCCGTCTCACAAGAAAGTGCTCTAAATAGGCAAATACTTAAGTCTCACGGAAACACTTATAAAATGTGATAACATTATATTAATAAAAAATAATATTTATATTAATAAAAAATAAAAGTAGTGCGGTAAATTATTTCATAAATAATTCATATATAATATAAATTAAAAGTGATAATAATATTATTAACGTGAAGTGATAATATTTTTTTTATAGAAAGTAAAAACGCACGTGAAATGGGCTCGTGCAGATGTTGTACCTAATAATAATTATTTTCTATATTATATAAATATACATGTAAATATTTTGTTACATCCATTGAATAATTAAGAGTCTAGGAGAGCATTGAGTAAGATACAAATTATATTCTTATAAAAAAATTTATTGCCAAAATCTACTTTTATTACAGATAAACTAAAAAAAAAATCTACTTTTATCATGGAAATAAGTAATTTAAATAAAAAGCGAAACTAAGGCTCTAAATATTAAGGAATAACATATCTTTACATATTTATAGATATTATATTATTTGATTGATTTGTTAATTTATTGATTGAGAGTAATCCTAGGAATTTGTTGTAACCTCTCAGTCTATTTATATGGATGTACTCCTCATTCTACATACAGAAAACACATTCCTTACATCTTCTATATGGTATCGAGCAGGTGACGATCAAATTCTCGTCATTTTTTTTCTCCCTCTTTCTTCACCCACCACCCCTGTGATCATCACCATGTCCGACATCACCGAGTCCTCCACCGCTGTTCACACCACCACTCCTCCCCAGATTGTGCCGATCACGGCTCATCATCATCTCCCTATTCATCTTGATCACACCAATTACCCCTCATGGAGAGCACATCTTGTTGCTCTTCTCCGCGGCCATAATATTTTAGGGTTTGTTGATGGCACCAACAAGTGTCCAACCCCACTTGTTGATAAATCCAACGTTGATGCTATCACGCTTTGGACCCGTCAAGATCAACTACTTCTTGCTGCTATTTTTGGATCTCTCTCCGCCACGGTGCTTCCATTAGTCTCGTCCGCTACTACTTCCGCTGAGGCTTGGGCGATCCTCACTCACCTCCTTGCAGGAAAATCAAGGCCCCGTGTTAATCAGTTAAAGAGTGATTTGTATCGCATCCAGATGGGGGATCGATCTATCACCGAGTATCTCCATTATGTCAAGATCAAAGCCGATGAACTTGCTCACATTGATCATCCCGTCTCATTTGATGATCTGACGCTCTTTGTTATCAACGGGCTTGGTCCTGAATATGCCACCATTGTTGGCCCTATTCGTGCTCGTGAAACGCCTCTCCAGTTTGAAGAACTTCACGATCTCCTTGTTGAACACGAGCTGTCCATCAAGTCTCAAGAGTCGGCTCATCGCCAACTCTTCGCCATGGCTAACACGGCGTGATCACAGTCGCCACGTGGTCCCACTCAGCATTCCCGTGGTCAGTAGCAGTATGGCCGCAGATCATATTCCGACCGTGGTCACTCTCAGCGCGGCAACAACACTTCCTCCTCGAGGAACCCTCAGCAACGCCGGCACTCGAGCACTCGCCCCTTCAATGCTGGCAGCCCTAACAACACTGCTCGTGCTCCCATTACGTGTCAGCTATGCGGATTTTCTAGCCACTCCGTCCTTCAATGCCGCCGTTCACAGCCGGTGGTTAACGCTGCTCAAACTCCTTCCACACATCATGGCTTACCGTGGATTGTAGACTCGGGTGCGTCTCATAATCTTACTCCGGAATTGAGCAATTTATCTATTCACTCGGAGTATGACGGCACATATGAAGTTCAGATCGCTGATGGCACTGGGCTTCAGATATCTCATACCGGTACATCTCATCTTTCGTTTAATTCACGCACATTTATTTTGAGTAATGTTTTATGTGCTCCCATGGCAACACAAAATCTTCTATCAGTCAGTAAATTCACAGGTGCTAACAACGTTTCCATGGAATTTTTTCCTTCTTATTATATGATTAAGGATATCAAATCGGGGGCTCCTCTGCTTAGAGGACCATGTATTGAAGGAGTTTATCACCTGTTTCCTTCAAATAAAATCGAGAGCAGTGTTGTCTTTGCTACAATTGGGACACGCAACTCTCTTTCCATTTGGCACGCTTGACTTTGCCACCCCTCTTTGAATACTAGTTCTTTTATAGTCAACTCATTTCAGTTACCTATTATTAAACAATCTCGTTTTGAGCTTATGAACTGTGAATCATGTCGCTTGAGCAAGTCTCATAAACTGCCATTTCAGCATACTTCTTTCACTACTTCTCATCCTTTAGAATTTATTTATGCTGATGTGTGGGGCCCTGCGCCGGTTGTTTCTGTTGATGGCTTTAAATATTTCTTGTTATTGGTTGACTTGCATACTCGTTACTGTTGGCTGTATCCTATGCGTGCCAAATCTGAAGTGGCTGGTCTATTTCCCCAATTTCGGACTTTGGTTGAGAAACAATTTGGTTTTGTCATTAGAAACTTTTACTCAAATAACGGGGGTGAATTTGTTTCTCTTCGATCATATCTCAACCAGCATGGCATCTCTTGGTACACTACTGCACCACATACACCGGAGCAAAATGGCCTCGTTGAACGGCGTAATCGACACATTCTTGAAGTGAGTCGATCTCTAACTCACCAGGCTGCCGTACTACCCTCCTTCTGGTCTTTTTCTGTGCAAACAGCAGTCTACTTAATCAACAGGATGCCCACCACAGTTTTAAACAACAAAAGTCCTTTTCACTCTCTCTTTGGCAAGGCCCCAAATTATCAAAAGCTGCGAATTTTTGGCTGCCGCTGCTGTCCCTGGTTACGTCCTTATCTTCATGGGAAGCTTACGCCCCCATCTCTGCCTTGTATCTTTGTTGGTTATTCACTATCTCAGAATGCATATAAATGCTTCGACCCAAAATCCGACCATCTTTACTTGTCAAGACATGTCCGATTTGATGAGGGAAATTTTCTGAGCTTCAACCCCTCACCAAGCTCAGTATCTACTCATCGTCCTCTATCAATTGGTGTTCTCCCAAGTTCACCGGCGAGCACAGATCCACATACCGCTGAGTCATCACATGCCGATCTTCACTCCCCAACGCATATTGATGACGTCCCATCCCAGGCCACGCAAAACCTGGCTCCACAACCTCCACAAGCTGCCGTCCGCTCCCACGGCATGACAACACGCAGCCGCAACAACATCTATAAGCCAAAGAGGTTTTATACTGCTAGTAAATACCCTATTCCAGAAAATCTCGAGCCCTCTACTCTCAAACAGGCTCTTGCACATCCTCTTTGGAGAGCTGCTATGGCAGAAGAGATCACTGCTTTACAAAAGTTTGGCACCTGTGATTTAACTCCACCACCAAAAGGTGCTAATGTCATTGGGTGTAAATGGGTTTTCCGTGTCAAACGACACTCAGATGGATCAATTGACAAGTACAAAGCAAGACTCATTGCCAAATGTTTTCAGCAACGTCCGGGGATAGATTTCCAAGACACTTTCAGTCCTGTGATCAAACCAGCAACAATCCGCACAGTTCTATCTCTTGCTCTTCATTATAATTGGCTATTGTGCCAAATGGATGTGAGTAATGCCTTTTTACACTGCAATATGGATGTCCCCGTTTATATGAGCCAACCCCCAGGCTTTGTTGACTCTAGTCTCCCAAATCATGTTTGCCTTTTACGCCGAACCTTGTATGGTTTAAGGCAGCCACCTCGAGCTTGGAATACTACTCTTTCCTCTGCGATCACATCATTTGTGTTCAGTCAGTCTCATGCAGATTCGTCTCTGTTCATCTACAGAAGACAGTCAGTCATGGTGCTAATTCTAGCCTATGTTGATGATTTGATTATCACCGGATCATGCACATCCACTATTTTGGTCGTGGTAAAGCATCTACAGTCGGCCTTCATTGTCAAAGATATGGGACCCCTGACATATTTTCTTGAAATTGAGGTTGCTTCGTGTCGCGAGGGCTTATTTCTTTCCCAGCACAAATACACCATTGATCTCTTGACGTGTTTTGGTCTTGAGGGTGTAAAACCTGTCACAATGCCCATTGCTCGCAATTTACCTGCATCGGGCGAATTCACTGATACTACGGAATACAGAAGTGCTATTGGGGGGCTCCAATATCTTACTTTCACCCGGCCAGATATTGCGTTTACTGTTAACAAATTGGCTCAGCACATGTCTTCACCTTTGGCCTCTCATTGGGATGCAGTCAAGCGCTTGTTTTGATACTTAAAGGGCACACTTCATCATGGTCTTTTGCTTCAAAAATCAGCACCCTCTTCCTCCTTAACGCTCACCGCATACACTGATTCTGATTTTAGTGGTGACATGAGTGATGGGAAGTCGACTTCGGCCTATGTCATTTTTCTTGGACAGAGCCCGATTTCTTGGCGTTCCCGAAAAAAACGGGGAGTGGCTAGATCATCCACGGAGGCTGAGTATCGCGCCTTAGCCTCTGCCGCATCCGAAGTCTGTTGGCTTCATCACCTTTTTACTGAGCTTGGTGTTACTCTTTCTTCGTCTCCACGCCTTCTCTGCGATAACATGGGTGCCACTCAGCTTTCTCACAATCCTATTCAACACTCACGGATGAAGCATATCGCCATTGATCTTCACTTTGTTCGAGACCTCGTTGCAAAAGGACACTTATTGGTCTCTTACGTTCACACTGATAATCAATTAGCCGACTTGCTCACAAAGTCGCTGGCACGGTCGAGATTTCAATCTCTTCGGTCCAAACTCTCCGTCGCCGATGGAACGTCGATTTTGCGGGGGCGTATTAAGGAATAACATATCTTTACATATTTGTAGATATTATATCATTTGATTGATTTGTTAATTTATTGATTGAGAGTAATCCTAGGAATCTGTTGTAACCTCTCATTCTATTTATATGGATGTACTCCTCATTCTACATACAGAAAACACATTCCTTACATCTTCTATACTAAAATCACATACACAATACGATTTGAAAAATCAAACAAATTTCCAATGTACGTACTCCATGTAACAAAAGTAATTTGTGTTGTCATTTGAAAATATTGCACAAAGCATAATGAATAATTTAAACATTTTTATTTCTTTTTCTCCACAAGACAAGATTTTATTGACAAATTAAGTATGAGGTCTTAAAAGAAAACCTACCCTATGGAGGTAGACAACTTTATTACTTTTGAATATTTGTGTATTTACATAAAAACTTTTTGAATATTTGTGTATTTACATAAAGCTTTTGTGACTAAAGTCATGTTTGGATATTTATTTCTTATTACCTCTTTAATTCATTTCCACCACATATAAAACTCCAAAATCCCTTTACCAAATCTCTTGCCCCCTTCTAGAAACAATGTTCCCACTCACCCCACTCTCTCTTCTCTGTGCCGTTCTTCTCTGTCTACCACTCGCCGTCATCTTCACCTTCACCACCCCTTCCTCCACCACCATAACTACCTCCTCAACCTCAACTAACTTAACCGAAGCAATTCCAGACGTTGTACTGTTACCTCCAAGAAAAACACTAGTACTGGAACCTAGATTAATCAAGAGAAAAACCGCCGCCACTCCACCGCCACCGCCGCCTCCTACCACCCCAGCTGACGATGAGGATGACGCATCGATAATCGAGCTCGCTGCCCGGGTCGACCCGAATCCGAAGCCCACGAAGAAGCTTGCGTTCATGTTCTTGACCACTTCCTCACTCCCATTCGCGCCTCTTTGGGAGCTCTTCTTCGCACGCGCCGCCGCGAATTCGTACAACATATACGTCCATGTCGACCCACGTGCGAACCACACGGCGGACGTCTCCCGTGGCGTGTTCGCCCACCGGGTCATCCCGTCCAAGCCCACCCGACGCCTCAGCCCGACGCTAACGGCGGCGGCGCGTAGGCTGCTGGCCCACGCGCTCCTCCACGATGAGGCGAACTCGATGTTTGCGCTGCTGTCGCCGTCGTGCATCCCCCTGCACTCCTTCAATTACACGTATCGGTATCTGATAAGGTCGCGGAGGAGCTTCATGGAGATACTGGAGAAGGAGCCGGACGCGTACAACAGATGGGCGGCGCGTGGTGCGGAGGCGATGGTACCCGAGGTGGAATTTAGGGATTTCCGGATCGGGTCCCAGTTTTGGGTGGTAAAGCGCAAGCATGCAAGGATAATTGTGCGTGACAGGAGGGTGTGGTCAAAGTTCAAGCTACCCTGCTTAAATAGCGACGCGTGTTACCCCGAGGAGCATTATTTCCCTACGTTGATGAGCATGGTGGACCCGCGCGGGTGCATACCCTGCACCCTCACGCACGTGGACTGGCGAGGGAGCCACGGGGGTCACCCGCGTATGTATCACCCCACTGAAGTGGGCCCCGAATTGATCACGGGCCTTAGAAAAGCTAGGCCCAGATACGGCGATGAGCGATCCAACGGATTAAATTCGAGGAGAAAACATGACCCCTTTTTGTTTGCCAGAAAGTTTTCCCCCGGTTCATTGCACCAGTTGATAAATATGGCCAGTGAGGTCATTTTCAAAGATTAGTTTTTTTTTTCTTTTTCAAAAAAATTGTAATAATATGTAGAAAAGATCGGTATAGTTTTTATTATAGTGAAAGCAAAAATAAAGCAAAGAGGCGGGACAAACCCGTGCTTTTGTTCTCCACCATTCTTTTGGTCTTTCTATATTTCGGTTTTTTTTTTTAATGGAAAAATAGAATAAATTAGTCTTTTCTTAAAATATTATTTGATGAGAAATCTTTAGTTTACGTGATATCATAGTATATATAAGGGAGTAATTAATCTAAATATTGTAAAGTCAAGTTTAGGAATTTTGGATTGGGTATCAAGTAATGTTGCTAATTAATCCAATTCTAATCTCAAGAGTAGATGAGATATTAATAAACTAGGCATGAGTATGACCCAACAACAGATTAGAAGAATAATGGTATTGATACGTGGCTATTTTAGGAGTAGAAAACCAAGTATATACATATAAAAAGAAGATGTGGTGTTTTCTGTCATTTTCAAACCTATGGATGAGTTTTGATCTGATTTGAAGCTCACATTTGATGGAGTTATAATATTAAGTGGTTGTTTAGAGGGTATTTAACTAAGTCGCAGAAGATTGAATTCCCCAATTAGGGAAGCTTGTTATTGGTGTTATATTCCTTGAATCAAAGAATTAAAGTTGAACAAACTAATAAAAAGATAAGGTCCAAGCTCAAGAAAAGCCACTTAGAAACATAACTGGCCCTCCAAAAATCCAATAAAGCCCACCAAAAGGACTTTAGAGGTTTAACTCAACTAACAAAGCCCATCAAAAGGCTCAGCTGAGGTCAACTAAAAAATAAACGAGTGTGATCAACATAAAGAAAAGACATAAAATGATGTACTTTTTTATTCTTCTCAACCAATAACAAGTCTAAAATATAATTGACATCAAATTGGTTAATTAGCAAATGATTCTTCCTAAACACATGACACTCTCCCATTAATCAAATACAAGATGCAAGGATTGAGGCCTCCATGCTCCACCAGGGAAGAAGTAGGAACCAAACCAAGGAAATGTATAAATAACTAGTTGTATGACATATTTTCTCCACTCTTCATTTCACCACTTATAGACAGGATTGGGAGGTTGTGTGTAATAAATTGATCTCTCGCTCTGCAATAAATTGAGCGTGTATTCTGCCCTCTAATGTTGTGTTTAATTGGTTAGCTTGAGTCATTTATGTAATAATCCAAGCATTATTATCATCCAATGCAACATATTGATATTGAATAAATACTAGAGAATGACCTCTCTTTCTAATTTTCTCCATCATTTATGAAGATATTTATAGATGGTTTCCCAAACATTTAGTAATAATTAGGGGCTTGAGTTAAGTTTGTTAGTATGATTGATTTAAGACTGTCTCTATATAGCCAAATGTATAATTAAGGGATACTGTATAGGGGGTGCAAACTTCGGTTAAAACCGAAAAAACGACCAAACCAAATCGAAATATTAATTTGGTTCCATTTTTTAAAATTCGGTTCGGTTTTCGGTTTTGAAATTTAAAAATTCGGTTAATCGAAAACTGAATCGAAACTTTAATTTTATTATTTTAGTATATATTACCAACAACTAATTTTCTTTTTTCGTTCTAAACAAAATTACATAATTAAATTAGATTTAATTTTCAATATCAAAAATTTAATTAAAACTTAAAATAATTTCATCTATTCAACATATTTTCTTTAAATAGCATGAATTTTTACTAGGAAAACCAAATGAAATATATATTCATCTCTAATTCCATAAGTGATCATGTAGGTATATATAGTATATATAGTATTATAGTGTATGTTATATTAAAAATATTTCTTTTTTAAATAGTGAAAATATAATAAAATGATATAAAAAGGATTGTTTATTTTTTTAAAAAATTACCCCCTCCGTCCCAAAGAGAAATTCACAGTTAATGTAGATACGAAGTTTAAAAAAAAGTTTACTTTTAGGGGTAGTTTGATATTTTTAGGTAATAAATAAATTATAAAATAAGTTGTGTGAGTTGTAAATGGGTGACAATTTTGAAATTAAAGTATGCTGTAAGGTTATTGATTTGTGTATATTTCTTTATTTGGGGGGTGTGAACTTGTTCATGGGACAGACAAAAATAGAAAGTGTGAATTTGTTTATGGGACGGAGGGAGTAATAAGTTTCAGTTCGGTTAACAGAAATAACCGACCGAAATAATTCAATTTGGTTAATACCGATTTTGTTAAAGTTTGGTTCGGTTTTAGTTTTATAAAAAAAATAGGTTCAGCTTTCGGTTTTGAAAATTCAATTTTCGGTTTTCAGTTAACTGACTGATGCACACCCCTACCTGTATATATCATGAGTACTTATGTCGTCCTTAATTCCTTTAACTATGTAATTAGGAGTTTTGAGACGTCTTGGCCTAATATGTTAATGGGTTTCATGCTACATTGCCCACTTTCATTTTGTACAAAACAAAAATGCCCGATTTTGTACAAAATATAAAAAAATGCCCGATTTTATACAAAATATGCAAAAATACCCACTTTTAAATGTAATTGACCAAAATACCTCAAAATTTGATTTGATATGTTTGACTGACATTCCAGTCAGTGCAAACAATGGGCATTTATAATTTAATTAATACTGTAGAGATCGAGTGCTAACAATGACCGAGTTAAAATCTAATGTATTAAATATGCATTTATAATACACTCGATCTTTGTCCATAATTATGCCAAAATAATAGATTTGTAATGAAAAGATAGAGTAATTAAAAAAAGGAAAGTCCGAGTAATATTTGTAAATTAAAGGGTTAATTGCAAAAAAACCACGAACTTTACTCATATTGCAAATTAATAATCATTTTTGAGAAATTGCAAAAAAAAAAAACCACCACCTTTAAGTATTGTTGCAAAATAAACCCAATTTTTTTTACTAAAGTAGAGTTTTTTTAGGTTTTTTTCAACAATACTTACGGTGGTTTTTTTGCAATTTCTCAAAAGTGAGGATTAATTTGCAATATGAGTAAAGTTCATGATTTTTTTTGCAATTAACCCTAAATTAAAAAGGAAAGTTCGAGTAACTTATTTAAAAATAAATAAAAGTTCGAGTAATGATTGTCGTTATAAAAGAAAAAAGGAAAAGCCGAGTGAACCGGAGTGATGATGGCTAAAATAAAAAAGGAAAGTCTGAACAATTGTTTTTTTACAAAATGAAAAGCTCGAATTAATTTTAATTTGTCAGTATGTAATTAATTTTTTAAGGTAATTAGCATTAATTTAATTACAATAAATAATTATAGAGTGTCAATTATACATAACGTAGCTATAATTAATATTTCTTTAATTAATTTAGTTAATAACGTTAAGACTGACTGATACCTTAACTTTTTTTATGTAATTAGCTAGCATTAATTTAATTAGGAATAATTACTATAAATAATTATAGAGCAATAATGATAATTATAAATAATTGTTTTTACAAAATGGTAAGTACGTATTAATTTTAATTTAATTTGTAATGTAATTAATTTTTTTAAGGTAATTATTATTCATTTAATTACCATAAATAATTTTAGAGTAATATGCCAATTATATGTAACTATATTTAATATTTCTTTAATTAATTTAGTTTTTAATCTTAATACCAAGACATATATATTCTATATATTCTCAAATTTTGAACATCCATAATTGAATGACTGAGTCATATATAGTAATATGTATATTTTTAAAGACACTCAGTCTTTCAATATAGTAATATGTATGCCAAAATAATAGATTTGTAAACTTATAAAAAATTAAATCTAATGTATTAAATGTACATTTATAATATACTCGATCTTTGCCCATAATTATGCCAAAATAATAGATTTGTAAAATTATAAAAATTTAAAATCTAATCTATTAAATGTGCATTTATAATGCACTCGGTCTTTCCCATAATTATGGCAAAATAATAGATTTGTAATGAAAAAACCGAGTAATTAAAAAAAAAGTACGAGTAATGTTTGTAAATAAAAAAGGAAAGCCCGAGTAACTTATTTTTAAAAAAATAAAAGTTCGAGTATTGATTGTTGTTATAAAAGAAAAAGGAAAGGCATGGAAAACCGATGATTAAAATAAAAAAGGAAAGCCTAAATAATTGTTTTTACAAAATGGTAAGCCCGAATTAATTTTAATTTGTTAGAATATAATTAAAAATTTTAAGATAATTAGCATTAATTTAATTATCATAAATAATTATAGAGCATCAATTGTACGTGACGAAACTATAATTAATATTTCTTTAATGAATTTAGTTGATAACCTTAAGATCGAGTGATATCTTACTTTAAAAAAAGGTAATTAGCTTTTTTTTAACAAGTAATTAGCATTAATTTGAATAATGTCAATTATATTGTTTTTACAAAATGATAAGTACGAATTAATTTTAATTTGTAATGTAATAAATTTTTTTAAGGTAATTATCAACATTAATTTAATTATCATAAATAATTTTAGAGCGATAATGTCAATTATAACTATAATTAATATTTCTTTAATTAATTTACTTATTACCATTAAGATCGAGTGATATATATATATATATATATATATATATATATATATATATATATATATATATATATATATATATATATATATATATATATATATATATATATATATATATATCCTCAAAAATTAACATGCATAATTGAATGACCGAGTGATATATAGTAATATGAATATTTTCAAAGACACTCAATCTTTCTATATAGTAATATGTATGTCAAAATAATAAATTTGTAAACTTATAAAATTTTAAATCTAATGTATAAATGTGCATTTATAATGCACTAGGTCTTTGCCCATAATTATGCCAAAATAATAGATTTGTAAACTTATAAAAATTTAAAATCTAATGTATTAAATATGCATTTATAATACACTCGGTCTTTGTCCATAATTATACCAAAATAATAGGCATAATAGTACACACTCGGCTTTTGCCAAAAATAATACCAAAAATACAGATCACTCGGTCACTCAGCTATTTTTATCTTATCTTATAAGCTGAAAATTTCTGACACATACAGGATAGAGGTAATTTAGTAAAGTTAACCCCAAAGTGAGTATTTTTGCTCAATTTTAATCAAAGTATGTATTTTTGTATTTGGGAAATTGAAAATGGGCAACAGATCATTAGTTGTCCAAATGTGTACTCCCTCCGTCCCGGTGTAAGAGTCCATTTTGCTTTTTTGCACGTAAATTAAAGAGTATTATTATTTAATGTGTAGTGAGTAGTTGTATTAGTGGAAATGTGGACCTCATATTTTAATTGTATTAGAGGGTGTGTGTTGGTCTAATGGGTATAAAAAAGGAAAAGGGTCATTTTAAGTGAGACGACTAAAATGGAAAAAATATCATCTTTTAATGGGACGGATGGAATATATTGCAACCGAGTGGATGGGCTGACTCAGTTGTTAAAGGCCATTTACGTTGATGAGTACAAATTGCAAATTTTGAAAATGTTGAGGTGTCATCCATTTGAAACGCTACATGGAGCAAAAATTAGAATAGGTGATCTTCCACTATGTTGATGGACCAAGTTCGTTGTGAAGTGCTATCCACTCTATTTCTAATTGCTCCCATTAAATCACCCATAACAACTATATATACTCGTACTTTTATAAACTTATTTCTCCATTACATAACCACAAACTTTACTCTTAAAAACTTTCAATTAACTAATTTATCTTTTCACAAAACTGTGACTTAATTTTAAATCTAAAATATTTTTTTTTTTAAGAGAAAAGTAAATTGTAGGATCTGTTCCAACCTCATCCTATTCATGTCTTATTCAAAAGAATGGTGGAGAAAATAAATGGTTGGAGTTTCAAGTAGATTATGGCAGCAGTGCTTATTAAGTTGATTTAACAAATCAATTAATATTGTTATTTCATAGTATTTGTTTTGAATTTTGGATAATATATTTAAACTTTATGTCAAATAAAAATATTAATTAATGTGAGAAAAAAATGAAAAATGATGGAGAAAGAAGGATAAATCATTAATTAATTTGAGGAGTGATAATATATGAAGAGTTTGTAGTTCATTTATATATATAAGAGATTTAAAATTTAAATTTGAGATAATAAATTTAAGGACCTTGCTATTTGGATCAATTTGATCCGGATCAATAACCTTCTAACAAAGTCGAATTACTATTTTAACTTTACTGCTAATTTAACTTATATAAGTTCATTAATTAGGTTAATTAATTTTTTTCCATAAATAAACTATAACTAATTTAAATTTATTTGAATATCGTATCTTAGTATTACTATTTTTATTCTTTTTGTCTCTTTTATATTATACATATTATATTTAAAATTAATTTTATCTAATAATTATTTATTCAAAAATAAAAAAAGCATGGACGATTTATCTAATAATTATATATATATATATATATATATATAAATATTATACTTAAAATTAATTTTAATTAATAATTATTTATTAAAAAAAGGCATGGACGATTTACACTACAAAAAAATTATTTTTTAACAATGGAATTCACCAACGGTGATTTTCATTGGTAATCACCGACAGATTAGCAACAAAAATGATATTTTTTTTAACAACGGAATGCCAACAAATTTATTCTCTATTTTACTAACGGAATTAAATCCGTTGATAATTACCGAAGGATTACCAAGAGAATCTTTATATAAATTACCAACAAAATTATTTACCAATGGAATTGAATTTTCATTACTAAAAATTTACCAACTTTCACTTTACCAACGGAAATTTACCAACGGATTCCGCTAGTAAATCAATTTAACAGTATAATTAATACTTCTACCAACAAAATATTCCGTTGGTAAAAAATACTTCAGTATTTTTTAGTGTTATTAAATTTAAAGTTAGTTTGAAATGAATATAATTTTAAAATTTAAAGTTAATTTAAATAAATTTTAAACATAAATATTAAAAGATATTAAATTTGTATATATTTTTAATTTATATAATATAATTTACAACATAAAAAAAACATGCACATTAATAAATTATTACTTCATAGTAGAGTAAAAAAATAATTTTATTTTATAATATACAATGAACTATTAACTTTAAGGTAAACACTTGTACGTGATAGTCTCACGGATCTAATTCTGTGAGAGGGATCCTTTTGAGATCCAGATTTATCGCTTTCTAGAAGATTTTTTTATTCACTGTTATGTTTCTAGCTTATAACTCAAATTAAATTGCATTTTTGGCGCAATATCATATTTATCATGGTTGAGGTCTCAGGAAAAGTGATAATACTTTTAATATATATTAGTATATGTGATCAATGAAAAATGATAATCATCCAATATATTATTTAATAAATAATTTGTGTGATAGATGAAAAAGTAATGATATTTTTAGTAGAAAATGATATTTTATAATAATAAAGTGATAATAATCAATTGAATTATTTATGAAAAATAATTTAAAAGCTAGATAAAAGTGATAAATTATTAATAAAAAATGATATCTAATAAATAAAAAATTATAACTTTCATAATTAAAAATATTTAGTTATAAAAATTGATAATATTTTTTAATAAAATAAAGTATACTACTTTTAATAATTAAAAAACTATTTATTTTAAAATATTATGAACAGGAGAAAAAAAAATTATTGCGTGCGTTTTCATAGCATTTATTTAAAGGCAAAAGCTCCTGTGCACCCGGGCGCACGGAACACTTTCCGTGCACCTTTAGAAATTTGTGCTAAATTGTATACCTTTTAGTATACAGATGTGTACCCTTTATTTTCTAAAGAAAAATCTGGGCGCACGAACAACACTCCGTGCGCCTTTAGAATTTTGTGTTAAATTGTATACCCTTTAGTATAAAAATGTGTACCCTTTATTTTCTAAAGAAAAAAAAATATTAATGAAAAGTGTATACCCTTTAGAACAAAATTGTGTACCTTTTAGTAATTAAAGTGTATACCCTTTAGACCAAATTAATGTGCCCTTACCCATAATACAAAATTTCTAAAGGCGCACGGAATGTGTTCCGTGCGCCCGGGTGCACGCAAGCCTCACTCTTATTTAAATGAATTATACGCTAAACAACATCTTAGCATTTATTTAAATGAATATATATAAAATATAAGTGTATATAATTATTAGTTTATAAATATAACTAATGAAGAATTTTATTATTAAAATTGTAAATATAATTATTTACTAATAATTATAAACCCATTTATATATATATATATATATATATATATATATATATATATATATATATATATTTGTTTAATTAATAATAATAAATTAGATATAGATTAATATTTATATTATAATTAAAATTATTTTATAAGAAAAGTAAAACAATAAATGCATCTCATTAGTTCAATTAATATGATAAATTCTTACTTAAATTATAATTAATAGTACCTTATATATTAAAAAGGGTAATTTAGTCTTTGAACATTTTTAATTATTCAAAACTTACCATAACAATTCAATTAATCCGGAATGATCCATTTATATTTATTCTAAATTTAAATCAAATATAGACATAATTAGTTCTCCTGATTTCATGTCATTGAAATTTTCGTACAAAGTTATGCCACGAACTAAGATCTATTATGATGTTGGACTTCATGTTAAGTAGATATGTCAGAATGGGTTGGTGGGGCAGTTTAGTCCACAATCCACCATAACCCACCTTATGATGAGCTCAAATGGGGCGGGCCACTTGTGGGGCGAGCTACTGATGGGGCGGGCTAGCCCACACACACTCTACTCCATATTCACCTATGACCTACCCACCTATCACCCACCTCCAATCACCTCTCAATTTTTTTTAAAAAAATATTTTAGATTTTAATATTTAAATAATAAAAATATTATCACCCAACCCTACTTCCTACCCACCCCACCACCCACCCACCCAACCCCCAATTTTTTTTTAAATTTTAGATTTTAATATTTAAATAATAAAAATATTATCAGCCAACCTTACCCCCACCCACCCCACCCCCACTCCCCCCAAAAAAATTTTTTAAAATTTTTTAGATTTTAATATTTAAATAATAAAAATATTATCACTCAACTCTATCCCTACCCATCCCACACCCACCCACCCACCCACCCAAAAAAATTTTAAATTTTAATATTTAAATAATAAAAATATTATCACCCAACCCCTACCCCCTACCCACCCCACCCCAAAAAATTTTTATTTTTAATAAATTTAAGATTTTAATATTTAAATAATAAAAATATTATCACCCAACCCTACCCCTACCCACCCCTCAATTTTTTTTATTATTTAAATTTTAAAATCTAAAATTAAAAAAAAATTTGGGAGCGGGGTGGGAGCTGGGGGTGGGTAGGGGTAGGGAGTAAGATTGGGTGATAATATTTTTATTATTTAAATATTAAAATCTAAAATTAAAAAAAAAATTGTCGGGGGTGGGGTGGGTGGATAGGGATAGAGTTGGGTGATAATTTTTTATTATTTAAATATTAAAATTTAAAAAAAAATTAATTTTTTTTTGTAATCTAAAAGTTGTATGTCACTTTTTTAAATTTTAATTTATAAAAGTGAGTTGACGTTGGGTTGGTGGGCGGTGCAGGTTAGCCCATTATTAGGTGGACTATCATCACGTATACCATATAAACTTAAAGGGCGGCACTATTGTCACCCGGAGTATTACTTAAGGTACCCGTGTTGAAGACGAAAGACATGTGAAATATCATTTATAGCCCCATATTATTTTAAAAACCCCAACCCATTAATTAAATAAAATAAAAAAAAATGGTTTTGCTTTCCACACCCAATGGTTTGGGTACCGACACGGCAACACCTAAAAACTCTCACACTAAATACAAAACACACACTCACACACACGTCTCACACGCACTGAATACAAAACACACACACTTACACAAATAGAAAGCAGGGGAAGAACACTGAAATGAGAAGAAAGAAGAAATGAAAGGAGATTAGAGAAGAGAGAGGGGGACTTAATTTCACACCTAATATAGAACAAGAAAAACGATTGATCAACGGTAAGTAATTCTCCACTGCATTCTTTTCAAAATCGTACTAAGATTCATGGTTTTTGAAATTATGTACTTAGTTGTCAAATAATTCGTGGGTTAATAAAATTTTAGATGGAATGTGGGTTTAATAGTTGAAGTAACGTGAATTTGAGTTGGGTGTTGGAAAATCGATGTTCAAAATTTTCAGGACTGGTCTGTCGAAATTTCAATTGAATTTTGGTAGATTGTGGCCGAAATTTTTGCAAAAATGTTCGATGGTACATTGCCGAAATTTTTATAAAATTTCGTTGGTACTCAGCCAAATTTTAATTAATTTTTTCACTTTTGATTATTGAATTCTGACAAACCATATCTATACTTGGACTACTGCCTTCTTTTACTCTCATCATATTGGGCTTGTCTTAGAGAGAGATGACTTCCACTATATATCTTAACCTTTGCAGTAATAATGGAGTGGGTAAAATGTTCACATTCTCTGTTCTGAATTGAGTCTTTCTTGATCTGGTTCAACCCTCTTTCCTCTTAGCTATATGAATTACAAACGTGGGTAAAATGCACTATAGCAGCTGGGACGCCATAATCTGTTGTCATTGAATCTAAACATAATTGAGGTGAACATATTTTTAGTCTCAATTTTATAAGTGTGATTGATTAGAGTTTGTTAAACTGAATGAAGATAGTGATTAGATAAGTGCTTTTGTTGAGTTGAATGTTGATCAGCAATTTGTGAAAAGAATCAACTTTGTATGATCTGATTATTGCCTATCTTTAAGTTGATGAGATAAAACATAAATTATTCCACTATCTTCTTATGCTATATATTAAAATGTTAGTTAAGAAATTTATTTTTGTCCCAAATTTTTTAGTTTTGCTTTGATATCGTCTAAAATTTTTTGTAAAAGTATCGTCCAGTTTCATCCCATAAAATTAAAAAACTTGAACATTTTTAAGTAAAAAACATCATTTTGATAAGAACTCAAAAGGTATAAGACTATTTTGAAGAAATTAAGTGTTTTGAGAATATTTTGAGTAAAATAAATTCATTATTTTTAAACTTCAAGCTGATTCATGTTGCCATAACTAATTTCAGCAAATTAGGAAATACTTATTGTTTACATAAATTCAAAATTTTATTATATCACACTCCTAAAATATGATGGCCTTATCTAGATTACCATGTTTATATAATATTTTATTACTCTTAAGTACATATAGCATTCTTATTGTTTATATAAATTACAAAATTTTATTATATACACACCCCTAAAATTACAAAATCAACCCTTTTGAAATTAAAAAGTAGAATTAAATTATACATATTCCTTCTTCTCAAATGAGAGATGACTCTGATGCTGATCTGTAGAATATGTAACACTATGCATTTTATGGTGAAATTCAGACTCCATGAAGGACATCAACCGATAGAACTAGCCTATGCCCCCTACGCCCATCTGGATGCCATAGTGATAATATTTACAACTTATTTTTTTTCTAATATAGTGATGAAAATTAAATATAGTGATGAAAGAAGTGATGAAACTTATTTGTTTACATTTCATAGTGACAATGTTTACAACTTATTTATTTTTTTCAACTTATTAGTACTTGATAATGCAAGCTTTTTAGTTTTCATCACTATATTTGTTTACTTAATAAGTTACAAATCATCACTATAGTTATCAATATTTACGTTTCATAGTGATAATGGGGTTTATTAGTACTCGTTCTAATAATTTTCTTTCTATATTATAGTTGTTTATAAAAGAAAAAGACCTACAACATCCTAACGTAAAAGGAGGGTAGAAAAGGTCAAACCTCAATCACATCCACCTCTCTCTATATATATGGGTCAAGATGAGCGACCTTACTTTGAAGAGCAACAATACCATCAAGAGCCTGCTCAAATTTGTCCTGACACAGAAGGTGTATGTGACGATCAGGCCATGGATGGTGGTAGTGATGGTGGAAATGATGATGATTGTGTTAACAATGATGAAGGTAATGTTGGTAATGGTCATGGATTGTTTTTATCTTGAATATAATTGTACTCATCAATGTTTAGAAAAATTAAATAAGTTGCAAACCTCTCTAGTACTTGTTCTAATAGTTTTCTTTCTAATATAGTTGTTTACAAAAGGAAAAGACCTACAACATCCGAATGTAAAAGGAGGGTAGAAGAGGTCTAACCTCAATCACATCCACCTCAACCTATTTATTTGGGTCAAGATGAACAACCTCACTTTGAAGAGCAACAATACCATCAAGAACCTACTCAGAATTGTCCAGATAATGAAGGTATATGTGATGATGATCAGGCTATAGATGGTGGTGGTGATGGTGATAATGATGGTGATTGTGGTAATAATGATAAAGGTAATGATGATGATGGCGGTAATGGTGATGATCCTAGTAATGAAGATGAAGTAGAAATTCCTCCCCTTTTCCCTACCTTCAAAAATTATATTGCTTATGACATATGGCATGGGAAAGATGCAAGGCTCCTTAAGATTCATAGTCACATACATAAGTTATTAGAGTGGGGAGTTTACAGGGGGGCCGAAAAATCGGGAGGTCAGGAGATTTTTTCATAAAATAGGCTTTTTAGGGATTAGAGGTATTTCATATAGACACCCTAATAAGAACTTGATAGCGGCCTTTGTGGAGCGTTGGCACCCGGAGACCAACTCTTTTCACCTCCCATTTGGTGAAATGATGATCACACTTGATGATGTGCATTGTCTCACAGGCCTGCGCATTGATGGACTACCAGTGATGTCATATAGAAGGAGTAAGGTTAATGCTAGTGCGGAAATTTTTAGGTTGTTTGGGGTCAGTCCTAAGGATGCAAACGAAGCTCTTTTAGGTGCAGGAGGTAAAACTATAAAACTGGAGTGGCTACGTAAGAAGTTTATGGGGTCCATGCACAGCGACAATCCCCTCATGTTGTTGTATATAGCGAGAGCTTATACTTTATATATCTTTGAATGTGCTTTGTTCTAAGACAAGACCGACACTGGAGTTTCTGCTAGTTGGCTCGAGTATTTGGAGGACATGGACAAATTAGTCGAGTACGCGTGGGGCACCGCCACACTTGCATGGTTATACCGGCAGCTCGGAATGGCATCGAAGAGCAACACTATGCAGATGTCTGGATACACGACTCTCCTCGAGGTAACACTTGTTTTTTATTGTTTTAATTTAATTTTTTTTGTTGAGGTTTGAGTTTGTGATTGCGGATATTTGTTGCAGACATGGATAAATGAACGATTTTCATCACTCGTTACACCCTCCCCACATGTTGAATACTATCCTCACTGTCCTTTTGCAAAGAAGTGGACAAGTGCTACAACTGCACCGGGTTTGTCAATTGATAAGATTAAAGCACTTAGAGAGTCCATTGACGTATTGTCACCTGCAGAGGTAGACGTTTGAAATAATATTATTTATTATTTTCTCCTTGTATATAGTGGTTTAAATATGTTTTATTTGGGTATTTGCATCAGGTCAAATGGACACCGTACACTCGAATCAGATATTTTTTTTCTCATATTCCTATATATTCTACTGGAGTTTTATCAGTGTAGGCGATGTCATTGAGGCTTATATGCCTGATCGAGCTCTAAGACAGTTTGGGCATGTCCAAAGAATTCCAAAAGAGCCTTTGGGAGAGTATATCAGCAGACAAGATTACTCGGCTATGCGGAGGAAGGGGGTGTTTATTGACATGGCTCGCCACTTCTTGCACTGAAAGACTCACATTTTACCAAATGAGATGTTCGAGCAAAGGGCTAAACCACCGTGGCAAGTGAGTGATGATTATATGGTTTGGTTTGTTAAAAACTCTTGGCCAATTGTGAAAAAGCCAAGTCGCAAGTCGTATTCGGGGGTGACCGAATTTTAAAGTGATCATACTACTCAATCGTATGACCAACTTAGTCAAATTGATGCTGTGATAGATCCCATACTATACCGATGGGAGGTGGGTGACTGATGAGTGATATTTTCACCTAGATTTTAGTATCTTTTTATGTGAGTTTTCGTATATTTTTATCCGTATTTGTGTTCTATTTGGTTGTGTTTTGTATTTTTATTGAAATATGTGTGAATGAGCTTAAACCTACGATTTTCACTTTTTATTGGATGCTAGAGATGATAAGAAAGGCATAGGAAAAAGCGGATCTCAATTCGGAGTTGAAACGAGGAAGAACGAGCCAAAACAGTGAAGCAGACAGCACAACACGACCAGCCGAGCCCGGAAACAGACCCGTGTCCAGTGCAGAAACACGGGCCGTGTACCAAACACGGGCCTGTAACGAAAGCCGTGCGCGGACACCAGATTACACAACATGGCCACCCCTGTGGCCGTGTGCAGAGCACGAGCCGTGTATGTGTAAATTCTGTAAAAAAAATCAGAATACTTTTAGAAGCTTCCCAAGGGGTATAAATACCCAATACTTCAATTTTGGATGAGATTTTGGCCAGGGTTTCGACTGTTCACATAGATCACACACCATTTCCTTCATTTTTCACCTTTTATCTTCATCCATTCTTCATCCACCCATCTACACTTGATCCCCTCCATCAAATCCACCATCCAAGTGATCAAGGAAGCAAGGGAGAGTGAGATCATAAGAAGAAGAAGGAGATCTCCATTGAAGCACTTCAAAGGGGGAATCTAATTCTAATTTTTGTGCATTTCTTTATAGATTGATCATGGTTTGTAAGGATTTTAATGTCTATGTTGAATTTCTTGTAACTATGAGAGGCTAATCTCCTTTGTGAGATTAGCTCCATGATTGGTGTTGGATAATTTAGTTTTATGCAAATTGTTTTTAATCTTGAATGGACTTTGTGTTATTTCTATCATTGATTGTTGATTGCTTGATGTATATGATGATTTCTGTGATTAATTGTCATGGGCATGTGATTAGATTGAGAAATCAATTATGTGTTTAGGATAGTTCATTGAATCATTTCATCATACACTTCATGTGCATTAATTTAGAATGAGATAGAGATATCCTCCTAGATTTAGAACCCTTTGATAGAACATTTGATTAGCTTAATCGAGAGATTGGTTGATTAGGTGAGGAGAACCAAGCCATTTAATAATTCATAGTACCTTAAAAGGGAATATTGCCTATGATTTAGTACCTAATTAGGGAACTCATAGAGTAATTAGTACCTAGTGGGAGGTGTTTGCTATGGTCTTGATCCTATGTGCTTTTGGGAGTCTTGTTGAGGGCCTACATCCTATCCATCTCGAGAGAGAGTTTAGGTGGAATTAGTGATCGCTTCTATACCTTGTCCATGAGAGATTAGAATTAATTGCATGATTACTAAATTATCTATGCCATGATTGTTGTTAATCTCATCCTTGCATCATTTGGAACCCTTTTATCTTTGCATTCATTTTATCTTTATTTCTTTCATTAGTGTAATTGCGTTTATTTGCATCATATCCTCTCTTCCGTCATCCTTATAAAATCACGATAAACTTGAGATCGCTTAAACTCTAGTACCTTCCTCCCTGTGGTTCGATAATTTCTTTAATTGATCATGCCCACTAAACTATGGCTAATCAGTGACCCTACAGTCCGATTGGAGGAGGCTATGCACGCATTGAGCAATGTACGTGCTATCATTCAATGTGACATGGCTTCTAGAGTTCATCCAAGAGGTAGTGATCATCATACTGACATGGGTACATCTACTAGTATGCCAAGGCATAGAAACAATGTCGGGCCGTCTTCCAGTAGGGGACCAGAATTCATGCAGAATTTTTGATGTTGGGCGTTGAAGTGATGTCGATTATCTGTTTTCACAAGTGTACTGTTGCTAATTTACTCAACTTAATTATGGTTATAATAGTTAACTTTTGGAGGTTTTGTTTTCTCTTTTAATACAATACATTATGATTCTGTTATCCCATAATTTTTTTCTAATTAGGTTAACTTTAAATTTAGGGTTGTATTTTTTGGGCTCCATCTTAGCCAACACATAAGGCTACAAAGAGAGAAGATTCATTTGAAAATAACAAATTAATTACTGGAGTATGGCTGTATGATGTAAAAAAATATAATTCCAAAATTTATAAGATTTCAGCTATATTTTGCCAAAATTCTAATATACTTGAAATGTTGAGGAGAGCTGTTCATAGTATTATAGTTTCAGCTATAGGCTTGGTGGAAGGCATGTACTATTGCGAGAATCTTATCTATGGATCTGCTACTGGATGACGAAACTTATGCCATTGCACTGCCACTGGTGGGTGTGGGTGTCCATTCTGAAAATTAACTGCGATGAAGTGGTTGTCGTTCACAAGAGCCATGCATATCTTCTTCGTCTGCTCGAGCGGGCTCGTCCTTAGCGGTAAGAATGTGAGGCTTTGTTTAGGAGTCAATGCTATTAAAACCACATTGTATGCACTTGCAACCAAGTAACCCATGTCAGGTAGAACAAACCACTTGTCCTTAGGTGCAACAGAATCAAAACATTCCAATTTTTCTATGACCATGTCAACTCGACCATCCATGAGAAACACCCCAGTGTACATCTCAACATTTGATGTCAACTCTTTATGTAGATCCCTACGAACTCTACCCCAAGAGCTCTCATCGAAACCCATCATATTTGCAATTACACGAAATCCACAATGATGTTTTTCATGCTAGATACCCAGGGTGCCCATTCCAGGGGTAACGAAGCCACAAAGTCACGAGACTCGAGTGTCTCTGACTATACACGAGGTTTCTTGAATCTAGTTTGCTTATGCAAAATAAATAGACAATATTAAATAGATGAAAACTGATCAATGATATGATATACGAATCTAATAGGTACGTACTGGTATCTTTTGCCTTTTATTTGTAGAAAATACAGGTTGCAAGTTGTTGAACCCGTCTCGTAAATATTTGTCTGGCTAGGCATAGGCGAACATGTACCAACACACATATTCTCTTCATACTCGAATGCACTTGGATCTCATTTTGTACTTTTCAAGCTCTTCGGCAAACCCACCTTAGGACGGCCACGAGTGGATGTAATAAGTTGGGGCTCAAGCAGTGGTGTGGTGATTGGGTTCTTTACCTCCCTTATCCGCCTAAGCATCAAATATTTTTCAGATATAGATGCTGACACGAATATTTTCTCCAATCCATCCATGCACTCCCTCCACTGAGCTAATATAGCTTCATCTTCATCAACACTATATTTCTCTCTTGGTGTCACCTCAATGTCAAGTTTTCGCCAAAATTTATCAACACACTCAAGTGGAATTAGCTTGCAGGATAAGATAAATATCGAGAGCTCATGTACACATGGTATGCCGCACGTTTTTCGCAATATACAACCATAATAAGCAGGATCCACGGGTACATCAGCACTAACAATTTTCAACTCCTCCAAAATTCGATTTAAAGCGATTTCAGACACAACATCATGAAGAATTTTAAAGTGAATTGGACTATACTTGTGTTGCACAATATTTACACTCTTCTCGAACGAATTCTTGATCTCGGTGTGAGATGACTCTAATAGCGTATGTATTTCATTCCAACAATCCTCGAACGTACCCATACTCGTTCTAAGTTGTCTCTTTAGTGCTGCATGATGTCCCTCAGCCCTATAAAAATCCATAAAAATATGAATGCCAAGTACGATATGTGTTTATAAAATTTAAACAAAGTAAACATATCTCACAATCAAATCCAAACCTGCTTGTGGTGATATTCTCATAATGCATTATGTTATTTGTCCAATAACTTACAAACTTCTCTTTGTATGGTTCGATCTAGCTCTGAATGACATATGTCACAGCTGTCAGCCATTCAGAAAAGCTATCATAAAAATTTCTGAGCGAAACCTCAAAAGTTTGAACATCATTGGATGCAACCAACACATTCCATGATGCTTGGAATAATTTCCAATGCTTCTTCTTGAAATATTTCTTGCAATTTGCAAGTATATTCTTGCTTATATGCCACCGACAAAAAAAGTGAGTTGTACCAGGAAAGACACATTGCACTGCTTTTATCAAAGCAAACTCTCTATCTGTATTAATCACCGATGGATAACATGAGTTATCAAGCAATAATTTCAAAGTGCTTAATGCCCATATATAGTTGTCAACTTTCTCAGATTTCATGAATGCACATGCTATGCAAAACGTCATGTCTGTGCTAGTAACTCCAACTATCTCCAACAAGGGAAATCTGAACCTATTTGTCTTGTATGTACAATCCATTAGCACTACGGATGGAAAGGCACGAAGCAAGTCTATACTCTTATGGTGAGCAAAGAAAAGGTCTGTCACAACTTCACCATATCGTCGATCGAGAAAGTAATAATAGTACTCACGTAGCTTGCCCTTCAAAAATTGCATCTGAGACTGATCACCACGCTCATTGATCTTGTGTTTTGTACGAGCATTGTAGATAGTCTTCAGTTTAGATACATTACCCTTGAACTTTTTCTTCAACTTTCGTATAATTGTCTTGGGTTTCACATTACTCAACGATAGCTCTACTACGTAATCCTCCTTTGGAGTAGTTAGACGACCGTCGAATGCATGACCCTCTAAGTAAGTAGCAGTAGGGTGGTTGTGTATTGCACAAACAACTTCCAAAACCCACTCTCCCATAATCTCTGGCTGTCTAGCTTTCAATAGAAAAGGACATCCACATTTCTTTGTTCCAGTATCCCTCTTCCTTCCATCTTTATCTTTTTTCAAATTGATATCAAATTCATCCACTTCATCATTTGCTAAAATTATGGCCGTTTTAGGCATTCTATCACGATATTCCCCTCCTCTTTCACAACCAAGGCATAAACGACCCTTGTATTTATTATTCCCTACATCAGACCTTTTAACAACAATAATCATCCCATTCTCATTTTTAACTTTTCTAACCCAATTTAGAAGATCATCTCTAGTTCCAAATAAAGTATGATTGGTGAAGAGATCCGTAAAATCCATCACCATCTCATTCAAAGGAGATGCACCATTAGCGGATTGTTTTATTTCTATCTTATCTTCCTGAAAAGAATATTTTAATGTATAAGGGGATGAATATATACCAAAACTAGTAAAAATAAAAATTTGATTGCAGGTGTAAAAATTTCAATCAATATTGACCGAAATTTTACACAAAATTCGACCACCTATTGACGAAATTTTACCATATATTTCATTCAGGAACAGCCGAATTTAATCGCAAAAATTTCGGTCACCCCTGGCCAAAATTTATACAATTTTTCAACCAACCTGTGATGAATTTTCTTTGTAATTTTCAAAAAAAATGAACTTGGAAAAAAACGTAAAATTTACATAATACACTATTTGTTTAGTATAATATAATCTAAAACTTACCATTTCTAGTGGGTAATCATCTTCATACTCCATATTGCCAATAAATAATTTCTTTCAAGCCCTAAAACAAAAACTAGGGCTTTCAAAATATAAATCATAAATCACATTATCCTTGATTGAATGAAAATAAATCTTTTGAGAATAAGCTGAAATTTTATATGCTTAGATTAACTCAATAAGTTTGCAAAGATTATGGGAATGAATGAGATATAGTATTAGTTCCTTCAAAACCTTTTCTCTTCATTCTTCTCTATTCTTCGTCTTCGTTCATCAGCGTGTGATGTGTGTGAGATCAGTGTGTGTTTTTGGTGTATTGTGTGTGAGGGTTTTTAGTTTGTGTTTTGGGTGTGCAAAGCAAAAAATTTTATTTTATTATTTTATTTAACAAATGGGTTAGATTTTTTTAAATGGGTAGGGTTATAAATGATATTTCACATGTCTTTCGTCTTCAACACGAGTGCCTTAAGTAATATTTCGGGTGGCAATAGTACCGTCCAAACTCAAATTATAAAGTCTAATTCAAATTCTAGTCATTTAAATGATTGGTCTCTAGGCTTTGTATAGACTAAAGCTAATTAGATTTATTGTTGGGCCACTATATAGGGCTGCTCTTATCAAGGAATTATGTATTTATTGATCTCAACAAATAGTAAATTTATATAATAATTATATAAAAAGATAGTAAGGTCCTACCAGCAAATGTTACATCCTCAGATTAAAGTTTAACTCCCAAAGAACACAATCCTCCATTAATAAAGGACCGCATACCTATATAATACTTCATTAATTCCTCTTAAATTAACCATTTTATCATTTTTGTTCAATGAAATAAAGAGATAATATTTTTTAAAAAAGCAACATTATTTAAAAAATATATACTTTTATATATATATATATATATATATATATATATATATATATATATATATATATATATATATATATATATATATCACATAATTGCTCTTTTTACTTATATAAATAAATCAGTAAATCTATAAAATTAATTTGATTTAGGTATAAGAAAAAGTTTGGATCAACAATAAAATCTTTTTCTTTTATAAGCAAGATCTTCGGATGAAGCTTGTCCGAGCTCGGATGTGTAGTTTTGACGTTGATTCGGAGGCGTCGAGCCTTTGTTCGTATTGAACGTTGACTTGAAGACTTATTATGAAGAACGTCGTTCAATTTGATAGAACACCGTTGACTTCACAAAGACAGCTGGATGAGTCGGACTGGAAGAAACGTCGAATGTGAGGGGCTTAGCACCTTAATCTCAGGTCGAGTGTTGTTTCTGACCAAGGTTGGATTGGAGGCTGTTGACTTGAAGAACGCCGGATCGGAAGGGCTTGACACCTTGATCTCTGATTGGAGGCGGCTAGCTGGAAGAACGCCGGATCGGAGGGGCTTAGAACCTTGATCTCTAATTGGAGGCGGATGGCTGGAAGAACACCGGATTGGAGGGGCTTAAAACCTTGATCTCGGATCGCAGGCCATTCTTGGCTTGAAGAAGAACGCCGGATCGGAGGGGCTAAGAACATTGATCTCTAATTGGAGGCGGATGGCTGGAAGAACGCCGGATTGGAGGGACTTAGAACCTTGATCTCGGATCGCAGGCCATTCTTGGCTTGAAGATGCTTGAAGATTGGAGGCAGCTAGCTGGAAGAACGCCGTATCGGAGGGGCTTAGAACCTTGATCTCTAATTGGAGGCGGATGGCTGGAAGAACGCCGGATTGGAGGGGCTTAGAACCTTGATCTCGGATCGCAGACCATTTTTGGCTTGAAGATGCTTGAAGATCTCAAGGGAGCACTGCTCGTATTCTTGATCTCTTGAGAAGCGTCTTCAGATGTTTTAGTGTGAATGGAATGAGGACTGAAAACTCTTATTTATAGGTGGAGGAAATAACCACTTATGAGATATTTTCTCCTTGAAAAAATATGTTGGGCTTTTTTCCTTTAATTAAGCCTGATTGATTGGACATGAGCCTATTTAATTTAATTAGGCCTGCTGAATTTAATTTGGACATGTTTAATTTAATTATGCCTGCTAGTTTTGATTTGGTGGGCTTGTTTAATTTGAATCAGACCCACTTCACTTGAATTGAGCCATTTGACTTTAATTGAGTCCATTTGACTTGAATTTGGATTCAAATCACTATATTAATTATTTATTTATTTATTTTAGGAATTAATTTATTTAAATTTATTAATAAATAAATATTTAATATATTTTTCTTTGCATTTTATTTATTTAGACAATGAAATTTAACTGCATACACAAGTGTTAATAAAAGACAAGTGTAAATAGAAAGTTACACTTATTAGAAATGATTAGGGAACATAGAAAAATGACAAGGTAGTTTGAAAATTAACCCCTTAAAAAGTAAAAATTTACTTCAACTTCAACGTCAAGGACAGTATTACTTTCCAACTAAAAAAGAAAAATAAAAACGTCTGAATCACCGTAAGCCATAAGCGTGGCAATTGCAATTTTATTTAATTTAAAATTAAAATAAAAAAAGGGAAGAAAGAGAAGAGGGGAGAGAGACAAGTCACCGGCAACTCATATCCAACTGGCCACCAGCCTAAATGACCTTTCCGACAACCCCACCTCTCCGACACATTCTCAAACTATTTCTATTATCTTATTCAACGGCCCTGATTCTCCCGGATCCCAACCCCCCCTTTCAAATCCACCTCTTAAACCTCTCTTCTTTTTTTCTCACATCGTCCCTCCTCTCTTCTCTTCCCTAATAAACAGAGAGGCCATCCTCCCCCTGATTCTTTTCCCCACCTCACAACCTAATTTCCGCACACCATACACACTCATAGTTTTTTTCTTTTAATTTTTTCTTTTCTGGGAGCAGAGATCTGTCGGTTAAATTTCTCCTCAAGGTTCGATTGCTATTCCATTGAAGGTGAATACAGAAAGACTTCATTTTTGTTACTCATTCTCTACTGGTTTTTCAAACTCAGGGTCTTGGAGTTGGTGATACATACCATTACCAGGGGTAATCTAGTTGCCATGGCGCCGACAACAATA
This sequence comes from Pogostemon cablin, assembly GCA_023678885.1. NCBI lineage: Eukaryota > Viridiplantae > Streptophyta > Magnoliopsida > Lamiales > Lamiaceae > Pogostemon > Pogostemon cablin. Next base: position 37,751,960 of record CM042965.1, read on the forward strand.
CGCAAAGCCATCGGAGCGGTTAAGGATCAAGCCAGCATCGGAATAGCTAAAGTCGCCAGCAACATGTCGCCGGAGCTGGAGGTGGCCATAGTCAAAGCCACCAGCCACGACGACGATCCGGCGTCCGAGAAGTACATAAGGGAGATCCTCCATTTGACCTCCTATTCCCGCGGTAATGTCAGCGCTTGTGTAGTTGTAGTTTCTAGAAGATTAGGGAAAACCCGCGATTGGATTGTCGCCCTCAAGTGTTTGATGCTCATCCACCGCCTCCTCAACGATGGAGACTCTGTTTTTCAGCAGGAGATCATGTACGCTACCAGGAGAGGTACTAGGTTGTTGAACTTGTCTGATTTCCGCGATGAAGCCCATTCCAATACCTGGGATCATTCCGCTTTTGTTAGAACTTATGCATTGTATTTAGACCAGAGGTTGGAGATGATGTCTTATGAGCGAAAGCAGAGTGGAAATGGAAATGGAAATGGAAATGGAAATGACAGATATAACAACCGATCACCTCCTGGTTCGAATAGGGGATATGATTACGATTACGACAATCGAAGCCATGGAATGAGGAGGTCAAGATCATCAGGTGATGTTAGAGACTCGACACAGGATAGAAAAGATGCTACTCCTCTTAGAGATATGCAACCAGAGAGGATATTTGGGAAGATGGGGCATTTGCAGAGATTTTTGGATCGGTTTCTGTCGTGCCGGCCGACGGGGTTGGCGATGAACGAGAGGATGATTCTGGTGGCAGTGTACGCCATTGTTAGGGAGAGCTTCAAGCTGTATGCTGACGTGTGTGAGGTTTTGGCTGTGATTCTTGATAAGTTCTTTGACATGGAGCATCAAGATTGTGTGAAGGCGTTTGATGCTTATGCTAGCTCTGCTAAGCAGATTAATGAGTTAGTGGGGTTCTATAATTGGTGTAAGGATATTGGCGTAGCTAGAGCTTCGGAGTATCCCGAGGTGCAAAGAATCACTACCAAGTTGTTGGAGACTTTGGAGGAGTTTGTAAGGGATAGGGCTAAGGCAATGAAGAGCCCTGAGAGCAAAGTCGAGGCTCCGCAGCCTAAGGAGGTGGAGGCAGAGGTGGAGGAGGAGGCAGCGCCAGATATGAATGAGATCAAGGCGCTGCCGCCGCCGCCACCACCTGAACCCGAGCCTCCTAAGGCTCAAGAAACAGGGGATTTGTTGGATTTGAGGGATGAGGGGGTGACTGCTGATGATCAGGGTAATAGGTTGGCTTTGGCTTTGTTTGCTGGACAGGTTGCGAACGGGTCGTGGGAAGCTTTCCCGTCGAACGGAGAGACGGAGGTGACCTCTGCTTGGCAAAATCCAGCTGCAGAGAGTGGGAAGGCTGATTGGGAATTGGCTCTGGTTGAATCAGCAAGTCATTTATCCAAGCAGAAGGCTGCAATGGGGGGTGGATTAGACCCCTTGTTGTTGAATGGCATGTATGACCAGGGAATGGTTAGGCAGCACGTGAGCACCGCCCAATTGAGCGGAGGCAGCGCCAGTTCAGTGGCGTTGCCGGGCCCAGGGGCGAGTAAAACGCCCGTGCTGGCCCTTCCTGCACCAGACGGATCAGTCCAGAGGGTTGGACAAGATCCGTTTGCTGCTTCTTTGACCATTCCGCCACCTTCGTACGTGCAGATGGCAGACATGGAGAAGAAGCAGCATCTGCTGGTACAGGAGCAGGTCGTCTGGCAGCAGTACGCGAGAGACGGAATGCAAGGCCAGACGAGATTGGCGAAGATCAGCACGGGCGGGTATTATGCCCCGGGGTTGCAGCATATGATGATGCCTTACGGAATGCCTCCGGTAAATGGAGTAGGAATGCCACCTACTGGTGGTTATTACTATACTCCTTACTGATTTTTTGTTGGGGAAGGTAAATTAATTTGTGTACATTAGTTACATTGCTTGATGTTTTGGTGTTATGTATTAATTTTAAGTGTTTTTTAGCTGCACTAGTGCATGAGAATGGGTATTAGTGATTGTGGGGTGTTTTGAAACTGGGGTGCTCTGTGATCCACTAGTGTTTCTTTCTGTTTTGTAATATCATCATGCTAAATATGGTCCTTAAATTTTTCATGTATATATGGTGAATTTGTGTTTATAAATGTTGGACTTTTGCTGCATTTATTTTTACGACGACGAGTTTCGTTTTGTCTTCGAATTGTTGCTAATAAGTTATGATTTTAAATTGGATTTGGAAATTTAAAATTTATTTCCAAGGTGCAAAGTACTCATGCAATTGGTAAGGAAGGAATCGTTCTTATTTTCTGATCATATGCCTAAACTTAGTAGTTGATGTAACAACCGGATTGGATAAGTACATCAAAATCCCGTGTCATTTTGGGTATCACATGAGGATTTAATTTGGGTTTCGGGTTTAAACAGTTAATTGAATTTTTTTTAATCGTTTATTTTATTAGTGGTAAGAATTAAATAAATATTTTTATTCCAAATCCGACTCCATCCAAAAGTTAATATCACATACTTTATAGTTTGTACACCCTTTTGAAATAAAAAAATGCACTTGATTTTTAAAATTGAAAAATTACATAATTCTCTTAAATTAATTGAATATGTATAAAAAATAATAATTTTACTAATTAAAATAAACACTCCTTTTTTAAATTAAAAACTACAACTCGCAATTGATTAATACATGATCATGATATGCCAAACAAATGACGTGTTGAATAATTCATAATTATCAACACTCATTGCACGATGAGTTTGCATGCCTGGTCAAAGGTTAATCCATTATCATATAGTCCTAATCAAATATACAACATAGCCACAAATAAAATAAATTAAAAATAAAAATAAAAATAAAAATAATGGGCGTAGGTGTTTCTTTACCCTACTTTTAATGATATTCGGTAAAATAATGTTAAATCATTATGACTCAATTAAAATAAATGAATCATTATATATATTTACTTTACTTTATTGTACATATTATGGATTAATGCTTTTAAATCGAATCTATAAATTTTTTGTCATTTAGAAAAATGTTACATCTATTCGAATATATAAAAGTTATTATTATTTTTATTTAACAATATATTTTCTAAATCATCTTTCTTGATGATTAGCTTGTTTCTTTCAACTTCTTTTCTTGAAATTAGAGTGTAGAAGAATCTAAAGCATGCAACACAACCCAGATAAAGGATCATATTTCATACTCCCTCAGTCCCACATAACTATGGTCAGAGGAGTATTCCTTATGCAAAGATTTGACTACTAACTTGCTACTCCATAATAGAAATAGGGCCATATTCTCTTCTCCTTAAAACCCGTATCTTATACTTCAAAATAAAAAATAAAAAAATTGCAAAATTAGTTTCCAATTTATATGTTGTTTTAAAATATAGTCCTTTATATATATATATATATATATATATATATATATATATATATATATATATATATATATATATATATATAAATTGTTGCAACTTGTAATCTTGATCCTAAATTGATTTTCAAATTATTGGGACTGGTAAATTATAAATCAAATTACTGCAATTTGCAAGTTAAAGAACTGATTTTATAATAAAAGTAGTTAAATGATTAAAAAATTGATTAAAAAAAAATTCTTCCGAGACAACATATAAATTATCGCCACAACTTTCTCAAATTCTTTGTTGTGCTCATTTCTTAAAATTAGAGACTGTCTTAGAAATTTGGAATTATGTAAGAAAAGGCTTGCTTGTTTAGTAGCCCAAAATTGACCCAATAGTAGGATAAACAAATTAAGTCTATTCAATGCATAATGAATTGAATTCTAGGTCCAAATTGACAACCATGCAATCACATCATATGATATGAACATTCTTGCTTTCTTTATAAACATATATTGTAGATATGCAGTTTATATATATTTTCATCAATTCAATGTATACATACCGACGCATATTAATTTAAGTATAAATAAATAAATAAATAATTTGTCATATTTAAAATAAATGATGGATAATGCAGCATGTATTTTTATTGGGAGGATGATGCCATGATAACTCAATAGTGGTTAATAATAATAATGTCATTATTGAGTTATCACGTCATCATCCTCCTAATGAAAACAATTGTTGCATTATTTATTTAAAAATACATTATTTATCCATCATTTATTTTAAATATGACAAATTATTTATTTATTTATACTTAAATTAATATGCAGATTTAAGAGAAGAGAAGGTGTGTGCGGTTGAAAAGTTGAAATCTACCAAAACTGCGTCTTCATTTGATTTCCAGGTTGGAGCTCTACTCATCATGTGTCACTCTCTAAATTCCTTTTTAAAAATAATTATTTATTTAGGGTTAGGTTACCACTTATCACTCATTGCAATTATCACACTTTTTATTTATTTGTTAGTAAGGGAGTATTTAATTTTCACACGTAATTGATGTAATTTTAATTGTGGAATTGAATTGCTCTATCTTATCCTTTCTTGTGTAGCACATTAATAGATCATGAATATATTGTATATTTGAAGATTCATGATATACGTATTCGGACTTATTCATTTAATATTAAATAAAATGACAATAAAAACATTTAAGAGAAAATGTAATAAATTCAGGCAAAAACTAAATTTTAAATTATAAGAGTATTTTCAAAAAATTCTTTAAAATTTTGAGAGGAATTTGGTAGATTAAGGAGGATGTTAATTTTACATAATCAATTTTTTTTTTGTTTTCTTTTAAAAAAAATTCCTTTTTTATTGCTTGTTTTCTATTCTTCTTTTTTTTTTAAACGAAACAAACTTCATTGAAATCATCGGGATTCAGCCGGTACAATTGAAATTATCGGGATTTAGCTGGTACTTATGCAAGAAAGTCCAGTACAACGGACTAATGGATAAGGTTAATCTTATGAATTCAGCAACACAAACAACACAATAGTATGTAAACTACAAGAGTTAAACAATCAAGATTACCTACTTAACCCTAATCTAATATTGTGAGTGTTGATTAAACCAAAACTGAAATCAAAACATGAAGAAGGAAGACAAGAATTATAGTGGTTCGATCATGTTGATCTACATCCACTTTCTAAAGGAGAGTATTCACTATATGATGAAAAACCACACATTACAACATGAAGATGATGATGAACTTGAACTCGAAAACCCTAATCTTATATGCTAGCTTGTATGATGATCTATACACTCTTATATATATATGCTCTTGCTGTACATGATCATATATATATATATATACTTCACTGTCATGCACACACCAGCAATACCCTAACAATCATATGATCAGTTTGCAACTGCCTTCAACTGATCCAACTTCTTATGCCAACCAACCTTCAAACTTACTGATATTATAGCTCAACTTCTCAACTGATCATATGTGTTGCACCTTTATCATTAAAACGACACTTCAACTTCTTGATTAATAACTGTCAAATGATGACAGATTACTCCAGCTGCAGCAACACCATACTACCTCAATTATCATGCATGTGTTTATCAAGAAAACAGCCAACTGATCAGTTGGTTACAACCTATTCTTGCCAACTGATTTTCATCTAACCATTAACTGCTTCATAACTGTCATCAACCACCATAACTAACTATCTATCATTCATACTTGGCTTGATCTTCTAACACAGCGGCCATGCTTATGGTCTTCATTTACTTATGCAACATGTTGTTCTTTACCTCTCATTCAACTTGTTGCTACTTCAAACATCATCACCTTCACATCCTTACTTATTATATGTGCACATGTATGCATGGTCTACATACACAACAAATCTCCACCTTAGACCATGCATCATCACAAATGATAACATACTCTCCACCTTGCTGCACTTACAGGCTGCAACTCACCTTTCTTCCTCCATCTTTAAGAAATACCAATAAGACTCATACACAGTTCAAACTTTTGAATAGGTAGAGTCTTAGTAAACATATCAGTAGGATTTTCTGTTGTCTTAATCTTTTTGACAGCAACTAGATTCTCCTCTATCATATCTCTTATGAAATAGAGTTTCACATCAATGTGTTTAGTCCTTTCATGATATACTTGATGCTTTGAGAGGTGTACAGCACTTTGATTATCACAATAAACCTCAATACTATTCTGCTGAACTCCAAATTCCCTCAAAATACCAATCAACCAAACACCTTCCTTAACTGCTTCTGTAAGAGCAACAAATTCAGCTTCAGTGGTGGATAATGCCACTATGTGTTGATGTGTAGCCTTCCAACTTATTGTTGTGCCAAATAAGTTGAACACATAATCTGTCATGGACTTTCTTGTATCAAGGTTGGCTGCATAATCTGCATCCACATAACCAACAACAGCTTCATCCCAAACATCTTGCTTCTGGAACTTCAATCCAACTGACATAGTTCCTCTAACATACCTTAGTGCCCACTTTACTGCATCCCAATGAACCAGACTAGGATCACTCATAAATCTACTGATCACACTCATCACATAAGCTAAGTCTGGTCTACAGCATACCATAGCATACATCAGACTGCCCACTACACTTGCATATGGTATTTTACTCATTTCAAACCTTTCTTTATCTGTTTGAGGTCCTTGCAGAGATGACAGACTCAACCCTTGCTTAACTGGTACTGATGCACTCTTACAAATATTCATATTATATCTCTTTAGCACTTTATCCAAGTATGACTCTTGAAACAATCTCAATAATCCAGCTGACCTGTTCCTTTCTATTTGCATTCCAAGTATCATCCTTGCCTCACCAAGATCTTTCATGTCAAACTCCTTCCTCAAAGTATCCTTTACTGAATTGATTCCTATCATATCTCTGCAAGCTATCAGTATATCATCTACATAAAGTAGTAGATAAGTTTAGCTTCCTTTATCACATCTTATGTACACACATCTATCATACATGCTTCTGACAAAACCATTAGAAGTAATGTACTCATCAAACCTGAGATACCATTGTCTTGGACTTTACTTCAGACCATATAGTGACTTAAGTAATAAACAAGCCTTTGAGTCTGCTCCTTGTAGACTAACACCTTCAGGAATCTTCATGTAAATCTTCTCATCTAAATTTCCATGCAAGAAAGCTGTTGTTACATCCATCTGATGCAATTCCAAATCCAACTGAGTAACTAATGACAACAATATCCTTATTGAGCAGTGTTTAACCACAGGTGAAAAGATTTCATTATAATTCACACTTCTTGCTGTGAAAACCTCTTGCTACAAGCCTTGCTTTATATCTTATTCCTTCTTCCTTGCTTGTAACTGGTTTCTTCTTATATATCCATTTACAACCTACAAGTTTCTAGTTAGCAGGCCTGTCAACAATCATCCAAGTATTATTCCTTTTTAAAGATTGCAGCTCTTCTTCCATAGCATCTAACCAATGCATACTCTCCTTACTTGAAACTGCTTCTGAGTATGTCCTAGGTTCATAGATATCAACATCTGATGCTACATACAATGCATATGATACAGTGTTTGCCTCTATATATCTTATAGGTGTTTTGATATGCCTTCTCAATCTGTCCCTAACCAATTGATAGCTACTTAGAGTTCTTCTTTCATTTGTACCAGATGACTCAGACCTCTCTTCAGCAGCTATTTCTTCATGTACACTACCCTCTATTTGATCTTGATCATGATGTACAATTATTTTGTCATCATGCTCCACCTCAAACTCACACTTATCAGCAGTTATCACCTTATCAGACCCTCTTTCCAACAAAGGCATTCTTTCTTCATTGAATGTAACATCTCTACTAACTATGAACTTGTTATTCTCATAACACCATAGTCTATACCCTTTTACCTCTTTAGGATAGCCAACTAGCACACACTTAACTGCTCTAGGATCCAACTTATCTTGTTTCTGATGTGAATACACCAGACAACCAATAATCCTCAAATGACTGTAGTCTGTTACCCTTCCAGACCATACTTCTTCAGATGGTTTAAACTTGAGTGATGTGCAAGGTGACAAATTGATCAAGTAAGTTGCAGTAGATACTAGCTCACCCCAAAACTTTTAGAGAAGCCTCCACTACTCATCATACACCTAACTCTTGCAAGAAGTGTCTGATTCATTCTCTCAGCCACTCCATTTTGCTGTGGAGTACCTGGTACTGTCTTGTGCCTCTTAATACCTTTCTCTTGACAAAACTTATTGAATTCATGTGATACAAATTCAAGCCCATTGTCTGTTCTTAAGCACTTGACTTTGTTTCCAGTTTGTAGTTCTACTTCTGTCAACCATACTTTAAAAACTGACAGTGCTTCATCCTTGGTTTTCAGAATTTTAATCCATACCTTTCTTGAATAATCATCAATGAATGAAATGAAGTATTTCCCACCTCCTATAGTTGAAGTCTTGGAAGGCCCCCAAAGATCTGAATGAACATATTCTAACCTAGCTTTGGTATTATGTTCAGCTGCACCAAACTGCAATCTCTTTGCCTTTCCTAATATACAAGCTTCACATTGATCTAACTTACAGGTTGAGCTGATCTCAAGAAGCTTCTGTCTTGCAAGTTCTTGTAAACCTCTTTCACTTATATGACCAAGCCTCCCATGCCAAACCTTAACACTACTATCATCCTTAGTTGTATTAATTTGTCCAGTTACTACAGAACCATCCAAGAAGTACAGATCAGATCTCTTGAATCCTTTAACAACTACTATCTTTCCTTTCAAGACAGCAAGTGTATTTTCTTTCAAATGACACTCATATCCTTGAGAAACTAACATTCCAAGAGATATTAGATTTCTCCTTAAGCTTGGTACATATCTAACATTATTTAACATTCTGACTTTTCCATCAAACATTCTAAGTTTGACAGAACCAATTCCAAGAATCTTACAAGTATGATCATCACCTAATATTACTGATCCTTCATCTTGTGACTTCAATTCAGTAAACCAGTCTTTCCTAGAAGTCATATGAAAAGTACATCCAGAATCCATAACCCATTCTTCTGACACTGAACTAGAACACACAGACATTGCTTCAATGAAATCAGAATCTGTAGCAACTTGATTTGTTGTTACCTGATTTGCATGAGACCTCTTATTTCCTCCCTTTTCAACTATCTTCTTTGCTACCATTGCTTTCCATTTGAAACATTGCTTCTTTTAATGTCCAGGCTTATTGCAGTGGAAGCAATTCTTGTTTTCTTCTTCATCTGCTGGTGCACTATAGTTCTTCTCTGGCTTCCTTTTATCAACAACACTCTTATTATTCTTGTTGTTCTTGCTCCACTGGTTCTATTTCTTCACTGTCAATCCTTCTGCATTTGCTTGTTGTTCTGGATTCTTGTGAAGTACCTTTGCCTTAACTGCCAACAATACTTGCTCAAGGGAGATTGATTCAGCATTAGCAAACAACAAAGTATCTCTCAAACCTTCAAAAGACTTTGGAAGTGCTGACATGAGGATGACAACCTTGTCTTCAGTTGACAGTGCCACATCAATATTTTCTAAGTCATCAATGATCTTGTTAAACTCATCTAACTGACCAATTATAGACTTATCTTCTGATACTTTGAAGGAGTACAACTTCTGCTTCATGTACAAACAGTTGGCCAAACTTTTAACCATGTACAACTCCTCCAATTTCTTCCAAACTACTCTTGCAGTAACTTCTTTAGAGATCTCCCTTAGAGCCTTATCTCCAAGACACAAGATGAGAGCACTTCTGGCCTTGGTTTGTTGATCTTGATCTGCTGCAAGAGCAGCTGCATCAACTCCTGCAATCTTACCTTCAGGCAATGGTTTAATGGCATCTGATAAACCTTGTTGAACCAAAATGGCCTCCATCTTCATCCTCCACAGACTGAAGTCTGCCTTCTCTGTGAACTTTTCAATATCAAACTTTGTGGTAACCATTTGATCTTCTTCTTCTCCACTGAGTCTTCTTCTTCTTCTTCTGATTTTGGCTTCCCACAGACGGCGCCAATTCTTATGAATTCAGCAACACAAACAACACAATAGTATGTAAACTACAAGACTTAAACAATCAAGATTACCTACTTAACCCTAATCTAATGTTGTGAGTGTTGATTAAACCAAAACTGAAATCAAAACATGAAGAAGGAAGACAAGAATTATAGTGGTTCGATCATGTTGATCTACATCCACTTTCTAAAGGAGAGTATTCACTATATGATGAAAAACCACACATTACAACATGAAGATGATGATGAACTTGAACTCGAAAACCCTAATCTTATATGCTAGCTTGTATGATGATCTATACACTCTTATATATATATGCTCTTGTTGTACATGATCATATATATATATATATACTTCACTGTCATGCACACACCAGCAATACCCTAACAATCATATGATCAGTTTGCAACTGCCTTCAACTGATCCAATTTCTTATGCCAACCAACCTTCAAACTTACTGATCTTATAGCTCAACTTCTCAACTGATCATATGTGTTGCACCTTTATCACCAAAAACTGCACTTCAACTTCTTGATTAATAACTGTCAAATGATGACAGATTACTCCAGCTGCAGCAACACCATACTACCTCAATTATCATACATGTGTTTATCAAGAAAACAGCCAACTGATCAGTTGGTTACAACCTATTCTTGCCAACTGATTCATCTAACCATTAACTTCTTCATAACTGTCATCAACCACCATAACTAACTATCTATCATTCATACTTGGCTTGATCTTCTAACACAGCTGCCATGCTTATGGTCTTCACTTACTTATGCAACATGTTGTTCTTTACCTCTCATTCAACTTGTTGCTACTTCAAACATCATCACCTTCACATCCTTACTTGTTATATGTGCACATGTATGCATGGTCTACATACACAACAGTTAACATCATTACTTTTAGCATATGCTGCAGGAGCGTGGGTTGCATAATTCAAAGCTCAAAGGCCTCCAAAATACACCTAAGCAAGTCGATTCCAGTATGAGTATTTGGATGTCTTGGAGAAAATGAGAACACTTAGACAGTCCTATACACCTTATACATTTGTACACTCATGAGAAATTGAGAAAATACAAACTTCAGAAAAAAAAATGGTATATTTAAGGCATTGTTTTATTTTACAATTAAGTGTTTTTTTGTTAATAGAATTTTCTTCAAGACAAGGATTTTTTTTATTTTTTATTTTATATATAAAATCGTTAAATAGGGGGAATCGTCAAACTAAAATATTGAGGATACATGTAAGATATGGATATTTATATTTAATGTTTAAAAAAAAAAAGAGCACAACAAATGAGGGATTAAATTCTAGAGCATATTAAATGAAAAAAGAAAATGAAAAATAATGTAAAAGGGTCCAATTCAAAGTTCAAATTAAATTAAAAATATAAATTCTAGCATGATGGTGCCACTTAATTATAAAATGAACAAAAACCTAAGGGAGTTGGGCAAATCAGTGGGCTAAGAAGAAAAGTCCAACAACTTAATCCAAATTGTAGGTCACCTAATTCCAAAATAATAAAATAAAAAACATACTTGCAATTCCCAACTAGAGTATTAAAATAAAATATTTCACATCCCAAAGAACAATTTTACAATAATATTTGTACAAAAATAAAATTTCATTAGATACACTTGAAATTCCTGTACATATGACAGAAAACTTATGTATTTGAGTCTATAAGAGTAATCAAATATAGTATACTTATCATTTTAGTTTTATAATTAATAATTTATTCTTTATTTTCATTCTCTTTCTGAAATATTTATATTCAATACATTCAAGATATAATGTGTGATTTCGGATGGATAATATATATATATATATATATATATATATATATATATATATATATATATATATATATATATATATATATAACTCCTTTTCTTTTCTTTTCTTTTACTTTATTTTTTTAAACTTATGAATTTTAAGAAATACGTATAAATTTGAGGATCCAAATAAGGAAAAATGGAGTACTTTAATAGTGCATCTTAAGGATAATATAGACTAATAATGGAAAATATAGCATTTGAGAAGCATCGTGGTGTACCATTATTCACCAAGTTTATTGTACTTGTAAACTTTATGAGTGTCTTTTTATGGCCATTATTATGTATGTGTCTAATTATGTTAATGGGTCCCCGGGTCACCCGTTTAGTTGACTTGGAGCTCAACCATTTTTATTTTGTAGTGGGTAAAAAATTCGATTAAATTACAATATGTTACCTTTGTCTTATATATCAATCACAAAAAAAATATTGTGCATTTTGCACTCTTTAACTCAATTTATGTTTTCAAGAAAATGAATTATTTCACTAAATTAAATCTAACATGTTTTAATTTGATAATTTTTTAAATGAATAACACTTTTAATGATGTATGCTTATTATCGGTATATATTATATGGTGCAATATTTTATGTTAATAATTTTTAGCTCTATTTTCACACAATATATGATTAAATCTAGGACGGCATAATAGCCATAAATTGCTAGTCACCAACTCTTTAATGAATATATACATAGGTAGATTTTGGGTTTTTTTAATGGTTATTAAAGAAGTTATGTTGCCCCATATCCCATATACTATGGGCCTACTTTTCAATAATGAAAGTGAATAAATAGGCTAACTTAACTCTGGAGAAAAACTAATATTGTGTCAAGTAGAAATTAAATAAGTATAATTTACTTATTAGCTAATTTATTGCCGCCTATTTTTTCCATTTAAATTTTATAAGTGAATCTTAACGAGATAATGACTCAAATTTGGAGGCTTGTAGCACAACTTTATATAAGTGATATGTTTAAATTTGATGAATATTACCTTACACTTACAATTTTTTTAACAGACCCTACACTTATAATTCTAATTAGAACTTGTATAGAAATTTTTTCTTTCATTCTCTCAAATGATTAGAGTTTTGTGTTATCAATCAACCATGAATATCTAAACTCAAATTATGTTGGATCTTGATTTCAACCACCCCCACCCATGATCTCCAAGTTAAATCAACTAAAATAAGAAAAGAAAAGATGAACTTAGAAAACATTGCAATCATTAAAACTTAAAAGAGCAAACACTTGTTACATTTATTTACCTAATTCAAGAAATGACAGAGTGAAGTGAGCACTTGTTCATCAGTTTAGGCATAAATAGATGTTACACACGAACAACATTAGTATAACATTAATCTTTCCTCGGAGATTCAGTGTTAATTTTCACATGTTGTGCCTTTGTCTTTCCCCTCCACAGATACACAACAGAAGAAATTATCAGCAACCCTCCAACACATCCAAACACAATCCCAACAATCACTCCTACTCGCCTTTTGTTACTCTTGGAAATATCTCCAAATGCAGAAACTGCAGATAATGTGTAAAACAAATCAGTTTAATCCTTGAGACAAAAACGAGACGAAAAAAAAGAGGCGAAATGGTATTCCAGAACCTTGAGAAACATGAATGGCTGAAACTAAAGGACCATATGTGCTCTGGAATGGAATGCAGCATGTCCCTTTTCCAGTCCATCGTAAATGGATGTCCATCACTGTGTTGGTTATGTTCGCCTCGAATATCTTGACCAACGCCTTCTTCGACCCTCCAGCTTCTTTTAATATGTTGAAATCTTGAAGAACTTTTTCACCCTTGATGTAGTTATCTCAAGTTAACAGATGTGTATATAATAAATAACATGCATGACAGCTAACGAGAAAAGGTTGTTTATCTTGAAGTACCTGAATATAAACATCGAACAAACGTCGTCCCAAACCTTTCCAAGAAGCAGTAGAACCATCATCCATCTGAATTTCAGCAAAATGGAGCTTGATTTGATATACTCCGTTTTCCAAACCGAGGCCATAGTACCGCGAAGAGCTAGGCGATACCCTGGCCGTTTTATACAGTTCAGAATCCAGGGTGTTGGTGATTTGAGTATCTGTTTCAGCTGTATATTGAGATCCATGAGGGTTGTTAATGAAAATCCCTGAACTGCTAACTGCCCATTTATTGTTAGTGCTTGTGTAGAGTGAGGCTGCTCCTAGCATTTCGGAATCATCGTCGAACTTAGTGTCATCCACAGAGACTTGGGCAGGGCCTCCGCAGTTGATGGAAAATGAAGCTACAAAAAGAATTTAAAAATATTTAATTTCACATTTTGAGTAATTTGAGATTGTAAAGAGTCAATTTTCTCAGAGATGGGAGCTATACTTGATGGATATTTATATCTGCAATTTGTACCTCCTTGAAGGCAATGCAACAAACTGCATCCATTATAGAGCAAGTTGTAAATGAGCATAGTACAGTGATGTCATAATTTTTGGTTTATTGTACTAGTTTTAATAATGTTTATGTATAAAGATAATAGTCCCTACCTCTCTCTTACCCTTCCCTGATTAATCAAATATCTTACACTCAACAATTTTGGCTAGAATATCACATAGCAATTAGTACTCTACCAATTTAGGGCTGGTCTAGAAGCCATTTACGAGTCGACTGAGTTTAAAAAAACTCTAGCATTAATGGCTACTTACTTGTTATTCAAATTGACATCGTTAATGGAAGTTCCAACTGTATTTCTGCATTGAAGAAGAGTAATGAAGCTCAAGAAAGATATTAAATTTTTTAACTGACAGTTTCTAATGACTGGAGTACGCTTACATTAATACATGACTTCTATCTGGAGGGATGTTCCCAGTGAGAGGATTGAAGGATAAGTCTCTGAAAAAGTTTAAACAAGACAAACATATCAAGTAGATGAAATCTATGGAGACGACAAAAGTTGATGATTACAGCATACTGTACCATCAACATAGGACTAAATCTAACTTTGATTCTTACAAGGCCACAAGCGTTGAAGGTATTATACCAGAATGTAGGTCTCCACTCAGGTTATTACTTCCTAGATATCTGAAAGCAATACAGAAGTCCACTAATGTTCATATATGTACGCTGTTGAGTCTTGTCCATATCGAGTAACATTAGCTCACTTACAGGTATTGTAATGAAGAAAAGTTTTTGAATGAAGCTGGTATTTGACCTGTCAACTTGTTGAAGCTCAAGTCCCTGGAAAGGTGAAAAAATTGAAGCATTGTTCAAACTAAATCACAATAAAAGTATCGAAAATATTAAACAGTGGTAGAGCATAAGAACATGTTCTTAAGATACTTGCATGATTTTCAGGTTGGAGAAAGTGCTCAGTTGTTCTGGAATTTGGCCACCAATTTGACAGTTTCTCAATGATCTGCAGTTGGAAGTATAAGACACAGAGTGTCTTCAGGATATCTGATGCTCTAAGCGAACTTCCTTTTAAGTGATTCAACAACTTACACTATGGAGAGACTAGAAAGTTTGTCTAAGAAATCGAGAGAACTGTCAGTTGAAGCAGCAAGATCACTAATTCTCCTGAAAGGTTAAAGAAGCATAAAGCGAAGCACCAACATGAACAAAACAAAAGGAGTATATTGATCTTGAAACAATATAAGCCAACTGAAAATTCTTACAAGTCTTCCAGTTTAGTTAGAGCACTGAAGCTGTCAGGAATTGGACCCTCAAGATCTGTTCCTTCCAGTCTCCTAATAACAAGAAACAGTTCACAACTTTAAGAAAATATTCACTGGCAAGACATAAACCAAAGAGAAGTCGTGCGTACAGGTTTTTGAGTTCGGTAAAAGTTCCCAAGAACTCTGGGATCTTTCCAGTGAAACCATTATCGGACGCCCATCTGGAATGTAATTGTTTATGTTTACACCATCTAATAGTACATTTAATTCAACATAATATTTCAAACACATGAAGGAAAGCATAGGGGATTACAGAGTCTGAAGAGATTTCAAATTCGATAATTCTTGTGGAATTGGTCCGCTAACTCCACTGCTATCGATGTATCTACATGATCAAAAGAGATTCAAACATCATGTTTTTATCCAAGTAAAGTAGTTCTATTTCTAGACTGAAAAGGTTACAACAAACATTCGCAAGAAAATGTTGCCACTTACAGCTGCTGTAAGGAGGTTAAGTTTCCCAACTCAGTAGGCAAGGGTCCTTGCAGATTATTAGAGCCAAAACTTCTAAATTATGCAAAACAATGATTAAATGATGCTTTTTTTATTTAAGAAATTAGCTGAGAAACAACTATGATATTAGCTAACATCTCACAGGGAGATCAGCTTGGTCAGGTTGCCAAGTTCTGCAGGGACTGGACCAGTGAAATTGTTAATCCCAAGAGCCCTGTGAAATCAATACTTGAGAATAATTCTTTTTGGTTCCAAAAGGGGCACATGAACACACATTTAATATATAATATATCTCATGAAGCTCATAGTATTAAGAAGTGAAATTTACAAGTATTGCATTTTTGATAGCTTCCCAATTGCTGGTGGGATGGATCCATTTAACACATTTTGATTCAAGTTCCTTCACAGTATAATCAGAGAACAAGTCAACCAATAGAAGCAAGAAATTATATGTGGAAATTTCGATGCTTAATGAAGTGCAGTTACTCACAAGTCCATCAGTTCAGTCAGCAAAAACAATTCTTGAGGAATTTCACCAGAGATATCTAAAGCGTATATTTTCCTGAATCAAATAAGAATCCGAAAACAAGTCTAGGGGTTTCAAATAAATTAAAGGCGTAGAAAATGGATGTGAAAACTGAAAAGTAACTAACAAGTTTGTTAAGTGACAAACAGTCGGTGAACATTCACAAGCAATTCTTGGATTGGCAGATTCAGGAGCCCAAGTAGCATTCTTGATGCAGGGATCAACCGTCAAATTCAGCTTCCTCCTTAGTTTCCAATGATCGATTATCTTGTTGAGAGCATCCACTGATTGCCAAGGGAGGAGAGAGAGAGAGAATTCAGGGTAAAAATAAATTAGTTAAAACATGTTATTCATTGAGGCATTTGATCAAACACCTTCAAGAGGATCTGTTAGTGGCTGTGCAGCCACAATTGGTAGCACCCAAATCACGACTAAAGAGAAGACTAAAAACCCCATTTCACAGTAATCAAGCTGGAGCTTGCTGAAGATGTTGGCATGCAAGAATTGGGGGAATTAATATAAGATATGTTGAGAAACAACAACAGCATAAGGCCATGGGGATCCAGTTAAATTCTTGATTTTCTTTAATATACGCTACGTATAGATTTTGAGATGCTTGCACAAACACAAGCAACAAAACTGGACTTTTCTCGTGTTCTTGGACTGTCATATGATGTCAGAATTCACGTCATTTTAATTTCATGCAAGAGTTAGTTTGGAGTATTTTTTAAAATTAAAAATAAGAGAAAAATTAATACATTTTCATTATATTATATTATGGCTAATTATAGTGTGCACCCGGGTGCACCTAAAGATAGGGTGCACCCACATACAAATATACACAAAAACATATATAATTAAGAGCAAAAATGTATACAATTTAATTGTTAGTTTTTTTAATGAAAAATTGAGTGTAAAAAATATACAATTATTAAAAAATATGTATACACTATTGAATAAAAAGTTATACACATATAAATGTTAGTTTTTTAATGAAAAATTTAGTGTGAAAAAAATATACAATTATTACAAAACGCGTATACAAAATAGAATAAAATATATACAAAATAAAATAACATTTGGGTGCACCCTGGGTGCACCCAACATACATTCTTATATTATTGCTTGATTAGCCAATGTGTATGAACTATGAAGTATTATGGAGTATATTTCTTGTAAATATTTGAAGCAAGTGAATTGAATTTGTAATTAATTTAGATTTTGGTGCCGGCATTGAAATTAAATATATTCAACCAATTGTTTTTTTTTTTTTTTGTGTGTTCAAGTCAATAACCATGAATATTGACTGGTATGATTGTTATTAACAAATTCAAGAATGCAGTGTGATACCAATGATATGTTGGCCCAGTGGTTGAGGGGTCAACATTGAGGTGCCCCTGATTGAAAGGTCAGGGGTTCAAGCCCCCCGGAGCGCAATGGTGGAACAATTAATATTGAGGGCTACAAGCGGCAGTGTGGGAGGCTGAAACTCAGTGGGAACCTGCGGCTCGGTGGGAACCTGCGGCTGAGCTAGGGGGAGGGTCAGCATGGAGCAATCACTTGGGGAGCTGAAACTCAGTGGGAACCTGCTCGGTGGGAACCTGCGGCTGAGCTAGGGGGAGGGTCAGCATGGAGCAATCACTTGGGGAGCTGAAACTCAGTGGGAACCTGCGACTCGGTGGGAACCTGCGGCTGAGCTAGGGGGAGGGTCTGAAACTCAGTGGGAACCTGCGGCTCGGTGGGAACCTGCGGCTGAGCTAGGGGGAGGGTCAGCATGGAGCTGAAACTCAGTGGGAACCTGCGACTCGGTGGGAACCTGCGGCTGAGCTAGGGGGAGGGTCAGCATGGAGCAATCACCAGCATGGAGCAATCACTTGGGGATCTGCGGCTCGGTGGGAACCTGCGGCTGAGCTAGGGGGAGGGTCAGCATGGAGCAATCACTTGGGGAGCTGAAACTCAGTGGGAACCTGCGACTCGGTGGGAACCTGCGGCTGAGCTAGGGGGAGGGTCTGAAACTCAGTGGGAACCTGCGGCTCGGTGGGAACCTGCGGCTGAGCTAGGGGGAGGGTCAGCATGGAGCAATCACCAGCATGGAGCAATCACTTGGGGATCTGCGGCTCGGTGGGAACCTGCGGCTGCGGCTGAGCTAGGGGGAGGGTCAGCATGGAGCAATCACCAGCATGGAGCAATCACTTGGGGATCTGCGGCTCGGTGGGAACCTGCGGCTGAGCTAGGGGGAGGGTCAGCATGGAGCAATCACTTGGGGAGCTGAAACTCAGTGGGAACCTGCGACTCGGTGGGAACCTGCGGCTGAGCTAGGGGGAGGGTCTGAAACTCAGTGGGAACCTGCGGCTCGGTGGGAACCTGCGGCTGAGCTAGGGGGAGGGTCAGCATGGAGCAATCACTTGGGGAGCTGAAACTCAGTGGGAACCTGCGACTCGGTGGGAACCTGCGGCTGAGCTAGGGGGAGGGTCAGCATGGAGCAATCACCAGCATGGAGCAATCACCAGGGGATCGCGCAGTAGTTAAAGATATTAGGAACCTGTGATCCATTGTGTGTGTGCGCAGTAGTTAAAGATATTAGGAACCTGTGATCCATTGTGTGGTTACCGCGATTTACTTGGAGGCAGTTCTGAGGGGCCGGGACTGTTTCCTCGAGGACGCCCGGAACCTCGGAAAGATATTAGGAACCTGTGATCCTGTGCGCAGTAGTTAAAGATATTAGGAACCTGTGATCCATTGTGTGGTTACCGCGATTTACTTGGAGACAGTTCTGAGGGGCCGGGACTGTTTCCTCGAGGACGCCCGGAACCTCGGAAAGATATTAGGAACCTGTGATCCATTGTGTGGTTACCGCGATTTACTTGGAGGCAGTTCTGAGGGGCCGGGACTGTTTCCTCGAGGACGCCCGGAACCTCGGATCACATTGTGTGGTTACCGCGATTTACTTGGAGGCAGTTCTGAGGGGCCGGGACTGTTTCCTCGAGGACGCCCGGAACCTCGGTATCAAAAAAAAAAAAAAAGAATGCAGTGTGATTAAAAAATGACTTATATGTGGTCAATATAGAAAAAACGGCCTTTCACACGAGCAATTCAGAATAACAACTATAATCCAAGTAATTTAGTAAAAAAAAAAAAGACAATCACTAGGATGGAACAGTATTTTTTTTCTAAATCGGTGGAATCGGATTTTTTGTTGAAGGGTCATACCATTATTGGAACGCGGGTCAAAACCCATCTTTACCATTCTGAATCACGATTAATAAATAGAAAAAAGAGAGGAGAGAAAAAAAAGAGGAGAGAGATGATGGAAAGAATAGAAAAACGGAGAAGAGAGACGATGGATTACAGGAGTGAAGATGAATCGTACGAGAGGAGAGGGAAAGTGTGGAGGAGAATGACGGCATCTCTTGGTCGGAGATAAATATCGACCGCCCATTTGAGAAGCGCTCTCGTCGCTGAGGTCGACTGGGATTCCAATGCGGCGGCAGGTGGAAGAGAGGGATGGAGACGGTGAGAGTGGGAAGTCGCGGGGAGGAAGTTCTGACCTCGATGGGTTGGAGGCGGCGGTGATTAGTTTGGTCAAAATTTGATCTGGCGGCCGATGCCACAAACGAAGGAGCACATTCTGTTAGCCAAACAAGTTGGGGTTCCAAATATGTGTGTCTTTTTGAACAAACAGGACCAGGTTGACGACAAAGAGCTGCTCGAATTGGTGGAATTGGAGGTAAGGGAATTGCTTTCCTCTTGTGAATTTCCTGATTATGAAATCCCCATTGTTGTTGGTTCTGTTTTACTTACTCTTGAGGCTTTAATGGAAAACCCCCAAATAAAAAAGGAAAAAAATTAATGGGTAGATAAAATCTATAAATTGATGGATGAAGTAGATAGTTACATTTTCATTCCTCAAAGACAAACTGATTTGCCATTCTTGATGGCTGTTGAGGATGTTTTTACCATTACTGGTAGAGATACATTAGCTACAAGTAGAGTAGAGAGAGGGACTATTAAGGTGGGATATATAGTGGACATTGTGGGGTTGAAAGACGACCACCACTGATGCAGGTGTGGAGATATTTCAGAACACCTTGGATGATGCCATGGCTGGTGACAATGTGGGGTTATTGTTGAGAGGTATCCAGAAAATAGATATGCAGAGAGGGATAGTGTTGTCGAAGCCGGGTACCATCACTCCCCACAAGAAATTTATGGTCATTGTGTATGTGTTGAAGAAGGAAGAGGGTGGGAGACACTCACCTTTCTTTGCAAGTTACAGACCTCAGTTTTACATGAGAACTACTGATGTCATGGGGAAGGTGAACACCATCATGAACGATAAGGATGAGGAGTCGAAGATGCTGATGCCCG
Organism: Pogostemon cablin; assembly: GCA_023678885.1. Taxonomy (NCBI): domain Eukaryota; kingdom Viridiplantae; phylum Streptophyta; class Magnoliopsida; order Lamiales; family Lamiaceae; genus Pogostemon; species Pogostemon cablin. Next base: position 37,772,837 of record CM042965.1, read on the forward strand.
GTGATCGTGTGAAGATGGAGGTTGAGCTCATCACTCCTATTGCTTGTGAGCAGGGGATGAGATTTGCTATCCTGGAGGGTGGGAAGACCGTTGGCGACGGTGTCATTCAATCCATTATCGAGTGAAGACGGCTGATTCAAACTTGCCTTGATTTAGCTTTTCCTGAGAATGTATGCCATGAATTGATTGATCTTTTGCCAATTATCATATATGATGGAAGGGTTTTGGGTTATTTTTATTATGCATTAGTGCATTAGTTTAGCTTCAAAACATTGTTATGATAAATTCAATTAAAACCTTATTTCTGTTTCAATTACTTCTGTTGTTTTCTGAAGATATTATTCATGGGGTATGTTCTGTTTGCTATGTTGGATGCTATTTCTCCAAGAATGTATTGAATTTGTCGGAATCTTGAACTGGTATGGTGGATTGTGATTATAGTTCTTGATCTTCTTTTCTTGAATTTCATTAACATAGTTTTTGTTTATACAGAAGTACTAAAATTTCTTGAATGAAATCATCACAACAAACATTATCAGTTGAATAGGTGTTGAATTACATCATAAATATTACAATTATATATGGCTTATAAGATGTCACACTAAATGGCATTATATTAAAGCTCATATGATATCTTGAGACATCTTCTTGGCTATCTTTTTAAGTAATAAACTTACAACAATTCGATATTCCAACACCATGCACCACAAATAAAACCTGTGGCCACCATAAACGAATACCATCGACTGCTTCCTCCACATAAGAGCTAAAAAACAGTCGACAGAAGAAGCTCATGAACAAATGCACCTTGTTGCCTCATTTCCTCATAGTTGCGTGTTTCAACTTCATCTAAACATGATGTTTTGCTGCTGTCCAAAAGAAAGAAAAAAGAAAGATACAACTAAATTCAGCTTATGTGTATGTGGTTGTGTTTTCAAATGGTTAGAGCAAATAATTTTGGGAGAACTTTAAATTGTATGCTTTCATATTAATTGAGTTGCTCTTTATGAGTAATTAGATTACTCTTTATAATAATTTAGGTTACTACTCTTTATAATAATTTAGATTACTCTTTATAAAATCAAACAAGATTGTTTTTTTCTATTAGGATTACTCTTTATAATAATTTAGTTTACTCTTTATAATAATTCAGGTTACTCTTTGATTTGAGACTCTAATCTTTCTGAAAATTATTAAGGTTACTTTATATAATAATTTAGGTTACTCTTTTTTTATATTTTGGTTACTCCTTGAAATAAATTAAATTACTCTTTTTTTTATAATAAATTGACTTACTATTTTTTTTATTTTTTGGGTTACTTTTTATAATAAATTTGTTACTATAAACTGAAATAATTTTATGTATATTCGAAATTCACTGTTTTGTAATGTAATAAGAACATAAAAATGTATTCATAATGATGAAAATTCAGTGAATGTAAAAAAAGGTGTTGTTTATAACAGAAAAGCCAATTCGTGTGTACCAAATCATTTAGCTGCCTGCCTTTTCCGCTTGACAAACAAATAAGGGTCCGATTTTTTAATGACCACTTTTGATAAAGTACAATTTAAAATAACCACATCTCTTGAAACTAATTTTTACTAGCCACTTTCAAGTGGATTCCCCAAATTACCCCCATAACTGTTACCCAAAGGACGAAAATAATTGGGTCATCATCATGTCAGTTTTGACTGCAATAAATGGGGGGTGGGTGGACCACATTTTTTAAAGTTTTTAAATTTTGAATTTAAGATTTTGGATGTGGGTTGGTGGGGTACATCAATACCGTCACTTTCACCTTTTTCTCTCACTTCATTCTTTGTTTGTTTGTTTCTTTCTCTCTCATATTTCGTCCAACACCCTCTCTCTTCTTCTCTCCATTCGTCCAACATCCTCTCTCTTCCACTCTTCGTTCGTCCCAGTGAAGAACAATGCATTTCTGGGTGGAGAATTCTCCATTTGCGGTCTCCAGAGTGCATCAACTTGAAATGACAAATTTTCAGGTATGTATATAAGCATTGTTATTGGCATGTTTAAATACGTATAATGTAATGTAATGTGTTGAATTGACCTTAACTGTAGTAGGAACGCAGTGGTGTTCATTTATTTTTGATTTTTTTTAATTTTGGTTGGCCGAGTAGAGGTTTTCAGTAGGCCGAATAAAACAATACTTCAGGCCGAATAGAACAATACTTCAGGCCGAATAGAACAAGTGTAGGCCAAATAGAGCAAAGTGTATGAGCAATGACTCTTTTAATTTTGGTTGGCCGAGTAGAGGTTTTCAGTAGGCCGAATAGAACAATACTTCAGGCCGAATAGAACAAGTGTAGGCCGAATAGAGCAAAGTGTATGAGTAATGACTTTGTTAATGTTGGTTGACCGAATAGAGGTTTTAAGTAGGCCGAATAGAGGTATTAGTAACTTGCTCTATTCGGCCCACATTGATTTTCTATTCGGCCTACCAACGGTTTCTCTATTCGGCCAACGGTTTCTCTATTCGGCCCACCAAGCTATTCTATTCGGCCCACTAACTTCTTCTATTCGGCCTACTAAGTTTCAGAAAATAAAAGATTATTTTTTGGGCATTTCGGCCAACGGGTGTTTTATTCGACCCACAAAGTTGTTCTATTCGGCCTACCAACGTTGTTCTATTCGGCCTACTAATTTTCTGAAATTTAAAGAATTTTTTTGGGCTATTCGGCCAACGGTTTCTCTATTCGGCCCACCTAGCTATTCTATTCGGCCCACTAACTTCTTCTATTCGGCCTACTAAGTTTCAGAAAATAAAAGATCATTTTTTGGGCATTTCGGCCAACGGGTGTTCTATTCAGCCCACAAAGTTGTTCTACTCGGCCCAGCAACTGAATCTATTCGGCCTACTCACCATTGTTTAACAAATTTGAAAAGATTAATTAAAAAACCAAGATGTAACATGAGTGGTGAAGATTTAAGAGAGAAAAACTTTTGAATGTTACAAAATTATTCTACAAGTCATACAATTTTTTCTATTCTATTATAAAAACGTTGAATAATTAGAATACACTCATGAGCCATGTCAACAATTATAAAATTAGGGCATCACAACTATAAAACTTGTTTTAACATACCTTGTACACCTGCTACCCAATATCTTAATTCTTTCCAAAATTACTGGAAATTTGCTCCCAAATGCTCAACCTCTAGTACAAAAAATTTTAATAAGTGTTGGACGACCACCCCCATTTTCCACTTTCCACTATATATTATCCTCATTATTTTGTATAGATATGGGGGAGCTGCGGGAGCACATACCTACATAGTAGTACTAGGTATTAGGTATTGTACTTCCACACTTTATTCAGAAATAAAGAAGAATCCGATTCATTTACTGTATTTTGGGTCAAAAAAGTGTGGAATCTCATCTGCAACCAGCTGAAAAGTGGGTCCCCCACAAGGGCATTTTGGCCAATTCATTTCAAAGTGACTAGAAAAAATTATGTATAACAAATGTGACCACTTAAAATTACAGTTATCCAAAAGTTGCCACTTTTTACCATTTCCACAACAAATAAATAGAAAAGAAAATTTTTTATAGTAGTTGATTGTCGCTATTTTCACCAAGATTTTAGTATCTTTTTGTATGTCTTTTCGTATTATTTTATTCATAATTTATGTATTATTTGGTTGTGTTATGTGATTTTATGGAAATGAGTGTGAATGAGTTTAAACGTATGTAAAACATGTGAAAATGGAATAAAAATAGAACGGGAGCTGAAAAGAGCAAGAAACGAGCTGACGGGACCTAACTCGAGTTGTAATGTGCAACTCGAGTTGCCAACTTGAGTCGAGTTGGGGCCCGAAAGATGTCCAGAATTGTCTAGAGACCCAACTCGAGTTGCATGATCCAACTCGACTTGCAACTCGAGTTGGGAGAAGGTCGAGTTGAGGTCCAAGAATTGTACACAGAGCTTACTCGAGTTGCAAGGTCCAACTCGACTTGCAACTCGAGTCGAGCTAGGAGCAGGGGAATGAACAAAAATTGTACAGTGAGCTAACTCGAGTTGTAAGGTGCAACTTGAGTTGCTAGCTTGAGTCGAGCTGCCTTCCGTGGGATTTTTAGTTTTAGAGCCTCGCAACACGACGGAACAGGCGGATGCACGAGATGTCAACACGAGTTGAGCTACTTTAGCTCGAGTTACATACAACGAACTCGACTCGTGTTGCAACTCGAGTTGGGTAAGGCCAACTCGAGTTGCATGTTTTTTGGGCCAAAATTTGAATTTTCACCTGCCAATGTATGTAAGTATGTGTAAAAAGTCCATTTGATATTAAATTCGTGGCCCAACTTGGAGAGGATATAAATAGCCTCATGTTCAACATTTCAAGAGAGATTGGATATTCCACACAAGGGTTTCACTCCTACACCTAGATCACACACCATTTCCTCCATTTTACACCATCAATCTTCATCCATCTTCATCCATTCTTCATTCCTTTCATTTGGGTGTTAAAGATCTCAAGAATTCAAGAGCTAGAGTTGGAGATTAATGAGTGTTGAAGATTCTCTACAAGGAATTGCTAGGGAAGATTTACATCTCTTTTGTTTTTCATTTGGATTAAAACTATGGGTATGTGTAATGAATCATTCATGTGTTTTGTTACCATTATCATGTTAGGCTAATCCCTCTAGTGGGATTAGGAATATGAAGAGCACATTAGGTTTATATTATCATGTGGATTAAATTAGTTTTTGACTTAATAGATGTTGGTTTCTATTCATGGGCTTTAATTATTTTGATGTTGTGATGGCATGGTTTGTTATTCATGAATGATTATTGGTTTAATAGATTGTTGATCAATGGATGATTTATGATAATTAAGTGCTATTATAATGTTCATGTGTATATTGCTTGGAGTGAGACGGAAATGACACTCTTAAGTATTAGAAAGGCATGAATAGACATCGAGTTTGAGTTTGACCGAAAGGATATTTGAATTCGATGAGGGGAATCAATCCATTCGTTAGCTTTAGTACACAAAAAAAGAGAGTTAATTCTAATTAGTACCTTTTAAGGGAGAATTGGGAGTTAATTAGTACCAGAGTTTAATGTTGGGTTTTGATCTTAAGTACTTTTGGGAGTCTTTAGTGGATCAACAACCTTTGTAACCCAAAAGGGAGCTTAGGATATAATCTTGATCACCCTTAATCTACATCAATTGAGTTGAATTCCTTTTGCATGATAATATGAATTGAGTGTGCTTGGATGTTTCTAATCCCATGTTTTTCCATACTTGAACTTTAGCACCTATTCTCTTTTAAGTTTACTCATCTTTACTTGTCAGTTATCCTTTTTGTTATTTGCTTTACTTGTTATTTGTTTTAGTTGTTTATTTCATAATCAATCTCTAAACCCCCGATCATCCTTACAAAATTGACATAAACATGAGCTCACATATTTTACTAATCCAAGCCTAACTCCCTTGTGGATTGATAATTTTATTTCTTGGGATATACTACTACAACGATAGAGTATTCTTGCTCGTGAGTATATTATAAAAATATGCAAACAGTAGTAGTACATATATTGGTTTCGAGAAAAGTAGAAATGAAAAACCAAGTGTAGTTTCATCAGTGTCTCATTACACTTGGTGCTCATATCATTAACTGAGGATTTAGCAGAAATTCCCAAGCAAAATAAAATTACAGAATATATTATCAGATTCATTTGTACCTTCAACAAACCAATCAGTCACATATTTAAAGACACTGCAATAGAACTTTAAGTGAGACTTCCACCACCAGTGCTCTGGCCATCTCCGCCACCACCGGCTGCTGTTGTTGCTCCACGAGCCACTTCAAATTACCTATATCAAGAATCACCTCTCCGTTCACGATTCTACTCTCAATCACCTCTCCCAATTCTTTGATCTTTGGAGCCATCAGATTCTCATCTGACAAGATCCCTTTCTCTATTGGAACAACCGTAATATGTTTGAAATTACATCATTTCCCAAATTTTAATTCTCTATCTTCCTCAATAATTCTTTAACTACAGCCTCAGGTTTAGAATCACCAATCAAAACAGGGTTCCTTTTCTTACTTCTCGACATAATTTCTAGCACTTTCTTCACTTCATCACACATGAAGAGGCGAATTGAGATGATAAAATAATGACTCCAATTGTTAACGACTTACTGTGGACAGTGAATCGGGGCGATGGCAAGATGGTGGCGGATCTGTGGTGGTAGTGGATGATGAGCGTGTCACTGGTGGCAGATCAGACCGGTCGTGGCGTATTGTAAGGTGGACTGCGACGCACAGTGGAGAGATGACAGCCGCGAAACGGGAGCGGCGGCAGATTTGACGGCTGAGGCGAAGAGATCGGTGGCTGAACTACTAAATCAGCGTGGTATTTCTTGCCGCAGTGGTGGTGAGTGGGACAGTAGCGTGGCAAGATTTTATCAAATATCCGGAAGCAACCCGTAGAAATCCAGCAAACAATAAGGAAGGAGATTGGGATTCTTTTGTTGGTGTACCCCATTAGGCCCCACTGCCCCTGTCCTGGAGATTGGTGGAGAAGGTAAATCGCAGGATGTGCCTCAAGTGGCTTATATAATTAAAAAGTAGTTGCTCAATGATATATTTCTTTTGTTTAATTTAATCATTACAAGTAGGTGGTGCAAATTGAGATAGATATATGGGGCATGGGCAATTAGTGGATCATTGGGTGGGCAATAATCGAAACCCCATTGTGTTGTCCTTTATGATATGTACACGGATTCCATAAACCTCCTGCCAATGTTGATATTAATATTGCTATTTCGTGTAAGAAGTAGTACTCGTACGTAATAAATTAAGAATGAAGACTACTTACTCCCACTGGACATCCCTTACTAGCATCCACTCTCCCTCTTTATCTTGAAACATCAATACGTACTCCTCTTTCTTTCTCGACTTTCTACTATCTGCATCTAATTTGTATTAATTCGATCTCTATATATCTCATACACATGGATTATTAAATAAACTTACAATATTTAGCAAAGTTGTTGGTTAAGAATGATAATGCCTGAGATCAATCTTCCTTCCTATGCCCACACCCTCCATCTTCATCTTCATCTTCACCTTCACATACTTCGCCTGCCCCACTGAGATCCACCATTCTATTTCTTCCTTATCATAATTACTACCATGGAAATTACAAATATTAGCACAATATATAATTACAATAAAGAAAAATTCACTCCAGCTTACTCATGGAGCCTTGTTGATTTTTCTTCCTCATCCTGGCTCCTTGAGAATTTGCTTTCATCAAGGAAGTGATGGAAATCTAATCATCCATTATTACAACATGAGTTCAAATCAATTATCATGGGATTGTGGTTGGGAAGACCAAGTCCTAATTCAAGTTCCATCACCAAACTCTAACAATGATTTTTATAGCTACCTACAATTCTAGAGATCATGCCAGTATTTGGGGCTAAATTCTAACTGAAATAATGTAAAGCTTTATTGTCCAACGCTAGCTTGGTCTCACTCTATATATACAAGTTTCTTACATACACATTAATAGAAAATAAATAATGTTTATTAATTTAGAGATGCATATACAATTATTGGGGTTGGCATAAATAAAGATATATAGTACTACTCGCCTTTATTCATGTATGAATTATTATTTAATGACAAAATTTTATCATTTCGAATGTACAGAGAGAGTATATATTATCTTCGAATATCTTTGTGCACTTAGATGTTAGTATTTTTCTTAACCAGTTATCACTTTTTATTTATATTATAAATAAATTGTTTATAAAATAATTTACTTAATAATTATCTCTATTCATTAATTAGATATCAAATATTATTATAATGTTATTATTTCTATTCATTTCACAAACTCATACAATGAAACTGTATTGCATACTAGGGTTTGTTTTTCTTATTTGCTGGTTCAATAAAATTGTTTATATACCATAAAGAAAATAACATATCAATTAAATTTGTACGCCAATTTTACCATTGTCATATAGTTATTTAATATATATCTAGCATATTTTATATTTTATTTATTATAAAATATTAAAGTACTCTAAAATCTAATGAGTTAAAAAAGAGATTTAAAAAAAATAAAGTAGAATAAATAAATTATTTTCCAGAAAGATATTTTAGAAATAAGTTTGTACAATTTTTTACGGATAAAAAAGGAGCAAAAATGTGAAGGTGGGGCGGATTGGGTCGGTTAAAAGAGGGGCAGTGATAGGGACAAATTAGGAATTAATGTGGAAGCATTTGAGGACCAGTTTGTTACTCTTCTCTCGCTATTACACTTTCTAATTATAATTACTCCCTCTCACTTCATTGTCTCTATGTCCCTCTTAATATAATTAGAAAGAATTGCGTGGGAAAGTTAACGTATAAAAAGTGATAATTATTACTCCCTACGTCCGATTCTAATGTATCCATTTGCTTTTTGCATGTGTCCGATTCTATGGTATTTATTTATTTTTTGCACGTGGATTAAGAAGTATTATTATTATATGTAAAGTGAGTAGTTGTATTAGAGGAAAGTGGTGGGTCATATTGTGTATTTTTTTACTAAATAGGGGAAATAGATACCTTTGAAGCGGACGCCAGAAATAGTAAAATGGATACCTTAGAAGCGGACAGAAGGAGTAAAATAAAAAATATACTTAATTGATTAAAAGTGATAATAATAATGTGATTATAAACAATATAAATGAAAAGTGATAACATTTTTAAGAAAAAATTAAGATAACGTCTTTAATAAAAGTGATAACTAATTAAAAATATATAAAATGGTCTCGAAGGTGTCACACATCATTATCCCTATAATTGAAGTCCAAATTATTTATATCCAAATTTAAATTATATATGAGTCGTGCTGCATTCGAAATTTTTTACATATTAATATATTTATTTGGATCAAATAAGAAAATAACCAAATGCTAAAAATGATATGTAAATCATAAATGCATCAATGTACTCTGCATTATATCACAGAATTATTTTAAGGAGTGTTTTATATTGTTTTATAAGCGTGTTAATAAAGCTTTGTAAATGTAATTAATAAGGTGTGAGTATTAGCTTGTGAATAATATTAATTAAAAGAAAAAAAATGTGAAAATAGTTTTAGGATGGAGTGGTAACTCATTTGTGAGGGTATATTTGGAACTTTTTATGCAATGATTGAAAGAGAAGTTGGATAAGCTGTTGAGTACTTGATCAAGTTTGTTGAAGAAAGTTACAAAATATAATCAGTTAATTAATTAAGGATCAAAACTGCTTAATTATGTGGCCAAGAATTTGTTTATTCTAAAAGTTTTTTTTTTTTGGTCTAATTATGAATATGCAACGGTGCATGGCTTCTTATATAATAATAATACATTATAAGCTGGAAATCAACTCACTTCCAATTGCCGCAGTTTTATCTTGTTGATTTAGTTGCATATAAATCTACCCTAATTATTGAAATGTGGAGTAATACTTTTGTATCTTCCTTGTTGAACAAATCACCTCATGAGTGAACGTAAGTAGATCACATTGATTGAACCACTTAAAATACTTTTTTGTTCATTTCATTTTACATTTTGCGATTTTATGTCTTGCTTTTCTTGATTGATCTGATAATTAATTTTTTGACATTTTCAATACACTTAATATTTGAAAAATACAACATAATATGCATTTTATTTATTAATTGAAAGGTTATTAAAGTTAAAAGGAAGTCTAACAAAGTGAATTATTTTATTTTTTTTAAAAAAAAAGGTAGGCTTAAATTTTGAGGGATTAATGAATCACAAACACTTGTACGTGTAAATTGGATTCATGGTGTAAATATGTGATTCCCTCTTTTAATCATATATATATACTCTATGTATTGTTAGGGTGTTTAAATTAAGAAAATCACATAATTTATAAGAGTTTATGATATAAATCAAATTAACAATACACTGATTTGGGAGTTAAATTTAATTAAGTAATACTAGTACCAGTAATAATGAATTATGAGAGGGTTAGAAGAAGATATTTAGATGGTGAGGATCATGTGGTGGCGTCGCGTGGTGGCACGACAGCGGTGTCCATCGCGTCATATAAATGATCCATACAAGACAAAATAAGTAGACTACTATTTTACAAATCAAAATATTGTGCAGTTCATATATAGTCGAATCAATCCCCTAATTATTAGTGGTTGAATCTTAATTAGCTAGTTAAGCTAGTTGCAATTCATCATTATGGAAATTGTTGTAATTTTGTAACGTAAAATTGACACATGCAGAACTAATTAATAATAGTACTCTCTATAATGATAATTGGAAGGGTTACTTTTAGTGATAAAGAAATGTACATTTATACACTAATCAAGAAATGATAAGGTAGACTAAAATCAATGTGGGACAAATATTTGAACGTATATACAATTCTCCTAATACACCCCCTCAAGATGGCAGTCGGTTGACAACGTCAATCTTGCTCATAGAGAAGAAAGTCGATTGTTGGATAGAGGCTTTGTCAGAGCATCTGCTAGCTAATCTGAAGAAGATACATGAGCTACATGGAGTTGAGATGCTTTTACCAAATCCCGTACAAAATCTATGGCAATGTGCTTCATGCGAGAATGAAAAACTGGATTGGCACATAGATAGGTGGCCCCAATATTATCACTGTAAATAACAGGGGCAGCGGATATTGGAATAAAGAGCTCAGAAAGGAGAGATTGAGTCCATTGGATTTCAGCGGCGGCAGCAGCAATGGCCCGGTATTCGGCTTCAGTAGACGAACGAGCGACTGTACGTTGTTTGTGAGAACTCCATGATATGGGGTTTGCTCCAAGAAAGACCACATACGCTCCCGTTGAGGTGCAATCATCATAATCGCCTGCCTAGTCCGCATCAGTGAAACAATGAATTGATAAAGGAGAGTCGCGGCGAAGATGAATTCCAATGTGTCGAGTCCCATTCAAGTATTAAAGAAGATGCTTAACAGTGCCCCAATGAGTTACGGAAGGAGCATGCATGAACTGAGACAATTTGTTAACTGCAAAGGCAATGTCGGGACACATAAGCGAAAGATATTGGAGACTTCCAAGAACCTGACGATAGGTGCTAGCATCGGATATGCCACTTCCATCATGTAAAGAGAGTGACGTGCCCGTTGCCAATGGAGTTTGAACGGGTTTGGAGTTTAACATATTATGCTTAGCAAGAAGATCAGTGACATACTTCCTTTGGGAAAAGTAGCAAGCAGATGATGTTCGAAGCACTTCAACACTAAGGAAGTAAGAGAGAGCCAAGATCCTTAACCGAGAACTTTGAGGCTAATTCAGAGATAACATGAGAAAGGAAGGTATCATCATTCCCCCGTGAGGACTAGATCATCAACATAGACCAAAAAGTAAGCCAAAATGTTTCCATGATGATAGACAAAAAGTGACTCATCAGACTTTGTGCAGACAAATCCAATTGATATCAAAAAATCACGAAGAGTAGTGTACTAAGTGCGAGGGGCCTGCTTCAATCCATAAATAGATTTGCGTAAATTGCAGACAAATGAGGGATAGATTTGGTCAGAGAATCTTGGAGGTTGTGCCATAAATACCATTTCTGAAAGAGATCCATGAAGGAAGGCATTGTTAACGTCAAATTGATGTAAAGGCCAGTCTCTAGAGATGGCTATACTCAGAACAATATGGATAGTGGAAGGCTTCACAACAGGGTTGTATATTTCAATAAAATCAATGCCAGGGCGTTGATGAAAGCCCTTAGCAACAAGTCGAGCTTTAAACTTATCAATGGACCCATCAGGTTTTCATTTAATGCAAAACACCCACTTGCAAGCCACCACATTTTGAGAAGTAGAAGGCGACACAAGATCCCAAGTTCTGTTTTGAAGTAAGGTAGTGAATTCAGAAGACATAGCCTCACGCCAATGAGGATCAGAGAGTGCCTGTGAAACAGATGTGGGTTCAACATCAGAAGAAACTAAAGAAAAAATATAATACCTCGGATTTTGTTTTACAATGTTGTTCTGAGATCGAGTGACCATTCGATTAGGAGGCAGCTGTGGTGGCGATGAAGGCGGTGAAGAAGTACAGACAGGGGATGATGGGGTAGGCATTGGTTCGGCTAGTGGCTGCACAGTAGACGATGAAGTGTGTTGGACTGGAGGTGGAGTGGGGGTAGAATCTATGGAAGAAGGAGTGATGGAGGGTAATTTTTGCAGTGTGGTGGAAAAAGAAAAGATATTTTCGACAAACTCAACATGGCACGATGTGTATATTTTGCTGGTAGTGCGATCAAGACACAAATAGGCACTTTGAGTGATAGAGTAACCAACAAAGATACACAAAGAAGAACGTCGGTCAAGTTTGTGAGAGCTATAGGGGCGAAGCCATGGAAAACATTGACACCCAAATACTCGAAGTTTTAAGAGGTTTGGAGGATGATTAAAAAGTTTCTCATATGAAGAGACCATAGAAAGATCGGCTTTTGGAAGACGATTAATGAGATAGGTAGCTGTGGCAATGGCGTAAGACCCATAAGAAAGGGGCATTGAAGCACGATGGAGTAGAGCTAACCCAATGTTGACAATATGGCGATGACTGCGCTCTAAAACACCATTGTGTTCGGGTGTATGAGGAGGTGTGGTAAGATGAGTAATACCATGGCTGGTAAGAAGAGGACGAAGTGCCAAGTATTCATCCCCATTATCAGTGTAAAGAGTAGATACTTTTATTTTTAAGAAATTCTCTACTAGCACTTTGAAGGCAGTAAACATGGGAAGGACATCGAAGTTTCTCTTAAGAGGATAAAGCTAAATATATTTGGTGAAGTGATCAATGAAGATAACATAATATTTGTAGCCATCAAAAAATAAAACAGGAGAAGTTCATACATCAGAATAAAGTAATTCCAACGGTTTATTTAATGTTAAGGATGACTCAACAAAAGGGAGTTTATGACTTTTAACAGATTTGCAGGAATCACAACTAAAGTCTAAAGATTTTTGAAAAGGTAAATCATGCAATGATAAAGCACTATCTAAAATCTTGGCAGATGGATGCCAAATAGACTGATGTTGTTGACTACACTATGGGCTGATGGAGAGAGAGTAGGGACAGCTGGCCATAGGTAAAGCCCATTAATGCGAGGGCCCCGTAGGAGCACGTCCCCTATCAGTGAACTCTTCACTTGAAAAAAAGAATCAGAGAATGTCACCACAACGTTATTATCACGGCATAGTTGTAAAACAGAAATTAAGTTCTTTGACAAGTTGGGCACATGTAGGACAGAACAGAATTCAAGAGATGTTATGTTCAAAAATTGAAGCATTCCAACATGAGTGATTGCCAAACCATTACCATTACCATCACCAATCACTACATTATCTATACCCTCAAAAGGATGATGGAGTGATAAATTAGCAAAATCTGTAGTTATGTGGTGTGAGGCTCCAGAATCAAGGATCCAATCAGAATGTGAAGGAACAGAGGCAGCGGTATGAGCCTGATGAATGATATTTTCACCTAGATTTTAGTGTCTTTTTATGTGTTTTCATATTATTTTATCCGTATTTGTATACTATTTGGTTGTGTTATGTGTTTTTATGAAAATATGTGAGAATGAGCTTAAACGTATGAAAAACAGGTAAAAACGGAGCAAAAACGGAGACGAGAGCTGAAACGGTGAAAAAAATAAAAAAATTGGCAAAATGACATAAAAATACGGTCGAGTTTTTATGTCATGACCGTGTGTTTTATGTAGAGTGAAGAAATGTCCAAAGAGCTGCAAAATTGCATAAAAACACGGGTAGATGCGTGTTTTCTTGCACTTGGGTGAAAAATCACGTTTCGGGCTAAAAAAATTGCACTTGCAAGAAAACACGGGCAGATGCAGGAAAACACGATCGTGTTTTCTTGTAAAGTGGCAAATGCAATTTCTAAATTTTCCAAGGGGGTATAAATACCCCCAATTTCAACATTTGCACAAGTTTATCAAGGGTTTTCACTGTTTGACATACCTCACACACCATTTCTTCTATTTCACACCATCATCTTCATCCATACCATCTACCTTCATCCCACCATCAAAATCACCATCCATTTGAGGAAAAGAAGCAAGGAAGAGAGGAGAATTACAAAGAGAAGGAGAAGATCACCATTGGAGGCATCCAATGGAGTTTTCATCCAACTTTTGGATTGAAACATTATTGTTCATCATGTTTTGTAAGGATCTTAATGTCTATGTTGATTTCCTTTGAATATGGTAAGTTAATCTCCCTTGTGAGATTAGCAACATGAGAGTTATTGGATAATTTTTGGATTTGTGTATTTGAATTCATATGTTGATTGGGTAAATGGATTTTCTATCATTGATGTTTGAGATCTTGAGGTTTATGATGGTTTGTGTATTTAATTGTTCGAAATATGTGATTAGATTGAGAAATCAATTATATGCTTAGGATAATTTAGTGAATCATAAACACTTCATGTGCATTATAAATTGTAAAGAGATTGAGAAATCCTTTAGAATTTAGAATCCTTTGATAGAACATGTTATTGGTTTGATCAAGAGGTTGATTAATTGTGTGAAGGAACTCTCTTTTCAAGCTTAGTATCTAGTTGGAATTATTTGAGTGAGAACTAATCCATTGAGCTAATTGAGATTCATATCATATCCATCTCGAGAGGGAGTTTAGGTAAACTTAGTATTGACCCTTAGTCTTATACTCATGATTCATATGAATTTGATGCATGTATCCTAGAATTTCCACTTTTTAATTATTGGTAATCTCACTTTTACTTAATTGGAAAACCACCCTTACATTTATCTATCTTGTTTGCTAATCATTACTTGTTTGCTTTGGTTATTGTTATTTACTTGTTCAACATCCAACCCTTTGATGATTCGTCTCTATAAAATTACAAAAAACGTGAGATCGCTTAAGCACTAGTACCTACCTCCGTGTGGTTCGATAAATTGTTGAATTGGTCATCCCAACTACAAAAATGGCTAATCAAATGGTGCCATTGCCAGGGAGGCAACGGTTGCTAGTAGCTTGAAGAAGGATCGTTTTGAGTAATCTTACTAGAGATATTTTTATTTTTATTATTTGTATTTACTTTTAAAAACTTTGTTCTAACTTCTTTTATTTTTGAAGGTGTATGCAAACAAGGTCAAAAGGGAAATAAGTTGAACCTATTGATTTAGAGATTGAACACACTTTTTGAAAAAGGAGAAAGGAGAACAAAACCAAAAAGAGTGATCTAATGGAGAACAATCAAGATGATGAACGTGTTGATGGTAGGAATGATGGAGACAGAGTGCAAAATGTGCAAGACAATGCACAATGCTAATCCTCCTCAACAAGCTCATCAAAATTTTGGAGGGCTTAACAATCAAGCTTTGCTTCAACAAATGGTGCAACAAGCCATGCTTCAACAAGGTTTTCAACATGCTTATGCACCTCCACAACAAGCTTATGCGTCACCACCACCACCTACGGTGCATCGAGGGCCTCAAGTAGATCCAAGGGTGATCCGGGATTTCTTTATGCCAAGGGCAGTGCCACAAATTATGGGTCCACCAATCAATGCCAACAACTTTGAATTTAAGGCGAGCTTGATTTCTATGGTGAGAGAACAACAATTTAGTGGAGCCCCGAATGAAGATCCTAATGCACATCTAGCTCAATTCATTGAGATTGCCAACACCGTGAAGATGAATGGGGGTGAGCGAAGATTGTATCAAGATGAGGTTGTTTCCATTTTCATTGAGAGATCGTGCTAGAACATGGCTCTCCACTATTACTCCGGATACGTGTAACACTTGGGATGAGCTTGCGCAAATATTCTTGAACAAGTATTTTTCACCTTCCAAGACACTTCAAATGAATAGCTTGATCACTCAATTCAAGCAAATGCCTCAAGAGAGCTTTTATGAAGCGTGGGAACGGTTTAAGGATATGCTACGCAAGTGTCCACAACATGGTTTCCTAGAAAATCAACAAGTGGGGTTTTTCTATCAAGGTTTGGTAAATGGTCAAAGAGTGCTTGTTGATGCTTCGGCGGGTAGATCCGTACTTGGAGTGACTCTGGAAAGGGTTATAAGGATTTTTGATGAGATTGCTACAAATGTCTACCAATGGTCATCAGAGAGAGTTAGTGGATGCTATGGGTTTGAGAGTTTCGATCAAGGGCAACAATTTAGTGTGAAGAGTGCTAGTGTGGAACCAAGTATATCAAGTGTTAAGATGATAGCAGCGGAGCTAATGAGGCACATGAGTTTGAATCAAAGTGTGAATAATCAAGGAGTTAATATGGTTGAAGGCCAAATTGATCAAGCTGTGCTTCCTCCGAATAGTGTTAGTGTGGAACAATAGGCTATGATAATATCACGTGTGGAAGATGTACAATGCGTGCAAAGAAGGAATTACCAAGATAATTATCAAAAAAAATACCAAGGTAATTTCAACCACAAGCAAGGAAACTATCCACCGAGGCAAGGAGACTTCAATAGTTAAGGTAGTGGAAGCTCATACCCACAACAACAAAGGAGGCAAAATAACTTCTCTTATTCAAACCCGAGCAATGCGGTTGCTTATCCTCCGAGATACAATCCGGGGGCTAAGACACCGAACAATGAAGGGAAGGCATCGATCGATGAGGTACTTGAGAAATTGTTAGCATCGAACCAAGCTCGAGATGAAGCATTGATAAAGTTCGAAGAAGCAAATGAAAAGAGACTTAAAGCTTTGGAGTATAATGTGGGACAAATTGCAAGTGCTTTGAGTACTCAACAAAAAAAAAGTTTCCGGCCACAATCGAAGTTAACCCGAAAGCTCAATGTTTGTTTGTTTATATGGAAGAGGAACGAAAGGTTGAAGAATGGTTAGTGGAAAGCAAGGTTGGTGAAGAAAATGAAGAAATAAGTAAGAAAGTAGAGTAAAAGCCTAAATGGATACCTAAGTGGAAGAGGTGCAAGAGGAAAAGAAAGTGGAGGAGAATGTCAAAGAAGATAAGTACAAACGTGATTATTAGGATATTCCGATCACTCCATTCTCTATCCCATATCCACAAATATTTGTAAAGGAGGAGGAGAAAAAGGAGTTTGAGGAACATGTGAAATGTCTTAAGAAGAAATATGAGGAAAAAAGGAAATAAGAGCAACCCGAAGTAAATGAGTCAATGCAAAAAGGGGGGCCTACGAAGGTTGGTGATCTAGTTAAGTTCATAATCCTGTATGATTTTGAAGGGAAATAAACCCTTGATGCATTGTGTGATTTGGGGGCGAGCGTCAATGTGACGTCTCATTCCACTTTCAAGCATCTTGATCTTGGAGAGCTTAAGCCCACGACTATACGTTTTAAAGTGGTAAATGGTGAGGTTGTGAAGCCACTAGAAATTGTGGAAGACGTGGAGGTGAAAGTGAAGGGGCTAGCTTTCCCGGTCGACTTCATGATTTTGGAAGTGAAGGCGGACCCTAAAGTTCCACTCATTTTGGGAAGGTCATTTCTAGCTACCAGTAGAGCAAAGATTGATGTTGGGAGAGAAGAGCTTTCTTTGAGCTCAAAAGGAAAGAGTGTTACATTTTTATGCAACAAAGACAAAGGAAATAAGTCTCATTTAAAGCCTCCGGATGATCTTATGGATCATGATTCTCTTCTCTATGATAACTTAAATTCATTTCTTCATGATTATATGAAAATGTTAAATTCTAACTTATCTTCTTGTGATGTTGATAGAATGAAAGCATCGGAGCTTGATTGAAACTAGACAAAAGAGAAAGAGGAAGTCCATTAGAATCGCTCCTTGAAGATGACTTGATGCTTGTGAGCAAGAATGGTGAAGTTAAGTTAGTAGACAAAAAGAAGGCCAAGCAAATGTTCAAAGTGAGGATGCGAGGAGAAAGTGTGGTGGATCAATACTTTGTCCAATGATCGTGAAATCCATCCGGCTTGCTAAATGGGAGACAACCCATTCTTTTATATTTTATGCTTTTTTTGTTTGAATTTTGGTCTTGTAGGTGGATTGTGCTCGTGAGAAGAATGCATGTTGAAGGAAAGAGAAGTGCTTCATGGATTTGAGTAGGAATGTCTCACCACTTGTTGCAAACTTAATTCTCGACTCTTGTCTCGAGTTAAGTTTGAGGGGCTAGTGCGTGATGGACATTGCTCAATTCGTTAGATGCGTTTACTTCTCCACAAGAAGATCATAGATGGAACCTACAAGGGTAAGTCCCACCACTTTTGCAAACTTAAGTCTCAACTTGTTTCAATTTAAGTTTGGGGGGAGAGTGTATGGTGTGACTCACCACTTGAGTGTGAATCTTGTAAAATTGACCCAATTTTAAAATATTTCTCATGAGTTTTGGCTTGTTTTGGTCCGATTGGTTGTGTTAAAGTGCATGATGGTCTATATTTTTAATGATATTATTGAGCTAATGTTTTGATGAGTTGTTGAGCATGTATGAAGGGTATTGGAAGCACGAATTGAGCTCGGAGCTAACAACTTCTACTACCAAATGCTTATTGAGGGAGTTCACTCTACACCCTACCACTTCTATATGTTTAGCATAATTTGATTTGATTTTGATGTGATTAGCATGCTACTTTATATGTTAAGTTTGTGGGAGGTTTATTTTTGTAATTTAGGATTTCCTTTTCAATCAAAGATGGAGATGTTTGTGAGCTTACTTGATCATGGATGTTATGAATGTGTGCTTCATTGTTTTATGATGGGATTTATTTTTATTTTTGCATGTTATGTGTTTTTGTTTGGTGAGTCTTTTCTTATGTGTTTGTGTGTATTTTTATTTTTGTTTAGGGATTGATTTGGTGGGTTGTTTTTGGGATGTCGTGAGTCATTTTTGAATGTGAGTGATGACATGTTATGGTGATAAGTGATGACAAGTTATGATTAAGAATCTCTACACTTTCGAATTGTGACATGTTTTATTTAACTTGTTCTATTTTGAGATGAATGTGGTGTAATAAGTTCTTTAAGGTTCGAGCACAAGCTTGTGAACATTTGAGCCTCAACTGTGCATACATGGTTTTCTTCATGAGTGAATTGATTATGTTTGATAAGCTAGAACTTGCTCAAAGACTATAGGAATGAGCCCTATTAGTGGAGATTAGTGATATGATCTAAGACCATCCTTGTTATTTATAGTCATTGCCAAATATGTCCATACTATGAACATCATCCCTAGTCAACCACTTTGAGCCTATAAGCCTATTTCTTGTGAATTTAGCACATTACAAGCCATGATTACCCACTTATGTCTTACATATATACCTTTTGTGTGGGTGATTGAGGAGATGGTAGCTAGAAAGATTTGATGAGAAGCAAAATGAAGAAATAAAATGGTAAACAAGTAAGAAAACGGATGAAAAGAGCAAAAATAAAAATGAACATGCAACCTCAAAACAAGAAAATGAGCAAAGCAATAATAATATTGTCAAGTACTTAAAAGTTCGAAGAAGGAAGCATGCATTGAAAGTAGTTCAATCCAAGGAAAGTTGATGATTAATGCTTGTGAACATTAAAGACAAGAAAAGAAGAAAGAAAAGTGGAGAAGTTGAAGAAATTGACCATCTCTTTGATTACTTACACTTGTTTAGTCACTATTACCATATTCTCCCTACCATATCAAAGAGCTTATCATTACATCTTAATTAAAGACCTTTTTGATCGCTAATGTTTGTGAATGTAGTCTACGAGCAAGCTTATAGCGAGTCGAATCAATCGATTGATGAGTGTTGTTTTACCTCATATTAAAGAGTATTGAGTGAAATTGATATCCAATGTGAGGCTTAGACCAAAAAGGAACTATATTACTCTTTGTTCTCTTTTGATTGAACTTGTTAATTTCTCATGTCATGTATCTAATGTTGTAGGATGACTTAACATAGTTTGTAATTTTTATTGCTATTGAAGTGTTATTGTTTATGTTCGTTAGGTATTTTTTTAGGTGAAAATCACTCCTCTTGGTTTATCATTTTCGTTGTTCGGGGACGAACAACATTTTAAGTTTGAGGGTGTGATGATTGATATTTTCACCTAGATTTTAGTATCTTTTATGTGTATTTTTGTATTATTTTATCTGCATTTGTGTATTATTTAGTTGTATTTTGTGTTTTTATGGAAATGTATGAGAATGAGCTTAAACGAATGAAAAACAGGTAAAATGGAGCAAAATGGAGACGGGAGCTGAAACGGTGAAGAAAATCAAAATATTGGCAAAATGACATAAAAACACGGTCGTGTTTTTATGTCATGATCGTGTTTTTGTGCAGAGTGAAGAAATGTCCATAGAGCTACAAAATTGCATAAAAAACTGACAGATGGACAGCGATGAGTAGGTTGGCCCCGATATAGGGCGATAAGACTGGGACGTGACTGTGGCATGAGAGTATAGATCTGGGCAGAGCAAAGCAAAGTGTCCCGGAGTACAACACAACTGACATTTTTCAAGATAGGGACGAGCTCCAGTTGGGGCAACATGCTGTGAATTGGGTGGATTGATTGTGTGATGGGGTGGGCGAGAGGGAGACCAGGAAGAAGCCACATTCCGAGATTGTTTCCAATGATTGTTAGTCGTAGAAGAGCGATTATTGAATGTAGGAAATGGCGTGGCTGGTAGCGATTGAGTAGTAGATGTTCAAGTCGCTATTTGAGCCTCTGTACTCAATAGTTTATCATACAACTCAAAAAAGTGAATTGGGTTATCACGAGCGTGGATAGCATTAGCCAATTCCTTTAAAGAATCATCAAGACCATTCAAGATTTTTAGTATCAGATCTTCTGGATCAGTTGGGACACCAAGTAAAGCCAATTCATCAACCTATTTTCTAATTTCAAGCATGAACTCAGTGACTGAACGAGTTCCTTTAGATGGGTTGTGAAGATATTGTTTAAGTGTAAGAATTCGACCATGAGTAGGCTTACCATAGGTTGCTGCAAGGATGTCCCAAGCATCACGTGAAGTTTTGGATGCCGCGATGAAGGGAATCAACGATGGCTCAATTGAACCAATTATGGCGCTGAGGATGAGATGATTCTGTCTAACCCAATAGGCATGAAGAGGATCTGGTGTAGTAGAATTATTTAATGGGAATGTCTTTGAAGGACACGGGTAAGAACTATCCAAGAAGCCAAACAAATCAAAACCAACAAGGAGCGTTTGGATTTGGAAGCACCAAACTGTGTAATTGAAGGAGTTTAATTTCAGCGGACATTGGGCATTAATGTTAAAGGCAACTAATGGTGGAACATCAATTGTTGAAGTGGTTCTAGGAATTGTGGTTGGAGAGTTTATTACATTGGAGTTGGAGGTGTCATTCATTACACAACACACAAATCCGACCCAATCCTTTCCATTCATCGAAAGATCGATCCACACAAGCTCGAACATTAATGTGTTCCTAATTATTAAAGAAGCTTTTGATCAAACGTTGGATCTATCTGTCCGTCATATGCATCATGATATGATCTATGGAGAAATTAAATTAAGTGAGGTTCATGTATCAAAAAGGTTTTGAATCCATGAATTGTATGTTAATTTTGGAGATGGAGTTTAAAATGAGTGTATAGTCAATGTCGTGCATGATTAATTATATTATGATGATGCATTTAAATGATTCATTAATGTTGTCTTTATCTTTACATCAAACCATACTACAACATGTATTGGAAAGACCTTTTAGCTGAGTTTGGTTGCTGCAGAATGAGGGTTCGAATCCTGCTTTTGGCATAGATTTGGCCCCTTGCAAGCACAAGCTTAACAATGAGATCTCCCTATAAGCCACTTGAGGCACATCCTGCGATTTACCTCTTCCACCAATCCCCAGGACAGGGGGTGGGGGCCTCTAATGATGGGTTACACCATATTATTCATGTTCATGCATATACGTAAAAGTCGTGTAACATGGATTACATGATTTTCGTTGAGTTGCTTTCTTATCAACACCTCCTACATTTCACTCATTCATCGGATCAATTAATTCATTTATATATATATATATATATATATATATATATATATATATTATCTCAAATAGTACTCAAGTTTTTCAATTTCAGCATCGATGAATAAATTTATGGGTTCCTGTGCAAGATTTGGATTCTTATGCAATTAACAAACATGAACATTAAAAATACTAGAGAGATACTACTCTCATGCAACTGGGTGTATACATTCATCTTCTTCCAAAAAAAATAAAAATTCTTTAAAATGTGGAGTGTTAGTTACCTTTTAAAATGCTGTGTTATTCATGTCAAAAGAGTCTTAGTTTGTCCTAAACCAACCTACAAAAGTAATGTTACTCCCCGTCCCACTAAACTATACTCATTTAAAATATTGAACGTCTCAATTCAAAGGTTTTTATTTTTCCTTTTTAGTAAAAGGACTCACATATAGTTCACCACTCACTACTAATATAACTAAGTATCCACTACACTTAAAATAATAATACTTCTTAATCCACAAACAAAAAGTAAATGAAGACCTTAGCACAGGACGGAGGAAATTTTTTTTTTTTTGAAATTCTAAGGAGTAATTAATAGAGTCTATTATAAGTTATATCCTACAACTACAAGTGACAAGAGGCAGTGTCCCAGTTGCCAATGGTAACATGAGTAAATTAATTTAACTTGAATATGTATAGTACTCCATCTCTTAATTTCTTCTCTCATTAATACTTTTACTTTATTTTGTTAGTACCATCGCTTTCACTTGCTCACACCATGGTCCTTTGAACGTCTATGGAAGCTGGTCCACTTCATACACCAGCTCGTCCTTTCAACGTCGTATCATGACTATAATTAATTTTACATACGTACATTTAAACTTTTGGGGTAAAATTGATGAATGTAGTGTTGATTCTTTATTTTCCTTTAAATTATTTGTCTTATGTTAGAATTAAATGTGTGATGAAATGTAGAGGTGTACACGTATATTTGATTTAACTGAAATCGTATTGAAACCGCACCGAATTAGTTCCAAATCGAAAAAATCGTTGACTTTTTGACTTTTTTCCAAATCGAATCGAACCGATTTTTCGTTTGGTACGAACTTGGATATTTCCTATTTTCCCATATCGAATATTGGATATAACCGAATCGAACCATACCGAACCGTACCGAAAAACCGAATTTAAATTATGTATTAAAATTATATATAATATATTTATCTTATTATTTATAGTTTATACTTAATATAGTCTAATTCATTAACATACTTTAATTACATATAAACATACTTTATTTATACAATAAGAATATTTTAGTGATGGATCAACTCATTTCACACTCGTCTCACAAATAATCTGTGTCAAGTTTTTCGTAACAAAATAGGATGATATATTCTCATTCATTATAATTTTAATAAATAGATATATAGGAAATTTTACCCAATTTTTAATGCATGCCTCAAATTTGAGTTTCATTTTAGAATTGTCTTATATCACAGAGCATCCCGTGCCCTCCTATATGAGGGTGTAAATTTTAATTTTTTTTTTTAAATAAGATTTTTCGTAATTTTTGTTTTATATATTGAATTTAGAAGAAGAAAAAAAAGTAACCATGAAACGTTAACTGATTATTACTCCATTTCTTATTGTCTTTATTTATTATTTTTGAACTTTACATACTCGATCTGGTAAAAGATATAGAGTTGATATGCAGTGCATTCGGTTCAAGCATACATTCATATATGTATAATTTTTAATTTAATAATTTATACATATTTTTTAATAATTGTATACTTTTTTACATTCAATTTTTCATTAAAAAAACGAGTATTCATGTGTACATAACTTTTTATTCAATAATGAATACATTTTTCTTAATAATTGTATTTTTTATTTTTCTAGGTACACTCAATTTTTCATTAAAAAAACTATTGATTAGTTACACTTTATTTTACGTTCCTTTTCCCAGATTGATTAATTTTACGTTCATTTTTTTATTACACTTTATTCAATTAATTAATTTATATGTAATAAGTGATCATATATATTTGGAAATCATGGAACTGTATAATCCTTTTGCCCCAGATTTTTTTTTTTTTTATTTCAAGGATTTATGGAACTAATGATTTTCCGATATGGAGTGTGGTGAAATCGATGGTGGGTTAAATAAATTTTGTGTAGAAGCTTGTTTGATTTTGAGAATTTATGAAATTTAATTTAATTTCTAGGGACAGAATACGATGAATCGGGTGATGAGATGATTTTTGGGTTCTCCGACGAGAGCTTAGGCTCGATGGAGAAAAGAAGCCATGGGGTTTGATTTTTTTTATTGGTAGATTTATATTTTGTTTAGATGGCCAGACCCCAATTTTGGAGGCCCCACAAAAATACTTTATATATATATATATATATATATATATATATATATATATATATATATATATATATATATATATATATATATATATATTATTTTTGACAATTAATTTAGGGTGGTGATATTTATTAATAAAATTAATTGTATTTAAGAAAAATTCTAATATAATATTCCCTAGGTTTCAATAATTAGTGTAGTACTTTTGTCGATAAAGATCGAGAATTTCTTTTAATGTCATTTCCCGTCTCATCACCAATAGATACGGAGTTTAAGAAAAGTTACTTTTGACTAAATTTATTAACTTTTTAAGGATAGTATGGTATTTTTAGGTAATAAATAAATTATAAAATATGTCATGTGCGTTAGGTGAGAGTGATATTTTTAAAATTAAGATAACTTTTGAAGTTTGTTGGTTAATATGAAGTTTTCTTTTTTTGGTGGTGAACATAAATGTGGAACGAATGAAAACGGAAAGTGTGAATATAAGTGTGGGACGGAGGGAGTATAAAGTAAGATAAATGATAAATATTTAGCATAATTTAATACAAAAAATGTTTAAAATTATTTCACGTAAAATAAAGGTGATAATTTTATAATGAGAGACTCTCTTATGAGACGGGTTTTTTGTGAGCCGATTGTGAAATGGGTCGATTCATTACTAAAGTATGTTTATTATATAGGTAAAATATGCATATTTGTTGTTAAAGTATGTCAATAATGAATTATATTATAACATTTTAAAATTATACTTTAATTCATCATCCATCAT
This sequence comes from Pogostemon cablin, assembly GCA_023678885.1. Classification (NCBI taxonomy): domain Eukaryota; kingdom Viridiplantae; phylum Streptophyta; class Magnoliopsida; order Lamiales; family Lamiaceae; genus Pogostemon; species Pogostemon cablin. Next base: position 37,797,960 of record CM042965.1, read on the forward strand.
ATTTTACAAAACATATTTTAATCACCATTAAATATATTTTATCTATATAATAGATATATTTTAACAGTAACTAATCACAAGAGACTTTGTATTTTATAATATATTCATGTGAATTGTCATTTGAGAATTTGTATAACTTTTAAAATGAACAAAAAAAAAATGAAAACTATTGAGTAAATCTTGGTACAAAAAATATAATTTAAAGTTTTTTTTATATATTAATACACTACATGTCCTGTACGAGTGTAAACATTTATTTTTTCACAGATAAAATTTGATTTTTCTATTTTTTTTTACTTTTTAAAATAGTTTGATATTTTTGATCAAATGAATGTTATAAATAATATCATGAACGCTAGAGATGAATGCTAATAATCATGAAATTAAATTTACTCTTGATTATGATTTGAGGTTCTGGTATTAGTTATTTTTTATTTTTTAAAATATTAATATAAATATGAAACTTTAAAAAAAGGAAAGGAACAACCTAGGTATGGATGGACTATAGAGAGGAGTATACAACTTAAAAAAGATATAAAGGGTCTCATTTTTCTAATCTGCCTAGACCCAAATTATTAGTGACGACCCTGATTTTACAATCAAATAAAATCGATCTCGTTACTACTTGTATATATATAATTCAAATATGAGATATACATCAAATCTTAGAAATATACGATTTTGTTTATAATTTATTTTTAATTATTTAATTTAATTTATTGGTGAAAATTAAATAAAAATTTATTTTAATAATTTAGAGTTTTAGATGCACCAATTATTACGTGCACTTTAATTAAACTCTATATTTTATTATGGGTAATAATGCATTGGAGGACTGGATAAAAAAAAACTGTTTAATTTATTAATTATTAGAATATATGAGATTAATTTATGTATGGATGGAAAAGACAAATACTTATATAAATCGAGTTTATATACAATAAATATAAATTAACATTGTTGCTCTTTTAAATTAAAAAAATTATTTTGCAAATTCTTGAAAATATCGATTTACCAATTATCTTTTAGTACATAAAAAATGACTTTTACATACATGAATTATTATTTTTCTATATAAAAATTATTACTCTTCAAAGAGTAATTTTTCATAATAGGGTTTATATGAGACCCACCCAATTGAAAATTAGTTTATTATACAATTAATTAAAATATGCTAAAAATATCTCTTATATTTACAAATATATATTAGGATTAATTATTCATAGGTACACACTTTGTACCCCTAATTACTATTAGATACATTGATTTAAAATATTAAAGTAAAATACTAAATATAATCCTAAACCCACACACTTTTAAACTACAAACCCAAAACCACCCCATCCACCGCCGGAGCTCTGCCGGACCACCACACTTTTTTTGCTGCACACACTTTGCTGCACACGAACTCTTGCTGCACACAACATTTATGTGCAGCATATTGTAGGGGTAATATTGGAATATCACTATATATTTTTGTACTCCCTCCGTCCCAAATTCAAGTTCATGTTTACTGTAGATACGGAGTTTAAGAAAAGTCACTTTTTGACTTACTTTTGAGGGTAGTACGGTATTTTTTGGTAATAAATAAATGATAAAGTATGTTATGTATGTTAAAAAAGTGATGGCAAATTTGAAATTAAAGTATGTTAGAGGGATATTAGTTTGTTGCTTTTTCCTTTTATGGAAGTGTGAAGTTGAATTTGAGACGTACCAAAACAGAAAGTATGAAGTTGAGGTTAGAACGGAGGGAGTAATTAGTAGTAATATTTTTGTATGTTTGTATCGCATAGTAATTAAGGGTCTTTTTCTGTACCTAATAGTAATCCTCCCTATATATAATTATTTTATTAATCCATATTATTTTCATTTATTTATGTTTATATAGAACCAAATCCAGCTATTTAATTATGTTGAATGTTTTTCCAATAATTTCAAAAAACTTATTTTTTTTTAAATCTCGTAACTTTTAAATTCTCATAAAAATAGTTATTTTTACTTTAAAATATTTATATATATATATATATATATATATATATATATATATATATATATATATATATATATATATATATATATATATATATAAATTCCATGAGATGAGACTGTGCAATTTTAGAACGAAATAGGAATAAAATTAAAAGATTTGAGATAAAATGAATGGCAAAACTATTTTGGAACCTTTACGAATAAAGTAAAAAAATACATGACGGTTTATGTTTAAGCACTTGCAATCAACTATGTCCCTGTGTTTGTGCAGAACGGGGACATCCCACATACGGCTTGTTATTCGTTTTCTTTATATACAATTAATCTCGAGTATTAAAAATATCCATTATAATTTACGCAATCGATCAAGTTAAATATCAAATCGGATGGAGTACTGTTAATTAAACTATTAACTAAAATATTTAATAAGTACCTAGTTTGCAAAAAGATTTTGAGATTTCAATTATTAATCTACTGAACCGAATTTCAAGTGTGAATCAAACGCATTGTTTCAATTATGAGGCATTGTTTCAATTATGGGACTACGAGGATTATTAATTTGATGTAAATCAAACACTTCATTAATATTTTATGCAATACAATACAATAATTAATATAGTACAAAGTCTCAAGTGGCATGGGTGCAAAATGTAAAAACTACGAATTTTAAAATAGCATAATTAATATTTTTTAAGTGAATATTAAAAAAAAACTCTTATTTATTTTTAATTTATTTGTTTGGAGAATTAAGAGATACTACACCATTCATGTAGAATTTGAAGAAAATTTTATTCTCTTTATTAATTCATGCAATGCAATAATATTTGTGACCCACATTTTATATTATAACAGTGACGTTTGAATATGTACTTAGTGGAATATAATTGAAGTGATGATTATTACATCTGCGTTACATGGAAAGTATATAATAATAGAATAAAAATTAATGGAATATTATATAAACCTTTTCTCGTCAAAATAATAATAAATGAAATTTCTATAACCCGTAATCAACTAACAGAACGACTGCTGAAACAAATACTATATGAACACCCCACCGCCACCGGTGGTATGAACTGCCATGGATGCCGATGAGTTTCATCACTTGTGATATCGGAATGTTGATCTTCTTTTGATTTTTCATTCTCTCTTTGTTCACACAAGAATCGGAGCTGAACATACACCACAATTCTATGGCTATGAATTCGAAAAGCAGTTTGATTCTCCCGATTTCGTCGGACGATTCTCCGGCGAGAGAGGAAGAGAAGCTTCTCGGAGGTGCCGCCATATCAAAGGCGGGTGTATATGCCGCCATTTCTTACATGGCTTGTGCAGGTAATTTCGGTTTCTGTTAATTTTGATTTGTGTGAGGATTGAGTGTGATTCTTCATGATTAAACCTAGTTTTCACTTTCTTTCTTTTTCGACAATTGTTTTGGATTTTTTGTTTGATTAATGTCATTTATTAAGAAGATATTACTCGCTTCTAACTGGATGTTTACAAATTTAAATGTCTTTAATTAAAGATTGAAATTACCTTTTTTACACTTGAGATACAGGATGATAAATAAAAAAATAAAAAAGAAATACTCCAGATGAATGAAGAACAATAACCATCTAGTGTGCATGAGGCGAAGTTGAGTTTGGTGGTTTAATTTGTTTTACATTTTAAGTATATTTTTATTTTTCATCTTGCTTATGCATTTCCCTGCTTGTCTATGGTAAGCAATGCTCTGCAAAATCCAAAAACATGATTGTTCGTGGAAATTCTAGTTATCTGTAAATTCTGAATATTGGTGTTTAAAACTCAAAATAATTATGATCTGGCTTAAATTCGTAGATTTTTTTTAAAAAAAATTACTCTACAATCTTCTGACTGATGTTTATATTACATGAGTAATTTTGCAGTACTCCTAGTGTTGTTCAATAAAGCTGCTCTTTCTTCATACAGCTTCCCATATGCCAATGTCATTACCCTTTGTCAGGTATTAAAACACTAGAATTGAGAAATGGTTTTAACTCTCAATGTCCTACAAAATTCTCTTGGATATAAGAAGTTCATAATTATCATTGGTGTATCTGCTGCAGATGATATCTTCAAGCTGTTTTCTTTATGCACTAAGGCGGTTAAAGTTCATTACTTTTAGCACAAATGAATCTACAGCACTCACTGATAGTTCCAGAACGTTGGTATCGATAAAGGCATTGATCAGCACTTCGCCTCTTTCTCTAACCTATTTGGTTTACATGGTAATAACATTTTCCAGTGATTGATGTGTTCTTTTCTCTGTGTAACATGGCTATTCCTTCACTGGAATAAAGGAAATAAAAACAAATTGTTCACATGTTCTGTTGGTTTCTTGAAAGTTAGCTTCAATGGAGTCTATTCGGGGTGTAAATGTACCGATGTATACAACCTTAAGGAGAACTACCGTGGTATTTACAATGCTGATCGAGTACATCATTGTGGGGCAGAGATATTCGCAGCCTATTCTTGGAAGGTGAGCATCCCGGTCATACTATCAATACCTTTTTCTCCGGCAGGGAATAGAAGAGTCCTCACTATACACACCTGTGGCATTTAACAATAACTTGTCAATGCAGCTAAAAAAAAAGTAGATCTCTCCATTAATTGTTTATTTGAAATAAAAAGATTCTAGTTGAGGATTCTAAAACTGACTTTGGCATGATTAAGTAAGCATGTGACCAATTTGATGGCTGGATAACCTTGATTAATGTTATGTGTTCACCTTATGTTTGTTTGGCTGATGAATAATTTAGGTTTTGCCAGTGTGGCACTCATTTTGTTAGGTGCTTTTATTGCGGGAGCACGAGACTTGTCATTTGACTCCTATGGCTATATAGTTGTTTTTATATCCAACATCACCACAGCGATATACCTCACAACCATAGCTCGCATTGGTGTTACTTCTTTTACTCTGTCACCATGTCTTTTTCTTCACTCTTGTTTTCACCTTGCTCTTGCTGATACGTTACTTTCCCAGGGAAATCTAGTGGCCTGAATAGCTTTGGACTCATGTGGTGCAATGGTGAGTAATTTAAACACTGTGTTTCGTTCTCTTAGACATTTATTTGCTAGTCTTTTTCTTTAAAATTTGCGACTGCGCGCAGGAATCTTGTGCGCACCCATTTTATTTGTCTGGACATTTGTCCGAGGTGACTTGGAGATGACAATGAATTTTCCAAATCTTCTTTCTCCTGGATTCCTGGTAATATTTTCCATATTATCCATGCCAACTTATTACACTGTTCATCCGACTAATGTAATTAATAATCAGTCTGAGATCGTTTTAACTGCAGCATATTATAATTATGTTATCTTTACAGTTTCTCAAATTTAAAGATGGAAAGATATTCATGAGGTTACACTTGTATAGTTTATTCTGATTTCAGGTAGTATTGCTTTTGTCCTGCATATTGGCTTTCTTCCTAAATTATACAATATTCCTTAACACCACTCTGAATTCCGCCCTCACGCAGACAATCTGTGGCAATTTGAAGGTTCATTCACAGCTTCTCTTTTATCTCCTCTTCTTTGTTTATTTCATTCTCGAGACAACATCATGATAAAATGAGTTTGGAAACAATGTATTTTAGTTGCTTATACTTTATAGACAGAATCTGTCACTTTTATATTCAGTGGACCATTTTTAATATCTATAGTACAGTCACATTGCTATGAATGATGGTGTTCTTGATTTATCACTTATTCGACACTGCACGTTTTGTGGTTGAGGTTGTCTATGTTTATGTCGTAATCAATTCTACTTTTTCTCACCATTCCTTCCTCTTTTCTTTGTAGGACTTCTTCACAATTTCACTTGGCTGGTTGATTTTTGGAGGGCTTCCGTTTGATTTAGTAAGTGCGAATGAAAAAACAGACTTTGTTGTTCTTTCTTGCCTGCCTTGTATTGGCTATCTAACGACTGCGTCTACTTCCAGTTAAACGTCGTCGGGCAGCTCGTTGGCTTCCTTGGCTCAGGAATGTATGCCTACTACAAGCTTTTCGGAAAATAACTGGTTTATCAAATCTAACAGTAATATCACATCAATTTTGAATGTTTGATATATTCTAATCTTGAAGAAGATATACTGATTAGGACTCCATAAGTCGTTGGTTTATAAAAGCAGAATACATATTGTAGTTGATGGTCACATTTTGTGGAGGATATTAAATTTCTCTGTAATTGCACTACTCAATTATTTTACTGTACACACACTATATATGTTCTGGTGCATCTACCAGAATTTTGGGATATACCTCTTTTTTTGTTATTTTCATTATTTATTTATGTCCTGCATATTCCTTTATGTTATTGAGTTGATATCTAAGCTTTTAAATAATGAGCAATAAAAGCATAGTTTTACTTATCCTTAATTAGTTTTAATTTTTATTAAAGATGTGATTATTTTCCATTTATTATATGGATGGTTCACTTGAATAATTATCATTTTTATGAATCAAATTTCACATATTATAACAATATTATACATTTTATTTATTTCGTCTCAAAGAGCTCACGATTTTCATAGAATTGTTTGCCTTAAATAATTATTTTTTTAATTTACATTATGTGCGTTTATAGGTTAAATTTCATACATCATCTTGAATGCTAAATAGACTCTTAATTTATACTATGATTGTTTGAGATGCGGTGACGTGTCCTATCGGTTCAAGAAATTAATGATATTTTCACACATGAATATTTATTATTTATGATCATTTTTGTTTTCAGAAACAGTAATAGTAATGCGCACTAGTTACACAATTTGATATCGTGTATTGGATTCTTCCAATCATTTCAATCCATCCGAATAGATCTAGATGTATTAATATTATAAAGTATATATTATAATATATTAATAGTTATACTGAAAAATAAAACGCAATACCATAATATTTGTGGATTAATTAGGTTAGAACAATGTATTAATATTGATCGTTTTATAGAATTAAATTACAATATTTTCTACATGCTACTCTTTTTATTGATAATCCAACACTTTATTAATTATTAATATTTGGTAAATAAAGACTTTTATGTTAATTTTCTAAATGAGAAAAGTACTTGGTCGTACTACCAAAAAAAAAAGTTGTAATCTTGAATATATTTTAAGAAATTCTTATATAACTCCAATCATATATGCGCCGAAGAGCTAAGAATTGTTTTATTGGGTTTCTTTAATCTTGAATTTATAAATGATGGAATAAAAAATAATAATAATAAAAATAAAAAATATAGGTTTATGGGTCACTTAAAATTTAATTTAGATTGGGGTAATAAAAGTTAGCCTTTTTGTGTTGCCGCCAATCCAAAGATGTAGGATTGGGTTGAACTGTTTTAGCTGCATTGATTGATATGCTGTACAAGCCCAATAATTGAGGCCCGGCCCGGCCCAATAGATATTTGCCGTTGACCATGAAAGTCGCATCTGAAGAAGTGCGTAGTGAATCCATACCAACATAAGAAACCGTCATCATACAAACGGAGGGAAATTGGGAACGAATTGAGAGAAAAAACAAATACTGGAATTCGATTCTCTACTCTCTTTCTCTCTCTAGAATCTCTCCCGACACAAGCCAAATCCTAGCTCCAATTCACCGCCAAAGAATCACAGAATAGCTCAAAACCACCTTTCCGAGGAGATCGATCTATAAATGATGGTTTCATTTGGTAGAATTTCGAACCTAGGTGTTTGGCGTGTAGCATTTGTTTAAGGATGCAGATTGTGGAGAGCGGCGACGATTACTACGAACCTCGGTTCTCCAATGGATCCATGAGTTGCTTATTTCCCTCTCTGGCATTCGTTGATAGCCCCAGGAAAATCTCTTACAATAAGCTTCAGAAGCAGCCTCTCAGGCTCACCGTTATCAAATTGGACGGCACATCTTTTGGTAATCCTTTTTCTTCATTCACATTGCTTAAAATGTGTCATTAATGTTTAATTAAGATTCATACGAACGACTTTGGAACCTCTCTGATATGATGAATCTAATTATTTTATTATGATATGCATTTGAGTCTGTGCGATGGTGAATTTGAAGTAATGGATTTCCTGGTGTTGCAGGAATTGAGGTGCCTAAGACTGGAACAGTTTCAGAGATCAAGCGAGCAGTGGAAGCAGTTTTTGATCATTTTCCAAAATATGGGCCTGGCAGAGTTTCATGGTAATGAGATCCGCGCTTCAATAAAATCATAGTAATATGTGTGGTTTTTATGTTTTGGAAAATTAATGTGTGGATCATAATTTACGGTAGTCATTCATTCCTTTAGGCATTTAGGCCAATGGAGGCATTTTCCTAAGAAGATTGTCCTTAACTTTGATTAGTTTCTTATAATCGTATATTGTATGTTCATTCCTGAAGAAATAAAAATTGAATGCAGGGAACATGTGTGGGGACAGTTTTGTCTTTGTCATGAAGGCCAGAAGTTATTGATTGACAGTGATTATATCAGCATGATCGGCATCAGGGATGGTGATCAGGTTGGTCGTATTCTTGGAAATCCTTCTTCTGTATATTAATATTTTGTTTTAAAAGAGAGATTTATAAAGTTTAAACATCATTAGAATCAGGCTTTTGTGTATCTTGCATCATGAGCTTACAGATGCTTTAGTATCCGTAAACCATAAGCAATTTTATATGAGGTACCTTTTAACAAGGTATTGACCTTTCTGGTCCAATTAATATCAGTGAAAGGCATCAATATAACCTACCTTTCAAATTCAAAAGTGTAAGATAGCTCGATGGGTCATCCAAGGGAATGTGGATTCCAAGTGGTGTGCTAGGGTTCTAAAAGAAACATGAAGTGACGTGTGACTTCGACCTTCTTAAAGAATCAAAATAATTGAATGGTTTAGATGTATGATTGAACAGAAAGTGTAACAGGATTCAATTAAGACACAACTAGTGTTCGGCTAGGTATTATATGAAATGCAATAGAAGAGGCATTGTCATGAAGATTCTAATATATCATAGGGCAAAGTTCCGAAATGGAACAAAAATTGTTGAACGACAAGCTTGTGATCCCATGAAAAGGAAACAAGGTAATTAAATTAATAAATTGGACTATATAATCTGGAAAATGTATCTTGCAAAACTTTGATTCCTAGCGCAATAGTCTATTACAATATTTCGATGAGTTTTTAATGAAAGAAGTCGTCATGAATTGGTAGTAAAAACAGTTAGTAGAATGAAACTGTTGTGCGATAGTTCTAGTATCTTTTAAAATAAATGTTTTGGTACAATTAAGGTGATTATCAAAGTGTAAAGAAAGCCTCGAATATAATTCTTTTGACATGTTGTGATTGAAATAGTTGGCAAGATGTAGTCTGTTTCTAAAGTTCAGTTAACTCTGAACTGCAAGGGTTTAAGTACAACAATTTTTATTAAGGCGTAAAATACTTTTGAATTTTGATTTGTCTGTAATTTTTGTAATGCTCTCTTTATTCACTGTACAAATTCTTAATGCTGGTTGAACTGCAAACTTCTGTGTAATAGAAAATTGATGTTGCACCTTATCTTCCATATAACTATTTCAATTTTTTGGACCTTTAGCTGCAGTTTGTTCACCATGCTTCCAATACGTGCAATTTTGTGAAGATAAAATGCAGCAAAGAAGACCCTGAAGTAGATGACAAACCACCCCGAAAGATTAAATCACGCAAAAGTTACTCTGATGTAGGTTACATGCCCCACATGTAAGTTGTCCATACTTGCATCTCCAGTTACTTTTGGAATCGTTATGGTTTGAAATTATCTAATTGAGTCCAATAGGAGGAGGAGTTCGTAAATGGCGACCTAGACATAAATGTTGGACAATCTACTCTGTTTTATTATTACCCAAGAGACGGAAGTTCATGCTTATCTTTTCAGACTTCTTACCTACTTCCCCCTATGTTAATTTATATCCTTTTTGACTTCCCTCTTGTCTTTATAATTCATCAAGCTATTATTCACAGTTCATGCAAAATGGCATCTCATTTTTCAGTTCAAATGGCTACAAGGATGTACCACAATATCATGGGAGAGACTATTGTAACTATTCAGAGATTAATACTGAGGAAAGTGAAGATAATCATTCGGAGTCAGAAGATGATATTGTTTCGCGACGTGAGTACAAGTTAAGTCGCATGTTAAAAGGCTGGTTCCCTTATCAAAAGTTGAACAGCTCTCACAAGAAACTTGGAGAGAGGAGTTGTTCATCAATATCCTGCCCCTCCTCTAAGTCGCTGGAAAGTTTCAAAACCGGCGTACGCTTTTCCAGCGACAGATATGACTCTCGAGAATTAGGATGGAAAAGAAAGTAAATCTTGGGGAGCCGGGAATTCTCGATTTGGACAAAGCTGTTTCACTTTTCAGTTGGAATTTTAAGTTTTTATCAACTCTACACATGGTGTAAATGGCCATGAAAGCTATATATACATGCAGAAAGAGGTAAAGTGTTGCAGAAAATGAGTTATTTGTTGCTTCTTAATTCCATAAATCATACTTACATGTTAGATAGCAGCTTAAATAGGAAAATTTTGTCTTGTACCTGTCGGCTTTTATCCAGATTTATCAAAGATGTGCATTGCAAACTTGAGGAGGGGCTGGGGCTGGTGACTGGTGGGTGAAGAATTGATCTTGAAATAAGTTGATGTTGAATAAGGATTATTATCCAAAATTATCCTTGTAATTTCTATGATTACCATAAACAATTTCGAATTTTGAGAATTATTTCATATCAATATTATCCCATTTGTTTCCCATTAATTGGTGTGTGGAGATTCACAATTGCACTGCTTTCTGACGAGATTCTCAAGTGCTGTCTGCCAGTATATATGTTTCTTTATTTTTTTCTTTAACCATATTTTGTCCTGATCCTACATTGTTGGTCGTCAACAATGAAATTATGGACTAGTAATAATAGTCATTATAATAATAAAAAAAAAACTCTTATTAAACACACACCACTCTTTATTGAATACATATTCCTTTTAATTTTTAAAATTTTAATTTTATTATATACGTACCTTTATATACCATTCACTGTTTTTTTTTCTTTCCATTATATCTCTCGCATATGGAAGATGCTTATCTCTGAGGTGGCAACAGTTTCAACCATAACTTCTCATGTTGACACAACTTTGCTTCCTCCCGATCATGTCTCTTCAACAATGTAAGATTTCTAATGCACTTGGATTTACCTACAAACTTTTTCATAGTTGATCATTGTTGGCGCCAAAGGCCCCCATCTCCGGTGCTAATCACCACCAATCGTCGCCACCAGCGTCGTGCCCCTTGGCAGCGCCACCAGCTCCGTCGCCGTCCGAAGCCTGTTGGGGAGCATCAAGTATGTGGAATCCCAGCTCCACGAAAGCGACGTATAGTGGGGCCTATTTACCTCCCCCTCATTTGTCATTATCGTATTAAAGCGACGTCGTTAGTTTACTTCCCCAAGCTGAGATAAGCTGCCTCTGGTCACGGGTTCGTAGAGACGAATTTGTTTCCCTATGTCATTGGAGTGTGTAAATATTTAATTATGAATAATTTAGACTTTGTAAAAATATTTATTTTAATTATTTATTAGTGGGGTGTGTATTCAACCGATGAGGGTGTGTATTTAGTGAGATCCTATTATTTTTGAGAACCCAAATCCAATCGAGATAGCAGTATTCAATAATGGCCCGGGATATATTGTTATTTTAGCGTGCATAACACATATGCAGAGAGGAAAATTTCAATATTTCTCCTTAGCTTGATATTTTCTTTTAAGTATGTTTTATTATATCCTATGTGTCGATCTTCCGCAATAAAATGTGTAGCACCAAAATGTTAACAGCCGAACAGCAAGAATTGATATTTGTGTACATGAAACAAACTTTTTAGAGAATGGTGGTTGACAACTCAAGTGCAGATGGCAATTGGGCTATTTACAACTCTCTCCGTCCGTCGAATAGGTGGACATTTTGCTATTTTGGACGTCCGCACTAAAGGTCTACATTTCTCTTTTTAAATAGATGGGATCCACACACATCACTAATATAATAAATATATGGGACTCATACATTCCACTAATACAACTACCAACTACACTTTAAATAATAATAGTTCTTAATCCACATGTAAGAAGTAAATGTCCACTTTTCGAGCGGACGGAAGGAGTACTTACTTTGTTGAAGAGACTGACCAAAGTGGCAGTTTTTGTTTATTGATGAAGTGAAGATTCCACGGAGCTTGTCCTCAAGAGCCCAGCCCGGGGCAGCCAGATTAAGCATTCAATGAACGCCTGAGAGACACAGCGAGATTTTGGAGTACACCCCAAATTTATAGGTTAAAATGGGGTGGTAGGTAATTTTTTAAAAAATAAAATTAATTATATTATTTTCTTTAATAGTGGATATTAAATTAAAATGTAATCTAACGATTTAGAGTACTCCAAAGTTGGACTCTAACTGTGGTGTACCTGAAGGCTGAAGCATCTCAACTTTTAGATTAGTACTTTTTTACTTAATCCTCATCATTCAATAAAATAAAATAATTTAACCGGTACATCAAAGTTGGACTCTAACTACGGTGCACCTGAAGCATCTTAACCTTTAAATCATTTTTTTTACTTAATTTCACTATTCAATAAAATAAAATAATTTTAAAAAAAATTAATAACCCCACCTGATTTTATCCCATTTAAATTTGTAGGCCACATAATAACCCTAATTGTCTTTAATTTAGTATCTTCCGATATGAATTCCTTTAAATATTTTAGTTTAGAAATGAAATTGATGTAGACATTTTAAATGATATTGGGCCTAATGTGTTAAGCCCTTGGTTTAAGAAAACTCACCAACGGCTAAGCCCATTCAAATCCAAACTATGTAGCTTTAGAACCATTAATCAATGGCCTGCTAAGTGCTACCCCAGGGTTCTTTTTAGACTGCGAGTATAAAAACTCGCGTAGATGAAAATGTTTAAAAATATGTACTCCCTCCATCCCTATAAAAGAGGGTTCTTTTCTTTTTACACATTGATTAAGGAGTATTATTATTATATGTGTAGTACGTAGTTGTATTAGTAAGAAGGTGTGTCCCATATTTTAATTGTATTAGTGGATGTGTGTGGGTCACATGTGCGTAAATAAAGGAAATGGAACTCTTCACCCAAAATGGCAAAAAGACTCTCTTTAAATGGGACGGAGTGAGTATTTTTTATCAAACATTTAAAAATAAATACAAATTCATAGTATATGTCAAATACTGAAATGTTGAAAAAAAGAATGTTTTTAATAAAATATTTAAAAACAAAGAAAATTAAAAAATAATAATAAATTATCCAAACGAAAAAAAAAAAACTTTTAACATATGTAAAATAATATAAATAATTTTTTTTAAAATTTTGGAGAAATTGTATAACAAAATATATAAGTATATATTACGGTTGCAAAGTTATAATCATAAGAATATAATTTAATACTTTTAACGAAAAATTACTAGGTACACATTTTATACCCCTAATTATTATGAGATACATTGATTTAAAATAATTACTCCCACATACAAAACATTAAAGTAAAGTACTAAATATAACCATATACTCCTACATTTTTAAACCACAAATCCTAAAAACTCACCCACTGCCGTCCAATCGCCGGAGCATTGCTGGACCGTCGGCCGGCCACTGGAAAGTCTTCGGACCACCGCTGAACCATCACATTTTTTGCTGCACACACGTTTTTTTTACTGCACACACTTTTACTGCACACAAATATTATGTGCAGCACATTGTAGGGGTAATATTGGAATATCACTATATATTTATGTAATTAGTAGTAATATTTTTGTATGTTTGTATCTTATAGTAATTAAGGATTTTTTTAGTGTAACTAGTAGTAATCCTCCCTATTTTTAAATATATATATTATTTTATTTTATGATTTAATATATATTTACTTTAAAGAATAAAATTAAAAATTATATATATTTGCATGTAAGGAATAATGTATTTCTTTTATTAGTAGTATAATATAAATCTAATAAATTAATATAAGGATATATATATTTAAATTTTATACAAAAATATACTCTATCTTATAAATTTTTTCAAAATATATTAAAAGTAAAAAGTAAAAAAAGAAAGAATTATGATAAAATTAATAAAATTAATTGAAAAAATATATATAATTTTGACAGTTCAAAATAAATTATTTTAATATATATATATAAAAATTAAAAAATTATTAAAAAATTAAAAATTATATAAAAAATGGAAAGATATATATTTGGTTGTTGAGGAAGAGAGTATAAGAAATAAATTAATATACATAATAAAATAAATATAAATAAATAAATTTAATATATGTATTAACTAAAAGAAATTTAAAAAGAATTGTAACAAAATTAATGTAAATTCTTGTCGAATGAAGAAAAAATTAATAGGTAATTTATAGTGTGCACCTAAAGATAAGGTGCTCCATATACAAATATAAATAAAAAGATATATAATTAAGAGTAAAAATATATACAATTTAATTATTAATTTTTTTAATGAAAAATTGTATATAATATTCAATAAAATGTTATACACATATGGATGTTAATTTTTTTAATGAAAAATTAATGTGAAAAAAGTATACAAGTATTACAAAACACATATACAAAATAGAATAATATATATACAAAATAGAATAAAAAGGTATACACATATGTGTGCACCCGTGTGCACCCAATATACACTCAAATTAATATATATATATATATTAATAAAATTTATTAACCAAAAAAATACATATAAAAATTTTCAAATTAAATTATAAATTTGTCTAAAATTCAAAATAAATAAATAAAATAATTTTACTACGTGAGACTTAAAATTATTATTATTTTGTTCAAATGACAACAAATAAAAAAAAAACGGATACCATAAAATAATCTATACAAAAATAATATACATACTAATTATAATAAATAAATAAAATAATATGTAAATAATAAAAATAAATAATTACGTAGAGAAATTGTGATTAAAAAAATCAATGTTCAGGATTAAAGAAAAATTATACCAAATTAAAATAAATAAAAAGCTTCTGAAAAATAATTTGTATGTTGGAGTGAATGAATAGAAATCCTTATTTATAGATGGAGGGAAGCCCGAATTTTTTATATTATTATTAAAATAATTAGATTTGATATTTATTTGATTACTAGAATCTTAAATTCATTTTTATATTTATCTTCACTAAATTTTTAATAAAAAATAATTGAAAAAAATTCTAGAGATAAACACTTCCTTTAGTTAAATTAATTAAATACATTCTAGAGATAAACACCTCCTTTAGTTAAAATTAATTAAATATATACTATTAATTAAAGATAATCATAAATTTGAAGATGTGACATTTTAAATTAAATTAAATTATTTGAAAATTATAATAATTAAATTAACCACAAATTTACACGTCATTCAGAAGGCTTTTGGGGTCGACACGTAGATTAAAAAAATTTTCAATTAGTATACTAAAGATTATATAGAAAATTATTAATTGATAAAAGAAAAATTCATGACTATATTAGTAAAAGTTAAAAGTATAGTGTATTTGTAATCCGATTAATCCAAAGTTAAAAAAAAAATATTTGATATGAGAAGTAATTTAGGAGATTGTAATTTAAAAAAAAAATGTTTTATATTTTTTAATTATTTATTATTTATTATTTAAAATATTATTATTTCTTTATGAGAAGTAATTTAGGAGATTGTAATTAAAAAAGAGGTTAATTTATATTTTTTAATTTGTTATTATTTTATATTATAAATGTTAATTTTTCATGAAAAAATGTTATTATTTATCGTTCCACAATTTTTCTAATTTTTTAATTATTTTATTTTTATTATTCTTATTTATATATATTATTTACTACTATATATATTTAAATAAAGTATATTAGATATTAATTATTATTATTTAAATTTAAAATTTATTAAAGACAAATATATATATTTATTTTAAAATTGAAATATGAATTTGATCAAATTAAAATTAATGCAGATAAATACTAATGAAATCCAAATCAATATTCCCTACTTCTATAAAAAAAAATATGGTGTTCTATTCACACACAAATTATTCTATAGAAGCTTTGTTCATGTTTTAAAGATGGTACGTGATTTTGTAATTTTATAATGTCTTTTGATTTTTTATAAATTTCTCTTTATTTTTTGCAAAAAAATTTTTAATCATTATTTATTTATTTATTTTGGTGTTCTTTTTCTTTCTTTTTTTGTTCGTTGCGAACATTTAAAAAGAAAATTCCAATGTTTTTTTTTTTTATGAAATTTAAATATCATGTATTATAATTTCATTTATTTGAACCCTAAACTTACACAAATTATTGTCTAATTTCATACACACACAAATTATTCTCTAAAAATTTTCTTCATGTTTAAAGAATGAATGGTATGTGATGTTTTAAATTTCTTTTGATTCCTTATAAATTTCATTATATTTTTTACAAATTTCATTTTTCTTAAACCACAATTTATTTATTTGCTTACATTCATCAATATTTATTTATTTGTTTATGTTAATTTATATATTAAGTTTTTTATTTCTTCTAATTAATATGTATATTAATTTTTATTATAATTTTTCATATAATTTTATTGCGTAAAATTTTAAATTATTAATTCATATTAATTTTATTATAATTTTTTATGTTATTTTATTGAGTAAAATTTTAAATTATTTATTGAAGTAATAGGAGATATTTATCCATACATACATATATCCACGTAGAGATTAATAATATATCACAATTTATATTTAATATTATTAATATTAATTATTATTTATTAAGATATATATATATATATATATATATAAATAAAAGATCATTTACATCCAATATTTTGAGTGGAATTAACTTCGTTTCCATCTTTTCCTTTTAGGATTTTGGATATTCTATTACATTTTGTTGTTACATTTTCTGTCACATGCAGATGAGTAATACATATGCGGAGAGAAAAATCTCAATTTTCCCCTTAGGGTTGATTGTTAGATTATACATTAATTTATCATACGTGTCAATCATCCAACTATTTGTAACCGGAGATGTAACACTTTAGGAAATCCAACCGGCTTATAAGATTAATAATAATCATCTTTATTCTCTTCTTCCTTATCCTCTCCTATTTTCCTCTTTTGCTTTTTACTTTACCTATCCTTATGTGAAGCCTAATGCCTTCACATATCTTAAACTTTGTAAGAGTTAGGGTTATTTGTCATCAATTCCACGTCGAATTAATACGGATGAAGTTCCATGTTTAAAGTGATTCTTATGAATGAGTAGATATTTGTATAATTGTTATTAATTCTATTTTTAATTTCAATATGTATGTTGATTACTCTAACTTCTAATTGACACCTTTTTTTTTTTTTGTTACATGTAACAGTATCTCAATGGTGGTTCTCTTTGAAGAAGCAATTATGCGCATAATTGGAAAGAGTGGAACGAAATTGGAGCAGGTAATTGAAATTTAATTATTTTAGTTTTCGTTTTTATATGCCATGCAATACTTAATCATTATTTTACGTTGATGAATATTTGGAATGTTCATGTTTATAACTTATTTATGTTGGAAGGAATAACATATTGAGTTATGGCTGATGAGGGTTTAATAGCAAATATTGAAAGAGTATGACTTTAAAAATAGTAGCATCTATAGATTTAATTTAAGCATGACGTTAAACTCTCCTTAGCATCTATGTATTTTGTTGCACGTACCTTCATTTGAATTTTAATTAACATTAGCATGTCAACAATTATATTTGTTAAATTAATAATTTAGAGTAACAACTTCATTATTTTATTGGAGAAAAAATATAATCTTAAAAAAAAATATTTGCCTCTTTTTATTTTTTTTAGGATTATTAATGTTCAATTTCCAACAATGCACTAAAGAGAAAGATGTCAACATGAATAGACCGTCTAAATGTAATACAAATATTTCCAATGGCATCAATAATATGAAGAGACAGCCTAAATTTAATACAAATATAAAAGATGAAAAAGGTGAAATTATCATCAACCAACTAACATGAACTAAGACTATCCCCATCAACAACCCATCACAACCCAACCTATCAATAAAATATTTATTTCTCTCTCTTCCACATATATACAACCTACATCTCAACCCAAATTTAACTTTTTTATACTTCATCAACAACCCAACCCAACCTAACTTTTTAATATAATAAGAGTAATATTTATTTCTCTCATCCATATATACAATATATTTATTAATATGAAATTAATATATTATTTTAAGACTTTTTAATTACATTTAAAATTATATTAATAATTTATATTTAAATTTTTTAGATAAATTCACAACAGTGATAAAATTATTTTGAAAATACATTAAAAATAACATAAAATACAATAATTAAATTAATTATACTAATATTTATATAAAAATTATAAAATAAGTCAATATATTATTCTTTTATTTATAAATTAAAAAAAAGAATTATAATTAATTTTTAAAGAAAATATACAATTATTTTTTTAGAATATAAATTCTTAAAAAAAATGAAACCAATAATTGAGTGACATTTGTCAAAAAAAATAAGAGTGAGCATGTGGTTGTCGGGGTTATCGTACAGATCAAACAATACCCTCTGACCTCAACCGGTTGCAGCATTATTTATATTTTTCCTTTTTTTAAAATTTCTCATCCTTTGTCTTTTATGAACGACCCAATTGTTCGGTCGCCGATAAACGTAGCCTAAAAGAAGAAAGATTAGTATGAAGGTGAAAAATGATAAATAGCTAGTGAAAAACAACTTAATTTCTTTTTTTATATTTTTCGTGTCTAATTTTAATTCTTGCGCAATTAATGATACCCATAAATTAGTTTTTTTTCTTTAATTTTAATTTATACATTTATTAATTTCATTATATTTTTTATTTTCTTTTGATTAATACAAATAATAATTTTTTAATAAATATATGTATTGATATAGTTACTGTATAATAATATTTCCTCAAATGTGAAATTTATGTTTTTTATTTAATATTAATTAATTTCGTTATATATATATATATATATATATATATATATATATATATATATATATATATATATATATATATATATATATATATATATATATATACACATTAAATTTATGTATTTTTTATATACTGTAGAGTTTTTTACACAATTGATCAAAGGATAAATTATTCTTTGCATCAGGATATGTATAAATTTGAATTTTACACTTCAAATCAAAAATCATATTAAATTATAAAAATAAATAAATTTAAATATATTAAATTTAAATTATAGGAGTATATTTCTTTAAAATTATAATTTTCATTGAAAATATTTTTTTTAATTAAATATATTATCAATTTATGAAGTAAATTATAAATGAATAATTATATTTTAAAAGTTTAATTAAATTATTTACTAATCAACTAATTAATTCATTGTTTTTTTAAATGTTAACCCTTTTATGTAAATTAGGTTCATACGTGGATTATAGTTATAACAATGACTTTTTAAGTAACTAAAAAACTTAATTTTAAAAAATAAATTATTACTTGTCAGAATGAAAAAATTACTTTTCAAACACTTCACATCCTAATTAATCAGTCACTTTTTAACATAATTTTTAGAGAAATAAAAATTACTCTTCAAAGTATAATTTTGCAAACGTCAACATAGAAATAGGACGGGAGTATTAATTATAAATAAATAAATAATTATATTAAAATTGAATTTTATTTCTTAAAATTATAATTTATATAATAAGCGAGATTTATACTAGTAGTTCACTGTATTATATTTTTTATCAATTAAATATATTTTTTTATTAGAATATAATCATTTTTATGAGTCCCATAAAACTTTTTTTTATGCAATTGCTTGTCTACCAAATATTTTTAGGGGATGTTGAGGGATAATAACGTTTTCTTAATGATATACCCACGTAGAATATTTACAATTATGGAGAAGATGGGACCTAATTACCGAATATTGCAAATATAATTACCAATTCTGCTTCGCATTAAATAACAATTTTGGGATAAACGAAGGTGGCTGCAATTATTAATTGCTACCTTGGTCTGTTCCATTTCTTGAAAAAAATTATTATAAATAAAAATAGTAATGATGTATTTGTTGAAAATAGATTACACAAATATTATTATTGAGACAATCTCACAAATACATATATATCCTACAATGGATAAGTGGTTGATTTGATGACGATACTCACGTCATATATATGGGACAAGTATATAGTATTGGCAAACACTAAACCACACAATACTCAAAATTATTGAGATCAAAGTAGTGACCCTAACGACACTTGTACTATATATATAGTGTATATATTTGAATATGTAAAAAGCTATTATTTCTAAAAATTTTTATTTAAAAAAAAAATCGAATATGTATGGAGTTAATATAACCTATACATATTTGGCAAAGAAGATAATCGAAGGCATATTTCATACAAATTGGATTATTTTTAATAATTGATTGAAAGGGGAACATATTTTTGTATGTTATGCCTTGTCCTTTTAGATGTGTTAGCGACCAGAATAATTAACCAAGAAATTTCAATAATTTATTATATAGTTCACCTCAAAGAATAATTAATCATTAGACTTTGTAGCATAGACTCTTTAATTTACTATATAGTATTTTAATACATTTAAAAAAATAAAAATAAAAAATAAAACCCCTCTTTTAGGGTATTATGATGAATTTCAATGAGTTAGACTAGGTTAATTTGTCACAAGGCACAACTATTAATAAGATTATTAAAAGAAATTATAATTAAATAGAGAAAAATAAATGGTCAAGAGTGTGTCTTGATTAAAGAAGGTAGAGTGACTTGCAAATTGTCTTTTAAACAAAATATAAACCTAAAATCAAACAAGTTTCTTGTACGCCATGAGGGAAAAATCAATTACAACTATGAGAATTGTAAAATCAACACCACATTTATTTAATCTCTATTGTTTTTATTTTCAAAAAATCATTTATGCAAAGTAAAATACTACAAATATTTCTTGAATACAACCATCATGATAAATATTAGCATATCTTATCAAATTTTGATTAGTTGAAAATATTTGCATTCTTTTTAAATGAACAATATTTTTCATAAATAATTTATTATTTAAAAAGTTAATTTTAATTACTGAAAAGTAGCTTCAATAAAATTATGATGTTTGGTATGGATAAACTCAATTATAAATGGAATGATATATTAAAATAAAATAATTATCGTAGGCAATATAATTTTCGGATTGCATCAACCGACTTATTGAATATTGATGGGAAAAAAGAAAATAATAAAGAGGAAAAAAAGAAGAAGAGAAATTGAATAGACAAAAGAAAAAATGGCGTACGCAGGCGAGCCACATCACATCTTATGTGATGACTGCTCCCCCCCCCCCCCCCCCCCCCCTCTCTCTCTCTCTCTCCCCACTTCTCTGTCACTTTCTTCTCTCTCTTCTCCACTCTTTAGTTTCCGTAAATATTCGTTGAATTATCATCTCCCAAACCATGAATCAAATGAAATGATCGCTTAATTTTGATACATACTTCAATTCGTCGATATTACTGTCTTTGCTTTACTTCTATTTTCGGAATTCCTTACAATCTTTCTTCGTCTCCAAGACTATCAGTGAGTTTTCTGATACACTTAATTGCTAATTTTTGTTCTATGTATTTTTACACTTCTTTGAATCTATGTTGACTTGTTTTCTTTGTGTTTGCTCGTGGCCCTGTGATTTTTCCGTTACTCTGCTACTTCGGGTATATTGCGATATGTAAAAACACGAAGTAGTCCTTGAAATTTTGTGGGGGGAAACTGATATCTATGTCAGGCTGGATATTTGATTCGTCGGAAACTTTTGTGTTCTATGCGCTCAACTGTGTATTTGTCACCTTTGGTGGGATGTAGAGATGGCATATTATGGGGTGTGTCTTGTGTACCCAGAAATTTTATTGTTAGCACCTCTAAGCTAATCTTAAACAGATGAATTATATGTTCATTAATTTGGATGAAATTTGTAGATGTTGCATAAGTATACTATCCGTGTGTGTAACATGTTTGTGGGTTTTCTGTTGTCTTGTGTATACCATTAGTTGTTGACTTGGTTACTGTTTCCTGCCTAAATTAGCTTCTAGCTAGGAATTTAACAAAAATGGCGGGGCAAGTTGTTGCTAATCGGCCTGCATCTTCATTTGATTTTGTGATCGTTGGGGAATCTGGGGAGAGTAGTACCTCGATTGCGTCACCTGGTCAAACCAGTCCCTGGATTGATCCAACAGCAATCAAGCTCAGGCACCGAATAGGAAGAGGCCCGTTTGGTGATGTTTGGCTAGCGACTCATCATCGTGCATCAGAAGACTATGGAGAGTATCATGAAGTCGCTGTCAAAATGTTGCATCCAGTTAAAGAAGACAGCATGAAAGAAGTCTTGAATAGGTTGAGTGATTTGCTTCAAAAGTGTCTGGAGTTAGAAACTATATGTTGGCTCCATGGACTTTCGGTTATAAATAAGAGAGTGAGTTATGCTCAGCTTTTTACACGCATTACATTTAAAGGTGATGTGAAGAAAATCGAGAATTTAAACCATTTTTGTGTTTTGTTCTCTAGATATGTATTGTTATGAAATTCTATGAGGGCTCGGTTGGTGACAAAATGGCTCGCTTGAAAGGGGGGAAGCTGTCACTTGGTGATGTTCTGAGGTGATTTCTGAACTAAATTCATGTCAGAAAAATGTGTTGTTGGGGAATTTTCTGTATTTACTTCCCTATGATTACATTTAACAGGTATGGGGCGGATCTGGCTCAGGGAATTATGGACCTACATGCAAAAGAGATCTTTATTCTCAATCTTAAACCTTTTAATTTCCTATTGAATAGTAGTGACCAGGCAATTGTTGGGGATATTGGTATTCCTTATATGTTGTTAGGGATTCCATTGCCCAGCCTGGACATGGCTCGACGTCTTGGCACTCCCCAATACATGGCTCCAGAGCAATGGCAACCAGAGGTAAGAGGTCCCATATCTGTTGAGACTGATTCGTGGGGATTTGGGTGCAGTATATTGGAGATGTTTACAGGAACACAGCCTTGGAGTGGTAAATCAATTGAGGAAATATACCAACTGGTTGTGATAAAGCAAGAAAAACCTCAGATTCCCAGTGGGCTTCCTCCTGCAGTTGAAAATGTCATTATTGGTTGTTTTGAGTATGACTTCAGGAGTCGCCCTGTGATGGCAGACATATTACTTGCATTTAAGAGGTACCATTTTCTACTTTTTTTCTTGTTTTAATTTTTCCTTCCTGCATCAAATTATAATTGGTGAATTTTTAATTTTATCACTCCAACTTGTTTTGAATGAGCGTTTTTCTAACGGAGTCCCTCATACCTTTTTGATTTAGTAGGCATATTTTGGAATAACTTACTGTGATTAGTTACAAATTAGATGTTATGGTGGGCCACTACTAAGTATCCATTTCCCTATATCAGATTCTGGTTTTTTTAAAAAAAAAAAAAAAAAAATCACCTGAGCATATCTGTAGTGTTCTTCGTCTTTATAGTATTCTCTTCAATTGAATGTGGTATGTTTCAGATGCTTTTTGCACATCTTTCTAAGTAGATCTTAAATGGATTTGCAGTTCACAAAATGCAGTATTACAGGGTGGTGGCTGGACAGGTGTTGGTAGTAGAATAGTCAGGGACAAACCAGGTGGTGTTGGTTATACAGAATGGTTCCTGGCTAAGGATCACTTGCAAGTTGGCGACATAGTTCGTTCCAGGAAATCACCTAACTCGTGCAACTCTAAGAACATGGATATTCCAGAAGGGATTGTGGTTGGTCTAGAACGGGACACAGATCAAGATGGATATGTTTTAGTGAGGGTGCATGGAGTTCATGATCCATTAAGAGTTCATGTTTCAACATTGGAGCGAGTCA
Organism: Pogostemon cablin; assembly: GCA_023678885.1. Taxonomy (NCBI): domain Eukaryota; kingdom Viridiplantae; phylum Streptophyta; class Magnoliopsida; order Lamiales; family Lamiaceae; genus Pogostemon; species Pogostemon cablin. The sequence goes on from CM042965.1 coordinate 37,821,955, forward strand.
CGTTTGGCTTGACTGCTGGAGATTGGGTTCGCCTGAAGAATGAAGATAGAAGGCATTCACCTGTGGGTGTCGTCCATTCTGTTAACCGTGATGGAAGTGTAACTGTTGCATTTATAGGTCTGGAGACTCTTTGGAAGGGTGAGTATTCAGAATTTGAGATGGCAAAGCCTTATTGTGCAGGGCAGTTTGTGAAGCTAAAATCGAGTGTTTTTAGCCCACGGTTTGATTGGCCTCGTAAGGGAGGAGGTGAGTGGGCTACTGGGAGAATTTATCAAGTGCTGGCAAATGGTTGCCTCGTTGTCAAATTCCCGGGTAGATTGAGTATCGGTCATGCGATCAACAGTTTCTTGGGTGACCCTGCTGAGGTTGAATTGGTGTCGTTTGAAACTTGTCCTACTTTGGTGAAAAAGTACCAACATGTAGAGGATTTCCATTGGGCTGTGAGGCCGCTGTTGATTGCGTTGGGTCTATTTACAGCCATGAAGATGGGTCTTTTTGTTGGTAAGAAAATCGGGAGAGGGCGATTGAAGGCTAAGAAGGGAAAGAGCCACGCGGTTCAAATCGACGATCAAATGGAAGGACAGACTGCAAGCAATGCTGCATGGCGTCCTCCAAAGATTTTCAGGTGAGGCGTTGCAAGAACCAACTCTTGGCTTACTCTGCTTGTGAATGGAGTAATTGCTAAGTTGATGATGCTACTCTAGTACTTAGGAACTCATACCTTGGTTATGTAAATAGACATTTCCATTCCTCCCTATTGTCGTTTCATTTTACATGAATATACTCATCCATCTTAATTTTCATTTATTCAATCAAATATATTATGGAAAAAATTATTGCAATTCTTCGCTTCTCAGGATAATGATTTCTAAAGTAGAATTTTTTGAAAACGATATTTTTCTTTTGCAGTTCAATAAACAATGTTTCTTGAAAGGGTATATAGCATATGTATAACAGCAGAAAAGCAACAAAAAGCCTGCATAAAATTCAAATGACATTGTTAGACGACTAAACCTGCATGGCTCTACAATTAAAGTCAAGAAACCACTCTAAAACCAGTCAATCCCAAAGCAGGGCTCCTATCATTCCCCCAACAATCTTCGGCAGGGACGAGGGCTCTAATGGTAGGTACAACATAAACGTCTACAGATTCCTTAACCAGGCTCTATTGGCTTGTGCCACTAGCAATATTAGATTCTCTGAGAAGCTCCTCTGTCAAAGATAGAAGCCGAGAAACCTCGGCTTCAACTTCTCCAGGACACCCATCTGAGTCACGGGGCGTACTAAGGCTGGTATCAAAATCGGCCTCAGTGCTTAAACCGACTTTATTTAGAAGCTCTCGACTCATCTCTGTGATTTTCTGTAGTGCACTTGTCGCGGCTTCCACTTCCAGTTGAGCTGCTTCTAATTGGAGTTTCTCGATTGCAAGTTCACCCACACTCATTTCACCCATTCTTTCCTGTGCTAAGGCGTAGAGTTGTTCCAGATCATTTTTATCTTGCATAATGTTACATTTCAGATCTGTTATTTCCTTCTCTCTGTCCTCCAATTTCTCAAGTACCATTTTTAGCTCCTCGTCTTGGATGGTGAGATTCTTCTCTGCAGCAAGAATCTCCATTTCCTTTGCTCTTAGGTTTTCTCGGGTAAATTTAAGTTCAGCTTCAAGCTGTTTCAGCTCCCACTTAGAATTATATGTAGCTCTGCCTATCAATAGAGTTGGCAACCCGTCATTTCTCTGATCGTTACATGACTGAACCACTTCCTTAGTGAGCTCTACAATCTTTTCCACCACTGCCTCAGCTTCAGAGAAGTTTAACTGTGCGTTGCTTAATTCATGTTGAATTGTTAGGACATGTTCATCTTTCTCCCTCAGTTTGGTCGTAGCTTGATTAAAATCCTCTTCTCGGCTGGACAAAACCACCTTTAGTTCAGCAATCTCACGATTTAGTTCCTCCAGCATCTTCCTTGCATCTGAGAGTTCCAAGTCTTTCTCTTCCACTATAAGTTGAAGGGAAGCATGTTCGGATGTCAAATGCTGGATCTCTAACCTCGCTTCCACCAATTCAGCTTCTTTAGTCTTGAGAAGAGCCTGTGATTGTTCAAATGCAGCACTCTTACGGTCAATCTCCTCTTGAAGAACCGACATTTCTGAACGTGCTTGCTTCAAAGATGATCTCTCTTTATCTAATTCCATCTGTAACTCAGCCACGAGTTCTTCCTCCATTGTTAAATCCATTTTGAGCTCCTTGTTTTGAGCTTCAACAGCCCTTATTCTCACTCTCTCATTCTCCAACTCTACTTCAGCATCTCTCAGACTTGTCATATAAGACATAATACTCCTCCTCTGCTCTTCAAGTTCAGTAATCTGTTTCGCCAGCAGCTGATCTTGACTTCCCATTCTCTGTCTAGAGGAAGCCAAAGCTTTCTGAGAGGAGACTAGCTCGGATCTCACATCTGAAAGAAGCTTCTTCACACTTTGAAATTCCTCAACAGTTTCATTTGCTTCCTCCACCCGCTTAGATGTTTCCTCTGCTAACCTCTTCAACTCCTCCTGCGCTACCAGCCAATGCATTGTTTGCTTCTCCAAATTTGCCTCAGCAACTTTCAATTTTTCAGACTCAGTTTTCTGCAACTGGATGAAAATCTCCAACTCTTCCTCTTTCTTCCGAATAGCCGTCTGCATTTGCTGGAGCTCAACTTCTTGCCTTTTCACAACTTTGTTTGCTTCATCGAGGAGCATGGCCTTGGATCTGAGTTCTGATTGAGCCTTAGCAGCTTCTTCAGTCTTCTTATCTAATTCATGTTTCATCTTTAAAATCTCCTCTGCTTTAGCCAAGAGTGCTAATTGAGAAGAAGAGATCTCCTTATCCCTCTCCTTCAAACGAAGCTTAAGATCACTAATTTCTGAGGCTTGAGAAGCTAAATCTATATTTGCTCGTCTCAACTCCTCATCTAGTAATTCCTGCTTTAATCTGGCAGCAACAATTTCTTCCTCTCGTCGCTCCAAGTCAATCCTAGCAACATTAATTTCATTGTACTCGGACATGATTTTCCTCTCCGCATCATGTAGATCCTCTTCCTTCTTCTTCAAAGCTGCCAGAGCAGCTTGAAGGTCTGATTCTAGCTCCGTAAAATTCACACCCAGATTAAAGACCTGAGGTGAATTAGGATCTCTGCCTATATGTTCCTCAAGCTTTTGTGTTTGAGCAAACAATCTCTCAAGAAGAACCCTAGCTGGTTCACTCGATTCATTATCGCTAATGCTCGACGATGTTCCGCAGTTAAGTACAGATTTGACAATCCGTAAGTACTGAAACTCTCTTCTGTGTGGCTTCGCAAACTGTAACCTTTTCGGCTTCCATTCAAGATTAGAATAACACAACTGCAAACAACCTTAGAATTCATGCCCTCATAAATACATAATCAATAATGCTAATGTTAAATCAAGTTAAGACAACAAAGATGCCAATTCACTGATAAGAAATTCTCTAAATTACAGGAGACAACTATAGCTGCAATCTGGACCCTAAAAATGCCCAAAACCGTAATAGCGTGTCAAAGGAGAAGGATGAAATCAAAAGAGCATCTTATCTTTCCCAATAAATCTTCAAGTTGGACTCAAAGTCAATGAAAATTGAGAAATCACATCCAGATAAAAACAGCAATATACTCCGTATATAACCAGCTGAATTTATGAATTAAAAAAAATGGAAAGTTGTTCAATCCGGCAAGCTACAGAACTCATTCCAAGAGAATTAATTCGAGGGAGAGAGAGAAACCTGAGAAAGCTGATGAGAAGATAAGGAGAAAGAGCAATTGGCGAGCGCATCTGATCTGAATTGGGCACTGAAGTAGATAGAATTAGTATCCATAATCGGAACAGAGTAGAGTGCACATGCGAAGGGATTCAGTTATAGGGGGGAAAGAAAACTTGAAGGTGTGGAAAGGAATTGGAAATGGAGGGAAACGCAGTCGTACGGCGGGGCGGGGAGGCCGTGTTGGACACGTGTAGTTTCCGATGACCATTTAAAATTGTTTAGCATGTGGGCTCCACTTATTTATAATCACAAGATTTATGGGACCGATTCTCTGTTGATTTTTTTTTTTTTTTTTTTAAGTAGGTCAAGGTCAACCTGTGTTATTTGTTCAATCACTCGTCTATAACTGTATTTACACTTGTTTCCTGTGTGTGTGTACATCTCTATTCACAAATTAGTGTTTAAGTCCAAGAATAAGACTAGTATAAGTTAAATGAGAGATAAATGACTGCAATTGTGTACTTATCAGTTTTAATCACATAACATGATCTCTCCCGTACATTCATCATATTGATTTATCCCAAAATAAAGTATTACATTTTTGTTTTTATTGAATAAACCAACACAAAACAATCGATATATATATACATGTATCCCACACATAATATTATTACAAATATTCAATATACATTAAAATATTTATTCTTTAACCAATTAAATTTAAAATATTCTACTCTGTTAATCTAAATGTTTACCGTAATATTTATTTTCTTCATCTATACTTTCTCCATCTCACATTTATTGTTTACACGAAAATTATATAATATAATATTTTAATATTTAGTGGCTTGTATTGTTTACACAAGGATTACATAATATAATACTCCCTCCGTCCCGACACGTAAGAGGGTTGTAGGCAATTAAATTTTATTGCCTAATAAATATAAATGCAAAGAAAATATATTAAATATTTATTTATTAAGGAATTTGAATAAATTAATTCCTAAAATAAGTAAGTAAATAATTGATAATTAATATAATTATTTGAGCCCAAATCCAAGCCAGGTGGGCTCAAATTAAATTAAATTGGTCAAATTCAAGTCAGATGGGCTCAATTTAAATTAATTGGGTTTAATCCAAGGCAAGTGGGCCTGATTTAAGTCAACAAATCCAGCAAGTTAAATCCAGCAGGTCTAATTAAATTAAATAGGCCCAAGTCAAAGCCTAATTAAATTAAATAGGCCCAAGTCAAAATCCAGCAGGCTTATTTAAATTAAATAGGCCCATATCCAGTCCAGCAGGCTTAATTAAAGGAAGAAGCCCAACATATCTTTTCGAAGGAGAAAATATCTCTCAGGTGGTTATTTTCTCCACCTATAAATAAGGGCCTTCAGTCCTCATTCAAAACACATTCAAGCACCCGAAGACAAGACGCTCTTGAAGAGATCAAGAACACTCAAAGACCTTCGAATCTTCAAGCTCAAGACCTTCGAGGATCTTCAAATCTTCGAATCTTCAAGCTCAAGAACACTCGAGGATCTTCAAATCTTCGAATCTTCAAGCTCAAGACCTTCGAGGATCTTCAAATCTTCGAATCTTCAAGCTCAAGAACACTCGAGGATCTTCAAATCTTCGAATCTTCAAGCTCAAGACCTTCGAGGATCTTCAAATCTTCGAGTCTTCAAGCTCCAGATCTTCAAATCTTCAAAGCTTCAAATCGAAGGCTTCAAGCCAGTCTTCAAGCAACTTCAAAGTAACTTCAAGTCAAGAACTGCCTCCGATCAAGGATCAAGGTGCTAAGCCTCTCCGATCCGGCGTTCTTCATCCAGTAAAAATCGTGAGGTCAACGGTGTTCTACCAAATTGAACGACGTTCTTCACAACAAATCTTCAAGTCAACGTTCGATCCGAACAAAGGCTAGACACCTCCGGATAAACGTTTCAAAAGCTTCAAGTCCTGAACCCGAGATCGGACAAGCTTCATCCGAAGATCCGACTCAGAAAGTTGGTAAAAGTTAAGAAAGTCAACTCAAGAGAGGAATCAGAGGATAAATAGAAGCTGTTCACTAAAATTATCAAGTTCAATCCATCTCGGATTATCATTGTAATTTCTTTTGTGTTTATTATTTAATAAATACAATTTTGTTGTTACAAATTTTGGCACGCCCAGTGGGACATTTTCTACCTCTCATCTCCTCTTCGAGCAAAGTAAGATGGTTCCGCTAAGAATCAAAGTCAACAGATCAGCTTCTGTCTTCAAGTCTTCAGAATTACAAGTGGAAGACGTTAATGTGACAACTAGAAGCATGTCAAAGATGGCACGATCTGAAGCCTCTTCAGAGATAAATTCTTCAGTTGGAGTTACCTCTGGAGTGATACCATATGATGATAAAGATGAGAAAAACGACTCAGCTAGCTCAACTCCTATACTTGAAGAAAGCTCATCGTCTGATTCATCCATAGCCTCGACGATGGCAATAAACACTTCGTCTGTCGAAGAACAGTTGGCAAGCTTAACTGAATCCGTTGCTGCACTTGCCAAACAGAACCAAGAACAAAGTACTTTGATTTTCAAATTGATGGAGAAAATGGCTGGTGCTGAAACTAGCCATGCGAACGAAAAGCAAGAAGAAGATGCTGAAAATGAAGTAGATGAGTCTGCGAAGCGTCAGTCGATGGGGAAAAGGGTGATTGAAGAAGAATTGAACATCTCCCATGATGGAATGGTTCCTATCAGCCAGCTAAAAAGTATTATACTTGGCATAATGAAGGACCAATTCGAAGAGAGCTCTAAACCTTCATTCGCTTATGCTAAGCCTTATACTAGGAGGGTTGGCAACTTGAGGATGCCACCTAACTATCAACCCCCCAAGTTCCAACAGTTTGATGGCAAGGGTAATCCAAGGCAACATATAGCACATTTCATAGAAACGTGCAATGATGCTGGCACTCACGGAGATCATATGGTGAGACAATTCGTTCGCTCTCTGAAGGGAAATGCTTTTGAATGGTACACCGACTTGGAGGCTGATTCTATAGACAGTTGGGATCAGATGGAATATCAATTCCTTAACCGTTTCTATAGTACTAGGAGGACGGTTAGCATGATAGAGTTGACTAACACCCGTCAGTTAAAAGAAGAGCCAGTAATTGAGTACATTAATCGATGGAGAAATTTGAGCCTAAACTGTAAAGATCGATTGTCTGAAGTTTCTGGCATTGAGATGTGCACAGCAAGAATGCAATGGAACCTTCGTTACATACTTCAAGGGATTAAGCCTAAAACCTTTGAAGACTTGGCCACAAGAGCTCACGACATGGAGCTAAGTATGGGGATAAGTGGAGTTGTAGAACCACCGATTCCTGGATCCTACAAGTATAAAGAAAAGCAAGAGGCAAGGAAAGGGGGCAAACCCTACAACAAATCTTCCGAAAAAGGGTCTATGGCAACCAATGCATCAACTGTCAAGTTCCGAAGGAATGAGAATGAAAAAGATGATAAAGTGAAGAATGAGTCCCAAGAAAGGGGGCAAAGAAGATTGACCTTGAAAGAAATGCAAGAAAGAAAGTACCCATTCCTTGATTCGGATGTCCCAGGCATACTCGATGATCTGCTCAAAGATAAACTTATCGAGCTTCCTGAAATGAAGCGACCAGAAGAAGCGGGACAAACGAACAATCCAAAATACTGCAAGTATCATAGACTGGTGGGACATTCTATCAAAGATTGCTTTGTCTTTAAAGACAAAGTTATGCGATTGGTTGAGCAAGGGAAGATCTTTCTAGATGAAGATGCAACTGCAAACTCTACTTCTGCAGACGGTGGAAATAATTATTCATGCCATATGGCAGGCGAAGCTGTTGTGCCTAAAGTTGAAAGCAAGGCCCATGCTATGAAGATTACCTTCACTGAGGAAGACTTACTGCTCGGTTCACAATCTCACAACCGACCCTTGTTCGTAGCTGGTTGCACTCAAGAGCAAAGGGTGAATCGAATACTGATTGATGGAGGTTCAGCGGTCAATATCCTGCCTCTAATAACGTTGAAAAAGTTAGGGATTTCAACAGATGAACTTGGCAGTAGCCGATTAACGATTCATGGGTTCAATCAAGAGGGCCATAGAACACTTGGTACGATAGTCATGAACTTGATAATAGATGAGATGGCCTCAACAGTTCTGTTTCATGTCATTGATGCTAAAACATCATACAACATGCTCTTGGGGCGCCCATGGTTGCATGAAAATGGAGTGATTCCTTCTACGCTGCATCACTGCTTCAAATACTGCGATGGAGGTAACATAAAAAAGGTACTCGGTGATGAAAAGCCATTTACAGAAGCAGAGTCATACTTCGCAGACGCTAGATATTTTCTGAAAAGTATCAAGGCCGATAAGCAAGAAGGAACTTCATCACAAGATAAAAGTGATGATAAACAAGAAAAAGAGAATGCAGATGATGTTTCATCCACACATTCTAATAAAAGTAAACAGTTGATCAAAACTGTAGAAGGGTTGACACTACCCCTGACTAAGGTTGACGCTGAGAGGCCCTCTCCCCCTCCACTCAAAGGATTCACTCGCCCAACAAAAGCGGCTAAAACTGAGCACGGAGATGTATTTGAGGCGGCAGTTTCCAAATCGTATAGCCCACAAGCTTACAAACTTCTTGTGAAAGCTGGTTATGACCCTCAAGAAAAAGGTGCGGCAAATGAACTGTCTCATAAGATTCCTAGTGGAACCACCCAAGAGAAATTGAAGAGTAATGGCCGTACTTCCAAGTGTATTAGAACAGGCATAGGATATGTTCCGCAAAAACCTGTTCGCATTGCGATAAAGAGGGCAAACACGAACTACATCACTGAAGATGAAATTCTCTCTGAAGAAGAGGAGTCTCATGAAGAAGATAGAAAGACAGAAAGAATCTCAGTATTCAAGAGACTCAAACCAGCTGGAGCTAAAAGGACTACCAAGTTCCCAGGTTTCCCAAAGATACATAGTTGGATCCCATCTCGCATGAAAAGACGACATTTCCTGACTATATCATGTGGCACAATATTGAAAGCTAAGAAACGAACAATAATCTTCACTCGAAGTGAAGAAGATGATCGTGAAAGTATAGGCTCATCAGAGGTTGTTCATTCCATCATCATGCAAACAGATCTACAAAGTGCAGAAAGAGATCTACAAAGCAAGATCGTCGAGATGAGGAGAGATGGCTATGTAGTGGGGAGCATTGTTAAAGTGGGAGAGAATGAACAAGTTAGGTCCAACCCGCGTTTTCAAAGGCAAGAATTCTTGGAACAAGTTGCCACGGTGAATCATGTCACTATACGAGAGGAGACCTCAACCGAAGAGGAAGATGCTGATGATGCTCCTCCAGAATTTGAAGAGGGTGTCAAATCTACTGTTGATCAATTGAAGGAGATTAATTTGGGTGTTGATAACGATCCACGACCAACCTATATAAGTGCTTTGTTGAGAGCCGATGAAGAAAAAGTTTACATTGAGCTTCTTCAAGAGTTTAGAGACGTGTTTGCATGATCATTCAAAGAAATGCCCGGATTAGATCCAAAGGTGGCAGTTCATCATTTAGCAATAAAGGAAGGAGCCAAGCCAGTTAAGCAGATGCAGCGTCGATTTCGACCAGAGCTGGTTCCCTTGATTGAGGCTGAAGTTAATAAGCTCCTTGAGACGAAAAAAATAAGAGAAGTGAAGTATCCCACTTGGCTCTCTAACATTGTGCCAGTAAGGAAGGCAAACGGACAGCTTAGAGTGTGTGTTGACTTCCGGGATTTGAACTTGGCATGCCCAAAAGATGACTTTCCATTGCCAATTACTGAGCTCATGATTGATGCAACAACTGGCCATGAAGTCCTTTCATTTATGGACGGATCGTCTGGTTATAATCAAATTAGCCTGGCCCCAGAAGACCAAGAGAAAACAGCCTTCCGCACTCCTAAAGGAATATATTGCTACAATATTATGCCATTTGGCTTGAAGAATGCCGGTGCCATGTTTGCCTATTTTTATAGCACTCACGAGCAAGAATACTCGATCGTTGTAGTAGTATATCCCAAGAAAAATTATCAATCCAATAAGGAGTTATTTTCGGACTAGCAAAATACGTGAGCTCATGTTCATTGTTGTTTTTGTAAAGATGATCGGGGGTTTTGAGATTGATTAACAACTAAAACAAGTAACAAGTAAATAACAATAACAAATAAGTAGAATGACAAGAATAGAAAATGGGTGCTTAAGTTCAAGTATGGAAAAACATGGGATTAGAAACATCCAAGCACACTCAATTCATATTATCATGCAAACGGAATTCAACTCAATTGATGTAGACTAAGGGTGATCACGATTGTATCCTAAGCTCCCTTTCGGGTTACAAAGGTTGTTGATCCATTTTGGACTCCCAAAAGCACTTAAGATCAAAGCCCAACATTAACCCCTTCCATCTAGGTACTAGTTAGACTAAACTCTCCCTTTTTGTGTACTAAGGCCAACGAATGGATTGGTTCCCCTCATTGAATTCAAATATCCTTTCGGTCAAACCCAAACTCAATGTCTATTCATGCCTTCCTAATACTATAGAGGGTCGTTTCCGTCTCACTCCAAGCAATACATACATGAAGATCATGATAGCATTTAACTACCACAAATAATCCATTGATCAACAATCCATTAAACCAATAAACATTCATGAATAACAAACCATGCCATCACAACATCAAGACAATTAAACTCCATGAATAGAAATCAACATCAATTAAATCAAAAACCAATTTAATCCACATGATAATATCAATCTAATATGCTCTTCATGTTCCTAATCCCACTAGAGGGATTAGCCTATCATAGTAAAAGTAACAAAACAATTAAATGATTCATTACAATTACCCATAGTCTAAGATCTAAAGAAATACAAAATGAATGGATTCTTCCCTATCAATTTCTTGAAGAGAATCTTCTATTCTTCTTGATCTCCACCTCTAGCTCTTGATTCCTTGAGATCTCTCACACCCAATGGAAGGGATGAAGTTTTGATGGAGAATTAATAGAGGTGATGAAGATGGATCAAAATGGATGAAGGTGGATGAAGATGATGGTGGGAAATGGAAGAAATGGTGTGTGAGGTGTGTGTAGATGATAGGATTTTCGGATTCCCTGCCAATTGTTGAATAAAGGGGTATTTATACCCCTTTGGAGGCTTCTAGAAGGATCTGGAATTTTCTGCAGGAAAATACCCAACACGAGTCGTGCTCTGTAACACGGCCACGAGGTGGCCGTGTTGTGTCTTCTGATGCTGCCGCACGGCCTCGCCTTACAGGGCCGTGTTACGCAACACGGCTCGTGTGCTGCAACATGAGTCGTGTGTTGTAACACGGGCACAAGTGTGATCGTGTTGGCTCTTCTGATGTCGCCACACGGCCACCTTCTTACAGGGCCGTGTTGGTGACACGGCTCGTGCTCCCGACTCGACTCGTGCAACTGGACACGACCTGAAGTTGCCCGTGTTGAGTGACTAGATGTCGCCACACGGCCAACTCTTACAGGGCCGTGTTGGCTACACGGCTCGTGTGCTGGCTCCTGCATTTCTTCACTGTTTTGGCTCGTTCTCCCTCGTTTCAACTCCGAATTGAGATCCGCTTTTTCCTACATCTTCCTTATCATGTTTAACATCCAATAAAAAGTGAAAATAGTAGGTTTAAGCTCATTCACATACATTTCCATAAAAACACAAAACACAACCAAATAGTACATAAAATACGGGTAAAATAATACGAAAACACATATAAAAAGACACTAAAATCTAGGTGAAAATAGCTCTAATCATGCCACTTATCAACGAGCCATGCAAAAGATATTTGATGACATGCTCCATAAGAATGTCGAATGCTATGTTGATGACATCGTGGTGAAATCAAAGAAGAAAAAGGATCATCTCCAAGATTTAAGACAAATATTTGAGCGTCTTAGAAAATTCCAACTCAAGATGAATCCACTTAAATGCGCATTTGGAGTTTCTTCTGGAAAGTTCCTTGGATTCATTGTCCGACATCGTGGCATTGAAATTGACAGAGCAAAGATTGATGCAATTATGAAGATGCAAGCACCCCGAAACATACATGAGCTCAAGAGTTTGCAAGGTAAGTTGGCATACTTAAGAAGATTCATATCAAATTTGGCCCGCCGATGCCAACCATTCAGCCATCTTATGAAAAAGGGCAGCCCATTTGAATGGGATGAATCTTGCACTAATGCCTTTAACAGTATTAAATCATATTTGATGAAGCCGCCAGTATTGGTTGCTCCAATAGCCGGACGTCCATTGATTCTCTACATATCTGCTCAAGAAAGATCAGTTGGAGCCCTGCTTGCACAAAATAATGATGAGGGAAAGGAGTGTGCCTTGTACTATTTGAGTAGGACGATGACCCCAAATGAGTTAAAATACTCACCAATTGAAAAGATATGTCTTTCTCTCATCTTTGCAATTCAGAAATTAAGACACTACTTTCAAGCTCATACTGTTTACTTGGTCTCAAGGGCTAACCCATTAAAGTTCGTTATGTCAAAGCCGGTGCTCTCTGATAGGCTTGCAAGGTGGCATCTTCAATTGCAGCAATTTGAAATTGTCTATGTCCCTCAAAAAGCGGTGAAAGGGCAAGTACTGGCAGATTTCTTGGCTGATCATCCCGTGCCTGCTGAATAGGAGTTGTCTAATGATCTCCCTGATGAAGATATATTGACTATTGAAATCAGTCCTCCCTGGAAGATGTATTTCGATGGAGCTGCTCACAGAGAAGGTGCTGGCGCCGGAGTAGTATTTGTGACCTCAGATGGAGAAGTCCTGCCATACTCATTCAGTCTAACTGAAAATTGCTCTAACAATGTAGCTGAGTATCAAGCTCTTATACTTGGTCTGGAGATGGCAGTGGATGTAAAACAGCGACACCTTAAGGTATATGGAGATTCGTTGTTAATAATCAACCAACTGCTTGGTTTATATGAGGTTAAGAAACCCGAGCTACGTCTGTATTATGACTATGCTCAAAGGCTTATGAATTGGCTTGGAGATGTAGAGATTGAACATCTTCCAAGGAGCAAGAACAAACAAGCCGATGCTTTGGCAAAGCTAGCATCAACCATAGCAATGCCTGAAGCACATTTCCAAGTTCCGATCTGCAAAAGTTGGGTGGTACCTCCCTTCTTCGAAAAGGAAGATGATGAAGAAGTTGGGTATTGTGCCATAGAAGTATTCGATATTGGGAAGGAAGATTGGCGACAACCGTTTATGGATTACTTGAAGTATGATAAGCTCCCCAATGATCCACACCTAAGGATTGATGTTCGGCGTACAGCACCGCGATTCTTCTATTACAAAGATATACTTTATAGAAGATCGTTTGATGGTATTCTCTTAAGATGCTTAAGTGATGAAGAAGCTTTTCAAGCTATGGAGGAAGCTCATTCTGGAATATGTGGCGCCCACCAGTCTGGACCCAAGTTACATTTCAGAATCAAGAGGATGGGATATTACTGGCCTTCTATGGTAAAGGATTGCATAGACTATGCACAAAAGTGTCAGCCATGTCAGTTTCATGCAAATCTCATTCATCAGCCTCCGGAGCCATTACATCCAACAGTTTCTTCGTGGCCATTTGATGCATGGGGCTTAGATGTGGTGGGCCCATTAACAAAATCTTCTGGAGGCCATCTTTATATTCTGGCTGCCACTGATTACTTTTCCAAGTGGGCGGAAGTTGTACCTTTGAGAGAAGTGAAGAAGGAAAATATTGCTGATTTCATCCGCATCAACATCATATATAGATATGGAGTGCCTCGATACATCATCACGGATAATGGGAGGCCGTTCAGTAACTCTTTGATTGATAGGCTTTGTGAGAAGTTTGACTTCAAGCAAAGGAAATCTTCTATGTACAATGCAGCAGCTAACGGGCTCGCTGAAGCCTTCAACAAAACACTGTGTAACCTATTAAAGAAGGTGGTCTCCAAGTCAAAACGAGACTGGCATGAAAGGATTCATGAAGCTTTATGGGCATATCGAACTACTTATAGAACGCCTACTCAAGCTACTCCGTATTCTCTAGTGTATGGGGTTGAAGCTGTTGTGCCCCTTGAAAAGCAAATACCATCTTTGAGGATAGCTATTCAAGAAGGTTTAACTGAAGAAGAGAACGCACGACTGCGTCTCGAAGAATTAGAGGCACTTGATGAAAAGAGGTTGGAAGCACAACAGAGACTTGAGTGCTATCAAGCTCGCCTCTCCAGAACATTTAACAAGAAAGTGAAGATACGTTCCTTTCAAGTCGGAGACTTAGTCCTTGCTGTGAGAAGGCCTATTGTCATCACTCACCGAGTGGGAAATAAATTCTTGCCCAAGTGGGATGGCCCACATGTTGTGAAAGAAGTATATACAAATGGTGCATACAAGTTGATATCTGAAGATGGAGTGGGAATTGGCCCCATAAATGGCAAATTCCTGAAACGCTACTACGCGTAATCCAGTCAAACCTAAGGAACGCTCCATGACGCATGAGCCTAAACTGCATGTTACTCCTGGTCCGCACGAGTATAAACTGTGTATGACAAACTCCTGGTCCGCACGAGTATAAACTGTGTACGACACCCACCAAAGGTAATTATACGTGGCTAAACTATTAATTCACCCCACTCAGGTATTTTAAGTGGTTAAAGCATTAAATACCCTACTTTGTCTAAAGTGGTTAAAGAATAGTCACTCCTGGCCCGCACGAGTATAAACTGTGTACGGCACCCCCCCATTCAAACCAAATTATGTTCTTTTGAACTACGTTATGACTTGATCCTCTATAAAGAGGTACGTAGGCAGCTTAGCACTTTGTTAAGTTCAGTCATATCTTTGGTTTATCACATCAAGTTTATGAGACAAGCAATAAATCGAAGTATGAAGGCAATATAAGTAAGTGACAGTGAAGGAAATGAACTTTATTGGTAATTAAATGTTCAAAGCTTAGTAGGGAAAACAGACAAGTATGAGTAAAAAAAAGAAGAAGCCCTACACTAAACAAAAAAGTTATCAGAAAGTATGCTTCGTAATTCAGCCTTCAGAGCTGCTTTCTCGTTCTCAGATGAATACTCCTTTAATGAGGTCACTGTATCAAGTGCAAAGATATTTTCCTCTATGAGGTCAATTTCTTTCTTAGCACGGTAAATGGTTTGTTTGAGTTGATCAGCTGCTTCACATAAAGTCTTCTCTTTCTTCAGGGTGGCCAACTCGTTGCCTATCAACTCCAATTCTTCCCAGGTTGTCTTTAGTTTTTGTATCTCCATCGTATGGGTGTCCTTATAGCTTTGGAGACGACCTTTGATGTCGGCTGAGACTTTTACGTAATCTCCCTTGGAGGCCGCTTGATCAGACTTCGATCTTGCAGCAGTATAAGCATCAGCCTTATCAAATAAAGGAGTCAAGGCTTCTTCTAAATGTAGAGCAATCGATGTTAAGTACTTTCACTTCCCCTATCAGGTTGAAGACTCCTTCCCTTAGAGATGATAAATATTCGATAGGAGTCCGTTGGAGCTTATTTCTGATACGGCTCCAGGCTTTCTGGGCAAATTGCTCTTTGAGACTTCGAGCTTCTTTCTTGAATTTAAATTCTGTTACTGCTGGGCATGCTTTCAAAGAGGAATCCATTCCTGTGTTAGAAGCATCACTCTTGGTAGAACCGTCGCCCTCAGAGTCTGAAGAGAAGCCTGAGACCTAATTGAAAAAAATATATTTAGATAGAAAAGGAAAGAGATAAAAAAAAGCTAAAGATAGAAAAGGGGGCAACCTCGTTGGCCAAGTCTTGTGAAGCGATAGCAGAAATTAATTCTTTTCCTTCATTGGCCTTAGGGGGGAAGTTGGGTTAGAAATCCTCTGCGCAATCTAAAGTAGTAAAAAGAGCCTTGTAAAAAAAAAGGGGAATAAAAAAAAGAAGAGAATTGGGAGAGTAAAGGGAACCTCATCTTCTTGCTTTTCAGTGGAGGCAGTGGGCTTCTTCCTCTTCCAATGTTGATCCCTGGATGCGCTGCAATCCTCCACAGATTGACCTTTCTTTCTTTTATGCGCCATAGGTTTTACCATATCATGCACCGGAGAAATACCTTGGACGTCTTGGTGATTTTCATTAAGATCATCTATGATGTCCACTTCTTCCTCTATAGGGGCTGATACTGGGGTAATCAGGTCTTTAACATGATCAGATAAGTAAGTGCCATGAACATGCTTCCACCACTCCTTATATTCAGACGTGGAGTAATTTTTAGGAGCTGAGGCTGCACCGGGAAAGTAAGCTTCAGATTTGGAGTTACATGTAGTGGAATGACACCAGTAATCAAATCCTTCTTCTAAAGAGGCCTTGCGGAGGTTTGTTCTAAGCATGTTAGGAACATCTTGCAGAAAACCAAATTGACGAGAAAATCTATGAGGAGAATATGGCTCCATTATATAATGACCACCTTGCCTCAATGTAAGATAGCTGGTACGAAGAGCTACAAGATGGGTCCAACTAGTCCAGTCATTATTCCCGTCATCCACATAATAAACGGCTACATCTTTGGAAAAAATGTTGCAAGTCCACGAAGCATTATCAGCTGTTTGAATTCGTTTACGAGCCTCCTCAGGATTAAAGTATTTTGCACCTTGCTCACCAGAATAAGTTACCATGCGAGGATAAGACAATTTGCTACCAATCGGAAAGTGAGTCTTGAAATAATGAGCTAACCAAGCATGAACAAAGTGAACGGGAAATGTTGATTTGACTTCAGATGGATTTGATGAATTTGAGATTTTGTTCAAACCACGATAGATGCTTGTCAGTACGGGAATTACAAGGCCCACCTTTTTTCCTGCAGCCATTAAACTCGCCGCTTTAAAAGTACTTGGCCGTATCAAGTTTACTTAATTACTCGGAAGTGCAAAAATGCAGAGCCAGCATGCTAAATAAGCCGCGAGATATGTCTCTTCTTGGTTTGTTGGCGCAATTCCCATTTTTCTGAATTGATTCAACTCAGCAGATGTCCAGGAACGGTGATTTGGAATGGTGCCGGTTGGATTGTAAGTTTTTTTGGGTCGATTAGTTGATCTTTTCTCAACACGCATCGGAGGCGCAGGGTATGTTACAGTCTTTTTAGACCAAAAACTTACCCATTGATCAATCATCACACCTTTCTTATTAGTATCCTTGCAGAGTAAGTGATAAGCACCAAGTAGATGTCTACAGCTGCGCGGAATACATGGCTCATTATTTGTGGAGAACAGTTCTTTTAGGCTCGTCACTGCTTCATCATATAGGTGGCCAGCTAGAGGCAACCCCATCAAGTTGTACAAGTCCCACAAAGAAATAGACATCTCCCCATGTTTCGTGAGTAAAGTATTGGTGGAAGGACACCAAGCCTCGCAAAAAGCTTTGATAATTTCACAGTTATAATCATAAGTAAAGAGAGACGCGAAGACAGCGTCATATAGCTTGACGCTTTTAAGAAGAGATCGACATCGACTTAGTACATCCTCAGTCCATTCCCAGTACCCTTTGGTATAGCGAAAGTCTCCAAGAAATTTAATCAGCTCTCCCCAAGTTACTTTACCTTTCCCTTCCAAGATGCGTCGCCCCAAGGAAGGTAGGGGTTCTAAGCTAGGATGTGACTCGATATCAGCTCCTTTCAAAGTCCAGGTTATATTATTCTTCCCCAAAGTAAGCTCATGAGACCAACATTCAAGGTAGAAGTCGTTCTTAAGATTAGTAGGAACTACAGCATGATTCCCTAACAGAGATTTCTCGACTAAAAGACGAGTCCCTTTATTCAAGGGTTGACGTTCGTCATCAAGGATCAGTAAGTAGTTTGAGCCGGACTGCCCTGTGATATTTCTGAAGAAAACCATGCCGAGGGTGGATAAACTGCAAAGCAAGTAAGGGAATATTAGAAGGAAAATAGGCATGAAATAATTTAAAGTTCATGAATTTAAATTAATTAAGGAGCCCAAAATAAACTTATGGGTCAATTAATTATTGAAATTCAAAGCCCAAGAAATATATAAATTAGAATTCAGCCCAGGAAATAAGGAATTAGTTGAAGCCCAAGGTAGAAATATCTCACTACAATGAGCTATCACAAATAAAGGAAGATTGATCAAAAGCCCAAAGTAAAAAAAAAAAAGGGAAAGTCAAAATAGACTTAAGAAAGTCAAAATTGAGGGCTTGGTAAGAGATTGATGTTATCTCTACAGAAGATGTCGAGAATCCCAGTTTTTATTCTCAAAATTCAATCTGTTTCCATCACCGTGCGCGACCAGCCTCCAATCCGATGCTGGAAATCCTCACCACTGCCGGTGCTCGGGTTTCGTCGCTCAGCCATCGCCACGACACGGCCGCCGCACCGCCTCCATCCGCTGCCTATCGCCATCAGAAGCCCTTCCTCATCGGATCCCGCAGTTGCTTCGGATCCGCAACGTCGCACTCCAGCCGGGTCTCTCTCGCTCTTCGCCGAAAAGTCCCATTGATCATCGAGTTTGTCGCTGTGTTGCCACCGCAGATCCAGCCCACTACGCTATCATGGATCGCGACACCGCCTCCATCCGCTGCTACAAACCGCTCAGCCGCCGCTTCCGAGGCCTGCCGACGGGAACGTGCGGGCGCCGCCTCACCAAACTGCCGATGGGATCGCAAGCGTCGTACGCATCACCAAGCTGCATCGGGTCGCCGCTCATCCAGAAACCGCCGCTGCACACGGACTCGCCGCCATCGATCGTTGTTCTCCAATTGCCGCGCTGCCAACTCCACTCGCTCACCACCGCTGATCGACTGCTGTGCGCGTCATCGCCTCCATCATTATCTGCCACATACAGCCAGAGCCAGCCATCTTCGCTCACCACACCAAGCTGTCGTCGTGGTTGCGCTGAGCTACACCACGCGAACCGGAGCCTGTTGCCACCACCGGATCTGTCACTGCTGCCGCCGGAAATAGCAGACCTTCACCGAAAATCGCGCTGCAGTTCAGCTGCAATCACCGAGATCCACCGCTGAAATCGAGCCACGCGCACCGCCGAGGTCCATCTTCCGCGCTGATCACGCTCACTCTTCAAGTCACCGTTCGCGGCTGCAGATTGAGTTCGCGCCGCTGGGGTTCTGATCCATCCACGATGCTGCCACAGATCGCTCTCTCTTGGCGAATCTCGACGACCACCGCCCGATCCTGCCAGTTTGATGGCCGAAGAAGCGAACCAGCAACCGCCAAAACACCACCACGCTGTCGTCGTGGTTGCGCTGAGCTACGTCCGCCGTCTCGTTGCCATAGCAACCCAGCCCGGTCAGAAGATTGCTGCTCATGTTATCACTTGCAAAAACGAACTCACAATTCAAAACCGCCGCCGCTGCGATCGGAGAGATAGCTTGGTGCGGACGTTGGACTCGTCACGACCTCCGACTGGGATGAATCCCTAAGTCGCCAGGAATGCGTGACGCTGGTCACAACTGCCCGTGTTATCCTCAAATCTCCTCTTCGTGAGTAAAAAAAAAAAAGAAAGCGCGGAAAAGATACAGAGGAAGATATGAAAACAAGGTGGCGAAACTTACCTTTATGATTATGTTAAGGCAAATAAGCAAAGAGAAAAGAAGCATGTATATGCAAAGAGAAAATAAAAGGAGAGCAGTATGGCGAAGTTAAGTGTTCACCACTTGTGACGAACGTGCTCGAACTCGTTGCCTTTGATGGAAGAAAGAACCTGCAAAGAAAGAAAGCCGTGAACTGATATGTGGAAAATTGAAGGCAGGAGCTCTCCTTATATAGTTGTTGTAATTCTTGTGGATAATCTTCTATGAATCTTCGTACAAATTGATATATTGTGGAGAGATTTTAGTTTATCTTGTGAAATATTGATAAATATTGTGGAGATATTTGAGTTTATCTTGTTGCCTACAAATTGATATATTGCATGAACTCGCTGCCTACAAATTGATATATTGTGGAGAGATTTGAGTTTATCTTGTAAAATCCAAGCGTTATTTGCCTTAAAAAGTTGAGATAAAATCTTGCGAATTTAAGGACATCATATTAAATTCAGATTTATCTTCAACATTGGGGTAGAGTTATCATTTATGGAAAGTGCTGCATGCATACTTTGGATGGGCTAAGAGGAGGAAATCTCATGGTGACCCAAGTCAAAAGGAAAATAGGGCCCAAATTAATAGAAGAGAGAGGTTGTGGTAAACTCAAATTGGAAAATTAAAGGGCCAAGCGAAAGAAGATACAAGAATTAAGGAAAAATGTTGCAATTTAATTAAGGAAAAATGTTGCAATTTATTCACTTCAAAGAAATATTTCAGTGAACAAAATGCAAGGGGGCATTTGTAGGCAATTAAATTTTATTGCCTAATAAATATAAATGCAAAGAAAATATATTAAATATTGATTAAATATTTATTTATTAAGGAATTTGAATAAATTAATTCCTAAAATAAGTAAGTAAATAATTGATAATTAATATAATTATTTGAGCCCAAATCCAAGCCAGGTGGGCTCAAATTAAATTAAATTGGTCAAATTCAAGCCAGATGGGCTCAATTTAAATTAATTGGATTTAATCCAAGGCAAGTGGGCCTGATTTAAGTCAACAAATCCAGCAAGTTAAATCCAGCAGGCCTAATTAAATTAAATAGGCCCAAGTCAAAATCCAGCAGGCTTATTTAAATTAAATAGGCCCATATCCAGTCCAGCAGGCTTAATTAAAAGAAGAAGCCCAACATATCTTTTCGAAGGAGAAAATATCTCTCAGGTGGTTATTTTCTCCACCTATAAATAAGGGCTTTCAGTCCTCATTCAAAACACATTCAAGCACACGAAGACAAGACGCTCTTGAAGAGATCAAGAACACTCAAAGACCTTCGAATCTTCAAGCTCAAGACCTTCGAGGATCTTCAAATCTTCGAATCTTCAAGCTCAAGAACACTCGAGGATCTTCAAATCTTCGAATCTTCAAGCTCAAGACCTTCGAGGATCTTCAAATCTTCGAATCTTCAAGCTCAAGAACACTCGAGGATCTTCAAATCTTCGAATCTTCAAGCTCAAGACCTTCGAGGATCTTCAAATCTTCGAGTCTTCAAGCTCCAGATCTTCAAATCTTCAAAGCTTCAAATCGAAGGCTTCAAGCCAGTCTTCAAGCAACTTCAAAGTAACTTCAAGTCAAGAACTGCCTCCGATCAAGGATCAAGGTGCTAAGCCTCTCCGATCCGGCGTTCTTCATCCAGTAAAAATCGTGAGGTCAACGGTGTTCTACCAAATTGAACGACGTTCTTCACAACAAATCTTCAAGTCAACGTTCGATCCGAACAAAGGCTAGACGCCTCCGGATAAACGTTTCAAAAGCTTCAAGTCCCGAACCTGAGATCGGACAAGCTTCATCCGAAGATCCGACTCAGAAAGTTGGTAAAAGTCAAGAAAGTCAACTCAAGAGAGGAATCAGAGGATAAATAGAAGTTGTTCACTAAAATTATCAAGTTCAATCCATCTCGGATTATCATTGTAATTTCTTTTGTGTTTATTATTTAATAAATACAATTTTGTTGTTACAAGGGTATTTTACTTTTTTACACGTAGATTAAGGAGTATTATTATTTAATGTGTTGTGGGTAGTTATATTAGTGGGAGGATGTGCCTCAAATTTTAATTGTATTAGAGGGGGTATGTGAGTCTCATGTGTGTAAAAAATGAAAATGAACCCTTTAGGTGAGACGACCAAAATGAAAAAAAAAAACCCTCTTTGAATGGAACGAAGTGAGTATTTTAACGTGAAGTGGCTTGAGAGTATCAGGGAACACATTTAACTTTGTTTATAAAATTAGCTAAAGATTTCAAGTTTGACCATAAAATCCATCAATTTATGCAAAGTATAATACAAAAAATGCACTCTCTTTAGTGTTGGAGATGTAACCAAAACACCAGTTTGACCCTCCCCAGTGGCGTAGAGTGCGTAATAATAATAATAAATTGATGAGATGATGAATTTCATACATGGGGGAAGTACAAGAAAACTCCCATGTTGTACTGCACTCTACTGTTTATTTTCATTGTTCTATGCGTACGTATAATACATGGTCCGACTGAATTTACAACGTTACTCAACGCGTTAGCTGCACTGTTAAACCTTGTTTTCTACATTTACATCCGACTTGCATTCACTATTATCGACACTCTCACTTGATTTCTTCGCCTTTAGAGCATGAAGAATAAGAGTGTTTACCTGTTTCCTCAATACACCATTATCAACTATTATACTCGCCAGCATCTGCCTCAACTCCTCATCTATGGAGCTTGTGTGATCATCCAACTCAGCAACTTCATCAGTGGTTAAAGCAGAATAATCAACCTCCTGACCTAAATGCTGAGCCTGATTTAAATTCCACGAACATGAGAATAAGCAACTTGATAGATCAATGTAATCATATTCGGGTCATCAACGCATTAAGGATAAGTCAATCGAATTGAATCAATCTGTGAAGTGAAATGCAGTGCATGGGCTAACACGTTTCTACTTTCTTTCAGTACCATCCCTGAAAATTGTTCGATTTCTTGAGAAGAAAATGATTATCCTTTCCATGTTCACAGATAACAATTGTTTAACCGACCTGCTCTGGTGAGCTCTCACAGTAGAGCAGTACCACAAGAGATGATGTTTCAATTCTCTGTTTCTATACTAAAATCTCAAGCACCTTAAATAAAAGACTTCAAAGATACTAATGAGTAGACTAGGCAAAAGGCAAGAAATTTATTAGAGAACATCAGCATAAAATATCTGAATTTAGACAGATAACCAAAAAGAGAACAAGTCATGGAAAAATACCTCAGTGATGAGAAGGTCTATCTGATTGTCTGATGTGCCAACAATTTCCAATGGATCCAACAATGATGGGATAGTGTCTACAATATTATCACCGTCAGTGTGCATCAAATTATTAATATTGCACTCCTGAAGCTGATCCTGAAGAACCTTGCATTTATAAAGCATCTTCCTCCAGGAATTTTTCATTTGCTCATTCATCCCTCTTTCTTCTTGAAGAAGTTCCTGGTATATTTTATTTCAGGAAAAAATTAATTTCTCAATCATATAGAGTCCATGCAGATATTATGCAAAATAAGGTCCTCATTTTCTTTAAAAACAGAACCGTTTCTCGCACTAAAAAAAAGATCAATTTCCCTATTTTTCGAGTTTCAAATAGATATCAGAACATATGGTGTAATTACACACGCAATAAACAGGGAATACAAGACGAAAGAATGAGCTAGAACTCTTGCATTGGTTTACCTTTATACAATTTTAATCTCCCTCAGGAAGTTCTATCATCATTGCCAGAATGAAAGGAATATATTAAGAATTCATTTCCCATGACAGAATACTAGAATAGAAGTTTGAAAGGAACACAGACAAAACATATGTCATGAGATATGGTTAATAAGGAAGCAGTCAATGTGCTAAGGAGAGTTGAGGTAGACTCGACATGGACTGTGTTACATAGGTAGTGTAAACTGACAGAGTACAATACTACATGCTTTAAATACCTGAGCTTGAAGTTTTTCTTTCTGTGATTGACTAAGCTGTTGATTTAGTTCCGCTTGGGAGCTCCTCAGAGATTTAACTTCTTTCACAAGAATTTTGATATCAGATTTAGACTTTAATTGCAGCTCTTGATGACGCTTCAACAAGTCTTCAAATTGCTGCTTTGCAGAATTTAATTCCTGATGAATCTCATCTTTCTGCTGATTTCCTGGATAATCGGAAGACTGAATATCCAGCCCCTGGGCCTAGAAAATATTTTCATCATTTTGGAATCAATCAAACAAATAAAACTGCAGCACCAAGGTACAGGAAAGAGGATAGAAAACCTGTTGCGAATTCAACTTCAATTCCAGCTCCATTGACCTCCGCCGAAGTTCTTCCATATCCCATTGCATTTGAGTCACTCTTTCTCTTTCAATTAATATAGCTTGCTCGAGGTTTTCTTTACCTTTTTGTTTAGTTGATTCAAGTTCCACTTCCAAACCCTTCACCTGGTAAGAAATGATTAATCTGGGATAAAAAGTATACTTTGTTGTATGTTGAGAGTCACAAACATTTTATCCATGTTACAGGCCTCACAGAAAACCCTCCAAGAGAAGATTGTCAACAGGATTGTGATGATAAGAATGAGATCAAAACTTAACACCAATTGAATAGATACAAGATTTAACCAATGCTATATTCACACGTTTCAGAAGCATGATATCTTGTTCAGATCTCATTAACAAGTAAGTTCAATTTTACCTTTGTTGCAAGATACTCCTTCACAGCAGTTTCTTGGTTCAACCTTGAAATAAGATCCTCCATATCAGTTTTGGCTGTGATTAGTCTGCGCTGCAGCATCGTAAGAACTCGACCCATCTTCTGGCGTTGATCCATTGGGACCAACAGGTGTATACCATCTGGCAATTGATAATCTGAGTCTGCAATGGTTTCAGTAGCTCTTGCAACCTCAGCCCCACTTCTAAAATTAAGAAATCCATGTCCATTTGAATTTGGAAATGCTAAACTTGACAATTCACTGCCTCTTAGAGAACTCCTGTCACTTCCTATACTCTCGTTTGACAACTTTCGACCATGATGAACCACTGTACCATGATCTTGCTCCGATAGATGTTCTAACATATCCTCTGTATGATGAGAGGTCTTAGAAGAACTTCCATTGCTTATATTATTATCCAAGTTATAACTCTCTGTGGCATGCAATTTATGTTTAGGAAGATTTGCTAGAATTGCATGCCCCATAGATAAGCCCTCATCAATATTTGACATGCCATACTTAACAAATTTATCCACTGAACTTGTTACATCATCATAAAATGACAGGTCCTCACATCCAAGTTCGGAGTTGTTATCCCTTCCAAGGCTTGGAGAACCAATATCAGATATCTCATAAGCTGTATCACTGCCATAATCTGATGCCACAGATGAACTGCCTGCTGCCATTGACATGCTTGAATTTGGATGAACATTGAGAGATGAGTCTGCCGCAGATATATGTGATTCGGAGGTGTGATGGCCCTCTTCTTGGAATGCTGGAAAAAATCACAACAGAAGTTTACAATTAACACAAGCATAGAGATCCAAATCCATAAAGTAAATAATAAAAGTTCAGATGCAAGAGTCCTCTAATCAAGTCAATAAGAGAAACAAATTGCTAGAATAAGAATATCAAATCAGAGGTGACACGCACATGACCTAGCAGCAGCTTCTAGTTCAAGAAAGGATGCAACAACAATGCTTCTTGAGAAATCAATGTCTGATAATAACTTTGACATCCATTCCTCCAAAGAATTCCTTCTCTGCATAAAAAAGAATATTCTAATTCAACAACCACAGTAGAAGAATATGAGCAAGAATACCTAGTCTCCACCCACTAGAATTGATGAATTTTCTTCAGCTCTAAGCTAGGATGGGAGACATCATAATGCCTCTAGAACAACATTTCTAAAGAGAATACAATCATGATCCATGAACAAATCCACCCCACCATTCCCCACCACCCTACATGGCGAAAAGTCGAGTAAATGAAATAACAAAATTAGAAGGTTGAAAGCTAATCAAGTCAACAATCGATAATGATCAGATAGCATAGCAAGACTATTGCCCTATATAAGGCTCATTCAGGCATCAGTAAACAAGAATTAGGACATATAAAGATTGCTTCAGGAGTTTCCTAGAAAGTTCAGCCCACTTTCAAGGTCATAAATGCAATTTCTAGGATATAAGCTCTAAAAAATGTATACCGATTCCAGCATTGCCCTTGTTTTAACCCGCAAGAGTCCCTTTGGGGGAGTTGGTGGGACGCTTTTCCGAGGGAATGTTCGTTTAAGCTACAACAGTAAGTCAAGAAACAATAACTAAGTCAGTAATTATAATTCCCAATAACAGAAAACATGCAAAATCAAGCTAGATTGAGGGTATAGACCACAGTATACATTTCCCCTTACAGGTCTAAAATGATGATGCTCAAAATCTCACTAAAAGCTCGTACTTACAGCAGCATGCAATTTCAAGAAATCATTAAATCTCCTCAACACAGTTCTTGTGGTTGTAACCCCTTCTGGTGATTGTATGCCAACCTGTACCCTGTAAAACTGCCCCATAATATCGTCAATTACAGCAATATTAGCATAATAAAAGCCTGCATGGCAGCATGGGAAAATAGTCTTAATACAATCATAAATAAGAGAGAAACAGAAACCAAAAGGCTTTAGCTCAGACAACAAAAAATTAATAGCAACTTAAGGAGAGGATTTTTATTCTTTCACAGACTTGTACAAATGAATGAGGGCGCGGGCCAAATAAGCAAAAGCTGACAGATTGATATGAATTAAGTGAAATAGGATAGACAAAAAAAGAAAAAGAGGTTTGTAATTGTCTAACGAATATCTCCCTCA
Organism: Pogostemon cablin; assembly: GCA_023678885.1. Lineage (NCBI taxonomy): Eukaryota > Viridiplantae > Streptophyta > Magnoliopsida > Lamiales > Lamiaceae > Pogostemon > Pogostemon cablin. The sequence goes on from CM042965.1 coordinate 37,848,211, forward strand.
ACCACAACAGGTGCAATTAGTAAAAATAGAAACAAATATAAATTGCGGTATTTATAATTCTGGGGTCTTTGTTAAATAGGTAAACCCTTGTGTAGTTTCTTGTAATCATACATACATACTGCCTTAGAGGCAAGAGTTTAGCTTCATCTAAACTAGTAGCAACATAGAACAGACTAATTAAACAAATCTTGGATATTATAGAAGATCTATAACAAGGGTAGGTAAGGACCAACTAGACTGACTGGCATGCCAGTTTAGTCCACGGGTCTAAGAGAAGCAATTTCTTTAAATATTTCACAAATTTATACATAATTATGAGCAAGTATCAACTAAAAAAACATATCATGTAATGAAATACAAGATGTATGAGATAACATACTACTGTAGGTTCAGAATCTCTTGATTTTGCTAGTACGATCCAGGAAGGTACTGTGACACAGTAACTCCACCCTGTCCGAGGATCATGAGGCCATACACTTTCTCTGCCAGCCTGCAAAGGGCATATAACTTACACTCTCAGACAAGGACAGCAATTGTCATGTCAAAGGATCAAACTGAATGACGTTTTTGCTAATTAAACACCTAAATATAGTACCAAGCCATGTAGTTCTGCAATTCAACCAACTAAATAATTATAAATTGTGAGTATTGAGGTCTAAAGGATCAACATTTCATGCAGAAACTTAAGTAAGAACGTTATAAGATAACAAAGATGTTTGAACATAATGTAATTTAGAATAAAATGAACAAACAATAAATCTCAAGAACCTCGTTTTCAGATGCCCCAACAGTCCAGTTTTATGCAACAGGCAATTTCTCCTAACAACTATGAATCCATCTGTCCCTCGGAACACAACGATCTTTAATGGAGGGGAAAAATAAGTTTAACAAAGCAACAATAAGTATGGCATCAAAGCATCACACAAGCAATGCATGAGATTCAGGAACTACACATACGCACATTCTCTCTTTCTATTTAAAAAATAAATACTTCAAAAGTATACATTTGATCTCTCATACTTGTTAAGTGAGCAGTGCAAATACTCAAATAGAGCTGATCACAAGATTAAATTAATTCACAGCATATAAAAAATCAATATCATACAGCCGAACATACAAAACCATCAGAGTGTCTCAGTACATGGATCAGTCGATAAGAATTAGATGAAAATTCGTTAAATTAAAAAATCAAATAGAAAACTATGAGAATTGAATTATACCCATATTCGTGGAGGAGGACTCCAATCCATACCCAAAGGCAAAGGCGAAGTCCCATCGTGCCTGTGCTTGGGCGGACTCGGGCCCTGCATCTCCGGGCCTTCTGGGAATCCGATCACTTTATGCGTGTAATTCGACAACGATCAATCACTTCAATAGATTGCTACAATGTTACTTATTCACTTAAAATTTAGCACTGTTTTGTGAAGCCAATGACAAACAAGCACCTAATGATGGTGAATTTTGTGAGAAATTAGGGTTTAGATCAATTGGGATCGGAGTGCGGAGGAGTATCCCCGGCCGCGTGATAAGCGTGAAGAAAGTGGAACAAAGTGCAGGCTGCGTCAGCGTCACTAGAAAACTTCTCCTACAATTTTGTCTTTTCTTCCACCTGTTAATGCGTTTTCTAGAAGTCGTGTGCTGACTGACTTACACTGGAGATTACTGCAAAAGGGGCACCGGAGAGGATCGATTCTTCCGATGCTAATTTATCTAATCTAAATAAATAAATTCTCCTTTTTGAACTTTTCCTTTCAAATTATTCCACATACGACTGTAATGTAGGAGTAATTTACAATTACGGTACATTACTTTACTGGAGTTTAAGAGACAATTGTGTTCCCCCTTATATATGTAGGAGTAATTATAGTACTTTAATGTAAAGTAAAGAGTTAGTATTACTTTTTTTTTTGGACAAAAAATAATTAAAGTTCACAGAAACAAAAAGTAGGTCATCCACAAGAGACGGTGGCTCTACCCAACAATGAGGGCTCGAAAAAGAACGAGAGGCCCTAGCAAGACGATGTGCCACTATATTGGCATCACGACGAACAAAACGCACTACAAACCCAGGATTTGACAATAAGATTTGTTTGCAAGCTTTCAAGATATCTCCAAAAGTTGAATCATTTTCTCAAACCGAATATATTGCATTAGCTACTAATTTAGCATCAACTTCCACTATAACCTGACTCATTCCCATAGCCTTGATCCATGAAAGGGCTTCATGGAAGCCCAATGCTTCTCCTTCCTCCACTCTAGGTTTCCCCGCCAAAATCAAGGAATGAAAAGTCACGAACGCACCTTGATCATCTCTCAAAACCATACATATACCAGTTTCATAAGAGTCAGCAAAGAAGGCCGCATCCACATTAAGCTTCATAAAGGACGTGGGGGGTTTATGCCAATTCTGGCACTCATTAAGGTGTTGGGTATGAATAGGAGTTTGCCTTGCTGTTTCCCATTCTACAAGATAATTCCCTGCTGCAACAACTGAACAAGTAGCAGATTTATTATTTTCAGTCCAAACTTTGGAGTTTCTCTCTTTCCATATGCACCATATCACCATCACCATTCTTACCACTAATACATGCTCCATCTTATCAAGAAGATTAAGTCATAATTCAGATGTTGAATTAAATTGTAAAAGTGATGGAGTAATTAACCCCAACAGACCAGCGACCCTCCAACATTCAATTGCAAATGGGCATTCTACAAATATATGCCAGTCATTTTCAAAACCCAAATTGCAAAGAGGACAACTTTCACTAACCTCAATACCCTTCTGAATTAAGTTTTCCTTGATTGGCAAGCATCATCTACAAACTTTCCACATGCATATCTTGACTTTTGGTGGAATATTCAACCTCCAAAGAGTCTTCCAATTACCCTTCACTTCCCATGTTGTATCGATCGTGAGAGATGCTGCAAGATAATACACAGATTTAACAAAGTATCTTCCGTCACGAGCAAAGTGCCAAATTAGTTTATCTCGTCTTCCCTTTGGTGGTAGCGCAGTAGACAAAATATTTATCACATCCTCTGCATTAAAAATCTCCTCCACAAGCTCAACATCCCACTCCATACGCCTAGAAATAAACAAATCAGCAACAATAATCTCCCCAAGAGTTAGTATTACTTAAATAATAATATTCATTAATAAAAATCTTTCTAAATGTGGGGTAGGTTTTCGAGCTAATATTGCAACTCCACATTTTGACTCTCACATCAGGGGACGGGAGCACCCTGACATGTGGGCCCCACCACTGAGAGGATGGATCACCCAAAAATTACCCTAAAATTTTAGTAGGTTTTTTGATAAGAATTCTTCAGTTTTTTTAACAAAGATGATCGCTTTCACCGCTACGAAGCCCTGAGGCTTCCCACACAAAACCCAAAACCCTAGTCTTTCAATCTCGTCTGCTAATTTTACTCGAAAATTCTTGCAAAATTATGGGGGAAGATAACGAGTACAATCGCAAAAGCAAAAATAAGAAGAGCTTCAACGGGAACAAAAGCAACACTTCGAATAAAGTGGAGCGGCCCCAGGAACCAATAACCTCCACTGACAATCAGCAATCGTCTAAAAAAAGGAAACGGAAAGAAATTGCCATCTTTGGGAATTACAGGAATTACTATGGTTATAGAGTAATACCGTTTTCCTTTCTGTATGTTTAACATTGCGCTATGATCGTTCTTATTTGAGGGGTGAAAATGAGTTTTTTTTGTTAAAAGAGTCTTGTTTTATGTTGTGTGTTCTACTTATGGTGTTGAAATTCCCTGATGATAATGTTGTTGGATGTATTGGTTAATCTGATTGCCCATTGTTATAGTCTATAAGATTCGTTATCAGCTTATCTTTATTGCTAAACTGAATGTGGAGGTTTGCTTGCTTTGCATGTGTTTACAGGTCGGGCATGATCTTGAAGATCCTAGACTAAAACTGATGAAGAAGGAATGGTTTGAGGGCAAGGATTGCCTTGACATTGGCTGCAATAGCGGGTTGATCACAATAGCTATTGGTAAGCAACTTTGTACGCTGAATGTTCTCCCAAATGCACATCTTTATGACGGGGTTATGTATTTGTTGCACCTTCTTTAATTTATTTGTTAACATTTTAGAAATCTTCTCCTGTTGTCCATGGTGGACTCAATTTTATTGGGCCTTCATCTCAAGTTCTCTGTCTTTGTCTCTGTACAGCAAAAAGGTTTGGTTGCCAGAGCATACTTGGTGTCGATATTGATGGAGGTAACTGCTTTCAATTTTCTTTCTGAACTCTGCTTACTGAAACTGAAGCTGATAACAATTTTCCCTTGCCTCAAATTCATTTATTGTTCTAAATTTTTACTGTTAGAAATTATGCTGTACCTTCCTATGCTTTTATATGTGGATTAAGTTGAACTAATTGCTTTCTTAAACTTTTTTTATTTATACTTACTGTCCGTCAACTCATTGCAAGATGAACTTTGGAGTGTTTTAGTCAATATATGTAATTTTTGTCCGACGCTTTTCGACCTTCCTGCAGAGGAAAACCTGTGCTTGAACTGTTGAACACATGGTTCATGTTTTTTTTTTTCATTCAGATGAAGTGGATTATAATAATACATACACAAGAATGCTTGGTTGTTTAAAATACAGTTCTTTTTTTTCTCATCATTCAATGGCTGAATGGCCTATTCTATATTGGTGATTTTGATCTCAATTTTATATTGTTAAGAAATTTGAGTTGAAGTGAAGAGAAACAAATTGTATGAAATGTTACATGCATTTACTTGTCTGTGACTGTGAGAAGTGACATTTAATTGACAACTTCTATAAAGTTTTTTTTTCGAGAAAGAAAACTGCGGAGCAACTGTGCAAAACCTTTTGTGCTTCTTTTAAAGAGTGCTAAGCATCTAGTGGACTATTTCAATTGTGCGACTTAAAACCAAGTACTGAATAGTAACAATAGTTCTTCTTGCTCTAGCTGATGCACCTTTCATGGATAAACCATTTTTAATAATTTTGGCCCTGCTGATTCAATTATATCATGTTATATGACATCTGAATATCTTATCTGGAAAATAAAAGTAGTTTTGACAATGGCTGTTCATCCCATCCCAGCTCGAATAGAGGATGCGCACTGGACACTCAAGAAAGTCGTAAGGACTTGTACAAGTAAAGCAAGTTCCAAGATTCCTAGAGAAGCTGATGAGTTGGTTAATGACTTGAAGAGCAATAAATCCGAATCTGTAGATAGAGAGAAATCGGATGTCTCTAATGAATCCTCTCATTCAGTGGAAAATGACCTGGTTAAAATAGTCTCATTTCAGAAAGGAAACTTTGTTCAAAATTGGCATCCACCAGCAAAAAAATCTTACCATGCAATTCTCTGGTAACATTATTTCCCTCTTTTATTTCCTGTGGTGTTGTTTCAGTGTTTCCTTTTCTCATATAGTGTGGAGTTTTCAGTGCTTCCCTGTTTTATGGGGTCAATTTTTGTCATAAAAGGCATTACTGATATTGTGTTCAGCTTTTTTTTTTTAATTGGCAGTTACTATTGTCCTACTAGAACCGCACTGTGATTCTTCTAAGTGAGATAACGCATGCATGTAGATATCATACAAAGAAATGTAATTAGCTCTATTTCTGCAGTAAAATTTTTTTCAACTAAAGTTTAGATTATGTTAATCCTTTTGACTAGATGTTTACGCCTTCAATTTTGATAGTTATATAGATCTGCAAATCCTCGTCTCTTATGTAAGAAAAGTACATTTTAATTCTGAAGGCTTTTCTTTTTCATTTTCTTTCTTTCTTCCTTTTTTATTTATTTTATTTATTTATTTATTTATTTTTGTATTGATCAGTATGATGTGATTTCTTGCAGTTTAAGTGTGTCAAAATGGATACATTTGAATTGGGGTGATGATGGGTTGATGACATTATTTGTTAAAGTGTGGAAGCTGCTTCAACCGGTATGCTGTGCTTGCAATTTTTTTAATGTTTCAAGAGCTGCTAGTCCTTTTCAAGTTTTTCCTCAAGAGATTCAGGTGTTTAAGTTTACCACATCTTTGCAGGGTGGTGTTTTCATTTTGGAGCCTCAACCTTGGAGTTCATATCATAGCAACCGTCTCGTGTCGGATGTATGTTTTTTGTCCTTGTACTTATCATGTGTTGATATTTGAAACTATAATTAAGGAAATGGTGATGATAAACAACAACATTACTGTATTTGGGAAATAAGTAGTTAATTTTTAATAGCAGTGGGAAATCTCCTGAAGCAGTTGCCTTGTGTTTGCAGACAGCCAATGCTAACTACAAAAATATTCAGATAGGTCCTGAAGATTTTCAGGATATACTTTTAGACAAGGTAACTATGCTCTCTAACTTGAGATACTTAAATTAGTTATTACAAGTCTGTTGACTTTGAGTAATTCTTCTTGATGATGGCAGATTGGGTTTCGGAGGGTAGAAAATGTAAGTTCAAGCTTATCTGGCACTAAAGCTGGATTTAAGAGGCCTATCTTGGCCTTCTGGAAGTGATATGGTTTGTGTTTGGGCACTGCTTTAGATTGGAGATAAATTTTGAAAGAAAGAAAGATTAATCGCATTCGCAGGTCTGTTGTAAAATGTCATATGACTATATATTTGCGTGATTGTAAGTTATCTTGATGATGGTTCTCTTCTGACGTACCTCTCACCCACTGAATTGTTATGAAAACTCGATTCATTCTGTGATGTGTTGCTTGCATAACATCAAAGTAACCATTGCATTGGATGTATCAAAATAAATGTGTTGTAAACACCTTGTCCTATGTAGAATAAAAGCCATTTAATTTAATGAATCAAGGTTGTCTTTTATTTATCATTTGTTACTTAGATTACTAATAGTAAATAAATTCTTTTGTGAATGCACAGGAAATGGTGGTATCAACTGTCCGACTCACTTCGCACTCGTTATGTAAGGGAATGTGTATTGTGAGAAACATCATACTCATACACCATAATCATGATGATTAATTACTTAGCTTTTCTCCCTTCACATCTAACAAATATTCATATTTTTGATGATAATTCAAAATCTCCTATTTATCCCTTGCTGAGTCACGGGTGTAACACTGTTTCTGATTTTGTTTGTGAAAGAGACTTGCCAACATTTTTGCTTCTGGCCACATATCAACTAAGTATTAATTATAAATATCAGAGCATCACTAGTTTTTTTTTTTTTTTTTGCATAAAGAGAAGGGCCAGGAAATGGGATATATTTTGATCAATTAATTCAAATTTAATCTTTTAAATTGCACTATTTGTTAATATTATAATTATTATCTTAAACTTGGACACATCAACTTATTTTAAAGCACAAAAACTGGGCGTTTTCATTTTAAATTAAGATTATAAAAATATGAGAGTTTGTAAGCTGTGTGGCAGTCCTATCATTCAAGATAATAGATTCCTAGACTATGTGATCTAATATTCTGTGGTTCTCATTTTGAAAAAGCCAATATAAGATCACTTGATCAATGATTAAATTAAGAATATATATATATATATATATATATCAATTGTCTCGAACGTAATTTCATTTTTTGAAAAAAGGAAAAAGAATGAACAAACATAAAGTGTAATTTAAATGATCTTAGTTCTAGTAATCTTTTTATATTTGAAGACTTGATCTTTCATCTTTAGATTTGAAGAAAATAAATATCAAAATTGTCCTCTTTTATTTATTAAAAAAAAAACTTGGTACGCTATCCATCGTTAATTAAAGAGTTGCAGGAAATTTGCTAGTATACATTTTATTCATTAATGTATATATTTTTATTTATAAGTGTATAATAATTAGGCAATAATATTTAAAACAGATGTCATGATAATCCATTTGGGCAGTTTTTTTTATATATATATTCAATAATTTTCAGAATTGGGGTGGGAAATATTTAAGTGAATGTTTAGATGGAGATGCAAGTATGAATGAAGAGGCGCAGAAAGGATAAAACAATCAACATAAATTAACAAACATGACACATGAAGGCAAACATGCTTGCCTTAGATTATTGCATGAAAACAAATTAAGCATGCACCTTACTGAGAAACAATACAATTACAAACACACTACCAAATCAACAACATATATTATACACACTTGAAGCCTGGAGGAATAGTCTTCTGGCAAGCACTAACCAAAGCACTTAAGGCAATGGGCACATTCAAGTTGATTCCTAGTACATTTGCCTTTAGTGCAGTGCAGAGGCAGGCCGCCACCTCCAAGTCCGCCAACCCTTCAAGAACAGCGCAGCACTTGTCGCCCGACGGTGGATCTCCGATCACCACATTCACCAACCCTAGCAAGTCCGCGCAAACCCCGAGCTTCAAGGTGTCCCGGGGGCAGAAGGGGTTCACCGGTGCCTCCTTGGGGGGCGGTATCGGTTTAGGGTGGCAGGGGTCGCAGGCATTGGTCAAGGTGGCAATGAGGAGGAGGGAGAGGATGAAGAGGAAGAAGGTGGTGTTGGCCATTGCTTGGTGGATTAGGGTTAGAGAGTATAGTATAGTAGAGTAGAATAAAGTGAAGTGAAGGGGGATTGGTTTATAAAGAGGAAATATGAGAGGTTGATGTTTGGTGTTGAATTGAGTGGACATGTACAATTTGGATTTTTGTATGTTTGTGAAAAGTTGCAAGGATGGGCATGATATTACAGAGCATATATGGTGTCTCATTATTTTCTTGTCTATGCAAATGCAAGATTAAATTTTTGTGGTCCAATTATTTGGTTAAACTACATTCATCTTTTACTTTATCACTAGGGATAGGGATATTATTGAGTGTGGTGATACAATATTGTCTGTTATATTTTCAATTCTGAGGTCTAAAAAAAAATTAGAGCGTTGAGTCGCGTAATTTTACTACGCTAGTTATACACAGCCATGTGATTGAATGCTGAACACTTGTCTGAGAGTAACTTCTTACTTGGAAGAAGACTTTTCCTGAAACCAAAAAAAAAAGTGATAATTTTTTAACAAAAAGTTTTACTTATAAATTAATAAAAGATTATAGTGGTGCAGTGAATTTTTTTTTAAAAAATTGTAGTATAAATAAAAGTGATGACAATTTTAATATTAAAAAGTGATAATATTTTCGATAATAAATAATACTAATAATTTTTTATTTTTTTTAAATACTGAAATTGAATAATTTTTCAATAACCTTGTTCCGTCCGTCTCTAATAATAAGTGGAATATTTAGTTAGCAGTAGATTAGGTTGGTTCCGTCCCGCCTAAAGAGTTATTTTTGCTTTTTGGTACGTGAATTAAGAAGTATTACTATTTAATGTGTAGTGGATAGTTGTATTAGTGGCAGTGTGGGCTTCATATTTTAATTGTATTAGAGGGGGTGTGTAGGTCTCATGTATGTAAAAAATGAAAGGGGAACCTTTAGGTGGAACGATCAAAATGGCAAAAAGGAACCCTTTGGTTGGGACGAAAGGACTATAGAAATTGTATAGCATATATAAATGAATGTATAGCATAGAAAGAATTATAATTAATAGGAATTTTTGGAAAAGGACATTAGAATTCAGGTGGTGAGCTGTAGAGAATTTCTTATATTGGTAAAAATGGCGGATTGCTTTAACACACTCTTGTCTCCTATCTTCTCCACTCCTCAATCACATGTCAACTATTGTCTTCATCACTACGCCAATACTACCATCTTAATTGGAGTACTATTTTATTCCATTTACTCTACTATTTTTCTTATCCCAATTATTAACTTCAAACTATATATTCCCTCCATTAAAATATTAGAGTCCATCTAAAAGTTTATTTTTTATTATCATTGTACAATGTATTTTACTTAATTTTTTTAATATCTACAAAATGAGGATTCATATTAAGACAAGAGTGACTAATATATTTTAGTAGGTAAAAAATATTTCTCAACATCTGGTGTTCTACATGTAATCTCATAATCCTTATATCATATGATGCTATGCATTAGTTAAAAGTGACAATTGGTTTGAAAGAAAGTTTTTTTTTTTTTCAAAAGGTGGAACCCCACCCACCCCAAGCGCGTTGCTCCCACGCTGCGGATGAGATTCAATTCTTGATCATTTGTGCAAATTGTCCCCTTGCTTAACCAGTTGAGCGGCACATTTGCGGGCAAGTTAAAATATGTTAAACATGCATGAGAGGGAGAGAGAGAATTGGCATTTGGGTAGTGAGATAATGGACCACTCAATGTGGATACACATGCATGGCAGGTAAACCTGGGCCAATGATTCAACTAGATGTGACTACTTTTTTTTATTTACTTTTATTTTCAAATTTTAGGTAAGAATGTGAAAGTGAGGTAAAAGACAGCAGATGCAGCAATCACACTTATTATGTAGGGGCCTCTAGGTTTTAATGGGTGGTCACTCATCATCATCAAACACCGATTTGATTTCCAAAATATAACAATATGGATGTTGTTTCTTATAGCTCTGTAGAGTAAAAATAAACACTACTTACATGAGAGAACACAAGTCCAAATATTGTTGAAGCTACTGCAAGAAACAGAGAATGTATGTGTCCATCAAACAAAAACAAAAACACTTGCAACATGATTCGCCTTCAACAAATCAATTGAATCTTAGACGACATTGTGTAACAAGACAAACATGATGTTTCAAGTAAGACATCGTTAAAACCATGTAAAGTACACTAATAAATACGGACCAATCATTTTGCATTCGATTGGACATCCACTGTTTTGTAAACCAGAAATACTGCCAAGAGCTGGATCCAGAGAGTTTCACACAACACAAAATGTCATCTCAAACAGGGGCAATCGACAAAACAAAAAATGTTTCAACAAGAAACGATTGCACAAATGCTCCGTACATCCAAGGAAGATTTGGAGTAGAAGAATCGCAGGTATATTAAACAGAAAAATGCAGGGAGGTGATTCGCATGACCTCACTTCAAGCAAGACGGAAGGGTTGGTCCGTGGCAAACAAAAGCCAACACAACATAAACTATTACCAGGAGAAGGAATATTAACGCAACCCTGCATTAAACCAATTAGAAACAAATAAGGACCTAAATGCAGTTGTAACCATGATCAAGATTATTTTCACGCTCAGTTACAAAAGTTTTACTGAAAAAATAGTAGGTCGTAGGTGTTAAGCTCAACAAACTTACATTAGCTTGACATTTCTCCACCAGACCGTGTTTCTAAAACGCCGAGCTTGCTTCCTGAAGCGGAATGTGTTTCCTTGCATATTGGCGGTTTTATCAACCAATAATTCTAGACGATCACCTCTCTCCAAGACTTTATCAATATTCTCAATCATAACATTTCGAACCTGCAATGACAAACAATCAAATTGTATATTAATTTAGTTACAAGTAGATAAGAGCAACAAAAAGAAGATTGAACATCTGTATTATAGAAAAACAAAATAGATTATATAATTAAATAGTTATAAGTAGAATATTAGCAACAGAAATGAATAAATTAATGTAGTCATAAGCGTCAACATAGCAATTGAATCAACACAAAGCTAAATACCAGCTACCATTGACATGGCATCTAAAAGTAGAGCCACTGAAATATCTAATTTTATTTACTATCCTTCTCACAAGCTAAGAACAAAATCGTTTAAGATCTAATGCATTTTTCACTCCTATAGGGTGACACCCTGAAAGTCAGTAGAGCATCTAAAACTTGGTAACTAAAGAAAAACAATACATCGATAGGATGAACAGAGAGCCATCAGAGGTCAAAATTACCTGGCTCATTTCACCTTTAAGCCGGTTTATCCTGTCAGCATTTGGATCATTTGAGTAATACTCCATTTGTTGGCCAAGGACCCTAGAAAATTCTTCATTCATCGCATATGCTTGTGCAGACAATACAGTGCGGCCATAAGTCCGGACAAATCTTTGATGAATATCTTCAAGAAATGCAAAAGGAATTCTCCCTATATATATTTCAAAGCACAAGGAAATACTAAAGTTAATTTAGTGACGTCAGATGGAGGGGCATATAACACAATCACTCAATAAAATGGTAGTCAAACATGGGGTTTTTTTTTTTTTGATAAGAAAAGAAGCAATTTTATTAAAGAATACGGGTAAGAGAATTACCCATTATAAAAACGTACAGCAGTTAGAGTAAAAAGGTCAAACATGGGTTACATAACAGAGATTAAAGAATCCCTCAAAATATCTAATAAGAACATATTCTGAATAAAAGTATGATGATGATATTTGAATACTAGATATTTGCAATAAAGCATCATCAGCCCAATGGAATTGTGATACACAGAACTATTTCCCGAAAGATGCATCTGAAAACAGTCAACTATAAGATAAAGCAAATGATGAAAAATCACGTGAATTAACGTATAGCTCGTAGACTTTCATACTTACAGAAACAAGATGTTAATGATACATAAAGCTTGCTCGGATTGAACTAGTTAACAGTAACAACAGAGTCTAATTGCCAACCATATGTAGTTGGGTTTTGCAAAGAAAGAATTAGATATATTTTCTTTGTTTCAAATTATGCAATGTACTTAAGTTTTGATGTCTTTGATCAAGATCACATTGTGTCGAGTCGCAAAGGTGAAGAGAGAATAGGGAGAAAAGACATTCACACATACGCTCTAACTCTATTCTTATAATTATTACTCCAAACAGCTGTTTTTTGCACAGATTGAATGCCACTTAAATTTAGTATATAGTTCCATTACATCATCTCTGTAAAACGAAAACAAAGAGAAAGTACTTGTGATTATGTCACATAAAAATAATGTCCCTATAAGAATTTGTTGAATTGTAAGATGAGACGAATTCAGGAAGGAACAAAAATAACATTGAAGCTATCTGAAAACAAAGGAACTTTTAATGAATAAAACCAGCCACTAACAAGATCAAGCAATTAGCATCAAACTGAAAATGAAGACATCTCACATGATTACACCCCAAAAATAATCCTCTTTAGATCCATAAATAAAGCTAGAATGTTGAAAACATAAAATCATAATATTCGAGTGCTAACCCAGCTGCCTAAGTCTATGTTCAAAAAAGCAAAACAGAAATCACTTTTTAGGTCCAAGGTTGATAGTTCATTTATACTCATAAGAGAAAAAGACGAAGAAAACATTCATAAACACAGCCAACATCCGAATCACCAAAACTACAAATCAGATTCACGTCTCCATTCGAGTAAAATTCAGCTTATCATAACACTAACGACCGTATGAAAAAAGTAAATCCAAATTTCGCCAAAAGGTAAACTGAAACAGAGAGTAAGAGAGAATCGGCTTACTTCCGGCGGTATCATCGGCCATACAAAGGACGGTGAGGCCATCAGTGCGTTTGACGTGGAATATGTATCGATCCTGCGAGTAGGAAGCATTGGTATCATTATCTCCGGGGATCTTTTCCAGAATTTGTCGCGCGATCGCATTCGCCGTGGTTGAAGTAGAGCTGAATTCCGCAAGCACCACGGAGCCACGCGCCACCAGCGCGTAGAATATCGCCATCCCCAGGTCCCTCTCTCAGTGGCCGGTGCTCCCCCTCTGATTGAATTTGAATCTATTGATTGATTGGGCAAAAGAGCTAATAACGTGGAAGGCTTGTCCAATAAGCGCGTCACGCTTTCTTCGTCAAATGGATAATTTATAACGATCCGTCAAATAGTGTTATGGGCTCGGGTTATGATCCGACTCCGACTAAAAGGGTACTTGATAGTTTGGACTATAGAATATTAAGCCCAATATGATTTAAAAGTTGGGCTTATTGGGCTGAGCATTTCATTTCTTACATTGGAAATATACGGAAGATAATTCTACTAAGTAATGGCTTTTTTTTTTTCTTTTTCTGATAAAATATATGGTGTATAATAATACAAAATGAACAGAAGAAGATAAACGGTAAAAAAATAAAAAAATTACCCATTAGACAATTCCTACATAATCTAATATTAAAAAAAAATAAAAAAATCAGTTGATAGCATGTCATGTGCCAATCAATTTGTATTGCTATGTCTGGATGGGTTTATTTGTTTCAGAATTGAATTATTGATGGTGGTGCTGTTTTCAATTGGTGATTGTAAGGAAATAACACGTTTCGTGGCAATTTAAATGAAATATGTGCACACGTAAGTCTTCACTTAATCAAGAAATTAAGATAGTAATTACTGATACTCCATTAGTTTTATTCTTTTGAAAGAAGTGGAGTAGTATATATTTACGGTACTAAAATATAATAAAAAGAACATCTCTTTTGTTAGTGGCACTATATAAATTTTGTAGCATAGAATATGAAATAATTATATGTATAGCGAGTATTCTACTAATATATATATATATATGAGTTATCTCACATAATTATTTTATAATAATAATAATTATTATTAAATATATTTTGTTACATAGTCTAATGAGGCCTTTAAACAGAATAATATTGATTATCAATTATCATTTCTGTAACTCTTTATTTATTACTCATGTCTGAATTAATTTATTCTATTTTAAGTGATTCAACGTGTGCTCATAATCAAGCATAGTTTACGACTACTGCTATGTTACAGTCAAGATGTAATAATCCTTTATTTGTTCTCTTGAATTCCGTGTTGGACCAAAAAACTAGATAATATTTTAATTATTTTATTATAAGAAATATATACTCCTATTATTGCCAATCTTTTTTTAATTATATATAATTCATCAGTTTATCAAATTAATAAATTAAAGCTTTTCTTTTTAATTAAATATTTATAAAAATTTGGATCTATTTATTTATTTTTAATGAATAAATGATGTTAAACTTTTTGACATAATACGTTTATTCATTTTTAATAGTATGGACATTATTTAATCTTTACGTAAATTTGATTAGCTATAAAATCTAAAATCTATTTAAAGTGTGTGAACATGAGAAAAAAAAAAGGATAATAGAATTTGTAAAAAATCACTTTACTACTACTACAAATATAATAAAATGTAAACTTGTTAATTGAAAAAGAGTTGGTGGCAGGTTGCATGATGATAATTGAAAATTTATACTCCTGATGTTGCAGAAAAATTTATGCAGTTTTATTTTGAGTGTTCCATAAAAAATTTTATATTTTTGTGTATAGTAGGTGAGATCATACAAAATATTTATAAATCTATATGGTTCACTTCATTAATACAATTAGTATATTTGTATTAAAATATTATTTTTCTTACTTTAATACACATTAGAATATTATATTTCTTAATTTTTTGTACAAAAACAATACTTATTTCTTTTATTTTAATTAACATTAAAATATTATATTTTTTAATTTTTATAAAAACTAAATATGTATAGGGGAGGAAGATAGTATATAAATAGAGGAGAGTTCGTACAAATATAAATATGATATTGAAAAAAAAAAAAAGGGAAAAAAAAGGGGAAGTATTAGTCTGAGTTAGGGTAAGTAATTGATGCAGGTTTGTTTGAAGTTGAGAATGAAGATGTAGTACACAGACACCATTTTACCAATACCCTCTCTCTCTCTCTCTCTCATCACTCCCTTGCTTGCCCACATCATCTACACTCCGCTGCCTCCATCCCTCTCCTTCTCTCTCACACACTTTCTCTCTCTAAATGTGTTGATCCATCAGCAATAACACACACAGAATATATATACAAATACATATAAAAGGTAGAAACCTAGATACCCAAAAAACCTAACTACACAACTCATATATCAACAATGAAACACCATCACTACTCTCAAAACGACGTCGCCGTCTCCTCCTCCGATGCCGCATCCGACTCCGCCGCCGTCCCCCTCTCATCCAACCGAGCCTCCGAGAAGCTCTCCATTGCCGTTGAGGATCCGTTCAGGGACTCCGCCTCCGGCGCCTCCATCGCCACCACCGCCTCCGCCGACTCCGTCGTCGTCGAGAGGCGCGGGGATTACTCCGCTCTCTGCAAATGGACCATCGCCAATTTCCCTAGAATCAAATCGCGGGCGCTCTGGAGTAAATACTTCGAAGTTGGGGGTTTCGATTGCCGCCTGCTAATTTATCCCAAGGGTGATTCTCAGGCGCTCCCCGGTTATTTGTCCATTTATTTACAAATCATTGACCCTCGGAACACCGCTTCTTCTCGCTGGGATTGCTTTGCCAGCTATCGTCTCGCCATAGATAATATTTTAGACCCTTCTAAATCAGTGCACAGGGACAGCTGGCATCGCTTTTCTTCCAAGAAGAAGTCTCACGGATGGTGCGATTTTGCCTCGCTTATATCTCTCATAGACCCTAAGGTTGGATTCTTGCATTTATCAAATGACTGTATTCTTATCACCGCGGATATATTGATTCTTCATGAGTCGTTTTCCTTCTCTCGTGATAATTACGATCTGCAGGCCAATAATGCGTCTATAATGGGTGGGGGAGGGGTTACTGGGCCTGCCGTTGGGGATGTTTTGAGTGGAAAGTTCACTTGGAAAGTGCATAATTTTAGTTTGTTCAAGGAGATGATTAAAACACAGAAAATAATGAGCCCAGTCTTCCCAGCTGGTGATTGTAACTTGCGCATTAGTGTCTACCAGAGTGTGGTGAATGGTGTGGAGTATTTGTCCATGTGTTTGGAGAGCAAGGACACTGAGAAAAACCCGTTGATTGCAGATAGGAGTTGCTGGTGTCTCTTTAGGATGTCTGTATTGAATCAGAAACCAGGCAATGGCGGGAATCATGTCCATCGTGATAGCTATGGGCGGTTTGCTGCTGACAATAAGAGTGGGGATAACACGAGTTTGGGGTGGAATGATTACATGAAAATGTCTGACTTTATTGGACCCGATTCTGGGTTCCTGGTGGATGACACAGCAGTTTTTAGCACTTCATTTCATGTTATTAAGGAGTTGGGCAATTTTGCTAAGAGTGGAACCTTGGTTGGTGTGAGGAATGGGGGAAATGTGCGGAAGTCTGATGTACATTTAGGAAAGTTCACTTGGAGGATTGAGAACTTTACCCGTTTGAAGGATCTCTTGAAAAAGAGAAAGATTACTGGGCTGTGCATAAAGAGTAGGAGATTTCAAATTGGGAATCGGGATTGTCGTCTTATTGTTTACCCTAGAGGTATTTAATATAAATCTAGCAGGGAAGAAATGAAAATTGCAATAGCTTTACTTATCTTGATTTTTAGTTCGACCTCGGGGGATAAGAATATCATATTGCTGTTGAACATAAACACAACTTTTTTCTGGAATGCAATATTGACCTATTCAGTTAACCTGTTAAAGCACTCATTGATGGTATTTTCAGAATAATTGTAGTTTGATTATATTGTTGTATCACAATTAGAATAATGCAATTGACTGGATTTATTGACCTTGTACAATACTAAAATGAAACCTTCAAATTTAGGGAAGGAATTTCTTTAGGCGAGGGTAATATGATAGCTATTTACTGTCCTCACTCGGATATGTTAAGATGTCGATGGCAGTTATTGTTTCTCTCTTCCAGCTTTTGTCCATAGTTCATGCTCAATTTGATGACTCCCATTTATGTTGTTTTTAACGTGTGCAAAAGATAGAATGTGCTTATAAATTGTGCTATGTTATAATTTTGAAATTGTGGAGCCTTATTGCAATTCACCTTGGTGCTTTAGAAGTGAAGTGCTCATAGTGGTTTGGCGCATTGTATTCATACTTTGACCCAATTCCCAATTTTTCTGAGCTGTTTGGCATAAAGTTTTGATATAATATCCGTGCAGAATCAGAATGTATTATCAATGTTGACTGATCTCCTTTGTTTTGTGCTTAAGTGCATGGATTGATTGAAGGGCTGCATCCTAAGTAAATTCTAGATTTATAGATATGGCATTGTCCCATTTTTTTCTCCGCATTTATTTCAAAGATTACGTTGGAAATGACCGAAGTTACAACATCGATTTACAATCTTTTGATGTAATTTCTTCCATCAATTCTAGAAAGTTGCTTTTGAGCTAATACAAGGTTTGCTCATATCAGGGCAGTCTCAGCCTCCATGCCACCTTTCTGTGTTTCTTGAGGTCACAGATTCACGAAGTACCAACAGTGATTGGAGTTGTTTTGTGAGCCATCGTCTTTCTGTTGTGAACCAAAAAATGGAGGAGAAATCTGTTACAAAGGAATCTCAGAATCGCTATTCAAAGGCTGCAAAGGACTGGGGTTGGCGCGAGTTTGTCACACTGACTAGCCTCTTTGATCAGGATTCTGGATTTCTAGTCCAGGATACTGTTGTCTTTTCTGCTGAGGTCCTTATTTTGAAAGAAACATCCATAATGCAGGACTTTACTTGTCAGGAGACCGACTCAGGAAGTAGCGATTCTCAGATAGACGGAGTAGAGAAGAGGTGCTCATTTACATGGAAAGTAGAGAATTTCTTGTCCTTCAAGGAAATTATGGAAACTAGGAAAATATTTAGCAAGTTTTTTCAAGCTGGTGGATGTGAGCTTCGGATTGGTGGGTGGCTCTCTAAAAGCTTGCATTATTGCATTTAAATTGTTGCAGCAGCTTTTGGGGTTTGTTGGGTGATTAATTCTAATTTTTTGCTACCCATTTTGGTTGTACAGGAGTCTACGAGTCCTTCGACACCATATGTATATATTTGGAGAGTGAGCAATCATTTGGCAGTGACTCTGACAAGAACTTTTGGGTCAAATACAGGATGGCTATTGTGAATCAAAAAAACCCATCTAAAACTGTCTGGAAGGAGTCTTCTATCTGCACAAAAACGTGGAACAATTCTGTTCTTCAATTTATGAAGGTATCTGAAATGCTAGAGGCTGATGCTGGTTTTCTAATGCGCGATACAGTTGTGTTTGTTTGTGAGATCTTGGACTGTTGCCCGTGGTTTGAATTTTCAGACCTTGAGGTTAGTAAACTATATTTATTTGCGAACCATCTGTTACCTCCATCTGCCATCCTAAAATATTGTGTTGTATTGTTTTCTGCAGTTGTCCTGCTGACTAAAGTGTGTTTCATCATTCCCACTATAATAGAATGGAACATCTTAGCTGGTCATTTAAACCTAATTTTACAGTCGTATTTGTTCCTTCGGATTGCTTTTCTTGAGTATAAACATTTGACCTGTAGCTGATTCGATTTTATGGTATATTCCTGAACAATCATTTTTGTTTTATAAATTTGTCAAAGAAATTTAGAAACTGATTAAAAAACAACTAAGACTCATTTTGAAAATTTTAGATCTGTCTTGTGATTTGTAATGCATACGAACTATGCAGCACATCACTGTCTTCTCGGACTCAGTTTTACCCATTTTATCAAACATTCATGGTATGATGCACTCTTAGCTTTATTTATTTTCAGGTTTTAGCTTCTGAAGATGATCAAGATGCCTTGACAACTGATCCAGATGAACTTATTGATTCTGATGATAGTGATGGTCTAAGTGGAGATGAAGAAGACATCTTCAGAAATCTTCTATCCAGGGCTGGGTTTCACCTTACTTGTGGAGATAATTCTTCTCAACCTCAGGTTACTTTAAGAGAGAAACTGCTCATGGATGCCGGTGCAATAGCTGGTTTTCTGACTGGACTCCGTGTTTACCTTGATGATCCTGCAAAAGTGAAGCGCTTGCTGCTTCCCACAAAGATTTCGGGCTGTAATGATGCAATGAAAGATAATAAGAATGATGAGTCTTCACCCAGTTTGATGAATTTATTGATGGGGGTTAAAGTTTTACAACAAGCAATTATTGATTTACTCTTAGATATAATGGTTGAGTGTTGCCAACCTTCAGAGAGTAGTTCAACAGATGGTTCCTCTTGTATTAGCTCCAAACCTTCCCCAGATGGGAGTGGTGCAGTTAGCCCACTTAGATCTGATGGAGACACTGCAGAATCCGGACAGCTTTCTGTAGGGGAGAGATTAGACCTTGGGATTGGCGAAAGTACAAATTCAACTGCTGTACAAAGCTCTGATCTATATGCGACTAATGTACATGCGAAAAATGTTCTCGGACAGCCAACCTGCCCACCAGAAACTTCTGCTGCCAGTTCACTTGATAATCCCTCACTTCGGTCCAAGGTATGGTTGTTATATTATTTGAATTTGTGAGTTGTGAGCATCTTTCCTGCGTATTTTGTGTAATGATAAATATAACCTTCCATTCAGACGAAGTGGCCAGAGCAGTCAGAGGAACTTCTTGGATTGATTGTGAACTCATTGAGAGCTCTTGATGGAGCTGTCCCTCAAGGTTGTCCAGAACCAAGAAGGCGGCCACAGTCTGCTCAAAAGATCGCTCTTGTATTAGATAGAGCACCCAAGCATCTCCAACCAGACCTAGTTGCATTGGTTCCAAAGTTAGTTGAGCATTCAGAGCATTCGCTTGCTGCTTGTGCTCTTTTAGATCGGCTGCAGAAACCTGATGCAGAACCTACATTACGATTTCCTGTACGATAATAAAAATTGCTTTGTGTATTAATGCTGCTTTTCATATAATTAATTCAATTTTGCTTGCTAAGATTACTTTCATAGTTTTTGGGTATAGCTCATCTCTGTGAAACTGTTATTTACTAGGTTTTTGGGGCACTTAGTCAGTTGGACTGTAGCAGCGAAGTATGGGAACGTGTTCTTTTTCAAACACTAGAGTACTTGGTTGACTCTAATGATGAACCTCTTGCAGCCACAGTGGACTTCATATTCAAAGCTGCTATGAATTGTCAACGTCTTCCTGAAGCAGTAAGTTCAAAAGAGACCATATGCCTGTTTCACGTTTTTTTTGCGTTCCTTCTTTACTTTGTGGCAATAACTTATTTTTGGGTGCCAGGTGAGGTCTGTACGGATTAGACTAAAGAATTTGGGTACAGAAGTATCTCCATGCATCTTATATTATTTGAGTCGGACAATAACTAGTTGTGTGGATATAGCGGAATCTTTTCTTAGAGATGTTGACTCAGATGATGATTTTGGGGATGATAACTCTCCAAGCCGATGTAGGCTATTTATATTTGGTGAAAATGAACCAAATTCTGAAAGACCACATTCAGGGGAAGATCAAGTTTCCCATCATAGTTATCATTTTTCTGATGTATATATTTTATTTGAGATGTTATCAATGCCTTGTCTTGCGGTTGAAGCTGCCCAAGTTTTCGAGAGAGCTGTAGCTCGTGGAGCTTTTGCTCTTCAATCTTTTGCTGTTGCCTTGGAAAGACGATTTTCTAGAACATTGAATTTCACATCCCAATATGTTGCTGAAGATTTTCAGCAGCCTGATTTACCCGTGGATGGGGAAGCCGTTGAGCAAACGAGAGCGGAACAAGATGATTTCGCTTCGATTCTTGGTCTTCTCGAGACATTGGCATTGTCCAGAGACTTGGGGGTGAAAGGATTTGTAAAGATTCTATATACTATGTTGTTCAAACAGTATGCTGATGAGTCTCAGCGATTACGGATGATAAAGAGGCTTGTTGAGCTTGTTACCACTAGTGCAGATGCTAGCCGTGACATAGATCTAGATATGGAGATTTTGGTGATGTTAGTGTGTGAGGAGCAGGAAACAGTAAGACCAGTATTGAGCATGATGCGGGAAGTTATTGAACTTGCAAATGTTGATCGAGCAGCTCTTTGGCATCAGTTACGCGCTCGTCAAGATGATGTCCGTCGTCTTCGTGAAGAAAGAAAAGCTGAAGTCGCTAGTTTTACTAAAGAAAAAGCTGTTTTATCTCAAAAGCTAAGTGACTCTGAGGCCACCAATAGCCGTCTCAAGGTAATTATATTACTCTATTAAATTTTCTCCCAGAAAATATTTCTTACTGTTAACGCTTACATATGCTATGGCAGTCTGATATGAAGGCAGAGACGGATCGCTTTGCCCGTGAAAAAAAAGAGCTGATAGAGCAGTCGCAAGAAGTTGAGACTCAACTTGAGTGGCTTCGCTCAGAAAGAGATGACGAAGTCTCAAAGCTCATGGCTGAGAAGAAGGTTCTTCAAGATCGTCTCTATGATGCAGAATCACAACTCTCCCAATTGAAATCTCGTAAACGTGATGAATTGAAGGTTTGATACTTAATTAACCAGCTGCCATGTTTAATTGATCCGTTTTTCTCTCTCTCTTTTTTTTTTTTTAATTTTTTTATTATGTAATTAAAATGACTCAGACTCCCTTACTTTTCCTTCTGATGATCCCATGAACTTCTGACTAGTTAATTTTTGTGAACTATTTCAGAGGGTGATGAAGGAGAAAAGTGTTCTTGCTGAGAGGTTAAAGAATGCTGAAGCAGCACGAAAAAGGTTTGATGAAGAGTTGAAAAGATTTGCCACAGAAAATGTGACTCGAGAAGAGATACGTCAGTCATTGGAAGACGAAGTTCGTCGATTAACACGTACAGTAGGGCAAACAGAAGAAGAGAAGCGTGAGAAGGAGGAGCAGGTTGCTAGATGCGAGGCATATATTGATGGGATGGAATCCAAATTGCATGCCTGCGAGGTTTTTTCTTCTCCCCAAATTATTTAAACATGATGTTGATCATTATTGTCTTGATATTGTGGTACTAATGTTGGTGTTGAATTCATTCTCTCTTCAAGTTTTACCTCTTTCATATTTCAAATGTATAAAATGCATGTAACACCTGCGAACTGTTTATGTGATTCTAATGATTGTCTCATTTCATACAGCAATACATCCATCATCTTGAGGCCCAACTTCAAGAAGAAATGTCGAGGCATGCTCCTCTTTATGGCGCTGGATTGGAAGCGCTGTCGATGAAGGAGCTGGAGACCATATCTCGAATTCATGAAGAAGGTCTGAGGCAGATCCACACAATCCAACAGCGTAAAGGAAGTTCAGGCAGCAGTCCTCTTGTCCCGCTTTCCCACGGCCACGGGTTGTACCCTTCAACACCGCCTCCAATGGCCGTTGGATTGCCGCCGCCTCTGGGACCCAACGGGGTTGGGATCCACAGCAATGGTCACGTGAATGGCGGGGTTGGGCCCTGGTTCAACCACTAGAATGAGTCCATTACGATGGATGGCAGGATAAGTAGTACCATGGTGGTGGTATTGTTATTCTGTTTTTATAGTTTGGTTGGCATTATAACTGATAAGAGGGAAAGGAAGTTGATTGAGAGAGAGAGACTGATGCATGGTGGGATGATGTGGTAGGTTTTTTCTTACCAACCCAATCCATCACATGCCATGTTTAAGTGTTCCTCTCTCTCTCTCTCTCTCTCTCTTCCATTAATCAAAGCCATTTAGAAAAATTTTGTTTTACTTGTCTTCCTCTCTATACACCCACCCTTTTTTTGTTCCTACTTTCCAAATGCAGTTTGTTTATTACTATCACTCTCTTTATAAGCTGAAATTAGAATTGATAGATGACAAAAACTTGCAGACAGTGTGCCGCTGTTGCAACCACTTCTGTTCATTACCTGTAACGTGGATTATAAAGAATAAAGATTATGAAATATTTGGTTCACTAATTTAATAGTTGTACGTGTGATCACATAAGGAGTGAGAACGTTCAATGTGTTATAAAGATTAATGGTGTTAACTGTAATTTATATGAAAGAAAATTATAGGAGTAACATAAATTTTAAGATTAACTACTATTTCTGTCGTTAGATTGAACATTAGTTAATTTGAATAATTAAAATTTTAAATAAGGAAAACCACCCACTAACCATAACCATACTTTTAGCCCGAATCACCCAAAATTTAAGAATATCATTTTGAAAATTGTCAACACAATAAAATTTTTAGAAGAATGTGTTTGAAATATTTAAGACACCCTCAAGTTGCACAAGCTGACCTAGCATGTGACCGTTTGTATGATCAATTATACGATTATAATCTTTTATTATACTTCTTCCAGCCGATTACAAGATAATCGTTTGCTTTTGCGCGTAGATTAAGGAGTATTATTATTATATATGTGTAGTGGGTAGTTGTATTAGAGGAAAGTTGTGAACCATGTGATATATTTTTTTACTAAATAAGAAATATGAATACCTTTAAAATGAGCGCTCAAATTGGTAAAATGAATACATTTGAACTGGTCTGAGGTAGTATATTCATATGCAATCAATCATACAACAACTTACAAAACCACACACGATGCTCAAGAAATTGTAGCATCTATCTTTATTATCTTTATGTGTTACTTGTAAACTTGGGCAATCCTCGTGCCTTTCTAATAAATTTTTACTTATCTAAAAAAAACGAAACCACACACGATTCCGCATGCGACTATTTGTGCAACTAAATTTATGATTATCGCACAAAGAGTCACACGTGTAACCCAAATTTAAAAATAAGGTAATTATGTCTTAAAATTTTCAAAAGTGATTATTACTTTTAAAAAATTAATTGTTGGTGACAATTTTCAAAACATAGTACTCCCTCCCTTCCATTTAATCTTTACACATTTCTAATTTTAATGTCTTATTTTAATTTTTATATTGCCATTTTTGATAAATGAGTCTTATACAAAATAAATAATACTCCCTCTGTCTCATTTCAATCTTTATATATTTTTAATTTAGGCGTCTCATTTTAATCTTTACATTTCCCTCTTTAGTAAATGAGACCCACACAAATTAATTACTCCCTTTGTCCCATTTCAGATGACACACTTTTTATTTTGGGTTGTTCCACTAAAGTTTGCACCTCCCTAAAAAAGCAATAAGTTATTTAACAAACACCATTTTTCATACACTTTATTTACAAAAAAATCACCCTTACCTAACACACCTAACATATTTTATCATTTATTTATTACCAAAAATACCATAATACCCCTAAAAGTTATCTTAATCTCCGTGCCAGAAGAGAGATGCAAACATTTGTGGGGTGGAGGAAGTATTTCTCTCTTCATGACTCACACATCACACTAATACACCTACCAACTTTACATTTAAATATTATTTCTCTCACATCACTACACATTAAAATACTACATTTCTTAATCTACATGAAAAAGCAATTGAATGGAGGGAGTATATCTCTATGGGATCTCTAAACACTATATTAATACAACTATTCATTTTAAATTAAAATATTAGCTCTCAACATATTAAAAAACTATGTACTCCCTCCGTTCCTTTCAAAGGGTAGTGTTTGTTTTTTTGTACATGGATTAATGAATATTACCCCTCCGTCCCATAGAAGTTGACACACTTTCCTTTTTGGTTTGTCCCATTAAAGTTGACACATTTCCTTTTTAATACATGGGACCCACACAAAAATAATTAATATATTCTCATGGGCCCCACATATCACCTCTAATACAACTACCAACTACACATTAAATATTATTTCTCTCACTTCACTTTACTTCACTTTACATTAAATTAGTATACTCCTTAATCTCCGTGCCCAAAAAAAATTATACCAACTTCTCCGGGACGGAGGGAGTATTATTTTAATGTGTAGTGGATAGTTGTATTAGTGGGAGTATGGACCTCATAGTTTAGTTGTATTAGTGGATGTATGAGGGTCTCATGTGTATAAAAAAAAGAAAGATGACTCTTTGGGTGGGACGTTCAAATGGAAAAAGAGACCTTTGAGTGGGACGAGGGGTATATTTTTTAATAAATAAAAGAGACGAAGGCAATATTAATTAAATTGAAAGATATTTGATGGTGGCGGCAAGGATGAAAATATCGATATTGGTAAAAATATCAGTACCTCAAATTTACGGATATATCGATGGATATATCGAATATCGAATATCGATATCGATATTGGTAAAAATTTTAAAAATCACGATATCAGTACCTCAAATTTACGGATATATCGATGGATATATCGAATATCGAATATCGATATCGATATTGGTAAAAATTTAAAAAATCACAAAAACTTGTAAAAAATAGAGAAAATTAATTAATTAATTTTTCAATATATTATAACTAATTTTAATATATAAATACACTTTAAAATCTTAATAAAACTCATAATACATGATAAGCAAATCAATAACAACACATTTAAATAGTACTATAGAGTCATATAATAATTACTACTTATTGTTTAATACATACTAATAACTAATACCAAAATGATGACCTATGAGGCTCAAATGTAAAACATGTCATGCCGTCTAGATCTAAACAATATTGGTACCAGCTCATTGAATTAGAGAAATTCTGAACATAGTTCTAAATGTACCGTCTAGTCAAAATATACTGTGTATGTGAACCTTCTTGATTTACTTAGTCATAATAATGCTAATGAAAAGTAATAACAATTTTAATAAAAAATGATAATTAATTAATCAAACGTAAAACAATCTTACTATAAGATGGTTTCACAAAAGTGTTGCTTTATTTTTTATTTTATTTTTTAAATTACACATATTAATAAAAAAATATTTTATTTTTTAAAAATTATAGATAATTTTTCGATATATTCGATATATACTCGATATTTTATCGATATTGTATCGAAATCTGAAAATTTTGAACTGAGACAATTCAATATCGATATTGTTATCGATATTTCTCGATATTTTCCGATATATCCTCGATATCAAAAAAGATATATCTTTTTCCTCATATCAATATTAATACTCTAAAAAAATAGATATATCGTGGATATATCGGGATATTTTCGTCCTTGGTGGCGGTAGCATGAGTGTGGGATACTTGTTTCCCTAGAAAGAATGATAAGAGGAGTCCCATGTTGACACGTGTATTTCAGAACTGAAATTAAATTCAATTGCCGGAAAATCAAAGCCATGAATATGTCCTTAAACTTATCGAACGTCCGACGTACGCCGACGATCTCCGAGCAGAATTCTTCGGGAAATAGCTCCCCTGCATCTTCTCCAGAACCGGAATCTCGAAGAATAAAGTCAAGCCCACAGCTGAACCGGTGGTCCTGGGCTCGAGCGGTGCGGTCAGGTCGGAAATTGGGGCGGCCGGCTGAGCGTGATTCTCCCGTTGGGGCTATTTCTGAGAGTGGAGTACAGATCATGGTCTCCCCGCGTGAGGAGGAGACTAGTTTAACGGAAGTTAGGGCTAAGGCCAAGTCCATTTACATGGTTTCTGATGGGACGGGGTGGACGGCGGAGCACTCCGTTAATGCGGCGTTGGGTCAGTTTGAGCACTGCTTGGTGGATCGGGTTTGCCCCATTAATACCCACTTGTTTTCCGGAGTAAGTTGTCGGTAGCTTCAATTCCTCTTTAGTTGAGTTGAGTTGAGTTGAGTTGAGTGTATACCTATAATATTTTATTTTGCAATTATGTCCTACAATTAACTATATACTCCATGTGGTTTAGTAATTTGAAACTCATATATCCTACCAAGATTAACTTTTTATGGAGTAGACTAGAATGTTAACCATTTTCTCTTTATTGTCCTAGAAAAATCCAGAGGATTGGATTTTCACATCCAAACTCCCTTTATTTATTTCATGTGTTGTACAAATGATGGAATTGGAATGTGTTCCTTGGTGTTAAAACTAATTGCAATTGCATTGTGCCATTGACATTGTGAAAGATTGATGATTTGGATGGGTTGATGGAGGTGATAGCTCAAGCAGCGAAGGAAGGAGCTATGGTGGTGTACACACTGGCTGATCCTTCCATTGCTGAATCAGCAAGACAAGCATGTAAGCTATGGGGTGTCACATCTCTTGATGTGCTCAGCCCCATAACAGAGGCCATCGCCTCCCATCTTGGCGTCACACCCTCTGGACTTTCGCGGTGGTCTCCGGGCAGAGAGAAATCACTGGGGGAGGACTACTTCCGCAGGATAGAGGCAATCGAGTTCACTATAAAGCAGGACGACGGAGCACTGCCCCAGAATCTGCACAAGGCTGACATTGTTCTTGCAGGCGTATCTCGTACTGGGAAGACCCCGTTGTCCATATACCTAGCTCAGAAGGGCTACAAAGTGGCCAATGTGCCCATTGTGATGAATGTAGACCTCCCTAAAGCCCTGTTCCAGGTTGATCCGGAGAAGGTGTTCGCACTCACTATAAATCCTGTAGTGTTGCAAACGATCAGGAGAGCAAGAGCCAAGAGCTTGGGGTTCGATGACATGATACGCACCAACTATTCGGAGATGGGATATGTGAGAGAAGAGCTGGAGTTTGCCAGTAGGATATTCAACCAAAATCCTGTATGGCCAGTGATTGAGGTAACAGCAAAGGCAATCGAAGAGACAGCTGCAATTGTGTTGAGACTCTACCATGATCGCAAAAATAGATGCTCTATGCCAAGAATTTCCAAGCGCTACTAATCGACAACTTATATGTACACCTGCCTTTACCTTTTCTTACTTCATATTTTTCACTCTATTGTCTTTCTTTTACTTTGTATATATATATAATACGAGGGATTTTGTTTCCAAATTAACTCCACAATTGGCTTCTCTCCATTGTTTAATTTGCAGGATAGGATAGGTTGTGTATCGTTTAATTTTTCACATGATGATCAAATCTCGTCTTGGAGCTTCACTTTTTTAAGTTCCAGGATTTTTTTTTCTTCTCTTTTATCCTCAGAAACAAGATCATACAATGAGTGCCACAAATTGGTTAATGTATGGATCGAGATTTACTTATTAACAACATCATATTTTGAATATTTAATTGATTTTTAATTGTTTTAATATTTGAGTGTGTTTAACTTGAAGTTAAAAATGATCTCCAATAGATGACTAATGGGAAGAAAGAAGTAGTTCAGACCAGTTTCAGAGGCATGAGAGTTTTCCATAAATAGAAAATAAAGAAGTTTTCCAATCCAACCCATCATTTCAGGAGACAATTATGGTGGACAACCAAGAGTGACACCAAAGCCTAGGTATAAATTTATTTATATTATCTCCATAACTAACTAAACTCCACCATAGATCCAATGTAAGCCTTTTGTCTCATTTATTCATTCATCCAATAAGGCATGCATCAATAAGCCTCTTCCTTCATCATATTCTGGAAAAAATAAAATTTTCCTTTACTCTCTCTTGTTCTTCTGAAATTAATAATGTGGAAATTGCATGTTGATGATGATGGGCTTTGCTCGTTAGTTCCATGCACAATACATGCAACACTAGTACTAATGTTTCAGGAAATGGAGAAGTAATTCCTCCCTCATTGTTCATTACTACCTACCTACCAGGTAATATGCTTTAATTTTTGGTTAGGTGAATTGATATTTGGTTATAATAATTGGGAGTGCACAGTGCAGGAGAAGATGAACATGACAGTTCGGTCGCCTTACTTCGATCCTGATTTTGATAGCCTCAGTGAGAGGATATATGGTCCTGCGTAAGATATATATATCCATCTTTGGTCCACATTAATGGAATTTGTGTATTGTATAATGTGCATGTGTTGATGGCAGTTGTAGAGTGAATATAGACAATGAGAGCTTAGAAGATTGCACCATTGTGAAGGTGACTAGTTTCTATTCATTAGTTCAATTATTTGTTGGGTATCCAATCGATGATGAGAATGGGATGGAATGCAGATCAACTGTGTAAATAAGCAGGGGCTCCTGCTGGAAGTGGTGCAAGCACTTACAGATCTCAACCTCACCATTGCTAAGGGTTACATTTCCTCTGATGGCGGCTGGTTCATGGATGGTATTCCTCTCTACTCTACTACTCCCCTTTTTACTTCTTCATTCTTCTTTACATCTCATCTCATCTCAGTTTTCCATGTCAAAAATGAGGCTGGACACAAAGTTACTGATCAGAGGATAATCAACTACATCCATCAGGTATATATATACCTTTTAGATTCCTTTTTTAGTTGTGCTTTTTCTTAGGTGCACAAATGTGCAGGCAATCGGGTCAAATAGTGTCAGGAGTCCGACAGGTACAGAGTCGGACAGGGGTGGTGAGGCTAAAGCAATTGAAATGACTGGAAAGGACCGACCGGGGCTATTCTCAGAGATATCAGCAGCCCTGGCTGATATGGGGTGCAACATTGTGGAAGCTCACGCCTGGAGCCACAATGCACGTCTCGCTTGTGTTGCTTACATCTCCGACCAGTGCATGGATAATCCAATCGATGATCACAGGCTGCACGCCATTGGGGACCACTTGACCACAGTTCTAAGAGCCACCTCATGCACACCCAGTCCCAGAGATGATCATCAGCAAGGAGTGAAACCCGCAGGCCTTCCCAAGGGGGAGCTGAGCACCACCACTAGAGTGGAACGCCGCCTGCACCAGCTCATGGTTTCTATCCGGGATTATGACAGATCACCAAGTCCCGTCTCAGTTGGCTGTGAAGATGACGAGAGGAGGACCTGTGTGCTGATAGAGAGTTGCATTGAGAAGGGGTACTCAATTGTCACCATCCAGTGCAAGGATAGGAGAAGGCTAATGTTCGACACTGTGTGCACGCTTATAGACATGCAGTATCTCATCTTTCATGCTTCCATTGATTCCTGCAGAGGCTATGCATATCAAGTAAGCCTGTCTCATCCTCATCCTCATCATCACCATCACCATCACCATCACCATCACCATCACCATCACCATCACCATCACCATCACCATCACCATCGTCGTTTCTTTATCCATTTTCTTTACTTCAACAGGAGTACTTCATAAGACATGCAGATGGATGTGCATTAAACACAGAGAGTGAAAAAGAACGAATCATTAAATGCCTGGAGGCGGCCATAGAACGCAGGGTTTGTGAGGTAGTTCTTGTTCCATTCCACAAGACATTACACTCCTAATTAATTCTCTGTTAAGACTAAAACTGATCATGATCAAGGAAACGAAAAATGCAGGGTGTTCGCGTAGAACTGTGTGCATATAGCAGGGTGGGATTGCTCTCGGACATTACGCGAGTGCTAAGGGAAAACGGTCTAGCAGTAGTAAGAGCAGATATAGCTACACAAGGAGAGAAATCAGTAAATGCTTTCTATGTGAGGGATATTTCAGGAAATGATGTGGACTTGAACTTCATCAAGTCCATGAAGAGAGAGATGGGTGCAATTGATCTAGCAGTTATGGATGAGACAACCAATTCTAAACCTGCAGCCTCGGCTGCGAGGCCCAAGTTCTCTATAGGGGAAATATTAAAGTCTCGGATCGGGCGCCTTTCCCACAGCTTCATTGCCATAAAATGATCATGTAAATATGTAGACCTTGTTTTACTCAGTTTTCATAGCTCAAAGATACTCATGATGTACATATGCAATCTTCTTTTCAGTATCAAGCATGTATTGTCAAAAGAATTGCTGAAGAGAGAGAGTATATAATACATACAGTAACTTTGCCTGCCTTTGAAATATCACCTTGCAATGCATAATTATCCAAGCTTTAGGTTCAAGCGTCTAAGCCATACAGAGTGCAAGATCATATGGAACATGTCAAATCTCTTCACTGGTTGATTCAAAACAAAATGTCTCCTTACAGCTCTCAACCCTTCCTTCAGCCTCAGATACTCATCTTGTGATACCGCCATCAGAATCTCTTTCAATCTCGGAATTTCAGAAACCTCAACGTGTATGGAGAATGCCTTCCACCTTAAAACATCACTAAATGGGAGGACGTAGTGGTCGGATAGTATGACAGGGATGCATTCAGCATAAATGGCCTCCACTATTCTGGGGCTTGCCACTTCATATCCACTGGGGCATAAGCAAAACTTGGATCTTAACATTGAATCATAATAATCCTCATGTTTAGGTAGGTACTCATGAACATGGAGATCAGAATCTCTGCCTTTCCAATGTTGGAGGAGAATTGGCCTAATGGGGCCATGAATCCCCCCAGCAAAGAAGGCAAGGTAGGGCCGCGAGATATTTCTAGGCGGAGGAGAGATCAGCTTCGGATTCACATTGCCACCATATAGATGAATTTCAGGGAGGCTCACATCTTTCTGTGGATTGAATCCTTCTGAGGAATTTGCATTGCACAAAACACGGATTGATGTGTTGTAGAGATGTGCATTCCCCAGCGAGGCCTTAGGTCCCTAAAACCATTTCAAACACCACCAATTATTTCAATTATAAAATTACTCTTTTAGATTATTGTTTTGGAAAGGAATTTAAATTAAATAGATATCTCATCATTGAAGGAGAGTATGCTGACCCAGTCATGGCAGGAAAGCATGAAGTGATCTGCTCCTTGAGTTCTATTCCAGAAGGGGTGCTTGGTGGAGATGAGTTTCACATAATCGGATACGAATTCTTGGAGTGGGGTGACATCATATGTGTTGGGTATGTAAAGATACTTGACCATCCATGTTACACTGAAAGGCATGAAATATACATGAGCTAGTTGTGCTCGATTTGTCCTAAACCTGTTATTTCTATGCTCCATCTCATGTATGAACCTTCCTTCACTAGTGTATATGTCTTTGCATGGCCCATCATGTACTATTGGTACCTCCCCTTCTTGATATACATACACCTTAAATCTTCTTTCCATTTCCCTGTAACTCCTGCAACGTGTATACTTAAAAAATATATATATAGAGTACGATTTAAGAATTTATTTATGCATGCTAATTAAGTGGTTCATTTCATGTTCTTGCAGGAGAAGTGATGGCTGTGCATTTTATTGGAATTAAAAAAAAGATAAAAATTTAAAAGGGTTCATCATCAAGTAAAGATGCCAGTAATGCTTAGTATCAAATGATAATAAAATGTACCATCACTACTTATAACACCAAAGGTGATTTTACTTCTTTACGCTGCTCATAGATTACAATGCAAGGGATATGTCGTAAATATCATAAAGCAAGACCATTTTCTTCTTCTTCTTTTTTTCTCTTTAATTGATTTATTTTTCCATTATATAAGCACATTGGCTTTTCATGTGATTAGATTTCAGACAATGAATGCTTAAAACAAAATAATTTACGGAGAGATTACGTGAACATTTTCTAAACGAAAAAGCGAACGGAAAATCTGCGAAAATGCCACTGAGGTTTCTCTTTCATCTAATATAATTTTCTTTATAAAAGAAGGGGAAATTACTAACATCCAGAGAAGAAAAGGAGCCCTTTTTATTTGGAGAACAAAAAGAATCTTTTTTGTTAACTATTATTAGAATGTAAATCAATCTTAAAACGTTGATTGGAAGCTTAGTAGTTGTGCCTTTTTGTCTCTCTCATAATCAATAAAGAACAAATTTCAGCTGGCATTTATCCAAAGAAAGTTTCTTTTAAGAAAAAAAAAAAAAAACAAAAGGACTACTTTTCACATAGCAGAAACAGGAGGCAGAGTAGATCAGAGCTAAATAGAAGAGCAAGGTTTGAGAGAGAAAAGTAATGAGTAATAGGAGCACGACTTTCAGTCTTTTTTCAAAAAATGGAAAAACCAATAGCTAGAGTGGGGGAACAATGAGTGTGCCCACTAGGAAACCTCATGCTTCAGGTACAAGACTTGATACCCCTCTTACAATACAAACCACAAGATCATCACACACACTAGATAGTGATATATAATTAATTTTGAGATTTCAGCTGAGTATCTTTGAAGGAAAGCTGCCACATTTCATGACCTCGTTTTAAAATACGTGGAAAGATTGATTTCATGATTGATTAAAAACTAAATATAAATTAAGTTCGTGCAATTTTAAGCTAATGAAAGCTTTTGGCAAGGGAAGGTTCTGATCATCATATAGCTAGCAATTTATAATACTCCACAAAATTATGACCACTACTTACTGGAAAAATGCACTGGGATTCCAATAGATTGTGGTAGAGAGAAGGTCATTGTTGTTGATGATTGCTGATAGGTTTTTCATAGAAGCTGCTTTCTTTACTGTTGCTCTTGCTCTAACTAATCCTTGCTCCAATACGTTACTTGTTCTTCTCTGCATTAATTTCATATTATAATGACGCTCAGATCATCACATATTCATGATATCAATCAACTTAATTAAATATTAAGACACACCATTAAAGCAGTAAGAGAGAGAAGAGAGGCTAATAAGGCAATAACAGCAGCACGCTAAACCTTCAAAGATTTTCAAAACAAATTCAGGCAATTTATCCTAAAATGATATTATCTTTTCCATTAAAACTCTAATGAGGATATTCGCGTAATTAATTAATAAATCAGATTTACGTTACTGGATGAATGCAATTACTGGTTCAAACCAAAAAACAGGGGAAAAAACATTAAAAGTAGAGATTTAAAATTAATGATGGATAATTACGCGGAGAGTAGGCTTGGATTTGGATGAAAATTCAGAAGAAAGCACAGCTCTGGATTTATCAAGAGGCGAATGTGCAGCCAACTGAAGGACTGGAATTCTAAAGTGTTGTTCAACAGCGGAGGTAGAGGAGCGGAATCCATCAGCTCCGGCGGAGAAGTAACCACAGACGAAAACGAAAGCGATGGATGCCACAAAAACTGCTGATACTATCAATATCGGAGAAGTCACACCACCGCCAATCTTCACGATCATCCTACCTCTCTGTGTGTGTAAATGTAAATGTGTAGTTTACGTGTAGGTATGTGAGTAGATTTTGGCACAGCAGAGTGTGCTTGTTGAAGAGACGGTTATATAGAAAAGGAATGAAAAGGCGGGGAACGTATGTATGTATGTGTGTGTGGGAGAGAGAGAGAGGGAGAAATGGGGCAAACAATTTCAAATAGTGTGAAACATGGATTTACGTTTTATTTTCTAATTAATGAGATTAATGGAGTAGTATTTATTTTGGTTACCAAATTTCATCTCATATGCTCATTACAATCATTTAACATACTTTTCAATTTACGATTTATCTATTCAATTCTTTATATTTTTCTTATGCTGATTACAAATATTTAATCATCATTCATTTATGATTCTTAACATACCCTCTCAAACTCATCTTCACATTAGACTTCCAATTTCCAACTTCTTCACACTTTAACTTTCAATGATATTAAAAAAATAAAATTATTTCTTAACTTCTTTTCACATATAGTTTAATATTCTTAGGTAGGTAATAAGTGAATTGTAAAATATGAATTGTGTAAAGTGTTATAAGAATAATAAATTTGAAATTAAATTTATATTATAACTTCTGCCTTTTTTGTTTTGTTTTTCTTCTTTTTTTTTTAATGAAATGTGAAAATGAGTGGAGGACTGATAAATATGAAAAGTATGAAAATAAATTAGAGATGGTAAGAATTTTATATTTTTTTTAACAGGAAAGAATACTTTTTTATTATTTCTTTTAATTAGATATTTATAATATTTGTTAAAAAAATAATTTACCTCAACACTAA
This sequence comes from Pogostemon cablin, assembly GCA_023678885.1. Lineage (NCBI taxonomy): Eukaryota > Viridiplantae > Streptophyta > Magnoliopsida > Lamiales > Lamiaceae > Pogostemon > Pogostemon cablin. Next base: position 37,883,354 of record CM042965.1, read on the forward strand.
TCACATTTTATGTATCAATTCAGTATATTTTTTTATTAAAATATTATGTTTGTATTACTCATTTCGTCAGCATACAAGATTTTGCCCTGCATAAAAGACTAATTAAAGTTAAGAGATCCTTAGTAATGACCAATGTAATTAAAAAGTTAGTTATAAAGGACTAATTAAAGTTAAGAGATCCTTAGTAATGACCAATGTAATTAAAAAAGTTAGTTGTCTAATTAATTTTTTTTTTTTTTTTACATTTTTACTGTCATATAGCATAGTATTTTGTGAGGTGATGCTTGAATGAGACACATTTAGGGATACTCTCATTAAATGGGTTATTTGTGAGACGAATTGACCTATAATTAAAGTATGTTTATTGTATAAATAAAATATGCTTATTTGTATTTAAAGTATGTCAATAATAAATTATATTATGACACGCATACTTTAATGCATAATTCAACCTACTTTAATAACTATTAAACATATTTTACCAAAATAACAAACATACTTTAAAACGTCTCACAAACCACGTCTCATGTAAGTAACGTCTTACAAGAAATTTTGTCTAAAATTAAAGTATGCTTATGTACTTATAGTTAAATTATGCTTATGGATAGTGATATATTTTTGTAAAGTACTCAAATGAACTATGTATAATATGATTCACTACATTTTACTTTAATTACTTATACATATACTTTAATAATGAGTCAACTTAATTTACACATGTCTTACATACATATACGCCAATTTTTTATTTTTTTTTATGCTGACCATAATAATATTATGGAGATTTTTGTGTAATTTCATTTATTAGTTCTAAAGATTTAGATTTTCAAATTACAAATTCACCGTTTTGTGTAATCACACCCATGATCCCACCACCACGTCCGTTTATTACTACGACTCACACCACGTCCCTTTATTAATTACGACCACTCAATCTGATTATGTTTATTTATTTTTATTTTTTTTATTAAGAGTTCGAGTGCAGTGCATCTATGCCACCGTGCATTTGGATGATCTCAGTTGTTAGATTAAATTTTAATTTAATCTTTATTATTAATTAATTTAAATAATTAAAAATTAAAAAAAAAAAACCACCTACTACCCATACATTTAGCCTTTAAATTATAATAGGGTAGAATAACCCTAAAATTAAATACATAGTAGTATTCAACAAAAATATAGGCTTAAATTTTTTATTTTTTGAAAGCAAAATATACGCTTTAGTTGAATATAAAAATTAAATGCATTTAAAATGGTATTTTATATGTAATGTTTAATTGATTTAGTTGTTGTATGTAAAAAGGAGAGTTTAACAAAATACATACGACAGGGAAGGAAAGTTATGTTTGGAGAAATGTAGGTATGAGAAGAAATGAAAAATAAGCATAGAAGATTTATGATAAGCGAAGGTGGGCTTATATAATGGGCCATTAATAAAATAAATACAAATTAAGATGAGAATTACTCCACTTATTGAAGAATCTCCGTGGTGACACATGAGCAGTCGACCGGTAATACCGTTTGGCAGCTGATCCATCAGGAAAATGTTATGTTGTTGATTAATAATTGAAGAATCAATCTTTATGTTGTTGTCGAATGACATTTAAACTCAAACACATGATCTAGGTAGGTAATTTGTATAAAATCGGAAATGGGATTTGTACTAGGTTACGTAGTGGGTTTTGCAGTGGGGTTCGGATTGATTGTGGCATTTGCTCGATTCCAGAACACCAGATCCAAAGCCCGCATTGATTTGGTACGTATTTATTCCCATTCAATTTCTGTTGTGTTGTTGTAGAGATAGATAGAGAGATATTGATGTAGGTGTGTATAAATTAAAATGAAAAATCATTTATTTGCGCAGGCAGTAGCAATAGCAGCATTAGCGAGGATGACAGTACAAGATTCAAGGAAGCTTCTTCCAGATCAATTCTACCCTTCTTGGGTTGTGTTTTCACAGAGACACAAGTTGAGTACTTTATTATTAATACTCTCATCACTTACTTATTAATAAGTATTAACTAATTCATTCATTCTGGGATTTTGCAGTTAAACTGGCTTAATACTCATCTTGACAAAATATGGCCTTATGTTGATGAGGTTCATATATTAATCTCAATCCACTACTACTATTACATTAATTAATTCAATCATTCTCTGGTAGCTGCATTTATATACTATACATGTGATTGTGGTGTTTGATTTGTGTATAGGCAGCATCCTTGATAATCAGAGAGTCTGTAGAGCCAATTTTGGAACAATATAGACCTGCAATTTTGGCTTCTCTCAAGTTTTCAACCTTAACTTTAGGGACTGTCGCACCACAATTCACAGGTGGATTTATTGTGTTGGATAAGGATTAATATTTGATGAAGAGTAAAAAAGAGGATTGCATGATTTCTTTTCATAGGAGTTAGCATCCTGGAGAGTGAGGTAAATGAGATAGTTATGGAGTTGGAGATGCAGTGGGATGGAAACCCGGATATTGTACTTGATATCAAGACTCTAGTTGGTGTGGCACTACCCATACAGGTTAGCTTAGGTTATGTTGTCTCAGAACAGAACAAAACAAAACAGAAATACATACATAAATTTGTGTTAAGTTAAAATGAAGTGAATTGTGTGTTTTGTATGTATAGGTGAAAAACATTGCATTTACTGGGGTTTTCAGGTTGATATTCAAACCACTAGTGGATGAGTTTCCTTGTTTTGGAGCTGTTTGTTTTTCCCTGAGACACAAGGTCAGTCACTTGTGTCCTAACTGTCGGTCTGTTGTCGTATATCAATGGTGTGTGTACATTCAAAAGCTATGTGACTATACAGAGAAAACTGGACTTTACGCTCAAAGTGGTTGGTGGGGATTTATCAGCAATTCCAGGGATATCTGATGCCATTGAGGTTTCATCTACTCTTCAATTCTGACACAACATGTGCTGCTTCCATTTCGGATGATTTAAATATATGGAGTATATTTTTGATGTTAGGATGCGATAAGAGACGCAGTTGAAGCTTCTATAACCTGGCCAGTTCGTAATATAATACCAATAATACCCGGAGATTATAGGTATTGCATATATGCATCATTATTTATAACCTCTTCTGTTTAATCGGCTGGCCACATATATATATGAATGTTGGTTGCAGTAACTTAGAGGTGAAGGCAGTTGGGGTTTTGGAGGTGAAGCTGATTGAGGCCAAGGAATTAACAAACAAAGACATCATTGGCAAGTCCGACCCCTTTGCAAAGCTATGCATCCGTCCTCTGCCCGACAGGACTAAAACCAGCAAAACTATTGTAATATCCCATCCCTCATCATCTTCTTCAATTCAATTCATTCATTCTTTTTACATTAATTAGTGACATGACATGATTCAGGACAACCAAACGAACCCAATCTGGAACGAACAATTTGAGTTTGAAGTAGAGGATTCAGCAACTCAACACTTGACAGTCAAGATTTATGATGATGAGGGAGTTCAAGCTGCTGAACTAATCGGGTGTGCTCAGATCCAAATCAGTGAGCTTGAGCCTGGTAAGGTGAAAGATGTGTGGTTGAAGCTCGTAAAGGATCTCGACATCCAGAGGGACACTAAAAACCGTGGCCAGGTACATTCATTCATGCAGACTCTTGGTTGATCATGGATATATATGTATTTTAATTTAGTGTTTATATAAAACTATACTGTATAGGTACATTTGGAGCTGCTTTACTGCCCTTTCAGCAAGGACAACATATTCAATCCGTTTGACCCGGACTTCAGATTGACATCACTGGAGAAGGCCCTGAAACAAGTGGGGGATGATGGTGGTGGTGGTGGGAAGAAGAAAGACATCATCATCAGAGGAGTTCTATCAGTGACAGTAGTGTCAGCAGAAGAGTTGCCGGCTACGGATGTGATGGGAAAGTCGGACCCATTCGTGGTGCTAACGATGAAGAAATCGGAGCAGAAGAACAAGACAAGAGTGCTGAATGACACATTGAATCCAGTTTGGAATCAAACATTTGACTTTGTAGTGGAGGATGGATTGCATGAGTTGCTCATCATGGAAGTATACGACCACGACACCTTCGGAAAGGTAATTTTATATATATGAAGAATGTTACTATTATGTGGTTGATTGAATAAAAATAAAAATGAATGGAATGCAGGATAAAATGGGTCGTTGTATCATGACACTGACAAGGGCTATATTGGATGGAGAGTTCACAGATAGTTTCCACATAGACGGTACTGAATCCGGAAACCTTCATTTGCATATCAAATGGACCTCACAGTCTATCGTCAAAGAATAGCTTACCTGCTTCTATTTACTAATTAATCATCTCTTCTCTTCTCTTCTCTTCTCTTCTCTGTTAATAGAGAATTCTAAGCCAAAGAATATACTTATATATATTCTAGTTGATGGAGTAGGCAACCATTGTATTTAATGCACCATATTCCATTTCAACATTTATATATACTGCTTCCACAATTTCTTTACTTTTCTCCTGACTTACTTCTTAGGTTAATGTCTATTGAAGAGCAAATCTTATGAGAATAGTCATAGATGGACAAAAAGTAACATGTTTTTAATAGGAAACTGATAACTAAAAACACAACACAATAATCAAAGTGATATTTAAATTTTGGCCTAGGTGTTTGGGGGAGAATTAGCAGGGGGAACAAATCTACTTCTTATTTCTAATTATTTTATGAGTAATACGTATTCTTAAAAGAAAATTCATAAAGCTTAAGAAAAAAGATTTTAATTCTTTTTTCCTTTCTCTCATGTTGGTACGTAATACAATCATGTATAGCAGTGTGATTAAATTAAAATCATTCTCATGTTTGTGGACTAATTAAAGCACACACTTTTTTCTCACGGTAAGCATAGTAGCATTTAATGAAAGAAATTCCTGTTGAATAATTTAATTTATATATATGATTGCTACTCATCACCAACCATTTTACACCTAATTATTACAATATTTATTTCTATTTAATTCTTTGGCATCATTAAAAAAAATAAAAAATTAATTTTTTTTTGGCATAATAAAAATGTGAGGCTAACACATAACTTCCCCAATTTCATCAAATCTAGTCCCCTAAATCAGTTTTGGAGTCCACATACAAGAAAATAAATTTGACATATTCTTCATCATATACAAATGCATGCCAATTCTTCTACATGCATTAATTATATTTAAAAAAATTGAGTGAGCTAAATAAATTATCAAGTCAAAAACTCACATTCATGTTATTTCCTTGAATTGAATTTGAAGCACACATTGTTACGTACTTGATCATTTATCTTTCCCATTTACAACATCATTACGCATCTTGACTACGAAAACATTTTATTTTATACATCAATTCTAAGTCTGTGTATTCGAATTAATTTATTTAATTTAAATAAATTAACAATAATTTTTTTTAAATAGAGATGTATAATAAATTCTAAAGTTAAAGAATATACTTAAAAACGAAAAGTAAAAACCGTTGGTTCCGGTTCCCGGTAATGTGGAATTGGAACCGAATCGGTCCTAGGACGGTTTCGATTCGATTTTTTTTTCACACTCACAACGTAAAAAAAAAAGGTGAAACCGCCGGTTTTGATTCCACAAAATGAGTAATCGGAATATATTCGATTTCGATTTCATTTTGAATGATTTCGAAACCACTAATTCCAATTCTGGTTGGAACAGCCGGTTCCCCAGTTGGAATCACCAGTTCTTTTGCATGCTACTAGAATCATCTATGCACACCCAAATATATTTAGGATAAAATTGATGTAAGGTGTATTTAGCCTTTTGATGTGTACAGAAATTCCAAAAGTGTGAATATTAAATTAATTCTGTTTAATTAGAATGAATTGAGATTTGAGAGTAAATAAAAAATCTAAGGATAGAAGAGTATTAAATGTATTTTGGGTGCAGTAGCGCCACCCAATAAAGTTGGATTTAGATGGAAGCAAAGCAAAACAGTAGAAGAACAGGCTGTAGCCTGTAGTGTACAAGCTCACATTTGAAGTAAAAACCTTGATCCATTCTTTCCACTTCTGTGAACCAATTCCAAATTAACAGGACTACATCTCCATTTTAATCCCCCCTGTTTTGGCTTCTTTCTTATTGACCAGACCAACAACCACATTCTACTTCCTGCCTGCCTTTCACAATCAATCTACAGTTCATTCTTACGCCACCGACCCAACCAACACCTAATGCATCATATCATTTTACACTTCATTTTTATACCCTTGTGTCGGTTTAATTGTTATACTAATCTCTTCAACATTTTTGGATCTCTAGCTTTGTAAAGCTTGGATCTTCCTTGCTTTTCTTGGGCAAGATCAAATCTTAGCATCTGGGTTTTTCTTCAATCTCTAATGGGGTGGAGATACAAGGCTGGTTTGCTCTTAATTGCTGCTGTCGTAATTATTTGGGTTACCTCTGCTGAGGTTACACAGGTTTGCTTCATTTATTTCTATCTATTCTTTAGCTGGTGTTAGATTCAACTGTATCTAAGTCGTTATTGTTGACTCTATTAAGTTATTTCGATGGAGATTCTTTTTTTTGGTAAATTGGAGTTCTCATTAATGTTTTCTAGAATGATGATATGACGACGAATCTGGAACTGCTAATGAAGAAATCTATGAACAAAAATATGGATTGGATAGGATATGTTCTGGAGATCCTGTGTAATGATTCTGAAATTTTGCTGGTAGGGTTATTGGGTCAAATTCCTAGAAGAGTCTCTACAATTGTGGAATTGGGTTTTGTAATCCATTTATAATGCTCAAGTAGTGTAAAAATTCAAAGCCTCCCACCTTAGAATTCAACAATAACAGTTACTACATAGGCTTTTGACTTCGACCTTCTAACCTCAATTTTCTGACTTGGATCAATGCCCTTTGAATCCTTATCACATGCCATATATGGAATTGGGTTTTGTTATCCGGTTGTGAGTGTGCATTAGTCTACAAATTCTAAGCTTTCCCCCTTTTGACTTCAGAATTCAGTTATAACAATCGCTGGATTGGCTTTGATTTCGCTCATTGTTATGTGCAATGTGCTTGTAGGAGTGTATTTTCTTACTAATAAAGGTATCTGCAGTAATAAATTCCGTGGTTGTTCTTCGCTAGTGGCAATGCATGGATGCATTCTTCTCAGCCTCCGCGCCCCTTCTTCACCGTGCCCTAATCTATATGCATAGTTAAGTTCAAATTCTAATTGCTAGGCCGGACTATTTATGAAGAGACAGATGTCATATTGCTTAATCTTTGTTCATCGAAAAATATCTGATTTCTTGCTTTTGTGATTCTTTCGTTAAAGAGTTTTTAGCTCTTCTCGAAGAAAGGTTCTGTGCTCAGAATAATTGAAATCTTATGTTACACAATATCATCCTCATGCATTTGGAGGAAATAGTAGATTTTTCTTGTCCTTGTGTTATATTAATCAAGGCGGAAGAATGATTAATTTTCCTTTATTTCATTTGCTCAGTTATTTGCAATTCTTAGGTAGTTCTCACTCTTAGTTTGACATCAATAATATTTGCAATTCTTCTCATTATTGAATGCGATTCCCCAAATAGGGTATATTCACAGACTATAAGCAACCATTTGCTGTAACCTATCTGGGAGCTTCTTTGATGGTGATTTATCTCCCAATAGCATTTGTCAAGGATCAAATATATAGTATCCTGAAGAGACGTACCAGCAAAAAGGGTCAAGCCACAAGTGAAGACGCGCTTGGGTCTCCTTTAAAGTACAGTGGGGGTAACAACATTTTTGAAATTGAAATTCAAGGGAACTTGGACAGAAAAGACAGTGAAGTAGGGCTTTCAGAACACGACGAGGGAAAACCTTTAGTTTCCAAACAAAGCGATGATGCTAGAAGTATCAGGCCTGAAAAAGAAGTCACTACCAAAGAAATTGCTACTTATGGATTTTATATTGCCCCTCTTTGGTTTTTCACTGAGGTAATTTCTATCTTATTACCTGTTGATGCACTACATCGTTTATGGTTACCGGTCATATGTTTCGTTTATGAGCTGAATTGGGAGAAATTTTGGGATTTCATTATTAGTACTTTAAATCTTTAGGTGCACCGGATAACGGATGTACACTGTTAATTTTCTCCCTTGTTTGCAGTATCTATCAAATGCTGCTCTTGCACGAACAAGTGTTGCAAGTACCACTGTATTATCCTCCACTTCAGGACTGTTTACCCTCTTCATTGGTGCATTTATGGGCCAAGATTCATTAAGTTTTGCAAAGATAGTTGCTGTATTTGTCAGCATAACTGGTGTTGTCATGACAACCCTCGGAAAAACATGGGCAGCTGATGAGTCACAGCTAAACACATCTTCGTAAGCAATTCCTCTGACTTTATTGTTTTGAGATGATTCAGTTTCATGTTTTTTTCTCAGCTTCCATTTGTAATGTATATTTTCAGGACTGATGGTTCAACTTTTTTCTTTCTGTTGAAGAAGTAGCCAACACTCACTTTCTGGGGATCTTTTTGGACTTCTATCTGCTGTGACGTATGGCTTATTTACTGGTGAGGAGCTCTGTGATTTGATTACGAATCCTCCTCATACCATATAATTTATCTATTTTGTAATTGTTATTTTTTTCCCTCCGTTTATGTTGCAGTGCTTCTTAAGAAGTTTTCTGGTGAGGAAGGAGAAAGGGTTGATATGCAGAAACTATTTGGTTATATTGGATTGTGTACACTTGTCGCACTTTGGTGGCTCGGTAAGACCTTTGATCATTTATATTGCATTTGAACCCATAGTAACAAATCTAAGAATGAGTTTTTGTCAGTATTGATTTGAAATCTCACTAGATTTTAAACACTGACTCTATGGATGATTGATTTGGTAGATTCAATCAATATTTTATGTAGAAACATGGAAATTCTCCCTGAAAATCCTTCAAATCAAATGTTACTCAAATCCATCAGTGGTGGCCCTTGTCCATTTGTGTTTTTTATATCTATTGTGTGCAACTTGAATGGTTATTTCAGAGCTGATGAACTTCATTCATTCTGATTTCAGTATGGCCATTAACTGCCTTGGGTATAGAACCAAAATTTACAGTTCCACATTCTGCCAAAATGGATGAAGTTGTAATTGCTAATGGGCTGGTGGGAAGTGTTCTTTCTGACTATTTTTGGTATGCAAAATTAAAGCAACGATCTCCCAGCTTGAAACTTAACCCAATGACAGATGATCTTATGTTATCTGCTGTTATTCTCAGGGCATTATGTGTGGTGTGGACGACACCACTGGTGGCCACCTTGGGCATGTCTCTGACCATTCCGCTGGCCATGGTGGCTGATATGTTGATCCACGGGCGTCATTATTCCGCCATCTATATCCTCGGCTCAGTTCAGGTAAATGAAAGAAAGCATTCGTAGCAATGCAATAAGGAAGTAGGACTAATATTTTGAGAGTGCAGGTGTTTGCAGGATTTGTAATAGCCAATCTGTCTGATCGGCTTTCAAAAATGTTGGGATTATAGCGTTGGTGTTGGTCTGCATATACACTCCATTGTCTATACAGAGAAACGCAATTTGCATATGCTAGTCAGAGAGCAATTGTAATTAGTAGTGACTGAGAATTATAAGTTTATATGGCTTTCCACTTTTTAACTTCATTCTTCATTCATCTTTCATTGTTTTAACAATTTCTGTACACGGTACACCTACTTACATTCAGTTATTTTTTAGTTATTAATCAACCATATTTGATTTTAAAGATAGATATAACCCGTGACTGAGCCAAGAAAATAGTTTAGGGGGCCAAATTAATGTATGTAAATTTAATAATTGGTATTTGATTAATTGACTATACATCATAGTAAAATAAAAATTAGTTAGAACTAATTATAATTTAAATAGAAGCATAACATGTTTATAAACTAAATAATACAAATATACTCATTCCGTTCCAGGCTAAGAGGGTCATTTTATCATTTTGATCGTCCCACCCAAAGAGTCTCATTTCCTTTTTTGGACACATGAGACCCACTCACACCCACTAATACAATTAAAACATGGGCTCACACACCTACTAATACAACTACCCACTACATATTAAATAATAATATTCCTTAATTCATGTTGTAACAACAAAATTTGTATTTATTAAATAATAAACACAAAAGAAATTACAATGAAAATCCGATGTGGACTGAACTTGAGAATTTAATGAACAACTTCTATTTATCCTCTGATTCCTCTCTTGAGTTGACTTTCTTGACTTTTACCAACCTTCTGAGTCGGATCTTCGAATGAAGCTTGTCCGAGCTCGGGTTCGGGACTTGGAGCTTTAAAACGTTTATCCGGAGGCGTCGAGCCTCTGTTCGGATCGAACGTTGACTTGAAGATTTGTTGTGAAGAACGTCGTTCAATTTGGTAGAACACCGTTGACCTCACAATTTTTACTGGATGAAGAACGCCGGATCGGAGAGGCTTAGCACCTTGATCCTTGATCGGAGGCAGTTCTTGATTTGAAGTTACTTTGAAGCTGCTTGAAGACTGGCTTGAAGCCTTCGATTTGAAGCTTTGAAGATTTGAAGATCTGGAGCTTTGAAGACTCGAAGATTTGAAGATCCTCGAAGGTCTTGAGCTTGAAGATTCGAAGATTTGAAGATCCTCGAGTGTTCTTGAGCTTGAAGATTCGAAGATCCTTGAGTGTTCTTGAGCTTGAAGATTCGAAGATCCTTGAGTGTTCTTGATCTCTTCAAGAGCGTCTTGTCTTCGGGTGCTTGAATGTATCTGGAATGAGGACTGAAGGTCCTTATTTATAGGTAGAGAAAATAATCACTTGAGAGATATTTTCTCCTTCAAAAGATATGTTGGGCTTTTTCATTTAATTAAACCTGCTGGACTGGATACGGGCCTATTTAATTTAAATAAGCCTGCTGGATTGGATTTGGGCCTTTTTAATTTTAACTAGGCCTGCTGGATTTGACTTGGGCCTATTTAATTTAATTAGGCATGTTGGGCTTGACCTGGGCCTATTTAATTTAATTAGGCATGCTGGGCTTGACCTGTGCCTATTTAATTTAATTAGGCCTTCTGAACTTGATTTGAACTCATTTGACTTGGGTCAAGTCCACATGACTTGAATGGAGCCCACTTAACTCGAATTTGAGCCCATTTAACTTGAATGAGGCTCTTTTAACATGGATCGAGCCCATTTGACTTGGATTTGAACTCAAATATTTATATTAATTATCAATTATTTATTTACTTATTTTAGGAATTAATTTTATTTAAATTCCTTAATAAATAAATATTTAATTAATATTTAATATATTTTCCTTTGCATTTTATATTTATTTAGGCAATAAAATTTAATTGCCTACAAATGCCCCCTTGCATTTTGTTCACTGAAATTTTCCTTGAAAGTGGACAAATTGCAATATTGTATGAAGCTCCATGTATCTTTTCTTGGTCCATCAATTTACCTTGGGCTCTCTTTATTTTCCTCTCCCAATACTTGGGCTTCTATATTTTCCTGAGCCCATCAATTAATTATAAACTTGGGCCCCTACTGAAAATATATTCTTTCTGGGCTCCAATCCATAAATATCTCACATGATTTGGGCTTGTCATTTTTCAAAGTTTATTCAGTTTGACTTGGGCTCTCATTACCTTTCCTTACTCCCTCTTTTGGCCCAATAAATAATAAGCATGTACGTTCTTCCTCATACTTGGAGAACAAGAAATATACTGTATCCTCAACAAAGATATGATAACCTCAGATTACATCAAAACGAATCCAAAGAAATATTTGAGTAATCTTCACGTACTTATCCCCAGTTTTCCAACCCCTATATAAGAAGAGGCCCTGCCCTTTAATTCTCACATCACACTGCATCTTAATCTGCTAGAGCAAGTTCATCATCCCAACTTCTTCTCTTCGTTTCTTTTCCTCTGTTTTTATTTTTTTATTTTTTACAGGCTCCTCACTTTAGAAGTTGTTAATTTAGAGTTTGTTGATTTAGAACTTGTGGGACTGTAAGTGTATCCTCCTTTAACTCTTGTTTACTCCTCCACTATTGTTTCTTTATTCCTTCTTGCATGTATTTGTTTCTTTCCCTGGTTCCTTTGCTCTTTATCATTGAACTGCCCCCCTATTATCATCTTCCACGAAGAGGAGAGAAAAGACTTGAAATATGGGCCATTGTGACCGGCGCCATGCATTCCTGGCGACTAGGAATTTATTCCAGTCGGAGGTCGTGACGAGTCCAATGTTTGCACCAAACATCAAGCATTATTTGTGGCAATTTACCTCTTCGATTGCAGCGGGACTGTCAGGTGTGGGAAAGAGAGGCGACGCTATGCGTTGAACCTTTGCTTTTCCGCAGCGACATCCCGCAATGGCAACGTTGTTTCGGGATCTCAGCCATAGCTGCCGCTAGCGTCATCGGTGGTGGCTCAATGCAGATCATCGGCAAGCAACGACAGATCCTGGTGGCCATCCGCGATAAGCGCAACAAGCTCGTGATTCTGACGGCAGAGGGCTGTTGCAGCGATTTCAATCGGCGAGTAGCCTTTGGGGAGAAGAGCAGAACCGCATCATCTTTCCGGCGGAACCTCAGATTCGGAACTGCTTCTTTTCCGGCGACTGGAGGCAGACGAGCAGCACTGGTGGTGAACATCAATGCTCTCTGGCTGCATAGATAGTGGCCGGCGATTTTCCGAAGGCAGTGAGGATCTCGCGGCGGGCGCTCTCAGCACACGGCGGCTGCTCTCGGCGTACAGCGGCGGATCTGGACAGCGGCGGATCTGGCGAGGCAATCATTGCGACGGCACGCGCGGTCGAAGCGGATTCGGTGGTCAGCGATGGCAACGGTGCGGCGGCTGGCGAACAACTTCCGGAAGTGACGTGGCGGGCTGTAGGCGCGACGTCGGGCTGATGGCGCGACGCTTCCGGCGGCGAATCTGACCGGGCGGACATCTATCGGTGATTGTTTGAGAAACCCGGCGACGATCACTGCAGCAATTGTTGAGAGCCCCGATCAAAAATGGAGAACTTCTCGCAGATTCACATTCTTCCTTGGGACGATCCCTCTTGGAAGGGAAAGGTAAGGTAACTTGGGGAGAACCGATTAAATTTCTTGGAGACTTCTGCTACATCGAAGGGTACTGGGAATGGACTGAGGATGTGCTAAGTCGATGCCAATCTCATCTTCGAAACCTCAAGCTTTACGATGCTGTCTTTGCGTCTCTCTTTACTTATGATTATAACTGCGAAATCATCAATGCTTTCTGCGAGGCTTGGTGTTCTTCCACCAACACTTTACTCACCAAACATGGAGAGATGTCTATATCTTTGTGGGATTTATACAACTTGATGAGATTGCCCTTAGCTGGCTACTTGTATGATGAAGCTGTGCCGAGCTTAGCAGAACTGTTTTCCACAAGTAATGAACTATGTATCCCACGCAGCTGTAGACATCTACTTAGCGCTTATCACTTACTCTCCAAGAATACTAACAGGAAAGGCGTGAGGATTGATCAATGGGTGGATTTTTGGTCCAAGAAGACCGTATCATACCCTGCGCCTCCTATGCGTGTTGAGAAAAAGTCAACTAATCGGCCCAAAAAAACTTATAATCCAACCGGCATTATCCCAAACCACCATTCCTGGACATCTGCTGAGATAGATCAATTCAGAAAAATAGGAATTGCGCAAGTAAACCAAGAAGAGACCTATCTAGCTGCTCACTTAGCATGCTGGCTTTGTACGTTTGCACTTCCAAGTAATGAAGTAGGCTTAATTCGACCGAGTACTTTTAAAGTGGCGAGTTTAATGGCTGCAGGAAAAAAAGTGAGCCTTGCAATTCCGGTGTTGACGAGCATCTATCGTGGTTTGAATACAATCTCAAATTCATCAAACCCATCTGAAGTGAAATCAACATTTCCTGTTCATTTTGTCCATGCTTGGTTGGCTTATTACTTCAAGACTCATTTTCCGATTGGTAGTAAATTATCTTATCCTCGCATGGTAGCTTACTCTGGTGAGCAAGGTGCAAAATACTTCAATCCTGAGGAGGCTCGCAAACGAATTCAAACAGCTGATAATGCTTTGTGGACTTGCAATATTTTCTCCAAAGATGTAGCTGTCTATTATGTGGATGATGGGATTAATGACTGGACCAGTTGGACCCATCTTGTAGCTCTTCGTACCAGCTATCTTACACTGAGGCAGGGTGGTCGTTTTGTAATGGAGCCATATTTTCCTCATAGATTTGCCCGTCAATTTGGTTTTCTGCAAGATGTTCCTAACATGCTTAGAACAAACCTGCGCAAGGCCTCTTTAGAAGAAGGATTTGATCACTGGTGGCATTCCACTACATGTAACTCCAAATCTGAAGCTTACTTCCCAGGTGCAGCCTCAGCTCCTAAAAACTACTCTACGTCTGAATATAAGGAGTGGTGGAAGCATGTTCATGGCACTTACTTATCTGATCATGTTAAAGACCTGATTACCCCAGCATCAGCCCCTATAGAGGAAGAAGTGGACATCATGAATGACCTCGATGATGATAATCAAGAGGTTCAAGATATTTCTCCAGTGTATGATGAAGTTTTACAACCTACGGTGCATAAAAGGAAGAAAAGTTCCCCTCATTCTACAGAAAGTCGTGCCTCTACTGAACACCATTGGAAGAGAAAGAAATTTGTTGCTCATACTGAAAAACAAGATAATGAGGTTTCTTCCACTCTCTCTCCTCTTTCCCTTTTTTTTTCTTTATTTCATTTCCTTACAAAGCTTTCTTTTATTATCGAAGGTTGCGCTGAAAATTCCTGGTTCTAAGGCTGCTGAAGGAAATGAATTAATTACTGCTGCTACTTCAAAAGCTTTGGCAGATGAGGTCTCCCCCTTTCCCTTATATTATTTTCATTGTATATTCTCATTTTTATACTATCATACTTCTCCTTTTATCAGATCTTGGGCATCTCTTCAAATTCTGGTAGCGGTGACGATTCTGATGAGAGTGATGATTCTACTGAAAGTGATGCATCGACCACATGGGCGAATTCTTCAAAGGCATGTCCCATGATCTCAGAATTTATATCTAAGAAGATTACTCGTGATCTCAAAGGGAAATTTGCTCGGAGTGCATGGAGTAAAATAAGAAGAAAACTCAAACGGACCCCTCTTGAGTTTTTATCAACTCTGAGACAAGAAATATTTTCCTTGATAAAGGAAGTGAAGGCTCTTAGAATCGACTGTTCTCCTTTAGAGGTAGCCCTGGAACCTCTATTTGATAAGGTCGATGCTTATACTGCGGCAAAATTGAAGTCTGATGAAGCGGCATCCACGGGAAATCATGCAAAATGCTTGACCAACGTCAAGAGTCGTCTTCAGAATTGCAGAGATATTCACATGACAGAGACAAAAAAACTAAAGACTACTTGGGAAGAGTTGGAGTCGATAGGCAAAGAGATGACCAATCTGCAGAAGGGCGAGAAAACTTTGTCTGAAGCAGCTGATCGTCTCCAACAAACTCTCTGTCGTGCTAAGAAGGAATTTGAACTCATAGAAGAAGAGATCCTTATGCTTGACAATGCAACCGTCTTGAAAGAGTCATCATCTGAAGATGAGAAGGCAGCTCTGAAGTATGTTCTACAAAGCGTACTCTCTGACAACTTCCTTGCTTAGTATAAGACTTACTTTTTCTTTTATTTTGATCCTTTATTTATTTGCTTTCCCCATCTTTATGTTTTTGAACATTTAATGACATTATCAATAAAGTCCATTCTCTTCCTTACAATACTTTACATCTTCAATTTACTTTCTTGTCCTTCATATTTACTGCTGGTCATCATGCTCCAATTTATTGCTTGCTTTACAAACTTAATATGAATAAACCAAAACATGACTGAACTCAGCAGAATGCCAAGCTGCCTACGTACCTCTTTGCAGAGGATCAAGTCATAACGTAGTTCAAAGGGACATGTTTTAGTTTGAATGGGGGGGTGCCGTGCACAGTTTATACTCATGCGGGCCAGGAGTGACTATTCTTTAACCACTTTAGACAAAGTAGGATATTTAATGCTTTAACCACTTAAAATATCTGAGTGGGGTGAATTAATAGTTTAACCACATATAATTACCTTTGGTGGGTGTCGTACACAGTTTATACTCGTGCGGACCAGGAGTTCGTCATACACAGTTTATACTCATGCGGACCAGGAGTAACATGCAGTTTAGGCTCATGCGTCATGGAGCATTCCTTAGGTTTGACTGGATTACGCGTAGTAGCGTTTCAGGAATTTGCCATTTATGGGGCCAATTCCCACTCCATCTTCAGATATCAACTTGTATGCACCATTTGTATATACTTCTTTCACAACATGTGGGCCATCCCACTTGGGCAAGAATTTATTTCCCACTCGGTGAGTGATGACAATAGGCCTTCTCACAGTAAGGACTAAGTCTCCGACTTGAAAGGAACGTATCTTCACTTTCTTGTTAAATGTTCTGGAGAGGCGAGCTTGATAGCACTCAAGTCTCTGTTATGCTTCCAACCTCTTTTCATCAAGTGCCTCTAATTCTTCGAGACGCAGTCGTGCGTTCTCTTCTTCAGTCAAACCTTCTTGAATAGTTATCCTCAAAGATGGAATTTGCTTTTCAAGGGGCACAACAGCTTCAACCCCATACACTAGAGAATACGGAGTAGCTTGAGTAGGCGTTCTATAAGTAGTTCGATACGCCCATAAAGCTTCATGAATCCTTTCATGCCAGTCTCGTTTTGACTTGGAGACCACCTTCTTCAATAGGTTACACAGTGTTTTGTTGAAGGCTTCAGCGAGCCCGTTAGCTGCTGCATTGTACATAGAAGACTTCCTTTGCTTGAAGTCAAACTTCTCACAAAGCCTATCAATCAAAGAGTTACTGAACGGCCTCCCATTATCCGTGATGATGTATCGAGGCACTCCATATCTATATATGATGTTGATGCGGATGAAATCAGCAACATTTTCTTTCTTTACTTCTCTCAAGGGTACAACTTCCGCCCACTTGGAAAAGTAATCAGTGGTAGCCAGAATATAAAGATGACCTCCGGAAGACTTCGTTAATGGCCCACCACATCTAAGCCCTATGTATCAAATGGCCACGAAAAAACTGTTGGATGTAATGGCTCGGGAGGCTGATGAATGAGATTTGCATGAAACTGGCATGGCTGACATCTTTGCGCATAGTCTATGCAATCTTTCACCATAGAAGGCCAATAATATCCCATCCTCTTAATTATAAAATGTAACTTTGGTCCGGACTGATGGGCGCCACAGATCCCAGAATGAGCTTCCCCCATAGCTTGAAGAGCTTCTTCATCACTTAAGCATCTCAAGAGAATACCATCAAACGATCTTCTATAGAGTGTATCTTTGAAATAGAAGAACCGCGGTGCTCTACGTCGAACATCAATCCTTAGATGTGGATCATTGGGAAGCTTATCATACTTCAAGTAATCCACGAACGATTGTCGCCAATCTTCCTTCTTGATATCGAACACCTCTATGGCACAATACTCAACTTCTTCGTTGTCTTCCTTTTCGAAGAATGGAGGTACCACCCAACTCTTGCAGATCGGAACTTGGAAATGTGCTTCAGGCATTGCTATGGTTGATGCTAGTTTTGCCAAAGCATCGGCTTGTTTGTTCTTGCTCCTTGGAAGATGTTCAATCTCTACGTCTCCAAGCCAATTCATCAGCCTTCGAGCATAGTTATAATATGGAAATAGCTCGGGTTTCCTAACCTCATATAAGCCAAGCAGCTGGTTGATTATTAACAACGAATCTCCATATACCTTCAGGTGTCGTTGTTTTACATCTACTGCCATCTTCAGACCAAGTATAAGAGCTTGATATTCGGCTACATTGTTAGAGCAATTTTCAGTTAGATTGAAGGAGTATGGCAGAACTTCTCCATCTGAGGTCACAAATACCACTCCTGCGCCGGCTCCTTCTCTGTGAGCAGCTCCATCAAAATACATCTTCCAAGGAGGAGTGATTTCAATAGCCAATATATCTTCATCGGGGAGATCATCAGATAACTCCCATTCTGCAGGCATGGGATGATCAGCTAAGAAATCCGCCAATACTTGCCCTTTCACTGCCTTTTGAGGGACATATATAATCTCGAATTGCTGCAATTGAAGATACCACCTTGCAAGCCTATCAGAGAGCACTGGTTTTGACATGACGAATTTTAATGGGTTGGCCTTTGAGACCAAGTAAACAGTATGAGCTTGAAAGTAGTGTCTTAACTTCTGAATTGCAAAGATGAGAGCCAGACAAATCTTTTCAATTGGTGAGTATTTTAACTCATTTGGGGTCATTGTTCTACTCAAATAGTACAATGCACACTCCTTTCCTTCATCATTATTTTGTGCAAGTAGAGCTCCAACTGATCTTTCTTGAGCAGATATGTAGAGAATTAATGGACGTCCGACTATCGGGGCGACCAATACTGGCGGCTTCATCAAATATGCTTTAATGCTGTTAAAGGCATTAGTGCAAGCTTCATCCCATTCAAATGGGCTGCCCTTTTTCATAAGATGACTGAATGGTTGGCACCTGCCGGCTAGGTTTGATATGAATCTTCTTAAGTATGCCAATTTTCCTTGCAAACTCTTAAGCTCATGTATATTTCGGGGTACATGCATCTTCATGATTGCATCTATCTTTGCTTTGTCAATCTCAATACCACGATGTCGGACAACGAATCCAAGGAACTTACCAGAAGAGACTCCGAATGCGCACTTAAGCGGGTTCATCTTGAGTTGAAATTTCATGAGACGCTCAAATATTTGCCTTAGATCCTTAAGATGATCCTTTTTCTTCTTTGATTTCACTACAATGTCATCCACATAACATTCGACATTCTTATGAAGCATGTCGTCGAATATCTTTTACATAGCTCGTTGATACGTAGCGCCAGCATTCCTCAAGCCAAACGGCATAACATTATAGCAGTATATTCCTTTAGGAGTGCGGAAGGCTGTTTTCTCTTGATCTTCCGGAGCTAGGCTAATTTGATTGTAACCAGATGATCCATCCATAAATGAAAGCACTTCATGCCCGGTCGTTGCATCAATCATAAGTTCTGTGATTGGTAGTGGAAAATCATCTTTTGGGCATGCCAAGTTTAAGTCACGGAAGTCAACACACACTCTAAGCTGCCCATTTGTCTTCCTTACTGGCACAATGTTAGAGAGCCAAGTGGGATACTTGACTTCTCGTATCTTTCCCGTTTCAAGGAGCTTATTAACCTCAGCTTCAATCAATGGAACCAGCTCTGGTCGAAATCGACGCTGCATCTGCTTAACTGGCTTAGCTCCTTCCTTTACCGCTAAATGATGAACTGCCACTTTTGGATCTAATCCGGGCATCTCCTTGAATGACCAAGCGAACACGTCTCTAAACTCTTGAAGAAGCTCAATGTAAGCTCTTTCTTCACTAGCTGTCAATGAAGCACTTATATAGGTTGGACGTGGATCGTTATCATCACCCAAATTAATCTCCTTCAATTGATCAACAGTGGATTTGACACCCTCTTCAAATTCCGGAGGAGCAACATCAGCGTCTTCCTCTTCGGTTGAGGTCTCCTCTCGTATAGTGATATGATTCACCGTGGCAACTTGTTCCAAGAATTCTTGCCTTCGAAAACGTGGGTTGGTCCCAACTTGTTCATTCTCTCCCACTTTAACAATGCTCCCCACTTCATAGCCATCTCTCCTCATCTCGACAATCTTGCTTTGTAGATCTCTTTCTGCACTTTGTAGATCTGTTTGCATGATGATGGAATGAACAACATCTGATGAGCCTACACTTTCACGATCATCTTCTTCACTTCGGGTGAAGATTATTGTTCGTTTCTTAGCTTTCAACATTGTGCCACATGATATAGTCAGGAAATGTCGTCTTTTCATGCGAGATGGGATCCGACTATGTATCATTGGGAAACTTGGGAACTTGGTAGTCCTTTTAGCTCCAGCTGGTTTGAGTCTCTCGAATACTGAGATTCTTTCTGTCTTTCTATCTTCCTCATGAGACTCCTCTTCTCCAGAGAGAATTTCATCTTCAGTGATGTAGTTTGTGTTTGCCCTCTTTATCGCAATGCGAACAGGTTTTTGCGGAACATATCCTATACCTGTTCTAGTATACTTGGAAGTACGGCCATTACTCTTCAATTTCTCTTGGGTGGTTCTACTAAGAGTCTTATGAGACAGTTCATTTGTCGCACCTTTTTCTTGAGGGTCATAACCAGCTTTCACAAGAAGTTTGTAAGCTTGTGGGCTATACGATTTGGAAACTGCCGCTTCAAACACATCTCCGTGCTCAGTTTTAGCCGTTTGAGTTGGGCGAGTGAATCCTTTGAGTGGAGGGGGAGAGGGCTTCTCAGCGTCAACCTTAGTCAGGGGTAGTGTCAACCCTTCTACAGTTTTGATCAACTGTTTAATTTCATTAGACTGTGTGGATGAAACATCATCTGCATTCTCTTTTTCTTGTTTATCATCATCTTTATCTTGTGATGAAGTTCCTTCTTGCTTATCGGCCTTGATACTTTTCAGAAAATATCTAGCGTCTGCAAAGTATGACTCTGCTTCTGTAAATGGCTTTTCATCACCGAGTACCTTCTTTATGTTACCTCCATCGCAGTATTTGAAGCACTGATGCAGCGTAGAAGGAATCACTCCATTTTCATGCAACCATGGGCGCCCCAAGAGCATGTTATATGATGTTTTAGCATCAATGACATGAAACAGAACTGTTGAGGCCATCTCATCTATTATTAAGTTCATGACTATCGTACCAAGTGTTCTCTGGCCCTCTTGATTGAACCCATGAATCGTCAATCGGCTACTGCCAAGTTCATCTGTTGAAATCCCTAACTTTTTCAACGTCATTAGAGGTAGGATATTGACCGCTGAACCTCCATCAATCAGTATTCGATTCACCCTTTGCTCTTGAGTGCAACCAGCTACGAACAAGGGTCGGTTGTGAGATTGTGAACCGAGCAGTAAGTCTTCCTCAGTGAAGGTAATCTTCATAGCATGGGCCTTGCTTTCAACTTTAGGCACAACAGCTTCGCCTGCCATATGGCATGAATAATTATTTCCACCGTCTGCAGAAGTAGAGTTTGCAGTTGCATCTTCATCTAGAAAGATCTTCCCTTGCTCAACCAATCGCATAACTTTGTCTTTAAAGACAAAACAATCTTTGATAGAATGTCCCACCAGTCTATGATACTTGCAGTATTTCGGATTGTCCGTTTGTCCCGCTTCTTCTGGTCGCTTCATTTCAGGAAGCTCGATAAGTTTATCGTTGAGCAGATCATCGAGTATGCCTGGGACATCCGAATCAAGGAATGGGTACTTCCTTTCTTGCATTTCTTTCAAGGTCAATCTTCTTTGCCTCTTTTCTTGGGACTCATTCTTCACTTTATCATCTTTTTCATTCTCATTCCTTCGGAACTTGACAGTTGATGCATTTGTTGCCATAGACCCTTTTTCGGAAGATTTGTTGTAGGGTTTGCCCCCTTTCCTTGCCTCTTGCTTTTCTTTATACTTGTAGGATCCAGGAATCGGTGGTTCTACAACTCCACTTATCCCCATACTTAGCTCCATGTCGTGAGCTCTTGTGGCTAAATCTTCAAAGGTTTTAGGCTTAATCCCTTGAAGTATGTAACGAAGGCTCCATTGCATTCCTGCTATGCACATCTCAATGCCAGAAACTTCAGACAATCGATCTTTACAATTTAGGCTCAAATTTCTCCATCGATTAATGTACTCAATTACTGGCTCTTCTTTTAACTGACGAGTGTTAGTTAACTCTATCATGCTAACCGTTCTCCTAGTGCTATAGAAGCGATTAAGGAATTGATATTCCATCTGATCCCAACTGTCTATAGAATCAGCCTCCAGGTCGGTGTACCATTCAAAAGTATTTTCCTTTAGAGAACGAACAAATTGTCTCACCATATGATCTCCGTCAGTTCCAGCATCATTGCATGTTTCAATGAAATGTGCTATATGTTGCCTTGGATTACCTTTTCCATCAAACTGTTGGAACTTGGGGGGTTGATAGTTCGGTGGCATCTTCAAGTTGTCAATCCTTCTAGTAAAAGGCTTAGCATACATGAATGAAGGTTTGGAGCTCTCTTCAAATTGGTCCTTCATTGTCCCGAGTATAATACTTTTTAGTTGGCTGATAGGAACCATTCCATCATGGGAAATGTTCAATTCTTCTTCAATCACCCGCTTCCCCGTCGACTGGCGTTTCGCGGAGTTATTTACTTCATTTTCAGCATCTTCTTCTTGCTTTTCGTTCGCATGGCTAGTTTCAGCACCAGCCATTTTCTCCATCAGTTTGAAAATCAAAGTACTTTGCTCTTGGTTCTGTTTGGCAAGTGCAGCAACGGATTCAGTTAAGCTTGCCAACTGTTCTTCGACAGACGAAGTGTTTATTGCCATCGTCGAGGCTATGGATGAATCAGACGATGAGCTTTCTTCAAGTATAGGAGTTGAGCTAGCTGAGTCATTTTCCTCATCTTTATCATCATATGGTATCACTCCAGAGGTAATTCCAACTGAAGAATTTATCTCTGAAGAGGCTTCAGGTCGTGCCATTTTTGACATGCTTCTGGTCGTAACATTAACGTCTTCAACTTGTAGTTCTGAAGACTTGAAGACAGAGGCTGATCTGTTGACTTTGACTCTTAGCGGAATCATCTTACTTTGCTCGGAGAGGAGATGAGAGGTAGAAACGGTCCCACTGGGCGTACCAAAATTTGTAACAACAAAATTTGTATTTATTAAATAATAAACACAAAAGAAATTACAATGAAAATCCGATGTGGACTGAACTTGAGAATTTAATGAACAGCTTCTATTTATCCTCTGATTCCTCTCTTGAGTTGACTTTCTTGACTTTTACCAACCTTCTGAGTCGGATCTTCGGATGAAGCTTGTCCGAGCTCGGGTTCGGGACTTGGAGCTTTAAAACGTTTATCCGGAGGCGTCGAGCCTCTGTTCGGATCGAACGTTGACTTGAAGATTTGTTGTGAAGAACGTCGTTCAATTTGGTAGAACACCGTTGACCTCACAATTTTTACTGGATGAAGAACGCCGGATCGGAGAGGCTTAACACCTTGATCCTTGATCGGAGGCAGTTCTTGATTTGAAGTTACTTTGAAGCTGCTTGAAGACTGGCTTGAAGCCTTCGATTTGAAGCTTTGAAGATTTGAAGATCTGGAGCTTTGAAGACTCGAAGATTTGAAGATCCTCGAAGGTCTCGAGCTTGAAGATTCGAAGATTTGAAGATCCTCGAGTGTTCTTGAGCTTAAAGATTCGAATATCCTTGAGTGTTCTTGAGCTTGAAGATTCGAAGATCCTTGAGTGTTCTTGATCTCTTCAAGAGCGTCTTGTCTTCGGGTGCTTGAATGTGTCTGGAATGAGGACTGAAGGTCCTTATTTATAGGTAGAGAAAATAACCACTTGAGAGATATTTTCTCCTTCAAAAGATATGTTGGGCTTTTTCCTTTAATTAAACCTGCTGGACTGGATACGAGCCTATTTAATTTAAATAAGCCTGCTGGATTGGATTTGGGCCTTTTTAATTTTAACTAGGCCTGCTGGATTTGACTTAGGTCTATTTAATTTAATTAGGCATGCTGGACTTGACCTGGGCCTATTTAATTTAATTAGGCATGCTGGGCTTGACCTGAGCCTATTTAATTTAATTAGGCCTTCTGAACTTGATTTGAACTCATTTGACTTGGGTCAAGTCCACATGACTTGAATGGAGCCCACTTAACTCGAATTTGAGCCCATTTAACTTGAATGAGGCTCTTTTAACATGGATCGAGCCCATTTGACTTGGATTTGAGCTCAAATATTTATATTATTTATCAATTATTTATTTACTTATTTTAGGAATTAATTTATTTAAATTCCTTAATAAATAAATATTTAATTAATATTTAATATATTTTCCTTTGCATTTTATATTTATTTAGGCAATAAAATTTAATTGTCTACACATGTGTCCAAAAGCAAATGAAACTCTTAGTTTGGGATGGAAGGAGTAATTTTGAAGCAAAGTTTTGAATGGGAAGAGAATAAAAAATAAAAAGAACTAATAGTTAGAATTAATTATAATTTAAATAGAAACATAACATGTTTATAAAAAAAAACATATATCATTTTTTAATCAAAGTTTTCAATGGGAAAAGAATAAAAAATAATAATATAAATAATTAAAACATAAATAATAATTAGAAATAAATAACAAATAAAAGTAAAAAGAGAATAATGGAAAAACAAATAAAAATAAGAACTCAAGGTAAGTGATCAGTGAGTACTTAACCACTATGCCAATTGCCAAGCAACCATAATTAATTATTTTACATAATACTAATTATAAAATTTCCAGGGGGGCCAGTGCCCCCGTCGTACACTGGCTCCGTCATTGGATATAACTATAGCTAAAGATTTAACCTTTTGCTGCACTTAATGTGGGATTTACTGTAGTTTCAAAACTATAGCTAAAGATTTAACTTCTCCAATGTGCTTATTTGGATTAACCAATAAAAGATGAACAAATCTAATGTAGGAATATATTGATTTGAATAGCAAATAAAATTCATTTAGGTACACCAATACATAAATATAATAATTATTATGGCTAAATATAGTGTGCACCCAGGTGCACACGAAGCTTCGTGTGCACCCACGTACAAATATAAGCAAAAACATATACAATTATGAGTAAAAATGTATACAATTTAATTGTTAATTTTTTTAATAAAAAATTGAGTGTAAAAAAATGTACAATTATTAAAATACATGTATACACTATTAAATAAAAAGTTATACACATATGAATGCTTATTTTTTTAATGAAAAACTTAGTGTGAAAAAAGTATACAATTATTACAAAACACGTATACAAAAGAGAATAACATGTATACAAAATAGAATAAAAAGTTATACAAATATGGGTGCAAGGGTGCACCCGGGTGCACCTAATATACACTCAATTATTATTATCAAATTACAATTTATCCATCAGTAAACAACTAAAGTAATAAAACTTCTAATTATTTATGAGTCAGTTCTTGTGTCCTCAGTGCACAAGATGTATAAGGTACAACATTTTGTTGTAAATGGTATATACTTTAATTAATAAAGGTATATCATTTTGTTTTAAAGAGTATACACTTTCATTGATTTTTTTTTTTTAGAAAATACTCCCTCCGTCCCAGCCTCCCAGGCTAAGAGGATCATTTTTCCATTTTGATCGTCTCACCCAAAGAGTCCCTTTTCCTTTTTTACGCACGTGGGACCCACACACCTCCTCTAATACAATTAAAATATGGGACTCACACTCCCACTAATACAACTACCCACTACATATTAATTAATAATATTCTTTAATCTACGTGCAAAAAAACACATGACCCTCTTACGCCGGGACGGAGGGAATAGTACACATTTTTATATTAAATGATATACTATCAGTTAATACTAAAGGGTATTTGACCGCACGTCTGTCGGGACACACAAGTTTTTGCCATTATTAATAATTGTTAGTAGTGTTTTATTTTGAACAAATTGTCAAATTATTAATTAAATACTGAAATTTTAAAATAATTAAAATCAGCTTGTAATTACTCTTATGAAACATAATAATAGAAACATATAATTTTATGATTCCAAATCATAATTTAAATTTGAAGATATTAAAATAAAAAGAACATTTAAAGATTTTAAAATAAATCAGTAAAAAAAATCTGGAACTAAATAAAATCAAAATGTAAATAAAATTGTTTAAATATAAACTTTAAAAAAAAAGGTTTGAAAATGGATATTACAGTCATAAAAGATTTTTGAGTATTTATTTGCACAAATTATAGGTTTATCCCTGATTTATTCATAAATACAGAGTACAAGGAAAAGAAAATCCATAGTAGAGGCATTCAATTGGAAGAGGGTTCTCGTTCTTGTCAACCGATCGCACTTCCATGTCTGCGCCCTACCTTTTCACGTTTCTCTCTCTCATCTTACTTCTTCTGCCTTGGATCTCTAATGGGTAACCCTTCATCTGTTCAATAATTGCTGGATAATTTATGCCTTTTATTGACTTCTGTTTAGTGCTAATTGATCCCGCTTTACTGTAGGAATGTTGACGGATACAGTGTGAATGGTAAAGTTCGATTTCCAGGTATGCTTCTTCTGCAAATATCATATACTAGCTCGAATCTTTTACTGTTTTATTTCCTTTTCTGTTTATATCAAAATTTTCTAGAATCAAGTCTATCGAAATCATTGCAAGGAGGGTGACAGAAACTCTACTTGAATTTTGTAAAATTTTTCATTAGAAGATCATTTAGTTGTTTTTTCATCGAGGGAAAATACCTCACATTGTATCGTTTGTGGATTCGGAATGAATGTGTTGTAACTTGAAATTATCTATAAGCCAGCTGAATTGATTTGTGCTATTGATTCAAAACTAGTAGCCTGAGCATCTTGTATCCGTACATTAATTATCTCAGCGTACCTTTAATTCTGGGGATCAAGAAATCCAGAGTATCCAGAATGATGTAATTTGGGGGTCTGTATGCTAGGTAGCAGTGAATTGCTGATTTTCAAACTCAACTAAATAGGAGTTTAATGAGTGAAAATTTGAAAGCTTTTAATTCTCAGATTTTCCACTCTAGGTCAATATGAAACCTCAGACTGAAGATTTTTTGAGACATGACAAGAAAAGGTGCAGTATGGAGTTAGAGACTTAATAATTATGATACAAGCCCATCATTTTCGTGGGGAACAATTTGTTATTATTTCATTGCATAAGACTAGGCATATATTGTTGTGTTGCAATCTTGATTTCCTGTTGTTATATTTCGTATATTGAACTAACTTTTCGTGTAATTTGTTGTTTTCACCAGGATATAGTGCTACAGGATTTAGTCTGCCTGCAAAAGTTTCAAATGTCAAGGTTATTCTGAATGGTGGTGAACAAGTTACCTTTCTAAGACCAGATGGATATTTTTCATTGTATCCTACCATCTTGATCGCTTTGGTCATTATTATAAGGGATTTGATCTCTGAGCTTTTGCTGATTTTGTTTTGTATTGTGGTTTCTTCTTTAGCTCGATTTAGAAACAGCTTTAGAGTTTTCTTGTTTTTTGAATAAAGTCTAGAATTATCACCCTATCAAGTAACTAGATCTATCTCTATATTTCTAGAAATTGGCAGCTGTACAAAATTTGACTAAAAGTTATTCTTTAACTATTTTTCAAGTCATAATGTGCCGGCAGGAACTCATCTTATTGAAGTGGCTGCCATCGGCTATATCTTCTCTCCTGTAAGCTTTTAGGTTCTTCTGCTCTTTTTCAGTCGGTTGTTTAAAGTTTGATGTATATAATTGGAATCATATTTGTTCAGGTACGGGTTGATGTCAGTGCCAGAAATCCTGGTAAGGTCCAGGCAGCTCTAACAGAGAACAGGAGAGTATTGAGCGAGCTTGTGCTGGAGCCTTTAAGAGAAGAGCAGTATTACGAGGTTAGTTTGAGTTAGTTTTAATTTTTAGGTTTATGTACCTATATTGATTCATCTCCATACAGGCCATACTTAATTATTAGGTTCTTTTATGTCATAATTGCAGATTCGAGAACCATTCTCCATAATGTCCATTGTGAAAAGCCCAATGGGACTGATGATTGGGTTTATGGTGATCGTAATGTTTTTGATGCCAAAACTAGTGGGTAAGTTTGATACAATTTGATTTTCTCTTCAATCAGTAGCAATCCGTTCTTAAACACTGTGCTTGCATTGCTTGGTTTGGATTATCTTCAGCATATATCTAATAGTCCAAGAATCGTCTAATTGAAATTTTTATGACTTATTTTTTCAAGAGGTCTTCTGTTTTACATTCCTCTATATATTCACGAATCACATTGTGCTGTATGCAATATACTAATTAATTTTTGGGAAATAAAATTGCACAAATAAGAAACATGGATAATACTGTCATAGCGGCTATAAATCCTGTTGTTACACATTACTAGCTCAGTAAAACACTGTAATGGATTGATCGTTGATATGTTGAATAATATACTAGCATTTAATAAAATTCAATCCGATGCAATTTTACATGCATAATAGATACAATGATAATTTATTTGTCATGAGCTCCAGATATGAGTCACAGCTTTTAAAGTGAGTTGTTGTTTCATTAAAGCTCGTCTGGAAATGACATTGCTATTAGACTTGCTACATGCATATTTGTTGCTTTGATGAATCATCTTTAAAAAACGTCTGTTTTGACAACATATTGGTGATTCAAAGACTGAATAGTTTTGTTGGTTGTTTGTGACAGATCCTGAAGAGCTGAAACGTGCCCAGGAGGAAATGGGAAGCCAAGGTGTTCCTTCTCTTGCAAACTTTTTATCAGGGGCTGGGGCTCAGCCTCAGAGGACGAATTAGAAATCAAGTTTGTATTTTGTGGTAGGCAAAATTGGTAGTTTATATGTCAAGAAATATTTAGTTACATGTGGATTTTTGTTTGCAGCACATTTTCTTGTACTCAAAATATGTATCAACTCTACAATTTAGTGTTATTTTTGGTAACAAATTTTTAAGTTAATTTCCCCAAGAATGGCAATTGGATGGATGGATGGTGTTTTTCAATTTGGATATGTTATTTGTAGAGCTTACTCCTTGATCTCTCTCCCTTTCCCTTGGTTTATTGGCAACCAACCTCCCTGCTCTGAAAGGGTAGGGATCTGTCACTTTCTGGTTGAGTATACTATTACCATTACTTACCACCTCACTTACTTTGATTGAGCATATGGTATCAAATACTCTCAAAAGCCTCCATTTTATTATATTTGACACCTTGATAATGGTTAGTAGAAGAAGAATGATTTCAAGCCAGCTCTACTTTAAAACACATAAAACATTGCTCTCTACAACGCAACATGCAATGGAAGCAATAGAAATGGATAGGGTTGGCGAATTGATCTTATGAGCTTTAACTCAAATCACTATTATATTTATGGCTGCCCAAAATTTACTCTTCAATTTCCTAATCCTATGGTGATTATGTTGGATTGTATACTAAAAGTCTAGCTTTTTATGAAAAATGATTAACAATAAATTTGAAATTAGAATCATATGATCAAATATTTTGCACATTATACTTTACTTATATGATTATTGCAAAAGTCCATTTACTTTATGCTGTAAATAATATGGTGTGTGGCGTCGCAAGGAAGATTATATTGTCGGCTCCTTATAAAGTATAAACAGATGCTCACAATCGAAATAGACGTGGACAATCTATTGGTTGTAGTGTGATTTGGTATTAGTTTGTCTTGACTATAAAATCACATTGGTATGCTTTGTGTGTATTGAGTAAGACCGCTTGAGATCGTTCAACTTATACTGACTATATAGGAGAACTTGATTTCAGTTATTATGAATGTTCGTACTCTTAATCCCTATACAATAATTTCGACACGTAAGCCAGTATATATCTCTTTGATTCATCAATGGGTAAGATTTATTTATATATTAAATCAACAAACTCGGTGATTTGAAAAATAGTATTGTCTCTATGGTGTGCTATTGATTGCAGAAGGAATCTGTGTCCTATTAAATAGATTTATTTGTGATTTAACCGCTGGGGTTGAGAATTATCAGCCGTTTTTCGGCGGACCCACATTAAAGTATATTTAAGCCCCAAAGGTTAAACCATCGGGCTTAAACGAGAATGTAATTAACAAAGGTTAACCGTCTTTAACCATATAAATAAACGGCCCCTAAATTGGATAATACTCCACAGAGATTTCTGAGAAGAGAGATGGCGAGTCTTCTCAAATGGTACAAACCCTTTTTTCCTCCTCCACACCGCACACTTTTCACCTCCAAATCTCTCCATCGCAAAATCAATTTCCGCTTTCGCAATTGCAGCACTCAGAGTTTGACGACTTCCAGTCAGAATAATCTTTCCACTTCTGACGATAGTCATACTAATTATTCGCGACTACTAAAGAAGGAGCTTTGGCTCTACAATACGATGAGTAAGCAAAAAGAGTTGTTTAAGCCTAAAGTCCAAGGCAAAGTTGGAATGTATGTGTGTGGTGTCACCGCCTACGATCTCAGCCACATTGGACATGCCCGCGTTTACGTTGCCTTTGACGTGCTATACAGGTCTATTCTTTTTTTTCCTTACTTCAATTCTAGTTGATTCCGATATAATGCTTGATGCTCTTAAAGAATTGGTTTTTTGTAAACACTGTGTAACGTTTCACATTTGCTATGGAAGACCCTCTGATACTTGTAGCTTTTCTTTGTTATTTAGAAAGTGAATGCATATATAACTGAATGCAATTTTCTGCTCTTCTTTTGTTTTAAATTAGGCAGATATCTTAAGTACTTGGGATACGAGGTCAACTACGTCCGCAATTTCACTGATGTTGATGATAAGGTGAGTTTAAGAGTTGACAATTGTCGATTGATGCTTATATTCCTATTATTAGCTTCGTTGAGCTTGAGAGAATTTTTCATATTCAAAAAATTGATACTGCATTCTTTTTTTTTATTTTCATTGGTATGACAGGATTTATGCTTCTTTAATTTTCATATTTGATTTGATGAATATCGTACTTCATTTCAATATTGGCAGGTTAGAGTTAATATGGTAGTTTATACCCACACAAAACAGTTGTACATTCCTACTACGAAAAATAATGATATCACATAATGTTTTAGGAATTACTAACAAAATACTTCATTAGAGATGAGAAACACTAGTCTATATAACACCTGAAGCTAGAGTAATTAAGTTTGTCTTCACGTTTGCTTAGTTAAGGAATGGTCCTGACAATTTCTAGTTGTAATAGTTGGGATCTATTTTTTAATAAGTTTAGTTGAAGAAGCTTATACTGTCACTTGCTTACAGGATAGCTGAGTTCCCATTTTCGAATTATGTAGATTATTGCCAGAGCAAATGCATTGGGAGAAGATCCTATTAGTTTAAGCAGAAGATATTGTGAAGAATTTCATCTTGACATGGCATATCTAAACTGCCTTCCACCTTCTGTAGAACCTCGTGTCTCGGATCATATACCGCAAATTATTGAAATGATTAATCAGGTATTCTGCTGACCGTTCTCATTCTGTACTTTTTAAGACATTATATATGAATTAGGGTTGCAGTATGACATGGGCTTTCTCAGTAGCGAATAGCTATTTCCCCGCATCTGTTTGCTGGTATAGAACTCAGACAGACATTTCAATATGCTTAAAACGAGAACTCCATCAGTATTTGTTATGAATATTATGTGCACGACATTTCCTTGATCAGTTTCTCATGTACTAACACTTCTACCATAAATGAGTTCTTTCATGCAAGCATTAAGTGAAGACTTGACGCTCTCTCTTTTCTCCTTTGTTAGGTACTTGATAATGGGTATGCTTACAAAATAGATGGCAATGTATATTTCTCCATAGACAATTTCCCTGAGTATGGTCGACTATCTGGGCGTAAGCTGGAAGACAATAGGGCTGGTGAACGGGTGGTTGTGGACTCTAGGAAGAAAAATACAGCTGACTTTGCTTTATGGAAGGTAAGTCCTTTCTACATAGAGTTTGTATTTATACAATTCTATATTATTTTCTTTGTCAAATGTTAACTTGGGTTTCTATGACAAGTCATCCATTTATTAATCTGGTATTTTGTTGAATGCATTCTTTGGGTCAACAACATATAAATTTACCCAAAAAATTTCTAACAATTTGTAGCCAATTCATTCTCATTATTACCTCAACCAAGAGATTTGGCTGTACAGTTATGAGCAATTCAATCATTTGATGTGCATCTGCTTTAAAAATTTGGGGGTGTGATAATGACACTTATTGAAGACCACTATCTTGAGAATTTTCGAACCTTTAAATTTCATTCAATGAATTGGAGTAGTTATGAGACTAATCCATTTTCCTTTCTATGCTTCCTACTTGAGGCAATTTCAGTGAAATTAACTTAAATTTGGAAATGTTGGTGCTGCATTCAACTGGTGATTACCCTATGAAATCCTCAGCCATTTAATTAAAGGTGGATAAATTTAGGGCATCCAAGAAAATACTTAATGTCTGTACATTGATGTTTGCAACATTATTTAACTATTTTGCAGTCAGCCAAAGAAGGGGAGCCCTTCTGGGAGAGTCCGTGGGGTCCTGGAAGGCCTGGATGGCATATTGAATGCAGTGCAATGAGCTCTGCTTATTTAGGTTATTCTTTTGACATACACGGTGGTGGAATGGATCTTGTTTTCCCCCATCATGAGAATGAGATTGCACAAAGTTGTGCTGCATGTCGTGAAAGTAATGTGAGCTATTGGGTACATAATGGATTTGTGACAATCGACTCTGAGAAGATGTCAAAATCTCTTGGAAACTTTTTCACCATTAGACAGGTACAAGGACAACAGATGATTTTGAACCTCAATTTCTCACACATGAAGACACACTTGATACCTTTTATTAGTTGCTTGCTAGACTATTATTTTTATACTGATAAATTTAGCACTTAATCCTCCCTTTTTATTCAGGTCCTAGAACTTTTCCATCCACTGGCTTTGAGGCTTTTCCTTTTGGGAGCTCATTATCGTTCCCCAATCAATTACTCAGATCTACAGCTTGAAAGTGCATCAGACCGTGCTTTCTATATCTATCAGGTATTGTAAGAAATTGACCAATGGGTGGACATGGTAACTATTTTTGCCTTTGGGTCTTTTTTGGGTGCATCTCTTCTCTCTGCCAAGTTCCGACTTCTCAGGTCTTTGTCAATATATCTTGAGTAGTGCATTGCATTCTTGTAACCTTTCTCCATTCTGGTTTTGTTTTAGTCTGACCATTATTATTGTTTTATGTGCACAATGACTGCGACCGTGACATGACATTGGGTCTTGAAACTGTAGCCTCTATACTCCCGAGATGTCATGCCCTGTTTAACTATTATTTACAATGATAACAAACTAACTCTTTAAATAACCCAGAAGAAAATATAACTTAGTTATTGTACCTGCAGTTTTACTTTGAATTCTTTCTGCATTCCATTAGTGTGCTCCAATTCTTTTGGTATTATACTGTTTTTTTGGTTAGTACTTTGTAAGAAGCTTTTGGCATTCACACCATAAGCTGTATGTTTTATAATTGGCATATTTTATGATTTATCATGTAGTGTTGTACTTCATGTGGTTTTATTTTATTAGATTTTCATCTCTATGTGTTTACTGAGTGCAGACGTTACATGATTGTGAGGCTACAATGGCCCAGTATGACAAGGCTAGTTTGAAAGGTTCAATTCCATCAGAAACTGCGACTTGCATCAGCAAATTCCAGGATGAATGTTTTACATCAATATCAGATGATTTTCATACTAATAAAGCTTTGGCTGCATTGTCTGAACCTTTGAAAATCATCAATGATCTCTTACACACTCGAAAGGTACTTTTGGTTGCGAATTCATCAATTTCATTAAGCTTTCACTTGTAAAAAATCTTTCTTATGTATAACTTAACAAATATTTGCAATTTTGCACCATCACTTTTGAGAACATTCCCCATGGCCAAGTTGCCTTCGGGATATTGTCTTGTTACAACTTAAGCGGGTTGATTTTTTGGACTTCCTTTGTGACCGAGTGCTCAATGCAGGGAAAGAAGCAAGAATTCAGAATAGAGTCACTTGCAGCTCTGGAAAAGGAGATCAGAAATATTCTTTCTGTTTTGGGGCTTTTGCCTGATAGTTACTCAGAGGTAAAATAATATAATCTCCATCTCCTCAGTCCCTCTACAGCAAAAATGGTTAAAGTTAACATTTGTGTCCTTTTAAATGGGATATATGAACTTGAGACCATTTATTTCATTTTAAAAAACTATGGCAATGTGTTGGGCCGTGGATTTTGGTGAGAATATATTTAGAAGATCCATCAATTCCTGAAGTACTGTAATTTAAAGCATTATCACTAATACTCAGGGAATGGTTGTCTGATGCTTTTGCTTTTTCAAGTTGTATATTCTATTGGATATTTGATTTGCCTATCTGAATGTCTGATTAAATTTCAAATTTATGATACCTGCATGATATGATCTTTGAAATTCTTTGAATTTCCTCATAAATTAGCTTGTGGGTTTTCATGCTACTAGGTATTGCAACAGCTGAGAGATTATGCTTTGAAGCGTGCAAAGTTGACAGAAGATCAAGTCATAAAGAAGATTGAAGAAAGGAATGCTGCAAGAAATAATAAAGAATATAGCAAATCTGATGCCATCCGAAAAGATTTGGCAGCTGTAGGAATTGCTCTCATGGACATCCCACAAGGCACAACCTGGAGACCGGCAATTCCTCTAGCTTTGCTAGAACTAATATAGAAGAAGTTGAAACTTTAAGATTCCCCATGATTATTGACTCAGAGCATCCAACTAAAACGTGTAATTTAGAGTGAATCTGCAAACTTTACCAGAGATCAGAAAGTCACAGATTAAATTTTTTGTTGGCATTAAGTCTCACTGTTGGATTTTTTAATAAGAAGTTGAAGCTGAAGCAATTGTTGAGTTTCAGTGACTTTTGTCTGAGATTTTGCTGCTATGATATATTGGAACAATTAGTTTCACATATTCTTGTAAATGATGATAACTGAATGTGTTCGTGTAAAATCCCTTGGCCAATAATATAATATACTGCATTAAATGATCAACTACGATTTTTACATGCTGGAGCCTCAATGGAGGGTATTCGAGCAAATAGTATGGAATATGGAGCAACAGTTATAGGTTCCGAGGGGTCTACTCTTCTAGGTATTAACGGAGGTATGTCCCCAGAAGAAGTTATGCTGATCGCCTCCCCGTTGAGAAGCATTGTTTGGCTATGCAAATCACCATCATTTGCAGTTAGATGGTATTCTTCTCTCATCATATCATATTTGGTCTTATGATTTCCTATGCTTGTCAATAGGTTTCCACTTTGTTGAAGAATTTGTTCCAGTGACAATGTTTTGCCTGAGACAGCATTTTTGATTGAGACCCCAGTTTGAACTGCAGTGCTGTTATCCAGGTTGATCAGTAGCAATGTGATTCCACTCTGCTGACATGCCAACTCAAAGGTGAATGAATTTATGGTTTTAAAACTATACATATTGTTGAATAGTGTTTGCTTACGGATTTCTTTGAACAGTGTGCATATGCACGTATCTTTTTTGTCCCCATAAAACTCGTTGACAGAACATTTCTTCCCATCAGACGGTGCCAAAGAAGTGCACTGCACATATCCATCAAGCAGAGTGAAACATGTATTCATAATAGGCATGAGTTTGGAGTACACTGGCAAAGTTGGAGGATCACCTGTAGTAATCAGGGTTTGGAACAAAAGTGGTAGTGTTGAGCAAACCATAGTTGCCACCAATCAGGGATTGTCTGCAGTATGTTTTGGTATCATAGGAAGCAGACATCCCCAGCTGATCCAGATACCTTTTCCATTGCCAGGCAAGATTTCTCATTAATGTCTCAAAAATGTTGCACAAAATGCTAAAATATTTGTATGATGAAATAAATTACCAGAAACTAAATACAAATGCATTTGTGACAAGGTTCCGGCCACTGTTATAAGCCCCTCCAGCTTCACCCACCCATGCAACGGCTGAAGTTTTTGAGCTTTTCAGGATATTCTGAAGATCCCTGAAGGGCTGCGCTCCACCGTCGAGATATGTAGGATCGAGTATCTTGTCAATTAAGTGAGAATCGACTCCTAGTTACAAGAACCAATGCACTATTCAGTTTCACTCTTGTGAACAGAAATGGGCTCAACTTAACCAAGCTCATTTTCTTCTACTTTACAGGATACCTGGACCGAGGTTGTAAATATGATGCGTAGCAACTTGGAGAGAGCTGGATGCTCCAATTATGAATCTTGCGAACCAACTAAAATCAAAGAACCCTCCTGGTCCTATGACTAGTGGCTTGGTCTCAAAGCCCTTATATATATCTTGCACTTTGTTTTGAAGAGTGATCGTATCCGATGCATATTGATCTGCTGGTACGCTTGTTCCAACTCCGCTGCCACTCAGTTCATTTCCTGACATAAAAGAAATATGCCCCATATGTTGAGACTTGAGACAATAGGGAGTTGACCTTTGCCAAAACATTAATAAATGTATAACATTATCTTTGAAATAAGCTTTGACCTGACTTTTTTCTAAACCTATCTGTCCGTAAAATTCTTATCTGATTTTAACAGTCCTTATGAAGATTCTTACCAAGCTCCCATCCATGTATAGTATAGCCACTGTTAACAGTATGCCTTATGAGAGATTCTGCATTGCTAGAATCCCAAGCTCCTGTAGCTCTCCCATCTGATCCAATTTTTCTGCCAGTTAATGCATTCAGACCAAATATAATCTTTGCTCTGCAATATAAAGAATTGGAGAACTTGTCATTACCATGAATATGCAAAGGTTTATGATCATTTGATCTGATTTGATATTGTTACCCTGCTATTCTGAAGAATATATTCAGTTCGTCCCATCGGGACATGGGCAAGCAGCCTTCTGTGAATCCGAACAGTTCAGAGTCATTTTTAACAAATTGGGTACATGGTCTTGGATCATCACTAGTTTGGTATCTGACTTTGTCTTGCAACGTTCCACCAAGTCTTATTTTCAGGGGAGAAAACTCTGCACAAAGATAGATTTTTAGTTTGCTGAGAATTATGGTATGATTTGCACGAGATTGTATACCTACCTTTGATTGCATTTAGCAGAATTTTGTTGCTTAGATCCTATAAAAAATGAAATGATGTTCAATTAGTATGATATCAAGTATAATTAGCTGTATTTTCTTAAATAGGGAAAAGAAAAGGTGTGGTTTCTGTAATATTCTTTCTCAAGTTGCCAACTTGAGTTTCATTGACTGATATACATACACATATGAGGAATAACAGGTCAATGGCAGCACTAACCTAAAGCAATTACAATCATTCTAATCAATACTGATTAGCTTACCAGATTGAGAAGTGAAGAACTTCCCCAACTGCAAGTTCCATAATCGCATTTTGTAGGAGGCCACCAATCCATTGTAGCACAGATAGAATCCTCATCAATCAAGCCGATTGCTGAAGCTCCGTCGATGACTACTGTTCCATTAACAACTGAAGGACTCTGCGACACGGCTGTCGTCGAGCCTTGGCTGGCTAAGTACAACCACAAGGTCAGTCCAAGAATCTTTAACAGAGAAGCCATGTCAAGAAACAGTGTGTGTGAATTAGCCATGGAAGTGTGTGCTACTGCTATATATAGAGAGGTTGATGAATCATTTTCTGATATGATGTAATGAAATCAATGGTAGTTGGGAGAGGTGGTTAAAATTAAGTTAGTCAAGAAAAAGTGAGGAATGGGGATGGGAAGGTAGAAAGATATTAGCACTGCCACAGGAGTTTATATACTTTAAGAAATTCAAGTTGACAAGTGTGTCTGCCTCTTTTTGTGTGTAATTTAAGGAAGATGAGTCAGTTTGAGAGAGCAGCTGTAGTTATATGAGATAAGGTGGTAAGAAAGATATCTTAGTTTAGTGTAGTACAAGGTAAGACATTGTCAAAGGATTTATGAGTGTTCTTGGTAGAAATTGACTATCAAAATATAGATGCTTTGCTCAATAAATATCATATGTACATAAAAATACCAAGTCGCCATCATCACATTTATCCATTATAGAAATGGTTAATAAAAAGAAACCACAATTTGGTTTGTATAAAACCAATCGACCTGTCAATTTTACGTTCATGAAAATGAAGCTGTATTATTCGTAGGACCTTTTCTTTTTCTTCTTTTTCTATATTTAATTTAAGCAGAAAACGACAGACGCACGATGTGTACAGGCCTTTAAACAATGAATTATTGCCATAGCATCGCCTTTCAATTTGATATTTTATTGTGCACAGCATGTTAAATAGATATGCTGGTATATTTTCTACTTAATTCACAAAATTGATTATGAATAAACGTAAAAATACAACTAAGAAAACCCGAATACTTCAACCCAACCATATCTTTTCTTCTTCAATAGAATCATCCATCACCCAAAAAAAAAAAAAAAAAAGAAAACAAATTGTCATTGAATGATTACTAATGAAGAAATTATTAATACAGGTTGTTCCTGTGATGATTAATAATTTAAGGGGATTAAAATAACCCAAGGGTGACCTGCTCCCCCAGGCTACATATATATCCATGAATGATTTTTAGTTTTACTTGTATTCAAAAAAATTTCATCACTTTTTAGTAGGTAATCAGGAAATGATTAGATATTAGATAATTCTTGGTCCATTTCTCAAATGAATATATGAGAGAATCAACCAATTGGGCAGAAGTGATTTTAATATTAGAAGATTAATTGTGACAAATCCCAGTATGAATTCTTTCCAGATCATATGATAGGGAATGGGATAATTACATTAAAAAGATACAAAGGAAAAGCCAAAGTGGGAGTTTAATTTAATTGACCAAAAAATGGAGGTCTTTTTCACCAACAAGCTCATTCTGGTCATGGCATCATCTAATCAAATTAGGAACCCCTTTTGATTTATCTGCCATTTTTTTCATTTGGTGGTTGCAATTATTGGTTGTCGCATTATAATTCTATATGTTCTTCTTTTTAATAATTAAATGGAACAAGACTATCCATCTTAAGATTTGAAAGAGAAATTTTGGATGTGTATTCTGCTTTCCAATTATTGCAAAATATTTTATGGCAAAAGCTCCTGCGTCCCTGGACACAGAGGGATACTCTGTATCCTCATGTGAACACAATCTTTCCCTCTATATTCTATTTAAACATATGCATTATTAGGGATTTAAATTGCAAAGGGGCACGAAAATTGCAAAGGCGCACCGTGCATCCGGGTGCACAGGAGTCTCACTCATATTTTATTTTCAATTAAAAAAATTTAGCTTGTATTATATGGGAGGATTGTATTAATGTTAAATTGAATCAAAAATCGTCTGCATGCAGTAGAAGCTTACACTTCAATTGATTTCATTAAACCTTTGATTTGGAACTGTATCATACAAGCCTTAAAAATGATTCTTATTGATTTTTTTTTTTTTAATATGGTCATTGAGTTGCAGATAATATAAATAAAGAAGCAACAGACATAGATAATAAATAAATAAAAATAAAATATTGGGATTAACCTGGCAGGATAGGGGAATCCCTCAACAAAGCCTACCCAGTAAAGGCCCCCTGTTTTGTTTTATGGTTGATAAATTATTGAAATTGAAATATTATTACACTTGTTAATATACACACTACAAAAGTCAAACAAATTGTGTACTTTATTCATGCCTTGGGTGATACCGGTGATTTCGAGGTATTTTATTCCTTTTTCTTATTAATAATTATATTTTATTGTGAGAAATCGTAATAAGATAACAACTTATTTTACATTTGGTTGACCTACCTTTCAACTTAAAATGCAGAAATAGTTCCTTTCTTTTTATTAAATAAATGTTGGCTCTATGAATTTTTCATGTTTGTCTGTTTCATAAATATATACTAGTAGTTACTTCGAATTTTATTTTATTAATCTAATCTTATTAATCGTCTATATAATTAAATACTACTCCCTATATATTATTACAAATTGCATATTATTACAAATTGTTCAGAGGCGTATTTACTTGATTAATCCGAGCTACAACCCAATTTTATTAACTTTTGTAGTGTAATACAATCATTTTAAATAATAAATATTCCTCCAATTCAATGAAAGTTGTTACCCTTTCACTTCTAGTTCATCCCATAAAAGTACTTAAGTTCATCCCATAAAAGTATACACGGCTTGTATGTAAACTATATTATTCTTTAGTAAATGAAAAATTACTCTTTAAACACATAAATTGTTATTTTTCAAAATAAAAAAATTACGTTTCAAATTCTTGTAAACCCTGATTTTTCGATTAGTTTTTAGTACATAAAAAATTATTTTTTAGAGACATGAATTATTACTCTTCTTTATAAAAATTATTATTATTCAAAAAGTAATTTTTTTATATATTAAAAAGTAATTTAAAAAAATAGGATTTACATGTAAACCCGATTTACATAAGACTCACTCAAAAATATATTACTCCATAATATTTCGGACGTTACATTTTTTTTAATCTCTGTGCCCAGTCAAAAGGTGAAAGCCTTCACAGAAGCAAGGAAGTAAATTATACTTCATCCGTCCGCTTCTAAGGTATCCATTTTACTATTTTTGGCGTCTGGTTCAAATCTATCAATTTCTCATACAATATTTAATAAAAAAGTACACAATATGACTCAACACTTCCCTCTAATAATTAGAAAACTCTGGAAAAAAAAAGTACCTATAAACCTGTCGTACAATAGTCTTTCTTATATATTTGAGGTTATGAAATTGAAGTATATTATGGTAACCTGTTTTTCTTAGTATATTTGAGGTTATGAAATTAGAGTATATTATGGTAGCAATTAGAAGTTAATTATTTTCCCTAACAAATAATTGATAAGTTAATTCATTTTTTCATACTACAATTTAATTTTAAAAAGATCACACGTGGCCTATGATATTACCTTGAGAGATGGTAAATTTGATTTGATTTCCATAATACTCCACAATGGAAGATCCGAAAACGGAGAGTGGTCAAGTCAACTCAATCATAAATAGGAAGCAATATCCTCATTCTGTGAAAAGGAAAGAAATCTTACAATTTTATTACATAAGATTTGATCTTTTTTCCAAGCCACAAATTTTGGAGATGCTACATATTTGCAAGAAAGAATTCATCTCCTCCTCTCCTTGGTTATCCCATCAACAAAATATATACTCTGAAAAATGGTTACTTTAGTAAAGCTATGTATCTCAATTCCCTTGGTTTTGTGTTTGATGTCCACAGGTAAGGGATTATTAATATGCAGAAAGACAAAAACATGGAGTTTAAATTATATGTAAGATGAATTTGTTTTACCTGCAGCACTAGGTAAATGCGGATTGAATGACTTTGTAATCGGGACGGAGCGGAGTGGGAGGACAGTGCAAGGGAAGTCGGAATGGAACGTGCAGGTTGTCAACACCTGCAATTGCTCCCAATCCAACATAGTATTATCATGTCAAGGTTTTCAGACAGTTGAGCCTATTGATCCATCCATCTTCCAGAAAACCGGTGACCGCTGCTCCGTGAATCGAGGCCGCCCTCTTCCACCACAAGTTTCTGTCAACTTCTCTTATGCTTGGGATCCACCCTTCTTGCTCAGGCCTTTCTCCACCAACTCACTCTGCTGATCAAAACTAACAAATAAATGCCCTGCAGATGTTAGGATATATGTGGAATAAAATACATCACATACTATATCTTGTGAATTTACAATCAAATCTCTGACCCTGTTACATATTTGTTTCTTCAAATTACATCATCACAATTTGCAGATCTATACACAATTTATACTCAGAATAAGATGGCTTTCTCTGTATCTTATGTTTCACAGTAATCATATTATTCAGACCATCAAAGCCTGCAATTATGGGAACAAAAATGAATTTCTTCAACATGATCAAAATTGAATCACAAAAGTTGTAAAATACAACATGATCAAATGTGTTTAATCGATTAAACTAGGCTATACGACAGAAGAGGGCACCTCAGAAGAACTGACATCTTTCCTACCCATTAAAGCCAAGAATTTGTCCCTGTATTCCAGGAGTGGACATTTATCAATTAAGTTTGATCCGTCGTAAGCCTCTTTGAGGATTACTGTACTCTTAGCGCCTTTGTTGGTGAGATAAAAAATACCATGATGCTTAATTAAGCACAGCAACAGTCTGGCTGGTAGACGGTACACCGAATGAAATGCATCCAGCTGAGCAGAGGTCAATCTTTTTTCCATACTCAAGCTGAGCAGCTCGTGAAGCACTGCAACAGCTCTTTTTCGAGCTTTTGGATCCGCTGCTTCAAGCCTCCTCACATTCAAGTACGGAGAAGGGAATTCTAGCTTCTGCCACCTCTCGACTTCCTCTAGATAGCTCATGTTCGGCCTAAAACCAACTGGAAATTTCAAGTGAAATGCAAAAGGGCCGGAAAAGTTACCATCTTTGGATATCTTAGCCTTCTTTCCATGTCCTCTCCAAGTGCCCCCTAGTGATGCCAGCTTCTCCTCCCGGACTGTTATAGCCAGCGAAGAATCCCAGTTCTCCAAATACAGATATTCCCTCCCATTGAACTCGTTCAATCTGAAATACTGAGGATACTTGAGAATTATGGAGTTTTTGAAATCGCTAGGCAGTCCCAATTCCCTAGCAACCAAGTCGATCGTATCTAGAGGCAATCTACAGTCCACTGAGAGCATCAACAACTTCCTCAAGTTCCTAACCAAGATAGGTTCCATTTGCGCACTTGCCTCAGATTCCAAAGCTGCAAGCGTTTTAGCCTTTTCAGTTAAAGTAACAGCTGGTGGCGTTCTGTCACCTTGACCACCAATAACACGAAAAATGGAAGGGTATTTCTCAATAACAGCCATGTAATTCCATTTCTGCACGAACCCAACTTCTTTTTCGAGGTCCCTAAGCAGAAGAGACGCCGTTTTCTGGGATTGGATGATGGATTTCAGCTGTAGGATTAGTAATGGCTTCTTTTGAAGTTCCATCACCCTGTCAAGTTCTTGCACCCTGTGGTATATCTTTTTCTTAGGTTTTCTCCCCACAGTTGTTCTGTGCATCCTCCTATAACCTGATAAAAGGTAAGGCGCTCCCATTTCGTTAAGTTTGAGCAATTGCGAGATCGAGAAATGTCTACGCATGTCTCAGAGGAAAATGGTCGAGCAGTTGGAATGCAAATCGCTACCCAAGCTTCAAGAAAGCTGCTGCATACGCCAGAGCTTCAAAGTGAATTCCTGCACGCATCAAGAGCAAATGTCAGCAGAAATTGGTGAATTCCTAAGCCAAGAATTATAAAAAAAAATATTCGATTTACGACGGCGTGGGGTGTACCTCGCATGTGTCTAAAAACGACGGCGTTTTCCCACTCTACAAGCTCGAAGAAACCGTTCAGAACTCACCCGATCCTTTCTGCAACCATCGTGAATTAGCAGGTGATTTAATTTGGTCGATGGTTTGAATTTTGATTTTCCTAATTTATGAAAATTTCATCGAATGTTGTACTCTTCTTGAATTTCGTTTTATAATCCAACACCCTTTTCGGATTTCTCGTTTGTGCTAATTTCATTAATATTTATCGGAACAAGATATGCGAGAAAGTTATGCTGTTTGCTTATACACCTCTTCTCTCAGTTTCTGC
The DNA here is from genome assembly GCA_023678885.1 of Pogostemon cablin. NCBI lineage: Eukaryota > Viridiplantae > Streptophyta > Magnoliopsida > Lamiales > Lamiaceae > Pogostemon > Pogostemon cablin. Next base: position 37,926,736 of record CM042965.1, read on the forward strand.
TTGTGATTAATGTTTTATTCATAAAAATAAGAGGTGAAAATAGAAGGGCATAACACTAATATTAGACTCTAAAACAGTTACTCCCTCCGTCCCACGTATTTTTACCCATTTTCCATTTTGGAGTGTCCCACGTATTTTTACCCATTCCATTTTTGGCAAAAATACATAATATTTTATTACCTACTTTTTACAATCCCAACAACTTTAATTACTTTTTTACACTTTATTCATCATTCCCAATAACTTTATTCACTTTTTCTTTTTAAATTACTAATTTATCCCTACTTTCTCTTACATTATATATTAAAAAAATAAAACGTCTTAATCTCCGTGCCCGTACAAACGGGTAAAAATACCCGGGACGGAGGGAGTATTAAGATTCGAGAGCAATCACTTTGGTCAGCAATATTGACCCTAGAAGAAGATAGAGCACTTGGCACCAAAAAAGAATCACAATCTAAGACGCTATCTCACTAATGTAGTTCCAACTACACAAAATAAACATTAGCACTGTTTTCCTGTTAATGTAACTTCCCAATGCTATGTTTTCTGCTATTCCCATCACATCGCAATTACAAAAAACCATGGCTCATTTCCTCTTTTTACTTGGTGGTTCTTGAATCTCCTCATCCTCGTCTTCTTCCTCTTCGTCCTCCTCCTCATCCTCATCTTCGTCATCATCGTCCTCATCATCATCATCATCATCGTCGTCATCTTCATCCTCATCATCGTCATCTTCTCCACTTCCAGCATTGCCATTAGCATCAGCCCTGTTGTCAGGATCCCCTTCATCCTCATCCCCATCCTCTCCACCATCTTCATTAGCAGCCTCGTCTTCGTCTTCACCTTCACCTTCACTTTCACCTTCCTCCTCCTCATCTGCATCGTCATCCTCATCTTCACTAGCCTCTTCAGTTTCCGGCTTCTTTGTGCAAGGTCCAGTTGGCAACATCCTGAAAAAGAGTATAAAGTCCATCAATACCTATAAACATATGAGAAAAGCAACACCAACGGGATAACAAAAACAAACCTATCTAACACAGCTGGGGATCTAGGATGTGCACCACTGTTATTTGGTAAACATTCTGTCTGAAGACCACAATAAAATCACTGTTAAAATCCAAATGCTATGGAACAACAAACAGAAACCAAAAATTGTTCCAAAATATCAACATAAATTTGCCTCCCACACAGGTGAAAACTTTAACAAAGAAATTACAACCAGAAAGCTAAACATAAATTATAATTTTAAATTTAAAAAAATAAATAAAGGTGAAGAGACATAAACGAACACCAGCACAAGAATCAACAACATGAAAGCAGATTGAAAAGAAGAGTCAAGAGTAACACAATACGGACAATAATTAGAAAAAAAGGAATTCCAAATCCAAAATTAATTACACAACTGTTAAACACACTGTAAAAGAGGAGAACAATTAAAATTAATTGCAGCGTCTATGGAAGTTAAAATCCCAAAAGCCTCAAACAGCAGGTCAAACCGAATAAAGTGCGAACACAAATTGATTAACCAAAGCGAAAATTCTTAATTACTACATAAAAAACAAAAACAAAAAAAAAAACAAAAAAAAACAAAAGGAAAGGAAAGGAAAGGAAAAGAAAAACAGCAGAATACTAGGTTAATTATACCGCGAAGAGAAAGAAAGTAAGAGTGGTTGCAAGAGTGGTGGTGGTGGAAATTCGAATCACAAAAGCCTCAATCGCAAAGCTACAAAGCCTCTCCAGCACGGCGATTTCAGTAGTCAAAGCCTCCATCTTCAGTTGAAAACCCTAAACAGATCAAATAGACACAGAAATAAGCAGTATGTAAATAAAATGAGCAACGGTAAGTGGTGTATATATACAAGAATTATGTATAGTTTGGGATTCTAGAGAGATTCCATAAAACTCTAACGCAGTCTATACTTCTTATCCACTCTTCTACTCCTTTCTAGGGTTTTAGATTTTCATTTTATTTTTTTTTAATTCTACAGCTTTATTTACAACTTTAACCTCAATTTGTATGAACGCTAATTTTAGAGTCTACTTTCGGTCGGTGTCTCTAATTAATTTGATGTTATAAATAATGACTAAAACTTGCTTATGAGTGCATAAATATTTTTAGTATTAAATAATATATTTTTAGTATAAGGACGTACTCTCTCCGTCTTGTTTTAATTTTACCTTTACTTTTTACACGTTGATTGAGGAATATGTATTTTACTCTCTCCGTCCCAAATTAAGACGGAGGGAGTAATAGATAGTGGGTGAAAAAATATAATATTTAATGTAAAGTGAGTAGGTGTATTAGTGATGGATGTGGGACCCATGGTGATATATAAATTGTTTTAAGTGGGTCCATATTCCAAAAAGGAAACATAAACATTGAAATTGGACGCCCAAAATAGAAATATGTAAACATTGAAATGAGACGGAGGGAGCATACTTTATTTTCTAAAATAATTTAATGAAAATGTATAATCTTTAAAATAAAATATTGTACACTTATTAATTAAGTATATACTCTTTAGAACAAGGGTTAATTGTAAAAAAAAACCCAAACCTTTACTTTTATTGCAAATAAATCTCAACCTTTGAGAAATTGCAAAAAAAAAAATCTCGATCTTTAAGTTTCGTGCAAAACGTACCCAACGGGCAGGAGAGGGTTCCCCGACGTCTGACGTGGCGTTGACCTTTGCCACGTCAACTTTGAGTTTATTGCAAAAAAGAAAAACCTCAATCTTTACTTCTATTGCAAATAAATCCCAACCTTTGAGATTTTGGCAAAAAAAACCATCAATTTTTTTTTAAATTGCACCAATCTAATTAAAAAATTATATTTTATATTAAAATTATATTCTCAAAATTATTATGTACTCCCTCTGTTCCACTGAAAGACCATTATTTTATAATAATACTCATTAATCCACGTGCAAAAAGTAAATGACTACCTTTGAGTGGGATGGGGGGAGTAATATTTAAAACTTACATTTCAATGCTTACGTTTGTTTCAAGGCTTGCGTTTTTTTTACGCGTTGATTAAGGAATATAATATTTTAATGGATAGTGAGTTTAAAGATATACTCCCTCCTTCCGGTTCTAAGATATCCATTTGCATTTTGCACGTGGATTAAGAAATATTATTATTATATGTAAAGTGAGTAGTTGTATTAGAGAGAAATGGTGGGCCATATTATGTACTTTTTTACTAAATATGGGAAATGGATACCTTTTAAGCGAACACCAAAACTAGTCAAATTGATACCTTAGAAGCGGACGGATGGAGTAATATTTAATGCAAGTGGTTAAGTGTATTATTATTATATATGGGTCCCATGGTAATATATTAATTGTTTTAGATGAGCCTGATGAGCGTTTTCTTTGCACGCAAAACTAATCCCCAAGTATTAAGGATATCAATTGCAACTTAGGCAAGCGACCAAGTTAAATATCGAACCCAAAGGATGACGTATTATCAATTTAATTATTTACTAAATTAATTAAGACGAAAGGCAATAAAGGTTGATGGATTTAATTAACAACTATTAAACAATTAATTAAAATAACAAATAAAATAAATAACACTAAAAGAATACGAAAGTGTCTTAAGAATGGAGAATATGTAACTCTAGGGTAATTCAATTTTACTATTTAACTTCATTCTCAAGTGCAGACAGATTCTGCCTTGTGGACTATGGACGCATCATTAAACCATGCAAATATACTCTATAGAATCAAGTAAATATGCATGTAACACGTGTGAATAACATCGGAGCAAGAGACGTAATTTCACTTCCTTTTTAGGTACTATCAGCATCAATTATTTTCCACGTCTGGAATCTAACCCGATATGATCTCCCTTTATAGATACTATAAAATTATCATCTTTATCCTGCTTATTAACCCGAAATTCAATTCAACTAATAAACATTCATATATAATAGTTCTAATGAAGTTTCAGAGTCCCCTAACTTAGAATCATAACAATAAACCATGTTCAGCAGTGAACGCGCTCAATCAACAACCAAGATATATATTCAGACTTTATATAACAGTTGAAGTTGCATAAAACAATCGTGAATATGAGTTAAAAACATGCAATCATATATAAAATAAATCTATAAGTAGTGTTGTACGGAAGACACACAAGAGAGTTTAATTAATTCATAAAACCTTCAAAACCCTAAATCTACCAAAATGGTTCTAGCTCATGATATTACGAAGAATAATCATGGGGTTGGATAGATCTTATCCATAATCTGAAAAATACAAGATAAATTAGAAAACGAATAAAACCCTAGATGTGAGCATCTCCGCGTCCTTCTCTGTCTTGAATCCTCCTCTTGGTTCTCCTCTTGATTCCACAGACTATCTGGTGTAGGATGATTGTATTGCGGTTTCTCCTTGGTGTGATCTGCATCCCCTTTTGTATTTGTAAGCTCTCCTAATGGATCTTGGATGAACTTTTTTAGACGAAAACACGCAGATACACGCACTGGGGATGTAAAAACCGCTCAAATTTGAAAATTCACGACCTAGTTCGACCAAAGTGGTTCTAGTCGAACTAGATAGACCTTGGTTTAACTACGGTTGAACTGCATGTCTGTAAACTGAAATTTCTCTTTCTGGTCTAGTTAGACTTGACTGCTATAGCTCGACCAAAATGGCTTGGTCAAGCTACGGTCGAACTGCATGCACAGTATCACCGTTTTGCGTGTAACTTCCACATTCAAATTTTGATTTGAATAATTCTTACGCTCACGTGATCCTCTGTTCCTTGTCTTTCTATCCATATAAAGAACTTACAAGAACTTCAACATTTAAAGGTGTTACAAGCCAAAGTGACATAGCTATGCTGAGTAGGAATAGCTTGCACGACGTCACCATTTTGATCATAACTTTCTCGTTTGAATTCCGATTGAGGTGTTTCTTGCGTCAAAATGATCCTCTCTTTTGTGGCTTTCCAACCATATATCATACTTCTAGTTTTGAGCTCCACAAGAATACAAAAAATTACACAAGTTGGACGTGCATTTTTCAGTATTCTTGCACAAGTTGCACATTTTCTCCAACTTTGCACTTTTGATCATTTTTCCACTTAAAACACAATAAAACGCCTCAAATTTACCTTTTTCTCACATATATCGAATATAAGACACTTGTGCTAATATATGACAATAATTTCCATAAAAAAAGTGTTAAATTGGACACTAAAACATGCTTATTTTCACTCTCATCAGGGTCATATGCTAAAAAGAGAAACGTAAAGATTAAAATGAGACGCCAAAAATAAAAAATATAAAGATTGAAATGGGCGGAGGGAGTATATGAAAATTTAATTTGTATAAATTAAAACTTAATTAATATTATTTTTTGTCCGTATAAAACTATGAGTTTATAAATTAAGTCTACATGAATTATAAACTTTTTTTGTATAATTTTTTTGTCATCTATATATATATATATATATATATATATATATATATATATATATATTTATTGTCATATTAAATATAGCATAAGATTATGAAATTTTAAGACATGTTCAAGAATTCTTTGATTTTATAAATTATAAAAAATTTATAATGCATAAAATATTTTAAAAACTAAAATAAATTTATTATTTTGTTTAATAATTTTTTAGAATTTAAATTTTAAATATAAAATATAATGAGTGCAATTTAAAATAAAAAATAAAAATCAGATGGTCTTTTTTGCCAAATCTCAAAAGTTTGGATTAAATTGCAATTTAAGTAAATGTTGGGGTTTATCTGCAATAAACTCAAATCTGATGTGGTAAAGGTCAACGCCACGTTGGACGTCGGACAATCCTCTCCTGCCCGTTGGGTGCGTTTTACACGAAACCTAAAGGTCGAGGTTTTTTTTGCAATTTCTCAAAGGTTGGGATCTATATGCAATAAAAGTAAAGGTTGGATTTTTTTTTTTGCAATTAACCCTTCGAACAACATGTTATACCTTTATACCTTGTGCACCTAGAAATACAGGAGATCAATTCATAAATAATTGTATTGAATGAAAATGATTGGATACCCCATTATATAAAAAAGTATACATATTGTTTTGTTATTATATTTCACTTTGAATATGGGCCAAGTTTCAAAGACTAAAATAATATGCAAAGAGCACATGAAGTCTAAGCTCAAGAACATCCAATACGAAAATTAAACCCATCCAAGGCTATTCCCACGATAAACAAAGGCTCGTGACAATAGATCTAAACAAGGCCGATGATACTAAAAGATGGCATGTCCGACCTTATTACAGGTTCAACATAATTGCCCTGAGTTGAGTCGACCTTACAGATATTTCATATTTGGCTCAGTTAAGAAAAACCTTAGCCAACCCGACAGAGGTTGGCATTCTGCATTCTAAATACAAGCTTGTCCTGGAAGATTAGGTATGGAAATTTCTAATATAAAGATCACTCATACTACAAATATAACTCTCTCAAAAACTCTCTAAAGAAATCGTGACCACTTCCATAACAGAAACTATCCTCCCAAGACACTTGCCATCCTCATATTGAATAAAAGGAATTTGCAAAATCCTAATCCACGGTCAAGTGGATATATATAAATAGTCTTCTTCATGAATTGTAGACTATTGTTACCCCCAGAACCTATATACACATCCTAAAATATTGAAATTAAGTAATTATTGAAAAAATTATAAATTTTATCCTTTTATACTTGAATTTTTTTCATGATTTTATGTTCATTGTCGAACAAAAATATTTGTTCATCTGTTAAACATTCTACTTTGAAAATTTTGCACAACCTTTGTGTTTGACATCAAACAAAAAATATTTGTTCGGTGTCAAATACTTTATTTTGAAAATTTACAAATCTTTTGTGTTAGATACCAAATAAATGCATTTTGTTCGGCACCGAATAATCTTACTATAAAATTTATAGAAGATTATAACGGTCTATTTCAAGTTGTTTTTAGTGGAAAGAAAGAAAAAAATTATATAATATACATATATATTTAGCATTTGAGGCATGTATAGAAGATTCGGGAGTTTGAAAATTTACTGAGTCTTTTGTGTTCGATACCAAATAAATGCAGTTTGTTCGGCACCGAATACTCTTACTATAAAATTTATAGAATATTATAACTGTCTATTTCAAGTTGTTTTTAATGAAAAGAAAGAAAAAAATATGTAATATATATTTAGCATTTGAGGTATCTATAGAAGATGGGGGGGGGGGTGGGGGGTATGGATAGCCAAACCTTATAGAAAGGGGTTCTTAACTTATTTTTACTTGATTCACTCCAAGAAAGGATTGAGATTTTGTGCGTATGAACATCAGCTCAATATCAATAAAAGAGTTGACTCCATTTCATTATTTTACTCAAATGATTTGTTGTTGAGTCCACAAACTCATTGATAGTCTCAGCCATTATCACTGGACAAAAAATACCATCAACAAAAATTAGTGAGTACTCCATTATGCAAGGCAAATCAATTAGAGAGAAATGGAATGAAAGGAAGAGGCATACATCCGACAGGGATTCTGACCACGTGGCGCATCTCGTATATTTATCAACAACCTATTTGATAAGCAAGCTTGCGTATCTCATTGGACGCATCGCTTTTTCACTCCCTTGTGACTTCTCTTCTCTTCTTCTTCTTCTACTTCTACTGCTTCTAATTGGAGAGAGAGAAAGAGACAGAGGGAGAGAGAGAGATACAGTACAGCAAACCTTTTGTATTCACTTCAATTCATTACTTTCCTTTTTCCTAATCAAAAAGTAAGCATCTCAATGCCCTTTTTCTCATTTCTTTTTCTTTAATTACTGCAACTTTCTTTTTCTTTTTCCATGGCTGCTTTTGAATTACAATCACACACACATGAAAAACTGAAAACCCAGTCTTGATCACCATCTTCTGTTTTATATGCTCTGTCTTTAGCTGCTGAATTATTCTATCTGCATATTTTGGTAAGAGTTGTTTTTTTATCAGATCTTAAACTACACAATTCAATTGTTCATCAAGTTGATCAATTTTCACGATACTATCACAAATTGTTCAACGCAACGTATTCTAAGCGAAATTAAGGCTCATTGTTCATCTGTTTTTACAATTTAGTCCAACTGCGATCTCACAAATACGTGCATAAATCTGCCTATGATTGCTCGGGCCTTTTCGCATTCAGCTTGTTTTCTCAATGAGCTTTTAATCAATATTTTTTTAATCTTTAGAGGATTTTGAGCAGTATATATAGGTGTTTCTTCTTTGGACTGTAGTAATTATAATAAAAGAGGATGGCAAGAAGAGAATATAATAGTCAATGTTCTGCAAAATGTGCAAATAACGTTATTTTGATGCCATAACTATTGCATAGGGCAATTTAATCAAGGATGATGTGTTGTAACTCTACTTGTTTGTTTGTTAAACGTATGATTGCTAAAATGTGATTTTTTTTTTTTTGGGAAGGTGACCACTTCTAGGAATGTCTCTATGTAAGGATCTCGTGTTCTTGATCTTGCAGTTTTGTGATGAAGAGAACCTTAAAAAGACGGCTCACATGTGAGTTGTATATGCTTTTAATTACATCGTATTCTGAATTGTCAGTGTCTGTATAACTTGCATAATTTCTTCATTTATAGGCTTGAGCAGGAAACAGGTTATTTCTTCGATTTGAAATATTTTGAAGAACTAGTACTCAGTGGAGAATGGAACGAGGCTGAGAAATACCTTTCAAGTTTCACAGTTGTTGAAGACAACAAATTTTCAACAAAGATATACTTTGAGATTAGGAAGCAAAAGTTTCTTGAGGCCCTAGACAGGTAATATGATTGGTTTTACTGAATCATAAAGAAATTTCCTTTTAATTTCCTCTGGTCATTTCTCACCTTGCATGTACTGATTTTGGTGGTAGGCATGAGTTTAATGTGGCTTTGGATATTCTTCTCAAAGATCTTAAAGTTTTTGCACAATCAAACAAAGAGTTGTACAAAGAAATGGCACAGCTCCTGGCACTCGACAATTTCAGGTATGGTGGTATACGATAAACAACTATGAATAGACTTAGGGAGGAGAAGACGAGGATGAAGATATGACTGTTCTGCTACGCTGGCCTACATTTTCAAATGAAATGCCTGTAGAGCTAATAAAAGATTTCCAATTAAATTTTCTTTAGTTTGGGTATTTCAGCAACCTTAATACGACTAGGTGTATATTTTTCAAAGAACCTTCCAAATAACTTGTAAAAAATCAAAACACCAAGAGATTACTGAAAAGGAGTAACCAATAATGATATTTTGATTCTTAAGAAGAAAAATTGTTGCTATTTATGATAAACCAACAGGGAGAATAGTTCACTTGCTTTGTATGGAGATACATCATCTATCAGACAAAGGGTTGTCAATGAGCTTAGGATTGTCATTGAGGCAAACCCACTTCTCCAAGGACGGACGAGGTTTCCTCAAATTAACAAGTCAAGACTTAGGCGTCTTATCAACCAAAGGTGATCTTTTCACTATGACTTGTTTTACATCATTGGTTTTTTAGTTCGAATTCATCTTGTCTTTTGTTGAATTAATCTTATGATTCCATATTTGAGCATAGCCTGATGATAAAGTTATAACATGCAGTTTGAACTGGCAGCACATTCACTGTGCTCATCCTCATACACAGCCTCACATTGACACACTCTTCACAGATCATAAATGTCCCGGAGCAGATAATAATATGCAGGATCAACTGAACAAGAATAGTCTATTGGTAAGATTTAGAGTCAACTCGTTTTATTCCTACATTATTTCTTTGTAAAATGATTAAACCAGGCCTTAGCATTTATTCCATGGTCGTTATGTATTACATTCCTTTTCAGCCTCCTGCGGCTGTGGCAATGTTTGAAAAAACTCACACTAGAAACTCAACTTCTGATCAGTCCTCAGTGGCTGAGTCAGTATCTACTGCTGCAGCTGTAAATCTTGGGAACCTTGCTAATCAAGGGGAAAGTAGGATCTGTCATGATGACTCTAATCTAAAGTCATTAGATCCAATTCATGAGGTAACTCATTGTTATCCACGTCACATGTTTTATTAGCACGGTACATGGTGTCATCATATTTCCAAAACAATCTTATGCAGGTATCATTGCCCACTGATAATTCAAGCCGAAGTCAAGGTTCTGCAGGGGAACTTCCTATTGATTTTCCCAAGAATGTAGAAAGGATTTTAAATATGGAGTCTTCCCCAACAACCATGGATTTTCATCCTGTTCATGAAACTCTGCTTCTAGGTTGAAAATGCTGATTGAATTTCTTCATATTCTTTTTTAATAATATGTTGTGAAAAACTCATGGTTGATTTATTTTCAGTCGGAAAGAGTGTTGGGGAGATAGATCTCTGGGATGTCTCTTCTGCTGAAAAGTTGTTCAGGAAAGAATTTACAGCAAAGTCAGTCTCAGGGGTATTATTGGTAAAGCTCTTCTTATCTTCACCCTGCACGCACTTTCATCCTTTATTCATAATACAAGATAAATTGAATTATGTGTAATCAGGAGAGTAGCATATCTGTAAATCGCGTGCGGTGGAGCCCCGATGGATCTAAATTTGGTATATCTGAATCCTAATTCTGCTGCTTAGTCAGTCACTTGCAAATGGAATTGGTTTGATTTAACAGAAACTTTGTTGATAACAGGGGCTGCGTATTCAAAGTGCATTATACATTTGTATCATAAAAGGGGCGATTTCTTTGAGAAACAACTTGAGGTTTTATTCTGTTACTCTCCCATAGTAATTTTCCAAACACATGTTCAATATGAGTTTTTCCTTCCAGGTGGACGCGCATGTTGGCAGTGTAAATGATGTCGCATTCTCTAAACCATGTGACAAAACCGTTATGATAAGCTGTGGTGATGACAAGTTGATTAAGGTTAGCTTCATACTAATATAGTTGATATGTCTGACAAAGATTAACCGTGATTCTTCAATTCCATGTATCAAGGTCTGGGATACTGTTACTGGAACTAAAATGTATACATTGGAGGGCCATCGGGATCCAGTGTACTCCTTATGCCCTCATACGAAGGAAAATGTTAATGTTAGTACATAATTAATATGATAATATACTCAGTGAGTATACATGTTGAGAATAATTCTCTTTATTTTATACAGTATTTATTTTCCGTCTCAAGACGTGGGGAGATTAAAGCATGGTTGTTTGACATTGTTGGATCAAGGATCAGTCATGATGCTCCTGGTTTCAGTTGTATGAGAATGGCTTACAGTACTGATGGCAAAAGGTGATTACTCAACCACTTAACTCATCTACATTGTCGACATATCCTCACTGTATTTGTTTAACTTGTTAGGCTATTTTCTTGTGGGACAAATGAAAAAGGGGAGTCCTATATTGTTGAATGGAGTGAGAGTCAAGGTTTTATTCTTCGGAATTACCATGGACTTGGCAACCTTTGTTCATCTATGGTTCATTTTGATACAAGAATCAACCGGTTTTTGGCTGCTGGTGATGAGCATTTGATTAAAATTTGGGATATGGACAAGGTTGAGATTTTAGTATCCATTGATGCAGATGGAGGATTGCCTGTAGGTTTCCCATTTTGATTCAATTTTTTATTATTTTATGAGATATCCATATATAAACGAGTCTACTGTTTTTTCAAGGCGAGCCCTTATGTTTGCTTCAGTAAAAAAGGAGACCTGCTGGCCGTTTCCACTGAGGATAATCAAATAAAAATCTTGGCAAATGATTATGGCCGTGAGTTGCTGCAAAGAAGTAGTGATTCGTGCGGATGTGTAATGGAATCTTTCAGGAAGGTGGGTGCATAATGTCTTTTGTGAGTGGCATATATCCCAGGAAAATAAGTGTTTCTAATGCTTATCCTTTGTGGCAGCTTTTTGTTGTCGAACCAGATGGTGCTTCAGTAAGTGATCTTCAAACCCTGCTTGCCTTGTTTTTCTAAATAGACATTCTCTCATAATTTACTTTTACTGCTTAATCATGTCTATTAATATAGGATGTGAAGCCCAACGGACCTAGTACGAAATTGGAGATGCCGAATATCTCTAAAATTGTTGAAGTTTCACGCTGCCAATCCCTGCTACTCACTTGTGAAATTAAGACTAATCTGGTATGATTAATAAGCTAGGGTAATGGAAATGGGTACTACTTGCATTGTAATGTAACGTGCATATGATTATATGTGATTGTTTCAGATTCGGAGATTGGTGTACACTCATGCAGGTAATGGCATTCTTGCATTGGCAGAGGATGGAACTCATCTGCTGTGGAGATGGCTGAAAAGTGGTGCTAATTTGAGTGGCCAGGTATGAATCAATCTGCAAGAGTGGTTTCAATTTATATACATTTAAGTTAGGACAGCCGAGCCGCTTCATGCTGCAGGCAACTACCGAATGTGAACCTCAACTATGGCAACCGAGGAGTGGATCGTTAATGATCAATGATCTTCTTGACAACGACTCAGATGTAGTTGCACCTTGTCTTTCCTTGTCCAAGAATGATTCTTATGTTATATCATCATCGGGAAGGATGGTTAATCTATACAACATGCTGATATTCAAGGTACTACTCTTTTATAGTATTAATTCACTTGGATGTGAGTTGACATATATGCTTGAGTTTGCTTACGCAGAAAATAAGACAAGTCATGCCACCTCCGCCTGCTGCCACCTGTCTTTTGTTCTATCCACAAGATAACAACATTATTGCTATTGGGATGGATGATGCAACAATCCACATCTACAACATTCGTGTGGACGAGGTATGAATATGATGTGATCTATGATAAAATCATGCCTTGTGTTTTGACTCACCTGTTCATTCATTTCTGCAGTTGATAAGTAAGCTTCAAGGGCACTCTAAAAGAATCAGTGGACTTGCTTTCTCGACCAACTTGAATGTGCTCGTCTCTTGTGGAGTCGACACTCAGGTTAGTCGCATCTCGTTCGCAAACTATGCACGTTTATATCTTGATGATGCATTTCCTTCACTCAGATTATGCTGTGGGATTCTGCTTCATGGGAGAAAAAGAAAAGCACGGTGCTGCAGATTTCGGTTGGTTGGAAGGCCTCGGACTTATCAGAGACCAACATTGAACTCAACAAAGATGAGAAGAACTTTCTTGCAGTACACGAGACTCAACTTGCAATATACGAAACAACAACTCTACGACGTGTCAAGCAGGTACACACCGTCTTCCCTCCCACTCTTTGCATGCATCTTTCTTTCTAATGCGGGTGTTGTGATTCAGTGGACTATAGCCAACTTTTGTACGCGGATCTCCCATGCTACGTACTCATGCGATAGCCAGTTGGTGTACGCTGCCATGAAAGACGGAATCCTCTTAATACTGGGGGCTTCAGATCTGGCTCCAAGATTTGAGATCGACCCATCGTCGTACCTCCCGGGTCGTCTCAGGTAGGTAGATGTGTGTTGATGTTTGGATGGAAGGAAGAGAGTGGTAGTAATTTGATTAATCTGGGATTGAATGCAGCAGCTGTTATGTGGATCCAGTAGTGGTTGCTGCTCATCCAAACAAGCCTTGCCAGTTTGCATTGGGGTTGTCCAATGGTGGGGTAGTCATTATTGAACCCCTTCAATCTCAAGCACAATGGACCATCAACACTAGTCACCACTAAATTGTTGGTGCACACATGGATCTTCCAAATTCATGCTTTATAATTTATATAATGCATCAAACAATACATTTCTCCTTGTAAATATGAGTATAATTATCTCTATTTTCTAATTAAAGGGCTTTTAAAACTAAATGAATGAGTAGTCTACTGTTTTCTCAATAAAAACTCCTCCACACCCACCCATTCCAATTAGTAATTAATTAATGCAGTGTGTTGAAGATATTAACTCCATGGATATCCCACTCTAAAATAAAATTAAAAAATGAAGTTACTCCATAGATATCCACTCTACTTAATATTCACTCCATAGATATCCACTCTAATTAATGCACTGGTTTGAAAATATTACTCCATAGATATCCACCCTACTTGCTTCTCATTTAACATCCACTCTAATTAATCAACATTGTTATTTAAATTGACGTAATAATGCTTGCCTTAAAAAAAAATTTTTTGACGTAATTAGCAGTGAGGTTTTTTTTTTTAATATAATTTTAAGTTTTACAAATATATATATACTAGTTTTTATTTCGCGAGTAAATGAGCCTAATTCAAGACCAATAAACCCAACCAAAACACTGATAATTAATTCCTCGTTGAATAATCTACAAAGAAATCCCTATTTTTTCAATAATCCAGCCCATTTTCCTTTTTCAAATCTTGGTTGAAGCAGTAAATTTTAAACCAAGTATGCAGATTATTATTTGGTCAAATCACCATTTTGTCAACGGAATTACTTTCTCTCTCCCTTTTGGGGGTCAAAACTCGCACTAATTTCGATTTTAGGAGGGAGCCCTTTTCACCTGGAAGGTGAGTTCATGTTGTTTGATCTTTTACCTAATTTAGATTCGATGTTTTCATTCCCAGTTGCATTTGCTTTCTTTTTCCAAATTAGATAGCTTTGTCTGGTGATGTTTGCATTGAACATGATAAATGGCTTGAATTTGTTTCCGATTTTCATATCTTCTCTGCTAGGTTTATGGATTGGAGTTAGATATGTTCACACTGCTGTCCTATTCAATCTGTTTTTGACAGATTGCTGGTGCAGAAATTTTCTTTTAAATCAATGAATTTGATCTAGTGTTCTTACCTTTGCATTCTCAATGGCAACGAAAATGTATGAATCTAGTCTTTGGATTTTCTTTTTCAACTATGAATCACAAATCTTTCGTTATTTTGTTTAACTGAATCTAGGAAATTTGTCAGCCTGTGAACCAAATAGTATTCAGTTATGAACCACCAACACCTCATTTGTTATTGCAGTTTTGCCTGTTTACATGAGGACTTATCATAGCCCTGCTTTTTTGTGATCAGTCTTGGAAGGATGATTTAGTTTCCTTCTTGTCACAAGGTTCTGAACTAGCGTTCGCTATTTCTGCTGGTAATACGAATTAAATGGTCTGTAAATTTTACACTTCTGGACAAGAAATGTGTGTTCCAAGTATATATATAGCCGTCTTAAAGCAGATATAGTAGTGTGAACTTTCTATCTTTGAACATCTGCATATGGAATTTGATGGTGCCAAATATCTGCTATGAAAGTGTGTTTTTTTGTTATTATCTTATTCATCAGTGTCATTGACCTCCATTATTTTTTTTTCTGCTATAGGGCTTCTTCCTTTGTGACCCGTGTTCTCCTGGGATTGATTTAATTGTTTTGGAATCATATATTAAGGAGGAGTGGTTTCACCATACATGAATCCAAAAGAGAATGAAGAACACCACATCATTACCGAAGCGCTATGTGATTGTGATTTTGACCTTTATCTGCACCTGCGTGTGCTACATAGAACGAGTGGGCTTCTCCATTGCATATACTGCTGCTGCTGATGCTGCAGGAGTGAATCAATCGAGCAAGGGCATGATACTCTCAACTTTTTATTATGGATATGCCTGTTCCCAAGTTCCGGGCGGATGGGCAGCTCAAAAAATTGGGGGAAGACGTATCCTCCTACTTTCATTTATTTTATGGTCTCTAACATGTGCTTTTGTACCATTGGATCCAAATCGAATCGGAATTCTGGTCCTAGCTCGTTTGCTTGTCGGAGTGGCACAAGGTTTCATTTTCCCTTCCATTCACACTGTACTGGCTCAGTGGGTGCCTCCCCATGAGAGGTCGAGATCAGTTTCTTTAACAACATCGGGTATGTACTTTGGTGCAGCTATCGGGATGCTTGTGCTCCCAAGCCTTGTTAAGTTTCGGAGTCCACACTCAGTATTTGTTACCGAAGCTAGTTTAGGCGCCATGTGGTCTCTACTTTGGTTCAAGTGTGCTAGTGATCCGCCTCGTTCTGAACATCCCAAGGCTACAGCGGCTGGTTTTGGGGAATCCTTGCTTCCAACCAAAGGGGATCAAAAGACTAAACTAGAAATTCCTTGGAAGAGAATTATGCTGAGTTTGCCAATTTGGGCCATCGTTGTCAATAATTTCACGTTCCATTATGGTCTTTACGTACTCATGAATTGGCTCCCGACATACTTTGAACTAGGACTCCAGCACAGTCTTCAAGAAATGGGGTCCTCTAAGATGATGCCTTATCTCAACATGTTTTTATTCTCAAATATAGGTGGTGTGGTGGCAGACCACTTTATTACCAGACGAATCATGTCGGTAACTCGAACAAGAAAGCTCCTAAACACTGTGGGATTTGTGGTGGCTTCTTTTGCTCTAATGTCCCTTCCCTTGTTCAGAAGCCCTGGTGGGGTGGTGTTCTGCTCGTCTGTGGCTCTTGGTTTCTTGGCGCTCGGGAGGGCTGGATTTGCTGTGAATCACATGGATGTAGCCCCAAGATATGCCGGGATTGTGATGGGGATTTCTAATACGGCAGGTACCCTAGCAGGCATAGTCGGGGTAGACCTAACAGGTCGACTTCTTGAAGCCGCTAAGGCAGCAGACTTGGATCTCACGAATCCAGAGAGTTGGAGAGCAGTTTTTCTAATTCCAGGGTTGCTCTGTATATTTAGTTCAATTGTGTTTCTTCTTCTGTCCACTGGGGAGAGGATTTTTGACTGAGCTTGTGGTACCAACACACATTAATTCATTTTAGTTGGATACATTCTTTTGTATTTGTCGGTTGAAGCATTTGTCTGAATAAAAGCGTATGCTAAATGTGTTTGTAATGAATGAAAAAGGGATACTTGAATATGTAGTATAAAATTTTGAAATGTAGATGCTGCTATTTTATCTCCAGATCATATCAAATTAGTTGGTATTTGTATGCATTATCGAGCTTGGGAGTTGGAATGAATCAAATTCAACTTCTAACAACCTCAACATCAACCTACCTTGATAACTCCAGCAAACTTAATATTTTTCAATTAAACCCAGCAGTCACTCACCATTTACGTTCAATTCTAATTCAAACCTTAATAAGCACCTTCAAACAAGCCAAACTTAAGTTGTGATATTCAAATTGGCTCAAATTAAAGCAATCCACCGAACATAATTCAAATTTAGGTCAGAGTTGCTATGAGGGTTTCTTAATGTGGACAACAAATTCACACAACATAAGATACAGTTATTAACGACCCGATTTGAAGATTAAAAAATAAAAATCCAAACCTGAGGGAAACTACAACTCAAGTTCCCCATAAATGAAATAGTACATTGAAGAGAATTGTAATAGAACATTCATCAATGTTACTTTAGATACTTATTAAATAAAATGAAATAGACATAAATAGTGGCCGCTTCATTATAAAAATCAACCTTCGACTTTGGCAGCTGCAGATGCATAACTTACACTGCTGTCTCTCATGGATTTGCACTGGCTTGACTGTTCATACCGAAGAAATCTAATCTTTATCTTCGTTGGGCTATTCTTTGCCATCTAGTCAAAACACAAATTGTGGTTAGCAACTCCCAAATGTAAAAGTTTAAAACACAAGTACGTCCGCAAAACCATTAGTACTTCCTGATGAACATAGATAAAAGATGACCCATAAATAGACAAGAAGCCAACTAATATAAGTCGTAATTGCCATTTAAACAGACTTAGATGAGAGTAAGATTCAACTACTAATTAGTCTACGAACTACTCATATTAGACAAGTTCAATCCAATAGGTACTTGCAACATGCCAGAGGTCTGTTATTAAATCAGAAAAGATTTTGCTGACTTTTAAAAACCAGGAAAAGGGCGGTCAAGGTTTTTACATGAAGAAATACACTAATTGGGTGCCGTCCACAGATAGTATTGTCCGTATCCAAGAGGTACTGCTTAAACGCATCTGGATCTCCTTTTTCTATAATATCCATTCCTGTTTTGTCTAATGCTTCAATAGACTTGTGGATGGCCCCAAGCTTTTTATCATAACGCATATAGTTGAACCTAGACAAAAAGATCGAAGCATGGATAAGTTTCTGTAAAATATCTTTCCAACTACAGGCTATAGGGGTATATCTTGATAGGCCAGACAAGCACATACCGAGAACCCCAGTGACAAAAATCTGAAGACACGGAAAAGAAATTAGTAGGGTCATCCACATATTTTGCTAACAATCGACCATACATGGCTTCAACTTCAGCACTAAGAGCACCTACCAAAATGGGCACAATCTTGACGGAATACCTGTATTGGCTTCTTCAACATATTAGTCACAAGATAATTGAAAAAAAAAAAAGAGAGAGGAGAGGAGAGGAGAGGAGAGGAGAGGAGAGGAGAGGAGATAATTGTCACCAAAAGCATACCCCTGAAATACTTTCACAAGATATGGCAGGTGCATTTCCATGCTATGCTCAGCCTCATCAACATGAAGATCCATAAATTCAAACTTCCCTGTAGCTTTTAGTTCTTCATTGACTGTTGCAAAGGTAAGACAGACACTTGTTAAAGGGATATCTTGCCAAAAACTACTTCATGCACAGCTACATTACCGTGTCACTACTTGGATAGGTGGATTATAGAAAGAATAAACCGTAACAGTATATTGATCATATCAGGAGAACCACAACACCCACATTGAATTTTATTAATTATAAAAAAATATATATAGTTATCCAATACTTCCTAGAAACATATCAATTGTAGTCTCATAAGTTCCATCTGAAAGAGAACCTTCATTAGCTTCCTATTTCTGATGCCTATTAAACTTTTCCTTGCTGTCAATCATTTTTATTTTGTATTACAGAAAAACCATAACACCACTTATTTTTTTAAAAATAAATTGGATTGGCTTTCCAACAATTTCATCCACTAACGAAGAGGAGTTCCTCTTAGTACTGAAGATTGTTTTGTCACCATAAATAGTTCAGGAATTGTAAATCCAGATTTTAGAAAGCACTCAATCAATGTCAGTTTCATAGTCACTATTGAAGTCTGTTACAAACCTTCATTACATGGCACGGCACGTGGTAGATATAAAGAAGAGGGCCATAAGTAACATCATGATCATAAAGTCAAATAAATGATAATGCAAATAAAACTCCCTGCCCTAGGCCTGCCTAACCAAGTGATCTTTCACAAGGGCAGAAAAAAATTAACCTTTGTCATGTTATAATAGATAAAATCACGATAGTGTCAAGTGTGAACAAACCGGCATTGCATAGAAAAAAAAAAAAAAAGAAAAATGTAACAATACCTTCCTGATCAATTGGAAGGTCTCCTATGGGTGTCTTGTAGAGCGTGGCTTTCGAAAGTGCACATCTTGGAGTGTAATGGTGATGAGAAGGGCCAAGAAGAAACACCCTGGTACTGCAGCATAAAGAGCTCTCACTTGAGAATATCAGGATAAAAACAGAGAAGTTGGATTGACACAAAATCTGTTGGTTGGAACTCACGTGTTTGAAGGGTCTATGTTTCCAAATGCATAGGCAGCAGCACGACCAGAATAGGAATAACCTGCATGACTACACAAAACCCACCAGCTTACACTTGGTTTACCATTTGATTAGTGATGAGAATTGTTGTTTCGATGACTTACGGTGCAATTACGCCTCTTACATCAGTGGACTTGGTGAGGCCGGTACTCCCAAGCCACCCATCAAGCTCCTCTGATAACTTTTTAGCTAAAGAAGAGACAACATAACATAACATCAAACCCTGAGCCAAACATCATAAAGCATATATAGAGACAAATAAACTAATGCAAATGAGGCTTTAAGATAAGCAACATACAGCAGAATCCAAGTGAGAAAAAGAAAAATCTTGATATCTGAATTACTTAAAAGGGGAAACGATATTGATGATGGAGGAGCAAAGTGGAGAGATAGAGGGACTTAACGATTGTCGGTGTACCATGAACCAGCGTGAGATGGTCTTCTAATGTTGTCCATCGCTTAAGAAAAGAAAAGCCCTAATGATATTGCGAATTACAGAGATTAGGTAGGAGTCGGAGATGAATGCCAGAAAATTAGTGAGAGATGATAATGATTAGATTCCGACGGAAAGTGCGCCTGAGAAAGTGAGAGAATAAAATCGCTTGTGTCTGAATACACGCCACTGCACAGCCTCCTTCAATTTTTAAACCTTTTCTCTTCCAAGGGTTTTTATCTGCTGCGCTTCATCCTTGTCTTACCCGCTGATTCGGGGGCTGTAACATACTAACATTAATATACAAATATTTACGTTTCTTTTTATACGGAAATTAGTACTCCATAATATTATATTATATTGTTTTATGGGTTGGCTCTATATAAAATAAGAGAGGGACTAGGGTAGGACCGGTCCTACCAAATTTTGGTGGAACCGGATCCTCTTCTTTCAATTGGGCTTTCAATTGGGTTTAGGATTTAACCTTCGCTGCTTTGCTGATTCAAGTCTCGCCGGATTTTCTACAGTTTGCAGCACCGATCGGATCTGTCGAAAAGGGCGAACTCCAGCGCAGCTACCACTCAGGGGTCCATGCATATGCCTCTAACATTGCTGCCCATTTCGAAACCTGGGTCGCCGGTCTCTGCTCGTCACAATGCCGCCCACCACCGGATCTGTTCCAGCTATATTTCTCTTATTACCGCTGGAGTCTGGTTCTATTCTGCCGAAAATCGCCGGCCTTCGCCGTTGTTGAAGCCTAGCCGTCGCTTCTCCATGAAGTTACAGTCTCCATTTCTGAGCTGATTTTTCCGTCCTTCGCAAGTCTGTAGCTAACTCCCACCGAAAAATATGTTGTTGTCGTTGATTGCTGCACATCGCTAGAAGAGTTTGCCGCAGTGAGAACTCGCCGCTTAAAGCGTTGTCGAAATTTGTTGTATGCCCTACAGGTTTGTTGCATTCTTTCGCTCTAGTACTACTCTCCAGAGCCATCCAACAAGCTAAAGGGTAAGGTGGCTCTGGTGAGGGGAGGAGATTCGGTTATCGGGCGAGTGGTGGCGCTATGCTTCAGGGAAGCTTTATTGTTCTTCGTTTTATTACCAAGCTTTATTGTTCTTCAGGGAAGCTTTATTGTGTAATGTTTTAGTTATCTATTGTGTATCCAGTATTTTGTTTTATCACTGTTCTTTTAAATGGACAACAACTATGTTTGACCAAGTATTTGTAAGCCATAGTTACATAGCATTGTATTTAGTACACAAAATTCAATGAAGTTTTAGATTGAAATTGGGGAAATACATTGGAGTGGAATCTGTAACTACTTTCCAATTTTCTCTTTTGTGATGCTAGATAACCCATTACATAACAGCACTCAAAAGTTCACACTTATATCTTTATGTTGTGTGGCTATATATGTTATTTTCTGTATTCTGAATAGTTGCCACAACTACAAAATAACTGGGTTCTGAGTGGAAGGGTCCTTTATGTCCCTGTCATTTCCATAATTATATTATGTAGTAGTAAATCATATACTATTCTTGATCCCTTTTTCTGTTGTGCCTCTCGTGGCTCTTGTTGGCTTGGTCTCTACGAACAAGGTTTCCCCCCAGGTAATATTAGTCTACTCTATTTCCTCCATCTCTATATATTATAGGATTAATTAAGTTTCTTGTAGCTTGCATAAGGCGTAGAGATTGAGCTTCCATAGCTTCTTATATATACTTATCTTTCTGTCTCATGTAAGTGGAATCAATCATCACTGTTAGGCGGATACGGTCGTCATCGTCGTCCGTGTTCGTCATCTACGCCGGAGAAGGTGGTCGAGGGATGAACTCCACAGTGCTCAGATTCCCGTTGAACTCACACAAGAATTCAAATCTACGTTCTACCCGTTAGGGTCACAAATGGGTGATTAAATGGGATCAAAAGTGTAAGGCTATGGGCCAAGACACACTTGGCCCAATACTTTGAGAAATGAAGACCAGCATTTGGGCCAAATGCCCAACGAGCCCAACAAATCTCCACCTTGGCCCAAATCATCTACCCTTGTGTATAACTAAATGGGAATTCATCATTGCACTTTTCCCCGGACACCTGCAAAACGAAAAGACACAAAGTCAAATGCAAGATCCAGAAATTTGACACAAATTCAAGGTATCACAAAAGATACACAAATCTAAGCCGGAGCAAAGATCATGGACACACAGTCACAAAATGTTTAAAATATCCCAAGGACAAAATAAACGGAGCACACAAGCTCAAGAGTGGACACAACATCCACGGAAAAGAACTGCATACAACATGCTTCAATCAAGAGAGTCGAAATTTAAAGTCTTCATGCAAGACCTAAATTTTTCAACAGATAAGCATTTAGTACCCATATCAGTAGGATTAAACTCAGATGCAATCTTTTCCAAGTTAACAATACCTTTTTCCACAATATCACGAATGAAATGATACCTAACATCTATATGCTTGGTTCTATCATGGAAAACAGGATTTTTACACAACTGAATCGCAGACATACTATCAGAAAACACAGTGGCACATTTGTCAAGAAAACCTATTTCATTCAGAAGGCCTTGCAGCCAAATAACTTCCTTTAAAGCATCAGTAATAGCCACATATTCAGATTCAGTTGTAGATAAAGCAACCACATGCTGTAACTGAGACTTCCAACTTATGCAAGAGCCACACAAAGTAAACACATAAGAAGTTGTAGACTTCCTATTATCCCTATCATTTGCATAATTGGAATCAACATAGCCAACAAGGCTCACACCATTTGCAGATTTGGAAAAACGCAAACTTAGCTCCATGGAGCCCTTGAGGTATCTCAAGAGCCATTTCAAAGCCTCCCAATGAGGCGCACCTGGATTAGCCATATACCTACTTAAGCAACTAACAGAATATGCAATATCTGGTCTAGTGGTAACCATAAGATACATAACAGACCCAATGGCATTGGAATAAGGAACATTTTCCATTTCAGCAATTTCAGAATCAGTCTTTGGAGACTGATCCTTACTTAACACAAAGTGAGCAGAAAGAGGCACATTCACAGTTTTAGCAGACATCATAGAGAATTTACTCAAAATCTTTTCATCATATGAAATCTGATTAAGCAAGAGAACATTGTTCTTCCTATCTCTATCAATGTTCATACCAAGAATCCTTTTAGCATCTCCAAGATCTTTCATATCAAAATTATCACATAGACTCTTTTGAACAAACTCAACATATTCAAGATCAGGGCTAACAATTAGCATATCGTCCACATATATGAGCAGAAAAACAGGAACAGAAGTATCAATCTTGAAGTAAAGGCAATTATCATGTAAGCTTCTCTTAAACTTCAACGATGTCATGCATTGATCAAACTTCTTATTCCACTGTCTAGGAGATTGTTTCAAGCCATACAAGGATTTCTTCAAAAAACATACATGATCAGGATTTTTGGGGACCACAAAACCCTCAGGTTGTTTCATGAAAATCTTTTTGTCCAAATCACCATTAAGAAAAGCTGTTTTGACATCCATTTGCTTCAATTCCCAATCAAAATGAGCAACTAATGCAAGCATTATACGAATAGTGGTGAATTTAACAACAGGAGCAAAGATTTCATTATAATCAACCCCTTCCTTTTGAGTAAAACCTTTTGCTACCAATCTAGCTTTAAATCTAACATTTTCAGGCTCATGTTTCACTTTGAAAAGCCACTTGCAATCAATAACAGAGCAATGAGCAGGTTTTGGAACCAGAGTCCACGTATGATTAACATGCAACGATTTCATTTTATCTTTCATAGCATTTAACCATTTCACAGAGTTGTCAGATTTTAAAGCCTCTTGATAGGTCTTAGGTTTATTATCAACACTTTCAAATGCATTTCAAGCATGAGTATCAATATGAAAATCATCATACCTAGTGATTAGTGATATTTTCACCTAGATTTTAGTGTCTTTTTATGTGTTTTCGTATATTGTTATCCGTATTTATGTGTTATTTGGTTGTATTTTGTGTTTTTATGTAAATGTGGGTGAATGAGCTTAAACGTATGATTTTTAGGTAAAAATGGATCCTAGACGTGATAAGGAAGATGTAGAAAAAAACGGATCTCAATTCGGAGTTGAAACGAGGGAGAATGAGTCAAATCAAGCAAAATGCTGAAAAAAACTTACGTCCAACTTGTGTAATTTTTCTGTACTCTTGTGGAGCTCAAAACTAGAAGTGTAATACATGGTTGGAAAGCCATACAAAAGAGGATTATTTTGGTATGAGAAACACTTCAATTGGAGCCAAAACGAGAAAGTTATGATTAAAATGGTGACGTCGCGCAAGCTGTTCCTACTCAGCAGGGCCGGCCCTGAGATTTTGGGGGCCCTGGGCGAAATTTACAAAGGGGGCCCTATTTAATTTAAAAAAAGTATTAATAAGTTTCTTTTTATAATTTTCTAATATAATATATTTAATAAAATTTTTCTAGAAAATATTATTTTAGAAAATTTGAGATACTTTTTAGTGTAGTTCTCCATCTATATGTCTCTAGTTTTAATGTTTTATTATAGGCTAAATATAGTGTGCACCCGGTTGCACACGAAGCTTCGTGTGCACCCACGTACAAATATAAGCAAAAACATATACAATTATGAGTAAAAATGTATACAATTTAATTGTTAATTTTTTTAATAAAAAATTGAGTGTAAAAAAATGTACAATTATTAAAATACATGTATACACTATTGAATAAAAAGTTATACGCATATGAATGCTTGTTTTTTTAATGAAAAACTTAGTGTGAAAAAAGTATACAATTATTACAAAACACGTATACAAAAGAGAATAACATGTATACAAAATAGAATAAAAAGTTATACAAATATGGGTTCAAGGGTGCACCCGGGTGCACCTAATATACACTCTTTATTATAAATATGATCTCAAACTCTATCGTGTATTATTATATGATCTCTATTCTTTAAATATTATCATATCATTAAAAAGAATTAGAAGTAGATTAGTTAGGAGGTTGATGGAATAAGTAGTTAGAGTTAGAGTTAGAATTAGAATTAATTAGAATTAACAGGTAGATTAGTAGAAATGTACTTATCAAAATATAGTATAATTCTGCACCTAAGGGTTTAATGATGTAATTTAGGGTATAATAGTAATTACATAAATTAAAAAGTTAGTTTCTAATTAAAATCTAAGGATGGAGATTGATTGTTTTAAATTTTAATGGGTTAGATTTTACAAGTGCACCCTAGTAAGACTCCAAAATATAAGGAAAGAATTATAAAAAAAACAAATCACAATAAAAAGAATTTAAAAAAAAGATTACGTTAGAAAAAAAAGAATAAGACTTTGAAATAAGAACGACATCAACTATCAAGTTTAATTAAAAATATAGGAGATAGATTACTAAGATTAAAGAAAGAATTATAAAAGAAAGAGATAATAATTGAATAAAAAAATATTTAAAAAAATATTTAAAAAAATAAAGAGATCAAACACAATCAGAATTGAATAAAAAACAACTGAAAAAAGAAAGAGTTCAAACGTCAAAATTGAATAAAAAAACAATCAAAAAAAGAAAGAGCTCAAACGTCAAAATTGAATAAAAAATAATTAAAAAAAGAAAGAGATAATATTATGAAAGTTTAATTAAATAAGAGATAATTAATGAAATATTACTACAATCAAAATATAAAAAAATAATTAAAAAAATAAAAAAATCACAATAAAAGTATTTTTTTATTACAATAAACTATACTACACAGGTAAGAATTGGGGGCCCCTAAGATTTGGGGGCCCTGGGCGATCGCCCTTCTTGCCTATGCTCAGGGCCGGCCCTGCTACTTAGCACGGTTGTGCTAATTTGCATGACTTGTTACACCCTCAAATATTGGAAGTTTTGTCAGATCTTTATATTGATAGAAAGCCAAAGAAAAGAGGATCACATGAGCGCAAGAATTACTCAAATCAGAGATCGGATGTGAAAGTTATGCGCAAAATAGTGAGACTATGCAGCTCGTATTACGCAACACGACCCGTGTTACGCAACACGGCCCTGTAAGCCCTGACCGTTTTCTGACATCAGAAACGCCTACACGGCCACCATGTGGTCGTGTTGCAGCACACGAGTCGTGTTGCTGCAGCATCAGAAACACATCAGAATCCTTCTAGAAGCCTCCCAAGGGGTATAAATACCCAACACTTCAATATTTTGAGATAAGATCCGAATTCCAACCCTTCCACACACACCTCACACACCATTTCCTCCATTTTTCACCTTCATCTTCATCCATTCTTCATCCTTTGGTTCTACCTTCATCCAACTATCAAATCCTCCATCTAAGTAGTAGAGAAGCAAGGAAGAGAGGTGAATTGCAAGGGGAAGAAGAAGATCACCATTGGAGACATCCAATGGAGTTTTCATCTAAACTTTGTATTGAAACCTATTGTTTATCATGTTTTGTAAGGAATTTAATGTCTATGTTAATTTTCTTATGGATATGAGAGGCTAATCTCCCTTGTGAGATTAGCAATATGAATTGTGTTGGATAATTTTTGGTATTTTGCAATTGAATGATTATGTTGATTGAGTTAATTGATTTTCTATCATTGATGCTTTAGATCTTGAGGTTTATGATGATTTGTGTGTTTAATTGTTTTAAGCATGTGATTAGATTGAGAAGTCAATTGCATATTTAGGATAATTAAGTGAATCATTTCATCAAACACTTCATGTGCATTATAGATTGTGAAGAGATTGAGAAGTCCTTCATAGTTTAGAACCCTTTGATAGAACATATCATTTATTAGATTGAGAAGTCAATAGATTATGTGAAGGGACTCTCATTTAAGCTTAGTACCTAGTTGGAATTGTTTAAGTGAGAACCAATCCATTGAGCTATGTCATTCCATATCCTATTCATTCCGAGAGGGAGTTTAGGTGATCTTAGTGTTGGCCCTTAGCCTTTTTCCCATGACACAAATGAATTCATTGCATAATACCTAGATTTTCCATGCTTTAAGTATTGCTAATCTCATCTCTATCTACTTGGCTCATTCATCCATCTTCCATTCATCTATCCTTTTATTTTATTGTCATTTCTTGATTATCTCCCCTTCTCGTTCATCTCTATAATACTATGACAAACACGAGATCGATTAAACTCTAGTACCTTTCTTCCTGTGGTTCGATAATTTCTTTAATTGGTCATGCCCACTATATTATGGCTAATCACCTAGCAGGTGGCCTAATATTCCTTCTAGGTCTATCCCTAGGCAACACATAGTCATCATCTTCAGGAATATCATGCACATTTTCATCATTGATAGCAGGTTCATTGGCAACAAGTTCTTGATCAACAACAGTGTCAGGCAAGTTTTCAACATCAGATAACAAAGGAGACAACTCCACCTCACTCGAAGAAGTAGTAGGATCATGTAAAGGCACAACATCAGGCATAGGAGCAGATAAGCAAGGAAATTCAGATTTATTGAAGATCACATCCTTACTACTCACAATTTTGAAACCCGATTCAGAAAAATCCCACAGCCTATAACCTTTAACACCCTCAGGATAACCAAGAAAAACACATTTTCTACTCCTAGGATCCAATTTGTCATGTTTCTGATGCACAAACGCAGCACAGCCAAATACACGTAGCACAGAATAATCAATACTTTTACTAAAAAATATATAGCCAGGGCACTTACCCTTTAAAGGCACAGAGGGGGATTTGTTTATTAAAAATACTGCGGTAATAAGCGCCTCACCCCAAAACTTTTTAGAAAGTCCAGAAGACACCAACATGCTCCTCACCCTTTCTAACAAAGTCTTATTCATCCTCTCAGCAACCCCATTCTGTTGGGAAGTGTAAGGAGCATACTTATGTCTCACAATTTCAGATTTGACACATAAATCATCCATGACATTATTGCAAAATTCTAATCCATTATCAGTTCTAAGATACTTAATCTTTTTACCCATTTGATTTTCAATCAAAGTTTTCCAATTTTTGAACTTTTCAAAAATATCAGATTTGTTTTTAAGCAAAATCACCCACACTTTTCTTGAAAAATCATCAATAATGGACAGAAAATACACATTGCCAACTTGAGTTGGCTCACTAGAAGGCCCCCACATATCAGCATGCAGGTACTCAATGTTGGATTGTATACTAAAAGTCTAGCTTTTTGTATGAACAATATTATAACAATTAATTTGAAAGGAGAATCATATGATCAAATGATTGCATCTTATAATTTATTTATATGTTCGATGCAATAGTCCACTTACTTTATATTGTAGATAATATGTTGTGCGACAACACGCGGAAGATCATATTATCGGTTTCCTTATAAAGTATAAACAAATGCTCACAACTGAGATAGACGGGGACTCTCTATCGGGATGGTTGTAGTGTGGTTTGGTATTAGCTTGTCTTGGCTATAGAATCACATTAGTGCACTTGTGTGTATTGAGCAGGACCGCTTGAGATCGTTCGACTTATACTGACTTATAGGAGAACTTGATCTCAGTTATTATGGAAGTTCGTGCTCTTAATCCCTATACAATAACCTCGACACGTAGGGCAGTATGTATTTCTTTGATTCATCAATGGGTGAGATTTACATGTAATTAAATCAACAAACTCGATGAGTTGGGAAGTAGTGCTGTCTCTATGGTGTGCTGTTGATTGTAGAAGGAATCCGTGTCCGTCATAGGTTGATGATGTCCCCTTGAGGAGCTCATAAGGATTATCATGTAAACCCTGCAGGTGGAATTTATTCTGGCATGATAATGAGGTTGAGTGGTACTACTCTTGGATGAGATATTAATTAATTGAGTTGTCAGTAACTTAAATTAATTAATGGACATTGTATATCTTAAACATGGGGAAACTAACGGGCTCATAATAAGAAGGAGCCCAAAACGTAATTTTGGGATTGGTACGGTAGTGCAGTAATAATATTTTAGTGGAATATATTATTATTATTGGACTTAAGTATAAGCTTTGGGCTAAGCTTGGATACTTAAGCCCAATGGAGGCCCAACCCAATTTCTCCTCCTGGTCCCTGCTGTAGCCCATGTATATAAGTCACCTCAGTTTGTTCTAAACCTAACTCTGCGCCTAACATACGAGAGAGAGAGTGAACAGCAGATTGAGTAGGTCTCGTAGATCGTCGCCCATACGACGTCGAGATCGGACTTGGGACATACAGCAGAAGACCGGAAGGTCATTTGCTGCTGCAGTTTGTCATGTTCCAAAATTCATAAAAAATCATACAGTACTCCGATTTTGATGTGTTATATACTGACGGAAAGCCGTCGAAGAGAGGATCGTCTGAGCGGAAAGACCACTCAATTCCGACATCAGAAGAGGAAGTTATGGCTATTCTCGTGGGACTGCGCAGACTGCCAGCGAGAATTCAACCTCTACATCAACCCTTGGTGAAAGGTAATGCGTTACATGTTTACTTGCTTCCGCTGCTTGTTAGAAATACATGGAACCCTAACGGGTCACGTTAACCAAACGATCGAGCGCCAACAATTGGTATCAGAGCTTCGGTTTCGTGGTGAAGCGTGACACGTTAGGCTAGGGTTTATGTGATTAATTTTTCGGAATTAGGATCACATGTTTAGGGTTTTGGTTTTATTGCGCAAACCATGAATATCCCTATGTGATATATACCCTGTATCATATCTCTTCGTCCATGGTTGTGTGTGAGAGGATTCGACGAAAATTGTTCGTCAATTTCACATGCAAAGAAGAAAAAGAGGGCAAAAATTGAATCACGTTTTTGAGAGAAAATCCAGCGCAGTGATATTGCAGAGGCAATAACCAGAGTTTCAACGGTCGGATTGAGCTGTAATTTGGTCAGCACGTTCAAATCTTGTGGATGTACATTCTGAACGGTGAAGATCGAATTTGGAGCTTATTCGTGCTAGGATTACGCTGAAAACAGAAGCAGATTTTTGGGAGATTCTGTTTTGCGCAGTCGAGGGAAAAGAGCCGTTTCTCACAAACTAACCGTGAGATCGAGTTGTAATTTGGTCAGCACGTTCAGACCTTATGGATGTACATTCTGAACGGTGGAGATCGAATTTGGAGCTTTTTCTTGCTGGGATTACGCTGAAAACAGAAGCAGATATTTGGGCGATTCTGTTTTGCGCAGTCGGGGGAAAAGAGCCGTTTCTATAAAACTATCCGTTGGATCGGGCTGTAATTTGGTCAGAACGTTCATACCTTGTTATGTAAATTCTGAACGGTGGAGATCGAATTTGGAGCTTGTTCTTGCTGGGATTACGCTGAAAACAGAAGCAGATCTTTGGGCGATTCTGTTTTGCGCAGTCGAGGGAAAAGAGCCGTTTCTCACAAAATAACCGTTGGATCGACCTGTAATTTGGACAGCATGTTCAAGACTTACAGTAATAGATTCTGGACGGTGGAGATTGGATTCTGAGAGTTTTGCAGTTTTGAACTACGAACGACAGTTGGTGTAGTTTGGTGTTGCGCGTTGGGCTGAACTTGGTTTCATGCAAGTAGGCCCTTGGACGAGCGACAGTCCGGGCGAGGGGTGCTCGTCAAGGCACTTGGAGCGCTCCCTGACACGATTGGCGGTGGGATATGGCGATGGACGTCTTGGGGCACAAGCAATCCTGCTTGTTGCGTAAGGCATCGATTCCACAGTAGGAGTGTCAGACAAGACATTAAAATTTAGAGGCGTTTTTATTCCTAATATATATAACTGTCATAATTGATTTAATTGTCTATTATTGTTATATATATATGGATGCCTGATCTCTATGATTTATTGTCTTATATAGAAGCATGCTAGATTGCGTATTATATTTGGTATATTATATGCATGTATTGCTAGAGTGTTGGATAAGACATCCAATTTTAGGAAAACTAATTCCTAATATATAACTGCCATAATAGATTGTATATTATTGTTATATATGGATGTCGAATTAATTCCTAATATATGACTGCTATAATTGATTTAATAATCTATTATTGTCATATATGGATGTCGAATTAATTCCTAATATATAACTGCTATAATTAATTGTCTATTATTGTTATATATGGATGTTGAATTAATTCTTAATATATAACTGACATAATTGATTTAATTATCTATTATTGTTGTATATGGTTGCTCGTCGATATCGATGATTTCGATAATCTAGACGATATCGACGATCGATATCGATAGTTTTGGAATGTTGATAATCTTGATGTTTTTCGAATATTTGATAATCTAGTCGATATCGATGATTTTGATAATCTGGACGACATTGATGGTCGATATCGATGGTTTCGAAAATTGGACAATCTGGAAATTTTAAAATTTTGATAGTGTGGAAGTCTTTGCTGATATTCGTGCCTGATGGCGAACAATCGAATTCGCTGATATATAACTGTTAATGATTGATTTAATTATTAATTATTGTTATATATGTATGCATGACTCTCTGGGATTTACTGCCTCATGTGCCGTGATAGGAGCATGCTAGAATTGCGTATTTTATTTTATGAATATTATATGCATGTAAAAACCCTCAGTTTTAAATAACTAAGTGGGAGAGGGGATTGGTAATTAATTCCCGCGGCCTCCATTATTGGTTTGTTAGCAATGTGAATAAACTTGCGCGTCGGCATTAGAGCCTTCCTCCCCATCGGATGAGTTTATTCATGGATATTGCTGGAACAGGCTTCTTTAAAATTATGTTTGTAATGTGATGCACATGAACTTGTGCGTTGGCTTAGACCTTCCTCCCTATCGGATGAGTTCATGTGCGGATCACTGTACAGACTTATAATTGATGACTGTAGGAAGTTATCCGAGCGCGTGTGTACTTCTCCATCTGTAAGGCACATAAGCTTGGGCCGCGGACTTGGGGTCAAATAATGGTGTACACTTAGATGTAAATAATAAGTATCCTCCCCATCGGAGTCACTGCTTTTATTTGCATGGTTAAAGAGGAACCGACTATTAATTATTTTGTCATGAGGTTAGGTTGACAAATGAAATTAATGGGTAAAACCTTCTCTTGTAAATGTTCAGGTTTGTAAACGTCCACACTATCGTGGCTTGCAGACTCACGGTGCTTGAGATGTCGGTGAATTTTAATTTTATATTATTTTGAGGGAATCAATATAAAAGGATAAAATTCGAAGATTTGATCGGTGTATTTATTTATGATTCTCTGTAATTTCAAATGGTTTTATCTCGCTTATTGTTGACTAAAAGAAATTATATTTACTGGTCCAAAATTAGATGATTAGAAAAGAATCTTGGTTTTGAATTTTACTGCTTAAGAAAATACATGTGTGTTCTCACAATGGACGTCTCATGATGCCTATTAAAGTCTCTAGTGAAGAGATGAGAGGTTCATAGAAATATGATGGTCTCATGTAACTCTTCGGATACTTGAGTAAGTTAAAAGGCAGAAGATCATGATTTAATTTGATGAATGAATTGGGAAAGCATGGAGTATAAATTGAAGGGAAACCTAGATCAATTTAATTCTTTGTGAATTGCCTAGATGTTTTTGAGTAAGTTCCACCTGAATTACAATAGGATGTATATGGTGGAAAACTTCTGGCAAAACATGTGGCAAAGGAAAGCCATTTTCATCATAATGTGAACAAGTTTTATATCTTATTCACTAGTTGTTTAAAACATGATTAGTGATGGCATTTACTGACACGAAGTGTGTAGATACTGGAATCACTAAATGTTTATTACTAAGTGAGGATAAGATTGTTATGACATGGGTGAAACTACAAGAGTAGTCGCTATTGCAGTGGGAGTTGTTTATTTATCTTACGATATGAATAAACGTTTGATTTTATGAGATTGTCTTTATGTACGTTTTCATAGAAAGAATTTGATTTCGGTTTCTATGCATTTACGGATGGATACTCCATTTCATTTAAATGACATGGTCATAATAATGAATGATGGAGCTATAATCTGTTGAGGTATATTAGTGACAATTTGTAAACTCTTAAATCATGTTTATCCCCTGGATGCGACAAATAGTAATTAATAATGAGTCTTCTAATCTAGTAAGAGAAAGGTACCTTCGGAAATGAATTTCCCACCTTAATGGTGTGACGAATAGAAGGAATAGCACTCTTATGGTAGTGATTAGATAGATGATGAATTATTTGAAATTACTAAATTCATTTTATGGACATGCCCTAGAAACAGTAATTCGTATGAATATTTGTCTGTTTGTGGGATATCCTAGAAAAATGAAGGATGATTTATTTAGTTCAAAAGATCGAAGAGTGATTGTTAACACAAACACTAGATTTTTTGGAAAAAGGACTATGTAATAAATCAAATACCCATGTATAAGTTGTTCTAAAGAAAGTGAGAGGAAAACACAAAGTATTAGTACCAAGTGTACAAGAGGATATACCACAAGGTAAACTGCAACGCTTGTCACGTCTGATACACAATTGCTTGTAGTGTCTTGTCGTAGTGGTTGGTTGTTTGACATCCTGTAAGATACGTGTTTTGGGAGTATCGTGAGACTTGATCCCTAGTAAACATGGAATGGACCTACAGAAACGACGAAGCACTACAAGATAGAAATGCAGAATCTTAGTAAGATGCAATGAATGTTTAAATAGAATCAATAGATTCTAAATAAGATCTGGATGATTGTAGAACCACGGATGGTGT
Organism: Pogostemon cablin; assembly: GCA_023678885.1. Lineage (NCBI taxonomy): Eukaryota > Viridiplantae > Streptophyta > Magnoliopsida > Lamiales > Lamiaceae > Pogostemon > Pogostemon cablin. The sequence continues at coordinate 37,960,357 of CM042965.1, forward strand.
GAAAACCATTGGAAGTGGTCATACAAAATAAAAGAGGATCATACGGTAAGGTGAAAACCTTGGAAGTAAAGCTTGTTGGGAAAAGGTATACTCAGAAAGAAAGGGTTCGATTATGAGAAAACATGTTCGCCAGTAGCTGTGCCTATATTGATCCGGATTCTTTTATATGTTGCTACTCATATGGAATATGAGGGATAGCAAATAGATGTCAAGACAGCTTTCCTGATTGGAAGTCTTGAGGAAAACATCTATGTGAAGCAACCAGAGTTATTCATTGCAAAGGGCTAAGAGCATTGTGATAGGAAGCTTAAAAGTGTCCATCGATGGACTAAAGCAAGCTTCAAGATCATGAAACATCCGTTTTGATGAGGAAATCCAAAGATATGGATTTATTCAATGCGCGGATGTGTCTTGTGTATTGAAAAGAGTGATGGAAACGTGGTGGTATTACTTGTACTATACATAGATATTATCTTGCTCATTGGAGACAATGAAAGAGTATTATCGGGCGTATGGGGTATGGTTAATAAAGCGGTATAAGATGAAGGACTTAAGAGGAGCAAAAATATCCTTTTGATCACGGTAATACGGATCACAAGAAAGGATGTTATGCTTATCTCAAGCTTCATGAAATGATACAATCCTTACTCGTTTTAGCATGTGACTTTATCTAAGGAAATGTGTCTTGAGACACAAAAGGAAGATAAAGGAGATGAAAGCAGTTCCTTATGCTTCGATAAATGAGGAAGCCTAATCTAAGGAATGCTATACATGAGTATGGATATCTGTTTTGCTAAATGCATGAACAGTGGGTATCAACGTAACCTGGAACAAGAATGATGAGCTGTGGTAAGACATATATGAAGTGCCTGAGAAGGACTGGAAATTATATGTAAGCTTACTGGACAGATTCACTGCTTCTTGTGGATTACGTAGATTCAGATTTTTTAGTCAGATTGGACGGCAGTAAATCCACCTCAAGGTTATGTGTTTAATTTTAGGAAGTTGAGTCATAATGTGGAGGAGTGTTATATAGAAATGTATTTCAGACTTCGGACTCCATATGGAAAGATGATAAATTGGAGCCTATGAGGCAACCAATGTATCTGTATGGCTCTAGAAACTTCATGATGGACTTTGATGTGATTCTAAGTTTGCCCAAGGTTATCACAATTTATATTGATGATATTGGTGCAGTTGCAAACTTGAAGGAATCACAAGTCCATAAGGCAATTAAACACATGGAGCGCAAGTACCACCTGTTACGAGAAATCGTATGATGAGGGGAAGGTTGTTGTTGCCTAGATTGCATCGGATGATGACCTAGTAAATCCATTTACAAGGACATTCAGGCGAGAGCTTTTAATGGTCGTGTAGTGGGAGTGGGAATCAGATGTATGGCAGAAGACATGACAGCATAGTCTTTTAGTATAAGTGGGAGATTGTTGGATTGTATACTAAAAGTTTAGCTTTTTGTATGAACAATATTACAACAATTAATTTGAAATGAGAATCATATGATCAAATGATTGCATCTTATAATTTATTTATATGTTCGATGCAATAGTCCACTTACTTTATATTGTAGATAATATGTTGTGCGACAACACGCGGAAGATCATATTATCGGTTTCCTTATAAAATATAAACAGATGCTCACAACTGAGATAGACGGGGACTCTCTATCGGGATGGTTGTAGTGTGGTTTGGTATTAGCTTGTCTTGGCTATAGAATCACATTAGTGCACTTGTGTGTATTGAGCAGGACCGCTTGAGATCGTTCGACTTATACTGACTTATTGGAGAACTTGATCTCAGTTATTATGGAAGTTCGTGCTCTTAATCCCTATACAATAACCTCGACACGTAGGGCAGTATGTATTTCTTTGATTCATCAATGGGTGAGATTTACATGTAATTAAATCAACAAACTCGATGAGTTGGGAAGTAGTGCTGTCTCTATGGTGTGCTGTTGATTGTAGAAGGAATCCGTGTCCGTCATAGGTTGATGATGTCCCCTTGAGGAGCTCATAAGGATTATCATGTAAACCCTGCAGGTGAAATTTATTCCGGCATGATAATGAGGTTGAGTGGTACTACTCTTGGATGAGATATTAATTAATTGAGTTGTCAGTAACTTAAATTAATTAATGGACATTGTATATCTTAAACATGGGGAGACTAACGGGCTCATAATAAGGAGCCCAAAACGTAATTTTGGGATTGGTACGGTAGTGCAGTAATAATATTTTAGTGGAATATATTATTATTATTGGACTTAAGTATAAGCTTTGGGCTAAGCTAGGATACTTAAGCCCAATGGAGGCCCAACCCAATTTCTCCTCCTAGTCCCTGCTGTAGCCCATGTATATAAGTCACCTCAGTTTGTTCTAAACCTAACTCTGTGCCTAACATACGAGAGAGAGAGTGAACAGCAGATTGAGTAGGTCTCGTAGATCGTCGCCCATACGACGTCGAGATCGGACTTGGGACATACAGCAGAAGACCGGAAGGTCGTTTGCTGCTGCAGTTCGTCATGTTCCAAAATTCATAAAAAATTGTACAGTACTCCGATTTTGATTTGTTATATACTGACGGAAAGGCGTCGAAGAGGGGATCGTCTGAGCGCAAAGACCACTCAATTCCGACATCAGAAGAGGAAGTTATGGCTATTCTCGTGGGACTGCGCAGACTGCCAGCGAGAATTCAACCTCTACATCAACCCTTGGTGAAAGGTAATGCGTTTCATGTTTACTTGCTTCCGCTGCTTGTTAGAAATACATGGAACCCTAACGGGTCACGTTAACCAAACGATCGAGCGCCAACACTTAAGTATATCACTACACGAAGAAGTCTTAGGGTATGGGGAAACAGGGAATTTTACCTTCGCATGTTTGCCTTGCACACAAGAATCACAGAAATGAATGCATGTAAGCTTATCATTACCAAAAGAACCAGCTTTATGCAATATTTCAAGACCTTTTCCACTCATGTGCCCTAACCTAACATGCCAAATATTTGTTTTATCTTCTTTAACCGCGTTAGCAGACATAACAACAGATTTAGCACAAAAAACATACAGGTTATTCATTTTTTCAGCATTAAAGATGGGCACAGAACCCTTTACAATAGGCATGCAACCCTTTCCACACCTACCCTCAAGCCCCTCATCTTCAAGTGCAGCACAAGAAATCAAGTTGTTACACAAATCAGACACATGTCGCACGTTTTTCAAATTGAACACAGAATCATCTTCAAAACGCAAGCAAATGTCGCCAACACCAAGCACATCACATCTTTTTCATTAGCCATAGACACAGATCCATGAGAAATATTTTTATATGAAAAGAAAAGATGTTTAAAAGGTGTCATATAAAATGTGCAACCGGAATCCACAAGCCATTCACTATCACACAGAGATGAATGCACAGAATTCACACAACTATCAGAAATAGCAAACACATCACCATAATTCACATATTCAGAGGCAATATTAGCATGATCATTAGAATTATTCCTCTTAGGATGAGGACACTTGTTTGCAAAATGTCCCATTTCATGGCAATTAAAGCATTTCTTCTTTTTCTTGTCCCCATTCTGATTATTCTGGGATTTCACATCAGAATTTTTGTCCTTGTCCTTGTTCTTATTCTTGTTCTTGTTCTTGTTACGATTGTTAGGTTTCCCCTTAACATGCATAACATCCCCAGAATTCTTAACACCCCCATTTTGTTTTAAATCATGCTCTTTGCTTTTTAAGGTATTCACCACAATATCAAGAGTAACGTCATCACGACCATACTTTATAGTAGACTTGACATCATTGTAAGAATCAGGTATAGCATTTAAAAGTACAATAGGAGAGTATTCATCAATATGCTTGTCACCAGTTAGCTTAATATCTTGAATCAACTTCGTGAACACATCCAAATTTTCTTCAACATCTTTGTTTAAATCAAGTTTAAAACAAAAGAATTTTTTCAGAAGAAATATTTTACTAGGCAAAGATGTTTCAGTGTACAGCTTATCCAACGTTTCCCACAAAACTTTTGCGGACTCATGCACACCAACTTTTCTAAGCACAGGATCAGAAAGATTCAAGATAATCGCAGATAAAGCAAGCTCATTCATCTCAGCCTTTTTAGCAGGTGTATCATCCATCTACAGCTTTGAATACCCTTTGTTGAATGAGTATGCACTTCATTTTCTGTTTTCAGATACTGAAGTCTCGCTTACCATCAAACGGTGCTTGTCCAAACGAAGACGAAGTCATTGGTATTTAAAGTTGAGTAGAACACACTTTGAACGGAGAAAATACAGAATTACAGAGCAACAATCTGTCACACACCAGGTTGGCACTACTCTAATCACACAGAAAGTGAGAAACGAAGCAGTATAACACACAAGGACAGATTTTCAGCAGCGGAAATTGAGAGACTAAGATGACAGTTTCATAAAAGAAACAAACAAGAACAGTAATAAGAGGGCCAGCCGCCTCAGGGCATCACACAAGAGCAAATAAGAGGGTCAGCCGCCTCAGGGCATCACACAAGAAAAAATAAATAAGAAAGGCTCAAGCTATTTCACCAGAGCGGTGTCTCCGACGAGAACACCGTACCACCTCTACGAGCCACCAGCCCATTACTTAACGGGGGCGGATCCCTCGTAGTCTTGTTCACGTAGCAAACACGAACGGGGCAGTCTCCACTCCAAGTTTCAACCTACACACAAAGTGAGAAACATTGGGGGTTAGTAAAGGCACAATCTGAAAAAATTTCAGAAAAGAACTATCCGAAAAAATAACAAAATAAATCTGAAATTTTTCTGAACAATATAAAATGAGAGGAGAGACACTTCCCTTCCACAAAATGGAGAGCCCAATCTGACCGGAACCCTAACGCCGGCGGTCAATTCCGGTGGTCAACGGCGGCGGTGGCCGGAAGTCAGCGGCGGCGGTGGCCGAAAGTCAGCGGCGGCGGCCAACTGGATTCTCCCACTGGCAGCGGCTTCGCGACGCCCGGAGACGGCAGGTCCGACAACGGGCAAGAATGGCGACACGGTTGGAGGCAGGTTAGCGGCGGTCTCTAGGCGGAACCCTAGCTCCGACGACGGGCGGATGTCACCGGTAGGTGGAGGACAGGTCGCGGCGGCCGGTGGCATCTGGTCAGCAGCAGTCAGCTCCGGCGGTCGGCAGACAGTGGATAGCAGAGTGGCACTTCCGGCTGACGATCAGTGGCGGTGACTGGTCTGACCGCTACACGTTCCTCGCGAACAGATCGCGACTCCTGAGCAGCGGCGTCTGTGGCGGATGGCACCCTTCGTCTGGTCAGCGGCGGTCGCGAATGGTGGGCTGACAAAACCCAAGCGGCATCGCGTTCAGATCCGAGCAGATCTGGGCAGATCGGGAATGGCGGTGCGGCGGCAGTTTGCTGACGTGCTGTGATCAGTGAGCTGCTGGCGATGGGCGGCGGAGATCCAGGCAGATCCTGAGCAGATCTACGGCGGTCTACTCCCAGTCACGATTCTGGTGGCGGAGCCCTAGCGGCGGCGCGGCGGCTTTGGGCAGTTCGGCGGCGGACAGATCGAGACGTGAGCAGCTCCGATCAGAACCTAGCAGGCAGCTCCCGATGGCGGCGCGATTTGATCAGATCGAGATTCCGACGAGGAAATCCGGCGGTGGCCAGACGGCGGCGATCTCCCACCGGCGGCTGACGGTCAGCAGCTTCGGGAGACGGACGGACGGACGAAACCCGCTCTGATACCACTGTTAGGCAGATACGGTCGTCATCGTCGTCCGTGTTCATCGTCTACACCGGTGAAGGTAGTCGATGGATGAACTCCACAGTGCTCAAATTCCCGTTGAACTCACACAAGAATTCAAATCCACGTTCTACCTGTTAGGGTCACAAATGGACGATTAAATGGGATCAAAAGTGTAAGGCTATGGGCTAAGACACACTTGGCCCAATACTTTGAGAAATGAAGACCAGCATTTGGGTCAAATACCCAACGGGCCCAACAATCACCTACCTTGTATTTCTACCTACATACTTAAATTAAGGGTCGATTAATGCCGGTTCATACTGTTGGCGCTCGATCGTTTGGTTAACGTGACCCGTTAGAATATCATGCGTTTCTATCATATCACAGCGGAAGCAAGTAAACATGAAACGCATTACCTTTCACCAAGGGTTGATGTAGAGGTTGAATTCTCGCTGGCAGTCTGCGCAGTCCCACGAGAATAGCCATAAGTTCCTCTTCTGATGTCGGAATTAAGTGATCTTTGTGCTCAGACGATCCTCTCTTCGACGGCTTTCCATCAGTATATAATACATCAAAATCAAAGAACTTTACGATTTTATATGAATTTTGGAACATGATGAACTGCAGCAGCAAACGACCTTCCGGTCTTCTGCTGTATGTCCCAAGTCCGATCTCGACGTCGTGTGGGCGACGATCTACGAGACCTACTCAATCTGCTGTTCACTCTGTCTCTCGTATGTTAGGCACAGAGTTAGGTTTAGAACAAATTGAGGTGACTTATATACATGGGCTACAGCAGGGACCAGGAGGAGAAATTGGGTTGGGCCTCCATTGGACTTAAGTATCCAAGCTTAGCCCAAAGCTTATACTTAAGTCCAATAATAATAATATATTCCACTAAAATATTATTACTGCACTACCGTACCAATCCCAAAATTACGTTTTGGGCTCCTTCTTATTATGAGCCCGTTAGTCTCCCCATGTTTAAGATATACAATGTCCATTAATTAATTTAAGTTACTGACAACTCAATTAATTAATATTTCATCCAAGAGTAGTACCACTCAACCTCATTATCATGCCGGAATAAATTCCACCTGCAGGGTTTACATGATAATCCTTATGAGCTCCTCAAGGGGACATCATCAACCTATGACGGACACGGATTCCTTCTACAATCAACAGCACACCATAGAGACAGCACTACTTCCCAACTCATCGAGTTTGTTGATTTAATAACATGTAAATCTCACCCATTGATGAATCAAAGAAATACATACTGCCCTACGTGTCGAGGTTATTGTATAGGGATTAAGAGCACGAACTTCCATAATAACTGAGATCAAGTTCTCCTATAAGTCAGTATAAGTCGAACGATCTCAAGCGGTCCTGCTCAATACACACAAGTGCACTAATGTGATTCTATAGCCAAGACAAGCTAATACCAAAACACACTACAACCATCCCGATAGAGAGTCCCCGTCTATCTCGGTTGTGAGCATTTGTTTATACTTTATAAGGAAACCGATAATATGATCTTCTGCGTGTTGTCGCACAACATATTATCTACAGTATAAAGTAAGTGGACTATTGCATCGAACATATAAATAAATTATAAGATGCAATCATTTGATCATATGATTCTCATTTCAAATTAATTGTTATAATATTGTTCATACAAAAAGCTAGACTTTTAGTATACAATCCAACAATCTCCCACTTATACTAAAAGACTATGCTGTCATGTCTTCTGCCATACATCTGATTCCCACTCCCACTACACGACCATTAAAAGCTCTCGCCTGAATGTCCTTGTAAATGGATTTACTAGGTCATCATCCGATGCAATCTAGGCAACAACAACCTTCCCCTCATCATACGATTTCTCGTAACAGGTGGTACTTGCGCTCCATGTGTTTAATTGTCTTATGGACTTGTGATTCCTTCAAGTTTGCAACTGCACCAATATCATCAATATAAATTGTGATAACCTTGGGCAAACTTAGAATCACATCAAAGTCCATCATGAAGTTTCTAGAGTCATACAGATACATTGGTTGCCTCATAGGCTCCAATTTATCATCTTTCCATATGGAGTCCGAAGTCTGAAATACATTTCTATATAACACTCCTCCACATTATGACTCAACTTCCTAAAATTAAACACATAACCTTGAGGTGGATTTACTGCCGTCCAATCTGACTAAAAAATCTGAATCTACGTAATCCACAAGAAGCAGTGAATCTGTCCAGTAAGCTTACATATAATTTCCAGTCCTTCTCAGGCACTTCATATATGTCTTACCACAGCTCATCATTCTTGTTCCAGGTTACGTTGATACCCACTGTTCATGCATTTAGCAAAACAGATATCCATACTCATGTATAGCATTCCTTAGATTAGGCTTCCTCATTTATCGAAGCATAAGGAACTGCTTTCATCTCATTTATCTTCCTTTTGTGTCTCAAGACACATTTCCTTAGATAAAGTCACATGCTAAAACGAGTAAGGATTGTATCATTTCATGAAGCTTGAGATAAGCATAACATCCTTTCTTGTGATCCGTATTACCGTGATCAAAAGGATATTTTTGCTCCTCTTAAGTCCTTCATCTTATACCGCTTTATTAACCATACCCCATACGCCCGATAATACTCTTTCATTGTCTCCAATGAGCAAGATAATATCTATGTATAGTACAAGTAATACCACCACGTTTCCATCACTCTTTTCAATACACAAGACCCATCCGATCATTGATTAGATCCATGTCACTGGATTACCTCATCAAAACGGATGTTTCATGATCTTGAAGCTTGTTTTAGTCCATTAATGGACACTTTTAAGCTCACTATCACAATGCTCTTAGCTCTTTGCAATGAATCACTCTGGTTGCTTCACATAGATGTTTCCCTTAAGACTTTCAATCAGGAAAGCTGTCTCGACATCTATTTGCTATCCCTCATATTTCATATGAGTAGCAACAGATAAAAGAGTCCGGATCAACATAAGCATAGCTACTGGCGAACAGGTTTTCTCATAATCGAACCCTTTCTTTCTGAGTATACCTTTTCCCAACAAGCTTTACTTATAAGGTTTTCACCTTACCGTATGATCCTCTTTTATTTTGTATGACCACTTCCAATGGTTTTCACACCATCCGTGGTTCTACAATCATCCAAATCTTATTTAGAATCTATTGATTCTATTTCAACATTTATTGCAATTTGTTAAGATTTAGGCATTTCTAACTTGTAGTGCTTCGTCGTATCCGTGGGTTAACTCCATGTTTACTAGGGACCAAGCCTCACGACTCTCCCAAAACATATATCTATCAGGTGTTAGAACAACCTTCCCACTACGAGAAGACACTACACGCAATTGTATATCAGATGTGACACGCGTCGCAGTTTACCTTGTGGTATATCCTCTTGTACACTTGGTACTAATACTTCGTGTTTTCCTCTCACTTCCTTTAGAACAACTTATACATGGGTATTTGATTTATTACATAGTCCTTTTCCAAAAATCTAGTGTTTATGTTAACAATCACTCTTCGATCTTGTGGACTAAATAAATCATCCTTCATTTTTCTAGGATATCCCACAAACAGATAAACATTCTTACGAATTACTGTTCCTAGGGCATATCCATAAAATGAATTTAGTAATTCCAAATAATTCATCATCTATCTAATCACTACCATAAGAGTGCTATTCCTTCTATTCGTCACACCATTAAGGTGGGAAATTCATTTCCGAAGGTACCTTTCTCTTACTAGATTAGAAGACTCATTATTAATTACTATTTGTCGCATCCAGGGAATAAACATGATTTAAGAGTGTACAAATTGTTCACCAACGTACCATAACAGATTACAACTCTATCATTCATTTTAATGACCATGTCATTTAAATGAAATGGAGTATCCATCTATTAATGCATAGAAACCGAAATCAAATTCTTTCTATGAAAATGTACGTAAAGACAATTTCATAAAATCAAACGTTTATTCATATCGTAAGATAAATAAACAACTCCCACTGCAATAGCCACTACTCTTGTAGTTTTACCCATGTCATAACAATCTTATCCTCACTTAGTAATAAACATTTAGTGATTCCAGTATCTACACACTTCGTGTCAGTAAATGCCATCACTAATCATGTTTTAAACAACTAGTGAATAAGATATAAAACTTGTTCACATTATGATGAAAATGGCTTTCCTTTGCCACATGTTTTGCCAGAAGTTTTCCACCATATACATCCTATTGTAATTCAGGTGGAACTTACTCAAAAACATCTAGGCAATTCACAAAGAATTAAATTGATCTAGGTTTCCCTTCAATTTATACTCCATGCTTTCCCAATTCATTCATCAAATTAAATCATGATCTTCTGCCTTTTAACTTACTCAAGTATCCGAAGAGTTACATGAGACCATCATATTTCTATGAACCTCTCATCTCTTCACTAGAGACTTTAATAGGCATCATGAGACGTCCATTGTGAGAACACACATGTATTTTCTTAAGCAGTAAAATTCAAAACCAAGATTCTTTTCTAATCATCTAATTTTGGACCAGTAAATATAATTTCTTTTAGTCAACAATAAGCGAGATAAAACCATTTGAAATTACAGAGAATCATAAATAAATACACCGATCAAATCTTCGAATTTTATCCTTTTATATTGATTCCCTCAAAATAATATAAAATTAAAATTCACCGACATCTCAAGCACCGTGAGTCTGCAAGCCACGATAGTGTGGACGTTTACAAACCTGAACATTTACAAGAGAAGGTTTTACCCATTAATTTCATTTGTCAACCTAACCTCATGACAAAATAATTAATAGTCGGTTCCTCTTTAGCCATGCAAATAAAAGCAGTGACTCCGATGGGGAGGATACTTATTATTTACATCTAAGTGTACACCATTATTTGACCCCAAGTCCGCGGCCCAAGCTTATGTGCCTTACAGATGGAGAAGTACACACGCGCTCGGATAACTTCCTACAGTCATCAATTATAAGTCTGTACAGTGATCCGCACATGAACTCATCCGATAGGGAGGAAGGTCTAAGCCAACGCACAAGTTCATGTGCATCACATTACAAACATAATTTTAAAGAAGCCTGTTCCAGCAATATCCATGAATAAACTCATCCGATGGGGAGGAAGGCTCTAATGCCGACGCGCAAGTTTATTCACATTGCTAACAAACCAATAATGGAGGCCGCGGGAATTAATTACCAATCCCCTCTCCCACTTAGTTATTTAAAACTGAGGGTTTTTACATGCATATAATATTCATAAAATAAAATACGCAATTCTAGCATGCTCCTATCACGGCACATGAGGCAGTAAATCCCAGAGAGTCATGCATACATATATAACAATAATTAATAATTAAATCAATCATTAACAGTTATATATCAGCGAATTCGATTGTTCGCCATCAGGCACGAATATCAGCAAAGACTTCCACACTATCAAAATTTTGAAATTTCCAGATTGTCCAATTTTCGAAACCATCGATATCGACCGTCGATGTCGTCCAGATTATCAAAATCATCGATATCGATTAGATTATCAAATATTCGAAAAATATCAAGATTATCAACATTCCAAAACTATCGATATCGATCGTCGATATCGTCTAGATTATCGAAATCATCGATATCGACGAGCAACCATATACAACAATAATAGATAATTAAATCAATTATGTCAGTTATATATTATGAATTAATTCAACATCCATATATAACAATAATAGACAATTAATTATAGCAGTTATATATTAGGAATTAATTCGACATCCATATATGACAATAATAGATTATTAAATCAATTATAGCAGTCATATATTAGGAATTAATTCGACATCCATATATAACAATAATATACAATCTATTATGGCAGTTATATATTAGGAATTAGTTTTCCTAAAATTGGATGTCTTATCCAACAATCTAGCAATACATGCATATAATATACAAAATATAATACGCAATCTAGCATGCTTCTATATAAGACAATAAATCATAGAGATCAGGCATCCATATATATATAACAATAATAGACAATTAAATCAATTATGACAGTTATATATATTAGGAATAAAAACGCCTCTAAATTTTAATGTCTTGTCCGACACTCCTACTGTGGAATCGATGCCTTACGCAACAAGCAGGATTGCTTGTGCCTCAAGACGTCCATCGCCATATCCCACCGCCAATCGTGTCAGGGAGCGCTCCAAGTGCCTTGACGAGCGCCCCTCGCCCGGACTGTCGCTCGTCCAAGGGCCTACTTGCATGAAACCAAGTTCAGCCCAACGAGCAACACCAAACTACACCAACTGTCGTTCGTAGTTCGAAACTGCAAAACTCTCAGAATCCAATCTCCACCGTCCAGAATCTATTACTGTAAGTCCTGAACATGCTGTTCAAATTACAGGTCGATCCAACGGTTATTTTGTGAGAACGGCTCTTTTCCCTTGACTGCGCAAAACAGAATCGCCCAAAGATCTGCTTCTGTTTTCAGCGTAATTCCAGCAAGAACACGCTCCAAATTCGATCTCCACCGTTCAGAATTTACATACACAAGGTATGAACGTTCTGACCAAATTACAGCCCGATCCAACGGATAGTTTGATATAAACGGCTCTTTTCCCTCGACTGCGCAAAACAGAATCGCCCAAAAATCTGCTTCTGTTTTCAGCGTAATCCTAGCACGAAAAAGCTCCAAATTCAATCTCCACCGTTCAGAATGTACATCCACAAGATCTGAACGTGCTGACCAAATTACAGCTCAATCCGATTGTTGAAACTCCGGTTATTGCCTCTGCAATATCACTGCGCTGGATTTTCTCTCAAAAACGTGATTCAATTTTTGCCCTCTTTTTCTTCCTTGCATGTGAAATTGACGAACAGTTTTCGTCGAATCCTCTCACACACAACCATGGATGAATAGATATGATACAGGGTATATATCACATAGGGATATTCATGGTTTGCGCAATAAAACCAAAACCCTAAACATGTGATCCTAATTCCGAAAAATTAATCACATAAACCTTAGCCTAACGTGTCACGCTTCACCACGAAACCGAAGCTCTGATACCAATTGTTGGCGCTCGATCGTTTGGTTAACGTGACCCGTTAGAATATCATGCATTTCTATCATATCACAGCGGAAGCAAGTAAACATGAAACGCATTACCTTTCACCAAGGGTTGATGTAGAGGTTGAATTCTCGCTGGCAGTCTGCGCAGTCCCACGAGAATAGCCATAAGTTCCTCTTCTGATGTCGGAATTAAGTGATCTTTATGCTCAGACGATCCTCTCTTCGACGGATTTCCATCAGTATATAATACATCAAAATCGAAGAACTTTATGATTTTATATGAATTTTGGAACATGACGAACTGCAGCAGCAAACGACCTTCCGGTCTTCTGCTGTATGTCCCAAGTCCGATCTCGACGTCGTGTGGGCGATGATCTACGAGACCTACTCAATCTGCTGTTCACTCTCTCTCTCGCATGTTAGGCGCAGAGTTAGGTTTAGAACAAACTGAGGTGACTTATATACATGGGCTACAGCAGGGACCAGGAGGAGAAATTGGGTTGGGCCTCCATTGGACTTAAGTATCCAAGCTTAGCCCAAAGCTTATACTTAAGTCCAATAATAATAATATATTCCACTAAAATATTATTACTGCACTACCGTACCAATCCCAAAATTACGTTTTGGGCTCCTTCTTATTATGAGCCCGTTAGTCTCCCCATGTTTAAGATATACAATGTCCATTAATTAATTTAAGTTACTGACAACTCAATTAATTAATATCTCATCCAAGAGTAGTACCACTCAACCTCATTATCATGCCGGAATAAATTCCACCTGCAGGGTTTACATGATAATCCTTATGAGCTCCTCAAGGGGACATCATCAACCTATGACGGACACGGATTCCTTCTACAATCAACAGCACACCATAGAGACAGCACTACTTCCCAACTCATCGAGTTTGTTGATTTAATAACATGTAAATCTCACCCATTGATGAATCAAAGAAATACATACTGCCCTACGTGTCGAGGTTATTGTATAGGGATTAAGAGCACGAACTTCCATAATAACTGAGATCAAGTTCTCCTATAAGTCAGTATAAGTCGAACGATCTCAAGCGGTCCTGCTCAATACACACAAGTGCACTAATGTGATTCTATAGCCAAGACAAGCTAATACCAAAACACACTACAACCATCCCGATAGAGAGTCCCCGTCTATCTCGGTTGTGAGCATCTGTTTATACTTTATAAGGAAACCGATAATATGATCTTCTGCGTGTTGTCGCACAACATATTATCTACAGTATAAAGTAAGTGGACTATTGCATCGAACATATAAATAAATTATAAGATGCAATCATTTGATCATATGATTCTCATTTCAAATTAATTGTTATAATATTGTTCATACAAAAAGCTAGACTTTTAGTATACAATCCAACACATACTCCATATGTGGACCTTCAAGGGTCTGTTGGGATGGTGTGGTTGTATCCTGAATTCTAATGAATTGGAGATTAGGTTATATTCTAAATTTTTGATCAAATCTTTACGTGGTTTTAGTTTATAATGTAAGTGAAATATATGATTGGTTTTCAAAATAGCTGGACAAGAATGTGGCTGAAAGAAGATTTGCACAAGCATAAAGGTGATGTTGTTGCTGCCATTAGATCGTTGCTTTGCTATCCACCTCCAGTAGCTTTTTAATGGGGAGACACTTTGTAGTACATGAATGCACAATCAATTTTGAATTATTGTGAGCATACATACATTCTTTGATTTGTTCAAATGTTATATCATACTAGAAACATTAAGCATTTTCAAGTTGTATGAAAACTTTGTGCCTGTATATTTAGAGTTTCAAATCAAAGAATAATCCAATTAATTTTAATGAGTAATTTAATTAATTTTAAAGAGTAATCTAATTATTTTTATAGAGTGATCTAACAATGTACATATTTCATTTTTAAAAATTAGAGTCTCAAATCAAAGAGTAATCCTACTAATTCCAAAGAGTAATCTAATTATTTTTATAGAGTGATCTAACAATGTACATATTTTATTTTTAAAAATTAGAGTCTCAAATCAAAGAGTAATCCTACTAATTCCAAAGAGTGATCCAATTAATCCCAAAGAGTAATCTACTTATTTTTATATAGTGATCTTTCAACTTACAATTGTATACAATTTAATTATCACAATATATAATTTTATTTTCAAAAATCAGAGTATCAAATAAAAGAGTAATTCAATTTATTATAAAGAGTAACCCAATTAATAGAATAAATTAATAAAATAAGGTAACATTGTTAAAACATAACAAATTATAAATACATCAAATAAAGAGTAATCCAAAAGTTTTTTCATATTATTTCAAATTATTATAAAGAGTAATTCAATTAATAAAAAAGAATAACCCAGAAGATGTTAATCAAACATAACAATATATAAACAAATCAACATGATCTAAAAACTTGTTTATAGTAACACAATTTATTATAAAGAGTAACTCAATTACTGAAAAAGAGTAATCTTGTGAATCAACAACAAAATTTTCAACATAAAATTAAACTAATACAGTAGAGTGTTCTAATACTAAGCAATAACTGCATGTGCTGATATATCATCGACACACCCCTCAGCAATACCAATAACTTGATGAATCTTATAGTTTATTCATCCATTCTTCCAACCTATTCTTATTACGCAAAACAACTCCAAAAGTCTTTACTGCAAGAGGTAAGCCACCACACTTTTTAGCTATTTCCCTACCAATCTCCTCAAACTCTTCTCCGCCCTTTCTAAAAAGGCCTATTCGACACAAAAGCACCAACTATCTTCTTCAGACAGCCCTTCTGGGAAATGGATGTCTGTATCTATTGTGCCCACGATTTTAGCAACCTTTTCATTTCTTGTTATCACTAAAATCTTGCTACCTTTCCCACCACAATTAAGGCAGTTATCGAGTTGTTCCCACTCACAAAATGTACATGTTCTATTATTACATCAACTAATCACTGATTCATTTGTTTGACTGATTCTCCTACTCAATTCTGGTCTACTCTACTCTTCTCTTGTATTTCAACATCCAATCTGTGAGTTCTATTTCGGACAAACATCTACAACTCGGAACCACCAACAACCAATTATCTGTGAAATATGCACACAACCCTGCTTCATATGGAAATCACAAATGACATTCAACAGCTCATCCTGGTTTCACTCATCAACCCCAATTTCCACACCAAAAACCACCCCATTGGCTTATCATCACCAAATTCAACTGGAGATAGATATTTTCTCCCTCTCAATCTTGTCACTAACAATGGAACTTTGCACCAACCTCATCTTGCTTTCCATCACCCTCTCCCTCTTCATTTACGTCAACTCTGTCCGCATTGCCCCCAGTCTATCCCAACTCGCACAACCCTACATTATCCCCAATCTTTCCACACTTGCGCAACCTATTCCAGCGCCAGCGCCATCACCCAGATGAAAAGCAAAGATTGGAGCTCAGCAAAAGGCTTTGTTTGGAAACCAGACAAGTCAAATTCTGTTTTCAAAATCGAAAGAACTAAGATGAAGTTGGCACCAAATTACAATTCAAACTTTTTTCTTTTTAAATTAATTGATCGAGATATGAATTCAGACACAACTGGAGCGCCACAGTAACTCAAGTCTCTGGCAAGAAAACGACAAGCTACGACCGGAGAACATGACGATTAGAGAAGCCATGATGAATCCCATCTACAACAACTGCGGCGGCCCCGCCATGATCGGCGACAAATCCGGAAGAACAACACCTCAGAATCGAGATGCCAGACTAAAAGACGAACTTGACCGAGTGTGCGCCCTCGCCAGAACTTTGGGCGGCCGATTTACGTGGGTGGTAGAATCCATGGGGCACTTTATAAAGATTCGGTCCTATGGAAATTGAAAATAAAGACGGACATATACTAGTCATTGTCATAAAATAAATAATTATTTTATATAGAATAAATCTTTTTATAGGGAAATTAGTACTCCATAATATTATATTGTTTTATGGGTGGACTCTATATAAAATAAATAATTATTTTGTATAGAATAAATAATTGATTTATGTAGATTTTACTTGAAAAAATATATATATAATCTTAACTAAAATAAACCAAAATAAAAAAACTTAAATCATACTAAAGTACTCAACCTGACTAACAAAGATTAACTTTTTTAACCCACCGCACACAAGAAGCCCGTATTAAAAAGTTGCTCCCAATTCATGTTTGTTTAGAGTTAAAAACTTAAATATGAATTGGAATAAAAAATAGTGCTTCATATATTTAAGATTAGTTGGATTTAGTAAGCATTATTAATAATGACAATCTATATTTATTTAAAAAAATTAAATATGATAAATTTTAATTTTATTTAAAATCAAGAGTGAGGCTTGCGTGCGCCCGAGCACACGCCGTGCGCCCGAAAGGAAGAGCGTGAAATTCTTTTTCCTTTCCGCAGGGACCAGGAGATTGGATCTAGCCATAAGAAGAATGCTTGGTATAAATAACTCACTTCTTGGTCTTGACCCCCTCAGTCACTACGAACGCCCCCGATCGGTGCAATGGGATGTGTCTATTTATCTATCTCTTGATTCGAAATGGGAGCAGGTTTGAAAAAGGATCTTAGAGTGTCTAGTGTTGGCCCGGGAGGGTCTCTTAACGCCTTCTTTTTTCTTCTCATCGGAGTTATTTCACAAAGACTTGCCGGGGTAAGGAAGAAGGGCCTTTAGAATTTAATATTATGGATAAAAGTACATTATTTTGTTCTAAAGGATATACACTTTAATTAATAAGGGTTAACTATTTTGTTCTAAAGGGTATATACTTTTCATTATATTTTTTTATATTTCTTCAAAAAATAAAGGGTACACATGGCACACGGAGTGTGCTTCCGTGTACCCGGGCGCACACAAAAACAAACACCCTTGTGTAACACAATTTCAGATAAGTGGTGATAATAATTTAATAAAATAATACTTAAATTAATAATGAATTATTTTATAAACAATTCGTAATATAAATAAAAAATATAACATTTTCAAAGAAAAAAGATAACATTAAGAAAACATGAAGAGAGTCTCTCACTCCATGAGCAATTGATAGGACGCAGAAACAATGAATAACTCGTGCAAAAGATGTTTACAAATCCAAAACGCTATAACAAAACAATCAATCATATTCTTGTATCGTATATGTACTCTCACTCTCATCATCTGTAACCAAAACCAATGACACAAATAGATCCCTCAGCCTCAGTCAGAGGCAGAGTATGCCAAAAAAACAAACCAACCTTTCTTGACTCAACAAATGCCATCTTTCCCACTGCCAAAGTAATAAGAAGCATGTAACCTGCGCTTCCCCACCAAAAAATACCGAAACAACACACAAATACTATCAAGGACGCACCTGCAATATAAATTCGATAAATGTCATCAGTGCTATCAACATCCAAGTTAGCAGGTTTCATTCAACGTGCAACAATGCGCACAACCGTGCAATGTGCATTGTCAGATGCAGTTTCGCACAAGCAAGAAATGATAAAAATGGAGGAGAAACCAACTCTTGCTCTAACCACCTCATATTAAGTTGGATTGAAATACATCAAACAAGGTCATAAAAATACACAGGAATTATAACATGAAACTTTTCTCGTATTTAAATTCCGAGTGCATGATCTTGCATTAGAAAAGACATGGAGAAAATGAGCTTTCACACCATCTAAATCATGTGAAAGTCAGATAATCATTATATCACAAGAGAATCACCACCAGAATCAATCACACACAAATAAATGTACATGCATGTATTTAGTAAATTCTACACAATCAACTCGATATGAGAAGCATTTATGGTGACTCAAATAGCTTATACAAATGCATGATGTAACAGTATAAGTACCTAATAATCTGGAGGCAATAGTTTTGATCCTTTTGCCTCATACCATCATCAGGAAAACATCATTCAAGATGCTCTAAAACTGAATGAAGCTTTGAAGAGCGCCTTCTGAACAATGGTTCCAGATGGAAAGAAGTCACACCAGCTCTCCACCTATCAGCATCATACATCTCATTCCACGCCTGTACTACCTCATCAACTTTGAATCCTAGATCAAACAAGTTTTATAAAAAAAAATGTGAGGAAAAAAAAAATCCATCCAGGAAGAATGTGGACAAATAAATATAACCTCTAACAGCCTACCTTCTAAAGCAGTTACATTCGAGCAATGGTTCTTGATCATAACTGCAATATCTGTCGCAGATGCTCCAGCAAGTTCAAACTTTTCAATTGCAACCTCCAGACATTCTTCCCAAGTTGGAAGACTCAATTTATATTCCACAACAGAACGCTCATATAACATTGTGCCCCATAAGGAATAAATCTGGGCCCTCATGCTTGCTGCATTATCAGAAGCATCATCTGCTGATACATCTTTAAATAGCCCATCCAACCCAAATTTTTGCAATTGCGCTTTATATTTTTCAAATTTTGATAGTCCATTAAGGCGCTGTTCTTCCATCTCTTCCCACAGCTGCATCCCTCTCTCCATACTATCCTCAGCCTTGTTATATAGCTCCAATATCTGCGCAGATGGGCCTATTTCTAAGTCAGACTTGCTCCCACGTGCATAATACCAAGAAAGCTTTGCTAGTTCAAATTGATGTAGGCCAAGAGCAAGAAGCCCCTCATAAAAGTCTTGCTTCACTTTTAGAGCTTCCTCATACCTCATACCTGCCTTTTCATATTCTCCTTGTGCCCATTCATAAGCATCTTTGAGCTGCATCTGAGTGGTTTCAGAGGAACCGTCTTCAGTATTAAAGGCCCTCTTTCGTGCCTTAGATAAGTGAACATTTCCCCAATTAAACAAGGCTAAAGAAGTCATCTCCTGAAACTTGGCAGCAGCAATATCGAACAGCTCTTCTGCATCTTCACTTGTTACAGTCTCTTCCATTGCTTCCGAATATAACTTCATTCCCATTTCGTGAAGGTCCAGGTAAGAATCACAGTCAATCCCTACATGGTCCTTGAACAGCCTAGCAAACTGGACGATCCAATCCTCAACACAAGTTGGTCCTTTCTCTGCATTGACATTCACTGCTGTGACCACCAATGGTTTCTCGTGATGAATTTTGTTCAACTCCTCTTCAATGCCTGTTCCCTCATAAATTGGTTCTTTTTCAGGAGTAACTTCAGTAATGTACAGTCTCAAAAACCCTCGACGATCAGCCAGTCTCTCAGCCATCCTCAGTTCATCAGTCTTAGTGATGGTAACCAGATCACCTTCTTGGTCCCTGTACTTGATGAGCACGCCTTTCAAATTTGGAAATCTCTCCGCAACAATGTCCCTTACCAGACGAATATCACATTTTACAGGTAACTGCGCCCATCTTATATCCTCACCATGAACCAATTTCACAGATTTCATGACCACCTTTTCTTCCTTGACGCTTCTTTTATCTTCTACCACCACCTTATCATCGGCCTTCTTTTCCTCAATTTCATTCACATGCTTCTCCTCAGGTTCAACACTCTTCCTGTCAGACTTGGTATGCTTCTTCTTTTTACCCTTGTCTTTGGAAATTTTCACGGAAACAGGTGCATGAGCAGGCTCAACATGATTTGGTGGCGGAACAATTTCCTTGTCTTCAATCTGCACTCCAGTTCTTTCAATTTCCTTTTTCAAAGTATCAGCCATCTCCAAGGCAGTGGAGTTATTGGGTTCCATGCTCAGCACATGATTGACATCTTTAAAAGCCAGGTCAAGCTTATTCAAGGCCTCATAGCATTTTGCCCTCCTCAACAGAGCCTTGCTATACCTGGGAGCTACTTGAAGTGCCAAATTGCACTCATTGATAGCTCTGGGGTGCTCACCAATGCCCATTTGCGCGTAACATGAAGCCATGTTGGTCCGCAAAGACGCAACATCAATATGGTTTGGCGGCAGCAATTTGAGGGCCTTTTCATACTTGAGCATAGCACCCTCATGATCACGTTTCTGGAACAACTTGTTCCCTTCTTCCTTCAACTCATGGGACATGTTGATGAAGATGGCAGTATCTTCATCAAACGCAGAGCTTTTCGATTGCTTGGTGATCCCATCATTGGATTTTGATCCTATAGAGATTTTCTTCCTTATGCTAGGCTTTCCCATGTTTTAAAGTTGCGATTAATTGAGCAGAATCAAATGTGAATACGCTGAATTTGCTCCGCTAATACAATCTTTGAAAAGAAAATCAATCCAAATCTAATCCAAAGATGCCTCAAATCCACCACAGAAGTTGGTTATAAGAGAGAGAAACCAGAGACTGTCTAAAGAAAAAACAAATTAAATACAACACAATACAATACGATACAGATTAAAAATGGGAAGATTGCAGAATTGAGACCTGTAAATAAGCAGGAGATTGAAAAAATAAAAAATAAAAATAAAAAGCGTGAGAAAGAGAGGAGGAAGAAAGAATGTTTGTGTTTGGGGAAGGGTAATTAGGGTTTCTAATTTTCCATGTGTTCCTTCCCTGGGGCCTATCATTTTTCCAAAATTAGGGCCAGCCGTCCGCCGTAACGCGCCTGCCCATTGTTCGTTTCTTCAATGTCGAAAATATTAATCAATTGATTTTCATTTAATAAGATTAAAATTTGACTACTCCAGTCCAGGTGAGTAATTTTGAAAGAATGAGACTCTGTGCATTCGGACGCACGGAGCGCCTTTACAATTTAAATCCCTAGCAATACATAGGTTTAAATAAAATTTGAGGGGGAGGGTTGTGTTCATATGAGGATACAGAGTGATCATCCGTGTCTCCAGGAGTGCAGGAGCTTTTGCCATTTTGAAATTACTGTTACTATTAAATACTAGAATAAATAGAATGCGGCGGCGGGTTGGAATTACTGAGGTGGAGAAGACGCGTGCAATCAGTATAGGGAGGTCTGTTACAGAAATGATTGGTGGACAGACAGCATATTCCACAAGTATGGTAATGGTACAGCTCACTATCACTATTTGCTAATGTAATGCCAGTAATGGTAATGATATGCATATTTCCAGACTATAAAGTAGTAAATCTCAATTTGCATATATAGTGGAGTAGTACTATTATAATACAGCCAGCCATGCTGTTCCCATTTGGAGATCAATCCTTTTACGTGCTGATATCACATGGGATCAATCTCTATAAAAAAGTCAACACTAATCTTTACAATCAAACGCAATTTCCATATTTGTACTAATCTACTCCATTTGTTAGGAAAAAGGAAGTTGACAGTATAGTATCTCTTAGATTGGTGGTGGACTGGCGCTGGCGCCTCTAAGATCTGGATAGCAACCGAGCAGCAATTGAATTGCCATTTGAACAATGCCAACAGCATGACAGGAAGTTAAAGAAACCTGCCTCGCTTGGCTCCGCAATATCTCTTTCTCGTTTCTGCAGAACTCTTACAAACTCATCCGAGCTCAAACTTCCATCTTCATTTGTGTCGAACACATGGAAGATTATGTCCAGGACATTATCACTCAGAGATATCCCACACACCTGTACATCAACAAACTGTTGGCCCACATGCATACATTTGCTATATAAATGAAGTTCATAAACCTAAATGCACATGAATTTTTGTCGCCTTCCAAATTCAGCCACGATTATACAGCTAGTTCAGAATTGAAAGAACAGTAAAATTTAGTAAGGACGATAAGCAAAGTGATTAGGTGCGGATCAGAATTCAAAGTGGAGCAGTTAGACTGTTAGACAGACTGAAGCAAGAAAAGTATAATTCTTTTTTTTTTTTAAAAAGAAAAAAAGAAGCCAAGTACAAAAACATACTTGTTGAGCAGCTCGGTGAAGATCCTTCCTCGTCAACAACCCATTTATTTCTCCAAAACTAAAAAGCGCCAGAGAAAAGGGCTGCAATTTTCTTCGCAGCTCAGCAAAACTTTTAAATTCATCAAGTGTAATGCGAATATTGTGAATACGTGGATGATTGTCCATGTTATCAACACGATCGAGCAGTTTATACAGGTGTTTCATATCTGCTGATGCAACCATGGACAGCCCAAAATCCTTGGCAGATATGGTTCCTCGTAACTTGTAATCATAATGATTGAACTCCAAATTCACCATCTATAATGCAGACAAAGCATAATCGTCAAAATATTCTAACAAGGAATTTCAAACTTGGTATTACAATCATGACTATGCAGTATGGCAGTAGCCTAGATCAAGAAATGCCTTGAAATTTCAGCTAAAGAAGCTGAATCAGTCAAATCAGATAAAAGCAACTTGATAATATACAAGATTGAACTTCTAATTCGAGGAACATACACAACAGCCAAAAAATGTATCTGCATATCTCTTGGTTTAAGCAGTGGAATGGAAAAAATCATCCCTGTTAAGACACAGAACTAATGCAGAATTGCATGAAATGGTGGAAGAAGACTAAATAATCAGGTAGGGTGCACAGAGGAATTCAACTGTGTTATAATGTAGAAACCGAGATGACAAATGAATCAGATAGCAGGTGAGAACATAGGAGTTCAACACTGTAATTAGGTAGAATGAGATCAATGTTCTTGTGAAGTGAAGCATCCAATGCAATTTTCTTTTTTGACTTTCTAGATGAAGGAGAAATTATGCATACTTCATCATGCAGATCTCTCAAGAATTGTGCAAACTTATCATGCTGTAGTAGATTCTTGCCATCTTTTCCAAAGAAGTATTCTAACAAGCCTCCATTTTCAACTGAACCACCAAACTTGCGCCCTGCACGATGTCCATCGCTTTGGACAACCCATTGCCTACTATGAGCTCGCATCAAAGTCATCACTTTCTTAAACTCCTCTCTGTCTATTTCACTATTGCAGCAAAAGAGGAAAAAAAAAAAGGCATTATTTGAGCATTGTTTCAGATATTATAACATTGATGATCTAATCCAACAAAGAAAATATATATTTTAAAACAAATAGGCCCCATGATTGGGACCCATGATGACAAAAGTTCAAAGAAAAGAAATCCAAGCATACCCATTGAATATTTAAGTATGTATTGAATTGATACCTACCCATTGCAGTCAAGATCAAACATCTTGAAGGCCACTGAAAAGTTTGTTTCTGGAATACTGAGAAGTATAACAAAGAATAGGTACCTGTGGATGATTCATTCAGAAATTTTAGCACTTTAAGAAGGAAAATTGTGTGAGGGGAAGTCAAAATGAAAACATAACAACTGAAAGGGAGAGAATTACAAAGAAAGTATAACAGAACAAGACAAAATACCTTAAAAAAACTAGAGAGAACTTACTCTTTGAATGATATTAGACCATCACTATTCGTGTCAAAGAGCATAAAGAACTCTGAAGACGCACAACGCAATTCACCAGGATTCCTTTCCCCTCTAAGATATCCATCTCTAACAAGGTGTGATTCAGATGGAGGGAATACAGGAACAAGAGCTCGCATCAGATCCGCTGGTGTCATAAAAATCTCTCCATCATCAGCACGTATAGATGCAAAATACTCAAACACCTGAAAGCAATCTGATCAGTTTGACATATTCTGTAAAATCAAGCTAGCTTCAAATAAGAAAACAACAGTTATTATGTAAAAGATTCATCTCTAGAGTACCAGATAGAATTCTTGTTAAAAGCAACAGTCCATTTCTTTTTCCGTCACCAATGTCCACACTAACACCAAAGAGAGCTAATACTTCAAGTAGGTATAAATGTATAAATAAAAATCCATAGAATATTTGCGTAAAGGATCAATACTAACCACAGCTATTTGTAGGGAAAATCCCATTCTTATCTCGAATCAACATTTATTATAGCTTATAATATCGGATTGAAAAGAAAATGGATAGATCTATGTGGCCTAGAGCAAGCACTCTTCAAAATAAATAAATGAAATAGCTTACTCATAATACTGTGTAACATTAGTATCATCATCTTGATCATCAAAATTTTATAAATATAAAAACTTTTGTAGTCATAAATCTGTGTAATTTTCATATTTTTGGCTCTAAAACCCCCCAAACAATTCAAAGTCCCTTCAATGAACGCATAAGCTTTCAACGTCAGGAATGTTTCTATTACTTAAGGCTAAGACTTGTTCTGAGTGCTTGTTGATGATCGAAATTGGGCTAATTGTTTAACAACAAAAACAGAATAATTGCATTTTTTTTTTATCAGAGCTCAACCTGGTGTATTAATAACCTGAATGATTATATTCCCTATATTAAAAACAAGATGATTCTGTAAATGCCCATCTTTTCCCCTGTTTTAGTTTGCCATTTGCCAGTATAACAAACATGGGGGATTCCAAAAGAATTATTAGAAACGCGATAATTCCTGTGGATGATACTCTATAACTAGTCAAGTTCCAGAAAAATATTTCGCTTTGCTTCAATAATTTCAGCACATGTTATTTAGAATGAGTAAAATGTGAACTTTCAGCATCATGAGAGAATTTTGTTTTTAGTGAAAATCGAAATAGAGATAAAAGTTAAAAGGAATACCTTCTCCGGAGGGCTCCGCATCCTGATGCGTTTCTCGTAATTAAAGAAAATTCTCCTTCTATACGCATCTGGTTAACACCATAAATTAACTACTACTTTCGAAACAAAAAAATAAAACCATCTTGAGAAGCAGTACCATTTGTTTACCTCCAAATAAAAATTTAGATTCATCTTTTGTATTTTGCGAGGAAGATTGAAAAAGACCATCGACGGTGGAGGCAGGAGCTGGAGCGTCAGCGTATGATAGAAAGGGGGAATCAAGAGACGAAGAGGAAAGAAAGTTGAGCGAAAGGGCAAGGGTAGAGGTGGTGATAACCCCGGCGGAAATCCATCCTAGTAAACTGTTTGTTCGATTGTGTTGGTGAAATCGTGAAGGTGGAGGAGGTGTGGAGAATTGGCGGAAGTGGAGCAGTTGGATGGCGGAGAAGCGGTGGATCGGGGGGGAGGATCGCCGGAGAGCTGACCAAGAAGACATAGCTTTATTAAATTTGCAGGAATTAGAAAATAGGAGTCCATAAAAGAGGATGCCGGCAAAAGTCGGGATAGAGAGGAGAACACGGTTTTAGTTGAAAATGCAAAATCGCACTTCTAAGTTCTACCTAGCCTAGCCTAGTAAATAGGTATATTATTAAGGATGGGATCAGGATTCAAAGCCTACTACTTTTGTGTTTAATTGAGTTTTGGATAAGTGTGAATTGCTAATATCTCATAATTATTACTTCTGTTTAACTAATTTTATTTATACTTTTTAAATATCATGGAACAACCTAAATTTATTAGATTATCAAATTTGGAAAACAAACTTTAATTGTTGGAAGTTGGCACACCAAAAATGGGAAATGTATAAATATGATTTGAGAGTATTTTCAAAGTGAAATGTATGTGAAGCATAAAAGATTTAATATAACAAGTAATAGAAAGCAAATCATCTGCTTTTAATGGTTTATATCTCCTTAATTGTTATACTCCTAAAATTTAATATTTATTCTTAGAATTTAATATGTTTAAGAATATACTCCCTCCGTCCTACAAAAGTTTGCATGCCTCTTCCGGCACGGAGATTAAGAAAAGTGATAACTTTTAGGAGTATTATGGTATTTTTTGGTAATAAATAAATGATAAAGTATGTTAGGTGTGTTAGGTAAGGGTGATTTTTTTTGTAAATAAGGGGTATGGGGAATGGTGATTGTGTTTGACCTTTTGTTTTTTTAGGAATATGCAAATTTTTGTGGGATAATTCAAAATGGAAAGTGTGCCATCTGAAATGGGACGGAGGAAGTAATTGTATTTTAATTCATAAATAATCATAACCCTAATTCATAATACACTAGTTTATATAAATATGAGTGGCTTTGTTTTGATGAGTATGGATTACATTTTCTAATTCTTTTTATGTTTAAATTTTGGAATGAGAGCTGATCTAAACCGCTATAATTAATACACTAATATTTGTCTTAATCCATTCCATGTGTTGGAAAGGTGGTGGTGGTTGATGAAGTGATATAGATATGCATAATAGTAGGTCCGGTCCACAAATTTATCAACGCAAAGTAGTATGATTTAAAACAAGACATAAAAGTGAGATGTGTTTGTTTATTGAATTGTGGGATATTTTGGGAAAGATTAGATAGGATTATAGGAATAGTGCAGGAGGAGTGCGTTGTGCGTGAAGGATATTTTGTTTAATGTGTGAATTATACGAGATTGTTTAAGAACCTTGCTATTTGGATTAAATTGATTTAGATCAATAGTCTTTTAACAAGATTCAATTACTATTTTAACCTTACTGCTAATTTAACTTATATAAGTTCATTAATTAGGTTAATTAATTTTCTTCCATAAATAAATTATAACTAATTTAAATTTATTTGAATATCGTATTTTAGAATTACTATTTTTATTTTTTTTGTTTCTTCTATATTATATATATATATATATATATATATATATATATATATATATTATATTTAAAATTAATTTTATCTAATAATTATTTATTCAAAAATTAAAAAGTATGGACGATTTATTAAATTATATATATTATACTTAAAATTAATTTTAATTAATTATTATTTATTAAAAAAAGGCATGGACGATTTACACTACAAAAAAAATTATTTTTTAACAATGGAATTTACCAACAGTGAATTCCATTGTTAATTACCGGCAGATTAGCAACAAAAATGATATTTTTCTTTTAGCAACAGAATGCCAATAAATTTATTCTCTATTTTACTAACGGAATTAAATCCGTTGGTAATTACCGATGGATTACCAAGGAAATCTTTATATAAATTACCAACAAATTATTTACTAATGGAATTGAATTTTCATTGCTAAAAATTTACCAACATTCACTTTACCAACGGATTACACTAGTAAATCAATTTAACAATGTAATTAAGACTTCTACCAACAAAATATTCCGTTGGTAAAAAACACTTCAGTATTTTTGTAGTGTTATTAAATTTAAAGTTAGTTTGAAATGAATATAATTTTAAATTTTAAAGTTAATTTAAATAAATTTTAAACATAAATATTAAAAGATATTAAATTTGTATATATTTTTAATTTATATAATATAATTTACAACATAAAAAAGACATACACAGTAATAAATTATTACTTCATAGTAGCGTAAAAAAAAATAATTTCATTTTATAATATACAATGAAGTATTAACTTTAAGGTAAACACTTGTACGAGATAGTCTCACGGATCTAATTCTGTGAGAGGGATCCTTTTGAGATCCAGATTTATCGCTTTCTAGAAGATTTTTTGATTCACTGTTATGTTTCTAGCTAATAACGCAAATTAAATTGCATTTTTGGCGCAACATCATATTTATCATGGTTGAGGTCTCAGAAAAAGTGATAATATTTTTAATATATATTAGTATGTGTGATCAATGAAAATTTATAATCATCCAATATATTATTTAATAAACAATTTGTGCGATAGATGGAAAAGTAATGATATTTTTAGTAGAAAATGATATTTTATAATAATAAAGTGATAATAATCAATTGAATTGTTTTATGAAAAATAATTTAAAACCTAGATAAAAGTGATAAATTATTAATAAAAAATGATATCTAATAAATAAAAAATTATAACTTTCGTAATTAATATTTAGTTATAAAAATTGATAATATTTTTTAATAAAATAAAGTATACTACTTTTAAAAATGAAAAAAATTATTTATTTTAAAATATTATGAACAGGAGAAAAAAACTGATGCGTGCATTTTTCATAGCATTTATTTAAATGAATTATACGCTAAATAACATCTTAGCATTTATTTAAATGAATATATATAAAATATAAGTGTATATAATTATTAGTTTATAAATATAACTAATGAAGAATTTTATTATTAAAATTGTAAATATAATTATTTACTAATAATTATAAACCCATATATATATATATATATATATATATATATATATATATATATATATATATATATATATATATATATAATTTTGTTTAATTAATAATAATAAATTAGATATAGATTAATATTTATATTATAATTAAAATTATTTTATAAGAAAAGTAAAACAATAAATGCATCTCATTAGTTCAATTAATATGATAAATTCTTACCTAAATTATAATTAATACTACTTTATATGTTAAAAATAGTAATTTAGTCTATGAACATTTTTAATTATTCAAAACTTACCATAACAACTCAATTGATCCGGATCAATTTGATCCGTTTATATCTATCCATTGTTTAATAAGGAGTAGTTTGAAAAACGATGGATGACTTTTTATTTAAGAAGAGTAATTAGTAGAACTAGAATTGCATCGGAGTTGTCAACGCCCATTACCCCATCGCCAACTGTGTAGTATTTAGTTGTGCCTATAATTCTAACTAATTAAGACAATCTTATCTGTCTAATCCACATATCCACACAATGCCTTCTACCTGTCTCCAATATTCATTGTTTTACGCAAGGGGTGTGGATTGTTCGGGTAAAACGAAAAACCGATCGAATCGAATTGAGCAATTCGGTTCGGTTACTATATTTTCATTTTGGTTATGGTTTTCATTTTTAAAATTTTTGATAATTTGATTCGGTTTCGATATTGCTAATAAAATAATTGATTTAATCATAATCGAACTGAATTAAATAAAATTCACAAAAATATATTAATAAATATAGAGATTTTTTTGTGAGACGGGTCGACCCATCACTAAAGTATGCTTATTATATAGTTAAAGTGTTCTTATTTGTAGTTAAAGTATGTTAATAATAAATCATACTATAACACATTAAAATCATATTTTAATACACAATTCAGAATACTTTAGAAAATATATGGGTCGACCCGTCTCACAAGAAACTTTGTCTAATAGATAATATATATATATATATATATATATATATATATATATATATATATATATATATATATATATATATATATATATATATATATATTTGTGTGTGTGTGGATGAGAATAAAATGACTAATATTGCAAGATTGTTAGGTGTGAAAGTGGGGAAGATTCCATTTGTGTACTTGGGAGTGAATGTCGGGTCATCAAAGAGAAGAAAAGAGTAATGGAAGGGTATCATTCAGAAAGTGAAGAATAGATTTGTCAACTGGCATAAGCTGAAGCTATCAATTGGAGGCAGATTAACACTACTCAATTCGATTTTGACCTCTATCCCTTTGTATTATTTCTCCATTTTCCTTGCTCTAAAAAATATTTTGAGCGTGATTACTCAACTTCAAAGACATTTTTTATGGGGCGGTAATACTAATGCCAAGAAGATCGCATGGGTGAAATGGGAGAATATATGCAAATCCAAAACTAAAGGGGGGTTAGGAGTTCGAGATTTAGAACTATTTAACCAATTTTGTTATGTAAATAGATTTGGCTTTTTCAAGGAAAGAGATAGTTTGTGGGCAAGAGTGGTTGAATCAAAATTTGGTGTTGAATGGGGTGGTGAGTTGATCTCCTCTAATCCTAGCAGGAGTGCTAGATTGAATGGGTGGTGAAGGGAGGTTATTAAAGCAGCAGGAGGAGAACAAGATGGGTGGTTCTTCAAAGGAATGGTAAAGAAATTAGGTGATGGTAAATATTCTTACTTTTGGGAGGAAAAGTGGTTGAATGATAATATATTTAATAGAAACTTTCCTAGACTATATCAACTATGTATGAATAAGAAAGTGAAAGTTTGGGAAATGGGAGAGTGGATCAATGATACATGGAGGTGAAAGTGGAATTGGAGACGAGCTTTGTTTGCAAGAGAGGAAGTGGACTTGCAAACTTGAAGATACTATCACACAGTGTTCTATTTCTAAAAATGTCAGTATAGTTGGAGGTAGAAATATTCAGCGGAAGGAAGATTCATTACAAAAGAAGTTTATGAATGGAGACACCAGCTTGTTGATTATGATAACAATAGTGAGGATTTGAATATGGCATACAGATTGATCTGGTGCAGTACTATTTCTGGTAAGATCAATATCCACTCTTGGAGAGTTTTGAAAGAAAGACTACCTATAAAAGATCTGTTGCAACATAAAGGTATTTCTCTTTATAATAGTGATTTAAGTTGTGTCTTCTGTGGTGAATGTATCGAATCTTTGAGACATATATTGTTTGAATGCCAAATTTGCCCATAATATTTGGATGGAAATTAGTAGATGGTTGGAATATTGTTTTGTTGTGGCTTTGGATCCTTTGACTCATTTTCTATAATTTTGCGGTCTCTTCTATGGTAGAAGAAGGAGTACTATGGCTATATGTATATGGGAGTGTACATTTTGTCTTATTCGGAAATCAAGAAATGCTAAAATTTTCAATAATGAGGAGATTTCAGTGAACAAAATGGTTGATGAATTGAAGTCGAGAATTTGGAGTTGGCTAGCGATGAAAAATGAGTGGTACATGGAGTATTCATTTCAAGAATGGAATAGAAATCCTAGAATGTTTGATTAAACGTGTAACAATAAATTTTGTATTTATAATAAAATAAATACAAATTGAGTACAAAGATAATTTCTTGATGGATTTAATTTGGAGAATATGTAAGCGGGTTATAATCTCAATCAATCCTCTGATTCTTTTCTCGAACCAATTTGGCTTGACTTGACTTTTACTTGACTTGTGTGTGTTGACTTTGAATTATTTGACTGGAGTGTATGCTGACTTTATTGACAGCGCGTATGTTGAGCTGGATTTTCAAATCAAACTTGTCCAAACTCAAATGTGTAGTTTTATAACGTCGATCTGGAGGTGTTGAACATTTATTCGGATTGAACGTTGACTGAAGAGCTTTCCGCGAAGAACACCAAAGAACTTGATGTGAAGAACGCTTGATCTGGGGGGCTTAGCACCTTAATCCCGAATTGGAGGCCGCCCTTGACTTGAAGTTACTTTGAAGATGATCTTGAGCTTTCTTGACTTGAAGCTTGAAGATCGAAGGCCGTTCTTGACTTGAAGCTTGAAGATGCTTGAACTTATTCTTCGCTTGGAGCTTGAGGATCTTGACTTGAAGCTTGAAGATGCTTGAACTTGTTCTTCGCTTGGAGCTTGAAGATCTTGAGACTTGCTTGAAGATCTTGACTTGAAGCTTGAAGATACTTGAACTTGTTCTTCGTTTGAAGATTGAAGACTTGAAGATTGCTTGAAGATCTTCGAGTTGTTCTTCACTTGAAGCTTTGAAGACTTGAAGATCTTGAGCTTGAAGACTCGAAGATTTGAAGATTGCTTGAAGATCTTCGTTTGTTCTTCGCTTGAAGCTTTGAAGACTTGAATATCGTTCTTCACTTGAAGCTTTGAATCCTTAAAGATCTTGAGCTTGAAGACTTGAAGACTTGAAAATTGCTTGAAGATCTTTGACTTGTTCTTCGCTTGAAGCTTTGAAGACTTGAAGATCGTTCTTCACTTGTTCTTCGCTTGAAGATCTTGAGGGAGCTTTACTCATGTTCTCGATCTCTTCAAGAGCATTGTCTTCGAGTGCTTGAAGCTTTGTCTTTTCGTCTAAATGAATGGAGGAGACCTCTTTATATAGGTGAGAGGTGAAGTCCAGGGCTATTTGGGCCTTACTCTATGGGCTTGGGCCTCCAACTTGGTTGGACTGTAATCAGGCCTATTTTACTTAGGCCTGATTTAATTTGTGTGGACTTGCTTGTCTTAAGTCATGCCTCATTTGACTTGAGTCATGCATCGTTTGTCTTGGGCTTGCTTGACTTGGGTCAAACCTTATTTAATTTAAGCCTATTGCTACTTTATTTATTGGGCTCAAATTAATTATCAATTATTTATTAATTTATTTTAGGAATTAATTTATTTAAATTCCAAAAATAAATTAGAATTGATAATTAATCAAAAAAAATCTACGTGTCGCCATTTAATTGGACCGTAAATTTTAATTGTTTACAAAACGTTAATTTATCGCTTGACTTGACTCTGACTTGACTTGTGTGTGTTGACTTTGAATTCTTTGACTGGAGTGTATGCTGACTGTATTGACATCGTGTATGTTGAGCCGGATTTTCAAATAAAACTTGTCCAAACTCAAATGTGTAGTCTTATAACATCGATCTGGAGGTATTGAACATTTATTCGAATTGAACGTTGACTGAAGAGCTTTTCGCGAAGAACACCGAAGAACTTGATGTGAAGAACGCTTGAGCTGGGGGGCTTAGCACCTTAATCCCGGATTGGAGGCCGCTCTTGACTTGAAAGATGATCTTGAGCTTTTCTTGACTTGAAGCTTGAAGATCGAAGGCCGTTCTTGACTTGAAGCTTGAAGATGCTTGAACTTGTTCTTCGCTTGGAGCTTAAAGATCTTGAGACTTGCTTGAAGATCTTGACTTGAAGCTTGAAGATGCTTGAACTTGTTCTTCGCTTGGAGCTTGAAGATCTTGAGACTTGCTTGAAGATCTTGACTTGAAGCTTGAAGATGCTTGAACTTGTTCTTCGTTTGAAGATTGAAGACTTGAAGATTGCTTGAAGATCTTCGACTTGTTCTTCGCTTGAAGCTTTGAAGACTTGAAGATCTTGAGCTTGAAGACTCGAAGATTTGATGATTGCTTGAAGATCTTCGCTTGTTTTTCGCTTGAAGCTTTGAAGACTTGAAGATCGTTCTTCACTTGAAGCTTTAAATCCTTAAAGATCTTGAGCTTGAAGACTTGAAGACTTGAAAATTGCTTGAAGATCTTTGACTTGTTCTTCGCTTGAAGCTTTGAAGACTTGAAGATCGTTCTTCACTTGTTCTTCGCTTGAAGATCTTGGGGGAGCTTTACTCGTATTCTCGATCTCTTCAAGAGTATCGTCTTCGAGTGCTTGAAGCTTTGTCTTTCCATCTAAATGAATAGAGGAGACCTCTTTATATAGGTGAGAGGTGAAGTCCAGGGCTATTTGGGCCTTACTCTACGGGTTTGGGCCTCCAACTTGGTTGGACTGTAATCAGGCCTATTTTACTTAGGCCTGATTTAATTTGTGTGGACTTGCTTGACTTAAGTCATGCCTCATTTGACTTGAGTCATGCATCATTTGTCTTGGGCTTGCTTGACTTGGGCCAAACCTTATTTAATTTAAGCCTATTGCTACTTAATTTATTGGGCTCAAATTAATT
Organism: Pogostemon cablin; assembly: GCA_023678885.1. Lineage (NCBI taxonomy): Eukaryota > Viridiplantae > Streptophyta > Magnoliopsida > Lamiales > Lamiaceae > Pogostemon > Pogostemon cablin. Next base: position 37,994,353 of record CM042965.1, read on the forward strand.
ATCAATTATTTATTAATTTATTTTTAGGAATTAATTTATTTAAATTCCAAAAATAAATTAGAATTGATAATTAATCAAAAAAAATCTACGTGTCGTCATTTAATTGGACCGTAAATTTTAATTGCTTACAAAACGTTAATTTATCAAATTTTTCTCTTGTATTTTGTATTCTCTTTAAGGTATTTCTTATACCTTTGAAATAAATATATATATTATCTTTTCTGACCAAAAAAAAAAATATATATATATATATATTATACTCCATATATATAAATAATATTTGTTGTATTATTATTTTAAATATGTTTTTTTAAATCAATATGAATCCGGTAATTTGAATAAAAACCGAACCGATAATTTTGGTTCGATTAATATTTGGTTTTTTTTTATTTAAGTTCGGTTTCGGTTACAAACTAGTATCAAATTTTGGTTAATGTGGTTTTGGACATTTTCATTCGGTTCGGTAATCGAATCGACCGTTACACACCCCTAATTTTACATATAGACTTGTACTAGCCGGTCTCAAGTTTTTGCTTCTTAAAATGTATAAATAGTAATAGTAATATTTTTTTTAAAAAAATCACAGAATTTTTAATAAAAAGTGATAAACTAACTATAAAAGTATAAAATTGTCTCACCTTGAGACGACCTCATACATGTACTTGTTTACATTATATTACACCCATCTCATTAGACAAAGTTTCCTATAACGTGGGGGTGATGGAGTATAAATGATACTTTTCCTATTTTTGAAATGAGTCGATCCACTATCAAAGAGAAAAAAAATTATATAGGGTAAGAGGGAGTTTCTCATGAATCCATTTCGCACATTCTCTCGTTTTGCAAAATTACTCTACAGTATGTGAAAATTTACACTCTAGAAATGAACTATTATTTTTCTAGTAAAAAATATTACTCATCTCAATAAAAATATAAAAAATCAATATTGTAGGTGATTAAATTTTATTGATTAAATATTAATTAAATATTTAGTGATTAAGAAAATTAAATAAAATGATTTTTCAATATAAATGAACAAATAATTGATAATTAATTCATTAATTTGAGCTCAAATCCAAATTAAGCGGGTTCAATTCAAGTTAAGTAGGTCTAACACAATTCAAACAAAGCTCAAAACAAGTCAAGAGTGTCTAATCAAGTCAAATACTCCCTCCATCCCGCGTTAACGTTGATGTTTGTTTTTTGCACGGAGATTAGGAAATATACTCCCTCCATCCAGAGCAAAGGTACTCGTTTGTTGTTTGGACATGAACAATTCTAAGTCTTTATTTGCTTTTTGCACATGGATTAAGGAATATTATTATTATAGGTAACGTGAGTAGTTGTATTAGAAAGAAATGGTGGGTCATATTGTGTACTTTCTTTACTAAATAGAGAAAATTGATAACTTTGAAGCGTACGACAGGAATAGTTAAACGGATACCTTTGCAGCGGACGGAGGAAGTAATATTTTAATGTGTAGTGAGGTAAAAGAAATCATATTTAATGTAAAGTGGGTAGTTGTATTAGTATTGTTTGTGGGCCCTATATGGGATAATTAATTGTTTTGTATGAACCCAACATGACAAAAAATAAAAAAAATGTAAACCTTAACTTTGTACAACAAAACGTAAACCTTAACAAGGGACGAATGGAGTAAGTTCTAATCAAGTTCAGCAGACTTATTTAAATTAAACATGCTCAATTCTAAAGGTGAACGAACCAGTGAACGAGCTAGAAATTAAATCAAATAAAATTTTCTCTGGAGAGGAAATATCTGATACTCCCTTCTTCCAAGAAAAGTTGTACCATTATTGTAGAGTCTGTTGGCATTCGATCGTTTGGTTAACGTGACCCGTTAGGGTTCCATGTATTTCTAACAAGCAGCGGAAGCAAGTAAACATGAAACGCATTACCTTTCACCAAGGGTTGATGTAGAGGTTGAATTCTCGCTGGCAGTCTGCGCAGTCCCACGAGAATAGCTATAAGTTCCTCTTCTGATGTCCGAATTGAGTGATCTTTATGCTCAGACGATCCTCTCTTCGATGGCTTTCTATCAGTATATAATACATTAAAATCGAAGAACTGTACGATTTTATATGAATTTTGGAACATGACAAACTGCAGCAGCAAATGACCTTCCGGTCTTCTGCTGTATGTCCCAAGTCCGATCTCGACGTCGTGTGGGCGACGATCTACGAGACCTACTCAATCTGCTCTCAACCCTCATCACACGTGAATAATGAATTAGATTAGGGTTCCAGATAAGGTGAGGTGACTTATATACATGGGCTACAGTAGGGACCAGGAGGAGAAATTGGGTTGGGCCTCCATTGGGCTTAAGTATCCAAGCTTAGCCCAAAGCTTATACTTAAGTCCAATAATAATAATATATTCCACTAAAATATTATTACTGCACTACCATACCAATCCCAAAATTACGTTTTGGGCTCCTTCTTATTATGAGCCCGTTAGTCTCCCCATGTTTAAGATATACAATGTCCATTAATTAATTTAAGTTACTGACAACTCAATTAATTAATATCTCATCCAAGAGTAGTACCACTCAACCTCATTATCATGCCGGAATAAATTCCACCTGCAGGGTTTACATGATAATCCTTATGAGCTTCTCAAGGGGACATCATCAACCTATGACGGACACGGATTCCTTCTACAATCAACAGCACACCATAGAGACAGCACTACTTCCCAACTCACCGAGTTTATTGATTTAATTGCATGTAAATCTCACCCATTGATGAATCAAAGAAATACATACTGCCCTATGTGTCGAGGTTATTATATAGGGATTAAGAGCACGAACATCCATAATAACTGAGATCAAGTTCTCCTATAAGTCAGTATAAATCGAACGATCTCAAGCGGTCCTGCTCAATACACACAAGTGCACTAATGTGATTCTATAGCCAAGACAAGCTAATACCAAACCACACTACAACCATCCCGATAGAGAGTCCCCGTCTATCTCGATTGTGAGCATCTGTTTATACTTTATAAGGAAACCGATAATATGATCTTCCGCGTGTTGTCGCACAACATATTATCTACAGTATAAAGTAAGTGGACTATTGCATCGAACATATAAATAAATTATAAGATGCAATCATTTGATCATATGATTCTCATTTCAAATTAATTGTTATAAAATTGTTCATACAAAAAGCTAGACTTTTAGTATACAATCCAACAATCTCCCACTTATACTAAAAGACTATGCTGTCATGTCTTCCGCCATACATCTGATTCCCACTCCCACTACACGACCATTAAAAGCTCTCGCCTTAATATCCTTGTAAATGGATTTACTAGGTCATCATCCGATGTAATCTAGGCGACAACAACCTTCCCCTCGTCATACGATTTCTCGTAACAGGTGGTACTTGCACTCAATGTGTTTAATTGCCTTATGGGCTCGTGATTCCTTCAAGTTTGCAACTGCACCAATATCATCAATATAAATTGTGATATCCTTGGGCAAACTTAGAAACACTTCGAAGTCCATCTTGAAGTTTCTAGAGTCATACAGATACTTTGGCTGCCTCATAGGCTCCAATTTATCATCTTTCCATGATGGAGTCCGGAGTCTGAAATATATTTCTATATAACACTCCTCCACATTATGACTCAACTTCCTAAAATTAAACACATAACCTTGAGGTGGATTTACTGCCGTCCAATCTGACTAAAAAATCCGAATCTACGTAATCCACAAGAAGCAGTGAATTTACCCAGTAAGTTTACATATAATTTCCAGTCCTTCTCAGGCACTTCATATATGTCTTACCACAGTTCATCATTCTTGTTCCGGGTTACGTTGATACCCACTGTTCATGCGTTCAGCAAAATAGATATCCATTCTCGCGCATAGCATTCCTAAGATTAAGCTTCCTTATTCGCCGAATCATAAGGAACCGCTTTCATCACCTTTATCTTCCTTTTGTGTCTCAAGACATATTTTCTTAGATAAAGTCACTTGCTAAAACAAGTAAGGATCGTATCAATTCATGAAGCTTGAGACAAGCATAATATCATTTCTTGTGATCCGTATTACCGTGATCAAAAGGATATTTTTTCTCTTCTTAAGTTCTTCATTTCATACCGCTTTATTATCCATACACATACGCCCGACAATACTCTTTCATTGTCTCCAATGAGCAATATATCATCTACGTATAATACAAGAAATACCACCATGTTTCCGTCACTATTTTCAATACACATGATACATCCGCGCATTGAATAAATCTATTTGCCTGGATTTCCTCATCAAAACGGATGTTTCATGACCTTGAAGCTTGTTTTAGTCCATTAATGGACACTTTTAAGCTCACTATCACAATGCTCTTAGCTCTTTGCAATGAATCACTCTGGTTGCTTCACATAGATGTTTCCCTCAAGATTTCCAATCAGGAAAGCTGTCTTGACATCTATTTGTTATCCCTCATATTTCATATGAGTAGCAACAGATAAAAGAGTCCGGATCAACATAAGCATAGCTACTGGCGAATAGGTTTTCTCATAATCGAACCCTTTCTTTCTGAGTATACCTTTTCCCAACAAGCTTTACTTCTAAGGTTTTCACCTTACCGTATGATCCTCTTTTATTTTGTATGACCGCTTCCAATGGTTTTTACGCCATTTAGCGGTTCAACAAGCATCCAGACCTAATTTAAAATCGTTCTATTTTAATATTCATTGCACTTTGCTAGGATTAGGCATTTCTAACTTGTAGTGCTTCGTCGTATCCGTGGGTCCATTTCATGTTTGCGAGGGACCAAGTCTCACGACTTTCCCAAAACATGTATCTTACAAGTTGTCGAAGAACCCTCCCACTACGACAAGGCACTACATGCAATTGTATATCAGACGTGACACGCGTTGCAGTTTACCTTGTGGTATATCCTCTTGTACACTTGGTACTTATACTTTGTGTTTTCCTCTCACTTCCTTTAGAACAACTTATTACATAGTCCTTTTTCCAAAAATCTAGTGTTTATGTTAACAATCACTCTTCGATCTTGTGGACTAAATAAATCATCCTTCATTTTTCTAGGATATCCCACAAATAGAAAAACATTCTTACGAATTACTGTTCCCAGGGCATTTCCATAAAATGAATTTAGTAATTCCAAATAATTCATCATCTATCTAATCACTACCATAAGAGTGCTATTCCTTCTATTCGTCACACCATTAAGGTGGGAAATTCATTTTCGAAAGTACCTTTCTCTTACTAGATTAGAAGACTCATTATTAATTACTATTTGTCGCATCCAGGGGATAAACATGATTTAAGAGTGTACAAATTGTTCACCAACGTACCATAACAGATTACAACTCTATCATTCATTATAATGACCATATCATTTAAATGAAATGGAGTATCCATCTATTAATGCATAGAAACCGAAATCAAATTCTTTCTATGAAAATGTACGTAAAGACAATTTCATAAAATCAAACGTCTACTCATATCATTTAATAAATAGACAACTCCCACTGCAATAGCCACTACTCTCATAGTATTATCCATGTATAAAATAATCTTATCCTCACTTAGTAATAAACATTTAGTGATTCTGGTATCTACACAATGTATAAGTAGGTGCCATCACTAATCATGCTTCAACGACTAGCAAGTAAGATTCTATCCTTGTTCACATTATGATGAAAATGGCTTTCCTTTGCCACATGTTTTGCCAGAAGTTTTCCACCATATACATCCTATTGTAATTCAGGTGGAACTTACTCAAAAACATCTAGGCAATTCACAAAGAATTAAATTGATCTAGGTTTCCCTTCAATTTATACTCCATGCTTTCCCAATTCATTCATCAAATTAAATCATGATCTTCTGCCTTTTAACTTACTCAAGTATCCGAAGAGTTACATGAGACCATCATATTTCTATGAACCTCTCATCTCTTCACTAGAGACTTTAATAGGCATCATGAGACGTCCATTGTGAGAACACACATGTATTTTCTTAAGCAGTAAAATTCAAAACCAAGATTCTTTTCTAATCATCTAATTTTGGACCAGTAAATATAATTTCTTTTAGTCAACAATAAGCGAGATAAAACCATTTGAAATTACAGAGAATCATAAATAAATATACTGATCAAATCTTCGAATTTTATCCTTTTATATTGATTCCCTCAAAACTATATAAAAATAAAATTCACCGACATCTCAAGCACCGTGAGTCTACAAGCCACGTTAGTGTGGACGTTTACAAACCCAAACATTTACAAGAGAAGGTTTTACCCATTAATTTCATTTGTCAACCTAACTTTATGACAAAATAATTAATAGTCGGTTCCTCTTTAGCCATGCAAATAATAGCAGTGACTCCGTTGGGGAGGATACTAATTATTTACACCTAAGTGTACACCATTATTTGATCCCAAGTCCACTGCGCGAGCTTGTGTGCCTTACAGTTGGAGAAGTACACACGCGCTTGGATAGCTTCCTACAATCATCAATTATAAGTTTGTACCAGTGAGCCCCACATAAACTCATCCGTTAGGGAGGAAGGCCTATTGCCAACACGCAAGTTCATGTACCACATTACAAACAATAATTATGTAATGAAGTCTGTACCAGTGATCCGTGAATAAACTCATCCGTTAGGGAGGAATGCCTATTGCCAACACGCAAGTTTACTCACATCACTTACAAACCAATAATGGAGGCCGCGGGAATATTTACCAATCCCCTCTCCCACTTAGTAATTTAACACCGAGGGTTTTTACATGCATATGATATTCAGAATAAAATACGCAACGCTAGCATGCTTCTATTACGGCACATAAGGCAGTAAATCACAGAGAGTCATGCATACATATATAACAATAATCAATAATTAAATCAATCATTAACAGTTATATATCAGCGAATTCGATTGTTCGCCACCAGGCACGAATATCAGCAAAGACTTCCAGACTATCAAATTTTCAAAATTTTCAGATTGTCCAATTTTCGAAACCATCGATATCGACCGTCGATGTCGTCCAGATTATCAAAATCATCGATATCGACTAGATTATCAAATATTCGAAAAACATCAAGATTATCAAAATTCCGAAACTATCGATATCGATCGTCATATCATCTAGATTATCAAAATCATCGATATCGATGAGCAACCATATATAACAATAATAGATAATTAAATCAATTATGTCAGTTATATATTAGGAATCAATTCAACATCCATATATAACAATAATAGACAATCAATTATAGCAGTTATATATTAGGAATTAATTCGACATTCATATATGACAATAATAGATTATTAAATCAATTATAGCAGTCATATATTAGGAATTAATTCGACATCCATATATAACAATAATATACAATCTATTATGGCAGTTATATATTAGGAATTAGTTTTCTTAAAATTGGATGTCTTATCCAACACTCTAGCAATACATGCATATAATATACCAAATATAATACGCAATCTAGCATGCTTCTATATAAGGCAATAAATCATAGAGATCAGGCATCCATATATATATACATATATAACAATAATAGACAATTAAATCAATTATGACAATTATATATATTAGGAATAAAAACGCCTCTCAATTTTAATGTCTTGTCCGACACTCCTACGGTGGAATCGATGCCTTACACAACAAGCAGGATTGCTTGTGCCCCAAGACGTCCATCGTCATATCCCACCGCCAATTATGTCAGGGAGCGCCCCAAGTGCCTTGACGAGCGCCCCTCGCCCGGACTGTCGCTCGTCCAAGGGCCTACTTGCATGGAACCAAGTTCAGCCCAACGCTCAACACCAAACTACACCAACTGTCGTTCGTAGTTCGAAACTGAAAGGACCTCAGAATCCAATCTCCACCGTCCAGAATCTACTACTGTAAGTCCTGAACATTCTGTACAAATTACAGATCGATCCAACGGTTATTTTGTGAGAAACGGCTCTTTTCTCTCGACTGCGCAAAACAGAATCGCCCAAATATCTGCTTCTGTTTTCAGCGTACTCCCAGCAAGAAAAGGCTCCAAATTCGATCTTCACCGTTCAAAATGTACATCTACAAGGTCTGAACGTGCTAACCAAATTACAGCTTGATCCAACGATTAGTTTGTCAGAAACGGCACTTTTCCCTAGACTGCGCAAAACAGAATCGCCCAAATATCTGCTTCTGTTTTCAGCGTACTGCCAGCAAGAAAAGGCTCCAAATTCGATCTCCACCATTCAGAATATACATCCACAAGGTCTGAACGTGTTGACCAAATTACAGCTCGATCCAACGATTAGTTTGTCAGAAACTGCACTTTTCCCTCGACTGCGCAAAACAGAATCGCCCAAATATCTGCTTCTGTTTTCAGCGTACTCCCAGCAAGAAAAGGCTCCAAATTCGATCTCCACCGTTCAGAATGTACATCCACAAGGTCTGAACGTGTTGACCAAATTACAGATCAATCCAACCGTTGAAACTCTGGTTATTGCCTCTGCAATATCACTACGCTGGATTTTCTCTCAAAAGCGTGATTCTATTTTTGCCCTCTCTTTCTTCCTTGCATGTGAAATTGACGAACAGTTTTCGTCGAATCCTCTCACACACAACCATGGACGAATAGATATGATATAGGGTATATATTACATAGGGATATTCATGGTTTGCGCAATAAAACCAAAACTCTAAACATGTGATCCTAATTCCGAAAAATTAATCACATAAACCCTAGCCTAACGTGTCACGCTTCACCACGAAACCGAAGCTCTGATACCAATTGTTGGCATTCGATCGTTTGGTTAACGTGACCCGTTAGGGTTCCATGTATTTCTAACAAGCAGCGGAAGCAAGTAAACATGAAACGCATTACCTTTCACCAAGGGTTGATGTAGAGGTTGAATTCTCGCTGGCAGTCTGCGCAGTCCCACGAGAATAGCCATAAGTTCCTCTTCTGATGTCGGAATTGAGTGATCTTTATGCTCAGACGATCCTCTCTTCGACGGCTTTCCATCAGTATATAATATATCAAAATTGAAGAACTGTACGATTTTATATGAATTTTAGAACATGATGAACTGCAGCAGCAAACGACCTTCCGGTCTTCTGCTGTATGTCCCAAGTCCGATCTCGACGTCGTGTGGGCGACGATCTACGAGACCTACTCAATCTGCTCTCAACCCTCATCACACGTGAATAATGAATTAGATTAGGGTTCCAGATAAGCTGAGGTGACTTATATACATGGGCTACAGTAGGGACCAGGAGGAGAAATTGGGTTGGGCCTCCATTGGGCTTAAGTATCCAAGCTTAGCCCAAAGCTTATACTTAAGTCCAATAATAATAATATATTCCACTAAAATATTATTACTGCACTACCATACCAATCCCAAAATTACGTTTTGGGCTCCTTCTTATTATGAGCCCGTTAGTCTCCCCATGTTTAAGATATACAATGTCCATTAATTAATTTAAGTTACTGACAACTCAATTAATTAATATCTCATCCAAGAGTAGTACCACTCAACCCATTATCATGCCGGAATAAATTCCACCTGCAGGGTTTACATGATAATCCTTATGAGCTCCTCAAGGGGACATCATCAACCTATGACGGACACGGATTCCTTCTACAATCAACAACACACCATAGAGACAGCACTACTTCCCAACTCACCGAGTTTATTGATTTAATTGCATGTAAATCTCACCCATTGATGAATCAAAGAAATACATACTGCCCTATGTGTCGAGGTTATTATATAGGGATTAAGAGCACGAACATCCATAATAACTGAGATCAAGTTCTCCTATAAGTCAGTATAAATCGAACGATCTCAAGCGGTCCTGCTCAATACACACAAGTGCACTAATGTGATTCTATAGCCAAGACAAGCTAATACCAAACCACACTACAACCATCCCGATAGAGAGTCCCCGTCTATCTCGATTGTGAGCATCTGTTTATACTTTATAAGGAAACCGATAATATGATCTTCCGCGTGTTGTCGCACAACATATTATCTACAGTATAAAGTAAGTGGACTATTGCATCGAACATATAAATAAATTATAAGATGCAATCATTTGATCATATGATTCTCATTTCAAATTAATTGTTATAAAATTGTTCATACAAAAAGCTAGACTTTTAGTATACAATCCAACAGAGTCGAAGTTAAAGAAATTTTACTTTTTGACCAAATTTATTAACTTTTAGTTGGAAGTGGTAAGTTTGTAATAAAGATGTACTTTTGTGTTGAGGATTAATGTGATGTTTCTTTTTTTAAATGATGAAATTTAATATAGGACATTAGAAAACGAAAAATGTTAAATTTAATTTGGGACGGAGGTAGTAATATATTCTACTTATAAATAAGGGACTCCACAAATCATTTGAAGAAGAGTCGGAGACCTAGAATTATTCTCTACAAAAACATAAGACTTCAAAGTCGTTAAGATTTTTTTTAAGGATAATTAAATCTAAAACAACCTTAATCTTTGATTCCGATCAGAGATTAAAGTGGTGAACGCCCCTGATTCGATGTCCAACCAGAGATCAATGTGTTGAACTCTTCCGATCCAGTGTTCTTCAAATCAATATTTTTCTTTAATCCGGCATTCTTTAAATCAAATTCTTTGGCGTTCTTCGCGAATTTAACAACGTTCATCAAATTCAACAGCATTCAGCCCAAAAAGCTCCAGAAACTGCATTTGGTCTAAAATAAAGGTGCTAAACCCCTCAAATTTAACGTTTTTTTTCAAATCAAGTTCATCCAATGTTCTTCGTGAGACAACAGAGTTCTTCGTGAAAAATTCAAAAGTCAACATTTCATTTGAATAAAGGCTCGACGCCTCTGGATAAAAGTTACAACCCCCAACTCGAACTCGAACAAGCTTCATCTAACGATAATATTGAAAAAAGTCCGAGTTAATTTAAGAGAGAAATCATAAGATAGATATAATTTTTTTTCCAACTTCAATCCATTTTGATTTTTATTATACTATTTTTTATTTATTTAATAAATAGTAATTTTGTGTTACACGTATTTTTTTTTTTAAAAAATACTTATTTAACGAGCAACCTAATATAATATCATCACATAATAATTCGTAATATTTAGATCTTTCTACTTAATTCTAACTTGAGTATTTTGTTTTGAGATATAAATATGTAAATATGTGTCATCATTTTTGGTCTTGTTAAGTGAAAGATTCTATCAACTATAATATGTATTGGTAAACTACTCATGACTTATATTGCAATAAACTCCAACACCAAAGAATTAATATTCAATGTAATTTTAATATTTCAACAACTCAATTTTTTTAATTAAAAAAACTCGAGACCAGAAAAAAAAATCTTCATTTTAATTCTTTTAAGTTATGGAGTATATATAGTAAAACCATTTCACATGCATTAATTTAATTGTGCCATGAAATAAAGAATTAATGGTCATAATTAGGGTAGGCTAGTGCCTAATGGTATTGTTTTATTCAAATTCAACTCCAAAGTTTAATTTACCACTCGGTTCCATTTCTCTCTTAATCCTTATACACAAGATTATCAAAAGTGCTAAAAAATGCAAGAGGAAAATTAATTAATGAAATAAATAAAAAGATAAGAAAATATTGTAGTGTATTAATTGAATGTGGATGTTACAATAGAGATATGGTAGGGCCATGGTGCTTAAATCCCCCATCCTAGAGCAGATAAGTGCAAACATCAACCTCATCCCACCAAATGGATAACATCAACTTGCTGGATCCAATGTTTAAGGTAATGAATTAACTATGTACCCAATTATATATAAATAGAAGGGAGCGACTACTTGCACCCCAAATTTACTTAACACACTTCAAAAATAAATTAATTTAAAATATTTTAATTAATATAATTTAAATGCCATTATGTAATAATATATATTTATAAATACATTACTAAATGTACCCCAAAATTATTAAACATACCCCATTTTAATGTATGATTTCCTTCTTTCGTTTTTCTATGATTCCAAAATTCCACTTTTAATAACTAGAATCAATTTTCAATAATCAAATTATTATAGGGTTCTTAAATATATTAATAAGGATGTCCAAGCAATATGGTTGCAATCCGCCGCTCTTTCTTGCACTTGGTGTAATCGGAACCGGGGTCTTACGCTTATAAATGACTGTGCCAGCGTTGTTGGGAATTCTTTCTAGTTTCAACATCAAAGGTTTAATTGTCACTCTACCATACTTCGGTGCCAGTTCGGTGGCTACGCCATCGAGCTGTTTTCCGACAATGAATATTGAATACGAAAACAATTCACTGATTGATGCATTTATTTTCCTTTATGATATTTTGTGAATGTGTTTGATGTGTGATTTAGGAATTTATTTTGAATGATTTTATCTTTTATGAACTTATGGATCGGTTATGGTTGGAAGAATTATTTCGTACTTTGTGTGTGAAATATTTCACTTAAATCTTTTAACACAGAAAGGATATATATATGATGAACAATTTAATGAGTTTTGGGTATCTTTAATAATTTTGGTTATATTTAGTAATGTATTTATGAATATATTATTACATAAGGATATTTAAGTCATATTAGTTAAAATATTTTAATTTAAATTATTTTTGGTACGTTAAGCAAATTTGGGGGTGTAAATAGCCGTCCCTAAATAAAATTATATGGAATTTATCTTCTATTTAATTAATATTAGAATTTAATCCATATTCTTATACTTACTATATAAATACACTCCTATGGTTTACTTTCTACCCTAAAAAAAACCTTCACCATTTTTTATGTAGGCATAGAGAAGTGTTACTTTTAAAAATATTTTGATATTTTTTCAAGTAATAAATAAATGATAAAATATTTTAAGTACGTTAGCTATGAGTTATATGTTGTAAATAAAATGTATATATGAGATTAGTTTGACATTTTTACTATTTTATGAAGGTGAAAGTTTTTTTAGACAAACGAAAATAAAAAAGTGAAATTTTTTTGGAACGTTATTAATCTTAAAATGCAATTCCTTATACTTTAAAAACTTTTAATAAAAAATAATGACTAATTAAAATAAATTAATATAACTTTATGTTGCTCTTTAATATTACCTACCTTAAAAATATTATTCTATCTTTTTAGGAGTTTTTATCATCCACTCATTCAAATTTAAATATTTTATATATGAATGTGTTAGAGATGTGATACGATTTAAGCTAGCTGATCATTTTATATTCCGATTTATTATATGTTATATTCTAAAAATTTTCATTGTCCTTTCATCTAAAATGAAATTAATTAAACTAGGCACACAAACTTCAAATTCGTACAGCAAATTGCACAAGATATGAATTCTTCATAAAATTAGGTATCAACATGTTATAACACTAAAATAAATTTATTACTTTCAAAAAATAAATTTGCAATAGTCTCACTAAAGACCGTCTTTACATTTTTTTTATAATAAATAATATGTAACTTTTAATTAAAGATGATATCACCATTTATATATACTATAATTGTTTATAAAATAATTTACTGCATGCATCACTATCATTTTATAATTTGCAAATAGAATATTATCACTTTTTATCCTTCTGTATCACTTTTTATTAGAATATTATCAGTTTTTATCCATCTTAAAAAAGAGAATAACAGATAGAAATATAATGTATTGAGATGTTATTTATTTTGAAACTTTTTTTTAGCTAATGAAATAAATGAGAAAAATATAAAAAGTGTAATTAATGGGGAATAAATTAAGAGTGAAATAAATAATGATAGTAATATACGGTATGGATATATGTGTTTCCTACAATTTGGTAATGAATATTTTTCAAAACAAGTATTTGCCAATAAGTAGATTTGGACTTGTAGTGTTCATTTTGGGTGTATATAAGCAATAAACTCGTTGTTGAGTGCAATTTGAGCAGTAGCAACATAAGCATCATGAAAATCTTGAGCCTGAATGTTGCATATGTGTGTTAAAACTTAAAAAACAACGAATCAAAGTTCAAAAGGGTACAACGCCTGGAGTCACACTAACAACCACGAATATAAAAAAAAAATAGGAATTTTATCAATACAAGATCTGAATAATGAGTAATCTATCAATTTGGGGCTTGAATTGTGTATACTATCGATTTGGGGCCTGAATTATGTAAAACTATCAATTTAGGGCCTGAACTTAGGCCCTAAATTGATAAAATATGTGATAATATTTGACAAATTCAGGTCTTGGATTGATAGTTTTATATATTTCAGGCCTTGAATTGATAGAAAAAATAATCCAAGCCCCTAATTGATAGTTTACTCATAATTCGGGTCTTAAATTGATAAAAACCCAAAAAAGTAATACTCTTCCATAAATATTTTATTAGTGGGGGTGACTCCATCACTATATATGATTAACTAAATTAGAGAATTAGCAAAATATCTAAAAAGTCTTCAACGATATGAATTCAACTCACTAGAATTTACCCCATATCAAACTAGAAAATTTTACTATTACAAAAAAATCTAAAAGGTCATATGCAATTGCAAAGTCGTTCTAAAAAGAAAATCACAATATATCTTCTAGAACAAACTTCTCAAACTGTTGTATCTATCTACCAATTTCTACAAAAATACTTACTTCTAAACAACTTAATTTTACCCCTTGGTTTTATACTGTTCCCTCCAAACATTCACAGTACAATTTCTTTCCACGTCTTACATCATTGTCTAAAAAAACTACGTAACAAACAACTATGATATTGCAACACAAATAATTGAACATAAAAGTGAAATTTCAAGTGTTGCAGCATCCATACCCACACTAACAAGGCCAACTTGATTAGATTTGAATATCAAACCAAATTACTAGGTAATTGACACTTGAGATCATTTGATAAAAGTTCGTTTGTAATCGATTAGATAAATATATCAATCAAGCTTGAACAAACTTTTGTATTCTATAAAATTAAAAGTTCGACTCGAGCTCGATATATAAAAATAGGTAAAGTAGTGTAAAAATTTCAAACTATTCGAGTTCGACTC
Source organism: Pogostemon cablin (assembly GCA_023678885.1). NCBI lineage: Eukaryota > Viridiplantae > Streptophyta > Magnoliopsida > Lamiales > Lamiaceae > Pogostemon > Pogostemon cablin. The sequence continues at coordinate 38,009,408 of CM042965.1, forward strand.
GATAAAAGCTTGTTTGAGCTATTTTCAATTGCATATCAAACAAGCTCAAATATATATTTTTAAGCTCGATAATATTTCAAACAAATTTGAATAGTTTCTTCTTTCGATTCTATTTGACCCATTTAATGTAGAAGCCGAAGAACCTAAGCAGTGGAAACTTCTGACAAATAGAAAGAAAGAAAGGTTGGGTCAAGTTCAGGCCTTTTCCGCAAAACATTTATGGGGCCTAGTGCACTAGTTATAACGCGTAATGTTTTCAAAGATAAAACAATTATATTTTTAACACGAGACGCACCTTAAACCTTAAAGCGTGCAATCGGGAGCTTAATTACTATATTCCCCTTAACTCAAATGCAATCTTTAGTATACTAAAGGAAGGTTATGATTTGATGAATTGTCAACTTGAGAGTAATTTAGGGATGACTTGGCATTTTCTTAGAATTTTGAATTTATTTTACTAAACTTGCTAAGAAAGAGTTGAGTATTAACCAATTAAATTATTTCACTTTTTTTTATCTTATTTAAAGTTAACTTAAAACTTTAAATGTTTTTTATTTTTAAATCAATTTTATATAAAAATTATATCAAATTAATCGTCTTCTCATGATCTTCAATTTGACATCCATATTACCAATATAATATAATTTAAGAAATAGATTCTTAAATTTAATAATAATTTTTTTATTAAAGATAAATTTTAATTAAAATTTATCAATAAATAAAATATTTTTAAATAGTAAGAAATTATTTATTCTATTTTTAACTTTATTGTAAGCAAAATATTTGTATAACATAAAAAAATGGATAAAATATGAATATATGAAATTAATAAATAAATGTATACACAAATAAAAAACTCTTATTATCAATCATCATTTACTTTTATAAAAATATTTATGCTCAATAAATGAGAATATGTTAATTTAATAGTGTTATAATATATATATATATATATATATATATATATATATATATATATATATAGTAAACATTTAATAAACTATTTAGAATAATAAGATTTATATACTTTTATATATATATATATATATAATATTATTATTAATATATTTTATTATTATATATAAGAATACAAGGCCAAGAAACTATTTAGTAAACCACCAAAATAATTTAATTTCTTTTATTGTGAATTTTAATTTATTAATATAGGTGCAAGACTTTCAAAAGAAGACAATTGCAAAACTTCCAAAAGAAGATTGTGCAAGACTTCCACAAGAAGACATGTACAAAACTTCTACAAGAAGATTGATACTTGACTATATATAAGTGGTCATGGGCAAAGTATTATTGAGTCTCAAGGTAGGTTTGTGAATATGGTTGCCCATGTCGATTGCGGACTAAATATGGGGGCCGACGGCAATGTGGAGGAGCCGGCACTACTTAATGATCTCTCGAAGTCGTCGATTTATATTGGGGTCGGCGGCAATAGTGGAGGAGCCGACACTACTTAATGATCATCATCGATTTATTTCGTAGATTTGGTGGTCGCTTCGTCAATTGATCATTGGGAGATCTCTTATTATAAGACTAGGAGTTTCTTCATCATCAACCCCTCTTCATCAATTTATAGTTATTTGAAATTCTCATATAGCATTAGAAAAGTAGTTATTTGAAATTCTCATATAGAATTAGAAAATGTAAACAAAATATTGCAATGATAATTAAGAAAAAATTGCATATTTTAAAGATCGATAGATATCATGGTGAAATTAATAAAATAAAAGATAATTTTTTTTTTATCAATCATATATGATAAAGAAAAAGATACATATTTTAAAGATTGATAGTATGATAGAGAAAAAGATATATATTTTAAAAATCGATAAAGATACATATTTTAAAGATTGATAGTTAAAAAAAATAGCAATACGATACGTGATATATAGAAAAAGATACATATAAAAAAATTAGAGAAAAATATACATATAAAAAAATAGCAATAGAGTAGAATGAAAAAATGGATGATTGTAAATTTAAAATTTGATAGTAAAAAAAAATAGCAAGAGATGAAAAAAAGAAAAAGACATATAAAAAAAATAGAGAAAAATATATATATATATACTATATACTAAAGGAGGGTTTTGGATTTATTATATGGCATCATGTGAGTAATTTAGGTGATGTGTCATTTTTATAGATTTTTGAATTTTTTTTAATAATAAACTTGCTTAGGAAGGAAGATAATGTAGTTACTTTATTTTAAATAACCAATCAAAATATTTCATTTTTCTTTATCTTATTTAAAAATTTACCTAAAACTTTAAGTGTTTTAAATTTTTTATTTTTAAATAGAATTTATATAAAATTATATCAAATTAATTGTCTTTTCATGATCTTTAATTTGACATCCATATTACTAATAATATATGATTGGAGAAATAGATTTTTAAATTTAATAATAATTTTTATATTGTAAAATATTCTTTAATAAAATATATTAATAAATAAAATATTTTTAGAAGAGTAAGAAATTATTTAATAGATTTAATATATTTATCCTTAGAATTTTAAGTTTAATAAATTTAGTTTATTATAGAATTCTAAATGAGGAATTTCATGAAAAAATAAATCTTAGTTTAATATTAATTAATTTTCATAATTTTTTTATTTTTAATTATTTATTTTATATTTATTTTATTATTTTTAATAATTAATTTTAATTATACAATAATTTATAATTATTATATACATTTATTGATTTTATTTATTAAATGATAATAGTTAGGGATGATAATGAAATGAGCATTTTAAGTATCTATTCTATCCAAATCTTAATAGGGCACGTATGTGTAATTGTAAACGGGTTTTAGACGGATACAAATAGTTGTGAAAATCACATTAGGGTTTGGAACGAGTACGGATAATACCGCAATACCCTCGGGTACTATAAAAAAAGATATTAAACCAATGATTGTGCTATTTTATGAACAACTTATGGTATAAATGACAGTGATAACAATTTATATCGAAATTAATAATATTTTATGGCGAAAGTGATAAGTATTATAAAAAGTGTAAAATGATTTCACGTGAAGCGGTTTCATGCCAGACCTATCATATTACATATTAATGAATAAAAGAATTTATAAAGTTTGTTAATAATTTTTTTCCAGATTTTTACTTAATTTTTTAATAAATTACTGAATATAAAAAAATATATACAAATGTATATACCCTAAACTCTAAAACCCTAAACCCTAAATTTAGGGTTTATGGTTTTAGAGTTTAGGGTTTAGGGTTCTTAATAAATATTAAGAAATACACATATACATTAGTATTGAATAAAATTAATATAGATGGGTGTACGCGTGTATTCGAATGCATGAGATAATTCATTATTATTTTAAATATTCGTTTTGTCATTTTGATCTTTCCCATTACAAAGTACTATTAATTTCTTTTTATATAAATGAGATATATATACAAAATTATATTAAAGATATGGGTGCACAACATGTCCCGAGAACACACAAATTTTTGCCTTATTATAATCCTTATTCTACCAATAAAGTTAGATATTTTTATTAAGGTTAGGTCTTGCGTGAGACCATCTCAAATGAGGTCATTTTTCACTTTTTAAAATAGTTATCATTCTCGCTATAAAACATTATCACTTTGGCTATAAAATGTTATCACTTTTTATTTATACTATAAACTGTTCATGAAATAGTATTATCACATTTCATTAGTTTACTATCACTTTCCTATATAAAAGTTATCAATTTCTCACCATTTCACATAAGCCCTTATGTGAGACGGTCTCACGCAAGTCTTTGTCTTTTATTAATATAAATTATAACTTTTAATATTTTTCAATTTCATTAATATATTTTAAAAATAATAATTTAATAATCCCGCATAACGTGTTACGCGGGTTTCGTACTAGTAACACGATGAATGTAGGTCAGATGCTCTTCTACTCTCGCAATATATATTAGTGGTGAATTTCACCCATGCTTGGAGGATATATTGCAGGTGTTACTACAACTTTCATTGCAGGGGTTATTCATAATAGTCAAATTAATGGTACAATCATTAACCTAGGCTGAGTTGTACAATCATTTTATATTTTTTGATTAGTTATTACTTTTTTTTAAAGACGTTATTTTTTTTTTTAGAAAAAAATATTCATAAAATAATTCACAACATTATTATCACATTTTATGTAGTAATGATTATAATCTGTTTTAAGAAAGTCATTATCGATTTTACACAAATTTTTATCTCAACCTATACTTCATCGTTACAATATGATATAATTAATATTCCTCTCAAACATCCAAATTTTGTGGAATAATTTATATCACTTACTAAAATTTAGGGTTATTTTGGGTGTTGCATCTTAAAATTCACAAGTTAAAAGTACAAGTAGTGGTGGTATTTCTATTTTAGTTTTTAATTATTTAAATTTAAATTATTTAATGGTAATTTAATCTAACTGGTGAAATCATTTCGGTGCACCTATGCCACTTTTTTGAGATTAAAAATACACCACAGTTCACGTACACTAATCTTAGATTGATACTAATTGGTAGTTTAATTTCAATGATTATTTTACCAACTTAAAATTAGATATTAACTTATTAATTAATTGATATAATTTTTTAAATCAAACTCAAATTCTCCAATAAAATTATCAACTACTAAAAGATTATTTTAAATTGCATTCACAAGCAATCTAATACACTGTAGATTAATTTTAATTTTTAGTATTTTAAGTTGGCAAAGAGAAATTTTTTGCACCCATAAATCTAGTTGACAAGAAAATTGCAATTGGATTATATTGTTTGCATAAAGAAACGTGTTTTTCAAACCAAGGATGAAAATGAAATGCTACTTAAATAAATGGCGACGCTAGTACAGAGTTAGTTTGGAGGGCCTATTTCGAGTACATATTTTTTTTTGGCCTTGTATTGCTTCCAAAGGCTGTACAACGCCATTTCTTATGGTAACCACAAGTTATTAAACTCTTCCAAACTAGTATATTAATTTGACTACATTTTTATAAATAAAAATAAATAAATAAATAAAAATGATAACCTAGGTCAATAGTAGCCATTATTTTCGAATCCTGAATCAACTTGACATGGTATACGTGGCAGCGCAAGCGGGGCCACATTTTGTGAAAAATTCGTTGCTCAATACGACCGTTTCAGCCGTCGTTTATCGCTTTCTATTATGAGTTTGCAGCCGTTGGATCAGAGCATCATCCTTTAAATGTTAGGACCCACACCTAGACCAAACTTTGCCCAATCCTGCCCTCCCTTTTCCAGCTATTACCCCTAAAGGTCACCTTATTTTCAAGATGTGCCATTGCCTTCAGCAGCTATAAATCAACCCTTTGACACCAGCTATGTTTGCCAAACTGAAGAGCCTCAGGGCACTTAAAAAAAATATTAGTAAAATAATCTTTCTTCCTTCTCTCTCCATATAAGATCTTTTGAATTTAAGTATCATCGATGCCTACTTATTCGAAGAAGTCGAGCGGGCCTGTTATGCCTGTAGCGTCGGCGTTTCACAGATCCGGCCCGCTACGCAATTCGGTAGATGTGTCGTCTTACACACCTGCTCCATCATCGTTTGCCTCTTCCACCAGTTACTATTCTTCAACTGGTTTCTTCAACCAGCGCCGTTCTGCATCTCCCACGCGCGTCAATCTTCACGCACTCTCCCCTCCACCGCCGACGCCGTCCGTTCGCTTCGCAATCGACAGATCCATATCCCCGGGACGTTCAATCGCTGCGCCGCCGCCGCGTAATCAGGTAGTTCAGAGGCGCAACAGCAATATTCCGAAGAGGACGTGCTTGTGCTCGCCTACCACGCATCCAGGTTCGTTTCGCTGCGCTCTGCACAAAAACAGTTTCGGAGGCGGTGCGGGGAATCACGCTATCCCGTACTCACCCAATCGGTTGAACATGAGAAGATCTGCGATGACGAATTCTCTGGTCCGGATCGGGACGGTGGAAGGCGATTTGATGAAGCGAGCCCTAGCGTCTTTGATTCGGCCATCGTCGCACCAGCAGCGCCGTAGAGCGGACTTCCAGCCACGGCCTAGTCGTCTCTCGGTTATGTCGAAAGCCGAGGAAATTGCAGGTTTGGCTATTTGATATTGTTCCACTTCTCTCTTCTGCGACGGATCTCTGAAGAAAAGGATGCCCGGTGGCTTTTTTGTGGTCCGGCGAGTGGTAAAACCTAAGCAATTTTGGAAGCAGATGTTTCTCTCGTTGTACATATGTATGAAGGACATATTGGACGTTTTTAAACAGAATTCCTCATCCATAAAATTAAAGCAGATCTAACTGATTTAAACTTGCACTGTCCAACGATTTGATTTGAGTTCAATTCAAACTAAAACTAAAAATGGATTGTGTTGGGTGTTGTTTCAGTTTGTGTGATTAATCCATTGGTCGCTCCTTTCTCTTTGCAGCGTTGGTTCCGTTGCGTAACGTGTCGTTATGATTCCGTCATTTACCCGTTTGTTTCACCGTCGACGTAACTGTTAGCCGTCCTCTCTGGCTGGATGAGGTAATTTCCGTTGCTCCATTTTTTCTTTAAATTTTTATTTAATTATTTTTGATTTGTTATTGAAAGTCACTATATATCGACTGTCGTTTTAACCTTTATGCGGAGATGTGCAGTATACGTGAAGGGATGGAGGTGAGATTGCCCACTTTTCATAGCGCATTGAAGTTGTCAATTGAATATTTAGAAATATTAACTTAATTAGCACCTCGAGATTGGGGTGAGAGCTCTGAGGACTACGACTCACTATTTACTGCGGTGGACATAAAAGGAATACTTGGTAAAATAAGATAAAACCAGTTAATTAAAAGAATAAGAATGAAAAGGCAAGAAAAAAAATAAGAATAAGGTGAAATCCGGAAAATGGATGACAGGTGGAGTAATGTGGAGGTGGGGCATGATGGAGGACCAAATTCGAGATGATAAAAAATAAAGCGACGGTTGGGACAGCTGTGCATTGATAAAATTAAAGAGTGTGTGTGTGTGTGGCCCACTGTTATTCTGTGGGCGGGACAAAGAAAAATTGATGAAGAAATTACATATACTAAGATAAGATGTATCAAAAAGATGTGGTGTGGTAGGTTGGAGAAGTTGATGCATACAATTAAATAGTACTCCACGAAGGATTTGGGGTTAGCGTATAACAAAATAACAGAAACTACAGTACTAGTCTCAAAATCAGAAACAAGCGGCATTGCAGCCCTTAAGATATTCTCGGATTTACCATCACCACAATTTTTAAGATTATTTTTACTTCAGGAAAATTACTCCCTTACCTAGACACCGGTAGGGATGGCAACGGGTATGGTACTCACTTATTTTGGAGTATCTGTATCTTATCCGATTAAAAAAATAACTATCGTATTCGTATCCGTTCCGTTTAAAAAAATTATTATGGTACCCGTACCCATTCCATTACCATTTATCAATATCTGCGGGTACCTATACCTGTTTAATATTTATTTATTTTATATATATTTATATTTTTATTTTCTAAATAAATATAATAATAAAAATGGTAGGTTTTGCGTGAGACCATCTCACGTGAGACTATTTTTCACTTTTTAAAATAGTTATCACTTTCGCTATAAATCATTATTATTTTCGCTATAAAATGTTATCACTTTTTATTTATACTATAAATTGTTTATGAAATAACATTATCACTTTTTATTGATTTATTATCACTTTCCTATGTAAAAGTTATCACTTTCTGGCCGTCTCGCGTAAGTGCTCTGGCCGTCTCACATAAGCACTTACGCGAGACGGTCTCGCACAAGTCTTTGCCTAATAAAAATTACATTATTATTAATTAAAGATACAATAAATATAATATAAATTCTATTATTTTAAATAAATATTTAATAAATATGATTAAATAAAACTTATAACTATTAATTAAATATATAAAATATCTTACAATATATAAATCATATAATATATATTTAATTATATTAAAAAAATATATAATCGGGTTACCCGCGGGTTTTGAGGCATTACTCGTCCCTGTCCCAAATCCTAATGATATTTTTTACAACTATCTGTATCCGTCCCAAACCCGTTTACAACTACCTGTACCCACCCAATAGGATTCGGGTAGACCGAGTATTCGGAAATACCCGTCTCATTGTTATCCCTAGATACAAGTTTTTAACTTGATTTTAGAGGTAACTAGTACGAAGCCCGCGTAATACGCGAGATATTCGAAATTTTTTATGGAATCAGTTATTCGTATCTCCGAATTTGCTAAACGTACTCAAAAAATAATTAAATTAAAATATTAAAAAATAATAAGATATAAATATTCTAATAATTAAGATTTTATATTGTGTTCGGTTGTAGTACCCGAATAGTATATTGTGTGTTTGTTTGGAGTACCGAAAGATATATTCGGTTGGAGAAATTGACTGGTCCTTGAGGGATGGTGATAACACTTTCACTATGAAATGTTATCACTTTTATTATAAAATTTTATTACTTAATTTTCATTTATATTATAAATTGTTCATAAAATAATATTGTCACTTTTCGTTAATTGAGTATCACTTTCCATTATAAAAGTTATTACTTTTTATATTTATGATGTAAGTTCTCACCTGAAACGGTTTTACACAAGTTTTTTCCATAATATTAACAACTATGTAAATTAATTAATAAAAATAATTTTATTAATAAAAGTTTTAATTTTTTTAATATTAAAATTTTTAAACCAAAAAAAATAAAATTATACATGTTAAACTTTTGTGATATCTATTAAAAATTTAATAACATTATAATATAAATTTATATATAATTTTTAATATTATATTGCCAATGCAAAATATATATTTTTATATATTAAGTTTTTATATTATCATATTTAAACTAGGGTGGGTTTTGTGAGATCGTCTCACGAATCTTAATTTGTGAGATGGATGGTCCATTAACCAAATAGAATATATTTAAAATTAAATTAATAAAAAAATACACAGAAAAAAGGGCCAGTTTGGCGATTAATTAAAATGCCAATTTTCAATAACAAATAAACTCAATTTGTCGGCAACGTCTAATTAACGGTGTGCTGCCCGACCATGCATGATTAACAATTAAATTTAAATTAATTTTCATTTTATTATTATAATAATATAATTTTCAAGTAATTATTTTAATTAAAAAATATTATCAATTATTATTATTATTGGGCAAAGACTTGTGTGAGACCGCCTCACGTAAGTCCTTACGTGAGACAGGGCCGACCCACTATTTTGAGGAGCTCGGTGCAAAAAAAAATGCAATTTAGGCCTTTTATTTTCATAAATTATATAAAATAGTATTCCGTCCATCCGGCGAAGGTCCCCATTTGCTTATTACACGTGAACTAAATTGTATTATTATTTTATGCATAATTGATAGTTGTACTAATAGTGAGTGATGGACTATATTTGAGGCTTTTTTAAAGAGAGGAAAATAGAGGATCTTTAAATGAAACGCCAATATAGTAAAATTAAAAGCTTTCGGTGGGATGGAGTGAGTAATAAAATTATAATATGAATATTAACATACTACTTGTTGATGGCTATTCTTAACTCGTTAATTAATGCGTATGAGATAAAGATATTTAGTAACGGAATCAAGAACGAACACAATCAAACATAATAAAACTACAAACAACGGGATCAAAATCAATAGAAAACTCGATTCCCACCAAAGAACTCAGCCGATTTTTATTACTCTCCCTTAGAACAACACTCATAAAACCCTCCCTTTACAAGTGTAATGTCTAGAGCAAAATGTTAGTCACATGCCTCTCTCCTGTGAGGGAGGCTATTTATATTGTCTCAAAACCCTAAACCAGAGCCAATCGTCTTGCGCCATTTGGATGGAGACAAGCTGTCTTTAATGAAGCTGTTTGGTACGCCGACTAGCTGTAGGAGAAGTCTGGACGCCGTTGGTTGCTTTTGCAGGGTTCCACAGAGTGCCTCCATCCTTTGCTGGCTTCCCATTGGTTATTAGAGTAAGGTTCGCCAGTCAGTTGTTGTCTTCTAGTTAGAATTGCTGCCCAAGGCATCTCTTCTTCCCGTTAGTCTCTCTTCTTCCCGTTAGTCTTGTCCTTTAACCTGCGGTACTTGTCAGCCTTCATGATGGTGCTTGCTCTTCACTATCCTGCTTCTGTTGCCCCTTTGGTCCTCAGACAGGCTAACTTTCAGTGCTGTGACGCTCGTCCGAACTATCGGGCAGGAGGATGACGTCGTTGAAGTTTCTTGCCGAGGGTGCTCTCTGGCTTCGGCCTGTTTAGTGGATTCCTCTTTGTTTATTCCTCGACTGGGCCTTCGGGCTGCCGCCACCTCATTGGGCTGTCTCGATTGTCCTTTCAGTTCTGTCCAAAGTTTGGGCCTCTAGGGGGTTGGACCTTTTTCTTCAGGTATAATAGAGGTTATTGGGCTTTTGGGCCTGCTACGCATGTGGGATATAATACCCATAACATTAGCCCCTCGAGCCTGAATAATTTCATGACTTGAGATTGTTCAGGGTCGAACCGTATTTCACGGGTTATATCCCTCATGCTTCGGTGCCTGCGATATTAGGGTTCTTTCCATCTCGGCTCTTCGTTGTTCCTACTCGCTGTCTTCATCCTGATAAGTTCCTGCATTATCGGGTTCTCTGTGACGTCTTTGAGATATTTTCGTTCAGGTGGGGGGTATTTCTGGTATTTGGGTGTAACTGTCGATTTGAATTTTGAAATTCGAACCCTTTTGTCAGTTTTCCTTTTCCCTTCTCCCCCTTTTTTTCTTTTGATCCTGTAAACGGTTGGCGTTCCTTTTATTCAGAGCACTCATCCTCTTCTTTCAGGTATTATTCTCCCCTCTCTTTCTTTTCCTTTCTTCTCCTGGCTCTCTCCTTTCGTGTCTCTGAGTTTTTCGCCACCGGCGCTTAAGGTTTCCTTTTCCCTATCTCTCCACGTTTTATTTCCCGTTACAATTAGCACGGTATGGCTTGCGAGGGTTCTTCTTCTCCTCTTAGATCCCCTAGATCCGCTTCTCGTTCGATCGATTCTTCGCTCAGTAGCTTGGGGTCTTCCTCGTCGTCTTCAGAGGAGTGTTCGGATCCCCCGTCTCCTTACTGGATTGTTTTTAATTAGAGGATTACCGATTTCGTTTCTACTTTCACGTTAGAGCATAATCCTCAAATTGCTGACGCCGATCCTGGACTATTGGCCCATCTCGGGGAACTTCCGCCGTAGGACCGGGACATGCTCTTTTTCGCTGCTGAGGTCTCCTCGACTCTTGATGATTCGTGGTTGAGAAAGAGCGCCGTTGTTGCTCTCAGTAAATTTCAGTGTGGGGAAGGTACCAATTTCTTCCTTCCTTCTCCCGATGGCCGCATGTGCTATGCTCCGCCGAACGCTGTTGCAGCCTACGAGTTGCAACTTGAGCTCGACCTTAGGTTTCCTCTCCATCCTTGCATTCGGAATATTTTTGAGTTTTGGGGTATAGCCCCTGCTCAATTGGGCGGCTTTGATGGGGATTTTAGTTCTTTTTCGGAAGAAGAATTATTCCTTCTTGACTACCGCTGAAATTAATTTTCTATATCGGCTTACCCCAAATAATAGGACGACGGGATATTATTATTTGGTACCTCGCCACACCAATCTTGTTGCTTCTTTGTCCATTTCTGTTAAAGGGTGGAAAATCCGTGGTTCTGGGTTCGTGGGCCCTAGAGGGGAGATTCTGTATATGACCTCGGGGATCCTCAAAATCCCACAGTGCTCCCTAGAAGTTCATTCTTCAAACCTGTCCTCAGTGCGTGTATGTTTCTTTCGGCTCTCTTCTATGTTATTTGAGATATTATAATATTTCTTTCTTTTGCTTTGTGCAGTAGGTGATTCGTGTGCTCTCGAGACATTGCTGGTGGAGTTTCAGGACGTCTTCCGCCGCATTCGTAAGCTCTCTGACAAGAGACGTCATTACCAGCGTGTTCTCCAAGGGAAGAATCTTTTTCCGAACTGGCTTTACTACCACGTCCATAGCCATGCTAGGTGATTTATTTGTAATTCCTTCCTCGTCTACGGAGCTCACCGTATAGTTCCTCTTCTTGCACTAATCTTTCCATCTTTTTTGTTACGTTTAGAAGAAGGGAACGCCTTATGCCTGATATTGCCCGTATGGCTACTCTCCCTTCTGCTCGTCAGCGGGCTGCGCTTAGTAAAGGGAGCCCCTCTAAGATTTCTTCTCCGAGGGTCTCTGGAGCCCCTCTTGCCGTGCAGCCTCTTACGTCCGTCAGGATTGAAGATCCTTCGGATCCTGTCACTTTGAGGTTGGAGGCCGATCTCATCCAGGTGTCAGCTATGGGTCCTCGAAAGAAAGTTTTCAAGAAAGCCCCTCGAGCCCCGAAGTCTAAGAAAGGGGCGTCTGAGACTGCGCCACTAAGTCTGTTGCCCCGAAATGGAAGTACAAGTTGGTGGATGAGACTTTCGAGGAGTGTACTCATGATAGTACTGCTCTCATTGCGCGTCCTTCGAAAAGAATCAAGGACGATGATGTTGGTGTTGCTGCCGGTGGTTCCTCTGCTGAGCCTGGTGCTGCTCCTCAGGAGACTGTCGAAGTATGTGACATCAGCTCTTCTCCATCCCCTGAAGCCTTTGCCCGATCTTCTTTCGTCACTTTAGGCCAACCAGGTATCACCACTCCGTCCGACCTTCAGCAGACCCCTAGTGGTACTTCCTATGACCCGGTATCTCGTTGTTCTCCTTCCGAGATGTAGGGGGATTATCGAGGGAAGACCCCTTTGCATTTTTGGTCACATGGTGGATATTCTACTGAAGGTGCATCTTCTGCTCTGCCCTTGTCGGATGATGCTACTCCGTTTCTTCGAATAGATCCGATAGCCGACCAGGAGCTCTTACAAAGGTATGGCCACATGGATGAGGCCGGGAAAACGTTCCTCCGAACTCAAGAGCTTTTGTTTGACTTTGATGCTCCGGCGTGTTTAGCTCGTGCCGCCACTTTTCCTTTTAAAGGTTGTACCCGAGAGCTCCTCGGCCATATGGAGAATATGTCTGCCAAGGATTCTCTCCATAGTATCTCTAGTTACCTGGGTCGCCAAGCGATCCACGCCGTTAATGCCTTGCACCGTATTTCCAAACTGGAAAGAAACGACTCCCGTTTGCAAGACAAGGTTATTTCGGTGACTCAGAAGATGAAAGATTATGAGAAGAAAGCATCTGAAGCTAGTGCGGTTGAGGCTCTGATCAGGCGTCAGTTGAGGATCAAGCAGGATAAAAAGGCTGAGCTCCAGCTAACTTTCGAGACCCTTCGTGCTCGGTATGACATCCTGTTAGCCAAATCCGAAGAAGAGAGGAGTGCTTTAGAGCTTCAGAACAAGGTACTTTCGGATAAGGTTGCAGCTTTGGAGGTGAAATATCAGAAAGAGGTCGTGGCGAAAGAAGGTCAGTTCCGAGCCGAGTTGTCTCGAGTTCAGAGTAGTCTTGATGCCTTTCGGACATCTTCCAAACAAGAGCTCGAGAAAGTTCGGCAGGAGAAGGAGGCATTAGAGGTTTCCTCCGCTCAGAAGATCAGGGCTGCTGAGGATATTGTAGCCGAGGTACTGAGGGAACGTGATGGAGCCTTGGCTGAAGTAGAACTCGTGAAGGATGCTTTTCTCCTGTCAGAAGCTGACAACCTCTGTTATAGGGAAGTTATCCTTCTGAAGACTAAGATTCACTGTTTATGTTCCTGCGCTGCTGCTCTAGCTCAAGCCTCTTCCCAGAAGCCCTATCATGATTGTCTCGATGACATGCGTGTTATTCTTCGTCAAGCCATTAGTGAGGAGAAAATGCCTTCTGGGAAGACTTTGAGAGGCAACGTTGATTTTGGGATGCTCGTTTAGTATTCCGACTTTATCACTGATGTACCTAAAGAGTCCTCCGGAGAGTCTGAGGAGGGTGAATCCAATGAGGATTTTGCTGATGATGTCTTGGATCTCGCCGTGATTGATTCTGGGGTTGAGGATCCACTTGCCGCTCTCCTCATCGAATCTGCAAGGGGACCTACCCGAGAAGTTTCCGCTGAGATTGAGTTTCCCGCCTTCGGTGATAGACGCATTTTCGGTCAGGTCACCACTGCCGAAGTTTTCGAATCTCTACCCATCGAAGTCGCTGTGGTTCCTTCAATTCTATCAATCTCGGAGGTCGGTTTCACTTCAGGTTGTACTGAGGAAGTCGATGTTTAGCCAAGGCCGCCCACCTCCGAGGCTTCCTTGGGTATCTCCAAAAATACGGCGCCTAGAGGTGGGGGGTTACAGTCTACAGATGCAGTCGATTCTGAAGCCTTCCTAGCTAATTAATGAAGTATTACCGAGCCTCTGGTGTTGAATCGAATGTATCTTCCTTATTAGAGGTTTATTCTGTACCTTCATAGTGTTTCCTTTATTTATCGGTTGGCAGGATTCAGAGTTATCTCCACTTCTATTGTAATTCACTATTCATGAATGAAGTAATTTCTTTTTCTTGTTAGTGGATCTCGAGGGTATTTTAGTAATTTACCTTTAATTTAAAACATAAACTGCCGCATTTTTGTCGTGGGTTGTCACGTCTTTGGTCAGGTGCTGCATGGATCAATCTGGATCCTCCCTTCTCCTTGGGAGTTGTAAGGTCTCTACATCCCAGCCGTTGGATCTTAGCCGTTTTTACTTTATAATTTCCAATGATGATACGTGCCGCCCTTCATCTTGTCAGACAGTTTCTGTTTTGGTTTTTCAAAATTCAAATCTCTCATATCCTTCCCGTATATCCTTGTATTTCATTTAGCTGCATTCTTCTAATATTTTTGCGATTTCTGAAAATCTCCCTCCCTTTTGTCCTCTTTTTCGCCAAACCCTAATTCCTGAGTTCTTTGACTAGTGAAAGATGTCTGATGAAGGTACTCCCCCTCCGCCTAATGTTCAGGAGGTGAACACTTTCGATAGCATGCCGGTACGCCGCAGGGTGCCGCTTCGTAGTTCCAATCGCCTCCGCAGGATGCCGCATCCCAACTTGAGGGATTTGTCTACTTCTTCCTCCTCGGGTAGAAACTTGGCTTCTGTTCCCTCTCTAAGCAGGTAATCTGTCCCTGTTGTGCCGGCCGTAGGTGATTTTGGTGCGGCGATATTCATTGATGCAGATTTAGGCACCGTACTCCATCTGAACGTGAGGAATTATCTTCCTGGTCGCCGGGATATCGGCGACTTGGGGGCCGCACTTCGAGGGATGGCCCAGCGGCTTGATTGGGTACTGGCCTCCAGGTTATCCCCAGAGCGCTTGGAGGAACTCCACCGGCGATATGGTAATCATAATGTCGCCTTCGAGCTTCCTTTGGATGGTGTTCCCATTTCTGACCCCCCAGGTCGTACTGCATTTTACTATTCTCCCTTTCTTGCCGGTTTGCATCTTTCACTTCCCCCTGTTATTGGTTTGCTGTTGTAGATGTGGGACATGGCTATAGGCCAGCTACTGTCCTCCTCTTGGTTGCGTCTGATATCCACTATGTCACTGTTTTATGTGTTGGGTCACACCATACGAGATCCGTTCGAACTAGAGTTCATCTTTTTTTATGCTCTATCTGGTCGTTCTGGTGGTTTCTACCATTTGTTTCCCCGCAACAACCATCATTTTGGCGGGGCTTCTGATGTTATTGCCGAAGTTAGGAGCAGGCCTGTTTCTGGTTGGGAGGTGATTACCGTACCCGTGTCAATGGTGTTTCCATGACTTTTCTTGTTCGATTTCTTCTATTGGATAAGTGTATGATTCTTCCCTGTCTTCCGAGTTCTGGATTATCTTCTGCGGTCTCTGATGTTCCTTTCTGATATTTATATCGTGTAGGTCCCCCTCGTTGTCCCCTTGAGCGGCTGGGTGATGGTTTTCACCGTGTGTATGAGATTTTATCCCACGAAGGGAATACTTACCGTGTCTCTCCATTGCTTTCCGAGCCTGTCCTGGTTTCAGTTGGGTTGTCTACTTCTGGCCGTAGCGCAATCGCTGGTACTCCATTTTCTTGGTCCATTCCTGTTCCCTTTATTTCATGCCTGACCTTTCTTTATTGTTTTACAGATGAGCTCCAGAGTGCCCTGTCTCTGGTGGGATCGACTGGTTCCGTGGCTGGTTTTTCATTTACTTCGTACAAGTATGTGTATCAGTTTTTGAATGAGGAATATGACTCCGACTACTCTGCCCGTTCTTCCTCTCGCGATGAAGATTAAGAGATGGGTCTGTTGGGTCTGAAGACATGAAACTTGGCCAATATCTGTTGGTTGTGCAGCTTATCGAAAATAGGGTTTTGCCCCTTTTGTCTCCTCCCCATCAACAATTGCGTCGTTCTCTCGCTGTCCCTTCTGGTGTTTTTTCCGCTCCCGATTTTGAATCTGCCTCTGCTTTCTTGCTCGAAAAGAGAGAAAGGAGTGTTTATGAGCATGGTGGGCCTTCTCGGTCCGCTGGGATTAGCCCTGCGCCTGGTTCGCCTCATTCCGCTGGTGAGTTCGACCTTCTCGCTAAAAGGTTGAGGGGGATAATTGCCTCCATTCGAGCTGCCTTATCATTTTCGTGTTCGTTGCATCCTTATCCACGGTGTCCTTTTGCAGATATTCCTATTGCCAAGCCCGAGGTCGAAATGCATTCCGAGAGGGATCCAGAGAAGCATCCAGAGAAAGATCCAGAAGAGGATCCGGGGAGGGATCCCAAAGAAGATCCAGAGGAGGACCCTGAGGAGGATCCAGAGGAAGATCCCGAAGAGGGTTCAGAGGAGGATCTTGAACTAGTGAAGGATCCTGAAGTTGGGATGGGTAGCAGTTTCGAGGCCGAGGACTATGACATGATGGTTGGGCCTAGGGTGAGGTCTGCCCCCGGAGTTGATGTTAGTTCTGCTCCCTCAACTTCTCAAGTCATCCCAACAGTTATTCTTCCCAATTCGAACCCTACAGGTGTTGCCGCAACAATTGACCCTACCAACGCTGATGCTGAAGCCGCCAGGTTAGCCGCTGAGAGGGCCCGTGCGCGAGGAAAAAGTACAGTTGAGAAAGATGATGAACCTGACTTGTCCGAACTGTGGTGGTTAGGGACTCAGGGTTTTATTGCAGGTACCTCTCATCGGGCCCCTCACCGTGTTCCACTAACTGATGTCCCTCGTTTTCTTTCCCAAGACTCCTCTGGTTTGGCTGTGATGGCTGGAGTTGCTCTTACCTCCCTTACCTCTTCTCTGCACTTGATGGACCAATACCGTTTATTCGCTAGTCGGCTTTTTGACCGTTCTGAGGGGTCTTTCGCCAGTTTCGAGGAGAGATTAAAGCCTTGGAGATCGAGAATGCCGAGCTGACCTCCATTGTTGCGCACCAGAGAGAACAATTGGAGGTTTTAGAATTTGAGGTTGATATAGGGCGGGCCACTGTCGAGTCCATAGAGGCGAGTTTAATCGAGATTGAGATTTCCAGAGATGCCGCGCGGGTCGAGGCCATTGAGGCGCGTGTGATAAGAGTGAAAATCTATGTCTTTTCGATCGTATATTACCGTGTTTATGTTAGGATAAGGCCATATTTTCGTGTTGGAGTGCGTAGTTGATGTATTTTACATGATTCTGGTGCTTTTAATGGTTTTTGTGGAGTTTTGAAGGTTAAAACAGGGTAAGAATGAAGCGAAATCGAAGATGGGAAAGAAACAAGCTGAAAAGGGGCTTACTCGAGTTGCATGAGTCAGCACAACTTAGCAACTCGAGTCGAATAAGGTGCCGTAGAGGGTCAGAATTGATCAGTGAGCCAACTCGACTTGTCATGATCAGCTCGACTTATAGCTCGAGTCGAGTTAAACATGGGGCAAGTCGAGTTGAATGTCGTGTGAGGCAGAGCAGCGCCGAATTTTATCCAGAGAGCCAACACGAGTTGATAGGCGATGACTCGACTTGTCAGCTCGACTCGTGTTGGTGTATGGAGGAAAATCAATTTCAGAGCATGGCAGCTCGACTTGACAGACGGACGTACGACTTGGCAACACGACTCGAGTTGGGTTACTCGAGTTGCAAAATAAGGTAACTCGAGTCGTGTTGGCAACTCGAGTTGGTCACTCCAACTCGTGTTGCGTTAGTTTGGGCCGAAAATCGAGATTTCTGATCTCCTGTGCGTGACAACGTGTAAAAACAGCCCATTCAAGTCAATTTTCGGGAAAATAGGTATAAAAAGGATCAGATCACTTGAAGAGAAGAGACCGATCATTCACAACAGAAACATATCGTGAATTCAATTCATGCTCCATCCATCCATCCACCCACTCACATCAAATCTTTCATCATCCATCCCATCGGTCCAGAGGAGGATTCTAGTGCGATTGAGAGAGCAATCCAATTGGAGAGAAGGAGGAAGAATGCAAACCACGTGACACTAGGGTTTTGTATTCTTTTTTTATTTTCCCTTTGTTGGTTTTGTTATGAATTTGATAGCCATGAGGATTTTGTGTAACCTCATGGGCTAAAACCCTTTACAGTTCTAAGGATTTATTTGTAACATCTTCATAGCATATTATTGATATTGCCTGTGATGCTTGATATGTTTTGTTAGCTTGTGTGAATCTGTACTTGATACTGTTTGATTGCTATGGATTAAAGTAGTTTGCCCATGAACACATTAACCCTAAGAGCTGGTAAATAGGGTACTTGATTATCTTAGTGGAACAATGCAATTAAGAAGTCAAGTAGGAAGTGAATAAGATTGAATATGAATTCCAGAGAATATATGTTCGTCGAATTGGCCATCCGGAGGTTTATAAAATTCGCCTTATTAGTATCTAGGAAAGAGGATTAAAACTATTCATGCATTATTTTGTAATGTTAATCCGTTAAGGCAGTATGAATGAACAGTAGGACGTCTAGGAAAGCAAATCAATTGCATTAAACCTGATACCTTAGAGCTGTTATTTCTCTCTTGATACAATCTTGAATATTCCTTGCTTTTTATTTATTTTGTTATTTAAATTTTCAAAACTTTAGATATTAATTTACAATCAAAACTTGGAAATTTGGTTACATAATAATTCTAGTTAAAAGTAATATTAATTAAATAGATAATTGACTGTCTCAGTGGAACGATATTTTCTTGAAGTTGCATGCACACCAGGTCAAAGAAGGGAACTTAGAATCTTGAATTTGATCCGGAGGTTGAAGCATCTGCTAGAAAAAGGAGAGGAGAAGTAAAGAAGATCAAAGCACCTCCTAAAGCTGTTAAGGTACCGAATCCGGAGAAGAAAGTGGAAACATCAGCGCCTAAAACAGTTGTAGAGGAGAAAAAATAAAAGATTGAATATCCGGTTATCCCAGAAGAAGCTGAGTCAGAAGCTGAGTCAGAAGTTGAAACAGAAACAACAGTAGAATCAGCAATAATGGGAGATAGAACACATGAAGATGACATTGTCATCCGGGAGACGTTCAAGTCTACCAACTTGGGAGGATCAGACATAGTTGGGGCCATTCAAGCGGATGAGGCAAATGATATAAGACCAGCCCTGATCAACATGGTGGAGAAGAATCATTTAACCGGAGGTGTTTTTGATGAACCGTATGGACATTTGAAGCGCTTCAATAGCTATATGGATACTGTAAAAGCCGCAGATTCTACAAATGACAGATGGAAATGAGGCTTTTTCAGTTTTCTCTAGCTGACAAGGCAAGGGAATGATATGACAAGTTGACTGGGGGCAGCTGTGCAAATTGGACTGAGTTGCAGCAGTTGTTCGTGGATCATTTTATGCCACCAGGGAAGATTCTTGCACTGAAGCAAGAAATTAATTAGTTCAAACAAAGGAGAGACGAATCGTTTGGAGAAGCTTGGGAGAGATTCACTGATGCGTTAAGGAGATATCCCCAACATGGATTCAAAAAGTCTCAGCTAATCAGTGTCTTTAACAATAGTCTTAACAACGAGTCTAGAGTGCTGGTCGATACATCTGCTGGAGGTACAATCTTTGGTAAAACTTCAAATGTAGTGGAGAAGCTTTTCGATGACATTTCTATGGACTCTAGAGATTTGCCATCGGAAAGGATTAGAGGTACATATATACTCGAGAAAGTTGCTAAGGTTGAGGAGAAGTTTTCGGAAGCAGATAGAAGTGATAAAGTTATCTCCCAGTTAGAACAGATGAATAAGCACCTGGTGAATTTGATATCAGAGAACAGTGGGGGAGTCAATCAAGGACCTGCTAGTGAGGATGTGGTGATGAATGTGCAAGAAGTAGAAGACGCAAATTGGGCCATGGGGCAGAGTCTCCAAGGTTCAAGAGCACCGCAAAATTGGCAGGGGAATAGATACCCTCAAGGCAACCCTAATCAGAAAAATAACCAAGGGGAAGGACCTAGCAGCCAAGGAGGTCCAAACAATCAAGAAGGTTGGCATAATCAGCAGAGGCATGAGAATTTTGCCTACTCTAATCCCAACAATGCAGTTCAGTACCCTCCAAACTTTAATCATGGAGCGAAGACTGAAGAAGGGAAGCCAAGCGTGGATGATGTGTTGGCGAAGTATATGCAGAAGAATGATGCTGCCATCAATAAGATCAATAATTGTATAGTGCTTATGGACTCCAACATGACTAAACAGAATGAGGAAATGAGTAAGCAGTTGCAGAGTCTCACATACTTTATGGGTCAGATCTCCACGATGGTAAATCAGCAGCAGCAGCAGATTATGAAGGGAAAATTTCCTTAAGATACATAAGTCAACCCGAAAGAGAGTGCAAATACGATCACTTTGATATCCGGGGAGCAGTATAAAGGTCAGAAACTAATGCAGGACATGACAGAAATGAGGAAAAATGGAAGAGAAGATGAGCAAGTTCGTTTAGCCACTAGCTCGGCTCCAGCTCGAGCAGTGTCAGGATTGGGGGGGTGATCAAGTCGAGTTTCAAAGTGAAGTTCAACCCCAACTTGATGCAAGTTCACCTCCTGGGTTCCCTGCAGTTCCAAATTCTGTTGTGAACCAATCTGATCAAGCCATAGCTGATAAAAAATGGCAACGAGCTAAGAAACTAAGAGAAGCAGAAGAGGTATTCGAGAGAGATAGTTTGGGGCTTCCAAGAACGAAGGTACCACTCTCATTTCCTCAAAAACAGTTGTCCAAAATCTTGGATGAGAAATTCAAGAAGTTTGCTGAGGTTATGAAGGATGTCCAAGTCACTATTCCCTTTTCAGAGGCATTGGATCAGATGCCCCATTATGCAAGGTTCATGAAGGAACTCATCTCGAGAAAAAGAAAGCTGAACAGTGTGGAGACAGTGAGTTTGACAGAGAACTGCAGTTCTATAATCCAAAGAAAGTTACCTGAGAAGCTGAAGGATCCTGGTAGCTTCATCATTCCTTGTGAGATATGAAAAGGACCGTCAAGAAGAGCATTGTGTGATCTGGGAGCCAGCATAAACTTGATGTCCTTATCAGTGTACAAGAAGCTTGGTTTGGGAAGTTGAAACCCTTGTCTGTGGCCTTACAATTAGCAGATAGAACACTGACATACCCTGAGGGAGTTGTGGAAGATGTGCTGGTGAAGGTGTCTGATTTGATTTTTCCTGTGGATTTCCTAGTACTAGACATGGAGAATGAAAAGGATGGTGCGTCTCTTATATAAGGGCATCCATTTCTTGCTACTAGAAGAGCTCAGATAGATGTATTCAATGGGAAGTTGAAGCTTAGCGCCAATGATAAGGAAGTGGTTTTCCTGTTGAATAAGGAGATGCAGTGGCCTAAAAATCAGCAGCAATGCAAGTCTATGGATATAGTGGACACAGAGCATAATGAGAACTTTGCCTTGTCTGATGCTGAGTTTGAGAGTTTGTCCAATGATGCGAGTATTGAATACTTTGAGAAGTTACTTGCATTAGGGGATGCCAGGGATGCACAGTTAATGAGGACCACAACTGACATGAATCATAATAAGAAGGGTGTTGATGAAGAGAGAAGGAGACCTGCGGTCGAGAAGGTTGATTAAGAGGAGAAGAGAGTTAAAGTAGTAGAGGAGATCGACAAAGCAAACGGATCTCTTACTTTTCCTATTACTAACTCTGCTATTATGTTTGATAATGTCTTGGTTGCAGGAATCATGGATGATCCATATTTGAAGCCTCCAGATTTACCTTCGGATTTTTCTTCTTATATGGGTATTGAAAATTCTAACGTGTTCAGTCCCTGTTTTGCCGTGGAGGATCCTGTAGCGATGACAAAGAGAGGTGAGATGGAAGCTATAGAAGTTAAGAGAGGAAAGACATACTGGAAGGTACGAATGCGAAAGTACTGTGCTCCGAGTCAGTAGTTCGAGAAAGAGGTATCCGTCGTGACTCTTTGACGTTAAACTTGAGCGCCTGTTGGGGGCCGACCCTCCCGTTTTAATTGATTTATTGAGTCTTTGTAATGTAGAAATTTTATTAGGTGTTGCTCGACTATAGTATATACTTCTTTTCAAACTTATGCTCTCACTTTGTTTGATCTAAGTTTGGGGGGATACATATATACTTGTGTCTTGCTACACCAAAGTAAAGTTGCTTCATTGTGTTGTGTGCTTGGATGATTAATTTTTTGCGATTTTTCAGTATTTTTGATACATTTGATGATATCGAGATGTCGATTTTTTGTGATTGTCCAGGTGCGTGTCGTTTGTTTATTTTTGTTGCATGTTTATCCTAGTTCAGTGTGGTTATTTTTTAGTTCTTGAGGATGATTGTTGGTTCTTTCTAAGCACTTGATTGAATTTAATTGATAATGTGGTGTTGTGATATAATGGTGATGATCAAGCTAGATATGTACTTGGATGTTGAAATGCTTAAGATTGTTGCATGTATTAAAATTGGTTCGTAAACCTATGAAGGAGTGCTCATTATTCTATTATACCCATGTGAGATTTGAGCTTTGATAGATCATAAAATTACACATGATTGGTTTTATTTTTTTGAGAGCATCGTTTACATGCATGTATTCTAGAACTTGACTCTTAATCTACTTAAGGCTATATAATTGATTAGATGATGGGAAATGATCTTAGGCCGTTTTGTTCTTATTTGAGTCACTGGCCAACTGTTTTTCCTACCTGTTTGTTTAATCCATAGTTTTCCGTGTGAGCCTTTAATCCTTATTTGTTGGAAGCCTATGAAGATAGCCAATTGAATCCTTTAAAAGCCTTTAAATACCTATCCTAGTAGAGAAATAAAAGAGACAGATTGGTGTAGTATGAAAAGGAAGTTGGTAAGATGAATGTGACGGAAAGTGATTGAAGTGCAAAATAGTTAAATCTTGTGAAAGGGGTAGTGCCTGAAACTGGTACCCTATGTGAAAAGAAGAAAAAGAAATTAAAAGAGGACGTTGATCTTGTGTTAAGGGATGGTCGAATTACGAAGAGAAGTAAAAAAAGGGAGAAAGAAGGAAAAAAGAGAAGGAGATTGATTTGTCAAGAAGATGTAGTGATAATGTATCTCTATTGTTGATTCTCTACTAGTGATCGAGTCACTTATCCCATATTTATCTATCCTTGTCCAAAGAGCCAACGTTACAACCCTTTGCAAGTCCTTTGTGATCCCATTGTTTAAGTCTTTCAAATTAGTGGAGAGTTTAGATAATTGTCAAGCTTATGGTTACGCGTGCATGTGAATTGATTTGAGTGCATATATTTTAGCCCTTAAAGTGTACATTTCACACTTGAGCGAAGAGTGTAAATACTATCCGTGAGAGTGGATGATGAGCATTCTGGATTAGGGAGTGATTGATTTGACATGTATGTTCTCAATTGATAGAATTTTGACATTTCAGTGTATTATCTTGGTTTGGATTAGTGAGTGATTCCTTGTTTGCCTTAGAATTTCAACTCCCATCTCTTTTATGTTTTAAGATCGTTGTTCGGGGACGAAACATGGTAGTTTGGGGGATTGATGAGAGTGGAAATCTACATCTTTTCGGTCATATATTACCGTATTTATGTTAGGATAAGGCCATATTTCATGTTGGAGTGCGTAGTCGATGTATTTTACATGATTCTGGTGCTTTTAATGATTTTTGTGGAGTTTTGAAGGTTAAAACAGGGTAAGAATAAAGCAAAACCGAAGACAGGAAAGAAACGAGCTGAAAAGGGGCTTACTCGAGTTGCATGAGTCAGCACGACTTAGCAACTCAAGTCGAGTAAGGTGCCGTAGAGGGTCAGAATTGATCAGTGAGCCAACTCGACTTGTCTTGATCAACTCGACTTGTAGCTCGAGTCGAGTTGAGTATGGGGCAAGTCGAGTTGCATGTCGTGTGAGGCAGAGTAGTGCCGAATTTTGTCCAGAGAGCCAACATGAGTTGACAGGCGATGACTCGACTTGTCAGCTTGACTCGTGTTGGTGTACGGAGAAAAATCAGTTTCAGAGCATGGCAGCTCGACTTGACAGGCAGACGCACGACTTGGCAACACGACTCGAGTTGGGTTACTCGAGTTGCAACATAAGGTAACTCGAGTCATGTTGGCAACTCGAGTTGGTCACTCCAACTCGTGTTGCGTTAGTTTGGGTCGAAAATTAGGATTTTTTATCCCCTGTGCGTGACAACGTGTAAAAATAGCCCGTCAAGTCAGTTTTCGAGAAAATAGGTATAAAAAGGATCAAATCACTTGAAGAGGGGAGACCGATCATTCACAATAGAAACACACCGTGAATTCAATTCATGCTCCATCCATCCATCCACCCACTCACATCAAATCTTTCATCATCCATCCCATCGGTCCAAAGGAGGATTCTAGTGCGATTGAGAGATCAACCCAATCAGAGAGACGGAGGAAGAACGCAAACCACGTGACACTAGGGTTTCATATTCTTTTCTTTATTTTCCCTTTGTTGATTTTGTTATGAATTTGATAGCCATGAGGATTGTGTGTAACCTCATGGGCTAAAACCCTTTACAGTTCTAAGGATTGAGGGTTGGATGTAGTTGATTTGGGAACCTAGACTAATCTTGTGAATTTATATTGTTGATAATCCTTATTTATTCGTTTTTATCCAAACTTTGTCATACGTTCGTAACGTCTTCATAGCATATTATTGATATTACCCGTGATGTTTGATATGTTTTGTTAGCTTGTGTGCATCTGTACTTGATACTGTTTGATTGCTAGGGATTAAAGTAGTTTGCCCGTGAACACATTAACCCTGAGAGCTGGTAAATAGGGCACTTGATTATCTTAGTAGAACAATGCAATTAAGAAGTCAAGTAGGAAGTGAATAAGATTGAATATGAATTCCAGAGAATATATGTTCGTCGAATTGGCCATCCGGAGGTTTATAAAATTTGCCTTATTAGTATCTAGGAAGGATGATTAAAACTATTCACGCGTTATTTTGTAATGTTAATCCATTAAGGCAGTATGAATGAACAGTAGGATGTCTAGGAAACTAAATCAATTGCATTAAACCTGATATCTTAGAGCTGTTATTTCTCTCTTGATTCAATCTTAAATATTCCTTGCTTTTTATTTATTTTGTTATTTAAAATTTCAAAACTTTAGATATTAATTTACAATCAAAACTTGGAAATTTGGTTACATAATAATTCTAGTTAAACAGTAATATTAATTAAATAGATAATTGACTGTCTCAGTGGGAACGATATTTTTAACTGGGGTACTTGCCTCTGCAATTGACATCCCTACACTTGGGGATTTAATTGAAGTGCGCAAAATTGCCTAATAGTGTGCTAGGTTGGTTGAAGTCGTGGCTCGTATTTGAGCCTTGGAGCAGTGTATTCCTCATCCTGGCTCGGCAGAGGAAAGGGCCATTCGTGCAGAGGCTCAGCTAAAGGAGATGGAAGACAAAATGACGAGTATTTTTCAGTCCCTCAGCAGTCGAAAGAAATACTGATGCTCTCCGCATCCCCCTTTTTGCTGGTCGATCTTTATTTTGTCTTGATTCTGATATTGTTTCGAACTTTACTTACTAGGATGATTTGTAGACTTTAACTACTGATTGCTTCTCTTTATGTTTTTCCCTCGTTGGGTGATTTTGTCCGATGATATCTTTTGGTGTTACTATGATGTGTACTTGTTGGTGCGTCCCGGCATACGTTCATCATCGGCTGCATATCTTTGCTTGTTTATTCACCTTCTATGTAGATGTTTATGCTTTTGTTTGATGTACACTCTGTTTATGCTTGATTGTCTGCAATTATGAGATTCCCCCCGATCTCAAGACTTTGATCCCTTATCTGTACTGCTCTTTGGCTCGATGTCTCCAGGTGTCTTTTCCTTTGTTTCAATTCCGATATTCTGACCTTCCTGTACATCCGTTATGTATGATGCCTGAAGGAAATTCCTTTTACTCCGAACTTGATATTCCGACCGTTATACATATGTGTTATGTATATATCCATGTCCCTTTTCGATGCCATTCCAAGGCCCGTTGTTGCCTCTTCATTTTGGCTCAGCTATCTCAATTTTTATCTGATACGATCTAATCCCATTGTACCGCGGCTCCTTCAATTAGCCTTTTAGTTTTATCTTGATACCCTGACTTCAGTTTTGACTTCCGCGCCCGATGACTCGACCTCTTTGTTCTGATTTCCCTGAATCTGACACTTTCGCCTCTTATTCCGATTATGCCTTTTTGTTTTGGCCTGTCTTTTTTTCGTAATCCTTTTATTTATGCATGCAGTATTCATTCCAAGCTTATTGGTTGATGTTTATGTCTTGATACCCCCGAAAGTTATGATATCCCCACAAATAAGTACCCTTTACCGTTTCTGATGATCATACTGATATTCTTAACCATATATCATCGAAAAGACTTTCATACAATTTGCATTTCCATATAGTATGGCCTAATGCCTTGATTGAAAGCTGTAACAAAAACTGTGTCACCAACCTCATTCATCCTGCCTTCTACTTCATTGATAATATTTCTTCAAATGTTGTGTATTCCATGGGTGCGGTATCTTTTTTCCATCCACTTCATCCAACTCGTACGCTCCTCCTTCCATAACTCTCTTGATTACATAAGGGCCTTCCCAGTTTTGGCCGTTACCCTACGCCGTTGGGCCCAATACTTTCCGTAGCACCAGTTCTCCACCTTTGAATCTCCTCAACTTTATATTGGAGTTATAGAATCTCTATGCTCTCTGCTTGTAAACCGCATTATGCAATTCCGCATTCAATCTCTTTTCCTCCAATAGGTCTAGACTCTCTTGGATCAATTCTTCATTTGCCCCTTCTTGGTGGAGAGCGATCCTAGGGCTGGTTTCTCCAATCTCCACGTAAATCACCGCCACAGCACCGAAGGCCATCAAGAATGGGGTCTCATTAGTGGAGATTCTTGTCGTTGTTCTGTATGACCATAGGACTCCCGGCAGTTCCTCAGGCTATTTCCCATCTAGCTTCTCCAACCTGGCTTTCAAAGTGTGTTTGATGATCTTGTTCACCGCTTCGACTTGCCCATTATACTGCAGATGGTATGGCATGGAGGACCACTTCTTAATGTTGTAATCCTCACAAAATTTTCTGAGTCTGGCATTGTCAAACTGCTTGCCATTGTCGGTCACTATGGCAAATGGTATCACGAACCGGCATATGATATTTTTCCAGATGAACTTCTCGACCCTAGCCTTGGTGATCGTCGAGAGGGGTTCTGCCTCTGCCCACTTTGTGAAATAATCTACCACCACGATAGTAAATTTATTTCCTCTTTTTTCGATCGGGAGCGGTCCGATTAAATCAATCTTCCATTTCGCGAAGGGCCACGGGCTGAAAACTGAGGTTAGTTGTTCCGAGGGTGCTCTAACTATCGGAACTAGTCTTTGACACTTTGCGCACGCCCTTGCATATTGAGTGGTGTCCTTTTTTAGTGTTGGCCAGAAATAGCCTTGCCTGATCACTTTATGTGCTAGAGCGATCCCTCCTGTATGGTTCCCGCATATGTCTTCATGTATCTCCGCTAGTACATAGCTCGTTTCCTCAGGAGTTAGGCATTTCAGGAGTGGTGATGAATACCCTCTCTTTTACAACTTCCCTTCTATCAAGATGTATCTCGCCGATCAAAGCCTAATTTGCCGAGCATTGTCCTTATCCGCAGGTATCGTTCCTTCCTCCAAATATGCCCTGATCGATGTCATCCATGATTCTCTATCGGCTAATTACTTAGAACCCATACGGTGGTGTTTGATTGGTTCTCCTGCCTCACGATGTTGATGTTATTTAGGTCTTCAGCATTCGACGCGGGGGCTAGTTTAGCCAATGCGTCGGCCACCATATTGTCTTTCCTGTCGATGCATTGTAGGAACACCTGTTTGAATTTCTGCAGTATGCCTGCGGCCAATCCTCTATAATGGCTCATGTGCCCATCCTTGGCCTCGTATTCTCCTTTCATCTGGTTCACCACCAATTGTGAGTCGTTATATATTATCAGCTCATCTGCTCCCATGGCCAATGCCATCCTCAAACCATTCAGTAGGGCCTCATACTCTGCTTCATTGTTAGTTGCCAGAAAACTGAACCTGATTGCGGTCGAGAAGGTTTTCCCTAATGGTGTTCGAATGATGATTCCAGCCCCTGATGCCAGTGTCGTTGCTTAGCCGTCCACATGCATGACCTAAGGCTTTCTTTTTTTCTCCTCGATTGGAACCGAAAATGTCAGTTCCACTATGAAATCCGCCATGACTTGCCCCTTGATTGCATTCCTCGGCAGGTATGCTATATCGAACTGCCCCAATTCGATGGACCATTTGATATGGATGGCTTAAGCTGTACTGCCTTCCACAAACTAGTTTCTAGGTGGAGTGCTCCCATCACTGTGATGAGGCAGGCTTCGTCCCTCATGACTTCCCCCATTGACCTCTGCTCATTGAACCTTTTCAGAAAATCTCGTAAGCTTTCTGTTGAACCCTGGCGGATGTTAGCCAATTTGTGCTTTGGTTCCTTCGGTGCCCCAAGATACGAGTATTGCATTAGAAATACCTCCATCAGCTCTCCCCAGCTTTTGATGGAGAATGCATGATTAACAATTAAATTTAAATTAATTTTCATTTTATTATTATAATAATATAATTTTCAAGTAATTATTTTAATTAAAAAATATTATCAATTATTATTATTGGGCAAAGACTTGTGTGAGACCGTCTCACGTAAGTCCTTACATGAGACAGGGCAGACCCACTATTTTGAGGAGCCCGATGCAAAAAAATGGAATTTAGGCCTTTTATTTTCATAAATTGTATAAAATAGTATTCCGTCCATCTGGCGAAGGTCCCCATTTGCTTATTACACGTGAACTAAAGTGTATTATTATTTTATGTATAATTGATAGTTGTATTAATAGTGAGTGGTGGGCTATATTTGAGACTTTTTTAAAAGAGAAAAATAGAGGATCTTTGAATGAAACACCAATATAGTAAAATTGAAAGCTTTTGATGGGACGGAGTGAGTAATAAAATTATAATATGAATATTAACATACTACTTGTTGATAGTTGTTCTTGACCTGTTAATTAATGCTTATGAGATAAAGATATTTAGTAACGGAATCAAGAATGAACACAATCAAACATAATAAAACTACAAACAATGGGATCAAAACCAATAGAAAACTCGATTCCCACCAACGAACTCAGCCGATTTTTATTACTCTCCCTTAGAACAACACTCATAAACCCTCCCTTCACAAGTGTAATGTCTAGAGCAAAATGTTAGTCACATGCCTCTCTCCTGTGAGAGAGGCTATTTATATTGTCTCAAAACCCTAAACCAGAGCCAATCGCCTTGCGCCATTTGGATGGAGACAAGCCGCCTTTAATGAAGCTGTTTGGTACGCCGACTAGCTGCAGGAGAAGTCTGGACGCCGTTGGTTGCTTTTGCAGGGTTCCACAGAGTGCCTCCGTCCTTTGTTGGCTTCCCATTGGTTATTAGAGTAAGGTTCGCCAGTCAATTGTTGTCTTCTAGTTAGGATTGCTGCACAAGGCATCTCTTCTTCTTGTTAGTCTTGTCCTTTAGCCTGCGGTACTTGTCAGCCTTCATGATGGTGCTTGCTCTTCACTATTCTGCTTCTGTTGCCCCTTTGGTCCTTGGACAGGCTGACTTTCAGTGCTGTGACGCTCGTCCGAACTCTCGGGCAGGAGGATGACGTCGCTGAAGTTTCTTGCCGAGGGTGCTCTCTGGCTTCTGCCTGTTTAGTGGATTCCTCTTTGTTCTTTCCTCGACTGGGCCTTCGGGCTGCCGCCACCTCCTTGGGCTGTCTCGATTGTCCTTTCAGTTCTGTCCACAGTTTGGGCCGCTAAGGGGTTGGGCCTTTTTCTTCAGGTATAATAGAGGTTATTGGGCTTTTGGGTCTGCTACGCATGGAGGATATAATACCCATAACACTACTAAATATATTAGAGAAGAAAATTAAGAGAATGAAGAGAACATATTTATTTAATCTACTTGAGAAAGAATTTATATAAAAAAAATCTTAATCCTTGATAAAGAAGGAAAGTATTAAAAAAAACATTATCTATTAATAAAGATAATATTTGAAGCAGATTAGTTGCAGATTATGCGTGGCAGTCGCAATTAATAATTTATGGTTTATTAAAAACATTATGGTTTATTAAAAACTAAATAAAAAGTACCCACAAACAGACTCGAACCCCGTATGGGACAGTGGACGAAAAAGAGATAATGCCAACTGAGCCACATAAAAACATTAATCATATTTTACGTTTAAAATATATATAATAAAGCCTATATATAAATATGTAATAAAAAAAATCCGGGGGCCCTTGCCGGAGTGAGGCCCTATGAGGCGGCACGCTCGGCACAGCCCCAGGGCTGCCCTTGAAGTGAGATGATCAGAAAGTGATAACTTTTATGAAGGAAAGTGATAATAAATTAATAAAAAGTGATAATATTCTTTCATGAACAATTTATAGTATAAATAAAAAGTGATAATATTTTATAGCGAAAGTGATAATGATTTATAGTGAAAGTGATAACTACTTTAAAAAGTGAAAAATGATCTCACACGTAAGACGGTCTCACGCAAGACCTACCTTATTATTGTTACTGTTCTTATTATAAATATTATTAGTTAATAGATAGTTTAGTTATTTTGTTATCAGTTTATTTTAATCAGATATATAACTTCATATTAAAAATATTATCACTTTTTATTCATCATTTAAATCTTTCATAAAATAATATTACTAAACGATTATCACTTTTTCTTTATCATGTATTACTTTTTATTAAAAATATTATCACTTTTTATTAATGAAGTGAATTGTTTGTGAAAATAATTACAGATATCACTTTTATTTTATTATGAATCACTTTTATTAAAAATATTATCATGTTTCATCCAACTTTTAAATTATTCATGAAATACACCTTAAATTTAAAAATAGTCATAATTTTTTATTAAAGATCTTATCACTTTTTTTAAAAAATGTTATCACTTTTCATTTATATATAAATTATTCATGAAATAATTCACAATAGTGTTATCATTTTTCATCAATTGTGTATCACTTTTAAATATAAATAAAAGTTATCACATTTTATAAATTTATAATATTTAAATTAAAAATAAATAAAAAATAGCCTATTTAATTTTTATATTTTTAAATTTTATATCAACCAAACAAATCCCTTTAAAAATAATTAAACCTAATTAATTTCATTCTATAATTAATTTTTTAATTTTTTAATTTGATTATAGCCAAACAGGGCCCTTCAAAATTAGGTAAATGGGCTAATGGATGATCTGTCTCACATAAGAGGATCCGTGAGACGGTCTCACCCAAGTCTTTTCCTTTAAATTATTACATAAAAAGTATAATCTTGAGAAATCATAATTAAATACTCCCTCCGTCCGCTTTTAATGTATCAACTTTACTATTTTTGACGTCCGCTTAAAAGGTATCAATTTCCCATATTTAATAAAAAAGTACACAATGTGGCCCACCACTTTCCTCTAATACAACTACCCACTTTACATATAATAATAATACTCCTTAATCCATGTGCAAAAAGTAAATAGATACCTTAGAACTGGACAGAGGGAGTATAAAACTATTATTAGGGAAGGCAACGGATAGGGTATCCGTTTATTTTTGGGTACCGGACAGAGGTGGTGTTTGTTTTGGGTTTAAAGTGATTTAATAAATCGATGAATAGTGTTATTCTATTTTTGTTTTGGGTTTAAGTAGGGTATGTTTAAACTTTATGTTAAATCAAGTATTAATTGAGGTGAGAGAAGAGGTAAAAGTAAGTGAGAGAAAGAAAGAGAAAATATTATTTGAAGAGAGATAATGTATAGTAGGGGGTAGGTAAGTGTTAGTAGGGTTTGTAGGTATATATAGTGGAGATTTAAGGAGATTTATTAAATCTAAAGCCGGGCTATTAAACCCAAATCAAGCATTGCCTTATGCTATTTAAAAAAAAAACTAACTGTACACATCCTATTTAAAAAATTTATTATAGTACCCGTACACATCTCATACCCGTTTATCAATACCCACGGGTACCTGCACCCATTTAATATTAATTTATTATATAAATATTTATATCTTTTCTATTATTTAAATTTATATTATTATGAATTAAATATAAATCAAATTCTATAAATAAATATATTAAATTTTGTTTGTGTGTGTATATATATATAAATGGGGTACCCGCTGGTATTGAGGTATTATCCGTACTCGTTTCAAACCCTAATGAGATTTTCACAACTATCTGTATCCGTCTCAAACCCGTTTACAAACTATCTATATTAGGGATGACAATGAGATGGGTATTTCTGGGTATCCGGTCTACCCGAATTTTAATGGGTAGGGTACGGATTGTCGTAAACGGGTTTGGGACGTGGACTGGTAGTTGTAAGAAATACTATTAGAGTTTGGGACATGTATGCGTAATGCCTCAAAACCCGCGGGTACCCCGATTATATATATATGTTTATAAAATTTAATAGTATTATATTATTTATATATTATAAGATATTTTTTATATTTAATTAATAATTATAAGTTTTATTTAATTATATTTATTAAATATTTATTTAAAATAACAAAATTTATATTATATTTATTTTATTTTTAATTAATAATAATGTAATATATATATATATATAATAAATAAATATTAAACGTGTATGGGTACCCGCGGGTATTGATAAACGGGAATGAGACGGGTACGTATATCATAATAAATTTTTTAAATGGGATGGATACGAATATGGGTAGTTTTTTTTATTCGGATACGGGTACGGGTACCCAAAATAAGCGGGTATCCCACCCGTTGTCATCGCTAATCCATACCCGCCCTATTAAGATTTGAATAGAATGAGTACTTGAAAATACTCATCTTATTATCATCCCTAACTATTATCGTTTAATAAATAAAATTAATAAATGTATATAACAATTATAAATTATTGTATAATTAAAGATAAATTATTAAATATTATAAAATAAATAATTAACGATAAAAAATTTATGAAGATTAATTAATATTAACTAAGATTTATTTTCATGAAATTCTTCATTTAGAATTTTATAATGAACTAAATTTATTAAACTAAACTTAAAAATTCTAAGGATAAATATATTAAATATATTAAATAATTTCTTACTCTTCTAAAAATATTTTATTTGTTAATATATTTTATTAAAGAATATTTTACAATATATAAATTGTTATTAAATTTAATGATTTATTTCTCCAATCATATATTATTGGTAATATGGATGTCAAAATTAAAGATCTAAAAAGACAATTAATTTAATATAATTTTTATATAAATCCGATTTAAAATAAAAAGTTAAAAACACTTAAAGTTTTGGTAAATTTTTAAATAAGATAAAGAAAAATAAAATATTTTGATTGATTGTTTAAAATAAAGTAACTACATTATCTTCTTTTTTAAGCAAGTTTATAATAAAAAAATTCAAAAATCTATACAAATGACACATCATACCTAAATTGCTCCTATGATGCTACCTAATAAATCCAAAACCTCATTTAATTTATAGTATATTTTTTATTTTTTATTTATAAATAAATTATGAAATAAGTTATTTGAGTTGTAATTGAATAATAACAATATTTTTAAAATTGTGAGGCGTGAACTTTTTCATGAGACATATAAAAATAGTAAGTTTAAATTTGTTTAAGGGATGGAAGAGTATATTATTTAGAGATATGAATTATGGCAAAAACTTTTGTGTCCGGGCATACGGGCACACTTCGTGCGCTTTTAGATTTTTGTATTTAATTGCATATCTTTAATATAAAGATATATACCCTTTATTTTTTGAAAAAAATATTAATGAAAAGTGTACTTTAGAAAAAAATGGTGTACCCTTATTAATTAAAGTGTACCCTTTATAACAAAATAATATACTCTTACCTATAACACTAAATTCTAAAGGCGCACGGTGTGCATCTGAGCGCACGCAACCTCACCCATGAATTATTATCATTTTCAATGAAAAAAATGTTGCATATCTTAACAAAAATGTAAAAATAAAATATATCAAAATTTATGTAGAGTGATCACGTTGTTTGTTCAATTTTTCGATAAAATTAAATTGTATTGTTTTGGACGATTCGATTTTACATTTAATATTAAGCCCATGGGTTTTCAACTATATATAATCATACGGTTTTGGTGGTCGGTTTAGTAATTTTAATAATAAGATTATATAATAATAAAAATAACATAAATATATAAATACACTAGTATACATGTTTTAATAAAAGTTAATCCTTTCGTTCCCTTAATACGTATTTATTTTGTTATTTTGGTCCGTCCCACTACAAAATATTAATTTTCTTTTTGATACAACTACTACCCACTACATATTAAAAATTACTCAATTCACTATATATTAAATAATTATACTCCTTAATCCACGTAAACAAAATATTACCTTTCAAGGGAATAGAGAGAGTATTTTAATAACCCATAAAGATAAGTACTTCTTCCGTCTCATTTAAAGAGAGTCTTTTTTTCATTTTAGGCGTCTCACCCAAAGGGTACTCTTTCCCTTTTTACACACATGAGACTCATACACACCCTCTAATACAATTAAAATATGGAGCACACACCCCCACTAATACAACTACTCACTATACATCAAATAATAATACTCCTTAATATACGTGTATAAAAGTAAAAGGCCCTCTTTTAAAGGGACGGAGGGAGTATATCATATACGCTTTCTATCCCAAACAAAGGTTTATACTATGTCATTTTAGTTTGTTCAAAAATAAGGTTTACATTTTTTTTTTATAAGTGAGGCTTCACACAAAATAATTAATATTTCTATATGAGGCATACACTCAATACTAATACAATTATCACTACACATTAAAATATTATATCCCTTAACTTACTGTATATTATTATATTACTTTATATCTCTTAATTGGTGTGTAGAATTCAAACACATGAGATTAGAACTAAATTGATTAACACATAAATATAATTTGATTAAATAGTAAAAGTGACAAGAAGCAAACAACTAAACAAATTTAATGCTCACAAGATGTAGGGCAATATGAATTCAAATCAATATAGGGAAGGTAGCAAACTTAACAACACTATGGTTTGGTTAGCTTTTAAAATTGGTAATGCAATGGTTTATCTCATAGGGACCGATGAACGGAAGCGAATTAGAATTTTTTTTTTCTTATCTTTCTTTTATACTTTATAGTTTTTACACTCATGGATAAGTTAGTGTTAGGGTTTTAAATGTTCAAATCATGTTTGATTTATGATCAAACATCAGATTTATTATTTTTTCGATTTCTAGATCTTATTCCTTTGTTAAAATGATTTTTTAGATTTCTATAATTGTGTTCATAATTCTTGTTTCGATTATAGATGCATGAAGTTAGCTCGAATTGTTATAATATTAAAATTTGAAAGCGTTAATATTATAATGGTCATCTATAGTAACCGCAAGGAGATTAATCCATATAACCTTCAACTATTTGACACTCAATCTAGAGTATATGTTAATCTTGCAAACAAAATTGTAAGAATAATTTGATAAATAATAGAAACAATTCTTTTAGTGCATATAGAGCATCCATATTGGATTAGTCTTTAATGCATGAATAGCCTAGAATGAGATTAAAGGGTTGCGGGTATTTTTAGGTTAAATTATTTAATACCTAAAAATAGAAGTCTAAGTACGAAATATGAATTATTTTCTTATTTGATTCTAGAATTTTTTGTTCCTTATAATTGTTAAATCTCGCTTGATATTTAGCATGCTTAAGTGATATTTCCCTAAACGTTAAACATCAAAACTTAATTTTATGTTTATTTTCGATTTTAAAATTAGATTTCGATTTTCAAAATACTCACCCTTCAAAATCACCACTATATAAATCCCTAAATCGCTCACCAACCTTTTATATCTTCGCTACTTTTTATACATTATTTTCGCTCAATTAATATATATAAAGTTAAAA
This sequence comes from Pogostemon cablin, assembly GCA_023678885.1. NCBI lineage: Eukaryota > Viridiplantae > Streptophyta > Magnoliopsida > Lamiales > Lamiaceae > Pogostemon > Pogostemon cablin. Next base: position 38,045,881 of record CM042965.1, read on the forward strand.
CTTATCTTACATTTTGGGTTTATCGGCCAAGCGAAGAGTTTGACCCACTCAATCCGCGAAGAGTCTGACCCACTCAATCTGATATTGTCTGCTTTGGACCGCCCACTGGCCCGCATGATTTTACTTTTTGGGCTTACACCCAAAAGATCTCATGCTAGAGAGAGTCTATCCCACACTTGTAAACCCATCATGATTTATTTCTAAAAAAATTATGTTAGTTGGTATTTTTTCAAAATAAATTATTAATTAATTGAGATATCTGTCACCGTTTCGACAAAATAATAGAGTATTTTGATATTTGTTAAATTTCTAAATAAAAGTGAAATGTGAAAATAGTGAGAAATATTAGTGAAGAAAAATAAATTATTAATTAATTGAGATATCTGTCACCGTTTCGACAAAATAATAGAGTATTTTGATATTTGTTAAATTTCTAAATAAAAGTGAAATGTGAAAATAGTGAGAAATATTAGTGAAGAAAAAGGATAGGATTAGATTTGTGAAAAATTGTATAAATGATTCGAAAATCGGATCGGACCGGCCGATTCAACTGGTCAAACCGGGAATCGGAGCCAGATCCAGTCCAAAACAACCATTAAAACCGTTTTAGGGATCAAACTGGAAAAAACTAGTTCAAACCGGTCAAAATTGAAAAATCGATGAACTGAAAGATCGAAGAACCGCCGTTTCGTTTGTATATTTGTAGAAAGAATCAGCGAGAAAGACAGAAAAAGAGAAAAAATTGAAAAGTCCACTCTTCCGGAGTTAAACTCCGGGTTAAATCTCCGCTGTCACACTACAATCAATATCTAATCATTTACCAGATTGCAATTTGAAATGCGTATTGAAGAAAATATCACGAAAATTTGAGAAAAGAATGGCTGCGGATGTTTGCTGAGAGAGAGCGGGGGATGTTTGCTGAGAGAAAGAGAGAGGAGTGGAGACCGGGGGGGGGGAGAGAGCAGTGGATGTGCTGACTTTGAGATCCTGAGAGAAAGAAAGAGGAGTGCAGGCCGGAGGGGGAGAGAGCAGCAGATGTTCTGACTTTGGGAGAGAGGGAGGCAGGAGCGACTGCATTCGCTGGAATCTGGATGAACAGATTAACCCTACAAATCCTTTTTTACATCATATAAATTCTAACCCAACAATTAAAGTGTGGGCTTACTAATTAAAGTGGGCTAAAGTGGAGTGGGTTTTTCCTTCAAAGTGTGGGCTTACTAATTAAAGTGTGCTAAAGTGCAGTGGGCCAACGTGGAGTGGACTTACTAATTAAATAATTATAAAATGTAATTAAAAAGGAATAAATTTAATTTTTCCGGTTGAACCACTCGGTCCGACCGATTGAACCTCGAACCGGTGGAGACAACGATTCAGTCTCCGGTCCGATTTTCAAATCACTCGTATAAATAGGGAATGAAATGGCAGTCGGTTTAGCAGCATGTGAAGTTGAGATATGCCTCAATGGTGGCAGGTGATGTTATTTACAAAATCATTTGGGAAAATTCATAAAATATCCTAATTTTATAAACTAAATATGTTTTCTAATTCAACATAACAAACATAGTTTTCTATCAAAAAAAGTAGGTAAAACCGTAAAATGTCTTTTAAGTATAATTAAGCATCGTGACGTCAAATTAAGATAAGATAATTAATCTCAAGGCTAAGATTGAGGTTTGATATGAGATGAGGGAATAAGTTTTGAGATAAAGCAATTAGTCATTTAAAACAATGAGTTTCGAGATGAAGTAATCGGATAAATATTACAGGGACTAGTATAGCAGCCGAGTGTTACATGGATTACAAAATTTTTATTATAAATTTAAAATATATTATTTAATAAATAAGAATGTATTAGTATACTAATAGTTAAATATACCCACATATTATATTTTTAAACTTTATAATTAATATTTTATGTTTTTATATAGAAAATATTATTATGTGATATTTTTTTAATCTTCTAATGTAAATAAATTTATATTCTATGTATTCGTGGATATTTTTAAATAAAATATAAATCAATTAAATTAAATATTAATTTATGAACTTTATCTTTTAAATGTATAGATTATTTCCTTTTATTTTGGATTTGACAGAACTAATAAGAATCAATTTTATTATTATATGTTTTAAATGTCTTAATTAATTTAGTATTTATTTTTATTATATAAATTAATTACAATTTTTGTTTTAGTTATAAATGATTTCAATTAATTTGGTGAAATAAAATTAATATTAAATAAATATTAAATTATTTATTAATTATTCAACCAATTAAATTTTCAAAATATTATTTGTTATTTAAAGTTTTTTATGACATTAAATCAACACTTATATTTTAAAAATTTTATATTAGAAATTACTTTAAGTTCGATCAAAACCAAAACACAATTAATACATAATCATAAATACTCAACCAATAGAAACAAAACACATATAAAATTTTATTTTGAGAAGAACAAAATTGCAACACTTCTGTTTTTAAAAAATTCAAATAAGGAAATTACTTTACAAATATATATATTAATATTTGGGCAATGATGGAGGGAGTTAAGGACAGGGGGGATTTTAAATTATTATACACTTAGCATAGTGGTAAATCACGTTTAACAGTTCCTGGAAGTTGAAGGTTTGATTCCTCATTGCCCTAACCTTTTATAGGGCCTTTTATTTTTTCTTTTTTTTCTTTTGGTATTGTTTGAATTAATTTTTATTTTATTCTTTATATTTATAAGTTTCAATTTCTATGACAGGATCGACTGACATCAATTCTAATAAGGATATTACAGATTAAAAAACTAACCGGCATCTTATTATTCAAATAACACTTAAATAACAATTTCCAAAAACATCCTAAAACGCCTATCAATTGGCTCAACTGGACAAACAGGAAAAACATATTTAAGCATTAATTATAAAATAAGGCCAGTTAATACAAGTAATCATACCTTTAGAATTATATCAGTTTTATCTATACATAAATCATATTATTACCATGTTAACAATACAGATAGTCATGGATCAACACATAATGAGTTTAGCCTATTAGGCTAAACATGAACATGATTAAATAAATAAATAAATAAATACAGATATTAAAAACTAAGACTAAGAATACTTACGTAAATATCACCAGTAGAATAAGATTTTTATTAATACAAACTTTTATATATTACAAAAGAGGGGGATGCTCAGCACATGAGCTTACAAAGCTGATCAGAGAGAAGAGGGAGTCCTTCTGATCGATGCCTACAAATGAAAACTATTAACCTATTTATACAAAACGAAAACGCGTTCCTACAGTAGAAAACGCGTGAATGAACAGTAAAAAGCCGAAATTTTCGGCGTGCACAGTAAGATTCCTGTGAAAAGTCAAAAGGTGAACAGTATTATGTCCTGCTTTTACTGTTTATGAACAGTGTCTTGTCTGGCTGCTTTACTATTCATGACGTAAGCAGTGACGCCATCTTGATTGAGACCTATTTTTCTCCCGATTTTTTTGAAGAAGAAGATCCTTCTTTTCCTGATGCAAATTTTTCTATCAAGGTATCATTTAATGAGTCAAATATATCATCTATATTGACTTCATTTATATCTTCATTCGGATCTTGAGCATCTTGCATTTCTTCAGATGCTACTGAGTCTTCTTTATCCTTTTTAAATTGGGATATTAGACTCTTTTTCATTTCCTTGACATATGCAGCTATCATCTGCTCAGGAGTCAAATTTTCAGATCTCATTTTTGCCTTGTTTATGATATAATCAAAAGGCGAAGATGTTTGATTATTTTCCAATTGCTCTTCATATGAACAAACTTGTTTCTCTATTAGAGAAAATGTTTCCTCTCCATTCATTCTTCCAGTAAGAGGATCAATCTCCACTAATTTTTCCCAGAACTTTACATGGTAAGTTCTGTATAAACAGGGTATACCTGTTTTGGTATGACCAAATTCTGGTTTCCATTTTAGTATCCATGGAATTGAAAATTCTATAAAAAAGTAACAAGAAGCTATTCCTTCTATTACAATTTTTGAATTTTGTCTCTCTATCATTTTGGGAGATACATCTACCCATTTTATAAAACAATCTCGAGTCTCTACTGGCAATATTTCTGGTATAGGACCATAGCAATTACACCAATGAATAAACCAATTTGGTATTTCAAGGCTATAAACTTTAGAACATATTTTTATAAACCATGTATGATGTTTTTTATCATTTTCATAGTTTAAAAATTTCTCAAAAGCATCACAGTAATCCCAATAATTATATTTAAAGACTACCTTTGTAGTATCATGTTGCATTGATTTTTCTCTTAGGGGAGAAATTCTCCATTCTTCCATAGATATAATCTTTTTTATTAAAACTTTGCTGAAGCTGTAAACTTCATCATTATTTCCAGAAGTAAAATGTTTAACATCACAACTTCCACTTTTTATTAATATTTGTTCATAATATGCCCGAGACTTATAAGTTCTCATTTCATTTGAACCATTGTCCAAATATCTGTTCATAAGAAACCATGGATCCTCACTCCATTTGAGATCCTTGTCTTCTAATTTGAAGATTATTTCTTCATTCTCTTTTCTGAAATATTTTTCATTAAAATCAATATTTGCCACTATATTAGCAAAGGTAGTATTACTCCTTTCAGTATCCATATCCTCAAATTCTTGTGACAAATTTTTGTTCACAAGTTTTCTTTTCCCATATTGAGATATGATCTCAGGGGATTTTCCTTTGTCTTTAGGAGTATTAGGGGTATAACCCCCACTCCTGCCTCCTCTTCCCCTCCATGGAGAGGAAGATCCGCTACCCGTTTCATTCCTGCCATTAAAATATTCACGGGTTAGAAAATCTGGAAGATTATTATCTTCTCTTTTTTTATAAATAATATTAAAATCAAAAGGGGCTAAATGAGCATGCCATCTAGCAAACATTTGCTTAGAAACATCATGTTTAAAATCTTTATTAAACATAAATTTAGCTACACTACAATCAGTAACAATAGTAAATTTCTGATTATATAAATCATCTTGAAATTTTAAAACACATTTTACAATTGCAAGAATTTCTTTAGCCACCGTAGCATAATTCTTTTGTGCATTATTCCATTTCCCCGAATGGAATATAATTAAATGCATTTGTTTATTATCTGGATTTTTCTGGGTAAGAATTTCTCCAAATCCTATTTCAGAAGCATCAGTTTCTATAAACTTTTCCCAATTAGGGTTACTAATCATTAAACATGGTAATGATTTTACATTATTCTTAATATTTTTTACTGCACTTGTATGACTATCATTCCAAGGCTTATGATTCTTTTTTAATCTATCATATAAGATAGCTGTATCTTTTACCAAATTATGATAGTAAGGAGCAATATAATTGAGGCTTCCTAAAAATCTTTGTAACTGAGTTTTATTAGTTATAATATCTGGAAATTTTTCAGCAAAATCTATACTTCTATTAATAGGAATTATATTTCCTTTTTCAATAAAATGTCCTAGAAATTTTATTCTAGTCTGAAATAAATCCATTTTTGGTTTAGATATTACTAGACCATTTTGTTTAATCAAAGATTTAAAAATATGTAAATGCTTAAAATGCATTTCAATAGTCTTTGAATAAATCAAAATATCATCAATATAAACAATTATAAACTCACTATAAGGAGTAAATATATCATTCATTATCTTCTGAAATTCAGAAGGAGCATTCTTAAGCCCAAACGGCATTACATTCCATTCATAATGTCCAATTGGAACATTAAATGCTGTTTTATATCTATCAGATTTATTAATTTGAATTTGCCAATATCCTGACTTTAAATCAAATTTTGAAAATATTAGACCATCATAAAGTCTATCTAATAAATCCTTTTTATTAGGAATTGGATGTCTAATCCATTTTAAAACTTTATCAAGAGGTTTATAATTTATTACCAATCTTGGGACATCTCTTTCTATTTCAGAATATTTATTAACATAAAATGCAGTACATGACCACGGTGATTGAGAATGACTTATTAGTCCTTTCTGTAATAAAGATTCTATTTCTTTTTTACATAATTCTAAATATTCTGAATTCATTTGACAAGGTCTAGCCTTTGTCGGAATATTCTTTTCATCAAAATCTTCTTCATATGGAAGAAATATAATATATTTTTTCCTATCCCAAAAAGCATTGGGATGGTCATTACATATTTCTAATGAAAATTCATTTTTCAGAATACTAATCTTATCCTGTAATTTAGGATTTTTTAATTGTTCATTAATAGTAACAATATTAATCTCTTGTTTCAAAAATCCTATTTGATTTTGCTTAGCCTTAATATTATCATAAAGACTATGTAATTTTTTAGTAATTGGTTCAACTATAAATTCAAGGAAAATATTATTACCTTGGAAAGTACCAATAATCCCTTTATTATCAATATTTTTTATGGGATAAATATTATTTAAAAATGGTGTACCAAGTATAATTTGGTTAGAAATATTTTTTGCAAGTATAAAACTTTGCGAAATGCACTTATTATTAATGCATACATAAGCTTTAGGAATCTTATATTCTATCTGGAGTTTATCACCACCAGCATGCCATAAAGTATGACTTGTTTTATGAAAATATCTAGTAGGAATTAATCCTTCCTGAATAACATTTAAATCTGCTCCACTATCTACTAGAGCAATAAATGATTTTGTATAAAGATTATCAATCAACAATGATATTTTTATATACCATTTTTGAGATATAACTGTCTCAATGGTAGATAAAAAATTATCTTTTTCTATTATAGGTTGTATTATGATATTTTTTATATCATCAGGAATTTCTAAATTAGAAATTCTTTTCTTTGTCCAACAGAATTCATTAGTATGACCTTTTCTTTTACATATTGTACAATATCTTTTTTGATTCTTATTGAATCTTTTCATATACGCTTTCTTTTGGAATTCATTTTTCTTTTGGAAATTATCTTCCCTTGTTTTCTTTTTTCTTTCAATATATTTAGGAGAGTGTTTCCTATGTTTAGATTTATAAAACTTTTCCTTTTTACTTTTACTGGATGAAGGGTTATCCAATCCAAATTGTTGACAAAATTCTCCCAATTGTTTCTTTTCCAAGAAACTTTGTCTTTTTAATTGTTGATTTAACTTTATTTCATTACATAAAGTCAATCCTTCTTGAATACAAGTGTCTATTAGAGCTCCATATGTAAATTTTTCATAAGGAATGGTAATATTATTACCTTTTATAGTTTTTCTTATGCTTTCAGCAAATAAGCTTGGTAATCCATCAACAAATTTGGATTTCCAATGAGTATTATTACACTCTGGTAATTCCATAACTCTGCTTAGGAAAGTATCTTTATACCACCTAAAATCAGAGAGTGTTCTACATCGTAGATTCTGTAATAATGTTCTAATAGTATCACTATTATCACTAAATCTTCCTGTAAAATGTTCAATTACATTTACTGCTAATGTATATACTGCAGTTTCAAGAATTTTATCATCTTCTTGCTTTGTAGCATTTAAAATATTATCTCTATCATGTGGATTTAAATAATTATCCCACCAACCTTTAAGTTGGCCTGTAAATCCAGCTATTATCATTGCTGCAATAGTTTTATCAGTATTTTGACTATTCTTACATATTGTAGAATACATTAACATTCTATAAACAGTATTATAAATCTGTTTATTAGAATATCCATCAATATTCCACTCATAAATCTTATTACCAGAATAACTGATATCAATAGTATCAGTGTATTCTTCATGTAATACATCTATAGGAGTAGGTCTATTATAATAGAACTTACTTTGAATGGGTCTATCTGCCCATTTATTATGGAGTTTATTTATTTGATCTTGAAAAACCTTTTTATATTCTGGGTTTTCTATCAAATTATCATCTAACTCTTTATCCAGAATTTTTATACAAAGTTTATCAAACTTTTCTTCAAGATATTTTTCTAACTCATATAATGGTTGAGTTTTAAAATTAGAAATTATTGGAGGAGGTTGAAAACTAGGAAATATTTCCTTTTTTATAGGAACATTATAAACTTCTGATGTAGAAGCTTTTTCTTTATTTTCAACAATTTCTTTTCCCTTATCAAGAGATTTTCTATTAATTTTAGTAATAATCAAATCCAATTTATCATGTATAGATTGAATTTGTTCACCCATTATTACTAAAGATAAATTAGTATAATTTTGGTTTTTAAACATATTATTAATATGTTTACATGTAACCTGAAGTGTATCATCTTCAATTAATTTAGCAAATGCTAAGAAATTTAAATCATTAATTTTAAATGGTTGTTGTGGGGGATATTTTCCTGAAACCACTGAACCATTTTGCAAAGTATAATTTTTTTCCAAAATAAGAATATAATTCTTAACATATGTTTCTATAAACCATGCTGAAAATGGTATTATCATATTTTTTTCTTTACAAGTTTTATAAAACTCATCTTGAAATTTACTAATTTCATTATTAGTAAAATTATCAAAAATCCAATCTCTGAAAGGTGAATAACCTTCACTCTTAAATTCTTCCGAAATAATTTTTCTGGCTTTAGAACCAGAACTGAAATCTATTATTTCTTCAAAATCCATAAATTATATAGATTCATACATTTCCGACATTGTCGGTTCCATCCTATTGGATTCTTTAATGATATTGTTTCTATTTTTATATAATTTTTTTATTTCAGGATTTAATCCTATTACAGATTCCATCTCATCTGTATATTTTTCATCTTCTATTTGAGATGTAAAGGTTCTATTTTCTCTTAATTGAGAAGTAGAAGCTCTGGGTGTTTCCACCATATAATCAATTGGAGAAATATAATTTCTCATTGAAATACTTTTTTGTATTTTATTGGGTTCAAACTGTATATTTACAGTTCCTTCTGAACTCTGTATAATATTTAAAATATTATTATGATCCTGTACTTGTGTTTGAACTGGTACAGCTTGTTCAATTTTCCAATTTTCTGGAAATTCTATTTCTTCCCATTTAATAGGTCTTCGAGTCATAATATTAGACCTGTTGAAATTAGTTTCAATAATAATAGTCTCATTTTTGTAATCCATCATTTTACAATGAGGATTTAATGTGACTAATGGTTTATAATATATCCTATAACAGACACAAATAGTCTCTGTTCCAGGAAGATAATTATATCCATTTGTCTTAACATTTAATGTTAATGCATCAAGTATATTAACATCAGATAATGATAATTGTAAATTCGGATATACATTAAAGTATACTGGACCATTGGTCAAACTGGATTGTATTATACCCATTAAAGATTGTCTCCAATTAAGATTTCTACCATCTCTTAAAGCTGCTATGAAGCTTGTTTGCCTAATTTTGTGCACTCACGAGCAAGAATACTCGATCGTTGTAGTAGTATATCCCAAGAAAAATTATCAATCCAATAAGGAGTTATATTCGTACTAGCAAAATACGTGAGCTCATGTTCATTGTTGTTTTTGTAAAGATGATCGGGGGTTTTGAGATTGATTAACAACTAAAACAAGTAACAAGTAAATAACAATATCAAATAAGAAGAATGACAAGAATAGAAAATGGGTGCTTAAGTTCAAGTATGGAAAAACATGGGATTAGAAACATCCAAGCACACTCAATTCATATTATCATGCAAACGGAATTCAACTCAATTGATGTAGACTAAGGGTGATCACGATTGTATCCTAAGCTCCCTTTCGGGTTACAAAGGTTGTTGATCCATTTTGGACTCCCAAAAGCATTTAAGATCAAAGCCCAACATTAACCCCTTCCATCTAGGTACTAGTTAGATTAAACTCTCCCTTTTTGTGTACTAAGGCCAACGAATGGATTGGTTCCCCTCATTGAATTCAAATATCCTTTCGGTCAAACTCAAACTCAATGTCTATTCATGCCTTCCTAATACTATAGAGGGTCGTTTCCGTCTCACTCCAAGCAATACATACATGAAGATCATGATAGCATTTAATTACCACAAATAATCCATTGATCAACAATCCATTAAACCAATAAACATTCATGAATAACAAACCATGCCATCACAACATCAAGACAATTAGACTCCATGAATAGAAATCAACATCAATTAAATCAAAAACCAATTTAATCCACATGATAATATAAATCTAATATGCTCTTCATGTTCCTAATCCCACTAGAGGGATTAGCCTATCATAGTAAAAGTAACAAAATAATTAAATGATTCATTACAATTACCCATAGTCTAAGATCTAAAGAAATACAAAATGAATGGATTCTTCCCTATCAATTTCTTGAAGAGAATCTTCTATTCTTCTTGATCTCCATCTCTAGCTCTTGATTCCTTGAGATCTCTCACACCCAATGGAAGGGATGAAGTTTTGATGGAGAATTAATGGAGATGATGAAGATGGATCAAAATGGATGAAGGTGGATGAAGATGATGGTGGGAAATGGAAGAAATGGTGTGTGAGGTGTGTGTAGATGATAGGATTTTCGGATCCTCCTGCCAATTGTTGAATAAAGGGGTATTTATACCCCTTTGGAGGCTTCTAGAAGGATCTGGAAATTTCTGCAGGAAAATACCCAACACGAGTCGTGCTCTGTAACACGGCCACGGGGTGGCCGTGTTGTGTCTTCTGATGCTGCCGCACGGTCTCGCCTTACAGGGCCGTGTTACGCAACACGGCTCGTGTGCTGCAACACGAGTCGTGTGTTGTAACACGGGCACAGGTGTGGTCGTGTTGGCTCTTCTGATGTCGCCACACGACCACCTTCTTACAGGGCCGTGTTGGCGACACGGCTCGTGCTCCCGACTCGACTCGTGCAACTGGAAACGACCTGAAGTTGCCCGTGTTGAGTGACTAGATGTCGCCACACGGCCAACTCTTACAGGGCCGTGTTGGCTACACGGCTCGTGTGCTGGCTCCTGCATTTCTTCACTGTTTTGGCTCGTTCTCCCTCGTTTCAACTCCGAATTGAGATCCGCTTTTTCCTACATCTTCCTTATCATGTTTAGCATCCAATAAAAAGTGAAAATCTTACGTTTAAGCTCATTCACACACATTTCAATAAAAATACAAAACACAACCAAATAACATATAAAATACGGATAAAATAATACGAAAATATATATAAAAAGACACTAAAATCTAGGTGAAAATAGCTCTAATCAAAGCTTTCTGGTAAACCTTTTAAGGTTAAAGGTTTAAAAGCAATCTGAACCAATCCTATATGAAGGAAATTGTATTCATTTCTATATTTATCAATATCCTTATCAGATAATAATTTTATAATCATTTCATTATTATCTAAAGAAATTGATTCCTCATTAGTTTTAACTACCTGAAGTAATCCTAATTTCTCAAAAGTACCCAATTTATATATTAACTTGGGTTCAATTTTAGGAATTGTCCACTTATTAAGTAGATCCAAATTCATATATATATATATATATATATATATATATATATATATATATATATACAAATAATTTAAGAAATAAGATCAAAAACCTCTATGCACTAGTTCAACCGATCCTAAATCAAGCTAAGGTGTTAATACACCTCATGTATCAAGATTAAACCATGTATATTTCAACAAATATCAATTAAAAATATAAAAAATATACTTTAATTTCAAAATTTTCATCATTTTTAACAAACATATTTACTTTTTATTATTAAAAAATCATCAAATTATTTCAAAAAAATTAATAAAGTTGTTAAAAAGTAGTAACTTCTTCTAACAAAATGCAAATAATTTTGCACGACGAATGAAGTATATAGTTTACAGTACTACTTTGGGCGAACGAATGAAGTATATATTTTACAGTATTATTTTGGTCCCCTAAAGTTAATTTCTGATTCCGTCATTGAATTTGGGTTTGAAAGCTGAATTTTAAAATAAGGAAACTTGGGGGGGTGTATGTACACGTATAATTGAATGATGAAATTCAATTGTGTAGCCGTATTATTTAGTATTTATAAGATAAGAGAAAAAAGGTGTTATTGGCGTAGGAGGTGGGAAAAAGATTGGATTAGTGATAAATGATGGAGTAAGTATTTAGTATTTATAAGATAAGAGAAAAGGGTGTTATTGGCGTAGGAAATGGGAAAAAGATTGGATTAGTGATAAATGATGGAGTAAGTTGTTGATGGCTGTTTTTAGCTAGTTAATTTTAGGATTAAGAAAGAAGATAGAGTTGTATAATTGAGCTAAGAACGAACACAATCAAACATAATAAACGAGTAAATATACGAGAGATGGGAAATCCGACCAAAGTCCTTAACCAATTTTTATTACTCTCTTCCAGAACAACACTTATAAAACTCTCTCAATTACAAGTGTAATATCTAATGTGAGAATGAGTAACATGCTTCTCTCTTGTGAGGGAAGCTATTTATACTACCAACAAAATCCTAACGATCGTCCAATCCCTTGGTGCCACCTGAACGAAGACAAACAGCCATCAATGGGGCTGCCGGTACATTGAAGACTTTTTGGAGCCGGTGCAGGGAGCCACCAGGTATCTTGCAGAGTGTAGCAGATCTTCCATTGTCCTTTGCTTGCTTCCCATTGGCGGACGAAGAGGGACGTGCCTGTCGTGCGTTGTCTTCTAGTTGAGAGTGCTGCTCAAGACACCCCTTCTTACCGTTGCTCTTGTCCTTTAGCCTATCGCCACTAGCCGTTTTCATAGTTATGTCTGTACTTTCCCCAACAGTTCTGATAATCCTTCCAGCACTCGGAATGGGTCGGTTTCCGAGACTATGCTGTTCGTCCGAGTTCTTGGATGTCTTCTTCGGTTTTGGCATTCTGCCGAGATGTCTGGGTCACCTATCCTCTTCGCGGGCTTCATGCCTCTCGACCCTTTCTTGACCTCGTCCTCTTGGGTTTCTCGATCCTTGATGATGGGCTTATCTCTTGGGCTTTTTCCTGGTTCTTCCCCGAGTTGTGTCTCTTGGGCCTGGGCCATCTTTTTGGGTTGCCATCATCCCACGATTTACCATTCATTCTTGTTCTTGGACCTCTTCGTGGTTGGACCTCTGTTCGTGGCATATTAGTTTGTTAGGCTTCCGGCCCGTTTGGCATGAGGGATATAATACCCATAAGTGTTTGTAATGGAACGTTGATGAAGGAAGATAGTGAGATGTGAATTGGTGAATGAAGGTTTAGTAAGTAGTTTTCAAATACAGAAAGTCTATATATTACTCTTGTTTCTTCTTCTTCTTCTATTGTAAGTGGAGTATATATAATAATCACAAAAACACAAAGAGTAGAGAGTAGAGATACAGTCTCCAGTCTACTTGGGGGGCGTATGGTGCTTGGTATACACACGGTGTCGTCTCTCTCTTCCATAAATCACCCAAAAGAGAAGCGAAAGCATGACCGCAATGGCTACCATGACTAGCCCCACATATATCCACTGGCTATACTTGCGCAGGCCCGGGCAGTGTGTCTTTTGTATCTCCGAGAATGTCTGCCTGACGAAGCTGCAGTCTTCCAGGTTCACCAGGAAGGGACCATAGGTGTAAAGCCCGTAGCTGACGTTGACGCCGGCTGCCATCTGGCTGAACATGCTCGGAGTCAGCCTCCCCTGAGTCTGGCACACCCCTGTTCCAGCTCCCGATACCTGACACACGTATCCACTCCACACCGCTGTTGCATTGTCCAGCTGCACTTCACCGGGTGCGCAGGCTCGATCGCTCAGGTCCTGATTGAAGGGATTGCATAAGGTGGGGAGCAGGGGCCCGGATTGATTGTAGTAGAGGGGTCCAGAGTTGGAGGGGAAATTGTTGTTGGAGACGGTGGAGATGACGGTGTTGATGAGAGTGGCGAGTTGGGATGTAACTTCCTTGCTCCTTGTCATGGTCTCCTGCGCGGTGGCGTTGTCCACGCAAGGCAGGATATCGTCCAGAGCCGTATGGGCAGTGGGATTTTGGACCCATTCATTCATTGCCACACATGTATCTCCAGTCACACTGAAAGACGAGACAAGACATGATGCAGAGTCTAAGGCTAACAAACACACCCTAAGCCCGACTTACTTGTGGAGGAGAAGAAAAATGCCACACAGTATGAATGTCCCAGTCACAAGAATCCATCCAGTTATCACCAGCCTAAATTAACAAACAACTCACACATCAATAGTCAATACTACTATGTTGTTTGTTGATAATACAGAGAGAGAAATTAAGATGGAGCGCTCACAGGTAGACCAGAAACTGCATGCCAAAGAGTGAAAACACTGAAACAAGAATAGAGTCCCAAATGTCACACAGAAGCTGATTGATACAAGACAAGATAAGATAGGATAGGATTAATACCGAATCCGAGAAAGGCCAGCAGAAGCATGACGGCAGAGAGTATGATAAGAGCCAATCTCCTGAAACAAACAAGTGGAGTTATAGATCTAGTAGGAACATCACAAATAAACTACTCCTAATTAACTCACACGGACTCAATCACATCCTTTATCTTTCTGGAATTATCTTGGGTTTTGATGGAAAGGGTATCGGCGGAAGAATTAATCTTGTTCTGGATACGATCAATGTCCCCCTGTACGTTGGAAGGCAGAAACATTTGGTCCACGTTGATTTGTTTGGCAGCAGAAAGATATCCGGACACATTCCGAAGACTCTCGGAGGTGGTGTTTGCTTGCTGGACAACATACTCCAAAGTGTTGACGGTGCTACTATGAAACTTCCCCTGCCCAGTGTAAAGTATAACACACCCCACACTAGGGCCGTAAACAATTAGTCAATTTCTTGAATTCAAACACACACAAAATTAGATTAGATTAGATGAGAAGATATACAGTGCAGCGAGGGTAAAGAAGGTGAGGAGGATAAGAGAGAGAGCATAAGCGAATCGAGAATAGCCATAAGCCTCCCTTCGGCAACAGCAGAAGCAGAGGCATATCACAGACAGGGTAACACCGAACACCACAAACCAAATCGCACCAATTGCAAAAAAGGGAGCACCCGTGTAACCCACCGACTACAATAGCAATTAATCTTCTTCAGAACATAAATCAAAATCAAATCAAATGAAATTGTTTCAACCAACACTTACAGCCCAGTAATGGCGATTGCTAACGTTCCACCCTCCTCTGTACTTGTTGAAATCATTTAAAGGGTCTTTCCTCGTTGTTCTCTTTGCAGCCAACACTAAAGTATCCTCGCCATCGCCAAGAAATCTTTCTATTCTACTCCGTCTCCAAGATTCAACCACACCCCCTGCATACACAATTTCTATTTCTCAACACACAACTAAAGAAAATTATTTCAATACAAAGAAAAAAACTACCAGATGTTTGGTAGGTGGTAAATGCAGATGAAGGTGGAATTGAAGAAAGAAGCATCCATATTAACAAAACTAAAAACTTCAAACACAACGTCATTTCTTCTGCTTTCTCTTCACCAGATTAGATTATTTATGGGATGCCTTCAATCTGAAGCAGACATTTGCAGAATCGTGAATGAAAAGCTTACAAAGTATACAGACACAAAGAAACAACACAGAATTTATTCGGAACACTTAACTGGGCCGCACATGTCATGTCCTCATTTTTTTATAATTTTTTTTCTCCCTAGTCAAATCATTTGTGTGTAACTTATTAATTTCATAATATGCTCTCCACTTTTTATTTTCAACACATCACATTAATTATATAAATTTAAAATATACTCACTCCATTTAAAATAATTTTACACATTTGTGTTTAATTTTTTTATTAAAAATTCAAAGTGTAACTCATACAAAATAATTAATTTTCTGTATAGTCTCACACGCAATATTAATACAATTTTTTAACTATAAATTAAATTATAATATTTTTTAACTTACTATATATTCTATTACATATTATAAAATTATAACAGAGTATTTTTTAAATCACATGCAAAATAAATATTAACATAAACACGAAATGAGATGAGTATTTTAATTTTAAAATTACAATTCTCATCACATACACATAATATATCTTAAAAAACGTATGATGGATAATAATACGGATGAAGTTAATCAACGTATCACTATAAATTTAAAACAAATACTTTAACTACAAATTAAGTACTAGGTATATCCGTTAAGGAGTATGCATTGTCTTTTCATTACTTAATTTAAAAAAAAAATTGTGACGAATATTGAATAGTGAGAAGAAAAAAAAAAAAAAAAGAGGATTCTAGTGTCATTTTTTAATTTTTTTACTTTTTAATGGATGTCAAAATCTTGCAGTGCCTAAAAGGCAAAGGCCCTTGTGGGAAGTGCACATTTATGAGCACTACCTAGTTGATAAAAAATCAATGGAGTTTGAAGAATTTGTTGAAATTATATAAACTAATTAGTAGAGTTTTGACAAATCCCATTTATTAATTGCAGCAGCTTTTGTGGCTAAATAATAATGGACACCACAACTCGATCATTAAATCTTTGTGAAAGTTATACCCCAACTTTCTATATTCAACTCAAATGAAAACACGCCAAATTGAATTGCAAAATACAATTATCTTCTTCTAATTGTATCCTTTTCATTTGTTTGAGTTTTGGTCAAACAACAATCACTACTGAAAATGAATAGAGTGTCAAAGTGTGATACAACTATTTAGTTAAAACATGTCATGACTTCTACATAAATTGTAATCCATATCCTTGATGTTTTCATTTGTGCATTAAATATTTTTTAACACATAAAATACTCCATATAATATCTGATGTCAAATGGGCAAAGTGAAATTTATAATTCGATGCTACAAGATGCAAGTGTTCCAATGTTCAAATATTATTATAATGATTCATATTTAATTTTACTCATAAAATTTAGGGTCATTATGGGTGCACCTGGTGCACCCCTAAATTTATAGCTAAAATGGATAGTGGGGTGGTTTTTTTATTTAAAAAATAATTATTATTTTATATTACTTAATGGTGGAGATTGATTTAAAAACTAATCTAATGGTTACGATTGTTCAGGTGCATCTTAGTCGGACTCTAAAATTTAATGTTTAATATTTAAGGTTTTATTATTTGAATAATATTAAATTTTACTCATAAAATTTAATGTTTAATATTTAAGGTTTTATTTTGTAGTATCTAATTCTTTCTGATTTACAGAGTTGATGTACTTTCAAATGTTTATTACATGTGGTGTAGTATGCATACATACGAGTTAGCTAGGAAACTCGGGAGAGTATATATAGCAAAATCAAGATTTATCTAGTATATAATATCCGCACTATAATATGAAGTATCTTACAACTCATCTAATATAAATATCGATATACCATATACTTCGTTAATTAATTGTATTGAGTATTATCAATCTATAATTAAAAAATTATAGCAAAATGATTAGCACCAAATAAATCTCCACTATTGCTAATTAATACCGACACGGAAAATAATAGTAATAATATAATGGTTACACAAAAATGTTGTTGGTACAAACTTTCATAATTGTCGGCAATAGCCAATATAACGCCACCTTTCTTTTTACAATTAAATTAAAATAATATCAATCAATTGACATGGTCATGTGTATTCACGCTTCTAGTTCTGGCTCACATGCGAACTTGCAAACTACTACTTCCATCACATACAACTTTGCAGATAGCACATTATTTTACTCCATTCGTGAATATTGTCAATCTATCCAATTTTTTTTTTAAATTTTTTTACGTGAATTAAAGATTTATTTTATGGGATTGTTTGGTTGGGATAGTGAGAGGAGATAATGAGAATAGATGTACATTGATTTTCATTATTGATGTTTGGTTGGTGCAGAGGGAATCAATATTTCTCAATCACTCATTGATTTAATAACTACTCCTCACCCTTTATTCATATTTTCATTGATTCCTTAGTGATAATCATTATCATTTCAATTGAGGAATTTATACCAAGCAGCTCCTAGTGTAGTGAGTAGTCGTATTAGTGGGGTGTGTGAGTCTCATATTTTAATTGTATTTATAATGTGTATGGGTCTCATGGGTCTAAAAAAAGAAATTGATAGATTAAAGATGGAGAGAGAGAGTATAAAATAAAGAAAACAAAATAAATTGAGAAATATATACCCCATAATATTATAAAATACAGTTGGTCTCTTATATGAATGATAGTTTCGCGGTATTAGTAGGTATCCAACATTCATATTTATACGAGTACCTATAAATGAATTGAGAATGGATTAAAAAAAACAAAAATCTCATTAAATCGGGTTTGGGTAGGATACGAGTTTAACCCCTCTGACCTCCACTAACCAAACCGTATAGATATTCAAACAAGGGTATCAAACACCCACATAGTCTCATTTTTCTTTGTAATAATACTGGTTATTATATTTGGATTGAAATATTCGAACAAGGAAAGAGATAAAATTAAATAAAGTGAATACTTTGAAAATTAAGAAAGTGACGGGTAATGAAGAAATTAAAATAATCATGGCAATGAACGGCACGTGGACTTAGAAACAGTGGTTGATGACAAGTGTAAGCTCGGTGCCACATTAAACCATATTATTCTAAGCCACAAAATTAAATTAAATATTATTAAACAAAAAAAGTTTCGGAAATTTGGATATACCTAAAAAGAAAAATAAAAGCGGACTATCTGTACACTTTGCATTTTGTGAGTTGTTCTGTTCTGTCCCCTTTTCTTTTGCTTTCTTAATTATAATGTCATGTAATAAAGTGTGTGTTAAGGACTTTGTGATTTATATTGGCGAGCATATTAACTAGAAATTTTGATTTGAATTTTAGAAAGAGACGAACATTTTTTATTAAAGGCGAAATTGTTCTGTTCTTGTGTTTATAATTTCATGACAATCATCTCACAAAATATAACACAAATCTTATGATATTAACACTAAAATTATAAAAACCACGAGCTAAAACATATTTTGAACTTATTTTTGGTAACTATAGGTCAATTTAGGAATGCACAACTAATTATCGGGACAAATCAATTTAATTGGAAAATTTTAACTTATTTAATTTAATTGAACTTCATTTCAAAAAATTCTTTAGTGACACATTTGGAAGGAGGGTTTAAAAATGCCCAAACTGATAAAAAAATCTTGACTCTGATATTAAAACGATATCAATTTTTTAAAAAATTATTATCAAGTCAATAATAACATTTTTTAATATCAAGTCAAGAGACTTTTTATTTTTTTTTGTCATTTTTAAACGTCTCTTAAAAGGTGCTTAGAAAAAAAAAAAATATATATATATATATATATATATATATATATATATATATATATATATATATATATATATATATATATATATATATATATATATATTATTTTTTCACTTTCCTCCCACTGTAACCACTTTTAACTCAAATAATAATCTCAAGACCTTACAACAGTAGATTCGATAGCTGTTCAAACCAAAACTATCTCTTATGACTTGCTACGTAATAA
This sequence comes from Pogostemon cablin, assembly GCA_023678885.1. Classification (NCBI taxonomy): domain Eukaryota; kingdom Viridiplantae; phylum Streptophyta; class Magnoliopsida; order Lamiales; family Lamiaceae; genus Pogostemon; species Pogostemon cablin. The sequence continues at coordinate 38,065,343 of CM042965.1, forward strand.
ATATGGTAATACTCCATAATTGTACTAGAGTTATGCTGTATTATTAAGCATCAAATCTAATAAAATATTTTAGAATTATGATCACTTAGGGGTCGTTTGCTTAGGTTATTAGTTAGGTATTGATGCAGTATACCACGTAGTACCACGTTTGTTTCGATATATTCATAATATTTTCAACCAGATATTATTTCAGCCCAAAATTAATAATATCTTTTTATTAATATTGTGTATACCACCACAAGAAGTGGATTACACAATATCACAATTTAATACCTAAGTATTATACATACTTTTACCATTATACCCCTCTTCCATTATTATTATTATTATTATTATTATTATTATTATTATTGTTGTTGTTGTTATTATTGTTGTTGTGTGTTCTTAGCTAGTTGTAAACAAGATTAACGATAGACATATTAATGATAAACTGCACTAAGAACGAGCACAACAAACACAATAATAAGTAAGTATGCGAGAGATAGATCTAACCAAAAAGCCTTAACTGATTTTTATTACTCTCATCAAGAACAATACTCATAAAACCTCCCCGTTACCAGTATAATGTCTCAAGTGAGAACTAGTAACCTGTTTTTCTCTTGTAAGAGAAACTATTTATACTACCAACAAAACCCTAATGATTGTCCAATCCCGTGGTGCCACCTGGACGAAGACAAGCAACCACAAATGAAGGCTGCTGGTACATCGGCGACTTTTAGCAGCCGGTGCAGAGTGCCACCAGGTGTCTTCTAGAACGCAGCAGATCTTTCTCTGCCCTTTGCTTGCTTCCTATTGGTGGATGAAGAGGGATGTGTCTGTTGTGTGTTGTCCTCTAGTGTGAGAGTGCTGGCCAAGACATTCCTTCTTACCGTTATTCTTGTCCTCTAGCCTGTCGCCACTAGCCGTTCCTACAGTTGTGTCTGTACTTTGCCCAACAGTTCTGATATTCCACTCAGTCATCGGAAGGGTCGGCTTCCGAGGCTTTGCTATTCGTCCGAGCTCTTGGATATCCTTCTCGGCTTCGGAGCCGGGGTGTTCTGCCGAGGGGTCTCGGCCCTCTATTTTTTTAATGGGCTTTCTGTTCTTTCCCTCCTTTCCTGACCCTATCTTCTTGGTTCTTCTCCGAGGCGTGTCTTTTGGGCCTGGGCCTTTTTGTTTAGGCTGCTAATGCCCATTGATTTGTCATTCTCCTCATCTTTAGATCTCTTTTTAGTTGGGTCTCTTTCTCGTAGAACATTAGCTTGTTGGGCTTCCGGCCCATTAGGCATGGAGATATAATACCTATAACATTAGCCCCTCGAGCCTAGATAATCTGATGGCTTGAGATTATCTAGGTCGACCCATATTTTTGTAAGTTATATCCCTCATGCTTTAGTATGTATGATTCCTGCTTCTTCTACTTTAGTTTCTTATCTTGGTTCCGCCTTCTTTCTGTCCCTTGATTACCGGGGTTGCCGTGATATTTTTGCGAGGTTGGGGGTGTCTCCGATATTTGGTGTTTTTCTTCAAATTTTTTTAAAAATTCTGACAGTTGTCTTTCTTATCCCGTGTTTCTCCCTTCGATTTTTCTTCTTCTATCTTTTTCCTGATGTTCATCACGAAAATTCGCGCTTTTCATAGGCTGTTTCCATATGATTATTGCATAATTTTAGTCTTATCTGTGGAGTTTATTAATTATTTTTATATTTTCTATGACTTCACGAGTATTGTTGAGATTTTGAAGACTTTAGACCAATTTTGGAATGAAAATAATAAATATAAGAAGGGAGCTTGTCGGTAGTGCCACGTCACCACATGAGAAAATTTCTCGACTTTGAATTATGCCACGCATATGCTTGGAATTATTGAGAAGTCAAGTTAATCACATACGTGGGCCACTAAGAGGAAGATGTAATTTTTAATGAATGGGCAAAGAACAATTCACGTACATATGCATGCCATGGGATTATGTGAAGCCCCATACCATCTACATCTTGTTGGTTCATGTACACATGGGGTCCACTTGCTAATTAAAAAGAAGCTTCAAAGTCCAAAAGGTCAAGGCCTGATCCACTGCAACATCACACATCTGAGTGGGCTGTCTTCACGCCATACATATACGGCACACAAGGCAGAAATGAGGGAGGATCAAGACAGAACACGACAGAACACACATCGCTACTTCCATCCTCCATATTCTACCCTTCATCCACCTTTTTCATTCATCATCTCTGGCACTCAGTCACACGGTGTTTGCTACTTGAGAAGGAGAACGGAGGAGGATCATCAAAATGGAAAGAGAAGACGAAGAATTACGCCGGACGAAAGGGTTTTTCTTCTTTCTTTAATTTCCTAATTTTTGATTCATAGACTCATGGGCAAGGACAATTTTACCATGGTTGTTGCTTGTAACACCATGTGTTAGTTTCCTCTTGATAGTTTTAGAGTTTGAAAGTTTATCATGTTGATTTGAGATTTTAGATATTTTGATGACAATTTTGTAGAATATTTATTTCTTATTGATGTTTTATTTTAAACTTATATGATCATGTTTCTTAATTTTCTTGTCAATTATATATTCATGATATGATCATTGATTGTTGAATGATTGATATTTGGATGTGTTTTATGATTATATTTGTTATTTCGTGACAATTGAAGGGGATTGACCAATATATAACCTTTGATTGTTTGACCATCAATATAGGATACCTTATTATATTTGCATGACCATTGTTAAAGAGAAATATGGTAAGGAAGCTCTAATCCAATTCCTTTAGTACCTAGAAAGGATAGATCTTTTGCACTAGCCTATATGGAATTTTGCATGTGAATCGCCTATAGAGGGAATAAGGGATTGTGGGTATTTAATTTCCTTAGTACCTAGAAAGGGAATAGGGAATTATCTTATTAATTTGGTCCTAGGAATTTATGTTTTTTAAATTTATTAAATCTCACTTGTCCATGAGTGGTTTAGCATGCTTAAGTGATCATTCCTATAAAATTCTGCATGATTTGATTCACTTGTTTATTTGTCTTATTTTACATGATAAACTGGATTTTCCTAAAACTATCTTGTTCTTGTCTGTTGAAACACATGTGATTGAGTGTGTTTTTTATTTATTTATTTTATTTTCTATTTATTTTTTCTGCAATATTAGTTATAATTTCCAACTCAAAAAGGTTTTTATGTCTTAATTATTAGTGGTGCGAATTATTTAGTGCGTATCCTATTTAATACTAATCCCTTGGGTTTGATATTTTATTTCTTGGTCACTTGTTGTACACAACGGTAGAGTATTCTTGCTCTATAAACCGTAAGCAAAATTACGATCACCTGACGGTTGCGATTTTCTTTGTACTATACGCTCTCCCTTCTCCTTCAGGCACCATTCATCTCCCATTTTCTTCCTTCTTTCCCTAACTTATTTTTCCTGGTGTTTTTGAGTTCTTCGTGTCGTCTAGGGTTTTCTCTCCTTTTTTTCTTTGTGTGTTGTTTTCTCTCCTCCTATACTTTGGTGAACATGGACCGCGAAGGTTCCCATTCCCCTTCGAAATCCCCTTCGCGGACTACTGATTCTTCACTCGGGAGTGCTGGGTCTCGTCAAGAAGAGAGTTCGAGTTCTCGTTCCCTTTCTAAGTCCGCCTTTGACTAGGCAGTTTCCGACTTTGTGTCGAATTTCCATTTAGAACACTCTGCCGATATAGTCGACGCCGGTTCTGGGCTGGTGGCTCATTTCTGGAAGCTCCGGAGTAGGGAAATGGAGTTCCCTTTTTCGCCGAGGATTTCCCTTCTATTATTGACGATTTTTGGCTAGAAAAAAATACCATTATCACCATAGGTAAATTCCAATGCAGAGATGATATTGAATTCTTCATTCCTTCTCCCGACGCTCGAATGTGTTCTGCCCCATCAAATGTTGTTGCGGCCTATGAATTGCGGTTCGAGCTTGGCCTTCATTTCCCCCTTCATCCCTGTATCCGGGATGTTCTCAACTTCTAGGGTATAGCCCCTACTCAGTTGACTCCTAATGGTTGGGCTGCTTTAATGGGGATTTTAGTTCTTTTCCATTTGATGAAGTATCCATTGTTGAGTGCTTCCGAGATCAATTTCCTGTATCGGCTTACTCCGAATGCTAGGATGAAAGGGTATTACTATTTGGCGCCTCGTCACACTAACCTGGTTGCCGTTTTTCCTAGCTCAGCCAAAAAGTGGAAAGATCACTGGATTTTGGTGCTTTTCTTCAAATTTCAAAAATTCAGACAGTTGTCTTTCTTCTCCCGTGTTTCTCCCTTCGCTTTTTTCTCTTCTATTTTTTCCTTGACAGTTGCGATTTTCCTTGTACTATATGCTCTCCCTTTTCCTTCAGGTACCATTCATCTCTTATTTTCTTCCTTCTTTCCCTAACTTATTTTTCCTGGTGTTTTTGAGTTCTTCGTGTCGTTGTCGTCTTGGGTTTTCTCTCTCTTTTTTCCTCTGTGTGTCGTTTTCTCTCCTCCTATACTTTGGTGAACATGGACCGCGAAGGTTCCCCTTCCCCTTCGAAATTCCCTTTGCGGACTACTATTCTTCACTCGGGAGTGCTGGGTCTCGTCAAGAAGAGAGTTCGAGTTCTCATTCCCTTTCTAAGTCCGCCTTTTTCTAGGCAGTTGCTGACTTTGTGTCGAATTTCCATTTAGAACACTCCGCCGATATAGTCGACGCTGGTCCTGAGCTGGTGGCTCATTTCTGGAAGCTCCGGAGTGGGGAAATGGAGTTCCCTTTTTCGCCGAGGATTTCCCTTCTATTATTGACGATTCTTGGCTAGAGATAAATAAAATTATCACCATAGTTAAATTTCAATGCGGAGATGATATTGAATTCTTCCTTTCTTCTCCCGACGCTCGAATGTGTTCTGTCCCATCAAATGTTGTTGCAGCCTATGAATTGCAGTTCGAGCTTGGCCTTCAGTTCCCCCTTCATCTCTGTATCCAGGATGTTCTCAACTTCTGGGGTATAGCCCCTGCTCAGTTGGCTCCTAATGGTTGGGCTGCTTTAATGGGAATTTTAGTTCTTTTTCATTTGATGAAGTATCCATTGTTGAGTGCTTCCGAGATCAATTTCCTGTATCGGCTTACTCCGAATGCTAGGATGAAAGGGTATTACTATTTGGCGCCTCATCACACTAACCTGGTTGTCGTTTTGCCTAGCTCAGTCAAAAGTGGAAAGATCACTGGGTTTAAGTTCGTGAGCCATGGAGGGGTCCTTGTGTCTTCGATTCTGAGGACCTTCAAAATCCCACTATGTTCCCTAGGAGTTCCTTCTTCAAACCTGATCTTAGTGCGTGTATGTATTTTGATTCCTCTATACACCATTCGAAATATTGTAACATTTCTCTGTTATTTTATGCAGTAAGTGAGTCATGCACTCTTGAGAAGTTATCACCTGAGTTTCAGGAGACACCTTCCACCGCATTCGTAATCTCCCCGAGAAGGAGTGCTATTTCTAGTCCATCCTTACTTGTATTAATCTCTTCACTGCTGGCTTTACTTCTTTGGCCATAGCCATGCTAGGTGACTTTTCTGTTGTTGTGTCCTTTGTTTCATTCCTTTGGTGTTTTTGCGATGGCGTTTCTCATACCCCTATCTTCGCTTTTCTTCTGTATTTACATTCCTTTTCATTATGTTCAAGGGAGGAGAAGTGTCTCATGCCTGATATTGCCCGCATTGCTACCCTTCCCTATGCTCGTAAACAGGCCGCACTCAGCAAGGAAAAAAAGAAGGTTTCTCAGGTCCCATCCAGGAAAATTTTCTAAGCCCCTCTTGCTGTGCAGCCCCTCAAGAGTATCAAGATCCGTGAATCTTCTGATCTTCCCTCTCCGAGGCAAGATATTGGTAATGCCAAGGGGAAAACCTCGGGTGCCGGAGAGAAGGTTTCCAAAAGAGCCCCGAAGGCCCCGAAGTCTAAGAAGGATAATTCCAAGGCCATTGTTGCCAAATCCGTTATCTCCAAGAGGAAGTATAGTCTGCTAGATGAAAGTTCTGATGAAGAGACCCATGATAGTATCACTCTTGCCGTTCATCCCTATAAGAGAATTCGAGACGACAGTGTTGGTGGTATTGATGTCAGTGCCCTCGGTGTACCTGATTCCATCCCTCGGGAGACCTTGGACATTTGTGATATCAGCTCATCCCCTTCTCTCGAAGCTCCTGCCAAGTCTCCGGCTGGCACCTCCGACACCCCTGGTGCTTTCTTCCATCGAGCCCCTGAGCATCCGTCTACTCTCAATCTGAGTTTCAGGGTATGCCTTTTGAAGGTCCCTCGAGTAACCCTACTTCTTACTGTTCTCCTTCAGAGATTTGGTGGTATTATCAAGGGAAGGTCCCTTTGCGTTCTTGGAATTTTGACCGTTCATCAATCGAGATAGCCCCTCCTGCGCTATCCATACTGGAGGACGCTACCCCTTATCTTCCTGTGAACCAAGCAGTTGATAGGGAACTTTCTGAGAAGTATTGTAGTCTTGATGAAGCTTGTAAGACTTTCATTCGTAGTCAGGAGCCTCTGTTTGATTTTGATGCTCCTGCCTGTTTGGCCCATGCCGCTGCATTTCCCTTCAAGGGGTGTACTAAAGAGATCCTTGCTCATGTGGAGGAGATGTCTGCTGGGGCATCTCTTCACAGTGCCACTAGTTATCTGGGTCGGTAAACACTTCATGTTGCCAATGCCATGCATCCAATCTTCGAGTTGGAGAGGCGGAAATCCCATCTGGAGGATGAGGTTGCCCTACTTCTTAGTAAGATCAAAGATAATGACCGGAAAGCCTTTGAAGCGAGCACCGCCGAGGGTCAAATCCGAGGAGAATTGAGGGTCGAACAGGATAAGAAAGCTGAGCTCGAGGAGAGTTTCAAGACCCTACGTGCTCAGTATGACAGCTTGCTGGCCAATTCAGAGAAAGAAAAGAGTGCCTTGGAGTTGGAAAACAAAGTACTTTCCGACTGGGTTGCAGCCATGGAGTTTGAGCATCAAGAAGAGATTAAGATGAAAGAGGATCAATTCCGTGTTGATATGACCTAGATCCAAAATAATCTTCATTCCCTCCAAGTGTTTTCCAATAGAGAGATCAAAAAGACGCGCCAGGAGAAAGAAGCTTCCGACGCCTTGCTTAATCAGAAGATTAGAGAGGCTGAGGATGCAGCTACCGGGGCCCGAAGTGAGCGAGATGAGGTTATAGCCAACTTGGATTATGTCAAGGATGAGCTTCTCCTATCGTAGGCGGATAACCTTTGCTATAGGGATGTTGTTCTTCCTAAAGCCAAAATTTACTATTTTTGTTCCTCCTCTGCTGCCATGGCGAAAGCTTCCTCCGAGAAACCTTACCCCGATTGCCTGGATGATATGCGCAGTATCCTTCGTCAAGCCCTCAGTCAGGAGAGAATGCTTCCGGGTAAATCTTGTTGGCGTTCGATCATTTGGTTAACATGAACCGTTAGCATACTATGCGTTTCTAATATCACAGCGGAAGCAATGAATCATAGAAACGATTACCGTTCACCAAGGTATGTTGATGAAGATTGATTCTCGCAGGTAGCATGCGCAGTCCCACGAGAATGGCCATAACTTCCTCGTCTGATATCGGAATTGAGTGATCTTTGCGTTCAGACAATCCTCTCTTCGACGGCTTTCCGTCAGTATATTGATCATCAAATTCTGAGTACTGTACAAATTTATAAAATTTCGCAAGGTCGCGGATAGCAGCAGCAAACTACCTTCTGATCTTCTGCTGTATGTCCCAAGTCCGATCTCGACGTCGTGTGGGCGACGATCTACGAGACCTCCTCAATCTGCTCTCAACCCTCATCACACGTGAATAATCAATTAGATTAGGGTTCCAGATAAGTTGAGGTGACTTATATACATGGGCTACAGCAGGGACCAGGAGGAGAAATTGGGTTGGGCCTCCATTGGGCTTAAGTATCCAAGCTTAGCCCAAAGCTTATACTTAAGTCCAATAATAATAATATATTCCACTAAAATATTATTATTGCACTACCGTACCAATCCTAAAATTACGTTTTGGGCTCCTTCTTATTATGAGTCCATTAGTCTCCCCATGTTTAAGATATACAATGTCCATTAATTAATTAAGTTACTGACAACCCAATTAATTAATATCTTATCCAAGAGTAGTACCACTCAACCTTATTATCATGCCGGAATAAATTCTACCTGCAGGGTTTACATGATAATCCTTATGAGCTCCTCAAGGGGACATCATCAACCTATGACAGACACGGATTCCTTCTACAATCAACAGCACACCATAGAGACAGCACTACTTCCCAACTCATCGAGTTTGTTGATTTAATTACATGTAAATCTCACCCATTGATGAATCAAAGAAATACATACTGCCCTACGTGTCGAGGTTATTGTATAGGGATTAAGAGCACGAACTTCCATAATAACTGAGATCAAGTTCTCCTATAAGTCAGTATAAGTCGAACGATCTCAAGCTGTCCTGCTCAATACACACAAGTGCACTAATGTGATTCTATAGCCAAGACAAGCTAATACCAAACCACACTACAACCATCCGATAGAGAGTCCCCGTCTATCTCGGTTGTGAGCATCAGTTTATACTTTATAAGGAAACCGATAATATGATCTTCTGCGTGTTGTCGCACAACATATTATCTACAGTATAAAGTAAGTGGACTATTGCATCGATCATATAAATAAATTATAAGATGCAATCATTTGATCATATGATTCTCATTTCAAATTAATTGTTACAATATTGTTCATACAAAAAGCTAGACTTTTAGTATACAATCCAACAATCTCCCACTTATACTAAAAGACTATGCTGTCATGTCTTCTGCCATATATCTGATTTCCACTCCCACTACACGACCATCAAAAGCTCTCGCCTTAAGGTCCTTGTAAAGGGATTTACTAGGTCATCATCCGATGCAATCTAGGCGACAACAACCTTTCCCTCATCATACTATTTCTCGTAATAGGTGGTACTTGCACTCCATGTGTTTAATTGCCTTATGGGCTCGTGATTCCTTCAAGTTTGCAACTGCACCAATATCATCAATATAAATTGTGATATCCTTGGGCAAACTTAGAAACAATTCGAAGTCCATCTTGAAGTTTCTAGAGTCATACAGATACTTTGGCTGCCTCATAGGCTCCAATTTATCATCTTTCCATGATGGAGTCCAGAGTATGAAATATATTTCTATATAACACTCCTCCACATTATGACTCAACTTTCTAAAATTAAACGCATAACCTTTGAGGTAGATTTACTGTCGTCCCTATCTGATTTGAAAAATCTGAATCTATGTAACCCATAAGAATCAGTGAATCTGTTCGGTAAGCCCACATATAGTTTCTAGTCTTTTTCAGGTACATAAGTATATGTCTTACCACAGTTCATCATTCTTGTTCCGGGTTACGTTGATACCCACTGTTCATGCCATCGGCAAAACAGATATCCAATCTCGTGCATAGCATTCCTTAGATTAAGCTTCCTCATTTGCCGAAGCATAATGAACCGTTTTCATCTTCTTTATCTACTTTTGTGTCACAAGACACATTCACTTAGATAAATTCACATGCTAAACGAGTAAGGATCGTATCATTATATGAAACTTGAGATAAGCATAACATCCTTTCTTGTGATCTGTATTACCGTGATCAAAAGGATATTTTTGCTCTTCTTAAGTCCTTCATCTCATACCGCTTTATCAACCATACCCATACGTCCGACAATACTCTTTCATTGTCTCCAATGAGCAAGATACTATCTACGTATAGTACAAGAAATACCACCACGTTTCCATCACTCTTTTCAATACACAAGACCCATCCGATCATTGATTAGATCCATGTCACTGGATTACCTCATCAAAACGGATGTTTCATGATCTTGAAGCTTGTTTTAGTCCATTAATGGACACTTTTAAGCTCACTATCACTATGCTCTTAGCTCTTTGCAATGAATCACTCTGGTTGCTTCACATAGATGTTTTCCTTAAGACTTCCAATCAGGAAAGCTGTTTCGACATCTATTTACTATCCCTCATATTTCATATGAGTAGCAACAAATAAAAGAGTTCGGATCAACTTAGGCATAACTATCGGCGAACAGGTTTTCTCATAATCGAACCATTTCTTTCTGAATATACCTTTTCGCAACAAGCTTGCTTCCATGGTTTTCACCTTATTCTATGATCCTCTTTTATTCTTGCATGCCCGCTTCCAATGGCTTTTACGCCATTTAGCGGTTCAACAAGCATCCAGACCTAATTTAAAATCCATCGATTCTATTTTAATATTCATTGCACTTACTAAGATTTCGCATTTTAATTTTGTAGTGCAACGTCGTATCCCTGGGATAATACCATGTTTACTAAGGATCAAGTCTTGCGACTTTTCCAAAACATGTATCTCACGGGTTGTCGAATAATCCTCCCACTGCGACAAGACACTACATGTAATTGTGTATCAGACGTAACACGCATTGCAGTTTACCTTGTGGTATATCCTCTTGTACACTTGGTACTTATACTTTGTGTTTTCTTCTCACTACCTTTAGAACAACTCATACATGGGTTTGTGATTTATTACATAGTCCCTTTCCAAAAATCTAGTGTTTGTGTTAACAATCACCCTTCGATCTTTTAGACTAAATAAATCACCTTCATTTTTATAGCATATCCCACAAACAAACAAACATTCAAATGAATTACTGTTTCTAGGGCTTATCCATAAAATGAATTAAGTAATTCCAAATAATTCATCATCTATCTAATCATTATCATAAGAGTCTTATTCCTTCTATCCACCATACCATTCAACTGGGGCATGCCCGGTGTAGACCACTTGAGATTTAATCTCAACCTCTGATTAATAGTTCCTAATTATCCTAAGAGGTACTCGTAATGACGATTAAATCGTCATTACTTGATATATTTTCCATGATGCTTTACTGTACCAACCTTGTAATTCTTGAATAAATCAAAGAATTTAGACATGCAGTGCATCAAATAAATATATCGGTATCTAGAATAATCTTTGATTATTCATAACCACCTCTCGCATAGATAATATTAGGCCCGCTAGAATCAGAATGAACCAATTCCAACATATATATCTTTGGCTCTACACCCCTTTACCTTGAAAAGGTAATTAATTATTTTTACTTCCAAGTAAGACTCGCAAGTCCGATAGTTTCCACTTCAGATAAACCTTACGGTCCATCTGCTATCAACTTTTGAGTCCTACTCAAGTAAAATGATCTAGTCTTAGATGCCAAATGCATGTTTAGTTCATCTCCGAAGGTTACTTTCTCTTACTAAGATCAGAAGATGCATTATTAATTACTATTTGTTGCATCTGTGGAATATACATAATTTAAGAGTATACAAATTGTCCATCAACGTACCATAACAGATTACAACTCTATCCTTCATTATAATGACCATGTCATTTAAATGAAATGGAGTATCCATCTATTAATGCATAGAAACCGAAATCAAATTCTTTCTATGAAAACGTACGTAAAGATAATTTTACAAAATCAAACGTTTATTCATATCGTAAGATAAATAAACAACTCCCACCGCAATAGCCACTAGTCTTGTAGTTTTACCCATGTCATAACAATCTTATCCTCACTTAGTAATGAACATTCAGTGATTCCAGTATCTACACACTTCGTGTCAGTAGATGCCATCACTAATCATGTTTAAACAACTAGCAAGTAAGATTCTATCCTTGTTCACTCCTTTTATGAAATTGGATTTCCTTTACCACATGTTTTGTCAGAAGTTTCCCACCATATACAACCTCTTGTAATTCATGAGAAACTTACTCAAAACATCTAGGCAATTATAAAAAATAAAATTGACTTAGGTTTCCCCTTCAACTTCTATTCCATGTATTTCCAATTCATTCATCAAATTCAATCATGACCTACCGCCTTTTAAATTACTCAAGTATGCGAAGAGTTACATGAGACCATCATATTTCTATGAACCTCTCATCTCTTCACTAGAGACTTTAATAGGCATCATGAGACGTCCTTTGTGAGAACACACATATATTTTCTTAAGCAGTAAAATTCAAAACCAAGATTCTTTTCTAATCATCTAATTTGGACAAGTAAATATAATTTCTTTTAGTTAATAATAAGTGAGATAAAACCATTTGAAAATCAGAGAATCACAAATAAATATACCGATCAAAACTTCGAATTTTATCCTTTTATATTGATTCCCTCAAAACAATATAAAAATAAAATTCACCGACATCTCAAGCACCGTGAGTCTGCAAGCCACGATAGTGTGGACGTTTACAAATCCGAACATTTACAAGAGAAGGTTTTACCCATTAATTTCATTTGTCAACCTAAATTTATGACAAAATAATTAATAGTCGGTTCCTCTTTAGCCATGCAAATAAAAGCAGTGACTCCGATGGGGAGGATACTTATTATTTACACCTAAGTGTACACCATTATTTGACTCCAAGTCCGCGGCCAAGCTTATGTGCCTTACAGATGGAGAAGTACACACGCGCTCGGATAACTTCCTACAGTCATCAATTATAAGTCTGTACAGTGATCCGCACATGAACTCATCCGATAGGGAGGAAGGTCTATGCCAACGCGTAAGTTCATATGCATCACATTACAAACATAATTATTTAAAGAAGTCTGTCCCAGCAATCCATGAATAAACTCATCCGATGGGGGAGGAAGGCTCTAATGCCGACGCACAAGTTTATTCACATTGCTAACAAACCAATAATGGAGGCCGCGGGAATTTTTACCAATCCCCTCTCCCACTTAGTTATTCAACACCGAGGGTTTTTACATGCATATAATATTTAAAAATAAAATACCCAACCTAGCATGCTCATACTTCCAAATATATAACAATAATTGACCAATAAAACAATTATAGCAGTTATATATAAGGAAATAAATTGCCAAAAATAAGTTGACTTGATCAACACTCCAAAATACATGCATATAATATACCAAATATAATACGCAATCTAGCATGCTTCTATTTAAGGCAATAAATCATAGAGAATCATGCATACATATATAATAATAATCAATTAATAAATCAATTATAACAGTTATATAACAGCGAATTCTATTGTTCGCCACCAATCACGAATGCGGACAACTGCGATGGGATCGACCTCCCCGCAGCTTGCTCCACCACTCTGGCATCCTGCCTGATCATATTGTGAAGACTCACGTGGAATCTGATGCAGACCAGTCGAACTTGATGCAAACCCGCTCGAACCTAGTGCAGAGTCGATCGAACCTTATGCAGACCAATCGAACCTGATGTGAATCCGCTCGAACCTAGTGCAGAGTCGATCGAACCTGATGCAGACCAATCGAACCTGATGTGAATTTGCTTGAACCTGGTGCATCATTGATCCAACCTGATGCAGACCAATTGAACCTGATGCAAATCCGCTTGAACCTGGTGCAGCATCGATCGAACCTGATGCAGACCCGCTCGAACCTGGTGCAGCATCGATCGAACCTGATGCAGACCAATCGAACCTGATGCAAATCCGTTAGAACCTGGTGCAGCATCGATCGAACCTGATGCAGACCAATCGAACCTGATGCAAATCCGTTCGAACCTGGTGCAGCATCGATCGAACTTGATACAGACCAATCGAACCTGATGCAAATCCGTTCGAACCAGGTGCAGCATCAATCGAACTTGATATAGACCAATCGAACCTGATGCAAATCCGCTCGAACTGTCGCTCACCCAAGGGCCTACTTGCACGGAACCAAGTTCAGCCCAACGCGCAACATCAAACTACACCAACTGTCGTTCAGGGTTCACAACTGTATGAACCTGGGAATCCAATCTCCACCATCCAGAATCTACGCCTGTAAGTTTTGAACATACTTTCCAAATTACAAGTCGATCCAACGGTTAGATTGTGAGAAACAGCTCTTTTCCCTCGACTGCGCAGAACAGAATCGCCCAAAAAACTGCTTCTGTTTTCGGCGTATTCCCGACAACACAAAGTTCCAAATACGATCTTCACCGTTCAGAATGTACATCCACAAAATCCAAACGTGCTGACCAAAAATTAGCTTGATCCGACGGTTGAAACTCCGGTTATTGCCTCTGCAATATCACTGCGCTGGATTTTCTCTCAATTTCTTCCTTCCATGTGAAATTAACGAACAGTTTTCGTCGAATCCTCTCACACACAACCATCAACGAACAGATATGATATAGGATATATTTCACATAGGAATATTCATGGTTTGCGCAGTAAAACCAAAACCCTAAACATGCGATCCTAATTTCAAAAAATTAATCACATAACCCTAGCCTAACGTGTCACGCTTCACCACGAAACCGAAGCTCTGATACCAATTGTTGGCGTTCGATCGTTTAGTTAACGTGAACCGTTAGCATACCATGCATTTCTAATATCACAGCGGAAGCAATAAATCATAGAAACGATTACTGTTCACCAAGGTATGTTGATGAAGATTGATTCTCGCAGGCAGCATGCGCAGTCCCACGAGAATGGCCATAACTTCCTCGTCTGATATCGGAATTAAGTGATCTTTGCGTTCTGACAATCCTCTCTTCGACGGCTTTCCGTCAGTATATTGATCATCAAATTCTGAAAACTGTACAAATTTATAAAAATTTCGCAAGGTCACGGACAACAGCAGTAAACTACCTTCTGATCTTCTGCTGTATGTCCCAAGTCCGATCTCGACGTCGTGTGGGCGACGATCTACAAGACCTCCTCAATCTGCTCTCAACCCTCATCACACGTGAATAATCAATTAGATTAGGGTTCCAGATAAGCTGAGGTGACTTATATACATGGGCTACAGCAGGGACCAGGAGGAGAAATTGGGTTGGGCTCCATTGGGCTTAAGTATCCAAGCTTAGCCCAAAGCTTATACTTAAGTCCAATAATAATAATATATTCCACTAAAATATTATTATTGCACTACCGTACCAATCCCAAAATTACATTTTGGGCTCCTTCTTATTATGAGTCCATTAGTCTCCCCATGTTTAAGATATACAATGTCCATTAATTAATTAAGTTACTGACAACCCAATTAATTAATATCTTATCCAAGAGTAGTACCACTCAACCTTATTATCATGCCGGAATAAATTCCACCTGCAGGGTTTACATGATAATCCTTATGAGCTCCTCAAGGGGACATCATCAACCTATGACGGACACGGATTCCTTCTACAATCAACAGCACACCATAGAGACAGCACTACTTCTCAACTAATCGAGTTTGTTGATTTAATTACATGTAAATCTCACCCATTGATGAATCAAAGAAATACATATTGCCCTACGTGTCGAGGTTATTGTATATGGATTAAGAGCACGAACTTCCATAATAACTGAGATCAAGTTTTCCTATAAGTCAGTATAAGTCGAACGATCTCAAGCGGTCCTGCTCAATACACACAAGTGCACTAATGTGATTCTATAGCCAAGACAAGCTAATACCAAACCACACTATAACCATCCGATAGAGAGTCCCCGTCTATCTCGGTTGTGAGCATCAGTTTATACTTTATAAGGAAACCGATAATATGATCTTCCGCGTGTTGTTGCACAACATATTATCTACAGTATAAAGTAAGTGGACTATTGCATCGAACATATAAATAAATTATAAGATGCAATCATTTGATCATATGATTCTCATTTCAAATTAATTGTTACAATATTGTTTATATAAAAAGCTAGACTTTTAGTATACAATCCAACAAATCTTTGAAGAAGGAACTTGATTTGGGGCTGCTTGGTGAGTATTTCAATTTCATTACCGACACTGACCTTCCCGAGGAAGATTCTGATGAAGTTTCGGAAGTGAGGTCAGATGAGGCCTTTGCCGATGATATTTTTGAATTTGCTATGGCTGAGGATCCTCTCACAGACCTTCCCACCGAATCTGTAAGGGTACCTATCCATGAATCATCTGCCGAACCGAGGCTCTCGGATCCGGCGCTACAGGTACATCTGATCAAGTTGTTACTGTTGTTGTTTCTGAACTTCAGCCTTCCGAGACTGCTATTATTCCCACGGTTCCTCCCTCTTCAGAAATCTTTCCCTCTTCTGGTAGTACTGAGACAGTTGATATCTCGTTGGGTTCGATGGCCTCCGGAGCCTCCCTAGGCTCTTCCGAGGGTGTGCCGCCCGAAGGTGGAAGTCCGAGGTCTGTGGGTGTTATCGGTTCCGAAGGCATATCCATCGACAAATGAAGTTTTACCGAGCCCCCGGTACCGAACCAGATGTACTCCCTTATTTGAGTTTATTATAAATATTCCACGTATTTTTCTCTTTTTCTTCGAATTGTAGGATTTTTCTATGAATTTTCAACACTTGTGTAATCCTTTCCTTATGAAATGAAGTATTTGATTTGATGTTGACTAACCTTGTGAGGGTATTCTGGTAACTTTGCTTTTATATTTGAGTGTAACCACCATTTCCTGTCGTGGTGTGACACGTCTTTGATCAGGCGCCACGTGGAATAATCTAGGCCTTTTCTTTTCTTTGGAAGTTGTAAAGTCTCATCCTCCCAGCCGTCCGATCCTTGCCATTTTTGGCTCACCTTGTCTATTCCTGACGTGGGTTGTATTCCTTTGATGTATGTTATCTTTCGACTTCTATTTTTGGAATTCAAATCTCTTGCATATTTCCTTGTATTTCCCCCCTTAACTTCTTTCCTAAATTTTCGGCATTCTCTGAAATCTCTCTTGTTTTTCCCTTTTGCTAAACCCTAACTTTTTGTGTTTGTCGTTGATAATGGCTGGTGAAAGTACTCCTCCACCGGCTAATGTTCAAGAGGTTAACACATCTGATTCTCACCGGAAAGGCATGTGCGGCCTAGTGTTCACAGTTCCAATCACTTTTGGAGGCTGCCTCATCCAAATTTAAGGGATTTGTCTACTGTGTGTCGATACCCATCGATGAAGAGTACGGTGCTCTCTTGCCCCTGAACCTGATGGATTATCTCCCAGCGCGTCGGGATATTGGAGATATAGGGGCTGCCCTTTGATTAGAGCTATTTTCACCTAGATTTTAGTGTCTTTTTATATGTGTTTTCGTATTATTTTATCCGTATTTTATGTGTTATTTGGTTGTGTTTTGTGTTTTTATTGAAATGTGTGTGAATGAGCTTAAATTTAAGATTTTCACTTTTTATTTGATGCTAAACATGATAAGGAAGATGTAGGAAAAAGCGGATCTCAATTCGGAGTTGAAACGAGGGAGAACGAGCCAAAACAGTGAAAAGAGGAAGTAGGGCAGCAAGAACACGGGCCGTGTACAGCGCACGGCCCTGTAAGAAGTGGCCGTGCGCTGACACTCGAAACACCAACTCGGCCACGCCTGTGGCCGAGTACCGAACACGCCCCGTGCTGAGTACAGAAACACGGCCCGTGCACCGCGCACGGGCCTGTCCAGAAAGCAGTGCGCGAACGTCAGAAAACACAACACGGCCACCCCTGTGGCCGTGTGCTGCGCACGAGCCGTGCGCTGTGTTAAAACACGGGTCGTGCGGTAGAGCTCGAGCCGTGTTGGTGCAAAAACGCAGAAACTGCTGGAATCTTCTAGAAGGCCCACATGGGGTATAAATAGACCCCATTTCAACATTTTGAGAATCAGATCCGAAATCTTATCATCTACACACACCTCACACACCATTTCTTCCACTTTCCACCACCATCTTCATCCATCTTCATCCATCTTCATCCACCCATCATATCTTCCATTTTTTGTGCTAAAGACTTCAAAATCAAGAGCTAGAGGTGGAGATCAAGAAGAATTCTCTTCAAGAAATTGATAGGGAAGAATCCATTCATTTTGTATTTCTTTAGATCTAAGACTATGGGTATTTGTAATGAATCATTTATTTGTTTTATTACTTTTATCATGTTAGGCTAATCCCTCTAGTGGGATTAGGAATATGAAGAGCATATTAGATTTATATTATCATGTGGATTAAATTAGTTTTTGATTTAATTGATGTTGATTTCTATTCATGGAGTTTAATTGTCTTGATGTTGTGATGGCATGGTTTGTTATTCATGAATGTTTATTGGTTTAATGGATTGTTGATCAATGGATTATTTGTGGTAATTAAATGCTATCATGATTTTCATGTATGTATTGCTTGGAGTGAGACGGAAACGACCCTCTATAGTATTAGGAAGGTATGAATAGACATTGAGTTTGGGTTTGACCGAAAGGATATTTGAATTTAATGAGGGGAACCAATCCATTCATTGGCCTTAGTACACAAAAAGGGAGAGTTTAATCTAACTAGTACCTAGATGGAAGGGGTTAATGTTGGGCTTTGATCTTAAGTGCTTTTGGGAGTCTAAAATGGATCAACAACCTTTGTAACCCGAAAGGGAGCTTAGGATACAATCGTGATCACCCTTAGTCTACATCAATTGAGTTGAATTCCGTTTGCATGATAATATGAATTGAGTGTGCTTGGATGTTTCTAATCCCATGTTTTTCCATATTTGAACTTTAGCACCCATTTTCTTTACTTGTCATTTTCTTATTTGCTATCCTTATTTACTTGTTACTTGTTTTAGTTGTTAATCATTCTCAAAACCCCCCGATCATCTTTACAAAAACAACATGAACATGAGCTCACGTATGTTGTTAGTCCGAACATAACTCCTTATTGGATTGATAATTTTTCTTGGGATATACTACTACAACGATCGAGTATTCTTGCTCGTGAGTGCACAAAAATAGGCAAACACCCTTCGCGGCATGGCTTAGCGTCTAGAGTGGTGCTACCCTCTAAACTCTCTGCTGAGCGCCTGGTGGAACTTTATAAGTTGTTTGGTAATCCCGACGTGGCTTTCATTTGTCCTGGTAATGATGTTCCTATTACTGAGTCTCCTCCCGAGTGCGTTGCTTTTTATTACTCTTTATTTCTGGTTGGTTTGCGCCTTCCCATTCCGTCTGTTATTGGTTTACTGTTGCAAAGGTGGGACATGGCTGTCAGACAGCTGTTGCCTTCTTTTTGGTTACGTTTGATATCTACAATATCCTTGTTCCATGTGTTGGGCCACACTATTCAGGATCCCTTCGAGATGGCGTATCTTTTTTTCTATGTCGCCTCTGGTCATTCTGGTGGTTTTTACCATTTTCTCCCTCATGATAACCATCGCTTTGTTGGTGCTTTCGATGTTATCGGTAGGAGTTGGGAACAAGCTTGGTTTTGGTTGAAGGGTAATTATCATCTTTGAGTAAATAGTGTCCCAGTGACTTTTTCTTGTCGGTTCCTCCCATTGAGCAAGTGTAAGGTTCTTCCCTCTTTTCTGGACTCTGAATTACTCTGGGGAATTTCTAACATTCTTTCAATACCTTGTGCAAGTCCTCCCCGTCGTCCACTCGTACAGTTAAGTGATGGATTTCATCGCGTTTACGAGATCTTGTCCTCAAGCAGCAATTCTTATCGTGCCACTCCTCTGCTTCAAGAACCCATTCTCGTTTCTGCCGGGCTGTCTACCCTTGGTCATTGTGCTATTGTTGGTATTTTTTCCTTTTATTCTTCTGTGATTTCCTTTTATTTATCAAGGTGTTTCGTTCTGTGTCTAATACTCATTTCTTTTTTAGATGAACTCCGAGGTGCTCTGTCTTTAGTGGGGTCCACCATCTCTATTGCTGGCTCGTCTCTGACTCGCCACAAATATGTATATCAATTTTTTGATGATGAAGCTGACTCTGATTACTCTGCCCAATCCTCCTCCATTGAGAAGAAGAAGAGTTCGAGGGTGTCGATTAATTCTGGGGATTTCAAACTCAAGGAGGACCTTTTGGTAGAGTAGTGTACTGGCGATAGAACCTTACCTCCAATGTCTCCTTCACGGGAACGTCCACGTCATACTATCGCCGCTTCTCTCGGGTTCTCCTCCTTGGCTGATTTCGCCGGGACAGCAATGACGTCGTTACTTGGGAAACGACGTTGGGGTGTTTATTAACGGGGTGAGTCCTCTCACCAGCCTGGTATCAGTTTTACAGTCCGCCAATCTCCATCTGTTGGTGAGTTCGATTTTCTTGCTAATCAGATAAGGGGAATAATTATCTCGATTCACGCTTCATTATCTTTTCTGTGTCTCTTGCATTCTCATCAATGGTGTCCTTTTGCAGATCCCCCTGTCGCCGATTCAAAAAGTGAAGAAGATCATGAGGAGGATCCCGAACTGAAAGAAGCCCCCGAGCCCGAGATGGGAAATGATTCAGAGCCTAAAGACTATGATATGATGGTTGGGCCCAATAGGAGAGCTGTTCTCCCGGCCGTTTCTGAGAAGGAAGTTGACACCAGTATTCCCCAATCTAGTTCCCAGGCGATTCCTACTATTCTCCCGGTTAATCCGAACCCTCATGGTGTTGTCGAACCAGCTAATCCTGCTATTGCCGAGGATGAGACCGAGAGGCTGGCCGCCAAAAGAGCCCGTGTACGTGGGAAGAATATCACCGATGAATTTGTAATTTGTATTCTGAATTTCTCCCTCCCCCTTTTCTTGCTCTCGTTGGATGGTTGTTTTGGGATAATGCTTTCCGCCTCTTATGATTTATGAATTGTTGAATCGTCTGTTGCTAATTTGAGATTATAGATATATGTTGACTTGTATTTATGAATTGTTATGTACCTTTGCCTTGCTTGCCGATTATTCGCATGTTTGTGTTCCTTTTCGAAACCTTCTTTTTCCGTTTGAGTATCTGTTGTTCTGACGCTATCTGATTTGAGTTCTGCCGAACCTCATCTGGTTTATTAAATTTTCATTCCCATTCTGCTGAGACTCCGAAATACCTCCTCTTTATTCTAATTCCGATACCTCGACCTTCACATCGAATTTATTTTTATTCTGATTCCGATGAGGCTCCAAAATTCACCTCTTTATTCCGATTTCAATACCTCGGATTTTATCCCTAACTACTTTTTTATTCTGATTCTGACGAGGCTTTAAAATTAGCCTCTTTATTCCGATTTCGATACATCGACTTTCATCCCAAATTACTTTTTTATTTCGGTTCTGACGAGGCTCCAAAATTCACCTCTTTATCTCGATTCTGATATTTCACCTCTTTATTCCGATTCCAATGAGGCTACAAAATCTGCCTTTTTATTCCGATTTCAATACCTCGACTTTTATCCCGAACTACTTTTTTATTCCGATTCCGAAGAGGCTCTGAAATTAGCCTCTTTATCTCGATTCTGATATTTCACCTCTTTATCTCGACATTCACCTCTTTATTCCGATTCCGATGAGGCTCCAAAATCTACCTCTTTATTCCGATTCCAATACCTCGACCTTCATCTCGAATTTTTTTTTATTTCGATTCTGATGTGGCTTCGAAATTAGCCTCTTTATTCCGATTTCTTTCTTCCAAGTTTATCTCCGTATTTCTCATACCGCTGTTATATATTTTTATTCCTATACCAACGTCCGTCCCCTTGTTTTGGCATAAATAGGTAATCTTTCTTACCCGATCTCTGCTAGAAGTTTTTTGAGATTCTATCTTTTTATTCTGAGCCCACATATTTTTTCATTTTTAATTCTGTTTTAGCCATTGATATTCTATAACACCTTTGTTTTATGCTGTGACATTCCTTCCTCGATATCCGGGATTAAATTTAATAATTCATATTCTATGAAGTAAATATCCATAATCACATAACAAGAATTTTCATACAACTTCCCCTTTTTGATGTAGCCCCCAAACCCATTACTCGTTTGGCCTAGTGCCTTGATTCTATTCAAGTATGGCCTAATGCCTTGATTATAAGCAGTAAGAGGTTGCATCACCAACCTCGTTTGTCCCCCTATCTGGCTCACTGGTAGTATTTCTTTAGATGTTGGACATTCCATGGGTGTGGCACCCTCTTTCCGTCCACCTCTTCGAGCTCGTATGCCCCTTTTTCTAATACTCTTTTGATCACATATGGGACTTCCCAGTTCTGTCCACTACCTTGTGCAGCAGAACCTAACACTTTTCAAAGCACTGATTTGGCTCCCTTGAACTGCCTCAGTTTCACCCTCGAGTTGTAGAATCGTTTGGCCCAACTGTTGATGTGTGTTCTTAGCTAGTTGTAAACAAGATTAACAATGGACATATTAATGATAAACTGCACTAAGAACGAGCACAACAAACACAATAATATATAAGTATGCGAGAGATGGGAGATCCAACCAAAAAGCCTTAATCGATTTTTATTACTCTCCTCAAGAACAACACTCATAAAACCTCCCCTTTACCAGTGTAATGTCTCATGTGAGAACTAGTAACCTGCTTCTCTCTTGTGAGAGAAGCTATTTATACTACAAACAAAACCCTAACGATTGTCCAATCCCGCGATGCCAACTGGACAAAGACAAGCAACCATAAATGAAGGCTGCTGGTACATCGGTGACTTTCAGCAGCCGGTGCAGAGTGCCACCAGGTGTCTTCTAGAATGCAGCATGCCTTTCTCTGTCCTTTGCTTGCTTCCTATTGGTGGATGAAGAGTGACGTGTCTGTTGTGTGTTGTCCTCTAGTGTGAGAGTGCTGCCCAAGACATCCCTTCTAACCGTTATTCTTGTCCTCTAGCCTGTCGCCACTAGCCGTTCCCACAGTTGTGTCTGTACTTTGCCCAACAGTTTTGATATTCCTCTCAGTCGTCGGAAGGGTCGGCTTCCGAGGCTTTTCTGTTCGTCTGAGCTCTTGGATGTCCTCCTCGGCTTCGAAGCCGGGGTGTTCTGCCAAGGGGTCTCGGCCCTCTATCCTTTTAGTGGGCTTTCTGCTCTTTCCCCCCTTTCCTGGCCCTATCTTCTTGGTTCTTCTCCAAGGTGTATCTTTTGGGCCTGGGCCTTCTTGTTTGGGCTGCTGATGCCCCTTGATTTGTCATTCTCTTCATCTTTAGACCTCTTTGTAGTTGGGTCTCTTTCTCGTAGCACATTAGCTTGTTGGGCTTCCGGCCCATTAGGCATGGGATATAATACCCATAACAATTATTATTATTATTATTATTATTATTATTATAAATAATAATAATAATAAATAATATTAAATAAATAATAATAATGACATTAATAATAATATCAATAATAATAATTATTATTAATATTAATAAATAATAATAATTAATAATAATATTAATAATAATTTATAATTTATAATAAATAATATTAATAATTAATAATAATAATTAATAAGCATTAATAATAATATTATTTAATAATAATAATAATGAATAATAATAAATAATAATAAAAAAAATAATAACAATAATAATAATAATAATAATAATAATAATAAGGGGTAAATATATCATTTACTTATTATCCCATTTGTTAATACTAATAATAAACCTAAAATAATTAATACCTAGTTATCAACAATCTCATTTTTTCATAATACCAAACAATAATACAATTAATCACAAGTCAAACAAATCTCATTATACACAATTCCTGTATATCATATACCCACAAGCAAACGACATCTTACTGTATTTACATAAACATTAAATATTATCTAATGAATTTGGGCCAAGTCCATCTGAAGATGGGTCTTTTAGATAGGATTTTGTTGATTCAAAGCCCTACTAATATTTAAACGAATAAACTATACAGGGAAGTTCGTCACCTAGGCCCAAGTATTTGATGGTTTAAATATTTTTATTGGGCTCACCTCAGTTTCTTTACAACATTCCACAATTCTAACTAGCTAATTTATACTAATTGAAAACCTAAATAAACATATTCCCATTCAATTCCTAAAGTTTATTTTGTACTCTTTGCATATGTCTATTTTAGTGGTATGTTTCCTACTTTATTCACAGAATTTAATCTTTCAATTATTCTTACAATTTAGAATTAATTTTTAAGATATAATTGTAATTTTTATCTTTATAAATCATGTAATATTATTAAGTTTTAACTTATAATTAAAAATAGGCAAAAAATTTTGTACACGCACTGCACAACTTATATACTAATGAATAAAAATTTGTAAGCTGAATGTAAAATGTTATACATTTACTAATAAATAAATATGAGTGAGGCTTGCGTGTGGAAACACATTTCGTGCGCCTTTAGAAATTTAGTATTATGAGTAATGGTACATTGCTTTGGTCTAAAGGGTATACAATTTAATTAATAAAAGGTACACCATTTTGTTCTAAAGGATATACACTTTTCATTAATATTTTTTTTTTTTAGAAAATAAAGGGTACATATTTTTATACTAAAGGGTATACAATTTAACACAAAATTCTAAAGGCGCACGGAGTGTTGTCCATGCACCTAGATACACACAATAATTTTCTTTAAAAAATAAAGGGTACACATCTGTATACTAAAGGGTTTACAATTTAACACAACATTCTAAAGGCGCACGGAATGTGGTCCGTGCGCCCGGGTGCACAGGAGTTTTTGCCAATAAATATACACCGTTAAATAAAATTATATATATATATATATGGGCACACGCGTGCACCAGGTGTACAAGATATAAACTTGTTAAAATAAGAGTTGATATCTTGTGCACCCGAATGCACACGTGCATCATATGTGTATAAATTTTTATTAAATAGTTAATAGTATATATTTCTTAATAATTGTTAGTTATTTTACATTTAATTTTTTATAAAACAACTAACACAAAATTCGCTAACAAATTGTACACATTTTTATTATAAATAAATATATAACTTTCTTCAAATGGATGCACATAAAATATCATACAGAATTTTATGCGCAACATGCTTTACGCAATTTATAAAAGGCAAAAGCTCCCGTGCGCCCGGGGACACGGAAAGATGCTCCGTGTCCCCATGTGAACACAACCCTCCCCTCCAATCCTATTTAAACCTATGTATTGCTAGGGGTTTAAATTGTAAAGGGGCATGAAAATTGTAAAGGCGCACAGAATCTGCTCCGTGCGCCCGGGTGCACAGGAGCCTCACTCTTTATAAAATAATAATAATATTTTTTTTATAACTAATAAATTTTAAAAAGAATAATGGGGTTAGAAATGGTATTGGGCATGATGGTTACCCACCTTCTTCCTGGACCGGACAAATCAAATTATAATTGGGCTTAAGATGTACTATTGTGTTTCAGTATAGCCCAATAAGAACTCAACTATTTTAATGACTTAAATATCCAAACGTGCAGCCTCTTTCTTAGCTGTTGCGAACTAGGGTTTTTGCTGCTGCTCCTCTCTTCACCGTTGTCACACAAGCAGCCATGGCGGAGCAGGTAAATGCATTGATTAAGTTTGCGCCTCATCGCGCTTTTGATTCTCATCTTCATATGTGTTTATATGAGCAAAGTGAGTTGCGTGGTGATTTAAACGCATTTGGATTTGAATTAATCTGCAGACTGAGAAGGCGTTCTTGAAGCAACCTAAGGTTTTCCTTTGGTAAGTGCTTTTTTTTTTTTTGCATTTTGTGTAAGTAATCATGCTTGTTGATATTTGATCCGTTGAAAAACTTAGAGGTGTATTTTCACTTGTAAAGGAGATATCTTTTCTAGCAGTGAGGATATCTGTTGCGCGTTCGTCTGCGATATAAGTAATTGCAATCAGTCAAGAAATATAATGTTATTCGTTCATTTGTTCATTGTATTTGTAGCTCCAAGAAATCCGGTAAGGGTAAAGTACCTGGAAAGGGAGGCAACCGCTTCTTTAAGAGCATTGGTTTAGGCTTCAAGACACCACGCGAGGCATCTGAAGGTCTACTTTTTAAAAAAAAATTATTATTTGCTTAAAATTTTCCTTTTCCTTTTCTGGAGTGATGCTCTTGTGTCCTCGCCCCTTTACAATTTAAACCCCTAGCAATACATAGGTTTAAATAGAATATGGAGGGCCCGGGGGCCTTTCTGTAATAGTCCTTTTGCTTCAGCAGGATTATGCCTTTTCTGTAATAGTCCATTTGCTTCAGCAGAATTATGCCTTGGTTGATTGATAGCTCTATTTATTTTTGTTGTTTTTGTTGCAAATCTTTAGAGAATTTATTCGCTCCTGATATTTCTTTGATGAAACCGCCATATTCATCTGTATTTGAACACTGCTCTGGCTATTGGCTATTCTTGATATGTTTATTCTGATTCTGTACACTGCTCTGCTTATTTTGCTAATCATTCTTATTATTCTATATTTTTATGATATGAATTATTTAGCAAAATTCATCTCTGAACATTAATTTGAACCCCCTCCTAAAGACGTGACCTCATATATACTTTCTTTTGAGCTTTTTACCTCTTAATACAGGCACATACATTGACAGGAAGTGTCCCTTCACTGGTGATGTGTCCATTAGGGGTCGTATTCTTGCTGGTACATGCCACAGTGCGAAGATGTTGAGAACAATCATCGTGAGACGGAACTATTTGCATTGGGTGAAGAAATACCAGAGGCATGTGTTTCTAGTAAATACTACATTTTTTTTCCTAGAACCATTCATTGGATTATTTTTCTGATTGTTGATGCTTAATTTTAGATATGAGAAGAGGCACTCAAACACTCCCGCACACATCTCCCCATGCTTCCGTGTGAAGGAGGGTGATCATGTCATCATTGGCCAATGCAGGTAATTAGTGTGTCTTCATTGTGAATATCTTTGGTTAGATCATTGTATTTCCTTGTGATGGTTTTCCTAATTGCTTTTCAGGCCCCTATCAAAAACCGTGAGGTTTAATGTACTTAAGGTCATTCCAGCGGGTTCTTCTGGCCGTGGCAAGAAGGCTTTTACAGGAATGTAATCTGTTAACTGTTAAATAAGTTTTGGATTTTTTTTAATGTTTCAGTTGGGAGCTTCTACTGTAAACCTTGCTTTGACAACTTAAAATTTTGGTATTTTATGATTTGGATTATTATCCATTTTGGCTATTCTAGTTGTCAAGTTCTAAATGTGTGGCTTTTCTCTTGTTGTATGGTTTCTGATTGTTTATCTGATATTTGCTTATGGGTTCATATGATTTTCAAGACTGCTTTTAAGGAAAAAGTGAATTAAAGTGAAGACTTCTGCTCATGAAGCCCTTTAGTGGTCATTGTTATGAAGGTAGCAGGTTAATAGTTTTACATTTTCAAATTGATTATAATGTGAACTAAGAATCCATCAAAAGATTTTGATTATACAGAGTGTTGGCAAGGCAGTGCCCTCTTTTTAGGGCATTCAATTCTTCATATTAGTTCGCTATGGTCTTAAAATTTTCCTTCAAAACATATTTTCCAAGCACTGTCGAATTGGTGTAGTTCAGATTTGGCGCTAGCTTTGATTAGTGATTTATTGATTATTATTTCCTCCTTATATTACAGAGTTTGTATGTCCACGTTTTTTTAAGAAAAGTTACCGAATATAAAAAAAAAAAGAAATTTAATGACTTAACTTTATTGTTTTTGGGATGATTTTGTATTTTTATGCAATAAATAAAAGGTTATGTCAATCGTCACGTTTGGTAGACATGCACAAATGAACCGGAACCGGCGGTTCGAACCGGGGAACTGCCGGTTTTAACCGGAACCGGCAAAAAAAAATCGGAACCGGCTAAGGAAGGTTCGGTTCCGGTTCCTCATATTTGGGAAAAAAACCGGCGGTTCCGGTTTGAACCGTCGGTTTTTTAAATTTTTTTTTTTACGCTTAAAATCCAAAAAAAATAAAAATAAAATAAAACCGGAACCGGAACCGTCGGTTCCGGAACCGAAAGCTTCGTACCCCGGTTCCGGTTCCCCCTATCTTGGAACCGGAACCGCCGGTTCGGAACCGGAACCGCCGGTTCCGAACCGGGGTGCATGTCTAATGTTTGGTAAGTGGAAGTATCAATTTTGAAATTAAATTGTATTTTGAGATTATTGAATTTAGATGATATTTACTTTTTAGGATGTGAAGGGCTATATTTGACAAACCAAAAGAATGTGTTAATGATTTTTTGGTCTGGCGGGTTATCTGTTGGATGAGGTGTTAGGTATGATATAATGCATGTATTAATCCACGGCTTGTGTTCGTAAATTTCTTGCGAGTTTAAATCAAATTGGAGCAGTTGACTCTTGATTTAGAGTTAAGTATCTTGTTATTTTACTCCACGCTTTCAAAGTAAGACTTTTAATAGTTGTTTTTTCCTTGAAAGACTTGGCACAATCTGTTAATTTAATCAAGATAGTCAATAAATTGAGTTGTCTTTTCATAATTTGTTTGCAAATACAAGTATGAAATGTATCCCGTGAAGTAGTAATCTGCATTGATGAGGATATTTAGGTGAGATTGAGATGTTATTTTTGGTAGTAATAATAATATGAATGGATGAAGAAAATAGAGGTGGAGGTGTTTGTTGATGATATTTTAATGTGATTTGAATAAGTCATGGACAAATTTAGTGGGTGGTGTGGTCAGCATAAATCTGGATATTTGATTACAATTTTGCAATCCATGTGTTCATTGTAAGTGACAGCAAAACCGTGGTTGTAACGATTGGTTTTTATTTATTTTATGACGACTTCAATTTTGGACTTGGGAACTGCGAAAGCTATTAATTTTTCCTCACATTGGTTCTACCTTTTGTTCTGTAGTATTGCAGTGGGGAACTGGTTGCCGATACAATCTATTCCAAATTATTTTATTTAATTATAGTACCAAAAGACATATTATGAATGAAATTGATCATCTATATGGTTTATGTAGGGTAAATAAATCATGAATGGTGACGGTATATGTTTTATTTTTTTGGTTATGGTAGAATTAGTTTCAATTTTATGTTAAATTAATACTCCCTTCACCCCACTCTAATGGTTACATATTTCTTTTTTAGCCGTTTCATCCTAATAGTTACATTTCCCTTTTCGCTATATGAGATCCACATAAAAACAATTAAAATATATCCATGTGATCTACCTACAACACTAATACAATAATAACTATACATTAAAATATTATTTTTCATATCTTAATACACTTAAAATATTATATTCTTTAATCCTCGTACAAAAAGCAAACGTAACTATTAGGATGGAGCAAAAGAAGTATGTAAGAGGGTGGAGGCGTTATATGTAAAAGATTAATAATTGATGTGAGAGAAGAAATAATTAGAGAATTAGGAATTAAAAAGAGAATTTCAAAGTGGAGGGGCAAGAATTTATCCTTTGAAGGTAGAGTGACGCTGCTCAACTCGGTGTTATCTGCGGTGCCAGTGTACCAATTATCCATGTATTTTATTCCTATGACTACCCCGAATCATAACAAATCTCTCTTCTGTAGATTTCTGTGGGGCGATACGAATGGGAAAAAAATAGCTTGGATAAATTGGAGGCTATTTGTAGACCCAAAGATGTGGGTGGCTTGGGTATTAGGAATCTGAAACTCTTCAATATGGCCCTTTTAGCTAAGTGGTGTTGGAGGTTTTTAATTGGGAGGGATTCGTTGTGGGTGAAGGTGATTAACTCTAGGCATGGGGACTTTAATTTCGTAGAAGGGAGAAGCGTGGGCTAGTCTAGTAGGAAATAAAGACGGGCTGGGGGGCAAAAATAGTATCTCCTGTGGAAGGGGAGGATGGGAGTTGGTTTAGGAGTCGGCTGAAGAGAGAGGCGGGTGATGGGGCTAAAACTCTCATTTGGGAAATGGATTGGTCGGGCGAGGTTAGCTTGAAAGATAAATTTGGCAGGTTGTTCCACCTTAGTAACAACAAAGGAGGGAGTTATAGAGACATGGGGCAATGGAATAATGGGGTGTGGAGTTGGAGTCTTGGGTGGAGGAGAAACTTACTTGATAGGGAGGCTGAACTAATAAATTCTCTTATTTCTCTCATTAACAGGTTTAAAATAACCAATTGCGTTGAAGATGCATGGTCTTGGAGTGATATCAAAACTTCATCCAAATTTACCAAAAACGCATACAAAGCTCTATCAACGAAAGAGGGAGAGGATGATCTTGGAGAGGAAACAAAGAGGACTCTCAAGTTGACATAGAAAGCCTACGCCTTAATAAAAGCCATCACTTTCACATGGAGAGCAATCTGGGACCGCTTACCAACATGTGACAATTTGCGTAAGAGAATCAAACTGTCAGTGGATTCATGTAAGTGCTCTATTTGTGATACTGTTGTGGAAACTGCTCCTCACCTTCTTCTATTATGCCCGAGATTATCCGAACTTTGGAGTAAGATGGTGAGTTGGGTAGGCATGAGTTGGGTCCCTCATGGAGATATTGTTCATCATTTTCTACAATTTGCAAATTTGATTGGAGGCAAAAAGACTAAAAGAAAATTGAGTGGCCTTTAGATATGCATTATCTGGATTATTTGGAAGTGGCGGAACAAAGTTGTTTTTTAGAAGTGGGAATGAAACTTTAAGAAGATTGAGGAAGAGATTAAAGGAATATTTTGGAGCTGGGACAATGTCTATTCGGGTTTAGCAACTGATGTTAGTTTCTTGGATTGGTCATCATGCGCACTCCATTGTATATGGAGATGATTGTAATTTGACTTGTCTTGTGTGTATTGTTAGTTTCTTGGATTGGCTATCGTGCCCACTCCATTGTATATGGAGATGATTGTAATTTGACTTGTTTTGTGTGTATTATTGTTCTATATATATCTATACATATCTATATAGAAAGTGGAGAAAATACAAGCAATACCAAACCACCACAATACATATATATATATATATATATATATATATATATATAGAAAGTGGTGAAAGTCATTATGAGACTGATGAAAATATACGGTCTATTATGGGATGAAGGGAGTACTATGTTTGTTTCGATTAAATAAATGATTTAATATAATATGCACAAACTAATATAGGTGCACTGAAATTTAATACAAATACATTGATAATAAAATCGCAACAAATTAATTTCACCTTAATTTTAAAAAAAAAAAAAAATCCAATTATTGCGCACTTAATTTCTAAAAAAATAATCTCACGTTTGAAAAAAATATTATATTGGGTGTGTTGTGCAAGCATGTTTAAATGTGAAATTTCTTTTAACAATCAAAATGAGAAAAGTTTGTATTTAATTAACCCATAAAAATATTTAAAGATTATATGGAAGTTTCCAAATAATTGATCCTTGGTGGTTGCAATGGACTAATTCTAGGTGTAGGTATTTAAAGAGTAGTAAATTAATGGATGGAGTGGATGTGTAAATTAAATTTGATTAGAGAGTGTAGTCCTAAATTGTAAGAACGGTGATGTACAAAGTAGCAGGGGCGTCGGAGTATCAGAATAGCGAAGAAGTCATGGATCTTCCCCGGGCAGTCGTGTTCTACACACCTTCGAGGTCCACAAGTACGCCAAGCTCATCTCCCCTCACGACAAGCTCTCCAACCACGTCACCGAGCTCGTCCAGGGCGTCATCGATCTTCCGCGGCACCAAGGCCTTCAAGAAGGTGCAGCTGGAGCTCGACCCTCCTCATCTACAACGCCAACGTCAAGCAGCTGGTCGACGTCAGGGGACACGAGTACTTCTCCTACCTGGGCCAGAAGACGCAGATGGAGGCCGCCAACCAGGCCAGGGTGGACGTCAAGATGAAGGGGGAGGTGGGCTCCAAGCTGCGCGAGGGGCAGACCCTTCAGAACGCTGCCAAGATCGACTCGGAGACCAAGATCATATCGACGCAGAGGTCCGGTGAAGGGAAGAAGGAGGAGATCAAGGTGCGGACGGAGGTGAAGGTGTTCGAGAACCACAAGGATGCGGAGGTGGCCCAGTGAAGAAGGCCGGGTGGGCTAGGGAAGCGCAGCTGGCGGAGGTGGAGGCGACCAAGGCGGTGGCCCTGAGGGATGCGAAGCTGCAGAGGGAGGTGGAGCAGATGAACGCCCTCACCATGACAGAGAAGCTCAAGGCAGAATTCCTGTCCAAGGCCAGCGTTGAGTACGAAACCAAGGTGCAAGAGTCCAACTGGGAGCTCTACACCAAACAGAAAGCAGCAGAAGCGTACCTGTACGAGAAGGAGAAAGAGGCCGACGCCTCATTCTACGGGCAAAAGCAGAACGTAGAGGGAGAACTGTACGCCAAGAAGAAGGAAGCAGAAGGAATGATAGCAGTGGCTGAAGCTCAGGGGATTTACATCCGAACCCTTCTCGATTCATTTGGAGGAAACTATGCAGCAATGAGGGATTACTTGATGATAACTGGGGGAATGTGCCAACAAATAGCCAAGATCAATGGGGAGGCTGTGCAGGGGCTGCAACCCAAGATCAGCATCTGGACAGGAGCAGAATCCAATTCCTCTGCCTCTGCCATGAAAGAGGTTGCCGGTGTTTACAAGATGCTACCTCCTCTGTTCAACACAGTGCATGACCAAACTGGGATGGCGCCACCCTCATGGTTGGGAACCTTAACTCAAACTTGATGTCACCCAATATTATACTCCCTCCGTCCCACGTATTTTTACCCACTTTCCATTTTGGGGTGTCCCACGTATTTTTACCCATTCCATTTTTGGCAAAAATACATATTATTTTATTACCTACTTTTTACAATCCCAACAACTTTGATTACTTTTTTACACTTTATTCATCATTCCCAATAACTTTATTCACTTTTCTTTTTAAATTATTAATTTATCCCTACTTTTTCTTACATTATATATTAAAAAAATAAAACGTCTTAATCTCCGTGCCCGTACAAACGGGTAAAAATACCCGGGACGGAGGGAGTACTTTTTTTTTTTTTTAATATGATTGATTGCAACCATTGAATAATTCTCTGTGTAGTGTGGTGTTTCTTGCATTTTTCATGATCCAAAAATGTGTTTTTCTTTTATGCGTATATCCAACTGGGCTTGTGAGTGTATTTACGACTATGGAAATGTAATTAAATCTCTCCAACTTCCCACCTGTCATTATGTATGTATATTGCTTATTTACCTCAACTAGTTTCCACTTTAAATTACTTACTTGACAAAATATATACAGAATTCAGACTTTGACACAGCATGCTTCTTCATTTACATTAGAATAGCTCAGTTGAAAATTCTAATGCTTGGGAGCCTTCTCTGGTAATTTCATCATCATAATTCAAAAATACTATCAAGATTGAGTCCAATTCAGCAGATCATACAAGAAAGGAAAGCTAGTATTCCATATTAACTTTATATAGTTGAGAAGTTGGAGAACATAAAGAAAAAGATAAAAGAGTTTTATGGGAATGAAGAAATTAAATGTGGTCGACCCTGCAATTCTGTTAGCCTCATAATTAATTGTTTCACTCATCATTCCTACTGCATTTCTCATCAACCTTTCTTTGGACCTAACTTGCCTCTAAGTCCACCTAAACTTTCTCAAATCCTTACCAACTTCAATAGTTTCATTTTTCAACTTCTTCAAGTTATTCCAACTCCTACTCTTATTACACATGTTTTCTTATTCTACACGGATTCATCTCTTGTTCTACTTTTATCTTTTAATAGCACTATGCTCTCAATTTGTTTCTTCCCTTTTAATTACAACTTTAATTGCAATCAGTCTTTTATCTCTTAATGGCACTATGCTCTCAGCTTTAATCGCAGGTTATCTACTTTTATAGTGCTATGCTCTTAATTTGTCCAAAGTCCAACCTAGAAAACAAACAATTTGTTTCTGCCTTTTACATTTAATGAAAAAATAACTTGGATGCAAAGAATGGGTAAATGCCAAGATTAGATTAACGACAAGAACCCCAACGAGGCGAAGATATATGCTGAGCAAATTTGATCAATTTAGAGGAGGAAGTTTAAAAAAGTCAATTTCTCCCGAAGTATGAATTGTGCAGAATTTAATGTATATTTACTTTTCAAATATAAAAATGTTAATTGATGAGCGTTGAAATTGATTAAAAAAATGGTTAATTATTTGCATGATTTTAAATAATTGTACATGATTTTAATTGAAAATTTTCCAATTCACTTAATTATTCGAAATATGGTACGTTGGCATTATGGTTTTTGCCTTTATTTTTCTTTGGCAGGAGGCAGTCTTTAGCCTTATAGTTGGATTTGCCACAATTGTAGCATTCCCTACTACTTGGGCTTACTACTTGGGCTTGGGCTTTTGTATCGGATTTTTGCCTTTGTCGTCGAACGTCTACCTCTTCTTAGAGGATTCCGCTCGATGTTCAGTCAAGTTGATCCTAACTTCGTTTGGAAAGTTGTTTAAGGTTCTTTCCCTCTACCAAGTATCTCTTCGATTCTTAATTTCACAATTAAGTCATTTAGGGACATTTTCTTTCGCTTGTGCATGAGGTAACTTTTAGACTATGAACGCTAAGTCGTCTTTCTCAAATTAAAAACCAAAGGTAAACTATATAAGTCACCACTCGCCCGAGTCAAGATCTTATTATTGCCTAGTCTCTTGTTAGAGAACCACGATCTCTATATAATTTTTCGTAGAAAGTGCGTATACACGTAACAAAAGAGTAAAAATCAAAGTATCCATCTAGAAAGATAGTCAAGGATCAAAAACAAGTTTCGGTCTTTCTTAGTACTAGAAAGATAGTTAGAGCCTATTCCCGTAGAATAGAAATGGAATAAATTTTCAATAATTTGAATGCCTTTTTTTTTTCCAAAGATGCTTTGTGTTTCTAAGGTGTGAATGAATGAGTATACCAATATTATTTATAAGTTTCAGAGGCCACTCATGTATAACAGGAACAGACACGACTAACAAACACGGCACAGTCAGCTAGGTGGGGCGCGAGTGCTGATTTGGGCAATCATCAAAATCTGGTTAATTAATGTGATCAATTCGGTGTGAGAAGATTAAATCTTCATTGATCACATCTAATCAGTGGCGGACTCAGGATTCTCACTCGGGGGGCCACATTATAATACAAAGTAATATCGATTTGGATATTCTATTATATTTTGATATTACTTTTAAGAAGTGTTGGATGAATGATACATAAATGAAAGATAAAATATTAACATATAGGAAAAAGTTTATATTTTTCTTCCGCATGCCGAAATGTAAAAAAAAAGTAAATTAAGAAAAAAGAAATAACAATAGTACATAAATAGGAAAAGATAAAATATTAACATATAGGAAAAAGTTTTTATTTTCTTTTAAGAAGTGTTGGATGAATGATACATAAATGAAAGATAAAATATTAACATATAGGAAAAAAATTATATTTTTCTTCCGCATGCCGAAATGTAAAAAAAAAGTAAATTAAGAAAAAATAAATAACAATAGTACATAAAAAGGAAAAGATAAAATATTAACATATAGGAAAAAGTTTATATTTAAAAAAAAAAGTAAATTAAGAAAAAAGAAATAACAATAGTATATAAAAAGGAAAAAAAATCAGAAAAAGGTGAAACAGAAGAGACATAATCCCACGACCTCTTATTAGTCCAAGAGCGCTCAAACCACTGGGATACTTAATAATTTATTAAAACTTATCATATATATAGTAAATAGGGAAATAGCACAATTTGCCCTATATGGGAAAGTCAACATCTTTTTTGCCCTACCTTTTGTAACACATCTAAATTGCCCTGAAAATACATGCAATGCCATGAATACCCTCAAGGATGGTCCACCTTTTTGTATTGGGAATGAGTTGACAAGTACAGTTGCATGCAAAATAGATGTGTCAGGGAATATGTTGATTATTTAGGGGTGCCACATTAATTAAAGAAGAAATAAATAAGTCTACTAAAATATAACCTCTAATTCGGCGGACAAGCTGAATGAAGTGCAAAAGCCAAATTTTAAAATGCACGAAATTAAAATTTTAAATTCCTTAAATTGTTATATTATAATAGGCTTTTTATTAATTAACACATGCAGTAGTATTTAGGTGATTAAACACATGCAACTACCTACCACTCTACTGAAACACACTTCATTAAATGGGGTGAAAAGGTCCTGTTTTCACAATCAGTTCATTTATGTAAATTCTTGTCACATTAAACTCTCAACTATTCCCACCAACCAAATAAATTCACCACCAACAAACATAAAAATTGGGCACAATAGATTCAAACTTCATTCATCTGTATCCACAAATTATTGGAGCATAAAAAGGTCATCGGCTCTCGCATTTACCCACCATTTTTGTCAACGGATCCATAGTTAGAGCCAAAGGTAAGATACGAACGCTGTTTGCATTGTATTTTATTTATTGCTTTCTTTGAATGTTTTAGGGTTTTTAGGGCTTTAGGGTTTCAAAAACGCATGTCCGCTGAGTAAAATGGTTATATATATCCATGTCCGCCAAAAAAAATGGTGAAGTATGCATGTAATATGCATGAATACCACTACATACACCCATCGTAGACTTTTTCGCTAATATGCATGGTTAATTGTGCATGTCCACCCATTATTTGAGACTTATCGTCCATATCCGCCTATTATTTGACAGTATTTCAGCTTGTCCGCCGAAAATAGTAGCCCAATTTAGCATGTCCGCCAAAAGTAGTTGCCCAGTAGATCCTGTCCGCCGAAAATTTAGCCTGTCCGCCGAATATTGAGCCTGTCCGCTGATGTTTTCCCCATATTTGCGCATGTCCGCCGAAACTGTACCATATATGACCCTGTCCGCCGACTATTTTACCCTATATGAGCATGTCCGCCTATTTTCTCACCCTAATTTATCATGTCCGCCGATTTTTTCACCCGAAATGGTCTTGTCCGCCAATTTTCTCACCCTAATTTATCATGTCCGCCGATTTTGTCACCCGTAATGGTTTTGTCCGCCGATTTTTCCTTCCTAAGTGAGCATGTCCGCCGATATTTTTACCCTAATTGAGCATGTCCGCCGATTATTTGGTGGTTTTTGAACATGTCCGTCGATTTTTAATGCATTATTGAGCATGTTTGGCTATTTTTTAAGCATATTATATGATGTCCTCCGATTATAATAGACATGTTCGTCGATTTAGGACCTTAATTGAGCTTGTCCGCCTACATACGACTTAATGTTTAACTTTCATGTGTGCTTGATAATTTAATGCTTAATTTGTGTGTACCTACTAAATTGGCGTATCATTTTTAATGAATTCTGTGTCAATATAACAATTAATTATCGTTTTGTTGAAAGGTTTAGGCGTTGGATTTGAAATGAGAAATTTTTGTATATGGTGGGGCGGCTGGTGGCAAGGTTTAGAGTATGTACGTGGCCAACAGACGAGCTTAGTTTTAAATTCAGATCAGCTGACGTTGGATTTTATTCTTGGGCATGTGCACAGTTTAGTTTGCGCCGATTTGAATCATTTCAAATATGTTATACACACAATTGTGGACATCGGTGGTTGTATAACAAAACATAAGGTGAAGGATGATATGGATATAAGGGGGTTGTATCAGCATGTTGATGAGCCGATGCTGTTTGTCACAGTTAAGGCCATACCACAGCAATCAGTTGATAATGGTTGCACTAGTGCTGCGCTAGTGGGGAGCAGTTATTGGACCGACTTGCTTCGGTCATAAATTCCATCTGTCAATATTCATTGTCCCATAGATTTGGCCGGACCGAGCACGAGTATAGGTGTGGGCGTGTCGAGTCGTACAACAAATATTGATTTAAACATTGAGTATGCTAGCGAACAGCAGGACGAAGAAGAGGTGGAGAATGGAGATGAGATGTGCTCCTCTGCTGGGTTTGAGGGTTCAGAGGGTGATGGGTTTGATGGTTTTACTGGTTCTCAAGACTATGGGTCCAATGGATCGCAAGGCCATGGGTATGATTCATTTGAGGGTCCACATCGTGAGGATTTTGAGGGTGCTGATGCTTCGCAAGATGAGGAGCGCGATGCTGATCAACTCAATGCTGAAGATGAGGATCCTAAAACTGCTCTGTTCGAGAGGTTCTGTTCCTACATCAGAGCCAAAGGAGGAATGAGTTTCCTGGAACCCGTTACCACACACATGCAGATGCCCACACCGGTACGTCCTAGTCAAAACACAGATAGGTCTTGCAGCCGTCCATGGAGCATTCCAGGTATGTGTTGAATATAGTACCCGGTAATTTACTGCACCTTATTGTATTCTAATACGAATTGAGTAATAACTAATCCATCGTTGCAGGTTTCTTGGAACAGTGTAATGTGGACAATAAAGTTGAAGACAACAACATTGATACATCAGTGGAGATTCATGAAAAAAGTGTCTTCGATAATAAAGGTGATTGCCAGTATGCGTTGGGTATGTACAACTTGCGGAATCAAGTTGAGACACGTGTCAAGAAATCTGACACCTACAGGCTCAACGTCGCCTGCAAGTACCGAGTGGAGCAGGGTTGTATGTTTGAGATGCATTCTAGTGGCCTAGGTGGAGTATGGAGGGTAATCAAGTTCGGACCTCCATATGTATGTCGTTTGAACCCAGACACTAATGCGCCAAGGCAAGTTGGTTCGAAAACTGTTGGCAGATACTACGCAGCTCGACAGTTCAATAAAACCATGGCATTGTGTCCTGCTGGAATGGCAGATGAGATACGTAAAGAATTTGATTTCGACATCTCCTATAATTTGGCCCTCAAGTCAAAACATATTGCTGTGGGACACACTTACGGAGACCATAGTTCATCCTTCAGTTCCCTACCTTCGTACTTGCATCACCTAAAGTTGGAAAATCCAGGCACACATACAACACTTGCAACTGCGGATGACAACTCTTTCAAGTAAGTCAATACACAACCCTTCTATATTATGAGGTATATAGGTGTACTAAGTACTTCGATGTAGGTATTTCTACTACGCACTTGGTGCTTCGATACGGGGTTTTTCCAGAGCCGTCCGTCCCATGATTATGATTGATGGTACACACATAAGAACCAAGTACCGTGGGATCGTGTTCGTTGCAGTCACTCAGGATGGTAACCACAATATTTTTCCCCTGGCCGTTGGTGTAGGTGACACTGAAAATAATGAGTCATGGTGCTGGTTTCTTCAAAAGTTGAAAGAATCGTACGGAGCTCCGCATGGCCTAGTTATTGTCTCAGACGCGCATAAAAGTATATCACACGCTATACATACTGTGTACCCTGAGGCACACCATGGTTTATGTTCGTATCATCTAAAGAAATGGCTCAAAGGTTTCGGAAAGGATGTGTTGTTTCAGTTCAATATGGCCTTGGAGGCATACACGAATAATGAATTTAAGAGGTATGGTCACTTTTTAGTATTAGTATGCAGTTTTTATTTGATTTATGACATTATCGTACTGCACAGATGGGAAGGGAAGGTGCGCAACCATAATAATGCTCGATTGATGGCTTTGCTGGAGGGGTGGGGTTACAGTAAATGGTCAAGGTTTCACTGTCCGATCAGTCGTTACGAGTTCACATCATCGAACGCTGCTGAGACCTTTAACAAGGCCATCCTCTGGGCCAGGACACTACCCATTTGTAGTTTATTAGAGGTTGTACGTGCTCTCATTCAAAGATGATTTTATGAAAGAAGAACGAGTGCAGAGAACAGTCGGGATATTCTTTGCACACGAGTACACAGCGAGTTGGCTGCGTTGAACGCTGAGGCATGAAAACTTAAAGTGGAGAATCTTACAGCGACAACATTCCAGGTCACTTCCACCTCAAAAACCTTCACTATTGATTTAAGGGAGTGCACTTGTTCGTGTGGAAGATTCCAGTACCATCAATACCCATGCATTCACGCAAATACTCATGTTCGAAAATTTTTTGATCATGATCATCCATTCTCCTCATTATTCGATCGTAATGTTCTTGAGACAGACCCCCACTGTCTTCTCTCTGCTGATGAGGCACAGAATGATCCTACTGTGGACTTGACCTGGATTGAGGATGGAGGGCTACCAGGTGATCCGTGAAACCCTAGCCCTACTTGGCTATAGACAGATCCTCCATACCCACTGTACTGACCCTGCTGTGACCCTTCACTTCCACCATATGGATGTGATTGATGTGGGACCTGAAATCCACCGAAGTTAAACTGATGTGGTCCCTGATATCCACCAAAAGAAGTAGAGTACGTTGGTGGCTGAAATCCAGCTGAAGGGAAGTATGGTCTGCCAAACACAGGAGGATATGATCTCTCCGGAATGGCCATTACCGGATGTGGTACTACAGCATTATGGGGGCCAGACTGAGATGGCCGCGGGGGCGAATCCTCAGATGGTATGTAAGATCTGTCATCATGATCACCCATTACCTCGTCATCATCATCATCGTCGTCGTCCCCTCCGACGGTATGAAAATCACGTAGTAAGTCCTCCGGTGCTGCTATTCTTTGTTGCCCCCAGAATGATGTATCAGCAACCGGAATGGCACCTTGACCACGCATTTCATCTTCGGAATCTGAACTAGAGCGCTGCACCTGTTTCTTACCCTTAGCCTTCCCTTTTGGCTTTGGATCCCCAAAGACCCTAAAGGTCACTTGAAAACTAGAACTCCAATCAGAATGTATTCCCCTGAAGTATGATTGGCGGGACTCCTCAGGGAGGATGGCAGGTAAATCAACCACTCTTGGGTCCTGAAAGTAAAATAATAAAACATAAACACATATACTCAGGTGATAAAAAATGCATCCAAATGCATCCAACTTAGATAATCAAAAGCTTAATCGCGTACACATAAAAGTGACAAACCTGTCTAAAAAATTGAGTGTCGTCAATTTTTTTAGCAGCAGTATATGTCCAGCGAAGACACAGAGGTCTGACATCCGGCTCGGGCTGACCATCGGTCAACATTGCTGCAAAACCTGCGATGCGCTCAGAGGCTCAAGCCTGTGACCAAACATCAAAGTAAGTTCATGTCAACATATATCTTTTTAAATGCATTTAGTATAAGAATAAAATTGGTGAAATAAAATCAGTATCACTTACTGCTAGGGCAAATGAGCATCCATAAAAGTTTATGCGCTGCTGTTTGCCTAACTCTTGCACCGTAGTTTTTACAGAGTCCATATGGTGCAGTAGGGTTAGGTATGTGTACTTACCCCATGAGAAAGAGTTCCATAGGTCATCATTTTCAGCTAAGTACCATACCCAGGGCTCTATGTATGCTTTTGACGTATCCCGGCCTAGCAAAAAGTAGTACAGCAGTAGAATGTTGGCCGCTTTCACCGCATTGTGGCCCTTATATTTGTTTTCACTGAATCTTCGCATAAGTTCATCAACCAGGACCCTCTTCGAACAAAACGTAGCAAACAAACTGTGTGCAGGTGGCAGATATGAATCATTCGGGTCAATATCCCCACGGTCCTCAAACCCTAATCCCATAACACGCATAAACTCCATGGGTGTGAAGCTAAGAATTGTATCAGACACCCTGAAGTACCGGGAGTACATATCTGAACCAGGGATTACAACCTCCTGAGCCATCAACTGAAATAAAGCTTTAGGAGACCCGTAATCTGAATCCAAATCCCAAAAATGCCCGAAACAAGATCTTCTGAACCTCCGCACTGTTTGATCGCCACTCTTTGTAAGAACCTCGCGTATGCAATTAAGAGCTTTGGAAGGCCTACAATAACCTTTAATCCTGACTTTTTGAGTTTGAAGTCCACGACATTTCTAGCTCCACTACAGTGCATGCCAACTCGATTAGATATAAGACGTGACTACATTTTATACATAAAAACATCGACGGACAAGCACAGTAAAGGCACAAAAACGGCGGACAAGCTATTTTGTACTACAAATATTGACGGACGAGGACACTTTACATACAATTATCGACGGACAAGTTCAAATACACTAGAAAAATCGGCGGACAAGCACATTAAAGGCACAAAAACGGCGGACAAGCAATTTTATGCAGAAATAATGGCAAAATAATGCTAACTAATGGTCAGAAACTCGGCTGACAGGCTCAAATAACTCATAAAATCGGCGGACAAGTTCAAACAGGGCCAAAAAATTGGCGGACAAGCTATTTTGTACTACAAATATTGACGGACGAGGACACTTTACATA
Organism: Pogostemon cablin; assembly: GCA_023678885.1. Taxonomy (NCBI): domain Eukaryota; kingdom Viridiplantae; phylum Streptophyta; class Magnoliopsida; order Lamiales; family Lamiaceae; genus Pogostemon; species Pogostemon cablin. The sequence continues at coordinate 38,107,254 of CM042965.1, forward strand.
CAATTATCAGCGGACAAGTTCAAATACACTAGAAAAATCGGCGGACAAGCACATTAAAGGCACAAAAACGGCGGACAAGATATTTTATGCAGAAATAATGGCAAAATAATGCTAACTAATGGTCAGAAACTCGGCGGACAGGCTCAAATAACTCATAAAATCGGCGGACAAGCTCAAACAGGGCCAAAAAATTGGCGGACAAGCTATTTTGTACTACAAATCTTGATGGACGAGGTCACTTTACATACAATTATCGGCGGACAAGTTCAAATACACAAGAAAAATCGGCGGACAAGCACATTAAAGGCACAAAAATGGCGGACAAGCTATTTTATGCAGAAATAATGGCAAAATAATGCTAACTAATGGTCAGAAACTCGGCGGACAGGCTCAAAAAACTCATAAAATCGGCGGACAAGCTCAAACAGTGACAAAAAATTGGCGGACATGCTATATTGTACTACAAATATTGACGAACATGGTCACTTTCAATACAATTATCGGCGGACAAGTTCAACTACGCTAGAAAAAGCGGCGGACAAGCACAGTAAAGGCACAAAAATGGCGGACAAGCTATTTTAAGCAGAAATAATGGCAAAATAATGCTATCTAATGGTCAGAAACTCGGCGGACAAGCTCAAAAAACTCATAAAATCGGCGGACAAGCTCAAACAGGGCCAAAAAATTGGCGGACATGCTATATGATACTACAAATATTGACGGACAACGTCACTTTACATATAATTATCGGCCGACATGTTCAACTAGCTAGAAAAATTGGCGGACAAGCTAAAAAAGATTAGAAAAATATGCCGACAAGTTCAATTACACTACAAATTACAATAAAATTTCCAATTATACTCAAACAGACACGACAAATTCATACAGTGCAGACTCTACTTCCTCGGGGGACAAGAACAGTTACCAAATTCAAACTCTATAGTAACAACTCCACATTCACTACTCTTTACATTAAATCGCAATTATGCAAAACCCTAAAATCCTAAAGACGGAATACCTGGTTATCCATATTTGCTACTGCTAATTTTCGACGTGGAGATGACGATGGATTGAACGACACGTCGGAGGCCTGGACGGAGCGCTGTGTTCGACAGAAAAATCGAGAGTTTGAGAGAGAGAGAGAGAGGGAGAGTATGGGAGGGATGAGTGCCGATGAAAAGAGAGAGAGAGAGAGATACAGGGAGTAAATAACAAAAAATTTGTGATAAATGGGTCAAAGATTCTCTCCCCAATTTCAATGCCATTAAAAGCGGTACTTTTAACCGCTGAGCAGTAATCACGAGATTTTAAAAAAAAAGAGAAAGATATGACATGTGTCAGGGGGGTAAATTAGGAATATACACAAAAACAGGGCAAATTAGATGTTTTAAAAAGGATAGGGCAAAAAAGATGTTGCATGGGTCATATAGGGCATTAAAAGTGCTGTCCCTAGTAAATATTTGCAAAAGTTGAGGAGCCCACGTCCCCTCAAAGATCTCAACGATCTGGTGCAGGGCGTGATCGAGGGGGAGACCCGCGTCCTGGCCACCTCCATGACAATGGAGGAGATCTTCCGCGGCACCAAGTAGTTCAAGAAGGTGCAGCTGGAGCTCGACCAGTTCGGACTCCTCATCTACAACGCCAACGTCAAGCAGCTGGTCGACGTCCGCTGCTGCGAGTACTTCTCCTCCCTGGGCCAGAATACGCAGATGGAGGCCGCCAACCAGGCCAGGGTTGACGTCGCCGAGGCCAAGATGAAGGGCGAGGTGGGCTCCAAGCTGCGCGAGGGGCAGACCCCTGCAGAATGCCGCCAAGATCGACGAGGAGACCAAGATCCTGTCGACGCAGAGGTCCGGGGAAGGGCAGAAGGAGGAGATCAAGGTGCGGATGGAGGTGAATGTGTTCGAGGATGCGGAGGTGGCGCAGGCGAATGCGGAGCTTGCAAAGAAGAAGGCCGGTTGGGCCAAGGAGGCTCAGGTTGTGGAGGTGGAGGCCAGCAAGGCCGTGGCCTTGAGGGATGAACGCCATGACCATCACAGAAAAGCTTAAGGCCGACTTCCTCACCAAAGCCACCATTGAATATGAAACCAAGGTCCTTTTAATTTTTAATATTAATGCTCACATCTTTGTTATTACATATATGTATGTGTGATTGCTAGCTTTAGCTGGTTGTCCCATTCATTTTGTTTAAAAGATCAAGTAAACATTCAGGTGCAAGAGGCAAATTGGGAGCTGTACAAGAAGCAAAAAGCTGCAGAAGCTTACCTATACGAGAAGGAGAAAGAGGCAGAAGGTGAGAAGGCTGGGTCAGACGCTAGGCTGTACGGGCAAAAGCAGAAATAGGAGAGAGAGCTGTACGCCAAGAAGAAGGAAGCAGAAGGGCTGATTGCATTGGGAGAGGCTCAGGGGAGTTTCTGGAAGCATTCGGAGGCAACTACTCGGCAATGAGAGATTACTTGATGATCAGCGGTGGGATGTATCAGGAAATAGCCAAGATCAATGGTGAGGCGGTGAGGGGGCTGCAGCCCAAGATCAGCATTTGGACGGTAGTCAAGATGCAGATGCTTCTACTGCACAATTAGTAAATAATTTTGCACAACTAGCTAATTAGTAAATAATTTTGCACAACTAGCAAATAATTTTTCGCACGATAATTCTTCGGCAAGTAGTACTGCACAATTAGTAAAAAAAATTCAAAATTAGCGAATAATTTTGTACAATTATTTATATACATATTTTTCTGACGAAAAGTGATGTAAATAATTCTGCAATGTGAATAATTAAGCACAATCCGTTAATAATTTTACACAATCCGATCGTGATTCCCAAGCATTCTGCAAATCCATACAACTTCTCTGGTTGTTATGCCATCTGGAAATTTGTTTATTTTGAAATCAAACCCCCTTTACCAGTTCATGTCATCACCTCTCCCACCCCTTGAACAATACTTCCTTCTTAACCCAAACCCACGACTGTTCAAATTTCAGACAACATACTTTAAAGTGGGACACATGAATTCTGGTCTCTGACATGTGCAAAGTGGATTCATAATGATGGCATCGTGGAATTTTAAGGATTACCAAAATGTTGATTTCCGCCGCTACATCACTCTCAACGCCTACGTACGAGCTCCACTTCGCCATCCCCATTGCCGACGCCGTCCTCAACACCATCAACCTCCATCTCGACGCCCGCACCATCTCCGTCCTCCTCTGTCATGTCCAACCCAAGCTTGTTTTCGTCGATTACCAGTCTGATTCTATAGTCCTCAAAGCCCTGTCCTTGTTCCCATCTGGATCTGACCGCCCTTTGCTTATTTTTATAGCCAACGGAGTGAAGCGAGAAGCCCGCTGTTGAAATATGAATTCGTCGCGAGCTATGAGGACATGATCTGTAATGGCGATTCGAATTTCGATTGGATTCGGTCGGAGAGTGAATTTGATCCAATAACCTTGAATTACACCTTTGGAACGATGTCGTCGCCGAAAGGAGTCGTTCACTGTCACAAGGGATCTTCCTCATAACTCTGGATTCGTTGATCGATTGGTCAGTGACGAATGAGCCAGTTTACTTGTGGACTCTTAAACTAGTGGTGTTCGTATTAATCAGGCATATAAATAGGAGAAATGGGGTGAATTATGAATTTAATATTTAATTAATTAATAATAGGGTTATATTATTAAGAATGTCAACCAAACTTTTTGCATCTAATAATAATAAATTTGAACGTACGAATCTCATAGTAATAACACTTAATACTTTGCACTAAAAAGTAATTAATCCTAAATTTTATTAGGATGTGCATTGAATTAAGGGTAATTTAATTTTTTGTAAAATATATATTTTAATTTTAAAATAATAGGAGCTAAAAGTGCGTATATATACTTTAATATTTTCTTATATGAGTTGATCTATTGTGCAACAATTGCACCTTAAAAACATAACACATATTTAGAAATGGGTCAATTATATCCCAAAATACTCCTAAATGGGTCATTATTTCTTTCCTGTTGTACGCGACAACCCTCCCTTCTCTCTCTTCTCCCACCTTTTCTTCACGGTCTGCTCCGCCTTCTCTATGTCCTACCTTTGCGCCCGTCTCCATCCTCTCCGATCTCACATCGTATCCTCTCCGATCTCGCCCGCCTCCTCTACTTTATCTTCACGCTGCTTCCATGCCTCTCAGATCTCAACTTTCACGCTGCGGTGCCTCTATTCATCTCAAATCTCAACCTCCACCCTCTATCCATCTCAAATCTCAACCTCCACGGTGCTTCGCCTCCGTCCCCTCAAATCTTAAACTCCGCCCTTCTCGTCTGTATGTACAAGTTGTTTCTTTCCATTGAGGTATTAGAATTAGGGATTTGGTTGATTGGGTGCGGAATTAGAGTTTAGAATTGGGGATTAGGGTTGGTTTGACGTGGAATTGGAGATTCAGCGGTGGTGTGTGGAATTGGAAATTGGATTCAGTAGTTGATTTGGGTGGTGGAAGAAATCAAACAGTGGCTTCCATTCATGTTCACGCTGGTTGCCGTGATGGTCATGTTCTCGCTGATTGCCCTGAAGGTGGATTTGGGAGCAAAATTACAATAATGTATATTGTATAAATTTTAATTAATTAATGTATACATTTATCTTCATAAATGTATTATTTATATATTAATCAATACAACGCAAAATCATCTTCTTAAATTACTATATTAGTTTTACTTTATTAATTAATGTATGTGCTTGTATTTATAAATATATTATATTTTTTGAAAAAGAATAACATTAATGAATAAAAAAATAAAAAGGATATACACTTATTAAGAAAATCTTATACGTTGCTACATTATAACTTATGCACTTTGATATTAAAATATGTGTGATTTATATATTAATGGTAGTGTTTCTTGTTCAATTTACTACTTAACTATGGATATAGTAATTAATTTTTATAAATAAAATTTATATTATATTAGTTTTTAAATATACATTTATTTAATCCACACTAATATACATGTATTTTCTGTAAATGTATTTGATTTAATACTAAAGTGTATAAAATTTTATACTAAAGTGTATAGTTAAAATTAATAAATATATTGTTGAAAATATTAATAAATATAATATCAATATTATTTTTTTAAAAAAAATACATTTATTAAGAAAAACATAAACATTATTAAATTACAATATTTGATTATAAAAATGCATATATAAATCAATTAAATTTAATACAACTTTTCTGTAAAAATTTAGTTATACATTAAAGAAGAAAATGTGATACACTTATATGATAAAATGTATACACTAATCAAATTGAGATAGAAACCATCTTCAGCCTCTAGTCTTCTCTGCCTGAGCATCATCGCCCTAATCAGATTTCTGTCGCCCTAATTAGATTTCGTCACGCCCGCTCGAAAAGAAGGACACGTTGAGGAAATAAATCTTTGACCTTGTTCAGATTCGATTAGATTTGATTAGGTGAGTCAGATCTAATTGGGTGAGGACAAACTTTGTTAAAAGTAGATCCATGCCGAAGGAGGCGAAAGGTAGCACCAGCGTTGGCGGCGGACGCCGTCGGGGAGAGAAGGAAATCGTAAACCTTATTCAAATTTGATTGGGTGATGACAAACTTTGTTCGTTAGAAGTGGATCCATGTCGAAAGAGTCGAGAGGTAGCGCCGCTGGGTAGCGAGGAGAGGCGGAGAGAGAAGGGTGAGGTGCGTCGGCGGCAGTGACAGAGCGAAGAGAAGAGAGGCGTGAAGAGAACGCACTTAGAGAGAGAGAGAGAAAAAGGGGTGAGGATTGAATGACCCGTTTGACTAAAAAATCTTATAAATATTCGGGTCAACGGGTCAAATTTGACCCAATTGCACCTTAAAAACTATTGCACAGTAGTAATTGCCTTCTTTTTATTTAAAAACAACTTTATTCAAAAAAATTTCATTGAATCCCCAAAATACCTATCTTAGATTACTTAGAAAATACTTCCATCACAAAAAAAAATACATTTTTTGGATATAGATTAAAAAAAATTGCTACATTTTAAAAGTATTTTGATTTTTTAAATAATAAATAATAGTAAATGATAAAGTATATTAGGTGTGTTAGATATAGGTGATCATCTTTTTGTAAATAATGTGTTATTAAATTTATTTATTTATTGTCATTTTAGGAATGTAAAAAAAAAAAAAAAAAGAACAGTTTGAACTTTGAACGCACAACAGCGGAAAAAAGAGATGGCATGGCAGAAGTAACTTAATATAAAAGAGATGGCATAACCCGGACCAGCACTAATAAAGAGATGAAGCGGAGTTTTTGAGTAAAATGAAGCCCAATCTGTATTGGGGCTTTACTTAAGGAGCCCAATAACACATAGATGGATCGGTCCAAAAATGTCTGCTCCCCTCCAGTTGCAGAAGGTCATCAGATTACAGCTCAGAACGTGGGTCCCATTCCTGGTTACTTTCCCGCCACTTGTGACCCCATTTACTTGCACTGCCATTGTAAAAATACTGGCCATGCCAAATCCGAAACAATCCAACGGTGGAAAAATAGCGGTGTGGTACACGCGCTAGTGTTATCTATCTCACTTGCGTGTTAATACACACACTCCCCCTAACTCAAATTCAATGCGGCATCGCATTTCTTCGTATACTTATACATCCTTCTGTATCTATACCCCCTCTTTCGCTCTCTTTACTCTCCTCTACCTCTCCCTCCTCACTCCTTTAACGGAGGAACTATAGGATTTTCCCAAAGTAATGGAAAATCCGTGGCAGACCAAATGTGGATCCTTCTGGCACTCGCCCTCGCATGATTCTCATACTCAGGTTTCTGCAATTCGCACGCGCACGCCTCTTATTTTTTTCGTTTTTGCATGTTTCATCTGCGCAGGAATTTGTTAGCATTAGCATGTTAGTAAATTGTAAGTAACTCTAAATGTTGGCGATTCTTGCACTATTTTACACCACATTCTCTCTTTTACTTGATAGATGCTCTTGCATGCAATGTGGTTTATTTTGTGGTCCTTTACATGGTGAATTACATGTTTATACTACTATTCCGGTTTTATTCAGCATATAAGCTACTTCAGCAGACTGTTCTGAGAAATTGATTTCCTTAAATCTGTGGGAATCGCCATCGCTACCTACTAATTTTTCAGTACAACTTTTCACTAAACCTTAGTCCTCACGATACCTTTTAGTTTGTTAGGAATATATATTTTAGGGTTCGACTCTGGCATTTTTTACATTCAAAAAACAGTGAAGCCGGAGGTATTTGTCCTTATTGCTTTTAATGTAGATCAATGGATTAAAAAGAATTCCTATTCAGCTTTCCAATTTGGGGTTTGATGTTTTAATTGTAATTGGAGTGTGTGATGTTTATTTCCCTTTACATATGATAGTTTCATCTTTTTTTGTAACTTCTGCAGGAATCAATGTTGTTAACAAATGGAATAATTCAAGATCCCATGTTGTCCAACGAGCATGGTCTTGACAACTTGGCCCATGCTAATTTTGGTGCTTCATTTTTATCTCTTGTTTCTGGGACGTCATCTCACGTAGCTTGTGATGAGTATCTATTAGATCCAAAGCCAGTCTCTGCTGCCAATCTAGCTTCATCAAATCGTAGGACAGCCAATGCCTTCTATGGAGGAACTAGAGTTTCCATCCTTCCTAGTGCCTTGTGGCCATCCAACTGGGACTGCCTAAATTTGACATCTGGAGATTCCTTTTCTTCTTTTACTTTTTCACATACCAATGTGAACTGCAGCTACAGTTCTGCACATCTAAATTTTCAGAAATCGCGGGATGTAGTCTGTCACAACAGTCATGAGATAAACAAAGCAAATCTAGTTTCATCTCTGATTGGAAACAATAATGCTTCTCCATTATCTACTGACAGTTGGAAGCTCCCAAAATCTGCTCATACTTCATTTTTGCAGAAGATTCCAATAGAAAGCAATGTTACTTCTTACCATCATGGTTGTAATTCTTCTAGCAGTTCCCTTCGTGTGTTTTGTTTAGGCATGAGTAAGTTTTTGATACTCTTCTTCGATTAAAAATTTTATTTTGCAAGCCATTTTGATCTACACTAACGGGATTAATGATTTCAATAGGTGGAAATTTGCTTCTCAGTGATACAGGACTTCTTGGAGTTGTTTGTGCATGCCATGGTTTGTATATGTCAATCTCTAAATTCTCAGAGGTAATCATCCATCATTTTTTGCTTTCTCTTTTTGCCAATTATTGAGACGGTGCATCCTTAATTTACATGTGAAGAATCAGCAAATACCCCTCTCTTTGTCCCTGGGGAAAAGTATTTTATGAAGAAATTGTTTTGCAGCATTCAGGATCCTGTGATGTCAATCCTGGTGATGCAGTCCGCATGGAAAATGGTGAATCTTTAGCCCACTGGTTGAAGACCTTTTCCAGAACAGGGGTAGGTAAAGTTTTCTGTTTTCTTGGTGCATCAGTTCCGCAATGTCTATTATGAAATTCAGAAAAATCCTCAAGTAGGATAATAAAGGAAGACCATGTTTTCTGCTAGCGCTTTCTTTGGAGTTCTGGATGCATGTATATACATGCTTAATAATGGCTAACTTCCTGGAACTGGATTGCTTTGATAAAGTATCTCCTGCTAACTTCTCTGCTGGATCATCTTATAGTTGGCACGTGTGCAGCATGAAATTCTTTAGTTGGCATGCGAAGAATTCTGATTCGTGGGCATAAATTTATGGCTATAAATATTTATGCATACTTCTGATAATCTCTCAAGTAGCTTTATTCAATTTCTAGAAATGCATTTTTTGCAATGATTTTCCATTAAATTCAAAGTTGCATGAAAAGTAAGTTGATTCTATTATCATGCGATTCCTCATAGCCAAAAGTTTCAGTCAAATCTTTTTAAAGATTTTCATATAACAACTTTTTTCTGCCCTTTGTTCATAAATCTTTAAACTAGTTGATATTGTGCTTGTTAAGACCATAATGTTTTTTCCCAAAAACATGTATGCGAGGGAAATTGTGGGATTCCTACAGTTTTACTGAGTGTTTGCATCTCACTATTTCTTAAACAATATCCAAATCAATAGCATCCTGTTTAGAACTTACTACTCCCTCCGTCCCACACTTATGTTCACACTTTCCGTTTTCGTCCGTCCCACACTTATGTTCACCACCCAAAAAAGGAAACTTCACATCAACCAACAACCTCAAAAATTATCTTAATTTCAAAAATACCAATCTCACCTAACACACATAACATATTTTATAATTTATTTATTACCTAAAAATACCACAATACCCCTAAAAAGTCAATAAAGTTGGTCAAAAAGTAACTTTTTTTAAACTCCGTATCTACAGTGCCCGTGAACATAAGTTCGGGACGGAGGGAGTACTTCTTATAAAACTTGAGCTTCAATTTAGATTTACAATCTTAACTGCAATGGCATTGATATTGACAAAATCATTCAAGCATCCTGACAGAAATTTGATCATGTATCGAACATCAGATTAGGGTATTGGAGGGTCAGAGAGGATGGGATTGGCCTGATGGAATTTCAGTAGCTGCTGGTTTTGCTAATCATCATACAGCGAGCATGTTAAGCCTTCAGCAGCAAAATTACAGCGGTATGGATTCCAAAGAAAATCAGATTCTCAGGAACTCTTTAGACGAATATCCATTCCATGAACAAGTCAGAACTTCACAGGGATGTAGCAATTCTATTTCCAAATTCTTCACCGACATTTCTCACAGAAACCTGCAGCACTCAGCTGGTCAAATGTACGGAGTACCGAAGTCAAATAATTTATATACAGAAAAATCTTCTCTGTCCACTACAGGCAAACTTGATTCCTCCGGTGAAAGAGCAATTTCTTTGCCTTCTTCCCCTAATATTCAAGAGATAAAACCGCCATATACTGGTTTCAGTATTGGTACAAAACCTAGTTCCAATTTCAAAAGTCCAGGAGTTTCTTCTAATATTGAATTGAGATTCCGGCAGAAGCCAGAGCAAAGTTGGAGCTTGGAGACCAAATTACAACCTTCCTTTGGGTCTGTTCTGAATGGTATGTATGAAGAGCCCTCAAAAGGGTTCCTTCCAGACAAGATTATTCAGAAAAGTACGTTCTTTTGTTTCTTCTTTTGTATTATTGTGCTATTATGCTTTTGCTCATCTGCATATGTTTGTTGACGATTTTTGTGAAGTAACCTGCTTAAACTGTGGTGATGCAGCAAGTAATGGGTTGCAAAGTAGTGGGTTGACTCTACAGTATGATGATATTACTTTTAATCCCATTGAAAGAAGAGAATCTATTCAATTGGAAAGGAATATGGGAGGAGCACATTGTGCAAAAACAAATTTCCAGGAAGATCCTTCAAATGTTAGCTTGAAAATGGCTAATGCGAACTCTTTGTTGCTTTCATACTTAAAACATCCCGGTACTAAATCACTTTTCACAAATATCTATGATAATAGTTGTAACGGTCATCTCGATGAGAAACTGTATTGTGCATCTCATGCTCTTGAAAGTGAGAAAATTTGTCCCTCGTGGAGTTCAGTGGGTGCTAATATGAAGGAATTTGGTACAAAAGTGTCTAATGGTGAGATTAATGTGATCAGGGGTAAAGAAGTGGAGTGTTCTCTGAATGCCTTACTTGGTGCAGATAAATCCAATACTGAGTTCTCCACGCAAATTAAGGAAAATCTGAGCAATTTTAACTTAGTTGCGGGTGAGAGTTCATCCAATTACTCCCCTGCTTCTTGTGAAAATTCACAGCAGATGCCTGCCATGGTTGCGGATGAATCATTTGGTAGAGCTATCTTTAAAAATTGTACGATTATCTGTCCTCTTACTGATGTTGTGCACTCTGATAATGATCGTGTTAAAGCTATCCAAAATTCCATGATTTCTAAGGTTAAAACACCTATGAGTTTTAGCTCCAAAAGTTCAGTCTTATCTCAAAACGCAATTCCAACATTGTCAAAGGAAAACTCCTGTGGAATAAAGAAAGGTTTGCAGTATGAAAACATGGACATGGCTGGCGCTGCTCTGTGGAACACATTGGAATTACCTAAGAGAGATAACGCGCCTCTTTCTAGTAGATGTCTCCCTGAGTGTGAGAAAATAAAGAACACTTGTGTCCAATCTTTGTTGACCGTCTCATCATCACCTTTAACAGAACAAACAAATCTACTTGACTCATTAAGGGTCGCAAAACTTCCCAAAGTTGGAGAAAACCAAATGTTGTCTGAAAATATCGGTCAGATGGGGAAGAACATTGAAAGTTTTGCTCCTACAACAGGTAAAATTGTTCCACCATTTTCATGTTTCAGCCTGTTTATCTTTGCATATATTACATTTTGTGCCCTGACTGCTTTGAGTCTTTAACAAAGCATCAGCAGCAGCATGTACATGTTCATAACAATTTAGATTCAACTGATATCTGCATTTTCTCATCATGTTTGCCGGGAATATCTTTGTACACTAAAGATCCGAGTATTTCTCCTTTAGAGCATCTTTTGTTGAGGTAAGTGTTACTGACCACCCTTTCCTTTTTCCGGTTAATAATCATTTAATGAAACTGCTCTCCTATTCTAGATCAACAATCGTATGCTTGAGTAATCTTTTGGCTAAAACTTTACCAGAGTTGCGGGTACCTGAATGATTTTTTTTTCCCTTTTATATTCTTCTTTTCTGGAATGCAATTGGCATGTTTAATTAATCACATTACATATTCGAGTATAATGTACACGTGTAGTAAATTATTTAAACATTCTAGTAATATAGATCAATTATCTTTTACTTTATATCAGGATATAGTGAACTGTTTGAGAGGAGGGTTTCTGGCCCTGAATTTTCTTTCTGAAGTAAAGTTGCAACTGTTACAAACTACATGTTGCTTACAAATGATGTTTCTTCGATGCCCCCCACCCCTACCATATACACATTCCTCTTCCTCTTCAAATTTGGTTTACTTTTCTTAGCAATGAAATGCAGACCTAGGGGAACTAAATGCAACTTTTCTCTTAGCAAGAAAGAGCATTGCTACCAAGGTTTACCTAATGCCTATGTACCTAAAAAGTGTAGCTCTGCTGCTGAAGAAAGTCATTTGACAGGGAAGATACATTTAAATGCTGCCAATTGTGATTTGGTAAAACAAGAAATTAAAATTGGATCCACAAGTTTACTTCACTCGAAGTTAGAAGAAAATTGTATTTCTCTGGAGGAGCATGCAAAATCTTTTGAAAGCAATGTACATTTAGCATCTGGAAACATTAAGAAAGCTGAATCTTGTTGTCTTCTGTGGAGAGATGTGCCCAAAAGAAAATTACAGAGTAGCGATTCTTCTGGGAAAGAACTAGGTGGTTCATGTATTCAGCCTTTGAGCCATGATGCGGATGTTGCTAAAAGTTTAGTTGGATTTGCTAGACGTGCTGTTCCCTTTAAGGGGCAAGAAATTTCTAATATCTCATCAGGATGTTTCGCTACTAATGTGTCCCAGTTATCCACTGAGCTCAACAACAATGATTCCTCCACTGTTGAAGGTGAAAATATCAAACGTGCCAATTACCTTGCTCTAGATGAAGGATCAGGAATCGACAGAAGCTGGTCATCCGATGATGCACTAGATAATGATTTTTATGCTGGGTTCTTTGGCTCTACTTCCAGTATCAACTTGATAAAGAGAGAACCAACCAAAGTTGTTTCTAGAAAGGAACCTCTTAGTCTCATTGAACAGATTAGACTCCAAAACTCCTCATACAGGTTGAAGAGAAGCTCCACAATTCAGGAAGACACAGATTACTTTCTAAAGTTTGAGTTGGGACCCAAAAAGAGGAGGAAAACAGTTAAATGGATGAAGTTGGACATAACAGCTCCTCTCTCTTGCCAGTCGTCGATTTATAATGGATCTTCAAAATGCAGTGGGGAAGTTGGGAAGAATGACCATTCATTCTGGGAGACGCAGATGTCAATTGGATGTCATCATGGATGCCCCAGAAATTGTGCAGATTCAATTGAGCAAAGTGTCAGGCAGAGGGATCCTGCATTTTCTGCTGCCAAAAAAATCTCCCTAAGAAAAAATTTACAGAAAGTTTATCATCAAGGGGAACAGCAGACAACAGAGGTACATAAAAGTTCAGCGGTTAATGGTGCTTCAAAGTATACTGCAATTTTTAGAAAGAAAAAGTTAAGATTGGATGATGCTTCTGCCTCAGGTAAAGAAATTCGAGAAATCTGTAGTGATAGTGCTGAATTGGCTGTGAAACTGACATCATTACTAGGTAAAACTAACTTCTACAAGCGGATGGCCAAGCCTACAGTTTTTGGGAAGTATGGAGTTATCTCTAACGGCAACCCACTGAAACCAACAAAAATTATTCCCCTAAAAGTTATTCTCAAAACTGCAGTGTCTCTTTCAGATATAGGTAACAAGAATGCTGATGACTGTGAGAAACTAAAATCTGCATATGTCAAGGTGAAGCATATGAGTGGTGGTGAACATACAAAGGAAAAATCTCCAAGTGAGAAATTTCTGAAGGATCAAGTGAAGAATGGTGGAACTGATAACTCGCAACACTTTGATCCCGAATGCCGTGAGTGGAATGGGGACATAGAGGCAGTATCATGCGCTGCAGCTAATGGAAGTGATGATCTATCATATACTTCCCAGAAACGCAATGCAGAAACAAAATCTGGGTTTCAGCTGAAGACAAAGTTCAAGGAAGTTCGGAAACGCAGTCTTCATGAACTCTTAACTAAAGGTAGTTGTTTTTAAGATTGCTTATCTTGTCTCTCTTAACTTTTACTGGAATTTTACATTTGAAGTATGTGTGATCCTCAATTAAGTTCCATAAATTATTTTATTTTGTCTATGGGTTTGCCAGGATAATTCATGGTTTGACCAATATGTAACTTTGTCAATTAACATCTGGTACACTTGAAATTTGCATTGACATATAAGATATAAGATGTAGTTTTGACTTGATATTATACAGTTCGCTTTGACTTATTTCACAATATCATCCAGGAAATAGTTTCAGAGCTGCTAATGTATCAAAAAGTCCCTTATCTATATGCCAAACAGCTAGCAGATGTGGGGAATTGATGGAAAAAGCTGTACATGGCAGAGCTCGAACACATGAAATGAACAATTCTATGAGGTGAGAAATCTATGGCACAGTCATGCACCTAACTTGTACTGTGCTGACATACCAAGTCATGAAAATCAGTGATCACATTAGTAACTTTAACTCTGAAATGATACAGATTCTCGGAGAAGCGCCAATCTGAAAATTCAGACATGTTTTGTTGTGTTAGTGGTGGGGATCCAGACAAAGATGAATATAATCGGTTGTTGCAATGCAGCAGGTTCTTAATAAAGGTATGTATTGCTGTTGATACTTCATTTGCTTTGTATTTTCGTGGAGCCCCTGTAGTTCTAACAATTGCCGAGTATGCAATCTTGATGCTTATCTTGCTTGCTTTCACATCTTACACAGTATCAAACCTTATTGATATTTTAAATTTGCGAGAAGCATTGAGAAAAAACGTCAGATTTGTAAAATGTTTTTTGCAAACAACTTAATGAATTTGCTTGACATATCCATAGGATGTTCATTTGGTGGATATTTTATTAGTGAATTTACAAAAAGCAGCGAAAAAACTGGAGATAGCAGCAGCTATAAAAAAATGCATTTGCAGTTAAATGCCCACTTCATTATAAAGTGAAAACATCAAGTTACAAAATTACACCAAAAGAAAATTGTTATCAGATGTTAGGTGATGGACATCCGTGACATCCCCTATCATCAATCATGAAACATTCGCAATTTCTTTGATATATGCCTGGCCCTTCCAGACAGACAGAAAAACTATTGATAATTTGCAATCTCTCCCTTCACTCTCTGAGCTGCATCTCTCTTTCAGCAAATGAGTACGGACAAGGGTATCCCACCATTGGAGGGCGTCAAATGTAATAGTGACAGTGAAAACCAACCTGGAGAAAAATTCTTGACCTGTGCTCGAACTGAGGTATCTAATTTATGAAATCAACAGATACACTGCTACAGAAACCATATATATCTTTATCAATCCTCAGTGCTTTATGTATTAGGCTTACAATGGCCGAAAACAAGGAAGGTTTATGCATAATCATACTCAGAATAAAGATGGGAATGATGGTTGCCTTGTTCCACAAGAGCAACTTAATGCCTGGCTGCACATTCATAGACAAAAGCCACAGTCGAAAGGGCGTCCAAAGCTGTCATGTTCTAATATAGAATCAGATTGTCGGGTAAATCTTTTTAGTATTGGCAAAGCAGGTACAAGTGCCATAAGACGTTTCTAGTCAAATAGTTTCTTATCTATGATGTTATTATCTCCTACTGCAGAAAGCATACGCAAGGTATAAGCAATCAAAAAGCTGGGAACATTTGGTGGTATATAAATCAGGCATACATGCTTTGGGCCTCTACACATCACGGTTCATCTCTCGTGGGGCAATGGTAAGATCCAGTGGGTATTCCTAGTTCAAAATAATATAGAAGACCTCAAAGTTCACCCTTAGTTGTTTTCTTCCCAGGTAGTTGAGTATGTAGGCGAGATAGTGGGCTTACGTGTGGCAGACAGAAGAGAGAAGGAATATCACTCAGGGAAGAAGTTGCTGCACAAAAGTGCATGCTATTTCTTCAGGATAGATAAAGAGCACATAATTGATGCCACTCGCAAGGGTGGGATTGCCAGATTTGTGAACCATTCATGTCAGGTAACTTTTCATCAGAATAAGCTCCTACGAAATTCAACATTTTCATGTAGTAAAGGAATGCTTTTAATCAGTTGATGTATGATGCCAAGACACCTTTTATCTTACATAGTGGGAATTATTGGATTCTGTAATGTATTTCATTCCTCGCATATATATGAAGAACGTTTGATTCCCCGATATTGGGGTTCCAATCACCCACTTTTTGTCCAATGCTCATTCCTTCTACTAAGTATTGAATCATCTTCCAACTTCTATCTATGTTCAATGCTCATTCCTTCTCCAAAGAACCAAACCACCCTATGTTGGCTAACTTTTTTTTTTTTTTTTTTTTTTTGCTTGACCAGCCAAATTGTGCTGCCAAAGTTATCTCTATAAGGGCTGAAAAGAAGGTATGCTGAGCTACCACATTGCTATCAAATATCTGACCCAACATTATTCATCAACACTAATTTTTGGTTGAATTTTATTGATGGATTAGAATGGAATTGCATATGCAGGTTGTGTTTTTTGCTGAAAGAGATGTATACCCTGGGGAGGAAATTACATATGATTATCATTTCAACCATGAAGATGATGGTGAAAAAATTCCCTGCTATTGTAAGTCAAAGAATTGCAGGTGTTATTTGAATTGAAACGCTGGTACGTGGTTTAATATGTGCCTTTCAAGTCTTAACGTCATTGAGAGATCAGCAGATGATTTTGGGAACATCATAAATTTAGCTCTTCATACCTTGTAAGATAATGGATCTTGGTGTTGCACAACGGTTTTATTGTTCCTCGAAGATTTACAACATTTAAGAGTGTTCCAAAATATGGAGTAACTCTGGCATATTGAGGTTCATGTATCTACATATTGGAAAATTTGTTTTCAGATGACCACAAGTAGAGGCAGTAGCCTCTCCCTCAATCATAGAGAAAACTTTTATGAACCCCAATTAGGAATATTTGCAGTCGCTTCATTCACCATTTTCACCAATGTAACCTGTTAATTGACAAAAATTCTTGCTCATGGATGGGCTCGAGGTCATTTCAACAGATGTACATAATGATTATGAAAGACAACACGTACCACACTTTCTGGGACACCAGGAGGAGGCAAAGAAAGATTTTTGGGAGGCCAGTCGTTGTATGATCTTTTGTCAAATCTCCACTCTCCAAACTTTCCAGGAGTCATTTTGCCCTGAGGACCAACATTTATAAAATCATGTTTCCAAAGTAAAAAACGCAAGGACCCAGAACTGGATTGTATTGATATCATAAGTAGAAGTACCTTTAAATCATAATCGCATCCATATGTATAGTGGATTATGTAACTCTTTCCAATTGTTGTATCCCACGGAGGCTGCGGCAAAGTTCAAGAAACAGGCCATTTTTTAGGTCATCCATGGCAGCAAATTATGTAACAAATAACACAATCTAATCAGGATGCTGCAATCCTATGCTCAGAAACGTAAAAGAAGGCAAAGGTCATCCATCAACTATGTAGAGTGGCGTGTGTATTAATATTATTAGTATAAGCCACTGTAGGCTATTCTATGACTATCTATGGAGAACCTTTTCAGTTTTCACCCACATGAAGACAAGATATATAGAGATGACATCAACAATAATAAGCAACAATTCAGTGTGCCACAAATATCACACTATCCACATCAGAATAAGATGTATATTAAGATGAGTGTATCAACTTCCACTCAAGAATTGAATACAACAGCAATGGCGACATAAACTCACCTGAATCATGAACTCCTTATACAATATGTTACCCACACCATGCAACGCGGATGCAACAGCATAAGCATACCTACACTCCCAAAAAAATTTTTTTAACACACAGAATTCAAAGATACGTGATTATTAACCTCAGAAAATCAGCATACATCTCAAGGACCCATCCAAAAGCTTTGTCTGCTTCAGGATCCTTCTTCATTGCCAATGAAACATTCATCCAGGTGGGGGCTATTTTTTTTAAAGCATCCTGATATAATTTTGTAAAAAGTAAAAAAATTGCCTGGGGTCCTTGCAAGAATTCAAGAACGAAAGCGATGAAAAAAATCAAGTGCTTTCTGTAAATTGAGATACCTTTCCAACAATGACCGGGGAATTTCCAATGGGATCAATGTTAGTTATTGGTCCTTTTTCCTCAGGGAAATATTTCCGCAGAACCTTCTCGTATTTCTTGGGCTCAATGTAAAAGAAAGGGAATGCAGATCCGAGGCCATCTCTTGACAAGTTTGGAATTGGCTTGACTAGAAGGTGGTCTGGTTCAGACATAAATATGTAGCTACATAGACATAAGTGCATGGTAAATAATTCACTTAATATCAGAAATTGATAAGAATATCTAAGTCATCAGAACTATGTTTAATAAGAGAAACAAAAGCATGTGCTTCCATACTCTTCTTCAATATTTGCTTGCTGAAGCCACTGCACAAATGCCCAGGGCCTGTTCAGGACTATGTACCCCTGACATAAGATGAGAATCAGTTTAAAAGATGGAGTAATATTTACAGTTTAAAGTTGCGATGAGCATGGACTGCGACTCTCTCTGGAATGAAAATCTAATCAATTCTTTTTGCTAAAAGTTGAGGTGATATTTCATCAGTCTTTAGCTTTATCAACAATGGAAATATTGAAGAGGATCAATGAGTTTAGATAACAATGTCAATGGCACTGCATCTTCAGCTATATATTAAAGACTCTTGCAAATAACTCTTGATTACGTTGAGTTAAAATTGTTATAGCAAAAAGACTTATCAAGCAAATACTTCAGCACCAAATGAACCTTGAAGAATGGAAGAAAAGCACTTAGATCCAACAAGATTTAGTGAAAACATAAATTTATGATAATATGATTTCTCAGATTTTATTTTTACCTTTTCTCAATCACGAGAAATAACTTGAAGGAATAGAGTCGAACACCAGAACTACTGGTCAATCAAACATTTGGTGTTTTGTTTAACAAATTACAGAATCTAGGATTTTCGAGATAGTAATAAATTCAAGGGTTCTAGAATTTCAAAATGAGAAAAGATAGCATTTTCCAATGAACGACAGGGCTGTTTGTATACAATTTAATAAAAAGTCCACGCAGATGATAGCAAAAAAGAAAACTAGCTTGGTTAGTCTTGTACAAAACATCAGAGAAACCAAAACGCATATAAAATCCAAGGTGATATTACCGTTAACACAAGATTAATAGTTGAAGATGTGTTTAAGGAATCATGTAACCCAGACCAGAGAGGAATTCTTAACAACATGGCTTAGAACAAGAAACAAAAATATATTCATAGAAGATTGCAATCAAAGTGCATAAGGGTACCTGATCCATTCCATCGGGGAGGGGTTTAGCAACAAAGGTGGGGATCTCATCCATGAATCTGTCAGGTTTGCCAGAATGCAAAATCCTGGTGAAGCCCCCCATCTCAGAATTGGGTTTATCTTTCTGTTTCTTGAACCAGTAGTACATGACCCGGGTCTGCCAGGTGTTGTAGATGGAGTCGGAAGCAGTAACGGCGGTATGGAAAAGCCTCTTGGGTTTGTTGGGAGTAGAAGAGTGGGAGGGCATTTTGATGATGGGGTCTACAGTGGGATTAGAGTTACCAGGGAAGTCTTGCTTGAGCGAGGCATTTGCTGAAATGATGATGTTGTAGGTGATGAGTGCGGCGGAGAAGGTGATAATCAGAGAGAAGAAGACATTCCCACAACCCATTGCTGATTGCACTGCACAAGATGAGAATGGGAGGCAGAGGCAGAGAGTTCGTTGGTGTTATATTAAATCGGTCAGGTCAGCGGGAGAAGGTTGAGGTATCGTAGCTGTACTGTCTCTCCACCTAATTCTTTCAATTCAATTCCTTTTACTGCTCTCCTCTTTCACTAATTTCACAAGGTTTGACTTTTCTTCTTATAATTTTGTTTAAACAAAATGCCTCCACCCCACTTACAACTCACATTAGCCTCCACTTTTCAGATGGTTTATTTTATCAAAATTAATCATAACTCCTACTAAAATTTTGCAAATATAGACATCACTTTATGAATGTATAGCTTTTTTATCCAATTATAGTCGTAAATGTCATAAAAGTCAAACACATGGGAGTATATAAAAATAATGTTGATTTTTTGTCATATTATAGTGTCGTGAAATTTTTTATAATGTATTATTTTTATTTTGACAAAAGCTCCTATGACCCTAGGGACACGTCGTATCCCCATGTGAACATAACCCTTTTTATATGTACAAGTATTCTTGGTATGGATCAAACTACAAAGTGTGCAAGTATTCTTAAAATTATGAGAATATAGTATTTTAATATGCAGTGAATATGTAATAATTATATATTGGCCTCACATAGATATAATATTAATTATTTTGTACGAGTTTTATCTACCAAAAACAAAATACAACAATAATTATAAAATGTATTAATTACCAAAATGTAACCAAACTGAAAAATACTTATAAGGTAGTAAAAGTACAATTCTTTTTTTGAAAACGTAGCATACATTAAAAATTTGTGTCTTTATTTACAAAAATAATTACATCCCCAAATTTGTTGAACATATCCCAAAAATATTAAAATTTGAATATTCTTATTTAATAACTACTCAAATACCCTTTTAAACAAATATAGTATTAAATATATACCAAAATTACTAAATATATCCCATATATTACACTTTATTTAAACGAGAAGAGGATTATTTATATCCATGAACCCTGTGATCGGTTAAGGAGAGAGTATTAAACAAGTGAGCAAAAAATGTTACTTGTGCATATGGAGAGAGAAAACCTAAAACACATTCAAAGGTGAGGAACTCTACCAAGCTAGTATTTGTTTCGAAAATTAAAATTAGTGTTAATTTGAATTAATTAATCATGTTTACTACAACGGTAGATTAGTCATATCTACGCATTATTTAAAAAAAAATTACTGTACTCTTTATGTTCAGATGTCATTGTAGTATTTTTTAGATAGTACAAAAATTATGTATAAAGTATTAGTATGTATATGAAATATGAAAATGGATGACAAAATTGAAATTAAAATAACTTTTGAGACACCTACATCAAGGAAGTCAACCCACAAAATTCAGAAGACAGATGAGCAAGCATGTACAAGGCCAAGAGGATGACTATCATTCCTAATTTATATTGCATGACCCTCCAAAGAAATTGGCTCTCATCTCTCAACTACTACTTTAACACCAGGAAACCGATCTGCCCAAGAGGAATATCCTGCATCCAGAATTCCACTCCCACCATAACAAATCCACATACATTCATTATTTACAAAAGGGAATTCCACTCCCACCATAACAAATCCACATACATTCCTTATTTACAAAAGGGACTCTGCATACCTGACATGACTATCTGATGAAGATCAGCATCCGACTGGGTATCATTCAGCATTAAATCCTTTATCTTAAAGCCATAAGACAAAACGACAAATATGTTAATATCTCAGTGTATATTTTTGTATTTTTACATTAACTGAGCAGTGGCAAATGATCTCATGCCTATACGATGACACCTGGAACCTTTGCCAGAATTAACTAGTAACATATGGAATTGATATTAGAACCCTCAGGTGGGCTTAACATATGCTTTTATTCATACACAACTACAATTTCGTGCGGTCGCAGTACAATATACACATGATCTAATGAAAGATACTATTTAATAAGTAATTACCACGAGATAGATGTTCTTTTTGGAGTTTCTTTGGCTCATGTTATGTTAATACTATTTGATGGGCTTTAGAAAATTGCTAAAATAAGATGCATTACACACTAATTACACTTGTGCGGGCTTCTTCATCTTCCAATCACATTACTCAACCCAGCCAGCCAGATGAAATGTAATCCATGAAGGGTGAGGGTTACACTAACACGTGAAATTATTGATAAATCAATGCAATCTTCATTTGAATATATATTATTTTCAAATTTCACAAGCTTTATTAACTCATATACTAGTAACCTTTGTGAACCAAAAGTGAACAGTATTCTTTGGTTCCAGAACATGGAATCTCTGAGAGATTCATGAGACACACCAGACTAAAAGCACAGTTAATAAAATAATAATAAACATGAGATAAAGCAAAGCAGAACACGTTGTACCCAAGCAAGGGTATGAAAACACTATTGTTTGCAATAAAGCTCAAACCTTGACACTTCAAGATTAAATACATAGTCTTAAAGAACCGTTTCCAGTAAATTATTGATAAAAGATGGACATGAACTTCTTGGTTAGTTCCTGCTAATTGGGGGCGTATATATAATCTAAAACAGTAATAAGCATCTGAACATAATGCAAAATATCGACAATAGTGCCACTAACAGCTGCAAATTTGGATAGCAAGAAATTTCACAGATCAATATATAATTGACAATCATCCATCTTGGATGGGCAAGATTAGCCACCTTTAGCTAGAAATACAAGCATAAATGACTTGGATAAGTTCAACAACTCAAAATTCAACACTACGCCCCAACTTGATTCAAAGAGAACATATTATATACTCCCTCCGTCCCGGAAAAGTTTGCGCCCCTCTTTTCGGCACAGAGATTAAGAAAGTGATGACTTTTAGGGGTATAATGGTATTTTTTTGTAATAAATAAATGATAAAGTATGTTAGGTAGAGATGGTTTTTTTGTAAATAAAGTCTATGGGAAAGGGTGATTGTTTTTTATTTTTTCCTTTTTTTGGAATGTGCAAACTTTTGTGGGACAGCCCAAAATGGAAAGTGTGCCATCTGAAAGGAGACGGAGGGAGTATATGAGAGAGATGGGACAAATAATGGAGATTACCTGACCATAGCTAACCATACTTCTCTTTATGAGCTGGGACAGAGCAATCAGGTCATCAGCACAAAAATCTGGATGGCGAAGAAGAGCTTCTTCAGAAGTTGTATCAAGTATTAGTGAGCATATGCTAGATGCCATCATGATAACAGAATGCTCTATTGTATCCTCTGCACGACCCAAGGAAAATTCCAATGAATTTCACAAGTAAACAAAGAACTGTAGTAAAATTTAAATGACGTGAAAATTATTACATATTTAGCAGTAACATGTGTTTTGGTAAATAAAGAAGTGAAAAACAATAATTTTTCCAAGTGCGAAGTGCACAAAGATTGTAAAACAATTAAAATTAATCTCCCAAATTTCCTCAAACGTTGAAAACAAAAGTCCCACTATACAGTAAAGAAGTCACCGTGCAGAACTAGAACTGTGATGGAATTGAACATAGTGCCTCAGCTAACCTGTGAAGAATTTGGCAATTCACAGAATGTATCTAAAGACCTCTGCCAGTAAATGACTTTCCTCATTCTGTACATTGATTGGATATTTAAACAGCATCCTTGTAAACACAACCCAGTGACAGATCAATCTGATTTTTCTTATCTTTACTAGCAACTGCAGTCTTATTTTCATCTTTGAACAAAAGTTCTTTAATGCCATCAGTAGGTCAAAAATAATAGTCTAATCTTGAAAGTTTTTTAAAAGGAATTTTTATTGCTCATTTCAAAAAGGGGAAAGCAGTTTCAAAAGGGTACATTTAAATCATAGGTTGCATAGCTATACTCCAATCTCTGCGTAAACCCAAAACAGAAAAATATTTGAACAGTTTATGGTTAAACATCCATAGGCTTTCTCTATACTCAATTATTCCCCAAACATCCACAGGTAAACAACAAACATGGATTAAATTGTCTAAATGAAGTCGCACACATCATAATAAGAGCTCAAGGTCAAGATTCTCTTCTGAATCATTTTTTATTGTGTAAAAAGGAATTACTTTTCCTAATTCATACTAATATACTACTTTTCCCAGTGATCATAATTCTCATTCCCACATTGAATCTTAGGAGACTAATCAATTTTTTTTTTTTTAAGAAACATAAATTTTATTAATAATTTCAACAGGGAGCCATCAATGTATTTTAGCAACTCTATCAATATGAGCCGAGTACATAACATGGAGTAGACAT
This sequence comes from Pogostemon cablin, assembly GCA_023678885.1. Taxonomy (NCBI): domain Eukaryota; kingdom Viridiplantae; phylum Streptophyta; class Magnoliopsida; order Lamiales; family Lamiaceae; genus Pogostemon; species Pogostemon cablin. The sequence continues at coordinate 38,131,015 of CM042965.1, forward strand.
GGCTGACATGCAAGACAAATACACACACACACACACACACACACATCCATAGAAGCCAAAAAACAAAGTTTAAACATGATAAAGGAACTGTATCTCTTAAAGAGTTAAAATCACAGGTAGTCAAACGTACCTCTCCAGCGTGACAATGCCCGCAAAAGCCTGACAGAACAAGGATTTTCCAATAAAAAAGGAACTTGCTCCCTCTATTCATGAAAGAAAATAGAATAAATGACCTCAATTACTCGGGTTTTCAAATATTAAGTGTTCAAATGCAGCAAATGTTATACCTTTAAACAAAAGTTCAAAATTGTATCACATGCCAAGTATATTGTACTGCTACTGCTATTATCAATTATTAAGCTGCTTGAATCACTCAAAGATATAAGGAAGTCAACAACCTGTCCAAAAAATTTTGGAAACTTCAGTTGCAATGCTCCTTGATAGAAATTGGATTGTTGTGTTATAATATGCAATATGTAGATATGTCACACACATAACATAGATTGGATGTACAGAAAATTGTTCAAAAGCATTCGCTTACAGCTTCAAGAGCCCCAGTGGAGGCAAACAGTTTACATCCCTCATTGTTCATTGTTATTTGACACAGAATGGGGTGTAAAAATGAGATAGAGTGAAAAGGACTGCCATTTAAAACCACAAAACAAGGTTAATAACGCAAGGATAAAAAAAAAAAAAAAAAAAAAACAAACAAACAAACAAGATAGGTCAAACCTAGACTCATCTTCACCTTCCACTGACAGCATATAACCAAGAAGTCCCTCTACCTTTTCTTTGCATGCATCAGGTGCCTCTGCAAGATAGCTGAGAAATACAAGGACCTCTTTATTTGGTTAAAAGCTTATTTGTTTTGAATCTTAAGAGAGGAATATTCCTTCTCTAAAAATGTGAGGCATCATTAAATTCTTAGACTATTACTTGATTCACTATAGAATAGACTACATACTGGCTCCTTTTGAGCTTTTTTGCCTTTATGTATGCCTTAAGGTTGTACTGCTTATTATCTTTCATAAGAAAACATGTCATGTACAATTGCAAAATAGAAGCAAATGCAGAGGAAACTGAATTTTTTCAATAATAGAAGTAATTTATATCTAACTAAGATTGGTTGAAAAGAAACAGGTAACAGGGGAGTGATGATACCTCCCGACTACTCTAACAGCAGCTAAAAGGTCATTCCCTTTTCTCTCCCCATGATCCTGCAAAAAATATAATTGAGAAAGTGAGCAGGTTAAAAATGACTTTTATCTTGTCACGCCAAGAAATACTGTTACCTTAGCATCTTGCAAATAATCAAGGACCACGCCGATTGTCTCATTAAGCCCGCAAATCATCTTGGTGAAAGTGCTATCACTAATGATGGAGGACAAATTTGACTCTGCAGACAATGTCCACTGTCAGCTAATCAAGCAGGTAGGGATGCTCAGGACAGTTGCTATAAGGAAACCAACATTAATTAGAAAGTCCTAACAAGAGTTTCAGAATTAAAAGGTTCTAGCCTTCTGATAGAGAGTGCATCCCCTCCTTTATTCATCAATCTTTCTCTAAATAAACTAGTCTATTAGTAAAGATAGTTTCTGAAATAATCTACCAAACGGTAAATCTATTATCACCTCCTAACAACTTCTCTTTGAACAGAAAAATAAATAAATAAATAAATAAATAGTTGATTTTGAAACTTTTTTTTCCCATTACTTGAAGGCAATAGGATCTTAGAGACTTAGACAGTTACCTACCTTCATTTTCACCAAATGTTGCTATGAGATTGATAATCCTTTCTACCAAAGCGAAAGCTACACCAAGGTTCCTCAGCTTTTCCAGGAAGGCTTCGGAAGTCAGAGGAGAACTGTTTGAGGCTTTATATTTTAAGTATGCTAGCTCATTTAACATAACAGCAATTTCAACCCTGGATGACTCCAAAACAAGAAGTATAAATCTGAAAAAAATATGGAGAAACAAATTAATATGTTATACAACAACGAGAACATTTAACAAAGGGTATGAGAAGAACAAAATGATAACAAATAAGCTAGAATCATCACTCACAGGGAAGCAGGGAAATAACTTTTTGCACCGGGCAAGGTAGCTGGTCCAATAAACCATTCCACGCCAATTAAGGATATGAGACGCTCAGCAAGAACAAGAGCATGAAGTTTCTCAGCAGGACCTGAAGATGAATGAGACCAGATAAAGAAAGATCCCAAAAGTAAACATATTAGGATTTTTACTGAATTTCAAAAGAATTTATAATAGCATCTCATTCAGTCATTATGGGTATCTTACAATACCTACTCTATTCCGTAAAACATCACTAACGCCAATACGGATGTTGGTCGACCAATCACTGCTCATTGACTGGAGCGGTGCATGTAAAACTCCCTACAGATAACAAAGAAAAGCTGTGGTAACATTCCAATAGATTCATTGGCAAATGAGTCATAGGCTAACTTAAAATGTTACTAGCAGTTACTTCGGTTTCATAATTAAACTGGCAATATATCAATAGATTTGTAGATACATCAACAAGCAGCATATCACCAGACAGAACTAATAAGTATATATATAGAGCGCCTAGGAGCCATTTAAATCAGTGTCTCCGATTTCAACCAAGATTCATTATGCATCAAATAACAGCTGAACTCTCACACTCAAAATTGCACAAACTACGTGGAAATTTACAAGATGGCACTTGGTAGAATATAGGTGAACATAGTTAAGAAGAGATCCCAGTGTAATCAGGACTAGTGCATTAACCTCAAATATTAGGGTAAAATAGCATTGGACATGGATATTCCAATATTTAATACATTTACGGGAAGCTGAGATTGTGCAGTATATTAGATCGTCATTTCAGAGAGTTAAATTCCTGACAAAAACAAACTAATAGGTCCAGTAACTCGAAAATTTGAAAGTGATGATTATTGATGAATAATACAAAGTTGACTCAAGAAAATGTACGATGTATTCATAAATTATGAAAGAAGCTAGTGGCCACATTAAAATGTTGAATACACTCGCTGCATGAAAAATGTGTCAGATCACTAAGACAACTTGTGCTCCCTTCTTAAATGCAAAAAAGAGCCTACCCGAAAACAAGAAAAGCATGCACCTTACATTTATAAAGAATAGAGTTCAGGAGGTAAATAGAACTTCCATACCGAAGAACTTGAAGACAGAAGAGTGGACAGAAGGTGAAGTGCCTCAAACTTCAGAGCATTGTGCAGCACTGCAAATTGCTTTGCTATTGCAGACACCTGAATAAAAAGAGATAGAGCTCCATCATGAAAATATCATATAGATTAGTCAGGGTTAAACACCATTTCAAAAAGAAAACAAGAAAGGCAATGAGAAAATGGACTCACCATCTTTGATAGCTCAGACGGGTGACCCACATAAACTTTCTCAGGAGGCAGCTTGCTTACAGTCAACTGAACGAGTTTCATTGCGAGCTCCATTGCATGAGAACCTGTTGTGCATTAAGTATCAGGCACTGGACAACCAAACGTTTAACATTTTGTGCATATTCATCAAAGCTGTAGCCAAGCGCTGTACAAACATGAGGCCCAGCAGCATTAAATTTTCTGGAGAGGTTCTATCCATTCCAATATCACAAAATTGACAAGATAAGTTAGAGTATTGAATAATTTCAGGTGTCCAATTGATTACCGTCAGGTAAAATAGGCATTTGAGACGCTAAAATGTTCATGCCTCCAGATTCAAAAAAAGTTATAATTCCATCTGCATGAGCATTGATCACCAAAAATAGAAATTCAAAGCACTCATCACTTAGAGATGCACAGGACCTGCAGTTAAACAAACATGCAAAAGTGGATCAATCAAAATAAGTTTTTATGACCACGAAGATAGTTCACTGGGCATTCCAGCAGTGCATGTTAAGTTTGTTATTCATGACATGCTCTACTTATGATTACCAAGTAGCAAATTCTGTAACAGAGTGAAATATACTTGCAATTAGCAGGGACACGTAGATTTTAAGATACTGTGAAGTTAATATTCAAATCACCAACTTTTTTCTCAACCAAAAAGTGCACAGATAGTCAAGGAGTGCAGATCACAGTGTCCCTCAAATTTTTGCATATTCTAGGCTCATAACTTCATTGGGATTTCAAACTAAATTTTGTTTACGGGGTTATATATGTCATTTTTATCCCAAGTACTTCAAGCTTTCATCAGTGACAATCAAAATCTTCATCTAGCTACTATACAATTGATATGACGAGGCTTTTACGATGACAACGCTACAAGCATCTTCGAAAAAATTCCAATTTGTAAGAATGGTCTGCTACAGAATTTCGTTGTGGAGCAATAGATTTTAGAAAATCAAAGAGAAAATAAAGGCTATTTTCCATTAAAATGCGAGGAATGAAGTTGGGTGTGAGGAACGGGTAATCGAGAAAGATGCATACTCCTTCGACATAACCTCCAAAATTAACGGGAGTTTCGATAACATATCATCAGTAGCCGCAATTTGAGAAATCCTGGAAAAAGCTGCAAGAAGAGTCACAGACAAGCGCAAGTAAGCCTCGCGGTTGGCATTATCATCTCCACCGCTATCCTTCCCTAATCCTGCCAGATATTATTTATAAAAATGAAATTGTTAAAAGGGTACAATCTTGAACAAATGTAATAGTAAAAGAGTAATACCAGTGAGTAAGAGGCGGTGCAGGAAAGTGGAGCCGAGGGCATGATAGATATTGAGGATAGTTTGGTGATCGTCTTTGTCGCAGAATTTGGTAACCAGAAGAAGACCAGCTAAACGTTGGGAATCAGTTTTTCCTCTCAATAGCTTGATTATATCTTCCAATGATGGAGAAGAGGCTGACGGTTGCAAATCCATTTGAGTTGCAGAGAAAGAAGACGCGCATACGTACCGACAGGGATGAGGAGAGAAGAGGAGAGACAAGTCTGGGTGATTCCAGAAGGGAGTATAATATAAAATAGAACCGAGTGATCAGCCCAATGGGCCGACCCAATGGGCTGAGATCTAAGATGGCCCAAAAGCAGGCTCCAGGTTTCGCTCATCACCATTAGAATGATGGTTAGTGTGGCCACATGATTTGTTACTATAAATATCGATGAATAAATATCGATGAATGAATATCTATAATGTTTGTGTTAGGTATAATGGGTGAAATAATAAATGATAATAATGATGGAGGAGCAGGAGCAGAGGTTTCGGTCTCGGCGGCGAATGCAAAAGAAATCATTTATCTGTTGCTTCACGGGCCAGCATGAGCGACATCCGTCGTTTGACGATTCGAGGGGGCGTTGCCGGAGTTTCATGTCGCGAATAGGGCGGCACCAGCGGCATGCGTCGGCGGAGTTCAGCTACGACCCCCTGAGCTACTCCCTCAACTTCAATGACGAGGCTAGCACGGCAGACGAGGAGTCTCGCGCCATGAGTTTCAGCACCAGGTTCCCCGTAATGACGCCGTCGCCCATGGCCATGCAAACAGATCATCATCCATTTCATCACCACCCGCCTAAAACTCCCTCTCATTCTTCTAATCCCGACATTTTGCTTCACTTATGCTAAATTTCATGCTACCTAATTAATTGCCTGGAAATATTGAATCAATCCTTTTTTGTATGCAACATTTTATTACTAATCATTTTCTCTTTTTATCACTACTACTTTTATACTCACGCTACTACAAATTACATCCACATCTTCGGTCAAATGCTAATCACATGATAATATGGCATACAACATATGTTAGGATCATTATTATATATATATACTCCATTAGCCTCGTTTTCCTTTTACATATGTATGTGTAAAACATAGTATAAGGGAAAATTGCAATTTCAATTCTATAATTTAGGGGTTTTACATTTTTAGGATACTAAGTTGTCGGATTCACAATTAGATGATATTATTATGTCTTAAACTTTTACATATGTATATGTGTAAAACATATTATAAGGAAAAATTGCAATTTCAATTCTATAATTCAGGGGTTTTACATTTTTAGGATATTAAATTGTCGGATGGACAATTAGATGACATTATGCCTTAATTTTCGCAATTAAATGACAAATTAAGTCCATTCGAAAATTTTGGACTCAATTGCACTTTTTTTTTTTCACGTGACCCCTATAAATAAGCTTCTTATGTTCTGCCACAACCAAATTCTCCAAAAGATGGTGTTATTAAACTTGTGAAATCTAGTTATTAAGGAAGAAATAAGAATTGAGTACTATATATGGCATTTTTTGAGAATGAAGTGGAAAAAATGTAATTTAGCTTGAAATTTTCAATTTGGTCCTAGTTTGTCTTTTAATTTCAATAATTAAAATATGATATCCTCTAATTGTTAGACCAACAACATAGTATCTTAAGAACGTAAACTCCTTTGAGTTACTATATTGAAATTCTAATTTTCTCATACTACAATCTCATTTTATGTTTTAAGCGGTATACAATCACATATTTCGAGTTTGCAAACTCTTGTTTCATTTGATATTTTACTCTTAAGTAGATGATATGTGCCAAAATTGCTTCTTAATTACCACCAAGTGCCTAAGGACTAGGGTTGTTTTAGGTTCACGTGGATTTAACAATTTATGAATAATAATAATCTATTTTTATTTTGAGTTTTCATATGATACGTTCTAACTTTAAATATGTGTAAGAGCTGGTTGGTGGTGATATGTATAATTAGAGAGTATCAAATTTTGTAATAGAAAAGATGAGAGATGATATAGAAAAATAATTGTAAAAGATGAGAGATGATATAGAAAAATATTAATTGATGTATGTTAGATGAGTGGGTTGGGGATTAATAGATTTTATAAATGAAATGCTCTTTTGTGAGACGATTTTTTTTAGACGTGTGTGAGACGGGTCGATCCATTATTAAAGTATGTTTATTGTAGAGATAAAGTATGTTTATTTGTAGTTAAAGTATGTTAATAATAAATCATATTATAACACGCTAAAATCATACTTTAGCACATAATCCAACATACTTTAAAAAACATACTTTAATAATCATTAAACATACTTTATCTAAATAATAGACATACTTTAACACGCCTCACAAACCGTCTCATATAAATAGCGTCTCACAAGAAACTTTGTCTTTATAAATATATATAGGGATATTTTTTAATATATAAGAGGATCTTGATAAATTTAATTTATTAAATCGAGAATAAGCATAGCCCGTTAAGCATTTAAAAAGATATATATAGAATATAAAATAAAGTAAAAAAAATTAGAGTACAATTAATATAAAATTATATCATGTGCACTCGGGTACATATGTGTATCCACATATATATTTTTTAGTTTTCATTTATTAATATATATATATATAATTGTATGATTGTTTGACATTTAGTTTTTTATTAAAAAAACTAATAGAAAATTTACTAATAAAGTGTATACAATTATATTCATTAGTATATACTCCATATTTTTATTCATAAGTAGGGGAAGCCCTAGGGTGGTGCCGGAGGTCCCACCACACAGAGCCCCACACTAACGAGGGACTTCTAATTTTTTATTATATATATATATATATATATATATATATATATATATATATATATATATATATATATATATATATGCACTAAATTGAATATATAAATATATATACCTAATATTTTAGTTGACAATACTTTATTATATTTTCATTGGGAAAATTTCAATCTTAGTTACATGAGAATTGTTGAGTTACAAAAATAGTTCCAAATCTATGGACATGTCTTAAAACTTTCACTTTTAGTCCCAACCGTTAGTCAATGGATATAAAATGTTAAATTCGAAAATTAGAGTAATTCATCACATTATTCCAAACCTCGGGTGTAAAAAATATATATATATATATATCAATTTTCCAAAATCACCAAAAGTTTCCAGAATCAATACTTGAGGTTCCCATTCTGACCAACATCAACCGTGGGAGACATAACTCAAATCTTAAATTTGATCACTTTTGATAACAGTTCAGAGATTGTTTCAAACTATCTGCAAGTAATAAAAGGAGGCTAAAATTAAATCAAAAGCACAAAAATATTCACAACAAGAAGCAATACTACATCACAATCACCAAAAGTCAAAATGAAATTGAAACACAAGTATACCAAGTTACCAACTATTACCAAAACTACAAACATATCAAATATCTAATATGGCTAGAACTCTTCTAAATACACGTAACCAAAATCAATCAGCACTCACCCATGTCAAATAATGCTTGGAAATTTTATTAAATTTCCAAATTCTCGTTCCTTTAAAATAAACTATCAACTACACACTCTTTCTTTCTCGATTAAAGGTCATCAAAGATCCAAACCATCTTCCTCAAGTCTAATTTTGGCCGACCACATCTCAGGCAAAAAAGTAGCATGACCTGCGCAATCCTCGACTCAACCAGTAACATTTAAAATTTGGGTTGCTCTCACCGCCTTAATTTGAAGTGGCAAATTAAACTCCAATCCTTTTATAATCCTTTACGCCCATTTCTTCCACAATTTTTTGACTCATTCTCACTGCAGACACTAAGAACCAAGAAAAAGAATCATTCTCCGAAAGCGTTGTGGATTCTAGTCAAATACGCAGGAGATTGAAAACAATGGCAAAATAGAATTTTCATTTTTGATCAGTTATAACGCGTGATAGTGTTGGATTGTATACTAAAACCCTAGCTTTAGTATGAATAATGTTATAATAATATTTGAAAAGAGACTTTGATCAAATGATTGTATGTTGATGCAATAGTCCATTTACTTTATATTGTAGATAATATGGTGTGTGGCGTCGCATGAAATATCATATTATCAGTTCCTTATAAAGTATAAATAAATACTTACAACCCAGATAGACGGGAATAATGTATCGGGATGGTTGTAATGTGATTTGGTATTAGTTTGTCTTGACTAAAATTACACTAGTGCACTTTGAGTGTATTGAGCAGGACCGCGTGAGGTTGTTCGATTTATACTGACTACATAAGAGAACTAGACCTCAGTTATTATGAATGTTCGTACTCTTAATCCATATACAATAACCTTGATACATAATTCAGTATTTATTTCTTTGATTCATCAATAGGTGAGATTTAATTGTAAATCAATATGCTCGGTGAGTTGGGAGATGATATTGTCTCTATGGTGTGTTGTTGATTGTAGAAGGAATCCATGTCCTAATGAATTAGGTTGATGATGTCCCTTTGAGAAACTCATAAGGATTATCATGTAAACCCTGCAGGTGGATTTGATCCGGCATGATAATAAGGTTGAGTGGTACTCTTGGAGAAGATATTAATTAATTGAGTTGTCAATAACTCATTTAATTAATGGGCATTGTATATTTTAAACACGGGTGTTAAACGGGCTCATAATAAGAAGGAGCTCATAACGTAATTTGGGATTAGGGTGGCAGTGCAATAATGATTCTTTAGTGGACTGAATTATTATTATTGGGCTTAAGTATAAGTTTTGGGCTAAACTTGTTGGCGTTCGATCATTTGGTTAGCGTGAACCGTTAGGGTTCCATGCATTTCTAATTCAGTGAAAGCAATAAATTAAAAATGTATTACCTTTCACCAGAGTGTGTTGAAGATGAACAGCTGCAGAGAACAACATCTTGATCTTCTACTGTATTCTCAAGTCCAATCCTGACGTCGTGTGGGCGACGATCTTCAGGATCTTCTCAATCTGCTTCTATCTCCTATTTCACATCAAAAGAGGCGACAATAATAGGGTTCCAGAAAGTTGAGATGATTTATATATGGGCTACAACAGGGACCAGGAGGAGAAATTAGAGTTGGGCCTCCATTGGACTTAAGTATCCAAGTTTAGCCCAAAATTTATACTTAAGTCCAATAATAATAATAATAATATACACCACTAAAATATTATTATTGCACTACTGTTCTTATCCCATAATTACATTATGGGCTCCTTCTTATTATGAGTCCGACAGTCTCCCCATGTTTAAGATATACAATGCCCATTAATTAATTAAGTTACTGACAACTCAAATTAATTAATATCTCATCCGAGAGTAGTACCACTCAACCTTATTATCATGCCGGAATTAATCCACTTGCAAGATTTACATGATAATCCTTATGAGACAACACTAATTCCCAACTCACCGAGTTTATTGATTTTATTACATGTAAATCTCACTCATTGATGAATCAAAGAAATACATACTGCCTTACGTGTCGAAGTTATTGTATAGGGATTAAGAGCACGAACATCCATAATAACTGAGATTAAGTTCTCCTATATAGACAACACATGTCAAACGATCTCAAGCGGTCCTGCTCAATACACATAAAGTGCACTAATGTGATTCTATAGTCAAGACAAACTAATACCAAATTACACTACAACCATCCCGATAGATAGTCCCCGTCTATCTCGGTTGTGAGCATCTGTTTATACTTTATAAGAAAACCGATAATATGATCTTTCGCGTGTTGTCGCACAACATATTATCTACAGTATAAAGTAAATGGACTTTTGCACAAATATATAAATAAATTATAATATGCAAAACGTTTGATCATATGATTCTCATTTCAAATAAATTGTTAAAATATTATTCCATACAAAAGCCAGACTTTTAGTATACAATCTAATAAACTCCCACTTATACTAAAAGACTAAGCTGCCATATCTGCTGACACACATCTAATCCTCATTCCTCCTACATGCCCATCGAACGCTTTCGCTGGAAGACTCTTAGTAAAAGGATCAGCTAGGTTATCCTCCGATGTAATCTTAGCGACATTGACCTTCCCTCTTTTAACGATGTCTCGTATCAGGTGGTACTTACGCTCAATGTGTTTACTCGCATTATGGGCTTGTGGTTCCTTTGAGTTTGCTACTGCACTACTATTAACACAAAAATTGTGATCGCTTTGGGCAAACCAGGAATCACATCCAAGTCCATTAAGAAGTTCCTAAGCCATACTGCTTCCTTAGCTGCCTCAGGGGCTGCTACATATTCAGCTTCCATGGTGGAGTCCGCAATGTATTTCTGCTATACACTCATCCATATTATGGCTCCTCCTCTAAGAGTAAACACATAACCCGAGGTGGATTTACTAGCATCCCTATCTGACTAGAAATCCGAATCAGTATAACCCAAAGGTAACAAAGTATCTGCCCAGTAAACCAGCATATAATCCATAATCCTTCGCAGGTACTTCAAATTTTAAAATATATTTTACCACAGTCCAATGCCCTTGTCCTGGATTACTTTGATACCTACTGACCATGCCCACGACATAATAGATATCTGGCCTCGTACATAGCATAGCATACATGAGGCTTCCTACTGCCGAAGCATAAGGAACCAGCTTCATCTCCTCTATTTCCTGTTGTGTCTTTGGACACATCTCTTTAGATAGAGGAATTCCATGCCTGAAAGGTAAAAAACCTTTCTTGGAATCTTGCATGCTAAAATAAGCTAGAATTTTATCAATGTATGAAGCTTGGGACAAGCACAACATTATTTTCTTGCGATTCCTTATTAATTTGATCCCTAGAATGCGTCCTGCTTCTCCTAAGTCCTTCATCTCAAACTGCTTGGAAAGCCATACCCTTACGCCCGACAATACTTTTACATTGTTTCTAATGAGAAGAATACCATCCACGTAGAGTACAAGAAATACCACTACGTTTCTGATGCGCGTTTTCTTTGCACGCAAAATTAATCCCCAAGTATTAAGGATATCAGTTGCAGCTTAAGCAAGTGACCAAGTAATTATCGAACCCAAAGGACGGCATATTATCAATTAAATTATTATCTAAATTAATTAAGACGAAAGGTAATAAGAGTTTTGGAATTAATTATCAACTACTAAATAATTAACAAGTAAAATAAATAACACTAGAAGAATACGAAAGTGGATCAAGTAGGAGAATAGATAGCTCTAGAGTAATCCAATTTTACTACTTAACTTTCCTCTCAAGTGCAGGCCGACTCTACCTTGTGGACTATGGACACATCACTAAACCATGCAAATCTACTCTATAGACACAAGTAAATATGCGTGTAATACGTGTGAATAACCTTGGAGCAAGAGATATAATTTCACCCCCTTTCTAGGTACTATCAGTATCAATTATTTTCCTCGTCTGGAACTTAACCTGATATGATCTTCCTTTATAGGTACTATAAAATTACCCTCTTTATCCTGCTTACTAACCCGAATTCAATTCAATTAATAAACATTCATATATGATAGTTCTAATGAAGCTTCGGAGTCCCCTCACTTAGAATCATAAAATAAAATCCTATTCAGAGGTGAACGCACTCAATCTACAACTAAGATATATATTCAGACTCTATATACCAATTGAAGATGCACAAAACGACCGTGAATATAGATTAAGAAAGCACAATCATATATAAAATAATTTTGCAAGTAGTATTGTACGGAGGATATACAAGAGAGTTTAATTAATTCATAAAACCTTCATAAATCATAGATCTACCAAAACGGTTTTAGCCCATGATGTTGTGAAGAACAATCATGGGGGTTGGATAAATCTTACCCATATGTGTCTGGAAAATACAAAATAAATTAGGAAACGAATAAAACCTTAGATGCGGGCATCGTCGTGTCCTTCTCCGTCTTGAATCCTCTTCTTAGTTCTCATCTTGATTCCACAAATGAATCTTCAAAGTGATGGATTGATGGAGGAAAGGATGTGGATGATGGTTGGGGGTGATCCCCCTTTGTGGGGTGGTGAATGATGGATGTGGCTCTCTCCAATCCAATATGATCTGATCTCCCCAATATGATGTGCTCTACATCCCTTTTTATACTTGTAAAGTGCTCCTCACGGACCTTGGATGGGCTTTTACTTGAAACATACGTCAAATTTGGTAAAAGAAACCCAAAACTACCAAAATTAGCATCAGCGACATTCCATTCGACCAAGCCTTCAGAAGTCAAACAAGGCCTCCAAGTCGAACAGAAGTCGAACAAGCCCTCTGTATGATTTTACATATTTTGTTCGACTTTCCTCCTCCGTTCGACCAAGATGATTCTGGTCGAACGGACTCTCACTGGTCGAACAAGCTTGCGCCGTCTCATCGTTTCGCGCATAACTTCCACATCCGACCTCCGATTTGAGTAATTCTTATGCTCACGCGATCCTCTCTTTCTTAGATTTCTGTCCATATAAGGAGCTCATAGAAAATATAACATTCATAGAAAATCTAACATTTGAATATGTAAAAAGTCATAAAAAGTGGAACAGTCGTTCTATTCGGCACAACTTGCGCGACATCACCACTTTGATCATAACTTTCTCGTTTGGAATCCGATTGGGGTGTTCTTTACGCCAAAACGACCCTCTCTTCTGTGGCTTTCCAAACATGTATACACTACCAGTTTTAATCTTCACAGAAATATAGAAAAATTACGAAAGTTGGACATGCGTTTTTCAGCATTCATGCACAATTGCACATTTTCTCCAACTTTGCACTTTTGATCCTTTTTCCACCTAAAACACAATAAAACACCTCAAGTACACCTTTTCTCAAATATAATGAATATAAGAATCTTGCGCTAATATATAACAATAATTCTCATCAATAAGGTGTTAAATTGGACAATCAAACACGCTTATTTTCACTCTCATCAGTTTCCATCACACTTCTTGTACACGCATGACTCATCCGGACATTGAATAAATCCATATGACTGGATTACTTCATCAAAATGGATGTTCCATGATCTTGAAGCTTGTTTCAATCCATAAATGGACCTATTAAGCTTACACACAAGATGCTCTTCGTCCTTTTCAATGAAACCTTCTGGTTGCTTCATATAGATGTTTTCCTCAAGACTTTCATTCAGGAAAGATGTCTTGATATTCATTTGCTATACTTCATAATCCATATGAGCAGCAATAGATAAAAGAATCTGGATTAACTTAAGCATGGCCACAGGCGAGAAGGTTTCCTCATAATCGATTCTTTTTTTCTGAGTATATCCTTTAGCGACAAGCCTTGCTTTAAAGGTTTTCATCTTACCGTCAGGTCCTTTTTTTCTTTTATAGACCCACTTGCATCCAATGACTTTTACACCATTAGGTGATTCTACAAGCTCTTAGACTTGATTAGAATACATGGATTCTATTTTAAATTTCATTGCCTTTTGCCATGATTGAGCATCTTTATCATGCAGTGCCTCATTGTAATTCTATGGGTCGATTTCATGTTCACTAGGGACCAAGTCGGATAACTCTCCCAATCCCATGAATCTCTCGGGTTGTCTCACAACCCTCCCACTACGACGAGGCTCCGCAGACAATTGTGTATCAGGTGTGACATGCGGTGCAGTGTCCTGTGGTATATCCTCTTGTACAGTTGGTATTATGTTTGGTGTTTCTCCTCTAACTTCTTCTAGAACAATTTTACTCATGGGTTTTTGGTTCATTATATAATCTTCTTCTAAAAATCTAGCGTTTGTGCTAACGATCACCTTTCGATCTTTGGGATTATAGAGCAAACCACCTTTCATTCCTTTGGGATATCCTATAAACAAACAAACTTCCGTACGCGATTCTAACTTATCAGTATCCGCATTCAACACATGTGCCGGAGCACCCCAAATCCAAAAGTGTTTCAGACTAGGCTTTCGCTTGGTCTACAATTCGATGGTGTGGAAGTTACCGATTTAGAAGGTACTAAGTTAAGGATGTAAGCCGCTGTTTCTAAGGCGTATCCCCAAAACGAATTTGGTAATTCCGAATAACTCATCATTGATCTTACCATTTCCATAAGAGTCCTATTCCTTCTTTCTGCTACACCATTCTGCTGGGGTATGCCCAATGCAGATAATTGGGATTCAATCCCTTCCTCTATAAATAATTCCTAAACTCTCCCAAGAGGTATTCGCCACCACGATCAGATCGTAGTGTCTTGATACATTTTCCAAGTTGCTTCTCCACATCAGCCTTGTACTCTTTGAGTTTATCAAAGCACTCAGACTTGTGGCTCATCAAATAAATGTATCCGTATCTAGAATAATCGTCAATAAAAGTGACAAGATATTCATAATCCCCTCTTGCCTGGACAGACGTAGGACCACATAAATCAGAATGAACCAATTCCAACAGATCATTGGCTCTATACCCCTTTGCCTTAAAATGCCTTTTGGTCATTTTTTCTTCCAAGCAGGATTCGCAAGTTGGATAAATTTCCATTTCTAATGAACTCAGAGGTCCATCAGCTACGAACCTTTGAATCCTACTCAAGTTAATATGACCAAGCCTAAGATGCCAAAGATATGTTTGATTCATTTTCGAAGGTTCTACTCTCTTATTGGTAGATGTATCATTCAATTCAATTTGTTGCACTGTGGGAGTAACTGGATTAAGAGTATACAAATTATCTATCAATGCACCATCACATATAATAATTCTATCTTTCCTTATAACAACCTTGTTATTAAAAGAAATAGAATATCCATCCATAAACAATTTAGAAACTGAAATTAAATTCTTTCTAGGCGCTACTCTTGTAACATTTCCCATGAGTATGGTAATTTTCCCATCACTAAGCTGTCGGGTTTGGTGAAATCCCTGCAAAAAATTGCAGACATGGTCAGTGGCTCCCGTATCTACACACCAAGTGTCATCAGATACAGCCGCTAAATACGATTCAACAACTAGTATATAAGACTTACCGTTCCTGTTCCCCTTCAGAAGAGGGCAGTTAACCTTGTAGTGTCCCGGCTGCTTGCATTTGAAGCACTTGCCTTTAGGCTTCTTGACCGCACTACCCTTTGTTTTCACTTGGTTCACCAGTGCTGAATTTGCTTGCTTCTTCTTATTCCTACTACCTCTCGGCCTAGGATAAGCAGCATTTTCAGCAACATGAACCTAGCACGACGAAATAGTTCTTCCGCCTGCCAAAAGTTCTGTCAGAAGTTCCGCCAACGTGTATAAATATTTGTTCATACCGTAGTTTAGGCGAAACTGCTCAAAACTCCTAGGCAAGCTTTGGAGTATGATATCGACTTGGGTTTCCCCATCGATTTCAGCTCCAAGAACCTCCAACTTATTGAGTTAGCCCATCATCCTAAGGACATGTTCCCTTACGGAAGTGCCCTCAACCATTTTGGTGTTCATCAGTACAGACATGCCCTTCGACCTAGTAGGACGACTCTGGTGCCCGAAGAGTTCCCTAAGATTCTGCATCATATCATATGCAGTGTTCATAGCTTGATGCTGAGTCTGAAGCACATTTGACATAGAAGTCAAAATATAGCACTTAGACATCCTATCAGCTTTGAGCCACCTATTATAAGCAGCTATTTTCTCTTCAGTAGAGTCATTAGTAGGTTTCGGAGGACATTCCTCAGTGAGTACAAAGATATAATCTTCAACAGTTAAAACAATGTCCATGTTTCGTATCCAGTCTACATAATTAGTGCCAGTAAGTTTGTGTTATTTAAGTACTCCCTCCGTCCTGACGTAAGAGGGCCATTTACTTTTTTGCACGTAGATTAAAGAGTATTATTATTTAATGTGTAGTAGGTAGTTGTATTAGTAGGAGTGTGAGTTCTATATTTTAATTGTATTAGAGGGGTGTGTGGGTCCCATGTGTGTAAAAAAGAAAAGGGGACTCATTGGGTGGGACGATCAAAATGGAAAAATGACCCCCTTAGCCTGGGACGGAGGGAGTATAACAGAAAGTGAGTTGAGTGCCATTTGAAAATCCTGAGAATTATAAATAATAAACAGATCAAACACTTTGAATTTATCAATTTATATTGATTCCCTCAAAATAATATAAAATAAAATTCACAAACATCTCAAGCACCGTTGATTTGCATGCCATGTTAGTGTGGACGTATACAAACCCGAACATTCATAAGAGAAGATTTTACCTAATAATTTCATTTATCAACGTAACTTTATGATAAAATAATTAATAGTCGGTTCCTTTTTAATCATGCAAATAACAACAGTGACTCCGTTGGGGAGGATACTTATTATTTACACCTAAGTGTGCACTATTATTTGATCCCAAGTCCATATCGCAAGCTTATGTGCCTTACAGTTGGAGAAGTACACATGCGCTTGGATAACTTCCTACAATCATCATAAAGAAGTTTGTACCAGTAATTCGTGAATAAACCCATCCGTTGTGGAGGAATGCCTATTGCCAATACGCAGATTTACTCACATCACTTACAAACCAATAATGGAGGTCGCGGGAATTTAATTACCAATCTCCTCTCCCACTTAGTTATTTAACACCGAGAGTTTTTAACATGCATATAATATTTAATAATAAAATACACATCCTAGCATGCTTTTATTTTAAGTAATTTAAAAAAAAAAAATCACATAGAAAATGCATACATATATAACAATAATCGTGAAATAAAACAATTAATGCAGTTATATATCACGAAATAAATGCAGAAAATGACAAATCGTGAAAACGAGCCTGGCTGCCCGAAGGACAACACCTGCACGACTCATGCAGGACAGCAGCATGAGTCGTCTGCCCAACACTTGCCAGCAGTGCACATCATCATGCGTGAAGTTGCACGCCACATCCACACAGTGCCTGCACGACTCGTGTAGTCCTTTGGCACGAGTTGTGCCATGTCTTCCAAGCCCAACATCAGCCACCGTGCACCAATTCGCGCGCACATCAGTGCTTCTATATGCAAGCAGCACTTCACCATGCGCGCGCAGCTCGACGTCGTGTGCCACAATTTGCTCCCAGCCATCTATTCGCTCGCCAATTCAACAGGCGATGAGTGATATTTTCACCTAGATTTCTGTGTCTTTTATTGTGTATTTTCGTATTATTTTATTGTGTCTTTTAGCATAAGTTGTGGTTCTTATTGCTATTAATATGTTATTACTTATGCTCGTTTAGTCTTTTCCTAGGTGAAAATCTCTCTCCCCTTGGTTTATCATTTTCGTTGTTCGGGGACGCACAACACTTTAAGTTTGGGGGTGTGATGAGTGATATTTTCACCTAGATTTTAGTGTCTTTTATTGTGTATTTTCGTATTATTTTATCCGTATTTGTGTATTATTTGGTTGTATTTTGTGTTTTCACCTAGACATGATAAGGAAGACGCAGGAAAAAGTGGATCTCAATTCGGAGTTGAAACGAGGGAGAACGAGCTAAAACAGTGAAGGAAACAGGGCAGCAGCAACACGACTGGCCGTGTCGGGTGCACGAGTCGTGTCACAGCACATAGCCCGTATAGCCAACATGGGCCTGCAAGGAGAGGTCGTGCGACAGCATCAATTCACCCAACACGGCCACCTTATGGCCGTGTTGCAGAGCACGACTCGTGTTGTGTGAAATTCTGTAAAAAAATTAAAATCCTTCTAGAAGCTTTCCAAGGGGTATAAATACCCAATACTTCAATATTTTTGGGAGAGATCCGAAATTCACAGCCCTGCACACACCTCACACACCATTTCTTCTATTCCACACCATTATCTTCATCCATTCTTCATCTTTTGGATCTACCATCATCCCACCATCAATTTCTACATCCAAGTGAAGGGAAAGGATCAAGAAAGAGAGAAAAGTGCAAAGAAGGGAAGGAGATCACCATTGAAGATAGATCAAGGGAGTTTTCATTCAATCTTTGTATTAAACCTCATAGTTTTATCATGATTTGTAAGGATTTAATTATCTATGTTAATTTCTTTATGAATATGGTAGGCTAATCTCCCTTGAGAGATTAGCAACATGAGAGTTGTTGGATAATTTTGGGATTTGTGTATTTGAATTCATATGTTGATTGGATCTATGGTTTTCTATCATTGATTATTAATTGTTTGATTTGTATGTTTAGTTATTCTAAATATGTGATTAGATTGAGAAATCAATTATGTGCTTAGGATAATTGAGTAAATCATTTCATCAAACACTTTATGTGTATTATAAATTGTAAAGAGACTGAGAAATCCTTTAGAGTTTAGAACCCTTTGATAGAACATATGATTGATTTGATCGAGAGGTTGATTAATCGTGTGAAGGGACTCTCATTTCAAGCTTAGTACCTAGTTGGAATTGTTTGAGTGAGAACCAATTCATTGAGCTATGTTTAGAACCATATCCTATCCATCTTGAGAGGGAGTTTAGGTGATCTTAGTGTTGGCCCTTAGTCTTCAATCCATGATTCATGTGAATTCGATGCATTTATCCTAGGATTTTCACTTCTTAATTGTTGTTAATCTCACTTTTACTTAATTTGGAAAACCACTTTTCATCCATCTATCTTGTTTGCTAATCATTGCTTGCTTGCTTGCTTTGATTGATTTATTTTATTATTTGATCAAACTTCCCATTGATGATTTGTCTCTATAAAATTGCGATAAACGTGATCTCGCTTAAGCTCTAGCGCCGACCTCCCTGTGGTTTCATAAATTATTTTAATTGGTCATCCCTACTACAAAATGGCTAATCAAATGGCGCCGTTGTCGGGGAGGCAACGGTTGCTAGTAGCTTGAAGAATGATCGTTTTGAGTGATCTTAATAGAGATATTTTTTTATTTTATTTGTTTACTTGTATTTGCCTTTGAAAATCTTGTTCTAATTTCTCTTATTTTGAAGGTGTATGCAAACAAGGTCGAAAGGAAATCAAGTTGAACCAATTGATCTAGAGCTTGAAAACACTTTGAGAAGGAGAAGAAAGGAGAACAATACTAAAAATAGTGATCTAATGGAGAACTTTCAAGAAGATAATCGTGTGGAGATAGAGCATGATGGTGAAGGAGGACGAGATGTGAACGTGCAAGATAACGCTCCTCAATTCAATGTAAATCCTCCTCAACAAGCCTATCAAAATCATGGAGCTTTCAACAACCAAGTTTTGCTTCAACAAATGGTGAAACAAGTTCTAAGGCAACAAGGCTTTCCACAAGCTTATGCTCCTCTACAACAAGCATATGTACCACCACCACCATATCCAGTGCAACATGGAATTTATAATGATCAAAGGGTGATTCGGGATTTCTTTATGCCGAGGGTCGTGTCACACATGATGGCTCCACCAATCAACGCCAACAACTTTGAAATTAAAGCGGGCTTGATTTCTATGGTGAGAGAGCAACAGTTTAGTGGAACCCCGAATGAAGATCCTAATGCTCATCTAGCTCAATTTGTAGAGATTGGCAACACCGTGAAGATGAATGGGGTGAGTGAGGATTGTATTAAGATGAGGTTATTTCTGTTTTCATTGAGAGATAGAGAGCGAACATGGCTCTCCACCATTACTCCTGGTACGTGCAACACTTGGGATGAACTTGCGCAAATATTTTTGAACAAGTATTTTCCACCTTCTAAGATGCTTCAAATGAAGAGCTTGATTACTCAATTCAAGCAAATGCCTCAAGAGAGCTTTATGTAGCGTGGGAAAGGTTTAAGGATATGCTACGCAAGTGTCCACAAAATAGATTCCCAGAGAATCAACAAGTTGGATTTTTCTATCAAGGACTTGTGAATGGGCAAAGAGTGCTTGTTGATGCTTCGACGGGTGGATCCGTACTTGGACTGACTCCGGAAAGGGCTATAAGGATATTTGAAGAGATCACTACAAATGTATATCAATGGCAATTGGAGAGAGTTAGTGAATGCTATGGATTTGAGAGTTTTGATCAAGGACAACAATTTAGTGTGAAGAGTGTTAGTGTTGATCAAAGTACGCCAAGCATGGAAAAGATAGTGGCGGAGGTTATGAAACAAATGAGCTTGAACCAATATGTGAATAATCAAGGAGCTAATATGGTTGAGGGGCTACAAGTCGATCAAGGTGTGCTACCTCCGAATATTGTGAGTGGAGAACAATAGGCCAACTCAATGCCACGAGTGGAAGATGTGCAATACATGCAAGGAAGAAATTACCAAGGGAATTATCAAAATAATTATCAAGGTAATTTCAACCAAAGTCAAGGAAACTACCCACCAAGGCAAGGAGACTTTAATGGTCAAGGTAGTGGAAGCTCATACCCATAACATCAAAGGCGAGATAACTTTTCCTACTCTAATCCGAGCAATGCGGTTGCTTATCCTCCGGGATATCAACCGGGGGCCAAGGCACCAAACAATGAGGGAAGAGTATCAATTGATTAGCTACTTGAGCAATTGATCACATCAAACAAAGCTCGAGATGAAGCATTGAAAAAGGCAGAAGAAGCGAATGAAAAGAGACTCAAAGCTTTGGAGTACAATGTTGGACAAATTGCAAGTTCTTTGAGTGCTCAACAAAAAGGAAAGTTTCCAGCCACAACCGAAGTGAATCTGAAAGCTCAATGTTTATTTGTTGAAACAGAAGAGGAAAGAAAGGTTGAAGAAGGGTTGGTGGAAAGCAAGGTTGTTGGAGAAATGGAAGAAGTAAGTAAGAAAGAAGAGAATGGGCCTAAATGGATACCTAAGTGAAAAAGGGTGCAAGAGGAAAAGAAAGTGGAGGAGAAGGCCAAAGAAGAGGAGTACAAACGTGACTATTGGGGTATTCCGATCACTCCATTCCCTATTCTCTATCCACAAATGTTTGTAAAGGAGGAGAAGAAAAGGGAGTTTGAGGAATATGTGAAGACTTTTAAGAAGAAATATGAGGACAAAAAGAAAGAAGAGTCTTCCGAAACAAGTGAAGCAATGCAAAAAGGGGGCATACGAAGGTTGGTGATCCGGGAAAGTTCATAATCCCGTGTGATTTTGAAGGAAAAGGCACTCTTGATGCATTGTGTGATTTGGAGGCAGGCGTCAACGTGATGTCTCATGCCACGTTCAAAGACCTTGAAATCGGAGAGCTAAAGCCTACTACTATCCGTCTTGAAGTAGTGAATGGCGAGGTTGTGAAGCCTCTAGGAATTGTTGAAGACGTGGAGGTGAAGGTGAAAGGGCTAGCTTTCCCGGTCGACTTCATGGTGTTAGAAGTGAAGGCGGACCCTCGAGTGCCACTCATTTTGGAAAGACCATTTTTAGCTACGGGAAGAGCAAGAATTGATGTTGGAAGAGAAGAGTTGTCTTTGAGCTCAAAAGAAAAAAGTATCACATTCATGTACAAGAATGACAATGGAGCCAAGTCTCATTTAAAGCCTCCGGATGATCTTATGGATCATGACTCTATTCTCTTTGACAATTTAAATTCATTTCTTCATGATTATATAAAAATGTCAAATTCTAACTTATCTTCTTATAATGGTAATAGGATGAAAGCATCAGAGCTTGATTGGGAGCTTGACAAAGGAGAAAGAGGAAGTCCACCAGAATCACTCCTTGATGATGATTTGATGCTCGTGAGCAAGAATGGTGAAGTGGAGCTTGTTGACAAGAAGAAGGCAAAGCAAATGTTCAAAGTGAGGATGCGAGGAGAAAGTGTGGTGGACCAACATTTGGTCCAATGAGCGTGAAAATTCCATCTGGCTTGAAGACGTTAAACTTAGCGCTAAATGGGAGGCAACCCATTCTTTTTATATTTTGATTGTTTTGTTGTTTGTATTTTAGTCTTGTAGGTGGATTGAGCTCGTGAGAAGAAATCATATTGAAGAAAAGAGAAGTGATTCATGGATTCGAGTAGATATGTCACCACTTGTTGCAAACTTAATTCTCGACTCTTATCTCGAGTTAAGTTTGGGGGGCTAGTGCGTGGTGAACATAGCTTGAGTCGTGTGGATGTGTATGTTTCTCTACAAGAAGATCATTGATGAAACTACAAGGGTAAGTCCCACCATTTTTTGTAAACTTAATTCCCATCTCTTAGTTCGATTTAAGTTTGGGGGGAGTGTGTGGTGTGACTCACACTTGAGTGTGATTCTTGTAAAATTGACCCAATTTTAAAAATTTTCTCATGAGTTTTGGTTGGATTTTGGTATGATTGGTTGTGTTGAAGTGCATGTGAATCCATATGTTTAATGAAATTGTTGAGCTAATGGTGTTATATGAGTTTTTGAGTAAGATTGAAGGGTAGTGGAAGCACGAATGGAGCTTGGAGCGAACGCTTTTCTTACCAAATGCCTATTGAGGGAGTACTCTACACCTTATCACTTCTAATTGATTTTGATTTGGATTGAATGGATTAGCATGCTACTTTATGTGTTATGTTTTTGGGAAGTTTAATTTTCAATCAAAGGTTGGGATGAATGTGAGCTTAATTGTCATGGATGATATAGAATGTGTGCTTTATTGTTAATGATGGTGATTTTTATTCTTGCATGTTACGTATTTTTGTTTCGTTTCTTGTTTGTTGAGTCTTTATTTTATGTTTTGTGTGCTTTCTAATTTTTTTTGTCTTGGTATGTTTGGTGGTTTGTTTAGGGAGGTTGTGAGTCATTTTTGAATATGAGTGATGATATGTTGTGGTGATAAGTGATAACAAGTTATAATTAAGAATCTCTACACTTTCGAATTGTGACATGTTCTATTTAACTTGTTCAATTTTGAGATGAATGTGGTGTAATAAGTTCCTTAAAGTCCAATGCATAAGCTTGTGAGCATTTGAGCCTCAACCATACATATATGGTTTTTCCTTCATGAGTGGATCGATTGAGTTTGATAAGCTAGAACTTGCTCAAGGACTATAGAAACATGCCCGATTAGTGGAGATTAGTGAAATGATCTTAGGCCATCCTTGTTATTCATAGTCATTACCATATATTTCCCTACTATGAACATCATTCCTAGTTAACCATTTTGAGCCTTTAAGCATATTTCTTGTGAATTGAGCACATTACAAGCCTTAATTACTCACTTAAGCCTTACATATTTACCTTTTGTGTGAATGATTGAGGAGATGGTAGCTAGAAAGGATTGATTATGCAAAACAAGAAAGGAAATGGTAAACAAGTAAGAAAAAGGATGAAAAGAGCAAAACCAAGAGTGAACATGCAATCTCATAACAAGAAAATGAGCAAAGAAATAACAAGATGCTCAAGAAAATAAAAATTCAAAGAAGGAAGCATGCATTGAAAGAAGATCAGTTCAAGGAAAGTTGATGGATAGTGCTTGTGATCAATTAAGAAAAGAAAGGAAGAAAGAAATAGTTAAGGAATGGAAGAAAGTAGCTACCTCTTCGATTACTTATACTTGTTTAGTCACTATTATATATATCTTTCCTATCCTACCAAAGAGCCTATCATTACATCCTTAATGAAAGACCTTTTTGATCACTAATGAAAACTTTGGTGGTTTGTGAACATAGTCCGCGAGCAAGCTTATAGCGAATCAAATCAATCGATTGATGAGTGTTGTTTTACCACTTTAAAGAGTGTTGAGTGACATTTATAACCTATGTAAGGCTCGGACTAAAGGGGACTATATTAGACTATTATTCTCTTGTGATTGAACTTGTTAATATTTTTTGCATGTCATGATTTTAATGTTGTAGGATGACTTAGCATAAGTTGTGGTTCTTATTGCTATTGATGTGTTATTACTTATGCTCATTTAGTCTTTTCCTAGGTAAAAATCTCTCTCCCCTTGGTTTATCATTTTCGTTGTTCGGGGACACACAACACTTTAAGTTTGAGGGTGTGATGAGTGATATTTTCACCTAGATTTTAGTATCTTTTATTGTGTGTTTTCGTATTATTTTATCCGTATTTGTGTATTATTTGGTTGTGTTTTGTTTTTTCACCTAGACATGATAAGGAAGACATAAGAAAAAACGAATCTCAATTCGGAGTTGAAACGAGGGAGAACGAGCTAAAACAGTGAAGGAAACAGGGCAGCAGCAACACGACTGGCCGTGTCGGGTGCACGAGTCGTGTCGCAGTACACGGCCCATGTAGCCAATACGGGCCTGTAAGGAGAGGCCGTGCGGCAGCATTAATTCACCCAAAACAGCCACCTTATGGCCGTGTTGCAGAGCACGACTCGTGTTGTGTGAAATTCTATAAAAAAATCAGAATCCTTCTAGAAGCTTCCCAAGGGGTATAAATACCCAATACTTCAATATTTTTGGGAGAGATCCGAAATTCACAGCCCTGCACACACCTCACGCACCATTTCTTCCATTCCACACTATCATCTTGATCCATTCTTCATCCTTTGGATCTACCATCATCTCACCATCAATTTCTACATCCAAGTGAAGGAAAAGGATCAAGGAAGAAAGGAAAATGCAAAGAAGGGAAGGAGATCACCATTGAAGATAGATCAAGGGAGTTTCCATTTAATCTTTATATTAAACCTCATAGTTTTATCATGATTTGTAAGGATTTAATTGTCTATGTTAATTTCTTTATGAATATGGTAGGCTAATCTCCCTTGTGAGATTAGCAATATGAGAGTTATTAGATAATTTTGGGATTTATGTATTTGAATTCATATGTTGATTGGATCTATGGTTTTCTATCATTGATTATTAATTGCTTGATTTGTATTGATGATTTATGTGTTTAGTTGTTCTAAATATGTGATTAGATTGAGAAATCAATTATGTGCTTAGGATAATTGAGTGAATCATTTCATCAAACACTTCATGTGTATTATAAATTGTAAAGAGATTGAGAAATCCTTTAGAGTTTAGAACCCTTTGATAGAACATATGATTGATTTGATCGAGAGATTGATTAATCGTGTGAAGGGACTCTCATTTCAAGCTTAGTACCTAGTTGGAATTATTTGAGTGAGAACCAACTCATTGAGCTATGTTTAGAACTATATCCTATCCATCTTGAGAGAGAGTTTAGGTGATCTTAGTGTTGGCCCTTAGTCTTCAATCCATGATTCATGTGAATTCGATGCATTTATCCTAGGATTTTCACTTCTTAATTATTGTTAATCTCACTTTTACTTAATTTAAAAAATCACTTTTCATCTCTATCTTGTTTGTTAATCATTGATTGCTTGCTTGCATTGATTGATTTAATTTATTGTTTGATCAAACTTTCCATTAATGATTCATCTTTATAAAATTGCAATAAATGTGATCTCGCTTAAGCTCTAGCGCCGATCTCGCTTAAGCTCTAGCGCCGATCTCCCTGTGGTTCCATAAATTATTTTAATTGGTCATCCCTACTATAAAATGGCTAATCAACAGGCCTACCCGGAAGCAGCTGTGGACTAACTCGGAAGCTCCAGTCTGCAGTGCCAACCAACGTCTGGATTCTATTGCCGTCGATTACTACCACGAGTCGCTTCTAATTGATGTCGCGCTGTCACCGATCATTAGTCGTATCTGGCAAACAGACACGATCTGTAAGGCACTTCAAACTCAACCAGAAGCCACCTCTGACTCGCTCGAAACCTAGGAGACCCATCTGGAACTGTGCAGACTTGATCGGCCAGGGAGATGACTCGCTTGGAATCTGTGTCTCACGTGCCCAGAATGCCGGTCTGCAGCCCTAACCGATGACCGCCAGTGTTGCAGTCGCATGCCCTGCAATCATCATCAGCATCGCCATGCCAAGCCTCCAGCCTGATGCTGTCGTAGTCGTTTGAACCCTTTCCGCCGCTTAGTTCCATGCCGCCAAGGCACTAGGCTCACCGTATGATATCGTGCATGCCAAACCACCCGGCTGCAACATGAATGGGCTTTATGCCAGTCTTCTGCATACCACCGGGCGATCCACCGAGCGCGCTATCGTGCACTATGCCCAGCCATGCGCTCGTCTTTCTCCTAGTTGTCTAGGCCACCAGGAAACATCATGCCGCCTTTCAGCCGCGATATCATCATCCTTCTCGTTGTCGCGCTCAAAATCAAGCAAAAACT
The DNA here is from genome assembly GCA_023678885.1 of Pogostemon cablin. Classification (NCBI taxonomy): domain Eukaryota; kingdom Viridiplantae; phylum Streptophyta; class Magnoliopsida; order Lamiales; family Lamiaceae; genus Pogostemon; species Pogostemon cablin. The sequence goes on from CM042965.1 coordinate 38,157,741, forward strand.
TTTAGCGACCAACTATTCTGCCATGAGTATGTGCGTCACCATCGTGTATATTATCACACTATCCCGGGCTTTAAGTAGGCATCACGTCCAGTCACACCGGGCCTCGCCGACTGCCGGCGATTGAGGGATAGGGTTTCACGGATAATTTCAAAAAAATATCAAACCCTATTTTCTCATGCTTTCTATACGACAATTAAATCACGTATAACACATAAACCCTAGCCTAACGTGTCACGATTCACCACAAAATCGACGTTCTGATACCAATTGTTGGCGTTCAATTATTTGGTTAGCGTGAACCGTTAGAGTTTCATGTATATCTAATTCAGCGGAAGCAATAAATCAGAAATGTATACCTTTCACCAGGGTGTGTTGAAGATGAGCAGTTGCAGAAAACAACCTCTTGATCTTCTACTGTATTCCTAAGTCCAATCCTGATGTCGTGTGGGCGACGTTCTTCAGGATCTTCTCAATCTGCTTCTCTCTCCTATTTCATGTCAAAAGAGGCGACAGTAATAGGGTTCCAAAAAGCTGAGATGACTTATATATGGGCTACAACAGGGACCAAGAGGAGAAATTAGAGTTGGACCTCTATTGGGCTTAAGTATCCAAGTTTAGCCCAAAACTTATACTTAAGTCCAATAATTATAATATACACCACTAAAATATTATTACTGCACTACCGTTCTAATCCCATAATTATGTTATGGGCTCCTTCTTATTATGAGCCCGACAGTCTCCCTATGTTTGAGATATACAATGCTCATTAATTAATTAAGTTACTGACAACTCAAATTAATTAATATCTCATGCGAGAGTAGTACCACTCAACCTTATTATCATGCCAGAATTAATCCACTTGCAAGATTTACATGATAATCCTTATGAGCTCCTCAAGGGGACATCATCAACCTAAATAGGACACGGATTCCTTCTACAATCAATAGCACACCATAAAGACAGCACTACTTCCCAATTCACCGAGTTTATTGATTTAATTACATATAAATCTCACCCATTGATGAATCAAAGAAATACATACTGTCTTACGTGTCGAGGTTATTGTATAGGGATTAAGAGCACGAACATCCATAATAACTGAGATAAAGTTCTCCTATATAGACAGTACACGTCAAACGATCTCAAGTGGTCCTGCTCAATACACACAAAGTGTACTAATGTGATTCTATAGTCAAGAAAAACTAATACCAAATCACACTACAACCATCCCAATAGATATGCTCCGTCTATCTCGATTGTGAGCATCTGTTTATACTTTATAAGGAAACCAATAATATGATCTTCCGCGTGTTGTCGCACAACATATTATCTACAGTATAAAGTAAATGGACTTTTGCACAAACATATAAATAAATTATAATATGCAAAAGTTTGATCATATGATTCTCATTTCAAATAAATTGTTAAAGTATTGTTCCATACAAAAGCCAGACTTTTAGTATACAATCTAACAAAACTTGGATGCTTAAATCTAATGGGAGGCCCAACCCTAATTTCTCCTCTTGGTCCCTGTTGTAGCCTATAAATAAGCCATCTTAGCAGTCTGGATCACATGATTACACGCCAATTTCATAAATTAGATGAGAAATCAGAATTCTCATCGAATAAGAGAGAACGTGAGAAAATCATGGAGACTGCGGATTGAGATCACCTAGAGGATCATTACCCACACGACATCTAGACAAGGCATATGAATACAGTAGAAAATTAAGAGGTCATTTCTGCAGCTGTTCAGACTTCTCCGCCAGTCTTCAGTGAAAGGTAATACTTTCTGTAATTCCGCTACGTTATATGTGCATGGAACCAGAACGGATCATGTAGACCATAAGATCCGATCACCATCAGATAGGACATATTCTTTGAATCAAAATGATAAGGTTAATTTTCACTCGATAAACATGGTTGATTTTCGTAAAGGATAAGAGCATTTCCTTACGCAGAATCAAGCTCTTCCCTAAATTAATTAGGATTTACGATGATTAGAGAACTAAATTTGAGATTTGAGAACCTCTTCAATGGTCTCTAGTGCCGACTAACTGTGCACATGACTGACACGTGCTTGTTTCTGTTAGTTTGTGACTAAAAATGAGTTAAAATTCGTATAGGACTAATTATGCAATAAAAGGGACCATTTTGAAAATGTTCTATTCTCATGGGACTAAAATTGAAAATTTCCCTATTTTTATCATTCACTTTAGTTCGAGTTTTGACAAGAGACATGGAATATCCTGTGACACTTTGATGTGACATGTCCTACTCAATCTTTTTATAAATTGATACGTGATGGGGAGGAGACATTCAACCCCTTACCCATAGGGAATGTTTGTTTCCAGTTTTAAAACCTCAGAATTGAAATTCAAAATCCACCCCAAGTTTTAAAAATCACCCCTATATATACCCATATACATATTCTCTCCTCAATTAATAAACTTTTTTCTCTTTATCTCTCCTATCTCATCTACTTTTTCTATATAAATCTAGACCGTAAACTTAATTCATGGGATCATATTGACCCCTAATCTAATTTTTTTCATCTAACCCCTTGATCTATTTTAATATATCAAATTACCCCTTCTTCAAAGAATTAAATATTAAAATATTTTTTTCCTATTTAATTTGGGATAAAAAAATAATCAAGCCCTTAAACACGATTTAGCCTGTGCCACCGTCCACTATGACAAATGATAGTTCTTAGGCAACACAATTCAATATTCGTCCGACCAGATTATCCATCGCAGAATTGGCGACGAAGAAGTCATCGTAATCAATGGTGGAAGCAATAATTGCAACAGTATTCTTAAGCCACTTGTTGACAATAATCACGAAAATACCTCCAAATATTTTCTCCAATATATTGCAGATCTCCCCTAATTAGAAATACCTAGTGGCACCGCCGTGCGACTCCGCGACAGCGTTGATAGGTTGAAATGCAATCAAATGATGGTGGAGAGTCGTGGCCTCCTGATCTTGTCGCCGCATTTAAGGGAGGCAGGAAATTTAATTTCTCTTACTAAGTAATCACATGCGTACATTAATTATGATTTGTTTAGGATTTGGAGAGTGAAGAGAGCAAGACGAGGGGTGCTGGTGTGGTGGAGACTGGGGAGGAGGATTTAGAAGGAAAACATGTTGTGGGATTACAATTTACAAATATTGCTTATCTTTTTCTTATTTTGGAGAGGTTTCATTATTTATCCATGAAAATTTAATTACCTGTTTAATAGGAGGGAAGACGGATGGGTTTTCCTTTTTATTCTAAATTAATTAGAAGAGAAATAAAAATAACTTTTGATATATAATTTTCTGAAGGAAAAAAAGGAAAAAAAGGGCGATTTGATCCATTTAAATTAATAAATGGCCTAAATGATACTTAATTTTATGAAAAGGGTTGATTTGATCCCATTAAAATAGATAAAGGGTTTGAATGGACAAAAATTTGGACGAAGGTCCAATTTGATCTCTCGGAACAAGTTCGGGGTCCAAATCGACCCTTTGCCCTATAAATTAATACATTTTTATACATTGAATTGACATCAAAGTTAAAAAATATTTATTAAAAAAGGAATATTAAAACTCTAGACTACAATATTACAACAGATGGATAGCAGCATTTGGAAAAAAGAGAAACATAAATGAACAATTTACGAAGTGTAGATAATACCATTTACAAAGTGAAGAGAATGTCTCATCGATCTTACTAAACTTTATAAGCTACTTGCAAAAGAAGAGTAAAAAATCAAATCAATACTAATTCTGCAACCACTTTAATATTAAAAAAAATTATATTAAAAATATCTCAAGCCCGACGTTGATTAAAGATTATTGAGGAGAAAGTTTGTAACTAGAAGCCTGAAAAGTTTGTAACTATAAGCCTAGGAATAAGAATATATATGATTTTCATAAAGCAAGCAGAACAGATAGAAAATGTTGAGGACTGTGGAGGGTTATCACTTGATAGATGTATCTAAGCAAAATATTTAAAACACAAATTAATGGATAAGAAAAAAAATCAGTGAACAAAGGTGCTTGATAACAGCTAAGTGATCTGTGAGTTTGTCCAGCAATATTAAACTTAGAGATGCAGTCTAAATTTTTATAAATATTCCAATTTAATAATAAAATTATCCCCTGCTGGAAGCGAAGGTATCTAGAAAATGACTGCCCAAGTGGATGCATACAAGTAAATAATCCTCCACTGATTTAATGCACAAATGCTATCGTCCTCATTCAAACTGTTTTCTGAAACTAAAGAAATGGGAGGCAATGTACTTTTACCCACAACATCAAACAATTTCAGAGTCTCTTCATATCCATAGTGTTGTAAATGTGATTGAACTATTCTGGAAATCAAAATAATCAACTACAGGTCTAAAGTTTAGGACATAAAAGTTAAAAAAATGATTAAAATTATACATACTCCTCATGAGTTCACTGTAAACCCATCATAATTTATACAGAATTAAAATGTCTCACACACAAAAAAGATTTAAAATGTCTCACACATTATAATTTAAAATTAAAGATATATCAAATCATTAAATTTGATCACTGTAGGAATTAGCAAAAAATTACCCATTATAGAAAATAGTGTAGACACTGGGGCTACTAAACTTCAATATTCTCTGATTATAAGAACCTAACCAAAACAAAATTTTCAAAGTACATCATTCAGTTTGATGGATAGTTATACTAAAGTAAATATTAACTTCAAGTCTTATTTTTTGAGTGAAATATAAAAATAAATAATTTCCAGTCACCTATGTATGTCAAAGTCAGGATGCCCAAGACGACCAGCCATTATGAATTTTCATGCCATATAAGAATCAGCTGTGTAGTAAAAAAATCATAAAAATTACATTATATCATACTAAAAAACAAGGTCACATTATATGAGTAATGTGTATTGTTACCATAAAGAAGTATAAATGTTGATTGGGGAAAGGCCAGCATTTCTAAGCCCATGGTAGCAGCCATATCATTAGCTTTAACTTTGGGCACTTCTTAACAACTTATCGCAGAGTGAGTTTCATAAATTTAATAAATAATGGAGTAGCATATATCAGAAATTATAATACAATCTGGTCATTGGATACACTCTTAGCGTGCTAATCCATTACAAAAACTTTGAATGTAGATTTAAGGAGTTACGTATGCATGTAGTCGTGTGAATATACCTATGCATGTAGTGGTATGAATAAAAAACTTAGACAGCAGGATGCAAGTCAAATTAGTTTGTCCACGTGAGTGCAGCCATACTCTCAAGATAGATCATGTCAAAATAGAAGAGAAAGAATGAATTAGTCATGCATCATACTTTAAATGCATAACTTATGTATACCTTCTACCATGTTAAGAGTCATAGATATTAATTCAACTAAGTAGCTGCTTTTATATGACTGAATTTTGTTAATATGTAATTGAATATATAAATTATTGGATTACAAGTTTATAGAATAGTGGCAAAAACACTCTTATAAAGTACCTTTTGTTGAAGATTTTTGTCCACCCATTATTTTAGTCTGTCTAATCTTGTCTTAATCCATACTTTGACTAGGTTTGAAGGAAGGCGTAGAAGCTTCTGCAGTTACTGATTCTTCATTCAGAGTTGCAAGGATGGGAGAACCATCATATTTATCTAGATTGGGATCATATTTATCCAAATTCCAATACTTTTCCAGTTACAGCATCATCGTAAGACAGTACAAGGAAAATAGATATAAAGAAAATAAAGATGCATGGCACCCATCACTAAGACCGATTATAGATAGATAAAGTTCAAGCTGATTTAATCATTGAGCTAGAAAAGTTCAGCCAAATGCATCATTAATTTCATTCATCACAAATGCCAAAAAGAAGGTCATGTTAGATTAAGTCAGACATATCTACACACAAAATTCACTCAAATCTAGTATGATAATATTCTGTAGTACAAAGACATATATATTATAGGCAACAGTGCAGTCAACAAACAAAAAACATGGCATGAAAATCAGTAGTAGATCAAAATGTTGTTTTCATCACCAATCATTATCAGTCAATAGAACTAAAAATGGCCAATATCCATGTAGCAAATACAAAACATACAACTTAAGTCAAAATGTAGTGTACCTGGATATAACAGTTCCTCCATCAAATATAACTTGCCTAAACTTTGGAATGTTGGAATATACACATACCAGAAGGGTACAATTAGAGTTCCAATCAGGCTGATATTCAGCCCCCATTTCCAGCATTTGCAAGGTTAGATTGCGCTCTGGATTCACAAACCTAGATAGCACAAACACTACACATTCCAGCAGCGCAACAAGTGTGAATTGTCCTTTAGTTTTTGTTTGACTTTCCATGGTTTATTCTTTGCTTGGATTTATCACTGAATAAAACAAAAGTTTGCACAAAAGAGATATCGAAAGCTCAATAAAAGTATAATCGGGATTACAAATCAAACAGCAAATAGAAAAGAGAGAGAGAGATTATGATGCAATTCCCTTAAACAAACATTGCAATCAACGAAAATAACCTTAAAACATTGGAAATGTGATCATTATAAGCACTATTGTCACATAAATCAGACATTAACTTTACCATTTTGGGTGTAAATAGACGACATATGGGAATTCCCATCCATTTCTTGTAATATGCTCCAAATTTCTATTCATGAAGATATGAGAAAATGTGATTATGAAATAACCTCAAGTGTATTTTGTGTAATCACATTATTGACTTGCCAAGATTCAAATAGATTGATCCCTATATGGCTACTTAGATCTTTTCCTCATTGAATTGTGTACAGAATAGAAACCTAAATATTACAAACAAATAATTACAAGAAAAGGATCAATAATTCAAGGTTTTTTTCTCAAATCCATCTTAGCCATCAACACCACCCCACATACACATGAATGAAAGGGAAAATCCCTCTAAAAAGGAAAGAAAACAATGAGGAATGAGAAAGAGAGAGAGCACAGTTGATACCTCCTTAAACCTAATATTTCAGTTTCCTCAAGCAGATAATAGGCAACAAGGTAGTTTAAGGTAGATACAAATATACCTAGAAGGCAAATACAGGGTCTATCGTGTGATTTCCAATTCTTCCAATGCGCCGCAACTCCAAATGCAGAAATTCTCCTCCAACTTGAGGAGGGCGAGCGCGTCAGTGATGATGCAATAATATGAGAGGGCGGCGAGCGTGTTGGCGATGGTAGCTTAATAGGAAAAAGGGGCGATGGCTTTTCCAAGCGACATTTTATAGTTATAGGCCCAAACATGAAAATTCTCCTCCGATTTGAAGGGGGAGGCAACGGTGGAACACGTCGGAGAGAGAGCGGAGTGGCGGCTTTCTGAAGTGGTGGCGATATCGTGCTCCTTTGGGTGTGAAATGATGGTGCTCCTTTGGGTGCGAAATGATGAAATTAGATGAGGATGAAAGAATTAGTTTAAAAAACAAAAATAATTTAAGATAAAAAAATCTTTTTAGCATAATTTTTTAAATTAATAAAATAAATAAATATAAATATTAAAAATAAAATACACCATTAAAAGACATCACAAAATAGACATCGGTGCCTCATAACTGATGTCCAACAGTGCATTAACATCAGGTAAAATGACATCGGTTCTTAGAACCAATGTCTATTAGCGTGTTTTTTTTAAGATTTCAGAATACACATCGGTCGATAGACATCGGTTAGTGAAAATTGATGTCTAGCAGCGCCATTTCATAGAAAATCGATGTCTATCAGCGTACATTTTAGCTAATAGACATCTGTTTAGGAAAAGATATTGGTTTTTAATTAAAAGACATCTTATTTTATGAATAATCGATGTCTATTTGGTGATGTCTATCAGCGAATTTGGTGTAGTGCCACTCTACCAAAAACAAAAAACAAAAATAGAATCACTATTCATGATTTTCAAACTCCACAAAAATCTCAAAACAAACATCACCCTAGAGTTTATACTTGAAATTATGATATAATTTCTCTCATCTCTCATACATATCATTCATTCGAGTAACACTTGAAAAGTATCACATCATAATGTCATAGGTTATCCAAACCCATATTCTTCTATATTTGTTAATCTGATTTATTTTTCACTTTTCTTACAATTTTTTCTTCTTTTTTCATTTTTTAAATTTTCATATGTTATAATTATTAAACAAAAATGATAAATTTTAGGGTTAATTACACTAAAAGTCCCAACCTTTTCGTGGATTGTGGAATAGTCCAAACTTTTCAATATTTATAAATAAGTTCTCGAGTTTAAGCCCTTTTTGCAAATCAAGCCACCGGGCAGCTAGAGGCCTGCCCGGTGGCTGACGTGTCATGTTCATTTGATTAGCCATTTTATAGTTGGGATGACCAATTAAAGAATTTATCGAACCCAAGGGAGGTAGGTACTATAGCTTAAGCGATCTCACGTTTCTTGTAATTTTATAAAGACGAATCATCAATGGATTGGTTGTTCAAACAAGTGAATAAAAATAATCAAAGCGAGTAATGATCAAACAAACAAGATTGATAAATGAAAAGTGGTTTTGCAAGTTAAGTAAAAGTGAGATTAAGAAAACTAGTGAAGTGGAAATTCTAGGATCAATGCATTAAATGCATATGAATCATGGATTAATAACTAAGGGCCAACACTAATTCCATCTAAACTCCCTTTCGAGATGAATAGGAATTAGATCCTTAGCAAGGCCTCAAAATAACTCTAAAGTTAGTTCTCAATCAAACAATTACAACTAGGTACTAAGTTCAATTAGAGAGTCCCTTCACACGATCAATTGATCTCTTGATCTAACAAATTGAATGTTCTATCAAAGGGTTCTAAATTCTATAGGATATCTCTATCTCTTTAAAACTTAATGCAAATGAGGTGTATGATAAAATGATTAACTTAATTATCATAAATACATAATTAACTTCTCAATCTAATCACATATTTAAAACAATAAAATGCACAAATCATCATAAACATCAAGATCTATATTATCAATGATAGAAAATCAATTAATCCCATTAACATATGAATTCAGATACATAAATCCCAAAATTATCCAACAACTTTCATGTTGTTAATCTCACAAGGGATATTAGCCTACCATATTCATAAGAAAATCAACATAGACATTTAAATCCTTACAAATTATGATAAACAATAAGGTTTCAATATAAAGTTTTGATGAAAACTCCCTTGGATGGCTCCAAAGGTGGTCTCCTTCCTCTTCTTGCAATTCTCCTCTCTTCCTTGCTTCTTTTCCTCACTTGGATGAGAATTTTGATGGTTGGATGAAGGTAGATGGAATGGATGGTGAATGGATGAAGATGATGGTGAAAAATGGAAGGAATTGTGTGTGATGTGTGTGTGTAGCCTCAAACCTATAGAATCTTAATGAAATGTTGAAATTGGGGGTATTTATACCCCTGTTAGGATCTTCTAGAAGCTTGCTGAATTTTTCTCAATTTCTACATGGACACGGCTCGTGTGCATGCACACGGCCCGAGTTGTGTCGGGGTTTGCGATCAACGTTTGCTCCTGACAGCTTACAGCTTGTGTGCTGAACATGGCCACAGGGTGGGCATATAGATGCTTCAGGTGCTAGCGCGCGGCCACCTCTTATAGGGTCGTGCACAGTACATGGCTCGTGTGCTTGAACATGCCTCGTGTACTGCACACGGGTTGTGTTTGAGCTGCTTTTTTCCTTCTTCTTCCGTCTCGACTCCCGACTCCATTTTGCTCTATTTTTACCTATTTTAACACGTTTAAACTCATTCTCACACATTTTATAAAATACATAACACAACCAAATAGTAATAAAATACTACGAAAATAACTATAAAAGGACACTAAAATTTAGATGAAAATATCACTAATCACATACCACGCGTCAAAAATAATAATAAATACATAAAATCTTCTCTGTCAAAATTTCAGTTATATTTTTCTCAAAAATAAAATACACAACAGAAACTTTCACTTCTTGTTTCTTTATTTTTTTATTCCACAATGCACTCTTCTCAATTCCGGCAAGAGGAACAGTTCGCGTCCCCCTTATTTGATACATAGCAATGGCATTCCAGCGACGACAACTAGACACCGGTGACAAACAGCAATTGCCAGTGGTGATGGCAGCAGCATGTTAACGGACCTAGAAATGGGAGGTGGCGTCGTGCGTCGGACTTCTGTATTTTCGGCGATGAGAAACAAATCTATAAATAAGAGGTGGCATCGTGTGTTGGTCCTCACATTTCTGGTATATTTAGGATGATGATTATTTTATGTCGGAAATGAAGACGACGTGCGTCGAATCTTCGTGTTTTCCTACAGCGAGGTCTGACGTGGCAATGTAAAGCTGATCGATGGTGTTCCTAATGGGAGCGAGAGGCATGTCTTGATTGCAAGTGATGAGACTTTCCAAACTGCAAATAAGTGATCTCAAATGGTCATCTAAATTCCGACAAGAGACAGCGAACAGCGAACGACGATAGGGTTCGCAATTTTAGAACAGATGAGAGGATTTAAACGGCAATATTATTGGGTTATTGCCGGATGGGTTCGGAAAGAAGATGGGAAAAGATAGGATTGTGGAGCAATCTCTCTTCCCACATGTTTCTTACCTAGTCAGTTACTCAGCGGATTCGTGAAAGAGAAAGGGGGTTGGTTAAATTCATACTTGTATTGACCAAGAAAAGTTTTATTTATTTACTTATTATTTTTGACATGTAGGATGCCATTTGATAGTCAATATGACATGTCAGCCACCAAGCATGCCTCCAGCTGCCCGGTGGCTTGATTTGCAAAAAGGGCTTAAAGTCGAGAACTTATTTGTAAATATTGAAAAGTTTGAACAAATGCGCAATCCACGAAAATGTTTGGACTTTTAGTGTAATTAACCCTAAATTTTAACATAAATATTTAAGTTCTTTCTATTTGATAAGTTAATTAAAAAATTTTGATTTTTTTTACTTCTTTAATTACATTTTAATTAAAAATTTTAAAGGGTGGACGTGATAATTTGCTATTAATATATTCTCCTATATATCCTTATTTGGAGTGAAACATGACCAATTGCTATTGTTAGTTACAAAAATTTATGCTCATCAGTTACAAAGGTTTAGTATTCATGTAGTTGTATCGGACTCTACCCAAATTCGATTGTGTCCAAATCGGGTATAAACATGTATATATGATTAAAACACACTGCAATTAGTAAAAAAAAGTTTAATAATCTTGATTGCACGAATGAATAGCCAACTCCAAATATAATATTTAATTAAATTAAATCAATAAAAAATGTGTAAAATGTCAATTATACTCATTCATTTTTTTAAATCCTAACACTTTTATTAAATAAAAAAAATCATTTTGCTTTTTACACCCACCTACCACTACATCCATGTGGACCTCAATCACAACCCATATGGACCTCAATTAGTTGCATACCTACTCCTGTTAGCTTTAGGGGTATTGTTTTTGAATCAAGGAGATGCAATTCATATCTAATTTTATGTTGGTGTTGTATACATGGTGTCACTTCATCCATCCCTCTAAAGGAAATTCTAATTTCAGTTACCATCTTTTGCTGCTTCTTTTTTGTAGTTAGATCTCTTTCTTTGCTTATAATTTGATTAATCTTTTCCTCCCCCTCATTCTATACCTTTATCTATATTTCCTAACTTTTCCTTATCACTATCTACTTAGATCAATAACATGGAAAACTTCCATCTTTGAAGGATAAAATAACTTTGTTGTTCACTGATTTGACAACACCAGTTAGCACGTATATTTGTGGCTCATCGATTTATACTTTTTACAATTAATCCCAAGTAATATTTTTACTCACTTTTGTATTATTTATTGAATATCTATAGATTTTAATGTTCCACTCTATATATTTTTACAATTATATTATCATACGTCGATTGAAATAAAGATAAAAAATTTTTGTGCTAAAGAAGATGGTAGAGGTTGCAATATGGGCTTTAAATAGTGTATCCTGTTGTAAAGATGTTGGGGGCAGTGTCGCAAGCATACAGGTGGGATTGGAAGAATCTGAATTATTGTGATTGTTGATTAATAATATATGCTATCATTTCATGTGTTTGTTCATGGTACCCTATAGTGGAGTTTTAATTGATTTCTTTTTGGTTGAAATAATTGAATTGGCTATTGAAGTACTTAATTTGGAGCATAATTATTGTAGCTGGCTATTGAGACTATATGCTTACTTTCTTCTATTATCACTTTGATATGTTCTTTAATTCATTGCTAGGAATTGAATATATTTGTACTTAGACTCTAATGATATGTAATGAGTGTGTAAATTCACAAGTTTGACATCATGTTTTGTGCTAGTTTTGGAGAGTTTTGAGGTGAAAATAGGTGAAAAACCTATATATATTGTGAATTAGCATGAATCAGGTGTTAGTGGAGCTATTTAAGTGGTTTTCATAGCAAAAACGGAGTGGAAATGCCAAGAATCGAAGAGAAGAAGTCGAGACCACGCGAACCGCCAAGGAAAGAGTAGGGTTCGACCTGATGGAGGAGGGTTCGACCTCTCCTACAGGTCGAACCAGCATTGCAAAAAGTGCAGAAGGAGGGTTCGACCACGACACAATGGGTTCGACCTGTTCAACTGGTCGAACCATGGTCGAACCAGTTCACGAGAAGATGGGTTCGACCACGACGTTGGGGTTCGACCTGACAGTTGGTCGAACCAGGAGTGGAAATTATCCAGTGGTGAGGTTTGACCTGGGGTTCGACCAAATGAGTGGTTTGACCTGTACAAGAGGTCGAACCAAGTGCAGAATGTGTCCAGTAGCAGGGTTTGACCTGTGGTTCGACCTGTGGCTAGTGGTTCGACCTATTTGACGAGGTCGAACCAAAATGCGAAAACTTACCTTATCCAGATTTTCGAGGCCAAAACGCGTGGGATCACTTGAAAAGCCCATTCCAAGCCCTAGAGACGTGATTACAAGTATAAAAAGAGGCTCATGCAGTCAAGAAAATCATCACGCGAGGAGCTTAAGATCGTGAATCATAAGAGGAGACAAGAGAAGAGATTGGTGATCCATCCGGAGGGCGGTGACAGAGGCTTCCCTGGAGGTTCAAGTAAGATTGGTCCATCTAACCATGATTGTTCTTAGATCAATCATGGGCTAGAGCCACTTCAGTAGTTCTAGGGTTATGAAAGTTTCATGAGTTAATTTGTATTTCGTGTGTATACTCCGTACAACACTACTTGTGGTTTATTTTATATAAGATTGCACATTTTTAATCCATACTCATAGTTGTTTTGTGCATCAATAATCGTTGTATAGAGTCTGAATGCATGACATGGTTATTGGTTGAGTGTGTTCACTAATAAGCAGGGTTTATTGTTATAATTCTAAGTGAAGGGATTCCGAGGTTTTATTAGAACCGTCTTATATGAATATTTGTTAATTGAATTGAATTCGGGTTAATAAGTAGGATTAAGAGTATAACCTTATAGTACCTAAAAAGGGAGATCAAACCGGGTTAGAGTACTAAATGCACGGGAAATAATTGATTATGATAGTACCTAGAAAGGGAGGTAAAGTATACGTCTTGCTCTGAGAATACTCACACGTGTCAAAAGCTTATCTATTTGTGTCCATAGAATAGATTTGTATGGTCTAGCGATGTGTCCATTAACCACAAGGCAGAGTCGGACATCGACACACGAAAGTATGAATTAACGAATGAAACTGGATGGCTTGACGAACTACCTATTATCTTATTTGATCACAACTACTATTTCTTGTTTTTGTTATTTATTTACTATTTTAATTATTACTTAGCTTACAAACCTACAAGTCTAATTATCAATATAGTCATAATTGCTAGAAAATAACAAAAGTAATATTTATCCGTCTCGTCGATTCGATATTTAACTTGGTCACCTTCGAAACTACAATTGATATCCTTTATACTTGGGGATTAAAGTTGTATGTTGAGAAAATGCCCATCAAGTTTTTGGCGCCGTTGCCGGGGATGGCTTAAAATATCTTTTTGTTATTTCTAGTTTATTAAGGCTATTTTTCTTGTTTTGTTGTTTTAATTCTAGTTCTTTTTAGGTGCATGCTCACGAGATCAAAGAAAGGTGAACTTGAACCCTATAATCCTGAAATCAGAGCATCGTCAAGAAAGAAGAAGAAGAAGAAGAAGAGCAAGGCAAAGACTATTGATCCAACTGAAGCTCTGAATTTTGGAGTTGAAGTTGACGAGCAGAATTCACAGACGATTGAAGCTACAACTGAAGTTAATTCGGGAGTAAGGACAGTCAACATGGCAGCGAATCCGGATAATCTAGCCATCCGAGAGGTTTTTAGAAACAATGGGGCTGGAAATTTTGTGCTTCTAGGAGCGAGGGGAACTAATTCAGCTTTCGATCTTCATCCCGCTCTTATTAGCATGATAGAAAGGAACTCCTTTTCAGGAGGGTCTTTCGAGGATCCGCAGCAGCATCTGAACAAGTTCTTGGGCTATGCAAGTACTCAAAAAGATGCAGGAGAACATGAAGATGCTAGGAAGATCCTTTTGTTCAAATTCTCGCTTACTGAGAAGGCGAGAGATTGGTACGACACTATCAACACAGCTGAGTGCACCACTTTGGAGCAACTGAAGTTAAGGTTCTTGGAGAGGTACATGCCACCTTCAAAGGTGTTTAAAATGAAGCAAGATATTAACCAATTTGCTATGGGTGGAGGTGAAAAATTTCATGAAGCATAGGATAGATTCAAGGACATGCTTAGGAAGTGTCCTCAACATGGGCTATCTAAAGCTCAATATATCAGTATATTCTACAATGGATTGGACTGTGATTCACGAGTGTTATTGGATGCTTCTTCTAATGGAGCATTGCTTACAAAGTCATCCGTAGAGGCCAAAAAGTTGTTTGAAGATATTTCGATGAATTCGAGGGATTGGCCAACTGATAGAGTTAGAGGTACTTATGTCCTTGGGAAGGTAGCTAAGGTTGAACAAGCAATGGTGAAAACAAGGAGAGAGGATGAGATCATCTCTAGCTTGTCCAATATCAACAAGCTACTTGAATCCCAACAGAAGCAAATCAGCGAATTATCTCAGCGCGTACCAATCATGCAGCAGGAGTTAAAGAATGAGGGACCAATCCAAGAGCAGTTGGAAGATGCACACTATGCCATGGGTCAAAGTATTCAAGGGACTAGGTATCCAGATCAAGGAAACCGGAATTACCAAGGGAACTATCGAGGAAACTTTAATAATCGTGGTCCCCCTGGTGGTTATCAATAGCCTAGGAGGCCGGAGTTCTCATGGAGCAATCCGAATAATGCGATTCAACCTCCGATGGGTGTTGATCCGGGTGCTAAGGTAGAAGAAGGGAAACCAGGTCTTGAGGATACTGTGAACAGGTATATGGCCAAGAATGATGAAAGAGTTAACCGTCTTGAGGACAAACTTGAAAAGAAAATTGATGCAAACCATGAGGTTATATCTAAGCAGGTGAAGGACTTTACGTTGCTGATGGGAGAGATGGCAGAAAGTGTTAACAAGCTTACTCAAACTCTTGAGAAGGGGAAGTTCCCGTCTCAAAGTATTGAGAATCTAAGGTCCTGCAACGCCATCACATTGAGGTCAGGAACGCAGTACGAGGGACCTATGAGGCCAGAATCAAATTTGGACATGTCTAGGGTGAGGTTCGACCATGGTTCGACCAACATTGAAGGTCGAACCATACAGGGGAGGTCGAACCAACACACTGGACACGATCAGGAGAGATTGCAGCATCGGTTCGACCAAACTGCAGATGGTTCGACCTGTCCCACAGGTCAAACCATGGTCGAACCCGATAACTCAGAGCACTCTGTTTTTCCAGAACACCAGTTCGACCAAATCAATCTTGGTTCAACCTATACAACAGGTCGAACCCAGGTCAAACCGCACTACTTGGAGCACTCTGTTTTGTCACAGCAACAGTTCGACCACGACGGTCATTGTTCGACCTATCAAACAGGCCGAACCTTGGTCGAACCAGATGGCGGAAGGAGTACAGTAGGCCAGTTCGACCTAGGTGCCCGTGGTTCGACCTACTCAACAGGTCGAACCCAGGTCAAACCTCAAATTCAAAAAGAGAGCCATTGTCCAGAAGGTAGGTTCGACCAGTACGTACATGGTTCGACCTGTTTCACAGGTCGAACCCTGGTCGAACCCCACCAGAAATTGTCTGTTGCCACTCCGAACACTCTCGATGATGTTGATGCTACTCCAGTGGTTTGGAATGAGCAAAGTACAGAGATAATAGCTGAGAAAAAGTGGGAGAGAGCCAAACGATTGAGAGCCGAAAAGGAGAAAGCGGAGAAGGTTGATCATGATGAATGGGGGATTACCAAAACAAAGATACCTCCGCCGTTTTCTTACAAGCTTGTGAAGAAGGGATTGGAAGAGAAGTTCAAGAAGTTTTCAGAGATAATGAACAAAATAAGCTTGAGCATTCCTTTCTCAGAGGCAATCATGGAGATGCCGTACTATGCCCGATTTCTAAAGGACATATTGTTGAAGAAGCAGAGCTTAACTGGAATTGAAACGGTGAATTTATCTGAGAATTGCATCTCAATCATCCAAAGGAAGCTGCCACAAAAGATGAAGGATCCGGGGAGCTTCACTATTCTATGTGAGAACGAAAAGGGGCCGGCACGACGAGCTTTGTGCGATCTAGGGGCAAGCATCAATTTGATGCCTTTATCCATCTTTCAGAGGCTTGGTTTGGGGAAGTTGACCCCTACAAGAGTGGTTCTCCAATTGGCGGACAGGTCGATGACGTTTCCAAAAGGTATAATTGAAGACGTTCAAAGTGGAGAAGCTAGTCTTTCATGTGGACTTTCTTGTGCTAGAGATGGAAGAAGACAAGAATAATATCCCTTTAATCTTGGGGAGACCTTTCCTTGCTACTGCAGGAGCTATGATTGATGTTAAAAAATGAGAGCTTAGATTGTGGATAGATAAAGAAGAAGTTATTTTCAACTTAGACAAAGCAATGAAGATGCCTATGGAGTTGCAGTGTTATAGTATTGATGTCGTGGAGGAGATTGTGAAGGTGGACATGTCTCTGATCCTGTCAAAGGATCCTCTTGAGACATGTTTGATGGAATCTCTTACTTATTCCACTACGGAGGTTGACGGACTCTCCAACGAGATATGTATTGATTTTCTTGAAAACTTACTTGCTTTGGGTGATGACAGGTTTGAATCGGGAAGAACTAAGGTGGAAGAAGTCAAGTGGACTAGGAAGTACTTGCCTTTGGATAACAAGAGATCTTCGATGGAAGTGAGGAAAGAGGAGTTGAAACTTTTGCCAGAACACTTGAAGTACGCCTTTCTTGGCGACAATGAAAAATATCCGGTAATTGTATCTTCTTCTCTTGATGATGATCAACTTAAGGAGTTATTGAACGTTCTTAGGAAGTATAAATCTGCGATTGGTTGGTCTCTTGAGGATTTGAAAGGAATTAGTCCTTTGTATTGTATGCATAGGATAAGATTATTAGACGAGGCAAAGGCAAGTGTTCAGAATCAGCGGAGGGTTAATCCCACGATTCAAGAGGTAATTAGGAAGCAAATCCTTATGTGGTTGGATGCTGGAATTATATATCCTATTAGTGATAGTCCCCATGTGAGTCTATTGCATGTAGTTGCTAAAAAGGGGGGTATGACTGTAGTAAAAGCTGTGGATGGAGAAGCGATAGCCACAAGGATTCCTACGGGATGGCGTACATGTGTAGATTATAGGAAGTTGAATGAGAACACGTGTAAGGATCATTTTTCTCTTCCTTTCATGGATCAAATGTTAGATCGTCTTGCAGGGTATGAGTTTTATTGTTTCTTGGATGGATACTCGGGGTACAACCAAATTATGATTGCCCCCGAGGATCAAGAAAAGACCACTTTTACTTGCCCCTACGGGACCTTTGCTTTTCGAAAAAAACCATTTGGGTTATGTAATGCGCCTGCTACTTTTCAGAGATGCATGATGCCAATATTCGATGGGTTGATAGAGAAGATCATGGAGGTGTTCATTGATGATTTTTCTGTTTTTGGTTCCTCCTTTGATATTTGTTTGTCTAACCTAGCTACTGTTTTGAAGAGATGCCAAGTGACTAATCTTGTTTTGAATTGGGAGAAGTGCCACTTCATGGTGAAGGATGGGATTGTTCTTGGGCATCATGTCTCAGCTAAAGGGTTGCAGGTAGATCGTGCTAAAGTGGTGGTGATTGAGAAGCTTCCACCACCGACCAATGAAAGAGGAGTGCGGTCCTTCCTTGGACACGCCGGTTTTTACAGGAGATTCATAAGAGACTTCTCAAAATACTCTAAGCCCTTATCTCGCTTACTTGAAAAGGATGTTCCTTTTGTGTTTGATGATGATTGTTTAACAGCTTTTCAAGTTTTTAAGGAGGCGCTTATTTCTGCACCTATCTTGATCACACCGGATTGGACTCAACCATTTGTACTAATGTGTGATGCAAGTGATGTAGCACTTGGAGTGGTGCTTGGACAGCTGAAGAAGAAGAAGTTTTGCGTCATTTACTACGCAAGTAAGACTTTCGATGCGGCACAAAAGAATTACACGGTGACTGAAAAGGAGTTTTGGGCAGTTGTGTACGCATTCGACAAGTTTCGTCAGTATTTGGTTGGCATGAAGACTATTGTGTACACGGATCATTCAGCGATTCGGTACTTGATGGAAAAGAAGGAGACGAAGCCTAGGATAATAAGGTGGATTCTTTTACTTCAAGAGTTTGACATGAAGATCCGGGATAAGAAAGGTTCTGATAATGTGTTGGCGGATCATCTTTCGAGGTTGGAGACTAGGGAACATTGTGATAATTCTTTCGAGTATATTGAGGAAATATTTTCGGATAAAAAAATCATGGCCATGTTTGTTGAAGGGGTTGAGCGAGCGTGTGTGGTTGCTGCACAGGGAGTTGATCCATGGTATGCGGATTATGTTAATTATATTGCTGTGGAAGAAATTCCAAGGGATCTCAACCGATATCAACTTGCTAAATTCAAAAGGGATGTTGAGACCTTCATATGGTATGATCCGTTTGTGTACAAAATTTGCATGGATTCTATCATCCGTAGGTATGTGCCCGAGATAGAGATGGAGAGTGTTCTCGAGTTTTGCCATGCACAACCTAACGGGGGGCACTTCGGCGCTCAAAAGACATCAGCCAAGGTACTTCAGTCCGCTCTTTATTGGCCTACCTTGTTCGAGGATTGTGAGACCTATGTGGCGTCTTGCGATAGGTATCAACGCATGGGGAACATCGGTAGGAGAGACGAGATGCCGCTTCAGCCAAGCATAGTGGTCGAGATTTTTGATGTGTGGGGTATCAATTTTATGGGGCCTTTTCCCCCATCTAATGGATTTCTCTACATTCTACTTGCGGTGGATTATGTTTCTAAGTGGGTGGAAGCGATTCCTACTCGCTTGAATGATTCGAAAACTGTTATATCTTTCTTGAAGAAGCATATTTTTGCCCATTTTGGAGTCCCTAGAGCACTTGTTAGTGATGGAGGTACGCATTTCGTAAATAAATTTCTTGAGAAGGTGCTTAAAGTGTATGGTGTTAAGCATAGGGTTACTACACCCTATCATCCTCAAGCAAATGGGCAAGCGGAGGTCTCTAACCATCAAGTCAAACAGATTTTGGAGAAGGTGGTCGGAACCAATAGAAAGGATTGGGCTTTGAAGCTCGATGATGTCGTGTGGGGGTTCCGAACCTTGTATAAGACGGTGTTAGATATGTCACCGTATCAGATTATCTATGGGAAGCCGTGCCACTTACCTGTAGAGATTCAACACAAAGCGTTTTGGGCTTTGCGAAGCTTGAACTTGACTCTCAAGGATGTGAAGGAGTTGAGGATTACTCACATCAATCTTTTGGATGAGTTTCAGAGTCGTGCGTACAAGAATTCAGAGATCTATAAGGAAAGGATTAAGAGGTGGCATGATTCGAAGATCTCGTACAAAGAGTTCAAGCAAGGAGATGAGGTATTACTTTTTAACTCTCGTTTAAAGCTTTTTGCAGGCAAGTTGAAGTCAAAGTGGACGGGACCGTTCATGATTCATCGAGTCTTAGGAGGGGGAGTTTTGAGCTCATTGACAAGGATGGAGACATTTTTGCGGCAAATGGACATCGCTTGAAGCATTACAAGTCGTCGAATGATGTTTGTGTCATCTTTGTGGATACCTTGATCTGATTTGGTACCATCGTGACTCTCCGACGTTAAACATGAGCGCCTGTTGGGGGCTTTCCCTCCTGTTTTATTATTTTATTTCTTTCGTGTGAGTAAGAAATTTTTATATTTGAAGTGCTTACTTATCGGCAATTACATCTCTTTGCAAACTTAGTTTCACCTATGGTTTCTACTAAGTTTGGGGGGTGATGTACTTACCTCAATAAGCACCGATAGTATAATCTTTTCTTTGTGATGTTTGTTAGGGGAGTTGGTTTTTGTGCCATATTTAAAATTTTAATCGATTTTGATGTGACGATTTTTTACAACTTGCCTAACATTTAGTGGGTTTTGGTTGTGTTTTCTTTTACGGAGTTACTCATGAATGATATTTTGTGGAACAATTTTTGATGAAGTTGTGCTCTAGTTGGTACCTAATGATTCGTATTGAAGTTTGAAGCGTGTAGGGATTGAAGAACACTCAGTTTGGAAGCTTAAAATGGTGGTTCGACCAAAGCCAGGGTAGGTTCGACTAGTGCCAGGAGGTCGAACCGAGCAGAGAAAGTCGAACCGATGCAGAAAATCATCCAGTGAGGTGGTTCGACCTGATCATTGTTGGTTTGACCTGTCTAACAGGTCAAACCAAGGTCGAACCCAGTGACTTAAAATTTACAGTATGGTGGTTCGACCTGAGCCGTTATGGTTCGACCTGATTAGAAGGTCGAACCTGAGATCGAACCAGTCCGTTCAGAGCACTTTATTTTTCAGGTGATAGGTTCGACTAAAACAAGAGTGGTTCGACCTGTTCAGAAGGTCGAACCTAGGTCGAACCAAAAGGTAAGTTTGTCCAGAAGGTAGGTTCGACCTCGTCGCTCGAGGTTCGACCTATTCCACAGGTCGAACCCGAGGTCGAACCCAGTCAGGTACGCATTTTAAGTTGGTTTTTTAGAAGGGTTCGATCATTCTTTTTATTCACTAAACCTCGAACCCTCCCCGAACCTTAACACCCTTGCACAAATTCATCAATTACACTTGATTTTGCACCAATTACACAACATTACACTCTTAATTCTTGAATTGGGCGCGGATTTGGGCAATTTTCGTCGCGAATTAGGGCTTCAGTCATGCATTTTGAGTGTTGTGTGCCAATTGTCGATTGTTAACCATGGGCAAGACTAAAGTACATTTTTTCAACTCAATTACCTTAGGATTGAAGTTTATTGCAAGAAATGTGTAGTGGGTAAGTTAATTGATGTTGATTTTGGTTGAAATTCATGGTGATAATGGATATTGTTGAGTTGATTCATATAAATTCATGTTTATTGGTTTGAGATTGCTTGATTATGGATAGAACTTGAGTTTTATATGGATTGATCAAGGATATGATGCATCTAGATGAATGAGCATGTTAGTTAGGTTTGAATTGTTGATAATTGGAGTTGTTCATGAAGTTCAATTGTTGAAATTCTTGTTGAATAGCTTGAATTGGTTGATGCATGCTTGTTGTTTATGATTTGAAGATTAAAGGTAGTGTGATTGAAGATGTTTTGAGCATGTTAATTAAGCAAGTGATGTTGAGATGATAGTTGGGATGATAAAGCATGGATGCTTGAAGTCTTGAGTAGAGTATATGATATGTTAGTCATATACTTGTGTTCTTATCTTGTTGGTTGTATTGAAGTAGTTGTTTTCAAGAAAGGGACAAGGATCAAGTAAAGGGAAAGGTAAGGCGGATGAAGCAAGATCGAAGAAGAGGAATGACAGGCCTTCGAATGTGGACACAGTGACCAGGAAGCTGAGGCTACAAGATCGTTTACCCGAGAACTTCAAAATTCAAATGCAAAACTGGGATGAGATTAAAGAAAAGTGGGAAGAAGTCTCGGACAAGATAGCTCGTACTCGATACCAAGATGATGAGGCGATGAGGATAATGAGAATTGGGAATGACATTTTCTGGATGTTCGATCAAGTGGGTATCCGGAGGTTTATGGATTTAAAGAGGCCGACGTATTTCCATGTTACAGCGGAAGTAGTCTGCTCATTCGAGATGGTAAAGGACCCGCTTGGGTACCCGTATCAGTGTACGTTTCAGCTTGGTGGAGTGAGTAAGAGATGGACGTCTGAGGATTTTAATGAGCTGTTTGAGACGCCTTTGGGGATCTCTCATTTGGAGAATGGTGCGTTCAATGCTAATAGGTTTTGGAGAGAGATTACAGGAGAGATTTGAGATTATAAGATTAGGCAGGCTCGTGCTTCCTCAATAAAGAATCCAGTTTTGAGGTACATGGATCGTGTCTTGAGCAACACGTTGTTCGCTCGCTCAGAGGGAAGTGTTGTGTCTAGAGGAGAGCTTTATGCTTTGTGGTGTATGCTTAATGGGTGCAGTTTAATGTTGGAGCTTATTTCATTTCACAGCTACATCGATTCAGGACCATTGGGTTTCAAAAGGTGAATATTGGAGGGTTACTGATAATCGTGGCTGAGCATTATAATTTATATTTCACCGGCATCACACCAGTTAGAGGAGAGCCCGATTTGGCGATGTTTACATGCGTGAAGGGAGGATTTGCCCATTTCAGAAATGGAGATTGGTTCTTCACGAGGGGACTCAAGCCCTTCGAATTCATGTTTCCCTTCGACGTGAGTAACTTGACGACTATTCGGGTGGCGAGGAACAAGTTGATGGATTCTCTCGGACACAACGCCTTATCCGTGGCAGCGAGGTCGGGTGGTGATTAGAGGACGGTATCGCAGATGTGTGCGGATGGTAGAATGGCGGAGTTACAACAGATTGTGGATCAAGGAGAGTTCTGTCCACCATAGCAGCCTGAAGAAGAGGAGTATCTAGAGGAGCAGTAGGATGAGGAGATGTCGATGCAGCACGACACACATCAGCATGAGCCAGCACCGCAGCAGAAACGGGCTATCCCGAATGATACACGGGAGCAGCTCCACCTTATTCATGAGCAGCTGGTCGCGATTGTTGCTAGCCAGCAGGAGACAAACCGACAGCTCGCACTCGCCAACGCCAACTATGCTACGTTGAATGAGAGGTACACGGCCTTGAATAAGAAAGTTGGTAGGTTGGGTGAACGAGTTGATTACTTGGATAGACACATCGGTGATCTGCACCGGATTGTGGAGCGGAGGCTTGATGATGAGGATGATGATGATGAGGATGAGGGTGATGATGCTCCGGAGGAGTAGTTTTTTAGGTTTTCTTTGGTTTCCTCCGATTCATCTTGATTCCTTATTCTTCTTTTTATCTTTATAGGTTGGGTTGTGATTCATGCGTGAGTGGAATGTATAAGTGATATCTTGTATGACTGATTTGGTATAAGCTTATTGATTTTTGTGCATTCATATGTTCATGTGTTAATTTTTATTGATGAAAAGCATGTATAATTTGATAAGTATATTGAGTTCTTGTGAAATTGATCTTAATTATGTGCTATGAGGAGTACTTAGGATTCTAATTACCTATGTGAGGATTTTAGCCTTGATAATCATGCGTGATCATGATTATTTTATTCTTGAGAGGATCATTCATATGAACGTATTCTAGAACTTGGCTTGGAGTCTTGTATGAGACTTATGATTGATAAATTGCTAGGACATGATCTTAGGCCATTATTTTGTGCTTAAGTTACTTAGCCAAATTTTATCCTTCCTAATGATTTTATTAACCTTTGGATGCCCCTTTGAGCCGTTAAAGATTTTTCTTTGGTAGCCGAAGTAAATAACCTTATAAACCTTTACTTGAGCCTTGATTAACTTATTCATTGGTAGAGAGAGTTGAGGTGAGTAAGTGTGCAAGAAGAAAAATGAAGATAGAATATGGTTGGATGAAAAGAATATGGTTAAATCTTGTTTAGGGGTAGTGCCCAAAACTGGTACCCCGATTGTTTAAAAAGATGATGTTGATGCCATGAAAAGAAGGAAAATTCAGGAATTTTACAAGTTCAAGAGACGACATTGGAGGAGAACTTGCTGTAAGAAGAAGAAATCGAGAACTCCAAGGTAACTCTCTACTAGTGTCTTAAGTCACTAAGTCTAAATTTTCCTACCTTTTTCCAAAGATCCAACATTACAACCCAAAAACAAGTCCTTTGTGATCCTAGTGAAGAGTTGATTATAAGTTGATTTTTGAGACCTTTGCCAAGCTTATGGTTACGCGTGAATATGGATTGATATGAGTATTTATATTAACCTGCCTCACGCACTTGAGTGAAAGAGAATAAATACTTATCTTGTGAGCGAAATTACTTAGTACTCCGAATGGTGTGTGATTGGATTGGTTTTGCATGAGTGATATATATGAAGCAATTAATACTTGTTTGATTGAATGAAGTTGCATGTGTGATATGTGTTGTACTTGATCTTGGTGAATTATACACTTCTCCTGTGGTTTGATTTGGTTGCCTCGGGACGAGCAACATGTAAGTTTGGGGGTTTGATGAGTGTGTAAATTCACAAGTTTGCCATCATGTTTTGTGCTAGTTTTAGAGAGTTTTGAGGTGGAAATAGAAATAGGTGGAAAACCTATATATATTGTGAATTAGCATGAATCAGGTGTTAGTGGGCTATTTAAGTGGTTTTCATAGCAAAAACGGAGTGGAAGTGCCAAGAATCGAAGAGGCGAAGTCGAGACCACGCGAACCACCAAGGAAAGAGTAGGGTTCGACCTGATGGAGGAGGGTTCGACCTCTCCTACAGGTCGAACCAGCGTTGCAAAAAGTGCAGAAGGAGGGTTCGACCACGACACCAGGGGTTCGACCTGTTCAACTGGTCGAACCATGGTCGAACCAGTTCGCGAGAAGATGGGTTCGACCACGACGTTGGGGTTTAACCTGACAGTTGGTCGAATCAGGAGCGGAAATTGTCCAGTGGTGAGGTTCGACCTGGGGTTCGACCACAGAGGGAGTGGTTTGACCTGTACAAGAGGTCGAACCAAGTGCAGAATGTGTCCAGTAGCAGGGTTCGACCTGTGGTTCGACCTGTGACTAGTGGTTCGACCTGTTTGACGAGGTCGAACCAAAATGCAAAAACTTACCTTATCCAGATTTTCGAGGCTAAAACGCGTGGGATCACTTGAAAAGCCCATTCCAAGCCCTAGAGACGTGATTACAAGTATAAAAGGAGGCTCATGCAGTCAAGAAAATCATCACGCGAGGAGCTTAAGATCGTGAATCATAAGAGGAGACAAGAGAAGAGATTGGTGATCCATCCGAAGGGCGGTGAGAGAGGTTTCCCTGGAGGTTCAAGTAAGATTGGTCCATCTAACCATGATTGTTCTTAGATCAATCATGGGCTAGAGCCACTTCGGTAGTTTTAGAGTTATGAAGGTTTCATGAGTTAATTTGTATTTCGTGTGTATACTCCGTACAACACTACTTGTGGTTTATTTTATATAAGATTGCACGTTTTTAATCCATACTCATAGTTGTTTTGTGCATCAATAATCGTTGTGTAGAGTCTGAATGCATGACATGGTTAATGGTTGAGCGCGTTCACTAATGAGCAAGGTTTATTGTTATAATTCTAAGTGAAGGGATTCCGAGGTTTTATTATAACCCTCTTATATGAATGTTTATTAATCGAATTGAATTCGGGTTAACAAGTAGGATTAAGAGTATAACCTTATAGTACCTAAAAAGGGAGATCAAATCGGGTTAGAGTACTAAGTGCACGGGAAATAATTAATTATGATAGTACCTAGAAAGGGAGGTAAAGTATATATCTTACTCTGAGGATACTCACACGTGTCAAAAGCTTATCTATTTGTGTCCATAGAATAGATTTGTATGGTCTAGCGATGCGTCCATAAACCACAAGGCATAATCAAACATCGACACACGAAAGTATGAATTAACGAATGAAACTGGATGGCTTGACGAACTACCTATTATCTTATTTGATCACAACTACTATTTTCTTGTTTTTGTTATTTATTTGCTATTTTAATTATTACTTAGCTTACAAACCTACAAGTCTAATTATCAACATAGTCATAATTGCTAGAAAATAACAAAAGTAATATTTATCCGTCCCGTGGATTCGATATTTAACTTGGTCACCTTCGAAACTACAATTGATATCCTTCATACTTGGGGATTAAAGTTGTGTGTTGAGAAAACGCCCATCAGTATGCTTGATTAGCTATTTTGTAGTTGGGATGACCAATTCAACAATTTATCGAACCACATGGAGGTAGGTACTAGTGCTTAAGCGATCTCACGTTTCTTGATATTTTATAGAGACGGATCACCAACGGGATGCTTACTTAACAAGTTAACGAAAATGATCACAATAAACAGTAAACAATGATCAATCAACTAAAATAGGATGAAGGAGATTGGTTTTCCAAGTTAAATAAAAGTGAGATTAACAACAATTAAGAAGTAGTAATGCTAGGAATTATGTATCAAATTCATATGTATCATGGATATAGGATTAAGGGCCAACACTAAATCCTTCTAAACTTCCTCTCGAAATGAATAGAATGTGAATCCCAAAATAGCTCAATAGATTGGATCTCACTTAAACAATTCCAACTAGGCACTAAGCTTGAAATGAGAGCCCCTTCATGCAATTAATCGATCTCTAGATCTAACCAATCGGATGTTCTATCAAAGGGTTCTAAATCCTAAAGGACATCTCTATCTCTTTAAGACTTATAATGCACATGAAGTGTATAATGAATTGATCCAATGAACTATCATAAACATATAATTGATTTCTCAATCTAATCACATGCCCATGACAATTAACCACACAAATCAACAATACAAATCAAGCAATTAACAATCAATGATAGAAAATCATAAATCCAATCAACACATGATTAAGAATACACAAATCCCCAAAATTAACCAACAACTCTCATGTTGCTAATCTCACAAGGGAGATTAGCCCACCATAATCATAAGATAATTAACATAGACATTAAAAACCTTACAAGTCATGACAAACAAATAGGTTACTACAAAAATTGGATGAAAACTTCCTTGGATTGGTTCTAATGGTTATCTCATTCCTTTCCTTGTAATTCCCCTCTCTTCCTTGCTTTTTTTCTTCACTTGGATGAAGGATCTATGGTGAGATGATAATAGATTGAATAGATGGGTGAAAGTAATAAAGGATATGGTGTAGAATGAAGGAATTAGTGTGTGAGGCGTGTGGGCAGCTGAATTTCGGATCCAAGATGATCAAAATATTGAATGAATTGGTATTTATACCCATTGGAGACATTCTAGAAGATTTATGAAATTTTTCTATTCTGGCACAGACACGACTCGTGTGCTGCAACATGTCTAGAGTCGTGTCATGGTTTCTCGATCAACACTAACTTAAAACGGCACACGAGTCGTATGCTGAAACACGGCCAAAGGGTGTCCGTGTTGGATGTTCAGATACTGGTGCACGGCTGCCTCTTACAGAACCGTGTTCAGTACACGGGCCGTGTGCTGCAACACGGCTCGTGTACCCTACACGATTGATGAGTGATATTTTCACCTAGATTTTAGTGTCTTTTTATATGTGTTTTCGTATTATTTTATCCATATTTTATGTTCTATTTGGTTGTGTTTTGTGTTTTTATGGAAATGTGTGTGAATGAGCTTAAACCTATAATTTTCACTTTTTATTTGATGCTAGATATGATAAGGAAGACGTAGGAAAAAGTGGATCTCAATTCGGAGTTGAAACGAGGGAGAACGAGCCAAAACAGTGAAGAAAAATACAGGAGCCAGCACCAACACGGGCCGTGTAGCCAACACGGCCCTGTAAGCGATGGCCGTGCGGCGACACCTATTCGTTCAACACGGGCACCTTAAGGCCGTGTCCAGTCGCACGAGTCGTGTCGGCAGCACGAGCCGTGTCATCAACACGGCCCTGTAAGAAGAGGTCGTGTGCCGACATCAGAAGACACAACACGGCAACCTTATGGCCGTATGACAGAGCACGACTCGTGCTGTGTAAAATCCTGGAAAAAAATCAGAATCCTTCTAGAAGCCTCCCAAGGGGTATAAATACCCAATACTTCAATATGCAAAGGGAGATCCGAAATTCCACTCTTCCACACACACATCACACACAATTCTCTCCATTTTACACCATCATCTTCATCCATTCACCATCCTTTGGATCTACAATCATCCAACCATCAAAATCATCATCCAATTGAAGAAAAGAAGCGAGGAAGAGAGGAAGATAACAAGGGAAGGAATGAAATCACCATTGAAGTGACATCAAGGGAGTTTCCATTCATTTCTTGTATTAAACCTCATAGTTTCATCATGTTTTTGAAGGATCTTAATGTCTATGTTAATTTCCTTGTTAATATGGTAGGCTAATCTCCCTTGTGAGATTAGCAACATGAGAGTTGTTGGATAATTTTGGGGATTTGTGTATTTTAATTCATATGTTGATTGGATCTATGATTTTCTACCATTGATTATTAATTGCTTGAATTGTATTGATGATTTGTGTGTTTAGTTGTTCTAGATATGTGATTAGATTGAGAAATCAATTATATGCTTAGGATAATTAAGTGAATCATTTCATCAAACACTTCATGTGCATTATAGATTGTGAAGAGATTGAGAAGTCCTTCATAGTTTAGAACCCTTTGGTAGGACATGTAATTGGTTTGATCGAGAGGTTGATTAATTGTGTGAATGGACTCTCATTTAAGCTTAGTACCTAGTTGGAATTGTTTAAGTGAGAACCAATCCATTGAGCTATTTGATATTCATATCCTATCCATCTCGAGAGGGAGTTTAGGTGATCTTAGTGTTGGCCCTTAGTCTTCAATCCATGACACATATGAATTTGATACATAATTCCTAGAATTTCCACTTCTTAATTGTTGTTAATCTCACTTTTAATCAATTTGGTAAACCACTTTCCATCATCATCTTGTTCGTTTGATCATTGATTGCATTTGATTACTTGTCATTTATTTGTTTACAACCAATCCTATTGATGATTCGTCTCTATAAAATTACAACAAACGTGAGATCGCTTAAGCACTAGTGCCTACCTCCCTTGGGTTCGATAATTTCTTAAATTGGTCATTCTCCACTATATTATGGCTAACCAAATGGTGCCGTTGCCGGGGAGGCAACGGTTGCTAGTAGCTTGAAGAAGGATCATTTTGAGTAATCTTAATAGAGACATTTTTTTTATTATTTTATTTGTTTACTTGTATTTTCTTTGTGAAACTTTGTGCTAATTTCTCTCATTTTTGAAGGTATATGCAAACAAGATCCAAGGGAAAACAAGTAGAACCTATTGATTTGGAGATTGAGCATACTTTGAGGAGAAGGAGAAGAGAGAACAAAACCAAAAATAGTAATTCAATGGAGAATTTTCAAGAAGATAATCGTGTGGAGATAGAGCATGATGGGGAAGGAGGACACAATATGAACGTGCATGACAACGTACCTCAATTCAATGCAAATCTTCCTCAACAAGCCTATCAAAATCATGGAGCTATGAACAACCAAGCTTTTCTTCAACAAATGGTGCAACAAGTTCTAAGGCAACAAGGCTTTCAACAAGCTTATGCTCCTCCACAACAAGCTTATGTGCCACCACCTCCACCTCCGGTGCAACATGGAATGCAAAATGATCAAAGGGTGATCCGGGATTTCTTCATGCCGAGGACAATGCCACAAATGATGGGACCACCAATTCATGCCAACAACTTTGAATTTAAAATGGGCTTGATTTCATTGGTGAGAGAGCAACAATTTAGTGGAACTCCGAATGAAGATCCTAATGTTCATCTAGCCCAATTTGTGGAGATTGCTAACACCGTGAAGATGAATGGGGTGAGTGAAGATTGCATCAAGATGAGGTTATTCCCATTTTCTTTAAAGGATAGAGCAAGAACATGGTTATCTACCATTACTCCCGGTACGTGCAATACTTGGGACGAGCTAGCACAATTGTTTTTAAACAAATACTTCCCACCTTCAAAGACGCTTCAAATGAAGAGCTTGATCACTCAATTCAAGCAAATGCCTCAAGAGAGTTTTTATGAAGCGTGGGAAAGGTTTAAGGATATGCTACGCAAGTGTCCACAACATGGTTTCTCGGAGAATCAACAAGTTGGATTTTTCTATCAAGGACTTGTGAATGGGCAAAGAGTGCTTGTTGATGCTTCGGCGGGTGGATCCGTACTTGGAGTAACTCCGGAAAGGGCCATAAAAATTTTTGAAGAGATTGCTACAAATGTGTACCAATGGCCATCGGAGAGGGTAAGTGGATGCTATGGGTTTGAGAGCTATAATCAAGGGCAACACTCGAGTGTGAAGAGTGTGAATGTTGAGCCACAAACGCCAAGCATGGAAATGATAGTAGCGGAGGTAATGAAGCAAATGAGTTTGAAACAAGGAGTGACTAATCAAGGAGTTAATATGGTTGATGGCCAAATGGATCAAAGTGTGCTTCCTCCAAATAGTGTTAGTGGGGAACAATTGGCCAACTCTATGCCACGTGTTGAGGATGTGTCGTACATGCAAGGAAGAAACTACCAAGGGAATTACCAAAATAATTTCCAAGGTAGTTTCAACCAAAGTCAAGGAAACTATCCACCAAGGCAAGGGGGCTTTAATGGTCAAAGTAGTGGAAGCTCATACCCACAACAACAAAGGCAAAGCAACTTCTCCTACTCAAACCCGAGCAATGCGGTTGCGTATCCTCCGGGATATCAACCGGGGGATAAGGCACCAAACAATGAGGGGAGAGCATCTATTGATGAGCTACTTGAACAAATGATTGCCTCAAACAAAGCTAGAGATGAAGCTAATGAAAGAAGATTCAAAGCTATTGAGGAAAATAATGAAAGAAGATGCAAAGCTTTGGAGTACAATGTTGGACAAATGGCAAGTTCATTGAGTGCTCAACAAAAATGAAAGTTTCCAGCTACAATCGAAGTGAATCCCAAACCTCAATGTTTGTTGGTTGATATGAAAGAGGAACGAAAGGTTGAAGAAGGGTTGGTGGAAAGCAATGTTGTTGAAGAAATGGAAGAGATAAAGAAGAAAGAAGAGAAGGGGCCTAAATGGATACCTAAGTGGAAGAGGGTGCAAGAGGAAAAGAAAGTTGAGGAGAAGATCAAAGAAGAGGAGTACAAACGTGACTATTGGGGTATTCCAATCATTCCATTCCCTATTCCCTATCCACAAATGTTTGTAAAAGAGGAAAAGAAAAAGGAATTTGAGGAGTATGTCAAGTCGCTCAAGAAGAAGTATGAGGAGAAAAAGAAAGAGGAGCAACCCGAAACAAGTTAGTCGATGCTAAAAGGGGGGCCTACGAAGGTTGGTGATCCGGGAAAGTTCATAATCCCTTGTGATTTTGAAGGAAAAAGCACCCTTGATGCATTGTGTGACTTGGGGGCAAGTGTCAACGTGATGTCTCATGCCACGTTCAAAGACCTTGCAATTGGAAAGCTAAAGCCTACTACTATCCGTCTTGAAGTTGTCAATGGTGAGGTTGTGAAACCACTAGGAATTGTTGAAGACGTGGAGGTAAAGGTGAAGGGGCTAGCTTTCCCGGTCGACTTCATGATTTTGGAAGTGAAGGCGGACCCCAAAGTTCCACTCATTTTGGGAAGGCCATTTCTAGCTACGGGAAGAGCAAGAATTGATGTTGGTAGAGAAGAGTTATCCTTGAGCTCAAAAGGAAAGAGTGTCACGTTCATGTGCAAGAAGGAAAAAGGAGCCAAGTCTCACTTAAAGCCTCCGGATGATTTAATGGATCATGATTCTCTCCTCTTTGATAATTTAAACTCATTTCTTCATGATTATATGAAAATGTCCAATTCTAACTTATCTTCTTATGATGTTGATAGGATGAAAGCATCGGAGCTTGATTGGAAGATTGACAAAGGAGAACGAGGAAGTCCACTAGAATCACTTCTTGATGACGATTTGATGCTCGTGAGCAAGAATGGAGAAGTTGAATTAGTGGATAAAAAGAGGGCCAAGCTAATGTTCAAAGTGAGGATGCGAGGAGAAAGTGGGATGGACCATCCTTTGGTCCAATGATCGTAAAATTCCGTCCGGCTTGAAGACGTTAAACTTAGCGCTAAATGGGAGGCAACCCATTCTTTTGTTATTTTGATGCTTTTTGTTGATTTTGGTCTTGTAGGTGGATTGTGCTCGTGAGAAAAATGCACATTGAAGAAAAGAGAAGTGCTTCATGGATTTGAGTAAAAATGTCACCATTTGTTGCAAACTTAATTCTCGACTCTTGTATCGAGTCAAGTTTGGGGGAAAAGTGCATGGTGAACATAGCTTGAGTCGTGTGGATGCGTTTACTTCTCCACAAGAAGATCATCAATGGAAACTATAAGGGTAAGTCCCACCACTTTTTGCAAACTTAATTCTCACTTCTAAGTTCGATTTAAGTTTGGGGGGAGAGTGAGTGGTGTGACTCACCATTTGAGTGTGCTTGATATAATGATATTGATGATGATAGGTCTTCTTGTAAAATTCACTCAATTTTAAAATGTTTGGTTGGATTTTGGTATGATTGGTGGTGTTGAAGTGCTTGTGAATCCATATTTTTAAGGCAATTGTTGAGCTAATGGTGTTGTATGAGTTTTGAGTATGAATGAAGGGTATTGGAAGTACGAATGGAGCTTGGAGCAAACGCTTTCCTTACCAAATGCCTATTAAGGGAGTACTCTACACCTTATCACTTTTAATTAATTTTGATTTGGATTGAATGGATTAGCATGTTACTTCATGTGTTATATTTTTGGGATGTTTACTTTCGTAATTTAGGATTTCCTTTTCAATCAAGGTTGGGATGATTGTGAGCTTACATTGTTTTGGATGATTTGAATATGTGCTTCATTGTTTAATGATGGTGATTTTTATTCTTGCTTGATTTGTGATTTTGTTTTGTTTCTTGTTTGTTGAGTCTTTATTTTATTTTTGTGTGTAGTTGTTTTTATTATTCATGTTTAGGTTTTGTTTGGTGGTTTGTTTTGGGATGTTGTGTGTCATTTTTGAATATGAGTGATGATATGTTGTAGTGATAAGTGATGACAAGTTATGATTAAGAATCTCTATATTTTCGAATTGTGACATGTTTTACTTAACTTGTTCAATTTTGAGATGAATGTGGTGTAATAAGTTTCCTAAGGTCCGAGCACAAGCTTGTGAGATTTGAGCCTCAACCGTGCATACATGGTTTTTTCCTTCATGAGTTGATCGATTGAGTTTTGATAAGCTAGAACTTGCTCAAGGACTATAGGAACGAGCCCGATTTGTGGAGATTAGTGAAATGATCTAAGGCCATCCTTGTCATTTATAGTCATTACCATATATTTCCCTACCTTGAACATCATCCCTAGTCAACCACTTTGAGCCTTAAAGCCATTTTATTGTGAATTTAGCACACTACAAGCCTTAATTACCCACTTGAGCCTTACATACATACCTTTTGTATGAGTGATTGAGGAGATGTGGTTTAGAAAGGTTTGATGAGAATTGTGCAAGAAAAGAAAGAAAATGGTAACAAGCAAGAAAAAGGATGAAAAGAGCTCAAGAAAGAATGAACATGCAACCTCAAAACAAGAAAATGAGCAAAGCAACAACAATATGCTCAAGTATTTAAAAGTTTAAAGAAGGAAACATACATCATAAGAAGCTCAATCCAAAGGAGAAAGTTGATGATTAGTGCTTGTGAACATTAAAGACAAGAAAGGAAGAAAGAAAAGTGGAGAAGTTGGAGAAATTGGCCATCTCTTTGATTACTTACACTTGATTAGTCATTTTTACATATATTCTTCCTACCCTACCAAAGAGCCTATCATTACATCCTTAATGAAAGACCTTTTTGATCATTAATGGAAACCTTGGCGGTTTATGAATATAGTCCACGAGCAAGCTTATAGCGAGTCGAGCCAATCGATTGATGAGTGTTGTTTTACCCTACTTTAAAGAGTGTTGAGTGAAATTGATATCTATGTGAGGCTTGGACTAAAAAGGGACTGTATTACACTATCATTCTCTTTAGATTGAACTTGTTAATTCTTCATGTCATGAATCTAATGTTGTAGGATGACTTAGCATAAATTGTGATTCTTATTATTATTGATGTGTTGTTACTTATGTTCGTTTAGTCTTTTCCTAGGTGAAAATCACTCTCCTTGGTTTATCATTTTCGTTGTGTGGGGACGCACAACACTTTAAGTTTGGGGGTGTGATGAGTGATATTTTCATCTAGATTTTAGTGTCTTTTTATATGTGTTTTCGTATTATTTTATCCGTATTTTATGTTCTATTTGGTTGTGTTTTGTGTTTTTATGGAAATGTGTGTGAATGAGCTTAAACCAATAATTTTTACTTTTTATTTGATGCTAGATATGATAAGGAAGACGTAGGAAAAAACGGATCTCAATTCGG
Source organism: Pogostemon cablin (assembly GCA_023678885.1). Lineage (NCBI taxonomy): Eukaryota > Viridiplantae > Streptophyta > Magnoliopsida > Lamiales > Lamiaceae > Pogostemon > Pogostemon cablin. The sequence goes on from CM042965.1 coordinate 38,192,429, forward strand.
AGTTGAAACGAGGGAGAACGAGCCAAAACAGTGAAGAAATACAGGAGCCAACACCAACACGGGCCGTGTGGCCAACACGGCCCTGTAAGCGATGGCCGTGCGGCGATACCTATTCGTTCAACACGGGCACCTTAAGGCCGTGTCTAGTCGCACGAGTCGTGTCGGCAGCACGAGTCGTGTCATCAACACGGCCCTGTAAGAAGAGGCCGTGTACCGACATCAGAAGACACAACACGGCCACCTTATGGCCGTGTGACAGAGCACGACTCGTGCTGTGTAAAATCCTAGAAAAAAATCAGAATCCTTCTAGAAGCCTCCCAAGGGGTATAAATACCCAATACTTCAATATGAAAAGGGAGATCCGAAATTCCACTCTTCCACACACACATCACACACAATTCTCTCCATTTTACACCATCATCTTCATCCATTCACCATCCTTTGGATCTACAATCATCCAACCATCAAAATCATCATCCAATTGAAGAAAAGAAGCAAGGAAGAGAGGAAGATAACAAGGGAAGGAAGGAAATCACCATTGAAGTGACATCAAGGGAGTTTTCATTCATTTCTTGTATTAAACCTCATAGTTTCATCATGTTTTTGAAGGATCTTAATGTCTATGTTAATTTCCTTGTTAATATGGTAGGCTAATCTCCCTTGTGAGATTAGCAACATGAGAGTTGTTGGATAATTTTGGGGATTTGTGTATTTTAATTCATATGTTGATTGGATCTATGATTTTCTACCATTGATTATTAATTGCTTGAATTGTATTGATGATTTGTGTGTTTAGTTGTTCTAGATATGTGATTAGATTGAGAAATCAATTATATGCTTAGGATAATTAAGTGAATCATTTCATCAAACACTTCATGTGCATTATAGATTTGAAGAGATTGAGAAGTCCTTCATAGTTTAGAACCCTTTGGTAGGACATGTAATTGGTTTGATCGAGAGGTTGATTAATTGTGTGAAGGGACTCTCATTTAAGCTTAGTACCTAGTTGGAATTGTTTAAGTGAGAACCAATCCATTGAGCTATTTGATATTCATATCATATCCATCTCGAGAGGGAGTTTAGGTGATCTTAGTGTTGGGCCTTAGTCTTCAATCCATGACACATATGAATTTGATACATAATTCCTAGAATTTCCACTTCTTAATTGTTTTTAATCTCACTTTTAATCAATTTGGTAAACCACTTTCCATCATCATCCTGTTCGTTTGATCATTGATTGCATTTGATTACTTGTCATTTATTTGTTTACAACCAATCCTATTGATGATTCGTCTCTATAAAATTACAACAAACGTTAGATCGCTTAAGCACTAGTGCCTACCTCCCTTGGGTTCGATAATTTCTTAAATTGGTCATTCTCCACTATATTATGGCTAACCAACGATCTTCCATGTCCGTGTTGCCCTGTTTCTTCTTCCTTGTATTATCTCCCGTTTCCGTTTTTGCTCTGTTTTCACCTGTTTTACATATAATTAAGTTCATTCTCACACATGTCCATATATACACATCACACTCCTAAATAATACATAGTAAATGGATAAAAAGTTACAAAAATGGATACAAAAAGACAATAAAAATTAGGTGAAAATATCACTAATCACACCCCCCAAACTTAAAGTGTTGCTCGTCCCCGAACAACTAAAATGATAGACCAATGGGGGAGATTTTCACTTAGGAAAGGACCTAACGAATATAAGCAATAACACATCAATAGCAATAATAACTACAAACTATGCTAAGTCATCCTACATAATTAAACTCATGACAAGAGAAATTAACAAGTTCAATCAAAAGAGAATAAAGAGCAATATAGTCCCTTTTTAGTCCAAGCCTCACATAAGTTATCAATTTTACTCAACACTCTTTTACGTAGGGTAACTCACCACTCATCAATCAATTGCCTCGATTCACTATAGACTTGCTCGTGGACTACATTCACAAACCACCAAAGTCTCAATCGATGATAAAAAAAGGTCTTTAATTAAGGATGTAATGATAGGCTCTTTGGTAGGGTAGGAAGAATTTAGATAAAAGTGACTAAACAAGTGTAAGTAATCAAAGATGTAGCTACTTTCTTCCATTCCTCCACTTTCTTTCTTCCCTTCTTATTGTTTGCAACATTCAAGCACTAATCATCACTTCTTTTTTTATTTTCAACTATTTTTGATTCATCAGTGATGTCCTCAATCACAATTCCTCCAGAGCCAGAGCTTTCAACTGCAGTAGGTTGAGCAGCAGCAGTAGGTATATCTCCCCTGTGGGTGTGGATAACAGCTTACTCCAGAACTGAGCTATTTGTTCTAGAATGTCTACTTGTCTGTTCATAGCATGGCCTTGGAGTCTGATGTTCGAGACATGGCGTGCCAGGACAGCAGCTTGTTACTCAATGTACTTGTGGTTCAGAGTAACAGAGATAACTTCTCCAGCTTGTGCAGAAGTGTCAGTGCGAACCAAAGTGTTGGCAGTATCAGGAGCAACATTCTGAGTACCAGCAGTAGTAGGGGCAGGAGCAGGGTTCACATAGGGTAGATCAACTACACGGTTACCTTCAAGCAGTGGTTCAACAATACCAAGAACTAGAGCACTTGAGGAAAGAAAATCACATTTACCTAACCTAGCACCTTGATCAGCTAACAGACAGTGAATCAAAATAGGATAAGGTAACTTACCAACCTTGGAGATGTTTCCACCATAACTGATTAGATTCTTATAAATCACTCTACCAAGGTTAAAAGGCAGGTTCTTTCCCATCTTATAGATCAACAGAGTATGCTCAGTGGTAACTCTAGTGGTATTGGAGGAAGGCAGCCAATTATAAACACATAGCTTGTGCAAGATTGCACGTAAACTAGTCAGACTTGGACTGAACAACTTCTTAGGACAACTAACAATTAAACTCCAGTTATCACAGACACAATCTCATCCATATCATCAATTTCATCATCACTCTCAGCATTCACAGTCCCTAAAAACTCATTAATCTTTGTAGGAGAAAAATCATAAATCTCACCCCTAAAGAAAATTCTTCCAAAATTGGGACTAGTACTCTTAATCATACTAGCACAGATGTGTGCATAAAACTCAAATACTAAATTGGTGCAGAATGAGGTAGAGTACCTGGAGTGATTTCAACAAGCTTCTCTCTCTGAAGAAGTTGATGAGGTTGTGTGGAGTGAGGTCTGCATCCTTCATCTTTCTTGCATGAATTATGTCCTTCTTGGCAAACTTTTTGTATCTGGCCTTGCCATCAGAGAAGTAGAAGTTCCCAACTCCAAAGTTTTCAACATCATAGTCAGAGTCATCAGATATATTATCAGCATCATCAGGGGACTCATCGCTATCATCATCTTTGGCTTCATCTTCACTATTAGAACTCTCAATATTTTGAACATCAGCATCCTTATCAAATTCAACAGATTCTGCACATTCGCCAGCATCCTCAGGTGCATCCTCTTCATCATCAAAAAATGAAGATGAATCATGGTCAGGATCAGAGGGTTCTGCATCTGCAACAATAGGTGTTGGCACTGAGGCAGCAACATCTGTGGCAACATCATCAATTAGCTGGTTCAGATCAGTATCTTTCTCATCAGATTCATCTGGTGTTGCTTCAAGAGTGGTAACATCAGACACAACTTTCTTTCCTCTCCGTCTCTTCTTCAAAGCTTTGCAAAGATCAGCAATAGTAGGATTTCACCTGTAGCATCTACATCCATAGGAGTAGCTTCATCAGAATCAGAGATAGAGATAGGGGACTTCCCTTTTTCAGAGGTGGTTGCATCCTGTGTAGGGCCTTTCTTGTGGAGTCTGATCGACCAATGCTGTGGAGGCGCTTTACACTTTGGAGCAGATAGTTTAGCAACCTTTGACCTGATTGGAACCGGTAGTGATGATGAGGGAGAAGACTCTTGTGGATTTTGTTCAGCACGAGTAGGTGATGTATTTGGAGATGTAGAGATATGAACTTGATCAGGATTCTGAGTCTCAACATTCTCTGAGAGTAGGATTTCTTCTAGAGTCACAAAAGGAACAATGGCAGATTGGTTAGGAGTATCGGTGAGAATTTTAGAGTGAGCTTCAGTGGGAATGGATGGTTCAAGGATGAGATTTTCAATTCTTGAAATAGGAATGTTCGACCCAGTGAACTGAGTTCGAAGAGATTCAAGAACTGAATCGAGTGTACCAGCTGGAAGGACAATACTCTGAGGAACAGGGGTTCCAGAAACAGGAGCAGTCGGTTGTGTAGCAGCATTTAGATTGACATCTGGTGCAGCATCCGACGTGACATTTTTGGCCATTTCAGGTAAGGTTTAGAGTGGATTTTATGAGGAAGAAGGTTTAGATTTGAAAGTGGAACGGGTTGCTTTTGGAGGTGCCATTTGAAATGTGAGAGAGACAGGCTATTATCGATAATAGTGAGTGAAAAGATGAAATGGGAGATCAAACTCAAGCACACAAATATGTCACATCAAACATTATTTTCCAAGTTATATAGAGATAATGAACAGTAGTGGGATAGAGGTTATTTCCACTAATTAAAAACTGCAAACAACGTGTGAAAGAATATGCAATGCAGCAGCTTATGAGAACTCATGGTCACTAACACATTTTTCCTTATAAATCGGCCATGATCAAATTTATGGAGAAACAATTATGAAAGGAAATTAAAAAATGCAGGAAAAATAAATACTATAAGTTCTATCACTTAATGTATTGAAAGCAAATAATTAAATAACAATTTTGTTAAGGCTATAAATATTCTGGAAAAAAAATCAATCAAGGATGAATAATTTAGGCACACATACACTTTTATCCTTTTGTGGATTTTATGATGCACTTAATCTCAAGAATTCATACTACCTTTTGAAAAGATCATATCATGGTTTTCGGCCCTGTGTGTCTGGTTACTCAGTAGCAGTTCAAGAGTGTTCTTTATTCATTTTTTGAAACCATTACAGTCTTTTGAAAAGAACACATCATGATTGTCAGCCTCGTGTGCCTAGTTACTCAGCATGTTTGGACCTTTGATTTTTTAAGTACTGTGCTTTTAGTGTATGTCCAGTAATACCTCAAGATTCAACCAAAATATAGTTAGTAGCAACAAAATAGGTCACCAAATGAACTTAGACTCAATTTTGATATAAAATTGATTAAGGTAAGTGTACCTTATCTTTTGTAGTGAGTGACCAAGTTTAAATATCGATCAAAGAAAGATTTAAACCAAGAGTGTATCCATGTTTGTTTTCAATCATACTTTATAGAAGTGATCGAATTTTGAGTTTTGAAAATTAAAAAGAGCAATTAAACTACCAATTAACTAAGCAAGTCGCCAATAAAAGCAATTAACAACTAATATGATCAAACAAGGTCTCAAATAAACACAATTAAAACGAAATGGATGTAGGACAATCTAAAGAAGAGCAAGGCTAAACACATTCAAGATTAAGGACAAAACATGGCTTGTTGAATTCAAATGGCAAATATCAATGATCATTGGAATAGAAGCAATCACATAAACACCCTAATCCCTAGGCCAAGGTAATTAGGTTCTAAGCTCATTACAAGTTTTAAGCACAAAAGATTGAATCTCACTCTCAATTCCCTTAAGGTACTATGATAACAAGATTGGTCTCCTCACTCAATTAATCAACCAAATATGATAAACCAATTAAGTGTTCTCACATGAATATTCTAAGCATATGAAAATGTTACCACATACTTCACATACTAACATACAAAATTCATATTATAACATGATTCAATCAAAACCCTAATCACAATATTGGATTGGCCCTCCTAATACTATAACTAGAAAATTCAACCACACACATCATAATACAAATGAAGTAAATCATAGATCATGTAAGAAATTCCAAAGATCTCATCAATTAAACCATTACAAATTCAACAAATCAATAGATCCTTAATCCATCAAGTGGCTAGCCTCACAAGAGGTCTAGCCAACAAAAAACATCATCAAAACATCAAAACAATGTTTAACAACATCCATTGTAGCAATACAAATTAAAAAAATCCAAATCAAATGTAATTTCTCCCCTATTTTGGTGATTGGCTTGAAATTATCCTTCAATATGCAATCCTCCTTTCTTCCTTGATCTTTCTCCTCACTTGGATGGTGGATTTGATGGTGGAATGATGATAAATGGAATGGATGATGAAATGGATGGAGATGGTGGTGTAAAATGAAAGGAATTGTGTGTGATGTGTGTGTCCAAGTGAAGACCTAATCCATCCCTCTTTTGAATGTTGAACATGAGAGTATTATACCCTTTCCTAACTTGGGCCTCGAATTTTGTGCCAACTGGGCTTTAAAACATATTCTCCGCACACTGGAAGGTGAAAACCTAGGTTTTTGGCCCAAAATAACCTTACTCGACTTGGCCTTCCTTACTCGAGTTAGCTACTCGAGTCGAGTAGCATGTGATGGAACTCGAGCTGACCTAGCTCGACTCGAGTTAGCTACTCGAGTACTCGCCTGCTCGGTCGTGTTGCGACACTCTGAACCTAAAATGCTTCTGGAAACCAACACGACTCGAGTTGCAAGTCGAGTGATGACTTGCCAACTCGAGTTGGCACACTGTATGATTTTTTGAACGTTGCTCTACTCTGCACGACCTCCAACTCGACCTGGACAATTCCCCAACATGACTCGAGTATGATAACTCAAGCTCTCGCCTGTCTACTCATGTTAGAAGCTAAACTTTCTTCGATTGAGCTACTGGACAACTCCTGCATTTACTCGAGCTTCAACTCAACTCAAGTTGCAAGTCGAGTAAGACCATGCAACTTGAGTTGGGTGTTTTTCAGCCCGTTTCAGCTCCCGACTCCATTTTGCTCCATTTTTGACCTATTTTTAACATGTTTAGGCTCATTCACACTCATTTCTATGAAAACACATAACACAACCAAGATACATATAAAATATGGGCAAAATAATACGAAAACACATACAAAAAGATACTAAAATCTAGATAAAAATAGCAACGATCAATCCCCCAAACTTAAAGTGTTGCTCGTCCCTGAGCAACTAAAATGATAAACCAAGAGGAGAAATTTTCACCTAGGAAAAGACCTAATGAATATAAGCAATATCACATCGATAGCAATAATAACTACAAACTATGCTAAGTCATCTTACAACACTAGATTCATGACATGAGGAATTAACAAGTTCAATCAAAAGAGGATAAAGTGTAATATAGTCCCTTTTTAGTCCAAGCCTCACAACAGTTATCAATTTCACTCAACACTCTTTGATTTAGGTAATACAACACTCATTAATCGATTGGCTCAATTCGTTATAAGCTTGCTCGTGGACTACATTCACAAACCTCCAAAGTTTTAATCAATGATCATAAAGATCTTTCATTAAGGATGTAATGATAGGCTCTTTGGTAGGGTAGGAAGAATATGGATAATAATGACTAATCAAGTGTAAGTAATCGAAGAGGTAGCTACTTTCTTCCATTCCTCAACTTTTCTTTTCTTCCTTTTTCTCATTGTTGGTCATAAGCACTATTCATCATCTTTCTCCTTTGTATTGAGCATTCTTATGATGCATGCTTCCTTCTTTGGACTTTTGATTTCTTGAGCATCTTGTTGTTGCGTTGCTCCTTATCTTGTTTTTAGGTTGCATGTGCATTCTTTTTTTGCTCTTTTCATCATTTTTCTTGCTTGCTTACCGTTTTCTTTTCTTCTTTTGTCATTCAATCAATCATTTCTAGCCACCATCCCCTCAATTACTCACACAAAAGGGTACATATATAAGGCTTATGTGGGAAATCAAGGCTTGTAATGTGCTAAATTCACATGAAATAGACTTATAGGCTCAAAGTGGTTGACTAGGGATGATGTTCATGGTATGAAAATATTTGGCAATGACTATAAATAACAAGGATGACCTTAGATCATATCATTAATCTCCATTAATTGGGCTCATTCCTATAGTCCTTGAGCAAGTTCTAGCTTATCAAACACAATCGATCCACTCATGAAGAAATACCATGTATGCACGGTTGAGGCTCAAACGCTCATAAGCTTATGCTCGGACCTTAAGGACTTATTACACCATATTCATCTCAAAATTGAACAAGTTAAATAAAACATGTCACAATTCGAAAGTGTAGAGATTCTTAATCATAATTTGCCATCACTTATCACAACAACATGTCATTACTCACATCCAAAAATGACTCACAACATCCCAAAACAAACCACCAAAAATCCCTAGACAAAAAAGAAAATACACACAAAACATACAAGAAAGACACACCAAACAAGAAACAACACAAAAACACATATCATGCAAAACAAAAATCACCACCATAAGACAATTAAGCACACATTCATAGCATCCATAATCAAATGAGCTCACAAACATCCCATCCTTAGTTGAAAAGAAAATCCTAGATTACAAAAGTAAACCTCCCACAAACATAACACATGAAGTAGCATGCTAATCCAACACAATCCAAATCAATATTAATTCATGTCAAGCAAATAGAAGTGATGAGATGTAGAGTGAACTCCCTTAGAAAGGCTTTGATAGTGGAAATGGTTGGCACGAGCTTCCGAATAGAATGCATCACGACCCTCGATTTGATCTCCGGGCTCAATTCGTGCTTCCACTACACTTCATCTATTTCAACTATGCTCAAAACTCATCAAAAACTATTAGCTCAACAATTGCAATAAAATAAGGATTATCATGCACTTCAACACAACCAATCGTACAAAAATCATACCCAAACTCATGAGAAAAATTTTAAAATTGACCCAATTTTACAAGAATCACATTCAAGGGGTGAGTTACACCACGCACTCTCCCCCCAAACTTAAATCGAAAAAGAGTTGAGACTTAAGTTTGCAAAAAGTGGTGAGACTTACCCTTGTAGTTTATATCAATGATCTTCTTGTAGAGAAGCATATGCATCACAACTCTCAAGGTACGTCCACCACGCACTAGCACCCCCAAACTTAACTCGAGACAAGAGTCAAGAATTAAGTATGCAACAAATGGTGCAACATTCCGATTTGAATTCATGAAGCACTTTTCCATTCTTCAATGTGCATTTTCTCATAAGCACAATCCACCTACAAAGCCAAAACGCAAAATAATATCAAATCCACAATCCTTATTGAAAGCACTAAATAAAGCAATAAAGATAATGATGGGTTGCCTCCCATCTAGCGCTAAGTTTAACGTCTTCAAGCAGGACGATATTTTCATGATGAGTTTAAGAAGAAAGGGTGTCGACATACACTATCTCCTTTTGAGAAGGAGATAAGTAATGCTTAACCCGATGCCTATTAACAACAAACTCATCATTGGGCCCTTTGAGTTTCAATGTATGTCCTCCGATGACTTCCAACACTTCAAATGGACCCATCCACTTAGACTTGAGCTTTCCCGAAAACAACTTCAATCTTGAATTGAATACTAGCACTTTATCTTCGGGAGCAAATGTCTTCTCTCTCAACTTGGCATCGAGCCACTTTTTCACTTTTTCCTTGTAAATGGTGGAGTTATCATATGCTTTTTCATGAAATTCCTCTAACTCTACCATTTTTAACAACCTCTCTTGTCTAGACTCCCTCTCATCCATGTTGAGCCTCTTGATTGCCCATAAAGCACGATGCTCCAACTCAACGGGAAGATGACAAGCTTTTCCATACACCATTTGATAAGGAGACACACCTAGAATTGTCTTAAATGTCGTTCGATATGCCCACAAGGCATCATCGAGCTTCTCCGCCCAATCCTTTCTTCTCCCATTGATAGTCTTCTCCAAGACTAACTTGATTTGGCGGTTTAAGACTTCCGCCAAATCATTTGCTTGGGGATGATAAGGAGTAGCAATCCGGTGTTTCACTTCATACTTCTTCAAAAGCCCTTCCATCAACTTGTTCACAAAGTATGTACCACCATCACTTATTAGAGCTCGTGGGACTCCAAATCGAGCAAATATGTTCTTTTCAAGAAACTTTTAACAACAACAACATCATTTTTCTTTGTAAGGATCACCTCTACCCACTTGGACATGTAATCCACGGCCAACAAGATATATATGTACCCTTTGTTGGATTGTATGCTAAAAGTCTAGCTTTAGTATGAACAATGTCATAACAATATTTGAAATGAGAATCATTGATCAAATGATTGCATCTTATAATTTATTTTATATGCATGATGCAATAGTCCATTTACTTTATACTGTAGATAATAAGTTGTGCGACAACACGCAGAAGATCATATTATCGGTTTCCTTATAAAGTATAAACAGATGCTCACAACTGAGATAGACGGGGACTCTCTATCGGTATGGTTGTAGTGTGGTTTGGTATTAGCTTGTCTTGGCTATAGAATCACATTAGTGCACTTGTGTGTATTGAGCAGGACTGCCTGAGATCGTTCTTCTTATACTGACTATATAGTAGAACTTGATCTCTATTATTATGGAAGTTCGTGCTCTTAATCCCTATACAATAACCTCGACACGTAGGGCAGTATGTATTTCTTTGATTCATCAATGGGTGAGATTTATAAGTATTAAATCAACAAACTCGGTGAGTTGGGAAATAGTGCTGTATCTATGGTGTGTTGTTGATTGTAGAAGGAATCCATGTCCGTCATAGGTTGATGATGTCCCCTTGAGGAGCTCATAAGGTTTATCATGTAAATCTTGCAAGTGGATTAATTTCCGGCATGATAATAAGGTTGAGTGGTACTACTCTCGGATGAGATATTAATTAATTTGAGTTGTCAGTAACTTAATTAATTAATGGGCATTGTATATCTTAAACATGGGGAGACTATCGGGCTTATAATAAGAAGGAGCCCAGAACATAATTTTGGGATTGGACGGGTAGTGCAGTAATAATATTTTAGTGGACTATATTATTATTATTGGATTTAATTAAAAGCTTTGGGCTAAGCTTGGTTAATTAAATTCAATTGAGGCCCAGCCCAATTTCTCCTCCTGGTCCCTGCTGTAGCCCAAGTATATAAGTCATCTCAGTTCCTGTTAAACCTAAGTGTGTGCCTCTTTTGACACACGGGAGAAAACAGAGAGCAGAATGAGAGAACTCTGGGGATTGTTGACCACCCAACACCAGAGTTGACTTTGGGACATACAGTAGAAGATCAGAGGTGTTCTTCACCGCTGTTCATCCTCTACATCGACCCAGAAGTACGGTAAACACATTTTATGCTTCCGCTGATTTTGTTTACCTGTTATATTAACGATCACGTTTGAACCACAAGATCCAATTGCCAACAATTGGTATCAGAGCGTTGGTTTCGTGGTGAAACGTGAGACGTTAGGTAGGGTTATTTTATTCGTGTGTTTATTGTCGAATAGTAAGCATGAAATTAGGGTTTTATGTGAGTATTATCCTAAGTGTTTTTTTCGGTGGTTTAAGCATATGAATCTGTATATGGTATATTTGTGATTATCCAAGATATCTTATACGTCAATGGAAGATTGTTTGTTGTGTTATCGTTGCGAACCACACACACCCACATGACTGTCACTTCACTGCGCAACAATGAGTACGCTGAACAACTATCCTAATTTTCGACGGTGCTATTGATTGGCGACACTGATCGACGAGTATTGAAATCGAGCATGTCACTCTCTCTCGCCTGATGGGAAATCAGCGAACCACCACGAGCGGTAGAACAGCGACAGGGTGGACGTGAACTGGTTGTTCTGAGCGAGTCTGCTGCAATATCTAGGCGAGTCGCTCGTTCTGGTCGTGTCGGAACATATCGATGACGGCGGCGCTGGAATGGGCAGCAACCCCGGCGATGATTGGAAGCAGGGGTGGGCGACGCTGTTCATCGAAGGCACTTCTACCCTACTGCTGACGCGGATCCAGGAGAGTCCCACCCGATCCCAGTCGGATCGGAGTAGATCGGCATGGATCTGGCGGCGTGTGGTGGCTGAGCGATGGAATCGAGGCGGCGGTCGACTGTGCAGGCCGTGTTTTCCCGCGAGTCTGAGTGAAGTCCAATAGTGGCCCCTGATGCGTGACTGGAAAGGTGGTCTGGACGCCGGCGGGGGTGGCGGCGGAGGCGGACGTGGGAAGTAGCATTTTGGGCGAATCGTCGGAGGCTCGCCGGCACTGTTACTTTCGGAGCGGCATCCGTCTCGGCCACGACTAGGTTGGATAAGGAAGAGGTCATTGCCGGTGTTGTGTGTTTGACCGGCGACTCAATTTTGGTCAGCTGACGGCGCCCCTTGCCGACAGCAGCCGCACCATGATGTTGGACTGCCGATTCGGCTGGGTGACGAGGTCCAGGATGGAAGCAGCTATTTCGAATGGGCTAGGGTTCCACCTTGGGCCATCACAATGGGCTGTGTTCTTGGGCTTCTATTTTTCCTGTGTAATGGGCTGATGGTTTTATTTAAAGGCCCAATTCAGTAATATATTAGGGGCTGCTTATTTATTTAATTTGTTTTTGGGCTTTTGGGCCCAAATTTTAATTAAATGGTTATGGGCTGCTGGGCCAATATTAATTGCTGGTTTTAATTAATTGTGGATAATGGGCCAAGCATGATAATTAATTAATTATATTAATGGACTAATTTTGTGCTAGTAGGCTTAGTGGAATTAATTTAGTTTTGGGCTAAGATTATGGGCCATAGATAATGAGTATGATTAATTAATTAATCTGCTGCTCATTTTGTGCTTATTTGTTGCTCTTCAGGCCCAAATTAATTGATCCACTATTTATACAATTAATTATGTTATATAACTGATTAATTGATTTAATTGTCAATTATTGTTGTATATGTGAAAGGCATGTTCTATGTAATTTATTTATTTAAATTGCTGTTAATAGAAGCATGCTATTTTGTATATTTTATTCTGGAATATTATATGCATGTTAAAACCCTCGGTGTTAAATAACTAAGTTGGAGAGGGGATTGGTAATAAATTCCCACGGCCTCCATTATTGGTTTGTAAGTGATGTGAGTAAACTTGCGCGTTGGCATTAGAGCCTTCCTCCCTAACGGATGAGTTTATTCACGGATCACTGGTACAAACTTCTTTAAATAATTATTGTTTGTAATGTGTTGCATATGGGCTTGCGCATTGGCTATAGTGCATTCCTCCCTAACGGATGAGCTTATATGCGGTTCACTAGTACAAACTTATATAATTGATGGTTGTAGAAAGTTATCTGAGCGCGTGTGTACTTCTCTAACAGTAAGGCACATAAGCTTGGGCAGCGGACTTGGGATCAAATAATGGTGTATACTTAGATGTGAATAATTAGTATCCTCCCCAACGGAGTCACTGCTATTATTTACATGGCTAAAGAGGAACCGACTATTAATTATTTTGTCATAAAGTTAGGTTGACAAATGAAATTAATGGGTAAAACCTTCTCTTGTAAATGTTCGGGTTTGTAAACGTCCACCCTAACGTGGCTTGCAGACTCACGGTGCTTGAGATGTCGGTGAATTTTATTTTTATATTGTTTTGAGGGAAACAATATAAAAGGATAAAATTCGAAGATTTGATCGAAATATTTATTTGTGATTCTCTGAATTTTGAATGGTTTTATTTCACTAATTGTTAACTAAAAGAAATTATATTTACTTGTCCATATTAGATGATTAGAAAAGAATCTTGGTTTTGAAAATTACTGCTTAATAAAATACATGTGTATTCTCACAAAGGACGTCTCATGATGCCTATTAAAGTCTCTAGTGAAGAGATGAGAGGTTCATAGAAATATGATGGTCTCATGTAACTCTTCGGATACTTGAGTAAATTAAAAGGCAGAAGATCATGGTTGAATTGATGAATGAATTGGAAAAGCTTGGAATAGAAATTGAAAGGGAAACCTAAATCAATTTATTCTTCACAATTTGCCTGGATGTTTTGAGCAAGTTCTACCTGAAATACGAGAGGTTGTATAAGGTGGGAAACTTCTAACAAAACATGTGGCAAAAGAAAGGCATTTTTCATCATGATGTGAACAAGTTTAATATCTTATTTACTAATGGTTTAAACATGATTAGTGATGGCATCTACTGACACGAAGTATGTAGATACTGGAATCACTAAATGTTTATCACTGAGTAAGGATAAGATTGTTGATAACATGGGTAAAACTACAAAGATAGTGGCTATTGCAGTGGGAGTTGTTTATTTATCTCATGATAAGAATAAACGATTGATTATGAGAAATTGTCTTTACGTACGTTTCATAGAAAGAATTTAATTTCGGTTTCTATGCATTAACGGATGGATACTTCATTTCATTTAAATGACATGGTCATAGTAATGAGGAATGAGACTATAATCCGTTAAAGTACGTTGGTGGATAAAAAGTATACTCTTGAATCATGTACATCCCACAGATGCAATAAATAGTAATTAAATAATGCATCTTCTAATATAAGTAAGAGAAAGGAACCTTCGGAAATGAACTGAACATACATTTGGCGTCTATGACTAATTCATTTTACTTGAGTAGGATTCAAAAGTTGATAGCCGATAGACCGTAAGGTTTATCTGAAGTGGAAACTATCTGACTTGCGAGTCTTGCTTGGAAGTAAAAATGATTAACTGCCTTTTCAAGGCTGTGGGGTGTAGAGCCAAAGATATATATGTTGGAATTAGTTCATTCTGATTCAAGCGAACCTAATATTATCCAGTCGAGAGGTGGTTATGAATATTCGAAGATTATACTGGAAACCAATATATTTATATGATGCACTGCATGTCTAAGTTCTTTGATTAATTCAAGAATTGTAAGGCTGGTACAGTGAAGCGTCATGGAAAATATATTAAGTTATTATGATTCAATCATGATGGCGAATACCTCTTGGGATAGTTAGGAGCTATTAATCAGAAGTTGAGATTAAATCTCAAGTGGTCTACACCGGGCGAGCCCCAGCTGAATGGTGTGGTGGGTAGAAGGTATAAGGCTCTTATGGTAATGATTAGATAGATGATGAATTATTTGGAATATTTAAATTCATTTTATGGATATGCCCTAGATACAGTAATTCGTGAAACGTTTGTCTGTATATGGGATATCCTAGAAAAATGGAGGGTGATTTATTTAGTCCAAAAGATCGAAGGATAATTGTTAACTCAATAACTAGATTTTTGGAAAAGGACCATGTAATAAATCACAAACCCATGTATAAGTTGTTCTAAAGGAAGTGAGAGGAAAACACAAAGTGTAAGTACCAAATGTACAAGAGGATATACCACAAGGTAAACTGCAACACGTGTCACGTCTGATACACAATTACATGTAGTGCCTTGTCGTAGTGGGAGGGTTGTATGACAACCCATAAATATATGTTTTGGGAGAGTCGTGAGACTTGATCCCTAGTAAACATGGGTCCCACGGATACGACGTAAACACAATATGAAAATGCGGAATCTTAGTAAGTTGCAATACGAAAAGGAATCTACATGTAATTGTGTATGGGACGTGACACCGGTTGCAGTTTACCTTGTGGAATCCCTTGTACAATTGGTACTTATAAAAGTGTTTTTCCTCTGACTTCCTTTTGAACAACTTACCACAAAAGGTTTGTGATTTATTACATGTCCCTTTTCCAAAAATTCTAGTTTATTTGAGTTAACAATTATCCTTCGATCTTTGGGACTAAATAAATCACAATCCAGCTTTCTAGGATATCCCATAGAGGACAAACATTTCAAGAATTACTGTATTCATTGTAAATCCATAAAATGAATTTAATATTCCAAATAATTCATACATCTATCTAATCATTACCATAAAGCCATATATTTCTATCCACCACACCATTCAGCTGTTGCTCGCCCGGTGTAGACCACTTGAGATTTAATCTCAACTTCTGATTAATAGCTCCTAACTATCCCAAGAGGTATTCGCCATCATGATTGAATCATAATAACTTAAAGATATTTTCCATGACGCTTCACTGTACCAGCCTTACAATTCTTGAATTAATCAAAGAACTTAGACATGGAGGCAGTGCATCATATAAATATATTGGTTTTCCAGTATAATTCCATCGAATATTCATAACCACTCTCCGAATTATAATATTAGGTCGCTTGAATCAGAGATGAACTAATTCCATGACATATATAACTTTGGCTCTTACACCCACAGCCTTGAAAAGGCTAGTTAATTCAAATTTTACTTCCAATGCAAGACTCGCAAGTCAGATAGTTTCCACTTCAGATAAACTTACGTGTCTAATCGGCTATCAACTTTTGAATCCTACTCAAGTAAAATGAATAGGTTATAGACGCCAAATTATGTTCAGTTCATTTCCAAGGTTCCTTTCTCTTACTTATATTAGAAGATGCATTATTTTAATTACTATTTATATGCATCTGTGGGATGTACATGATCAAGAGTATACTTTTTATCCACCAACGTAACTTTAAAGGATTATGAGTCTCATTCCTCATTACTATGACCATGTCATTTAAATGAAATGGAAGTATCCATCCAATTATGCATAGAAACCGAAATTAAATTCTTTCTATGAAACGTACTAAAAGACCATTTCTCATAATCAATCGTTTATTCTTATCCATGAGATAAATAAACAACTCCCGGACTGCAATAGCCACTATCTTTGTAGTTTTTACCACTGTTATCAACAATCTTATCCTTACTCAGTGATAAACATTAGTGATTCCAGTATCTAAATACTTCGTGTCCAGTAGATGTCCATAACTAATCAGTTGAAACCATTAGTAAAGAAGATATTAAATTTTTCAAATCATGATGAAAATGCCTTTCTTTTGCCACATGTTTTTGTTAGAAGTTCCGCAGATTATACACCTCTCTATTTAAAGGTAGAACTTGCTCACAACAGTCCAGGCAAATTGTGAAGAATAAATTGATTTAGGTTTCCCTTTCATTTTCTATCCAAGCTTTTCCAATTCATTCATCATTCAACCATGATCTTCTGCCTTTTAATTTACTCAAGTATCCGAAGAGTTACTTGAGACCAATCGATTTTCTAAGAACTCTCTCATCTCTTCACTAGAGACTTAAAGGCATCATGAGACGTCCTTTGTGAGAATACACATGTATTTTATTAAGCAGTAATTTTCAAAACCAAGACTTCTTTTTCTAATCATCTAATATGGACAAGTAAATATAATTTTCTTTAGTTAACAATTAGTGAAATAAAACCATTCAAATTCAGAAACACAAATAAATATTTCGATCAAATCTTCGAATTTTCCTGTTTATATTTTCCCTCAAAACCATATAAAGAATAAATTCACCGACATCTCAAGCACCGTGAGTCTGCAAGCCACGTTAGGGTGGACGTTTACAAAGCCCGAACATTTACAAGAGAAGGTTTTTACCCATTAATTTCATTTGTCACCTAACTTTTGACAAAATAATTAATAGTCGGTTCCTTCTTTAGCCATTTAAATAATAGCAGTGACTCGTTGTGGGAGGATACTAATATTCACATCTAGTATACACCATTATTTGATCCCAAGTCCGCTCCCAAGCTTATGTGCCTTAACTGTTAAGAAGTACACACGCGCTCAGATAACTTTCTACCAACCATCAATTATATAAGTTTGTAACTAGTGAACCGCATATAAGCTCATCCGTTAGGGAGGAATTGCACTATAGCCAATGCGCAAGCCCATATGCAACACATTACAAACAATAATTATTTAAAGAAGTTTGTACAGTGATCCGTGAATAAACTCATCCGTTAGAGGAGGAAGGCCTAATGCCAACGCGCAAGTTTACTCACATCACTTACAAACCAATAATGGAAGCCGTGGGAATTTATTACCAATCCCTCTCCAACTTAGTTATTTATCACCGAGGGTTTTAACATGCATATAATATTCCAGAATAAAATATACAAAATAGCATGCTTCTATTAACAGCAATTTAAATAAATAAATTACATAGAACATGCCTTTCACATATACAACAATAATTGACAATTAAATCAATTAATCAGTTATATAACATAATTAATTGTATAAATAGTGGATCAATTAATTTGGGCCCTGAAGAGCAACAAATAAGCACAAAATGAGCAGCAGATTAATTAATTAATCATACTCATTATCTATGGCCCATAATCTTAGCCCAAAACTAAATTAATTCCACTAAGCCTACTAGCACAAAATTAGTCATTAATATAATTAATTAATTATCATGCTTGGCCCATTATCCACAATTAATTAAAACCAGCAATTAATATTGGCCCAGCAGCCCATAACCATTTAATTAAAATTTGGGCCCAAAAGCCAAAAACAAATTAAATAAATAAGCAGCCCCTAATATATTACTGAATTGGGCCCTTTAAATAAAACCATCAGCCCATAACACAGGAAAAATAGAAGCCCAAGAACACAGCCCATTGTGATGGCCCAAGGTGGAACCCTAGCCCATTCGAAATAGCTGCTTCCATCCTGGACCTCGTCACCCCAGCCGAATCGGCAGTCCAACATCAGGTGCGGCTGCTGTCGGCAAGGGGCGCCGTCAGCTGACCAAAATTGAGTCGCCGTCAAACAACAACACCGGCAATGACCTCTTCCTTATCCAACTAGTCGTGGCCGAGACGGATGCCGCTCCGAAAGTAACAGTGCCGGGCGAGCCTCCGACGATTCGCCCAAAATGCTACTTCCCACGTCCGCCTCCGCCGCCACCCCCGCCGGCGTCCAGACCACCTTTCCAGTCACGCCATCAGGGGCCACTATTGGACTTCACTCAGACTCGCCGGGAAACACGGCCTGCACAGTCGACCGCCGCCTCGATTCCATCGCTCAGCCACCACACGCCGCCAGATCCATGCCGATCTACTCCGATCCGACTGGGATCGGGTGGGACTCTCCTGGATCCGCGTCAGCAGTAGGGTAGAAGTGCCTTCGATGAACAGCGTCGCCCACCCCTGCTTCCAATCATCGCCGGGTTGCTGCCCATTCAGCGCCGCCGTCATCGATATGTTCCGACACGACCAGAACGAGCGACTCGCCTAGATATTGCAGCAGACTCGCTCAGAACAACCAGTTCACGTCCACCCTGTCGCTGTTCTACCGCTCGTGGTGGTTCGCTGATTTCCCATCAGGCGAGAGAGAGTGACATGCTCGATTTCAATACTCGTCGATCAGTGTCGCCAATCAATAGCACCGTCGAAAATTAGGATAGTTGTTCAGCGTACTCATTGTTGCGCAGTGAAGTGACAGTCATGTGGGTGTGTGTGGTTCGCAACGATAACACAACAAACAATCTTCCATTGACGTATAAGATATCTTGGATAATCACAAATATACCATATACAGATTCATATGCTTAAACCACCGAAAAAAACACTTAGGATAATACTCACATAAAACCCTAATTTCATGCTTACTATTCGACAATAAACACACGAATAAAATAACCCTACCTAACGTCTCACGTTTCACCACGAAACCAACGCTCTGATACCAATTGTTGGCAATTGGATCTTGTGGTTCAAACGTGATCGTTAATATAACAGGTAAACAAAATCAGCGGAAGCATAAAAGTGTTTACCGTACTTCTGGGTCGATGTAGAGGATGAACAGCGGTGAAGAACACCTCTGATCTTCTACTGTATGTCCCAAAGTCAACTCTGGTGTTGGGTGGTCAACAATCCCCAGAGTTCTCTCATTCTGCTCTCTGTTTTCTCCCGTGTGTCAAAAGAGGCACACACTTAGGTTTAACAGGAACTGAGATGACTTATATACTTGGGCTACAGCAGGGACAGGAGGAGAAATTGGGCTGGCCTCAATTGAATTTAATTAACCAAGCTTAGCCCAAAGCTTTTAATTAAATCCAATAATAATAATATAGTCCACTAAAATATTATTACTGCACTACCCGTCCAATCCCAAAATTATGTTCTGGGCTCCTTCTTATTATAAGCCCGATAGTCTCCCCATGTTTAAGATATACAATGCCCATTAATTAATTAAGTTACTGACAACTCAAATTAATTAATATCTCATCCGAGAGTAGTACCACTCAACCTTATTATCATGCCGGAAATTAATCCACTTGCAAGATTTACATGATAAACCTTATGAGCTCCTCAAGGGACATCATCAACCTATGACGGACATGGATTCCTTCTACAATCAACAACACACCATAGATACAGCACTATTTCCCAACTCACCGAGTTTGTTGATTTAATACTTATAAATCTCACCCATTGATGAATCAAAGAAATACATACTGCCCTACGTGTCGAGGTTATTGTATAGGGATTAAGAGCACGAACTTCCATAATAATAGAGATCAAGTTCTACTATATAGTCAGTATAAGAAGAACGATCTCAGGCAGTCCTGCTCAATACACACAAGTGCACTAATGTGATTTCTATAGCCAAGACAAGCTAATACCAAACCACACTACAACCATACCGATAGAGAGTCCCCGTCTATCTCATTGTGAGCATCTGTTTATACTTTATAAGGAAACCGATAATATGATCTTCTGCGTGTTGTCGCACAACTTATTATCTACAGTATAAAGTAAATGGACTATTGCATCATGCATATAAAATAAATTATAAGATGCAATCATTTGATCAATGATTCTCATTTCAAATATTGTTATGACATTGTTCATACTAAAGCTAGACTTTTAGCATACAATCCAACAAAGGGTACATATATATCTTGTTGGCCGTGGATTACATGTCCAAGTGGGTAGAGGTGATCCTTACAAAGAAAAATGATGTTTTGTTGTTAAAATTTCTTGAAAAGAACATATTTGCTCGATTTGGAGTCCCACGAGCTCTAATAAGTGATGGTGGTACATACTTTGTGAACAAGTTGATGGAAGGGCTTTTGAAGAAGTATGAAGTGAAACACCGGATTGCTACTCCTTATCATCCCCAAGCAAATGATTTGGCGGAAGTCTTAAACCGCCAAATCAAGTTAGTCTTGGAGAAGACTATCAATGGGAGAAGAAAGGATTGGGCGGAGAAGCTCGATGATGCCTTGTGGGCATATCGAACGACATTTAAGACAATTCTAGGTGTGTCTCCTTATCAAATGGTGTATGGAAAAGCTTGTCATCTTCCCGTTGAGTTGGAGCATCGTGCTTTATGGGCAATCAAGAGGCTCAACATGGATGAGAGGGAGTCTAGACAAGAGAGGTTGTTAAAAATGGTAGAGTTAGAGGAATTTCATGAAAAAGCATATGATAACTCACCATTTACAAGGAAAAAGTGAAAAAGTGGCTCGATGCCAAGTTGAGAGAGAAGACATTTGCTCCCGAAGATAAAGTGCTAGTATTCAATTCAAGATTGAAGTTGTTTTCGGAAAGCTCAAGTCTAAGTGGATGGGTCCATTTGAAGTGTTGGAAGTCATCGGAGGACATACATTGAAACTCAAAGGGCCCAATGATGAGTTTGTTGTTAATAGGCATCGGTTAAGCATTACTTATCTCCTTCTCAAAAGGAGATAGTGTATGTCGACACCTTTTCTTCTTAAACTCATCATGAAAATATCGTCCTGCTTGAAGACGTTAAACTTAGCGCTAGATGGGAGGCAACCCATCATTATCTTTATTGCTTTATTTAGTGCTTTCAATAAGGATTGTGGATTTGATATTATTTTGCGTTTTGGCTTTGTAGGTGGATTGTGCTTATGAGAAAATGCACATTGAAGAATGGAAAAGTGCTTCATGAATTCAAATCGGAATGTTGCACCATTTGTTGCATACTTAATTCTTGACTCTTGTCTCGAGTTAAGTTTGGGGGTGCTAGTGCGTGGTGGACGTACCTTGAGAGTTGTGATGCATATGCTTCTCTACAAGAAGATCATTGATATAAACTACAAGGGTAAGTCTCACCACTTTTTGCAAACTTAAGTCTCAACTCTTTTTCGATTTAAGTTTGGGGGGAGAGTGCGTGGTGTAACTCACCCTTGAATGTGATTCTTGTAAAATTGGGTCAATTTTAAAATTTTTCTCATGAGTTTGGGTATGATTTTTGTACGATTGGTTGTGTTGAAGTGCATGATAATCCTTATTTTATTGCAATTGTTGAGCTAATAGTTTTTGATGAGTTTTGAGCATAGTTGAAATAGATGAAGTGTAGTGGAAGCACGAATTGAGCCCGGAGATCAAATCGAGGGTCGTGATGCATTCTATTCGGAAGCTCGTGCCAACCATTTCCACTATCAAAGCCTTTCTAAGGGAGTTCACTCTACATCTCATCACTTCTATTTGCTTGACATGAATTAATATTGATTTGGATTGTGTTGGATTAGCATGCTACTTCATGTGTTATGTTTGTGGGAGGTTTACTTTTGTAATCTAGGATTTCTTTTCAACTAAGGATGGGATGTTTGTGAGCTCATTTGATTATGGATGCTATGAATGTGTGCTTAATTGTCTTATGGTGGTGATTTTTGTTTTGCATGATATGTGTTTTTTGTGTTGTTTCTTGTTTGGTGTGTCTTTCTTGTATGTTTTGTGTGTATTTTCTTTTTTGTCTAGGGATTTTTGGTGGTTTGTTTTGGGATGTTGTGAGTCATTTTTGGATGTGAGTAATGACATGTTGTTGTGATAAGTGATGGCAAATTATGATTAAGAATCTCTACACTTTCGAATTGTGACATGTTTTATTTAACTTGTTCAATTTTGAGATGAATATGGTGTAATAAGTCCTTAAGGTCCGAGCATAAGCTTATGAGCGTTTGAGCCTCAACCGTGCATACATGGTATTTCTTCATGAGTGGATCGATTGTGTTTGATAAGCTAGAACTTGCTCAAGGACTATAGGAATGAGCCCAATTAATGGAGATTAATGATATGATCTAAGGTCATCCTTGTTATTTATAGTCATTGCCAAATATTTCATACCATGAACATCATCCCTAGTCAACCACTTTGAGCCTATAAGTCTATTTCATGTGAATTTAGCACATTACAAGCCTTGATTTCCCCATAAGCCTTATATATGTACCCTTTTGTGTGAGTAATTGAGGGGATGGTGGCTAGAAATGATTGATTGAATGACAAAAGAAGAAAAGAAAACGGTAAGCAAGCAAGAAAAATGATGAAAAGAGCAAAAAAAGAATGCACATGCAACCTAAAAACAAGATAAGGAGCAACGCAACAACAAGATGCTCAAGAAATCAAAAGTCCAAAGAAGGAAGCATGCATCATAAGAATGCTCAATACAAAGGAGAAAGATGATGAATAGTGCTTATGACCAACAATGAGAAAAAGGAAGAAAAGAAAAGTTGAGGAATGGAAGAAAGTAGCTACCTCTTCGATTACTTACACTTGATTAGTCATTATTATCCATATTCTTCCTACCCTACCAAAGAGCCTATCATTACATCCTTAATGAAAGATCTTTATGATCATTGATTAAAACTTTGGAGGTTTGTGAATGTAGTCCACGAGCAAGCTTATAACGAATTGAGCCAATCGATTAATGAGTGTTGTTACCTAAATCAAAGAGTGTTGAGTGAAATTGATAACTGTTGTGAGGCTTGGACTAAAAAGGGACTATATTACACTTTATCCTCTTTTGATTGAACTTGTTAATTCCTCATGTCATGAATCTAGTGTTGTAAGATGACTTAGCATAGTTTGTAGTTATTATTGCTATCGATGTGATATTGCTTATATTCATTAGGTCTTTTCCTAGGTGAAAATTTCTCCTCTTGGTTTATCATTTTAGTTGCTCAGGGACGAGCAACACTTTAAGTTTGGGGGATTGATCGTTGCTATTTTTATCTAGATTTTAGTATCTTTTGTATGTGTTTTCGTATTTTTGCCCATATTTTATATGTATCTTGGTTGTGTTATGTGTTTTCATAGAAATGAGTGTGAATGAGCCTAAACATGTTAAAAATAGGTCAAAAATGGAGCAAAATGGAGTCGGGAGCTGAAACGGCTGAAAAACACCCAACTCAAGTTGCATGTCTTACTCGACTTGCAACTTGAGTTGAGTTGAAGCTCGAGTAAATGCAGAGTTGTCCAGTAGCTCAATCGAAGAAAGTTTAGCTTCTAACATGAGTAGACAGGCGAGAGCTTGAGTTATCATACTCGAGTCATGTTGGGGATTGTCCAGGTCGAGTTGGGGTCGTGCAGAGTAGAGCAACGTTCAAAAAAATCATACAGTGTGCCAACTCGAGTTGGCAAGTCATCACTCGACTTGCAACTCGAGTCGTGTTGGTTTCCAGAAGCATTTTAGGTTCAGAGTGTCGCAACACGACCGAGCAGGCGAGTACTCGAGTAGCTAACTCGAGTCGAGCTAGGTCAGCTCGAGTTCCATCACATGCTACTCGACTCGAGTAGCTAACTCGAGTAAGGAAGGCCAAGTCGAGTAAGGTTATTTTGGGCCAAAAACCTAGGTTTTCACCTTCCAGTGTGCGGAGAATATGTTTTAAAGCCCAGTTGGCACAAAATTCGAGGCCCAAGTTAGGAAAGGGTATAAATACTCTCATGTTCAACATTCAAAAGAGGGATGGATTAGGTCTTCACTTGGACACACACATCACACACAATTCCTTTCATTTTACACCACCATCTCCATCCATTTCATCATCCATTCCATTTATCATCATTCCACCATCAAATCCACCATCCAAGTGAGGAGAAAGATCAAGGAAGAAAGGAGGATTGCATATTGAAGGATAATTTCAAGCCAATCACCAAAATAGGGGAGAAATTACATTTGATTTGGATTTTTTTAATTTGTATTGCTACAATGGATGTTGTTAAACATTGTTTTGATGTTTTGATGATGTTTTTTGTTGCTAGACCTCTTGTGAGGCTAGCCACTTGATGGATTAAGGATCTATTGATTTGTTGAATTTGTAATGGTTTAATTGATGAGATCTTTGGAATTTCTTACATGATCTATGATTTACTTCATTTGTATTATGATGTGTGTGGTTGAATTTTCTAGTTATAGTATTAGGAGGGCCAATCCAATATTGTGATTAGGGTTTTGATTGAATCATGTTATAATATGAATTTTGTATGTTAGTATGTGAAGTATGTGGTAACATTTTCATATGCTTAGAATATTCATGTGAGAACACTTAATTGGTTTATCATATTTGGTTGATTAATTGAGTGAGGAGACCAATCTTGTTATCATAGTACCTTAAGGGAATTGAGAGTGAGATTCAATCTTTTGTGCTTAAAACTTGTAATGAGCTTAGAACCTAATTACCTTGGCCTAGGGATTAGGGTGTTTATGTGATTGCTTCTATTCCAATGATCATTGATATTTGCCATTTGAATTCAACAAGCCATGTTTTGTCCTTAATCTTGAATGTGTTTAGCCTTGCTCTTCTTTAGATTGTCCTACATCCATTTCGTTTTAATTGTGTTTATTTGAGACCTTGTTTGATCATATTAGTTGTTAATTGCTTTATTGGCGACTTGCTTAGTTAATTGGTAGTTTAATTGCTCTTTTTAATTTTCAAAACTCAAAATTCGATCACTTCTATAAAGTATGATTGAAAACAAACATGGATACACTCTTGGTTTAAATCTTTCTTTGATCGATATTTAAACTTGGTCACTCACTACAAAAGATAAGGTACACTTACCTTAATCAATTTTATATCAAAATTGAGTCTAAGTTCATTTGGTGACCTATTTGTTGCTACTTACTATATTTTGGTTTGAATCTTGAGGTATTACTGGACATACACTAAAAGCACAGTACTTAAAAAATCAAAGGGTCCAAACATGCTGAGTAACTAGGCACACGAGGCTGACAATCATGATGTGTTCTTTTTCAAAAGACTGTAATGGTTTCAAAAAATGAATAAAGAACACTCTTGAACTGCTACTGAGTAACCAGACACACAGGGCCGAAAACCATGATATGATCTTTTCAAAAGGTAGTATGAATTCTTGAGATTAAGTGCATCATAAAATCCACAAAAGGATAAAAGTGTATGTGTGCCTAAATTATTCATCCTTGATTGATTTTTTTTCCAGAATATTTATAGCCTTAACAAAATTGTTATTTAATTATTTGCTTTCAATACATTAAGTGATAGAACTTATAGTATTTATTTTTCCTGCATTTTTTAATTTCCTTTCATAATTGTTTCTCCATAAATTTGATCATGGCCGATTTATAAGGAAAAATGTGTTAGTGACCATGAGTTCTCATAAGCTGCTGCATTGCATATTCTTTCACACGTTGTTTGCAGTTTTTAATTAGTGGAAATAACCTCTATCCCACTACTGTTCATTATCTCTATATAACTTGGAAAATAATGTTTGATGTGACATATTTGTGTGCTTGAGTTTGATCTCCCATTTCATCTTTTCACTCACTATTATCGATAATAGCCTGTCTCTCTCACATTTCAAATGGCACCTCCAAAAGCAACCCGTTCCACTTTCAAATCTAAACCTTCTTCCTCATAAAATCCACTCTAAACCTTACCTGAAATGGCCAAAAATGTCACGTCGGATGCTGCACCAGATGTCAATCTAAATGCTGCTACACAACCGACTGCTCCTGTTTTCTGGAACCCCTGTTCCTCAGAGTATTGTCCTTCCAGCTGGTACACTCGATTCAGTTCTTGAATCTCTTCGAACTCAGTTCACTGGGTCGAACATTCCTATTTCAAGAATTGAAAATCTCATCCTTGAACCATCCATTCCCACTGAAGCTCACTCTAAAATTCTCACCGATACTCCTAACCAATCTGCCATTGTTCCTTTTGTGACTCTAGAAGAAATCCTACTCTCAGAGAATGTTGAGACTCAGAATCCTGATCAAGTTCATATCTCTACATCTCCAAATACATCACCTACTCGTGCTGAACAAAATCCACAAGAGTCTTCTCCCTCATCATCACTACCGTTCCAATCAGGTCAAAGGTTGCTAAACTATCTGCTCCAAAGTGTAAAGCGCCTCCACAGCATTGGTCGATCAGACTCCACAAGAAAGGCCCTACACAGGAATGCAACCACCTCTGAAAAAGGGAAGTCCCCTATCTCTATCTCTGATTCTGATGAAGCTACTCCTATGGATGTAGATGCTACAGGTGAAATCCTACTATTGCTGATCTTTGCAAAGCTTTGAAGAAGAGACGGAGAGGAAAGAAAGTTGTGTCTGATGTTACCACTCTTGAAGCAACACCAGATGAATCTGATAGAAAGATACTGATCTGAACCAGCTAATTGATGATGTTGCCACAGATGTTGCTGCCTCAGTGCCAACACCTATTGTTTGCAGATGCGAACCCTCTGATCCTGACCATGATTCATCTTCATTTTTTGATGATGAAGAGGATGCACCTGAGGATGCGGCGAATGTGCAGAATCTGTTGAATTTGATAAGGATGCTGATGTTCAAAATATTGAGAGTTCTAATAGTGAAGATGAAGCCAAGATGATGATAGCGATGAGTCCCCTGATGATGCTGATAATATATCTGATGACTCTGACTATGATGTGAAAACTTTGGAGTTGGGAACTTCTACTTCTCTGATGGCAAGGCCAGATACAAAAAGTTTGCCAAGAAGGACATAATTCATGCAAGAAAGATGAAGGATGCAGACCTCACTCCACACAACCTCATCAACTTCTTCAGAGAGAGAAGCTTGTTGAAATCACTCCAGGTACTCTACCTCATTCTGCACCAATTTAGTATTTGAGTTTTATGCACACATCTGTGCTAGTATGATTAAGAGTACTAGTCCCAATTTTGGAAGAATTTTCTTTAGGGGTGAGATTTATGATTTTTCTCCTACAAAAGATTAATGAGTTTTTAGGGACTGTGAATGCTGAGAGTGATGATGAAATTGATGATATGGATGAGATTGTGTCTGTGATAACTGGAGTTTAATTTTTAGTTGTCCTAAGAAGTTGTTCAGTCCAAGTCTGACTAGTTTACGTGCAATCTTGCACAAGCTATGTGTTTATAATTGGCTGCCTCCTCCAATACCACTAGAGTTACCACTGAGCATACTCTGTTGATCTATAAGATGGGAAAGAACCTGCCTTTTAACCTTGGTAGAGTGATTTATAAGAATCTAATCAGTTATGGTGGAAACATCTCCAAGGTTGGTAAGTTACCTTATCCTATTTGATTCACTGTCTGTTAGCTGATCAAGGTGCTAGTTAGGTAAATGTGATTTTCTTTCCTCAAGTGCTCTAGTTCTTGGTATTGTTTGAACCACTGCTTGAAGGTAACCGTGTAGTTGATCTACCCTATGTGAACCCTGCTCCTGCCCCTACTACTGCTGGTACTCAGAATGTTGCTCCTGATACTGCCAACACTTTGGTTCGCACTGACACTTCTGCACAAGCTGGAGAAGTTATCTCTGTTACTCCCCTGAACCACAAGTACATTGAGTAACAAGCTGCTGTCCTGGCACGCCATGTCTCGAACATCAGACTCCAAGGCCATGCTATGAACAGACAAGTAGACATTCTAGAACAAATAGCTCAGTTCTGAGTAAGCTGTTATCCACACCCACAGGGGAGATATACCTACTGCTGCTGCTCACCTACTGCAGTTGAAAGCTCTGGCTCTGGAGGAATTGTGATTGAGGACATCACTGAATGAATCAAAAATTTGAAAATAAAAAAAGAAGTGATGATTAGTGCTTGAATGTTGCAAACAATAAGAAGGGAAGAAAGAAAGTGGAGGAATGGAAGAAAGTAGCTACATCTTTGATTACTACACTTGTTTAGTCACTTTTATCTAAATTCTTCCTACCCTACCAAAGAGCCTATCATTACATTCCTTAATTAAAGACCTTTTTTTATCATCGATTGAGACTTTGGTGGTTTGTGAATGTAGTCCACGAGCAAGTCTATAGTGAATCGAGGCAATTGATTGATGAGTGGTGAGTTACCCTACGTAAAAGAGTGTTGAGTAAAATTGATAACTTATGTGAGGCTTGGACTAAAAAGGGACTATATTGCTCTTTATTCTCTTTTGATTGAACTTGTTAATTTCTCTTGTCATGAGTTTAATTATGTAGGATGACTTAGCATAGTTTGTAGTTATTATTGCTATTGATGTGTTATTGCTTATATTCGTTAGGTCCTTTCCTAAGTGAAAATCTCCCCCATTGGTCTATCATTTTAGTTGTTCGGGGACGAGCAACACTTTAAGTTTGGGGGGGGTGATTAGTGATATTTTCACCTAATTTTTATTGTCTTTTTGTATCCATTTTTGTAACTTTTTATCCATTTACTATGTATTATTTAGGAGTGTGATGTGTATATATGACATGTGTGAGAATGAACTTAATTATATGTAAAACAGGTGAAAACAGAGCAAAAACGGAAACGGGAGATAATACAAGGAAGAAGAAACAGGGCAACACGGACATGGAAGATCGTTGGTTAGCCATAATATAGTGGAGAATGACCAATTTAAGAAATTATCGAACCCAAGGGAGGTAGGCACTAGTGCTTAAGCGATCTAACGTTTGTTGTAATTTATAGAGACGAATCATCAATAGGATTGGTTTGTAAACAAATAAATGACAAGTAATCAATGCAATCAATGATCAAACGAACAGATGATGATGGAAAGTGGTTTACCAAATTGATTAAAAGTGAGATTAAAAACAATTAAGAAGTGGAAATTCTAGGAATTATGTATCAAATTCATATGTGTCATGGATTGAAGACTAAGGCCCAACACTAAGATCACCTAAACTCCCTCTCGAGATGGATATGATATGAATATCAAATAGCTCAATGGATTGGTTCTCACTTAAAACAATTCCAACTAGGTACTAAGCTTAAATGAGAGTCCCTTCACACAATTAATCAACCTCTCGATCAAACCAATTACATGTCCTACCAAAGGGTTCTAAACTATGAAGGACTTCTCAATCTCTTCAAATCTATAATGCACATGAAGTGTTTGATGAAATGATTCACTTAATTATCCTAAGCATATAATTGATTTCTCAATCTAATCACATATCTAGAACAACTAAACACACAAATCATCAATACAATTCAAGCAATTAATAATCAATGGTAGAAAATCATAGATCCAATCAACATATGAATTAAAATACACAAATCCCCAAAATTATCCAACAACTCTCATGTTGCTAATCTCACAAGGGAGATTAGCCTACCATATTAACAAGGAAATTAACATAGACATTAAGATCCTTCAAAAACATGATGAAACTATGAGGTTTAATACAAGAAATGAATGAAAACTCCCTTGATGTCACTTCAATGGTGATTTCCTTCCTTCCCTTGTTATCTTCCTCTCTTCCTTGCTTCTTTCTTCATTGGATGATGATTTTGATGTTGGATGATTGTAGATCCAAAGGATGGTGAATGGATGAAGATGATGGTGTAAAATGAGAGATTGTGTGTGATGTGTGTGTGGAAGAGTGGAATTTTCGGATCTCCCTTTTCATATTGAAGTATTGGGTATTTATACCCCTGGGAGGCTTCTAGAAGGATTCTGATTTTTTTCTAGGATTTTACACAGCACGAGTCGTGCTCTGTCACACGGCCATAAGGTGGCCGTGTTGTGTCTTCTGATGTCGGTACACGGCCTCTTCTTACAGGGCCGTGTTGATGACACGACTCGTGCTGCCGACACGACTCGTGCGACTAGACACGGCCTTAAGGTGCCCGTGTTGAACGAATAGGTATCGCCGCACGGCCATCGCTTACAGGGCCGTGTTGGCCACACGGCCCGTGTTGGTGTTGGCTCCTGTATTTCTTCACTGTTTTGGCTCGTTCTCCCTCGTTTCAACTCCGAATTGAGATCCGTTTTTTCCTACGTCTTCCTTATCATATCTAGCATCAAATAAAAAGTAAAAATTATTGGTTTAAGCTCATTCACACACATTTCCATAAAAACACAAAACACAACCAAATAGAACATAAAATACGGATAAAATAATACGAAAACACATATAAAAAGACACTAAAATCTAGATGAAAATATCACTCATCACACCCCCAAACTTAAAGTGTTGTGCGTCCCCACACAACGAAAATGATAAACCAAGGAGAGTGATTTTCACCTAGGAAAAGACTAAACGAACATAAGTAACAACACATCAATAATAATAAGAATCACAATTTATGCTAAGTCATCCTACAACATTAGATTCATGACATGAAGAATTAACAAGTTCAATCTAAAGAGAATGATAGTGTAATACAGTCCCTTTTTAGTCCAAGCCTCACATAGATATCAATTTCACTCAACACTCTTTAAAGTAGGGTAAAACAACACTCATCAATCGATTGGCTCGACTCGCTATAAGCTTGCTCGTGGACTATATTCATAAACCGCCAAGGTTTCCATTAATGATCAAAAAGGTCTTTCATTAAGGATGTAATGATAGGCTCTTTGGTAGGGTAGGAAGAATATATGTAAAAATGACTAATCAAGTGTAAGTAATCAAAGAGATGGCCAATTTCTCCAACTTCTCCACTTTTCTTTCTTCCTTTCTTGTCTTTAATGTTCACAAGCACTAATCATCAACTTTCTCCTTTGGATTGAGCTTCTTATGATGTATGTTTCCTTCTTTAAACTTTTAAATACTTGAGCATATTGTTGTTGCTTTGCTCATTTTCTTGTTTTGAGGTTGCATGTTCATTCTTTCTTGAGCTCTTTTCATCCTTTTTCTTGCTTGTTACCATTTTCTTTCTTTTCTTGCACAATTCTCATCAAACCTTTCTAAACCACATCTCCTCAATCACTCATACAAAAGGTATGTATGTAAGGCTCAAGTGGGTAATTAAGGCTTGTAGTGTGCTAAATTCACAATAAAATGGCTTTAAGGCTCAAAGTGGTTGACTAGGGATGATGTTCAAGGTAGGGAAATATATGGTAATGACTATAAATGACAAGGATGGCCTTAGATCATTTCACTAATCTCCACAAATCGGGCTCGTTCCTATAGTCCTTGAGCAAGTTCTAGCTTATCAAAACTCAATCGATCAACTCATGAAGGAAAAAACCATGTATGCACGGTTGAGGCTCAAATCTCACAAGCTTGTGCTCGGACCTTAGGAAACTTATTACACCACATTCATCTCAAAATTGAACAAGTTAAGTAAAACATGTCACAATTCGAAAATATAGAGATTCTTAATCATAACTTGTCATCACTTATCACTACAACATATCATCACTCATATTCAAAAATGACACACAACATCCCAAAACAAACCACCAAACAAAACCTAAACATGAATAATAAAAACAACTACACACAAAAATAAAATAAAGACTCAACAAACAAGAAACAAAACAAAATCACAAATCAAGCAAGAATAAAAATCACCATCATTAAACAATGAAGCACATATTCAAATCATCCAAAACAATGTAAGCTCACAATCATCCCAACCTTGATTGAAAAGGAAATCCTAAATTACGAAAGTAAACATCCCAAAAATATAACACATGAAGTAACATGCTAATCCATTCAATCCAAATCAAAATTAATTAAAAGTGATAAGGTGTAGAGTACTCCCTTAATAGGCATTTGGTAAGGAAAGCGTTTGCTCCAAGCTCCATTCGTACTTCCAATACCCTTCATTCATACTCAAAACTCATACAACACCATTAGCTCAACAATTGCCTTAAAAATATGGATTCACAAGCACTTCAACACCACCAATCATACCAAAATCCAACCAAACATTTTAAAATTGAGTGAATTTACAAGAAGACCTATCATCATCAATATCATTATATCAAGCACACTCAAATGGTGAGTCACACCACTCACTCTCCCCCCAAACTTAAATCGAACTTAGAAGTGAGAATTAAGTTTGCAAAAAGTGGTGGGACTTACCCTTATAGTTTCCATTGATGATCTTCTTGTGGAGAAGTAAACGCATCCACACGACTCAAGCTATGTTCACCATGCACTTTTCCCCCAAACTTGACTCGATACAAGAGTCGAGAATTAAGTTTGCAACAAATGGTGACATTTTTACTCAAATCCATGAAGCACTTCTCTTTTCTTCAATGTGCATTTTTCTCACGAGCACAATCCACCTACAAGACCAAAATCAACAAAAAGCATCAAAATAACAAAAGAATGGGTTGCCTCCCATTTAGCGCTAAGTTTAACGTCTTCAAGCCGGACGGAATTTTACGATCATTGGACCAAAGGATGGTCCATCCCACTTTCTCCTCGCATCCTCACTTTGAACATTAGCTTGGCCCTCTTTTTATCCACTAATTCAACTTCTCCATTCTTGCTCACGAGCATCAAATCGTCATCAAGAAGTGATTCTAGTGGACTTCCTCGTTCTCCTTTGTCAATCTTCCAATCAAGCTCCGATGCTTTCATCCTATCAACATCATAAGAAGATAAGTTAGAATTGGACATTTTCATATAATCATGAAGAAATGAGTTTAAATTATCAAAGAGGAGAGAATCATGATCCATTAAATCATCCGGAGGCTTTAAGTGAGACTTGGCTCCTTTTTCCTTCTTGCACATGAACGTGACACTCTTTCCTTTTGAGCTCAAGGATAACTCTTCTCTACCAACATCAATTCTTGCTCTTCCCGTAGCTAGAAATGGCCTTCCCAAAATGAGTGGAACTTTGGGGTCCGCCTTCACTTCCAAAATCATGAAGTCGACCGGGAAAGCTAGCCCCTTCACCTTTACCTCCACGTCTTCAACAATTCCTAGTGGTTTCACAACCTCACCATTGACAACTTCAAGACGGATAGTAGTAGGCTTTAGCTTTCCAATTGCAAGGTCTTTGAACGTGGCATGAGACATCACGTTGACACTTGCCCCCAAGTCACACAATGCATCAAGGGTGCTTTTTCCTTCAAAATCACAAGGGATTATGAACTTTCCCGGATCACCAACCTTCGTAGGCCCCCCTTTTAGCATCGACTAACTTGTTTCGGGTTGCTCCTCTTTCTTTTTCTCCTCATACTTCTTCTTGAGCGACTTGACATACTCCTCAAATTCCTTTTTCTTTTCCTCTTTTACAAACATTTGTGGATAGGGAATAGGGAATGGAATGATTGGAATACCCCAATAGTCACGTTTGTACTCCTCTTCTTTGATCTTCTCCTCAACTTTCTTTTCCTCTTGCACCCTCTTCCACTTAGGTATCCATTTAGGCCCCTTCTCTTCTTTCTTCTTTATCTCTTCCATTTCTTCAACAACATTGCTTTCCACCAACCCTTCTTCAACCTTTCGTTCCTCTTTCATATCAACCAACAAACATTGAGGTTTGGGATTCACTTCGATTGTAGCTGGAAACTTTCATTTTTGTTGAGCACTCAATGAACTTGCCATTTGTCCAACATTGTACTCCAAAGCTTTGCATCTTCTTTCATTATTTTCCTCAATAGCTTTGAATCTTCTTTCATTAGCTTCATCTCTAGCTTTGTTTGAGGCAATCATTTGTTCAAGTAGCTCATCAATAGATGCTCTCCCCTCATTGTTTGGTGCCTTATCCCCCGGTTGATATCCCGGAGGATACGCAACCGCATTGCTCGGGTTTGAGTAGGAGAAGTTGCTTTGCCTTTGTTGTTGTGGGTATGAGCTTCCACTACTTTGACCATTAAAGCCCCCTTGCCTTGGTGGATAGTTTCCTTGACTTTGGTTGAAACTACCTTGGAAATTATTTTGGTAATTCCCTTGGTAGTTTCTTCCTTGCATGTACGACACATCCTCAACACGTGGCATAGAGTTGGCCAATTGTTCCCCACTAACACTATTTGGAGGAAGCACACTTTGATCCATTTGGCCATCAACCATATTAACTCCTTGATTAGTCACTCCTTGTTTCAAACTCATTTGCTTCATTACCTCCGCTACTATCATTTCCATGCTTGGCGTTTGTGGCTCAACATTCACACTCTTCACACTCGAGTGTTGCCCTTGATTATAGCTCTCAAACCCATAGCATCCACTTACCCTCTCCGATGGCCATTGGTACACATTTGTAGCAATCTCTTCAAAAATTTTTATGGCCCTTTCCGGAGTTACTCCAAGTACGGATCCACCCGCCGAAGCATCAACAAGCACTCTTTGCCCATTCACAAGTCCTTGATAGAAAAATCCAACTTGTTGATTCTCCGAGAAACCATGTTGTGGACACTTGCGTAGCATATCCTTAAACCTTTCCCACGCTTCATAAAAACTCTCTTGAGGCATTTGCTTGAATTGAGTGATCAAGCTCTTCATTTGAAGCGTCTTTGAAGGTGGGAAGTATTTGTTTAAAAACAATTGTGCTAGCTCGTCCCAAGTATTGCACGTACCGGGAGTAATGGTAGATAACCATGTTCTTGCTCTATCCTTTAAAGAAAATGGGAATAACCTCATCTTGATGCAATCTTCACTCACCCCATTCATCTTCACGGTGTTAGCAATCTCCACAAATTGGGCTAGATGAACATTAGGATCTTCATTCGGAGTTCCACTAAATTGTTGCTCTCTCACCAATGAAATCAAGCCCATTTTAAATTCAAAGTTGTTGGCATGAATTGGTGGTCCCATCATTTGTGGCATTGTCCTCGGCATGAAGAAATCCCGGATCACCCTTTGATCATTTTGCATTCCATGTTGCACCGGAGGTGGAGGTGGTGGCACATAAGCTTGTTGTGGAGGAGCATAAGCTTGTTGAAAGCCTTGTTGCCTTAGAACTTGTTGCACCATTTGTTGAAGAAAAGCTTGGTTGTTCATAGCTCCATGATTTTGATAGGCTTGTTGAGGAAGATTTGCATTGAATTGAGGTACGTTGTCATGCACGTTCATATTGTGTCCTCCTTCCCCATCATGCTCTATCTCCACACGATTATCTTCTTGAAAATTCTCCATTGAATTACTATTTTTGGTTTTGTTCTCTCTTCTCCTTCTCCTCAAAGTATGCTCAATCTCCAAATCAATAGGTTCTACTTGTTTTCCCTTGGATCTTGTTTGCATATACCTTCAAAAATGAGAGAAATTAGCACAAAGTTTCACAAAGAAAATACAAGTAAACAAATAAAATAATAAAAAAAATGTCTCTATTAAGATTACTCAAAATGATCCTTCTTCAAGCTACTAGCAACCGTTGCCTCCCCGGCAACGGCACCATTTGGTTAGCCATAATATAGTGGAGAATGACCAATTTAAGAAATTATCGAACCCAAGGGAGGTAGGCACTAGTGCTTAAGCGATCTCACGTTTGTTGTAATTTTATAGAGACGAATCATCAATAGGATTGGTTGTAAACAAATAAATGACAAGTAATCAAATGCAATCAATGATCAAACGAACAAGATGATGATGGAAAGTGGTTTACCAAATTGATTAAAAGTGAGATTAACAACAATTAAGAAGTGGAAATTCTAGGAATTATGTATCAAATTCATATGTGTCATGGATTGAAGACTAAGGGCCAACACTAAGATCACCTAAACTCCCTCTCGAGATGGATAGGATATGAATATCAAATAGCTCAATGGATTGGTTCTCACTTAAACAATTCCAACTAGGTACTAAGCTTAAATGAGAGTCCATTCACACAATTAATCAACCTCTCGATCAAACCAATTACATGTCCTACCAAAGGGTTCTAAACTATGAAGGACTTCTCAATCTCTTCACAATCTATAATGCACATGAAGTGTTTGATGAAATGATTCACTTAATTATCCTAAGCATATAATTGATTTCTCAATCTAATCACATATCTAGAACAACTAAACACACAAATCATCAATACAATTCAAGCAATTAATAATCAATGGTAGAAAATCATAGATCCAATCAACATATGAATTAAAATACACAAATCCCCAAAATTATCCAACAACTCTCATGTTGCTAATCTCACAAGGGAGATTAGCCTACCATATTAACAAGGAAATTAACATAGACATTAAGATCCTTCAAAAACATGATGAAACTATGAGGTTTAATACAAGAAATGAATGGAAACTCCCTTGATGTCACTTCAATGGTGATTTCATTCCTTCCCTTGTTATCTTCCTCTCTTCCTCGCTTCTTTTCTTCAATTGGATGATGATTTTGATGGTTGGATGATTGTAGATCCAAAGGATGGTGAATGGATGAAGATGATGGTGTAAAATGGAGAGAATTGTGTGTGATGTGTGTGTGGAAGAGTGGAATTTCGGATCTCCCTTTGCATATTGAAGTATTGGGTATTTATACCCCTGGGAGGCTTCTAGAAGGATTCTGATTTTTTTCCAGGATTTTACACAGCACGAGTCGTGCTCTGTCATACGGCCATAAGGTTGCCGTGTTGTGTCTTCTGATGTCGGCACACGACCTCTTCTTACAGGGCCGTGTTGATGACACGGCTCGTGCTGCCGACACGACTCGTGCGACTGGACACGGCCTTAAGGTGCCCGTGTTGAACGAATAGGTGTCGCCGCACGGCCATCGCTTACAGGGCCGTGTTGGCTACACGGCCCGTGTTGGTGCTGGCTCCTGTATTTTTCTTCACTGTTTTGGCTCGTTCTCCCTCGTTTCAACTCCGAATTGAGATCCACTTTTTCCTACGTCTTCCTTATCATATCTAGCATCAAATAAAAAGTGAAAATTATAGGTTTAAGCTCATTCACACACATTTCCATAAAAACACAAAACACAACCAAATAGAACATAAAATATGGATAAAATAATACGAAAACACATATAAAAAGACACTAAAATCTAGGTGAAAATATCACTCATCAATCGTGTAGGGTACACGAGCCGTGTTGCAGCACACGGCCCGTGTACTGAACACGGTTCTGTAAGAGGCAGCCGTGCACCAGTATCTGAACATCCAACACGGACACCCTTTGGCCGTGTTTCAGCATACGACTCGTGTGCCGTTTTAAGTTAGTGTTGATCGAGAAACCATGACACGACTCTAGACATGTTGCAGCACACGAGTCGTGTCTGTGCCAGAATAGAAAAATTTCATAAATCTTCTAGAATGTCTCCAATGGGTATAAATACCAATTCATTCAATATTTTGATCATCTTGGATCCGAAATTCAGCTGCCCACACGCCTCACACACTAATTCCTTCATTCTACACCATATCCTTTATTACTTTCACCCATCTATTCAATCTATTATCATCTCACCATAGATCCTTCATCCAAGTGAAGAAAAAAGCAAGGAAGAGAGGGGAATTACAAGGAAAGGAATGAGATAACCATTAGAACCAATCCAAGGAAGTTTTCATCCAATTTTTGTAGTAACCTATTTGTTTGTCATGACTTGTAAGGTTTTTAATGTCTATGTTAATTATCTTATGATTATGGTGGGCTAATCTCCCTTGTGAGATTAGCAACATGAGAGTTGTTGGTTAATTTTGGGGATTTGTGTATTCTTAATCATGTGTTGATTGGATTTATGATTTTCTATCATTGATTGTTAATTGCTTGATTTGTATTGTTGATTTGTGTGGTTAATTGTCATGGGCATGTGATTAGATTGAGAAATCAATTATATGTTTATGATAGTTCATTGGATCAATTCATTATACACTTCATGTGCATTATAAGTCTTAAAGAGATAGAGATGTCCTTTAGGATTTAGAACCCTTTGATAGAACATCCGATTGGTTAGATCTAGAGATCGATTAATTGCATGAAGGGGCTCTCATTTCAAGCTTAGTGCCTAGTTGGAATTGTTTAAGTGAGATCCAATCTATTGAGCTATTTTGGGATTCACATTCTATTCATTTCGAGAGGAAGTTTAGAAGGATTTAGTGTTGGCCCTTAATCCTATATCCATGATACATATGAATTTGATACATAATTCCTAGCATTACTACTTCTTAATTGTTGTTAATCTCACTTTTATTTAACTTGGAAAACCAATCTCCTTCATCCTATTTTAGTTGATTGATCATTGTTTACTGTTTATTGTGATCATTTTCGTTAACTTGTTAAGTAAGCATCCCGTTGGTGATCCGTCTCTATAAAATATCAAGAAACGTGAGATCGCTTAAGCACTAGTACCTACCTCCATGTGGTTCGATAAATTGTTGAATTGGTCATCCCAACTACAAAATAGCTAATCAAGCATACTGATGGGCGTTTTCTCAACACACAACTTTAATCCCCAAGTATGAAGGATATCAATTGTAGTTTCGAAGGTGACCAAGTTAAATATCGAATCCACGGGACGGATAAATATTACTTTTGTTATTTTCTAGCAATTATGACTATGTTGATAATTAGACTTGTAGGTTTGTAAGCTAAGTAATAATTAAAATAGCAAATAAATAACAAAAACAAGAAAATAGTAGTTGTGATCAAATAAGATAATAGGTAGTTCGTCAAGCCATCCAGTTTCATTCGTTAATTCATACTTTCGTGTGTCGATGTTTGATTATGCCTTGTGGTTTATGGACGCATCGCTAGACCATACAAATCTATTCTATGGACACAAATAGATAAGCTTTTGACACGTGTGAGTATCCTCAGAGTAAGATATATACTTTACCTCCCTTTCTAGGTACTATCATAATTAATTATTTCCCGTGCACTTAGTACTCTAACCCGATTTGATCTCCCTTTTTAGGTACTATAAGGTTATACTCTTAATCCTACTTGTTAACCCGAATTCAATTCGATTAATAAACATTCATATAAGAGGGTTATAATAAAACCTCGGAATCCCTTCACTTAGAATTATAACAATAAACCTTGCTCATTAGTGAACGCGCTCAACCATTAACCATGTCATGCATTCAGACTCTACACAACGATTATTGATGCACAAAACAACTATGAGTATGGATTAAAAACGTGCAATCTTATATAAAATAAACCACAAGTAGTGTTGTACGGAGTATACACACGAAATACAAATTAACTCATGAAACCTTCATAACTCTAAAACTACCGAAGTGGCTCTAGCCCATGATTGATCTAAGAACAATCATGGTTAGATGGACCAATCTTACTTGAACCTCCAGGGAAACCTCTCTCACCGCCCTTCGGATGGATCACCAATCTCTTCTCTTGTCTCCTCTTATGATTCACGATCTTAAGCTCCTCGCGTGATGATTTTCTTGACTGCATGAGCCTCCTTTTATACTTGTAATCACGTCTCTAGGGCTTGGAATGGGCTTTTCAAGTGATCCCACGCGTTTTAGCCTCGAAAATCTGGATAAGGTAAGTTTTTGCATTTTGGTTCGACCTCGTCAAACAGGTCGAACCACTAGTCACAGGTCGAACCACAGGTCGAACCCTGCTACTGGACACATTCTGCACTTGGTTCGACCTCTTGTACAGGTCAAACCACTCCCTCTGTGGTCGAACCCCAGGTCGAACCTCACCACTGGACAATTTCCGCTCCTGATTCGACCAACTGTCAGGTTAAACCCCAACGTCGTGGTCGAACCCATCTTCTCGCGAACTGGTTCGACCATGGTTCGACCAGTTGAACAGGTCGAACCCCTGGTGTCGTGGTCGAACCCTCCTTCTGCACTTTTTGCAACGCTGGTTCGACCTGTAGGAGAGGTCGAACCCTCCTCCATCAGGTCGAACCCTACTCTTTCCTTGGTGGTTCGCGTGGTCTCGACTTCGCCTCTTCGATTCTTGGCACTTCCACTCCGTTTTTGCTATGAAAACCACTTAAATAGCCCACTAACACCTGATTCATGCTAATTCACAATATATATAGGTTTTCCACCTATTTCTATTTCCACCTCAAAACTCTCTAAAACTAGCACAAAACATGATGGCAAACTTGTGAATTTACACACTCATCAAACCCCCAAACTTACATGTTGCTCGTCCCGAGGCAACCAAATCAAACCACAGGAGAAGTGTATAATTCACCAAGATCAAGTACAACACATATCACACATGCAACTTCATTCAATCAAACAAGTATTAATTGCTTCATATATATCACTCATGCAAAACCAATCCAATCACACACCATTCGGAGTACTAAGTAATTTCGCTCACAAGATAAGTATTTATTCTCTTTCACTCAAGTGCGTGAGGCAGGTTAATATAAATACTCATATCAATCCATATTCACGCGTAACCATAAGCTTGGCAAAGGTCTCAAAAATCAACTTATAATCAACTCTTCACTAGGATCACAAAGGACTTGTTTTTGGGTTGTAATGTTGGATCTTTGGAAAAAGGTAGGAAAATTTAGACTTAGTGACTTAAGACACTAGTAGAGAGTTACCTTGGAGTTCTCGATTTCTTCTTCTTACAGCAAGTTCTCCTCCAATGTCGTCTCTTGAACTTGTAAAATTCCTGAATTTTCCTTCTTTTCATGGCATCAACATCATCTTTTTAAACAATCGGGGTACCAGTTTTGGGCACTACCCCTAAACAAGATTTAACCATATTCTTTTCATCCAACCATATTCTATCTTCATTTTTCTTCTTGCACACTTACTCACCTCAACTCTCTCTACCAATGAATAAGTTAATCAAGGCTCAAGTAAAGGTTTATAAGGTTATTTACTTCGGCTACCAAAGAAAAATCTTTAACGGCTCAAAGGGGCATCCAAAGGTTAATAAAATCATTAGGAAGGATAAAATTTGGCTAAGTAACTTAAGCACAAAATAATGGCCTAAGATCATGTCCTAGCAATTTATCAATCATAAGTCTCATACAAGACTCCAAGCCAAGTTCTAGAATACGTTCATATGAATGATCCTCTCAAGAATAAAATAATCATGATCACGCATGATTATCAAGGCTAAAATCCTCACATAGGTAATTAGAATCCTAAGTACTCCTCATAGCACATAATTAAGATCAATTTCACAAGAACTCAATATACTTATCAAATTATACATGCTTTTCATCAATAAAAATTAACACATGAACATATGAATGCACAAAAATCAATAAGCTTATACCAAATCAGTCATACAAGATATCACTTATACATTCCACTCACGCATGAATCACAACCCAACCTATAAAGATAAAAAGAAGAATAAGGAATCAAGATGAATCGGAGGAAACCAAAGAAAACCTAAAAAACTACTCCTCCGGAGCATCATCACCCTCATCCTCATCATCATCATCCTCATCATCAAGCCTCCGCTCCACAATCCGGTGCAGATCACCGATGTGTCTATCCAAGTAATCAACTCGTTCACCCAACCTACCAACTTTCTTATTCAAGGCCGTGTACCTCTCATTCAACGTAGCATAGTTGGCGTTGGCGAGTGCGAGCTGTCGGTTTGTCTCCTGCTGGCTAGCAACAATCGCGACCAGCTGCTCATGAATAAGGTGGAGCTGCTCCCGTGTATCATTCGGGATAGCCCGTTTCTGCTGCGGTGCTGGCTCATGCTGATGTGTGTCGTGCTGCATCGACATCTCCTCATCCTACTGCTCCTCTAGATACTCCTCTTCTTCAGGCTGCTATGGTGGACAGAACTCTCCTTGATCCACAATCTGTTGTAACTCCGCCATTCTACCATCCGCACACATCTGCGATACCGTCCTCTAATCACCACCCGACCTCGCTGCCACGGATAAGGCGTTGTGTCCGAGAGAATCCATCAACTTGTTCCTCGCCACCCGAATAGTCGTCAAGTTACTCACGTCGAAGGGAAACATGAATTCGAAGGGCTTGAGTCCCCTCGTGAAGAACCAATCTCCATTTCTGAAATGGGCAAATCCTCCCTTCACGCATGTAAACATCGCCAAATCGGGCTCTCCTCTAACTGGTGTGATGCCGGTGAAATATAAATTATAATGCTCAGCCACGATTATCAGTAACCCTCCAATATTCACCTTTTGAAACCCAATGGTCCTGAATCGATGTAGCTGTGAAATGAAATAAGCTCCAACATTAAACTGCACCCATTAAGCATACACCACAAAGCATAAAGCTCTCCTCTAGACACAACACTTCCCTCTGAGCGAGCGAACAACGTGTTGCTCAAGACACGATCCATGTACCTCAAAACTGGATTCTTTATTGAGGAAGCACGAGCCTGCCTAATCTTATAATCTCAAATCTCTCCTGTAATCTCTCTCCAAAACCTATTAGCATTGAACGCACCATTCTCCAAATGAGAGATCCCCAAAGGCGTCTCAAACAGCTCATTAAAATCCTCAGACGTCCATCTCTTACTCACTCCACCAAGCTGAAACGTACACTGATACGGGTACCCAAGCGGGTCCTTTACCATCTCGAATGAGCAGACTACTTCCGCTGTAACATGGAAATACGTCGGCCTCTTTAAATCCATAAACCTCCGGATACCCACTTGATCGAACATCCAGAAAATGTCATTCCCAATTCTCATTATCCTCATCGCCTCATCATCTTGGTATCGAGTACGAGCTATCTTGTCCGAGACTTCTTCCACTTTTCTTTAATCTCATCCCAGTTTTGCATTTGAATTTTGAAGTTCTCGGGTAAACGATCTTGTAGCCTCAGCTTCCTGGTCACTGTGTCCACATTCGAAGGCCTGTCATTCCTCTTCTTCGATCTTGCTTCATCCGCCTTACCTTTCCCTTTACTTGATCCTTGTCCCTTTCTTGAAAACAACTACTTCAATACAACCAACAAGATAAGAACACAAGTATATGACTAACATATCATATACTCTACTCAAGACTTCAAGCATCCATGCTTTATCATCCCAACTATCATCTCAACA
Source organism: Pogostemon cablin (assembly GCA_023678885.1). NCBI lineage: Eukaryota > Viridiplantae > Streptophyta > Magnoliopsida > Lamiales > Lamiaceae > Pogostemon > Pogostemon cablin. Next base: position 38,236,070 of record CM042965.1, read on the forward strand.
TCACTTGCTTAATTAACATGCTCAAAACATCTTCAATCACACTACCTTTAATCTTCAAATCATAAACAACAAGCATGCATCAACCAATTCAAGCTATTCAACAAGAATTTCAACAATTGAACTTCATGAACAACTCCAATTATCAACAATTCAAACCTAACTAACATGCTCATTCATCTAGATGCATCATATCCTTGATCAATCCATATAAAACTCAAGTTCTATCCATAATCAAGCAATCTCAAACCAATAAACATGAATTTATATGAATCAACTCAACAATATCCATTATCACCATGAATTTCAACCAAAATCAACATCAATTAACTTACCCACTACACATTTCTTGCAATAAACTTCAATCCTAAGGTAATTGAGTTGAAAAAATGTACTTTAGTCTTGCCCATGGTTAACAATCGACAATTGGCACACAACACTCAAAATGCATGACTGAAGCCCTAATTCGCGACGAAAATTGCCCAAATCCGCGCCCAATTCAAGAATTAAGAGTGTAATGTTGTGTAATTGGTGCAAAATCAAGTGTAATTGATGAATTTGTGCAAGGGTGTTAAGGTTCGGGGAGGGTTCGAGGTTTAGTGAATAAAAAGAATGATCGAACCCTTCTAAAAAACCAACTTAAAATGCGTACCTGACTGGGTTCGACCTCGGGTTCGACCTGTGGAATAGGTCGAACCTCGAGCGACGAGGTCGAACCTACCTTCTGGACAAACTTACCTTTTGGTTCGACCTAGGTTCGACCTTCTGAACAGGTCGAACCACTCTTGTTTTAGTCGAACCTATCACCTGAAAAATAAAGTGCTCTGAACGGACTGGTTCGATCTCAGGTTCGACCTTCTAATCAGGTCGAACCATAACGGCTCAGGTCGAACCACCATACTGTAAATTTTAAGTCACTGGGTTCGACCTTGGTTTGACCTGTTAGACAGGTCAAACCAACAATGATCAGGTCGAACCACCTCACTGGATGATTTTCTGCATCGGTTCGACTTTCTCTGCTCGGTTCGACCTCCTGGCACTAGTCGAACCTACCCTGGCTTTGGTCGAACCACCATTTTAAGCTTCCAAACTGAGTGTTCTTCAATCCCTACACGCTTCAAACTTCAATACGAATCATTAGGTACCAACTAGAGCACAACTTCATCAAAAATTGTTCCACAAAATATCATTCATGAGTAACTCCGTAAAAGAAAACACAACCAAAACCCACTAAATGTTAGGCAAGTTGTAAAAAATCGTCACATCAAAATCGATTAAAATTTTAAATATGGCACAAAAACCAACTCCCCTAACAAACATCACAAAGAAAAGATTATACTATCGGTGCTTATTGAGGTAAGTACATCACCCCCCAAACTTAGTAGAAACCATAGGTGAAACTAAGTTTGCAAAGAGATGTAATTGCCGATAAGTAAGCACTTCAAATATAAAAATTTCTTACTCACACGAAAGAAATAAAATAATAAAACAGGGAGGAAAAGCCCCCAACAGGCGCTCATGTTTAACGTCGGAGAGTCACGATGGTACCAAATCAGATCAAGGTATCCACAAAGATGACACAAACATCATTCGACGACTTGTAATGCTTCAAGCGATGTCCATTTGCCGCAAAAATGTCTCCATCCTTGTCAATGAGCTCAAAACTCCCCCTCCTAAGACTCGATGAATCATGAACGGTCCCGTCCACTTTGACTTCAACTTGCCTGCAAAAAGCTTTAAACGAGAGTTAAAAAGTAATACCTCATCTCCTTGCTTGAACTCTTTGTACGAGATCTTCGAATCATGCCACCTCTTAATCCTTTCCTTATAGATCTCTGAATTCTTGTACGCACGACTCTGAAACTCATCCAAAAGATTGATGTGAGTAATCCTCAACTCCTTCACATCCTTGAGAGTCAAGTTCAAGCTTCGCAAAGCCCAAAACGCTTTGTGTTGAATCTCTACAGGTAAGTGGCACGGCTTCCCATAGATAATCTGATACGGTGACATATCTAACACCGTCTTATACAAGGTTCGGAACCCCCACACGACATCATCGAGCTTCAAAGCCCAATCCTTTCTATTGGTTCCGACCACCTTCTCCAAAATCTGTTTGACTTGATGGTTAGAGACCTCCGCTTGCCCATTTGCTTGAGGATGATAGGGTGTAGTAACCCTATGCTTAACACCATACACTTTAAGCACCTTCTCAAGAAATTTATTTACGAAATGCGTACCTCCATCACTAACAAGTGCTCTAGGGACTCCAAAATGGGCAAAAATATGCTTCTTCAAGAAAGATATAACAGTTTTCGAATCATTCAAGCGAGTAGGAATCGCTTCCACCCACTTAGAAACATAATCCACCGCAAGTAGAATGTAGAGAAATCCATTAGATGGGGGAAAAGGCCCCATAAAATTGATACCCCACACATCAAAAATCTCGACCACTATGCTTGGCTGAAGCGGCATCTCGTCTCTCCTACCGATGTTCCCCATGCGTTGATACCTATCGCAAGACGCCACATAGGTCTCACAATCCTCGAACAAGGTAGGCCAATAAAGAGCGGACTGAAGTACCTTGGCTGATGTCTTTTGAGCGCCGAAGTGCCCCCCGTTAGGTTGTGCATGGCAAAACTCGAGAACACTCTCCATCTCTATCTCGGGCACATACCTACGGATGATAGAATCCATGCAAATTTTGTACACAAACGGATCATACCATATGAAGGTCTCAACATCCCTTTTGAATTTAGCAAGTTGATATCGGTTGAGATCCCTTGGAATTTCTTCCACAGCAATATAATTAACATAATCCGCATACCATGGATCAACTCCCTGTGCAGCAACCACACACGCTCGCTCAACCCCTTCAACAAACATGGCCATGATTTTTTTATCCGAAAATATTTCCTCAATATACTCGAAAGAATTATCACAATGTTCCCTAGTCTCCAACCTCGAAAGATGATCCGCCAACACATTATCAGAACCTTTCTTATCCCGGATCTTCATGTCAAACTCTTGAAGTAAAAGAATCCACCTTATTATCCTAGGCTTCGTCTCCTTCTTTTCCATCAAGTACCGAATCGCTGAATGATCCGTGTACACAATAGTCTTCATGCCAACCAAATACTGACGAAACTTGTCGAATGCGTACACAACTGCCCAAAACTCCTTTTCAGTCACCGTGTAATTCTTTTGTGCCGCATCGAAAGTCTTACTTGCGTAGTAAATGACGCAAAACTTCTTCTTCTTCAGCTGTCCAAGCACCACTCCAAGTGCTACATCACTTGCATCACACATTAGTACAAATGGTTGAGTCCAATCCGGTGTGATCAAGATAGGTGCAGAAATAAGCGCCTCCTTAAAAACTTGAAAAGCTGTTAAACAATCATCATCAAACACAAAAGGAACATCCTTTTCAAGTAAGCGAGATAAGGGCTTAGAGTATTTTGAGAAGTCTCTTATGAATCTCCTGTAAAAACCGGCGTGTCCAAGGAAGGACCGCACTCCTCTTTCATTGGTCGGTGGTGGAAGCTTCTCAATCACCACCACTTTAGCACGATCTACCTGCAACCCTTTAGCTGAGACATGATGCCCAAGAACAATCCCATCCTTCACCATGAAGTGGCACTTCTCCCAATTCAAAACAAGATTAGTCACTTGGCATCTCTTCAAAACAGTAGCTAGGTTAGACAAACAAATATCAAAGGAGGAACCAAAAACAGAAAAATCATCAATGAACACCTCCATGATCTTCTCTATCAACCCATCGAATATTGGCATCATGCATCTCTGAAAAGTAGCAGGCGCATTACATAACCCAAATGGTTTTTTTCGAAAAGCAAAGGTCCCGTAGGGGCAAGTAAAAGTGGTCTTTTCTTGATCCTCGGGGGCAATCATAATTTGGTTGTACCCCGAGTATCCATCCAAGAAACAATAAAACTCATACCCTGCAAGACGATCTAACATTTGATCCATGAAAGGAAGAGAAAAATGATCCTTACACGTGTTCTCATTCAACTTCCTATAATCTACACATGTACGCCATCCCGTAGGAATCCTTGTGGCTATCGCTTCTCCATCCACAGCTTTTACTACAGTCATACCCCCCTTTTTAGCAACTACATGCAATAGACTCACATGGGGACTATCACTAATAGGATATATAATTCCAGCATCCAACCACATAAGGATTTGCTTCCTAATTACCTCTTGAATCGTGGGATTAACCCTCCGCTGATTCTGAACACTTGCCTTTGCCTCGTCTAATAATCTTATCCTATGCATACAATACAAAGGACTAATTCCTTTCAAATCCTCAAGAGACCAACCAATCGCAGATTTATACTTCCTAAGAACGTTCAATAACTCCTTAAGTTGATCATCATCAAGAGAAGAAGATACAATTACCGGATATTTTTCATTGTCGCCAAGAAAGGCGTACTTCAAGTGTTCTGGCAAAAGTTTCAACTCCTCTTTCCTCACTTCCATCGAAGATCTCTTGTTATCCAAAGGCAAGTACTTCCTAGTCCACTTGACTTCTTCCACCTTAGTTCTTCCCGATTCAAACCTGTCATCACCCAAAGCAAGTAAGTTTTCAAGAAAATCAATACATATCTCGTTGGAGAGTCCGTCAACCTCCGTAGTGGAATAAGTAAGAGATTCCATCAAACATGTCTCAAGAGGATCCTTTGACAGGATCAGAGACATGTCCACCTTCACAATCTCCTCCACGACATCAATACTATAACACTGCAACTCCATAGGCATCTTCATTGCTTTGTCTAAGTTGAAAATAACTTCTTCTTTATCTATCCACAATCTAAGCTCTCATTTTTTAACATCAATCATAGCTCCTGCAGTAGCAAGGAAAGGTCTCCCCAAGATTAAAGGGATATTATTCTTGTCTTCTTCCATCTCTAGCACAAGAAAGTCCACATGAAAGACTAGCTTCTCCACTTTGAACGTCTTCAATTATACCTTTTGGAAACGTCATCGACCTGTCCGCCAATTGGAGAACCACTCTTGTAGGGGTCAACTTCCCCAAACCAAGCCTCTGAAAGATGGATAAAGGCATCAAATTGATGCTTGCCCCTAGATCGCACAAAGCTCGTCGTGCCGGCCCCTTTTCGTTCTCACATAGAATAGTGAAGCTCCCCGGATCCTTCATCTTTTGTGGCAGCTTCCTTTGGATGATTGAGATGCAATTCTCAGATAAATTCACCGTTTCAATTCCAGTTAAGCTCTGCTTCTTCAACAATATGTCCTTTAGAAATCGGGCATAGTACGGCATCTCCATGATTGCCTCTGAGAAAGGAATGCTCAAGCTTATTTTGTTCATTATCTCTGAAAACTTCTTGAACTTCTCTTCCAATCCCTTCTTCACAAGCTTGTAAGAAAACGGCGGAGGTATCTTTGTTTTGGTAATCCCCCATTCATCATGATCAACCTTCTCCGCTTTCTCCTTTTCGGCTCTCAATCGTTTGGCTCTCTCCCACTTTTTCTCAGCTATTATCTCTGTACTTTGCTCATTCCAAACCACTGGAGTAGCATCAACATCATCGAGAGTGTTCGGAGTGGCAACAGACAATTTCTGGTGGGGTTCGACCAGGGTTCGACCTGTGAAACAGGTCGAACCATGTACGTACTGGTCGAACCTACCTTCTGGACAATGGCTCTCTTTTTGAATTTGAGGTTTGACCTGGGTTCGACCTGTTGAGTAGGTCGAACCACGGGCACCTAGGTCGAACTGGCCTACTGTACTCCTTCCGCCATCTGGTTCGACCAAGGTTCGGCCTGTTTGATAGGTCGAACAATGACCGTCGTGGTCGAACTGTTGCTGTGACAAAACAGAGTGCTCCAAGTAGTGCGGTTTGACCTGGGTTCGACCTGTTGTATAGGTTGAACCAAGATTGATTTGGTCGAACTGGTGTTCTGGAAAAACAGAGTGCTCTGAGTTATCGGGTTCGACCATGGTTTGACCTGTGGGACAGGTCGAACCATCTGCAGTTTGGTCGAACCGATGCTGCAATCTCTCCTGATCGTGTCCAGTGTGTTGGTTCGACCTCCCCTGTATGGTTCGACCTTCAATGTTGGTCGAACCATGGTCGAACCTCACCCTAGACATGTCCAAATTTGATTCTGGCCTCATAGGTCCCTCGTACTGCGTTCCTGACCTCAATGTGATGGCGTTGCAGGACCTTAGATTCTCAATACTTTGAGACGGGAACTTCCCCTTCTCAAGAGTTTGAGTAAGCTTGTTAACACTTTCTGCCATCTCTCCCATCAGCAACGTAAAGTCCTTCACCTGCTTAGATATAACCTCATGGTTTGCATCAATTTTCTTTTCAAGTTTGTCCTCAAGACGGTTAACTCTTTCATCATTCTTGGCCATATACCTGTTCACAGTATCCTCAAGACCTGGTTTCCCTTCTTCTACCTTAGCACCCGGATCAACACCCATCGGAGGTTGAATCGCATTATTCGGATTGCTCCATGAGAACTCCGGCCTCCTAGGCTATTGATAACCACCAGGGGGACCACGATTATTAAAGTTTCCTCGATAGTTCCCTTGGTAATTCCGGTTTCCTTGATCTGGATACCTAGTCCCTTGAATACTTTGACCCATGGCATAGTGTGCATCTTCCAACTGCTCTTGGATTGGTCCCTCATTCTTTAACTCCTGCTGCATGATTGGTACGCGCTGAGATAATTCGCTGATTTGCTTCTGTTGGGATTCAAGTAGCTTGTTGATATTGGACAAGCTAGAGATGATCTCATCCTCTCTCCTTGTTTTCACCATTGCTTGTTCAACCTTAGCTACCTTCCCAAGGACATAAGTACCTCTAACTCTATCAGTTGGCCAATCCCTCGAATTCATCGAAATATCTTCAAACAACTTTTTGGCCTCTACGGATGACTTTGTAAGCAATGCTCCATTAGAAGAAGCATCCAATAACACTCGTGAATCACAGTCCAATCCATTGTAGAATATACTGATATATTGAGCTTTAGATAGCCCATGTTGAGGACACTTCCTAAGCATGTCCTTGAATCTATCCTATGCTTCATGAAATTTTTCACCTCCACCCATAGCAAATTGGTTAATATCTTGCTTCATTTTAAACACCTTTGAAGGTGGCATGTACCTCTCCAAGAACCTTAACTTCAGTTGCTCCAAAGTGGTGCACTCAGCTGTGTTGATAGTGTCGTACCAATCTCTCGCCTTCTCAGTAAGCGAGAATTTGAACAAAAGGATCTTCCTAGCATCTTCATGTTCTCCTGCATCTTTTTGAGTACTTGCATAGCCCAAGAACTTGTTCAGATGCTGCTGCGGATCCTCGAAAGACCCTCCTGAAAAGGAGTTCCTTTCTATCATGCTAATAAGAGCGGGATGAAGATCGAAAGCTGAATTAGTTCCCCTCGCTCCTAGAAGCACAAAATTTCCAGCCCCATTGTTTCTAAAAACCTCTCGGATGGCTAGATTATCCGGATTCGCTGCCATGTTGACTGTCCTTACTCCCGAATTAACTTCAGTTGTAGCTTCAATCGTCTGTGAATTCTGCTCGTCAACTTCAACTCCAAAATTCAGAGCTTCAGTTGGATCAATAGTCTTTGCCTTGCTCTTCTTCTTCTTCTTCTTCTTTCTTGACGATGCTCTGATTTCAGGATTATAGGGTTCAAGTTCACCTTTCTTTGATCTCGTGAGCATGCACCTAAAAAGAACTAGAATTAAAACAACAAAACAAGAAAAATAGCCTTAATAAACTAGAAATAACAAAAAGATATTTTAAGCCATCCCCGGCAACGGCGCCAAAAACTTGATGGGCATTTTCTCAACATACAACTTTAATCCCCAAGTATAAAGGATATCAATTGTAGTTTCGAAGGTGACCAAGTTAAATATCGAATCGACGAGACGGATAAATATTACTTTTGTTATTTTCTAGCAATTATGACTATATTGATAATTAGACTTGTAGGTTTGTAAGCTAAGTAATAATTAAAATAGTAAATAAATAACAAAAACAAGAAATAGTAGTTGTGATCAAATAAGATAATAGGTAGTTCGTCAAGCCATCCAGTTTCATTCGTTAATTCATACTTTCGTGTGTCGATGTCCGACTCTGCCTTGTGGTTAATGGACACATCGCTAGACCATACAAATCTATTCTATGGACACAAATAGATAAGCTTTTGACACGTGTGAGTATTCTCAGAGCAAGACGTATACTTTACCTCCCTTTCTAGGTACTATCATAATCAATTATTTCCCGTGCATTTAGTACTCTAACCCGGTTTGATCTCCCTTTTTAGGTACTATAAGGTTATACTCTTAATCCTACTTATTAACCCGAATTCAATTCAATTAACAAATATTCATATAAGACGGTTCTAATAAAACCTCGGAATCCCTTCACTTAGAATTATAACAATAAACCCTGCTTATTAGTGAACACACTCAACCAATAACCATGTCATGCATTCAGACTCTATACAACGATTATTGATGCACAAAACAACTATGAGTATGGATTAAAAATGTGCAATCTTATATAAAATAAACCACAAGTAGTGTTGTACGGAGTATACACACGAAATACAAATTAACTCATGAAACTTTCATAACCCTAGAACTACTGAAGTGGCTCTAGCCCATGATTGATCTAAGAACAATCATGGTTAGATGGACCAATCTTACTTGAACCTCCAGGGAAGCCTCTGTCACCGCCCTCCGGATGGATCACCAATCTCTTCTCTTGTCTCCTCTTATGATTCACGATCTTAAGCTCCTCGCGTGATGATTTTCTTGACTGCATGAGCCTCTTTTTATACTTGTAATCACGTCTCTAGGGCTTGGAATGGGCTTTTCAAGTGATCCCACGCGTTTTGGCCTCGAAAATCTGGATAAGGTAAGTTTTCGCATTTTGGTTCGACCTCGTCAAATAGGTCGAACCACTAGCCACAGGTCGAACCACAGGTCAAACCCTGCTACTGGACACATTCTGCACTTGGTTCGACCTCTTGTACAGGTCAAACCACTCATTTGGTCGAACCCCAGGTCAAACCTCACCACTGGATAATTTCCACTCCTGGTTCGACCAACTGTCAGGTCGAACCCCAACGTCGTGGTCGAACCCATCTTCTCGTGAACTGGTTCGACCATGGTTCGACCAGTTGAACAGGTCGAACCCATTGTGTCGTGGTCGAACCCTCCTTCTGCACTTTTTGCAATGCTGGTTCGACCTGTAGGAGAGGTCGAACCCTCCTCCATCAGGTCGAACCCTACTCTTTCCTTGGCGGTTCGCGTGGTCTCGACTTCTTCTCTTCGATTCTTGGCATTTCCACTCCGTTTTTGCTATGAAAACCACTTAAATAGCTCCACTAACACCTGATTCATGCTAATTCACAATATATATAGGTTTTTTCACCTATTTTCACCTCAAAACTCTCCAAAACTAGCACAAAACATGATGTCAAACTTGTGAATTTACACACTCATTACATATCATTAGAGTCTAAGTACAAATATATTCAATTCCTAGCAATGAATTAAAGAACATATCAAAGTGATAATAGAAGAAAGTAAGCATATAGTCTCAATAGCCAGCTACAATAATTATGCTCCAAATTAAGTACTTCAATAGCCAATTCAATTATTTCAACCAAAAAGAAATCAATTAAAACTCCACTATAGGGTACCATGAACAAACACATGAAATGATAGCATATATTATTAATCAACAATCACAATAATTCAGATTCTTCCAATCCCACCTGTATGCTTGCGACACTGCCCCCAACATCTTTACAACAGGATACACTATTTAAAGCCCATATTGCAACCTCTACCATCTTCTTTAGCACAAAAATTTTTTATCTTTATTTCAATCGACGTATGATAATATAATTGTAAAAATATATAGAGTGGAACATTAAAATCTATAGATATTCAATAAATAATACAAAAGTGAGTAAAAATATTACTTGGGATTAATTGTAAAAAGTATAAATCGATGAGCCACAAATATACGTGCTAACTGGTGTTGTCAAATCAGTGAACAACAAAGTTATTTTATCCTTCAAAGATGGAAGTTTTCCATGTTATGATCTAAGTAGATAGTGATAAGGAAAAGTTAGGAAATATAGATAAAGGTATAGAATGAGGGGGAGGAAAAGATTAATCAAATTATAAGCAAAGAAAGAGATCTAACTACAAAAAAGAAGCAGCAAAAGATGGTAACTGAAATTAGAATTTCCTTTAGAGGGATGGATGAAGTGACACCATGTATACAACACCAACATAAAATTAGATATGAATTGCATCTCCTTGATTCAAAAACAATACCCCTAAAGCTAACAGGAGTAGGTATGCAACTAATTGAGGTCCATATGGGTTGTGATTGAGGTCCACATGGATGTAGTGGTAGGTGGGTGTAAAAAGCAAAATGATTTTTTTTAT